>OU744340.1:47103026-49702926 GCA_916610165.2 Gymnosoma rotundatum
TTGCGTAAAACTACACAGAAAAATTATGTGAGGTTAGATTAAAAACGATCACCCCGTCTAACCACGAGGTAAAACTCTGGCATTCGGCCTTATTTCAGGGTATTATATACTTCAAATGCAGGTATAATAGAAATAAGCTAAAATTCTAGACCATAGGCTTTCCTAAGGACATTTAAAATGATAAATATTTACCCCTAACAATTTTTAAATAATCATTTTTTTGTTGTTGTGTCCTTTTCAGGAACTTTGATAGGACAAAATTTTGGGTTTATAGAAACACTTTTCCCACTTTAAATTACCACTCACTTTAATAATTTTGGAACGAAAGTTTGTTTTAACTCCTTACTTTACGAATGTTCTGACTACAGATGATGTTCTTACTAGGGTCATATAAAAAGGGAAGTTTTAACTTACGCTAATATTCAGTGCAAAAAAAAAAAGGAAATAAAGTAATTAATATCTATCTGCATAAAGAAGACAAAAAATGTCACACCACTTTGTAATAAAAAATAAGTATCTGAGAGCGTATACGGTAATTGTTAATATGGTTGTACAACCATACAAAGTAGTAAAATAATAAATCAAGATTTATCGTATGCAAAAATTTGGGGAATATGCCCCTATGATAGCTGAATTTGAAGATCGCTCATTTGCACTTTTGATTCATGTAATTCTTCATCCATTTTTTTCTCTAGGCTACAAAATATTTCATAAAATTCTCTGACTCTCACTTCCACGAAGTCCACCCTTTTGAAAAAAACTTCTGAAATTTCTTAAAATTTCTCGTTTACTTCCTCTAAAAGCCTTTTCCCGTTTACACTAAAGCTTTCTTGCATTGCTTTAAGGCCGTCTTGAAATGCTTCTTGAAGCTTGTGGTTGTTTTCTTCTACTTTCTTTATATGGTTGTATTGCTTCTGGTTGTTTTCTTGTATTTTCTTCACTATAGCGGCAAACATTGAATTTAAGCTTATAACGCTGTTTGTTGCTAGGGTACATACCTCAATTTCTTCTTTTTCCCCAAATTCGTATGTCGTACGCTGTTGGAATTCATCTATTAATTTGTAATTTTGCAATTCCGATTTATTGCCCTCTGTCGACAGATTCAACTTACTCGTCAAATTTCATTGTTATTTATTATTTTGCAATTTCACTTCTAACACTAGTTGTTATCTTTATTTTATTTTTAACGTTTGATTTATTGAATTCTTTTATTGCAAAATAATCGCACACAACTTTTACAGCTTTAATTATATTACAAGATTTATTTAGGCGATTTTTTACTTCTTCGGGATTAATATACCAAAAATGTACGATGGCAACTTTATTATTTTTGTAACGGCCAAATTGTTGTACTACAAGATCTCTGCTAAGTGACATTCACAATGAGAATGAATCGGGCTGTAGGGCCGTTGCTTTTATATATTAAATGTTAAGGAGTTCTTGAATGTACTAAAATTTCTGATATCTACTAATAGAATATTTCATTATTATTTATGATACATGCTGTGTAGTCATTCTTATTTAGTTGTTCTGCAATGTAGGTGTCTGTGTGGTTGTATATTGTGTTTGTTTGCTTCTCTCTTTGTGTTACTTTTTACTGTTTTGTGATCATTATAATTCCATTTGTTTTATTTCCTCTTCTCACCTCCGTCAATGTTGCTCGATCATACTTATCTACATTCTATTTCGTCTTTTTAATAAATTTTAGTAATGTATTCGGCTTTGTGCCTCTGACATCAGTTAGATTCTGAAGGAAATGGGACTCAAATACATAAATTTTCTACCGGTTAGGTCCTCCCTGCACCACCTCCAGGTTGCCAGTTTTTTAAAAGACATATAACGTATAAAAATATCTTTCATCAAAAAGGAAGTTATTTTTGGTCGAAAATAAGAGGCAAGTTAAGTGAGCCGCTTCAGGTGCAACTTATGATATTTTCTTTTCCATTAATCTCCTTAGAAAGTACATCTCCTATTCCATATCCAGCTATTGGATAGGCGAGGGCTGGAACGCTTCTTCCGCTGCCTCACTCCGGTGATATGGATGCCACTTTCTGGTCAACTCACGCAAGCTGGCAGCCACTTGAGAAAAGTTTGGCACGAATCTACTGTAGTATGTGCAAAGCCCGAGGAAATTACGCAGCTCATGAAGATTCTGTGGGCGAGGGCAGGTCTTTACTGCCAATACTTTGTTTTCATCAGTTGATACGCGATTTGCCGTTACACGATGCTCCAAGTATTTGACCTCCTTTTGAAACAAAGCACATTTCTTAACACTTAATTTTAGTCCTGCAGCTGTTAGACGTGCAAATATTTCATACAGGTTTTTGAGGTATTGGCCAAAGTGTTCCTAATCTATTAACGCTCAGAAGTAACTGCAGCGTTGCAGAGCATAAACGACATCACTTTGAACTGCCATAAACCATCACTTGCGCTAAAGGCAGGTTTTTCCTGGTTCTTATCAGCTATCTCTGATTGCAAATAGCCGCTCTGCAAGTCCTAAGTAGTGAACATTTTCGTTCCGGCTAACATATCTAAGGTGTCATCAATTCTAGGTAGCGGATAACTATATTTCTTGTTGGTGTCATTGAGCTTCCTGTAGTCAACGCAAAAGCTGGTACTGCCGTCTTTCTTCTTTACTAAAACTATTGTCGAACTCCACGGACTCGAGGATGTGTCAATGAATTAATTAGTTTCATGTTTCACAACTGCCGTTCTACCTTGGCTTATATATTTTAGGGCGAAGACGGAGGGATGTTTTCTCAGCAAATGCTTTGCTTTCTTTCTGTCCGGAGATATCAAATCTGCCACCCATTTTTGCACCTGCTCTGCTAATAAATCTCTTTCTCGTGCTGTTGTTTGGGGCACACAGTTAATTATGGCTTTTGCTAGCTCACATCGACCCATCTCAAAATTTTTCTTTATGGTCTTTTTTTATTGGACAAATTAAGCTTTAGCTGTTAAAATATCTTCTTACAGTTCTTTTGTTTCCACCAAAAACAACCGGTTACCCACACAATCTTCCTTCACAGGAGCCCATACTGTAGTTTCCGCCTGAGGTGGTAATTTCTGGCGTTCTGGCGTTCCTTACTGTGGTCCTGCTCTCATACCCAACATCCAGGGGTATGTCGACATTGCGCCAGATCATTATGTGCTCGCCCATATGCAGATTAATACCGAGAGCTATCATGCACTGATGATAACTTCACCCACTATGTCGGCGACAACAAATACATAGTCAGCGCTGATGTTTGCAATAGTCAGTCTTACCCTGGCTCTTTCGTAGACAGTGGCTAAGTTGTGAGTAGCAGTGCGCAGTCGTACGTTATTTAACGGTTTCGCTGCTTGTTTTACTAAATCGGGCCTTACTATGGACTGAGATGCTTCTGTTCCTATGGATGAGTACTTGCTTTTTTCCGGATCGCAAACAGTTAGGTTTCTATATTTCTGTTGCGCTTGCCCCTTAGTGCTAGCTTAATTTAGTTTAACGGTGACTCATGCGATTTAATGTTTTTCGCTCGCTTTTTGTTCCTTTCTGGCGAAGTAGATCTTGACTTTCTCTTTGTGGATCTGCAATTGCGCTAGATATAGCCAACCTTACCGCAATGAAAGTAGTTTGCGCGTGATTTACTTCTTTTCTCGTCTATTATTTTTTTGAGCATTACTTTTATCTCGCCTCTGTTGTCTCCATGGTTATACGTGTCAGTATCAGGAGATCGCACTTTGTACACCTGTGACTTCGATATGACTTAATTTATTGAGTTCTTTTATTACAAAATTATTATGCACTACTGTTACTACTTTAATTTAATTACACAATTTATTTTTATTTATTTACTTAATATTAAGATTATATACTGTGAGCGTCAAAATAAAGTGTACACAAACATTTTCTATAGATTGGTTTTTATTTTAGTCTTTAAAAATACTATTTTATTTAATATTTTATGTTTTTTTTATTTGTTATTCAGTTCTCTTCTTAAACTTAAAAGAACAACAACAAAAAATTACAACAACAAAAGTTATAAAACAAAAACAAAATCTATTCCATATTTTACGCGTCCAAATAAAGTGTACATCTTATTTAGTAGCATTTTAGCGAAGTACAACCGGATAAAATACCGTTATGTTTTGTTGTTTATTTACTTTCCTGCATTCTTTTAAATCACTATTAATGTTTTATAGTATACAGACGCAATTTTCGGACTTTAACTTCTTTGCGTAAAGAAATTTGTTATTTTATTAAAAATGGGTAGACAAACATCCACAGATGTCAGGGAACTTGTGATAAAACTTCGAAAAGACGGTAAAACTTTTCGTTAAATCGGGTCTATTATAAATAGAAGCCATAATACAGCAAAGAAAATAGTTGATAAGCACGAAAAATTCGGCAAAGTAGAAAATCGTCCATGTGCAGGCCGACCAAGAGCTTTAAGTGTTTCTGAAATAAGGTCTATTTTGCGTGATGTGCAGAAGAATCCATTTAAAAGTGCTGTTAAAATATCGGAGGAAATTTCAGCAACAAAAATACCAACGTAAGCGCCAACACAGTACGAAGAACTCTACACGCAAATGGTCTATATGGTCGGTTGCCGCGAAAAAAGCCACTTATATCGTTAGCAGATCAGAAAAAACGTATTGAGTATGCAAAAAAGTACGAAACTAAAGATGGTTCTTTCTGGAATAACTTTTTATTTAGTGATGAGAGTAAATTTGAGAGATTTGGCCAGAAAAAAACCTGTAAAAGTATGGCGTACAAAAAATACACAGTATGCTGAACAAAATCTAATATCTACGGTTAAGCATGGAGGAAGTTCGGTGATGGTGTGGGGATGCATTGCGGCAAGTGGAGTGAAAAGCTTGGCTTTTATTGAAGAAACCATGAATAAAACGGACTATTTAAACATTTTGAAAAACAATTTGCGATGTAGTGTGGAGAAATTGGGCTTAAAGGGATCTTGGATCTTTCAACAAGACAATAATCTCGAACATACGGCGAAGATAGTAAAAGAATGGCCCATTATCATACTCCTAAAACATTAGATAATCCTCCCCAATCACCGGACCTTAACCCGATTGAGCATTTGTGGGAGCATCTTGACCTGCAAATACAAAAGAGGACAATTACTAACAAGGATACGCTTAAATCCCTTATAATGGAAGAGTGGTAGAAAATTTCATAATTAACATAACCAAAAAGCTAGTTAAATAGATGCCCCGAAGACTAAGTGCCGTTATTAAAGCTAAAGAAAAATCAACCGAATACTAAATCATACTAATTTTTATAATGAATTATATGTGTACACTTTATTTTGACGCGCAAAATATGGAATAGATTTTGTTTTTGTTTAATAACTTGTGTTGTTGTTAATTTTTGTTGTTGTTTTTTTAAGTTTAAGTCGAGAACTGAATAACAATTAAAAAAACATAAAATGTTAAATAAAATAGTATTTTTAAAGACTGAAATATAAACTAATTTAAAGAAAATGTTTGTGTACACTTTATTTTGACGCTCACAGTAAATATAAAATTAATAATATTTAACATTGAAGGTTAGCACTGGCTGCCAAGGCCATCGGCTGGAATTACACAATTTAATTAGACGATTATTTACTTATTTTATATTTACTTTACAATATTGTTACTGAAAAACTGTTGTACCACAAGATCTTAACTGTTTGACGTTTTCACTTAGAATGCCTCAGTACGTATTTGCGTTGCTTTTATATACCCTTTTTTAAGGCAATCTCGAATATTCGAGAACTTCTACCTTGATCTGCTGGGTACTAGAACATGCTGTGTAGTCGTTTTCATTTCATACACAAGATGTTGGCATTGTTATTAGTTTCAAGAACCTTTAATTATTATTTCGAATTTATTATTCATGTGTATTTTTATTTAGTTGTTATGCAATGCAGATGTTGGTTTATATGTGTGTCGTTTGTTAACTTTTCGCTTTGTATTAGTTGTTTTTTTTTTTTTTTGTTTTGTGATCAAGATGTTTTGTAGAAACTTCTGGCTGTGTAAACCGACAAAATAAGCCACTTCGTTTCACTTTCTTGGCCACAATTATTGGTATTTCTTTTTATGACCTTAATAAAGAATCTTCGTAACGTTTTTATTTATTATAAAAAAATACTAACATAATCTCAACACGTATCATATCATCAGGAAAAACGGTCTGTTTCACGCTGGAATCTAGTATGATGGCATATAATGTTATTACTGAAAGAAATAAATTAAAGGGGCGACCGATATACTTACAAAAAGACTACACTGAAGACGAGCAAAACATTCGTTACAATCTGCGGCAAATGAGGAAAAAGGTCGCGAGAAGCAACTCAAAAGTAAAAGTAAGGCTTTTTTAATTTTGTATATATTTAAATAATGTCAAATATACTTGGTCGAAAGGGAGAGTTATTCTGATACTGACAATTCTTAAATGACTTATTGGCTGCATGTGACTAGCATTAGAGGTGAATGTTAATGAAACATAGAAAAACAAAAGAAATGATACTGAAACGATAACTCAATAGCAATTCTACTGTTGTACCCTGTTATCCTATAATGTATCTAATTTATCAAAAGCAATAAACTATGGCACGTTCATATCATATATTAACAAATTTAGTGTATTTTTTTTTATTTGAAACTCACGTAATAACCAGCAAATAATTGCCCTATTCACAAGCCCCCTAGTACGTGCTAAGTGCTAACAAAATACAACGGTGCTAGCTGTGTTGTTGGTAATTTTCATGCAAACATGCGATACAACACTTAGTACTTTTTTTCATATGTTTTTCAAACGTTGTATTTGTTTAAATGTTTTATGTTTAAATGAATTATTATTTTTGTGTTCATGTGTGAATTATATTAAATTAAATTGAATTAAAAGATATTTTTATTAGTTTTATTTATTTAATTTATTGATTTGACTGATTTATTAGAAAGTTGAAGTTGAAAGTTGCCAATATAAAAACTGTTCTTTAGGATTTAATATTGCTTTAATGACTCGAGATCTAATATTTTGTATGGTACCGCCATCACCTATACCAAAAAGAGATGCTACCTTACGAACACAAGCACCATTTCCTGAAGATCCCAAGCAGTAAAGTACAATTTTAAGCTGCAAGTCAATGCGTAGTTGGAGACTTTCGCCAATTGTGTGAAAAACATCGTAATTTTTTATAAGGTTGAATATATACGCAAATTCCTCTGGCCGTAGTCGTATCATATGAAGAAATCTGTTTTCATCAAAATATCTTAAAACTAGGCTTGCCAGATCCAATTTGCCAAAAAGCTTGACATTGCCCAAAAAAAAACTTGATTTTGAAAAAAAAAAACTTGACAAATAAAAACACTCATACTATTGGTTTTTATTTATTTTTTTTTATTATTTTTTTCATAAAAATTATTAGAATAAAAACAAAAATATCGTTAAAAGTAAAAATAACAGAAACAATGTGAAAGAAACAAAAAACAATATAAGAATAAAAATTCAGTCGTTATATATTTTAGAGAAAACTTAGGCGTTATTTAAAAAAATTATAGGTACTATCTTAAGAAATATAGATAGTAAAAATATGCTCTATCGATGTGTTTTTTAGAAATATAAACTTACTTTTTTAAGTATTATTACATATGTAGCTAGAATAAATTTGAGAAAAAAAAGTTAACTTACAAAAAACATTGACAAATCACTTTTTCACTTGACACTTGACGGGCATTAAAAAACTTGACAATCAAGCCAAATCAGGCCTGTCTGGCAACCCAACTTAAAACCCGATTATGCCATAATGATGACTTTGGTAGCCCTAAATGTATAATTCTGCGACTGGAGAGTAAGTACGTTAGGTTCATCCTAAAAATGTCTTGAATTTCATCCTCACACAAAAAATTTATTAATTTACTTTTTTCTGTTTTCTTCCCCATTTGGCTTCTAAATAACAAATGATGAATAGCACTTTTCTTCTTCTTATTTACTTTTTGACGTATGAAGTACAATGTACAATGGCACACTGATACAATGGTTGTTCACAAAGAAGTAAACAAAAGGTAGTATGCAATACTACCTACACCTTAGCAGAGCTTGTGAATACGGCAAATATATTTTTTCATAATATTTTCAAGAATATACGTTAGTGGATTGAAGCAAAGAGAACTCTTACAGTTGTTCGTGCAAGTGGCAGGTGTTTGTTCGGTTTCCGTAAAACTCTACAGATAACATTAGAATTCAGACTTATAAAAATATTCACCTGCACTGTTGTGGCTGCTAAATTAAACGGTAATCTTTCCTACATTATACTCAAATACTTAAATAACACCAACTGGAATTCTGATTTTGAAAGTTTTAAAGAATTTTTACAAGATTTGAGACCTACAGAGTTGGAAATAAGCAGATCATGGATAAGAATTTACAAGCTGATTTGCCACATATTCGTAAAGTTAGATTCTCAAAGAATAATTTTTATAACACTAAGGGAAGAAAATTTTGTTGGTATTGTGCTTAATGGAAGAACAGCGAATGATCCATTTGGAGAATTTGGTTTTTGTGGTGTAAGGGGCAGTTCAGTAATAAGCTGTTGCGTCTGTTCGCATAGCTACCTACTATTTGTTGATGCTTTTTCTGTTAAGTCTAAGTCTACTTTGACCATACAGCGCTATATTGCAGCTGGAAATAAATACTTGAGGCTATGTAATAAAAGAAATTGGAATTATATAATAAAAACCTGCAACAACTAACCTATCTAAATCATTGAAAACAAAAAGTCTGACAGTCCATTGAAATCTAAAAACAAACGATTTTTATGAACACTTAAGTACAGTTCCACGTAATAATGAGCTGGTCAATGCCGTATTTCACTGATGCTTTATCAGACTCTCCCATTGGGTTCTGTGAAATATAAACAGTTATTAAAGCACTTAAACAGAATAAAGCTCCTGGATAGGACGGCATAAGCTATGAGTTCTATAAATATGCGCCAACATGTTTTTTATCTGAGGTGTTCACAATTTTCAACAAAATATTTCTGCAAGAAACAGTAACATTTAGCTATAGAAAATTTTTAACAATTCAGCTTTTCAGAAAAGGTGATCCAAACTTACCAACAAACTATTGAGGCCTATCATTGATTAACAATTTAATGAAAAAAATTTAACACAATTTTGCTAAATAGAATAAATGGACAATGTAAACCAAATCTGGGATGGTAATTCTTTTTCAAATTCACTTGCTGTGAAGCTTGGTGGAAAACAAGGCTGTATTTTAAGCCCACTGTTGTTTTCGCTTTATATTAACCCATATTATCTTATCGCCCCATTTAAGGTGCACTACTGCTCTCCAGTTAGCTTCTCTTCTTATATAAACAGTTATTTAAAATTGTTTACTTGTTAAATTATGACATTTCTTTAGTTGAAAACATTGAATTTGTACATTTTGAATTGTAGTTTCTTCATAGCATACTGAGCAGAGAATTCAATATTAGGTAAAATGTGTTCCGTTCCAGAAAAGGGTAAGACATTATATACATATGTCAACTTTTACTTACAATAAAACTGAAGTTAGTTTCTTATACAGAATATTTTATCATTTGCTTTGAAAATAACATCATTTTATTTTCTAAGGCGATAAAAACATGTTTTAAAATTATGCCCCATTAGGAATATACGTTTAGATATAAATCTTATCGATTCTATTTTTTTTGTTAGCTTCAGATTGAGCATTCATGAAATCATTTCAGCTTTAGACCATGATAGAACAATTACATCAGCTGACATATTTATCACACCTCCTGATAATGCAGACGGCAGTGATGAAGATAGCGATGAGGATAGAGGTGAAATTGGAAATCTTACTTGTAGACAATTATTGGTGACATCTGAAGTGCAATATCAAGTACCTTCAAATGAAGGAGTTTTAGAAACATTAAAAGGCATTTCGTTTATTTCTAATGACGAAGTAAATAACCCAGAATCTTTTTCTGGCGACCCACTCAGAAAAACCCGAACGCCAAAAGCAAAAAAACGTCTAAAACTGAGAAAGAGTGGAGTACGCCGGAGTTTGTTTTGGATAAAGATAATCGATTGAAATTCTTCAAAATGTTTTTTATAACAATGTTTTGGAATTATTGCGTTCAAGTACATAAAATAATGCCATTGCAAAAGGCCAATTAAACTTTCGTATTACCACTGAAGAAATAAAAAGCTTTGCCGGTATTTTACTCTTGTCTGGCTACTATAGTGCATCGCGTTATAAACTGTTCAAACTAAAGGTTCATCAAATTACTGGTGTTAAGTCAACTATTAATCTAGTCCGCTATAATGATAACAACATTTCTTCAACAGAAAGTGGCGTTAATCCCCTTGGCAAAGTTAAGATATGGTACAATAATAAACAGGTCGATGTTGATCAACCTCATTGTTACCAACTATATTATAAATACATGGGTGGTGTAGATCAAAATGTTGGTCAAGACTTAGAAAATGGCATTGATGATGTTTCCAATAAATGCATGTGTAAATAATGCCTTTAAGTTGTACCATCTATCGCCAGCTGGACAAGCTAAAGATGCTCACGATTTTATTTTTTTTTTTACGAGATACATTGTTCAGTCATAACTTATGCAGAACAAACCAACTTCTACAAATAAACGAAGTGAAAGTAAATTTTCAATTACGGCGGAGATAAAACTTCCTGATTCGGTAAGATTAGATGGAAAGGGACACTATATCATAAGATATGAAACACATAAACACATTGCCATAAAAATACAAAATTCAAGTCCAGCAAGTGTGGAATAGGCTTGTACCGGCATTGTTTCCAATTGTTTCATACATCAAAATAATTTAAAAATTGTTTCAAATAACTTTACGTTTTTTTAATATGTATACCGAAAGAAATGAATTGATTTTTTAATAAACAAAGGTAAAAACAACTTAAATTATCCTTTATCCAAATTTTTTAGAAAAGCCAAACACATTTCCTTTAAGTATAAAAATATCAAACACAATATGAGAGTTATTTTAGAAACCAATACAGAAATGCTAAGGCTTTAACAAAAAGTACCAACAAACAAACCATGTTTTTATTTTTTTCTTACATTCCCTTCTGCTTTAGATTGGTTACATGCCGACTCTTAATGCAGACGTAAGGCGTATTAAAAATAAAAACAACACATTTTTTTTTAATTTCTCAAGAAAAGCAAAAAACACAACAGTGATGCCAACAGTTTGCACAAAGTATTGCGTATCATTTTTATTTGTAAAATTATTTTGGGAATTTTTATAATATTATTTAATATATTATGCTTATACCACATAACATTTTCAAATAAAAATGAAATTTATATGTTGGTTTGGAATAGCAGGTATCTATACGTTTTTCGCCGGTTGCCAAACCAACAATTAAATTGCATTTTTATTTGAAAATGTTATGGGATATTAGCATAATATAATAAATTAAATTTTTTAGTTTATTTTGTACAAAAACCGTGGCCATATTATTTCATTGCCCCATTTAATGTGCGCTTCCAAAAAATACCTAGGTATAAAAAATATATTTTTTTAAGTTTACTCCTATTTTCATGTGCCTCTTTTATAACTTGCTAAAAAAAGTAATAAAATATCGTCATTTTAATGTCTTATGGTTATGGGTTATTGACCTTGTCGATGTACTGCCAGGTGGTGTAAATGTTGCGAACAGAACCATTACAATACTGCTATATGCGGATGACATAGTTATTTTATCAGATTTTCCGGTTGAGTTACAGCTCATGATTAATACCTTGTGTGAGTACTGAACTAAATGGTGTCTAAGAGTAAATGTGGATAAGTCTTAAAAATTAGTATTACGTTGTAACACTAAAAATCAATGCCTATTTTTAGCACCGCCTAGTCGTGAAGACTAGTTTTTTTTATATTTTATTATTTTTGATTTTTTTTTGTTTGTGTAATAACTTAAAATTACTTATGGATTGTTTCTTTCATTATTATATTAATGTTTTTTTTTTGTTTTTGAAATTTATTTTGTTTATGTAATAACTTTTAATTACTTATAGAATGGATGATCTCTTTTATTATTATACTACTTTAATAAGAAATATGAAAATGCATATATAATATCTTTTGCTTTAATAATAAACTGTGTAGCATTAAAGAAATTAATATTCAAATCTAACGGCCGATTGTTTATATACGTGGAGTTTTACGATAGTCCAACTACAGCTGTGTTACTAAACACAGCTACTAGCTGTTTACGAAATGTTGACAGCAGTATAGGTGGCGTACGTGTGTGTACGTACATGTGTGTTGTGGTGTGAGTATATAAGGCAGAACATCGCAAACAAGCAGTCAGTCAGTGCGCAGGCGCCCGACAGATAAGAGGTAATATTTTATATAGTAGCTTTTAGCCTTATAATATTTTAACATATCTGCAGCCACAACTGAGAAAATTAGAATTGCATAGAACGTTTGGTACGAGTTTTTAAATCTCCAAACTTCTATACCAATTTGAATATTCCTAGCGCTGACGGACAGAGAAGTGGATAACTGGTGCTTTGTGATATAACTATTTTACAAGAAAGCTTTTAGCCCTGAAATAGTTAGCGCAAACGGGAAATCAGTATCGCGTGAGCCGTTAGCACGAGTTTTTAATTTTCCACGGCTCCTGTTGGACAGATATCTCTTACACCAGTTAACTACTAGGATTCAGTACGCAGGCGGCCGACAGATAAGAGCACACATTAGCGCAGCAAAGACTGCCAAGAGTTACCTGCAAATTAATAAAGAGGCAGAATTTTATAACGTACTCGACGTGTTTTATTTATGTGGGACTACACGACCCTGGACACCGCTGGGCATATCCCAGCATCCAGCCAAGCGCGTCGTCACAATGGCGCCCAAGCAGGGATTTTTTTTAATATCAAAAAAATAAAAAAAATAATAAAAATTAATAAAAATAATATATATAAAAAAATAAAATCGTTAAATATACGTAAATAAATTAACAGAATAACAACCTCAGGATGTTGAAGACTTCGTGGGTGTATACTTTACAGAAAGAGGAATTAATAAATTACCTGGCTTTCTTCGAGCAGGATTATTCAGGCAGTGTTGAAGAGCTAAGGTACGAGGGCTGCTCTATATATTTCTGGCCTAATAGTGAAAATGCGAATATTTATAATCAAAAATGGCATTATTGTTTTTCAAAGTATTCTCCAGCATGATTTATACACTTTTGCATGCGCTCAAACCAGTTGTCGAAGCACTTTTTCCACTCCGATTGAGACACCTCTAAAACATGGTTTTTGAACACTTCAACAGCTTTTTCTGGCGACGAAAATCGTTGACCACGCATTTTTTTCTTGATGTGCGGAAACAAGGGAAGTCATTAGGTGTCAAGTCAGGACTGTATGGCGGATGACCCATTAATTCGACGTTTTGGCCGGTCAAAAACGCTCTGGTTTGAGCCAATGTGTGAGAGCTCGCATTGTCATGGTGAACAAAGATTCGTCTTCTCTTGTTGGTTTTTCGAATTTCTCCGATGACTTCAGGCAAACAAATTGTAGTGTACCACTCAGAAGTGAGCGTCCTACGTTGCTCAAGTGGAAAAGTCGCCACATGACCAGTTTTGCCGAAGAAACAGGCGACCATTTGCTTCGAAGTGCTTCTTCCACGAACAACATTCGTTGGATTTTGCTCGTCTTTGAAGACCCACACGGTCGATTGTTGTTTCGTTTCGGGCTCATACGCATAGATCCATGATTCGTCACCTGTGACGATCTTATAAACTTCTTTTGAAGCACCGCCATTGTATTTTTGTAACATTTCTTTGCACCAATCGACACGACCCTTTTTTTGAGCGACTTTCAAATTGTGCGGGATCCAACCAGAACAAACCTTTTTTACGGCCAGGTGTTCATGCAGTATCGAATGTATGCTGGTGGAAGATATGTCCAAGGATGTCTCTATCTCTCGGTATGTCGCATGTTGATCTTGCGTTATGAGTTCACGCACAGCATCAATGTTTTCTGGCACGACAGCCGTTTTTGGACGACCTTCACGGAATTCGTCTTTGTGCGAGCTTCACCCACGATTAGATTCATTATACCAATTTTTCACAGTGCTATAGGATGGTGCTTCATCGCCATACAAAGATTTAAGTTCATCAATGCACTCTTGTCGTGATAATCCACGTCGAAAGTTGTGAAAAATGATGGCACGAAAATGTTCACGAGTTAATTCCATTTTTTTCTATATTAATTTTTTCAACTCATTGTAAACACCACAAATAATGGTCGTACGTCAAAACGTTTTGAGTACGATTATGCTTAAAAATGACAAACTTTCCAATGGAAATGTGAGATTGCACTTGGCAGCACTCTGTGTTGCCAGGCCAGAAATATATATAGCAGCCGTCGTAACGCTTTGCAAAATTTCTAGCTAAAGACCATGCTGAAAAACAAAAGCGAGATCTGCTGAAGTTGCAATCCAAACACGAACACCTCCCTAGCACCATGCCAGTAAATCTTACCACGTAATTACCAGTACCTACTGAGAACAGACACACCACACCGGTATCTCCCGTTGAAGATGAAAACACACTGCACCGACCGTCTTCACCTTTTCCGCCAACTAACCGCCTGAGCAGCTACAACCTTCTAACAGAACAATACATTCGATGACTACTAAGCTTAGAACAACATCTAGAGAGTTGCCTCGTGTTGAAGATCGAGTGATAGTGATTGAAATGTTTAGAAAATGGGGCCTAAAGTATAATGGTGAAAAGAAGTTTATAGAAAGAGTGGGAACTTTCCCGAATTTCTTAGAGACAAAGCACTGACGTTGTTTCGAAATAATAACAGGTAGTGGGACCAATTGAAGCGGTTCATTAAAGACTTCTACGCTTTCTTTCTTCCTCCGAACAACTTTTAGAAGCTAGAAGACGAAACACGCAAACGTACGCAGCGGCAACGAGAAACATTTCAAGATTATGTACTTGCCCTCTAAGAACTCATGAGACACACGAACCTGTCTGAACAACAAAAATTAGACAAAATCTTCCGAAACACACAGCCAAACTACCACTGGTATATTCGGCGGAAAGATTTTGCTACTTTAGCTGAATTTTGCAGCTTGCCGATGACCTAGATAGCATACCTACCACACCATCACAAAATCGAGGTGAACATGCATGCTACTTAAAAATGCGGACAAAGCACTCGGCGCATCCAAAAAGGATGTGTCCGAAACTAGCCTGCACCGGGAAGAGGATAAGCTAAAGGCAATGGTGTTAATCGAAGGATAGTCTACTGCTGCGATCTTAGATGCGAAAACCACCCGCAGTTTCATTACCCCTAAAGTATAATGCTGAAAAGAAGTTTATAGAAAGAGTGGGAACTTTCCCGAATTTCTTAGAGACAAAGCACTGACGTTGTTTCGAAATAATAACAGGTAGTGGGACGAATTGAAGCGGTTCATTAAAGACTTCTACGCTTTCTTTCTTCCTCCGAACAACTTTTAGAAGCTAGAAGACGAAACACGCAAACGTACGCAGCGGCAACGAGAAACATTTCAAGATTATGTACTTGCCCTCTAAGAACTCATGAGACACACGAACCTGTCTGAACAACAAAAATTAGACCAAATCTTCCGAAACACACAGCCAAACTACCACTGGTATATTCGGCGGAAAGATTTTGCTACTTTAGCTGAATTTTGCAGCTTGCCGATGACCTAGATAGCATACCTACCACACCATCACAAAATCGAGGTGAACATGCATGCTACTTAAAAATGCGGACAAAGCACTCGGCGCATCCAACGCAGGGCGAAAGCCCCCAAAAAGGATGTGTCCGAAACTAGCCTGCACCGGGAAGAGGATAAGCTAAAGGCAATGGTGTTAATCGAAGGATAGTCTACTGCTGCGATCTTAGATGCGAAAACCACCCGCAGTCAGGTGGGGCGGTTTTTTAATAAAGCTGTCAAAATTACCGACAGTATTCAAGTTCTACCAACAGACGGATCAAAAAATATATATCTCAAGCTTTACATTTAGGACTTATCCTGGGGAAACAGACGGCCACGTGTGAGTTTCTTATCTTAGAGGATGCTACGGGAGATATCATATTAGGATTAGATTTTTTGCGGAAGTTTAACACATGCATCAACTATGCAGGCTTGGAGGTCAGCAGCAGACCTGGAGAGTCATCGGAGATCGAATCTGACAGAGATAAGGGAACCCACGATGAAAAAGTTAGCAGCCTTTTCAAGGCACAGAAAAATCTTAGACCAACGCTTGACTCACCGCGATTATCAACAGGAGGCTGCTCGTTTTCTAGAAGAAGAATGGCCAAAATTTGAGTGCATTCAAGGATGGTGCCATATCGCGAAGCACAAAATCATTATGAACGCACCATAAAGCGTTGCTATGCCCCACGAACCATTGCCATGCGGGCTATTATTGGCAGTGAAGTAAATCGGCTAATATCCCTAGGATGTACTGAACCATCTCATAGACCTTTTACTTTCCCGATCACCATAGTAAAAAAGAAAAATGGCAGTTGGCGAACTTGTATGGACTTTCGGCAACTCAATGCGAGATCATAACCTGATGCATACCATCTACCTCGGATAGACACCATTTTAAATTGATTGCGAAATGCCAAATACATTAGTAGTCTTGACCTTAAAGATGGCTACTGGGAAACTACTTTCGAAGAGAACAGTAAGGGGTATACAGCATTCGCGGTTACTGGTCGTAAATTTATCAATGGCGAGTAATGCCCTTAGGCTTGCACTCTGCACCCGCAACTTTTCAAAGGGCCTTGGACAGCGTCATCGCACCCGATATGCAGCCCTTCGCATTCGATTACCTGGACGATATCATGGTTATAGGTAAGAATTTCGATGAACATCTGCAAACCTCAAAGAAGTCTTCCCGGAGAAGTGCGAATCTTTTAAGGCTGAAACAAAATATTTAAGGCACGTGATTACCCAAGAGGGTATAAAAACCGATCTGGAGAAGATAGCGGACATCACTTATATGACCACCGATCAATGTGTGACAGACGTCCGGCGTTTTGTGGGAATCACCTCTCCTAAATCACCGCTACTAAAGACCAGACTGACAGAGGCTCCGATCCCGGCATGTCCAGATTTTACGGAGAGTTTTGTGGTGCAGACCGACGCTAGTGAATATGGACTAGGCGTAATATTAACGCAGAAACTGGACAACGCAGACAGGGTAATAGGTTATGCTAGCCGTCATTTAAATCCTGAAGAAAAAACTACTACTACTACTGTTAAACTCTATTTAAAATCCAAACGACGATGGGCCTTAAGAGATCCAAAGGTACCAATTAATTTACCCAAGACGGTATAAAAACCGATCCGGAGAAGGTAGCGGCCATCACTTATATGACCACCCACCAATGTGCGAAAGAAGTCCAGCGTTTTTTAGGAATCATCTCTTGGTACCGAAGGTTTATTCCTGACTTCGCTGCCCTTACCCAGCCACTAACGCAATTGCTAAAAAAAAGAAAAATTTAAGCGGCTAAAGACCAGACTGAGAGAGGCTGTGATTCTGGCATGTCCAGATTTTACGAAATCGTTTGTGCTACAGACCAACGCAAGTGAATATGGACTAGGCGTTGTATTAATGCAAGAACTGGACAACGCAGAGAGGGTCATGGCGTATGCTAGCCGTCATTTAAATTCTGCAGAAAAAACTACTACTGTTAAACTCTATTGAAAATCCAAGCAATAGATTATGACGAGGGGTCTTAGAGCTCCAATAGTAGCAACTTTCTGTTCAGTATCGCAAAGAAAAGCAGAATGTGGTGGCAGCTGCACTGTCGTGACGGACAAGACGCTGCATCTGACGGTCATCCGACTACAAAGAAGACACTCAAAAAGATTGCTAGTCGATATTTTGGCAAGGTATGTCTAGGGATATTAGTCGATATTTCCGCCGATGTGGCTCTTGCCAAAAATACAAGATAATGCAGCAACTCCCTGCCGGCGAAATGCTTACCGTTACCCAGGATTATAAATGGTAATACGATGCTACTGGTGTCCTTTGATAATTGCTCAGCATGGTGAGAACTAGTACCCTGAAGGAAAGCGGCGGCAGAGGGTCTGGTAAAAGCTTTAAGAGAGCATATTGTTGCGACATATGGAATTCCTTAGGTAATCCGCATTCATAACGGTGCTCAATATACCTCTCGCGTGTTTCGAAAATACCTGAATGCAGTCGGTATAGGTCAAGAATTCACCGCACCATACACCCCTCAGAAGAACCACGGAGAGGGCTAACCGGACAATTAAAACTATTATTGCGCACTTTTCCGGACATCCCCACAATAGATGGGACGAATCATTGCCCGAAATGATGGTAGTCATCACCACCAGCATGTCCGAAATTACCGGTTATTACCCTGCTTACCTTACCCAAGGACGAGAACCACGTCTGCCTAATGCTCTATACGATCAAGTAACGATAGGTAAAAGAGCACGAAACCCTGATCGCGACTTAGTCACGAGCGGCAGGAAGTATTCACTATCGTGCGAAGAAATTTGCAAAATGCATGCCAAAATCAGCAACGCTACCACAATTTATGCCGTCGAAAGTGGAAACCGAAAATAGGGGACCCTATATGGGTACAAAGCATCCACTCTTCAAAGCCAGCGATAACTTTGCGTTTCGGCTCGTACCGAAATACGGTGGGCCCTATGTCATTATGGGATTCGTGTCCCCTATAACAGTTCTTATTAGGGAAAAACAAACTAACGACGAACGGACAGCCCACCTGAGGGAACTTAAACAACTGTTCTTTAATTATCTTATTATAGATTGGCGATTTAAAAGAACTACACATAAGAAGGATGTGCAACAACCAACAAAAATTAGAGAAAACGCGCCGTGAGTTTAGACGGAACTTTGAACGAGAACAAGCAAAGTGGCATCGAACAATTTTCCTTGACGATGATGACGTACCCCGAACCAGCCAAATGAAGCCACGGTCCAGTAGATGACGGAAGCAATCACCGGTCCAAACCAAACCTAAGGGTGTAAGAGCCAGCGGCCGAACTGCCCGGAGCCGAACCGCAGACCAACGCCACCTCCACATGACTGCATGTACAGTCGAAATTCAGGGCGGCACATTCACATTCACCCAAACACGAATACCGCCACCACAACCAAACCATCAGAGGACCGGGAATTTTCCCGACCTAGGGAAGAAAATATCTCGCTGGAAATTTCATCATGTAGGGTATTGGAAATTACTGATATCGATGACGACATCTCCAGTCTTCAGGAAGTCTTCGACCCAATAGGCCAGTCTTATGCGCAAGGTATCGCGGAATTGTTTGATAATCCATAGCTGAATGAAATTAGTCGGACCTTCTTCGGGTTTGATGATAGCACGGTCGATGTTCGACTTCCCTCACCACCATCGCTCCAATCCGACGATCATCGTCATCTCTAAACTAGGAGAATGAGGTTTTTCGCCCTCCAAAGCCGCCACAAAGACAAGGGTTTTGTAAGGTACTTGTAGAAGATCGTCAGTATAGATATTTAGGTTTACAGTGCTTTGAGAGAACCATGACAGTGTGCTTACTGATACTGCCTAAGGATGGTACAAGTCCCATCCCCGCATCTCACGTCGCTAGTCTTTCTGGGCCATAGCCTAGTCCGAGGTCCTCGTGTAGAAGCCTCTTCGACGCCAACTCCATTAACTGCCGTATCGCCTCCGACTAACCCCAGATGGCCAACAGCGGACGTAGCACCGAATCTTAGCTCAAAAAGAAGTCCTGCCGGATTACCACCTAGGCAAGAACAACCCTTTATGGAGGAACAGATTGAGATGGAAACACTGCGAAGTTGTTCGGAACCCAGAGAGGTCGAAATAGCACACGCCCCTCCAGAGCTTCACGCAATAACAACCCAAGCTTTGAATAAGCGTAACCAGGGCCAACCGGTTGATTACCATAAAGAGAAAACAATTTCAAATTATTGTGACCCGAGGTGGTACCCCGCACATCCTCTGGATTCCAAGGCCAACGACATAATAGTCGTGAGGACAAGTATGTTTTTTTAATCTTTTATTACTTTTGATATTTATTTTGTTTATGTAATAACTTATAACTACTTATAGAATGGATTCTTTCTTTTATTAAATTATTGTTATAAGAAATATGAAAATGAATATATATATTTTGCTTTAATAATGAATTGTGTAGCATTAAGGTTATTTATGAAATTAATATTCAAATGTTACGGCCGATTGCCTAGCGACGCCATCTATACGTGGAGTTGTGCGATAGTCAAACTACAACTGTGTTCTTAACCCTCCGATGAGTCAGAAGGTCCATAGGGACCTTTTTGCCTTTTCAAACTGAAATTACTCCTACTTCGGCCACTACAACCCCGCGATCGGATCATTACTTTAGGAGTTATTGAGGTTTTAGTGAGAATAGTACGCGGTATGGACCTTGCACTAAATTTCAATAATAAATGCATGTTTTTGGGCATCATTATAATTTTTTTATTGTTTCAAAACATAATTTACTTATTCTAAACACAAAGACCTAAACTCAAAAACATAAGGGATGATGATAAAAACAAAAAATTCTAAGACAAATTCGAAACTGAACGATACATCGAGCTAAATGAAGATACTGATGACCACGAATATGAAGAGGAAGAAAATGATAGACAAGAAACGAATTAAAGTTACTATATTGGTAAAGATGGCACCCGATGGAGTAAAAAAGCACCACCAACATCACGCACTCGTGATCAGAACGTCGTCGACTTCACAAGAAAAAAACCAAGACCAACAGGAAATATACACGACCCCTATACAATATTTAGATGCTGGCCGTACTATATACGCGGATAAGTTCTTTACCACTCTTGACTTGGCGCGTATTTTGTTGAGGAGGAAGACCGCATATGTTAGTACAGTGCGCTACAACAGAACACTCATTCCACAGGAGTTCAAGAAGAACCCGAAGCGCACCATCAATAGTACATTATTTGGGTTCAACGAAGGGAATACAGCGTTATGCTCATACGTGCCGAAAAAAAATAAAGTGGTGAATGTGCTCTCAACAATGCACTACACCTGGCTCTTTGACGCGCAAACCTAGAAGCGGAAGCCCTATGCCATATTATATTACAACTCCAACAAATGCGGCGTTGATACCATAGATCAAACGCTAGGCACTTACAGCTGCAAAAGAGCAACCCAACGATGACCGTTGGCCTTGTTTTATAATATGCTGGACGTCGCTGCATTGGCCTATAAAAAGGAGTGACAGACAGCGGTCGTTCTTGTTACTGCTAACGAAACAACTGGTCACACCAAATATCAAAGAACGTGCCCTGAACAACCTTATATCCAAGGATACGCAATGCGATGGAAGCATTCGATGTCGGGGTAAGAAAAACATCTCCAAATTCAAGAATAGAATCTATAGTTATTTGTTTTTTATTTTTCTGTTCATTTCAGGTATTACCAAAACCGATGGAAGGCAATGCACCGCCGTTTGCGGCTAGGTCAAGTAGACCGTCATGACGCCTTTGCCGTTCTGAGTACGGGCGGCAGCGCAAAACGCGGGCAAACTTCTTCGGCTGCGGCAGCGGTGTTCGCGGAGAACATAGCACACTTTAACATCGCTGCAACACTTGCGCACAGGGCGTGGGAAAAGAAGTACACGCTCAACAACAATAATTTTTAAACTTTTTTATAATAGTCTTAAGAAAATTCAAGAAAAAAAAATTAAAAATAAATAATTTTTGTATGTAGAATTTAGTCATAAACAATAAAAACAAAAAAAAAATAAAAAAACAAAATTTGTTATATGAAAAAAACATGATATACAAAAAAGGTCCGTAGGGACCTTTTCACACGGCCGTGAAGTTCAGAACTGTCACTCATCGGAGGGTTTAACACAGCGACAAGCTGTTTACGAAATGTTGACAGCAGTAGAGGTGGCATTCGTGTGTTTGCGTAAATGTGTGTTCTGGTATGAGTATATAAGGCAAAACATTGCAAACAAGCAATCAGTTATGCCTCCCTAATTACCTTTTTTTGGGGAAATTTTAAAACAAATGTAAACTTAACTTTAATATTATTATAAGCGGCCATGCTGCAAACACTTTTATAGAATATCTTGGCAAGTCCCTGAAAAATACGCTAGTATGTACGGAATAAATAATTAATTAAAATTAGTTTTAAGAAAACATGTACACCATTAAAATTTTTGGAAATAAATATATACTATACTATAACAAGCAATCAGTCAGTTCGCGGCCGACAGATAAGAGGTAATATTTTATATGGTAGCTTTAAGCCCTAAAATATTTAAACTTATCTGCAGCCATAATTGGGAAAACCAGAATTGCATTGAGCGTTTGGCACGAGTTTGAAATTTTCCAAACTTCTATACCAATTTCAATATTTCTAGCGCTGACGGATAGAAATGTGGGTAGCTGGTGCTGTGTTATATAACTATTTCACAAGGAAGCTTCTAGCCCTGAAATAGTTAGCGCAAACGGGAAATCAGTTCCGCGGCACATGAATGTGAAAAATATGTGTTGGGCTAAAAAATGGTCTAATCTTTGCCGTACTCTTCAGTTCTTTCCAACAAATCCTGACAGACCTTTATGTACAACAAATGAGCGAGAAAATTACTTTGCAAGTGCCATCGATTTCCAACATCATGATCTTTATTGTCAACATAATGACGATGTCGTGCCTAAGCTAACGTTAAATTTGTCGCCCAATATCACTAGCCTAATTATAAAAGCAAGAGATGGACTACTCAATATAATTGCTTTAGAAATGACATAAGCACAACATGTACAATATGCTACCTTAGTGTACCTGAAAATACTTTTCATTTCATTGAAGTTTGCCCCATATTGAATGAATATATCAGGAATTTACTTGGAAAAACACAATTAAGTGTTAATGATTAATATTTTGAAGGGCTATAATTCAGCGTTTAAAAAGCTACTCTAAAAGTAGCCGTAGCGACAAAAAAAGGCCTACTTTTTAAGACACAAATTTGTTAAAAATAGTAGCCAATATCCAACTACTTCTACTGCTGAAGTCACATTTAAAGAGCAAACCATAACATATAGCTACAGCTCCAACTTTTTCAAGTAGAAGTAGCGGTAGACGCTGTTTTTTTCCGAATCATTAAAATTTTTGAGCTACAGCTACTTTTCAAAATAATAAAGCGGTAAGTAGAAGTAGCCTCTTTGCTACTTCAGTTAAAGTATTGGTAGGAGTACAAAAAGCTATTATTTGAAAAAAAAGCTGCTATTTGAAAAGTACCCAAAAACGAAAACTTTTTTTCTGGCTACTTTGTGTTCATAATGAACATACTTTTTGGCTACTTTATATGAATACTTTATGCTTGGAGCTACGCAATACAAATATTTGCTTCTGGCTACTTACCGACAATAAGAAGAACGAAGAAAGAACGTGTTATTTTGTTTGGTTTTTTCTTTTGGAATTTGTTTCACACTCTCGACAATGGGGCAAAATAAAGTAAATTCGTAAACAATTAAAATAACATGTAATACTATAACAGTTTTTTTAATTTAAAATAAAAAATTTTTTTAATTTAAAACCGAATTCAAAATAGATTTTATCTGTCTGCCTATACCAGTTCAAGTGTATGGCCACATAAATTAGTTTACATTAACTATTGGGACACCCTTATACCTGCAAACTTTATACTAGTTTAACTATTCAATAGATTGGCAATATACATCAAATTCCAACAATTTCAAATTATATACTTGCTGTTGTAGTAGATTTAGCAATCATGTTCTGTGTAAATTTCAACCGTCCATTTGTAACGGTTCAACACTTTGCCCATATACATCAGATTATATCAACTATTTAATTTATAATATAACGTTTTTATACTTTTTATTATACCAAATAAAGTAGTGGACATTCTATCTTAAATTAAGGTGTTTGTATACAACGATTCAAAAAATACGGCCACACAGAACAATTTACATTAACTTTGGAAACACCCCTTAAATTTCTCAATTCAAATTATAAGCTTCTTGTTATAGCGGACTTAGCAAAACATGTCCCTTTTAAGTTTCAGCGTTTTGTCTATAACGGTACAAAAGTTTGGTCACATACACAAAATTACATTAACTATTGGAACACCCTTTAACTTCCAAATCCAAATTTTTGTTGTTATAGCAGATTAGCAATACAGGTTCGTTGTAAATTTTAAGCGTCTGTCTTCAACTGTTCAAAAGTATGGCCATACACATCAAATTTAATGAACTATTGACGCACCCTTTAATTTTAAATTTGTAACAGTGATGGAAAAGTTGTTACGATCGTACTTTTTTTGATACTATTTGATTTAAAAAAATACTGTGTTACTCCTCTGTAACAGTTGATACTCTCAGTGATACGTCTACAATTTAAAACCATTGATTTTCTTAAATTAATCTGTTTTAGCATTTCCCTTTCATCACTTATAGTTTACGAATATTGCAACTCTAGTTCTTATCGTGTCTTATTATTTGGTTTTACATATTCGTTTTGTTTTTTCACAATGTACATAGGGTAGCTACAAAAAAACAACTGTTACGTTTTTTGTATATCTTTTGATAGAATTGTCAATCTTAATACAAACAAGTAAGAGTGCTAATTCGGCTATGCCGAATCTTATACTTACTTCACCATCTATGCTAATTTAGTTTAGTGCAGTAACTCCAATCAAAGAAGCAAACATTAGGGTGACAGGGAATTAAAAAATAATAAAATTTCGCGCTGCATTTCAGTGATGGGAAATGATATTTTCATTTGGTGTAGATTTGGGCTTATTTGACTTTAATGTGATGAAGAAAGTTTTTTATTGGAAATGTTCTTAAAATGTAAGAGAAAATTGCTTTTGAAATAAGCCCAAATCCATTCTATTGGCGCTATTCATCTAGGGGCTATTTCAGTTTAAAGTGATATACCTTAAAAAGTACAAAATAAATTAAAAACATTTGTTGTTTATAGGTAAAAAACTTTTTATATATCGTCAAAAGGGCGTAGCAACGCTTCATGATATTAAAAGAGTATAAAACAATTTTCAAAAGAAAAATCCAAAAAAAAAAATAACACACGTTCTTTCTTCGTTCTTCTTATTGTCGGTAAGTAGCCAGAAGCAAATATTTGTATTGCGTAGCTCCAAGCATAAAGTATTCATATAAAGTAGCCAAAAAGTATGTTCATTACCAACACAAAGTAGCCAGAAATAATGTTTTCGTTTTTGGCTACTTTTCAAATAGCAGCAAAAAATGAAGTAGAATATTTTTGCTTTTTGTACTCCTACCAATACTTTAACTGAAGTAGCAAAGAGGCTACTTCTACATACCGCTTTATTTTTTTGAAAAGTAGCTGTAGCTCATAAACTTTAATGCTTCGGAAAAAAACAGTGTCTACTGCTACTCCTACTTGTCGCTTTATTTTTATGAAAAGTAGCTGTAGCTCAAAAATTTTAATGCTTCGGAAAAAAACAGCGTCTACCGCTACTTCTACTTGAAAAAGTTGGAGCTGTAGCCGTAGCTGTATTTAAAAAAAGGTAGGTAAAGTAGGAATTCAAACACTGCTATAATTATATTTCTCTAAACAAATACATCCAGTTATGTTTAAATTAAAAAAAAACTGTTAATGAATGACTATAGTTTTTGATTATGTTTAACTAATACTTCAATTCTTAAACGGTTGGGAATATAAATTAATTGTTTTAAAAATTCAACAGTACACTGCCAATCAGGCCTACAACAACAAGAAATTGTTTGGCCTTATATAAATATTGCAATTGAATTTATTTTAAACATATTTATATACAACTTATTTATTAATAAATAATAAATTACAATAATACAATAATTGTTGATACTTAATCAACATAATTTTATTTTTTATTATTTTTATTATTTATCATTATTAAAAAACATTGCTCAATTTCCGTATTTAAATTCAATAACTATTATTATTGACTAAACACTTTACTTTATAACCCAATTTTATATTAAGTTCATTAACCATTGTTGTTATTAACATTGTTGTTTACTAAACATTTTTTCTTTTAAGTTTAATTACCTAAACACTTTGTATTAAGTTTCATTTAACATTATTGTTGACAAAACAGAAATTAATATTTTAACTTTAATAATAAAAAAATAGGTTCAATAATTTCGCAAAAATGTATTCTTATTACTAAGCAATTTTAATCACTTTATTGTAAAATAATTTAGTATATAAGCATGAAAAATAAAGAAAATAATTAATCATTATTTTAAAGTATTTAAGGTGATTTATTCTATTGATTAGCGTTCTTCAGGTTCAAGTGCTTGAAAGAACAAAAAGGAAATAAAACAGATTTCATCTGTCTGCCTATAACAGCTCAAGTGTATGGCCAGATGAATTAGGTTACATTAACTATTCGGACACACTTATATCTCCAAACTTTATACTTTTTCAACTGTTCACTACTTTGGCAATATACATCAAATTTCAGCAACTATAGGGTCACTCTTTAATTTCCAAATTCAAATTATAACTTGCTGTTGCAGTATATTTAGCAATTAGGTTCTGTGTAAATTTAACTGTCTGTCTGTAACGATTGAACAGTTTGCCCATATACATCAAATTATATCAACTATTTAATTTATAATATAACATTTTTATACTTATTATACCAAATAAAGTAGTGGACATTCTGTCCAAAATTAAGGCGTTTGTATACAACGGTTCAAAAAATACGGTCATATAGAACAAATAACATTAATTTTGGGAACACCCTTTACTTTCTAAATTCTTGTTATAGCGGTCTTAGCAAAGCAAGTCCATTGTAAAATTCAGCTGTCTATCTATAACGGTTCAAAAGTCTGGCCACATACACCATATTGTTTAAGCTATTGGGACACCCGTTTGTTTCCAAATCCAAATTTTATACTTGTTGTTATAGAGGAGTTAGTGATACAGTTCCTTTGTAAATTTCAATCGTCTGTCAACTGTTTAATAGTATGGCCATATACCAAATTAAATGAACTATTGGTGCAGCCTTTAATGTATAATTTTAAATATTATCAGCTGTTACTATAACGGCCATAGCAGTCGACATTGCGTCAAATTTACAAGAGTTTATCTACAACAGATCAAGAGATAGGCTTATATAAGTAAATCTTAATCAATTATGGAACACCCTTTAATTTCTAAATTCAAATTATAAATTCGTTGATATAGCGGATTTAGCAATACAGGTCTCTTTTAAGTTTAGCGTTCTATCTATAACGGTTCGAAAGTTTGATCACATACACAAAATTACATTAACTATTGGCACACCCTTTAACTTCCAAATCCAAATTTTATACTTCTTGTTATATCGGACTTAGCTATACAAGTTCGTTGTAAATTTCATGCGTCTATCCACAACTGTTCAAAAGTATGGCCATATACATCAAATTTAATGAACTATTGACGCACCCTTTAATTTATAATTTGTAATATTATACTTGTCACTATAATGGCCATAGCAATCGACATTGCGTCGAATTTACAAGCGTTTATCTATAACGGTTCAAGAGGTAGGCTCATATAAGTAAACCTTCATCAATTCTGGGACACCCTTTATTTTCTCAATTCAAATTATAAACTCGTTGATATAGCGGATTTAGCAATACAGGTCTCTTTTAAGTTGCAGTGTTCTGTCTATAACGGTTCGAAAGGTTAGTCACATACACAAAATTACATAAATTATTGGAACACCCTTTAACTTCCAAACCTAAATTTTATACTTGTTGTAATAGCGGACTTAGCTATACAGGTTCGTTTGAAAATTTCAAGCGTCTATGTACAACTATTCAAAAGTATGGCCATATACATCAAATTTAATGAACTATTGACGCACCCTTTAATTTATAATTTGTAATATTATACTTGTCACTATAACGGCCATAGCAATCGACATTGCGTCGAATTTACAAGCGTTTATCTATAACGGTTCAAGAGATAGGCTCATATAAGTAAACCTTCATCAATTCTGGGACACCCTTTATTTTCTCAATTCAAATTATAAACTCGTTGATATAGCGGATTTAGCAACACAGCTCTCTTTTAAGTTGCAGCGTTCTGTCTATAACGGTTCGAAAGGTTAGTCACATACACAAAATTACATAAATTATTGGAACACCCTTTAACTTCCAAACCTAAATTTTATACTTGTTGTAATAGCGGACTTAGCTATACAGGTTCGTTTGAAAATTTCAAGCGTCTATGTACAACTGTTCAAAAGTATGGCCATATACATCAAATTTAATGAACTATTGGCGCACCCTTTGATTTATAATTTGTAATATTATACTTGTTACTATAATGTTCATAGCAATCGACATTCTGTCCAATTTGCAAGCGTTTGTCTATAACAGTTCAAAAGATAGACCTATATAAGTAAATTTACATCCATTATGGGTGCACCCTTTAATTTTTGGATTTATTTTTGTATAATTTTTTGTTTTTGGGAGCTGTAGTAATACGCTGTAATTTTAAATTTTACAGAATCGGCCTTTAGAGTTCATAATGAGCTGTTTTTAAAACGGGACCAATCTGTAAGCATAATCTATCATATTACCAAAAATCAGAAATGACTGAGTTCTGCGGGCACAAATATAAAAAAAAAACAAAGCAACATTCAGACGAATTGTACGAGTATAACCTCCTTCTTTTTTTGAAGTCGGTTAAAAATAGTGTTAGTTTTGACGAAACTTTTGAACTAAGTTCCACTAGAATTCCTTTCTATACATTTTGGTGACCCCTAGATTACATAATTTCTAAAGTTTCCCCCCACCAGTTGTAAGGAGCTTTAAAAAATAAAACAAATACGCATCAATTCATCAGGATAATCAGTCCAATTTATCAGGACAACCAGTCCGTACAAATCAATTCATCAGGATAATCAGTCCAATTTATCAGGACAGCCAGTTGTATAAAACAACTCAACAGGAGGAATACTACTTACCTATTTTCTTAAAATCATCAATTTAACGGCAATCTAACATGGCTAACTTAGAAAGTCTTATATCTCAGCAGCAAGCAAAAGCAGTTGAGATAGAAAAAATTATTTCAAACATCAAGAAGGCTCCACATGATCGGCGAACGTTAGACTTCTACAAAACTAAAAGGGAAGAACTAAATGCAATATGGCAGGCCTTTGACAAAACAGAAAATGCGATTAGAAGAGATAATACGCTATCAGCCAGTGATCTATATATTGCCAAAACCTACACGAATCCATAAGAGAAATGTTCAGTGAGACAATTGATTTTCTTACGTCTCAGATTAACAAGCTCAGCGTCAAGCCGTTACCAACAATCAGAAAAGAAACTTTAGAACTCAAGTCCCTAATCCATCTGATCATGAATTATTGTCACCTCAAGTTAAAGGTCTAGGTAGAAAACTAAAAGCTCGAATGACGGTCTTAACACGTTTATTGAAAGGGTTATCGTTGGAGGGAGAGGATCATCCACCACAATTTTATCAGATAAAGAGTGAAACCATAAAAAAATTCCAGAATTTTATGATGAATTGTGGAATGAAATCGAAGATCCTACAAGACCAGAATGAATACCATAATCTAGATGACCCAGTTTTACATTATTTGATAGAATTGGCAGTACTATAAGATCAAAACAAACGTCAGCATGTAGATGGTGGATTACAATTGGGAAGCAACCTAGGCGTACATAGCTCATTGCCTTTACCAAAAGTTACAATTCCACAATTTAATGGAGATTGTTAAAAGTGGCAACCTCTACCAAACGTTCAGAAAATGTGGTACCTCAAATCAAACATCTCAGGAGAAGCCGAAAAGCTTATTAGTCATTTAACGCTTACCGAAGAGAACTACAAGACAGCATGGACACTACTTCAGGAGCGTTATGATAACAAAAGAGTTATAGTAGCCAACAGTAACCATGTCTAGCACGTCAATTAAGACACTTCATGACACTACCAAAGAATGTTTGTTGGCGTTAAATAACAACTGATGATTAAAAAACTACATTCGATTTATACAATCACTAACTAACCTAGAGATTAAAAAGAAGGGATGACAGTATCATCTGTGGCATCTATGGATAATAATAATAATAATTGCAAACTTTGTTTACTGCAAGAAATTTTTAAACATGACAGAATCAGCCAGATTGAGATGGGCACAGCAACAAAGACTCTGTGTTAAGTGTCTCAGGGATGATCACGTAACAAAGGTTTGCACCTCCAGTGGATGTAGAAAATGTACACAAAAAAACAGAAGACATCACTTGCACATGTGCAACCCGCAAACAAAAGAGGAGAGACAATCACAGTCTCATCCACATCTATGAAGCCAATGACAGGGCATCAGAATTATGTCATGCTGGCCACAGCAAAAGTAGTTATCAAGGCTACAAATGGCATCACACACAAATTTCGAGCAATACTAGATTCAGGTTCACAAGTAAATTTTGTGACTGAACGACTTATCAAGAAGCTATCCCTTTCTCCAATGGAAGTGTCCTTATGCATTGATGGTGTGGGAAGGATTAAAAAACGAGCAGAGTACCGTGTGAATGTTGAGATGTTCTCTACAAATAATGACTTTTCAACAAACTTGGGAGCGATTGTCCTCCCAACTTTCATTCCGGCACAACCAAATCAAAACCTTGATGTTTCAACTTGGCCTGCTGCAATAAAAGTGACTAACGGCGGTCCAACTCTACAAAACACGTTACTTGGTTGTTCCGTTGGCGGCTCTGTACGACAAACCATTTCTCATAGCTCAAAACCACCACTTACATGTGCAGTATTTGGTGTGGTGTCTTCACTAGAACAAGCGGTCGAAAAACTATGGAAACTCGATGAAGTAGAACCAAATGAAAGGATTCTGTCTCCAGCAGCTGCCCAATGTAAAGCTCATTTTATTCATCATACTCAAACTAACACAGATGGTCGCTTTATCGCCAGTCTTCTATTTCGGGAAAACCCAACATCATTGAGTGATTCATAATCTATGGCATACAACAGATTTGTTAGTTTGGAGCGACGACTCCAAAAGAATGAAAATATCCGAGTTCAGTACACGCAATTTATGAAAGAATATGAGCACCTAGGCCACATGCAAAGGGAAAACCTAGATAACTTACGACATCTAAGATATTTTATTCAACATCACTGCGTATTAAAACCTAAGAGGACCACAACAAAGCTATAGGTAGTGTTTGACGCATCAGCAAGAAAATCAACTGCATACTCATTAAATGACTAAATGTATACTGGTCCAGCAAAGTAAACTATTTTCTATTTGAATTCGTTTTCTATTGCCAAAGTTCGTTTTTACAACCGATATCGAGAAAATTTACAGGCAAATACTGATTAACCCAAATGATCAACAATATCAATTTATTATGTGGAGGGAAGGTCCATCATCGCCACTTGCCTATTACAAACTTAACACAGTAACATGCGGGACACGTGCAGCACCTTACCTGGCCACAAGATGTCTACAAAAAATAGCTATTGAGAATTCTCTCAAGTTTCCGTATGATTCTCAGATGCTGAATGACAACTTCTATGTGGATGACGGCCTCGGAGTTTCTGATAACCTAAACATAGCAGTGGAAATGCAAAATGAACCTATTAGTATGTTAAAAAAAATATATATTTAGTTTGAAAAATTGGTGCGCAAACCATCCACATTTGCTAAAAAATATTCCAACTGGTGACCAAGAGGTTAACTTAGGTTTCGATAATAATAGTACTAATTCAATAAAAACCTTAGGATTATATTGGCTACATAAAAGCGATCACTTAAAGTCAAATTAACCCAATATCAGCAAATCTCGAAACGAACAGTAACTTCCGATCTCGCAAAGCTATTTGATCCTCTTGGTCTGTTAGCTCCTGTGACTGTTACGGCCAAAGTATTTCTTCAACACCTTTGGCATCATGAATTAGACTAGAATGAACCATTAACTAATGACTTTAGTGCATTTTGGAGCACATTTAGAAGCTATTTAGAGAATCTTAACAATTTTACGATACCACGGCCCATATTCCAGGGCGAAATCCCAGTAAAAACTCAACTTCACGTATTTGCAGATGCATCTGAGAAGGCTTTTGGTGCAGTTGCATACATTCGTGCAATTGTTAAGATTGAGCAGGCAATCGTTCGAATGCTCTGTAAAAAATCAAGAGTTGTACCATTTAAACAGCAGACATTACCTCGACACACAGTTTTTTAAAAGACTTAAAACTGACCTGCAGTTTGAAAACCAAGCTACATTTCTATGGACTGATTCAGAAATCATACTGTCATGGATATATTCACAATCACCTTCATACAAAACCTTTGTCGCCAACAGAGTATCAACAATTCAGTCACTAAGTCTAGCTGAACAATGGCTCCATGTACGATCAAAACACAACCCAGCCGATATACTATCCAGAGGACTTGGTGCAGTAGATCTGCCAGCATGTAACGTGTGGCTTATTGGACCAGTTTTTCTTCATGAATGATAGGAATCGTGTTACAGCAACTATGGCATTAAGCAACGATAGCCTTATATACGAAATTAACCACAAAAATTCATGTATATAACTTTACACAAGGTTTTGGGTTACGTACTAAGATTCATTAATAATTAAAAAACGCAAAATGAACTTCGACCAAAACAATTTTGCTGAGTCCTAGAGAACTGGATGATTCTCGGAATATAATTATTCGAACATTTCAGACCTCCGACCACATGATGGAGATATCTGAATTAAAGAAGATAAACCAAGCGGACAAGTCCAGCACAATTAGCAGTTTAGATGAAAATAATATTTTGCGGGTCGGAGAAAGATTGGAAGCATCTGATCTATCATATGACGCAAAACATCCCATACTTCTACCCTATAACGACTCAATTTCAAAACTTATACTCACAATGTTACATAAAAAAACTATCATTGTGGCCCACAAATCATTATTGGCCATATCCAGTCAACAATATTGGATCATCTACCCTTGATCAATGGCAAGAAATATAGTCCAAAATTGTGTGCGATGTACAAGAGCGAAACCTAAACTTTTTTCACAAATAATGGGGGATCTACCAGAAAGCAGGGTCACCCCATCACGCCCATTTATCACATTTGGTGTTGACTACTGCGGACCGTTTTGGGTTCATTTTAAGATAAGAGGGAAAAAATGCATAAGGTTTACATAGCTGTTTTTGTCTGTTTCTCAACAAAGGCTGTACACCTGGAAGTTGTAACGGAACTGACAACAGATGCATTCATTGGAGCGCTAAAAAGATTCTTATTACGCCGAGGGCGGTGCCAGACCATATATTCCGACACTGCTACAAACTTCATAGGTACGCGGAATCAGCTAGAAGAATTAGATCAAGCGATATTTGATAATAACTCCAAAGAAAAAATCTTACAAGCTTGCAGTAAAGAAGGCATCGAATTCAAATTTTTTCCACCTCGGGCCCCTGACTTTGGAGGCTTATGGTAGGCAGCAGTAAAGGTCGCTAGGCAACTTTTACTACGAAGTGTTTCAACAGCATCACTAACGCACGAAGAGCTTGAGACAGTGATTATAGAAATAGAAGCTATATTAAATTCTCGTCCGCTAACTCCGATGTCATCTTATCCAAATGATCTAACTGCGGTGACTCCCGGACACTTCTTAATTGGAGAACCACTCACAGCCCAAGTAGATAGTAGATCAGTGCAATCAAATATTTCTCTCGCCACAAGATGGAAACTCGTCTCCCAACTTAAGCATGAGTTTTGGAAACGTTGGTCTGCCGAGTATTTACTTCAACTGCAGGAAAGACAGAAGTGGAAATCATCATCTGAAAACTTGAAAGAAGGACAGATGGTTATCATAAAAGAAGACAATTACCGATTATGAGCTGGCCACTTGGAAGAATCCTTCAAACACACGAGGGAAATGATGGAAAGGTTCAGGTAGCAGATGTAAAAACAACTGCAGGAATAAAACGAAGAGCTATTCACAGATTAACTCCGCTACTTCACGAAGACGAATTACCTGCAACTGGGTTATCCAACCCTATTCGCCCAGTACCTGTTGACAAAGAAGATACTACACCCACCAAAAAATCGAAGACTCTTACTAACTCAATCGTAGCCATACTTTTTATTCCAGCTGTTATGGACAGTCCCGTAGAGATAAAGAACTTTTATTCTGATCCAGGGCTGTACTTTGAAGGTATCGGTACCATAAAACTAGCAACAGCTGAATGGAAAATCATGGTATTCTATTATCTAGCACCTTTTTTGTCCGAGTTAAAGATTTTTTAGTCTGGATTAGTCACGTTGCAACACTTATGTTCAACCATCACACATCGGGCAACATGTTATATTTTAATAAAAAATTTCAATCAAGTAAAAGAAGAATTGCTGGAGGAAAAAGAACTATTTGCCGCTAGAAGAACTAAAAGGGGTGCTTTCAACATTGTTGGAAATGTAGCAAGGACACTTTTTGAAGTGCTAGACTCTGACTATGCCAATGAAATGTCAGACACAATTAAAAGGGCGAAGATCGAAACAGATTATATTTTTAAATTACAAATGAATAGAAATTATTTTGGCTTAAGTTTATTTATTTTTTAATTTCTAACAAATCTTTTTTAGATAGAAAATTTATTTTACAAATGTATGCGGACGTTTTCCAAAGAAAACAAGAAAAATTAGACGCTAGCAGAATGAAATGCTGCACTTTCTGGACCGCTACGACCTTCATCAGCATTCTTCGCATCTATCCACCTTAGTTGTGTATTTTTATAAACATCATCTATTTAACCAACTAACTTTGTAAATAAGAATACGAGAAAACTCATAACTCATATCAACATTAATTTAGTTAGACGAAATTTACACACAAACCAACGTATTTCTTACTGTTCTCTCTGTATTTCGTCTTGTACATTTGTTTTTGCTTTGTTTCAATCATCGATTGAACACGAATGCAAATTTGTTTTTAATCATTCTTACTTGTTTACTCATAACATTATAGATGCTGTTCCAGTATCATTTTGATTATTATAATGTAAGCATGAATGCTCGCTGTGCCTTACATGCTTATTATTTAATTTTTATTGAATTATTATTTGAACTGTGAATATTATGAATGAATAGAAATTATTTTGGCTTAAGTTCATTTATTTTTTAATTTCTAAAAATCTTTCTAAAAAAGTAAAGTAAAAAATAAATGAACTTAAGCCAAAACAATTTCTATTCTTCTATAATATTCACAGTTCAAATAATAATTCAATAAAAATTTCTAAATTACTTAAAAACCAAACATCAATTATTGATTCTACTATTAATATAATTAAAGAAGACGCAGTCAGCACACAAAAACAACTATCAGAGATTGTTGCAAGAATCAACAATGAAACAAATTTAATACTCAGAAGTCAGCCAAACATAACTAATATCACTTCTTGCCAATCAAATTACATTAACAGCACTGAACTTACAAAGGGTAGAAAAAGAGATTATCTACGTACTAACCGATGCTCATCATTAAAAAATCAGTCCACTTTTATTATCACCACATCAGCTAAGACATGAATTAACTACAATGAAGGCTCATCTACCAGTACAACGTACGCTTCCAATTGAAGAAGATAATTTGGTTCAACTATACAAGCTTATGAAGGCAAATGGAGCGGTGACAAAAACCAAAGTTCTCTTCGAAATTAAGTTGCCACTGATCGATCAACAGTTCCTAGAACTTTTCAAGATAACTCCGGTGCCAACAATACGATAAAATTCACTAATATCCATCAAACCAGATGTACTTTTTTTAGCAGTGAATCCGTGCAGAGATGAATTTATTCCTTTTACAACCGATGATTTATCAAGCTGCACTATAGCAACAAGGGACACATATATATATGCCAAAATAAGCAGCTTAGGTTCAAAGCTGTGAAATTAATATTCTCATCAGCGTTAACACAGCCAATTGTAGTCTTACTCGTCTGGTAGATAAATCAACATGGTCGCAAATGAAAAATCCAAATAAATAGATTTTTGCTACCACAACGAACATAGAAATTTCAGCAGTTTGCGGCACTGAAAACTCACAACAGCTAATAAGAGACACTGGAATAATGCAAATAAATCCCAATTGCATAATTAAAACCAACTCTCTCACTATCCACGGGCACTTTGATGCATTAAATAGCTTGCATACTTCATACGTCCAATTCAGGCACATTGATCAAATTTGCACTCCACAAGAGATCAAAAGAATTTTTAATAGTACTAACAACCAGATTGAAACCCATCTAAATCAACTGAATAAACTGCAAAAGCAGCTTGAAGAGTCAACTATTGTAAGATTGCCAGAATTAATCAGGTCCCAAGGCACAGTGGCCAATTTGGCTTCGCTAGCGGTATTAAATTCAAATTTGAAAAACCGTTTATTTTTTTTTTTACAATCGATAACAAATACATTCACTATATTTGTATCGATTTTTAAAAGCTCAGCTTACAGCTGTCAAAGTCAGCATATGTTTCTGCAAGTGTTGTGCAAAATATTTCCGCCTTTTTGATCATCGTTTTGCTATTCGTGTTAAACTTGCATTTTTTATTATTTTCATTAAAAGTTTTGTTATATACTAATGCCAAGGTATGTATTATATAAAAAAACTGTGGTTGTGATCTGTGTATACTTATGTTATTTATAAAACGTAATCGTGTTTAAGTGTATTTGCAACTCGCACATTGTAACGTACACCTGTCTTTCGTAGAGTAGAACTTACAAAATTCACCTGCATTCAGTGTTATTGTAAATTTTCCTATATGTGTAAACTATTGTGTGTCCAAAATGTCCAAAATTTACTGCGAGTACCTGCGAGCCTTCAATTTATTGTACTTTTTAGGCAAAATGTCAGTGACAAAACGCACCCTTTTTTTAATATGGCATGAAGAAGCTATCCCCACCAAGAAGTTTCTAGCCGTGGAAAATTATGTTCTTGGTACCGTGTTGAGCAAAATTTCCTATATTCAGAAGGAGCAGTGCGTAATTGGAAGGAAACTGCGAAATTTTGCTATTAGGCTTATCCAAAAGTGGAAGGCCTGTGGCAGAAGTAAGGTGTTTTTTGAAAAAAGTAACCAAGAATGGCTAGATACACCATTGGTATTATTGGGAAAAAAAGCAAATGAAAATATTGGACGACCGGAAAAAGAGCTTTCCGAGAGCTGCAGAAAAACGCAAGTCAATGAGATGTCACGGCTTACAGAGGAAGTACCATGTGAAGGATTATTGGTAGCTGCAAGCTGCAGTTTATATAAAGCTGGAAAGCGCAGTGCTTCCAAAGTTGTAGAAATGGTAAAAGGTGATGAGGACTTTATCGGAAAGGTAATAAAAAATATAAAAAAACCAAAGCCGTTTCCATCAAAATTATCGGACGATAAAGCGCTTGCGGTATTTGTAGATCTTGGACATACCAGATACACTTGGAACTTGAACAAGAAATTAGCAAGAAACCAAAACGCCGATATATATCCATGCTACGAAAAATTACGCTTCGCCAAAAAAAGGTGCTATCCTAGTGACATTACAGTCACTGATTATTATGCTGAAGTGCCACTACAAAGTCTTGTGGACCATACAATAAATAGGATCATGGAAGCACACCCTGAAAGTTTTGAAATCCCATCAAAAAGTAATAATAACACCCACTTAACTGCTTTCTACAAATGGGGTTGTGATGGCAGCAGCGGCCATTCCACATATAGGCAAAAATTTAACGACTGCGAAGGAAACATGAGAGACCAATATTTATTTTCAATTTGTATTGTACCACTGCAAGTTCAGAACGGACCGACAGTTTTATGGAAAAACTATCGACCTTCTTCTACACGATACTGTCGACCAATCAAAATACTTTGCGAGAAGGAAACGGCGGACCTGAGTCGCAGGGAAATTGAAAATATTAAGAGCCAAATAAGAGATATTGTACCAACATATGTAAACACATTGCTTATTGATCACCAATTTCACATGACCATGCTTGATGGTAAACCTTTCAGCGTCATTTCAGAATATTCTTCGCAAATATGCGGAATCTGCAACGCAAGACCGAAAAATATGAATGACTTAAATTTGGTGAAGAGCTTTCCAATTAAAGTGAACCTCTTTCAATATGGGCTATCCAGTCTCCACGCCTGGATAAGGTTTTTTTAATGTATTTTGCACATATCCTATAGAATATCAATAAAAAAGTGGCAAACTCGTGGTACTGACAAGGATATTGTTGAACAACATAAAACAAATATACAGCAGAAGCTACGAAAAGAAATGCATTTGTTGGTCGACATACCAATGGCTGTTACTGAAAATACCAACAACGGAAATACGGCAAGAAGGTTCTTTCAACAACCAGATTTAGCCGCTCGTATAACTGGAGTGAACGAAAATTTAATATATCGATTCAGCGTCGATATAAACACGGAGGCATTCAGACTTTACGCAATGGAAACTGCCAAAATTTTTGTTAGTTTATACCCTTGGTTTTACATGCCCTCGTCTGTTCACAGAATTTTAATTCATGGAGCAGACATAATCAATCATTTTTCGCTTCCAATTGGTATGATGTCCGAGGAAGCGCTTGAAGCCAGGAATAAAGATTATGGGAACATCCGTGAAAATAATACCAGAAAAAATTGCAGGAAAAATACAGTGGAAGATATAGTTAACGCTCTTTTTGTTTCTTCTGATCCCTTAAGGCAGAATTAGTCTTTACTTTCTGTTCCGTGACGAATCAGTTGATCAGTTTCTGTTAAATGAAAAATGTGTATTTGTGGTTTGTTTTTACTTTGACGTTCTGTTCTGTTCCGTTCGAATCAGTAGAAAATAGAATTCAACGTTAAGTTACTTGGAAGTTGTTTAATAGTGTGTGTGCAAAATGTAAACAAACCTATTTTTGTTATTGTAATTATAGTTTTTTTAGTTGTGTTGTGTATTGTGTTTTCTTTGTTTATTATACACAGCTGCATTTTTGTTACAGAAAAACTAATCACAATAATTTAAAAAGCAGAACGGCACGGAACAGAACAGCAACAGAAATATTAGTTTCGATAAGGAAGTTAAAAGCATCATTTTGAAGATGATTTCTCTGAATCTGATACTGAAGAATCTGATTAATATTTCTTTTAAAATATGGTTTCTCTTTGAGTTGACAATTTTTTTTATTTTATATATAAATATCTGGTGGAAAATGTTTATTGAATTAAAAACAAAATAAAAAATTAAAAACAAATAAAAAATTTAAAATTAAAAAAAAAATTAAAAATAAAAAAAAAATTTAATTTTTTTCCTGAATTGAGAAAAAAAAATTTTTAAGATATCTTCTTTACTTTGGAAGCTATGAATAAAATGACGCTAGCGAAGTCAAATTGGCCACTGTGCAAGGCCAACATCAACATGCCGTCAGCTACACCGCACTTTTAATTTCCCTAATCATTTTAATAGCCATCATCATAGTCAAGCTATACTCAACTTATAAAGGAAGAAAAATTCATAGGATCGTTCAACTGACACCTTATCCAGTTCCCTTACCAAGACCTGTTACCATCGACATTGCAAACATCAACCCTAACGAACGTTTGTCACCAGTGACCGTTGGTCAATGCGGGGGAGAATGTTGATACTTAATTAACATAATTTTATTTTTTTTATTATTTTATCATTATTAAAAAACATTGCACAATTTCTGCATTTAAATTCAATAACTATTATTGTTGACTAAACACTTTATTTTATAATCCAATTTTTATACAAGTTCATTAACCATTGTTGTTGACAATTAACATTGTTGTTGACTAAACATTTTTTCTTTTAAGTTCAACTACCTAAACATTTGTATTGTTTCTTTTAGCATTATTGTTGACAAAACAGAAATTAATACTTTAATTTTAATAATAAAAAAAATAGGTTCAATTATTTTGCAAAAATGTATTTTTCTTACTAAGCAATTTTATTGTAAAACAATTTAGTATACGAGGGCTGCTCTATATATTTCTGGCCTAATAGTAAAAATGCAAATATTTATAATCAAAAATGGTTTTATTGTTTTTCAAAGTATTCTCCAGCATGATTTATACACTTTTGCATGCGCTCAAACTAGTTGTCGAAGCACTTTTTCCACTCCGATTGAGACACCTCTAAAAGATGGTTTTTGAACACTTCAACAGCTTCTTCTGGCGACGAAAATCGTTGAACACGCATTTTTTTCTTGATGTGCAGAAACAAGAAGAAGTCATTAGGTGCCAAGTCAGGGATGTACGGCGGATGACCCATTAATTCGACGTTTTGGCCGGTCAAAAACGCTCTGGTTTGAGCCGATGTGTGAGAGCTCGCATTGTCATGGTGAACAATGATTCGTCTTCTCTTGTTGGTTTTTCGAATTTCTCCGATGACTTCAGGCAAACAAATTGTAGTGTACCACTCAGAAGTGACCGTCCTACGTTGCTCAAGCGGAACAGTCGCCACATGACCAGTTTTGCCGCAGAAACAGGCGACCATTTGCTTCGAAGTGCTTCTTCCACGAACAACTTTCGTTGGATTTTGCTCGTCTTTGAAGACCCAAACGGTCGATTGTTATATCGTTTCGGGCTCATACGCATAGATCCATGATTCGTCACCTGTGACGATCTTATAAACGTCTTTTGAAGCACCGCAATTGTATTTTTGCACCATTTCTTTGCACCAATCGACACGAGCCTTTTTTTGAGCGACTTTTAAATTGTGCGGGATCCAACGAGAACAATCCTTTTTTACGGCCAGGTGTTCATGCAGTATCGAATGTATGCTGGTGGAAGATATGTCCAAGGTTGTCTCTATCTCTCGGTATGTCGCATGTCGATCTTGCATTATGAGTTTACGGACGGCATCAATGTTCTCTGGCACAACAGCCGTTTTTGGACGACCTTCACGAAATTCGTCTTTGGGCGAGCTTCGGCCACGATTAAATTCATTATACCAATTTTTCACAGTGCTATAGGATGGTGCTTCATCACCATACAAAGATTTAAGTTCATCAATGCACTCTTGTCGTGATAATCCACGTCGAAAATTGTGAAAAATGATGGCACGAAAATGTTCACGAGTTAATTCCATTTTTTTCTATATTAATTTTACCAAGTCACTGTTAACAACACAAATAATGGTCGTACGTCAAAACGTTTTGAGTACGATTATGCTTAAAAATGACAAACTTTCCAATGGAAATGTCAGATTGCACTTGGCAGCACTCAGTGTTGCCAGGCCAGAAATATATATAGCAGCCCTCGTATAAGCATGAAAAGTAAAGAAATTAATTATCATTATTTTAAAGCATACAAGGTGTTTTAATTTATTGATTAGCGTTCTTTAGGTTCAAGTGCTTGTAAGAACAAAAAGGAAATAAAAAATATTGTTATTTCTGACGAAACGTTTGAACTAAGTTCCACTAGAATTCCTTTCTCTACAACTCTTAAATTCCCTTTCCAACGATATCGATATTGTCCCATTCCACCAATAAATACTCGATAATGTCATATTAAACCTTAAAACTTTGGAGGTCAGTAACTAATGGTTACGTTTAACAAATCCGCATGAAATTAGAATCTATTTTAATTTGAGTGCGTTTTCTCTCAAGCTACCAATTTAAAATTTTTCTCTTTAAATTTGTGGCCAGTTTTAATGTTTTTCTGACAAAAAATAATATTTGTTAATATTTTTTGTGAATACTACCAAAAAAGAAGAGAACGAAAATTTAAAAAGTCATTGAAAAACAATAATAATTTTCAAATTTATTGCTTATTTACATTTAAAAAAAAATTTTAAATATATTTCAACAAAAAAGAATTAAAAATATTAGTATTATTATATAATAAAAAATGACAATAATGAAAATTAAAATATTTGATTTTCTGACATGCGGAATCCGGCGCCGCAACCGTATAAGCATTACATCTTCCCCATAAAAATACATAGGGCTAAAAATCAACATATTTACAAGATGTTCCTATCTCATTTAGTTCCACTCAACATCTTTCGATAATTTTGGTGTCATCACTATAAAATGGACATTAAAATATAAAAAAGAAACACTTTTCAAAAAAATACAATGAGTAATGAGCAATGATGGAAGAGGCGCAAGGTTATTAATTTTAAATTGCCATACTCATAAATAATAAAAATAACTACAAATCTTTTTTAGAAAGAAAATGTATTTTTACAGATTATACTGACGTTTTCCAAAAAAAAAACAAGAAAAATTAGACGCTAGCAGAATGAATGCTGCACTTTCTGGACCGCTACGACCTTCATCAGCATTCTTCGCATCTATCTACCTTAGTTGTGTATTTTATAATCATCTATTTAACCAACTAACTTTGTAAATAAGAATACGAGAATATTCATATAATCATTAATTTGGTTAGACGAAATTTACACACAAACAAACGTATTTATTTACTGTTGTCTCTGTATTTTGTCTTGTACATTTGTTTTTGCTTTGTTTTAATCATCGATTGAACATTTTTTTTCACAGTTCAAATAATAGTGTTTCTAATATATTAACGGTCTAATTCATAAAAAGTTCCTTTTTTAGGTTTAAAGTTTACAATAGTTATTGAACACTTTTTGTTTAATAAACCATTTATAAAAATTTGTATTAAAAAACATACAATAACGGTCTTATGCAAAAAGAAGTTAACGCTGCTTTAAACTCATTGTTAAGCAAATTTCCTTAAAGTTTCATCCAAAAACGATCATAGCTTAACAAACGTATGGTAAGCCCTACGTCAACTTTAAAATTTTTAAAGTAGCTAACCCCTTACTTTAAAGTGACGTTTTTGATATTTATTTTTTGGAATACATACTGTCAACAAAAATTTTGTGGAAATAAGTTTTTAATAAAACGAAATAAAAACAGTCACGACGATGAGCAAACCCAAATTTTTGGAAATTTTAAAGTTTTGTCTAAGTGATAACAACTATTTTGTTTATAAAGAAAAATTGTATAACCAGATTTACGGAATGCCAATGGGAAATCCACTTTCACCAACTATAGCTGACATAGTTTTAGATAGTTTACTTGACGACGCCTTAATGGAACTAAAAAATAAAAATATAGAAATAAAATACATAGCCAAATATGTAGATGACATCCTAGCTATTATAAATATTGACGATCAAGATGAAATCTTCAAAACATTAAACAATCATCACCCCAAATTAAGATCGAAGAGCAAAAAAATAACATATTTGGATGCAAAATTGATCAGATCATCAGATAATATTATTTTTGATTGGTATTAAAAGGAAACAGCATCCGGCAGATTAATGAATTACAATACAACACAACCAAAGAACCAGATTATTAACACAGCAAAGAGCTTTATAGAAAGAGTCTTAAAAATCAGCGACAAACAGTTCCATAATAATAATATACAGAAAATCTGTAACATATTAAATAACAACAGTTTTCCTAATTACCTCATAAGAAAGTTAATAAATACAGTAAAACACCGAATTAAAAACAAAACATCAAATAAAACAATAGACAATGATAAGACAAGTTGTACTTTTTACAGTGTAAAATACATTCCTGGCTTAACAGACAACAGAAATATACGTAACATAATTAAAAACAACAACAACATTTGTTTTGCCTATAAACCTAACAACACAATAAATACAATATTTACGAAAATTAAGGCGCCAATTAATAAGCAACAACAAAATAACATTGTTTACGAAATACCATGTAAGGGTAATGGGACAACAAAATGCAATTTAATATATATAGGAACAACAAAGAGAACTTTGTCAACAAGAATAGCTGAGCATCAAGCTGACATTACTAAAAGAAAGGAGACAACTGCATTGGCTCAACATATACAAAAAACAGGTCACACAGCTGACTTTGACAAAGTTAAAATATTGGATAAAGAGAAAGTGGAGAGAAAGAGATACATTAAAGAAAGCTTACACATTCAAAAGAAGATAGACAACACAATGAATTTGAAGGAGGACACCGATAACATCAATGCAAGCTATAGAGTCGCTATTAGCTGATCTTGACATAAACTTATGTGTTTCTTGTTTTTTGAAGTTTGTTGTAAATTGTTTTTATGTTTCTGTTTGTGTTTTAATGAATAATGTAATTCAAATTAATAACGTCTAAAATTGTAAGTTAAATAATAATGATTTAAATATGTATTTATGTTATAATATTCAAATGTTTTTATATTTCATAATTTTAATTTAATAAATTATAGACAACAACCCTTGAAAAAGTCGACAAACAATCGACGAAACGTCGGGTGAAACTTGTAATTAAAAGATGTTTTTAATTACCTTAAATTTGTAGGCCTAACTAGCTTGAGCAGAAAGCATATTTTTATAAATAACCAGAAAAATTGGCCAAACTTCAAACATCACTTAATAAATTAACAAAATTCTATAGTGATGTGAAAATAATCAACAAAAGTAAACAAAGCTCGTAACAAAGCTCGTTATTCAAATAATTGATATCAATTCTAACAAAAAGTGTTGTGTTAAATGTTTTACATTATTGTTAATGCATTGAATTTTGTTTTTCATAAATTAAAAATATTAATTTATACCGCAACTTAAAATGAAGTAATTTTACTTTACAATTATATAAAACTTTTTCAATAGATTTGACTACCCGAACAAATTAATATTCGTGTTTATGTATCATTAACTATAAAAAGTGAATGGTGTTGCCAGTATTAACGTTTAAAATGTATTGCAGCATACATTAGTTAAAGTAGTGTTTTAGGATACCATTTTTTACCATACGCTTGTTAGGCTTAGTGTGTTAGTTAACTAGTGTGAACTTTAAAGTTGACGTTAGTCTTTTTTTTGCATAAGGCTGTAAGAGTTTAACTAATCTACGCTTTAAGTTTTCTAACGTTTTTACCTGGCAACTCCTATTAATATTTTATACTTAGTGCTTTTAAAAACCTCGGTTATTCCTGACAACATCGATTACTGCACTCCCACCCCCATGTCTGACATTGATTTCGTGGCATCAACGTCAGGCACGTCGAGTATGCCTCGTGGAGATGAGCTTGATGTCTATACTGACGGGTCAAAATCGGACACGGGGGTCGGAGGGGGCGTCTTCATCCCTAGATTTAGGATCAAGATGAAGTTCAGGCTTAATGATCAATGTAGCGTGGTACAGGCTGAGATCTCAGCCATTAGAAGGGCGGCTTGCTGGATGAGGTACCACAGGATATACGGAGATGATATCCGGATTTGTACTGACAGCAAGGCCGCGAATAACTCCCTATTAGGTGTCTATACGACATCCAGATTGGTTCGTGAATGACGGACATCTCTCAACGAGATGGCGAGACATTCCAACCTGGAACTGTTTTGGGTACCAGCTCACTCGAGCGTATCCGGAAATATGGTCGCGGACGAACTCGCCAGACTTGGGCCCGGTTGGAAGACCGAGAAATAGATCCACTTGGAAGAATTCTTCAAACACACGAGGGAAATTATGAAAAGGTTCGGGTAGCAGATGTAAAATCAACTGCAGGATTAAAAAGATTAGCTCCGCTACTTCACGAAGACGAATTACCTGCAACTGGGTTATCCAACCCAATTCGCCCAGTACCTGTTGACAAAGAAGATACTCCACCCACCAAAAAATCAAAGACTATTACTAACTCTATCGTACTAACCATGATCGTAGCTATACTTTTTACTCTAGCTGTTATGGGCAGTCCCGTAGAGATAAACAACTTTAATTCTGATCCAGGGCTGTACTTTGAAGGTATCGGTACCATAAAACTAGCAACAGCTGAATGGAAACTCATGGTATACTATGATCTAGCACCTTTTTTGTCCGAGTTAAAGATCTTTCAATCTCGATTAGTCACGTTACAACACTTATGTTCAACCATCACACATCGCGCAACGTGTAATATTTTAATAAATAATTTCAATCAAGTAAAAGAAGAATTGCTGAAGGAAAAGGAACTATTCGCCGCTAGAAGAGTTAAAAGGGAAGGTTTCAACATTGTTGGAAATGTAGCAAGGTCACTTTTTTGGAGTGCTGGACTTAGACTATGCCAATGAAATGTCAGACACCATTAAAAGGGCGAAGGTCGAAACAGACTATATTTTTAAATTATCTAAAAACCAAACATCAATTGTTGATTCCACCATTAATATAATTAAAGAAGACGAATCCAGCACACAAAAACAACTATCAGAGATTGTTGCAAGAATTAACAATGAAACAAACGAAATTGCTAGGGAATTCTCAGAAGTCAGCCAAACACAACTAATATCACTTCTTGCCAAACAATTAACATTAACAGCTCTAAACTTAAAAAGGGTAGAAAAGGAGATTATCGACGTACTAACCGATGCTCACCACTTTTATTATCACCACATCGGCTAAGACATGGATTAACTACAATGAAGGCACATCTACCAGTACAACGTACGCTTCCAATTGAAGAAGATAATTAGGTTCAACTATACAAGCTTATGAAGGCAAATGGAGCAGTGATAAAAGACGAAGTTCTTTTCGAAATTAAGTTGCCACTGATCGATCAACAGTTCCTAGAACTTCTGAAGATAACTCCGGTTCCAACAATACGAAATAACTCACTAATATCCATCAAACCAGATGTACCTTTTTTAGCAGTGAATCCGCACAGAGATGAATGTATTCCTTTTACAACCGATGATTTGTCAAGCTGCACTATAGCAACAAGGGATACATAAATATGCCATAATAAGCAGCATAGATTCAAAAAGGATATAAATTCCCGTGAAATTAATATCCTCAACAGCATTAACACAGACAATTGTAGTCTTACCCGTCTGGCAGATAACACAACATGGACGCAAATGAAAAATCCGAATAAATGGATTTTTGCTACTACAACAAAAATAGAAATTTCAGCAGTTTGCGGCACTGAAAACACACAACAGCTAGTAAGAGGCACTGGAATAATGCAAATAAAATCAAATTTCCCTAATCATTTTAATAGCCATCATCATAGTCAAGCTATACTCAACTTATAAAGGAAGAAAAATTCATAGGATCGTTCAACCGACACCTTATCCAGTTCCCTCACCGCGACCTGTTACCATCGACATTGCAAACATCAATCCTAATGAACGTTTGTCACCAATGACCGTTGGTCAACGCGGGGGAGACTGTTGATACTTAATCAACATTATTTTTTTTTTTATTTTTATTATTTATCATTATTAAAAAACTTTGCACAATTTCCGTATTTAAATTCAATAACTATTATTGTTGACTAAACACTTTTTTTATAACCCAATTTTATATTAAGTTCATTAACCATTGTTGTTGACAATTAACATTGTTGTTGACACACCCTTTAATTTAAAATATTAATACTTGTTACTATAACGGCCATACGGTTCTCAAATTAAGAAGTGACTGGGAGTCAGTGCAGTTAGATCATTTGGATTAAATGACATCGGAGTTAGCGGACGAGAATTTAATATAGCTTCTATTTCTATAATCACACTTCGTAGTAAAAGTTGCTTAGCGACCTTTACTGCTGCCTACCATAAGCCTCCAAAGTCAGGGGCCCGAGGTGGAAAAAATATGAATTCGATGCCTTCTTTACTGCAAGCTTGTAAGATTTTTTCTTTGGAGTTATTATCAAATATCGCTTGATCTAATTCTTCTAGCTGATTCCGCGTACCTATAAAGTTTGTAGCAGTGTCGGAATATATGGTCTGGCACCGCCCTCGGCGTAATAAGAATCTTTTTAGCGCTCCAATGAATGCACCTGTTGTCAGTTCCGTTACAACTTCCAGGTGTACAGCCTTTTTTGAGAAACAGACAAAAACAGCTATGTATACCTTATGCATTTTTTCCCTCTTATCTTAAAATGAACCCAAAACGGTCCGTAGTAGTCAACACCAGATGTGATAAATGGGCGTGATGGAGTGACCCTGCTTTCTGGTAGATCCCCCATTATTTGTGAAAAAAGTTTAGGTTTCGCTCTTGTACATCGCACACAGTTTTGCACTATATTTCTTGCCATTGATCAAGGGTAGATGATCCAATATTGTTGTCTGGATATGGCCAATAATGATTTGTGGGCCACAATGATAGTTTTTTTATGTATAAGTATAAGTTTTGAAATTGAGTCGTTATAGGGTAGAAGTATGGGATGTTTTGCGTCATATGATAGATCAGATGCTTCCAATCTTTCTCCGACCCGCAAAATATTATTTTCATCTAGGAATGAAGATAAACTGCTAATTGTGCTGGACTTGTCCACTTGGTTTATCTTCTTTAATTCAGATATCTCCTTCATGTGGTCGGAGGTGTGAAATATTCGAATAATTATATTCCGAGAATCATCCAGTTCTCTAGGACTCAGCAAAATTGTTTTGGTCGAAGTTCATTTTGCATTTTTTAATTATTAATGAATCTTAGTACGTAACTCAAAACCTTGTGTAAAGTTATATATATGAATTTTTGTGGTTAATTTCGTATATAAGGCTATCGTTGCTTAATGCCATAGTTGCAGTAACACGATTCCTATTATTCATGAAGAAAAACTGGTCCAATAAGCCACAAGTTACATGCTGGCAGATGTACTACACCAAGTCCTCTGGATAGTATATCGGCTGGGTTGTGTTTTGATCGTACATGGAGCCATTGTTCAGCTAGACTTAGTGACTGAATTGTTGATACTCTGTTGGCGACAAAGGTTTTGTATGAAGGTGATTGTGAATATATCCATGACAGTATGATTTCTGAATCAGTCCATAGAAATGTAGCTTGGTTTTCAAACTGCAGGTCAGTTTTAAGTCTTTTAAAAAACTGTGTGTCGAGGTAATGTCTGCTGTTTAAATGGTACAACTCTTGATTTTTTACAGAGCATTCGAACGATTGCCTGCTCAATCTTAACAATTGCACGAATGTATGCAACTGCACCAAAAGCCTTCTCAGATGCATCTGCAAATACGTGAAGTTGAGTTTTTACTGGGATTTCGCCCTGGAGGATGGGCCGTGGTATAGTAAAATTGTTAAGATTCTCTAAATAGCTTCTAAATGTGCTCCAAAATGCACTAAGGTCATTAGTTAATGGTTCATTCTAGTCTAATTCATGATGCCAAAGGTGTTGAAGAAATACTTTGGCCGTAACAGTCACAGGAGCTAACAGACCAAGAGGATCAAATAGCTTTGCGAGATCGGAAGTTACTGTTCGTTTCGAGATTTGCTGATATTGGGTTAATTTGACTTTAAGTGATCGCTTTTAGGTAGCCAATATATTCCTAAGGTTTTTATTGCATTAGTACTATTATTATCGAAACCTAAGTTAACCTCTTGGTCACCAGTTGGAATATTTTTTAGCAAATGTGGATGGTTTGCGCACCATTTTTTCAAACTAAATATATATTTTTTTTAACATACTAATGAGTTCATTTTGCATTTCCACTGCTATGTTTAGGTTATCAGAAACTCCGAGGCCGTCATCCACATAGAAGTTGTCATTCAGCATCTGAGAATCATACGGAAACTTGAGAGAATTCTCAATAGCTATTTTTTGTAGACATCTTGTGGCCAGGTAAGGTGCTGCACGTGTCCCGCATGTTACTGTGTTAAGTTTGTAATAGGCAAGTGGCGATGATGGACCTTCCCTCCACATAATAAATTGATATTGTTGATCATTTGGGTTAATCAGTATTTGCCTATACATTTTCTCGATATCGGTTGTAAAAACGAACTTTGGCAATAGAAAACGAATTCAAATAGAAAATAGTTCACTTTGCACCACTGGACCAGTATACACTACCTATAGCTTTGTTGTGGTCCTCTTAGGATTTAATACGCAGTGATGTTGAATAAAATATCTTAGATGTGGTAAGTTATCTAGGTTTTCCCTTTGCATGTGGCCTAGTTGCTCATATTCTTTCATAAATTGCATGTACTGAACTCGGATATTTTCATTCTTTTGGAGTCGTCGCTCCAAACTAACAAATCTGTTGTATGCCATAGATTGTGAATCACTCAATGATGTTGGGTTTTCCCGAAATAGAAGACTGGCGATAAAGCCACCATCTGCACGTGTCCCGCATGTTACTGTGTTAAGTTTGTAATAGGCAAGTGGCGATGATGGACCTTCCCTCCACATAATAAATTGATATTGTTGATCATTTGGGTTAATCAGTATTTGCCTATACATTTTCTCGATACCGGTTGTAAAAACGAACTTTGGCAATAGAAAACGAATTCAAATAGAAAATAGTTCACTTTGCACCACTGGACCAGTATACACTACCTATAGCTTTGTTGTGGTCCTCTTAGGATTTAATACGCAGTGATGTTGAATAGAATATCTTAGATGTGGTAAGTTATCTAGGTTTTCCCTTTGCATGTGGCCTAGTTGCTCATATTCTTTCATAAATTGCATGTACTGAACTCGGATATTTTCATTCTTTTGGAGTCGTCGCTCCAAACTAACAAATCTGTTGTATGCCATAGATTGTGAATCACTCAATGATGTTGGGTTTTCCCGAAATAGAAGACTGGCGATAAAGCCACCATCTGTGTTAGTTTGAGTATGATGAATAAAATGAGCTTTACATTGGGCAGCTGCTGGAGACAGAATCCTTTCATTTGGTTCTACTTCATCGAGTTTCCATAGTTTTTCGACCGCTTGTTCTAGTGAAGACACCACACCAAATACTGCATATGGAAGTGGTGGTTTTGAGCTATGAGCAATGGTTTGTCGTTCAGAGCCGCCCACGGAACAACCAAGTAACGTGTTTTGTAGCGTTGGACCGCCGTTAGTCAGTTTTATTGCACCAGGCTACATAAGACTAAAATAGAATTCAGCGCCAAGGAGGACATCGATTTTTCCTTGCTGATAGAATCTGGGTCTGCTAAGTAGATATTACTTGGAATGTTCCAAGTTGAAACATCAAGGTTTTGATTTGGTTGTGCCGGAATGAAAGTTGGGAGGACAATCGCTCCCAAGTTTGTTGAAAAGTCATTATTTGTAGAGAACATCTCAACATTCACACGGTACTCTGCTCGTTTTTTAATCCTTCCCACACCATCAATGCATAAGGACACTTCCATTGGAGAAAGGGATAGCTTCTTGATAAGTCGTTCAGTCACAAAATTTACTTGTGAACCTGAATCTAGTATTGCTCGAAATTCGTGTGTGATGCCATTTGTAGCCTTGATAACTACTTTTGCTGTGGCCAGCATGACATAATTCTGATGCCCTGTCATTGGCTTCATAGATGTGGATGAGACTGTGATTGTCTCTCCTCTTTTGTTTGCGGGTTGCACATGTGGAAGTGATGTCTTCTGTTTTTTTGTGTACATTTTCTACATCCACTGGAGGTGCAAACCTTTGTTACGTGATCATCCCTGAGACACTTAACACAGAGTCTTTGTTGCTGTGCCCATCTCAATCTGGCTGATTCTGTCATGTTTAAAAATTTCTTGCAGTAATAGATTGGATGATTCCCTGTCAAACAAAGTTTGCAATTATTATTATTATTAGCCACAGATGATACTGCCATCCCTTCTTTTTAATCTCTAGGTTAGTTAGTGATTGTATAAATCGAATTTAGTTTTTTAATCATCAGTTGTTATTTAACGCCAACAAACATTCTTTGTTAGTGTCATGAAGTGTCTTAATTGACGTGCTAGACATGGTTACTGTTGGCTACTGTAACTCTTTTGTTATCATAACGCTCCTGAAGTAGTGTCCATGCTGTCTTGTAGTTCTCTTCGGTAAGCGTTAAATGACTAATAAGCTTTTCAGCTTCTCCTGAGATGTTTGTTGCTTTTGCTTGCTGCCGAGATATAAGACTTTCTAAGTTAGCCATGTTAGATTGCCGTTAAATTAATGATTTTAAGAAAATAGGTAAGTAGTATTCCTCCTGTTGAGTTGTTTTATACAAACTGGCTGTCCTGATAAATTGGACTGATTATCCTGATGAATTGATTTGTACGGACAAGCTGTCCTGATAAATTGGACTGATTATCCTGATGAATTGATGCGTATTTGTTTTATTTTTTAAAGCTCCTTACTACTGGTGGGGGGAAACTTTAAAAATTATTTAATCTTGGGGTCACCAAAATGTATAGAAAGGAATTCTAGTGGAACTTAGTTCAAAAGTTTCGTCAAAACTAACACTATTTTTAACCGACTTCAAAAAAAGAAGGAGGTTATACTCGTACAATTCGTCTGAATGTTACTTTGTTTTTTTATATTTGTGCCCGCAGAACTCAGTCATTTCTGATTTTTGGTAATATAATAGATTATGCTTACAGATTGGTCCCGTTTTAAAAACAGTTCATAATCTTAAAAATTAAAGGGTGTCCACATACAACATACACATTTTTTACGTGTATTATGAACTCTAAAGGCCGATTCTGTAAAATTTAAAATTACTGCGTATTACTACAGCTCCCAACAACAAAAAATTATACAAAAATAAATCCAAAAATTAAAGGGTGCACCCATAATGGATGTAAATTTACTTATATGGGTCTATCTTTTGAACCGTTATAGACAAACGCTTGCAAATTGGACAGAATGTCGATTGCTATGAACATTATAGTAACAAGTATTATATTACAAATTATAAATCAAAGGGTGCGCCAATAGTTCATTAAATTTGATGTATATGGCCATACTTTTGAGCAGTTGTAGATAGACGCTTGAAATTTTCAACCGAACCTGTATAGCTAAGTCCGCTATAACAACAAGTATTAATTAATTGGGTTGATTCCGCCAGTATATAACAACAACAAGTATAAAATTTAGATTTGGAAGTTAAAGGGTGTTCCAATAATTAATTTATTTGTGTATGTGACTAACCTTTCGAACCGTTATAGACAGAACGCTGCAACTTAAAAGAGACCTGTATTGCTAAATCCGCTATATCAACGAGTTTATAATTTGAATTTAGAAAATAAAGGGTGTCCCAGAATTGATGAAGGTTTACTTATATGAGCCTATCTCTTGAACCGTTATAGATAAGCGCTTGTAAATTCGACGCTATGTCTATTGCTATGGCCGTTATAGTGACAAGTATAATATTACAAATTATAAATTAAAGGGTGCTCCAATAGTTCATTAAATTTGATGTATATGGCCATACTTTTGAACAGTTGCGGATAGACCCTTGAAATTTACAACGAACTTGTATAGCTAAGTCCGCTATAACAACAAGTATAAAATATAGATTTGGAAGTTAAAGGCTGTTCCAATAGTTAATGTAATTTTGTGTATGTGATCAAACTTTCGAACCGTTATAGACAGAACGCTAAACTTAAAAGAGACCTGTATTGCTAAATCCGCTATATCAACGAGTTTATAATTTGAATTTAGAAATTAAAGGGTGTCCCATAATTGATTAAGATTTACTTATATAACCCTATCTCTTGATCTGTTGTAGATAAACGCTTGTAAATTTGACGCAATGTCGACTGCTATGGCCGTTATAGTAACAGCTGATAATATTTAAAATTATACATTAAAGGCTGCACCAATAGTTCATTTAATTTGGTATATGGCCATACTTTTTAACAGTTGACAGACGATTGAAATTTACAAAGAAACTGTGTCACTAACTCCTCTATAACAACAAGTATAAAATTTGGATTTGAAAATAAACGGGTGTCCCAATAGTTGATACAATATGGTGTATGTGGCCAGACTTTTGAACCGTTAAAGATAGACAGCTGAAATTTACAATGGACATGATTTGCTAAGACCACTATAACAAGATTTTAAAAAGTAAAGGGTGTTCCCAAAATTAATGTAATTTGTTCTATATGACCGTATTTTTTGAACCGTTGTATACAAACGCCTTAATTTTGGACAGAATATCCACTACTTTATTTGGTATAATAAGTATAAAAATGTTATATTATAAATTAAATAGTTGATATAATTTGATGTATATGGGCAAACTGTTCAATCGTTACAGACAGACAGTTAAATTTACACAGAACCTAATTGCTAAATCTACTGCAGCAGCAAGTATATAATTTGAATTTGGAAATTAAAAAGTGACCCTATAGTTGCTGAAATTTGATGTATATTGCCAAACTAGTGAACAGTTGAAAAAGTATAAAGTTTAGAGATATAAGTGTGTCCGAATAGTTAATGTAACCTAATTCATCTGGCCATACACTTGAGCTGTTATAGGCAGACAGATGAAATCTGTTTTATTTCCTTTTTGTTCTTACAAGCACTTGAACCTGAAGAACGATAATCAATAGAATAAATCACCTTAAATACTTTAAAATAATGATTAATTAATTTCTTTATTTTTCATGCTTATATACTAAATCGTTTTACAATAAAGTGATTAAAATTGCTTAGTAAGAAGAATACATTTTTGCAAAATTATTGAACCTATTTTTTATTATTAAAGTTAAAATATTAATTTCTGTTTTATCAACAATAATGTTAAATGAAACTTAATACAAAGTGTTTAGGTAATTAAACTTAACACGTTGACTGCCACGCGTGTTTACAACAAAATCCCCGTCAGGCCACCCGTGCCACTGTAAGATGCGTGCTCTGCTACCGCATGTCTGTTTACATTTCTTTCGGTACTCTCACCCCGATATCTATTACGATCCTCATTTATCACGTTATTACTCTGCACGAGCAGTTGTAATCTTTGCCGTGTACTGAGTAGTACAACTAATATCTCTGCCCAACTAATATCTCAACCGCAACTTTGCAGTGAATGCTTCAATATTTTGCACTGTAAATAATTTTGTTAATAAACGATTTTTAAAAAAATTCAACAGTATTATTATCTCCTGTCATATATTTATCTAAATATGTTCGGAAATCCTTTGGAAGGAGTCACCCGACGTGGCCGGATGAGAACTCTTGCTGTCACCCGAATACGGGTGACGTGGCCTGATGAGAACTTTTGCTGTCACCCGAATACGGGTGACACGGCAGTTAACGTGTTAAAAGAAAAAATTTTTAGTTAACAACAATGTTAATTGTCAACAACAATGGTTAATGAACTTAATATAAAATTGGGTTATAAAATAAAGTGTTTAGTCAACAATAATAGTTATTGAATTTAAATACGGAAATTGTGCAATGTTTTTTAATAATGATAAATAATAAAAATAATAAAAAATAAAATTATGTTGATTAAGTATCAACAATTATTGTATTATTGTAATTTATTATTTATTAATAAATAAGTTGTATATAAATATGTTAAAAATAAATTCAATTACAATATTTATATAAGGCCAAACAATTTCTTGTTGTTGTAGGCCTGATTGGCAGTGTACTGTTGAATTTTTAAAACAATTAATTTATATTCCCAAGCGTTTAAGAATTAAAGTATTAGTTAAACATTATCAAAAATTATATTCATTCATTAACATTTTTTTTAATTCAAACATAACTGGATGTATTTGTTTAGAGAAATATAATTATAGCCCTTCAAAATATTAATCATTAACACTTAGTTGTGTTTTTCCAAGTAAATTCCTGTTATATTCATTCAATATGGGGCAAACTTCAATGAAATGAAAAGTATTTTCAGGTACACCAAGGTTGCATATTGTACATGTTGTGCTTATGTCATTTCTAAAGCAATTTTATTGAGTAGTCCATCTCTTGCTTTTATAATTAGGCTAGTGATATTGGGCGACAAATTTAACGTTAGCTTAGGCACGACATCGTCATTATGTTCACAATAAAGATCATGATGTTGGAAATCGATGGCACTTGCAAAGTAATTTTCTCGCTCGTTAGTTGTACATAAAGGTCTGTCACGATTTGTTGGAAAGAACTGAAGAGTACGGCAGAGATTAGACCATTTTTTAGCCCAACACATATTTTTCACATTCATGTGCCTGAACGTTACGAAGACACGCTTTGGCTGGATGCTGGGGTTTGCTCAGCGGTGTCCAGGGTCGTGTAGTCCCATATAAATAAAACACGTCGAGTAAGTTATAAAACTCTGCCACTTTATTAATTTGCAGGCAGGCTGCCCTATAGCGTCTGAATTGCTCAAATGTGTCGGCCGCCTGCGTACTGACTCCTGACTGATTGCTTGTTATAGTATAGTATATATTTATTCCCAAAAATGTTAATGGTGTACATGTTTTCTTAAAACTATTTTAATTAATTATTTATTCCGTACATACTAGCGTATTTTTCAAGGACTTGGCAAGATATTCTATAAAATTATTTGCAGCATGGCCGCTTATAATAATATTAAAGTTAAGTTTACTGGAGGTACAACATTTGTTTTAAAATTTCCCCAAGAAAAGGTAAATAGGGAGGCATAACTGATTGCTTGTTTGCAATGTTTTGCCTTATATACTCATACCAGAACATACATTTACGCACACACACGAATGCCACCTCTACTGCTGTTAACATTTCGTAAACAGCTTGTCGCTGTGTTTAACCCTCCGATGAGTGACAGTTCTGAACTTCACGGCCGTGTGAAAAGGTTCCTACGGACCTTTTTTGTAAATCATGTTTTTTTCATATAAAAAATTTTGTTTTTTTATTTTTTTTTTTTTGTTTTTATTGTTTATGACTAAATTCTACATACAAAAATTATTTATTTTTAATTTTTTTTCTTGAATTTTCTTAAGACTATTATAAAAAAGTTTAAAAATTATTGATGTTGAGCGTGTACTTCTTTTCCCCCGCCCTGTGCGCAAGTGTTGCAGCGATTTTAAAGTGTGCTATGTTCTCCGCAAACAGCGCAGCCGAAGCAGTATGCCCGCGTTTTGCGCTGCCGCCCGTACTCAGAACGGCAAAGGCGTCATGACGGTCTACTTGACCTAGCCGCAAACGGCGGTGCATTGCCTTCCATCGGTTTTGGTAATACCTGAAATGAACAGAAAAATAAAAAACAAATAACTATAGATTCTATTCTTGAATTTGGAGATGTTTTTCTTACCCCGACATCGAATGCTTCCATCGCATTGCGTATCCTTGGATATGAGGTTGTTCAGGGCACGTTCTTTGATATTTGGTGTGACCAGTTGTTTCGTTAGCAGTAACAAGAACGACCGCTGTCTGTCACTCCTTTTTATAGGCCAATGCAGCGACGTCCAGCATATTATAAAACAAGGCCAACGGTCATCGTTGGGTTGCTCTTTTGCAGCTGTAAGTGCCTAGCGTTTGATCTATGGTATCAATGCCGCATTTGTTGGAGTTGTAATATAATATGGCATAGGGCTTCCGCTTCTAGGTTTGCGCGTCAAAGAGCCAGGTGTAGTGCATTGTTGAGAGCACATTCACCACTTTATTTTTTTTCGGCACGTATGAGCATAACGCTATATTCCCTTCGTTGAACCCAAATAATGTACTATTGATGGTGCGCTTCGGGTTCTTCTTGAACTCCTGTGGAATGAGTGTTCTGTTGTAGCGCACTGTACTAACATATGCGGTCTTCCTCCTCAACAAAATACGCGCCAAGTCAAGAGTGGTAAAGAACTTATCCGCGTATATAGTACGGCCAGCATCTAAATATTGTATAGGGGTCGTGTATATTTCCTGTTGGTCTTGGTTTTTTTCTTGTGAAGTCGAGGACGTTCTGATCACGAGTGCGTGATGTTGGTGGTGCTTTTTTACTCCATCGGGTGCCATCTTTACCAATATAGTAACTTTAATTCGTTTCTTGTCTATCATTTTCTTCCTCTTCATATTCGTGGTCATCAGTATCTTCATTTAGCTCGATGTATCGTTCAGTTTCGAATTTGTCTTAGAATTTTTTGTTTTTATCATCATCCCTAATGTTTTTGAGTTTAGGTCTTTGTGTTTAGAATAAGTAAATTATGTGTTGAAACAATAAAAAAAATTATAATGATGCCCAAAAACATGCATTAATTAGTGAAATTTAGTACAAGGTCCATACCGCTTACTATTCTCACTAAAACCTCAATAACTCCTAAAGTAATGATCCGATCGGGGGGTTGTAGTGGCCGAAGTAGGAGTAATTTCAGTTTGAAAAGGCAAAAAGGTCCCTATGGACCTTCTCACTCATCGGAGGGTTAAGAACACAGTTGCAGTTTGACTATCGCACAACTCCACGTATAGATGGCGTCGCTAGGCAATCGGCCGTAACATTTGAATATTAATTTCATAAATAACCTTAATGCTACACACTTCATTATTAAAGCAAAAGATATATATTAATTGTCATATTTCTTATAACAATAATTTAATAAAAGAAATAATCCATTCTATAAACAATTATAAGTCATTACATAAACAAAATAAATTTCAAAAATAATAAAAAACAATAATATAATAATAAAAGAAAGAATCTATTCTATAAGTAGTTGTAAGTTATTACATAAACAAAATAAATATCAAAAGTAATAAAAGATTAAAAAACATACTTGTCTTCACGACTACGTGGTGCTAAAAATGGGCATTGATTTTTAGTGTTACACTGCCCCCTTCCCTTATGTCGTTGGCCTTGGAATCCAGAGGATGTGCGGGGTACCACCTCGGGTCACAATAATTTGAAATTGTTTTCTCTTTATGGTAATCAACCGGTTGGCCCTGGTTACGCTTATTCAAAGCTTGGGTTGTTATTGCGTGAAGCTCTGGAGGGGCATGAGCTATTTCGACCTCTCTGGGTTCCGAACAACTTCGCAGTGTTTCCATCTCAATCTGTTCCTCCATAAAGGGTTGTTCTTGGCTAGGTGGTAATCCGGCAGGACTTCTTTTTGGGCTAAGATTCGGTGCTACGTCCTCTGTTGGCCATCTGGGGTTAGTCGGAGGTGATACGGCAGTTAATGGAGTTGGCGTCGAAGAGGCTTTTACACGAGGACCTAGGACTAGGCTATGGACCAGAAAGACTAGCGACGCGTGATGGGACTTGTACCATCCTTAGGCAGTATCCACCCTATTCCTGGCGTAACTGGTATTCCCTTTGTCGCTTTCTTGTGATTTGGACTCACGTCTGGGCTTACTCCTGGCGTTGGCGTCGAGTCGCTTTTGTCCTTGTTCTCTGCATTAGGGTTATTGGGCGCTTCTATATTCTCCAGCTCGGGTGTTGGGTGTGTTAATGGTGCAAGTAAGCACACTGTCATGGTTCTCTCAAAGCACTGTAAACCTAAATATCTATACTGACGATCTTCTACATGTACCGTACAAAACCCTTGTCTTTGTGGCGGCTTTGGAGTGCGAAAAACCTCATTCTCCTAGTTTAGAGATGACGAAGATCGTCGGATTGTGGCAATGGTGGTAAGGGAAGTCGAACATCGACCGTGCTATCATCAAACTAGAAGAAGGTCCGACTAATTTCATTCAGCTATGGATTATCAAACAATTCCGCGATACCTTGCGGGTAAGACTGGCCTAGTGGGTCGAAGACTTCCTGGAGATTGGAGATGTCGTCATCGCTATCAGTAATTTCCAATACCCTACATGATGAAATTTCCAGCGAGATATTTTCTTCCCTAGGTCGGGAAAATTCCTGCTTCTCTGATGGTTTGGTTGTGTGGCGGTATTCGTGTTTAGGTGAATGTTTTCATCATGCTTGGTATATGTGCCGCCCTGAATTTCGACTGTACATGCAGTCATGTGGAGGTGGAGGTGGTCTACGGTTCGGTGCCGGGCAGTTCGGCGGCTGGCTCTTACACCCCTAGGTTTGGTTTGGACCGATGATTGCTTCCGTCATCTACTGGACCGTGGCTTCATTTGGCTGGTTCGGGGTACGTTATCATCGTCAGGGAAAATTGTTCGATGCCACTTTGCTTGTTCTCGTTTAAAGTTCCGTCTAAACTCACGGCGCACAGTGGTCAATTTCGCGAGATAGCGGATTGGTATTTTTTTACGCAATTTGTTTTGTTCAATAGGAGGGACTTTAAGCTTCAATTTGCGTGTTCAAACGTAAAAATCGACCGATAGGAACGTAAGTAATGTGGAGTTAAAAATGCATTTTAATTTTTTGTTGAGTTTCCATGTAAAAGTTGAATATTTTTACATTTTAAATAGGTATTTTTTTATAATTTCTTATTTTCCTCAATCGTATTTTACAACCAATACTTATTTATTATTCCTAAACTTAATTTTGGTCAGAAAATGCCAACATTTGGCCCCTGACATTTATTTAGTCTCAATATTCACAGGGGCCAAAGGTAGGTTTTTTTTGGAAGAAAGCTAATTCTTGTGAGGATTAAACTGAAAAATAACACTGAAATTCCCAACAATATCAATACCATTTGGATATATTATATACAGAACACAACATCGATAAAATTTTTAGTAAACTTTTACTATTGATTTAGAGTGCACATATATTTTATTTAAATGCATTAATAAAAATTTATACTAAAATTAGAAACAAATTATAATCTTTAAACTAGTATTAATTAAACAATATTAGTAAAAATTTCTTCCAAATAGCTTTGATTTTCATTTTGCAGTAGTTGTTTAGCTTCTTCATCTAACTCTAAAGAGGTTGATTTCCATTTTTGTCGAATACTGGACATATACGGGTCTGATGTGCACAACAAAATATTAATAAGATCTTCATTAGTACAATATCTGGAAATTTTTCTTGTATTGTGCTCGCGAAAGAATCTGTAGTCTTTGTTCCTTTTTTCTTGTGCTTCTTCTGAGAGATCTCCAATTGGAAGCATATTGTGCTGAATTATTTGTTCCCCATGGAACAAAATTTTGTGAACTGTGGTTGGCATATGTCTCCAAGAATATTTTTGGTTATAAAGGGTTGCTGTCTCATTAGCATACTGACGAAATTTTTTTGCTCTATCTTTTTGCTACATGCTATAACTTCTAATATGATTTGGAATCGTCGTATTAAATCATAATCTACTCCAGTTATAGAAGCTGTAGTTTCTGGATCGGAAAAAAATCTCCTTGCTGTGTTTCCATCATTACAATTTCCTTCTCCTTGCTTTGGCTGGTCAGTTATAAGGCCTATCTCACGGTATTTTTCTTGAATATCTTTTTTTTTTTTTTGCTTTCTTTTTTCCAAATTTTCTTTGTTGTTTCTCACTGTTTCGCCTAACGGGCCAAATTCCAAATCGTATCCCAATTTAAGAAAATGCTCCATAAAACGAATTCTAGCATGAAGAGGTGACATTCCAAATTCATATGCTTCATTAAAACTACCGTCTTGTGTTGGTGGTTGGCTCAATTGACTTGATGTTTTTTGGCATATGGTGCAGCTTGACGAAGACTTTGTTTCGGTTAAAGCTTGTGCAACTTTTCCATCGATCATTGTAAGTGACATTTTAAAGTTAACTTCGATGCATTGATCATTAAATTCAAATATCACGGGTTTAAGTTCTTTAATTTCATCTCTTATTTTGCCAACTTCTTCAGTTATGACATCTTTAGTTTCTTTTTTGTAAGCAAACTTTATTGGTCTACAAAATTTTGTTGACGAGGGAATTTCATTCTTCCATACATCTATCTCTGCAGCTCTACTAGTTGACGGCTCTGAACCAATATAAGTTTTTGTTAAACGTAATGGAACGAAAGAAATCATGAATAAATTGGCATCTGATGAATTTTCCGCATTACATTGTTTGTATTGTTTCTGGCCAGAGGACCCATCACATCCCCATTTAGAAATTAAAGTCATGCTGCAATTTTTAAACTTCTTTTAATAGTCAGCATCAAATGTCTTTAATAATCGTTCTGCAGTGAGTTCAAGAAGATCCTGCAATTTTATTTCTGCTGAACTTGAAGTTACACTAATAGCAGTTGGTGAACGTAAGCAATCTTTTTTGGCAGAAGCTATATCTCGATATGATGGAAAAATTCCACAATTTTTTTCATTGGTTCACTTCCGCAATTCTGTATATTGGCTTTTAGTCATTTTCAAATCCAAAAATAGTGCAAATGCTTCTTCTGGAGTAAATTTATTTTCTTCAGTTGGTGTCGGCGTACTTTCTAAAATCCTTTATGTGCGTCTGGGGCTTGCTTCCACTATTTTTTTAATGATAGCAATTTTACTCTTTTTAGTTTTCGATGGTTGAATTTGATGCAGAAGTGAATCCTTTATAATGCTACAAGAAAATTCTTCATTGATATGTTTAAGCTTGCGTCTTCGTGATCTTTCACTACAATTATCAATTGGCTTTGCTGGTCGACCACCTTTTCCAGTTTCGGTGGTAGTTACTGATGCCTTTTAAAAATAAGTATATTTCTTAGCCATTCTTGGTTGCGTGAGTAAAACAATTTCTTGTTTCTGGAACATTGATTGTACCGATTTCTTAAAGTATTTAAAAAGTTTTTTATTTTTAAGTTATGAATTTTAATTTTTTGTTTGTCGCATATTTTGAAGAATGGATTATTCATTATATGTAAAATAATGTCGTTTTCATCTTTCCGTTCAAAATATATATCAGATAGAACACTATAACTGAATTTAGCCATTGTTGAAACAATAATGAAGAAAAAAAATGAATGCATGGATTAATATACTATTGCTCGAAGTTTCAACATCATCTTTTTTTCCTCTTTGAAACATAATATAACAGGTACTTGGTTTTACCAGTAATTTCCATTGGTTTTAAATTTATTTGCAAGTTTCAGGTATTTAAGTTATGTAATATTAGATGGCAATAAAATCATTTTTTACCTTTTCCAAATTAATTGCTAGATACCACATAATTTAAGAGTTCTATTGTCATTTTTGTCAAAATTTTGATACACCCTTTTATGTGGACTAGGTCCAAATATGGGCCAACTTCTCCTAATTTCAACAGAATTATTTTTTGGATCAATAAGAACTCTTGTACAAAATGTCATCAAAATATATGCATAATAGCCACTTTCACATACAAATAACTTCTCAAAAAATATAACGTTCATTTGTACCGAATATCTTACCTTGGGTCAGAAAAATTGCTGTAGCTCAAAAAGTGCAGTCCCGATGCATGCACATGTATATATAGGAATGTAGGGGAGAGTTAGGACTACAAAATAGTAAATTTGTGTTTTGACTCAGCTTGACTCACAGGAGTTGTGCTCTATGAAGTAGGAAATTTCCGAGAAATTTGACCTTTATAAAAAAAATATTTAAATTGTTCTGAAAACAGTAGAGCTTCAATTTTTTTTACCAGTAATAGGAAATAAGTTAAGTTACAACAAAATTTATTTCGTCCAAAAATCTTGAAAAACAAAAAAGTTATGATCATTTAAACTTTAAAAATTAACTAAAAATATCATAAATTTACTAAATTCTGAAAAAGCCCATTTTGGACCACCCTGTTCTCAGTGAAATAGTTGAAATAGAGTTCTAATTTTTTGGCTCCCGAGGTTTACTACTGTCTACTTTCATATGAGTCTAATAACTTTAAAATCGGAGAACAAAAACCAAAAGTAGTTTTGGCCGCTATCTCAAAATATTGACCACAGTGCGGCGCGTCTTCTCTAATTTTTGTTGGTTGCTGCACATCCGTGTGTAGTTCTTTTAAATCGCCAATCTATAATAAGATAATTAAAGAACAGTTGTTTAAGTTCCCTCAGGTGGGCTGTCCGTTCGTCGTTAGTTTGTTCTTCCCTAATAAGAACTGTTACAGGGGACACGAATCCCATAATGATATAGGGCCCACCGTATTTCGGTACGAGCCTAAACGCAAAGTTATCGCTGGCTTTGAAGAGTGGATGCTTTGTACCCATATAGGGTCCCCTATTTTCGGTTTCCACTTTCGACGGCATAAATTGTGGTAGCGTTGCTGATTTTGGCATGCATTTTGCAAATTTCTTCGGACGATAGTGAATACTTCCTGCAGCTCGTGACTATGTCGCGATCAGGGTTTCGTGCTCTTGTACCTATCGTTACTTGATCGTATAGAGCATTAGGCAGACGTGGTTCTCGTCCTTGGGTAAGGTAAGCAGGGTAATAACCGGTAGTCTCGGACATGCTGGTGGTGATGACTACCATCATTTCGGGCAATGATTCGTCCCATCTATTGTGGGGATGTCCGGAAAAGTGCGCAATAATAGTTTTAATTGTCCGGTTGGCCCTCTCCGTGGTTCTCCTGAGGAGTGTATGGTGCGGTGAATTCTTGACCTATACCGACTGCTTTGTCTCTAAGAAATTCGGGAAAGTTCCCACTCTTTCTATAAACTTCTTTTCACCATTATACTTTAGGCCCCATTTTCTAAACATTTCAATCACTATCACTCGATCTTCAACACGAGGCAACTCTCTAGATGTTGTTCTAAGCTTAGTAGTCATCGAATGTATTGTTCTGTTAGAAGGTTGTAGCTGCTCAGGCGGTTAGTTGGCGGAAAAGGTGAAGACGGTCGGTGCAGTGTGTTTTCATCTTCAACGGAAGATACCGGTGTGGTGTGTCTGTTCACAGTATGTACTGGTAATTACATGGTAAGATTTACTGGCATGGTGCTAGGGAGGTGTTCGTGTTTGGATTGCAACTTCAGCAGATCTCGCTTTTGTTTTTCAGCATGGTCTTTAGCTAGAAATTTTGCAAAGCGTTACCTTAGCTCTTCAATATTGCCTGAATAATCCTGCTCGAAGAAACCCAGGTAATTTATTAATTCCTCTTTCTGTAAAGTATACACCCACGAAGTCTTCAACATCTTGAGGTTGTTATTCTGTTAATTTATTTACGTATATTTAACGATTTTATTTTTTTATATTTTTTATATATATTATTTTTATTAATTTTTATTATTTTTTTTTCTTTTTTTGATATTAAAAAAAATCCTAGGACACTTCAGGTGTCCCTGCTTGGGCGCCATTGTGACGACGCGCTCGGCTGGATGCTGGGATATGCCCTGCGGTGTCCAGGGTTGTGTAGTCCCATATAAATAAAACACGTCGAGTACGTTATAAAATTCTGCCTCTTTATTAATTTGCAGGTAACTCCCGGCAGTCTGTGCTGCGCTAATGTGTGCTCTTATCTGTCGGCCGCCTGCGTACTAAATCCTAGTGGTTAACTAGTGTAAGAGATATCTGTCCAACAGGAGCCGTGGAAAATTAAAAACTCGTGCTAACGGCTCACGCGATACTGATTTCCCGTTTGCGCTAACTATTTCAGGGCTAAAAGCTTTCTTGTAAAATAGTTATATCACAAAGCACCAGTTATCCACTTCTATGTCCGTCAGCGCTAGGAATATTCAAATTGGTATAGAAGTTTGGAGATTTAAAAACTCGTGCCAAACGTTCTATGCAATTCTAATTTTCCCAGTTATGGCTGCAGTTAAGATAAAATATTATAAGGCTAAAAGCTACTATATAAAATATTATCTCTTATCTGTCGGCCGCCTGCGCACTGACTGACTGCTTGTTTGCGATGTTCTGCCTTATATACTCACACCAGAACACACATGTACGTACACACACGTACGCCACCTATACTGCTGTCAACATTTCGTAAACAGCTGGTAGCTGTGTTTAGTAACACAGCTGTAGTTGGACTATCGTAGAACTCCACGTATATAAACAATCGGCCGTTAGATTTGAATATTAATTTCTTTAATGCTACACAGTTTATTATTAAAGCAAAAGATATTATATATGCATTTTCATATTTCTTATTAAAGTAGTATAATAATAAAAGAGATCATCCATTCTATAAGTAATTAAAAGTTATTACATAAACAAAATAAATTTCAAAAACAAAAAAAAAACATTAATATAATAATGAAAGAAACAATCCATAAGTAATTTTAAGTTATTACACAAACAAAAAAAAAATCAAAAATAATAAAATATAAAAAAACTAGTCTTCACGACTAGGCGGTGCTAAAAATAGGCATTGATTTTTAGTGTTACAACGTAATACTAATTTTTAAGACTTATCCACATTTACTCTTAGACACCATTTAGTTCAGTACTCACACAAGGTATTAATCATGAGCTGTAACTCAACCGGAAAATCTGATAAAATAACTATGTCATCCGCATATAGCAGTATTGTAATGGTTCTGTTCGCAACATTTACACCACCTGGCAGTACATCGACAAGGTCAATAACCCATAACCATAAGACATTAAAATGACGATATTTTATTACTTTTTTTAGCAAGTTATAAAAGAGGCACATGAAAATAGGAGTAAACTTAAAAAAATATATTTTTTATACCTAGGTATTTTTTGGAAGCGCACATTAAATGGGGCAATGAAATAATATGGCCACGGTTTTTGTACAAAATAAACTAAAAAATTTAATTTATTATATTATGCTAATATCCCATAACATTTTCAAATAAAAATGCAATTTAATTGTTGGTTTGGCAACCGGCGAAAAACGTATAGATACCTGCTATTCCAAACCAACATATAAATTTCATTTTTATTTGAAAATGTTATGTGGTATAAGCATAATATATTAAATAATATTATAAAAATTCCCAAAATAATTTTACAAATAAAAATGATACGCAATACTTTGTGCAAACTGTTGGCATCACTGTTGTGTTTTTTGCTTTTCTTGAGAAATTAAAAAAAAATGTGTTGTTTTTATTTTTAATACGCCTTACGTCTGCATTAAGAGTCGGCATGTAACCAATCTAAAGCAGAAGGGAATGTAAGAAAAAAATAAAAACATGGTTTGTTTGTTGGTACTTTTTGTTAAAGCCTTAGCATTTCTGTATTGGTTTCTAAAATAACTCTCATATTGTGTTTGATATTTTTATACTTAAAGGAAATGTGTTTGGCTTTTCTAAAAAATTTGGATAAAGGATAATTTAAGTTGTTTTTACCTTTGTTTATTAAAAAATCAATTCATTTCTTTCGGTATACATATTAAAAAAACGTAAAGTTATTTGAAACAATTTTTAAATTATTTTGATGTATGAAACAATTGGAAACAATGCCGGTACAAGCCTATTCCACACTTGCTGGACTTGAATTTTGTATTTTTATGGCAATGTGTTTATGTGTTTCATATCTTATGATATAGTGTCCCTTTCCATCTAATCTTACCGAATCAGGAAGTTTTATCTCCGCCGTAATTGAAAATTTACTTTCACTTCGTTTATTTGTAGAAGTTGGTTTGTTCTGCATAAGTTATGACTGAACAATGTATCTCGTAAAAAAAAAAAAAAAATCGTGAGCATCTTTAGCTTGTCCAGCTGGCGATAGATGGTACAACTTAAAGGCATTATTTACACATGCATTTATTGGAAACATCATCAATGCCATTTTCTAAGTCTTGACCAACATTTTGATCTACACCACCCATGTTTTATAATATAGTTGGTAACAATGAGGTTGATCAACATCGACCTGTTTATTATTGTACCATATCTTAACTTTGCCAAGGGGATTAACGCCACTTTCTGTTGAAGAAATGTTGTTATCATTATAGCGGACTAGATTAATAGTTGACTTAACACCAGTAATTTGATGAACCTTTAGTTTGAACAGTTTATAACGCGATGCACTATAGTAGCCAGACAAGAGTAAAATACCGGCAAAGCTTTTTATTTCTTCAGTGGTAATACGAAAGTTTAATTGGCCTTTTGCAATGGCATTATTTTATGTACTTGAACGCAATAATTCCAAAACATTGTTATAAAAAACATTTTGAAGAATTTCAATCGATTATCTTTATCCAAAACAAACTCCGGCGTACTCCACTCTTTCTCAGTTTTAGACGTTTTTTTGCTTTTGGCGTTCGGGTTTTTCTGAGTGGGTCGCCAGAAAAAGATTCTGGGTTATTTACTTCGTCATAAGAAATAAACGAAATGCCTTTTAATGTTTCTAAAACTCCTTCATTTGAAGGTACTTGATATTGCACTTCAGATGTCACCAATAATTGTCTACAAGTAAGATTTCCAATTTCACCTCTATCCTCATCGCTATCTTCATCACTGCCGCCTGCATTATCAGGAGGTGTGATAAATATGTCAGCTGATGTAATTGTTCTATCATGGTCTAAAGCTGAAATGATTTCATGAATGCTCAATCTGAAGCTAACAAAAAAAAAAATACAATCGATAAGATTTATATCTAAACGTATATTCCTAATGGGGCATAATTTTAAAACATGTTTTTATCGCCTTAGAAAATAAAATGATGTTATTTTCAAAGCAAATGATAAAATATTCTGTATAAGAAACTAACTTCAGTTTTATTGTAAGTAAAAGTTGACATATGTATATAATATCTTACCCTTTTCTGGAACGGAACACATTTTACCTAATATTGAATTCTCTGCTCAGTATGCTATGAAGAAACTAAAATTCAAAATGTACAAATTCAATGTGTTCAACTAAAAAAATGTCATAATTTAACAAGTAAACAATTTTAAATAACTGTTTATATAAGAAGAGAAGCTAACTGGAGAGCAGTAGTGCACCTTAACCCTTTCGGGACTACTGGGATAACACGTCCCAGCAATTTTCAAACTGTCTTTTTTCTTTATTTTCAACGCAATCGCCAGGGAGGTAGAACTCCCAAACGTCCAAAAACGGATAGCATCAATATTGAAGACCACTTGCCAGTAGAGCAAGAGAAGCGTTGTCGCTGTGTCCGCTCTTCTTCACTTGGCATAGAAAAGCGAACAAAGATGATATGCTCAGGTTGTAACAACGCCTTATGTTACAAGTGTTTTGGGCCATTCCACAAATAAATACCTAATTGCATTCCTAAAACGTTAAAAATAAATGTTAACTTTTATCTAAATCTAATAATATTTATACTTTAGTTATCTTTTTAATTTCGAATCGCTCTTCGAGAACACTGATTGGGATTTTATGTCCCATGAAAATACTTGTTGGGATTATATGTCCCAGGATAAAAGGACGAATTTAAAATTTTTAAGTATGGAGAACATAATACTTTTATTATACCTTTTAGAATATGAAAAAAAATTTACCATACATAATTTGGTTTGCAAAATAAAACTCCGTCCCGAAAGGGTTAAATGGGGCGATAAGATAATATGGGTTAATATAAAGCGAAAACAACAGTGGGCTTAAAATACAGCCTTGTTTTCCACCAAGCTCCACAGCAAGTGAATTCGAAAGAGAATTACCGTCCCAGATTTGGTTTACATTGTTTTCATAAAATAGCTGTAATAAATAGTCTTACTTTTTAGATGACATACCAAGACAGCTTAATTTATAAAATAAGCTGTTTCTGGGTACCATATCAAAGACACACATAAAGTCAGAAAAGAAGACATATGTTCTCCCATCATTTAATTTATTCAAGTTTACCATGCTGTTCAAGTTAAAAATACTATCAACAGTAGAATAATGCTTTCTAAAATCAGCTTGATATTCATTCAATATATTGTTATTTTTCACCTACCCATTTATTCTATTTAGCAAAATTGTGTTAAATTTTTTTCATTAAATTGTTAATCAATGATAGGCCTCAATAGTTTGTTGGTAAGTTTGGATCACCTTTTTTGAAAAGCTGAATTGTTAAAAATTTTCTATAGCTAAATGTTACTGTTTCTTCCAGAAATATTTTGTTGAAAATGGTGAACACCTCAGATAAAAAACATGTTGGCGCATATTTATAGAACTCATAGCTTATGCCGTCCTATCCAGGAGCTTTATTCTGTTTAAGTGCTTTAATAACTTTATATATTTCACAGAACCCAATGGGAGAGTCTGATAAAGCATCAGTGAAATACGGCATTGACCAGCTCATTATTACGTGGAACTGTACTTAAGTGTTCATAAAAATCGTTTGTTTTTAGATTTCAATGGACTGTCAGACTTTTTGTTTTCAATGATTTAGACAGGTTAGTTGTTGCAGGTTTTTATTATATAATTCCAATTTCTTTTATTACATAGCCTCAAGTATTTATTTCCAGCTGCAATATAGCGCTGTTTATTTGCCGCGTTATAAGAATTTCTATAGATATTAAGCTTGTTCAACATAAATTTACGAAAACGCCAACATGTCCAATCAAATCATTTCTGTTAAGCCTCAAATGTAATACGATTGCTGGTTTTTAGGTCTGCTAGAGTGATTTTCCTCGCTAGTATAAAATCTAAATCGGCTATCGGGACATCCGTTTGCAGATCAATATATATATATATAGGGTGCGTTTTAAGGTATTCTTTATATTTGAGCAGATTTTTCATATTCCAGCGAAACTTATGTAGTGTTGGTTCAACATTTCTATCATAGTCTTTGTTTAATGATTTTATTTGTAGGTGCAGTGGCATATGGTCAAAGTAGACTTAGACTTAACAGAAAAAGCATCAACAAATAGTAGGTAGCTATGCGAACAGACGCAACAGCTTATTACTGAACTGCCCCTTACACCACAAAAATCAAATTCTCCAAATGGATCATTCGCTGTTCTTCCATTAAGCACAATACCAAAAAAATGTTCTTCCCTTAGTGTTATAAAAATTATTCTTTGAGAATCTAGTTTTCGAATATGTGGCAAATCAGCTTGTAAATTCTTATCCATGATCTGCTTATTTCCAACTCTGTAGGTCTCAAATCTTGTAAAAATTCTTCAAAACTTTCAAAATCAGAATTCCAGTTGGTGTTATTTAAGTATTTGAGTATAATGTAGGAAAGATTACTGTTTAATTTAGCAGCCACAACAGTGCAGGTGAATATTTGTATAAGTCTGAATTCTAATGTTGTCTGTAGAGTTTTACGGAAACCGAACAAACACCTGCCACTTGCACGAACAACTGTAAGAGTTCTCTTCGCTTCAATCCACTAACGTATATTCTTGAAAATAAGATGAAAAAATATATTATTAGCTGGTTATTACGTGAGTTTCAAATAAAAAAAAAATACACTAAATTTGTTAATATATGATATGAACGTTCCAAAGTTTATTGCTTTTGACAAATTAGATACATTATGGGATAACAGGCTACAACAGTAGAATTGCTATTGAGTTATCGTTTCAGTAACATTTCTTATGTTTTTCTGTTTCATTAACATTCACCTCTAATGCTAGTCACATGCAGCCAATAAGTCATTTAAGAATTGTCAGTATCAGAATAACTCTCCCTTTCGACCAAGTATATTTGACATTATTTAAATATATACAAAATTCAAAAAGCTTTACTTTTACTTTTGAGTTGCTTCTCGCGACCTTTTTCCTCATTTGCCGCAGATTGTAACGAATGTTTTGCTCCTCTTCAGTGTAGTCTTTTTGTAAGTATATCGGTCGCCCCTTTAATTTATTTCTTTCAGTAATAACATTATATGCCATCATACTAGATTCCAGCGTGAAACAGACCGTTTTTCCTGATGATATGATACGTGTTGAGATTATGTTAGTATTTATTTATAATAAATAAATACGTTACGAAGATTCTTTATTAAGGCCATAAAAAGAAATATCAATAATTGTGGCCAAGAAAGTGAAACGAAGTGGCTTATTTTGTCGGTTTACACAGCCAGAAGTTTCTACAAAACTTCTTGATCACAAAACAAAAAAAAAAAAACAACTAATACAAAGCGAAAAGTTAACAAACGACACACATATAAACCAACACCTGCATTGCATAACAACTAAATAAAACTACACATGAATAATAAATTCGAAATAATAATTAAAGGTTCTAGAAACTAATAACAATGCCCACATCTTGTGTATGAAATGAACACGACTACACAGCATCAAGGTAGAAGTTCTCGAATATTCGAGAAGAAGAAATAATTGTGTTAATACTGATTTTTGAAGACGAAGAAAATACGGAAAATGAAGATTACGTGACTCAAGCGATCCTTTTCAGTTGTTGGAGGCAGAATTTACAAAAAATTTTCGCTTGAGTCGTGTTCTTGCTCGATAATTAATTGCAGATTTGCAGCCGATCATATATCAGTTTCCTTACGGGTTAATGAATTATACAAATTTATATGTTTATTAATATACTTTATAGCCAAATTATTTATAAAAATACAATAATTTGATAACAATAATCAAAATCACCACATTGGTGAATTTCAAAAGCTTTTATTTTTTTTATCAATGTTGCCACAGAATGCCAACCGAACTTTTGGTTGATAAAATATCTTGATAAAAAATTTATCAAGAATTCACAGAATCGGGCTGTTAAAATTATAAATTAAAGGGTGCCTCAATAGTTCATTTAATTATGTATATGGCTATAATTTTAAAACGTTATAGACAGACGATTGAAAATTACAAGGAACCTGTATTACTAACTCCGCTACAACAAGTATAAAATTTGGTTTTGTTCAAAAAATTACATTAATTGTTAATGTAATTTTTTGAACATTTATAGACAGACAGCTGAAATTTGCAAGGGACCTGTTTTGCTAAGTTCGTTATAACAAGAAGAATAGAATTTGATTTTAGAAATTAAAGGGTGTACCCAAAATAATGTAATTTGTTCTATATGGCCGTATTTTTTGACCCGTTGTATACAAACACCTGAATTTTAGACAGAATGTTCACTACATTGTTTGGTATAATAAGAAGTATAAAAATTTTTAATTATAAATTAAAGGGCTTAACAATAGTTGATATAATCTGATGTGTATGGGCAAAGTAATGAATCGTTTTAAACAGACGATTGAAATTTACACAGAACTTGATTGCTTAATTTATTACAAGAGCAAGTATATAATTTGAATATTGAAAATAGGGGGTGACCCTATAGTTGCTGTAAAATGATGTATATTGCGAAACTATTGAAAAGTTGAACAAGTATAAAGTTTGGAGATATAAGAGTGTTCCAATAGTTAATGTAATCTAATTTATGTGGCCATACTTTTGAACCGTAATAGGCAGACAGATGAAATCTGTTTGAAGTCGGTTTTTTTTTTGCAAGAATTAATTAATTAATTGGCTATAAAGTATATTAATAAACGTATAAATTTGTATAATTCATTAACACGTAAAGGAAGCCGAAATATGATCGGCTGCAATTAATTGCCGAGCAAGAACACGACTCAGGCGAAAATTTTTTCTAGTTTCTGCCTTTAACAACTGAAAAGGATCGCTTGAGTCACGTAATTCTTGTAAGTCACACCTACGCCGTCTTTTTCCGTATTTTCTTCGTATTCACAAATCAGCATTAGCACAATTATTTCTTCTTCCATTTTTCTAAAAGGATACGTAAATTTATTCATGTATTTTAAAACAGAAGCCATTATGTTGATATTTGCATGAAGCGTGCACTATTTACCGAATTTAAATACACACACACACACACACCAAATGAGACTTTGACAAATTATCAATTATTTTTTGTAGTAGAATACCAAATCTTGGTAAATATTCAAAAGTGGACAAATACTTAATGTTGCGAACTTATCAAGTGCACAGAATCGTGCTGTAAATGTATTATGAAAAGTTCCTAAATGCCTTTTCAAAGTATCCTCTCTCTTTTTTTAATGTGTTTAACATAAAAGACATTGCATACCGCCAAAAGCATTTTCAATTCTAAAGTATTTTTGAAATGCCATACTTCGCTTTTTTTATTTGTTTATATCAAGGTCACAAAACTTTTATTTTAAATAAAACTCTTTTTATATTTTATTTAAAAACAATTTTCTTTAGTTTTGTTTTTAAATAAAATATAAAAAGAGTTTCATTTAAAATTAAAGTTTTGTGACCTTGAGCCCAAATAAAAGATTAAATATTATTTAAATAATAAATGAAAATATTGTTTTTATCTATGCAATATTTCGGACACCTTCGGTGGCTTTCTTCAGAAACTAAAAATATATAAATAAATGAAATATTTACAACTTATAAGGTCGAATGAAAATAAACAATTATTATTTAATAAAAAATAAAAAGAGTTTTATTTAATAAAAAACAAAAATAAAAATTTTAAATAATAACTGGTTTATACCTTCTATATTCTATCACTTTTTACAGCTGTTGGCAATGATGCAAATGCTTTTTTTTAATATTTTCATTTTAGACGTCTAAAATCACTAAAATAAAATTTATTTAAGTAAGTCAGTACCATTAGTATTTTAAGATGTTCAATTGGGGTTTTTGCGTTCCAGCAATTTCGGACAGAGAGTAATTTCCTTTACTTTCAAAAGTCTAGACTATTTTATGCATCTGGAAAAGACCTATTATTGAGTGGGTAAAAAAAGGTTAGTGTCAAGAAATAAAAAAAAAAAATAAACATTATATTGTTTATTCAGAAAACCAACAAAACTTTTTCGTAGTACATTTTTTGTAAATCTCCAATCTCTTATTGATATGCTAGTGCTATACCTAATATTTGAATTTTCTATATTACAGTTCACTGCTTTTATGTTGGCACGTCTATACTCATGATACTTAAAATCAATAAAGTTATGTATTTTACATTTTAAAACATTTAGTGTGTATCTAAATTTCATCATTAAATTGTATAATGTATAATATATTAGTATAATGTATAATATATTAGTATAATGTATAATATATTAGTATAATGTATAATATATTAGTATAATGTATAATATATTAGTATAATATATTAGTTATACATGTACAAATGTACCTAGAAATGATGGTCTTTGTCGCTATTGCTTTTCACTATTTAGTTTATAATATTAATTGTAAGCTAAGAAATTGTACGTAAATAAATAAAAATTCCATGGGCATTAGGTAAAAGTTGGGAGACTCAATAAAAACAAGTTAACTCAAAAATTAAAGAAAAAACATCCCTAAACGGATTTTAAGAAATTTTTTTCTAAATTAAACTAAGAATCACGCATATACAATTCTTGTTGAGAAAATTGAAAGCGAGAAAAAGCAATGTTTAGTTATTCAAAACGAACTGTAGAAGTTCTATTCTCCAAAATAAACTAATTAATTAAATTTTGCGAAATTTGCAGTAAAAACAAATACGTATGTCAAACATCCGCCAACGTACAAAATCCTACAATCTACATAAGAATTTGTTTCACTTAACTAAACAAACCTTTAAACCTCCACAGGCTTGACAAATTTAATTAATTTACCATTTGCATTTTCTTATTTTGGTGTTTTATAGTGTGAACGATAAGTGGTTTACGAGTCGAGTTACTATCCCCGATGCAAAACTTTCAGACAGTGGTAATTATTCTTGTTCTATTGGGAGAATGTTTATTGCCATTGTCCAAGTTCAAGTATTGACAGGTAAGTTTCATTTATACATAAGCATGAACATGTGTATATATTTCGCTTAAATGTTAAACTTTAAAATAATTTCTAATGCATTTTAGCAGACATTAAAACGTCATGTTAAATGTAATAACTTTTAAAATATGTGAGGTACAGAAATTTTATTAAAAATTAATCTATGCATATTGTTTGTGTCTGCAAGAGCAAATATAAAAAACTTTTATAAAATAATTTTGTTTCCAATAGCGAAATACTTTTTTAGAAGGTTTAAGGTCAAATGACAAAATAAAAATTAAAAAACATATGTAAATGAACCACCAAAATAAGAATAATATGCCCACAAGCAAACGTGCATGCAATTCTACACACAAAATTACTTCTCAACGAGAGCATTTATACAGGGTGTTTTTTATAGACGTATAGAACTTCGAATTGAAATAAAACACAAGAAAATCGTTTTAATGTCCATCAATTTGGCTTTATTGGAAGGATAATTTTATGCCATTAATGTTTAAATATGATTTCGGGCATGTGGCCGCCGCGGCTGGCTCGAATAAAGTCAATTCTACAGGTCCAATTTTCAACCACTTTTTTGAGCATGTGGGGCCGTATGTTGGCAATAACGCCACGAATGTTGGCTTCCAAGTCCCCTAACGTTTCTGGTTTGTTGGCGTAGACGAGCGACTTCACATATCCCCAAAGAAAATAATCCAATGGTGTCAAATCGCACGATCTTGGTGGCCAATTGACAGGTCCATTCCGCGAAATTATGCGCTCATCGAATGTTTCCTTCAATAAATCGATTGTAACGTGCGCTGTGTGGCATGTAGCGCCGTCTTGTTGGAACCACAACTCATGCACATTCATGCCATCCAATTGGGGAACAAAATAGTCGGTTATCATGGCTCTATACCGGTCTCCATTAACGGTAACTGACTCTCCAGCATTATTTCGGAAGAAGTATGGCCCAATGACTCCACCAGCCCATAGAGCACACCAAACAGTCAGTTTTTGTGCATGTAATGGCGTTTCAAGGGTCTCATGTGGATTCCCTTCACTTCAAATGCGGCAATTTTGCTTGTTGACGTAGCCATTCAACCAAAAATGAGCCTCATCACTGAACAAAATTTTGCTATGAAAATCAGCATCGAGATCAATCTCATTTTCGGCCCATACACCAAAATCACGACGCATTGCATGGTCTCGCGGCTTTAATTCTTGCACAAGCTGGATCTTTGCGCAAAATCTTCCATAAAGTTGATGGACAAAGCTCTAATTGCTGTGCACGGTGGCGAATCGATTCATTCGGGTCCTCTTCAACACTTTGCTCTACAGCGGCAATTGTTTCTTCGGTGCGCACTGTTCGACGTCTCTGCGGATGCGTATTATCACATAGAGTAAACGTAGTGCGAAAACGATCCATGGTTAACCGAATTAATTGCTCTGATGGCCGATTATGTCGACCATAAAATGGACGGAGCTTGCGGTAAACTTCGCGAACTGAACCATTATTTTCGAAATAAATTTGCACGATTTGCAAGCGTTGTTCTTTTGTCAACCTATTCATGATGAAATGGCAAACCAAACTAAATATTAATCACTTGACAGCTGACAAAATGGCCGCCAGTTAAAAAAGTGATGCCAACTTAAAGTTCTATACGTCTATAAAAAACACCCTTTACATAGTATGTATGTACATATGTTAAAAAATGTAAAATTTAAGCTGAAAGTCTATACAACGCTGTAGTGTAAATATTTTTATCTAAAAAAATCATTTTTGGAAAAATGAAAAGTGTAATGTTTAAAGAAATTATGGTGTATATTGAGTTTATGCACATAATATTTTGTGTAACAAGGATCTATGAAAATCTTCAGAAGAAAAGGAAACGGTTTTTGCATTTGTATTAAAAACTTTTTAAATTAAATATATGTATTAGGGATGAAACTAAGTAGTTTTGTTAATGAAAGAGTTGTTGTTAATTATAATTATTAACGTAATTTTTCTGAATTTATTGTTAAACTTTACTAAAAAAGAGTGTTTTGTTTATTAAAAAGGGTTTTAAAAACAAAAAAAAAACAGAAAAAAGTAATTATTAACACAACAATATTTACCGATACCATTGATAATAAAATATAATTTACCATCCTTAGATATCAAAAACAGCTGACATTTTTTCATGACGCTTGCGAAGCGTAGAAAAGTAGAAAGTTAACAAACTTCTTGCGTTCTACGCGTTCATGCTTTCTACGCTTTGTGCTGTGTAAGTTGTCACATATATTTACATTAATTCTACTTTTTTGACAGACGCGTATAAATCGTGTACGCATAGAACGCGTTGTATGGACTTTCATGCTATTAATCAATCATGTCCACCGACCATCGACTACAAGATGTCAAAAATAGAATAAATGCGTGCTTATGAGAATAATTCTTTTAGCCGCTACACGACTACCGACTACACGGCTACTTTTGTAGCCCGCAGCCAACTTAGGCTAATTTCTATTTTTCTTGGCTACAAAAAACAGATTAGTGATGTCAATACAATAAATGCATGAACTGGTGGTTTTAAAAACGCAATACATTAAATATCGCTATTAAAAACTTTTATAGTCAGTACTCGATAGTCGGTAGCCCTTGATTGTGTTTATAGCATTACTGTTGAGTTTTTGTTAAATTTCTTCAAGAAAGCAAATAAAATTTATTTAGAGGAAAAACTTCAATTAGCTGTTTTCTTGAATGTAATTTGAAACACTCAATTGAACGAAAACGTAAAAGTAAACTCTCAGCAGTAAAAAATGAGACAAATTTTAAAAATTTAATGAAAACTTGATCGTCTAACGCCCTACTAAGCAAAAAATAAAACTCAAATTTTAAGTTCAAGGTTAAATAATATTTTTGTATACATACAAAATAATAATGCAGAATACACGGTTGACATCCTCCCCCCCGTTGAACTGTTTGGGCCATCAACTGATATGTTAATTAAGCATTATTGCACCACAAGTTATATCTTTGCCATTTTCACACCATCCCAACTGTTTGCCATCTGCTGAAGCGGATTATATCTATTTCTGCGTAATTGGGCTTAACTATTAATATTAAAGGAACACCAACTAAGAAATGCGCAGGCGTCAATATAGCGAGGTCATTAGACTCTCGGAAATCGGAGACAAGGGCCGTGATTTTAGAATTGCGGTAATTTGGCATACTTAAGTGCATAGCTTATCAAAAGTTAACATGTTGAGACAGACCATTCGATAAAAATGATACTTGGCTGACTTAACGGCTGCCTCCCACAAACCGGTAAAATGCGGAGACCGATTTTTGACTTCAGCTTTGTAGTATGGAATGCTTTGCGTGGAGTTACCATTAGACAAGTCTGATACCGAAACCTTTACCAATACGTTTCGACGTCGCTCAGGTAATTCGGCTAAAAATGTTGAATTTTAAGGTCACTTTGAAGGCCCTAGATTTAAAAAACTTGGCCCATTACTCCATAATGTAGAATGAAGCAGCTCTTTGGGCGATGCACTTCTCGATAGTATGTCTGCTTTATTAAAGTTTGTTGGAATGTAATGCCACGTCATTTTACTTGTTAGTGTTTTTATACGAGACACTCTGTTCGACACGAAAACGTTAAAATTTTAAGGTTGCTCTTAAAGCTCTTGAAACGAAACTACTACAATTGAATCAGACCAGCAGTGTATATCATAATTATACGGCAGCGTTTTAACAACTACGTCCACAAGCTCTGCTAAAAGACACTGGCGTCACAGAATGCATAAATTTATACTTTAGCATTTAATATTGATACATAAGGGGAAAAGTGAAATGATAATGGAGTCAAACTGTGAAGTATATTGGAGCTATAAAAAATCTAACGCCTGTGGGAGGCTTTTCCCACTGTAACTCTAGCCACCAAAAATGCTGCATAAAAATTTTTGCCTTTGTGATGACTGGACCAATTAAACCATAAAAACGAAAAATTGACGAGAGTAGAGAACGTTTTGAGATTGCATTACAAAAGGGTTAAAAAGAAAAATAAAGTCACCGTTGGGATCCCAAATTAGGCCGAGTGTTTTAGTGACATCAGTACCATCATTAAAATTTAAAAATTTCTGACGTTGCTTATCAAAAAAATTACCTTGTTGTGGCAATGCTATAACCTGCTGCCTTATTTTAATAACCTCTTCAACAGAGTCACCACCGGTTATCATGTCATCCACATAGAAGTCCCTCCTTACGATATTTGCACCTATCGGGAAATCATTTTTTCATCACTTGGTAATTGTACCATTGATCGGATTGCAAGAAATGCTCCAGGCTTTGTACCGTACGTAACAGCGTCTAATTTATTTGTCTTTATTTCGTCATCTTCGCTTACTCTCCACAGTATGCATTGCAGGTAATTATCTAGTTAAGTGACTCGAACACACCTATATATCTTGCAAATGTTTTCGGTGAGCCATCAAACACAATCTTTAACTTGGTTCATGTACTGTCAAGTTTTTGTACACAATAATGTGGGAGAAAATACTGTTTCTGCTTCACCTGCGCCGAAATAAACGACATGTGGTTTAAAGAAATATACTCACTCATAAATGCTGTATATTGAGCTTTGACCTCTGGATGTCCTTTCAGTTTCTTTTCCAAACCTTTAAACCGCTGTAGAGCACGCTCATATGAGTCCCCAAGCAAATGTGTGCGTCCTTCTTCTATTGCAGGTAGCCGAACAGAAAAAGAACCGGAACTAAGACGAAGAGCTTTTTTTAAAAAATAATTTTCACAAAAAAGTCCTTATCGGAAACGTATCGTAGCTACCAAAAATATTTTCGATTTCCCAAAAGTCTTTTACTGTTGAGCACAACTGATCCTCCTGTTTAATTTTGAGAAGAAATAGGGATATACTTATCTTAAAAGCTGATAAAGGTAACACCACAGTAGCTTTAAACAAGAATGATTATGTTTTAAGAATTAACAATATTGTAGGGGATGTTGCTAATTATAAGTTAGCAAACAAAGATCCAACAACCAAATTGCAGAAGGTTAATAATGTGTTGGTTGAAGAACTTTTTAAACAAAAAGTTATTACAATTTTAGAGAAAAACAAGCTTAAAACCAATGTTTCTACAGCTCCAAGATTGTATGGGTTACCTAAAATTCACAAGGAGGATTTTCCTTTAAGACCGATTTGTTCTTTTATAAATTCTCCATCTTATGAGTTATGTAAATATATTACAATGATTTTAAAAAAGATTACAGAAAATTCAAAATATAATGTTAAAAATTCGTTTGAATTTAAAGAAAGGATAAGGAACATAAATGTTCTAAATGATGAAAAATTAGTATCTTTTGATGTAGTCTCATTATTTCCAAGTATACCTGTTGATTTGGCAGTGAATATTATTGAAGAAAAATGGAACGTAATAAAGGAATATACTAGAATGGAAAAAGGTTTATTTTTACGAATTTTAAAATTTTGTATTGAAGATAACAGATACTTTCAATATAATGATAACATATATTTGCAACAAAAAGGACTTCCAATGGGATCTCCAGCTTCCCCAGTTGTGGCAGATATTATTATGGAGAAATTATTAGACACGTGCATTGATGAAATTAGTATAAAACCAAGAATAATGACAAAATATGTGGATGATTTGTTTTGTATTATTTCTGCATCTGGTATTGAAAATATGTTGGAAACATTTAATAGTTTCAATAGTTGTATAAAATTTACAATAGAAATAGAAAATGATTGTAAATTACCCTATTTAGATACGTTAGTAATAAGGAGAGGGAATAAACTAAAAATGGATTGGTACCAAAAGCCAACAGCTTCCGGGAGAATTATTAATTATTATTCAAAGCATAACAAAAGAATAATTATTAATACGGGAAAAAATTTGATAGAAAAAGTACTTAAGCTTAGTGATAAGGAATTTCACAAAAGCAACAAAGATAAAGTTAAAAAGATATTAATTGATAATAATTTTCCAATGAGAGTGATAAATAGTTTGTTTAAACAGTTAAGGTTTAGAAGAGCAAATAATACAAGAGATGTTACAGAAACTAAAGTTTATGTCTTTAATTTATGTACCAGAAATAACAGAAAGGATTGAAAAATCAAAAATTTTTGATGGGGATAAATATAAAATGGCATACAAAACTTATAATACTTTAAATAGATTATTTAGTAAAACAAAAGATAAGATTAAAAAATGGGACATGTCAAATGTAGTTTACAAAATACCTTGTAATGGTAATGATAGTGAGAATTGTAATAAGGAATATGTAGGTACGACAAAAAATAAACTAAAAACTAGAATAGCTGGACATAAGTCTGATCAAAGATACAGGGACGTTAATAATTCACAAACAACTGCATTATCTTCCCATTGTGCCAGATTTGATCATTATCCTAACTTTGAAAATGCATCTATTTTAAATATAGAAAATAATTATAAGCGTCGGTATATGTTAGAGATGTTACAAATAATTAAAATACCAGCAACAAAAAGAATAAACTTTAAGGCTGATACTGATAATGTTGCGCAATGTTATAGACATTTAGTGCATAAAAAATAATAAACGTTTGAGAGTATATGATTGCTTGTAACATTTCTATCGTGAAAGTTTATGTTAATGTATTTGACTTAAGTTTTTTAACATTTTAAAATAATTTAAATGTTTTCTGTTTTTTAAATTTTTATAAGAATGTAAATGTTTAAAATTTTTGAGTTATTTTACTTGAATGTTTTTTGAGTTTTAAATTTATAAGAATGTAAATTTTAAATATTTGAGTTTTTTGTCGTTTGGTTTTTGATTTTTCTGTTTTTGTTTGAGAAAAAATAATTTCATTTTAAATTTGTTATTTAAAAAAAAAGAAAATTTAATTTTTGTTTCCTGTTTCCTGATGATGCCACCCAAAGGTGTGGCGAAATATTGAAAATATAAATAAACATTTATTATTATTTATAAACTGAACTAGTGCTTAAAAAATTAGAAAACAAAAATTAACTAAAAAGGTCAAAAAAACATTCATATATAATTTTTGAGTTATTTTACTTGAATGTTTTTTGAGTTTTAAATTTATAAGAATGTAAATTTTAAATATTTGAGTTTTTTGTCGTTTGGTTTTTGATTTTTCTGTTTTTGTTTGAAAAAATAATTTGATTTTAATTTTTTTATTTTAAAAAAAGAAAATCTAATTTTTTGTTTCCTGTTTCCTGATGATGCCACCCAAAGGAGTGGCGAAATACTGAAAATATAAATAAAAATTTTTATTATTTATAAAACTGACCTAGTGCTTAATAAATTAGAAAAGAAAAACTATTTCAGTTGATTTTAACATTGCATCCCAAGATAGCCCCGGGATATTATAATAATATTGACATGGATCTAAATTGTAAATGTCTTTACAAACATTACGAAAACTTTTAAAGAGATGACAAATCAATAAAATATCTACTTTTAAATATAATAAAAGATAGGCAAAAAGTGTGTTACATATGAATGTTTGCCAAACCTTTTCAGCGTGTTCTTAATCATCTTCACTGCACTTCTCATTAGTAATGCTATTGAAGAAACATGATCGAGGGGGTAGCTGTTTCCTCGAGACAACTTACTGAATCTAATTAGTCATACGAAATGACACCTTTACGCTTCATTAAACTGAATTCATTACGATTTTAATAAATTGATTTTATAGTTAAACAAAGTAGTAGTACTCGTAGTTCTGTTGACTTTTTTTTTCAAAACCATCATCATTAACTAAAATTTTTTTTATATACGTAAATACATATAATTCTTCAGTTGAAGTAATGATATTTGTATCACCTTCAATAGATGAAAGTTCTCTAATGAAGAAATGACAATCATGTGCCGAGCAGTTATGTAAAAATATAGGAATGAAGGTTGCAGTTTGATACTCTAGCGCGGGATCGCTACATTCACACATTAAATGACAATGATCACCTACACTATCTTCAATAGGTATAAATTTTTTATGAATATGAATAAAGATTCCAAATAATAAGATTTTCAACTTCAAGTGAAGATGCAATGAAAAAGCGTCAACATCTTTGCAATTCCTTATTCCATTTTAAAAACGTAGTTTTTATAAAACCATTTGTAAATGTATGTACATATAAATTTTTTTATTTCTTAATATTGGTAAACACATTCAGACTTAATAAAACTGCCTTCCAATACATGTTGGAACAGATAACTCCTGAACTGAAATGCAATATACGAAAGTATGCAATATCGCTAACAATAAAACTAGCAAATGTTCTGTGACTTTTTTTTTGCATTATCATGTAATTAAGCGTTGGTAAGGATATTAATACACTTGGCGTAAGTGGAGTGTGTTTTTTTCCATTTCCGAAACTAAATTTTGAAATTGCTTTGATAAGCTTGTTGTCATTTTAAATTTATTTATTGTGTTGGTTTGATTTTCGTTCCAAATACCCAGCAAAAAGTGTTAGAAAATTTAATCAAGTTTTGAATTAAGAATATCTAACCTAAAGATTTTAACAAGGTGTTGACACAAGTGTACATAAGGACGAATTCTTTCCAATGTCACAACATGAAGTTGACGCTTGTTTGGGCTTGAGCGATAACGATCTTATTTGCCCAAATATACCAGCAACATATCAATCAACACGACATCCTATGGTCCATAAATGCGAGCTAGATTTACTGAATGACCAACCCAAACCAAGATGTAATTTTCAACAACTAGAAGACACTACTATATGGCAGCATCTATACCATTCAAACCAATATATGTTCGCTACAACAGATACAATAAAATTGAATACAGTATGCGGCAACGATATTCTACACATTACATTAGAAGGCAGTGGTTTAGTTACTTTTCGTCCAGAGTGCGTCATTAAAAATGATCTTCTTACGATACAAGGTCGTCAACAAATTATTACTTCATTACAAACATCACCTACTCTCTTCATACCCGCAATTGGTTGGACAAAACAATACGCCAGTATCAACTTCAGCGCAAAGGAATTCTAATCCTCAATACACGAACTTGAAGCAATGCAACAGGAGTTAGCTGAAATTTTTAACACCACACTCCCTGCTAACGAAATCAATCTTACTACACATGGAGTAATTATCGGACACGTAGCCGGTGCATTATTGTTAGTAACCATTGTCATTTTCGTCTTCAAATATAAAAGTATCGAATGTTAAGAAGACCAACCGCCAGTTATCATAGACTTGTTACATACATGAAGATCGTCAACGAATTATCGACCACTGGTCAACATGGGGGTTTTTAAATTTATATTTTTTGTTTGAAGCCGTTTTTTTTTTGTAAAATAAGTTAAATGAACCTTTTTTTATTTTGTCTACAATTAATGCATTCTGGCTGATTCAACATAACTAAACATTTATAATAAGTTAAATGAACCTTTATATTTATTTTATCGACAATGAATGCATTCTTGCTGATTCAACATAACTAAACATTTAAAATAAGTTAAATGAACCTTTATTTTTATTTTGTCTACAATTAACATATGTAACTGAACACTTTTTATTATTAAGTTAAATGAACTTCGCATTTTATTTATTCTTGCTTATTAATTAATTAATTAATTAAACATTTTTTGTTTGTAACATATTTCATATTACTGCTTGTTATACACTATTTGCAAAAATTTGTGCAGAAAGAGGTCAGAATAAAAATTGACAATCAATCAATAGATCACGTCTTTTCATTTTTTGATAAAATTAAGAATCACGGTTCAAGTTCCGGCGGTTCAATAGTATTATCAAAACTACGAGTGTCACGGTTCAAGTGCCGGCGGCTCACAGGGAGCAGGGATCAATACAGCTATTGAATTTAGGCGACGAGGCACATTCGTCACGTAATGTAAAAGCCAATCGTTCAGGCAGCCGCAGACATCAGCTGTAATTCGAAAAATCCTTCGGAATCAGCGAGCTTTGAAGAAAGCACTCATCCGAAATATTGATGAAGTTTTTTCAGAACGCCATCAGGAACATCACTCATCATATTACAACATCAAAGCAAGTATCATTGAAAAATACATGGTGGACCTTGCAAACAATAATGCAGCTTTATGGGCATCAACAGAGGATGGCCAATTCGAAGACTAAAACATAAAGACATTTTATGAACTTGAAAAAAGGGCAGAAGCAGCCGTGATTGAACTTCAACAACATATGCATTTGAATCCACCAATCCCTTCTCACGGGACTGCCGCACCAGGGGATATCGATGTAGTACTTCCGAAAATCACATTGCTAATTTTGATGGAAATTACCAACGATGGATGGAATTCAAGAACATCTTTTCAGAATTTGTCCACAACACAACCATAAGCGAAACAAAAAAATGCACTATTTAACAACTTCGTTGCAAGGATAACCTAAAAATCTCATCAAACACTTGCCTGCAGCAGGAATAAATTACGCTGATGCCTGGTCACTTATCAGTAGCAGATATGATAACAAAAGTCTTCTGGTGTCCACTTTACTAAACAAGTTACTGTCTCAGCTGAATTAAATCAAAGGTGGAAGTGGGTAACAGACTTACAGCTCTGTTTAAACTGTCTAAAAGCAGGGCATCAAGTAAACGAATGCAAATCACGACATTGCAACAAATGCATGAAAACTCACAACACATTACTTCACAGTGCCAAGTCTAACACATTGCACAGCAAAGCCACTTTCCCAGACAAGTCAATTCCTCAGCCATCAACTCCTTCACAGGTAAAATTACCACACAATCAAACAGGTACAAAAATTAGCCTACTAACAAATCGCACGAATAAGCACCCCCATTACGTGTTACTTGGAACTGCTCGCATACAACTAACATCTGAAACTGGTCAAAATATCGTATGCCGTGCCATCTTGGACTCTTGGTCACAAGTGAACCTAATCACGGAACGTTTGTGAAAAAGGCTTGGCGGCAGAGCCAGACAAATGTCCCTAAATGTGGAAGGCATTGGATTTAACAAAACGAAGATGCTCCATCAGGCAAGCATTCAGTTCAAATCAACAACGAATGATTATGTTGCAGAAGTAGATGTTCACATTTTGCCAAAAATTGTATCCGATCAGCCAGTTCATAGCCTAAACATAGAAGGCTGGAGAATTCCGAAAAATATTCGATTGGTGGATCCAGAATTCAATAATCCAGGTCGAATCGATTGCTTTCTGGGAGCGGACACCATTTTTAAACTACTCATAGATGGACAAATAAGATTGGCAGACAATCTCCTAGTACTACAAAACACCGTTCTTGGGCGGGTAGCAGCTGGTAAGGTTGAATCATCGGATCCGAAAAATGTAGTCTGCGGAATATGTACGACAAAGAAATTGGAAGCAGCAGTTGCTCAATTCTGGGAAGCTGAGGAAGCACCAGACAAACAAACAAAGCTCACTGAAGACGAACTGCGTTGTGAATCACGCTTTGTTCAAACAACACTCCGAGCAGAAGATGATCGATTCATCGTAAGGCTGCCATTGACCAACCATCCAACAATGTTGGCAGAATCAAAGGGAATAGCATACAAGAGATTCAGCTCAATTGAAAGATGCTTAAAGGGCAATCCTACGCTGAAGGATCGATATGTTTCATTCTTAAGAGAGTATGAATTGCTAGGTCACATGAAAAAAATATATTTTGACAAAATTAGCTCTCCATATTATTTCATACCCCATTATTGCGTTCTCCGACCAGAAAGTTCATCAACCAAATTAAAAGTTTTTGATGCATCAGCACACAATTCATCGGGGGCGTCTCTGAACGACATAATGCACAACGGTGCTACTGCTCAAAGTGAACTTTTTTTAATATTGCTATGTTTTAGAATGTACAAGTATACGTTTAAAACTGATATTGAAAGAATGTACCGGCAGATATGGGTTAATTAGGAAGATCTAAACCTACAACTAATCCTGTGGAGAGAAAACGACGATCCACCAATAAACGTATACCAATTAAACGCAGTAACATACGGCACTAGAGCTGCTCCATATCTGGCAACGCGCTGTCTGCAGATGAATACCACACTTAATACCCATATAGAGCATCACCTCTTCGAAAAGATTTTTATGTTGATGATGGCCTAATAGGAGCCGATTCAATTCCTGAAGCTTTAATAATTCAACAACAATTAATAACTATTTTAGGCGAGTCTGGAATGAAACTCAAGAAATGGTGTTCAAATCACACGGCTTTATTAAGTGAAATCGCAGCGGAAGATCAAGAAGTTAATTTCAACTTTGATTCCAAAGAAATGCAATCAACCAAAACTTTAGGGCTCTTATAGCTTCTAAAGTTGGATGTATTTTGCATAAGGGTGAATAGTGAAGAACATAAACATGTAACAAAGCGAACCATGAGCTCCGACTTGGCCCACATATATGATCGTCTGGGGCTACTTGGCCCAGTATTAGTAACTGGAAAAATTCAACTGCAGAAAACATGGCAATCAAAACTTAAGTGGGACGACCAGCATCCCACGGAAATAGCAAAGGAGTGGTCAAGTTATAAGGAAGATCTAGTATCTTTGTTATATATTCTGCAATTGAGATGCAAATATTGAGATACATGCTTTTTCAGATGCATCAGAACGAGCTTATGGTGCTGCAGTTTATATCCGAACAGTAAAAAAGTACAATACTGTAATGGTCAATCTTTTATGTTCAAAATCACGCGCAGCACCTATAAAATTACAAACAATACCACGCCTTGGACTATGCGCAGCACTTTTGGCAGCTTAGTTGATGGCAAGAGTCAAAGCTGATCTGGGCGTAGAAAATATGAAATCATTTTGCTGGACAGAATCGTGCTTTCCTAGCTACAGAATAAAACAGGTTTTAAATTATTATTTTAATATTCAGCATCGATCTACCTCTTACTCAACCACAAGAGTTCCATATTACTCCAACCACCGCTATAATAAATAAAACACTTATAGTCGTCAAGACTTCAACCAAATTTATGGCCATAACCTTACATATGGACGAATTCTTTCCAATGTCACAACATAAAGTTGACGTTTGTTTGGGTTTGAGCGATAACGATCTTATTTGCCCAAATATACCAGCAACATATCAAGCAACACGTCATCCTATGGTCCATAAATGCGAACTAGATTTACTGAATGACCAACCCAAACTAAGATGTAATTTTCAACAACTGGAAGACACTACTTTATGGCAGCATCTATACCATTCAAACCAATATATGTTCACTACAACAGATACAATAAAATTGAATACAGTATGCGGCAACGATATTCTACACATTACATTAGAAGGCAGCGGTTTAGTTACTTTGCGTCCAGAGTGCGTCATTAAAAATGATCTTCTTACGATACAAGGTCGTCAACAAATTATTACTTCATTACAAACATCACCTACTCTCTTCATACCCGCAATTGGTTGGACAAAACAATACGCCAGTATGAACTTCAGCGCAAAGGAATTCTAATCCTCAATACATGAACTTGAAGTAATGCAACAGGAGTTAGCTGAAATTTTTAACGCCACACTCCCTGCTAACGAAATCAATCTTACTACACATGGACTAATTAGCCGGTGCATTATTGTTAGTAACCATTGTCATTTTCGTCTTCAAATATAAAAGGTTCAAAAATAGTTTTAATCCAACTCCTCAACAACAAACTATCGAATGTTAGGAAGACCAACCGCCAGTTATCATAGACTTGTTACATACATGAAGATCGTCAACGAATTATCGACCACTGGTCAACATGGGGGAGCATGTTGACACTTATGTCAACACATTGCTTTTTTAAATTTATATTTTTTGTTTGAACCCGTTGTTTTTTTTTTTTTTTTGTAAAATATGTTAAATGAAACTTTATTTTTATTTTGTCTACAATTAATGCATTCTTGCTGATTTAACATATGTAACTAAACACTTTTTATTATTAAGTTAAATGAACTTTGCATTTTATTTATTCTTGCTTATTAATCAATTATATTATTTTTTATTTTATTTATTCAACTTCAATAATATAAAAAAGCCTGTTAAGGCCAAATAACTTATATTATAGACAATTCCTGAATATAATATATATATATATGTGTATATGTTTATATAATAATAACAATCTAAACTTAAATATATGCAAATGAATTATATAAAGCTTTACAGATTAGCTCCCCAGCCAAAGAAGTGTTAAATATTAAGGTGCAACAAAAAAGTCCCAAATAGTGGTAAAATGTAAGATATCATCAGAGAATCAAAACAACAAGTAGCCTCTAGCATATCTAACAGTCAAGGCATAAGTTGAATATTAGGCAAATTAAGTAGAAAAATGAGCATCGAAATTAGTATTAGGTAAAGGGTAAAATGGAATTTATTAAAAAGGTTCGAAAAAGTTTCAAACGAAACGCATTATTAGAATGCGAAAATAAACGAAGTTCAATAGGTAATTTATTCCACCAACGAGCTACTCTAACTAGAAACGACTGTTCAAATATGCTATATCTAATTCTAGGAATAATAATTTGAGGATTCCTAGTAGAACGAGCAAAATTAAATAAGGAACAAACTTGAGAAGGTTGTCCACTCTTAAGAGTCCTGTAGAAAAACCATAGGTTTCTGTAGGAAATAAATTGCTTGTAATCACAACCTAGGAAATTCTTTACAAAGTCAGATATATGACTTCTTCTACGAGCATTATAAACGTACCGTACAATAGTATTCATAACTCGATTAAGTCTATTTAAAACATAGCCACAACAACCATAAAAAATATGGGGCATTAATATAGCATAAGCCAATTTATGTTTAAGGCAACAAGGTAAATATATGTTATTTGAATATATTCTTCGCAAAATTCCAAAAACCCTAAAATAAATAAGGTTAACATGGGCCTCAAATGTAAGTCGATCATCCACACAGATGCCAAGAACTTTAAGTCGGTCAACAAGTGAAATTCTATTTCCATCAATTAAAATATTCAAGCCGGCAAATTCAGGTCCATGCCTACCAAAAAGAATCGCGTTAGTCTTAGAAGGGTTAATATGTAAAAAGTTTGAAATCGACCATTGAGAAAACTGTGAGAGGCTATAATTGACATTAGCTTCTAGAATATCACTATTATCACGATCAGCACAAAATAACAGAAAGACATCATCAGCAAAGTTAAATGACTTACAAATGGTGTTATCAATACAAGTTGGGAGGTCATTCATATATAATATAAAAAAAAGTGGACCTAACACCGAGCCCTGAGGAACACCAGACGATAAGGGAAGTAATCCAGATGTTACCCCCTTCATATCAACAAACTGATATCTTTGTAATAAATACGAATAGATCAATTTACAAGCTGATCTAGAAAAGCCAAAGTTGTCCCTTAACTTGCTAATTAAGACCAAGTAATTAACCGAATTGAAAGCTTTAGTTAAATCCAATGCCACTAATAAAGACAATTTATCATTATTTAAATTAAAACGAACAACATCAGTTAAATTAATCAGCAAAGACGTCGTACTATGTCCCCGGCGGAAAGCAAACTGACAAGGAGCGATGTCCCTATGAACAGATAATAAAATTTAATTTTATATTATATGTTCAACAACTTTTGACAAGGCAGGAAGTATAGAAATAGTCTTCCAGACTATGAACTACATTGGATTTAGGTATCGGAACCACTCTCGTTGTCTTCCACGAAGAAGGAAACACAGAAAATGTAAGTATTGAGTTAATATGAAAAATTAAAAAATGAGAAATATGTGGGAAAATTATTTTTAGAAACTGTATAGGTATGCCATCAATACCTACAGATTTTGATTTAATCTTACATAAAGCTTACCATAATTCATATTCAGAAATGCACTCAAAAGAAAATGATCCATAAAAATTACCACAGAGTGTATCATTAGAATCACCACTGAAAGGATCATTCACAAAATGGGTATTTACTTCATCAGCATTAAAGCAAGCAGACGATAAACCATTATCAGAAGTAAAATCCTGTTTTCTTAAAAGATTCCATAAGGAAGAGGAGTTTAAACCCGCAAACAATCTAAAGAAGTATTTTTGCCTTTCTTTACGAATTACATTTTTAGCTTTGTTCCGATATCTACAAAAACCCCCCAATTCTCAGCACTTGGAGTATTTCGAAAAACAGAAAAGGCTAGGTCTCTAAGGGACGTTGCTAGTGTTACACAATTAGATTTCATTCAGATATCCTTCTCACAACGGATTCTTTTTTTGACAACAGGTAACTTTTTAAAGAGATTCGAGTAAAGAGCAAAGTAATGACGATTGATGATCAACGTCATTGGATTCAAAAAAAGAGTGTAATCATAATCAGACAAGAATGAGAACATCCCATTCCAATCAATATTATTTAAGTCTTTGTACTCAAAGAAATAAGATAATCGATCAACAATAACACGAAACGATGCAAAAATCAAAGCTTGATGGGAAACATTTAATTAACAATTAAACATTTTTTGTTTGTAACATATTTCATATTATTGCTTGTTATACACTATTTGCAAAATTAAAATGTATATAAGCAGGAAAACTTGTGCAGAAAGTGATCAGCATAAAAATTGACAATCAATCAATAGATCACGTCTTAATTTTTTGATAAAATTAGGAATCACGGTTCAAGTGCCGGCGGTTCAATAGTATTATCAAAACTACAAGAGTCATGTTTCAAGTGCCGGCGGCTCACAATAGTGTAAATACATCAAGTATTAACACAAGCCATGAGTCTTTTATAATCAATTACTGAGAATTGATTACATGAATTATTGTTGAAAATAATGATCATAAGTACGTATTTAAAGGTATTCTCTTTTAACTTAAAAAAGTAGCTTTATTACTACTTCCTTATTTTTGCGATTTAATGTAATGTCTTTTGTAAGCGAGTAACAAAAAAAATATGGGAATCACAAAAGTAAGTCATTGTATGGCAAGTACTTTTTACGGTAATGTGTAATTGTTTGCTGGGTATTGATGTCGATAGAGAGAAAATGTTTTATCGGGTCTTTCCTTTTCCCCGAATCGATGAAACATTGGATCAATTGGGGAACTGCAGATATTTCACTAGTCTAGATCTTTCATTTGGGTATCATCAAGTGCTGCTCGACAAGGGAGAGAAGAAGAAACGGCTATCAGCACAGACAGAGGACATTATGAGTACAACAGTATGCCGTTTGGGATGACAAGCGCTCCAGCAACGTTTAAAGGGTCATGAATGTGGACGGGCCTCCAAGGTTTGGATTGCTTCATCTACCTCGATGACATAGTCATTTACGGAAGAAATGTAGCAGACCATGAAAGAAAACTGTAACGGCGAAAGTCAACATTAAAGTATATTTATGTTGTACCATTTATTGTGTTATTTTTTTTTATTTTAATTAAGCTGTAAATGAGTTTTTATTTTAGTATTTGTTTGAAATTAACGGTCGGGAGATGCGTGTCTCCATCTTTGACTCGCGAACATCTCTATCAAAAGCAGTCAGCTGTTAAGTAAATAAAGCATCACATCTGTTATTCAGTCAAACACACAAACCAGTTACATGTGTGGGTGATTGTGTGTGTGCGTTGGAAACAGGTATGAAAGGCAGAACAAAATGTAAAATCGAGCAGTTTGCAAGCAGATTGCCTGCCAGTAAGAAGTGTTTTGTGAGGAATTGTAGAATTCCCCAATTTATTTCTTGCTTACAGCTCAAGTTGAAAATTGCTGGAAGGAACAACACCACAGAAGCTTTACTTCTACTGGTGTTGGCTCGACCCTGCGATTGATTCTGGTGAAGAATTGTAAATTCCCTAGAATCACGTCACATGGCCGAGAGCTCCCAGTAACCACTATTTGTCTTGCTACGAAATCGTTGATTGAGCGCTACCTGCGCCATCGCTGTCTGGGCTGCCTGGTTGGCCGTTGCCCGAGCCATTGCCGCCCGCTTGCGCCGCTGCCTGTTTTATCGCTACCTGCACCAAACCAGTCCCCCGGTGTGCAGGCACTGAAGCTGGATAGACAGTTGGGTTAATTTTTTTGATGCTCGGTCTTTAATTTCAAAGTCAAAAATTTTAAGCAACTTTTTATAAGAACTTTTGAAGAACCCTAATTTAACGTAACTTTGCTTATCTATCTTACTATTGTTTATCATACTTTGTTTTATATTAAATTTGTAGTTCTGTTTCTTAAATACATACTAAACTTTAAGCTTGTATAAAAAAATAAGAACAGTTAGAACAGCACAAGCTGTATTCTATACTTGTAACCCCGGGACTCTATCGACTCTAGATAGTAAAATATTAAAAAATATTTACGTAAACTTCTCTCTACAAAGTAATATTCATACTCCTCCTACGTGGATATTACCTTTACGATCTTCAAACTATATGTGAACAAGTGATCCTCTGTGATATTGGTTTGTATAGTAATTTCTGATTTCCTTTGTTGTTTCTTTGTTGTTGCTGTATTAAATGGAGAACATTGTAAATATCATTGAAACGCAAAAAAAAAGAAAATCAACATTTGCCAAATATATTACAGACTGTTGTAAGAAAGTAAAGGGAAGAACTTACAAGAGGCTACTTACAAACGTTGCTGGAAGAAACTTTGATAAGCTATAACAATTTTAGGAAATGTCATCAACAAATATGCAAAGTTATTCATGAAAACTCAATACTTGAAAGTGATGTGCCATATTTGACAGAAGACTTTTAATTTAAAACTATTTGTTACTTAAATCAAAAGTTTTAGATTTATTGAATGAGACAACAGCTTTACACCAGAATATGTCAAGCACCTTTGTATCCACATCGATGCCAAATGCCTCATTTACTTCAAGTGCAAGAATACCAAAAATTAAACTTCCATCTTTTAATGGCGAATATATTGATTGGATTTCCTATCGCGACATGTTTATTACATTGGTGCACAATAACGCGTATCTTTCTGGTATACAAAAACACTTCTACCTCTAGGGTTCTTGCAAGGGATTTCCGCTAGAGATTATTAACCGGTATCCAGCTTCTGAAAACAATTAATCCGCTGCTTGGAACGCCCTGGAGAAAGGTATCACAACACCCAAAAAATAGTAGAGCAAATTTTAGAGCGATTGTTCAATATACCAACCTCAAATGGTTCATTTAAAACCATTAAAGAGCTGCTCGATACAACACGTTCATCAATATCGCTGTTAAAAGCGCTTCACAGAGAAAAAAGTACCTAATAAATACATAGTAAATTAGAACAAAGTTTATAAGATTTCTCTACGGTTTTTTTTTCAAGAAGACATTCTTATTATTTTTATAAGGAAAACCTTTTTGAAAAAATCAAGAAGAAAACTTAGGATTTTTACTAGATTCTCTTCTTGTTTTTTTTTCAAAAAGGGTTTCTTCTTGATTTTATAAGGCTTTCTTTTTGTTTTTTTCAAAAAGGTTTTCTTCTTGATTTTGTAAGGCTTTCTTTTTGTCTTTTTCAAAAAGGGTTTCTTCTTGATTTTACTAGGCTTTCTTTTTTTCAACTTTATGAGATTATTTCTTTATTTTTTTAAATAATACTTCGTGATTTTTTTAGATATTAATATTGATTTTTTATTCATATATTTATTAAGAAACTTATTTAATATTTGTAATTATAAAAATTAAGAATTATTAAGTAATAATATTTTTAATAATTTCATTGTTCAGTAAGTAAAAATGCATTAAATATATGATGAAATATATTTCATTGAAAATCAATTAATTTAATAATCAAAAGTAAATATTATTTCCAGTATTTTTTTACTCGAATAATAAATGGATAGGCGGTCCGTCTAAATCGATCTAGTCAATGATGTCAAATGTTTCAGTTTCATTGCCGATCAAATAAGATTGAAATCTTTGCGAAAAATTCAAGTTTACGAATTTCTTGCCAACTATTCTTATATTATTATATTGTCTTCTTTGCATAACAAATCGACTATTTCATAAACATTAAAGGTATCATCTTTGGTGACAGTGACTATTAAATTTACTTTAAACGTTTTTCCACGAAAAAATATTTCATTCGTTCTCTTATACAAATGAAGATCTATGAAATTTATTGAATGCTTAACCGGTTCAATATTCTGCACTTCTTCAAAATAGAATTCGGGCTGAAAGAATTCGTTATTCAAAACGGAATTTGAAAATCTTAGAGAAGACTTTATGGCTAAAGTTAGTGGGATATTTGTTCTAGAAGTAATGTTATGTGCATATTGCTTCTGCAATTGATGTTCAGCCTCAAACCTAAAGGACCATAAATATTTAAGAAGACCTAATTTTTTAATTATTGCAGGATAATGGACTAGATTGTGGTATTTTGGCTATAAATGTTCTTCAAACAGTTCTTGATACATTTCATTATGTTGTTTAATTAAAAATTTTAAATTATTTAACGTTGTGTCATTGTAATTCGGTAAAAGTAAAAGATCAAGCAATTTAACAAACAGAACTAGAACAGAACCATATCATCAGGATCTACTAGATCCCCTATCAATAAAAGAATTAAATGGAAAAAGGTTTTCATCTGTTAAGCGTTCATTTTAAAAGTAGCGTTCTCTATATGATGTTTTTGAATAGGTGGGCTTATATTTCCAATTTCAGTTTCACCGTACTGAAACATTTGCTTTTTATAATTTAAGGTATCTATACAAAAAAAATTTTTTTTATAAACATAATAGTTTAATATTTGCGAGAGATTGTATTTACAAACTCCAAGAAATATATTGTGCATTATATCACAAGCAATATTATCAATAACATAAAAACATGGCAAGGAATTAAAAATTGACTCATTTTTTATATCAGTAATATCTGGACTATTAAGTAAAACATCGCGATTATAATTACTTATATTGCGCAGAGAGGAAACAACTTGGAGGCAATCACTACGAGTCTGATGTTTATTCCTCTTGCACACCCTACAAAAATAATTTGCTGAAAACGAACTGACATAACCTAAGGCAGTATTAAGGCCTAGATTATCACCTAATATTTGTGATAACTTAAAAAACAATTTATAATTAGTTCCATCTACATTGACTTCTAAACCATCAACTTCTAAGGTCTTCAATATTTTTGTAAGGGGTGTTAGAGAAATAGAAATTCCATTATCATGTAAATCTTGACTTTTTATAAATCCTGCAACAAATACATTTACGAGTTTACTTATTTGAAATTTTGGTATGGTTGGGAAACTGTAGTATATACCACAAATTTTTTGTTGTCCTGACTTTTAACCCAAAGGGTTGTTTACTTCAAAATCGTCAAGATACAAAAACAATGGAATTGTTTCAAAAAATTTACCATTACTTGAACTTTGCCAGAAATCGCTAGTAATAAAATGTGAATAAGAATTACTTTTTAAATGGTGTTTAATATTTAAAAGGGATGCTTTAAAAACTCCTTTGCTTTCAAAATACTTCTTTATTTGAAAAGGAATGTCTGTAAGTATAATTTCTGTTTTTGCTGATGTCAAAGTGGGATTGTTGTTTAGAACCACTTCGGAAAGTTCTTCGCTAAGAATATATTTCTGTGGGTGTTTATAATAATTAAGATTTTCTATTTCTTTTAAAAACCTATATAAATCTGATCACATTTCTGTTGAACGCATCGAAATTCATATATTGCTGGTGTTCCATGAACTGATTTTAAATGTTTTATGAGGTCACTTGGAGTTAAATAACATTTTGTACAAATAAAGCAAGCAAGAAACGTCATTACAAAAAGAAAAAAAAATAGGTGGTATTACTGTAATTTGCTTAATAAATTTGCAACTGAGGAAAAATCCTCGGACTTAAACTCAAAAAAATACTGCTCTAAAAATGACCATACTTGCTTGCTTTTTGGAGAATATTCAGTCTTAAAAACATAGGATAACTTAATAATAACGTCTACACATTTCATGTAAGAAGCGCACTTCCACTTTAGGCCATCACAAAACACGAAAAAATAAGAAATTTTGGAAAACAACCATTACTCTGGGCTGAAGTTTTTCTTTTTTTTCTGCATACCTTTCAACAATTTCTATAATTCTTGGTTCAATATCATTAAGAGTTGGTACTAAAGTGACAAAATCTGTTTGAGCATCGACTATCGAAGGCTTATATTCCTTATTTAATCGTTGTGGCTGTAACAAAGCGTGAAGCAGTATTGTACATACACAATACTTAGAATCTGAATAGAAATAAAAAAAATTAGTAAATGTAAAATATCACATATGTATGTACATATGTCAAAATTTAAAAGGATATTGTACCTTTTGTAATATTTTCATTACGTAAAAATTGTACGTAATGTTCTCTTGATGCTCGGTCTTTAATTTCAAAGTCAAAAATTTTAAGCAACTTTTTATAAAAAGTTTCCAATTTTAAAAATAAATTATTTACTTTGTCCGGGTATAAAAAATCAAAATCTATTTCGACCTTTTAAAAACAAAATAGATAATAAAAATTAAATTAGTTTAAAAGAAGCCAATACTTAAAAGTTCATAACCTAAGAAATCATTGTATTGTGGCCATTCTTGAAAAATATTCGTCAAAGAGCTGGCATTTTGTATCTCAGCAATTCTATTTTTACTTGTTTCTCTCCAGAAAGGAAGCACTTGATTCCATGAACTGCAATTGTGCTGCAACCAGCACTTTTGCTCCAAATATTTATCTTTCAAAAAAAAGATGTAAAAAAATGCACACATATTAATTTAAGAAATTATAAATATGTATTTATACCGTTATGCAAATCTTTAAAAGATTCGTCTGCAGTGACAGGAAAATCATCGAACTTTTCTTTTTCAACATTAGTCCAACGAGAAAATAATTTTCCTGTTGGATTTTTCTTTCCCTTATTCCGTTTCAAAAAGTATGTTTCCTAGAATAACAAAAACTGTTAATAAAAAGATATGTACTTTAAATAAAATTTGGTTAAGATTTTTTACCGGTTTTTCTTTAGGAAATACTTCGCAGATGGCATAAGACCATTGCTCCATTTCTGCGTATGTTAATTTGGATCTTGTGCCAACATACTTTTCAATAATATAGTGCACTAACGTCTTCTGGTTTTTTGAGTCAATATAATTATTTTTTCATAATATGTAAGTACTAGATGTCCTTTCACGGTATTTTTAAGCAGGTTTATAAGGCTAGTACTGCATATAGAATTGTCTGCTAAGGTGATTTGTGGGGAGTCATGAAATTCTGAACTACTGAGTTTGTCAGAAATTTTTTCTAGCCATTCCAATATCCGACTACTTCCCGATAAAGTTTCTGCTTCACATATGAAAGGTAAGTTCTGAAAAGACACTTAAATGAAAATATACCTGTTTTTTATAAATATTATTTGGCACCAACAATATTTCTTCTCCGTTCCCTTAGGCCTGCTTTGAATTTAATCAACTCCCCAGTATATTTTTGGTCCACTTTCTTGAATAAATTTTCAACATCACCGATTTCCATTTTTTTCAATATGGCTGTTGATGTAATTCCAAAACTTAAAAGAATGGTGCACGTTTCATCACGAAGTTCCCAGGATTTAAAAATTGGAAAAATGTCTATATTTTCTGTTAAACTGTTCTGATCCGTCATTATTCAAAGTTTGTATTATTTGTTTTTTATATTAGTCTTTTTTGTTCCAATTACAAATATTTTTATTTTTGTTTATTCTAGTTTACTTTGTTATTTTTTTCTATTAAGAAGAAATATTTGTATTATTTTTTCCACTTGTTCACTTTCAACCAGGGCGAATTAACAACAGGTGGCCTTAACAGCCCAGGTGACTTGTTATTTTTCCTTCTTCGAGTTTCAAAAGTTATAATCTGCTTTGGTTTTGACAGCCGAAAGCTATTTGTACAAAAACAAAATGTACAAGTTTCAATCGCAGTGTGGTATTTACTTTCGCCGTCAGTGCACCTGTTATTAATTCGCCCTGCTTTTAACTAAAAGTTGCATTAGAGGTATTCGCCGCAAAATTTTTACAAACATGCAAAAAATTGTAACAGTACAAAAAACAAAAAAACCATAAATATTGTCTCTATGTTAGTCTTTATAAAAATTATTAGGTAGCCTAATGAAATCAATACGAAATACCTTTTTGAAAAAATTAATTAAGTAGCCTAATGAAATTAATAAGAAATCCATTTTTTGAACAATTCAGAAGGAAACCTAATAGAATTAAGAAGTTCTTCTCTATGAATTGTGTTTTTTGTATCAAAAATAACTGAAATTGCGTGAAAAAATTGTAAATAACAAGTTTTTTTCTTGATTTTATGTGTTTTTCTTCTTAATAGAATTAAAAAGATTTTCCATATAAAAATAATAAGGGAATCTCTACGAAAAAGTCTTCGCTTCCCTCTGCTGGTATACCCCTTAGCCTAAAAACGTTTCATAGAGAAAATCTTCTTGAAAGTACTAGGCATTTTTTTCTCTGTGTTGATACTGACGTAGGCAAATGGGATGCTATTCTAATTTTCCTTACGAGTCAAAAACTAGATAAGCCAACGAGAAAGAAATGGGAACAGTCCATAAACACCTTAAATAGGATTCTTTCAATGACAAGTATGCTTAAATTTCTTGAAATGTCTTGTCGCACTCTAGAATCAGTAGAAGAAGCTCATAACACAACAAAATCTGAAAAACAATATGTTCATGAAATTCCTCTGCACAAAAGTTTCACAGAAAAGTTTTTAATGTTTATAACACCACAGTCAAAAATAATTTCTGCCCTTGCTGTCAGCGTCGACAACCTCTTTACAATTGTTTTAAATTGTCATCACTATCTACAAGAGAAAAACTGTCTGTAATACAACAGAACAATATATGCCCTAATTGTTTACATGATAGCCACACCGTAAATCACTGTACATCAACAGCCCGCTGCCAACAATGTCCACAAAAGCATCACACTATTTTACATAGTTCGTTCTCTACTGAGAATAAACAAAAATAACAACATGCTAACTAGCAGTCAACGTCAAAACAAGAGACTAATCAAAATGTATTGTACAAGTTTCAAACCGATGATCAGGTTTCTTCTCATGATACTTCACATTCTGTTAAGGCGGGTTCACCCATTGTTTCGGAACAAAATTTTTGTTGTGAGAGAATTTTAGTTTTGTGAGAGTTTGTTCTGAAACGATTCACCCACTTCGAACAATTTTTCTGGAAAAACAAAGCTACCATATGAAACATATGTGTAAGCGAGATGTGTTACTTTACAAGCAGGCAGCACTGTGATAGAAAATTAAAATCACTGAATGCCGTTTTGTTATAAATAAATTCTAAATTAAAAAAAATTCATAATTAAATCAAAAAATGAGGTAAAAAAAAATTGAGGTAAAAAGTCATACAAGCATTCTCTACCCGGCTTTTTCATTTCTGAAATAAGCTTCAAGGCAAGGGATTCATTCGTTGAGATCCATGACACAATTTTTTAAACTTATTTTCTTTTATTTTGTTTTTTATTATAAATATACCAGGCAAATTAAGGCAGGTAATCTTAAGAACAAAACAAATTTTAAAAATAATTATTGAATATCAATGCAAACAAAGAACGAAAAAGTATGTAAAATATATTTTTTGCTTGAATGATTTTTATCACATTAATTAATGAAGTGGCAGCTCAGTTAAATTTTCTTTGAAAAAAAGTAGTTGGCAGCACAGTTTCTTTGTTTCGGAACAAAAATTAAAATTAAACCAATTCAAGCTGAAATTGTTCCGAAGTGAGTTTACTCTCTTTCTCTCTCTCAAAAAATAAAACGTCAAACTACATATAAAAAAAATGTTTCGGAACAAAATTTTTGCCGGTGAACCAGCCTTTAATAAACAAAATTAAGTTCTGTTAGCAGCAGCTAATGTACAAATAAAATATAAAAAAGGAATGTTTACTGTAAAAGCTTTATTTGATCCAGGCTCTCAAGCATCATTTATAACGAATGAAATTTCACAACTGCTAAATTTAAAGCAAAGAATAGAAGAAACTTATGTTAGTGGAATCGGAGTAAATAACAAAACGTCTGTTAATTCTTTTGTACATCTACAGCTGTTTCAAACTATAAGAAAAGCTTTTGTTTAGAAGTAGATGCATTGGTAATAAATAAATTTGCTTCTTACAAACCACACAATATAAAAAAATCGGAATTTCCAACTTCAAAGAAATGTTATTTATCAAATCCAACGTTTTATTTACCAGCTAAAATTGATATTTTATTGGGTAGTGATGTGTATGGTGAGATCCTATTAAATTTCCAAAAAGTATTTTCTGACAGGAAAGTTCTTTTGACTGGCTGGTATCAGGGCCTGATGCCGGTCACGTTTCCGAAAGGCTGGTATATACTAATACGTGTAATCTGGAAAATCAATTACGTCTTTTTTGGCAACAAGAAGAGTTAAATGAAGAAAGAAAATTTTCGTTAGAAGACGAATTATGTGAAAATTATTGCAAGGCAACTTTTACAAAAGATAAAGGTGGCCGATACACTGTACACCTACCTACTACTAACATTCATGTAGTGTTTGATGGTAGCAGTTAACCACCATCACATAACCCACTGAATGAAGAACTAAGTTCTGGACCCCCTCTGCAAACAAATTTGCCTGAAATAATAACACGTTGGCGCCGATATAATGTTGCGTTTACTGCTGACTTAGAGGAAATGTTTCGGCAGGTCAATATTTGTGAACAGCACCAAAATTATCAATGCATTTTGTGGCGCGATGAAAATTCTAATGACATTAATATATATAAATTAAATACTGTAACTTATGGCACAACCTGTGTACCATTTCTTACAATAAGAGTGATCAAACAAATTGCTGGTGAAGGAGCAGCTTGCGAGCATGGTACTAACTACTGACACCTATGTGGACGATGTAATCTCTGGGGCGGATACTTTTCAAAAGACAATAGTTTTACAACAAGTGCGTATCCTACTAAAAAGTTCTGGATTTAATCTGCCTAAGTGGAATTTTCTGAATTTTTAAAGCATATTCCCATAGAGGGTTTAGCAAAAATAACTTTGAGCTAAAAAACAGCGAAATGGTTAAAGCCCTGGGAGCCTTTAACTGATTGCTTTTGTTTTAAAATTAATTATGAATTTTCTGATATAATTACCAAAAGCAGTGTTCTATCTTATTCAGCAAGACTTTTAGACCCTTTAGGGTGGTTAGCTACAACTACCATTATCGCTAAAATTATGTTTCAAAAGCTCTGGCGTGAAGGAATTGATTGGTCGGATACCTTACCTAAACCTTAACCTTACCTAAACCTAGCTTTAAAAACTATAGAGGAAATTAAAATACAGCGGTGGTTTAGATGTAATTCCACGTCAGCTATTGAGCTACATTCATTTTGTGATGCATCGAAATTATCATTTGCAGCTGTTATATATCTAAGAGTTGTTTCTAAAGACGGTACACTTTATGTCAATCTTAGACAAGCCAAAACTAAGGTCCTCTAAAGGTACTTACAGTACCAAAGCTTGAATTATGTGCCGCTGTGCTAGCTGCTAAGCTGACAAATAAAGTCAGACACACTATCAGGCTTAAGATTAATAAAATAACCAATTGGTCAGATAGTAGTACAGTGTTAAATTGGAATAAATGCCAGTTTATGAAGCAAATCAAGTTTCACAAATACAACGACTCTCCAACACTATTGACTGGAAATATATTTCTACCAAAGACAATCCTGCCGACTGCGCAAGTAGAGGCTCGCTTCCTCAAGACCTGCGACATCATACTCTTTGGTGGAAAGGCCCCAACTGGCTCGTAGATAAACAAGAGAATTGGCCAGTCAAAAAGTTTAGAACTTCCACACAACCAGCTGAAATCAATACATGTATAGCAACGACAAACGAGAATCAATATTATCCTGAATTTATGTCAAAACTACAGAGAGTGACTGCCTTTATTCTACGATGGTATAATAATTTAAAATTAATTATACAAAGGAAGAAGAATAGCAATACAGTACATTCAAGTACTAACGGATCTAAGTTAGTACCATTTGTATTTATTTATTAAAATATGAGTTTCTAATACAACAAGGCATTAAATCTTATAAATTAGAGTATTAGAATCAGGCAAGTTACATAAGGGTTTTAAATTAAAAAAAGACAAAAAAGTAGGAAAAAAATTATTAACTAAAAATAATATAAAATTGCATATAGTATTAAAAAATATTTAAAAATTTACATACAATATATATATTCGTTTGTGTGTAAGGATTTTAATTAGACAGTTTGAACAGAGTTACAGTTAATCTCGAAACGTTTGCAAAAGTAACATTTTAAATTTAATTGCGTTGCTTGTGTTCTGAAAAATAGGGGAGAGTTGGTTCCAGAGACGAATTGTTGATATATAAAATTGTCTCTCGGATGCCGTGTGATTATGCCGAAATTGAATAATGCCGTTCCATCTCGACGATCTAGTGAACGCCAAGCGGTGATAAAGGTATTTAGGCTTGTTGGTAAATATTATTTTATGTAGCAGGACAAGGTTTTTAACTTTTAAATAGTTATTTAGTGTGATATTTAAAACTCTAGTGGAATACTGAGATATATGATCAAATTTTTTTAAACCATTGTGACGGTGGAAGTCACGAAGCTCGTTCTGCCCCAGCAACCAGCGGAAACGTGTCGTCACACCATAAACGTAACGTGTAATGTAATTAAATGTTGTTTTGAGTTTTAACGTGTCTTTCGAATTACAGCCATAAAAAACCTCCGATGAATATAATAGACTTGGTAGAATATAGGTCTTTGCAAGTAGTAGTCTTATTTTTTACGGTGTAAAATACTGAGTACCCCATAAGCTTCTTAGCCTACTATATACTCTGCCACATGCCTGATTAATATGATCAGACCAAGTTTAAGTACTATTAAAAATAACACCAAGGTTTCCGACAGAGCTAACTATATCAATTTTACCTCCAAGGAATATTTCAATACCAGATTCGATTATTACCGCTTTTTTAAAAATTATTAAGCATTTGGACTTTTTAGGGTTAAGCCGCAGGCCATTTGCTGGTCCCCAAAGAAAAATTCTATTTAGATCAGCGTTAAGATCATTGAACTTGTGAGATAAATTTGTATATCATCAGCATACATTTGTACACAGGAATGTTTGAGCTGTTGTGGTATATCATTTGCATACAGTGAGAACAATAAAGGTCCAAGTATGGAGCCTTGTGGAACACCTAGTACTGCCCTTGTAGAATACGAAACAAGTTCATTATTTAATACACATTGCACGCTTTCTTTTAGATATGATGAGATCAATTCTACAGCTGAAGTAGAAAAATTGAACATTTTTGATAGTTTTAGACACAGTATCAAAAGCTTTTGAGTGGTCAAGTAATACTAAAATGGATATATTTAATAAATCTAAATTACCTCTAATCTCCTCAACAACATCAGTTAAGGCTGTCACACAGCTATTCATGTCAACCGCTGAACTAAAAGGAGTTCCATTGGTTGTAGTGACACAGTGTCAACAAATCTCATTTAGTAATGAAATTAAAAGTATTTTAAGCCACAAGTCACTACCTCTGAATAGTAAAATTTTACAACTTCAGCCATTTATAGACGATGATGGCGTGTTACGTGTAGGTGGAAGAATTAAAAAAGCGATGGATACATATTGCAAAAAGCGCCCAATTTTACTAACCAAAAACGATCCTATTTTAGCTCTTATTTTACCGATGCTCATTTAAAAACATTGCATGGCGGTATTCAACTTATGCAGGCATATGTAATGTCTCAATTTTTGATCATTTCTTCATGAAATATCGCGAAATCAATAAAACGAAAATGCGTTACTTGCCTGAAATATGCTGCGAAAGCCTCCGGCAACTTGCCATCTGTTCGTGTTAGGCCAGTTAGACCCTTTAAGCACAGTGGGTTAGATTATGCCGGCCCTATTACCATAAGCGGACCTTACGACTGCTGCCCTTCTCGCTGCATTTAGGCGATTTATTTCCAGAAGAGGCCCATGTACAGACCTGTATTCTGACTGTGGAACCAATTTCATAGGAGCAAGTAAGGATCTACGCGCTTTACACAACTAATCCAGAAGTTCACTTTGTAATGACTTAGAAGGAATACTCAATAATGATGGCACCACCTGGCACTTTATTCCTCCCGCTTCACCCCACTTCGGTGGTTTATGGGAAGCTGATGTGAAGTCTACTAAACACCATCTATGCCGTATACTGAAAGATCAATACTTACTTTCGAAGAATTATGTACTCTTTTGTGGCAAATTGAGAGCTGTTTAAATTCAAGGCCACTATGCCCCCTTCCATCTGATCCCACAGATTTTAACGTACTTTCAAAATTATGTTTTCTTATTGAATCTCCTTCCTAACTAATCCAATTTAATTACAGTTGTTCTTAGTGGGGGAGGAATGCTGCGGATTTTATCTTGTATTTTGCAATGATCCTTATGTTAATGAAGAAACTAATTTAACGTAACTTTGCTTATTTATCTTACTATTGTTTATCATACGTTGTTTTATATTAAATTTGTAGTTCTGTTTCTTGAATACATACTAAACTTTAAGCTTGTATAAAAAAAGAACAGTTAGAACAGCACAAGCTGTCTGCAATACTTGTAACCTCTGAATTTAATAAAGTTTCTAAATAGATTTCAAATCGTTTCATTACTGAAATTCTCCTACAGCTGTTTTATTTGAACACATTTAAAAATTATGTTTTGATGTTTGTTTAGTTAACCTGAGTGTTTGTTTTTACTCTTTTATGGTCATAACTGTGCTTTATACGGTGTTTTTTCTTTTTCCATGTATCCTTGAATGTGCGGTTGAAAAAAATTTAAAAGTTTTGCATTTTATAACATTTCTATTCCAACTTTTTTTTAATTGTATTAAAAGTTTTAATATATGTAATTATGTATGTTATTTTATCATATGAGGTACCTACTCTTTAAGTTCGTTACTTACTTGTGTGCTCGCATTCTTCTTGTTCAGCGAAAATCATTTACATAGACATACTCTGTTTTGTCAGAACACCATTTCGATGTTTAAAATGGTTTGTTATTTTCAAACTGCTCTAAAATCTAACCCATAAGGAAATGTTTCGTAAAAATTAATTGGAATATTGCTTAAACCTACACTTACATTACTGTATAAAAAAATGTTGAAAAGTGGGTATCAAACCCAGACCGCAGCTTCAAAAATAACTAGTTTTTGCTCTAGCTTGATTTTAAGACATGCGCTGTTGTTCATGAAAACCACAGAAATGTCAGTGAGAAAAAAATTTAGTTTCAAAAGGAAACTAAAAATGATCAAATCCTAAAATGGCTGGGCTAAAAATAGAAAAAGCTAGAAACGGATATAGATTCTTTGTGGAAAATAAGAAATAACTTATCTACAGAAAATGGCTTGATAGTTTTTGAAGATAGGCTTTACGTACCAAGAAAGTTGCAAAGTTCGATTTTGAATGAACTTCACAAGCAATACATGGGCACAGAAAAAACCAAAGCTAGAGCTAAAAAACTTATGTTTTGGCCTCAAATGTACAAAGATATAGAATTAATGGTAGCCAACTGTAAAATATGTAAAAAATTCCGCTCTGCAAATATTAAGGAACCCCAACTCAACCATATGGTACCAACTGCACCCTATGAAAAAATTGCAATTGACACAATGGAGGTACAAGGAAAGGAATACCTAGTTATAGGAGATTATTTCTCAAGATATTTGAACATAATTCTAATAATTTTTAGTAAAACAAAAAAAAAGTATTTTTGTTAAGTTATTTATTTATTTTTATTTTTGTAATCATTTTTTTATTATAAACTTTGTATGTACATTTTTTGTTAATAAATTATGTCTTTTAAGTGAAGAATAAGTCTAAAAAAAATGATGGCTTAAATAATTAAAGGTATGACAATGATAGATTGGTAAGTGGAAGAGAGGGTCGGTTGGCTATTGGGTCGTGGTTTTGAATTATTTAACGGAAACCTACCATGACAAGGTTGGGAGGGCTAAAAATGAGACCGACATCTGTCTCAATGTTCTAGTGTGTGGTATGTTGTGTTGGTAAGTTAGTTTTTTTTTGTTTATACTTTTTGTTTTGTGTTGCTGTCGCGAACCTGACAAAAAGGGTTGGAACCTCCTGAGGCATAGTCTAGCGGGCCGAAAGGATTGTCAGGGACAAACCGCAGGCCGTAACATAAATGGCGGGGTCATTAAAATTTTGCCGGAAATGGAGATGGCCATGGTTGGGATTTGGGCGGCTGGAAGAAAGACCTAACTTCCCTACGTGAAGTGTTCAGTTTTAGTAGTGTTGTCAAGATTGTTTTTCTTAGTATGGAATAATTGCTGCTTGTCCTAGGCCTGAACGAGGGTTGATATCACACGTCCCGTAAATCTCCGAATATTCTGAGCTAACCGAAATAAATCGTTTAGGTGCTTTAGGACATGTAACAATATATTTATGTTACGGTTAGCTTATCCCGATGTGAAATTCGACTAGCTCTTTTGGTCTCAGGAGGTCCCAACCCTTCCGTCAGGCAAGAAACGGTAACACAACAAAAAAAAGAAATTATTCTTACAAAAAAAAACAATAACAAAACACTGCATTATACCACGGACAATCTTGGAGACAGATGTTGATCTCCTTACAGCCCACCCTACCATGCCACAGCACTTTCCCATTTATGTTACGGTTAGCTTATCCCGACGTGAAATTCGACTAGCTCTTTTGGTCTCAGGAGTTCCCAACCCTTCCGTCAGGCAAGAAAAGGTAACACAACAAAAAAAAAAAGAAATTACTCTCACAAAAAAAAAATTAACAAAACACTGCATTATACCACTGACAATCTTGGAGACAGATGTTGATCTCCTTAATGATAAATTGAGTGGTCGTGGTGGAGGAGTGTGCTTATATGTTCATAATAGTCTGCATTTCAAAGTTGTTTGTCAATTTAATAAAGGATTGACATGTGATGCCATTTTTGGTGAGATAATACACTGAGGGAAAAATCACGTTGCAAAATCAACAACGAATGTGATTATTTTGAGAGCACTACGTTGACGCTTTTATTGACAACTTTCGTTTACAATTTAAAAACGAATGTGGTTGAATTATAACGCTAGGTAGTCAAATTGAACAAAGATGACGAAATTTACAAATTTTGACAATGCTTGTTTACAAATTATAAACGAACTTGCTTAAATTGACAACGCCTGGTTGTCGAATTATACGAACACACCGAAATCTAAAACTTTCGACAACGCGTGTTTACAACTTGTTAACAAATGTGTTTGAATTGACAACATCAGATTGTCAAATTACATAAAAATCGAATTTATTGTGTTCGGCTTGTTTTTTTTTATTTTTTAGTGATTAGTGCACGTGTTTCTAAGCAAACTTTAAATAGTGAATAAAATGGAACAAAATAAAGAAAATAAAATGCTTGAGGCTCAAAATGTTATTGGTGATGTGGTAGAGCTGGATGGTGAAATCTTGGTGTTTAGCAATTCATGCTTTTCTAGCCCAAAAAATTTTGAAGATTATGAAGACGACAAGAAGCTGAAAAAATTCTTGAAAGACATAAACATGGAAACAATTTATGATCATTTAAAATGTAAGCAGTTCAGTGTTTAAAGCAGAAATCTATACATGTACTTTTAATTTAGCGGTGCAATTAACATTTGGAAGCTTGCGTTATTTAAACAAGGAAGACTTAAAGGAAGCTGTGCCACCACTAGGATTGCGAGAAAAGCTCTTTGCTTGGAAAAAAACAGAGGTAATAAATTGTGCATGTATGTCTTCTATGTTTTTTTATGTTTTTTTTAAATTTTGGAGTTCGGAATCGATAATGACACGATGTCAGCGCCATCAAAAGTCGAAGAGTGGTGGAGGCGCAATGAAAGTCTTACAAGCACGCAGATGACAAATTGCTATAAAATAGGAGGGGTTTTATCAAAAGTAAGATTAAATAAAATAGGTTCTATAAATATATATAACATCGCATATTTTAACTATATATCTACTTAGGATTTGAAGACATTATTGAGCGAGACGTCACAAGGAAAGTCAATACTTGAATGTGCTGATCAAAATATTAAAATAAAGAGTGAGCATAGAGACTTCATAATTAATACCATTATTGAAGATGTTTTAAGCAAAGATATATTACTTTGCACGCAAGATTATATACGCCTATTGGATGAAATTTGTACTGTTTTCCCTTTGGAAAATGAAATGAAGGTAATGAATATAAAACTATAAATATAAAACTGCACCTTCTTATATCCCCTATGTTTTTATATAATATATGTTCTCACATTTACAGGACTATTATTATATTTCAAGAAAAGGTAAAAACAACGCAAGTGGAAAACTTTATGCAAGGTTTAGAACCAAAAAACTTAAAAAAAGAAAGCTTTTAGATACTTTGCCGTGTAGTAGCACTGTTGCAAGCCCCTCACAGCATTCGGTTGATAAAGAGCTTGTGGAAATTGATGAGTCAGTTTCAATTGCACTTAAAACTTCGCTAATTAGAGAATGCAGCAATTGGGATTCAGTTTGCGAAAAATGGAAAAGGTCCTTTAATATTCGTAAAAGAGACCTTAATAATTAAAAAAGTTTAGAATTTCTTCAGGAGTGGCCAAAACTATCTGATTCAAGGGCACCAGAATTGGTGAGTATTAGGATTTTCAAAATATTCGTTTTTTTTGTTTAATTTTTATCTTTTATAGATCAAAATAGATTTTGATATTTTGTACCCATTAAAAGGACACCTATTACACTCAAAATGGGAAAAATTTAAAGAGACAATTCGGAAATTTTATGCAAAGAACATCCATAATGACTATTGTAAACAACTGTTTGCAAATGTTTCTTCGTCGACCAGTATAGGTAATTAAAAATTTAATAAATAGATGTCTAAATGTACATAGATTTCATTCCATTTCTATAAAGATGCGCAGGACTATATATACACTATATTGCTTAATGCGGTTTTACCATCACCAGCTAGATTTAAGGGCGGAGGAAGTAAGCGCACCAAAAAGGTGACAATAGTTGATTCGCAAGAAAGTTTCGTATTACGTTTGGCGACCCTTAGCGATTACAAATACCAAATAGATTTAGTCACTGAAAAATATTTTAATGCTGGGTTAACCATTCAGCCCTTTTTAGTCGTAGAAGGTCTAACTTATATGGATATAAAAGGTTTTTATATATTCTTTAATAATAATTTACTCAAACTTAATTCATTTATCGACTGCTTAGATGTATGTTTTAAAATGTTTCAAACACTTTCTTTAAAATATCCAGATGCTTGCCAGCATCCATGGATGTTCATTCAAAAATATTTTTATGAAATTACTACTATATATGATTCTAAATCTTCCAATGTTACATCTCTTATTAATTATTGCTCCAGTAATTAAGATCTTATTTCAATATGTACTCGTATATATGTTTCCGTTGCCGCAAAAAATTCGATAAAGCAAATATTTAAATAGCTCATTTTAAAGTTGATCATTTAATGTCAACTAAACTACTAAAAGTTCAGTGTGTGCAAGATAATTGTAACCATACATTTACTAGATTTACATCATTTCGAATTCATTTAGAAAATCTACACAAAACCAAAAATACTAATGCGTTAAACAATCGGACTGAAAACTCATATGCAATATATTTACCACCGGTAAAGACTTCTGTTCTACTGCATGAAAATGAGCCTTATTCAAATATGAATGAATTAGAATTAATTAAGAAAAAAGCATTAAATCTCTCTTTGCAATTATATCAAGAAAATTGTATGCCTAGAAATCGAGCCCTTCAAATACAGAACTTAATTTCGTTATTGCTTTCATCCATATCAACGACCATAGAAAAATATGTAGATAATAATCAAACTTGTGAAGATTTGCATAGTATATTAAGTTTTTGTAAAAACCCGTTTGAGGAAGTTAAAACGGAATATAGAATTTTAAAAATTTTAAAAGAACTCAACATATATGAAGCACCAAGAAGGTTTATAATTAACAATCAAATTTCAGAAATCGTTGTTAACGGTAATCCAAGTTTAGGACCGAAATTATCAACCGTTTATTTAATGCCATTAAAATTTATGTTTGAGGCCATCTTCAAAATTCCAAATCTCTTCGATTTAACTCAGACAAACACCAGAACTTTTCTGAATTCAAATATATTAAGTAATTTTTCAAGCGGAGAAATATTTAAAAGAAAAGTAGTAAAATACAACTATGATTTAATTATTCCCTACATTCTTTATTTAGATGATTTCCAAATAAATAATCCTCTTGGAAGCCATACATTTTCAATATGTGGTTGTTATATTAATTTTCCGTCTATGCCTCAATATTTATTATCAAAACTAGAGTATATTTTTACCGTAGCTTTTATGTCATCGGCAGATATAAAAATGCACGGATATGAAAAAACATTTTACCCCATAGTAGAAGAGTTAAAAAAATTAGAAAGCGGAATAAATATTATAATTGAGGGTAATATGCGTAAAGTACACTTTATTTTAGGATTAATTGTTGGTGATAATCTAGCAGTTAATAGTGTACTAGGTTTTGTTCAATCGTTTAATTCTAAAAGATTCTGTCGTGCCTGTACAAGAACCAAATCTGAAACGCAATGTGATGCAACTGAATATCTAGATTGTTTAAGGAATGCAACTAATTATGAACAAGATGTATTAGAAAATAATGCTCAAGAAACTGGCATTAAAAGTAGTTGCATATTTGAATCTATACCTTATTTTCATGTTGTAGAAAATTTTTGTTTTGATATTATGCACGATGTATACGAAGGCGTTTGTGTTTACGACATATGTAATGTATTGGTTGCATTGCTTAATGAAAATATTTTAACATTAAACACTATTAATAGTAGAAAAACTCTGTTTCAGTTTGGGGAAATTGAAGTCGGAAACAATTCAGTACAACTAGACTTTTACAGACCAAAAAACTATAACTTAAAAATGACTGCAAGTGAAACTATTTGCTTTATTAATTTTTTACCATTAATGATTGGTGATTTAATACCTCATGGCAACCCACATTGGGAAGTGCTAATAATTTTACTACAAATAATTGATTTGATTTTAAAACCAAGTTACAATGAATACGATTTACTAAAATTAGAAGATTTGATAAAAAAGCACCATTTACTTTATGTCAATTTGTATGGTTCCTTAAAACCAAAACACCATTTTCTTGTCCATTACCCTACTGCCATCAGAAAATGTGGCCCCCTAAGGTATCTTTGGTGTATGCGGTTTGAAGCCAAGCGCAAAGAGTCAAAAATGTACTTTGGCAACACCACATCAAGAGTAAATCCATGCCATTCTATATCCATAAAAGCCGGACTAAAGTTTTCATATTTTTTGTTAAATTACGAAGATAATTTAGTACCTACTTTCAGTTTACTCTCGCCAAAATCAAATTTACAGAATTTAGTAGAAGATGATTATCATTTTAAATTAAACAAACCTATTCTAAATTTTAAAATTTGTAACGTTATTGACGAAATAGTGTTTAAGGGAACACGGTATAAAAAAAATTATTATCTGTGTACGAATATATCTGTTATTGAACTTTTTAAAATTAAAAATTTAATAATTGAAAAAGAAAAGATTTATGTTTTGTGCAATGAAGTTAAAATTAAAAATTTTGATGCACATTTACAATCTTACGAAATTGGTTCACTAGACATGAATACGTCTTATATAATACCAATTCTTGATTTTGTAACAGTTCCATTTCATGTATACCCTATGAATAATGGGAAAATTTATTTTAGATTTAAGAATATTTAACTTGATTTATGTTTTGTTCTGTCTTCTTTGTTTAAAAAAATATTTTTTTGAATAAAAAACGTTTATAAGCGAACAACTTATTGTATTTGTTTTTATTATTGTGGTCAATTGGGAAAGAGGCTAGTAACGAGTAGTGTATAATCGACACCGATATGGTGTCAATTCCACACCGGTATGGTGTCAATTCGACACCGGCATGGTGTCAATTCGACACCGGTACGTTATCAGTTCGATACCGGTGCGTTGCCAATTTGACACCGATATGTAATCAGTTCGACACCATTACAGTGTCAATTTCACATCGATATGTTATCAGTTCGACACCGTTGCGGTGTCAGTCTAACACCGGTGCTTTGTCAGATCGACACCGCTATAGGCCTTTTTTAATGTTGTACACATATGTTGTCAATTCAGCAACGCTATTGTTGTCGCCTCTTTGACACCATCCGTGTACAAATTGATCACAAACGTGGTTGATACACTTTTGATACCGTTTGTGGTCACTTTGTACACGTATGGTATCATTTTTTCTCTGGGTGTAGGACATAATTCTTTGAAGATTTTAGTATGTGTTATTTATTTACCCTATGGTAATATTAGCCAATGTATGGATGAATTAGAGGAACTATCAGCTCGATATAATCATTTAATAATTGCCGGAGATTTTAATGTAAACTTATTTCATGAGATTAATTCATTTCGAAGTGTTATAGCTGAGGCAGGTTTAAATATAGTACATAATAGTTTACCTACTCATTTTGATTTAAGTATAAATAGATGCAGCTTAATTGATTATTTTATTTTGTCTAACGCAAGCTTAGTTGCTAGGAAAGGGCAATTTCAGTTCCCGGCGCTGAACTCACACCATGCTACAATATATATTTCATATAGAATTAGAGCTCTCAGAAATCCAAATATTGTGAAGGTAAGAGATTACAAAAGTTTCAATATTGACAATTGCATTCTGGATTTAAACGAAATTGAATTTGAACCTATTTATAGAACTAATGATACTAACTTTCAGGTAGAATATCTGACTGCTGCACTATTAGACATTTATGATAAACATGTTCCATTGAAAATTTTGTCAGTAGGAAGAAAAGATCCATGGACGAAATCAGATAACATAAGAAGAGCTAAGCGTTTAAGAAATATGTTGTTCCGAAATTATTTGTGTGACAGGACTGAAGTAAAATGGCGCGAGTATTGCTTTCAGCGAAATCGAACTAAGAAACTTATTAGGAAAGAGAGGGCGAAATTTTACGGTCTATTATTTGACACTGCTTCTTCAGAGAGATTGTGGAAAGAACTTAAAAGCATAGGTGTAACTCAAACAAAAGATAATCGATCTCCCCCTCTGAATGTTGAGGAATGTAATAACTTCTATGTCTTACCGCCAATTGTAAACCCTCCATCAATTTTATACCTTACGCCTTCTGAAATTAATGAAGGTATATTTTCTTTTGTCAACGTGGAAGAGTATGAAGTTTTTAATGCATTTATGAGGATCACTTCAAATAGTATAGGACCAGATGGTCTCCCTTTAAAGTTCTTAAAACTAATTTTACCATATATTATTCGCCATATTACACATATATATAATACTATATTAACCGTTTCAAATTTTCCTGCACTGTGGAAAATGTCAAGAATTTTACCAATACCGAAAGTAAAGAATCCTACATCCTGTACAGATTATCGTCCAATTAACATAGTGTCAGTATGTTCAAAAGTCCTTGAAATGCTATTGAATTCGCAGATGCTGATGTATATTAACCAAAAAAAATTATTATCTGTATATCAATCAGGATTTAGAAGTAAACATAATACTACTTGCCACATGCTTGACATTTTACATGAAATAAGAAATGGCCTGGATAAACATAATTTTGTAGCGATGATTAATTTAGATTTTAGTAGGGCTTTTGAATCAATCTCACATGAGATTCTTTTAAATAAATTATTTACAAAGTTTAAATTTACTAGAACTGCTTGTAAGTTAGTTGGTTCATTTATTTTGCAGAGAACACAATATGTACAAATGTCACTACATAAGTCGTCGGTGAAGCATACCTATAGAGGTGTGCTCAGGGTACTATTTTGGGACCGCTTTTGTTCTTAGTGTATATAAATGATATTTTGTCGTCGTTGGTATCACTTAAAGGATATATGTATGCTGATGACTTACAGTTGGTTGCTATAGCAGAATCTGAAGCTAAACTAAGTGAAATAACAAATGAAGACTTGGGAAAGGTACAAGGATGGTGTAAAACAAATTTTATTGCTCTCAATATTTCTAAATCTAAAGCCATTTATTTTAATTACATACGTGGAAACTTAAGAAATTTTGTCCTTAATGGAACTCCCCTGGAATTTGTTTCTTATTTTAAAGCTCTAGGGTTTTATATAGATGAGAAATTATCCTTTAGTCAACATATTAATTTTATGATTCATAGGGTTCTTCTGACCTTACGGAGATTATATAGCATTCCCTGCAAACTTTCTATTAATGTTAAAAAAAAAATTGGTCACGTAATCTTAATGCCATTGATTTTATATGGTATAGAACTTTATAGTGGAACTTCGGCTACTAATTTCTCAAAAATAGAAAGATGTTTTAACCGAGTAATAAGATACGTTTATAGCTTACATATACGGGATCACGTAACTTCATATGTACATAATTTTATAGGTTGCAGCTTCAAAGATTTTATCAATACTAAGCTATTACTCTTATTTTATAAAGTATATAAAACTTCATCACCACAGTATCTTTTACCAAGATTTCTATTCGCGCAGTCAAATAGGACTCATTGCCTCTTATGTCCAATATTTCAAACATTGTTTATGCAAAGATCATTTGTCGTACGGTTAACTAGATTGTGGAACTCAATTTTGCCATATGAAAAAAGAAATTTCTCATATTCAATAACCCAGTTTCAGAAAATGCTCTTAATCTTGTTTAGATCTTGATTTATTGCTAAATAACAATTTTGGTTGCCACTTTTTTTTGGCACTTTTCCAAAATATTTCAGGCATATTCGTGAGGTAGGTGGGTGTAAATAAATGTGTATTATTTTAAAATTAGGTTAATTAGGTTAGTTATAAGCTGTCTAAAAATATATCTAAGTCGATTGGCCTTAAATGGCTTAAGATTTTTTTTTTACTTGAAATAAATAAAATAAAAATAAAAATAATTCCACTAATAATAATTCGCGCTAAAGTAGAAAGTGTGAAGAATCAAAAACCTCTGAGAGGTATAAAATAAGTACAAGCTCTACTAGCGTTAGTCAACTACTATCGAAAATTTGTAAAGGAAATGGCAGAATTGGCGTCACCAATAACCCGCCTGCTCTGGAAAAACTGCAAATTCATCTGGACAAAGGAAGCCCTAAGCAGAATTAACTAGAGATCATTAATCCCCCTAAGAGTTTTCTACAGTGAAAACCTAACCAAGTATAGTATTCCGAAAAAACTAATCACTGACAATGACACGAATTTTACTTCTAAGCTCTTCGGTAGTGTCTGTAAACTTTTGACAATAAAGAAACAACATATCAATTAATTCCACCTTCAAGCAGGTCATTAGAAACAAGTAATCGACCACTAGCTGAATATCTAAGGAGTATTGCGAAAGACGATGGATCAAACTGGGATCAGTGGTTGCCTCGAGCGATGCATGTGCATAACAATAAAGATCATGCTGCCACCAACCTGACCCCATTAAGAGTGCTCTATGGTTTTGACACGTTTCCCTTGTACAATCCCTATGACTATCCAAAAGTCCTCAAGTACCAAATTCAGCGCGCATACGAAATGGCACGCAAACATCAGATAAAGGCAAAAACACAAACAAAGAAAGTTATGACAGAAACGCGAAAACTATACGGACAAACAAGCTATCAGCCTTGTGGGAGGGGCCCTACAAACTGACATGTCCCCCATCCTCAGTTATTATGCGGATACTAGCGAGAGGGAAACTTAAGACTCTGCACTGTAATTTGGTCACGCTTTACAGTCAACATTAAATTATTGTGCACAAAACCAGAAAAAAATTATACAACCAAGCAATGAAACAAAAACTACAGCATAATAACAAAATACTCCCTTAATAAATATTAACAAGAGTTATATCATTATAAGCATTTGCAAGGATCTTGTATGTTTACACATGCTTCCAATAATAAAACAAGCAAACAAATATACTTTGATATAATTATCTACGTACGAAGAATATTTCTTCCACTTAAAAAGTAACATGATTACTTCAACGAAATAAATCCTTCTAACCATTTTTGTTTTAGCAAAACGTTAATATGGAAAAAAATCAATCTTTCACGACCAGCACGGCCACCGATCTACCACGTTTAGATATCTAACCACCAAGATACCATACCAAGCAAGCAGAAGACGGAATATTTTGCATTAGGGGAAGAGGGATGTTGTGACCAACCCTCGTAGATTGTAGTTAAATTAAAATAAGTCATTAATATTTGTAATTTGTAGATTGTAATTAAATTAAAATAAGTCATCAGCAGTTGTAATTTGTTAAAAGCATTTATGGTGACGAGTGAAAAAATCATACCTACGCTACTGCCGGACAGTTTATTAGATTGGTTTTGTTTGCTACAGAATAAAGTGTGTTGTATATATTGTTCGACCATGACCGATGGAAGGGTGTTGTGATATCTTAAAAAATGGGTTATATATATGTAGAAAAATATTCAGGTGTAAAAAGTGTAGATGCTGTGCTTTTTAGTTATTTTTCTTGAAAACAGGTATGAGCCTCTGAATTTTCACAGAAGAGTATGATTTTGCACCATATTTTTTAAGATATTAATATGGGTATCATTAAAGCTTTTTAAGAGATCTTTCAGGAAGTAGTAACAGTTTTTAAAAGTGCTTAACCCGTTAAGAGCCGCTCCTACTTTTATTTTCCTTCGTGTTTGTATATAAGAGACTTAATTATTCAAAAAATTATTAGATTTATAAAAAGCATCTAAAAACAGCTTCTTTGAACAGCTTACTAGCTTCTGTAGAGGTGTTTTAATGCGGGGCAATTTACCTAAGAAACCTCTAGCACAAGAATGTAATATTTTTAATTTTAATAATTCAAATGGTCCTGAAACACATTGGGTAGTATATTATAACACTATAACTATAAGGAATATTTTAATAGCTTTAAAGATTTGCAACCACCATTGGAAACACCAACTATTTGAAATTGCATACAAAGTATAATTATGTGGAAAACAAAAATCGAATACATTTAATTGCGGTCACTTGTGCTTACAATTTCTATGCAATAAATATAATTTCAAATGCAAAAAAGCTAGTTTTTTAATTTTTGTACATATATTAATTATAATTTATTTATAAATTTATTTTCTTTAATAAATCTCTTTTCATATAAATAACTTAATGATAGCTTATATATATATTGTGTATAGATTTGATGTACCTAAGATATAAGGTATAGCTTTTTTTCAACAAACATTTCTAAAAATGATTTATTATTGTTAGTTTGTTGGTTATGCTTTGTTTTATTCCTTTTATTTTCTTATCAACTTTGTCTATTTTAACAGAATACATTTAAGATCGTAAATCGATAAATTCCTTAGTAATTCGAACATTACACTCATCTTTCATCACTCCCAAAACTTTTCTTATTTATGAATGGGAAATTATAAGGGTTTTTTGTTTGATATGTGGATGTGTCAAAATGATGTATAATATCATTACGAATGTCATCATGTAGATCATTTGATCTTATATTATATATGAAGGAATCAGTACCCATATAATGGAATTGAATATTTTCTTTGTATTTAAGTTTCATGTAATCATTATAAAAATTATACACTTTCCATTTCGATAGCTCTAAACCAGAAAAGCCAATATAAATGGGTTAATTATATTCAGTCCACACTCTAATCATTTCGTCGTGAATTTTGACATAACTATTAAAGTTAGGTCTTGCAAAAAGACCTTTAACTCCTAGTCGCTTACTTTTACTCTCCCATTCACATAGTATTTTAATATCCGTTTTTTAATCAACATTTTTTATAGTCTTACTGAACACAGCATTGTTCAATAATTTAAGGAAATTTTCTTCAAATAAATCTTTAGCTAATGTTTTATTATGATTTCTAGTAGTGCCCACGACTTCGTCTGCGTGTCATTTTTAATTTTATAAAAAATTCCAATTTAACTATATATTCCAGAGTTCTAAAGATAGTATTAAAAATTTTTCATCTACAAAAATAAAAATACTGACAACTGTTTTAGTATCATAATAAAATTGGGTGCTTTCACGTTTGTTTCTCGATTTTGTCTACGAAATGACCTATTTTGATAAAAAAAATATTCAATATTGGAAGCCAGGTTCTAAGGTTTTTACGTGATGCGAACACAAACAGGCAGAAAGGCGGACAGATAGATAGAGAGATAAAAATTCAAAAGGTAGGTGTTTTGTATTCTATATCGATTGCTATCTACCCCAATAATATAATTTTCCAAAAAAAATTCATGTGCAGAAATGACCTCGTTACTGTTTTATTATATGTATAAATTTATTTCAGTAAATTCTTTTTATCATTTGGTTGATTAAATAATTGATTTTATTATTTAAATTTGTAACTAACTTTCGCTGTTTCATGCTTTACAAGTCATTACGATAATCATGTAATGCGATTGGATATTCAAAATCTTCCTCTAGATTTATATATATTAAAATCCTTACAGTTTTCAAGCCGCTTAAAATTTCTACAGGGTCGGTATTGCGACAATATCAATATTAATTCTTTGCATCAAAATACATTAGATAATTCGAATCTTTCCTAAAATCATAATCACTAACATTGTAAAATACCTCGCCGTATCCCCGCACAGTAAAACTGTGTATGTCAATACCAGTTAACAATTGCAAATCTATTTCAGTTGATTTTAACATTGCATCCCAAGATAGCCCCGGGATATTATAATAATATTGACATGGATCTAAATTGTAAATGTCTTTACAAACTAAACTTTTAAAGAGATGACAAATCAATAATATATCTACTTTTAAATATAATAAAAGATAGGCAAAAAGTGTGTTACATATGAATGTTTGCCAAACCTTTTCAGCGTGTTTATAATCATCTTCACTGCACTTCTCATTAGTAATGCTATTGAAGAAACATGATCGAGGGGGTAGCTGTTTCCTCGAGACAACTTACTGAATCTAATTAGTCATACGAAATGACACCTTTAGGCTTCATGAAACTGAATTCATTACGATTTTAATAAATTGATTTTGTAGTTAAACAAAGTAGTAGTACTCGTAGTTCTGTTGAGTTTTTTGCAAAACCATCATCATTAACTAAAATTTTTTTATTTACGTAAATGCATATAAATCTTCAGTTGAAGTAATGATATTTATATCACCTTCAATAGATGAAAGTTCTCTAATGAAGAAATGACAATCATATGCCGAGCAGTTATGAAAAAATATAGGAATGAAGTTTGCAGTTTGATACTCTAGCGCGGGATCGCTACATTCACACATTAAATGACAATGATCAGCTACACTATCTTCAATAGGTATAAATTTTTTATGAATATGAATAAAGATTTCAAATAATAAGATTTTCAACTTCAAGTGAAGATGCAATGAAAAAGCGTCAACATCTTTGCAATTCCTTATTCCATTTTAAAAACGTAGTTTTTATAAAACCATTTGTAAATGTATGTACATATAAATTTTTTTATTTCTTAATATTGGTAAACACATTCAGACTTAATAAAACTGACTTCCAATACATGTTGGAACAGATAACTCCTGAACTGAAATGCAATATACGAAAGTATGCAATATCGCTAACAATAAAACTAGCAAATGTTCTGTGACTTTTTTTTTGCATTATCATGTAATTAAGCGTTGGTAAGGATATTAATACACTTGGCGTAAGTGGAGTGTGTTTTTTTCCATTTCCGAAACTAAATTTTGAAATTGCTTTGATAAGCTTGTTGTCATTTTAAATTTATTTATTGTGGTTTGATTTTCGTTGCAAATACCCAGCAAAAAGTGTTAGAAAATTTAATCAAGTTTTGAATTAAGAATATCTAACCTAAAGATTTTAACAAGGTGTTGACACAAGTGTACATAAGGACGAATTCTTTCCAATGTCACAACATGAAGTTGACGCTTGTTTGGGTATAAGCGATAACGATCTTATTTGCCCAAATATACCAGCAACATATCAAGCAACACGACATCCTATGGTCCATAAATGCGAACTAGATTTACTGAATGACCAACCCAAACCAAGATGTAATTTTCAACAACTAGAAGACACTACTATATGGCAGCATCTATACCATTCAAACAAATATATGTTCGCTACAACAGATACAATAAAATTGAATACAGTATGCGGCAACGATATTCTACACATTACATTAGAAGGCAGCGGTTTAGTTACTTTTCGTCCAGAGTGCGTCATTAAAAATGATCTTCTTACGATACAAGGTCGTCAACAAATTATTACTTAATTGCAAACATCACCTACTCTCTTCATACCCGCAATTGGTTGGACAAAACAATACGCCAGTATGAACTTCAGCGCAAAGGAATTCTAATCCTCAATACACGAACTTGAAGCAATGCAACAGGAGTTAGCTGAAATTTTTAACACCACACTCCCTGCTAACGAAATCAATCTTACTACACATGGAGTAATTATCGGATACGTAGCCGGTGCATTATTGTTAGTAACCATTGTCATTTTCGTCTTCAAATATAAAAGGTTCAAAAATAATTTCAATCCAACTCCTCAACAACAAACTATCGAATGTTAGGAAGACCAACCGCCAGTTATCATAGACTTGTTACATACATGAGGATCGTCAACGAATTATCGACCACTGATCAACATGGTAGGAGCATGTTGACACTTATGTCAACACATTACTTTTTTAAATTTATATTTTTTGTTTGAACCCGTTTTTTTTTTTGTAAAATATGTTAAATGAAACTTCATTTTTATTTTGTCTACAATTAATGCATTCTTGCTGATTTAACATATGTAACTAAACACTTTTTATTATTAAGTTAAATGAACTTTGCATTTTATTTATTCTTGCTTATTAATCAATTATTTTATTTTTTATTTTATTTATTCAACTTCAATAATATAAAAAAGCCTGTTAAGGCCAAATAACTTATATTATAGATAATTCCTGAATATAATATATATATATATATATATGTGTGTGTATATGTTTACATAATAATAACAATCTAAACTTAAATATATGCAAATGAATTATATAAAGCTTTACAGATTAGCTCCCCAGCCAAAGAAGTGTTAAATATTAAGGTGCAACAAAAAAGTCCCAAATAGTGGTAAAATTTAAGATATCATCAGAGAATCAAAACAACAAGTAGCCTCTAGCATATCTAACAGTCAAGGCATGAGTTGAATATTAAGCAAATTAAGTAGAAAAATGAGCAGCGAAATTAGTATTAGGTAAAGGGTAAAATGGAATTTATTAAAAAGGTTCGAAAAAGTTTCAAACGAACCGCATTATTAGAATGCGAAAATAAATGAAGTTCAATAGGTAATTTATTCCACTAACGAGCTACTCTAACTAGAAACAACAGTTCAAATATGCTATATCTAATTCTAGGAATAATAATTTGAGGATTCCTAGTAGAACGAGTAAAATTAAATAAGGAACAAAGTTGAGAAGGTTGTCCACTCTTAAGAGTCCTGCAGAAAAACTATAGGTTTCTATAGGAAATGAATTGCTTGTAATCACAACCTAGGAAATTCTTTACAAAGTCAGATATATGACTTCTTCTACGAACATTATAAACGTACCGTACAATAGTATTCACAACTCGATTAAGTCTATTTAAAACATAGCCACAACAACCAGATATAACTTCCAGCCCATAAAAAATATGGTGCGTTAATATAGCATAAGCCAATTTATGTTTAAGGCAACAAGGTAAATATATGTTATTTGAATATATTCTTCGCAAAATTCCAAAAACCCAAAAATAAAAGTCAAATGTAAGTCGATTATCCACACAGATGCCAAGAACTTTAAGTCGGTCAACAAGTGAAATTCTATTTCCATCAATTAAAATATTCAAGCCGGCAAATTCAGGTCCATGCCTACCAAAAAGAATCGCGTTAGTCTTAGAAGGGTTAATATGTAAAAAGTTTGAAATCGACCATTGAGAAAACTGTGAGAGGCTATAATTGACATTAGCTTCTAGAACATCACTATTATCACGATCAGCACAAAATAACAGAAAGACATCATCAGCAAAGTTAAATGACTTACAAATGGTGTTATCAATACAAGTTGGGAGGTCATTCATATATAATATAAAAAGAAGTGGACCTAACACCAGACGATAAGGGAAGTAATCCAGATGTTACCCCCTTCATATCAACAAACTGATATCTTTGTAATAAATACGAATAGATCAATTTACAAGCTGATCTAGAAAAGCCAAAGTCGTCCCTTAACTTGTTAATTAAGACCAAGTAATTAACCGAATTGAAAGCTTTAGTTAAATCCAATGCCACTAATAAAGACAATTTATCATTATTTAAATTAAAACGAACAACATCAGTTAAATTAATCAGCAAAGACGTCGTACTATGTCCCCGGCGGAAAGCAAACTGACAAGGAGCGATGTCCCTATGAACAGATAATAAAATTTAATTTTATATTATATGTTCAACAACTTTTGACAAGGCAGGAAGTATAGAAATAGTCTTCCAGACTATGAACTACATTGGATTTAGGTATCGGAACCACTCTCGTTGTCTTCCACGAAGAAGGAAACACAGAAAATGTAAGTATTGAGTTAATATGAAAAATTAAAAAATGAGAAATATGTGGGAAAATTATTTTTAGAAACTGTATAGGTATGCCATCAATACCTACAGATTTTGATTTAATCTTACATAAAGCTTACCATAATTCATATTCAGAAATGCACTCAAAAGAAAATGATCCATAAAAATTACCACAGAGTGTATCATTAGAATCACCACTGAAAGGATCATTCACAAAATGGGTATTTACTTCATCAGCATTAAAGCAAACAGACGATAAACCATTATCAGAAGTAAAATCCTGTTTTCTTAAAAGATTCCATAAGGAAGAGGAGTTTAAGCCCGCAAACAATCTAATGAAGTATTTTTGCCTTTCTTTACGAATTACATTTTTAGCTTTGTTCCGATATCTACAAAAAACCCCCCAATTCTCAGCACTTGGAGTATTTCGAAAAACAGAAAAGGCTAGGTCTCTAAGGGACGTTGCTAGTGTTACACAATTAGATTTCATCCAGATATCCTTCTCACAACGGATTCTTTTTTTTTGACAAAGAGCAAAGTAATGGCGATTGATGATCAACGTCATTGGATTCAAAAAAAGAGTGTAATCATAATCAGACAAGAAGGAGAACAACCCATTCCAATCAATATTATTTGAGTCTTTGTACTCAAAGAAATAAGATAATCGATCAACAATAACACGAAACGATGCAAAAATCAAAGCGTGATGGGAAACATTTAATTAACAATTAAACTTTTTTTGTTTGTAACATATTTCATATTATTGGTTCAAGTTCCGGCGGTTCAATAGTATTATCAAAACTACAAGAGTCACGTTTCAAGTGCCGGCGGCTCACAAAAGTGTAAATACATCAAGTATTAACACAAGGCATGAGTCTTTTATAATCAATTACTGAGAATTGATTACATTAATTATTGTTGGAAATAATGATGATCATAAGTACGTATTTAAAGGTATTCGCTTTTAACTTAAAAAACTAGCTTTATTACTACTTCCTTATTTTTGCGATTTAATGTAATGTCTTTTGTAAGCTAGTAACAAAAAAATATGGGAATCACAAAAGTAAGTCATTGTATGGCAAGTACTTTTTACGGTAATGTGTAATTGTTTGCTGGGTATTGATGTCGATAGAGAGAAAATGTTTTATCGGGTCTTTCCTTTTCCCCGAATCGTTGAAACATTGGATCAATTGGGGAACAGCAGATATTTCACTAGTCTAGATCTTGCATTTGGGTATCATCAAGTGCTGCTCGACAAGGGAGAGAAGAAAAAACGGCTTTCAGCACAGACAGAGGACATTATGAGTACAACAGTATGCCTTTTGGGATGATAAGCGCTCCAGCAACGTTTAAAGGGTCATAATGTGGACGGGCCTCCAAGGTTTGGATTGCTTCGTCTACCTCGATGACATAGTCATTTACGGAAGAAATTTAGCAGACCATGAAAGAAAACTGTAACGGCGAAAGTCAACATTAAAGTATATTTATGTTGTACTATTTATTGTGTTATTTTTTATTATTTTAATTAATGATGAAAGATGAGTGTAATGGCCGAATTATTAAGGAATTCATTGGTTTACGAGCTAAAATGTATTCTGTAAAAATAGATAAAGTAGATAAGGAAATAAAGAAAATAAAAGGAGTAAAACAAAGTGTAACCAACAAACTAACAATAAATGATTTTAGAAAATGTTTGTTAGAGAAAAAGCTTTACTATAATTCAATGTATGTATTTAGATCTAAAGTACATCAAATCTATACACAATATATAAATAAGCTATCATTAAGTTATTTAGATGATAAGAGATTTATCAAAGAAAATAATGTTGATACTTATGCCTGGGGGCATTACAAAATAAATTATAATAAAAACCTTTAAAAAAATTTAAAAACTTGATTTTTATTTCAAATTGCTGGAGGTTTCTTAGGTAAGTTGTCCCGCATAAACACAGCTCTTAAATGTTCAAGTTATTTACAATTTTTTCTAAATATAGGTCTGCTAGCGGACGATTAGATAGATTTTTTTTTTTAGTTTTTTTGGAGGTGTACTATAAAAGAGGTCATATCTAGTTTAATATTGGTTGAGATATACTCCTTTACCCATAGCGTTTGATTCCATGTGTCTATTGTAAGGGGACGCTTCTGATAATATATCTCTATAATTTTTTACTATCATTGATTGCCTTAACAATATCAGATACACCGGTTGCTAAACATTCAAGTGCTGATAATGCTGTAAGAATAGAAACAAGTGGAAGAAATCCGCATGATATTTTGTTTAACACAAATTAAGGGATATTTTACTGCTAATATAATCTGTTTAGCTTTTCAAAAAAGCTGTTTAGCTGTTTCAAGAAGCTGTTTAGCTGTTTAAAGATACTGTTTAAGCTGTTTGAAGAAACTGTTTAGCTCTTTGAAGAAGTTACTAAAATTTCTTTAAATTATTGAACAACGCTGTGTATGGTAAGATTATGGAAAATTTTAATAAAAGAAAGGATATTAAAATAGTATGTGAGTGGGAAAGTAAAAGTAAGCGATTAGAAGCTAGAACTCTTGTTGCAAGACCTAACTTTCATAGTTGTGTCAAAACGAAATGATGGTCATTGAAATGAGCAGAGTGTGGGCTGAACATAATACAGCCATTTATATTTGGTTTTCTGTTTTAGAGCTATCGAAATGGAAAATGTATAATTTTTATTACGATTACGTGTAACCTAAATACAAAGAAAATATTTAGCTCAATTATATGGGTACTGATTCCTTCATATATGATATAAGAACAAATGATCTATATGTTGACATTCATTATGATATTATACATCATTTTGACACATCCACATATCAGAAAGAAATCCCTTATAATTTCCCACTCATGAATAAAAAAAGTTTTTGGAGTGATGAAAGATGAGTGTAATGGTCAAATTACTAAGCAATTTATTGGTTTACAATCTTAAATGTATTCTGTTAAAATAGACAAAGTTGATAAGGAAATGAAGAAAATAAAAGGAGTAAAACAAAGTATAACCAACGAACTAACAATAATAAATGATTTTAGGAAATGTTTGTTGAAAAAAAATCTTTACTCTAATGCAACGTATATATAGAGCTAAGGTACATAAAATCTATACACAATATACAAATAAGCTATCATTAAGTTATTTATATGATAAGAAATTTATCAAAGAAAATAAATTATAATTAAAACTTGTAATAAGGTTAAAAAACTTGTTTTTTTATTTCAAATTATATTTATTGTATAGAAATTCTAAGCACAAGTGACCGCATTTAAATGTATTGAATTTTTGTTTTCGTTTATAATTATACTTTATAGGCGATTTGAAATAGTTGGTGACTTCCAATGGTGATTGTTAATATCCAAAGCTATTACACTATTCCTTATAGTTATAGTGTTTATAATATGCTACCTAATGTGTTGCAAGACCATTTGAATTATTAAAATGAATAATATTACATTCTTGTGCTAGAGGTTTCTTAGTTAAATTGCTCCCCATTAAAACACCTCTAAAATGTTCAAGTTCCAGGTCTTATAGCCGACGATAGTATATAGGAACTGAGAGTTCTAAACCACTTCCGGCCAAAAAGTGTATAAAATGTATGGAAATCATGCGAAAGCCATAAATCATTCATGCAGAAGCCATTAATGTCATGCGAAAGCAATTAATGTCATTATTAATGGGTAATAAATTAGGGGGAGAGTAAAAAAAGGGTCTAGCACGTGTCTCATTAACATAAGGAAGCCATTAAAAAGCAAAGGTCAAGAATGAGGGTCATTAAAGTAATAAACAAGTGTGAGTGTAATAAAAGTCAAAGATAATGATCATTAAAACGTCATAAAAAAAGGGATTGACAAGTTGAGTAAGAATTTATGAGTGTAATGATCTTATGTGTGTGTGGAAAGAAATGTAGGTCAGCATTTCTAATAATGCACTGTGTAGATAGAGACTAAGAAGTGGACGAATATATGTGTGTGAGATGAAATTTTTTAAGGGTAATAAATTCTTGAAGTGTGAAGATCGGTTGTGTTTTTATGCATGTGGTAATGTTCTTAATTATTAAAATGAAAATGTGAAGTGTTAGTTGATATGGGTTGACATATTGATGAGCGTGATATTCAGATTAAGGTTTAGTGTAATGTACAAGCTCATGTACATATATGAACACAGCAGACACACATATTGATAAGTGTTAAAACATGCTAACAAGTGGAGTTACAGATAGAAATATAAATATTTTACACATTAGGAAAAAATAAACAATCTAGGAGAAGATCATTGAATTTAGATTTTTGGTTTTTGTTAAACAAAAGCGATATGTGATAAGAATGCTAAAGAAGAATTTTGTTTTTTTATTTTTATATAATACTTTTGTATATTTATTTATATTTATGTAAATGTTTTACATTAGAGTGGTTCTCATGCTATAAATACTTTATTGGTATTTTTATTCATTATAATTATTCAATAATTTATACTTGTAAAATTTTTTTAAGATTTTTAAGAAGAATAAAGTACAGTTACAGTCAAATACTTGAATTTCAAACTTGGTTTGTATATATTTGGGAGCGTTAAGTTTTATGTGGGGCAAATAAATATGTTGATAAGGAGTCTTTAGCGTTTGGGTGTAATGCCATGGGTTTAATGCAATAACATTTCCAATGTAATGATTTGATTTTTTATAAAAAAGTAAATGTCGTGTGTGTGTGTGTGTGTGTGTGTGTGTGTGTGTGTTTGTGGTCAATTTACGTTTTAGGTTTGTTTGAAATGATCGTGATTTGAATATTTAATAAGTGTAAATAGTAATATTAGGGAATAGAAAATGTTTATTGAATTATTAATAAGGGTGTGGTTGAGCATACATACATACAAACTTAGACAGAGTTAGTTCTTAACATTATATAAAGTGTGTAGCGATAGGAAGTTATACTTAGTATATCGTGTGCGCCACTACACAAAGTTTTACTGTGTCCGTTATCACGCAAAGTTTTAAACAACAAACAAAACATAAAAAAGAAAATAATAATTTTCGGTGAAAAAAAAAAAATGTCGTGCAATAAGTTTATATGTGAAATTTGTGAAAATAATTATAAAAGTAATCAATATTTAAAAAAACATATGGAAGTACACAATCCCTGTGTTTTCTGCTCCCATGTATCCCTAACATACATGGAGAAAAAAAATCATGCAAAATTGCATGAAACCTGCATTGAAGAACAGCAGCCTATACAGCATCGGGATATAACACCAACTGGATCAAGAAAACGACAACATGATGAAGAGCTGATGGCGCCACACACTCCTTTAAAAATTAGACAGCTAGAGGAAAGATCGAGTAAGCGACAACGTAATACAGAACCGCTGGCACCACACACTCCTTTAAAAATTAGGCAGATAGGGGAAAAACCTGTAATACAATGCGAAGACTGTAATATTAGCATTGAAAAAATAAAATGGTTTAACCATTGTGCAGGATCAGTGCACAAGTCAAATGTTGCTACAGCGGTGGAAAACAGAGTAAAGCTGCTGAAGAGCAAATTTCAATCGCGGCTTCTGGCATACCGTTTTCCTAAAGGTGACAATAATTTAAATGTTGAAACTTACTTAGAGGAAGGATATAAGCTTTTATTAAAGCTGCTCAATAACAGCCTAACGGATCAGGTTGTTATTAAATTCAATATTGAGTTATCGGCTAGATATAAGTTACCAGCAAATCCTCTAAAACCAGAAACAGATATGTATCACATAACTGAAATGATGCGTTTGTCCAGAGCAGATGATGTGGACACTGCGTTAAAAACGCACATTGAAATGGTAAAAACAAAAATGTCTGAGTTTCAGGAGAGAGACTCAGGGTGGACGCTCATCCGTTTAAACTGGCTGGACATTAATATTAACAAAGCATCCCCGATTTCTGGTTCTCAACATATTCCAACACCGAAAAAGCTGGCAAAGAAAAAATGCTATATTAATGTAAAAAACAACGACATTTATTGTTTCAAGTGGAGTGTAGTGGCAGCCTTCTACAACGGAGATAATCAACATTGCGACCGCCCATCAACATACGAAATAAATGATATATCTAGTCCAATCATAAGACTGGAATGTGGAAGAATACTTAATTTCAATGGAATGAAGTTTCCCACAGATATTAAGGATATTAATATATTTGAAAAAAATAATATCGATATTAGCATTAATGTGTTTGGTTATGATAAAAAAACGGAAACAACAATTGGACCGTACTACATAACCAGCACAGAAAAGCGCTTCCATATAAATTTAATGCTTTTGGAAAGTGATTGTGGCGAGATATATCATTATATTTTAATAAAAAATATATCAAGGTAATTTTTTATAAACTATTTTATTGAATTACAATTGTTAATATTCTAAATTTCTTTCTAGACTATTAGCAACTCAGCTATCTTTACATAACGGATATACGCTTATATGTAACGCATGCCTGTTTTACACCTACTTGCCAGATAGAATGGCAATACACAAAGAGAAAGAGTGCGGTAGGTGCGTTTCAAAGATGCCGCAAGGGGAAAAGGCTTTTTTGAACTATAAAAATTTTGAGAGGCAGATGGATGTCCCCTTCGCAGTGTATGCCGATTTTGAATGTGTGCTGGAGGATATAGCTGTAATTAGTAATAGTGTAAATAATTCCAATTTTGTTAAGAAGCATATACCATGTGCATATGCCTTTAATATTAGTTGTAGTTTTAATCAAAATTTAAATAGGTTTAAAATATTTGTAGATAGTGATAGGGATGTAAATGTAGGCAAACACTTTGTAGGTAGTTTATTTGAGAATGTAAAGACATTTATAAAAATTATTTCGAAAAAATTGTTCCTATGCAATCTTTAACTCCCCTAGAAAGAGAAAATTTCAATAGTGCCATATGTTGTCACATATGCGGTAAAAGCTTAGGTAATGAACCAACTGTAAGGGATCACTGCCATATGTCGGGAAAATATAGAGGAGCTGCACATAATTCATGTAATTTAAATTACAAAATACCTAAATTTATACCGATATTTTTTCACAATTTTTCATCTTACGATTGCCACTTGTTTGTGAAAGATTTATTAAATTTTAAAGGTGAAACAAACGTTTTTCCTTTAAACAAAGAGCAGTACATTTCGCTATCCCATAAAGTCCGTATTTATACGGATGAAGAAATTGAGATTTTAGTAGATGAATTGTGTAAAGAAAAAATTTCTAAAAACATTCCGTACGCTGTTATAGCAAAAGAACTCCATGAATTTCGAAAAGAAAAAGAACAGCAGAAAATCGAGCTAAGATTTTTAGATTCGTATAGATTCATGGCATCAAGCTTAGATGTTTTAGCTTCTAATTTATCTAACGATGACTTGATGTCCGTTCGAAGAAGTTTTTCAAATTCTGAAGAGTTTATTCTCATGAAGCGAAAGGGTGTTTTTCCTTATGAGTATGTTAACACATTCGAAAAACTCAATGAAAATGCACTTCCATCAATTGAATTATTTTATAGTAAACTAAATGATAAGCAATGTTCAGAAGAAGACTATGTGCATGCTCAAAATGTATGGGAAAAATTTAATTGTATTACTCTACGGGATTACATGAAAGTGTATTTAAAGACTGATGTCCTCTTGCTAACAGATATTTTTGAAAACTTTCGAAGTGTTTGCAAGAGAATATATAATCTTGACCCATGTCACTACTACACAATCCCAGGTCTTTCATGGGACGCTATGCTAAAATATACAAAAATTGAATTAGAATTACTAACTGATCTGGAAATGTATAATTTTATTAAACGTGGAATTCGAGGCGGCCTCACACAGTGTAGTAAGAGATATAGTAAATCAAATCATAAGTACTTAAGTAACTATGATAAGACAAAGCCTTCTGAATATATTTTATATATCGATGCGAATAACCTCTATGGTTGGGCAATGTCTGAATATCTTCCACATGGTGGTTTTACTTGGACAAATGATTTCATTCATCCAAGGGATATTTCGCCTAATTCGGAAGTAGGTTATATATATGAGGTTGATTTATCTTACCCTGTTGAGTGCCATGATCGCCACAATGACTTACCGTTTTGTGCTGAAAACAAGGTTATTGGTGGAAGTAAGCATGAAAAATTAGTAGCCGATCTTTCAAATAAGCAGAGATATGTAATACATTATAAAACATTAGAACAATGTTTAAATAATGGATTGGTTTTAGAAAAGGTTTATAGAATTCTCCAATTCAATCAGAAACCATGGTTAAAAGCGTATATTGATTTAAATACAGAGCATAGAAAAAAATCTAAAAACACTTTTGAAAAAGACTTTTACAAGCTCTTAAATAATGCAGTGTACGGAAAAACCATGGAAAATGTAGATAAAAGGAAAGATGTGCGATTGCTAAGTGAATGGGGTCGCACTAACTGCAATCATATAGGAATAGGAGAATTGATTTCAAAACCAAATTTCCATAGCATATCACAATTCACTGAAACAATGTGGGCTGTGCAAATGAATAAAACCACAACTTATTACTCCAAACCAATCTATTTAGGTTTTTGTGTTCTGGAGTTATCAAAATGGAAAATGTATGATTTTCACTACGGATACATGAAACCTAAATATGAGGATAAAATAAGTTTGAATTATATGGATACAGACTCATTCATATACTCTATTCAAACAGATGATTTTTATAGTGATATAAAAAATGATTTGAAAGATCGGTTTGATACTTCATCATACCCTGAAAATAATACGTTTGGTTTTCCTCTTTTAAATAAGAAAGTATTAGGTATGATGAAGGATGAAACGGAGGGTAAATTTATTACAGAGTTTGTTGGTTTAGCTCCTAAAGTTTACGCATTCACTGTTGAAAATGAAAAAGATGTAAAAAAGGCAAAGGGAGTTAAAAAGTGTATAGTAGACAATTATAATATAGATATTTATAAAAATGTTTTATTTTCTAAGGAAACAGTAATGGCTTGTATGTATACATTTACATCAAAATTACATAATATGTTAACTAATGAAATTAATAAAGTAGCTTTAAGTTTTAATGATACTAAGCGTAAAATTACGAATAACAATATAAATACATATGCTTGGCAGCATTACCAATTAGATAGTGGTAATGGTGAAGATGAATTAAATATGTTAATTAAGGAAATTGAAGACATACCAAAGGAATAACAAATTGTATAAATTATTAAAATACTTATAAAACTAAATAATAAGAAAAATTAAATTAAATATGTATATAGTTATTTAATTAATTATTAATGTATATATGTATATAGTTATTTAAAAAAAATAAAAATGCCATTGTTTTAAGTTATAATGAAAATTTTATTATGTGTTTATTTTATTGGAAAGAAAAAAAAAAGAAAAAAGTAAGTAATATAAATTCATTACTAATAAAAGATTAAATAACTTTCTGGACAATTCCAGTTAATGGAGTGTACTTCATCAAGCGATCGTAGAGAATTAAACAATAAGCATTTGTGTTTGTAGGAATCGGGATGGCAGTCTCAAACTCAATCTTCACATCTATAGGCCCGTTCTTAATCATTTCATTTTGATAGCTTAGATCAATAACGACAATTGGATTTTCCTTAAACTTCTCACAGGAAAGAAGTGGTTGTGCAGGCTTCATATAGTAATTTTGTTGAAATTTCGCATACATATCATATAAAATAGCATAACGATTCTCTGCAATCTTTAAATTTAAATCATCGTACGGATAAGAATCTGAATTTAAATGTACTTTTATATTTTTTAAATCAGAGTGAATATATTTCTTATTGTTTTCTAACACGAATAATAGAAATCTAGGCCTCTCTCGGTTAATTGATAGCTTAACATTCCAAATATGGTTTTTTCCGCCAGAGAATGTAGGATTAAAATAACAGTCCCAACTCCGAAATGCTATGGGTAAAGAGATACCATCCTTAATAATCTTCATTATTTGCAGTTTTTTAGAGTCTGAGACTTGTACGTGTGGAATTCTCCACGTAATATTCGTAATCAATAAAGTAAGATTTTCTTTATCATTTGTTGAGTAATAAACGTTCTCATCATTTGAACTCCGTAAAAGAATGAGTTCATGTTTGCTATTTAATATTATTTTATTGAAATCCTCGGCAAATCCCAAAAATAGTTTAAGGGGTATATAAAAATTAAATATTTGCATGTTTAAGTCTCCAGAAACGCTCCATCCAGCATTTCTCATCATTTTGCTTTCAAATTCATTAAGAGAAACATAGTTTTTAATTGTGCTAGACATTCCCAAGTATCGTGTACGATCAATTTCAACACCATTAATTTCATAACGTATTTCATCAAATAAGTACGCAACACAATTATTTCTTAGTCTGGTATTTGGAGAGTTCTCCCCGTTAGAGTTTTTTATATTTCCCTCTACATATAAGTAGCTTTCACTAGGAAGAACATACAAGTCTTGATTTTGCAGAGTAATTCGAATCTCGTCATTATTCTTAAATGATTGAATGTAGGGTACATAACTATGATAATCCTTTTTTATTATATTCTCATCTGTAATAGGAGTTTCCATAACATTTAGTATATCAGACATTTTTCTTTACTTTTAACTGAAGTAATCTTAAAAATGCTTTATTTTCTTCTGTTAATTTAGGTCTTCTAGCTTTAACAGTTTCTAGTGGAATGTTTTCGCTAACTTTTATTTCCGCCGTTTTATTGTAAATAATCATATTTCCCTTGGTCTCAAATGCAATCTAATTGTTATTTCTTCTCCTCTAAAGTTTATTAAGCGATCCTCTTGGTCAACAATCCAAACTTTAAGATATGTTATTTCCTTCACATTCACTGGTAAATAGATTAGATTATTCGGGATAACGTCTAATTTATAACCTGGAGGAACATCCACTGCAAACTCATGAAGTATGTGTGCTGGAAAATTATTCATATATGCTCCTCGTATTATATTACATTTAACTTGCACAGCATTAACTTTTAAAATATTTACTGGCTGATTCGACAAATGTTTTATACCAGGCTTTAAAACACCACTACTAAAACCAAGTAATCTACCAACAGATCTTTTTCGATCAAAGAAAATTGTATCATGTGAGGATGTTATTTCAATTTGTAGAGTGTTGTTATTGGCTTCAACGACAATTGATTTATTATCATTTTTTTCTTTATATTCTGCGATTATGTAATCAGCTATGTCTTGCAACTCATAAGAACCTATAGGAATTTCAATTATTTGATCTCCAATATGGAAAAGATTATTATCATAGTCTACGTTGGGAATCGAATTATATGAATGAAAATCAATTAGAGAACATTCATAATCTGCCGCTAACTCTATTGGCGGAAAGAAATTTGCCGTTAAAATTGAAGAATTCCCGCTCAGTGCTAATGTTATTGACATAACGAATGATTGAATGTAAATAAATAAAAAACGCTATTTACAGTTTGTTTTTATTTAATATATGTATTTATTTTAACTTATTACTAGTTTTACAATATTTCATTTTTACTTATCCAAGAATTATGCTGACTTGAAAATCCCAACCATTTTACATATACTTTATCACCCTTAGTTTTTAATACTTTTTCAACTAAGTATGTATTAGGAAAACGAGTGCGTAGTAACTCCTCCTTGTAAAATCCACCTTTTATTTCATTTCCTTCATAGTCTTCGAGTATGAATGTGACTGGGTAAGTATTTTGTACCGATCTAATTTTAAATATTTCTGTTGTCCAATTTGGTGTATACCCCTTTTCAAAGACGTGCTTATATTTACTAATACGTACATAGTCTCCAACCTTAAACCGTGAAGCTTTAAACAGTTTTAAATGATTGTATACAGTATTCAGTAAATGTTTTTCGTGTTCATGAGTTACATGAATAGGAGCCATTTTGATCGTTCCGTGTATTTTTTTATTATATTGATTAATCAAACTTTTATAAATGCTAATCCATCTATAAGATCCATTGTTACTAAACTCTTTCCACATCATTTCTTTCAATGTCCTGTTGAAGCGTTCAACAATTGAAGCTTTCATAACACTATATGTAGAGTAATGATTTATTGAATGTTTTCTCATTAATGCTTCAAACTCCTTATTAAAAAATTCTTTGCCATCATCTGTCTGTAAATTCCTAGGTATACGCCCCATACGAAATATTTTGCGAAATGCCTTACAAACTTCTGCTGCAGTTTTTGACTTAAGTGATTCGGCCCAAGCATATTTTGAAAATGTATCAATGACTGTTAGCATATATTTAAATCCATTGTTTTTAGATGAATAATTCCCCATTTCTACCAAATCAGCTTGCCAGAGATCGTCTATTCCCTTCATTATAACTCGACGTCGTAAGAACTTTTTCCGCGCTCGTGAATGTAGTTCATTAACTATTTCTCTCTTATCAGTATTCATGTCTGTATAGATTACATATGCGTTGTGTTACTCTTGATTATTAAATATGCTTGCTTATATTATGATAATTTAATTGGAGGTGGTGGTTCCAGCTTTTGTTTTTTTACAACATCCACTTTAATAGAGTTGTTATTAATCCACTTGAAAATATAATCCTCAATCTTATTAAATCTCTCTTCGATACTGTTTATAAAGTCTTTATTTGCACTGTATATCTGATCATTCACAGCTTTTTCAATGATTTTAACATCATTATCAATATCCTTTGTCAACGAATCTTGTAACAATTTTATGTTATTTTTAATTATATTCAACTGGGAATCATACTCCTCTTTAAGTTTCTCCGTTTCATTATTATTGGAAATGTATTGTTCAATTTTATTAATTCTTTCTTCGAACTTGTTTATAAAGTTTGTGTTTGAATATTTCAATGCTTCGCTTATATAATTTTTCAACTCTTCTTGTATACGTTTGATTTCTAAACTCATATAAGTTTTATTAACAGCATCAAATTCGTTCAACGGTGAGGCTATATTTATAATTCTTCTATTTTCTACGTTTATATTGTTCCCATCGAGGATAAAAATAAATTTTTTTAAAAGATTTTTAGTTTTCAAGTCACTACTATGCTTTTTGAAGTAATGGCCAAATTTATCAACAGTCATTCTTATTGTTACTACAACTACTCAATTATGTTTGATTCCTTTAGTTCCTCAATTATTGATATTATCTCATTAGAATGGTTTTTGTTACCAGCTTGTTGTGATGCCACCAACAGCTTTAACCGGTCTACTATTTCATTAGGATCATCCCAGTATATATAGTTTGGTTTATTAAGGTTTACTTTCATTAAACCTTCACCAATGTGAGTAGTAGCAAATAGCTTATTAATTATTTCCTTATATTTATAGCCTCTATTTCCTTTTAGTTGATTATTAGGATCAAAGTTTCTTCTGTGTGCACTTGTATCCATCAAAATTCGTTTATATATATCTAATTCTGATGAGTCATAGTGCTCTGGCCTTTTATGAAAGAGTAATGAGTATAGACCAGGAGTTAACGCCCAAGATTTATTTCCTATCATTATTTTTTCATCGCTTATCTTTAGATCCGAATTTCCAAATTTCCAGTCGCCATTTTGATTTTTGTAAGGTCCAAATATTGTATCAAGCTTTTTGTTTTTATATAGGTCTGTTAAATCAAATTGCCAATCATCAGATTGTGAATAAAAGGATTCATTATCTAAGTCAACATCTTCTTCTTCTTCTTCTTCTTCTTGTATGCCATTTGATTTTGAGGACCAATCCAAATATTCTTTTTTCTTCGGGGTGCTAGTCATAATACCATTATCACTGTTCTTAGTTATATTATCATGTTTAAACGTAGTTTTTAGACTTGTAACCTCGTTTGGTTTAAATGTTCGTTCGCTAGATAACTTGACTAATTTTTTTAATGGTTCTGTTAGAGGTTTAAATGTATTTTCTAACTTGTTTATTGTTTCTGCTTCCCCGCGCTTAACAGCTTCAAATTTCTGTTTTAAAATTTTTCTGGATTTTACCAACTCTTTTAATACATTTTCCTCCATGTTATTGTGTAAGAGACTTAATTATTAAAAAAAGTTTATGATATCTAAAATAGCTAAACAGCTTCTTTAAACAGGTAAACAGCTTCTTTGAACAGATAAACAGCTTCTTTAAACAGCTAAACAGCTTCTTTAAACAGGTAAACAGCTTCTTTGAACAGATAAACAGCTTCTTTAAACAGATAAACAGCTTCTTTAAACAGATAAACAGCTTCTTTAAACAGATAAACAGCTTCTTTGAACAGCTAAACAGCTTCTTTAACAGCTAAACAGATTATATTAATAGTAAAATAGCTCTTAATGTGTGATAAATAAATAGCATCAACATAAATTCTTATACGTCTGAAGCAGTTAAACAATCAATTATGACTAAGCTTGAATGAATATATCGAAACCTTTTCTATAACGTCCATTACTTATTTCATCGTCTTTGCTTATTACAAGAAATCCATATTTATCCCTCCAACATTCTCTACATATGTTTTGAAACATTTCGAAGCTCATGTCACTTCCAACATGATCTTTATATATATGTTTAAGGTTTAGTTCATCTTGCTTAAACATTATAATTAAGTTTGCATTATCACGTACTAAATGTTTTGGAATATGTGTATATGTTTGACATAAATAAAATGCATCGATATCTTTATGTCTCCCCATGCAAAAATATGATCTGATATTGTTTTGCTTTTCACATGCAACATCATCAAATATCATTACAGAATTTGATTTAGCATCATTAGGTGATAAAACATCTTCGTTTTCTGAAAATGTATATATATCCATACCCTTTACCGAGGATATTAGCTTTCGCAGATACTGATATTTGGGTTGATGTAAAGATTTAGAATAAAGGTAGATATTTCTGAATTTCAATCCATTAGGGCTTTCAATCAAACTAAGCATAACGTTAGTTTTTCCGCAATTGGACGGTCCCACTATTAATGCTCTTATAGAGTTTGGTAAAAGGCAACTATGTTTAGTTACATTATTTTTTTCACTGAAATCTAAATTTCTTACTAAAATATTTGAATGTTGTTTAATCAAACGCATCTTTACAAATGAAAAGTTAAAGCAAGTGAACATCTTTTTCTTTATATTAATTACTACTTACATACATATTTTCAGGAACTATATGTTATAAATGAAGGTGTACACAAAGAAAAGTGTTATTGGTAAACAGGTAGTTAGTGGAGAAGGACTACTAAATAAGCTAATTAATTCGCTACCAGTTGAGGTTCACCTACCTGGTTATCAATTTTGCGGACCTGGAACGAAATTAGATAAACGTATCCAAAGGGGAGATAAAGGAATCAATCCCTTGGATGCTGCTTGTAAAATTCATGATATTGCTTATTCACAGAACTCTGATATTAATAAACGACATCAAGCTGATAGAGAACTAGCCGATAAAGCTTGGAAGAGAGTCAAAGCTAAAGATAGTACACTTGGAGAAAAACTAAATGCATACCTTGTTACTAACGCAATGAAGTCTAAAGTTAAATTTGGTTTAGGTGTTAAAATGAATAATCCCAAAAAAACTTGCAAACGAAACCTTTTTCGCAATGCAATTAAATCAGCAACTTTGGTCTTAAGAAAAGAAAAACCAACAAATGTTAAAAAGGCAATAAAAACTGCAAAAAAAATTATTGATGAATCATTTCTTGGCAAAAAATCAGAAGTAAAGATTCCAAGAGTTATTACCGTTCCTAAAATTGGGGGTGTTCTACCGCTTGTACCTATACTTACAGCACTTGGAGCACTGGGTGCTTTAGCTTCTGGCGGCTCGTCGATTGCTAAGGCTATTACTACAGCTAGCAATGGTAAGCAGCAGTTCGAGGAGAATAAGCGTCATAATAGAACATTAGAGGCAATAGCAATGGGAAAAGGTCTCTATCTCAAACCTTATAAGAAGGGATATGGAATATTTTATAATAAAACGAAAACATCAAAAAACTAATACAGCAGCTACCCAATAGACCGCTTACTGATGTGGATTTGAAAAGGTTTGGAAAAAAGTATATTCCTTATTTTAGGGGAGTTTATATGAGAGATACACTCCCTAAAACTCCACGCCAAACTGAATGCGGAATAATCAATTTAGACTCTCATAGAGGAAATGGCACACATTGGGTAGCCTACTATAAAGATAACGATTATGTGGAATATTTCGACAGTTTTGGAAATCTCCAACCACCTCTAGAAGTATTAAGATATTTAGGATATAATATAAAATACAACTATAAAAGATATCAGAAAAGTAATTCTTTTAACTGTGGTCACTTATGTTTACAGTTTCTACTTAATTTTAAAGTAAAGAAATAAAATGAAATAAAAACTCATACAATTTGTTTATACAATTTTATTTTTTATTTATTATCCATCCTTAAATATAATCTATGAATTTTTACATCGGTTATAATTTTTCTCTCCATTTTTTTTCCAATCTCATAACAGAGGCGCATTAGATCTATTTCGATGTCCCTTTCATTTAATCCGTCAATATCACTCAATAGGATTTGAGTCTTTTTCAGCTTCGAGCACGTTGGTATGTAATAGTTATAATAAAAATGTAATATTTGCTTCCTTAGAATACCATTCCAGCAAAGTATTGATGTTAAAAATACTCCTATCCTAATTATCGATTTCCATATTTGAAGGTTAATTTTTATGTGAAATTTTTCTTGTCGGATTATTAAATACCAAACACCCCTTTTATGTTTGAAGGTATACTCAGTAGTTTCCTCACTTGTATTTTCAATCAAGTTTACTGAATATAAAAGTTCTCGCTGAGAAAGTGTGCTGCTAATGTAGTCCTTGTAACTCATTAGGTGTAGCCATTCTTCTTGTCCAAATCCAATAAAATGCTTGTTCTTATAATGGAACCATATCATCGGCTTAAATCCATGGAGGGTTGAAAATCCGCAGGAAACTTTTAATTTTAAGTTGAGAAAGTACTCCATCTCAAACACAACATCGTATATTTTAGGTTGACGCTCCTTACACTGCAACGCATTTTTGATTATGCTATTCATTCTCTTTGAAGGTTACTTGTTAACTGTTGATTTTTTCATTTCAAAGGTCGCCTTTTAAAGAAGATTTCTAATACTTATCTACTACTACTACTACTACTAATAATAATAATAATAATACATCTAAAAGTTGTTAAACTAAATTATAATAATTCCATGTAAATATAGAATAAAATGATAAATATATATTTTACTTTCTATTTTGAAAAAATATTTTCGAATGTTGTTTTATTTATTATAAAGTTCCGGAGTAAAAAACTTATCTCTATTACTCTTCTTTTTGATTTATGGAAGTTGATGACAATAGGTTGAATAATTTTTTATACTTCTCGATAATTTTCAACACTTTTAGTTTTCTCTTATGAAAGAAATAACATCCACACATACCAACAACATCTCCGTTTGAAGTATCGTGTGAGCAAGCTACATTATAAATACTATAATCCGTATATTTGTTTTTAAACGCTTGTATTTCTTCTAAATGTTCTTCGAAAATTTCGTTTCCAAATTTCTGTAGAAAGTCTTCAATAGTATTCATCTTTCTAGGTTAAAATTTTATTTAATACTGAGTAAATAGATTAATTATAGAGAACTCTTATAGCCTAAATTGAATTAATTGAAAATAAAAAAACAAAACAGTTTTTTTTCTTTTTGTTATAATAATGATTGCTTTATTTAAAAAATTTTCATTTAAATGTATTGAAAGGATAATAGTCTCTCATTGGAGGAAGTGGTTTTAGCTCCAACCTGCACAGTGAGCTATCCCTATTATCACTCGGAGGACATTTTGTAATCATATAAGCGCCTGTAGATAAGAGTTCAACATCTTTGTCGCTCAACGAATTAAACCTCTTAGGAAGGTAAAATATACTTGTTCCTAACTCTAGAACAATAGATTCTCCATATTTTGTTGTTATTCGCTCTGCTCCAGTTATATGATAGTCTTCTAAATCTATCATATCCCTAATACTAAGTCTCTGCCTTGCATTCAACTTGTTAAAAGATGTAATTAATTCCGTGTTGCTGTTCATCGTTGTATAATTTATAATAAACTGTCAAATTTTATTGAATTTTTACCGAATTTATATAAAAATTAACTATAATGAAATCAACAAATAAATAACCACTAAAACAACAACGTGATAATTTTGCATACTAAAAGGAAATAATAATTATGTAGCCCAAAGTTTGTTTAATAAAAATAAAAAATAAAAGATTTTAAATATAACATTTTTTTTTTATCCCTAATATAACCATCCTCATTAAACCGCTATTTCATTATATTAAGTAATAATAATCGCCGTCATAGTCGTAAAAAACTCGACTTTGGAGTCTTTATACACCTACACTTTTTAATGTTTACAATTTTTTCATATACATAAATGATATTGAATATTACACTAAACAGGGCTAATAACATACAATATTTTAAATATAGAGTAGTGAATAAAAACTAAAAATACATTTGAAAAAGAACACCTATAGTAATAATTCAATAAACATTTTCTATTCCCTAATATTACTATTTACACTTATTAAATATTCAAATCACGATCATTTCAAACAAACCTAAAACGTAAATTGACCACAAACACACACACACACACACACACACACACACACACGACATTTACTTTTTTATAAAAAATCAAATCATTACATTGGTAATGTTATTGCATTAAACCCATGGCATTACACCCAAACGCTAAAGACTCCTTATCAACATATTTATTTGCCCCACATAAAACTTAACGCTCCCAAATATATACAAACCAAGTTTGAAATTCAAGTATTTGACTGTAACTGTACTTTATTCTTCTTAAAAATCTTAAAAAAATTTTACAAGTATAAATTATTGAATAATTATAATGAATAAAAATACCAATAAAGTATTTATAGCATGAGAACCACTCTAATGTAAAACATTTACATAAATATAAATAAATATACAAAAGTATTAAATAAAAATAAAAAAACAAAATTCTTCTTTAGCATTCTTATCACATATCGCTTTTGTTTAACAAAAACCAAAAATCTAAATTCAATGATCTTCTCCTAGATTGTTTATTTTTTCCTAATGTGTAAAATATTTATATTTCTATCTGTAACTCCACTTGTTAGCATGTTTTAACACTTATCAATATGTGTGTCTGCTGTGTTCATATATGTACATGAGCTTGTACATTACACTAAACCTTAATCTGAATATCACGCTCATCAATATGTCAACCCATATCAACTAACACTTCACATTTTCATTTTAATAATTAAGAACATTACCACATGCATAAAAACACAACCGATCTTCACACTTCAAGAATTTATTACCCTTAAAAAATTTCATCTCACACACATATATTCGTCCACTTCTTAGTCTCTATCTACACAGTGCATTATTAGAAATGCTGACCTACATTTCTTTCCACACACACATAAGATCATTACACTCATAAATTCTTACTCAACTTGTCAATCCCTTTTTTTATGACGTTTTAATGATCATTATCTTTGACTTTTATTACACTCACACTTGTTTATTACTTTAATGACCCTCATTCTTGACCTTTGCTTTTTAATGGCTTTTTAATGGCTTCCTTATGTTAATGAGACACGTGCTAGACCCTTTTTTTACTCTCCCCCTAATTTATTACCCATTAATAATGACATTAATTGCTTTCGCATGACATTAATGGCTTCTGCATGAATGATTTATGGCTTTCGCATGATTTCCATACATTTTATACACTTTTTGGCCGGAAGTGGTTTAGAACTCTCAGTTCCTATATACTGACGATTAGGTAAATTTTAAAAAGAATTGTTTGGAGGTGTACTATAAAAGAGGCCATATGCAGTTTTATATGGTTTGCAATGTAGTTATTTTTAATATCATTGATTACCATAACAATACCAGATCCACGGTTGCAAAACCTTCAAGTTCTACTAATACTGTAAGAATAGAAACAAGTGGAAGAAATCCGCATGCTATTTGTTTAACACAAATTAAGGGTTATTTTACTGTTAATATAATCTGTTAACTGTTTAAAGAAGCAGTTTAGCTATTCAAAAAAAAAAAAAAATAAGTTGTTTAGCTGTTCAAAGAAGCTGCTTAGCTATTCAAAAAAGCTGTTTAGCTGTTCAAAGAAGCTGTTTAGCTGTTCAAAAAAAAGCTGTTTAGCTGTTCAAAGAAGCTGTTTAGCTGTTTTTAGATGCTGTTTATAGATCTCATACATTTTTTTAATAATTAAGAGTCTTATTCACAAACATATCTTAAAAAATATCGTACACAACATATTTATCTATATATAACTAAATTTTAAGATGTGGCAACACCCTACCATCGGTCATGGTCGCATAATATAATATATAACACGTTACATTCTACATCAAACAAACCAGTTAACCAATAAAATAAACTGACCGACTGTAGCGTACTGTATACTACTATATACATAATAGTATATTGGTTTCTGTACCGGCCATTTCCATACAAAAGCTGTTCATGCCTACGCTACAGTCGGTCAGTTTATTTTATTGGTTAACTGGTTTGTTTGATGTAGAATGTAACGTGTTATATATTATATTATGCGACCATGACCGATGGTAGGGTGTTGCCACATCTTAAAATTGAGTTATATATAGATAAATATGTTGTGTACGATATTTTTTAAGATATGTTTGTGAATAAGACTCTTAATTATTAAAAAAATGTATGAGATCTATAAACAGCATCTAAAAACAGCTAAACAGCTTCTTTGAACAGCTAAACAGCTTTTTTTTGAACAGCTAAACAGCTAAACAACTTTTTTGAATAGCTAAGCAGCTTCTTTGAACAGCTAAACAACTTATTTTTTTTTTTTTTTTTGAATAGCTTAACTGCTTCTTTAAACAGTTAACAGATTATATTAACAGTAAAATAACCCTTAATTTGTGTTAAACAAATAGCATGCGGATTTCTTCCACTTGTTTCTATTCTTACAGTATTAGTAGAACTTGAAGGTTTTGCAACCGTGGATCTGGTATTGTTATGGTAATCAATGATATTAAAAATGACTACATTGTAAACCAAATAAAACTGCATATGGCCTCTTTTATAGTACACCTCCAAACAATTCTTTTTAAAATTTACCTAATCGTCGGCTATAAGACCTGGAACTTGAACATTTTAGAGGTGTTTTAATGGGGAGCTATTTAACTAAGAAACCTCTAGCATAAGAATGTAATATTATTCATTTTAATAATTCAAATGGTCTTGCAACACATTAGGTAGCATATTATAAACACTATAACTATAAGGAATAGTTTAATAGCTTTGGATATTAACAACCACCATTGGAAGTCACCAACTATTTCAAATCGCCTATAAAGTATAATTATAAACGAAAACAAAAATTCAATACATTTAAATGCGGTCACTTGTGCTTAGAATTTCTATACAATAAATATAATTTGAAATAAAAAAACAAGTTTTTTAACCTTATTACAAGTTTTAATTATAATTTATTTTCTTTGATAAATTTCTTATCATATAAATAACTTAATGATAGCTTATTTGTATATGGTGTATAGATTTTATGTACCTTAGATCTATATATACGTTGCATTAGAGTAAAGATTTTTTTTCAACAAACATTTCCTAAAATCATTTATTATTGTTAGTTCGTTGGTTATACTGTCATAGATCTATTGGGTTTTATCTATTTTTATACAAGAGGAGAATCACAAAGTACTTCGGGTGGCACAAAGAAAAATCCCACCAACTAATTGTCCCAGATGGTAACCTTGCTAGGCAAACGGACAGACACCCCTTTAAACCCACCTTCCATCTACACTACACACTGGCTACTTGTTTATTTGGCACGACTAAGGCTCGCGGGCATGGGCGGTGGTTCGTTGTAGTGTAGACTTCCGGAGACAAAAAAAGTTGAGCCAGTGCTGGTAGACTTGTATCATCGCTAGGGCTCAGATGTTATGGCCCTCACTATTCCCTCCCCAAACCGTGGTATTACCTGCGTGAAATCTGTGGAATACCCCTAAAAAGCACACATCACCACTCTTCACTTACCTCTTTTGACTTTTATCTGTTCAATTGAAAATCATTATTGATTAAAGAAAAATATTTATAAAAAGAATGTTTATATTTGGTTTTTAGTTCAGTTCACAATATGCTAACTATATTATTGTACAAAAGCTTAGGATATATATATATAATTTCTGTAACTACGTATCTAAATATTGCTTATATATTAGCTTCACTAAGATCGGCTTAACTGGAGTGGGACTCGGTAAACTTTACACATTACTACTAGATAATTACCTTCTCAGACGTTTACGGCTAGCCCTGCTCCAAATAAACTGAGCTTTGGAGTACTTATTTTAATACTTAAGATAGTATTCATTTTTCCTTTTAGGTTTATAGGTACTATTTCTATTTATTTAATTTTGATTTTATTGGTTTACACAGGTTTCGTTTTGTTTTTCTTATTTTAATTTGTTTAATTTCTTTGTTCTTATTTTGTTTTTCTTATATTCTTATTAGGCCGTTATATTTATAGTGCACTTCAATACTATTTATTAACTATAATCCTAAACGTTGGTACAAATATCTTTGCACGATTAAGTTTTTGTTTTTGGAAATTATGCTTTTATTGTTAACTCAAATTCTGTATTTAATGTGGAATCTTGTAAAATTTATCTTTCTTTTTTTTTCTTTGTAATGTTTTGTTTATGTTTTATAACCTTGCTAAATCTTGCTTGCCATTAGTGACCATTCTATTCCCAAATTCAAAAGCTGGTAAGCTTTGTCTCTCTCATGCAACCAAACTTTCAAAACTTACAATTGTAAAAATCTTGGAAGTCTGTTTACAGGCGAATAAACTTGGAAATTTAGTTTCTGCCAAGGCAAATTCTCAAACCTGATTATAAAAATTTAAAATGTTTGTTTCCGGTAAGTAAAATTCCAGAAGTAAGTGGAAAATCAAAATTTGTTCCATGTAAGTACTATTTTACAAATTTTGTTTTTAGGTATGAATAAAGTTACAAAAATTTTGTTTTAGGCGAGTTTCATATACTTCAGGTAAGTAAAATTAATTTCAGGTAGGTAAACTTTATGAATAAGGTAAGTAAAATTTATTTCGGGTAAGTAAACTTTATGAATAAGGTAAGTAGAATTTATTTCAGGTAATTAAAATTTATTTCAGGTAAGTAAAATTTATTTTGGGTAAGTAAACTTTATGAATAAGGTAAGTAGAATTTATTTCAGGTAATTAAAATTTATTTCAGGTAAGTAAAATTTATTTTGGGTAAGTAAACTTTATGCATAAGGTAAGTACGATTTTATTTAGGTAGGGACTTCTCGATTACTTGCTATTTCAGCGAAATCGGTTTCGAATTCAGAATTCGATAGGTCAATGGGACTAGAGATTTTTCTTTTGAAACAGTGTTAATTACGTAATATTAAAACTATGCATGTATTTGATTTCGAAATTTTAAAGGAGGGTTAAATTTACACTTAAAAAAACGAAATGTTGGTCTATTGTTGCTCCAAATCGAGCTAAGCGCGATGCTTGCTAACGGGGTTGTGTGCCCAAAACACACTTGGTCAAATGTATGTGTAGAGTTTTCTGTTTTATAAGGCAAAGAAAGACTCTCAAAAGAAACTTAAAAACCGATCAAGATGGCGATATCGAAATGACGCGATAAATTCCCACGATATTCTACTAGCGCGCTTTGATATTAGTACCGAATTACAATTTTCGTATAAATTAGCTTTTACTTAAACATATTTAAAATACTAACTACGGTTACTTATCTTTGTCAGCAGTGTGTGTTGAAGATTGGTGGTATTGCTGTTGTTGGTCCAAGATGGTGGCCTGATGCTGATGCTTTTCCAAAATGGTGGTTTGATGCTAGCTGTTGTTGTTGTTGATACTCGCTGCTGTTGTTGATGATGCTAGCTGTTGTTGTTGTTGATGCTCGCTGTTGTTGTTGATGATGCTAGCTGTTGTTATTGATGATGCTATTTGTTGTTATGACACTGATGTTGTTGTTACGGTAAGATGGTGGTATTATGCTGATGTTGTTGTAGGTGGTGCAAAATGGTGGTATTACGCTGATGTTGTTGTAGGTGGTGCAAAATGGTGGTATTATGCTGATGTTGTTGTAGGTGGTGCAAAATGGTGGTATTATGCTGATGTTGTTGTAGGTGACGCTGAAGTTGTTGTAGGTGGTGCTGATGTTGTTGTAGGTGGTGCAAAATGGTGGTATTACGGAGATGTTATTGTTGTTATCACTTATTTCTTCACCTTCTTGATAAATTTTTTTTATATTCGAATATTGTTTTAGGAAACCATTTTTTTATATATATGTATATTTTTTTTTAATTAAACAAAAATTTATGTGAAGTTATAAAATAAAACTGCACTGTTATTTTTCCAAAAAAATCCAAAATCTTCTATCACAATAAATTTGTTGTTTTATCCAGTTTTGTAGAGATTTCTGAAGTTTTTACGTTAAAAACTTAGATTGTTTGCAGTGAAAAATGGTGAATCACTTTAAATTTTATTCTTTATTTTTAAATTTGCTACGACAATTACTGGGCTTTTTTTTAGTTTACACACTGTAGTACACTCGACCTTTTTAATGTATTTATATTTTTTTTTATAACGTAAGTGGATAGTTTAGGAAAAACAAATTTCTTATTTTTCACAGTCTTATCATCAAATATTATTCCTTATTTCAATTTCTGTTCACAACGTTACAACGTGGATTTGATCCTCCAATATGTGAAGTCTCCAAGCACTCATTTTCGACCAACGCACAACATTCACCCGAGAAGTAGTTGGCTGTTTTTCCCAAGGCCACCTGCATCAGAAGGATCTGGGCGCATCTTCTGCAGCCGATGCACTACTCTCTAGTTTTTAGCTGCGACACTAAATTTAACATCACCGATTTCATTATTTAATTTTATTTCCACTATTTGCACTTATTTAATTGAGAAAATCCTTACCTTATTTTATTTTCTATTGGTGTGAATCCTCCGCGGTGTCTATTCGGCTGCAAATCAACAATAGGAAAGACCGGAAATCGCCATTTCATTATGTATATCGATTTTGACATTTCACGGATGTTATCTAGAAACAGAGTTGATTTTTCGCCGTAGTAGGTTTTATTACAGAGATGCCGTACTCGCGGTTATTACTTATGTTAGCCGTTGTGTTCACACATGCTAGACTGTGTTGACTCCGGCGACACAGTACAATACTTTGTTTTACTCCTTTTATTTTCTTCATTTCCTTATCAACTTTGTCTATTTTAACAGAATACATTTAAGATTGTAAACCAATAAATTGCTTAGTAATTCGACCATTACACTCATCTTTCATCACTCCAAAAACTTTTTTTATTCATGAGTGGGAAATTATAAGGGATTTCTTTCTGATATGTGGATGTGTCAAAATGATGTATAATATCATAATGAATGTCAACATATAGATCATTTGTTCTTATATCATATATGAAGGAATCAGTACCCATATAATTGAGCTAAATATTTTCTTTGTATTTAGGTTACACGTAATCGTAATAAAAATTATACATTTTCCATTTCGATAGCTCTAAAACAGAAAACCAAATATAAATGGCTGTATTATGTTCAGCCCACACTCTGCTTATTTCAATGACCATCATTTCGTTTTGAATTTTAACACAACTATGAAAGTTAGGTCTTGCAACAAGAGTTCTAGCTTCTAATCGCTTACTTTTACTTTCCCACTCACATACTATTTTAATATCCTTTCTTTTATTAAAATTTTCCATAATCTTACCATACACAGCGTTGTTCAATAATTTAAAGAAATTTTTGTAACTTCTTCAAAGAGCTAAACAGTTTCTTCAAACAGCTTAAACAGTATCTTTAAACAGCTAAACAGCTTCTTGAAACAGCTAAACAGCTTTTTTGAAAAGCTAAACAGATTATATTAGCAGTAAAATATCCCTTAATTTGTGTTAAACAAAATATCATGCGGATTTCTTCCACTTGTTTCTATTCTTACAGCATTATCAGCACTTGAATGTTTAGCAACCGGTGTATCTGATATTGTTAAGGCAATCAATGATAGTAAAAATTATAGAGATATATTATCAGAAGCGTCCCCTTACAATAGACACATGGAATCAAACGCTATGGGTAAAGGAGTATATCTCAACCAATATTAAACTAGATATGACCTCTTTTATAGTACACCTCCAAAAAAACTAAAAAAAAAATCTATCTAATCGTCCGCTAGCAGACCTATATTTAGAAAAAATTGTAAATAACTTGAACATTTAAGAGCTGTGTTTATGAGGGACAACTTACCTAAGAAACGTCCAGCAATTTGAAATGAAAATCAAGTTTTTAAATTTTTTTAAAGGTTTTTATTATAATTTATTTTGTAATGCCCCCAGGCATAAGTATCAACATTATTTTCTTTGATAAATCTCTTATCATCTAGATAACTTAATGATAGCTTATTTATATATTTTGTATAGATTTGATGTACTTTAGATCTAAATACATACATTGAATTATAGTAAAGCTTTTTCTCTAACAAACATTTTCTAAAATCATTTATTGTTAGTTTGTTGGTTACACTTTGTTTTACTCCTTTTATTTTCTTTATTTCCTTATCTACTTTATCTATTTTTACAGAATACATTTTAGCTCGTAAACCAATGAATTCCTTAATAATTCGGCCATTACACTCATCTTTCATCATTCCCAAAACTTTTTTATTCATGAGTGGGTAATTATAAGGGTTTTCTTTCGGATATGCAGATGTGTCGAAGTAATGTACAATATCATTACGAATGTCATCATATAGATCATTTGTTCTTATATCATATATGAAGGAATCCGTATCCATATAATCAAGTTCTAAATTGCTTTTAAATTTTGGAAGCATATAATCATAATGAAAATTATACATTTTCCATTTCGATAGCTCTAAAACAGAAAACCCAATGTAAATGGGTTTATTATATTCAGTCCACACTCTACTCATTTCAATTACTACCATTTCGTCGTGAATTTTGACACAACTATGAAAGTTAGGTCTAGCAATAGGAGCTCTAGCCCCTAATCGCTTACCTTTACTCTCCCATTCACATACTATTTTAATATCCTTTCTTTTATCAACATTTTCCATAGTCTTACCGTACACTGCGTTGTTCAACAATTTAAAGAAATTTTGTTCAAATGAATTTTTAGCCAATGTTCTATGATGATTATTTAAATCAATAAATTTTTTTAAGCAATTTGATTGATTAAATTGAAGAATTTTATGAATTTTCTTTAAAATCAATCCATGTTTTAGACATTGTTGAAGGTTGCGATAATGTATTAAATAATTGGTTTTATTATTTAAATTTGTAATTAACTTTCGTTGTTTCATGCTTTCAATTTTTTTGTTTTCTGCACAAAATGGTGTCATTATGATAATCGTGCAGTACGGTTGGATATTCTAAATCAACCTCCAATATATATCCAATTTGGAATCTTCTTCTATATTATCTACAGTAAAGTCTTTACAGTTTTCAAGCCATGTAAAATTTTTATAGGGTAGGTATTGAGACATTGCAAAACCATATAAATTATTTACATCAAAGTACATTAGATAATTCGAATCTTTCGTAGAATCATAATCACTAACGTACTTATTGTTGGCTATGGAATGTCTTTTACTACATTGAACAATACCTCCCCTTATACCCTGCACAATAAAATTGTGCATGTCAATGTCAGTCAACAATTCCAACTCTATTTGAGTTGTTTTTAACATTGCATCCCAAGATAGTCCCGGGATAGTATAATATTGACATGGATCTAAATTATAAATGTCTTTACAAACTTTACGAAAACTCTCAAATACATCACAAAGCAATAAAACATCTACTTTTAAATATAATAAAAGATAGTCTAAAAGTGTGTTACATTTAAATGTTTGCCAAACCTTTTCAGCGTGTTCATAATCATCTACACTACACGATTCATTAGTAATTTTATTGAAGAAACATGATTGAGGTGGTAGCTGTGTTTCTTCGAGACGATCTACTGATTCTAAATAGTCATATGGAAAGACCCCTTTACGCTTCATTAAACTGAATTCATCATCATTTTGATAAATTGATTTTACAGTTGACAAATCATCATCGGACAAGTACCTAGCTAGTTTTTCTAAACTTGATGGCATAAACCGAACAGAATCTAGAAAACGGAGTTCTATTGTCTTTTTTTCATCATAATAATCATTAACTAGAATTTTTTTGGATATAGATACATATAATTCTTTATTTGAAGGAATTATATTTATATCACCTTCAATAGCTGAAAGTTCTCTAATAAACAAATGACAATCATATGCCGAAAAATTATGAAAAAATATAGGAATCAAGTTTGCGGTTTTATACTCTAAATTACACTTGTTATGCGCGGGACCCCTATATTCTCCCGTTAAATGACAATGATCAGCTACACGATCTTCAACAGGTAGACATTTTTTACAAATATGACAAATTGGGCCCTCTATTTATTTTATCTGTTGATGTAGTGTTAAGGAATTCATTGGTTTCACTACACTTAAATAATTCTTATAGATATCTCTCACATCCTTTACCAAATTTATAAAAAAAATGATTAGGTGAGTTATCACCATGATAGATTCTAAAAATGTCTAAACTAGAGTTATATATACATTTGATATAATAACTGTATGCAAATGGACTATGCTCTTGTATAGATTTTATATTCGTTGAATTTTGAATATTTACTGATTTAAGAATACATTCAAAATCAGCGTATACCACAAAAGGCACATTTATTTGCTTTTTAAAATTCTTAAAACTTATTAAATTATTGTCTGCAGTAGGCATCCTGGTTACAATTTTATTACAATGTTCTTTGTGTTTGCTTAATGATGACTCAGTATGAAAATGAATCAAACAGGTATTACATACATAAACGGATGACCTGTGCTATGTCTGTTGACTTTTTATCAACCTATAATGTAAATGATAAAAGTATATCATTATTCTAAGAACAATATATATATATATATATGTACCTTAGATCTAAATATATACATTGCATTACAATAAAGCTTTTTTCAACAAACATTTCCTAAAATCATTTATTATTGTTAGTTTGTTAGTTATACTTTGTTTTATTCCTTTTATTTTCTTATCAACTTTGTCTATTTTAACAGAATACATTTAAGATCGTAAACCAATAAATTCCTTAGTAATTCGAACATTACACTCATCTTTCATCACTCCCAAAACTTTTTTTATTCATGAGTGGGAAATTATAAGGGTTTTCTGTTTGATATGTGGATGTGTCAAAATGATGTACAATATCATTACGAATGTCATCATATAGATCATTTGATCTTATATTATATATGAAGGAATCAGTACCCATATAATTGAACTGAATATTTTCTTTGTATTTGGGTTTCATGTAATCGTTATAAAAATTATACACTTTCCATTTCGATAGCTCTAAAACAGAAAAGCCAATATAATTGGGTTAATTATATTCAGTCCACACTCTACTCATTTAAATGACTATCATAACTATGAAAGTTATGTCTTGCAAAAAAAAAACTTTAACTTTACTCTCCTATTCACATACTATATTAATATCCTTATTTTAATTAACATTTTCTATAGTCTTACTGTACACAGCATTGTTCAATAATTTAAGGAAATTTTCTTCAAATTATTTTTTGCTAATGTTTTATTATGATTACTAGTAGTGCCAACGACTTCGTCTGCGTGTCAATTTTAATTTTATAAAAAATTCCAATTTAACTATATATTCCAGAGTTCTAAAGATAGTATTAAAAATTTTTCATCTACAAAAATAAAAATACTGACAACTGTTTTAGTATCATAATACCAATAAAATTGGGTGCTTTCACGTTTGTTTCTCGATTTTGTCTACGAAATGACCTATTTTGATAAAAAAAATATTCAATATTGGAAGCCAGGTTCTAAGGTTTTTACGTGATGCTAACACAAACAGGCAGAAAGGCGGACAGATAGATAGAGAGATAGAAATTCAAAAGGTAGGTGTTTTGTATTCTATATCGATTGCTATCTACCCCAATAATATAATTTTCCAAAAAAAATTCATGTGCAGAAATGACCTCGTTACTGTTTTATTATATGTATAAATTTATTTCAGTAAATTCTTTTTATCATTTGGTTGATTAAATAATTGATTTTATTATTTAAATTTGTAACTAACTTTCGCTGTTTCATGCTTTACAAGTCATTACGATAATCATGTAATGCGATTGGATATTCAAAATCTTCCTCTAGATTTATATATATTAAAATCCTTACAGTTTTCAAGCCGCTTAAAATTTCTACAGGGTCGGTATTGCGACAATATCAATATTAATTCTTTGCATCAAAATACATTAGATAATTCGAATCTTTCCTAAAATCATAATCACTAACATTGTAAAATACCTCGCCGTATCCCCGCACAGTAAAACTGTGTATGTCAATACCAGTTAACAATTGCAAATCTATTTCAGTTGATTTTAACATTGCATCCCAAGATAGCCCCGGGATATTATAATAATATTGACATGGATCTAAATTGTAAATGTCTTTACAAACTAAACTTTTAAAGAGACAAATCAATAATATATCTACTTTTAAATATAATAAAAGATAGGCAAAAAGTGTGTTACATATGAATGTTTGCCAAACCTTTTCAGCGTGTTTATAATCATCTTCACTGCACTTCTCATTAGTAATGCTATTGAAGAAACATGATCGAGGGAGTAGCTGTTTCCTCGAGACAACTTACTGAATCTAATTAGTCATACGAAATGACACCTTTAGGCTTCATGAAACTGAATTCATTACGATTTTAATAAATTGATTTTATAGTTAAACAAAGAAGTAGTACTCGTAGTTCTGTTGAGTTTTTTTTCAAAACCATCATCATTAACTAAAATTTTTTTATTTACGTAAATGCATATAAATCTTCAGTTGAAGTAATGATATTTATATCACCTTCAATAGATGAAAGTTCTCTAATGAAGAAATGACAATCATATGCCGAGCAGTTATGAAAAAATATAGGAATGAAGTTTGCAGTTTGATACTCTAGCGCGGGATCGCTACATTCACACATTAAATGACAATGATCAGCTACACTATCTTCAATAGGTATAAATTTTTTATGAATATGAATAAAGATTTCAAATAATAAGATTTTCAACTTCAAGTGAAGATGCAATGAAAAAGCGTCAACATCTTTGCAATTCCTTATTCCATTTTAAAAACGTAGTTTTTATAAAACCATTTGTAAATGTATGTACATATAAATTTTTTTATTTCTTAATATTGGTAAACACATTCAGACTTAATAAAACTGCCTTCCAATACATGTTGGAACAGATAACTCCTGAACTGAAATGCAATATACGAAAGTATGCAATATCGCTAACAATAAAACTAGCAAATGTTCTGTGACTTTTTTTTTGCATTATCATGTAATTAAGCGTAGTATATAGGAGGTGGGAATACTGCAACACATGTTGAGAAGCCATTAAAAAGCCATTAAAAAGCCATTAAAAAGCCATTAAAAAGCAAAGGTCAAGAATGAGGGTCATTAAAGTAATAAACAAGTGTGAGTGTAATAAAAGTCAAAGATAATGATCATTAAAACGTCATAAAAAAAGGGATTGACAAGTTGAGTAAGAATTTATGAGTGTAATGATCTTATGTGTGTGTGGAAAGAAATGTAGGTCAGCATTTCTAATAATGCACTGTGTAGATAGAGACTAAGAAGTGGACGAATATGTGTGTGTGAGATGAAATTTTTTAAGGGTAATAAATTCTTGAAGTGTGAAGATCGGTTGTGTTTTTATGCATGTGGTAATGTTCTTAATTATTAAAATGAAAATGTGAAGTGTTAGTTGATATGGGTTGACATATTGATGAGCGTGATATTCAGATTAAGGTTTAGTGTAATGTACAAGCTCATGTACATATATGAACACAGCAGACACACATATTGATAAGTGTTAAAACATGCTAACAAGTGGAGTTATAGATAGAAATATAAATATTTTACACATTAGGAAAAAATAAACAATCTAGGAGAAGATCATTGAATTTAGATTTTTGGTTTTTGTTAAACAAAAGCGATATGTGATAAGAATGCTAAAGAAGAATTTTGTTTTTTTATTTTTACTTAATACTTTTGTATATTTATTTATATTTATGTAAATGTTTTACATTAGAGTGATTCTCATGCTATAAATACTTTATTGGTATTTTTATTCATTATAATTATTCAATAATTTATATTTGTAAAATTTTTTTTAAGATTTTTAAGAAGAATAAAGTACAGTTGCAGTCAAATACTTGAATTTCAAACTTGGTTTGTATATATTTGGGAGCGTTGATAAGGAGTCTTTAGCGTTTGGGTGTAATGCCATGGGTTTAATGCAATAACATTTCCAATGTAATGATTGATTTTATAATAAAATTGGTTATTAAAATTTTATTTTGAAAAATTCTAGTTTTCGGAAATTTTATTTTTTTTATAAAAAATTTATTCGTGTTTAGTTGTTCTTTTATTCTTAAAGGAATAAGTTATATATAACATTAGAATACAAAAGTATTAATGCGAAACTCCAGGATGATAAGAAAATTAATTTCGGATCCCATTATAATTTTCTCGGACGATGTGGATGAACAAGGATCATCAATAAGCCCATTTTCTTTCCAAGTAGAGGAAGGAGATATCTGTATCTCGTTGAGCTTTAGTAGTGAAAGCAGTGATGCGAATTTTGATATCCCCAACAACCAGCTGGGATATCACGAAAACTACTTCGATGACGAAGTTTTCGAATTCCTCTATGATAATGAAGGGGACAATATTATACTATCTGTAGAGGACTACTTTGATGAAGAAGGCGATAAAATAATGAGGGAGATTAATTTTTAAATTAGATTTAAGATTATATATACTTAAAAATAAAAAAATAATTTATGAATTGAAAAATATATATGTATAAAATAAAAAAATAAAAAAAAAAAAAAAAATCGTCTTTCCTTACTTTAGTTAAATATAATTAGGGTTATAATAATTTTTTCTTTTATAGTTTCATAATTAAGCATATATATATGCGACTATATATCGATTTATTACGCAAATTTTATATAAATTGTAAATAAATCCAACAAAGTTTGACAGTTTATTATAAATTATACAACGATGAACAGCAACACGGAATTAATTACATCTTTTAATAAGTTAAATGCAAGGCAGAGACTTAGTATCAGGGATATGATAGATTTAGAAGACTATCACATAACTGGAGCAGAGCGAATAACAACAAAATATGGAGAATCTGTTGTGCTAGAGTTGGGAACAAGTATATTTTACCTTCCTAAGAGGTTTAATTCGTTGAGCGACAAAGATGTTGAACTCTTATCTACAGGCGCTTATATGATTACAAAATGTCCTCCGAGTGATAATAGGGATAGCTCACTCTGCAGGTTGGAGTTAAAACCAGTTCCTCCAATGAGAGATTATTATCCTTATAATACATTTAAATGAAAAAAAATTAAATAAAGGAAATTAAAATGAAATCAAAACGTATTGTTTTTTATTTACAATTTTAATTAAATTCTAACTATAAGAGTTGACTATGATTAATCTATTGATTCAGTATTAAATGAAATTTTAAACTACAAGGATGAATACTATTGAAGAGTTTCTACAAAAATTTGGAAATGAAATTTTCGAAGAACATTTACAAGAAATAGAAGAGTTTAAAAATAAATATGTAGATTTTAGTAATTACATTATACCTTGTGACCATGATAATTCAAATGGAGATGTAGTTGGAATGTGTGGATGTTATTTCTTTCATAAGAACAAACTAAAAGTGATGGAAATTATTGAGCAGTATAAAAAATTATTTAACCTATTGACATCAACATCCGAAAATCATAAAGAATAATAAAAAATGAAGTTACTATATTTTATAGTTAATAAAACAACATTCTTATATATTTAAAAAATTATTTATTGCATTATTCTTACTTATTAATACGAGTATATAAATACATACATACGATTATTGCATTTTGATAAGTTTAGTTCTTATATAAATTCTTATTAACAAGGGTTCTAAATCTACTTTAAAAGGCGACTTTCGGATTGAAAAATCAATAGTCAACAATTGAGATTCGTAGAGAATGAATAAAATAATAAAAAATACTCTGCAATTTACTCAAGAACGTCAGCCTAAAATATATGACATGGTTTTTGAGATGGAATATTTTATAAATCTAAAATTAAAAGTTGTTTGCGGGTTTTCAACTATTCATGGATTTCAACCGATGATATGGCTTCACTACAATGATAAACATTTTATCGGATTCAGCCGAGAAGATTGGCTCCACCTAATGAGCTATAAGGACTACATCACCAACACGCTTTCTAAGCGAGAATTTTTACATTCAATTAACTTAATTGAAAATACAAGCGAAGAAGCTACGCAGTATACCTTCAAATATAAAAAGGGTGTATGCTATTTAATAGTCCGGCAAGGACAATTTAGAATAAAAATTGATCCTGAAACGTGGAAATCAATAATTCGGATAGGAGTATTTTTAACATCAATAGTATGTTGGAATGGAATTCTAAGGAAACAGTTATTACATTTTTATTACAATTACTTCATACCAACATGCTCCACAATGAGAAAGACTGAAATCCTATTGGGTGACATTAAAGGAATCCATGAAAGCGATACAGCAATAGATTTAACCCGCCTCTGTTATGAGATCGGAAAAAAAATGCAGAGAAAAATAATTACTGATATAAAAATTCATAGATTATATTTAAGAATGGAAAATAAATGAGAAAAAATTATTAAAAAAATTAAAGTTTTTCATTTTATCATTTCTTTATTTGAAAATTTATTAGAAACTGCAAACATAAGTGTCCACAAATAAAAGAATTACTTTTCTGATATCTTTTATAGTTGTATTTTATATTATATCCTAAATATCTTAATACTTCTAGAGGTGGTTGAAGATTTCCAAAACTGTCAAAATATTCCACATAATCATTATTCTTGTAGTAGGCTACCCAATGTGTACCATCTCCTCTATGAGAGTCTAAATTGATTATTCCACATTCAGTTTTGCGTGGAGTTTTAGGGAGTGTATCTCTCATATAAACTCCTCTAAAACAAGGAATATGCTTCTTTCCAAACGTTTTCAAATCCACATCGGAGAGAGGTCTATTGGGTAGCTGCTGTATTAGTTTTTTGATGCTTTCGTTTTATTATAAAATATTCCATATCCCTTTTTATAAGGTTTGAGATAGAGACCTTTACCCATAGCTATAGCCTCTAATGTTCTATTATGACGCTTATTCTCATCGAGCTGTTGCTTACCGTTTTTAGCTGTAGTAATAAACTTGGCAATTGACGAGCCACCTGAAGCTAAAGCACCTAATGCTCCAAGTGCTGTAAATATAGGCACAAGGGGTAGAATACCTCCAATCTTAGGAACGGTAATAACTCTTGGAATTTTAACTTCTGATTTTTTCCCACGAAATGATTCATCAATAACTTTTTTTGCCGTTTTTATTGCCTTTTTAACATTTAATGGTTTTTCCTTTTTTAAGATCATAGTTGCTGATTTAATTGCATTGCGAAAAAGGTTTCGCTTACAAGTTTTTTTAAGATTATTCATTTTAACACCTAAACCAAATTTTACTTTAGACTTCATTGCGTTAGTAACAAAATAAGCATTTATTTTTTCTCCAAGTGTGCTATCTTTAGCTTTTACTCGTTTCCAAGCCCTCTCGGCTAGTTCTCTATCCGCTTGATGTCGCTAACTAATATCAGTGTTTTGTGAATAGGTAATATCATGAATTTTACAAGCAGCATCTAAGGGATTGATTCCTTTATCTCCCCGTTGAATACGTTTATCCAGTTTCGTTCCAGGTCCACAAAATTGATAACCAGGTAGATGAAGCTCAGTTGGCAGTGAATTAATAAGCTTATTTACTAGTCCTTCTCCACTAACTACCTGTTTACCAATAACATTTTTCTTTGTGTACACCTTCATTTATAACAATTTATATCTGAAAATATATAAGTTGGCGAATACTAGTTAATATAAAGATAAAGATGATTATTTTATTTTACTCCTCATTTGCAAAGATGCGTTTGATAAAACAACATTCAAACATTTTAGTGAGAAATTTGGATTTTAATGAAAAAAATAATGTAACTAAACATAGCTGTCTTTTAACAAACTCTATAAGAGCATTAATAGTGGGGCCATCTAATTGCGGAAAAACTAACGTTATGCTTAGTTTGATTGAAAGCCCTAATGGATTAAAATTCAGAAACATTTACATTTATTCTAAATCACTAAATCAACCTAAATATCAATATCTAAGGAAACTAATTTCTTCGGTAAAGGGTATGGGCTTATATACATTTTCGGAAAATGAAGATGTTTTATCACCTGATGATGCTAAAGTAAATTCAGTAATGATATTTGATGATGTTGCATGTGAAAAGCAAAATAATATTAGATCATATTTTTGTATGGGGAGACACAACGATATTGATTCCTTTTATTTATGTCAAACATATACACACATTCCAAAACATTTAATACGTGATAATGCAAACTTAATTATAATGTTTAAGCAAGATGAACTAAATCTTAAGCATATATATAAAGATCACGTTGGAAGTGATATGAGTTTCAAAATGTTTCAAAACATATGTAAAGAATGTTGGCGTAATAAATATGGATTTTTGGTAATAAATAAAGATGATGAAATATGTAATGGACGTTATAGAAAAGGCTTCGATGTCTTCATTGAAGCTTAGTCATAATTAATCGTTAAACTACTTCAGACCTATAAAATTAATATTGATGTTATTTGTTTAACACAAATCAATAGCTATTTTACTATTAGTAATAATCTGTTTAAGTGTTTTGCTATACAAAGCGACTGTTTAATTGTTTAAATAAGCTGTTTGAAGAAGCTGTTTAGCTGTTTGAAGAAGCTGTTTAGCTGTTTGAAGAATCTGTTTAACTGTTTGAAGAATCTGTTTAGCTGTTTGAAGAAGCTGTTTAAAGATCTAATAAAATTTTTGATAATTTATTCATATTAATTAAGTCTCTTATACACAAACATGGAAGAAAATGTATTGAAAGAATTGGTAAAATCTAGAAAAATTTTAAAAAAGAAATTTGAAGCTATTAAACGCGGGGAAGAAGAAACAATCAACAAGTTAGAAAATACATTTAAACCCCTAACAGAACCTTTACAAAAACTAGTTAAATTATCTAGTGAAAGGGTATTGAAACCAATAGAAATTCGAGATGTAAAAACTAATTTTAAACATGATACTATAACTAAAAACAAAAATAGTATTGTGGCTAGCACCCCGATGAAAAAAGACCATTTTGATTCGTTATCAAAAACAAGTGATGTTAAAGAAGAAGAAGATGTTGATTTAGATAATGAATCCTTTTATTCACAATCTGATGATTGGCAATTTGATTTAACAGACCTATATAAAAACAAAAAGCTTGATACAATATTTGGACCTTACAAAAATCAAAATGGCGACTGGAAATTTGGAAATTCGGATCTAAAGATAAGCGATGAAAAAATAATGATAGGAAATAAATCTTGGGCGTTAACTCCTGGTCTATACTCATTACTCTTTCATAAAAGGCCAGAGCACTATGACTCATCAGAATTAGATATATATAAACGAATTTTGATGGATACAAGTGCACACAGAAGAAACTTTGATCCTAATAATCAACTAAAAGGAAATAGAGGCTATAAATATAAGGAAATAATTAATAAGCTATTTGCTACTACTCACATTGGTGAAGGTTTAATGAAAGTAAACCTTAATAAACCAAACTATATATACTGGGATGATCCTAATGAAATAGTAGACCGGTTAAAGCTGTTGGTGGCATCACAACAAGCTGGTAACAAAAACCATTCTAATGAGATAATATCAATAATTGAGGAACTAAAGGAATCAAACATAATTGAGTAGTTGTAGTAACAATAAGAATGACTGTTGATAAATTTGGCCATTACTTCAAAAAGCATAGTAGTGACTTGAAAACTAAAAATCTTTTAAAAAAATTTATTTTTATCCTCGATGGGAACAATATAAACGTAGAAAATAGAAGAATTATAAATATAGCCTCACCGTTGAACGAATTTGATGCTGTTAATAAAACTTATATGAGTTTAGAAATCAAACGTATACAAGAAGAGTTGAAAAATTATATAAGCGAAGCATTGAAATATTCAAACACAAACTTTATAAACAAGTTCGAAGAAAGAATTAATAAAATTGAACAATACATTTCCAATAATAATGAAACGGAGAAACTTAAAGAGGAGTATGATTCCCAGTTGAATATAATTAAAAATAACATAAAATTGTTACAAGATTCGTTGACAAAGGATATTGATAATGATGTTAAAATCATTGAAAAAGCTGTGAATGATCAGATATACAGTGCAAATAAAGACTTTATAAACAGTATCGAAGAGAGATTTAATAAGATTGAGGATTATATTTTCAAGTGGATTAATAACAACTCTATTAAAGTGGATGTTGTAAAAAAACAAAAGCTGGAACCACCACCTCCAATTAAATTATCATAATATAAGCAAGCATATTTAATAATCAAGAGTAACACAACGCATATGTAATCTATACAGACATGAATACTGATAAGAGAGAAATAGTTAATGAACTACTTTCACGAGCGCGGAAAAAGTTCTTACGACGTCGAGTTATAATGAAGGGAATAGACGATCTCTGGCAAGCTGATTTGGTAGAAATGGGGAATTATTCATCTAAAAACAATGGATTTAAATATATGCTAACAGTCATTGATACATTTTCAAAATATGCTTGGGCCGAATCACTTAAGTCAAAAACTGCAGCAGAAGTTTGTAAGGCATTTCGCAAAATATTTCGTATGGGGCGTATACCTAGGAATTTACAGACAGATGATGGCAAAGAATTTTTTAATAAGGAGTTTGAAGCATTAATGAGAAAACATTCAATAAATCATTACTCTACATATAGTGTTATGAAAGCTTCAATTGTTGAACGCTTCAACAGGACATTGAAAGAAATGATGTGGAAAGAGTTTAGTAACAATGGATCTTATAGATGGATTAGCATTTATAAAAGTTTGATTAATCAATATAATAAAAAAATACACGGAACGATCAAAATGGCTCCTATTCATGTAACTCATGAACACGAAAAACATTTACTGAATACTGTATACAATCATTTAAAACTGTTTAAAGCTTCACGGTTTAAGGTTGGAGACTATGTACGTATTAGTAAATATAAGCACGTCTTTGAAAAGGGGTATACACCAAATTGGACAACAGAAATATTTAAAATTAGATCGGTACAAAATACTTACCCAGTCACATTCATACTCGAAGACTATGAAGGAAATGAAATAAAAGGTGGATTTTACAAGGAGGAGTTACTACGCACTCGTTTTCCTAATACATACTTAGTTGAAAAAGTATTAAAAACTAAGGGTGATAAAGCATATGTAAAATGGTTGGGATTTTCAAGTCAGCATAATTCTTGGATAAGTAAAAATGAAATATTGTAAAACTAGTAATAAGTTAAAATAAATACATATATTAAATAAAAACAAACTGTAAATAGCGTTTTTTATTTATTTACATTCAATCATTCGTTATGTCAATAACATTAGCACTGAGCGGGAATTCTTCAATTTTAACGCCAAATTTCTTTCCGCCAATAGAGTTAGCGGCAGATTATGAATGTTCTCTAATTGATTTTCATTCATATAATTCGATTCCCAACGTAGACTATGATAATAATCTTTTCCATATTGGAGATCAAATAATTGAAATTCCTATAGGTTCTTATGAGTTGCAAGACATAGCTGATTACATAATCGCAGAATATAAAGAAAAAAATGATAATAAATCAATTGTCGTTGAAGCCAATAACAACACTCTACAAATTGAAATAACATCCTCACATGATACAATTTTCTTTGATCGAAAAAGATCTGTTGGTAGATTACTTGGTTTTAGTAGTGGTGTTTTAAAGCCTGGTATAAAACATTTGTCGAATCAGCCAGTAAATATTTTAAAAGTTAATGCTGTGCAAGTTAAATGTAATATAATACGAGGAGCATATATGAATAATTTTCCAGCACACATACTTCATGAGTTTGCAGTGGATGTTCCTCCAGGTTATAAATTAGACGTTATCCCGAATAATCTAATCTATTTACCAGTGAATGTGAAGGAAATAACATATCTTAAAGTTTGGATTGTTGACCAAGAGGATCGCTTAATAAACTTTAGAGGAGAAGAAATAACAATTAGATTGCATTTGAGACCAAGGGAAATATGATTATTTACAATAAAACGGCGGAAATAAAAGTTAGCGAAAACATTCCACTAGAAACTGTTAAAGCTAGAAGACCTAAATTAACAGAAGAAAATAAAGCATTTTTAAGATTACTTCAGTTAAAAGTAAAGAAAAATGTCTGATATACTAAATGTTATGGAAACTCCTATTACAGATGAGAATATAATAAAAAAGGATTATCATAGTTATGTACCCTACATTCAATCATTTAAGAATAATGACGAGATTCGAATTACTCTGCAAAATCAAGACTTGTATGTTCTTCCTAGTGAAAGCTACTTATATGTAGAGGGAAATATAAAAAACTCTAACGGGGAGAACTCTCCAAATACCAGACTAAGAAATAATTGTGTTGCGTACTTATTTGATGAAATACGTTATGAAATTAATGGTGTTGAAATTGATCGTACACGATACTTGGGAATGTCTAGCACAATTAAAAACTATGTTTCTCTTAATGAATTTGAAAGCAATATGATGAGAAATGCTGGATGGAGTGTTTCTGGAGACTTAGACATGCAAATATTTAATTTTTATATACCCCTTAAACTATTTTTGGGATTTGCCGAGGATTTCAATAAAATAATATTAAATAGCAAACATGAACTCATTCTTTTACGGAGTTCAAATGATGAGAACGTTTATTACTCAACAAATGATAAAGAAAATCTTACTTTATTGATTACGAATATTACGTGGAGAATTCCACACGTACAAGTCTCAGACTCTAAAAAACTGCAAATAATGAAGATTATTAAGGATGGTATCTCTTTACCCATAGCATTTCGGAGTTGGGACTGTTATTTTAATCCTACATTCTCTGGCGGAAGAAACCATATTTGGAATGTTAAGCTATCAATTAACCGAGAGAGGCCTAGATTTCTATTATTCGTGTTAGAAAACAATAAGAAATATATTCACTCTGATTTAAAAAATATAAAAGTACATTTAAATTCAGATTCTTATCCGTACGATGATTTAAATTTAAAGATTACAGAGAACCGCTATGCTATTTTATACGATATGTATGCAAAATTTCAACAAAATTATTATATGAAGCCTGCACAACCACTTCTTTCCTGTGAGAAGTTTAAGGAAAACCCAATTGTCGTTATTGATCTAAGCTATCAAAATGAAATGGTTAAAAGCGGACCTATTGATGTTAAAATTGAGTTTGAGACTGCGGTTCCGATTCCTACAAACACAAATGCTTATTGTTTAATTATCTATGATCGCTTGATGAAGTACACCCCGTTAACAGGAATTGTTCAGAAAGTTATTTAATGATTAATTTACTATACAATTTTATTACATACCTTGTTTTCCTTTTTGTTCAATTTAATGTAAAATTAAAGACATAATAAAGTTTTGTTTTAAATTAAATGGATTTTATTTATTTATTTATTTATTTGTATATACAAAAGTATTAGTTTTTAATCCTATATAGCTTAAAATATAAATCTTGTTTATTATTCATATGTACAACTCGTTCTTATTTTTTCTAGTTGATGTCTTCTAATTCATTTAATAACTTATCTAATTCATATTGACCATCACCACTATCCAATTGATAATGATACCAAGCATATGTATTTATATGATTATTCATAATTTTACGCTTAGTATCATTAAAACTTAAAGCTACTTTATTAATTTCATTAGTTAAAATATTGTGTAATTTTGATGTAAATGTATACATACAAGCCATTACTGTTTCCTTAGAAAATAAAACATTTTTATAAATATCTATATTATAATTTTTTACTATACACTTTTTAACTCCCTTAGCCTTTTTTATATCATTTGCCTTGTCAATTGTATATGCGTAAACTTTTGGAGCTAAACCAACATACTCTGTAATAAATTTCCCCTCTGTCTCATCTTTCATCATACCCAATACCTTTTTATTCAAAAGAGGAAAACTAAACAGGTTACTTTCTGAGTATGATGAAGTATCAAACCGATCTTTCAAATCATCTTTTATATCACTATAAAAATCATTTGTTTGAATAGAATATATAAAAGAGTCTGTATCCATATAATTCAAACTTATCTTCTCCTCGTATTTAGGTTTCATGTATCCGTAATGAAAATCGTACATTTTCCATTTTGATAACTCCAGAACACAGAAACCTAAATAAATTGGCTTCGAGTAATATGTAGTGGTTTTATTCATTTGTATTGCCCACAATGATTCTGTAAATTGTGATATGCTATGGAAATTAGGTTTTGAAATCAATTCTCCAATTCCTAGATGATTGCGGCTAGTGCGACCCCATTCACTAACCAATCGAACATCTTTTCTTTTATCAACATTTTCCATGGTTTTACCATACACTGCATTATTTAATAACTTATAAAAATCTTTTTCAAAGGTATTTTTAGATTTTTTTCTATACTCTGTATTTAAATCAATATACGTTTTTAACCATGGTTTCTGTTTAAATTGGAGAATCCGATAAACTTTTTCCAAAACCAATCCATTATTTAAACATTGTTCTAGTGTTTTATAATGTATCACATATCTTTTCTTATTTGAAAGATCGGCTATCAATTTTTCATGCTTACTACCTCCAATAATTTTGTTTTCAGCACAAAATGGTAAATCATTATGACGATCATGACAGTTTACAGGGTAAGTCAAATCAACCTCATAAATGTAACCTATTTCGGAATTAGGCGAAATATCCCTTGGATGTATAAAATCATTTGTCCAAGTAAAACCTCCATATGGGAGAGATTCTGACATAGCCCAACCGTAGAGGTTATTTGCATCTAAATATAAAATATATTCAGAAGGTTTTGTTGCATCATAATTACTTAAATACTTATGATTTGCTTTACTATATCTCTTACTACACTGAGTAAGGCCACCTCGAATCCCGCGTTTGATAAAATTATACATTTCTAGATCCGTTAGTAACTCTAGCTCAATTTGTGTATATTTTAGCATGGCATCCCATGAAAGACCGGGGATTGTGTAGTAATGAGATGGATTTAGATTATATATTCTCTTGCAAACACTTCGAAAGTTTTCAAAAATATCTGTTAGCAAGAGGACATCAGTTCTTAGATATACTTTCATATAGTCCCGTAGAGTAATACAATTAAATTTTTCCCATACATTTTGAGCATGCACATAGTCTTCTTCTGAACATTGCTTATCATTTAGTTTACTATAAAATAATTCAATTGATGGAAGTGCATTTTCATTAAGTTTTTCAAAAGTGTTAACATATTCATAAGGAAAAACACCCTTTCGCCTCATAAGGTTAAACTCTTCGGAATCTGAAAAACTTTTTCGAACTGACATCAAGTCATCGTCAGCTAAATTTGAAGCTAAAACATCTAAGCTTGATGCCATGAATCTATAAGAGTCTAAGAATCTTAGCTCGATTTTTTTCTGTTCTTTTTCTTTACGAATTTCATCAAGTTCTTTTTGAATTATAGAGTATGGAATATTTTTAGAAATTTTATCTCTACGTAATTCACTTAACAAATTCTCAATTTCCTCATCACTATAGATGCGTATTTTGTGAGACAAAGAAATATATTGTTCTTTATTCAATGGTATAACATTTGTCTCACCTTCAAAATTCAATAAGTCTTTCACAAATAGATGACAATCATATGAAGAAAAGTTGTGAAAAAATATAGGTATAAAATTAGGAATTTTATAATTTAAATTGCATGAATTATGTGCTGCTCCTCTATATTTTCCTGACATATGACAGTGATCCCTAACAGTTGGTTCATTACCTAAAGTTTTGCCACATATATGACAATTTTTAGCACAATTGAAATTTTTTCTTTCTAAGGGAGTTAAGGTATGTATAGGAACAATTTTCTCAAAGTGTTTTTTATAAATATCTTTACATTCCCTAATTAAATTATTAACAAAGTGTTTACCTACATTTACATCCTTACTACTATCTACAAAAATTTTAAATCTATTTAAATTCTTATTAAAACTACAGTTAATATTAAAAGCATATGCACACGGTATATGTTTATTAATAAAGTTAGAACTACTTTGATTATCACTACTTACAGCTATATCTTCCTGTATACATTCAAAATCAGCATAGACGGTGAAGGGGACATCCATCTGCCTCTCAAAATGTTTATAGCTAAGGAATGATTTCTCCCCTTGCGGCATCTTTGTAATGCATCCACCACATTCTTTTTCTTTGTGTATTGCCATTCTATCTGGCAAGTATGTATAGTAGAGGCATGCATTGCAAATAAGCGTATGTCCGTGATGCAATGATATTTGACCTGCTAGTAGTCTAGAAAGAAATTTAAAATATTAAAATCTGTAATTCCACAAATGGATAAAAAAATTAAAATAAAAACAATTGTAAAATGTATTACCTTGATATATTTTTAATCAATATAAAATGATATTTTTCGCCACATTCACTCTCCAATAACATTAAATTTATATGCAGCTGCTTTTCTGTGCTTGTGATATAATAAGGTCCAATTGTGGTCTCTGATTTATGGTCATAGCCAAACACATTGATACTTATATCATTATTATTTTTTTCAAACATTTTAATATCTTTAATATCCGTTGGAAACTTCATGCCACTAAAATTCAATACGCGTCCACATTCCAAGCTAATCATTGCATTGGTTATGTCATCAATTCCATAAGTCGATGGGCGGTTTAATATCTTTTTATCTCCCTTGTACAATGCTGCTATTATACTCCACTTAAAACAAAAATTGTCGTTGTTTCTGACATTAATAATGCATTTCTTTTTCGCCAACTTTAATGGTGTAGGAACATATTGTGAACCAGAAATCGGTGATGCCTTGTTTATATTTATGTCCAGCCACTTGAGCTGAACGAGTGTCCACCCTGAATCTCTTTCCTGAAATTCAGACATTTTTGTTTTTATAGCTTCAATATGTATTTTCAAAGCTGTATCCACATCATCTGCTCTTGATAAACGCATCATTTCCGTCACGTGATACATGACCGTTTCTGGTTTTAACTCATTAGCTGGCAATTTATATCGCGCTGCTAATTCCAAGTTAAATTTAACAATAACTTGATCTGCCAGACTAGCATTCAATAGTTTTTTTAAAAGGTTATATCCTTCCTCTAAATAGCTTTCAACATTCAAATTGCTATCATTTTTAGGGAAACGATACGTTAAAAGGCGTGATTGGAACTTACTTTTCATTAAGTGAACTGTGCTTCTCACCGCCTTATAGATATTCAATTTATGATGTATGTCTGCACAATGATTAAACCATTTCATTGATTCTACATCAATATTGCAATCCTCGCATTGTACCATAGATTTTTCCTCTATTTGTTGTAGTTTTAAGGGAGTATATGGAGCTGATTCCGAGCTTAGCTTACGCTTCCTGGACGCAGTGGACGTTGATGGCATATCCTGATTCTGCAGAGGCATTTGTCGGTTAACATCATGCAATTTCGCATGATTTTTTTTCTCTATGTATATTAAACATACATGAGAACAATAAACACAGGGACTATGAATCTCTAGATGTATTTTTAGAGAACGGTTTGTATCGTAATTGTTTCCACAAATATAACACACGAAACTTTTACAAGACATTTTTTTCACTTATTTTTAGCTGACTGACTGGCTTCTTAAGCAAACACGATATACTAATATTAAATTCTTAGCACTAGATACTTTATATAATTTTTAGGACTAACCCTTTTGCGAAGTGTGTGTGTGTGTGTGTGTATGTAGCATGAAAACCACACTTATACAAAGTATTTAAGTGTTCTACAAAGATACAAAATTTATTAAATTAAATCAAAACTAATAAGCAATTAGCTGTCAAAATTTATTACTCTTTGAAAAAAAAATTCCCTTGACCTATATTCTTTCTATACTCATACAATTATTACACAATTCAAGTATTTGACTGCAACTGTACTTTATTCTTCTTAAAAATCTTAAAAAAAATTTTACAAATATAAATTATTGAATAATTATAATGAATAAAAATACCAATAAAGTATTTATAGCATGAGAATCACTCTAATGTAAAACATTTACATAAATATAAATAAATATACAAAAGTATTAAATAAAAATAAAAAAACAAAATTCTTCTTTAGCATTCTTATCACATATCGCTTTTGTTTAACAAAAAACCAAAAATCTAAATTCAATGATCTTCTCCTAGATTGTTTATTTTTTCCTAATGTGTAAAATATTTATATTTCTATCTATAACTCCACTTGTTAGCATGTTTTAACACTTCTCAATATGTGTGTCTGCTGTGTTCATATATGTACATGAGCTTGTACATTACACTAAACCTTAATCTGAATATCACGCTCATCAATATGTCAACCCATATCAACTAACACTTCACATTTTCATTTTAATAATTAAGAACATTACCACATGCATAAAAACACAACCGATCTTCACACTTCAAGAATTTATTACCCTTAAAAAATTTCATCTCACACACACATATTCGTCCACTTCTTAGTCTCTATCTACACAGTGCATTATTAGAAATGCTGACCTACATTTCTTTCCACACACACATAAGATCATTACACTCATAAATTCTTACTCAATATGTCAACCCATATCAACTAACACTTCACATTTTCATTTTAATAATTAAGAACATTACCACATGCATAAAAACACAACCGATCTTCACACTTCAAGAATTTATTACCCTTAAAAAATTTCATCTCACACACACATATTCGTCCACTTCTTAGTCTCTATCTACACAGTGCATTATTAGAAATGCTGACCTACATTTCTTTCCACACACACATAAGATCATTACACTCATAAATTCTTACTCAACTTGTCAATCCCTTTTTTTTTTATGACGTTTTAATGATCATTATCTTTGACTTTTATTACACTCACACTTGTTTATTACTTTAATGACCCTCATTCTTGACCTTTGCTTTTTAATGGCTTTTTAATGGCTTTTCAACATGTGTTACAGTATTCCCATACGTTTTAATGATCATTATCTTTGACCTTTGCTTTGACCTTTGCTTTTTAATGGCTTTTCAACATGTGTTGCAGTATTCCCACCTCCTATATACTAAGCGTTGGTAAGGATATTAATACACTTGGCGTAAGTGGAGTGTGTTTTTTTCCATTTCCGAAACTAAATTTTGAAATTGCTTTGATAAGCTTGTTGTCATTTTAAATTTATTTATTGTGGTTTGATTTTCGTTGCAAATACCCAGCAAAAAGTGTTAGAAAATTTAATCAAGTTTTGAATTAAGAATATCTAACCTAAAGATTTTAACAAGGTGTTGACACAAGTGTACATAAGGACGAATTCTTTCCAATGTCACAACATGAAGTTGACGCTGGTTTGGGTTTAAGCGATAACGATCTTATTTGCCCAAATATACCAGCAACATATCAAGCAACACGACATCCTATGGTCCATAAATGCGAACTAGATTTACTGAATGACCAACCCAAACCAAGATGTAATTTTCAACAACTAGAAGACACTACTATATGGCAGCATCTATACCATTCAAACAAATATATGTTCGCTACAACAGATACAATAAAATTGAATACAGTATGCGGCAACGATATTCTACACATTACATTAGAAGGCAGCGGTTTAGTTACTTTTCGTCCAGAGTGCGTCATTAAAAATGATCTTCTTACGATACAAGGTCGTCAACAAATTATTACTTAATTACAAACATCACCTACTCTCTTCATACCCGCAATTGGTTGGTCAAAACAATACGCCAGTATGAACTTCAGCGCAAAGGAATTCTAATCCTCAATACACGAACTTGAAGCAATGCAACAGGAGTTAGCTGAAATTTTTAACACCACACTCCCTGCTAACGAAATCAATCTTACTACACATGGAGTAATTATCGGATACGTAGCCGGTGCATTATTGTTAGTAACCATTGTCATTTTCGTCTTCAAATATAAAAGGTTCAAAAATAATTTCAATCCAACTCCTCAACAACAAACTATCGAATGTTAGGAAGACCAACCGCCAGTTATCATAGACTTGTTACATACATGAGGATCGTCAACAAATTATCGACCACTGGTCAACATGGGGGAGCATGTTGACACTTATGTCAACACATTAGTTTTTAAATTTATATTTTCTGTTTGAACCCGTTTTTTTTTTAAATAAGTTAAATGAACCTTTATTTTTATTTTGTCTACAATTAATTCATTCAGCATTCTTGCTGATTTAACATATGTAAATAAACACTTTTTATTATTAAGTTAAATAAACTTTGTATTTTATTTATTCTTGCTTATTAATTAATTAAACATTTTTTGTTTGTAACATATTTCATATTATTGCTTGTTATACACTATTTGCAAAATTTAAATGTATGTAAGTAGGAAAAATTGTGCAGAAAGATAGATCACGTTCATTAACCGACTTCAAAAAAGAAGGAGGTTATACAATTCGGCTGAATGTTGCTTTTTTTATATTTGTGCCCGCAGAACTCAGTTATTTCTGATCCGATTTTGAAAATTTTCGGTAATATGATAGATTATGCTTACAGATTGTCACGTTTTCAAAACAGCTCATAATCTTAAAAATTAAAGGGTATCCCCATAAAACACACACATTTTTTACGTGTATTATGAACTCTAAAGACCGATTCTTTAAAATTTAAAATTACTGCGTATTACTACAGCTCCCAAAAACAAAAAATTATACAAAAATAAATCCAAAAAGTAAAGGGTGCACCCATAATTTATGTAAATTTACTTTTATGGGTCTATTTTTTGAACCGTTACAGACAAACGTTTGCACATTGGACAGAATGTCGATTGCTATGAACATTATAGTAACAAATATAATATTACAAATTATAAATTAAAGGGTGCGCCAATAGTTCATTAAATTTGATGTATATGGCCATACTTTTGAACAGTTGTAGATAGACGCTTGAAATTTTCAACCGAACCTGTATAGCTAAGTCCGCCATAACAACAAGTATAAAATTTAGATATGGAAGTTAAAGGGTGTTCCAATAATAAATGTAATTTTGTGTATGTGACCAAACTTTCGAACCGTTATAGACAGACCTGTATTGCTAAATCCACTATATCAACGAGTTTATAATTTGAATATAGCAATTAAAGGGTGTCCCATACTTGATGAAGATGCACTTATATGAGCCTATCTCTTGAACTGTTATAGATAAACGCTTGTAACTTTGACGCAATGTCGGTTGCTATAGCCGTTATAGTGACAAGTATAATATTACAAATTATAAATTAAAGGGTGCGCCAGTAGTTCATTAAATTTGATGTATATGGCCATACTGTTGAACAGTTGTAGATAGATGCTTGAAATTTACAACCGATCCTGTATAGCTAAGTCCGCTATTACAACAAGTATAAAATTTGGATTTGGAAGTTAAAGGGTGTTCCAATAGTTAATGTAATTTTGTGTATGTGATCACACTTTCACACCGTTATAGACAGAACGCTTAACTTAGAAAAAGACCTGTATTGCTAAATCCGCTATATCAACGAGTTTATAATTTGAATTTAGAAATTAAAGGGTGTCCCGTAATTGATGAAGATTTACTTATATGAGCCTATCTCTTGAACCGTTATGGATAAACGCTTGCAAATTTGACGCAATGTCGACTGCTATGGCCGTTATAGTAACAGCTGATAATATTTAAAATTATAAATTAAAGGCTGCACCAATAGTTCATTTAGTTTGGTATATGGTCATACTTTTAAACAGTTGACATACGATTAAAATTTACAAAGAAACTGTTCCACTAACTCCTCTACAACAACAAGCATAAAATTTGGATTTGAAAATAAACGGGTGTCCCAATTGTTGATACAATATGGTGTATGTGGCCAGACTTTTGAACCGTTATAGATAGACAGCTGAAATTTACAATGGACATGTTTTGCTAAGACCACTATAACAAGAATTTAGAAAGTAAAGGTGTTCCCAAAATTAATGTAATTTGTTCTATATGACCGTATTTATTGAACCGTTGTATACAAACGCCTTAATTTTGGACAGAATATCCACTACTTTATTTGGTATAATAAGTATAAAAATGTTATTTATTATTAGCACCAGCGGAGTATACAGACTTACTTGTACTTGCAACCATACATACATCGGACAAACTGGACGAACATTAAAAACAAGGTTTACAGAACACATACGATCATACAAAAGGAAAAGGGAAGACTCCAATTTCGCAAAACACCTCAACACACATAGACACGAACCAAAGGAAATAGATGAATGTATGACAGTATTACACCCAAGTAAAAAAGGACGAAGACTAGACATTCTTGAAAACATGGAAATTTACAAAACACGAACGTTTAACAGAGACATTATTAACGAACAGGTAAACACAACCTCTGACACGATTTTTACACCACTAAAATTACTAAAACACTCTTACAAAGGAAAAACACCCACAGACGGTCACTTACCTATCCAATAATAAAAGACCCAAATATTAACTATTTACCCTAATAAACAAGACAGATATCAGGGAATCTACCTGCATAATACTATTTAAACGGACAAAAATTACCTAAACCCACCACCTTTTATTCTTAAGACTATCTATTTTTAACACTATCTCTTCAGTTTTAATAAAAACGCGGCTTGAAAATGATGTTATCACATCGAAAGCGCTCGCCGAACATCCAAAGTACACAGCCAGTGACGACGGTTATTACCGAAAATTATAACAACAGTTTATTATATACTGTCGGAATCAACCCAATTAATTTAATAAAAATGTTATTTATAAATTAAATAGTTGATATAATTTGATGTATATGGGCAAACTGTTCAACCGTTACAGACAGACAGTTAAATTTACACAGAACCTAATTGCTAAATCTACTGCAACAACAAGTATATAATTTGAATTTGGAAATTAAAGAGTGAGCCTATAGTTGCTGCAATTTGATGTATATTGCCAAACTAGTGAACAGTTGAAAAAGTATAAAGTTTGAAGATATAAGTGTGTCCGAATAGTTAATGTAACCTAATTCATCTGGCCATACAATCTATATATTATAGGCAGACAGATGAAATCTGTTTTGAAGTCGGTTTTTTTTCGCAAAAGTTATTTTTTGATAAAATTAAGAATCACGGTTCAAGTGCCGGCGGTTCAATAGTGTTATCAAAACTACAAGAGTCACGCTTCAAATGCCGGCGGCTCACAATAGTGTAAACACATCAAGTATTAACACAAGGCATGAGTCTTTTATAATCAATTACTGAGAATTGATTACATTAATTATTGTTGGAAATAAGGATGATCATAAGTACGTATTTAAGTTATTCTCTTTTAACTTAAAAAGCTAGTTGTTATAATTTTCGGTAATAACCGTCGTCACTGGCTGTGTACTTCGTACGTTCGGCGAGCGCTTTCGATGTGATAACATCATTTTCAACCCACGTATTTGTTAAAACTGAAGAGATAGTGTTAAAAATAGATAGTGTTAAGAATAAAAGTTGGTGGGTTTAGGTAATTCTTTGTCCGTTTAAATAGTATTATGCAGGTAGATTCCCTGATATCTGTCCTGTTTATTGGGCTAAATAGTTTAATATTTGGGTCTTTTATTATTGGATAGGTAAGTGTGACCGTCTGTGGGTGTTTTTCGTTTGTAAGAGTGTTTTAGTAATTTTAGTGGTGTAAAAATTGTGTCAGAGGTTGTGTTTACCTGTTCGTTAATAATGTCTCTGTTAAACGATTGTGTTTTGTAAATTTCCATGTTTTCAAGAATGTCTAGTCTTCGTCCTTTTTTACTTGGATGTAATACTGTCATACATTCATCTATTTCCCTTGGTTCGTGTCCATGTCTGTTAAGGTGTTTTGCGAAATTTGAGTCTTCCCTTTTCCTTTTGTATGGTTGCAAGTACAAGTAAGTCTGTATACTCCGCTGGTGCTAAATTATCTATAATGTATATAGATCCTTTATGTCTAAGGAAACGAGTCTCGTTTTATCAGTGATTTTGATGTCCTTAATTTTGTTTATTTTCTCTTTTAAGAATGTGGTAAGGTGTTTGACCAAGTTATATGCAGGCGCTGGTTTGTAATTTAGTACAAGTCTGATTGGGATATTTTCTTTATGAATTTTGGGTTGTGCTCTGAGTGTAGGGGGTCCTGGGTTCATGTTCATGTATATGTATAACTTTCCGTCAGTAAACGTTTTGCTGCGTTTTAGTAAGCTTCGTATTTCCTTTTGGAATGAATCGGTTATGTCATTCTTAAATTTTGTGCATTTTGCTTGTTGAATGAATTGTTGTGTTTTCTCTATATAATCTTTCTTGTGCGTTATTACAGTTGTGTTCCCTTTGTCTGCTTTAGTAAGTAATAGATTATTATTTCGGTGTTTTACTTTTATCTGTCTAGTAGTTTTTTGTTCGTCAGTATTAGTTTTAGATGCAGTATGTTCTGTTATTGTTTTTTCAAGCACATCGGCTATCTTTTGTCTCATGCGTTCTTGTCGGTCAGTTGGTAAGTGTGTAATAGTAGCTTCGGCGTCTACAATTTGGATTTCAATTGTTTTTTGTATTTTGCCAAGAGGTAGATTATGTTTTAGTCCCTTCTCCATAAGTTTTGTTTCATTGTCGCTTAATTCTATGTTTGTCAGGTTTTTCACCCGTGGACGTTTTTTAGTCTGTTTGTTGAGTTTTGTAAATTTTATTTCCATCCGCTTGTATTTGTCAGTCATCTCATTTTGTATCCTTTCATGTAAGTTGTGTAAAAATGCGGGATATAAATGGTAAAGATTATGTCTTGTTAACAAGCCTGTTACTTTTAAGTGAAGATGATAAGTTTCCTTATTGAGTTTGTCTTTTTTAATGTAAAGTGAGCGTATCTCAGTCTTTATCCATGCCAGTTGGGCTACACGCTTTGCGCGTTGGGAAGCGTATGTTTGGTTCTTAATGTTAATAGTTATGTAACCTGGAGTAATGTTGTTATTAAGACATTGTTTGTTGTATCGTATGTTTGCTATTGTCTTGTGTAGTTGTAGTGTGTTGTTAGTAAATCTAGTTAATAATACCTTAGCTTGACTAGCTGTATCCGGTATTATTATCATATTATCACATCGAAAGCGCTCGCCGAACGTACGAAGTACACAGCCAGTGACGACGGTTATTACCGAAAATTATAACAACAGTTTAATATATACTGGTGGAATTAACCCAATTAAAAAACTAGCTTTATTACTACTCGTACTTCCTTATTTTTGCGAACTAATGTAATGTGTTTTGTAAGCGAGTAACAGAAAAAATATGGGAATCACAAAACTTAGTCATTGTATGGCAAGTACTTTTTACGGTAATGTGTAATTGTTTGCTGGGTATTGATGTCGATAGAGAGAAAATGTTTTATCGAGTCTTTCCTATTCCCCGAATCGATGAAACATTGGATCAATTGGAGAACAGCAGATATTTCACTAGTCTAGATCTTGCATTTGGGTATCATCAAGTACTGCTGGACAAGGGATATAAGAAAAAACGGCTTTCAGCACAGACAGAGGACATTATGAGTACAACAGTATGCCGTTTTGGTTGACAAGCGCTCAGCAACGTTGAAAGGGTCAAGAATGTGGACGGGCCTCCAAGGTTTGGATTGCTTCGTCTACCTCGATGACATAGTCATTTACGGAAGAAATGTAGCAGACCATGAAAGAAAACTGTAACGGCGAAAGTCAACATTAAAATATATTTATGTTGTACCATTTATTTTGTTATTTTTTGATGAGTTTTTATTTTAGTATTTGTTTGAAATTAACGGTCGGGAGATGCGTCTCGCCATCTTTGACTCGCGAATAACTCTATCAAAAGCAGTCAGCTGTTAAAAAAAATAAAGCATCACATCTGTCATTCAGTCAAACACACAAATTAGTTACATGTATGGGTGATTGTGTGTGTGCGTTGGAAACAGGTATGAAAGGCAGAACAAAATGTAAAATCGGGCAGTTTGCAAGCCTGCCTTGTGAGGAATTGTATAATTCTCAAATTTATTTCTTGCTTACAGCTCAAGTTGAAAATTGCTTGAAGGAACAACACCACAGAAGTGTTACTTCTACCGGTGTTGGATCGACTCTGCGATTGATTCTGGTGAGGAATTGTAAATTCCCTAGAATCACGTCACAGAGCCGAGAACCACAGTGCGTAAGAAGTATATTTTTTCGCTACGTAATCATTGATTGAGCGCTACCTGCGCCATCGCTGTCTGGGCTGCCTGTTTGGTCGTTGCCCGTGCCATTGCCGCCCGCTTGCGCCGCTGCCTGTTTGAGCGCTACCTGCACCATCGCTGTCTGCGCTGCCTCCCACCCGGGGTCACCTAGAGTCTGTGATCTAACCACGGTGCAGACAAGGGTCCTCGGGGGTATAGCGGAAACCAGTCCCCCGGTGTGCAGGCACTGAAGCTGGATAGACAGTTGGGTACTGTCGGAGGATTTTTACCAGTTTCCTCTTTTAATAATAAAACGTGTGAATAATAATAAAACCTAAAAAACTGGCACCACGAGATCCCGCGCCCCATACAGAGAGCCGCCCACCTCTGTAGCCGGTTATTGGTGAGGTCCCTTCGAGATGCACGCCGTGATTGTGGTTAATTTGTGTATCTCTGCGGGTCTGGCATGGAACAGACTAAAGTGTGCTGTTGCACTCTCAACAGAGGAGTTTATGATAGGCTCGGACCCCATAGCAAGGGCTAGATTCATGGTCGTTCAAGCCACGCTGCCTGTTGGCGGAACTGCCAGTTTCACTTTCTGCGCCATTTATCGCCGGCCCTATAGCCTTTTTGTTTTGGTTAATCGGCTGAGTCTCGTCACTTTCGCTGACTATTTTACCGCAGCCTGCTAACTACTACCTGTCATTGGTGGCTTTATTCCCGATGTTATAACGTTTTCAAAACAAGAACGATTTCATATCCTTTTCTTCTTAGGACGACAAATTATCCCAGCAACCAGCGAAGAACGTGTCGTAACATTGGCGCCCGAACAGGGACACTATAAGTGTCTTACACAAAAAAAAGAAAAAAAAAACCAAAAAAAAAGGTTCCGCAGACTAAAATTGCGATGTTGCGAACGTCGTAGGCATATGTGCTAAGAAAGGGGGAACTGGTGAAATACCTCAGCCAGTCTGAGCAAGACTTCGCCGGGACCGTCATAGATTTGCGGAAACGATTCGCAAAATTTCTCGCAGCCGAACATGAGGAAGAGCAAACGAGGGAGCTGCTAGTACTGCAACGCAGACATGAAGCCACACTTAAGATCCCACCATCGGTAGAAGCTGGACACCGCCGAACAGCTCCCCGTTTAAATCAGACCTTTTAACGCACACTGACTATACGGAGGCAACCGAAAGACGATCGGAGATAGCCGATCAATCTAAGAGCATGCCCGCATTACCAGCACCGGTATCATATCGTGGCGACGATAGATATATTGACGTTAACGGGAAGTAAGGAAATGGGGTTTGAAGTATGCAGGAGGTAAGGACCCATTGGAATTCATGAAGTGAATCGAGGTGCTAGCCGTAATATACCACGTCCAAACGGATCTCCTGCCACACATGATGTCAGAAGTACTACGTGACCGAGCCCTGATTTGGTTGCGAAACGATAATCGACAATGGAAACTGTGACAACAGTTCAAGGAGGATTTTTTACAGTTTTTTCTCCCGCCACGCGATTTCGAGAAACTGGAGGATGAAATCGCTCTCAACGCCCCAAAGACTACCTGCTCGCACTTCAAAATTTGATGCGGCCTAATAAAATGTCAAAACAACAAACGCTCGAAAGGATTTTACAACACTCGCCGAGCTGCTTCAACTAGCGGACGAGCTGGAAGGAATTCCGTTCACCTCACAACCACATTGAGGGGAGTTTCACCGAATGATGCACGGAAAACAGACAAACCGGAAAAGGCCTGACTGCGGTCAAGTCGATAAAAGGAGAAATAAAACCTGTTTAGTGTGGGAAGAAAAAAATTGAAAGCAGTAGTACAAAAAGAAGGAAAGCGCATCCCTTCGATCATCGATACGGGAGCTACCAAAAGTTTAATCTCGCCGGTGTTGATCCACCGGTCGTCCAATTCGATCAAGCGAATTCCGTCGAACATCAAAATATGTCTTGCGGAAGGATCGCTAAAACTTATTACCGAATCAGAACGGCTGCAAGTCTCCCTCGGAAACATGACCAGGCCATGACAGTTTCTGATCATGCAGGAGGCGCTGGAGGAACTCGTCGTGGAATTGCACGCGCTTCGGAGGTTCAAGGCCAAGTTCAGTTGTGCCGGTCTAATAGCACGCTGCGGGCTAAAGTCTACAAAAACTCAGAAGAATTCGCCCAGAAACAAATCCCGTGGCGAACCACCACTTAGCGCATATCAACAACGTCGCCGGCAACCACCGCCAACCACCGCCATATCCACCCAAGTGTAAATTTTAAATACCGCCACTCCATGTAATGACTAATTAAACATTTTTTTATTTTTAGGAACAGAGCTTGTGCTCTGTTCGGCGCCACTTTATTGATTGTTTTTAAAAACAATTTTTCTAAACTAAGTAACTTAACTTGTGTATTGGCAGAGGCAATTGCTCTACCAATACAAACACAATCACGCTGATGTGGCAGAATACACAGTGTAAGTTCTGTTTATTATAATTCTGTTTATCATAATTTTATATTATTACATTATAAACTTCTGCTGGCGCTGCATAGCCGATTAATAAGACACACTACACAAGCTAGTAGTCAACTCCCGGATGACACATGAATTAAATATTCCAACATACGCATCGCCTGTACCGTAGGCTGGAATTTTGTAAGTAAACCTGAAAATACTGATAGTGGATTTTCTTGACCAAGTCAACGCCCCACCTATCCCAGCGGGGCCATCCGAGCCCACCCTTAAATCACAAGGTGACTCGGGATACTATGATCTTAACGTCAAAGAAATCCGACGAACCTATTTCGGCGCTGAAGATCGCACAGTCGATTTGCGTTCCTCGACGGCCGGTAGAGGTTGGGCCATTATTAACGAAAGCACATCATCCACGCCACACCGACTACCCCAAATGGTTAGCCAAGGATCAACGGTTCCAAACAGTACATCGCGATCATACATCAGCACAGAAATAGCATCGCCAGCAAGTTCAATATCGTCCTCGGACTCCATGACGGGGTCATCAATTCCAAAAACCTTTCATCAGGGCGATCCTCACCACCGATTCTCAAAGCGACATACCCAGTAGAGACTTGGTATACGCCTACACCGGAGACACCTGCACCACCAGAGCAAGAAGCTGTCTCTACGACTTTGCAAAAGGCAACAGAGATCATCCTGGCTGATGCACCACGGTCACTGCAGGAGGACATCCTGAAGCTCAGGAAAATACGGATAAGTCACCATCAACTCCACCAGTTGCGTAGTTGCGAGGGACGGCGCTTTCGGATCATCATCGCCCGAAGTGTCATTACATTTGTGTTCGCCTACACAAGCATTGAAGTATTAAGTTCATTGGTATTAAGCAGTTTCGAAAAACTGCTATTAGCAGTCACATTTTACTAACCAGTTCATCTTTTTTCAGTTACATGCTGAAAAGAAAACAACTGAATTCAGTTTTTTTTATTTTATGCCAACTGAAAATAGTTAAACTTAACACACACAAAACTGAAACCAACTAAATTCAGTTTACTATTTTCAGCTGCACAACGAAAACACAGCGACTGTCTCTTCAGTTTGCGAATTAACAGTACGCAACAGAAAAGCCAGTGCGTGTGCATTTAGCAGACATGTTATGTTTTTTAGTAACGCAACACAACTGAAAATGCGACGTATATTTTTTTTTTGTTCAAAAAATTAAAGAAAAACATATTCATACATACTACTGTGCTGTTACTCGAAAATGCTTTAATTTATATTTTTTTAATATTGAGTTATAAAATTAAATTTATTTTGATTAAAAAAATTTGTAGGAAAATTATAAATTATAAAAATTTAAATAACAATATTAGTAGTTTTTGATAAGTAATATAGAGCAGTGCTTTAAAAGAAATATTCACATTTGGGTTTTAATTAACAATTAATTAATTTTTAGAAATTATAAATGGAATTAAAATGTTAATGCTTGATTATTTTTATATAAAAAACCGTTCTTGTTTTGTATGTATAAATGGCCCTGTGTCCTTTTTAAAGAAACTGGAGCGTTTAAAAAATTATTAATATATTACAACAACAAAAACAATACAAAATCAATCTACCTGATGTTAACAAAATCCCACAGTTAAAAGATTTCCGTTAGTGTTTAGCACATTAATTACATATGGGTTTTTTTACATTAGGTAGTGTTCGATCTTCTTTTTTTGGAGTGTTCTTTCTTTTTTTCGTGCAGGTTTTATCGAAAACACCAATTGGTAATAATCTCAATTAGAAGACATTGATTCAAAAAAATAAATCGTTTAGGCGAAAAAAAAAACTGGAGAATATTTTATTGGCTAAACTTAATTATATACTCTTTGATGAAATTATTGACGATTTAATATGAATAACTATGTTTTAATAATACATTTTAAGTTATATAGTAATTTACTAAGTTTAAGGTTAATTTATCAATAAATTTCCAAGTTGAGAACAAAATCATGTAAACCAAAATTAATTTTAAATTCAATTCTGACAACCGTATGTAAGTAATTAATAAAGTTAAATTTTTCTAATTGTGTAGAACCATTTTAATTTTTAAACAATTAGAAAAGAAATAAGCAAAAAATCTATTCCTTCAAAATTATTTACACATGCATGTAACAAGATACTTGCAATCAAACTTTCATACAAAATGAAATTATTTTTTATTTATACTAACAATGATAATAAACATATCTATTTGTTAAAAAAAAAAAAACTGTGCAAATACACAATCAAACTATTCAGTCAGATATTCAGTTGTGTTGCGTTACTAAAAAAACATACCTACGTCTGCTTAACGCACACCAACTGGCTTTTCAGTTGCGTACTGTTAAATTTCAAACTTAAAAGACAGCCGCTGTGTGTTCGTTTTGCTACTGAAAATAGTTGACTTAGTTCAGTTTGTTTCAGTTTTGTGTGTGTGCTCAATTTAACTATTTTGAGCAGTCAAAAAGTTGAAAATTAATACTCAAACTATTTTCAGTTCAGTCGCCAGTCAAAAATAAAATTTTGTTGGTGCTAAATATTAAACCCCCATTGGAAGCACCAACTATTTAAAATCGCATATAAGGTATAATTATGTGGAAAACAAAAATCCAATACATTTAATTGCGGTCACTTGTGCTTAGAATTTCTATACAATAAAAATAATTTAAAATACAAAAAAGCAAGTTTTTATAATTTTAGTAAATGTTTTAATTACAATTTATTATATAATTTATTTTCTGTGGTAAATCTCTTGTCATATAAATAACTTAATGATAGCTTATTTATATATATATATATATATATATATATATATATATATATATATATATATATATATATATATATATATATATATATATATATATATATATATAGATATATATTGTGTATAGATTTGATGTACCTTAGATTTAAATAAAGCTTTTTTCAACAAACATTTCCTAAAATCATTTATTATTGTTAGTTTTTTAGTTATACTTTGTTTTATTCCTTTTATTTTCTTATCAACTTTGTCTATTTTAACAGAAGACATTTAAGATCATAAACCAATAAATTCCTTAGTAATTCGAACATTACACTCATCTTTCATCACTCCCAAAACTTTTTTTATTCATGAGTGGGAAATTATAAGGGTTTTCTGTTTGATAAGTGGATGTGTCAAAATGATGTACAATATCATTACGAATGTCATCATATAGATCATTTGATCTTATATTATATATGAAGGAATCAGTACCCATATAATTGAACTGAATATTTTCTTTGTATTTGGGTTTCATGTAATCGTTATAAAAATTATACACTTTCCATTTCGATAGCTCTAAAACAGAAAAGCCAATATAATTGGGTTAATTATATTCAGTCCACACTCTACTCATTTAAATGACTATCATAACTATGAAAGTTATGTCTTGCAAAAAAAACTGTAACTTTACTCTCCTATCCACATACTATATTAATATCCTTTTTTTAATTAACATTTTCTATAGTCTTACTGTACATGATTACTAGTAGTGCCAACGACTTCGTCTGCGTGTCAATTTTAATTTTATTAAAAATTCCAATTGAACTATATATTCCAGAGTTCTATAGATAGTGTTAGAAAATTTCATCTACAAAAATAAATAGTACTGACAACTGTTTTAGTATCATAATACCAATAAAATTGAGTGCTTTCACGTTTGTTTCTTGATTTTTTCTACGAAATTACCTATTATGATAAAAAAAAATATTCTATATTGGAAGCCAGGTTCTAAGGTTTTTACGTGATGCGAACACAAACAGGCAGAAAGGCGGACAGATAGATAGAGAGATAAAAATTCAAAAAGTAGGTGTTTTGTATTCTATATCGATTGCTATCTACCCCAATAATATAATTTTCCAAAAAAAATTCATGTGCAGAAATGACCTCGTTACTGTTTTATTATATGTATAGATTTATATCAGTAAATTTTTTTATCATTTGGTTGATTAAATTATAGAATTTTATGAATTTTCTTTAAAATCAATCCATGCTTCATGCTTTACAAGTATTAACATTGCATCCCAAGATAGCCCCGGGATATTATAATAATATTGACATGGATCTAAATTGTAAATGGCTTTACAAACATTACGAAAACTTTTAAAGACATGACTAAGCAATAAAACATCTACTTGTAAATATAATAAAAGATAGCCAAAAAGTTGTTTACTTATGAATGTTTGCCAAACCTTTTCAGCGTGTTCATAATCATCTTCACTGCACTACTCATTAGTAATGCTATTGAAGAAACATAATCGAGGGGGTAGCTGTTTTCTCGAGACAACTTACTGAATCTAATTAGTCATACGGAAAGACACCTTTACCCTTCATTAAATTGAATTAATTACGGTTTTAATAAATTGCTTTTATAGTCAAACAATGTAGTAGTAGTTCTACTGACTGTTTTTTCATCACCATCATCATTAACTAAAATTTTTTTTATATACGTAAATACATATAATTGAAGTAATGATGTTTATATCAGTAAATATAATCGAAGTAATGATATTTATATCACCTTCAATAGATGAAAGTTCTCTAATGAAGAAATGAAAATCATATGCCGAAAAGTTATGAAAAAATATAGGAATGAAGTTAACAGTTTGATACTTTAAATTACATATGTTAGTTATGCGCGGGATCGCTACATTCACGCATTAAATGACAATGATCAGCTACACTATCTTCAACAGGTAGAAATTTTTTACAAATAATGATTCCAAATAATAAGATTTTTTCAACTTCAAGTGAAGATGCTATGACAAAGCGTCAACATCTTTGCAATTCTATATTCTATTTTAGAAACATTTTGTTTATAAAACCATTTGTAAATGTATGTACATATAAATTTTTTTATTTCTTAATATTGGTAAACGCATTCAGACTTAATAAAACTGCCTTCCAATACGTGTTGGAACAGAATACTCCTTAACTGAAATGCAATATACGGAAGTATGCAATATCGCTAACAATAAAACTAGCAGATGTTCTGCGACTTTTTTTTTGCATTATCATATAATTACGCGTTGGTAATATATTAATACACTTGGCGTAAGTGGAGTTTTTTTTCATTTCCGAAACTAAATTTTCAAACTGCCTTGATAAGCTTGTTGTCATTTTGAATTTATTTATTGTGTTCGTTTGATTTTCGTTGCAAATACCCAGCAAAAAATGTTAGAAAATTTAATCAAGTGTTGAATTAAGCATTTTTGGCGGAAGGACTTCCCAACTATATATCCAACATAATGATTTTAACAAGGCATGAGTCTTTTATAATCAATTACTGAGAATTGATTACATTAATTATTGTTGGAAATAATGGTGATCATAAGAACGTATTTGAAGGTATTCTTTTAACTTAAAAAACTAGTTCTATTACTACTTGCTTTTTTTGCGAACTAATGTAATATAGGAATGAAGTTAACAGTAAGCGAGTGACAAAAAAAAATTTGGGAATCACAAGAGTAAGTCATTATATGGCAAGTACTTTTTACGGTAATGTGTAATTGTTTGCTGGGTATTGATGTCGACCGAGAAAAAATGTTTTATCGTTGTTACTATATTCATTTCAAAATTTTGATAACGAGAACGGTAATGCCATACTGTCGTTTTTATTTCGTTTTTTGGCTATAACGCCAACGGAAATAGGACCGAATTGTAATGTGTGCAGATGTGTAGTTTAATACGTTTGCTTCAGCTGTAAATTTCAACCAAAAAACAAAAGCCGCAACTATTTAATTATAAAAATAAAAGTAGATGTAAAAAAACAAAGCTTGAAAATAAATTGTTTTGAATATCAGGAAATTGAAGAGAAAGGATTCTTAGTAATGGTTAAATTAAGAAAATTCTAGTAGCAGACTAATTACGAGCATTACACGATATTCAAACTACTAATCTTAAAACTATTCTCAAACATATAAAATAACTATTGAATAATAATTTTATCATTAGTATACAACAAACTTATAACGAAATGCAGTTGAGTTTATTTAATTTATCAATAATTTCAACTTTCTTATCCAATTATTATTGAAAGAACTAGTACACAGGCCTGTTTTAGTTCAACACATCAACATCAACCAGAACAACAATATCAAAAAGAAATTAAAAACGAAACCATTTTATTAGATGGTAAATCAAACAAATATATTTATTTTATATATATTAACTTCCATGCCAAACTCTGACTGTGGGAGGAATACAGTTATCGATTTAACTTGATCTGTCAGAAAACGATTAACCAACAACAACAATAACCTCTCCCTCCCCTAATCCGAAATTTAATGATAACTACAACATGTTACTGTAGATGATTTAGTTGAAGTATTTCGAAAAGAGTTATTTGATAAAGAAATTAACATTAACAATAGTAAAGACTATTCACAAACATTTCACATGAGTATATTGTAATGATCAAAGAAACCAACAAATTTTTAAAATCATTCAGTAACATCATGATTGAAGAAGCTTGTTAATATTCAAGTACAATTAGAATTATTAACAATTTATCTGTCTGTCTCTAAGCACCTACCCTTTTACTGTTTAAAATTCTATTCATATGCATAAGTGATATTGAATATTACACGAAACACGGCTAATAACATAGATTATTTTAAATATGTAGTATAGAATACAAAAAAAAAAACAACTAAAAATGAATTTGAAAAAGAACACCTTTATTAATTATTTAATAAAGATTTTCTATACCGCAAATATTACTTTTGAATCTTTTTTAAATATTTTGATCCCGATCATTTCAATAAAACGTAAAACTTAAATTGACCACAAACATACAAACACACACAAACAAACAAACATGAACAAACACATACACACACAAGATCTAAACCTTTTTTGCAGTACCTATCTCTGCAGTGTTTCATTAGAAAATTGAATACACCTAATTTAATCTAATTTCTATTTACTAGAAAATTCAATACATTTACACAGACCGTTAGGGTCTGTCTCTATACATCTACCTTTTTACTGTTTGCTATTCTTTTCATATACATAAATGATATTGAACCTTACACTAAGCAAACATTTTTTAAGCATTCTTATCACATATTTTTCATATCGCTTCTGCTTATTGAAAACTAAAATTCAATAACCTTAACACCTGCATTCATCTTACATTTCCAACCCTCGTCTTTCTTAAATAACCTACGTCATTAAACTTTTTAAACACATTTATTAATTATTTAATAAACATTTTCTACTCCCAAATATTATTATTAAACAGAAATCAACACATTTTTCTTTTTCTCACCAAATGCTCATACACAAGATCAGTACATACCACCATACTATTACATCCAAGCACAAAAAAATACATTTGAAAAAATAAAAATCCTTTACTAATTGTTCACACTTTTTAAATAACATATTTTCTTTTTTTCACCAAATATCCATTCACAATATCATTACGTTTACCATATCATTTCATCCACTTACACAAGATCAATGCACACTGCATTTCACAACTGCACTCATCTTACCCTTGTTAGTCTTTAATAGCCTACTTACTTGACATTAATGGGTAATAAATGAGCGGGAGTGTAAAAAAAGGTTCTAGCACGCTGCTCATTGGCATAAAAAAGCCATACATTTTCTATACATTTTGACCGCAAGTGGTTAGAACTCACAGTTTCTACATATATACTTTCAATACTTTCTATTTCATAGTAAACTAAAATACATATGTAAGTTAAATTAAAACAACTTGGTTTTTGGAGTGCTACTTTAGAACTGAATTTGTGTTTTCAAGAAATAATCTTATAAACTAAAATTTTACAAAAAATGCTTACAACTAAAAATAGATATTAGTACGGATATTACAATGCAATATAATTTTGCCTTCACTTGTGTAACCTAATTTCACATGTGGCGGCACTTAAAGAAAGTATAAACAATGCTTATGTTATGAAAAAGAAAATAATTGTAATAATAATTTTTACTACTCGTATTTCTTGTGTGGTCTTATTCCATGTATTGCGACATTTAGTTTATAAAATAATAATAAATTTATGACAATTCAATGGTTTTTCCAATCCATAAGTGCAAAACACTTAAGAAAAATTTAAAAGGGTAAGATAACATAAGAAAATATGGATAAATATTTTTGATGTTAACTCCTCCCCCTCTAAAATGATCGTCTCGATCGATAAATCAGAATTAAGGAATTTGATTAATTCTCGAAACTGAATAGCCTCTTAGTTCGCTATTATTTTGAGGAAAATTTTGAAGTGGCAACACGATACTTTGATTACTATTTCGAGAATTATTATAGCGATCATGACAATGATCATTATCGAATATCCTGTTACATCGGACCACTTGCTTTGAAGATTTAAAAAGGCTATTGCTTTGGTATTATTCACGTGCATTTCTTTAATTAATTCCAAAGATAGGGCTTCCTCGACATGAAGGTTGTCCACATTCCGTTAGACTAACAGCCTGTTTATAGAACACGTCACGAGCGAAACGAAAACGGATGGCATATGGACGAATACGTAATAATTAGCGTCCATGTAACACGTTTCGGTTTTTTCGTTTAACTTACGTTATGTTTCGTATAAATAAATGGTGTGTCAAATAGTAGTATTGCCAATGTGTTAATGAATATTTTTTGTTTACTTTTTATCATATAAATTTTTTGTTTTTGTCTTAAATGATGGTAACCCTGCTTTTCGGCGCCTAAAAAGAAATAGCTGAGTTTAATAAAACAAAAGTATCAGTCAATCTGTTAAACAAAATTGTGAAAAAAAAGTGTACACAATTAAAGTGAGTGTGCTAATTATATGTATGTATAACACTTTTAAAGTGTCTCCAGCTTTTTTTGTGATAGTTTTCCTTATTTTCTTTTAGGTTTAAGTATTTTTCGGCGGTTTGTTCATACAAAAGGATGAAGAAAGTTTTAAGAATGGTACTCCTCACATTGTTGTCGGTACACCTGGACGTATATTGGCACTGCTTCGCAATAAGGAGTTAAACTTGAAGCATTTTATTCTTGATGAATACGATAAAATGTTGGAACAACGTATATTGGCCCTGATTCGCAATAAGAAGTTAAACTTAAAGCATTTGAAGCATTTTATTCTCAACGTATGCGATAAAATGTTGGAACAGCTAGGTAAATGTGGAAGAAAACTATTTAGCATACAGTGCTTTTAATAGCTAAAAAGTAACAGTTTTATGTTACTTTTCATGTCTTATATCTTAACGTCAGTTTGGCGAATGAAGAAAAAGTTCAGCTATTAAAATGTTTAATTTTAAGTTGGAGTACATCCAATGAAGAAGTCTCGTGCAATCACAATCTCACACATAAACACGTAAACATCTTTTTAATTATTATGATTATTTAAATTACATAATAATCCATGTATTTTTTGACTTGTAGCCCATGGAAGTGATGATGATGAAGCAAAGTTGACGTTGCATGGTTTGCAACAGCATTATGTCCAATTGAAGGAAAACGAAAAGAACAAACATTTTTCTAAAAGCTTTTGTTTTAAATTTTTATTATTGAAAACAAAATTTTTTTATATGACCTAATTCCGGCAAACTTTCATATACTTTAATAAATTCTTTTAAAACGCGAATTAAATAACTTTATTTAGTTATTTCAGAAAGAAATATACTATTTTATTGTTTGTATGTTTTATTTTTTTATTTAAGATTTTATTTTTACTTAACAGAAGAAGATAAAACTTAAAGCTAAACTTACAAATTAAATTATGTTTATTTATATTCAAACTTGCATTATAATAAAAAATTCACTAACTTATTGTATTAAATTTTCCTTATAAAAACGGTAATGAAATTATAAAAATATAAGTGCAATATCAATTATTTAAAATAAAGCAACTTTGGAATTGTTAATTTTTTATTTTTTTATATTTTAATCTAGCAATTAATAAGAATTTGAATGTAAAATAATTACCCAGCCGCTTAAATTACCTTTCCAATGATATCCATATTGTCCCATTCTGCCATCAAATACTCGATATATGCCATAATAAACATAAAGACTTTGAAGGTCCGTAACTCCGGAACTAGGGGTTGGCTCTAAATTTTTCACTTTACATTTTTTGCTTAGAATTGCATTTTACACCCCATAGGAAACATTTTCTTTTGGAGCCGTGCCCGTACACTGGATTTAAGCCTGGAATTTTAATAATGCACTTTAAAAAAATACTTTTTTCCACTCACTGGCGTTTCTTGCTAATGGTCCATAGGCATTTATTTTTTTTTCGCAACCGTCTCCAATGTTTGCTTCATGGCTGCTTCCAAACCGGGGAGTTCCTGAGGCAAGATGAGGATATTTCTTCATACAGTTCACACATTTCTGGAACTGTAGACCCGTTTTCATCTTGCTGCTGGCAAATGCATACAAACTTTCTTTTAAAAAACACATATTTTATAACACACAAGTACATATTTACCTTTTTTTCCTGAAAACTCCATATTTTTTATTTTATTATATTTTTCAACCAATTTTGGAAACAACTAATAATGTACTTGTATGTAAAATTTTTAAAACGAATGGTATTTTTCCTTCGCCCAGTTTTGACGTTTCTGACAATACAATTCGCGATACATAAACCAGAAATAATTGTCATTTGTTACGTTTTTTACAAAAAAAATTACATTCGTCTTTTATAAACCCAAAGATGGAAAACGGTAACGTTTTTGTTCGTCTAAACGGCAGATTGTGTTCTGTAAACTGACTGTAAAAGTTCTACCGTTTACGTTTACGGTTTCGTTAGAGAATTTTATGAGAAAAGTGCCGTTTAAATTATAGATTTCATCGCTAATAAGAAATGACCCATTGAATTGATTCAGTAAAAGAGCACCAGGTCCTATTTCTTGTACTCTAGTTAGATGATTGTTATTTATCATTGTGCAATTCGAAGGATTACTTTGTATTAAGTTAGGTAAGCATTTGGAGTTTCAAATATCTTCGATTTCTTCATTTTTGCATAGCATCAGTTTGTTATGATTCTCACATTTCTTTCTAATACAGTACGTTTTCCCTTTACAACTCAGAATATCCTCAAATTCAGTCTTAACACTAATATGATTTGACCTTACAGGATCGACTATGAGATTTTTACAAGTTTCCTTTCTGGTTGTGGGAATGCTTACAATGTAAAGATTTTTTACCGAAGAAGGCCTCAAATGGTTTCTTTCCGGTTGCTGAATGAATCGGAAAGATTTTCATGACTTAAGACACCTCATTATCTCTGATAACGTAGAGTAAAATCTCTAAATCTGCCCGTTAACAGTGTTAGCGTATGGAGGTATGCGAAAACTTTTCACGTTAAACTGGTTCTCCATAATAAATGTTATAGATTTCGAATCGAAGGACCTTTCGCTTTCCACTACAACCGTCTCAGGCCTGCCAAAATTCAGAAGTACTTCACGCAAAGGTTGTTTAACATCTTCTGCCGCTCTTAACTTTAGAATTTTTGCTTGTGCGTAAGTAGTCAATTAATCTATGGCCGTCAAAACAGTTCTTCCTTCAGTAATGTAAATATCCATATGAACTATCTGTCCTGGGGACTGTGGTATTGGGGTCTCTTGAATAGAAATTATTGGGATGTCGGTCGTATTTGTTTTCTTTACTACTTTACTATTCTCTAACCTTTGCCATCATTTGAGGAAAAAAGTATTTTTCTAAAAGCTGTTTCTTATTCTCTTCAGCACTTCTATGGGCTCTATTGTGCTCGTTAATTATTTCCACCTCTTGTTCTGATTCGTTGCAAATGTCAGTAACCATTTTTCTTGTATAGAGAACTCTGTATTTTTCGAAACGTTCAGAGAATATTTCCTGTGCCATACCAAGGATAACATCTGTAGTTTTTACACAATTTGTCACTGATAGGTTAAGATACTTTTCGAATACTAATTCTAACTTTTCCCTAGAGAAATCTGGTTCTAGTATTACGTGTCTATGGTACGTTGGGAAAATAATTTTAAATTCATAAAATGACGTACTGTGTGGTTCAATAATTATTTGATTTTTAAACGCATTTATTGGTGTTTCCGTATGTTTGATATAATTAATGGGTGAACTTTGGTTAGTATGCGGTGTTGCTGCTGTAGAATTCATATTGTGTATCTCCTAAGAGGGTCTAGACAACGCATCAGCTACTGCCCTAGCTCTTCCAGGTTTATAGAACAACTTATAGTTATACTCTTCCAATGTGGCTTTTCAACGCCTTGGTTTGCTATTAGTATTTGTACTCATCAAGGCGTGTGTGTTCCCTTAGGAAACATCTCTGAAATATTTAGGGTGCGTTTCTCAATCCAAATGACAGTCAAGTAAACCATTGTTAATCAAGGATGCAGTTTTCTCGATGTCCTTTCCTCTCAACGGTATCTGATAAAATCCGCTTTTAAGATCTAGTACTGTAAAAAAATTTATTTTCTCCCAATTGGGACAACACTTCATAGGGATAGGATAGCGGTCTGGGATGGTTATCTTGTTGAGCTTCCTATAGTCCATAACGACTCCATATTTTTTTAGTCCTAAGGCTTCCATCTTTTTTTGTACAACCCAAACTGGTGAGTTGTATGGAGATTTCAAAGGCCTAATTATTCCTTGTTCCAGAAATTCCTGTACTTGCTGTCCGACCGCATCTTTTTGATGTGCTGGGGATGGGTAACATCTTGCATAGACAGGGTTGTCGGTAGTTGTTCTAATTTCGCCCTTAACTCTCGAGGTGTAGTAAGTCATTCGTTAGGTTCGGCAAAAAGATTTGGGACTTCTGCAACTAGTTCCTTTATCCTAATATTCTGTCTCTCTGTCATATGTTCCGTTTGTAAATGTATGTTTTTTGGGGTTTGTTAGATGTTATTTACGTTTTCTAAAATATATTGCTTTAATCTAATTTTAATGTTTCTGATGACCATTAAGTTCTTGTCTGTAGAGTTGCCAGTTGAGAGTTGTTTGAGGCATTGCATGAAAAGATTTAAGATTAGGAAGGGCAAAAAATGTAAGATTTATAAATCCAAAGTCCGAAAAGGTTTATGAAAGTATAACGCGAAATCTTGAGTTTTCCTCTGACAGAGTTCGCGTGAAATAGTTTTTCATTTGGGATGGCTAACTTAATTACTGATGGTTGTATATAGTTTTTGTTTGATCCAGTGTCGATTAATATTTTCAAAATTTCTCCCTGCTTCACTTATTCTAAAAAAATCCTGTTCAATAATGGGCTATGGTTGACGTTCTTCTTCGTATTGAGCACCCTGATCGCAATATTCCTCAAGAGGTTGTAGTTCTTCTGTTGTTTCAATTTCATAGACATCATTGTCTGTTACTATGTTATAGTTTTTTTTTTTTTTTTTTGGAATTTTCGTGTTTGGAATGTTGGTAATTCTGGTGGTCTTTTCCCAAAAAATCTTTCATTATTACTTGGTCTATTCATATAATTAACGCGTCTAGTTTGAATAGATTGATCAATTTCCATAGGTACTGGTTTAGGTAATGGTTTGGGAGCGGTTGGTCTTGGAGGAGGTGTTGGGAAAGTATTTTGGAGTGGTTTTTGGAAATTTTGCGATAACTCTGTATTTTAAACGTTTTGTAGTGGGTGTAGTGTTGTTGTGTTAAAGGTCTATTGGGTAAATGACTTGGGTAATAGGTTTGATATTGAGGTTGATAATCTTTTTGGGTTATATAATTTTGATTCTTATGAGTGGTTTGTGAATTCCTATGACCTTTATTTAAGGCATGGTCAGTTCGAAATTTTGATTTTGAAGTTTTAGGCAAAGGTGTAATGCTTGTGGTAGACTATTTGGTTCCCTTATGCACAGAAGTTTGGCGTGGTCGCCTGTTAATCCTCTTATGAATGTATGTTATGTATCTATGTATGTTATGTATCTAGTGCTTTGTCGCGGTATGTTTGTATTTGTACTTCCATAGCTTCCCTTCCTATAGTCAGTATACAGTTTATGTTGCTTATTATCAATGATACATGTGAATACAATTCTTGATAGAATTCTTGGACTGACAAATTTCCCTGGACAAGTGTAGTAAGTTGATATTCTAGTGTCCCTATGTCCCTTATGTCGGCATAGTGTGATGTAAGACAAAGTGAAATTGCTTCCCAATACATAGAGTGTTATAGGAGTCAAGCGCTGAATCCGCAGCCCCAATTATCTTATTCCTAATCACATTTAAAATTGCGAAGTACTTTGGGGTACCTTTTTGTGCTTGATAAATGTTCAACAGTTTTTTTCCAAGAACTAAACTCGGAGTGATTACCAGAAAATTCTCTTAAACAACGAACAATATCCGGCACTTTGTCTAAATCGGAATGGTTATCCCTATACTGTTCTTTAATTTCCTGATCACCTACTACTAGATCTGCATTTGGATCTAAAATAATCCCTGTCAAGTTCTTGCACTGTTCTCAATACCATTGAGTAACTAGATTAGTTACTGTTGCTCCTAATTGAGCATATGTTTCAGAAGACGTAGGTGGATTTTGAGATCCTAAAGAATTGTTTGATCCGGTAGGTTGAGGATTGTTCAAGACAGCGGGTCTTATTAAATTATTTGGGTTAGACATTATATTTTAGTTTCTGATGTTAATTTTTATTTTCTAGATTTAATAATATTCTTAATATAATTTTTCTTTTCTTGATCTTTTGTATTTAAATTTCTATTTGGTTTGAAAATTATTTTGCTTTCAAAATTAAATAAAGAGTATTTAAATTATATGTTTCAAAAAAGCTATACCACACGTTATAATAATTTTTAAGTTAATCTTATTTTCAAAGAACAATTTTTTTATATTTTTTCTTATATTTGAATAACTTGATTTGTTTTAAAAACTTGCAGAAGGCTATAATTGTTTATTATGACTTACATAAAAATAATTATTCTCATTTTTTGCTGTGGTGGAGTGCGGTAAAGCTGTTTATGTTGTGACTGTTGTCTTCTCTTTATTTCGTCCTTTATTGTTACTTCTTAGAGGGTGCGACTAAAGTTGTTGATATAAAGTTACGGTTGTTGTTTTCATCACTTTTGGCTTTTAATTCGTAAAGTTTTTAGTTTATTTCACTAGTAATTAATTAACGTTTTGTTGTTTTGTTTAATTTGTAAGGTTCTTCCTTTATTTTTGTAGTTTTATAATTCTTTATTTTTTAACACTTTATTTATTAATTTCTTTTATTTTACTAATTTTATAATTCTTTATTTATTAACAACGCTTGGGGGTCATTTGTATTTTTTGTTGGGCGCCAGTTAAATTAAAACAACTTAAAATAGATATTAGTACGAATATTAGAATGCAATATAATTTTGCTTTCACTTGTGTGGCCTAATTTCACATGTTGCGGCACTTAAAGAAAGTCTATATTTACACTATGCAATTTTTTGAAGCATTTTTTTCTCAATTTTCTATTTAAGTTACAGCGTTATGCGTTATCTAAAACTAAACATTAGCAAGGTTAACATCCCCTCAAAACTCAAGCAATACCATATTGCTTACTCCTCCTGCTTCGCAAACAAATAAAAATTTTTTGATAGTTTCATGAAAAATTGCATAGTGTAAATGCCGTAAAAGTATAAACAATGCTTTTGTTATGAAAAAGAAAATAATTATATAAATGAATAGAAATTATTTGGCTTAAGTTCATTTATTTTTAATTTCTAAAAAATTTTTTAGAAAGAAAATTTATTTTTACAAATGTATGCGGACGTTTTCCAAAGAAAACAAGAAAAAGAAAAATTAAGCCAAATAATTTCTATTCATTTATATAATATTCAAAGTTCAAACATTAATTTAACATCAATTAAATTATAAGCACGCAAGGCAAAGCGAGCATTCATGCTTACTTCATAACAATCAAATTGATACCACCGAGTATACAAAGGTGACACGAGAATATAGTCAACTCGTTTTTTCTATGCATCTCTTTCTTGACATCCTATCGACTTCAATTTTGTTTTAATTTGTGTTTCTCGCGCAAGAAAAAATTAAACGTACTTCCCTTAAAAATAAACACAATTGTACTCTGCTGTAAATAAAAATATGTAAATTTCACTTATTTTTTTTTTTCTTAATTTTATGATTTTCATAAAACCCACCCTTATTTTTGCCTATAATAAAACGTTTAATTTTTTTCTTGCGCGAGAAACACAAATCAAAACAAACTTGAAGTCGATAGGATGTCAAGAAAGAGATGCATAGAAAAAACGAGATGACTATATTCTCGTGTAACCTCTGTATGCTTAGTGCTGATACTGAAACAGTATCTATAATGTTGTGAATAAACAAGTAAGAATGACTAAAAACAAATTTGCATTCGTGTTCAATGGATGATTGAAACAAAGCAAAAACGAATGTACAAGACGGAATACAAAGAGAACAGTAAAGAAATACTTTGGTTTGTGTGTAAATTTCGTCTAACCAAATTAATGTTGATATGAATATTCCCGTATTCTTATTTACAAAGTTAGTTGGTTAAATAGATGATGTTTATAAAATACTCAACTAAGGTAGATAGATACGAAGAATGCTGATGAAGGTAGTAGCGGTCCAGAAAGTGCAGCATTTTATTCTGGAAGCGTCTAATTTTTCTTGTTTTCTTTGGAAAACGTCAGCATACATTTGTTAAAATAAATTTTCTTTCTAAAAAAGATTTTAAGAAATTAAAAATAAATGAACTTAATCCAAATAATTTCTATTCATTTATATAATATTCAAAGTTCAAATAATAATTTAATAAAAGAAAATAATTGTAATCATCATTTTTACTATTTCTTGTGTGGTCTTATTCTATGTATTGCGACAAGCTTACAAAAGAATAATAAATTTATGACAATTCATTGGTTTTTCGAATCCACAAGTGCAAAACACTTAAGAAAAATTGAAAACATAAGAAAATATGGACAAGTATTTTTGATGTTAACTTGTATATAAATAATTCGCTTACACCTCTGGTACGTACTTATAAGTGTATCCAAACCAAGATTCAACGATAATTTTCTTATGAAAGGGTAATAAATCGTATTAAGATTGCTATAAATGCACCTTTACCTAAATTAAAAGAAATGTTTTACAAAATTATTTTAGAAACAATAAAAAAGTGCATGTGCAATGTTCCACTCTTTTTGCTCAATGCGCAGAGCAATGCGCCTGTCAATCCAATTATTTGCTCTTGCGCAAAGAGCAGTGTTAAAAAAAATAAAAGAGCATACGCTTTGCGCATTTCATTTCTCCTTTTATTTCGCTCTTTGCGCAGCCGCCTTAAGTAAAGGAGCAATGAAAGAGTGCGCAAATACCCTCTCTGGGTAAGCGTGGTGTTTTGCTTGCTGCCTCGAATGACCTGGACCGATCATGCTGATTTCCAATAGCACCTCTTCGACACTATGTCTGATCGATTGACAAATTTAGTTTTTTTTTCATCTAATCTAGTGCCTCGGCAAACTTGATTATAAACGAACACGGACGTACAAACGGACATTGCTCAATCGATTTCGCAATGCATAAGAAGTCAAAATATATATTTACTTTATGGGGTCGGAAACGGATATTGTAGAAATTACACACGGAATGCCAAACTTATATATCCCTTTTACCACTTTTTGTAGTGAAGGGTATAAAAATATTATATGTATTTTTTAAACGTAAATAACATAAAAATAGTTTCCATAAAAACCGTTTAACTCTTTCACTTAAGATATATACATATGTATGTACATAGTATGTATTTTATATTAAATATTTTTATGACACGCTGCTTATGATAGATTCTTTTCTCCCTTTTTATTTGCAGGTGAATTACCCGCAGCTGTCCAACATAACTCTGCTGCAGCTGTTTTTCTATACAATGTAAGCCTTAAAGAACTGATGCAATTATATTGGATTTACGTAACAGCTGCCTACTTTATTTAGGCCTAAAATATGCAGTATACGAAGCTACCTTGTATTTCTAGCCAAAACAGTTGGTAATTGCAGTTATAAAGTTAATTGTCAAAACTTTAAGAAATAATTCCAACTAAAATAAACAAGATGAAGTATATATAATCAAAAAGTATGCTATTATAAACTCAAAGAAAAATATAAAATACTAGCGGGTCTCGGCGTGCCAGCACACAGTGTACATACCGCACACGCCTACGTAATTATTGTTGATTTTTATGGACAGAATCACATGTTGTCATGAAAAGTCATAACGTACGAACGAGTTATAGTTTTTGTTGAATTTACTTTAAAACAAGTAATAGTGCTATATTCGGCTATGACGAATTTTATATACCCTTCACCTTCTAGTTAAGTGAAGTAACTCCAATCAAAAAAGCAAATATTGGGATGATAGAGAATTAAAATATTTATTTATATTAATTTTTTATGCCTAGCCAAACTTGATTTCAACAACAACACGAACGGACATCGCCTCGCTATGCCTATATAGTAAGAATATACACACTTTATGGGGTCGGAAATGGATACTGTAGAAATTACACACGGAATGAAAAACTTAGATATACCCTTTTTCCACTTTTTGTGGTGAAGGGTATAAAAATGCTAAGTTCTATAATTTCTATTTAAATGATTTCACAATAAACAAAAGTGTTTATACAAAATACAGTTCAATAAGTTTTTTACATGTTGTAGTTATTTAATTTCTTTGGAATTAATTGTTTATTATGATTAAAAATATTAAACTAATAAATGCTAATGCAGCTATTCAATATAGGTTGCTCTATTGGTGGATTTGTGCTTGTTGTCACAGCTTTGCCGCCAGCGAGAGTTTTTCCATATATATATAATACAAAAAAGATATAATACAAAAAAGCAAAAAAAAAAAACTCAATATGTGTATGTGTGTCATCATATGGTACTGGGAGGTGGAGAAATTGCGCAACCTCAATCGGTCATGTCCATAGGTCCATAGGGTGTAAATTCGTGAGCCTGTTGGGACAATTAAATAAGTGCGTTGTGTCGTGCGGGACTTGGAGACGTCCTGGACAACGGTTTAAAGTGCCGGGAGCTATCCGTTCACTGCAGCAGTTGAGGATACTGGACCATCCGGTTTTTAATTGTGTTAAAACCGTTCTCGTCTGCCTGGGCAAGTGCCACTCCTCTTCTGAAATCGCAGGTGGGCGTTCGTTTAGGACTTTATTACATCTATAGCCGTTACGGCATCCGAGACCGCCTGCCGATGCAATGGTTTTTGGGAATCTGCAATGGTCATCCGGTTTATTGTAGACGGAATAATATCGCTGTTGTCATTATGATAACGCCTAAAATCCTGCCGGATGTGTCAGGGTGAGAGATCTTGTATTATCACCTCATGCTTGATTAGTAGTTCATTGTGTTTTCGGAGCAGGAGCATCCTAGTCTCTTCATGGAGGTTATCTTTATTTGCTATTTTAACACATCCTGTTATGTATAGTGCATTGTTTTGTGCAGTTTGTAAGACTCGCCATTTAGTATCGCTAAGGAACGAGATTCAAATCGGGGCTATCGTCTCCTTATTCGTTCGTCAGGTGGTGCCTGCAAGTGCCTTCAGGACTTTGTTCCGAATTTTCACTTTGTTGTGGATGTACGTGGCGTGCGATGAGAAGTGATGGGGGCTTTCGAAGACTATGCCTAAAATTTTTGGGTTCTGTACCGTAGGGATACGGTAACCTTCGACAGAGATGCCCAATTCCCATCTTACTTTTTTAGTCCGTGAAGTAAAGAGGGATACCGATGACTTTGAGGGTGAAAGATGAAGTCTACGTTCTTGAAAAAAATCTGAGATGGTGGCCAAGTATTGTGAGATTCTGGCACCATGTCATCAATTTTAACAGCACATGAGTAGATTGTATCGTCATCTGTGTACGACCCCATCGTGACATTCTAGGATTGTTCAGGAAGTTTCGTGAGATAAATACTAAAGAGTATAGGTAAGAGTACTCCTTCTTGTGGCACACCCGTTATTTAAATGTGGTATATGTCTTCCACATATAAAATAAATCAATATCAGGTAGATTACGAGTAACCTTTGGATCTGAGACGTGCTAGTGGGAAAATGGCAGGTTAATAACTTAATTAGAATAAAATCTGGCACTTGGGGAGCATATATGGAGCTATGCTGGAGACGGAAAAGAGGTGAGGTAGTTACCTTGGATTCCGGGAAACATTAAAATTATACTCCAATATTATTTGTTCCTCTCACTTACATAGCAACGATTTATTTCCTTGTAACAATTGACTTTAAGGGAGAAAAAGCTTAAGTTATAAATTCAAAATATTATACTTATAATTATTCTTAAGGGAATCGGTGGGAAACAGTTGGATGATGATTAGTTGCCAAGAGTTAAAAAAGAATAATAATACAGAACTAAAGTTAATACATACGAAAAGTTCTTTAATGTATATAAAAGGGACCAAACAGCGAATACTAAGAAAACAGTTACAATGTCTGGATAAAATTAAATGTAGTATGCAGAGATGGAACTTAAAAACTTCATGTTTACAATTCATAAGTTATTAATTTCATAATAATAAAATTCATATAAAAAAGTGAGAAGAAAAATATGTATACATATAAAGAGCGAACACCTTACGATATTTTGGATTAATTCCTTTAAACATCCTGCGCCTCTTGATCAGTTTGGTCAATTAAAGATTCCTTGTTAAGCGTTCAAGAGCTCTTACGGCCCCCATTAAAATACGCTTTGGGCTTGAGGGTGGTCCCGCTAGTAAACGCCGAGCTTGAGGCGTTCTTGTTGCTTGGCGCCAACTCTGGATTGCAAAGCCATCAGTATCCGAATTTACCTGCAGTATGGAACGTTGGTAGGAAAGCCGATCCTGGAGCCTGTCGCGAGGAGGACTCGTAGGATGCCGGCCAGCACGCACTCTAATTTCACGACCAGAGCTTTGATAAGTAGCCGCTTTGGTTATTGGAGCAATGTATGATGTGCCTAGCCGCAGTTTCGACATACATCAGCAGATGCGCATTCTGGTGTAACGTGCGACCTAGCTAAACAATTTCCATTGATTGTGACTTGGCGTTGGAGTTCTTCTTTTTCTTTGAGTTTTTAAGTCAGTGATACGAACTAAACCATTGGTTCCAGTTAAAACTTTAATGATACGCCCCAACTTCCATTCATTGGGACGGAGCAAGTCATCTCTAATAACGACTAGTTGACCAACACAATGTTTTCTGCTGGTTTCTGCCATTTATACCTCTTCTGGAGCTCTTTTAGATATTTATCTCCTTCCATCGTTGAGCACATTGGTGATGTAAGACTTTTAGTATTTCCCATCGATCCGTTAAAGCTACGTGATCTGTAAAGGCTTCACGTAGAAACTGCTCGGGGGTTGAGTATGAGTAATTCACTAAAATCATCCGACATGGGCGATAAAGGTCTGGAGTTAAGAACTGATTCTATGCTAGTTAAAAGGGTTGTAAACACTTCAAACGTATATCTATTATTATTTTATGCAACTCGTTTAAAATGTGTCTTAAATGATTTCACGCCAGCTTCCCATAGCCCATCCGAATGAGGCGCATTAGGAGGAATAAAATGCCATCCAAAGCCGTGAGATGAATATTTTTCTATTAAGTCTTAAGGAACGCATTTAATAAATCGGTCGTATTCTGCATGAAGAGCTCGCTCTGCATCAACAAACTTAGTGCCATTATCTGACATGAACTTTTTCGGCAAACCGCGGCGCCCAATGAATCTTGCAAATGCTGCTAGACAAGAGTTTGTTGAAAGGTCGGAGCATAACACGAGGTGTGCTGCTCGCGTGCAAAAACATATGAAAATAGATACGTATCCTTTATGATATAAAGCATTTCGAAAAATGGAAGTTTTAATCGAGAACGGGCCTGCGAAATCTAAGCCAGTAAAAGTGAAGGGAAGCTAAGATTTTATACGATGTCTACAGCAGGCACAAACAATACACTTATTTTACATGAGCGGATGGTTGATCTTAGCCTGGAAACGAAATATTCTCCCCTTAGCTCGCAACATTAAATTTGGTCCACCATGCATGTTGAGATTGTGCGAGAACTCAATAAGTAACTTACAGTAAGAGGAATAAGAGGGTAAAATGATTGTATGACATTAATTGTGTGCAATTGTTGAGTTAGAGATTCTGCCATTTGTTCGAATAATATCATCTTCGTCCAAATACAGATTAAGGGGGTACAACGAACTTTTTTAGGGACGCTTTTGAATTTTTGAAGAGAGTTAAATCCTTTATTGTAGTGCAATGTTTTAGTTACATGAATAAGCCGTTACTTGGTCTTTTAGAACTCCTTGTGGCCAATAGGTTCCAAATTCCTCAGTAAAACAAAGGCCGCTTATTCAGGAGGCATATTTTTGCTTTAAGAAGTGAGAATAAGTGGAGCATTTAGTCGAGATCGGCAGCTCACCCCTTAATGCTTAATGCCCTATTCCACTTAGAGAAACAGCTCAAGAAGACAGTTTGCCACAAGAGTTATGGGCTTTGGCCATTCTTCGCTAGTCCTCCGAAGCCAAGACGGACTTTTCAACCACAAGGAATTTTCAATAATTCTTGCGAAAAAAAAATCGACTTCAAAAGAGATTTCATCTGTCTGAATTAGGTTACATTAACTATTCGGACACACTTATATCTCCAAACTTTATACTTTTTCAACTGTTCACTAGTTTGGCAATATACATTAAATTGCAGCAACTATAGGGTCACTCTTTAATTTCCAAATTCAAATTACATACTTGCTGTTGCAGCAGATTTAGCAATAAGGATCTGTGTAAATTTAACTGTCTGTCTGTAACGGTTGAACAGTTTGCCCATATACATCAAATTATATCAACTATTTAATTTATAATGTAACATTTTTATACTTATTATAACAAATAAAGTAGTGGGTATTCTGCCCAAAATTAAGGCGTTTGTATACAACGGTTCAAAAAATACAGCCATGTAGAACAAATAACAATAATTTTGGGAACACCCTTTACTTTCTAAATTCTTGTTATAGCGGTCTTAGCAAAACATGTCTATCTATAACGGTTCCAAAGTCTGGCCACTTACACCATATTGTATAAACAATTGGGACACCCGTTTATTTCCAAATACAAATTTTATAATTGTTGTTATAGAGGAGTTAGTGATACAGTTTCTTTGTCAATTTCAATCGACTGTCAACCGTTTAAAAGTATGACCATATACCAAATTAATTGAACTATTGGTGCCGCCTTTAATTTATAATTTTAAATATTATCAGCTGTTACTACAACGGCCATAGCAGTCGACATTGCGTCAAATTTACAAGCTTTTATCTATAACGGTTTAAGAGATAGGCTCATATATGTAAGTAAATCTTCATAAATTATGGGACACCCTTTAATTTCTAAATTCAAATTATAAACTCATTGATATAGCGGATTTCGCAATACAGGTCTCTTTTAAGTTTCAGCGTTCTGTCTATAACGGTTCGAAAGTTTGGTCACATACACAAAATTACATTAACTATTAGAGCACCCTTTAACTTCCAAATCCAAACTTTATACTTGTTGTTATAGCGGACTTAATGAACTACTGGCGCACCCTCTAATTTATAATTTGTAATATTGTACTTGTCACTATAACGGCTATAACAAAAGACATTGCGTCAAATTTACAAGCGTTTATCTATAACGGTTCAAGAATTAGGCTCATATAAGTAAATCTTCATCAATTATGGAACACCCTTTAATTTCTAAATTCAAATTAAAAACTCGTTGATATAGCGGATTTAGCAATACAGGTCTCTTTTAAGTTTAGCGTTCTGTCTATAACGGTTCGAAAGTTTGATCGCATACACAAAATTACATTAACTATTGGAACACCCTTTAACTTCCACTTCCAAATTTTAAACTTTTTGTTATAGTGGACTTAGCTATACAGGTTCGGTTGTAAATTTCAAGCGTCTATCTACAACTGTTCAAAAGTATGGCCATATACATCAAATTTAATGAACTATTGGCGCACCCTTTAATATATAATTTAAAATATTACACTTGTCACTATAACGGCAATCGACATTGCGTCAAATTTACCAACGTTTATCTATAACGGTTCAAGAGATAGGCTCTTATAAGTAAATCTTCATCAATTATGGGACCCCCTTTAATTTCTAAATTCAAATTATAAACTCGTTGATATAGCGGATTTAGCAATACAGGTCTCTTTTAAGTTTAGAGTTCTGTCTATATCGGTTCGAAAGTTTGATCACATACACAAAATTACATTAACTATTGGAACACCCTTTAACTTCCAAATCCAAATTTTATACTTGTTGTTATAGCGGGCTTAGCTATACAAGTTCGTTGTACATTTCAAGCGTCTATCCACAACTGTTCAAAAGTATGGCCATATACATCAAATTTAATGAACTATTGGCGCTCCCTTTTATTTATAATTTGTAATATTATACTTGTCACTATAACGGCCATAGCAATCGACATTGCGTCGAATGTACAAGCGTTTATCTATAACGGTTCAAGAGATAGGCTCATATAAGTAAATCTTCATCAATTATGGGAAACCCTTTAATTTCTAAATTCAAATTATAAACTCTTTGTTATATAGCGGATTGAACAATACAGGTCTCTTTTAAGTTTCAGCGTTCTGTCTATAACGGTTCGAAAGTTTGGTCACATACACAAAATTACATTAACTATTTGAGCACCCTTTAACTTCCAAATCCAAATTTTATACTAGTTGTTATAGCGGGCTTAGCTATACAAGTTCGTTGTACATTTCAAGCGTCTATCCACAACTGTTCAAAAGTATGGCCATATACATCAAATTTAATGAACTATTGGCGCTCCCTTTTATTTATAATCTGTAATATTATACTTGTCACTATAACGGCCATAGCAATCTACATTGCGTCAAATTTACAAGCGTTTATCTATAACAGTTCAAGAGATAGGCTCATATAAGTGAATCTTCATTAATTAAGGGACACCCTTTAATTTCTAAATTCAAATTTTAAACTCGTAGATATAGCGGTTCTAACAATGCAGATCTTTTTTAAGTTTAGCGTTCTGTCTATAACGGTTCGAAAGTTTGATCACATACACAAAATTACATTAACTATTGGAACACCCTTTAACTTCCAAATCCAAATTTTATATTGTTGTTATAGCGGACTTAGCTAGAGAGATTCGGTTGTAAGTTTCAAGCATCTATCCACAACTGTTCAACAGTATAGCCATATACATCAAATTTAATGAACTACTGGCGCACCCTTTAATTTATAATTTGTAATATTATACTTGTCACTATAACGGCCATAGCAATCGACATTGCGTCAAATTTACAGGAGTTTATCTATAACGGTTCAAGAGATAGGCTCATATAAGTAAATATTCATCAATTATGGGACACCCTTTAATTTTTAAATTCAAATTATAAACTCGTTGATATAGCGGTTTTAGCAATGCAGATCTTTTTTAAGTTTAGCGTTCTGTCCATAACGGTTCGAAAGTTTGATCACATACACAAAATTACATTAACTATTGGAACACCCTTTAACTTCCAAATCCAAATTTTATATTGTTGTTATAGCGGACTTAGCTATAGAGATTCGGTTGTAAGTTTCAAGCATCTATCCACAACTGTTCAACAGTATGGCCATATACATCAAATTTAATGAACTACTGGCGCACCCTTTAATTTATAATTTGTAATATTATACTTGTCACTATAACGGCCATAGCAATCGACATTGCGTCAAATTTACAGGGGTTTATCTATAACGGTTCAAGAGATAGGCTCATATAAGTAAATATTCATCAATTATGGGACACCCTTTAATTTTTAAATTCAAATTATGAACTCGTTGATATAGCGGATTTAGCAATACAGGTCTCTTTTAAGTTTCAGCGTTCTGTCTATAACGGTTCGAAAGTTTGGTCACATACACAAAATTACATTAATTATTGGAACACCCTTTAACTTCTAAATCTAAATTTTATACTTGTTGTTATAGCGGACTTAGCTATACAAGTTCTGTTCAAAACTGTTCAAAAGTATGGCCATATACATCAAATTTAATGATCTATTGGCGCTCCCTTTTATTTATAATTTGTAATATTATACTTGTCACTACAACGGCCATAGCAATCTACATTGCGTCAAATTTACAAGCGTCTATCTACAACTGTTCAAAAGTATGGCCATATACATCAAATTTAATGAACTATTGGCGCACCCTTTAATTTATAATTTGTAATATTATACTTGTTACTATAATGTTCATAGCAATCGACATTATGTCCAATTTGCAAGCGTAACGACACGTTCTACGCTGGTTGCTGGGATAGCTGCAGCGGAGTCCAGGGTCGTTGCAATTTTGATTTATCGTCCTAAGACGAACATAAAATGAAACAATTCTTGTTCTGAAAACGTTATAAAACTTCAAGTTACGTTTTATTCTTCTATTTCTTAAGACTATAGCGTCGGCTAATCAACGGTCGGGAATGCAGCCACAAATGACAACAGCGGTGGAGTAAGCGAGCGGCGGTAAAACAGTCAGCGCCAACAACGGAATTCAGCCGGTGAATGGCGCAGAATGTGAAGCTGGCAGTTCTGCTAATGGTAGCGCGGCGTAGTTGGTGATAGAGGAAGCGGGTGACGCTACCGGGCGGCAACGGCACGGGTAGCGGCCAAACAAGCAGCGCGGATAGCGCAGGTGTGGTAGAGATTAAACAGGCGGCGCAAACAGCGATGGCGTGGATAGCGCTTACACGGGCGGCGCAAAACAACGTTGGCGCAGGTAGCGCTTGAGCAAGCAGCGGCGCTGCAGGGCGACAATGGCACGGGCAGCAGCAAAACAGCGATGGCGCAGGTAGCGCTCAAACAAGCAGCGACGCTGCCGGGCGACAATGGCACGGGCAGCGGCAAAACAGCGGTGCAGACAGCGATGGCGCAGGTAGCGCTTGAAGACTCGGCGACGCTACCGGGCGGCAATGGCACGGGCAGCGGCGCAAACAGCGATGGCGCAATTAGCGCTTGAAGACTCGGCGACGCTACCGGGCGGCAATAGCATGGGCAGCGGCGCAAACAGCGATGGCGCAGGTAGCGCTTCAACAGCGATGGCGCAGGTAGCGCTTGAAGACTCGGCGACGCTACCGGGCGGCAATGGCACGGGCAGCGGCGCAAACAGCGATGGCGCAGGTAGCGCTTCGACAGCGATGGCGCAGGTAGCGCTTGAAGACACGGCGGCGCTACCGGGCGGCAATGGCACGGGCAGCGGCGCAAACGATGGCGCAGGTAACGCTTGAGCAGCGATGGCGCAGGTAGCGCTCAAACAGGCAGCGGCACAACTGGGAGGCAAAGGCACAGGCGGCAGCCAAACAGGCGGCGGCAAAACAGCGGCGCAGTCAGCGATGGCGCAGGTAGCGCTCAAACAGGCAGCGGCAGCCAAACAGGCAGCGGCAAAACAGCGACGCAGACAGCGATGGCGCAACGACGTTGAAAAAACGCGGTACTTGGGTGGGCGCAACAATTGTTGGGGCCACTCGACCGTGTGGAATAGTACTGGGGAATTTACAATTCCTCACCAGCACTAGCCACAGGCTTGTGCCAACACCAGTAGAAGTTTAACTTCTGAAGGGTGTTTTTACCAAACAATTTCAGTCGTTCTGTCGATAAGAAATATATTGGGGAATTTACAATTCCTCACCAACTGATCTCTTACCTGCAGGCGAGCTGCTTGCTAACTAACTCGTTTTTGAAAATGTTCGGCCTTTTATACTTGTGCGTGGGCACACACACTCACACACACAAACGATTGTTTGTTTTCGTTGTTTGACAGCCATCAGCGGTGTATTTACTTGTAGGTAACAGCTGACTGTTTGGTTGGTTTGTTTGTGCTCGACTCCTAGGTGGCGCTGAATTGCCCGACCGTTAATTTAAATTTACTTAAACTTAAAATAGCAAAACAATTCAATTTTAATTAAACATGAAAAAATAATAATAAAAGAAAAATTAGTATAATTCATAACTTAACTATAACATACTGTGTAGGGGAAAACAAGGGCACGACTTTCGCCGTTACACTGCCTCCCCTCGTTCCCATCGGAAGCTTGGTCTTCATGCAATCCGCAGGATGCGCAATTTGCCACTGCGTCTAATTAAAATTTGGAATCTTTGTCCTTCCCACGTGCGCATTTGTCGGCGTTGCTGCGCGGGTTTACGGGTTTCCAGTAGCTTTTGAATTTCCTCCTGTAGCCCACCCGGTACCTCAGCTAGGGAGATCTCGGTTGATTTTTTTGTTAGCTCCGAGCTAGCTGGTTCTTCGGGTGGTAGTACTACTTTCTTTTGGGTGGTGTTGAAAATCTCAGGAACTACTGTTCGGGCCGATGCCCATTTAGGTGATTGTGGTGAGGGACCAGGTGAGTTGGTGGTAGAGGTGGTTGAGATCGTAAACGACCAACCCCTACCTGGCGTAATCGGGCTTCTGCCCTCCGTTGGTGGGGACGGTGGTCGAAGAGCTAATGTGCGGTCTTCGAACCCGAAGAAAGTTCTCCGAATCTTTTCCAATATGGGATCTTCGGGCGGCCCCGAATCCTTCATTGAGTTTAAGGTGCAGGCCTGTGGCCACTCCTGGGCTGGCGGAACTTCGTCTTCGTCGGCGGAACTTATGGTAATGGGCTTAAAATCCGGACTGCTCGATGCGGATTTGGGGGGAAAGGGGTTTTGAGACTTGTTCTGTTGGCTCATGCGATAATACGTAGCAAGCTTTGGCGTGCAGTTGACCTGAGTTGCCCTTGTGGTTGGCCTACGAGGTTGTTTGGCGGGTGGGACTTGTCTGCCCCGACTGGTACTAAGTACTGCAACATCATCGATGAAGATGATTCTCCTAATCTTTGGTTTCCTAATTCGTCTTCCAGTATCCTGAGGTGTATATCGCTCTGAACTCGGTTCATACCTGGCCACCAACCCCGCACAACTGAACGTGGCCTGGAGTGCTTGTAGTCCCTCCAATCCCAGAATTAGGTCTTCCATGGCTTCTTGCATAACCAGAAATTGGCAGAGCACGCTTTTGGTACCTAGAGCGACTGTAAGACTAATCGTCTCCGTAATAAGTCTTTCCGTACCATCTGCCAGAAATACTTTAATGTTTGCGGGTATCCGCTTTGGTGGGGTTGCGAAACGGTTGATTTGAGTCAGCGAAATGAAATTTTTGTTGGCTCCTGTGTCGATGATGGCTGGAATTAATTGCCTTTCTATGCGCACCATTGCCTTTAATTTTTCTGGCTCCCACACTAGCCACGTCTGCCCCTTACCTTTATCGGCGGATTTCTGACCGACGGTGGGTCCACTTTTCCGATTCCTTCCACGCACCAGGCGATGGTGGGTCCCGCTATGTTGTGACGAGGTCGGGATGCATTCCAGATCGTCGGCTAGCTGGGTCAATTCACTTAGCGTGGTAAAGTCCTTTCGCCGAATGTACCATTTGTAGTCGGGTTGAGTGTTCTGGAAAATCCTTTCCAGTTTCTGTTGCTCGGTCAGGTTGGTTGATCGCATTAAATTCTGAATTGCCAAAAGGTAATCTTTAAAAGATTCCCGCGGCCGTTGGGTCCGCTTGCGGACTTCGTCCTCCAGTTGTTCAAAGTATCGAGGAGGAAGGAAAAACCCATAAAAGTCTTCCTTGAACTGCACCCATTGTCCCCAGTGACGGTTATTGTTCCGATACCAAATCAAAGCGCGTTCTCGCAGTAATTCAGGCATTACTCTTGGCAGCATGTTCACATCTACGTCATACATTCCGGCGAGCTCCTCAATACGCTCGATGAACTCCAGTGGGTCTTTTCCCCCAGTGTATTTTAAGCCCCATTTTCGCACCACTTCGATAGCACCGATATGAGAATTATCAGGAATTGCGCTGGATGGAGTGGGGAGGGTCATTCGTACGTTGGACTGCGTGTTTTCTTCAGTAAGTTTCGAAGTAGATGCATGTTCTTCCTCTGCTTTGAGTGGAGATGTCTGTCGGCTATGTGCGGTATCTGTGAGAGAAGGGAGCTTTAGGGTACCCTCGTGTTTACCTTGCAACGTCAAGAGCTCCTTCATTTCGTCTTCATGATGTTCTGTTGCTAAGAATTTAGCAAAACGTTTCCGCATGTCTTCCACATTGCCGGTATAGTCCTGCTGGTATTGGCCGAGGTATTTTACCAGTTCCTCCCGCTTCAGGGAGTAGGCCCAGGAAGTTCGTAACATGTTAGCAATCTCGATGAAGGGCTACAAAATTATTGTAATTGTTGTAGTTGTTTTATTTTAGTTTTCTTTTATATATGTATATAGACACAAGTAGTGTCCCTGCTCGGGCGCCAATGTAACGACACGTTCTACGCTGGTTGCTGGGATAGCTGCAGCGGAGTCCAGGGTCGTTGCAATTTTGATTTATCGTCCTAAGACGAACATAAAATGAAACAATTCTTGTTCTGAAAACGTTATAAAACTTCAAGTTACGTTTTATTCTTCTATTTCTTAAGACTATAGCGTCGGCTAATCAACGGTCGGGAATGCAGCCACAAATGACAACAGCGGTGGAGTAAGCGAGCGGCGGTAAAACAGTCAGCGCCAACAACGGAATTCAGCCGGTGAATGGCGCAGAATGTGAAGCTGGCAGTTCTGCTAATGGTAGCGCGGCGTAGTTGGTGATAGAGGAAGCGGGCGACGCTACCGGGCGGCAACGGCACGGGTAGCGGCCAAACAAGCAGCGCGGATAGCGCAGGTGTGGTAGAGATTAAACAGGCGGCGCAAACAGCGATGGCGTGGATAGCGCTTACACGGGCGGCGCAAAACAACGTTGGCGCAGGTAGCGCTTGAGCAAGCAGCGGCGCTGCAGGGCGACAATGGCACGGGCAGCAGCAAAACAGCGATGGCGCAGGTAGCGCTCAAACAAGCAGCGACGCTGCCGGGCGACAATGGCACGGGCAGCGGCAAAACAGCGGTGCAGACAGCGATGGCGCAGGTAGCGCTTGAAGACTCGGCGACGCTACCGGGCGGCAATGGCACGGGCAGCGGCGCAAACAGCGATGGCGCAATTAGCGCTTGAAGACTCGGCGACGCTACCGGGCGGCAATAGCATGGGCAGCGGCGCAAACAGCGATGGCGCAGGTAGCGCTTCAACAGCGATGGCGCAGGTAGCGCTTGAAGACTCGGCGACGCTACCGGGCGGCAATGGCACGGGCAGCGGCGCAAACAGCGATGGCGCAGGTAGCGCTTCGACAGCGATGGCGCAGGTAGCGCTTCGACAGCGATGGCGCAGGTAGCGCTTGAAGACACGGCGGCGCTACCGGGCGGCAATGGCACGGGCAGCGGCGCAAACGATGGCGCAGATAACGCTTGAGCAGCGATGGCGCAGGTAGCGCTCAAACAGGCAGCGGCACAACTGGGAGGCAAAGGCACAGGCGGCAGCCAAACAGGCGGCGGCAAAACAGCGGCGCAGTCAGCGATGGCGCAGGTAGCGCTCAAACAGGCAGCGGCAGCCAAACAGGCAGCGGCAAAACAGCGACGCAGACAGCGATGGCGCAACGACGTTGAAAAAACGCGGTACTTGGGTGGGCGCAACAATTGTTGGGGCCACTCGACCGTGTGGAATAGTACTGGGGAATTTACAATTCCTCACCAGCACTAGCCACAGGCTTGTGCCAACACCAGTAGAAGTTTAACTTCTGAAGGGTGTTTTTACCAAACAATTTCAGTCGTTCTGTCGATAAGAAATATATTGGGGAATTTACAATTCCTCACCAACTGATCTCTTACCTGCAGGCGAGCTGCTTGCTAACTAACTCGTTTTTGAAAATGTTCGGCCTTTTATACTTGTGCGTGGGCACACACACTCACACACACAAACGATTGTTTGTTTTCGTTGTTTGACAGCCATCAGCGGTGTATTTACTTGTAGGTAACAGCTGACTGTTTGGTTGGTTTGTTTGTGCTCGACTCCTAGGTGGCGCTGAATTGCCCGACCGTTAATTTAAATTTACTTAAACTTAAAATAGCAAAACAATTCAATTTTAATTAAACATGAAAAAATAATAATAAAAGAAAAATTAGTATAATTCATAACTTAACTATAACATACTGTGTAGGGGAAAACAAGGGCACGACTTTCGCCGTTACAAACGGTTCAAAAGATAGACCCATATAAGTAAATTTACATCAATTATGGGTGCACCCTTTGATTTTTGGATTTATTTTTGTATAATTTTTTGTTTTTGGGAGCTGTAGTAATACGCAGTAATTTTAAATTTTACAGAATCGGCCTTTAGAGTTCATAATACACGTAAAAAATGTGTGTGTTGTATGGGGACACCCTTTAATTTTTTAGGTTATGAGCTGTTTTTAAAACGGGACCAATCTGTTATATTACCAAAAATTTTCAAAATCGGATTAGAAATGACTGAGTTCTGCGGGCACAAATATAAAAAAAGCAACATTCAGCCGAATTGTATAACCTCCTTCTTTTTTTGAAGTCGGTTAATAAAAGTTTGGATCAGCTAATTCAATGTCCTTTAATGCTGTGGATTGAAAATGAGATTTAGGCACAGGGAAACTTGGTAACATACTATCGCTTAAACATGTATATGTCGATTAAAGACGTGCACAGATATATCTGTTTATATCAGTTTTTGTGTGTCTACTCTTATGAGTGCGTATAGATGAGTACTCTTGCGTTTCTGATATAAGTTGATATTGTTACTTTTTCTCATTGGATGGATGTGAATGGGTAAAGAGAGAATGAGAGTAACATATCTGTTCTCCTATGTTTTGCACAAACGGATGTAAACAGATATTGATGGTTGCACTATAAGTACTTATTGTATGCTGCGAATCAATGGAGTGAATGGATAATTCATACGTACATATGCATTGGTTTATTAAAAATAAAATTATTGTTTCTAAACATGATCAATATTTTTAATTGTTTTATTATGTTTTATTGAAGTTCATTATACAAAACTAAATTTTTAAGCAACAAATTATGACTCTAATGCGTATAATTGTATTAAAATTACTATAATGTTTTTAATAACTTTTACCAGCGATTACAACAGTTCTGAAGATAAATTAACTAAATAAATTTACGTATGAATGTTTCTATATTTAGAGAGAAGAAAAGCCTGATATTTTAAAATCAATTAAAAAATATTGTTATGTTAAGTTTGTTTTAAAATAACTTTTAAATCCAAATTATTTTTAATAAATACGGGCGAAAATAATAAAAATTCAATTTAAAAATGATGTATGAATATTTAAATATTTTTAGCAAAAATTAAAATAAATACTTCATTACCATTACAATTTCATTGGCTTTAGTTGAAATAATGAAAAAGAAAAAAATAACAGCGATATCATGCTAATAATTTTATTTTAATTATAATTGTTTTAATAATGGTAATGGAATGGAATTACCACTGGAAAAAATAATTGTTTTTATGAAAAATAAAATTATAATAGCAAAACCTTAAAAAAAACTATGCATAAAAAAATAAACCTTAACCATTTCGTAGATGGATATACATTCGAAAATTTTAATAATTTATTTAATTTAAATGAGGAATCAAACTTGATGTCTGATATCTAAATTTAACTCACGCCCGCAAATCTTATTACTTACTGTTAAAATGTAAATATTTCACCAGATTTATGTGATGAAAATGCCACTTTTAAATATTGTTTTAATATGCTTTATGGCGTTTACTTAGTGTAAAAAGAAAAGGAGGAACGTTAGATGATGGTAATGCTTTAAATTTAAGTTAGTTAACTTTTTCATAATAAAGCTAGTGAAAAAAGTGATAATGCAAATAAAATCATGAGCATTTATTACCATTCAATGCTAATGAAATCGTCAACGAGTTAGTCCATCTAATTAATTGCTCCCATTTATAGTAAGAAACTTGAATTTTTTAAACATATATTTTTTAATCAGTTCATTATATATTCTAACTAGTGGTTGACAACGAATTGTTTAAGCACACTAATAAAAGGTACACTATACTATTATAATTTATATTTTCCGTTGTTAAGCTGACTGTCCTTTGGTAAGCAATTACAACGAGCCAGTCCATTTTACGCTTTTAATTTTTTCTATAAAACTTTTTAATAATTTTTAAATTTCGAATAAATTTTACTCTCTATTTATTTAAGCTGTAGGACTTTTCTTTAATGCAGAAATAAATTATAACGCGTCTATTGTTAATATCCCTTTAAGTGCATAGAAAATAAAAACTGCGTTATTTAATATGTACATATATAACAGGGACAATATAATTACTGGGTGCATATCTAAAAGTGTAAATGTTATTATTGTTATTGAAATTTTTCTGAACTTCTATTTTTATGTATATATGCATGTACAGATGTATGTAATAAACATTTTTTTATATATTAATTTTAACTTTTTATTTGAAAATCGTAAAAGAAATTATTTTTTAATATAATATATAATAAAATTCCTTAATTAAATTAATTCTATCAAAGACTATAAATATACTAAGATGTTTCACTGCCGTACATTCTACATCCAGTGCATATTTTGTCGATGGACGTACAGCAACTGCCACTTTAAGAGTAAAATCACAAAGAGAGATTATTATTCTCAGCAAACTTGTTACTCTCATCTCACATTAATTCATTTGTATATACGTGCATACGAATGTGTATATATTTACATTATAAAATATTCAACGTAAACCAATGTTACCGATTGTGTATTTGTATGGTAACAACATGTGTTTTGTTGTTGTATAAGAGAAATAACATCGATTTACACCGAATAATAAATTCATTTATTATCAATATGAAAATTTATTATTCGGAACCTTTTCGATTTTAATTTACTTTACTTTTTTAGTTACTGAATGTTTGCTGTGTTTTTGTATACTGTCTTTTTGTTCCCGTCTTTTTCTCTTATTGATTCAATAGAGTTCTTATTTAATCAATTTGGCTTTTGATATAAGACTTTCAGGTTTTCTATACAAAATTTGGGTAAAATCCACTAATGAGCTAAAATAGCAATAGTGAAATGGCCATATGAATATACTTTCTACACAGTAATATTTTCAATTTCTACTTTTAAATAAAAAATGTTTCATGAGAATATCATGAAATATTTATATTTGAAGCAATCAAGAACGAATAAAGTAAATTAAATTCATTTATTATCTAAATTTAACTACTACATACATATAAATTAAATACCATAATTATTAACATTAATTAATTTGCTTCAATAACATTTATTAACATTAATTTTTTTAACTTTTATCACTATTCTAAGAAGAATACTAGTTTAGCGTCTCAGTTGTAGTGAACATAATGCTTGAATCTTATATATAAAAATGGTGTAAAAAATGTATAGTAATTCATAAAATGAGAACAGCTGTGCCGATTTCTGTAGCATTTTTTTCAGTTGTTCGTATTTTCAAGTAGAAGGTTTTTACGGAAAAAATTTTTTGAAAATCCCTCCAGAAAAGTTGGAAAATTGAAAAAATCAAAAAATTAGTGATTTTAATAATTTGCTCGGGATAATTAGCACAATATTTTTTAAAGATAAAAAATTTAATTTAATTTTACTTATACTAATGTTGCTAAGAAAGCATTGCTCATAGGAAACACATAAGTGCAAAGTAACAAGTACTTGGAAAGTCTCAATTTTAAAGCGCCAGTAATTTATTTTGTTTGGCAATTTAAATATATAAATTTAGCTATCAAATTCATATTGAGGTTTATATATATTGAACCTATATGCAGGCTAAATATACTTAACAAAATATTTAATAATAAATATACATAAATAAGTGCCTTATTTTATTAATATTGTTTGAAATTTCTTAAAACACATATTAAGTATCCACAAGAATAAATGCTAAAAAAATTACTACATAATTTAGGGTATGATTAGTTCGGTGCGATTACGCATATTTTTAAAAATACACAAATAAAAATGTATAGTTACCCTACAATAACAAGAGCAGTCATATAGTTTCGTTTTTAAGCTTATTTCACAATTTTTAAATAAGTAGGAAAAATAGAATTCAAAAATAAAATTTTATGAAGCATATTCCTCTTTATATGTAGATATGAAAGTATGTATGTACGTTTCTATATGTTAAATCCCAGTTAGCATTTGGAAGATCGTTTTTACAAAAATCACCAAAGTGAGTCTTTTAAGACTACCCAAGATGACTTAAAACTGATTCATCAGTTATGCGTTTAAAAAGAGACTCGAATATAACTCCGACAAACGCATAGAAAGCGACTTTCTAAAAAAACAAAAAGTACAAAAAGCAAATGCTTGAAATTCGACTGTTTTTAGAATTATTTTGGAGACATATTTAACGCAGCCTAACGATGAAAAAATGATTCAAATACATATTTTATTTATATGTCACTTCGTAAAGAAAATAGAGACACAAATGTAAAATAAAATTTTTTTAAATTAATTTATTTGAATTTTAAGAAAATTACGAATAACATGCAAACGAATGTAACACTACGTCTTGACGAGCAATTGATTGGTTCGCACATGAACAAAACGTCAGCAGAATAAGTTTCAAACATTTGTTCATGTTTGTCTGCGTTGAGGAAACTTGGCGATGTTAATGCTTCGATTTCTCGTTGTTTGAAAACGACATGACATCGACAACGATGGTCTACACAAGCCATTTTAATGTGCGCACATGAAATTGTTCAATGTTTGAACAAATCAATGGTTCGTCAAGACAGCGTGTAATAAATAATAAGCAAAACTTAGTTTGCAATGTTTAATTTTGAGAAAAAATATAATAAGAAATATTCGTATAATATGTTTCGAAGAAGACTCGCATACGGCTAGTAATATGATCAAAAATTGACTCGAAAAAGTATCGTATTTGATTATAAGTACGATTGAAAACAGTATCGAAAATGAGTCGAAAACGCGAGTCATAAGGGACTCGTTCAGAAGAGTCGCGGCTAGGGTACCATTTTCTACCGACAAAACATTCATTTTCGACTCTAAAACGAGCGCATAAACGATTATTTTAATCGTGTCGAGGAGTCAAAAAAGACTCGAATATGATCAATAATTCAAAAAAATGCTAACTGGGATGTGTGTTTTTGTCTCTCAATACTTTACTTTAACAAAACATTTCTTATGAACATCCATTTTTAAACGCATGTGTGTATGAATCTGTCTTCTTTACAAAACTAATATTGTGCTCTCTTGAGTTTTGGTTGCGCTCACAGAAATTTCTTCCCTCTTATCTCTTACCCCCGTTACCGTGAAACTGCTCATAATTTTTGATTTTTTAAATGTTCAGAGTGCAACATCTTCATAAATTTATTGTCTTTGATTCTATCCTCATTACGAGTACTCAACGCGCGACTAGACAACGATTTATTAACTTTTCAAATGTTTTTATAAAATAAAATTATCATTAATATTGCGAATTTTACCTTTAAAATCATATAAACTAATTACTAAAACTGAACAATAATAATTACAATTCGGGTTGTTACTACGAAGTTAAAGTACTGCTTATTAGTTCTCGCCTCTATCACAAGCAGCACACAATTATCCAAAATATCTGTTTCACAAACAGATATATCCAAATACTCATGGTACCACAGATATTTGAGAGTAAAAATCTGATAATTTTCTCACTCTATGCAAAACCATAAACAACTGTATGTGTTTATATCTATAGTGTGAGTACGCACAAGCGAAAGCTTACAATGCCAACTACACTCATGCGTTCTTTTGTATCTGTTGTAACTGATATGTATATGATATATCTGTTTTTGCCATACTGTTGGATATACTAGTGCACGTCTTTAATGTCGATCATATTGTTCTAACTATAAGGTAAGCTTACATAAAGAATTTGAATTTGCTACTACTTCGCCCCCGACACCATGAATTTGGAAGAGTTTTTTCTCGACGGGAAGCATAAGTTGCTGCTTGAGCCTTTTCAATATAAAGGTTTTTTCCGATCCATGATCGAGGAATGCACGAACTTTGAAATTTTCGCGATTGTAACCTATCTGTACTATTGCAGTGGGAAGCAAAGTACCTTCAGATAGCGTTTTAATTTTCATATGTGCTATGTGTGTCGATGTCAATAGAATTGAACTGTGCTTGACTGTGAAGAGGTTTTACTATTAGAAATTTTGGCGTGGGGGTCAGAAGTCGAAGGTTTATTGAAATCTGAAAGAAAATTATGATTCCTTTGACGGTGTGTGCAGGATAATTGGTTTGGGCAGTCCTTTTAGAGATGACTGTACGCTAGTTAATTCAAATAAATTTTGTTGTTTGAAACGAACAGATTTCTAGTTTGAGGATCAAAGCTTAAAAATTTAGGGCAAGTTTTTAGGGAGTGATTGGCTCTGCATAGTTTACACGAGAATTGAACAGAAGCGGAATTAAAACCACTAAATTTGACATTTCGAATTTGTTTACAACTTCGCATCTGTGCGACAGAAAGTTATCCATCATCTCCCATTTAACCAGGTGTTTATGGGATTCTAGGGATTGTTCCCATAAGTAAAAGGTTTCTGCGGGAAATTTACTGGAACTTAGGACTCCCTACTCTCTACCGAAATAGGTGGCAGATTAAGAAGAATCTTTATCTGGGTTTCTACGAGAATTCGTTCATTATCACCCGGCATCTTCGACTTCCATTTGTGAAATGCTTTTGTACAGACTAAGCACTTTTCCCTGGCTGATTCTAAAAAACCCTTTTCCAAAATTGCATACTTATCGGTACAGACAGAAAGGATCAATGAAGATTTATCCACCGATCATTGAGATTTTTAAGGTTTACTTTGAGAAACGACTCCGTTATCTCATCAGCCGGGATTTCAGCGAATTCAGAACAGAATGTGATCAAATCATCTAAATTGAATATAAAATCAGCTGCCATTTTGGCTATAGTTTTGGAATAACTTGTATTACTTACTTTGAGGTGGGATAAAACAAAAATAGTAAAAAATTAAAAAAAAACGTTAGAATAAGTAAACTGTCAACCGGAACTAGAGACTTAAAAAAATATAAATCCAAAATATTAACCCTCTAGTGCGCCGTGATGCAAATTTGAATCATACCGAATATCTCTCTGTAGCTTCAAAATTTGAAAACAGTTTTATGTAAATGTTCGTTATATGTTGTCTCCATTTAATAGACGTCGTTTTCTCTGCTTTTGAAGTACCGTTATAGCAGCATTGAATTGTTGTGCAATTTTGAAGTGCCTGCTCAATCGTTTGTTGTGCATAGAGGAAACAGTGTGTTTTTCTGACCTTAAAATTTATTAAGTTCAACAAGTTTATAAATAGTTTTGAATTTTAAATAAGTTAAACTCTTTTTTTATTACAATGTTATAGTGTGTATTGTTTTTTTATGGTAAGTACTTTGAGCTAAATGCGCAATGATGCAAATTTGCATCAAAGGATTTTTCGCCTCCTGCGACCATATAAATGAAAATTATACAAACTGCTAGAACAAAAGTTTGCTTTTAAACCATTTCCTTTCGTTTAAGTAGTATTTTACTTAATTTGGTTTTCTTGCGCACTAGAGGGTTAACTTTATTCAAAAGTGAACAAAATGTTTACTGGGATTAAGGATAACATAAAATAAGTTTAATGAATAACAGCAAAATAAAAATTGAAATTCCACTAAAATTTTGAATCGAAATAAATTGCTTGTGGGGTTTCGATTACTATCGCAAAATTTTTTTTTAATTCCAAAGACGAATTTCTTAAAAAAGCCATAAATTTGAACTTTACTGAACAGTGAATGAAATGATTACTGGGTTTAAGGTTAACATAAAATAAGCTTGATGAATAACAGCATTAAAAAATTTTAAATTTCAACCAAATTTTAAATCGAAACAAATTGCTTGCAGGGTTCCGATTATTATAGCAAATTTTTTTTTTAATTCCAAAGACGAATTTCTTAAAAAAGCCATAAATTCGAACTTAAATGAACAGTGAATAAAATGATTACTGGGTTTAAAGTTAACCTAAAATAAGCTTGATGAATGACAGCAGAATAAAATTTGAAATTTCACACAAATTCTAAATCGAAATAAATTGTGTGTTGGGTTCCAATGGTTATCGCATTTCCCCTATTTCCAAAAAAAAACATTCTTCTTGAATTTCTCTCAGTTGTTCATAGTTTCCATTTTCCAGTTTAAGCAAAAATCAAGTTTGTTTTGAGCTTTATTTGTTTTCCCAAATTCACCAATAAATAAAATCTACAAAAGAGTGCAGTACTCCAGTTTAAATAAACATCAATTTTGTTGTGAGATTTGTTTGTTTCTCCCAAATTACTGAATTAATAAAATCCACAATTTATCCATGGTCTCCCATTTACCCAGATGTTTATGGGATTCTAGGGATTGCTCCCACAAGTAAAACGTGTCTGCGGGAAGCTTACTGGAACTTAGGATAACAACCAATGGGTCCCATTCACTAATTGCAACCTTCTGACCATTTATCGCTAAAAGGCAATCAGTTGTAATGGTCTGCATGTTTTGTAGAGACTCGCTACTCTCTACCGAAATAGATGGCAGATTAAGAAGAATCTTTATCTGGGTTTCTACAAGAATTCATTCATTCTCATATCTGTCCCTCAAGGCTTCCCAAGCAAGTGAAAAGTTGTTGGCACAAAGTGCGAATTTTCTTATAATACTTCCTGCTTGATCCTGCACTTTTAGCCCGAGATGATATAATGTTTGTACGGGAGGGGTTCGGGGATTTTCTATGTACACAGCAGTAAACATGTTTCTGAACGATGGCCACTCCTCATATCCACCATAAAAAATATCTGTGTCACATGACGGAACATTGATATGTGCAAAGTTATCTTCCTTGATAGAAGTTTGTGGAGTATGAGAGGCACTCCTTGCTCCATATGTTTTCTGTAAACCCGGCATCTTCAACTTGCATTTGTGAAATGCTTTTGTACAGACTAAGTACTTCTCCCTGGCTGATTCTAAAAAACCGTTTTCCAAAATTGCATACTTACTTTGAGAAACGACTCCATTATCTCATCAGCATGGATTTCAGCGAATTCAGAACAGAATGTGATCAAATCATCTGAAATGAAAATAAAATCAGCTGCCATTTTGGCTATAGTCTTGGAATAACTTGTGTTACTTACTTTGAGGTGGGATAAAACAAAAATAAAAAAAAATTAAAAAAACGTTCCAAAGACGAATTTCTTAAAAAAGCCATAAATTTGAACTTTACTGAACAGTGAATGAAATGATTACTGGGTTTAAGGTTAACATAAAATAAGCTTGATGAATAACTGCATTATAAAATTTTAAATTTCAACCAAATTTTAAATCGAAACAAATTGCTTGCAGGGTTCCGATTATTATAGCAAATTTTTTTTAATTCCAAAGACGAATTTCTTAAAAAAGCCATAAATTTGAACTTAATTTGTTCTTATTAACAAAAAAGCTTTTTCCAAGTTTAAGCTTTTTAACTTTTGTGAACACGAAGAGAGATCGTCATAAGATAGCGATGGATAAGAGTTTTAATACTTTAAAACTACTTCCTAGCAAATAAAACGTTAAATTTATAAATGAAGAGATGCAAGTTTGCGTGTTAAAGAACTATGTTAAGACGGGCGTTTGTATTAAAAAAAAAAAAAAATACCCTTGGCTAACGATATTTTGTTGCTATCTTTTGTTTGCTTCTTTCTTCCAGAACAATCAAATTTTATGTGAGTTTAAAATACCGATTTTGCAAAAAATTTTTGGCGATTGTTTCGGGCTATTTTTGTTGTTTTATAACTTCAAAACGAAATGTCCGTATGGACACAAATATTTGTTAAAATTATGTTACTTACTGTTCTTATTTGTTGCTTTTCTTCAATTTGATTTTAAACTGTTAAAATTATTTCTAATATAATGTTTGATTTTTTTTTTGTTTTTGGTTTTAGTTTTAAACACATGATTTCAGTTCTTTTTAAATGCTTGATTTTGTAAAAATTTTTCCTTTTCTGAAATTTTACGTACAGGTTTGTTTTTTCTATAGCCTTTTATTTTTGTTCTCTTTTTAAATTCTAATTTTTACGGTTTTTAATTTTTTTTAAATTGCTTATATAACTTTGAATTTTTTTTTAAATTTTTCTGTTTTTTAAAACTTTATTTCACTTCTTTTTATAATTTTCCTTCTTCGATCACTCTTGCCTATCTTCTTTCCACTTGCTGTAACTTGTACCAAAGACAATAAATTTATAAAGATGTTGCAGTTTGAACATTTAAAAAATCAACAATTTGAGCAGTTTCACTGTAGCGGGGGTAAGAGATAAGAGGGAAGAAATTTCTGTGAGCGCAACCAAAACTCAAGAGACCACAATATTAGTTTTGTAAAAAAGACAGATGCGTTTAAAAATGTGTGTGGATGTTCATAGGAAATGTTTTGTTAAAGGAAAGTATTGAAAGACAAAAACACACATTTAACATATAGAAACGTACATACATACTTTCATATCTACATATAAAGATAAATGTGCTTCATAAAATTTTATTTCTGAATTCTATTTTTCATACTTATTTATTAATTGTTTGTAAAATAAGCTTAAAAACGAAACTATATAACTGCTCTTGTTATTGTAGGGTATATATATTTTTATTTGTGTATTTTTTAAAATATGCATAATCGCATCGAACTAATCATACCCTAAATTACGTAGTAATTTTTTTAGTATTTATTCTTGTGGATACTTAATATGTTTTTTAAGAAATTTTAAACAATGGTAATAAAATAAGGCACTTATTTATGTATATTTATTATAATTTTTTTTTAAGTTTATTTAACCTGCATATAGGTTCAATATATATAAGCCTCAATATGAATTTGATAGCTACATTTATAAATTAAAATTGCCAAACAAAATAAATAACTGGCGCTTTAAAATTTACACTTTCCCAGTACTTGTTACTTTACACTCATGTGTTTCCCACGAGCCATGCTTTCGTAGCAACGTAAATATAAGCAAATTCGGAATTTCTAACCTGTTTTTGTGACAAGAGTTATTCTCGTAAACCAGACATAATAATTTTAGTACACTATGCACATTGCTTCGTAATATATTTTTTATGTTTTTAGCTGCTGTTTTTACAAAATAGTATTTATAAGACCTTTATGGGTGTTTTTATAGTTCTTAGAACGGATAAACCTTTCCGATGGATATGTCAGAATTTGTGAAGGTTTAATTATATCTATTATTCTGCATTAATAGCAAGAAAATCGTTGAAATATCGCATTTTTCGCAGTTTTCCATGTTTTACACCAAGAACTTTCTATTTTTAATTTGGAAAGCCATTAAGAAATAATTTCACCCAAAATTTCGTACAAAAAAATTAATTTTAATCTTTAAAAATATTGTGCTAATTATTCCGAACAAATTATTAAAATCACCGATTTTGATTATTGAAGGTAAAAGCACGTCTCGATGGCCATTTCGCTACCGTTTACTTAGCTCTTCAGGAAACTTCTCACAAACATTTTAAATAAACTAAAATTTTTTGTTCAATCAATAAAGTAAAGACAAAAATCTAAGTTTAAGCAAAAACAACAATTATCAACATTGGGGGCAAATTACGACATTCGATATCGATCGAAATTTACATTTAAATTCTATTGAAATTTCGATCGATATCGAGTGTCGTAATTTGCCACCTGTTTTTATTTTTCTTTATATACTGTATAAGGCTGACATTTCTTCGGCTCTTCAATACATTTAAAAGATGATGAAAAATAAAATTAAGACAACAAATAAAATATCACAACACACCACGATAATTTAGTTATGCCTTTTATATGGGCACTTGCAAGTTAATAATTAAAATTAAATTACGGGAATTTTAAATTAAATTTATTATCTTTGTGCTCATTATCCCGAACAAATTATTAAAATCATCAAATTTTTGATTTTTCCAATTTTCCGACTTTTCTGGAGGGATTTTCAAAAATTTTCTTCCGTAAAAACCTTCTCATTGAAAATACGAACAACAGACAAAAATGTTACAGAAATCGGCACAGCTGTTCTCGTTTTATGAATTACTCTACATTTTTTACACCATTTTTATATATAAGATTCAAACACTATGTTCACTACAATTGAGACGCTAAACTAGTATTCTTCTTAGCATAGTGATAAAAGTTAATAAAATAAATATTAATAAATGTTATTGAAACAAATTAATTAATGTTAATAATTATGGTATTTAATTTATATGTATGTAGTAGTTAAATTTAGATAATAAATGAATTTAATTTACTATTTTCGTGCTTGATTGCTTCAAATATAAATATTTCATGATATTTTCATGAAACATTTTTTAATTTTTAATTTTCACCCTGACCAGGATTCGAACCATCGATTTTACAAATTATTGAAATTTTCGTCTTTTGGTTCTTTTTAATTAATTTTCTAAACATTTTTAGAAAGAAAAATTATTTACAAATGTATGCGGACGTTTTCCAAAGAAAACAAGAAAAATTAGACGCTAGCAGAATGAAATGCAGCATTTTCTGGACCGCCACATCCTTCATCAGCATTCTTTGCATCTATCTACCTTATGTTATGTACATCGTAAACATCATCTATTTAACCAACTAAGCTTAATGTTAATTTGGTGAGACGAAGTTCACACACAACTTAAAGCTTTTCTTTGTCATTCTCTTTGTAACTCGTCTTGTACATTTGTTGTTGCTTTTTTGTACTAGCAATTTGATAGTCACAAATGCAACTTTTTTTTTTTTTTTTATTTTTAATTATTCATACTTGTTTGCTCACAACATTATAGACACTGTTTCAGTATCATATTGACTTTTATGAGTTAAGTATGAATGTAAATACGCGGTGCCTAGCGTTTGTTTTAATTTTTAATTTTCACCCTGACCAGGATTCGAACCATCGATTTTACAAATTAATGAAATTTTCGGCTTTTGGTTCTTTTTAATTAATTTACTAAACATTTTTAGAAAGAAAAATTATTTACAAATGTATGCGGACGTTTTCCAAAGAAAACAAGAAAAATTAGACGCTAGCAGAATGAAATGCAGCATTTTCTGGACCGCCACATCCTTCATCAGCATTCTTTGCATCTATCTACCTTATGTTATGTACATCGTAAACATCATCTATTTAACCAACTAAGCTTAATGTTAATTTGGTGAGACGAAGTTCACACACAACTTAAAGCTTTTCTTTGTCATTCTCTTTGTAACTCGTCTTGTACATTTGTTGTTGCTTTTTTGTACTAGCAATTTGATAGTCACAAATGCAACTTTTTTTTTTTTATTTTTAATTATTCATACTTGTTTGCTCACAACATTATAGACACTGTTTCAGTATCATATTGACTTTTATGAGTTAAGTATGAATGTAAATACGCGGTGCCTAGCGTTTGTTTTATTTTTTAATTTTCACCCTGACCAGGATTCGAACCATCGATTTTACAAATTAATGAAATTTTCGGCTTTTGGTTCTTTTTAATTAATTTTCTAAACATTTTTAGAAAGAAAAATTATTTACAAATGTATGCGGACGTTTTCCAAAGAAAACAAGAAAAATTAGACGCTAGCAGAATGAAATGCAGCATTTTCTGGACCGCCACATCCTTCATCAGCATTCTTTGCATCTATCTACCTTATGTTATGTACATCGTAAACATCATCTATTTAACCAACTAAGCTTAATGTTAATTTGGTGAGACGAAGTTCACACACAACTTAAAGCTTTTCTTTGTCATTCTCTTTGTAACTCGTCTTGTACATTTGTTGTTGCTTTTTTGTACTAGCAATTTGATAGTCACAAATGCAACTTTTTTTTTTTTTTATTTTTAATTATTCATACTTGTTTGCTCACAACATTATAGACACTGTTTCAGTATCATATTGACTTTTATGAGTTAAGTATGAATGTAAATACGCGGTGCCTAGCGTTTGTTTTAATTTTTAATTTTCACCCTGACCAGGATTCGAACCATCGATTTTACAAATTAATGAAATTTTCGGCTTTTGGTTCTTTTTAATTAATTTTCTAAACATTTTTAGAAAGAAAAATTATTTACAAATGTATGCGGACGTTTTCCAAAAAAAACAAGAAAAATTAGACGCTAGCAGAATGAAATGCAGCATTTTCTGGACTGCCACATCCTTCATCAGCATTCTTTGCATCTATCTACCTTATGTTATGTACATCGTAAACATCATCTATTTAACCAACTAAGCTTAATGTTAATTTGGTGAGACGAAGTTCACACACAACTTAAAGCTTTTCTTTGTCATTCTCTTTGTAACTCGTCTTGTACATTTGTTGTTGCTTTTTTGTACTAGCAATTTGATAGTCACAAATGCAACTTTTTTTTTTTATTTTTAATTATTCATACTTGTTTGCTCACAACATTATAGACACTGTTTCAGTATCATATTGACTTTTATGAGTTAAGTATGAATGTAAATACGCGGTGCCTAGCGTTTGTTTTAATTTTTAATTTTCACCCTGACCAGGATTCGAACCATCGATTTTACAAATTAATGAAATTTTCGGCTTTTGGTTCTTTTTAATTAATTTTCTAAACATTTTTAGAAAGAAAAATTATTTACAAATGTATGCGGACGTTTTCCAAAGAAAACAAGAAAAATTAGACGCTAGCAGAATGAAATGCAGCATTTTCTGGACCGCCACATCCTTCATCAGCATTCTTTGCATCTATCTACCTTATGTTATGTACATCGTAAACATCATCTATTTAACCAACTAAGCTTAATGTTAATTTGGTGAGACGAAGTTCACACACAACTTAAAGCTTTTCTTTGTCATTCTCTTTGTAACTCGTCTTGTACATTCGTTGTTGCTTTTTTGTACTAGCAATTTGATAGTCACAAATGCAACTTTTTTTTTTTATTTTTAATTATTCATACTTGTTTGCTCACAACATTATAGACACTGTTTCAGTATCATATTGACTTTTATGAGTTAAGTATGAATGTAAATACGCGGTGCCTAGCGTTTGTTTTAATTTTTAATTTTCACCCTGACCAGGAAAATCGATGGTTCGAATCCTGGTCAGGGTGAAAATTAAAAATTAAAACAAACGCTAGGCACCGCGTATTTACATTCATACTTAACTCATAAAAGTCAATATGATACTGAAACAGTGTCTATAATGTTGTGAGCAAACAAGTATGAATAATTAAAAATAAAAAAAAAAAAGTTGCATTTGTGACTATCAAATTGCTAGTACAAAAAAGCAACAACAAATGTACAAGACGAGTTACAAAGAGAATGACAAAGAAAAGCTTTAAGTTGTGTGTGAACTTCTTCTCACCAAATTAACATTAAGCTTAGTTGGTTAAATAGATGATGTTTACGATGTACATAACATAAGGTAGATAGATGCAAAGAATGCTGATGAAGGATGTGGCGGTCCAGAAAATGCTGCATTTCATTCTGCTAGCGTCTAATTTTTCTTGTTTTCTTTGGAAAACGTCCGCATACATTTGTAAATAATTTTTCTTTCTAAAAATGTTTAGAAAATTAATTATAAAGAACCAAAAGCCGAAAATTTCATTAATTTGTAAAATCGATGGTTCGAATCCTGGTCAGGGTGAAAATTAAAAATTAAAACAAACGCTAGGCACCGCGTATTTACATTCATACTTAACTCATAAAAGTCAATATGATACTGATGCTATAAACACAATCAAAGGCTACCGACCATCGACTACCGACTACAAAAGTAGCTGGCTACAAAAATAGCCAAGTTGCCAGCTACTTAATTTTTTTAACGACCATCGACCACTAACTACAAAAAAAACATCTGTTTTGACATACATGTATGTATTTAAGTTAACCAAAACAAAACAAACTTGATTTTTTTAAGTGAATTTGTGTAAAAAAAAAATTTAAATGTCTCAAGAAAATTTAATTAACTTTATAAATACTATTGCTGAAATAGTGGAAACAAAGACTTCAGTGTATGAAGTGTCCACGTCCATATTTGCATGTAAATTGAACTAAACATTTACATTAAACAATATAATAAATGTATATAAACAGTAAAAATTACTATTATATACTTATCAATTTCAATAAAAAACCCAAAAAATAAATATAAATAAAACAAATTAGAAGTTTATGAAAAAAGAACTAAATGGAAAATTTCACAAACAAAAAGTAAATGAAAAATGTATTTTTTTTAAATCTTAATTTAATAATGGCAGGGGTATATAACTACAGCGCCAGGGTACCCACAAGTATTTTGATATTACTAGTCTCTCCAGGAACTGCACATCAACTTATACCTTCGTATAGGAAGTGGAAAATCCTGTTGAATAAAAACTGTGCGCGTTGCGACTTCAATTATAACTTCACTTTTTTTTTAAAAAATCTTCTCGCGCGCAGATGTTCCCCCTTCGAGATAAAGTAATAAACTGATGAAAAATGTAAACAAATTAACAGATGATTATTATTTTTCAATGGTGCCACTATAAAAGTTTTTCGCGTTTTTAATAGCGATATTTAATGTATTGCGTTTTTAAAAACACCATTTCATGCATTTATTGTATTGGCACCACTAATCTGTTTTTTGTAGCCAAGAAAAATAGAAATTAGCCTAAGTTGGCTACGGGCTACAAAAGTAGCCGTGTAGTCGGTAGTCGTGTAGCTGCTAAAAGATTTCTTCTCATAAGCACGCATGTATTCTATTTTTGACATCTTGTAGTCGATGGTCGGTGGACATGATTGTGTTTATAGCAAAACAGTGTCTATAATGTTGTGAGCAAACAAGTATGAATAATTAAAAATAAAAAAAAAAAAGTTGCATTTGTGACTATCAAATTGCTAGTACAAAAAAGCAACAACAAATGTACAAGACGAGTTACAAAGAGAATGACAAAGAAAAGCTTTAAGTTGTGTGTGAACTTCGTCTCACCAAATTAACATTAAGCTTAGTTGGTTAAATAGATGATGTTTACGATGTACATAACATAAGGTAGATAGATGCAAAGAATGCTGATGAAGGATGTGGCGGTCCAGAAAATGCTGCATTTCATTCTGCTAGCGTCTAATTTTTCTTGTTTTCTTTGGAAAACGTCCGCATACATTTGTAAATAATTTTTCTTTCTAAAAATGTTTAGAAAATTAATTAAAAAGAACCAAAAGCCGAAAATTTCATTAATTTGAAACATTTTTTATTTAAAAGTAGAAATTGAAATGTATCTGCGTAGAAAGTATATTCACTACTGCTATTTTAGCTCATTAGTGGATTTTACCCAAATTTTGTATAGAAAACTTGAAAGTCTTATATCAAAAGCCGAATTGATTAAATAAGAAGAACTCTATTGAATCAATAAGAGAAAAAGACAGGAACAAAAAGACAGTACACAAAAACACAGCAAACATTCAGTAACTAAAAAAGTAAAGTAAATCAAAATCGAAAAGGTTCCGAATAATAAATTTTCATATTGATAATAAATGAATTTAAAATTCGATGTAAATCGATGTTATTTCTTTTATAAAACTCGATGTAAATCGGTGTTATTTCTTTTATACAACAACAAAACACATATTGTTACCATACAACATTGTAACATTGGTTTACGTTGGATATTTTATAATGTAAATATATACACACTCGTATGCACGTATATACAAATGAATTAATCACCCTTATTCTGCGTTTCCATTCGGATCGAAAATTACTCAGTTTGTCAACTTTGGTATTCTGCGTTCCGTTCCCCGTATTAATTCGATTTCTTTTTCGATTGTATGTATTCTGCGTTACGATCGTAGTTACGTTTTTTCAAGTTGTTTACTTACTAGCTTAAAGTTTTTCGATTTTTGTTTTTGTAGTTAAAAAAGTGTAAAATTTAATAAAATGTGAGTATAAAATGCTATAACTTTATTTTGTAATATTTTTTTTTAATTTTAAAGCTTTATTTAATTTATTGCAGGTTAGTATAATGGCAACGAAGGCTGATATGTATTGCGTCTGGATATTATAAGCGTCCCAAGGAAGAAGTATAGGCATTCTGAAAAGAAGTTCCAAATGCACTTAACGCAATAGGGCCACAAAAAAAACTGAAAAGAAAGTATGACATTTTAATAATAATAATTTAAATGATGTGTAGAAAATAAAAATTTCGCTCCGGCGCTTTAGGATTCCTCACACTGAAATAGTTTGGCCACAAATACCGTTTGCTTTTAGTCTGTTGGCTTTTTTCTTTTTTTCCGCACTTAACTGATGAGTTTATTTAATTATAGCTTCCACAATATTTAGTTCTAATACATGTATTTATCACTGTTTATTGATAAAATTGTATTTATAGTTTAACAATTACAATGTTTACAAAATTTTTTTATGTTTCTTTTTCATACGTTTCATAACAAAGCAGCTGGTTTGAACATACTCTTCTCTTCTTCTTTTTCTTTCGATTAGGTTTTTTTGTAGAATACCTATTTTCGATTCGAGCGTAACTGAATGCGGGAACGTAATCGAAACGCAGAATAGGGGTGAATGTGAGATGAGAGTAACAAGTCTGCTGAGAATAATAATCTCTCTTTGTGATTTTACTCTTAAAGTGGCAGTAGCAGTACGTCCATCGACAAAATATGCACTGGATGTAGAATGTACGGCAGTGAAACATCTTAGTATATTTATAGTCTTTGCTTGTACTGACTGAAGTTAGAAATCAAATTAATTTTTTTTTTCTCAATTGGAGAGAGATTTTGTTGTCGACTGTGTGTGTTTGGCTGTTTGAGCATTCTTAGTGCCAGTTTAGATTGGACAATTTTTGTCGTTGCATTTCTTCTCTTTTCTTCTTTAAAATCGCATTTGCTTCTACATTGTACAATTTTTATAGATGTACACACGTATGTATACATGTGCTAACTTCATGTTTGAAAACGAATGACGAGACAAAAAGAATTGCAAGAGTACACGCATATGTGTACCACCTTTAATTCCTCTCTCTCTCTCTTCTCGCCCACAAACTAAGAATTGCAGCGACAAAAATTGTCTAATGTAAACTGGCACTAACTCTATAGAAATATATACGATATATGTATTTGTTCAACATATAAAATAAATCAATTTCAAGTGGATTAACCGTTGGGTCTAAGATGTGCTAATAAGAAAAAGATGAAAAATATGTATATATATATATATATATAAACCGAACTCCTTACGATATTTTGGATAAGTTCCTTTAAACACCCATTCTTATCTTGCGGAATTTTGACTTTTGGCCTCTGAACTCAACAAACGCTTGTCTACCACTTAAGCAGTTGGCAATTCAGCATCTGACATCGTTTGAAAGAATGGAATTGGTGATGTCATTTATCAGCACAAAATGATCGACCGTGTCAAGGGCCTTAGATAAGTTCAAGGCGGAAAAAACTGTGCGTTGACATGATCTCTGCTGATTAAGGCCGTCTGTGAATTGGGTAGCTATCATATTTACAGCCGTTGTCTTTACTTTATTGTTTTCTTCCAAACAATAAAGTAAAGACAAAAATCAAAGTTTAAGCAAAATTTTTTATTTTATTTAAAATGTTTGTCGGAAGTTTCCTGAAGACCTAAGTAAGCGATAGCGAAATGGCCATCGAGGCGTGCTTTGACCCTCAATAATCTATATCGGTAATTATTTTAATCAAAATAATTTTAACAAATAGCACAAGGTTTTTATTTTGAAAATTAAATAAGATAATATTTTTCGCTTTATCGGAGTGAAGGAAATGAGCACCGAATCTCGTTTTAGGTTCTTGGTCCACGGATTATGGCTATTTTATCCCTATTCTGCGAGATGGGTTGTTCGACAAACTGTCTGCAGAATAATTTTGGGAATTTCTTTGCATCTATATGCTGAATGTCGTAGAATCCTCTAGCGGCGAGTTTTTTGTTGCAGTTTGCGCCGGATAACTCTTAATAGGAGACCAGAGCTTTTTCGAGCTGAATTAACAATTCTTAAGATGTTCTAACCATTTGCTGCGGCGATGTTCATTTACGAGCGTATTTATCTCAGCTGTCAGCAGCTCAAATTGCTGGTTTGCAGGTACGTAGACGAAATCGTTATTGAGCTATGCAAGCTGCACTAGTCGGAAAATGTGGTCTAGTATTTGTGACTCTTCCTTCTAGTATTAAGCGCCGGTCTACTCTGAAAATAGTTTGCCTGAAAATTTTTTCACCCTTCCTGGCACAAGTGGTGTAGGGTAATTGACAAAGGGAGTCATCAATAATTTCTGAAAAACCCTGCCAGTTGGCTTTATTGTAGTTAATATAAGTGCGCTTATCAGGATCAACGAACAAACTTCGGTTTGCCAGCTCGTATAGGATCGTTGTGATAAACAGAACAGCTTAAAAATCTTGCAGTAACTCTTGTTGGGAGGTCTTCGTTTATTGCGGCAAAGTCAGACTAGTCTATCTGTTCTACAAATTGAATACAGCGAGGGTCTTCTGGTAGGTGAGAATACCAGCTCTCAAGATGAGCATTGAAATCACCAAGTAGTATTCTATTATTATCTTGCAAAAGATGGGATATGCTCGGTTGATGATTAGCCCTAATGCTCTTAACGGGCGGGATGTTAGCATTGATGATTTGTTTTTCTGTATTGTCAGTGTCAACTGTAATGCTCATAGCCTTTAGGAAGAGCTCAGGGACAGGAGGGATTGCCAGTTTGTAGTTGACACTTCGTTCAATGATGAACGCTAGTCCTTCGCCATGATCCCTATCACTCCTAATGATGTTGTAATTGCCAGAGGCTGAGAGTGTAAAATTACGAGTTAGCTTTGTTTCCTGTAAGGCGGCTATAAGTATATTGTTATCGTGCATAAGTTTGGTGATCTCCGATGCCTTATTCCTGAGGCTATTAAAATTTAATTGCATGATCTGAAAAGATCTACCAGGACTAGTATTATTCACTAGCCACTGAGTGGGAAGGCGTGGCGATGTGATTATTTGGGATGGTGCTGCCGGTGTCGGTCGCTGTAGTGAGGGTGACCTCTGTACATTTGGTGGAGTATTGCAAGCAGGTGTAGATTACGCGGTTAAGTTTAGAACGGTACTGGTATCTGAGGTGGTATTTGCATAGCATGCGGCTAAGAAATTACCATTCCAATCGCTATGTGATCTCAAACTTGTAGATCGCCTCATTTGACACCATTTTTTGCAACCGTTGCACTGTACTTTTGTTATATTCCTCCAGATCATCGAGTTACATATGGAGCATGTACACTGATGAATTTCGTTACGCCTAACTAATGGCGATGATACTTGAACCTGTGGGGTTGCATTAGGAGGAGCAGTGTTGATGTTATGTGGTTGATTACTACAGCAACTTGCCACAAAGCTTTGAGACCATTCATAGTGGCTGGTGAGACCTGAGCACTTGACCGATGTGACGTTACGTGTTATTCTGTTGTGACACACTGAGCTAAACCAGATCTGTGGACCCGGGTATTGATCAATGCCAGCTACATAGAGTAATATTTTGAGCAAAATTGCTGGCAAGTTTTGCTCACCTGAGGAAATAACTTGCGGTTTGTACAGCTGTTGCTGGGAGTCATTCCAGAGCGTAGATCCAATTGTTGTGGGAAGGATAGAGAATACTTCTTGTTTTGAGTGCTCATTCATTTTTTGTAAAAAAAATTAGTTCTGAAGAACTTTATAAAATCAAGAAAGGAAACTTAATCGTTTTTATTCACCATCTGTGGGAGAAAAAACAAGAGCATCATCGTCAAATTCTGGGAAACCTTATAAAACAAGAAAAATAATCGTTTTGTTCATCATCTGTAGAAGAGGAACCAGCATCTCTATCAGCAAGGTAACATTTTGGTAGATTTGTTGGTGTTGTTGTTGCAGTTGCTTCTGTAACACACTCCTCCCCCCTTAGTGTGGAGCGATGGCCAAAAGAAATTCTGGAAGTTCTTTAACAACATACTTGTAATGTAATTTATTGAATTCTGGTTTTCTTATATTAAAATTCCAATAAATAATTAAAATTAGGAAATATTATTAACATTTTGTTAATTTACTTTATAAAAAATTATCCTACTTTTTGGTATGGAAACCAATAGAGTTCTTATCATAATAATATTTGATTATGTTAATACACAAATTTTCTGTGAACTGCAAAGGGTACCACGCCAAGCCAAAATGGTGATGATTTTAAAAATTACAAAATATGGCGGGAGCTAGCAGCTCAATTGCTATTACTTCGAAAAAGCTTGGTTTTGACATTTATCTTAAAATTGTATTTATAAACATGGTTGATTATTTGCGGTTTTGCCAGTGGCGGAAACATCTCCCTCCACAGTATGGCAAGATGCGTCGCCATACTCCTCTTGGAAAGCCACGACCAAAATCACAAGCTTTGCTGCTGGCCTCGAGAATTCTCTGTGGCGTAAGCACCTTAGCACTCCTTACCTGTCCATCTTTTGCCAATCTAGCTTCAAGTATCCTGCCTCGTGGCCAGACGTTGCGAGGAAGTGAAAGGTCAACAATAGTTACCAAGTCCCCCTGACCTATATATTCTTTCTTTTTTCACACCATTTAGACCTACAAGTTAATGATGGCATACATTCTGTAAGCCACCTTCGCCAAAAACTGTTTGCATACTGTTGTGAAACCAGGCAATTAAGTTTCAATACCGCACTGCTATCCTCACATAGCGATATTGGTTTTAGCCCACTGGTACTACCCACTAAAAAGTGATTAGGGGTCAGAGTCTCATCAATCTAATCATCGATAGGAATGTACATATGTAAAAAGGCCTAGAATTTATTTTATTTTCAATATCTACACAGAAAAAAAACATTGTTGTGACAAATACTTTTTGCTGTTAAGCGATTTGTTTTTGTCGCAAATGAAAATTAATTGTTTCAAATGATATTTTATTTGTCACAAAAGGATGTAGCAAATGCGCTGCATTTATAGCAACAGCAAAATTACAGCTGGCAAAAATCAAGCCAATAGTATTTATCCCAAATTGGATTTTCGTAAAATCAAATGTAAATGCATTTGGAAAAGCATGTCAACAGGAATTTAGTAATAATAAATAATTTTTATTTGAGATTAAATGCAAATAATTATTTAAGCCAAATGCGATTTGTTTTTGACTCAACAGTAGGTCTGCCTTTTCAAATGCAATTCGCAGTTAATTTTGCATTGTTGTTTAATTACGAACGAAAGTTCATTTGATTTTAGTTTGTGGTAATAAAAACACGTGCGAAAAATATTAAAGAACACTCCACTAAAGTTAAAATTTTTCAAGTCTAAAGAAGAATGTAAAAGCAATTGTGTGGAAGATAAAGAAAAACTAAGAAATAAAATTAAATATGCGAACGAATTGGAAAAATCTAATAAAGACACATCAGTTTAAGAGAATTATATTTGAACTCTTTGTTTAATTTTAACGTAACCGACAATTATGCAAGTGATGTAATACATGACTTTTTTCTGGGTGTTGCAAAGTATAATATTTCAAAAATTGGAGTCCTTCAACTGCAGAAAGCAGTTGTTCACATACAATAGAATAAAGCTTGCAGACATTAGTGCACCAATAACTAGAAATCATATTCAACACAGTAATATAAAAATGAATGCGGCACAGATGCAACTCTTTTTAGATACGATTTTGCTATTAATAGGCGATTTAGTTGATGAATCTGAACCTGTATACAAATTTTTGATTGTTTTTATACAAATAGTTGATATCGTTTTGTTAGAATATTTTGATGTATCAATTTTAACATAATTACAACTTTTAATTTCTAAACACAATAATTTTTTCAAGGATTTTTTCATGAACCTTTAGAGCCAAAATATCATTTTATGACACACTATCCCACGATCATTCGGAAATTGGGTCCTCTGAAGAATTTATGGTGTTTCACATATAAAAGTAAACATGCTATTTGCAAGAAGTACTCTTTATCCATTAAACAAAGCCTGATCTTTTCTCAAAACCTAATTATGAATACTTTTTTCTTCAAATAATTTTTGTAATTTAAAAAATATTTCAAATATTGATTTATCAGATATAGAACTATTTGTTACGAAAAACAAGATATTATTAAATTACAAAATTCATTACTAACCATATTACATATATTTTATAAATCTACAGATCAATTATATTTAATGGGACAAGAAATGAAAACGAATTTTCAGAAAAACTACAATCGCATATTATTTTAAAACTACTTAATTTTTCAAAATGAAAAATTTATTATTCGGAATCTTATAAAATTTAATTAATTTACTTTATTCGTGCTTGATTCCTTCAAATATAAATATTTCATGATATTCTCATGAACTATTTATTATTTTAAACTAAACTAAAAAAAAATAAAAATAGTTACTAAATGTTTGCTGTGTTTTTGTGTATAACATTTTTGAGTTGTTATTGTCTTCTGTCTTATTGATTCAATGGAGTTCTCATTTAATCAATTCGGCTTTTGATATAAGACTTTCTGTTTTTCTATACAAAATTTGGGTAAAATCCACTGATGAGCTATTTGAGCAGTAGTGAAATGGCTATATGAATATGCTTTCCCCGCAGTAATACATTTCATCTTTTAGTTTAGTTTAAAATAATAAATAGTTCATGAGAATATCATGAAATATTTATATTTGAAGGAATCAAGCACGAATAAAGTAAATTAATTAAATTTTATAAGATTCCGAATAATAAATTTTTCATTTTGATATGTTTGCTTGTGCACATTGCTTATTAATAAAAATTGTTCTTCAATTTTTATTTTTTCATTGAATCTTTCGAATACATATGAATGGTTCCCAATTGGATCCCTTATGTAGAAAAATGAAAGAAAAAATAAAAATAGTTACTAAATGTTTGCTGTGTTTTTGTGTAGAACATTTTTGAGTTGTTATTGTCTTCTGTCTTATTGATTCAATGGAGTTCTCATTTAATCAATTCAGCTTTTGATATAAGACTTTCTGTTTTTCTATACAAAATTTGGGTAAAATCCACTGATGAGCTATTTGAGCAGTAGTGAAATGGCCATATGGATATGCTTTCCCCGCAGTAATACATTTCATTTTTTAGTTTAGTTTAAAATAATAAATAGTTCATGAGAATATCATGAAATATTTATATTTGAAGGAATCAAGCACGAATAAAGTAAATTAATTAAATTTTATAAGATTCCGAATAATAAATTTTTCATTTTGATATGTTTGCTTGTGCACATTGCTTATTAATAAAAATTGTTCTTCAATTTTTATTTTTTCATTGAATCTTTCGAATACATATGAATGGTTCCCAATGGGATCCCTTATGTAGAAAATGAAAGAAAAAATAAAAATAGTTACTAAATGTTTGCTGTGTTTTTGTGTAGAACATTTTTGAGTTGTTATTGTCTTCTGTCTTATTGATTCAATGGAGTTCTCATTTAATCAATTCGGCTTTTGATATAAGACTTTCTGTTTTTCTATACAAAATTTGGGTAAAATCCACTGATGAGCTATTTGAGCAGTAGTGAAATGGCCATATGGATATGCTTTCCCCGCAGTAATACATTTCATTTTTTAGTTTAGTTTAAAATAATAAATAGTTCATGAGAATATCATGAAATATTTATATTTGAAGGAATCAAGCACGAATAAAGTAAATTAATTAAATTTTATAAGATTCCGAATTATAAATTTTTCATTTTGATATGTTTGCTTGTGCACATTGCTTATTAATAAAAATTGTTCTTCAATTTTTATTTTTTCATTGAATCTTTCGAATACATATGAATGGTTCCCAATGGGATCCCTTATGTAGAAAAATGAAAGAAAAAATAAAAATAGTTACTAAATGTTTGCTGTGTTTTTGTGTATAACATTTTTGAGTTGTTATTGTCTTCTGTCTTATTGATTCAATGGAGTTCTCATTTAATCAATTCGGCTTTTGATATAAGACTTTCTGTTTTTCTATACAAAATTTGGGTAAAATCCACTGATGAGCTATTTGAGCAGTAGTGAAATGGCCATATGGATATGCTTTCCCCGCAGTAATACATTTCATTTTTTAGTTTAGTTTAAAATAATAAATAGTTCATGAGAATATCATGAAATATTTATATTTGAAGGAATCAAGCACGAATAAAGTAAATTAATTAAATTTTATAAGATTCCGAATAATAAATTTTTCATTTTGATATGTTTGCTTGTGCACATTTTTTATTAATAAAAATTTTTCTTCAATTTTTATTTTTTCATTGAATCTTTCGAATACATATGAATGGTTCCCAATGGGATCCTTTATGTAGAAAAATGAAAGAAAAAATAAAAATAGTTACTAAATGTTTGCTGTGTTTTTGTGTAGAACATTTTTGAGTTGTTATTGTCTTCTGTCTTATTGATTCAATGGAGTTCTCATTTAATCAATTCGGCTTTTGATATAAGACTTTCTGTTTTTCTATACAAAATTTGGGTAAAATCCACTGATGAGCTATTTGAGCAGTAGTGAAATGGCCATATGGATATGCTTTCCCCGCAGTAATACATTTCATTTTTTAGTTTAGTTTAAAATAATAAATAGTTCATGAGAATATCATGAAATATTTATATTTGAAGGAATCAAGCACGAATAAAGTAAATTAATTAAATTTTATAAGGTTCCGAATAATAAATTTTTCATTTTGATATGTTTGCTTGTGCACATTGCTTATTAATAAAAATTGTTCTTCAATTTTTATTTTTTCATTGAATCTTTCGAATACATATGAATGGTTCCCAATGGGATCCCTTATGTAGAAAAATGAAAGAAAAAATAAAAATAGTTACTAAATGTTTGCTGTGTTTTTGTGTATAACATTTTTGAGTTGTTATTGTCTTCTGTCTTACTGATTCAATGGAGTTCTCATTTAATCAATTCGGCTTTTGATATAAGACTTTCTGTTTTTCTATACAAAATTTGGGTAAAATCCACTGATGAGCTATTTGAGCAGTAGTGAAATGGCCATATGGATATGCTTTCCCCGCAGTAATACATTTCATTTTTTAGTTTAGTTTAAAATAATAAATAGTTCATGAGAATATCATGAAATATTTATATTTGAAGGAATCAAGCACGAATAAAGTAAATTAACTACTTAATTTTTATTATATTGAAAAAATTGAAAAGTTTTCGTTACCTTGTAAAACAGTACTTTTAAATAATGGTAGCACATGTGCGAATAAAATAAAAAATTGTGCTTTTTTCTGAATATGTACAAATTTAATATGTGAATTTTTTTATTATTACTTGGGAACTTCAAAGCTGCATATTTTATATATTACTTATGTTTTCCATCTTGAATTGAATATGAAATACATGTATATAAAATATATATGGAAAAACGGATTTTTACCACACTACTTTTGAATTCTCCAAATATGTATATATATGTATGTATATATGCAGTTCAAAGTTAAGATATCAATTGTATTCATGAGAAACTTTTATTTTTATTATTCTCTTTGTGTTTTTTATAAATAAAATATTTTTTGAAAAATTAAAAGAAAACGGTTTTTAGAATTGCATTCGGGGCAAAGACAATTGCATTTGGAAAGACATTTTTGTATTTGCCGAATTGCAATTGGGACGAAGGTAATTGCATTTTATAAAACATTTCTGTATTTGTGGACTTGTATTTGGGGCAAAGACACTTGCATTTGACAATACATTTTTTGGTTTTGCCGAATTTTATTTGGGGTAAAGACAATTGACTTTGGTAAAACGGTTTCTGCATTTAGTTAATTGTGTTTAATTTAACAGCACTAAAAGAGTTGCAACAAATAGCAACTGTTATTGGGAACGATCCGAATGCAAATTCTATTTGTGGTAAGGTTAAAATCATTTGCCATTACTACGTTTTTTTTCTGTGTAGTAACAAACTTAAAAGAAGTTTTTCACTTGGTGCTCTTGCAGGCATTATTTGCGTAAAACTGTTTTTACTGAACGCACTAAGCGCTCCTATGCACCGCCCATATGAGGTGAGGTCGGAGGATTAAAGTTCCATTTGGTTGTTGTACTGGTAAAAGTTTTACAAATTCATCTTTGTTAACAATTGACAGTGGCTCACGAAGTTTTCGCTTTGCTCCAATAAAGTTTGTGCCATTGTCACGAAAAAGTTCTAGAGGAATTCCTCTTCTATGTAATGTGATACTTCTATATGAACTGCTCTTATAGTGAGGCATGTGAACAGGACACCATAACGTTTCTCCCTATGTCGATTTACTGATACTTGTAACGGGCCAAAAAAGTCAACCCCTGTATAAGTAAATGGAGCTGTGTATACAGCAAGACGAGCCCTCGGCAATTTTTCTATTTGGGGATTTTAAGGAATTGCTTTATAAATTTTACACCATTGACATTTCCTAATCGTAGACTTAAAGGTGACTCTTAGTTTCGGAATGGAATACTTTTGTCGTATTTCGTTAATCACAGTTTCATGGTTTATATGGTAAAACTTCTTATAGTAACAAAGAATAATTAGTGTTGTAATGTATCATGATCTTGGCAAAATTATTGGTCGCTTTTGTTCTTGATGAACGTCTGCGTTGTCTATTTTACTATCTATTCTCAAAATATTGTTTTTATCTAATACAAGAGACTTTGTATAAATTTCACTAGATTTCGGAACTGATTTTTCCATTTTTAGGTAAGATATCTCCATACTTACTTATCTTGGATTAATTTGCCTTTCCTTTTACACAGAAATCGAAGAAAGTGAGAATAATGATTGTTTTGGTATAACAAGTGACAACAATATAATAAATGAACTGCAAGAACATGACTCGGAAGAAGAGGATTTACAAGTGGTTTCTAAAACAATATGTAAGCCAATCAGAGAAGAGGCGATTAAAGCGTTTTTTTTCATAAACATGTTTATGGATCCTGATGACAACAATGTGATAAATATTGAAAATATTTTATACAGACAACGTGATAAGTCGCTTGTCCAACAAAAAATTGAAAACTATTTTCATTCCAATTAGAATAAAACTAATCTACATACATACGTACCTAAATGGACATACATACGTACATATGTGAATGTATTAATGTTCATAATTACTAACATAAATTGAATGTTTATTTTATTTCTTTGTGTTAAGTTTTACCAATGTATTTTGTTTTTTTATCTTAAATTTTTAGAATGTACAATAAAAAGTATTAATCTCTAAAACATACGTTTTAATATAAAAAAAAACAATATTTGTTATCAATGTTTCACATATAAAAAACATATGGATTAAGATATGGGAACCCGGCCTGAGTGAACGCATTTTTTGCAACTAGTCTATTCTTCTCTAAAATAAAAATTAAAAGATATTTTGTGTAAACTAAAGACTCGTTTAATTTATTTGGGAATCTATATTGTGAAAATATTTTATTATATTACTTTTTACGATAATTTGCTGCTGCTGTAATTGTTGTTGTATGTCACAGCATTTATTTTTGCGGTATTATTTACATATACATATCTACATATTTTTGTGGATCTTCTTGCTTTTATTATTTTGGTGGTCAATTTGTTAAAATGGTGTACAAATGTGGTACTTGTCAAAGCAATGTTACCAAAAACCACGATAAAGTTATTTGTAAATCGTGCGCTTCTTGGCACCACAAACAATGTTCAAAACTTGATGATCCTGTAGTGCAGCTGATTAATGATGAGGAATCGCCTGTCTCATTTACCTGTCAAAATTGTTTGGCTAATCCAGGCTCTTCTATTGAGAAATTATTGCGGGAACAAATTGGTGGCCTAAATAACAAAATTGATAATTTCCTTAAGAAAAATGAAGAAGATTTAGATGCAATTAAAAAGGATTTTAATAAATCTTTTGATTAATTGAAGTTCGAGTTGTCGTCTTGGCGTACTAGTGTTAATGCTGATATTGTTACTTGCAGGGAGCAAATCAAACAGGTTTATATGTCCACTTCATCTTAAATAGCCCTACTTGAAGATGAGAATAACGTATTGTATAAAAGATTCAATCGCGCAGATGTGATAATTAATGGTTTACCTGAAGGCTTAAAAGACTTGATCTCACCAGTCACTTCATTGTGCACTTATTTCAATGAAACTTTATGTACGCATGATATTAATTATGCTTGCTACATGTTTAATAGAAAAGCTGTTCTTGTCAAGTTTAACAATGTTTTTTTAAGGGACCGAATTATGAAAGCATATTTCAAGACGAGATCTTTAAAACTTTGTGACGTTATTGGTGGTGGCATAGAGAGCCGAATTTATTTGAACGATCACTATACTCCTGCTGCCGGAAAATTGAACACCTTATGTAGACGTTTACTTCACCTTAAAATCATCAATAAATTTAAAATTTTAAATCTGGATAAGGTAAAGCTGACTCTTTCTAATGGCTCTGAAGTTACTTACGGTTTTGATGAATGTGCTGCTTTACTTGGTGTGGATAAGATCGCTGATGCTTCCAAAAAAGTTTAGCCTATCGTATTTTTTTCTCAATTTAAAGTATTTTTTATGCTTATTTCTTTAATATCTTTGCAACATGGGATTATGTAATTTTAATTTGAATTTTAGTAGCTGATTTCTGTAGTATTTACATTAACAGTTCTTCTATACATTATAATTTTATAGAGATTAAATACTCCCATGTAATTTAGTATTCTGTCTTGCTTTTTATATACTAATTATATTATATATGTATTTAGACTGGTTGTTACTATGATTTTTGTTAGAATTTTTTGATTATTGATTAAATCTTTCTTCTAATGTTTGTAATTTTTGATCGGTATTTAATATATATCCCCATTTGGTCCCCTATGTAATGTTTTTTACGAACTTTGATGTCTTTTAATTCAAATATAGGTCCAATAATTAGTGATGGAAATCAACTTATGAACATGTTTTTAAATTGTAAAAACGATTTTAAGGTTGCACATATGAACTGTCAGAGCATGAAACCCCGAGTAAATTCTTCTAAGTTTGATGAGATAAAAAACATTATAAGTAATTCTTCGATTGATATTTTTGCTATTTCAGAAACTTGGCTTAAGCCATATAAGTATATCAAGTCGTGCTGTAGAAATCAATGGATATAATTTCTTTAGAAATGATCGCACAACTTCTAGGGGTGGTGGTGTTGGTTTATATCTATCAACTTCCTTTAAACCTGAAATAGTTTTTAAAACATCAGTGGCTGGTCATTGTGAGTCTTTGATTTTGGAGCTTACCATAAGTAACTTTAAAGTTGTAATTGGTGTAGTTTATTTGCCATATGGAAACTTGATATGCGTTGAAGAAAATCATTTCGAATTTTTTTCTAGATACTCTAATATTATAATCGTTGGGGACTTTAATTGCACTTTATTTAATACTTCATTTTCAGCAAATTTTCGCTCTCTATGTATGAGACTTAATCCTAATATTATTCATAAGTGCGCTCCAACACATTTTGATGTATCTCACAATTCTACTTCATTGATCGACTTTTTGTTGAATAGTGATAGTTTAGCGACTTCTTCATCTTTCCAATTTGAATGTCCCTCAATTTCTCATCATGCTCTTATATGTGCATCTTTTAATCTTAAGGTACTAAAATCTGATGATGCCATTGAATATCGTGATTACAGAAATATTGACTGGGATAATTTGCGCATATTCTTGTATAATTTTGACTCTTCTATTATTTTCGATTCCTACGATGTTGATGAGCTATGCGCTAATATTTCTCTACTTGTTAACAATGCACTGTCCTTTGTACCAATTGTTAAGAAAAAAGTTAATTCAAGAAAAGATAATTGGTTTAAATCAAGTAATATTGTATTGGCCAGATCTTTAAGGGATATAGCTTTCTCAGTTTATAAACGTAATAAGTCTACTGCTAATTGGAAAATTTTTTGCAAATATCGAAACAAGGCCAAACAAAGAATTCGTTATTATTCATCATTGTTTAATGATCTTAATAATTAAGATATGTGGAGGCTGCTTAAAAACTCTGGTAATTTGGGTGATAGATTTTCTAATGTTGATCTAGATGTTAATGTAATCAATAATTATTTTGCTAATGTTGGAAATACGAGTTCTGTTGATGTTTGTAATTTTGATAATTTTAACTTTTCTAGAAACTCTTACTCATTTCGATGTGGTTATGAGATCGAATTACTTGAAGCTTTTACTAAAGTTAAAGCAAATTCTATCGGTACTGATGGCATCTCTATGAAGTTTTTGAGAATGATTTTTCCTCACATTTCGACATACCTTCTTCATTTGTATAATAATATTTTAATGAGGTCAGAATTTCCAGCGATGTGGAAGCTTGCTCGTGTTGTTCCCATACCAAAAGTTAACGTTGTTAATTGTCTAGAAGATCTTAGGCCTATCTCAATTTTGCCAGTCCTTTATAAAATATTAGAACACTTGATTAAAGATCAAATTCTTGAAGTTTCACATGCTAAGATCTATGAGTCTCAGTCAGGGAACGAAGCCGATCGGCTCATAGTCGACTAATAGCCGCCGACATATACTTCAATTATTGAGCCGCCGCCGAAGTAGACGGCTAACATCAGCTAAAAATGTAAGTCGACTGTGTCAGCTAAGCCCCCAAATAAAGAACAATTCCTCATTAAAATTGTTTGAAACAACTTCCTTTTTTACATTTTTTTTCTAAAAATACATGGGTAACTTTTAGCTGTTTTAAGTTTTATTATTCGCTAATACAGATGTGTTTACCTACTGTATGCTTTTTCAAGTTCATTTTGAAAACACTAAATTTCATATAAATCGAAAATTTGGTGTTCTGACTACACAGCTTTTAAGAAAAATTGTTGCTATTTATACCTAATTATTACAATAAAGCAAATTTCTACCAGATTAAATTGTTAATATTTTTAAAATTTTATTTTATATAACATGATTTTTTAATGAAAGAAAGATGAGTTTTGGTTTTCACCAACCTGCTTTTCAATAAAATGTAAATCAATTTTTTGGTTCGTGAGTAAAAGCAAATGATTTTATAGGCATCGATTTAGTTTACAATTATTGCATTTTTCATTTCACTTAACAAATGTTGTTTTTTTAGCCTATTTTTATCTGCAGGAGAAATTCGTTTATTTCCATTTATTAGTTTTTAGTAATACGTCCTAAGATATATGCATGAGGAGCTAAAGAAAATTTTAACTATTTATTATGAAGTGAAACAAATACTCCAAATGTGAAAATGAGCGCTATCAAATTTCTTTGCTGTTCCCATTCTCACTAACGAAAAAAAAGTCATATACCTTTCATTTAAAAGTAAGAAAGGGATTTTAAAATACCAAAAAAAAAATCTAGCAGTGCACTTAACAGTTATGTGTGTAGGTTGCTATGCTGTTTTTATGTTTGTACATAATAAAATTATTATTTTTTAATTTATATTTTTTTCTAAAATAAATTGAATGAAAAAATATATATTACTTTACTTTAATTGTGCTTGAATTCTTCAAATATAAATATTTCATGAGAATATGCTTTCCAGGCAGTAATACATTTCATTTATTAGTTTAGTTTAAAATAATAAATATTTCATGAGAATATCATGAAATATTTATATTTGAAGAATTCAAGCACAATTAAAGTAAAATAATATAAAAAAGATTCCAAATAATAAATTTTCTTATTAAAGGGAAAATATATATATTTTGAATTTTATTAATAACAGTCACCGGCTTAGTCGTCTTTGAGCCGCCGCTGAATTAATATTAACTTAGCCGCCGCCGCCGAAAATATGTCGACTTCAGCCGACTTTGAGCCGCCGCCGTAAATAGATTGCTTAGCCGCCGCCGATGGCGATTTGAAATCGGCTTCGTTCCCTGGTCTCAGTATGCGTTTCGTGATGGGTATAATACAACTTCTTTGCTTCTCAACCTTACAGAAAAAATTAGAACCAGCTTTAATGATGACAAGCTTAATGTGCTTGTATCCTTAGACATTTCGAAGGCTTTTGATAATTTGAATCAAATTAAAATGATTGAGAAACTTGTTTTATACTTTAATTTTTCCAAGTCCACCTGTAAACTTATATTTTCCTTCCTTACTGGACGGTCTCAATTTGTTTCCATTAACAGTTTGTGTTCTAATGTGAAATCTCTTAATTCTGGTGTTCCTCAGGGTTCAGTTCTTGGCCCAATTTTATTCATTCTTTACATTAATGATCTACCAAATAGAATTAATTCGAGTATGTGTAAATCTTTTCTTTTTGCTGATAATGTTGTTTTATTTTTTGACTCTCATCGTGACTTTTCAGATGTCTTGGAGAATAATATAAATTTTAGTCTTCAATGTGTATCAGATTGGGCTAATGAAAATTGTCTATCTATTAATGTTTCCAAAACTAAAGCGATGACTTTTAACCCGTCAAATCGTTCTAATCTGAATTTGGAGATTTCTTTTAGTGGAAGGACAATTGATTTTGTTAACCATTTTAGATGCTTAGGCATAATTTTGGACGACAAATTAACTTTTGAAGGTCATATTGATTTAATCCTATGTAGAGTTCTAACAACTTTACGTAGAATCTATTATAATAATGTATATTTACCTCTTCATGTAAGGTATAGACTTGCTTATGCCCTATTAATGCCTCAGATCTTCTATTGCCTCGAAGATATATCTGGTACACTTGCTACTAATTTATCTAAACTTAATCGAATTGTTAATTCTATTGTTCGGTTTGTGTATAATATTAATAGGCATGAACACATTTCTAATTTTGTAACACGGTTTTTAGGATGCTCTTTTGATACCTTTGTAAAAACTAGGTGAATGTTACTTTTCTATAAAGTTATTAAAACTGGCAAGCCAACTACTTTGTCTGAAAGCTTTTCTTTCAGTCGCTTAACCAGAAACCCTCAAATTTTAATACCCAGAATCTCTTACTCCTTCTATCAAAGATCTTTTGTTATTAGAATTGCTCGCTGTTGGAATAAATTACCTTATGAATTACGTATGTTTTCTCATTCAAACGATGTCTTTAGACTTAAATTGTTAGAGTACTTTTTCAGGGATAATACATAAATTATTGGCACATGCACTTGCCTTGTACTTTTGCACTTTTAATGTCTATTCATCACTAATTTGGATCTTTTTGCTCTATTTTATTACTATTGTATCGGTTTTCGTTTTCAACATTACGGCTGGGGAGCCTTTTGAGGTTGTTAGGATTTTTTTTTCTCTCAATATTATTTTTTTTACCTTTACTTTTCGTTGTTAAGACAAGTTAATTTATGACATTAAAGCATACCGGATATCTTTAAGAATACTGCTTTTCCCCATATTTGTTCTATTTGTTTCCGGGTTTTCCACTTGTTTCATAACTCAACTTGTCTCTCTGTTAACTAGTTGTAAGTTATTTATGCATTTTTATGCTCAGGAAACTTTTTGCTTTGTAATAAGAATTTTATAAGACCTTTGTAGGCTTATTATTACATGAAATAATAAAATTAAATAAATAAATAAATAAAAAAAACATTTTTTTCTTTCAGTGTAGGTAAACTTTTATAAGAAATACGTTTCTTATAAGAAATAATTGCATAAAAGAAAAACACGCTTATAAGCAGGGACGTTAGATCTGACGATTTTACGTCAGTTTGACGATTTTTTTGGATGAATTAACCAAAATGACGATTGACGATTTTTAAGGTAGAGTTACTTTAGTTTTGACGATTTAATCTCGTCAATAAATTTACTCTAGACTTTAATCTAATCTGGCATCAATTTTATAACACTTTATCTGGCAAGTAAAGTTTTTTCTTTGTTTGGATATGTAGAGGCAAATATATTTATTTAGGTATAAGTACATCAATCACTAAGAGCAGAAAGAGACTACTATAATAATACGAAAACGGTTTTAGGTAAAATTATAACTGTGAAATTCAATAAAGGATAAAAATTTTAAAAATTAAAAACTTTCTGGAAGTAAACTACACATTTTTGGATTTATATAAAAAAAAGCAAAATATTACCATCGAAAAACTTTCTTCTAAACAAAAGGATTATAGAACGCTATCGAAAAGGTAAATGATTTTTAACTTACATATATGTTTAATAAGTTTGTATGCAATATGGGAATAATAATATATTATTGTTTTTCCAGATCCAAAGAAGATATTGTTGGCATTGAGAAGGAGGACTGTTTCGAAAAGGTACAACTAATTTTGCACATAAATTATTAAACGAATTTATACTAAAGTTATATTACAGGGGGCTAATTCCGTGACTCGTGATCGAAATAAATTCGTATCGAAATTAATTTTGATCGTGCGAGTTTTTCTGATGATGGCACTCATTACCTTGCGAATCGATTTTTTAATAAAGTGTTGTAAAAGAGAAAAAAAAGCCTTAACCAACACTACAAATATGTAAACAAAAAACATATGCTTACAAAGAAAGTTAAATAATTTATCAAAAGAATTGCGAATTTGTTTTATAATTTTGAAAGTTTTTCCTTTTTTAATCGCGGTCATGGACATAAATTTATATTTTTATTCTTCGTCATCAGAGTCTGAGAGTGAGTGTGATATAAATGCAAAATTTGTTTCCAAACTAAATGTTGTACTCTCAATTAATATAAGTTTCTATTTATAGAAAATAAAACAAATAAATTAAAATAATAAAAATTTAAACTAATTCATTTATAATTATAGTAAATTTTATTTACGAAAAAGAAAACCGAAAGGTAAACTTCAATACGACAAAAACAATTCTTAATAAATTATTTGGTAAAACGCCTTTGGCTAAATTGCTGTGCTCAGACATAAACTCAACAAGAATTTGTTTTTGTCCGAAATTTATTTATGTTATATTCGACCTAATAATTAATATTAATTATATAATTTGCATAAAATTTATTAAAAATTCAACTTACATTTTAATTAATCTTAAATAAGCCCTTGTTATCCAACGAACTGTTTAAAAATAAAATTTCGACACCAAATTTGGTATCGAAAAAAACTCGCACGGTTACATTCGATCGTACACTCGCTATCGAGTGCCATCATAAGAAATTTCGACACAACTTACTCGATACCGAGTGCGAGAATCCCAAAATTAAAAAAAAAATGCAACTTCGTGCAAATTTCGCACGGTGTCGACTGCGAGAATTAGAGTAGTATATTTGTGGGGTTTCTGTATCACTTTTTCCATACAAAATTCTGCTCATGCCTGGATGGGAGTATGCATATATTCTAAATATTGATTTGTTTTTTCGAAAAAAGCTGCTCATGCCTGGATGGGAGTATGCATACATTCTAAATATTGATTTTTGTTTAAAAGAAGCTGCTCATGCCTGGATGGGAGTATGCATAAATTCTAAATATTCATTTGTTTATTCAAAAAAGCTGCTCCTGCCTGGATGGGAGTATGCATAAATTCTAAATATTGTTTTGTTTGTTCAGAAAAAGCTGGCGATACGTAGGCCATTAAAGAATGACAAGGGTAAGATGAGTGTAGTTGTGAAATACAGGTGTGCATTGGATCTTGTGTATAGGGATTTGGGGAGAAAAAATAAGTAGGTTAATTTCTGTTAAAGGTTTTATTGAAATGATCGTGATTTGAATAATTAAAAATGCAGGTGTGCATTGATCTTGTGTATGGATATTTGGTGATGAAAGGAAAATATGTTAACTTCTGTTTTAGGTTGTATTGAAATGATCGTCGTTTGAATAATTAAAAAGTATAAATAGTAATATTGGGGAGTAGAAAATCTTTAGTGAATAATTAACAAAGGTTTAGTTGTTTTCAAATGTATTTTTTCGTGCGTGGATGTAATAGTATTGTGGTGTATAGTGATCTTGTGTATAGGGATTTGGTGAGAAAAAAGAAAAATGTGTAATTCTGTTTAATAATAATAATATTTAGGAGTAGAAAATTTGTATTGAAAAATTAATAAATGTGTTTAAAAATTTTAATCACGTAGGCCATTGAAGAATGATGAGGGTTGAAAATGTAAGATGAAGGCAGGTGTTAAGGTTATTGAATTTTGAATTTGGTTTTCAATAAGCAGAAGCGATATGAAAGAAAAAAAGTATAAAAAAATTTTGTTTTTAAAAATTAAAAACCTAAAATATTCTGTACAATAAGGATTGTATTTTTTTTTTAAGAGTAATAAATTCTTCCAACTAATTGCTTAAATGTGAAGTGCTAGATGACGTAGGCTGACATATTAATTACTGTGACAATGTGATCACAAGTATATGGAAGGAATAGAGAAGCCAAACACAACAGGTGTGTTGAGAGACAGTCATATTGATAAATGTAGAAAATGCTAACAATTGTAGTTAAAGATAGCTAAGAAAATACAAGTATTCTACACATTAGGAAAAATAAGCAATCTAGTTAAACGTCACTAAATTTTGATATTTTTTTTCATAGGAAAAAAATAAATAAACAAGGTAAAGATCACTATATTTTGATTTTTTCATGACGAGGGTTGAAAATGTAAGATGAATGCAGGTGTTAAGGTCATTGAACTTTGATTATTTGTTTTCGAGAAGCAGAAGTAAGAATTTGGGTGTATTCAATTTTCTAATGAAACTGCAGAGATAGATATTGAGTAAAGGTAATATTCTTGTGTGTGTGTGTGTGTGTGTGTGTGTCGGTGTGTGTTTGTGGTCAATTTACGTTTTAGGTTTGTTTGAAATGATCGTGATTTGAATATTTAAAAAAGGTTCAATAGTAATATTTGGAAATTAAGAGTCTTTATTAAATAATTAAGTTGTTCTTTTTAAAATGCATTCTTAGTTTTTATAGTTTTTTTAATCTACCTTCATTTATATAATTAAATATTTGTAGTTTTTTGTTATTTAGTTGGAACTAATGTGGTTGCGAACTAATGTAATGTGTTTTGTAAGCGAGTAACAAAATTTTACAATCACAAAAGTATGTCATTATATGACAAATACTTTCTAAGGTAATGTCTAATTGTTTGCTGGGAAATTGCAGCTCTCTTGTTTCTTAAGTTAGAGTTTAAATACGACAACTTTTGGATGTGGGGAATCAGTTTTAGCAAACATTCGTTGCTATAACATCCAATATTCTGAGAAAAATAACAAACAAAAAAATGGGTTGCTTTATTTGTGAGATTTGTAAAAAAGTATACAAGTTAAGTTCGTCATTAAGGAGACATATTCGATTACATCATGAGAAACCAAGCTCTTCGTTTAAATGTAAATCATGTAATACACATTTTTCCGGTTGCTCGGAATGGCCACGACACTCTGTAATAGGATGTGAAAGTGGGTGGGGCGGCGTCGGTGATACAATTAATAAATATTGCAAGGATTGTAAAATTTATGTTCCTACTAAAAATTGGTATTACCACATCAGGACAAATAAACATAAAATTAATAGCGTTGTTGAACATGCTGAAGGAGGTGTAAAATGTATTGAATCAGTATTCAATAATCGCATCATAACATATTCAATTGAAAATAATAATAAAACAGATTTAATATCTGAAAACTTCTTTTCCACAATTAGAGGTAAAGTGATTGAATTGTTACATGATGTAACTCAAAAATATGTTAGCATCAAATTTAACATTGAACTATTTTGTGAGTACATGTTGTTTAAGGAAGAACAAGATTCATCCAACATTGAAATAAAGTCACATCAAACTAGAATGACCATTCTTAATATATCGATGACAAGAGATGATATTCTTAACGTTTACACCGACCAATGTGAAGTTATTCTAAAAAAAATGAGTGAATTTCAAGAACGTGATAGCGGTTGGACATTAATTGAAATATCACATCTCGAAATTAATGTAAATAAGTATAAATGCATTAAAGGATCACAGTATATACCTCTACCACCAACAATACAGAGAAAGCATGTATGCATTAATGTGGAAAATAAAGACGAGTATTGTTTTAAGTGGGCAGTCATATCCGCACTCTATCCAATTAAAGTTAATTCCAACAGATTAACATCCTATAAAGTTGAGAATATACAAGATGAAATTATTACATTGGAAAATAATATTGTTTTAAATTTTAAAAACTTAAACTTTCCGCTACCAGTAAATAAAATTATAGTGTTTGAAGCTAACAATCCTGGAATAAGTATAAATGTGTTTGGTTTAGATGGTAGTAGTAATGTAGTGGGTCCATACTACTATAATACTCAGGAACAAGTTTATCATATTAACTTGTTACTTATTGAAGAACGGGAAAGATTTCACTACGTTTGGATTAAAAATATTTCAAGGTATGTAACCGAAAACAAAAAAAAAAAAAATATATATATATACATATAACGAGTTACTTAACGGTTTATTGTTTTTGTTAAAAAGTAAAAAAATAATTATTCTTGTTTGAACGCTTTAAAAGTGCCGCAACAGTTTTTCAAAATTAACCACATTTTATGTATTTCGGTACACGCAAACAACAAGAAAATGTAAGTTGAATCTTTAATAAATTTTATGCAAATTATATAATTAATATTAATTATTAGGTCGAATATAACAAAAATAAATTTCAGACAAAAACAAATTCTTGTTGAGTTTATGTCTGAGCACAGCAATTTAGCCAAAGGCGTTTTACCAAATACATGCCAAGGAAAAGCTACTGCTAACAGACTTCTTTTAAGTATTAATTTATTAAGAATTGTTTTTTTCGTATTGAAGTTTACCTTTCGGTTTTCTTTTTCGTAAATAAAATTTACAATAATTATAAATGAATTAGTTTAAATTTTTATTATTTTAATTTATTTGTTTTATTTTCTGTAAATAGAAACTTATATTAATTGAGAGTACAACATTTAGTTTGGAAACAAATTTTGCATTTATATCACACTCACTCTCAGACTCTGATGACGAAGAATAAAAATATAAATTTATGTCCATGACCGCGATTAAAAAAGGAAAAACTTTCAAAATTATAAAACAAATTCGCAATTCTTTTGATAAATTATTTAACTTTCTTTGTAAGCATATGTTTTTTGTTTACATATTTGTAGTGTTGGTTAAGGCTTTTTTTTCTCTTTTTCAACACTTTATTAAAAAATCGATTCGCAAGGTAATGAGTGCCATCATCAGAAAAACTCGCACGATCAAAATTAATTTCGATACGAATTTATTTCGATCACGAGTCACGGAATTAGCCCCCTGTAATATAACTTTAGTATAAATACGTTTAATAATTTATGTGCAAAATTAGTTGTACCTTTTCGAAACAATCCTCCTTCTCAATGCCAACAATATCTTCTTTGGATCTGGAAAAACAATAATATATTATTATTCCCATATTGCATACAAACTTATTAAACATATATGGATTAAATCGTCAAAACTAAAGTAACTCTACCTTAAAAATCGTCAATCGTCATTTTGGTTAATTCATTCAAAAAAATCGTCAAACTGACGTAAAATCGTCAGATCTAACGTCCCTGCTTATAAGCGTGTTTTTCTTTTATGTAATTATTTCTTATAAGAAACGTATTTCTTATAAAAGTTTACCTACACTGAAAGAAAAAATGTTTTTTTATTTATTTAATTTTATTATTTCATGTAATAATAAGCCTACAAAGGCCTTATAAAATTCTTATTACAAAGCAAAAAGTTTCCTGAGCATAAAAATGCATAAATAACTTACAACTAGTTAACAGAGAGACAAGTTGAGTTATGAAACAAGTGGAAAACCCGGAAACAAATAGAACAAATATGGGGAAAAGCAGTATTCTTAAAGATATCCGGTATGCTTTAATGTCATAAATTAACTTGTCTTAACAACGAAAAGTAAAGGTAAAAAAAATAATATTGAGAGAAAAAAAATCCTAACAACCTCAAAAGGCTCCCCAGCCGCAATGTTGAAAAAGAGAACCGATACAATAGTAATAAAATAGAGCAAAAAGATCCAAATTAGTGATGAATAGACATTAAAAGTGCAAAAGTACAAGGCAAGTGCATGTGCCAATAATTTATGTATTATCCCTGAAAAAGTACTCTAACAATTTAAGTCTAAAGACATTGTTTGAATGAGAAAACATACGTAATTCATAAGGTAATTTATTCCAACAGCGAGCAATTCTAATAACAAAAGATCTTTGATAGAAGGAGTAAGAGATTCTGGGTATTAAAATTTAAGGGTTTCTGGTTGAGCGACTGTAAGAAAAGCTTTCAGACAAAGGCTTGCCAGGTTTAATAACTTTATAGAAAAGTAACATTCACCTAGTTTTTACAAAGGTATCAAAAGAGCATCCTAAAAACCGTGTTACAAAATTAGAAATGTGTTCATGCCTATTAATATTATACACAAACCGAACAATAGAATTAACAATTCGATTAAGTTTAGATAAATTAGTAGCAAGTGGACCAGATATATCTTCGAGGCAATAGAAGATCTGAGGCATTAATAGGGCATAAGCAAGTCTATACCTTACATGAAGAGGTAAATATACATTATTATAATAGATCTACGTAAAGTTGTTAGAACTCTATACAGGATTAAATCAATATGACCTTCAAAAGTTAATTTGTCGTCCAAAATTATGCCTAAGCATCTAAAATGGTTAACAAAATCAATTGTCCTTCCATTAAAAGAAATCTCCAAATTTAGATTAGAACGATTTGACGGGTTAAAAGTCATCGCTTTAGTTTTGGAAACATTAATAGATAGACAATTTTCATTAGCCCAATCTGATACACATTGAAGACTAAAATTTATATTATTCCCCAAGACATCTGAGAAGTCACGATGAGAGTCAAAAAATAAAACAACATTATCAGCAAAAAGAAAAGATTTACACATACTCGAATTAATTCTATTTGGTAGATCATTAATGTAAAGAATGAATAAAATTGGGCCAAGAACTGAACCCTGAGGAACACCAGAATTAAGAGATTTCACATTAGAACACAAACTGTTAATGGAAACAAATTGAGACCGTCCAGTAAGGAAGGAAAATTTAAGTTTACAGGTGGACTTGGAAAAATTAAAGTATAAAACAAGTTTCTCAATCATTTTAATGTGATTCAAATTATCAAAAGCCTTCGAAATGTCTAAGGATACAAGCACATTAAGCTTGTCATCATTAAAGCTGGTTCTAATTTTTTCTGTAAGGTTGAGAAGCAAAGAAGTTGTATTATACCCATCACGAAACGCATACTGAGACCAGGGAACGAAGCCGATTTCAAATCGCCATCGGCGGCGGCTAAGCAATCTATTTACGGCGGCGGCTCAAAGTCGGCTGAAGTCGACATATTTTCGGCGGCGGCGGCTAAGTTAATATTAATTCAGCGGCGGCTCAAAGACGACTAAGCCGGTGACTGTTATTAATAAAATTCAAAATATATATATTTTCCCTTTAATAAGAAAATTTATTATTTGGAATCTTTTTTATATTATTTTACTTTAATTGTGCTTGAATTCTTCAAATATAAATATTTCATGATATTCTCATGAAATATTTATTATTTTAAACTAAACTAAAAAATGAAATGTATTACTGCCTGGAAAGCATATCCATATGGCCATTTCGCTACTGCCTTATTGATTAAATGGAGTTCTCATTTAATCAATTTGGCTTTTTGTATAAGACTCTGAGGTTTTCCTACAAAATTTGGGTAGAATCCACTGATGAGCTATATATGAGCAGTTGCGAAATGACCACATGGATATGCTTTCTCCGCAGTAATACATTTCATTTTTTAGTTTAGTTTAAAATAATAAATATTTCATGAGAATATCATGAAATATTTATATTTGAAGAATTCAAGCACAATTAAAGTAAAGTAATATATATTTTTTCATTCAATTTATTTTAGAAAAAAATATAAATTGAAAAATAATAATTTTATTATGTACAAACATAAAAACAGCATAGCAACCTACACACATAACTGTTAAGTGCACTGCTAGATTTTTTTTTTGGTATTTTAAAATCCCTTTCTTACTTTTAAATGAAAGGTATATGACTTTTTTTTCGTTAGTGAGAATGGGAACAGCAAAGAAATGTGATAGCGCTCATTTTCACATTTGGAGTATTTGTTTCACTTCATAATAAATAGTTAAAATTTTCTTTAGTTCCTCATGCATATATCTTAGGACGTATTACTAAAAACTAATAAATGGAAATAAACGAATTTCTCCTGCAGATAAAAATAGGCTAAAAAAACAACATTTGTTAAGTGAAATGAAAAATGCAATAATTGTAAACTAAATCGATGCCTATAAAATCATTTGCTTTTACTCACGAACCAAAAAATTGATTTACATTTTATTGAAAAGCAGGTTGGTGAAAACCAAAACTCATCTTTCTTTCATTAAAAAATCATGTTATATAAAATAAAATTTTAAAAATATTAACAACTGTAAAATTTAATCTGGTAGAAATTTGCTTTATTGTAATAATTAGGTAATAAATAGCAACAATTTTTCTTAAAAGCTGTGTAGTCAGAACACCAAATTTTCGAATTATATGAAATTTAGTGTTTTCAAAATGAACTTGAAAAAGTATACAGTAGGTAAACACATCTGTATTAACGAATAATAAAACTTAAAACAGCTAAAAGTTACCCATGTATTTTTAGAAAAAAAAGGTAAAAAAGGAAGTTGTTTCAAACAATTTTAATGAGGAATTGTTCTTTATTTGAGGGCTTAGCTGACACAGTCGACTTACATTTTTAGCTGATGTTAGCCGTCTACTTCGGCGGCGGCTCAATAATTGAAGTATATGTCGGCGGCTATTAGTCGACTATGAGCCGATCGGCTTCGTTCCCTGACTGAGACTCATAGATCTTAGCATGTGAAACTTCAAGAATTTGATCTTTAATCAAGTGTTCTAATATTTTATAAAGGACTGGTAAAATTGAGATAGGCCTAAGATCTTCTAGACCATTAACAACGTTAACTTTTGGTATGGGAACAACACGAGCAAGCTTCCACATCGCTGGAAATTCTGACCTTATTAAAATATTATTATACAAATGAAGAAGGTATGTCGAAATGTGAGGAAAAATCATTCTCAAAAACTTCATAGAGATGCCATCAGTACCGATAGAATTTGCTTTAACTTTAGTAAAAGCTTCAAGTAATTCGATCTCATAACCACATCGAAATGAGTAAGAGTTTCTAGAAAAGTTAAAATTATCAAAATTACAAACATCAACAGAACTCGTATTTCCAACATTAGCAAAATAATTATTGATTACATTAACATCTAGATCAACATTAGAAAATCTATCACCCAAATTACCAGAGTTTTTAAGCAGCCTCCACATATCTTAATTATTAAGATCATTAAACAATGATGAATAATAACGAATTCTTTGTTTGGCCTTGTTTCGATATTTGCAAAAAATTTTCCAATTAGCAGTAGACTTATTACGTTTATAAACTGAGAAAGCTATATCCCTTAAAGATCTGGCCAATACAATATTACTTGATTTAAACCAATTATCTTTTCTTGAATTAACTTTTTTCTTAACAATTGGTACAAAGGACAGTGCATTGTTAACAAGTAGAGAAATATTAGCGCATAGCTCATCAACATCGTAAGAATCGAAAATAATAGAAGAGTCAAAATTATACAAGAATATGCGCAAATTATCCCAGTCAATATTTCTGTAATCACGATATTCAATGGCATCATCAGATTTTAGTACCTTAAGATTAAAAGATGCACATATAAGAGCATGATGAGAAATTGAGGGACATTCAAATTGGAAAGATGAAGAAGTCGCTAAACTATCACTATTCAACAAAAAGTCGATCAATGAAGTAGAATTGTGAGATACATCAAAATGTGTTGGAGCGCACTTATGAATAATATTAGGATTAAGTCTCATACGTAGAGAGCGAAAATTTGCTGAAAATGAAGTATTAAATAAAGTGCAATTAAAGTCCCCAACGATTATAATATTAGAGTATCTAGAAAAAAATTCGAAATGATTTTCTTCAACGCATATCAAGTTTCCATATGGCAAATAAACTACACCAATTACAACTTTAAAGTTACTTATGGTAAGCTCCAAAATCAAAGACTCACAATGACCAGCCACTGATGTTTTAAAAACTATTTCAGGTTTAAAGGAAGTTGATAGATATAAACCAACACCACCACCCCTAGAAGTTGTGCGAGCATTTCTAAAGAAATTATATCCATTGATTTCTACAGCACGACTTGATATACTTATATGGCTTAAGCCAAGTTTCTGAAATAGCAAAAATATCAATCGAAGAATTACTTATAATGTTTTTTATCTCATCAAACTTAGAAGAATTTACTCGGGGTTTCATGCTCTGACAGTTCATATGTGCAACCTTAAAATCGTTTTTACAATTTAAAAACATGTTCATAAGTTGATTTCCATCACTAATTATTGGACCTCTATTTGAATTAAAAGATATCAAAGTTCGTAAAAAACATTACATAGGGGAACCAAATGGGGATATATATTAAATACCGATCAAAAATTACAAACATTAGAAGAAAGATTTAATGAAAAATCAAAAAATTCTAACAATGATCATAGTAACAACCAGTCTAAATACATATATAATATAATTAGTATATAAAAAGCAAGACAGAATACTAAATTACATGGGAGTATTTAATCTCTATAAAATTATAATGTATAGAAGAACTGTTAATGTAAATACTACAGAAATCAGCTACTAAATTCCAATTTAAAATTACATAATCCCATGTTGCAAAGATATTAAAGAAATAAGCATAAAAAATACTTTAAATTGAGAAAAAAAATACGATAGGCTAAACTTTTTTGGAAGCATCAGCGATTTTATCCACACCAAGTAAAGCAGCACATTCATCAAAACCGTAAGTAACTTCAGAGCCATTAGAAAGAGTCAGCTTTACCTTATCCAGATTTAAAATTTTAAATTTATTGATGATTTTAAGGTGAAGTAAACGTCTACATAAGGTGTTCAATTTTCCGGCAGCAGGAGTATAGTGATCGTTCAAATAAATTCGGCTCTCTATGCCACCACCAATAACGTCACAAAGTTTTAAAGATCTCGTCTTGAAATATGCTTTCATAATTCGGTCCCTTAAAAAAACATTGTTAAACTTGACAAGAACAGCTTTTCTATTAAACATGTAGCAAGCATAATTAATATCATGCGTACATAAAGTTTCATTGAAATAAGTGCACAATGAAGTGACTGGTGAGATCAAGTCTTTTAAGCCTTCAGGTAAACCATTAATTATCACATCTGCGCGATTGAATCTTTTATACAATACGTTATTCTCATCTTCAAGTAGGGCTATTTTAGATGAAGTGGACATATAAACCTGTTTGATTTGCTCCCTGCAAGTAACAATATCAGCATTAACACTAGTACGCCAAGACGACAACTCGAACTTCAATTAATCAAAAGATTTATTAAAATCCTTTTTAATTGCATCTAAATCTTCTTCATTTTTCTTAAGGAAATTATCAATTTTGTTATTTAGGCCACCAATTTGTTCCCGCAATAATTTCTCAATAGAAGAGCCTGGATTAGCCAAACAATTTTGACAGATAAATGAGACAGGCGATTCCTCATCATTAATCAGCTGCACTACAGGATCATCAAGTTTTGAACATTGTTTGTGGTGCCAAGAAGCGCACGATTTACAAATAACTTTATCGTGGTTTTTGGTAACATTGCTTTGACAAGTACCACATTTGTACACCATTTTAACAAATTGACCACCAAAATAATAAAAGCCAGAAGATCCACAAAAATATGTAGATATGTATATGTAAATAATACCGCAAAAATAAATGCTGTGACATACAACAACAATTACAGCAGCAGCAAATTATCGTAAAAAGTAATATAATAAAATATTTTCACAATATAGATTCCCAAATAAATTAAACGAGTCTTTAGTTTAGACAAAATATCTTTTAATTTTTATTTTAGAGAAGAATAGACTAGTTGCAAAAAATGCGTTCACTCAGGCCGGGTTCCCATATCTTAATCCATATGTTTCTTATATGTGAAACATTGATAACAAATATTGTTTTTTTTATATTAAAACGTATGTTTTAGAGTTTAATACTTTTTATTGCACATTCTAAAAATTTAACATAAAAAAACAAAATACATTGGTAAAACTTAACACAAAGAAATAAAATAAACATTCAATTTATGTTAGTAATTATGAACATTAATACATTCACATATGTACGTACGTATGTCCATTTAGGTACGTATGTATGTAGATTAGTTTTATTCTAATTGGAACGAAAATAGTTTTCAATTTTTTGTTGGACAAGCGACTTATCACGTTTTCTGTATAAAATATTTTCAATATTTATCACATTGTTGTTATCAGGATCCATAAACATATTTATGAAAAAAACGCTTTAATCGCCTCTTCTCTGATTGGCTTACATATTGTTTTAGAAACCACTTGTAAATCCTCTTCTTCCGAGTCATGTTCTTGCAGTTCATTTATTATATCGTTGTCACTTGTTATACCAAAACAATCATTATTCTCACTTTCTTCGATTTCTGTGTAAAAGGATTTATATTCATCATCTAATGTGCTAATATCAACAACTTCACAACCAGTGGAAATAGTTTCAAGTGCACAATCCATTAAAATACTTCTTTTGATAATTCCAGCCTTTTTGAAACAATTTTGTATATTTTGTGGCGTTACCAGCCACCACGAACGTTTTATGATATAAACACGCAGAAAAAAACATGGTTGTGATATGGTCACAATAACCATATTATGTTCTTTGTAACAATGTATAGTTGCGAAGAACCAATTATAGTTGTTTTCACCAAAACTTTAGTCACGATAAACATTTTTTGTTAAACTTCAACGATTATATGTTAACTGTGGACAAAAAATGCAACATGGTTGGTTTTAACTTAAAAAATTTCAACCACAACCAAAGTTTTATAACATTTTAAAAATAATATAAAATATTAAACCATAACATATTATTATTAATCAAAGTATGGTTAAAAGCAACAGAATAATGTTTTCGCAAAAAAATATTTTGTTCGAGTTCTTGACAGTTTAGTAATTTTTTTGGTAGCTAAAATTTGAAAATGGTTTTTATTGATAGAAAAAGTGAAAAAAAATTTTGTACAAAATAAATCATTTACAATAATATGCAAAATATGAAAAGAAATGAAAAGGGAATCAAAACATTTAAAAAAAAGTTGAAATAAATACATAGGTATGTATGTATTGTAAGCATATAAATCTTTATTTTTGTGTTTGAAGCACAATTTTTAAATCATTTATTTGGGCCTATAAACTATCAGCGTTATGTATAATAAAAAATTGGTATGAAGTTAGCATAAAGTTTAACTATAATGTGTAAAGAAACTACGGTTAACAAACTGCTAAACACTTGTTAGCGAGTTGCCAAATAAATAAAATAAAATTGTGCGCGAAAATTTAAAATTGGAAACTTTGGACGTTTTAGACAATTTGGAATATTTAAGGTCCCGAAAACGCTCAAAAAAAAATTTACAAAAAAAGGAGAAACCCATTTGAGGAGTATAGCGATGAAGAGTTTCGCCTGAAATATAGATTTTCCAAAGAAAATGCCGAAAAATTAATAAAACTGGTGCAAGCCGACCTTAAATGGAAAGGTAAAAAAGGTGGTAGCATTCCTCCATACATACAAATTCTATCGGCATTGAGATGTTGGGGACGCAATAATGTTCAAGATGACTGTGCAGAGTACCATGGTTTTTCCCTGTCTACAATGAGCCGAATTTGCATTAAGGTTGCTGAGGCATTTGCTAAAAAAAGCCAAAGATTTTAAAAAATTCCGACAGCAGTGGACGAACAAATTATTGTAATGGAGAAGTTTAAAGAAATTGCTGGATTTAAAAATGTTATAGGAGCAATTGATTGCACGCATATGCGTATGAAAGCTGTAGGAGGAGATGACGCACAATTGTATGTCAATCGCAAGGGATACTTCTCCCTAAATATACAGGTGTATATACTTAATTATAGAAAATTAATATTGAAAAAAATTTAACAGTAATTTTTAAAAATACCTAGGTTGTTTGTGACGCTTCTCTAAAAATAACCGACATTGTTGCCTGTTGGAGAGGAAGCACTCACGATTCTAGGATATTTAATGAGAGTAAAATAAAAGAACGATTTGAGAAAGAAGAGTTTATGGGCCGATTATTAGGTGACGGAGGTTGCAAATGCACAAAATATTTATTTACGCCTGTGCAGAATCCAAAAAATATTAAAGAAATACTTTACAACAAATCCCATATATTAACGAGAAATGTTGTTGAAAGGCTCTTCGGCGTTTGGAAGAGCAGGTTCCGTATTCTTTTGGATAAAATGCGAATTTCTAGAAAGAATGGAAAAGTTTTGATTGTGGCACTTGCCGTGCTTCATATTTTATCAATTATATATAACGAGCAAGATTTTGGTAAGTTTATTTTATATAAAAACCGAAATCTATTTAAATTAAATATTGGGATATTATTGTTTAGATCCAGACGATATTCATAGTCATACTTCGCCTGTGGAAACTTTGCAAAATGGTATAAGAGATGAAAATATTTCACGCAGTATTTATGTAGAGCAAAATTTTTAAACGTGCCTAACTTTTTCTTATTTTAAACTTGCTACAGTTTAATGTCTTGAATTATAAAAAATTCGGATTGTTTTTTTTTAATTCAACGTTTATTTAATAAAAATAAAACTAAATCACAATTCATTTGCAGTCATTTTAGTTATTATAAAGCATTAAAATAAAATATAAATTAAACTAAAATAAAAAAAATTTTGATATTCATGAACACCAACAATCGTCGGATAGTTATAACGTTTCACTAAAACTACAAAACACATTTTCTAAATTGTTTATAAATTAACATTTGAGTTGGTATAGTAGCCTCGGTATAATAATAAGTTATAATCACAGTGTAAAATCATATCAATTAGATTTAAAACCATTTTAATTGAAAAATCCATTTTTCTTTAAATTTTCAATTTCTATTTTAATTTTGTCCATTTTTAATATATGCTCCTCTTTTTCTTGATATTCTAACATTTCGCTACTCCTTTTTTGTATTAAATGATTTTCTTCCAAATATTTTATTTCTAACTCTTTTTGTTTAATACTTAAGTCTAACAACTTAATTCTCTTTTCATTTTCGTTTTCAGCTTCTGATTTTGGGTTTCTTTTTCTTTTAAATGTTACTGGATTTTTTACTTCTTTTATGAAAGAGTCCTCTTCCGTAATATATAGTATTTCGTCATCCGTTTTTACTGTCTCATTTTGTTGGCTTACTTGTGAATTGCTATCGTAGGCATTAAAATCAATTTCAAAATGTTTTGGTAGTCTTGAAACCAGTTGTTCTTCTACGCTATCTAAAGGTTTAGGAGCAGGACCACCACCCGTCTGCTTCGTTTGTCTAATAAATTTCGAATTTTTTGTTTTGGCAAGATACTTTGTTGTTGTTTGCGGACACTTTATTGAAAAGGTTGTGAATTGCACTCCAGGCATCCTTTTTTTTATTGGTGTTCGTGTCAATATATAAGCTTTTGTTTTAATCCGCCATTATAATGATTTACTATAATAACTTACCTTTTCATCCTGCTGCCAATTCACCGATCTTTTCGTTTTTTCTATTTTTATTTTGTTTAACACCGGCACTTCCATTTTAAACTATAAAATCTTTTTAGTTAGCTTTCAATATTTTATTTTATTATAGAGGGAAAACAAACATATGCTTTAAATGTCAAATTCAGTGATGTAATAACCAAAAAAAGTAAATTTAGTACTAGAATTATTCATTTTCAGAGTTGATTTCTTTAAAGTTTGCAGACGTTTGCAATTTGTTTATGAATAAACATTTTGCCAAGAAGCTGCTAAGTCAAATCTATATTCTAGTTAGCAGCTAGTTGTCCGCAGTTTATAAACAGTTACCAACTTTTTATTATGCATAACGCTGTATATTTTTATATAACTGATTCTTGTAGCCTATAATCTAAGTGTTATTAAAAGCAAATAATTGATTTTTTTGTGAATTTATGTTTTTCAAAATAATTTTTATGACAAATCGTTAATGAATAAAACAATATACCCGTCTTGTATATCTGGAAAATTTAAACCATTTAATGTTTATATTTGAATATAATTATGTTAATATTTTAGAATGTCATTGTTTTGCTAGACAAAAATATGGTTGCAAATGTAACAATAATATGTTTTGTTTGCAACCATAATATGTTGCTCTTAGATTATGGTTACCTTAACCATATTTTTTCTTTGCGTAAAGAGCTCTTAAAACTATAACACATTTTAGAGATTTGTCCAACGTAAGCCTTTCCTTCGGTTTCTTACATCCATTGCTTTGTTGGTTTATTTAACCATAAGATCCATTTGGTAACGCTTTATAGAAAAGACCAGTTTCGTCTGCATTATAAATTTTATCTGGTTTATATTCATTTAATAGCAAAGGCAAAATATTTTCCTTAAAACTATTAGCTGCCTCTGTATCGGCTGACGCAGCTTCCTCGTGAAGTGGCATAAAAATCCGGAATATCCATTTGTATAGCAAACTGTTGGGGCTTTTCCAGTAATATCGGTCCAGTTATTTGTGCACCTTTTTCCACCATTTGCTCAAACCACTTGGACATGGCTTTGTTCAGAACCACATATTTTGGTTTTCTGTCTCTTTTTTTATTCACATTTTTTTGAGAAAAATATTGCTTATCAATGGTTTCTGAATTTTTCTAAATTTTACACAATCTCGATTCTGCAATGTTGAACTCCTTTGCAATTTCTTCTTTTCGTGTTCTACATCTTTTAATATTTTAAATTTAGTTTTTATTGAGAGCGTATTTCTTTTTTTATTTGTGTCTATTTTTTTGAAGAAAACATTTTCGTTTAAAAATTCACTCACCTTACTAATGCACATATGTTTTGTGTTGGCAAATACAGTGCTACCAAAGTTTTTTAGTTCAATATGTATTTCATAGTTGGATATTTTATGCACGAAAATGCAGTACATATTTCCGTACAATATGTAAATAAAGTTTCTTATGAAAAATAATTTTGATAGGTAGTTTCATCATCGGTGCATGGTAATTTGTTTCTTCTATTAGTGTTTTTCTTATAAGCGTGCTTCTTATAAAAAACACCTCTTACATTAAAAAATATTAAAAAGGACATGGTGTATCTAAATTAGTTTCCTACGAGTATAAGCATGTTTTTCTTATATAAGATGTTCTTATAACCTTTATGCATTGTACGGTGCAGATGACGAAGGAACTGATTCTGGTAATCACTTCAATTTTCATTTATGTGATTGTAGTAAGGATTTGCAAAGTTTAGATGATCTGGCAAAAAATGTTTACTCTTTTGACAATAAAGGGATTTGTTGCAAAAATTTAGTTGAAGGTAAAGATGACGAAAGGGTATATAGTTTACTAAAAATATACACGCGGCGGAAACCAAGTGATCATTATGAAAGTCCTTTGCTATGGAAGTTCGATATTTTAAATTTGACGAATAGTTTTGATACGGCGTTGAAACGCTTACTTTGCCTTGAGCGCAAATTAGCTGGAAATTACGATTTTTTAAATGTGTCAAAGACAACAATTCAAAATTAAGCAAGATCGAAAAAGATAATCGTGGTAAACTATGGCATCTTCCAATATTTGCTGTATTTAAGAAAAATAAGCTTGGCAAGTCCCGATTAGTGTGGCACGCAGCAGCAAAATCAAACGGCCTACCTTTAATCTCGTTTTTATTAATGGGCCTGACCTGCTTGCTTCACTACCAGCAATTTTATTTTCATTTCGCCAAAGAGCAATCGCGATATGCGGGGACATTGAAGAAATGTTCCGTCAAATATTTATACGCCCAGAAGACAGAGATGTAAAACGTTTTTTATGGCCTGATTGTGATCACACGAAGGATCCCGAAATGTATATTATGGACGTTATTTCCTGCAGGTGCTCAAGCCATAAAAGAAAACCGTTGTGTGGATTACTTCTTGTATTCAGTTGACACTCCTGAAGAAGCCATTAATTTGATAAAAGAGGTAAAATACATACATCTACAAGGTGGCTTTAATATAAGAAATTTGATTTCCAATGACCAACGTGTTGTAAATGCAGTTTCTGATAGCTGTACTATTAGTAAGAAACGTTTAAATCTTTGCGAAGAAAAAGTCCTAGGAATATTTTGGGAGCATCAAATGTAATAGCATCCTCCTATTACATTCAAAACTTCTTCAAGACTTATGAAAAGCGAAAATTTAAAAAATAAAAAAACACTAACTAAACGCGAAATGCTTCGACTAGTGATGTCAATTTATGACCTTCTAGGTCTTATAGCTAATATTGTAATGTACGTAAAAATATTACTTCAAGAAGTATGGCGATCGAAGGTAGACTAGGACGAAGAAATCGCTCAAGCTTTAATGCGCAAGTGGACCGAGTGGAAAATTTTTCTGCCAAACATTGAAAATGTTCGAATTCCTGGGTGTTATTTACAAACTCACCATACTTATGACGAAGTTCAACTACACACATTTGTAGATGCAAGCAAAGACGGCAGCGTTGTCAACTTTGAAATTTCAAAACGCACCAAAGTGGCAAAAAAAACGCACCATTTAAGAGAAAACGCACCAAGTTTTAGAATTTCTTTTTTATTTAAAGTCTTTAATGATTTAGTTTTTCAAAAAAAGTGTAATTTTTTTGTATTAAGAATATAACAATAAAGCAGTCTTAAAGTTCAAGGTTTTTGAAAACAATTAAAATTAAAAAATAAAAAATATCAAAAATAAAAAATAAACAAGTATGTTTGTGTTAATTTGTACTAGAAATACAATTTTTTCCTTAAATTGCTTACACAACTTTTGAAATAAACAACAGCGATCATTCACAAAAAAATATTTCTGTATAGTTACATACATACAGTTTAATAAGTAAAATTGCCCTACAAAATTGATTTTATTAAAGGCTTATAAATGCAAAAACAAAATTATGAATAATTTGAAATTACATCAACTAATGGCACACCCTATAACTTCCAAATCCAAATTTTATACATGTTGTTATAGAGGACTCAGCAATTCAGGTTCGTTGTAAATTTCAAGCGTCTGTCTACAACTGTCAAAAAGTATGGCCATATACATCAAATTAAGTGAACTATAGCCGCACCCGTTAGTTTATAATTTTTAGTGTTAATACTTCTTACTATATCGGCCATAGCAACCGACATTCTTTACAATTTAAAAGCGTTTGTCTATAACGGTTCAAAACATAGGCCCATATAAGTAAATTTACATCAATTATGGGGGCACCCTTTAATTTTTAGGTTTATTTTTGTATAAATTTTTGTTATTGGGAGCCATAGTAATACGCAGTCATTTTATATTTTACAGAATCGTCCTTTAATTTTTAAGATTATGAACTGTTTATTAAACGGGACCAATCTGTAAGCATAATACCAACAATTTTCAAAATCGGTTCAGAAATGACTGAGTTCTGCAGGCACAAACATAAAAAAGCAACATTCAGTCGAATGGAGGCTATAACCTCTTTCTTTTTCTGAACTCAGTTAACTGATCACGACAAAACTCCGCTTTTGCTAAGCTGTTTGACAGATACGACAGCAGCCTTTATCTAAAAGGGATAGTATATTCCATACAGTGAAATATTTCTTTTTTAACATAACATAAATTAATACAACAACAATACGGTTTCATTTTGTTCTTATGATTTGGTACGTCTTAAACGAAATGATTTTAAAACAGGTGTATATGGGCACGACTAAGGCTCGCGGGCATGGGCGGTGGTCCGTTGCAGAGTGGGCATCCGAGGTGCAAATAAGGTTGTGCCAGTGCATGTAGTCCAAGTAGACACTAGGGCTCAGATGGAATGGCCCTCACTTTACCCTCCCCTAACAGTGGTATTCCTGCGTGAGATGTTCGAAATACCCCTAAAACACACAACGCTTTTGTTCACTTACCCCTTTGTTCTTTTACCCTATATAATGAAAATTCAAATATATTAATTCAAAATAGAAACTTTTCATGATATTTTTCCTTTTGATTATCTTTAATATCCTGTTATCTTATAATAAGTTTATCCTATTACTGTACAAAAAATTTCTTAATATGTAATTGAGTTCTAATACTTATATGGTTTATTGTAGTAGGCTTATCTGGAGTAGGCTTTTAGTACCTTTTGCTGTTTAAATTAAGTTCATACTATTCAAGCGCTAGCACCTTGCCTCTCACCACGTAAACTAACCTTCTGTTTAAATGACTTCTTGCTTATGTCAAATTTTATAACAATAGATTTCTAGGTTTAAAATCTTAATATTTATATTTTTCACTACCGGTAGGTAAACTAATATTCTCTTATAATATTATATACAATTATTTGGCACCATTTTTTTTTAACTTAAGGTAAGCACTGACTTTATTTCAAGGTAAGTGTTTTGTTATTTTTTTCTTTATATATATATATATATATATATATATATATATATATATATATATATTTTTATTTTAATTTTATTTAATCATAGGTAATGTAATGTATTTTCTATTTTAAATTTCAGTTAATATGGTTTTATTTTTATTTCATGAGAGGATTTTGAAATTGGTTTTATTTAACGGTAAGAAAAAGTATTCCTCTTTTCCTTTTTTTTGTAAATATTTTCAAATTTGAATAAAAGTATTTTGTTTTAAATTTCATGAAATTATCTTTTTTTTATTAAATCTCAGGAAATTATTTCCTTTTTTTATATTTTAAAGGAATGTCTTACCTTAATTTCAAAAAAATAAGCGGTTTCTATTTCGAGATTTTTAATTTTTAGGTAGTTATTCCAAATTTTCAGGTAAGTGTTTTAATTCTTCAGGTAAGTATTATAAAATTCAGTTAGGTATTGTAAATTTCAGGTAAGTGTTTTTTCCTTTTTTTCAGGAAATTGATTTAACTTTTCAGAAATTTGATTTATAAGTTGCCGGAAATTATTTTTCATATTTTCAGAAATTTGTTTTAAATTTTCAAGAAATTGTTTCTAAATTTTCAGGAAATTATTAAAAAACATTTCAGGAAATTGTTGGAAAAAATTGAAAAAAATAATAGTGTCACAGAAAAAAAGTTTTTTAGTCAAACAAATATTACAGAACTAGTTAAAGATTTCTCTTTTTAGATTTTTAAAAAAATTAATTTATTTAGCGGCTATGCGCTTGCTTTATTTATTCCTTTAAAAAATGAATCTAAACTACACTTATGTTTAATACTAATGTTCGATTGAGACTCGTGTTAAATTTAGTCTGCCCTCTTGTCTAAAAAAAATCTTTTTATATAATGCTGAGTTTTAGTACCTGTTTGCTTAAACTAGGGTTAGTTATGAAAATGTACATTCTTTATCTTATTTTTATTATTAATATACCCTTTTTTGGGTTGTTTGTTTGTAAATTGTATTAACTAAAAATGTGTTTGATATTTTCTTATCTCTAGAATATCCTGAATGAATGTCTTTGTCATAAAGTGTTTGTATCTTTATTTCGATTACAATTTTGTATGTTATTACAAATAACCTTGGTTTTGTTTTATTACAAATAATCTTTGTTTTATTACAGCTAATGTTTGTGTCTTAAAGTATGTTTTGTATCTTTGTTTTAGTTTAACATGCTTGATCTTGCTTTAGCTTAAATTATGTTGGTATCTTTGTTTTAACAACCTTGAGGTTGTAGTGTTCCTTAACTCTCCCCTTCCTAAATTAAATCGTCCCGATTTAAACTGTATTAGCCTGTAGCTTACTAGCTCATTTCTATAAAGAACTTTAAAATTTTCGTCTGCTTTGCGTTGTCTGTATATTATACAATATTTGGATATTTTTATAGCTGTGTATAGACAACTAATAATTCCAGTTGTAATTATTATTAAGTAAATAAATGACCTAAAGGGGTGATTTTCTACAGGTATATAAAATTTCTTTAATGAGTCTAAGTTATTAAATGCATATTCTGTGTCTGTATATAAAATTTTCATTATCTCAAAACTTTCACTATGTTTAGTGTGTATTGCTTCTAGCAATCCGGCATGTATGTTTTTATAAGTTATGTTATCTATATGTACTTCGTCCGTGAATTCTACTTATGTTATTTCTGTTGTCGTATGGTTATTTACAGTGTGAGTTCTGTCTAATATTATAAATCCTTCGTCAGTTTGTAATAGCGGTTGATTGTACTCTTGAATAATTGAACATTTAGCGCTCTAATTTTCTAGTAATGGTATGATACAGTTGTCGTCCGTGTTATTGTTTCGTTTGCAAATATATTTTCCCAAATTATTTTTACACTTTGTGATCCTAACATAGTCCTTCCCGCATCTTGATATTTCCTGGTCAGTAACAATTTTTCCGTGTCTAAAACTAATTGGAGTTACCTTATAATAGTCACATTGGTTAGTTAGTACCGGGTATTTGTATATGGCGATTATGAGTTCATATGTTCTAGCGATGTGTATGGCTGCGTATTCCATTATGTTAACTATTGGGGTTCTTGTTATTTCATGCGTAATCACTTTCCTCAAATCCTCCATGTCCAAAGCTTCCGATAAGAATTCATTGTTTTTTGCTGCATTCGTGTTATTAATAAAAGTTGGTCATGCACTTGTTCAAAGATTATATGGTTTTTAATATTTTTCGATTGATTGTATTAAGAATTTTTTCGAATCTAGAGTTTATTAATTTTTGTTTTGTATTATTTTCAATTAGTGTGTTAATGGCTTTCTCTATTTTTATAACATCATCGTGATCCGGGATACCCGTAATAAATTTCAAGGCGGAACCTAAAAAATTTGTTCCTCTTCTCTGAATATTATTCCAAATTTGTTCCTCTACATTAGGCTTGTAATTACCACTAAGCACTTGCCTGTACGGCGAGAATATTTTTGTTAAGTTGCTTACATGAAATAAATAAGAAAAATTGTCAATTAACAATGCGTCGTTACCTCTTGTCAATACGTATTTTTTTCCTGTTAGATTTTGTACTTTAACGTCTGCTTCAATTATTGTTGCGGTTGTGATGACCATGATTAGTGATGTTAGGAATGTTATCCTCATTTTTTGTAAGTACATAATTTTTTATATTGTTTTTATGTATGATCTGCCCTCCTTGAGTTAAGATAGTGTCCTCACGATCTTCCTGAACTATGTGTTTTTTGTATCTGCTATCGCTCTTACTTCTGATGTTAGTTCTAGCTACCAACACTTGATCTCCTTGTTAAAATGTCCTATGCTTTGATCCTTGATTTAACCTTTGTAGTGTCTTCTGCGAAGCATTTCTTAATTTATTTTGTATATCCTCCTTAGAGAATTTTATTAAATTAAAATGAGTATCTTTGGGTTTATATCCTGTAACTGAATGTGTAGAGTTGTTTATTTCTTTTACCGCTAGGAATAACTCCTCCGTTGCTGATGTTTCTTTATGTATCTTAAAAATTCCGATATTGAATTGTGTGCTCGTTCGACTTGTCCTTTGCTTTAGACCTGTGTACTGGGGTTTGTATCTTTTTAATGTTATGTTTTATACACATTTGGTTCACCATGGTCGTATTCAAACATTTTTCATTATCTGTCATTAATCGTTTGCAGTTCGGTAAATTATTAATGAGAATTTCTTCTAGTTTTCTGTCCATATCAGCCTTTAAGTCGATGTCTCTGATAACTATGTATTTAGAGAATTTATCTATACCTACAAGATACTGTTTATGCTCGTTAAAATAAATGTCTATATGTATGTATTCCCCTGGATGTTCGGGAATATCCGAGTGTGGTAATGGTTCTTTTGTTGGGTTGCGTTCGTATTTACCATACAAACATGCAGTGCATTTCTTATTAAATGCCTTACAGTGTTTTCTCATGTCCGGCCAGTAATATTGTTCTAATAGTTCGTGTATATTATTTTTATAGCCTCTATGTGCTCTCTCGTGTGTTTCTTGTACTAATCGAATTTGTTCCTCTCTTTTCGTTATATCTCCTAATCTTATTGGTGTATGTACGAATTTGGTGGTATTGAATGTATTCTTTATGATTCTACCGTATTTAAATAAATCTTCAGCTGTAGCATATATGGCGGTGATTTTTTGGGGTTGAATGCACTTTTTTAGTTCGGTAATTAAATTTTTCTCGTTAGTAAATCTGATAATATGACGTAATTTACTCTGAAATATTATTTGTGTATGTATTTCATCAGATACTTCATTTGGTATGAGTTCAATTCCATACGCATTAAATGGTTGAATACAGTTTTTATTATTTGTTCACTTGAGCTATCACTTGAATGAACCGTGCCTACTGATGATGTATTTATAGCTTGTCGTGATAATGCGTCCGCCACAACATTTTGTGTACCAGGTTTGTAGATTAATTTAGCACCATAGTCTTCGATGATGGCTTTCCATCGTTTTAGCTTGGGGTTAGGATTTTTGTCTGAGATTGCGTATGTCAATGACTGATGGTCAGTAAATATGGTCAAGTCAGCTATGCCTTATATGTAGTTACGTAATTTCTTTAATGCCCAAATTATAGCCAGTAATTCTTTTTCGTTAGTACTATAATTTTGTTCGGTGGTGCTCAGTGTACGAGATAAAAAATAAATTGGGTTCCTATTTTGACTTAGAACAGCTCCAATAGCTATGTTGGAAGCATCTGTTGTAAGTTCAAATGGTTTATTAAAGCTGGGTTGTTATAATTGCACTTGCTCTTTTAGACTATTTTTTAATTTGTTTACAGCTTCTATGGCTAATTGTTCCAGTTTAACCTCTGTATTCTTACTTTTATTTTGACCAATGTGAGCATTTTTTCCTTTTAGGTGCAAAGTTAAGGGTTTTGAAATTTGAGCATAATCTTTTACAAATCTCCTATAGTAACCAGTAAGTCCCAAAAAACCTCTGAGGTCTTTTAATGTTTTCGGTATTGGAAAATTTTCTATTGCCTTTATTTTTTCCGGGTCAGTGGTTATTTGATTATATTTTACAATATGTCCGAGATATTCTACTTCTTCCATGAAGAATTTTGATTTCTCATTGGACACTTTTAAGTTCGCCTTATTTAGGGCATTAAAAATAGTATGGATATGTTGTATGTGTTCCTCTGGCGAGGAAGAATATATAATTACGTCGTCTATGAATACGTAAGCAAATTTTCCTATAACTTCTCGTAAAATATCATCCACACATCTTTGAAAAATGGAAGGAGCGTTCTTTAAGCAGAAAGCAGTCTTCTCTCTATCCTTTTCCGTTATCCATCCTACGTTTCGGTTTATCATTCTCATCAGTTCCTTTTTTGTGAACTGTTAACATAGGTGAATTATAAGGACTAAAGCTTTTTTGAATAATACCATCTTCTAGTAATTTTTTTATTTCTGTATTAACGAATTCTACGTCATTCATATTGCCAGGGTACTGTTTTGTCCAAACTGGGTCATCAGTAGTTGTCTTAATGCTTGCCTCAATAGTTGTAGTAAAAGGTAGGGGACCTATTTTATTATTACCTATCATTAATTCTTAAATCTCTTTTCTATATTCTTCACTTCCTATGGTGAAATTTATGTATGCATTATCCTTTCTTTCCTGCAATTCAAATCTTATTTCGTTACTGTTTATTATTGCGCCTAGATTTCTAATTCCGTCCCATCCTAATATTAAGTCAAAATTATCTATCGAATCTATTTCGAAGAAATCTGTGTATTTTCCCATAAATTTAATAGTTTGTTTAGTATTGACTATTGATTTACCATGCATACTTATAATTTGTAAACGCTTAATTTTTTCCGAATGGTTAAACTTTAAAGATTTTTTTATATAATTGTGGGTTGCGCCTGTATCTATTAACACCTCAAAATTTTTTTCTTCATCATTCATTATAATAAAGGGCAACCCATTTTTTAGTTTAAAGACTTAGTAAGTATTTTATTTACGGTACCTGTTTCTACAATAATACTTTGGTTATCATCTTCCGCTGCAAGGTTATTGCTTCTCAGAAATTAAGATAAGTGAAATTGTGTGCTGGGTTCTCGGTGTCTCTTCCAAGGATGATGATGATTATGACAATTCTTTATGCGATGTTGATTGGTTTTACCTGATGATGTGTCCATTGGTTCTGGACGTGGTTGATACTGATGTTGGGTAGGCACTTCTCTTTGTTGATGGATATACGATGGACGTCTGTGATGATGATGATGGTTGTTATTGGGTCTTTGTATTGGCTGTACATAATTCCTCTGTTCATTGCTGGAGTATGATAATCGTAATTTTCGATGCTCGTCATTGTGTTCTATGGTGCATGCTACCGCAAAAGCATGTTCCAAATCCTTTATTGGATTTCCATATAGCGTGGAACGTATGTACGAGTTACTAATTCCGTCTTTGAAGACTCGTACAGCTTCTTGAGTGGCTCCATTTGTCATTACATTACATTACCTCTTGTGAATGACCGGACATGGCAATTTTGGAAGTGATTAAGGTGAGAGCTTTATTAATTTCATCATGAAATTCTGATAAGTTGCGTCTACCTTGTGTTAATTTCTTCATTTCATCCTGAAGTACATATAATGGTCTCTGATCGGCATAAGTATAATCTAGTCTGTTTCGTATAGCATCGAAATTGAATATTGTGTTGTGATTTGTTAATACGTCTGCGGCTGCGCCTTGTATCTTCATTTTTATTATTGACAAGGCTTTCACGTATCTATTTGAGTTTTGGTGAATTCTGATACCTTCCATAAGCCTCGATACGTCTTCCCTCCAAATTCGGTATCTTGCGATATTGCCGTCGAATGCTAGCAATGCTTTGAATACGTCCAGATTAATTTCCTCGGGTGTGGTGTATGAGACGTTCACTGGTTGTAATCTAGCCGTTGCTGGTGGTGCTATGCCTGGGTTGATTGGTATTTGATCGAGTCTTTCTTTCAGCGTTCTATTCTCTTCCTGAATATTTTGTAGCATAATCTGCAAACTAGCCATTTGTTGGATCATTGTACTTAGGTCGGCTTGTGTCAATTCTTCCTCAGTAACTAGATTTCTTTGTTCGTCAAAGATGTTAAATTTTTTAATCCTTTTAATAAATTTCTTCACCACACTTTTTCTTCACTATGTGCAATAATTTTACTTATGTGGAAAAGTTTTATATATATATATATTTTCTTTTAATGATCCTTTTCTTATGAAGGATTCTTCCTTGCTGCGACAAGGATGCTTTGGTCCGCTCGTTAGAAGGATAAAAATATATTATCCTCCTGGCAGGATCGCCAGTTAAGGATTTCTCTTTTTAGATTTTTCAAAAAAATTAATTTATTAAGCGGCTATGCGCTTTCTTTATTTATTCCTTTAAAAAATGAATCTAAACTCCACTTATGTTTAATACTAATGTTCGATTGAGACTCGTGTTAAATTTAGACTGCCCTCTTGTCCAAAAAAAATCTTTTTATATAATGTTGAGGTTTAGTACCTGTTTGCTTAAACTAGGGTTAGTTATGAAAATGTATATTCTTTATCTTATTTTTATTAAAATACCCTTTTCTTGGATTGTTTGTTTGTAAATTGTGTTTACTAAAAATGTGTTTGATATTTTCTTATCTCTAGAATATGTTTACATTTGATATTTCCCTGAAATGAATGTCTTTGTCTAAAGTGTTTGTATCTTTATTTCGATTACAATTTAGCATGTTATTACAAATAACCTTGGTTTTGTTTTATTACAAATAATCTTTGTTTTATTACAGCTAATGTTTGTGTCTTGAAGTATGTTTTGTACCTTTGTTTTAGTTTAACATGCTTGATCTTGCTTTAGCTTAAATTATGTTTGTATCTTTGTTTTAACAACATTGAGGTTGTAGTGTTCCTTAACTAACTTTAGTTTTATATTATTGCTAGGGAATATTGAAGTTTGGTGTTGTCTTTGTCTTCTTTAGTGTTTATTGATTTCTTTATACGTTGTTGTATTCTCTAGCTCTCGAGAGTATATCTTTTGTTTTCTTTTTTCTCTCTGTCTAGTATCTTTACAACGTCAAAATCTATGTGTCCAGTTTCTTTTGCATGTTGTGCTAATGCAGTTGTCTCCTTTTCTTGTTTAATGTCTGCTTGATGCTCTAAAATTCTTGTTTCAAGCATTCTTTTTGTTGTTCCAACGTATACTTTGTTACACCTTTCCCTTTAATTTCCTTGGCAGGTTATTTCATAAACGACATTACTTAATCTATTCTTGTCTACTTTAGATGTTTTTTGCGTAAAAAAGTGGCTCAGTGTTTTGTTTGATCTATATGTAAATATTGTTTTTTCATCGTTTATCATATGCTTCAATGCTTTGTTCTCTGTTAGTTTTGGAACATATGGTACCCTGTAAAAAATTTTTTCCATCGTTTGATTATTTCCAGTATTATTTTTTTCTTTTTTTTTTAAACACTTATTTACCAAGTTATTTGTCACATTATTGGGTAGCTATTCTTTGTCAATATATTCTTTATTTTGTTGATGTCGTTTTTAAATCTTTTGTCGCTAATATTAAGAATTTTATTTATTAAATTTATAGCTGTATTTATTTTAACATGTTTTGGTTGGGTTGAATGATAATTTATTAATCTTACAGATGCGGTTTTCTTAGCATACCAATTTGTTATCAATTTATTATTGTCCTTAATGATTATCATGTCTAGATATGGTATCTCTTTATTCTTCTCTACTTCCAATGAAAATAGTTTTCAAATTTATAAGAAATTGTTCTCAAATTTTCAGAAAATTGTTTTAAATTTTCAAAAAATTGTTTCTAAATTTTCAGGAAATTATTTTAAAAATTTCAGGAAATTGTTAAAAAATTTTCAGGAATTGATTTAAAATTTTCATAAATTTGTTTTAAAAGTTTCAGAAAATTGTTTTTATTTTTAGGAAAATTGCTTTTAAGTTCCGGAAATAATTTTCAAATTTCAGGAGTTGTTTTCAAAATTTCAGGATTTTTTTTTAAATTCCCAGGAAGGACAACTAGGCAAATTTTCAATACGGATTTTACATAAGAAAATATTTGGATAATTGATTTTAGAATTTTGAAGAAAAAAAATTCTGGAATTTTGAATTTTTATCGAATGTGGTAAAACTTGGTCTATTGTTGTTCTTCAAATTGAGCGAAGCGAGATGCTTGCTAAAAATCTTGTGTGCCCAAAACACACGTGGTCAAATGTAAGTTGAACGTTTTCTGTTTTATAAGGCAAAGAAAACGTACAAAAGAAACTTAAAAAAACGGACACCGCGAAAAACTAGATTTAAATTTCCCGAGTTCAAGTACATTGGCTCAATTAATAACATATTTTTATACAACACTAACTACTTTTACTTATCTTAGAGGGTTAAAGCTGATGATGATGTGGGCTATTGCAGAATTTTAGTGAATCCTGGTGCATTGTTGTTGTGCTGAAAAAAAATGGTGTCATTATTAGATTTTGGTATTGCTGTGGTTCCAAGATGAACGTCTGACAATGCTATTGTTGTTGTTGCTGCTTTTTTCCGATAATAGCTCTTTGTTGTAGTTGGAGTGATAAGTTGTTACTTGTTGTTGTTGCTGTTAGGTGCTGTTCGTAATTTGCTGTTGTTTGCTGCCTAAATTTGTTGTTGTTGCTGTTTTGTGCTGCCACTCAACCGGTTCACGCCACGAGTCGTTTAGGGTTTTGTTATTTTTTGCTTATGGTTATTCTTTCAACCTTTTATAAATTTTAGCCTCACACTATGTTTATTACGACTAATCTAATGTTTCGTTCACAATCACCATTCTTTTCTATGCCAAATTGAAACCGAATGTACTTTAGTATAAACACTCTTTAAAAATAAGCTCACCATACTTACAATACTGCTTGGTTCAAGTTCACAATCAAAAGGACCGGAAATAGCCATTTCATTTGGTATTTACATTTTGACATTTCTTGTGCATTAGTGTTGCATTTTAAACGTAGTGTTGCATTTTAAACGTAGTATTTTTTATTCTTATGGTTGCCGTATTGTCGGTATTAACCGCTGTGTTTATACGTAAAAATACTGTGTTGCAACAGGCGACACAGTACAAAAGAGGATTTTATAACTAATTGCAGTTTAAATCAAATTGATTTTGGAGAATATAAAAATCATCTTAAAAGCGATGACATATATCTTGGTGTGTATATTAAAGAGAAGATAATACATTGTAAAGTTGATAGTAAAATTTATAATGAATTTGTTGATAATCGTGTATCTTTTTATATTGAATTATGTTATCAAGTAAAAAAAAGATTTGATTTTGATGACACGGTGTTGCAAAACTTAAAATTAATTTCACCCTCGATGATTTTAAATAAAAATGATAATATTATTCCCTTATTGAAAAGCTTTCCGAATTTGGAGAACTAAGGTTGAAAGCTCCCTAAATATAAACATGTTTTGGAAAAAAATTAATGTAATAAAGTTACTAAATAATAAACCTGCATTTCCCAATATATGTGAATTAGTAAATAATTTAATGGCCCTACGCAATTCATCAGCTAACGTTGAAAGAATATTTAGCGAAATAAATCTTAACAAAACTAAGATTAGTAATCGGTTAGAAACAAAAACTCTGGAAGGAATTTTGCTATCAAAAGATTTTTTTTAAAAATAACTCTTCAGAATGTTACAATGTTAAAATTTCTAATAATACTGTAAGAAGCCATAATACTATATATATTTATAGAGTTAGTAAAACACATATGTATGTATGTACGTAAAGTTTGCTTTAAATATTAATATGTATTACATTTGCATGTATAAGTATTACAAATTCTATATTTTTTTGTTTTGTATGATTTTATACTTAATATCTTTTTATGTTTTAATAAAGGAATTGATCCGATGTTTTTATATGACGATTTTTTTAACGGTTTTTTTTTCAAAACTTATGACGATTTTTTTCTCAATTTTTGACGATAATTTGAAAAAAAAAAAAAACATCTACTATCTCTGCTTACAAGAAACATTATAGCAAAATTTTACAATTTTCTTATATCCGTTATGTACTGTATATTAGCCAGCCAATTTTAGTACATACAGCAACTGGTTTGTAAAAACCACCTTGTTTAATTTTTGTTGAAATTCCTAAATCAAAATTGTTAAGACCAATTAAAATCTTTGGAACCGCTTCTTTATAACTTTTAATTGACAAATTTTTTAGGTAAGGAAACATCTGAGACAGCCTTTCATAATCCAACGATTGTGTAGGTAAGCTTAATGGCTTCACTGTGTTGAACGTTAATGGGAATTAATTTTTTATTTCCGCCTAAAATTTCAATTTTTAGTTTTTGTGAACTATTCTCACATCTTTCCATACCTCCGGTCCATTTTAGGCACAAGGGACTAGCAGACCCATTAATACCCAGGTCATCCATCAAACTTTTATCCATTAAACTAATAGAAGATCCCTCGTCAATAAACGCAAATGTTTCAACTTTTTTGTTCTTACCGTACACTGTAATCGGTATTATTTTAAATAAAACTTGCTTTAATTTTCCTTTATGAGCATTAACAGCGCTACTGTTGTTTAAAGTATGCATTTTGTTTACATCTTCAACAGTATTTTTGTTGTCATTATTACAGTTACTTGCCTCTTCGTGAGAATAGCGATGTAAAGAAGTATGATGATAATACTGACACCCCTCCACACCGCACTTAGTCTTTTTAATGCATACACCATGATGCTTACACAAACAAATTTTACATAGCTTATGTTTTCGTACCATATTCCATTTGTCACCGCGACTGAGGGAAAGAAACTTTTGGCAATTCATAATTGTTCTGCAGTTTTTTTTTGTTACAAGCAAAACATTTTCTATCTTCGTTGTGTGTATGAACATAAGCTTTGCTGTTATTTACAGTGTGTGGTTTATTTTTAACGTTATTAGCAGGGTTTTCAACTGTTATATAAGTCGCAGAAACTTCTATTTTAAATATCCAATTAAAATATTCGTACAGATTGGGATTTTTATTTTGATTGGTCAGCTGTATTTTTTCAGCGCCCCATTGTAATTGATATGACGGTGGTACTTTTTGTATTCATTCTTGTAGAAGTGAAGAATTATTTATTTCATCACATAAGTTAGCGGCTTCGATGGTTGCTATTAGACTTTTAACATTAACAGCAACTGTACTAAATGAGGGTAAGTAGTTTTCATTAATGTATGGTGTATTTTTTATTCGATTTTTAATAGAATTTATAATATTTTCAGGTTGGCCATATAATAACTTTAGTATTGACATAACCAAAGAAACGTTTGACGGATGTACTAGTACATGTTGGACCTTTTTTAAGGTGTCTTCACCTAGAGAAGTTTGTAACCTGATGAGGTTTTCAGTATCTGTATAGCCGCGTACTTTCGTGGACCATTCAAATGTTGAAGAAAATAATGGCCATTCTTCTGGTTGACCAGTAAAAGCCGGCAGCTCTTTTGGCAGAGAATGTCGAGCTTGAAGCTGTTCTTGACTAAAGTGTTGACTATAATTATGAGTATGAGTTAAAACTGTTTGTTGTGTTTACATTTGGTGCATTAAGATTTAAATTATTTTGTGTAAAATAGCCGCAAGGTGCCGTCATATTTGGACGTGAATAATATAAATTTGCATTAGACGTATTTGTTACTAAAAAATGTTACTAATAGTGGTTCATATAGTACTGATTATAAGTGAGGCTGCAATCGCTGTCGAAAGCCACTGTTGGTGGCGGAACCCAAAGAAAATGTTGAAAAGATAGGTACAGTAGACGATATTGTGGCAGCATCTGGAAAATTAGGCTGAATATATGAACAAGTAGCGCGTGGTTGTGTACTATATACTCTGCATGAATTACTATTACTAGTTTTAATATTTGCTGGCATACTTAAATAAATATTCGCATTAGGTAGCTGTGATGCTGCTTGTATAGTTTTATTTTTAACAACATTTTGAGGAGCAGGTACAGGTCCGGAATGTGAAGCTTTGGGAACCTTTGGAACTTCCTTAAGCCATTCATTTTTTTATTTTCTGCTTGTTGTTGCATAAGGCTGTATTTTTTTTAGAAATAAATTCAAGATTAACAGCTCGTTCCTCTTCAAGACGTTTTAGCTCTAGCTCTAGTAGACGGCCTTGTGATTTATTAGAACGTTTCGATGCTTGAGTAGTGGCAATTTTTACAGATTTAGGTGTGGCTGAATTAGCCGGTAATTGAATGCAATCTTGGCATTTATAGGTTATGTCTGAATTTTGTCTTGTGACGTTTAAACATGTTTTATGCTAACTTTTTGTGCACTTTATGTAAATTATCATTTCTTGGTTAAGCGGACTAGAACAAAGTAGACAATCTTGTTGACCCTGTAAATCTATTTGTACTTACTGTGAGATTGGCAAGTTCGGACGTTATTAGGAACCTCAATAAAAATTTGCAGGAAGAAAGTAACCTCCTGTAACCTGTCGCCACAGATAATTAAGCTGACCGCAAGAAGAATTTAAATTTGGTAGGGGAGGAAATCGCTTCTTATAATATAATACAATTTATTGAATTCTGGTTTTCGTATATTATAATTTCTATAAATAATTCAAATTAGGAAATAATTATAAACATTTGGTTAATATACTTTATAAAAAATTATCTTGCTTTTTGGTACGGAAACCAATAGAGTTTTTATCATTTGTTAATTATTAGTATTAATCAGTTCCAACACTTGAATTGGAACCGTACTAATTGTTTTTTTTATTTTATCTTCAACCACTTGTAACTTGAAGACAATGAATCAGAAAATTAAATACTCAAGAATTATTTTGTGACTGACAAAAATATTAATTTTATTAGGATATTTATACTAACTTAATAACAAAAACTTGCTGAGCTAATGTCTACAGAAACTTAAAATTTATGTGAAATTAACCAATCAGAACAAAATTGTAATTAATGTAATTTAATACGTGTAATATTTTGCTTTGGTTGGACAAATTAAATAATTCAATCAACATTAGGTGTGTTCCAACACATTTTAATAAAAGGCGTGTTTTAACACTCTCCCTCGCTGACGGGATCTTGGTGTAGGTTTCAAGTCATTGAGCGGGGTTCTACCGATTGCAGTTCGATATTTTCGTTGGTGCCTTGAACAGGCCTTGTTGTGTATAGTGTTCAACAGCTTCTGCACGTTTTATTTCGAAGAAAAATAAAAGTCATGAACATAAGATTAGAAAAAGTGCAAGATAAAAAATCGTATAGTTATGTTGTTGATGGGAATTGAATTTTTTGGGCAGGTCCAGTATGTGTTGTTCCTTTAGTGATTCTTGTAAAGCTAATACTTCCTTAATGTTATTGTCATATAAACTATCGACGTTTGATGAAGTTGATTGGTTATTGCTTATACATGATGCAATAATCTTTTGCGAGGATAAATCGGAAATTGGGCCGAGGCTAGTGTATGATAAATTTATGGTGCTCAAGATAGTTTGTCGTCCGTTCATAGTGATGGATTCATGCTTCAGTATACATTCCGGATCCAGCGAAAGTAGACTGGATCCTTTTAACGAAAGCTGAGAAATTTCTCTGTTGCCAGAGATGATGATGACATGGCATATATCCACTGATTTCCCTTGTTAAGTAGAATCCATTTAGTTGTAGTCTTCTCTAGAGTACAAGTTGGTGTCGTTTTGTTGTTGTACAAATTATTTTATTGGGTGGTATTATTGATTCCGCACGGAAAGGAAAATTTAGCGGAAAGAAATATCGATCGATATGAAAATTGCATTTATTCATTCCTGCGGTATTCTCTTTCCGCGAACTTAATTTAACATCCCTGTTTTAAGTGATTATAAGTTGATGTGTCAGCTGATTGAAAAAAATCAACAAGTTTTAGTTGTGTTTTTAGAATCGAGAGTTAAATTTTTTATTATAAATAAAATATGGACACAATTGCCTTTTTTGAAGATAGTAGTGACAGTGATTCTTTGGACATCCGATTGGAGAGAAGAGTTTTACGCTATAAGTCTGGAGATGTGTTGCGGATGAACGATAGAAAGTAATTTGAAATTAACAATGTGAACCAGCTTCCTTGTAATTGAAAGTTATACTTATTTTTACAGCTTCCAAAAAAGTTTTCGTTTAAACAAGGTAGCGTTTGAATACATTTTGTCTGAGTTAGAATCTGCATGCTCAGGAAGGGTTCGTCAAGGAGCTCTTTCAGCCAAAGATAAACTTTGTGCTTGTTTGAGATTTTTTGCGGAAGGGAGCTATCAGCATAGTGTTGGTAAGGATTTTAATGTCGAGATAGCCCAATCAACTTTTTGTAAAGTGCTCGATGAATTTTTGGGCAAGTTAGAAAATGTATTGTGCAGCAAATGGATATCTATGAGCATGAATGCAGACGAGGAAAGAATAGCCAAAATGACTTTCTTTGGTAAATGTGGTATCCCCAATGTTGTTATGGCTGTCGATGGTAGCCATGTTAAAATTATTGCTCCAAATTGCAATAAACATCTTTTTTTCAATCGTAAAGGATACTACAGCATTAATGTTATGATTGTAAGTAAATCTTTATTGACTTGGCTTGTACATTTGTGTGCTATTTTATAATTGTGTAAATAAAGGTATGTGATCACGAGCAGAAAATACGGTATGTGTCTTCACAATATCCTGGAAGTTGTCATGATTCACACATTTGGGAAATGAACGCTGCAAAAACATTCCTTCAATCTAAACATAGCAATAGAAGAAATTGCCTACTTTTGGGTAAGTAAATTAAAAAATTCTCAACAATAAAGTTGTGTAAGCAAATTTAAAAAATTGCTACAGGTGACAAGGGTTATCCTTTACAACAATGGCTGCTAACACCTTACAGAGAGCCAGTTAACTCTCCCAACAAACTAAGATTTAATACCGCACATTCCAAAGGCAGAATTATAGTTGAAAGAACTATTGGAGTGCTTAAATCTGTTTTTAGGTGCCTTAACAATGAACGGGGCTTGCACTATGATCCAGAAAAGTCTGCAAAGATCATAAATATCTGCTGTTCACTTCACAACATTAGACTTCATTACAATATTACAAGCGAGGAACTTGATTTTCCATTACCATTACCTGAAGAAGAAGATCTAACAAACGACCATGTTGAAGATGATTTTAGTGGGGAAGCAAATGAAATAAGAAACCAAATACTACAGAATTTTTAGTTTGTAATTCAATTTTATTTAGAAAAAATAAAAAAATATCACAATTCATATTTTTTGGAATTCAGATATGTAAGTATGTATTATTTGCATAATAAAGTGCAAGTAAGCGGTCCTACTGCAACTGTTTGTCCAGCTTCTCAATTTCAAGATTCAAAATTCTTTCTTTTAGAGCAATCTTTTTTATTAATAGTTGCTTCATTTCTTCGTTGTGCCGCTTTTCTTCTGCCAGTTGTTCTTCCATAATTTTTGTTTGTTTCTTTTTTCATCGCTAATGGTATGTATAGCCCTTTTTATGTCTTTCAAAGCTTTCTGGTTTTCTTTGTTTTGCTTTTTTATAATTTCTAAAGCAGATGCGACATCGGAAGCTAATTTTTTTTGTATATTAATCTGCTCCTTAAGCAGTTCTGGCTTTTCCTCTTTTCTCGCCCTTTTAAGAGGTCGTGAACTTGCATTTATGGAAGAACTGCTCTGTGTGCTGGTTTCCTTATTTCGAGTGTCCGACGTTAACGCAATTTCCTCAAGTGGCGCATCTACTTCTTGAGGATATATATTTAGTTCTAATGGCACACACACACTTTCAGAAAAACTAGGATTATCGTGGCTTTTAGGTAATGCATCCTTCGAAACACCAAAATTGCTCACATTTGCTATGCCATAAACCGCAGTATTTAGATTTAAAAGAGCACTAACCTCTTCTTCTGTGTCGGTTAGTGGAATTTCTTTGTATGGACCACCTCCCGTTGTGACTAGAAGCTGTTTATTCTTGGTGAGTTTTTTTTTTAAACCACTTTTATAATCTGTCCATACCTATAATGTAAAACCAAGTTATAGTCATATTTAAAACATGTAAAAATATAATTACACTGTGTACCTTTTTCCAACCACTAGAATCTTTTAAAGGCGGTCCGGAACCATTAAGGGTTAGCGCCAAGTCTTCCCAGAATTTTTTTATATCTGCCGGAGCGCGCTGGCTGAAGCCACAAGCAATGTCTTGATTTTTTTTCATTAAATCTACCATTGCTTCTATTTGCATTTTATTTGTATATTTTTCTCTTTTGCTCCTATAAAAATAGCAAAACAAAAATCAAACAAATTAATTACACAATTAAGAACACTTTAATAAAAATTTTTCAATTTCCTTACATTTTCGTTCTTTCCGTTAACTTTCCGCAATAAGAATTAAGCGTAAGCAAAATGGAGGAAAATATCTATTTTGCGGAATCAATAATATGGTAATACCGCAAATACAGAGATGTTACCGCAACAACGGAAGGATACCGCAGCAACGGAATGAATAATTGCAAATTCTTGCTTCCGCACAAAAAATGTTATCCGCAGTCGCGGAACGGAATCAATAATCGAACCCATTATCTTAGATCTTCTTTCGTAAGAAAAATAAACATCTTAAATTGTTCAACTTCCACTAATGGTAGAATTATTTTGAATACTGCATATTTGAATAGCTGTAGGAATGCATCTTTTCCAGAAATAGGAAGTGTTACTGATGTTGGTACATGGAGTTTAATCTGATTAACTTCCTCTTGCAATTGTTCTGGCGTCAATAGTAATGGACTGATTTTTCCTTGGTGGGTATCCATGAGAGTATCAAGAATTGCGGACTGTATAGCTCGTATATTATTTGCAACCAGGTTTAGTGCCAAAACTCCACTGTTAAATAAGTAGTTGAGTTCTATCTGGAACAACACATGATTGTTATGCTAAGTTGCTTTTGATAATTCTTCGATTTTTTTCCAGTTGTTCAATTCTTGCCTTAGCTGCCAACTGTGTTTTTCTTATGATATTAACTGTTGAGTCGATAATTGAGGTTTGATTCTTAAGCAAAGTTAATAAATACGACTCATTTTCCTTTACCCTTTGTATTGTATTGGATATCTGGTTAGCATATTCAGAGTCCAATATGCCAAATAATGAGTTAGCAATATTTCCAACTATATTCAAGGCGCCTCTTTTACTTCGTAGTAGTCGATTTTCTAGCTGTAGATCATTTTCTAGGTGTTCAAATTGCCTTATGATACTTTTTTTTTTTTTTAAAGAGAAGTAGCATTTCAGGCATTAATACCTACTTAGTATGTAACCGTGCTACATTCTTTATGAAAGGGATAGATGAGAGAGAAGACAGGTGGTGAAAGGAGATAGATATAGCCATTTTATTAATTATTTTACTTCGCCGGCGAAAATGCTATGAAGAAGTAAAGACGAAGGAGGCTGCATGTTTTTAATTTAAATTCTGAATATGTATACATACCATTAAACAGAAGAAAAACATTTTTATTTTTTGACTGCCGCAAGGGTTGAACCCAGGGCTGCCGGTTTGTAGTCAACGTGCTTACCACCTTGACTACAGCAGCCTCAGGGCAGGATTCATTTATTTTAGCATTCTGCAGAGCAGTATGCATCTAGAATATTTCATCCACTGCTAGAAATGGTTGCTCTGCCAATTTGTTCAAAATGAATGCCTGATTTTATTCCAAATTTTTGGTTTTTTACCGGATTTCCAACTGACATTGGTAACAGCACAAGCATTGTAATTAAGGCTGGGTCAGATGGGTTGATAGAACCCTTTTCTTTTTATTTCTAGGCTCCTGAACTGAGTCATAAGTACTGTTGTTGCTAGTTTAACTGTTATCCTTAAGGGTGACAGATGTTTCGCAATCTGGTTCGATAGGTAAGAGAGCGATTCGATTTATTGGTCGTTTAAAAATTCCATTAGCTGTTTTAACATCGACAACTCTGACGATATTGTCACTGCCAGGATGTGTTTTTTTCAATTCTTTCCAAAGGCCACTTCATGATTAGTAAGTTATCTTCTTTTATTATTACCATATCACCAATCTTGAGGTTGTCAAACCGATTATTCTACTTATGGCGCTGCTGTAATTGATTGAAATATTCAGTGGACCATCTTTTCGAGAACTCGTGTTTGAGATGGGATACCAGCTTCCTGTGTGATAGTCTTGATGACTTTACTGTTGTTTCGCCACTATCTACTTGCGATACAAGTGCTTCGCCAATCAGAAAACCACCAGGAACCAGTGCTTCAAGATTATCAGGATCACTTGACAAAGGTGTTAGTGTGCGAAAGTTGAGTAATGCCTCGATCTCTGCTACGATAATCCCCATTTCTTCGTGGGTCAATGATGCAGCTGCCACTCTTTGCAGTAAAAGATCTATTGCCGAGTTTACTGCCGCTTCCCATAGTCCACCAAAATGCGGCGCACGTGGTGGGATAAAATGAAAATTTATTCCCTTTGAGCTGGCAGTTGAGATGATTGATCCCTATCCCTTGTCGGAGTAGATACTTTCCGTCAGTTATGACAATTGGTTCTTTGCTCCTATAAAATTAGTAGCGTTGTCTGAATATGTGTTCTGACAACGACCTCGACGCCTGATGAATCGTTTTTGAGCCTCAATGAATGCCTCAGTTGTTAGATCCGTTACTAACTAGAGATGAGTCGCCTTGGTGGCAAAAAAAAAGAATACGGCTATATATGCTTTTGTCGGTCTTTTTCCTCTGACCTTATGATGGATCCACACTGGGCCACAATAGTCAACTCCCGTTTTAATGAAGGGTCGGGCTGGAGTCACTCTAGTCTGCGGTAAACTACCCATTATTTGTTGGCACAGTTGAGGTCATGCCGTGGCCCAGAAAAGTCTGCAAAGATCATAAATATCTGCTGTTCACTTCACAACATTAGACTTCATTACAATATTACAAGCGAGGAACTTGATTTTCCATTACCATTACCTGAAGAAGAAGATCTAACAAACGACCATGTTGAAGATGATTTTAGTGGGGAAGCAAATGAAATAAGAAACCAAATACTACAGAATTTTTAGTTTGTAATTCAATTTTATTTAGAAAAAATAAAAAAATATCACAATTCATATTTTTTGGAATTCAGATATGTAAGTATGTATTATTTGCATAATAAAGTGCAAGTAAGCGGTCCTATTGCAACTGTTTGTCCAGCTTCTCAATTTCAAGATTCAAAATTCTTTCTTTTAGAGCAATCTTTTTTATTAATAGTTGCTTCATTTCTTCGTTGTGCCGCTTTTCTTCTGCCAGTTGTTCTTCCATAATTTTTGTTTGTTTCTTTTTTCTTCGCTAATGGTATGTATAGCCCTTTTTATGTCTTTCAAAGCTTTCTGGTTTTCTTTGTTTTGCTTTTTTATAATTTCTAAAGCAGATGCGACATCGGAAGCTAATTTTTTTTTGTATATTAATCTGCTCCTTAAGCAGTTCTGGCTTTTCCTCTTTTCTCGCCCTTTTAAGAGGTCGTGAACTTGCATTTATGGAAGAACTGCTCTGTGTGCTGGTTTCCTTATTTCGAGTGTCCGACGTTAACGCAATTTCCTCAAGTGGCGCATCTACTTCTTGAGGATATATATTTAGTTCTAATGGCACACACACACTTTCAGAAAAACTAGGATTATCGTGGCTTTTAGGTAATGCATCCTTCGAAACACCAAAATTGCTCACATTTGCTATGCCATAAACCGCAGTATTTAGATTTAAAAGAGCACTAACCTCTTCTTCTGTGTCGGTTAGTGGAATTTTTTTGTATGGACCACCTCCCGTTGTGACTAGAAGCTGTTTATTCTTGGTGAGTTTTTTTTTTAAACCACTTTTATAATCTGTCCATACCTATAATGTAAAACCAAGTTATAGTCATATTTAAAACATGTAAAAATATAATTACACTGTGTACCTTTTTCCAACCACTAGAATCTTTTAAAGGCGGTCCGGAACCATTAAGGGTTAGCGCCAAGTCTTCCCAGAATTTTTTTATATCTGCCGGAGCGCGCTGGCTGAAGCCACAAGCAATGTCTTGATTTTTTTTCATTAAATCTACCATTGCTTCTATTTGCATTTTATTTGTATATTTTTCTCTTTTGCTCCTATAAAAATAGCAAAACAAAAATCAAACAAATTAATTACACAATTAAAAACACTTTAATAAAAATTTTTCAATTTCCTTACATTTTCGTTCTTTCCGTTAACTTTCCGCAATAAGAATTAAGCGTAAGCAAAATGGAGGAAAATATCTATTTTGCGGAATCAATAATATGGTAATACCGCAAATACAGAGATGTTACCGCAACAACGGAAGGATACCGCAGCAACGGAATGAATAATTGCAAATTCTTGCTTCCGCACAAAAAATGTTATCCGCAGTCGCGGAACGGAATCAATAATCGAACCCATTATCTTAGATCTTCTTTCGTAAGAAAAATAAACATCTTAAATTGTTCAACTTCCACTCATGGTAGAATTATTTTGAATACTGCATGTTTGAATAGCTGTAGGAATGCATCTTTTCCAGAAATAGGAAGTGTTACTGATGTTAGTACATGGAGTTTAATCTGATTAACTTCCTCTTGCAATTGTTCTGGAGTCAATAGTAATGGACTGATTTTTCCTTGGTGGGTATCCATGAGAGTATGAAGAATTGTGGACTGTATAGCTCGTATATTATTTGCAACCAGGTTTAGTGCCAAAACTCCACTGTTAAATAATTAGTTGAGTTCTATCTGGAACAACACATGATTGTTATGCTAAGTTGCTTTTGATAATTCTTCGATTTTTTTCCAGTTGTTCAATTCTTGCCTTAGCTGCCAACTGTGTTTTTCTTATGATATTAACTGTTGAGTCGATAATTGAGGTTTGATTCTTAAGCAAAGTTAATAAATGCGACTCATTTTCCTTTACCCTTTGTATTGTATTGGATATCTGGTTAGCATATTCAGAGTCCAATATGCCAAATAATGAGTTAGCAATATTTCCAACTATATTCAAGGCGCCTCTTTTACTTCGTAGTAGTCGATTTTCTAGCTGTAGATCATTTTCTAGGTGTTCAAATTGCCTTATGATACTTTTTTTTTTTTTTTTAAAGAGAAGTAGCATATCAGGCATTAATACCTACTTAGTATGTAACCGTGCTACATTCTTTATGAAAGGGATAGATGAGAGAGAAGACAGGTGGTGAAAGGAGATAGATATAGCCATTTTATTAATTATTTTACTTCGCCGGCGAATATGCTATGAAGAAGTAAAGACGAAGGAGGCTGCATGTTTTTAATTTAAATTCTGAATATGTATACATACCATTAAACAGAAGAAAAACATTTTTATTTTTTGACTGCCGCAAGGGTTGAACCCAGGGCTGCCGGTTTGTAGTCAACGTGCTTACCACCTTGACTACAGCAGCCTCAGGGCAGGATTCATTTATTTTAGCATTCTGCAGAGCAGTATGCATCTAGAATATTTCATCCACTGCTAGAAATGGTTGCTCTGCCAATTTGTTCAAAATGAATGCCTGATTTTATTCCAAATTTTTGGTTTTTTACCGGATTTCCAACTGACATTGGTAACAGCACAAGCATTGTAATTAAGGCTGGGTCAGATGGGTTGATAGAACCCTTTTCCTTTTATTTCTAGGCTCCTGAACTGAGTCATAAGTACTGTTGTTGCTAGTTTAACTGTTATCCTTAAGGGTGACAGATGTTTCGCAATCTGGTTCGATAGGTAAGAGAGCGATTCGATTTATTGGTCGCTTAAAAATTCCATTAGCTGTTTTAACATCGACAACTCTGACGATATTGTCACTGCCAGGATGTGTTTTTTTCAATTCTTTCCAAAGGCCACTTCATGATTAGTAAGTTATCTTCTTTTATTATTACCATATCACCAATCTTGAGGTTGTCAAACCGATTATTCTACTTATGGCGCTGCTGTAATTGATTGAAATATTCAGTGGACCATCTTTTCGAGAACTCGTGTTTGAGATGGGATACCAGCTTCCTGTGTGATAGTCTTGATGACTTTACTGTTGTTTCGCCACTATCTACTTGCGATACAAGTGCTTCGCCAATCAGAAAACCACCAGGAACCAGTGCTTCAAGATTATCAGGATCACTTGACAAAGGTGTTAGTGTGCGAAAGTTGAGTAATGCCTCGATCTCTGCTACGATAATCCCCATTTCTTCGTGGGTCAATGATGCAGCTGCCACTCTTTGCAGTAAAAGATCTATTGCCGAGTTTACTGCCGCTTCCCATAGTCCACCAAAATGCGGCGCACGTGGTGGGATAAAATGAAAATTTATTCCCTTTGAGCTGGCAGTTGAGATGATTGATCCCTATCCCTTGTCGGAGTAGATACTTTCCGTCAGTTATGACAATTGGTTCTTTGCTCCTATAAAATTAGTAGCGTTGTCTGAATATGTGTTCTGACAACGACCTCGACGCCTGATGAATCGTTTTTGAGCCTCAATGAATGCCTCAGTTGTTAGATCCGTTACTAACTAGAGATGAGTCGCCTTGGTGGCAAAAAAAAAGAATACGGCTATATATGCTTTTGTCGGTCTTTTTCCTCTGACCTTATGATGGATCCACACTGGGCCACAATAGTCAACTCCCGTTTTAATGAAGGGTCGGGCTGGAGTCACTCTAGTCTGCGGTAAACTACCCATTATTTGTTGGCACAGTTGAGGTCATGCCCTGGCATATCTGACGCACTTTTGTACAGTTGAGCACGCTGTTATTTTGCCTTTTATTAGCCAAAACCGTTGTCGTATTATGTTTAATAACGCTTGTGTGCCACAATGTTTGTTTTCTTCGTGAACCATTGTAAACAAAAGCCTTTTGATAGGGTCATCCAGCTCGTAAAATATTTGCTCTATCTAGAAATGGAGCTGTTTTTGTCGACTTCTTTCTTTTTTCGAAGCTGGTTAATTTATGATAAAAAATCGGAATGGTTCTGAATGGTTCATTTTGATTCTATGCATTAGCTGGGCAGCCATAACCGCGGCACATAACACTAACCGAGGCAGTATCTGCTTTGTTAATGGAGTAACTCTTGTCTTGGCACAAAGTAATTGCACAATAACTCTTTTATCCTTGAGCGTTGCTCGAATTTAGGCGACTGCACCAAAAGCTCTTTCAGACGCGTCTGAGAAAACATGCAGTTCCGTCTCTGCTGGGAGTGGACCCTTAAAAATATGCCGAGGGATTTTGGAGTTATTCAAGCTGTCTAAATCCTTTCTGAAATTGGTCCAGAGTACTAGATGGTCCTCAAGCAAAGGCTCATCCCAACCTAACCTGAACTGTTACAACTGTTGGATAAATATATTTGCATTGATGACAACAGGTGCAAGTAGCCGAAGAGGATCGAATAATCTTGCGAGATCCGATGTTGCTCTACGTTTTGTTGTGATATTCTGTACATGATTCATTTTTACCTTGATGCAAAAGTGGTCAGTATTAGGCAGCCATAACAACCCTAACTTTTTTATAGTATCAGTGTTATTACTGTTGAAATCCAAATTTATCTCTTGATCACCGAGTGGAATATTTTTCAATAGTTGCGGGTGGTTTGCACATCACTTTTTTAAGTTGAAACCATAGATTCTTAAATTGTACTGAGTTCTTGTTGTATTTGAAGAGTAATATTAAAACTATCAGAGCCCCCCAGGCCTTCATCCATGTAAAAATTGCTTTTAAGCATTTGTGAACCATATGGGTAGGTTAGCGAACTTTTATCAGCAATTTTTTGTAAGCATCTCATAGCTAGATAAGGTGCTGATCGTGTTCCATATGTAACTGTATTTAGTTGGTAGTAATTAATAGGAAGTGCTGGGTCTTCCCTCCAAACTGGTTGTCCTGCTGAATCGGAATTTGTCTATACTTTTTCTCGATGTCGGTGGTGAAGACGAATCTTGGAAATCGAAAACGTAGTGAAATTCATAAAAGTTTACTTTGAACACTTGGCCCTGTATACATTTGCTCGTTTAATGAGTAGCCTGATGAGGTTATGGCTGATGCATCGAACACCACCCTGAGTTTTGCTGTGTGCTGTCTGGCTTCAGGACGCAGTGATGAGGAATAATGTATTTAGGATTTAATACGGTGTTGATATCTACCATCTGCATGTACCTTGATTGCTCATAGTCTCGCAAAGATTTCATGTGTTCGGTCAGATTGCCTTCATCTTTTTGAAGTCGACGCTCTAAACTCATGAATCGCTTGTATGCCATCGCATGGGATTCTCCTAACGCAGTTGGGTTTTCTCGAAAAGAAAGACTTACTATGAAGCGATCCTCTCCGTTGGTATGAACATGTTGCGTAAAATGTGCTTTACATTGTTTTTCGGAGAGTAATAGAACCTCTTTACTGCTTTCGATATCCCTTCTTTCAATGAATTGGAGTCTCCAAAAACTGCACATGTTGTAACACATAAGGGACTCGGGGATAGATTTTTCCCGATTGCTCCACCCCCAATCCATCCCAGGGCTGTATTTTGAAGTGTTGTAAAATCGTCAGCAAGGTGTATTGTGCCAATTTTCGTTAATTTGAAGAAAAATTCCGCTCCAAGCAGCAAATCTATTTTTTCCTGCTGATAGAACTGAGGATCTGCTAGGTGAATATTGTTGGGAGTTCCCCTAGTTGAAATGTCAACATGCTGATTGGGTTGCGAGGGAATTATGCTGGGTAGTACATACGCTTCAACATTTTCCGAGAAATTGTGATTCCTGGACATCATTCCGATATTTATGCTATATTTTGAATTTCTTCGAATTTCGCCAATACCATCAAAACAGAGAGAGGTCGCAAATGGTGAAATGGACAATTTTTGACAAAGCCGTTTGGATGCAATATTAACTTGTGAGCCACAGTCTAATATTGCTCTTAACTCATTTGATACACCGTTTGAGGCCGCAATGATAACTCTTGCCGTTGCTATTAATACATGACCCTGGCGGCCCGCACCGATATTTGTTGTTGCTGATGCAACTGCTATTACTTCTGAGGCAGGCGGCCTTACTTCCAGACTCGGATTTTAAGATGGAGTTGATGAGCTTTTCGTTGTTTTGGTATTGCCCCTTTTTTCTTAGTAGAGCAACGTGTTGTGTTTTTTCGCACACCTTTTGCAGCTACCTGAATTACAAGTTTTTGAAGCATGGTTACTTTCGAAGCAATTTACAATTTCGTTATACCCATTGTAGTCGTTCTCCTTCTGATAGTCGCAGGAATTTACTGCAGTGGTATAGTTTGTGATCACTTCTATTGCACAGTCTGCATGTATTACTGTTGCTTCCGTTGGCTGTTATAATTGTTGATACCACCTTGTGTTGTGGTTTGTCCTTCAGAGAAACTGCCTCCATTAACTGAAAGTTTCTCAACAAGAATTTCAAAAATCTTTGATTGTTGGAACTTCGCGTGGATGTGAAAGAGATTGCTCGTAGCGAAGGTGGGTGGATTGATCAAGTCTTTTTAATAACAAGTGTAGTAGCAACGGATCCTGTAATGCTAATAGACACTCTTGTGTTTTATCATGCAATGACTTGTAATTATCGCTTAAATTTCTGTTTGGAACATCGATCAGCGCTCTATTATTAATGACCATGTTGCCTGAAAATTATCTGCTGTAGCAGCGAAGTGCTTTATAAGATTTGCTGCTTCCCCTTCCAGATGTTTTTGAGGTACCACATTTGTTGATTGTCTGGTATTGGTTGTTGTATTATCAGTGAAGAGAACAAATCATGAAATTCCTTCCACTTCAAATAATTTGCTTAAAATTTAGGAAGCGTTATCTTGGGAATTGGAACTGTCCGTGAATCTGGTTGATTATTTTGGGGCATTAAGTGGGCTTGATCATTATTACTATTTCCATTGGTTTTATTCGTCGTTCGCAGCTTCTTTTCCAACTGGATAAATCTATCCATATATTAGCCTTGCTTGCTTGTGTCAGCAAAAATTCTGCAATTTGATAGTGCAAGCATTCAATGTTTTTCCACAAATTTGTTACGGGTTCGGTATCTTCTCTTGTGAAGCCATTAGGACTTCAATTTTGTTGCCAATTTGCTTTTGGTTGATGACCAATTCCTCGAAAGAAGCCATGATTTAATTACGGTTGTGGAAAACGAAGAGGGTCTCTGAGGATCAAAATGGATGAAAAAAATTATTATTTTTTTTTTATTTTGTAAAAAATGTTGATTGGCATGGTTGATGTGCAGCTGTCTTGACGAGTCTTAAAGGCCTGTTGTCACCAAAATGTTATTTGGTGGATTGTTGACGATGTAGACTTGTTGCTGTCTGCCGTCGTAATTACGAAATTCGGGGATGTCGGAGTGAGCCTTGACTTGAACGTTGTAGCAAATTTGTAGTAGGATGTTGAATTGCAAAAGGCTGTGTTGATTTTTCAAGGATATAAAAGTCCTTTGCCGCTGGTCGGAAAAACTTATGTATCCTTAAAAGTGGGGTCACCAAAAAATGTTAATTATTATTATTATTAATCAATTCCAACATTTGAATTGGAACCGTACTAATTGTTTTTTTATTTTATCTTCAAGCACTTTTAACTTGAAGACAATGGGCGGTGTGAATAAAAATATAGTTCTAGCTAAAACTAGCAAATATTAGGTTTAAACTAGTTTTGAGGTGAATAAAATTTTCAGATAAAGCTAGTGCTTTTTTGTTGCCTAGTTTAAGCTAGTTTATCCAGTGTTTGCTTAAAATATCTGTGAATAAAAACTAGTAAGTACTTTAGATTACTAGTTTTAAATTAAATTTTTGTAGGCATGTTATTGAAGTGCTGAAAATACAGTTATTCATCAAAAAGTGTATTGTCTTTCGTTATACCCTTCACCACAGGTGGAAAAAGGGTATATCTAAGTGTAATTTCTACAATATCCATTTCCGAACACATGAAGTGTATATATTCTGAGTTCTTATGCATAGCGAATTCTTTTGAGCAATGTCCGTCTGTTTGTCCGTGTTAGTGTTGAAATCAACTTAGCCAAGGGACTAGATGAGCTAAATAAAATTTAAATACGACAATCGATCAGATATAGTTTCGAAAATTTTGCTATTGAAAATCAGCATAATCCATTTTTTTCGAGACAGCGGGCAAAACACCAGGCCTTTTTTTAACATATCATTTGGAACAAATCTAGTTAAGTGAAGTAATTCCAATCAAAAAATATATGGGGCTATAGAGAATTGAAAAATAAGAAAAACACAAGTAAAGAAATTGGCGCTCGCGCATATTTTCCGAGTTAAATATAATTTTATGCTTTTGGACCATATCAAAAATTTTTGCACTATTTTTGTTACCTATCGTGAGAATAAATAATCAAAACAAGCTTTCATAATAAATATGTACTTTATGTATAAAAGAAATAATCAAAACAAACTCATAATGTTACCAAAATATTTAACTACAAGTTTTGCTTAGAAATTATAAGAAAAATTGTTTTTTTTTTGTAAACAGAGGCAACACTCAAATGTTTTTATTTTCCAGTATAAGCTATCTCTTTTCAGTACTAGCTATCTAGTAGTAGCAAAGCTTTATTCACACTTTTTGAAGTTTATAGGCCGACTTCCTAAACGCAAGTTGCAATGCATACGCTTCGTAAATGCATATGTAAACTTTCTGACAATGTACAATGTTCCTAATCGTTTGGCAACTCACCTTAAAGAGTATCAGAAGTCAAAATCACGCATGATTTTTATTTTGAATGCAAACATTTGAGCTGTAATGGCTAAGTATTTTCTTGTTTATTTTTAAAATGAAATCTAAATAAAAAATGTCATCAGCCATTAATTCAATGAATTCTTAAAAAAATATTTATTTTTGATCACTTTTTATTGTCCTTAACAAAGTTGTCTCTTCTTTTTTTTCTTTTTAATAGGTTTCTATAGCAAATCAATATTTTTTTGAAGATTTGGCCAGAGATAATTCCTCAGCACTTGCCAACAAAATGGATAAATAATTTTGTGTTACCTCTATTTTCTAAAAAAAAAATTAATTCAATTTTGTACCATGTTTTTGACATTTGTTTTATGTATGTGTTGCATAGCGACATTCCTAAATGCCGATAAAATGCTAAAAATGTCTCTGCAACGCAAGTTTGCACTTTAGACATGTTTAGCATTGCATACGCATTTTTTTTAAATTATGCTTTTTTATTCACTCGACCCAATGAATAAGAAAATTAAACACTCAAGAATTATTTTGTGACTGACAAAAATATTAATTTTATTACGATATTTATACTAAATTAGTAGCAAAAAATTGCTGAGCTAATGTCTACAGTAACTTTAAATTTATGTGAAATTAACCAATCAGAATTAAATTGTAAATAATGTAATTTAATACGTTTAATATTTTGCTTTGGTTGGACAAATTAAATAATTCAATCAAGATTAGGTGTGTTCCAACATATTTTAATAATAGGTGTGTTTTAAAATCATAATTATATTTGATTATGTTAATACATAAATTTTCTGTAAACTGCAAAGGATACCACGCCGAGCCAAAATGGTGATGATTTTAAAAATTACAAAATATGGCGGGAGCTAGCAGCTCAAATGCTGTTACTCCGAAAAAGCTTGGTTTTGACATTTGTCTTAAAATTGTATTTATAAACAAATTTGGTTATTTGCGGTTTTGCCAATGGCGGCAACGTGCACATTATTACAATAAAAACGCTGGAGTTTAAGTGTGGGTGTAAATTTGTGATATTTGATAAAAATTCAATGGCTAATTTGTTTTTCAGATGGTATTCCTTAAGTTTTGGTAAGCTCAAATTTTCTATTGTGGATAAAGGTTTTAAACTTGCTTGTGGAGTTTGGCTTAGGATAAAATTATCCCAATATATGTTTTTATTAGCTTTATATGTCATTTCATTGTATGATGTATGATTTTCTGTATCGCATGAAGAATTCTCGTTACCACGAATCCTTGTTCAGGTTGGGAGATTTTCGTTATTGATGATTCTTTAAAAGCATGCAGATTTTATTATTGTTTCCTGTTGTAGGCGTTCTTTGCAGTAATGCAGGTTTTCGATCTTTTTGTATAGTTTGGCAAAATATTGATTTTTTTCATTGTAATACATTCTGCATGGCTTAATTATAATTTCTTTTAAATAAACTTTAAATTTATTGTGCTATTTTCCCGGTATAGATTATTGAAGATGAAAGCACGTCTCGATGGCTATTTCGCTACCACTTACTTAGCTCGTCAGGAAACTTCTCACAAATATTTTAAATGAACTAAAGATTTTTGTCTAAACTATAAAGAAAAGACAAAAATCAAAGTTCAAGCAAAAACAACAATAATCGACATTGATTTTATTTTTCTTTACACACTGCATACGGCAGACTTTTTTTTCGGCTCTTTTATGCAGTTTAAAGATATTGAAAAATATAAACAACAAAACAATCTGCCGTATGTACATGTATCGTTTCATCCCTATCAGTATCATATTGCATAAATTTGTAAAATAAATTTTTTTATATGTAAATGTTTCTTTGACCTTTTTAAATAATTTTTTCTTTTCTAATTTATTAAGCACTAGGTCAGTTTTATAAATAATAAAAATTTGTATTTATATTTTCAATATTACGCCACACCTTTGGATGGCATCATCAGGAAACAGGAAACAAAAAATTAGATTTTCTTTTTTTAAAATAATAAAATTAAAATGAAATTATTTTTTCAAACAAAAACAGAAAAATCAAAAACCCAACGACAAAAAACTCAAATATTTAAACATTTACATTCTTATAAATTTAAAAACTCAAAAAACATTCAAGTAAAATAACTCAAAAATTTTAAACATTTACATTCTTATAAAAATTTAAAAAAAACAGAAAACATTCAAATTATTTAAAAATTTTAATAAACTTAATACAAATACATTAACATAAACTTTCACGATAGAAATGTTACAAGCAATCATATACTCTCAAACGTTAATTATTTTTTATGCTTTAAATGTCTATAACATTGCGCAACATTATCAGTATCAGCCTTAAAGTTTATTCTTTTTGTTGCTGGTATTTTAATTATTTGTAACATCTCTAACATATACCGACGCTTATAATTATTTTCTATATTTAAAATAGATGCATCTTCAAAGTTAGGATAATGATCAAATCTGGCACAATTGGAAGATAATGCAGTTTTTTGTGAATTATTAACGTCCCTGTATCTTTGATCAGACTTATGTCCAGCTATTCTAGTTTTTAGTTTATTTTTTGTCGTTCCTACATATTCCTTATTACAATTCTCATTATCATTACCATTACAAGGTATTTTGTAAACTACATTTGACATGTCCCATTTTTTAATCTTATCTTTTGTTTTACTAAATAATCTATTTAAAGTATTATAAGTTTTGTATGCCATTTTATATTTATCCCCATCAAAAATTTTTATTTTTCAATCCTTTCAGCTTGTAAACTTTAGTTTCTGTAACATCTCTTGTATTATTTGTCTCTTCTAAACCTTAACTGTTTAAACAAACTATTTATCACTCTCATTGGAAAATTATTATCGATTAATATCTTTTTAACTCTATCTTTATTGCTTTTGTGAAATTCCTTATCACTTAGCTTAAGTACTTTTTCTATCAAATTTTTTCCCGTATTAATAATTATTCTTTTGTTATGCTTTGAGTAATAATTAATAATTCTCCCGGAAGCTGTTGGCTTTTGATACCAATCCATTTTTAGTTTATTCCCTCTCCTTACTACTAACGTATCTAAATAGGGCAATTTAAAATTCTTCTCTATTTCTATTGTAAATTTTATACAACTATTGAAATTATTTAATGTTTCTAACATATTTTCAATACCAGATGCAGAAATAATACAAAACAAATCATCAACATATTTTGTAATTTTTCTTGGTTTTATACTAATTTCATTAATGCACGTGTCTAATAATTTCTCCATAATAATATCTCCTACAACAGGGGAAGCTGGAGATCCCATTGAAAGCCCTTTTTGTTGCAAATATATGTTATCATTATATTGAAAGTATCTGTTATCTTCAATACAGAATTTTAAAATTCGTAAAAATAAACATTTTTCCATTCTAGTATATTCCTGTATTACGTTCCATTTTTCTTCAATAATATTCAATGCCAAATCAACTAACCTAGTGCTTAATAAATTAGAAAAGAAAAAAATATTTAAAAAGGTCAAAGAAACATTTGTTCTTTTATAAATTCTCCATCTTATGAGTTATGTAAATATATTACAATGATTTTAAAAAAGATTACAGAAAATTCAAAATATAATGTTAAAAATTCGCTTGAATTTAAAGAAAGGATAAGGAACATAAGTGTTCTGAATAATGAAAAATTAGTATCTTTTGATGTAGTCCCTTCATTTCCAAGTATACCTGTTGATTTGGCATTGAATATTATTGAAGAAAAATGGAACGTCATACAGGAATATACTAGAATGGAAAAATGTTTATTTTTACGAATTTTAAAATTCTGTATTGAAGATAACAAATACTTATAATGATAACATATAATTGCAACAAAAAGGGCTTCCAATGGGATCTCCAGCTTCCCCTGTTGTAGCAGACATTATTATGGAGAAATTATTAGACACGTGCATTAATGAAATTAGTATAAAACCAAGAATAATGACAAAATATGTTGATGATTTGTTTTGTATTATTTCTGCATCAGGTATTGAAAATATATTAGAAACATTAAATAATTTCAATAGTTGTATAAAATTTACAATAGAAATACAGAAGAATTTTAAATTGCCCTATTTAGATACGTTAGTAGTAAGGAGAGGGAATAAACTAAAAATGGATTGGTATCAAAAGCCAACAGCTTCCGGGAGAATTGTTAATTATTATACAAAGCATAACAAAAGAATAATTATTAATACGGGAAAAAATTTGATAGAAAAAGTACTTAAGCTAAGTGATAAAAAGATATTAATTGATAATATGGTTTAAAAGAGCAAATAATACAAGAGATGTTACAGAAACTAAAGTTTACAAGTCTTTAATTTATGTACAGCAGAAAGGATTGAAAAAATCAAAAATTTTTGATGGGGATAAATATAAAATGGCATACAAAACTTATAATACTTTAAATAGATTATTTAGTAAAACAAAAGATATTGTAACTTTCACACGTAGATTTGTCAGACGTACGGCATCACTATTCTTGATTGTTAATCTTATATAGATTGTAAGCTTTACTTGTTTTAAGAAGAATAAAGATTATTATTAATAGACATTTTGAATGTAACACACGTGTACTGATTATTTTATCATTGAAAATATACAATAATTTGGCGACGAGGAGAAAAAAAAAGTGCATCGAAGTCTTCAACTTTCAATACCAACAAATGTATCAATTTTTTTTTAAAGGCGGTAAATAATTCAAATACGTCAAATATTAAAATTTTGTTTTTGATATTTTTTTCAAAATGGACGCCACTCAATTTTCGCAATTCATGGAGATGCAAAAGAAAATTCTAGAAAAAGTTAGCGGCATCACATCAACGCCGGCAGTTCAACAAGGGAATATAAATGTAAGTTCTAATCTTGCCTTGGTACCTAATTTTGAAATGCTGGACACCTCAAAGGAATCGTTTGTCATGTACAGACAAAGGTTTGAAAATTATGCGCGCATGAAGAACGTTTTCACGGATAAGGAATATTGTTCGAAGCTATTGCTAAATTCAATTGGGGCGAAAATGTTTAACACGGTCACGGCCTTGGCTGCCCCCAAAAATTTAAATACACTTAAGTACGACGAATTGGTGGATCTTTTACGGACCCATTTGTCACCAAAACGTAACGTGTTGGTATCACAACACAAGTTTTTGTCATGTTATCAAACGGATAACCAATCGATTGCCGATTATGTTGCAGATTTAAGATCGAACATAAGCGACTGTGAATTTTTCTGCAAGTGTGAAAGATCAGTTGCTGACATTTTCCTACGGGCACAATTCATACGGGGCATAAGAGAGAACAGTGTTCGCGAGCAGTTACTGCAATCTAATGTTGCAGATTTTTCCGATATCGTATCGAAAGCCATCGCTATAGAAGCAGCTAAGATGGACTCTAAAGAACTTGCAAATAATGCGACCCAGTCAATGATGGAAATAAACAAAATTTTTACTAGGAAGGGAAAGCACGGAAATAATGATAAAAGATCAGTTAACGATAAATCAAGGAACAAACACGGAATCGATTATAAAGCGTTGGGCTTAGAAGGGTTATGTTTAAGGTGTGGGAAAAGTAACCATTATGCCAGAGACTGCACAAGCAATAAAAGTAAACTTAAATGTTATGTATGCAAGAAAACCGGTCATGTTGCAAAGGTGTGTATAAAGGCCCGAATGAAAGATTCAAAACCAAATCTTGCAAAAACAATACAGCAGGATGTAAGTCGAATTGAAAACACACATCAATACGGAGTGTTTAACGTTGTGGATATATACCAGAATAATACAGGTAATTTAGAAAAATTTTGCATAGATGTTAAAATTCAGGGAAAACTGGTAAATTTTGAACTTGACACGGGATCAGGCTACACGTTTTTACCGAGAGATGCATTCTCGGAACTCCAACTCGATGTTCCAGTGTTACCAACAAACATTTCATTTCGGTCGTATACGAAAGACGTTTTTGTACCAGATGGTAAAATTCAAGTTTAGGGCGAATACGGAAATAAAACGATAACGGATGAAATTTTTATTGTACCAGAAGGATATGCAGCTCTACTTGGTCGTAATTGGATACGGAAGTTTAAGATTAATTTGAATGAAATTAATGCCATACACCAAGTCAACAACCGTTACGATAGCGAAATTAATTTTTTAATTAATGAATTTGATGAGATTTTTCAGGCCAGAATTGGGTGCGTGAAGCAATACACGGTATCATTAAAATTACGTGAGGGTGTTACGCCTATATTTAATAGGGAACGTGAAATTCCTTATTCACTAATCGAAAAAGTCAACTGCGAACTGGATCAATTGGAAAACGCAGGTGTAATATCGAAAACTGAAACTAGTGATTGGGGGTCCCCCTTGGTAGTAATTCCAAAATCGGATGGTGGCATACGTCTTTGTGTAGATTATAAGGTGGGGGTGAACGAACGCCTGATGGACGCACACAGTCCGATACGGAAAATAGAAGACATTTTTAACTCTTTACGTAATTCAAAATTTTTCTGTAGACTAGACTTATACAAAGCATACTTACATGTACCAGTTGATGAGCATTCAAGCCGCATCCAAACAATTTCAACACATCGTGGCACGTATAGGATGAACAGACTGTCTTTTGGTATTAAGACAGCACCATCTGAATTCAACCGCATAATGAGTCAAATTTTACAAGACATTCCTAAGACTGAGGCATACTTTGACGATATTATCGTGCATGGATCAACAATGGTCGAATGTAAGCAAAATTTGTTTCACTGTTTAAAAAAACTACAACAACATGATTTGCATTTGAATAAGGGCAAATGCTAATTTTTTCAAGAACAAATCGAATTTTTGGGCCATACAATTACACATAACAAAATTTTAAAATCAAAAGGTAAAATTTCAGCCATAACCGAGATGCCTAAGCCAAAATCAATTGATGACGTAAGACGATTCTTAGGAATGGTGACGTATTACTCGCGTTTTATTCCAAATTGTTCAACAATTACAACCCCTCTTAGAAATCTTATAAAAAAGACATCAAAATTCAAGTGGACATCCCAGTGTGATAAAGCTTTCGAAGAAATTAAGACCGAAATAGCCAGCGATCGTGTTCTAGTCCCCTACAATCCTAAGTATCCACTATTGTTAGCATGTGACGCCAGTCCCACGGGAATAGCCGGAGTACTGTCTCACGTCATAGAAGGAGAAGAACGCCCCATATCATTCGCCTCAAGGTCTCTCACAGAATCTGAAAAAAACTATGCACAAATCGATCGGGAAGCCCTGTCAATCGTATTTGCAGTTGATCATTTTTATCAATATTTATTTGGCAGACCATTTACCCTTATTACAGACAATCAACCGTTAGTTCGAATTTTTCACCAAAATTCAAAATTACCCCGAATGACATTTTCGCGTTTGCAACGATATGCAGCTTTTCTATCGGGATTCAACTACAAAGTTGTCTATAAAAAGGGGATTGACAATGCAAATGCGGATTGTTTGTCTCGAGCTCCAATTAATGTTCAACATTCAACAGACAAAGACATCAACGAGGAAGTGAATCAACTATGTGAAGCCACAATTCAACAAATCACCAGTTCGACATTAAATTTCAAAACTCTTCAAGCTGAAATGAAAAACGATAAAGAACTTTCAACGCTTCTTCGAAATCTGCAAACCAATCGCGTGGAAGACACAATGTTCACTATCAATAATGGTATTATATTTAGGGGTCAGCGTGTGGTAATACCGCACACTCTACAACAGGCAGTGTTAAAGGAGCTTCATCAAACACATCTAGGGGTCACAAAGATGAAACAATTAGCTCGAAGATACGTGTATTGGAAACGTATTGATGCAGATATCGAACGCTTGGTACGTAACTGTGTGCAATGTGGTAGCGTAAAATCAAGTCAAGAAGGTAATTGGCAGCGTATACATATAGATTATGCTGGTGTTTTTCAGAATCACTATTACCTTATTGTCATTGACGCTAAGTCAAAGTGGGCCGAGATCGGTGTAATGAAGGCAGCTCCAACGTCAAACTCTACGATATCATTACTGCTAGATCTGTTTTCGAGACATGGGTATCCAGATGCTATCGTTTCGGATAATGCAGCAATTTTTACCAGTGATGAATTTAGATCGTTTTGCACAAATGCTGGCATTTTTCAAAAATTTATAGCACCAGGACATCCGGCTACAAACGGCCTTGCCGAGCGTAATGTGCAGACATTAAAACATAGATTAAAGGCCATGACAGACGACCCTCGTACCATTCCTGAGAAGGTAAGGGAAATATTATTCCGGTATCGCGCAACACCACTTCAAAATGGTAAGACTCCATCAGAGCAGTACCTTAATAGACAGTTCAAAATTCAATTAGATGCACTGAAACCACCTAAAGCCTCGGGTTATAATTCAGCAAGTCAATGTAAGTCACGGCAATTAAGCGTGGGTGATCGAGTATATGCCCGATATTATTCGAACAACAAACACATATGGAAACTCGGAACTATTATGGAAAAGTATGGACATCTGCACTACCTAATCAGGTTGGATGATGGGTATTCGTTTAAGCGCCATATAAATCAGCTGAGGGCAACGAGTATTCAAAAAGGAGAAATTACTGAGCCAATGCATCAAGATGCCGGTCAACAGGAAATTGCTCCGACATTAGACCTTCAAGATTTGGTTTTCATTCCGTATAATCTAGAAGAGTCTACAGATCGACATGTAGCGATACAACCAGCAGACGTTGTTCCAGCACTAACAACCGTACGTAGGACTACTCGCAGACGCCGTGAACCGGCCTATCTCGAAGATTACGTGGTAGATCCTGTCCTATAAGCAAGGGAGAACTATTGTAACTTTCACACGTAGATTTGTCAGACGTACGGCATCACTATTCTTGATTGTTAATCTTATATAGATTGTAAGCTTTACTTGTTTTAAGAAGAATAAAGATTATTATTAATAGACATTTTGAATGTAACACACGTGTACTGATTATTTTATCATTAAAAATATACAATAAAAGATAAGATTAAAAAATGGGACATCTCAAATGTAGTTTACAAAATACCTTGTAATGGTAATGATAATGAGAATTGTAATAAGGAATATGTAGGAACGACAAAAAATAAACTAAAAACTAGAATAGCTGGACATAAGTCTGATCAAAGATACAGGGACGTTAATAATTCACAAAAAACTGCATTATCTTCCCATTGTGCCAGATTTGATCATTATCCTAACTTTGAAGATGCATCTGTTTTAAATATAGAAAATAATTATAAGCGTCGGTATATGTTAGAGATGTTACAAATAATTAAAATACCACCAACAAAAAGAATAAACTTTAAGGCTGATACTGATAATGTTGCGCAATGTTATAGACATTTAGTGCATAAAAAATAATTAACGTTTGAGACTATATGATTGCTTGTAACATTTCTATCGTGAAAGTTTATGTTAATGTATTTGTATTAAGTTTTTTAAAATTTTTAAATAATTTGAATGTTTTCTGTTTTTTTAAATTTTTATAAGAATGTAAATGTTTAAAATTTTTGAGTTATTTTACTTGAATGTTTTTTGAGTTTTTAATTTTATAAGAATGTAAATGTTTAAATATTTGAGTTTTTTGTCGTTTGGTTTTTGATTTTTCTGTTTTTGTTTGAAAAAATAATTTCATTTTAATTTTATTATTTTAAAAAAAGAAAATCTAATTTGTTTGTTTCCTGTTTCCTGATGATGTTTCCTGATATAAATACAAATTTTTATTATTTATAAAACTGACCTAGTGCTTAATAAATTAGAAAAGAAAAAAGAATAAATTTTTTTTTTCTAAAAAAGACTTTTAGAAGATAAAAATAAATGAACTTAAGCCAAAATAATTTCTATTCATTTATAATATTCACAGTTCAAATAATAATTTAATAAAAATTTAATTATAAGCACGCACGGCGCAGCGAGCATTCATGCTTACTTCACAACAACCAATATGATACTGATAGGGATGAAACGATACGAGTAAATACAAGTACATATTCGATACTTTCTTCTCGATACCAAGAACTTTTAGCATCGATACTTTACCACCGAGTACCAAGTAGGTATCGGTAAAAAAGTACTCGTATCGGTCAAAAATACTCGTTGCATATTGACTTGAAGCTTATGTTGAACGTGACGCCATTACAGTCTTTGTTAAATGTGCATAAATTAGTTGTCTGTTAAAAATTAATAGGCCAAAACTTTTATAGACTTTTTAGTACTTTATTACCGAAATATTGAGTCTAACTTGTGTTTTATAAGTGCAAGAAGGTCTCTAAATCTTTGAAAAACTTCTTTAAATGCAGAAATATTTAATTTAAGATACAGAGTTACGGCATTTTGAAATTGAAAATTGACAATAAAGTTCGAAAATATACATCTTTTCTGGAAGTCGATCAGGCATTTCTATTAACAACTTTTTTTAAATATAGAAATCAACTTTCTTGTAAAATTAACGTATCAATTATATTTAAAACAGTCTTCATCATTCATATCATTTGGAACAATAAAGTAACTACAATCAAAAAAATTAATGTATGGGATGATAGAGAATAAAAAAATAAGAAAAAAAACATCAAGTGAACAAATTGGCGGTAGCCCATATTTTTTGATATCTGGGGCTCTGAAATTTTAAAATTTTTTGAAATATCATTTTAAAGCTTTTGAAGAGAGTTTTAAGGAAATATTTAAGTGTTTTTAAAATAATTACGAGCCGATGGCATTTTTATGTAAATTAAATTATTAAATTAAAAATTAATTTAAATTATTATTAAATTAAATTATGTCATTGTTTTCTTCAGATTAGTTTAATTTCAATATTTGACTTACAGTACAAAAGATTCGATCTTCATTATTACTGTAGATTCCTACGATTATCCTTTGTAACGTTGTTTGATCTTGTTTCGTTTTGATCCTTCGTAGTTTTGTTGCTCCTTGCACAATGTAATTTTACTTGGTAGCGAAAATCTTCGCTAAGTAATTTTTTATTTGTTTGATATAGTTGTCATTGAATTTACTTAAAAAAACACTACTTATCACTTTCACTTCCAAATTATGACCAATTTTATTATATACCTTCATTTAAAATGAAACTTAAATTTAAATATGTACAATAAATGTTTAGTTCAATAATTTCTATTTAAATTATTTCACAATATACAAAAGTGCTTATACAAATTAAATTTCAATAACATTTAAATTTTCTAATTATTCAATTTCATTGGAACGTAGTGTTTATTAAAATTTGTGTATTAAAATTATTAAATTAATAAAATTTGACGATTTGAATAAAAATCTGCTTCGCTTTTGGGAACTTGAAGAAACCCCTAAAACGAAAATATTATCACCAGCTGATGAATTTTGTGAGGACAATTTTAGGAGAACTACGCGACGCGACTCCGACGGCAGATATGTAGTGACGCTACCCTTTAGGCCAGAATTTCCTCATTCTATTAATTTAGGTTTTTCAAGACAGAATGTTATGGCACAATTCTTGAGAAATGAGTTCTCACTTTTGCGGAAGCCCAATGTTAAGTCATTATATGATAGTGTTGTTAACGAGTATTTGAGTTTGGGTCATATGAAGCCTGTAGTACGTACTTTTACTGGTCCTTCATTCTCCTGTTATCTTCCTCATCACCCGGTATTTAAGCCGGATAGCAAAACTACGAAATTGCGTGTCGTATTTAATACATCAAATAGAACCTCTAATGGAAATAGTTTGAATGATTGTCTTTATGTGGGACCCACTTTGCAATCAGATTTAGTTCTACTTATTCTGCGTTGGAGGCTATTTCGATTTGTTTTTAATTGCGATATTACTCAAATGTATAGACAAATTCGGTTGGATTCTGCTCATACGCCATATCAGCGTATATTTTTTCGATCTTCTCCGGCAGAAGAGGTTAAGACGTATGAATTGCAGACTGTGACTTTCGGTGTTAACTGTGCTCCTTATCTGGCGATGCGGACACTGTTACAGCTCGCAGAAGACTCAGAGACGGAGTACCCTCTTGCGGCTAATATATTGCGCAAGGATATGTACGTTGACAACGTATTAACAGGGGCTCATGATGTTTCGTCTGTATTGAAGGCACGGAATCAGCTTATATCTGCTTTGTCTTCAGCTAAATTTGAGTTAAGAAAACGGACTTCAAACGACAAACGGAATATCTTGTAGATTCTAAACTTTTGGTATTTGTGGAATCTAGTAACTCGAAAACATTGGGTATTCAGTGGAATGCTCAATTGGACTCCTTTTACTTTCGTGTAGAGCCTATAGCCGAGAGGGCACGTTACACGAAAAGGGAAGTGTTGTCTATAATCGCCAAATTGTTTTATCCTGTAGGATGGATAGGTCCGGTAATCGTTACTGCTAAGATTATTATGCAGAGTATCTGGCGAGATAATATTGACTGGGATGATTTTTTAGTCCCTTCTACGGACAGGGAATGGCGAAAATTTGTCAACTTTTATACGGAAATAAATGACGTCCGGATACCCAGATGGGTGCACTATGCACCTGGGACATTAGTGGAACTTCATGTTTTTTCTGATGCCTCAGAAAAAGCATACGCGGGGGTTATTTATGTTCGTGTCGAAGCATATGACCAAATTTATACTTGTTTGCTCTCTTGCAAAACTAAAGTGGCTCCAATCAAATCAATTTCCCTACCTCGCTTGGAACTTTGCGGTGCAGTTTTGGCCTCTGAGCTGTTAAAAGCTGTTATTGGAGCGATTGATATTCCGATAAGGCAAGTGTATTGTTGGACAGATTCCACTATTGTTCTGTGTTGGTTGAGAAAAACACCGGATAGCTGGACAACGTTTGTGGCTAATAGGGTTTGTCGGATTCAGGAGAATGTAGGGAAGCATAGTTGGTACCATATTAGATCGGAAGAAAATCCAGCGGATTTAGGCAGTCGGGGACTTTCGCCCTCAGATCTAGCTAAAAGTGAACTCTGGTGGCACGGACCCACGTGGCTTCGTGAGCCTAAGTCTCAGTGGAAGATTCATAATCTCTCCCCGTTGGACACAGATGTCGAAGCTAGAGCTGTGAGAGCACACGCCTCTTTTTTTTCGAATTATGAGGATATTCTTGACCGGTTTTCTAAACTTGACCGCGCTCTTAGGGTAATTTCTTACATGTTTCGATTTTTTGTTATGACACATTCTTCGCTTAGAGGCAAACAATCTTTTGATTCTTCTACTATTTCAAGTGATGAGATAACAAAGGTTCGATTGCGTTAAGCAATTTTGGCTCAGACGGTTCATTTTGTGGAAGAATATAAATCTCTTTTAGCAGGAGAAACCATTTCATCGAAAAGTTCGCTTAGTTCACTTAATCCCTTTTTAGATGATAAAGAAGTAATGAGACTAAATGGTCGTTTGGTAAAATCGCCATCTTTATCTTACACGGAGAAACATCCGATTATTCTACCTTATTCGTGTCGGTTTATTATTCTTTAGGGGGAATTCGTACATTTGATTTCTATTCATGGCGGTAATCAATTGATGTTGAGGATTATGCGCATTGAATATTGGGTGCCTCGACTTAAGGTTCTAGTAAGGACTATAATAAATCGTTGTAAGCGTTGTTTACTGGATAAAAAACGCTCAAATAATGGCTGCTTTACCTCCGGAACGCACTACTTTAGAGCGACCTTTTACAACTACGGGTGTTGATTTTGCAGGTCCCTTTGATTTGAAAAGTTTCACTGGTAGATCCTGCCGGATAACGAAGGGATATGTGTGTATCTTCGTTTGTTTTTCAACTAAAGCAGTCCATTTAGAAGCCACGACTGATTTAACGTCAGATTCGTTTTGGCGGCATTACATCGATTTATTGCTAGACGTGGTTGTCCACTGACTATATTTTCTGATAATGGAACCAATTTTGTAGGAGCTTCTCGTGAGATTGAGAGAGATTTTCGTACTTTTCTGACGGAGAGCCAGGCTCGACTGTGCTCTACTTTTGCCGTTCAGGGCCTTTCATGGCGGTTCATCCCTGCGGGTGCGCCTCATATGGGTGGCTTATGGGAAGCCTCTGTTAGAAGCTTTAAGCTTCATTTTAGAAAGGAGACTCAATCGGTAAAATATATTTTCGAAGAACTTTCTACCATACTTGCGCGGATAGAGGCTTGCTTGAATTCTCGACCCTTATGTCCTATTTCGGACAATCCTAACGACCCTGTGGCCCTGACTCCTGGTCATTTTTTAATAGGCGGTCCAATATTGGCACCACCGGAACCATCTATTTATGAGTCACCTATAGGTTTAGTGAATCGATACCGCAAAATGAAGGCATTTTCTCATGATTTCTGTCGCCGGTGGAAAGAGGAATATCTTCATACTTTGCATAAACGCTACAAGTGGAAATTTCCAGACCGAGACATAGCCGTAAACGACTTGGTTGCTATTCGTCATGAACAGTTGTCTCCAACTTCCTGGAAATTAGGACGCGTAATGAAAACGTATCCAGGAAGTGATGATCATGTGCGCGTCGCCGACGTGCGCACAGAAAACGGGGTTGTGAAACGACCAATCACGAAACTGGTCATTTTGACCAATTAAATTTACTACTCTTTATTAATCCATATTATTTCCTAGCACAATGGCCACTTTGTCAACAATTTTTAAAGATGCCTTGCTAGAAGACTACGAGGAGGATATGGAAGTGTCAGATGAGGCTACAGTGGCACCTAAAACTCAATCTTCGACTGGGGCTTCGATGGCTTTGTAATCTTTACCACCTAAACCTTTATCCATAGTGGATGAGCCTGTCGCTGTGGTACCGGCATAAACGGATCCTGCACCAACTGGATCCTCCAGCTTAGTGGACAGCTTTGGCCCAAAAAATGATTTGCGAACAAATAAAGGGACAGACTCCAGTGCGCTCAACTGCAGCCTCTGCAAAAAACCTCACCCTTTAAGAGCGTGCTTTCGATTTCGGCAGCTTGTTCATGAGAAGAAATTGCGTCACGTGCTGATTTGGGGCCATTGCTCACGTTGTTTGGCCAGCAATCACACGTTGCAAGACTGCCGAAGCGTCCGAAAGTGCAACAAATGTCAGGGAGATCATAACACCCTGCTGCATTCCCCGAAGTGTGTTGAAGGAAAGAACACCAAAAAGAATAAGAAAATGAAGAACATTGTGCCGTCACATATGGTCAGTGTAACTTCGTTACCACTGCACTGTGATAAATTTCTCGCCGACCTTGCAGGCGAAACTTATTCTAGGGGACCGGCAGATACAAGTTCGTGCGGTAATAGACCTCTGCTGTAGCGTCAGCTACATCAGTGAACAGCTGATTAGGAAATTAAATATTCCTGTTACGGGGTCCTATTGCCGTGTGACCGTTCGATCGTTGTATGATCCATTAAAAACAATTTCCCTGACAGCAAAGGTTTCGAAAATGCGGGGTATAAGGACTCCAATAGAGAATGTGGCAGAGGTTGTGCGGGAGCATTTTCCCGGCTTGCAGTAGGCGGATCCGACCTTTTACCACTCAGGTCAGGTCGCGATGGTTCTCGGTCCAGAACTAAGTTCCCAAATCATTACGGGAAAAATTTATTCTTGTCCGGGCTGTCCACTAGCTCAGTACACAATCTTTGGGTGGGTTATATCTGGCCAATCGCCTATATAATTCAGTCCTAATTGTGCTACGATAATCAGTTCATGGGTCTGTACAAAACCATCCCTTATTTGGGTTCAGTTTATGGATCTGTTGTAAAAACCATATTTTATTGAACTTGGAAAAAATAATACAATAAAAAAAACCTTCATTGATTAAATTATTTCTTATGTTTTATTGCATCTAACTTTGTTATTGCAAGGCGGCCGGCAATGTTTAGGTTGAACTGTTCGGTTTTTTAATTAATCATAAATTTTATAAAAATCCTCATTTGTCACTCTGGTGACTTTGATAAAATCTAAATTCTACTCCTTTAGTAAACCTTGTATTTTTTGGGAGTATTTACTTTTAATTGCATTACTTAAAACCGTTAACGGTTCAACTAAACTTTATTTTCGCCATCTTCCTTTTTGCCTTTGTAAAAACTTCTTGTCTTTTATACATAAAGAGAACACACTTCGTATTTCAAGGTAAAATATTTATTAATAAAGGTATATATTTACAAAATAATAACAATTGTGTTTTTTCTTATTCAAATTTCTTTTTCCGCCTAACACACCCCAACATTTTGGTCCATTCGAGCCGGATCCTGAGAATTTATTTAAAGGATATTAATATTCTTTTTTTCTTCAAAGGATCATCACCTTTCTTCATCACTTCAACACTCATTTTCCACGCCTTTTTAGAAAATTTCAATTTGATTAAAGGTGCGTAATTGTTTCGTTTTAAAATATTTTTAAAAGTGAATAAAATAAAAAGTAAATAAAGGTAGAAAAAGTGCATATACATATGTATATATCTAATGAATAAATACATTGACAATTGTTGTTTGTGAATATTTTTTACCTATTGTGATTGATCGTGTAGCAACCCTTGTGTTTTGTAGAGAATAAATCAACCGCAGACAATAAAAAATATAATAAAATATTTTCGCAATTTTTATATTAAAATAGAATATTTAGTGCGTGATTAATTGAATTATTTAAATAAATAAATAATAAGTTGATTAAATAATTACTAAGTGTAATAAAGTGCATATATACATAAATACGTATATATTTGTTATACACTTATAATCAACTAGTTTTTTCTTTAATTATATTTGTTGTTGTCGTAAAACCAACTGTAACCCAACAGACAATTTGACGAGGGTTAGTCGACAAAAGTTTTGGTGATATTTTGCGGTAAAAAGTTTTAATTTTTCTTGGATTATTTGTGAATAATTTTTTGTAATTCGGTTTGTTGGTACATTTAATTAATTTTGATTGAAAAATTTTCTATTTTCAAACAAATCGTAATTAATTAAAATTATTATATTTAGGTGAAAAATTAAAATATTTTTGCTTGGGATAACAACAAGAATTTTCACGTGGATTAATTATTAAAGAAAGAAAAATGTCAAAATCACCACTAAATAAATTTATAAGAGCATCGGATGCGCTTATTAAATTTGAATCAAATTTTTGCGAGTTTCGTGACGAAATGCATACCATTTACACACTGGAGATTCAGGGTGTCGAATTAAAGAGTTTATGGGAAAAAGTTAAGTTTTCGTATGAGGCTTGTTTGGACTTTTTTGAGGACAGTGCTAAGGTGGAGCCTACTGATGTAGAGGTAGCTTCGTCTAAGTATCAGTCCACATATGTAGCGTATTTGAAATGTTCGGCTGCTATAAATGAAAAAGTTCATAATTTCCAAGCGGCGCCAAAGGCGGGTTGTTCTACTGCGATGAATTCCAATACGGGTAGTTTTGACCCTAATTTGTCCTTGCCTCCTTGTGATGTGAAAACATTTGAAGGTGATTATGTTGCTTGGCCCGCATTTAGGGATTTATTTACGGCAATATATATTAATAGTTCGCGCCTTAGTAATGTTGAACGGCTTTGTCATTTGATACGTAAGACCGCCGGTGAAGCGAATGAGATAGTGTCTAAGTGTCCGTTGAGTAATGAAGGGTTTGACGTGGCGTGGCAAAATTTGAAAGAGGCATATGAGAACCCTCGTATGTTGGTTAATAACCAATTAAAATTGTTATTTAACCTTCCTTCGGTAGATAAGGAATCTATTGCAGGGCTTAAAACTCTTCAACGCGGAATTAATAATTGTCTTACTTCGCTTTCTATATATCAGGTGGCAACGGATAACTGGGATCCAATTTTGATTTTTATGTGCATTCAGCGTCTGCCTACGTCTACTGTTAGTCTCTGGGAACAAGGGGTTCGTAATAAATCGGTCTTGTCTACTTGGAAAGAGTTTGATGCTTTTCTTACGGAAAGAATTCAGACTCTAGAGTGTGTTCGTGATCTTAAGGATTCACAGCCATCTGTAAAATCTTCTGGACAGAAGGTCAGGGCTCATGTTGTGAATTCAGCCTCATCATCCTGCGTTTTATGTCGGTCTTCAGGTCATTTTTTGAGGACTTGTAAACGTTTTAAAAATCTTTCGATTTCGGAAAGATTTTCAACTGTGAAGAAATTTCACTGTTGTGTGAATTGCTTGTCGCGGGAACACGAGGTGAAAAATTGTAAAAGTGCTTTTAATTGCACGACGTGTAATAAAAGGCATCATACGTTACTACATCGTAATGAAACAGGTTTAGAAGTTTCGGCTAGGGATAATTCGGCACTGGCTTCGGGTAACGTCGCACAGGGTGCTAATGTGAACTCTTCCCTACCTTCTACATCAAGTGGCGTATATCATGATGGCAACTCTAATCGACAGGTTTTTCATGTCTCTCAGAATAGAAATGTGCTTCTGGGAACGGCTATGGTGAATATTATTCATCAGGGTATGACATACCCCGCTCGCGCTCTTGTTGACCCTGCTTCAGAATCTTGTTTTATCTCTGAGCATTTACGGAATCGGTTGAAACTATCGGCACATTCGACGAATGTCAAAGTTTATGGTATTAACCAAACGATTTCTGCTGCAAGAAAGGTTTGCGCTTTAAAAATTGGTTCTCCTTTAGATAAATCTGTTCTATTGGAAACCATGGCCCTGATATTACCCAATATATCAGGCAATTTGCCCTCTTTCATATTGGGACCGAGTCTTCGGGATAATTTTTCGGATCTACAACTAGTTGACCCCCGGTTTTATCAATCTAGACCGGTTGAATTACTTCTCGGGGCGGATTTATATCCTCAGCTAATTTTGGGCTGAATTCGTCGTGATGTTTTAGGGACATTGCTGGCTCAGAATACCGTATTTGGATGGATCGTTACGGGATCTATTCGAGAATCACGCGTGCAAGTGTATGCGACTACTGTAGGGATTTCTGCAGGGGACGAGTGGATTTGTTGGTGTTGTTGTTATTGTAGTTCTCTCTGTAACTAACGCGACGACCGATTTCGTCCATTCTTTAGATAAACCGTCTTCGCAAACAAAAATTTAATCGAAATCGGTTTAACCGTTCGTGATTAATAAAGTCACAACACATTTGAAACAATTATATATATATATATATATATATATATATATATATATATATATATATATTAAACAGCCAACGATCACTAAACACCAACAATTAGTTACATAATACTCGCATACTAAAACACTTTTTAGAAAATCTTCAAATATCGAGAGTACCTTATTTGTTGTAATTAAATTCTTCTTTTACACGGATTTTTATACTTTTAAACTAAGTTAAACTAAGTGAAACTTTTGCTAGAATTCATAATAAAGTTTTCTTTCAGAAAATTACATACATAAGTTAAAACAAACTTTCCCTTCAACTTAAACATAAAGGTTTGTACATAGTTGTGGTAAGAAAAAAAAAGCAACTGGTTGAATATTAAAAGTAGAAAATATGTGGCGAGTCAAAAATTTAAAATACATACAGTGAAGGACTAATCTTCATACATACCAAAAATTTCATATATTCCCCAAACAAAAAGTGCAAAAAAATAATTTTGTGTACCAGACATATTTAATTCCGTATTAAATATGAAACAAAAAACAAAAAATAACGATAAATCCAGAAAAAACTAATTATAAAGATGGACAAAAGTGTTAATACATAACAGAAAAACGTTTTTGACTTCCAAAAAGTAGTTATTTTTAGATTAATTTTTAAAGCGTTATTATTTTGTTGGCCCACCGTTAACATCAATCACTACCTGCGGATGTTTCGGCATTGAAGCGACAAGATTTTCGGTCATGTCAGAAGTAATTTCGGACCAGCTCTTTTGTAATGCTTCCTTTAACGTTTCTCTGTTGGTAACACTAAAATAACCGATTTTAAGCTGTAAAATCAGGGTTTAATATTCAGCACCAACAAAATTTTTTTTTTGACTTGCGACTGAACTAAAAATAGTTTGAGTATTCATTTTCAACTATTTGACTGCTTAAAATAGTGTAACTGAGCGCACACAAAACTAAATACCAACTGAATTCAGTCTACTATTTTCAGGAGCAAAACGAACACACAGCGACTGAGTTTTGAGTTTGTAAGTTAACAGTACGCAACTGAGAAGCCAGTTCGTGTGCGTTAAGCGGACGTAGTTATCTTTTTCTAGTAACGCAACACAACTGAAAATGTATGTGGTTAGTCTGACTGAATAGTTTGATTGTGTGTTTGTACACAGTTTTTTAACAAATAGATATGTGTATTATCATTGTTGGTATAAATAGAAAATAATTTTATTTCATACTGTTTGTATGAAAGTTTGATTGCAAATGTATTGTTACATGCACGTGTAAATAATTTTGAAGGAATAGATTTTCTGCTTATTTCTTTTTTAATTATTTAAATATTAGAATGGTTCTACACGATTAGAATAATTTTACTTAAAATTAATTTTTGGTTTACATGACTTTGTTTTCAACTTGGAACTTTATTAATAAATTAACCTTAAACTTAGTAATATTAAGGAAAAAATTATCACATTCATCATTTTCAATTAAAGAGCTGGTTCAGCTCTGTCGCTGCATTTTGTTTTTGTTTGAGCTCACTAAATTCTTTAAACAAAAAACATCCAAGACTTCTTCTTATGTTGGCAGCATCGCCTTCATTTAACGCATTGAGCTCACTGACTATGTAGCGTCCGAATTCTTCATTAAGGTTTAAAGATTTGCGCCTATCCTTAATAGTTTGAACAACATGACAAAATGTTGCCATGATATTAGTCGTTGTGTTGTTCGACAAAGGCGCAGATGATAGGGCTGATTCTGTAAAAAAAGGTTTTCTGATGACAACAATATTAACAATTAATGAATACATTCTCATTAGTTTACCTTAGCTTTCAGATAAAATATCTAACTTTGTTGTTGTTGGTTGCCGCTGACTAACCTCCGCACGTCCAACAAAAGCCATGGAGTCGAAATATTTCCACTTTGGTTCATTGTTTGCACCTTGTCCAGATTTGCTTCTTTTTTTGTTCAGGTATCCCCGGTACTGAATCCTCAAATTCTACCATTTTGTGGAAACTTCCTCCGCTGTAACATTAAGCATATCGCCAATTTATGGTAGTCAGCACTTGATGCATTCCAAATGTAAGGATGGCATTCCACTTCGAGCCAAATATTTGTAATGACGTGCTGACAAAGTGCTTACATTATGCAAAGCTTTATTCTCAAACAAAGATTTTTTTAGCCAACAAACAGTCGAAAAATATTTGGTGACTAACAAATTCGAGTGTTTACACTAGGAAAAACAAAATTTTTATGATTTTGCACAAATATTAGCACAGTCTAAACGCACCTTTAATCTCTCCAACACCTTAAGCCATTCCATTTTGATGTAAAAATATCATAATTAATGTTGCTTTCGCCTTGGAGAAAGTCCAGGGCCTTGCAATTGGTTCTATTACCAATATATGAAATTTAAACCCAATAAAAAATAAAGTGAAAAAGTTTCCAGATTTAATCAGATTTTACATTAAAATGTACATATTCAAAAGCCACTTTAAAATAAAAATTTGTACTCGTATCCATAATTTTTTACACATGTTCTTTGAAGCCTTTTTAAGCTATATAAACCATGTATAATATTTTTCAACGGCCGAAGTTAATTCCCGTGCCAAAGGGTTAAGAAAAATGCAGAATTATGAAAACAGGTTGTCAATTATCAAATCAATGAACAACAATAATAATAACAAAAAATGTAAAAAAATAACTAACATTAAACAATTCATGTAGAAAAATATATTTATATATATATGGTATTGGCATAATTTCGCCAAATATAAAAAAATAATAAAAGCAATCAAAAGTAATCTTTGAAAGTAGTCAAATTATTTTATGATTACTTTTTATTACTTTCTCGTAATCTTTATTAATCTTGATTATGTTTGGATTATCTGTAATCGTAATCAATTAGCAATCGTGCGAATCTGAAAATAATCGTAATATAATCATTACTTCAACTTTCAACAAAAATAATCTAATTACTAATTATTACTGTTAGTAATCATTACTTAACAGGTATGAGTTAATCAGGAATTGTTTTCACTACGTTTATACGCACGTCATTCGCAAATAAAACAATTATGAAAAGAGAATTTTGCAGCAAAAACAGTGAATTAATTTTTTATTTGCGAATAGCTTACTAACAAATACTACGTTTATACGTACCCTATTTGCAAATAAAAAAAAAAGTGAAAATAAAAAGTGTTTATATCTCTTTTTGATAGGGAGAGTAATATTATTAAAGTAATTAGTTGATGATCTAATATGTACTTGGTAGCACAAAGTATCTTATTAGCGCCGTTGCCAATATGCAAAGCAGAGAACGGCACGAGTACACCGAACAATAAGTATACCGCTTGCTTACTCTATATTTTTCATACCTGAGTATTTTACCCATTATTCATTTGCTAAAGCCTATTGCCATCATATCAACAAACAAACAGGTATGTTTCAAAAAAGTAGTAGAATTGAAGTAAAATACGATTTGAAAAGTAAACATTTCATTTTGGATGTTCTGTAAATGAAGTGATTTGTTATTTATAAAATGAAGTTCGAAAACAGAAATTGTAAACAGCTGATGTTACTTTTAAACAAAATTTTCTAATTGATACTACTGTTTGTGATTTTTTTGCATAAAACAGTGTGAAATATATATAAAAATAAAGGAAAAATTAATAATGAATGCGGTGTTAGTTTCTATTATATACCAAAGCAATGGTTATGCAAAAACAAAATTACAAAGGCGGATTTTGCGGGATCACTCATATCCTTTGGATATAGGCGACACTACGTAAGAACACATATGTATATACTTAAGTTCATTTGATATACTTTTAATGAAAACTTTGTTAGGTTTTTACAAAATTTTTGCATCAACAAAGATGCATTTTGTAATATTTTGAGTTGCATTAAACTGAGACTGCCCAAGTCATCCATTCCGGCAGAACTACAGCTTGCTGGCACATTGAGATTTTTGGCAGAAGGAGAATTTCAACGAGGCGTCGGACACTAATGGGGCCTTAGCACGGAGCACCACCTGCAAAGTTTTAAATAGAGTGCTTATTGTTTTAGAAAAATATATTTGTGCCAAGTGGATTAAATTGAAAATTACAGTTGATGAACAAAATTTGTCTAAGCGCCACTTCATGTAAAAATTTGGGATTCCCGGTGTAGTAGGATGCATTGATGGAACTCACGTGGAAATTACTAAACCGCAAAAAGATGGAAATTTGTTTTATAACAGGAAAGGGCACTACAGTTTAAATGCAATGATTGTAAGTTTATATCCAAAAACCTTATTGTACAATCAAGCGTTACATTTATTATTTACTATTTCTTATAGATTTGTGATTATAACATGGTTATTAAAGCGATCGGTGCCTGCCGATGCATGGCTTACTGAGCGTCAGTAAGCCATGCAACTATTTTACTCGTTGTTTTGATAACGGTGACAGAAGAAGCTGGTTGTTGGGTGACGCGGGATACGCTCTCCAACCATTTTTACTGACCGCTTACAGGGATCCTCAAGCTGGTACACGCCAACACAACTTTAATAAAAAAACATGCATCAGCACGAAATGTAATTGAAAGGACTATTGGCGTTTTGAAAAGCCGCTTTCAGTGCCTTGCCAAAATACTTCCGTATCAGCCCCTAAAAGCGATAATTAACCTATGCTGCGCACTGCATAATGTATGCAGGCATTTTAATGTTGAATATTTGGAAGAGGCAAACACAAGAAATAAAACGATAACGACAACGATGAGTGGGATGAATTAATATTTAATTCCGTAGCCTCTTCAATAAGAGATGAGATCGCTTATCGATTTTAGTTATTAAAGTACCTACAAATGTATAAAAATTTAATAAAAATTGAATATTGATTTTTTAAATCACATTTAATTTATTTAAAAAAATAACAAAAATAAATCGCTAGCACATTCTGTATGCCTTAAACACGTTGAGATCAATGTAACTTCAGTTGAGATCAATTATTAAAAAAAACGTTAAAAACAAAAAAAACTTTAAAAGTAAATAAAAAGCACAATTCAAAATCACATATTTCCTCTTTGGTAATTTAACTTAAATTCCTCAATCTCTAATTTTCTTCTTTTGATTTGAATTTCTTCCGCCCTTAGCTGCTCCGTTCGCATATAGTGTCGTTGCTTTTCTTCAATGTGGTTTTGAAAACTTTTTTATTGCCTTCAGCTCATGGGTATTGTTCCTAATTTCTCTATTTAAATCTTTTATACGCTTTATGTGCTCATTATGATTACATATTCCTTTCAGCTGCTCCGCAATTGATACCATAGCATCAGTCTGGCCTCTCATACAGTTTTTTATTATATCATTAAAACTATCGTGTTTATGGCGTCTTGGAGTCGCAGTAGTAGTAGACTTACTGGTGGAAGCAACATTTTCTTCAAGCATATCACTCAAGTCGACTGGGGTTTTTCTTCTGTATGTGAATCACCGTAAACCTGTGCGTTTTCGACTCCCTTGATGACTGTGAAAATCCCACACAATTCACCAACAGCTTCCTCCATTTTTGTGAGCACAAACTTATTAAAAGGTCCTCCACCAGTCGCTCTATCCTCCGAACTATTATGTGCGATTTTTCGTCTCACTAACGCCTTCCAATCCATCCACACCTATAAAATTTTGTCAGTTTCTAAAAAATATTTATTTATTTTTTAATAATGTAATTTGCCTTTTTCCAACCAGAAGTATCCTTTGTCTTTCCACAATTCTTCCAATTTTACGCGGTCCCCTTTTGCGAATCCTTTTGCCATGTCCGGATTGTTTTGCATAAAACGCAACATTATTGCATCCTGTGTAGTATTCTTGTGTTTTCCCCTTCAAATAAGGAAATTTTTTATTCTACCAAAAGGATCTGACCACTTTTATTTATTATACTCACATGTTTATTTGCAAAAATGTCTGTTTCACAATAAAATTTAAAAGTAGTTTCAAACTACTTCTTTTTGCCTAAAAGTAGTTTCTAGAACAATGCAATTCACTACGAATTGATGTTCGAAAACAAAACAGAAATGAAAAGTAAAAAGTAAAATTCAGAACACCCAAGTGCCAAATTGAAGTGATTACAAACTACTTTTACTTCAAAGTGGAATCTGGAACATACCGGAAAAGCATATTGCGATCATATCAATCAGAACTTTAAAAGTTTTTCTCATTATTTGTAAGCAAAGTTGCCACATTCTGGGCGATAGTAAAAGATATATAAAGTGTTTACCAAGAAATTTTTGACCCTTTTAAAATTTTTTACTGCCGTCTTATAAAATTCTGCATTGCATGCGGTTCTATTTATAAACAAAAAAAAAAAAAAATATCAAATCTATTGCTTAAACATTATAAGCAGAAAAACAGGCAAAAGCCGTTTTTATAGGTAAGAAATACAACACATATTTACAGCCCGATTCTGTGAATTCTTGATAAATTTTTTATCAAAATATTTTGTCAAGATTTTTATCAACTAAAAGTTCGGTTGGTATTCTGTGGAAACATTGATAAATAAAAAGCTTTTGAAGTTCACCAGTGTAGTGAATATATATTGACAGCTGATTTGAATTAAATTTATTAAATTAAGTTATTGGCAAAAGCAAAAATATGAATACACCAGCTACATAAGTATTTTTAACCGACCTCAAAAAAAGAAGGAGGTCATACAATTCGACTGAATGTTGCTTTTTTTGTTTGGCCTGCAGAACTAAGACATTTCTGCACCGATTTTGAAAATTTTTAGTAATATGATAGATTATGCTTGCAGATTGGTCCCGTTCAAAAAATAGGTAATAATCCTAAAAATTAAAGGGTGTCCCCATACAACATACATATTTTTTACATGTATTATGAATTGTAAAGGGGGATTCTGTAAAATTTAAAACGACTGCGTATTACTATAGCTCCCAATAACAAAAAGTTATACAAAAATAAATCTACAAATTAAAGGGTGCTACTATAATTGATGTAAATTTACTTATATGGGCCGTTATAGACAAACCATTGCAAATTTGACATAGTTTTGATTGAAATGGTCATTATAGTAACAAATATTAACATTTAAAATTATAAATCAAAGGGTGCCCCAGCAGTTTATTTAATTATGTATATGGCCATAATTTGAAAAAGTTGTAGACAGACGATTGAAATTTAAAAAAACCTGTATTACTATTTAATAGTTGAACAAGTATTAAGTTTGGAGATATAAGAGTGTCCCAATAGTTAATGTAATCTAATTTATGTGGCCATACTCGTGAACCGTTATAGGCAGACAGATGAAATCTGTTTTGAAGTCGATTTTTTTGCAAGAATAATAATAATTTAATTGGCTATAAAGTGTATCAATAACATATAAATTTGTATAATCAATTAACCCGTAAAGGAAACCGAAATACTCGTATGATCGACTGCAAGTTTGCAATTAATTGCCGAGCAAGAACACGACTCCGGCGAACATTTTTTGTAAATTTTGCCTTTAACAACTGAAAAGGATCGCTCGAGTCACGTTATCTTTGTAAGTCAGACTTACGCCTTTTCTTTCCGAATTTTCTTCGTCTTCACAAATCAGCATTAACAAATTTATTTCTTCTTCCATTTTTCTGTAAAGGATACATAAATTCATTCATGTTTTTTAAAAACGAATCCATTATGTTGATATGTGCATGAAGCGTGCACTATTTACCGAATTTTAAAACACACACACGCAATAAAATAGAGTTATCAATACAAAATTAGACTTTGACAAATTATCAACTAAGAGCATGAAGCTTAAATATTGAAAAGTTGATAAATACTCAATGTTTTGAACTTATCAAGTGCACAGAATAGGGCTGTTAATGAATAAATTGCAATAAAAACCACTTACAGGCAATAACATAAAAAAACCCATATGCACCACATACGAAAACAACGTAGATTTTTATATGCAATGGTTGTGAAGAGTTTTTTTACACTATTTTAAAAAGGTATACTTATTTTGTTGCTGTTTTTTATGTACAAATATTTTCAGTTCATGCGCCTTGTTGTCAAAAATGTGCTACTAGCGGTATTTAGGAAAACAAATTGATAAAAAAATAAAAAAAAATTTGTTTTTCGAATCCCAACATTAAAGGAAAAATACCTAATTGTTTTAGTTTCAAACAAAACTGTAAATACGCAGAAGTTATATTGCCTTGATTAAATCTCATTAGAACTGATAATTAATAAATTGCAATTAAATTTATAGTTTACATATTTTATTTTGTTATATATTGTCTGAGCCAGGAGCTTTTTCCTGGCACAAAGCAACAAAAAATTACCAAAGTGAACTTTTGTTTTCTATAAAAAATAAGCACTTGTTTTTTCTTTGATAGTCAAACGATGACTGATTTATTAAAATTCAAAAAGAATAATTTGGTTCGAATTCAAAAGCATAAGATTTAGTGTCCAAAAAATACATTTTTTTAAAATAGTTTTTAAATGAGTGCGATGATTAGCGGTACTTTATTAAAGAATTTTATTTTGTTCTAGTTTTGTTTTTTTTTTTTTTTGTGTGGTTGCAAAAAGTACCCTGTAGGAATTGTAAGTAAAGGCTCAAACATCCTCCCTGCCTTGAAAGCAAAGCTTTTAATTTTTAAACGTCATAAATAACTAAAATAATAAATACACCTTCTGCTGTTTTAATAGTTGCTACTCTTACCATTCCATCGTCCCCTGGATGATACTCAATAACTCTTCCCAATGGCAATTTTAATGGTGGTACATTATCTTCTTTAAGTAAAACCAAGTCATTTACCTTTAAATTAAGTTTTGTAGCTGACCATTTTGTTTTGACTTGTAGTATCTTAACATATTCATTTCGCCATCTCTCCCAAAAATGTTGTTGAAGCCATTATACCAGTTGGTATCTTTTTACAGACATTGGATTAGCTCCTAACACTTTTGGCTCATGAACTGTAGTTAGTAGACGACCAACTAAAAAATGAGCAGGAGTAAGAGGCCGGAAATCATTAGGATCCGAGAAAAGAGGTGTAAGAGGTCTACTATTGAATATTGCTTCTGTTTGACAGCAGACAGTGTGAAGCTCATCATAAGTTAATATAAGATTGCCACCAGCTTGTCGAATAAAATCTTTTGCTTGCTTAAAAGCACTCTCCCACAATCCTCCAAAGTGGGGGGAATGCGGTGGAATAAATTTCCAGATTACACCTTCTTGACGACAGGCATAGCGAACCTTTTCGTTGTGTGACTCGGATAAAAAAAGCTGAAGAAGATTTTGTAACTCACGATTGGCGCCTATAAAATTGGTGGCATTGTCCGAGTATATTACTGAGCAACGACCTCTTTTTGATATAAATCTCTTTAGTGTCAGTATAAACGCTAATGTGGTTAGATCAGGCACCAACTCTTAGTGAACTGCCTTTACCGAAAAACAAATAAAAACAGCTAAATAAACCCTTAAAGGAGATAGTCATCGAATTCTAGGTGTAATTTGGAATGGACCACAATAGTCGATTCCAGAGATGACAAATGGAAATGCTTCCTCCATACGATGCCTGGGAAGTGAACCCATTATGTGAGATTCTGTAATAGGTCGACAACGATAACTTAATGTGCATTGGTACACGATTTTTTTTATAACGTTTCATCCATTTATAATCCAAAATTGATCTCGTAACACATTATGTATTGTAAGTGGGCCGGCATGTAAATGTTTAATGTGAAAATAACTTATGATTGTTTTTACAAATAGGTGGTTGCTGGGTAAAAGTATTGGATGCTTACTTAAAAATGGCAATGATGAATTTTTAATATGTCCGCCTACACGTATGACTCCATTATGTATAAATGGAGATAATTGGAGCAATTTAGAGTACGAATTTAGCTATTGTTTATTTTTTAATTTGTTATTTCATCTAAAAAGGTTGAACGCTGTATAATTTGACAAATTGTCAGGAGTGTTGTTTTCATTTCCTCTGCATGAATGGGCCCTTGATATACTTCCTGACCTCTACATAATTTAACAAATCTGAGAACATATGAAAATGTACGTAGCAATTTTTCATAGTTGTTGACGTATTTATGGTTGCTTATTATGTGTCCATCATTTCCGGCTAATAATGAAACTCTGGTTTCAACCCATGGCTCAAAATCATAAGATGGTGGTTCTTCTGGCCATTCTTCATTCTTAGGTAAAAAGTCTGGTCCATTTAACCAGAATGGTTTGTTAAGATTACTAGTTGTGGTCCCTCGTGATAATAAATCCGCGGGGTTTAATTCAGATGGCACATATCGCCATGTGCAGTCATTGGTGAGGTGTTGTATTTTTGTTACTCTGTTAGCAACGAATGTTGGCCAACGACAAGGTTCACCTGCAATCCAGCACAATGATATTTTTGAGTCAGACCAGCACCAAATTCGTTGTGGGATAGTCGGAAAAGTATTTTTTATTGATTGCAAAAGTTTACTTCCAAGTAGGGCAGCACACAACTCTAAACGAGGGAGACTAATTTCTTTGGTAGGTGCCACCTTGGATTTTGCACAGAGTAACCTAGAACTAACCGATGTTTCATTTATTGATACAGCATATATACAAGCACCATACGCCCTTTTGCTTGCATCTACGAATACATGGATATTAGTATTGTATAAGAACTTTACATACCTTGGTATTTTGATTTCAGAAATAATCTTAAGTTGTTCACATATTTGCTTCCATTCAAAAAAGATACCGTGTGGAACGCTTTCATCCCAATGTAATTTTAGCTTCCAAAGTTCTTGCATCAATATCTTACAACGTACTATGATTAGATTTATAAAACCCAAAGGATCGAAAAAACTTGCCATATGAGGTAAAATACATCGTTTAGTAGTTGAGGTCTTTGATTTTTGCACGGGGTAAGAAAAGATGAAAATGTCTTCATTAGGTGACTATTTTAAACCCAATGTTTTTACGTAATGCATTCCTTCTAGCTCTACAAGTGTCTCTTGATTGGATGGTGGCACATCATGTAAAAGAGCTTTGCTATTCGAGACGAACTTTCGGAGTGGAAAGCCACCAGAAGCCAAGAGATTGGTTACTTGGCGCTTTATTTCGATAACTTCTTCTTCTGTGCTGCCACCGATCATCAAATTGTCAACGTGAAAATCGTTAAGTGTAACCTTGGCACCAATGTGTCGTGACCGCCCTAATATTTTTTTAAGAAGAAGAAGAACTTACCAGATGGTTTATTTGACAAAATTAATGAATAGAGGGAAAATAAAAACATAGAATTTAATGTTTTGTAATGTAGGAGAAAAAGATGTGAGGCCAATGAATTGATAGATAAGATGGAGATAGTGGACATCTTTTTTTTTCTTGGTGGGAAAAGTTAAGTTTTTAGCGAGAGGCTAAAAAGAGGGATTCGGATTTGGACTGCGAAAGAAGATGGTGTGTTAGCGGCCGGAGTGATTAAGAAAAAAAGGAAAAAGAAATAGTTATTGACGCTGAAAAAAAAAGTAAAGAGCAGAAAAAAAGTTAAAGTTGATTTATCAAAAAAAAAGGAAAGCATTCAATTTTTATTCTGTGTTTTGTACCCAAAAGCACAGCCAAATTTATTAAGAAAGCTACATGTTAAACTAAATAATTTCCAAAAAGGACAGTAATTTTTTTGTTTTTTAATTGAAAGAAAGTTTTGAAAGAAAATAATACGTTTGAAAACTGAAATTACAACTGGCTTTGTATTGTGCCAACAAAAGCGATATTTAACATATATAATTGAGCAGTATTTTAAAGCTACATAAAAGTTAAGAAGAATTAAACTACAAGAACTTGTATAAATAAATAAACTTGGCCGTGAAATTAGATTTGGCCACATCATCGCCACGCACCCAGCGAGGGAGAGCCAGCTCAGCAGTGCCGTTTTCGGGCGTTGTTTCGTGAAGCCCCAGTTCCTGCATGGACGCTTAGGGATAGTCTGTTGAAGGTCGCAATCTAAAAAGGAAAAGTAAACCAGAAAAAAAACTTTTTATAATATGTATGTATGTAGTATATGCAAAATTAAGAATTTAATTTGAAAAAAAAAACGGATAAATATACATAAACGTGTATATATATATCAATTAAAAATTTTTTGATAAGAACAGGTATAAGGAAAATTTTTTTCTTACCTCTAAAAAAGTTCCCTTATCCCCGTCTGTTTGAAAGGGGGTCGCGCAAAACCGTAGTGTTGAGCTCAAGCCTGCAGGTCTCCGTTGTTTTTGTTGTTGTTGAGAGGCCTAAGTTGGCCGTAGGAGGAGAAGAAATAGGTTATCCTAAAGTCAAAGAAAACCTTAATTTGAAGTTATAAAATATAGCAAAAAAAGGAAGGAAAAGAATTAAACTTAATTTTGGATTTTTTTTTATATACATACCTTGTCAATTAGAGAATTTTCCGGGTGTAAATAGATTCTTATAAAATTTTACGTTTAAGGTTTCTTATCTTTGTTGAAAATTAAATTTTCAGCCTTTGTACCACTGTTAAATTTTTTTTCTACTTTTATTTTTTGTTGTAAACTATGAAATAATAAAATTTATAATGAAATTTGAAAATATAAATTTTAAATAATCTTTTGATTTAAAGGATGGTTTAAGCTAAAGGTTTGGTGATGGAAAGGTAAGCGGTGAAGTAACAGAGGTAAGTCTGGGGCAACTAAAATATTAGAAGTTGCCATGGAAGAATTGTTATCAATTCCGAGAGGGAGGGCAATGTAGTTGGCATAACACCAGCCAACTGGAAGTGCTAAAAGGCTACGATAATAGACGTTCATTTATTTGTATGTGTGAATATTAGTTTTTGCTTGTTTAATACTCACTTCGGGCTCCATATAGAGTTTTCTTTAACGTTTTTTTTTTTTGCATCCACAGCAGCAAGAGTAGACTGGCATGTTTTTTTTTGTAGTACTAAAAAGAAGCTAAGGTTGGTTGGCAAAAACTCTACCCCATACGGCGAGCCCAAGCCGGAGCATCCGCCATCATGCCAGCCCCGCCGACAATCTGGCCACAATTTGAATCTTATCTACCACCATCACCATCAGCTGTGTGCCTGTAGTTTTACTGGCAACACTATTGACGTGAAAAGTTCCACTACACTTCCACTTCCACTGTAAAATCCTTTTTTTAGCGATTCCTGTTGGAATGTTTTGACCCGTCTGGGCAGTAAGCATTTGATAGCTCAGCTTGATAGTAGTACCATGGCCACAGCAGGAAGCAGTGTCGGCAGTAGTATCGCCAGTAGTACGAACATCGTCACCTCAGGTTTGACCACTACAACTACAGCGACAGCACCAGTGGATACAGCTGACAACCAGCTAAATTTGTCTTTTGATCCGGATGTGTCGAGTCACACAGTCGTGTCGCCGGAATTTAGCAGTTTTACTGCGCAAGGCATTCACAGAGAGATGCGTGAAAGTGAGCAGCAGCAAGTAAATGCGCAAAATAGGATTAGTACCCAGCAGATACAAGAAATTGTACAAGCCTCGATAGGGTTATGTCAAACGCAGCTGATGAAACAAATGGATGAAAGAGTCAGGCAAACGCTGCAAGAATTTAGAAGGGATGAATTAAGAAGTCGCTTACAAGTTACGCAACACAATACTCACCAGAATTCCGTCCCAGGTGATGTCCATTCATTGCAGCCAACAAATACCACCAGAGATGGTGTGCCTCAAAATATATCGTATTTTCAGACGTCGCAAGTGAGCATGCCAATATTGCCACCGGCAGAGCCCGCAGCGTCCGAATTATTCTCATCGTGTGAACGAGATTGAGTATGAAGAAAGGGAAGAGCCAGTACCTGAACTAGAGGTTGATGCGATGCGTACTACAGCTAAATGTACCTGCTAGAACTGCAAGGTGGTTGGCCACAGTTTTTTTGATTGTCCGGTAACTACACGCAGACTCTTTTGTTTTAAATGTGGCACGGATGGAGTTGTCACCCCAAAATGTCCGAGGTGTCAGGAAAACCGCAAGCGGGACCCGTCTCTAACTGGGGGGGCGCGGTCGACCGCAGTTTAAGCCCAGCTGTTAGGCAGGATGAGGTAAGGCCTAACATTAAAATTTTACAAAATGAGAATCGCATTGTTAGAACAGATAGTGTACCGAATGTTATGGTATTAAGGCCACTACATGTCCGGGTACAAGAATATAAAGAGGCTAAACAAAGAATTTTTGGTGAGGTTTCTATCCGAATTAGAAAGGCGCGCGAACGTTATAAAAAGCGGAAACGGTTGAGGCGTGAAATTTCGCTAGCTTCTTTATACGAAGGCAGGGACTCGCGTTTGTATACACGCATAAAGATAGCTGGCCATGAAATTGAAGGTTTGTTAGACAGTGGTGCAACGGTTACGTGTCTGGGCCGCAACTGTCTTGAATTTGTAAAAAAGACAGGGCTTAAGGTCCATAGCTTCTCTACAAATATTAAGACAGCTGACGGAACAGCGCACGCTATTGTTGGCCGTGTTCGTGCGGAGGTTACTTTTGGCCAGACAACGCAGGGTATAACGTTTTATCTAGTGCCTACTTTGAGTCGACAGTTATTTTTGGGTATCGACTTTATGAAGGTTTTCAAAATGTTTGCCAATATAGAGAGTCTCACGACCAATCAAATAAGTCTCTGTGAAGACGCAGATAGTTGCCCAAATGTAGTAACTCATGAGTTGACTACTGAACAGCGACAAAAATTAGATTTTGCTATATCAATGTTTCCTTGTTATACTAAAAAAGGTCTTGGCAAAACCCATTTACAATCGCATTTTGTAGATACCCGGGAAGCGGCTCCAGTCAAAGATAAACATTATCCTGTCTCCCCGGCGGTACAAAAATTAATGTTTGCGGAGCTTGATAGGATGCTTGGTCTTGGGGTCATTGAGCTTAGCGAAAGCCCGTGCAGGCATCCTGTGACTTTAGTCCGCAAGGGCGAGAAGAACCGGCTATGTTTGGATGCTCGAAAGCTCAATGCCCTGACGATCAAGGATGCCTATCCGCTCCCACACATTGAAGGTTTGCTCAGCCGTTTGGGAGACACTATATATATATCCAGTGTTGACCTCAAAGACGCTTTCTGGCAGATACCACTAGACCCATCTAGTAGAGAGAAAACTGCTTTTACGGTACCTGGGCGTCCACTTTACCAATTTACGGTTATGCCTTTTGGGCTGTGTAATGCAGCTCAGAGGTTATGCCGTTTAATGGATAAAGTGATCCCCGCGGCCTTACGTGACAGAGTTTTCGTCTACTTAGATGATCTTTTGATAGTATCTCCAGATTTCGAGACACACCTGGATTTGCTTCGACGGGTAGCTATAAAATTGACGGAAGCCGGCCTGACCATTAATGTGTCAAAACTAGCTTTTGTTTTAAGGAGTTAAAATATTTGGGTTATATTGTAGGAGGTGACAAACTAAAACCTGATCCGGCTAAAGTGGAAACTATAACTCGGTTTACTTACCCTAAAACAGCGAAGCAAGTGCGAAGCTTCATGGAGGCAGTAGGCTGGTATAGGAAATTTATATCTGAATACGCCTCTATTACAGCTCCGATATTTGAAACGCTGAAGAAGGGTAAGAAATTTGAGTTTACGGCAGAAGCTAAAGCTGCGTTTGATCGGCTCAAAAATGCTCTGATTTCGAGTCCACTTCTTAATCATCTAGACTTCTCTAGGTATTTTTATTTGCAGTGTGATGCTTCAGATGTGGGGATTGGTGCTGTTCTGTTTCAGAAAGATGATTCTGATGGAGAACATCCAATTGCCTACTTTTCGCACAAGCTGACACAGGCGCAGAAAAATTATTCTGTAACTGAGCGCGAATGTCTAGCAGTGGTCTTGGCGATTAAGAAGTTTAGGCCCTATATTGAGCTTATGCCTTTTACCGTAATTACCGATCACAGTAGTCTTAAGTGGCTGATGTCACATAAGGATTTGACCGGTAGATTGGCGAGGTGGAGTCTTCATCTTCAAGCGTTTAATTTTGGCATAGAGCATAGGCAGGGTCGACAAAATATTGTCCCCGATACCCTATCGCGTTACGAGATGGAAGAGGTCTCCACAGAAGTGGAAAATGTTATCGATTTGAATTCCGAGGCAATTAAGTCAAGTGATTATTTAGAACTTTGTTCTACTATAGAAGGGAATTCTGAGCAATTACCTGACTTAAAAGTGGTCGATGGTTTTGTTTATAAGAGAATAAGGCCTTATGATGGTCAGGTCATGAACGAGGATTTCGCTTGGAAACTGTGGGTTCCTCAGGAGCTGACTAAGGCCATCATAGAAAAGTCGCATAACTCGCCACAAGCCTCGCACGGTGGCGTTGGGAAGACTCTGTGTCGAATCAGAGAGTATTTCTATTGGCCAAATCAAAGCACACAGATCCGCAATTACATAGCTAACTGTCAAATATGCAAGGAAACGAAACCCGCGAATATTCCGTTACGGCCACCAATGGGAGCCGAGACATTAACGGAGCGACCTTTTCAACGAATCTTTGTAGATTTTCTTAGTCCTTACCCGAGGTCGAAAAATGGCAACTGTTTCATTTTTATTATTTTAGACCATTTAACAAAGTTTGTATTGCTAAAGGCATTACCAAAAGCAAATACTAAAAGCATCGTTAAGTTTTTAATCACCGAAGTTTTTCACAAATTTGGAACACCAGAATCTATTGTCTCCGACAACGGAAAACAATGCGTTAGTAAAGAGTTCGCAGATTTAGTGAAAAATTTTGGTTTAAACCACGTTCGAACCGCCATACATTCTCCGCAGGCCAATGCGTCAGAGCGCGTAAACCAATCGATCCTGTCTGCAATACGTTCGTATTTGCAGGAAGATCAGGCTGAATGGCACAAGCATTTGTCCGAGATAGAATACTCACTAAGATCATCTGTTCAGACTTCGATTGGTGTTACTCCGTATTTTGCTCTTTTTGGCATGAACATGATAGGCCACGGTAGAGTGTATGGTCTGGCTAGAAAGCTAAAAGCTTTGGACGATCCTGAAATGAATATTTGCCCAAAAACTGTGAAAATGTCCCTGACACGTCAGCAGATACGCGAAAGTTTGCACAAAGCTTACTTGCGTAACGAAAAGTCGTATAACACCCGCTGTCGAGTAGTTAAGTTTGTCCCGGGACAAGAAGTCTATCGACGCAATTTTTCGCAAAGCGATTTTAAAAGCGGTTTTAACGCTAAGCTTGCTCGCAAATTTTTAAAATGTCGCGTAGTGAAGCCGGTCGGAAAATGCCTATATGAGGTCGAGGATCTAAAGGGCAGATCGTTAGGAATCTTCCACGGTAAAGATCTAAAACAATAATTTTTCATGTTCATCTTTCTTTGATTTATTTTTTTTTTCTCGTATATAAATATATATATTTTGTTTTTTTTTGCCGACAGCAAACCGTATTCGCAATAGAATTGTAAATTTTTATTTAGATTTATTTAAGATTTATTTATTTAAATAAATTTAATTTTATTTAACCGCATCTTTAACCGTAGCTTGGCCAGCAGAAATTGAAACCTAGTGTAACTGAAGCCGCGTGCATTGAATAATTGTTTGCCTTGCCCAACTATAGCTTACGTTTCTAAGCTGATCATATGTATGACCATCTCCACCCTATATGGTGCGACCAAATCGTCACTCTGCGGAACTATGCCATTAAGAGCTAGAGGTCATTAGACAGCTAGGGTAAGACCATTTATCTGAGTCCGTTATTACAGCGAGTTGGGCTTAAGGGAAAATAATTATTTAACCAATGTTGGCAAGCCAGCATTGGTTTTCTTTGCAGCAGCTTAAGTTATACTGTTTTCAAGACCGGAGGGTTAGCTGCAGTATAGAGATACAGGCAGCTAAACATTCGAAAGAAAGGAAAAAAAGGGCAAAAAGTAGAGGAAAGCAAATTGTGGGACTCAATTTATTGTAAACCACAAAACTTGCTTTCACTGCACATTTTGTCGTTAACATATTAGGGCAGGGCAGTATCGGTTATAATAAAGATTAGGGTAATACGGATAGAAAATAATAACGATTACAGTAAATAATTATATTAATTAAAAGTTATAATTAAAATAAAAATTTTTTTTACTTACCCGGATTTCTTGTGATCTTGCTGATCTTCATTTTTTTTTTGTTGTAGGGAATCCAACATCCTGATTTTGGTAGCTGCCTACGATCACCTAAAGGGTATAGAAACGTACTTTAGAATTTTCATTTATATTTATGTTAGGTAAATCATATATATAAATAAGTAGGTTAAGTTAATTTTTCTTGGTTTAGTATAGTTGGTCTACTTACCCAGTTGAATTGTTTTTTTTAGTGACCAGAATTAGTTTCCTCAAGCCCATTGAATTCCTTTCACAACCTGTATAATTAAAATGAATTATAATTTTGAGGAACTTATAAAATTTCAAAATTTTTGTTATTATGAGCGCAAGGGAAATATATATAGTAAAAGGTTTTAAATGGGAATAACTTGAATTAATAAAAAGCATTCTATTTGTTGCATTGATTCCTTTTAAAATTTTTTAAATTGTATTATAATCTTTGCTTCTCTTGTTTTTTGTATACATATACGTAGGTTGCATTAATTTTTTTTTCTTTTTTATTAGTTTGTTATAATCGGTCTACTTACCCAGCTGAATTTTTATTAAGTGGCCACAATTAGTTTTAAGTGTTTCTCAAACCGTTAAATTCCTGTAATAACCTGTTGCAATAAAATGAATGGGTATTTTTAAAGCCTTATAATAGCTAAAATTTTTTTTATTATGATAAAAACAAGGAAGATAAAGGCAGAAAAGGTTTTAAAAGTAAATAACTTCGAGTTATTAATAAACCTTTATTGTATTAATTCCTTAAAAATTTTTTTTGGAATTGGTTTATGTTTCTATTTCTCTTGTTTTATCATTCCGTTGTTTTTTTTTTTTTTTTTTTGTTACGGAAAACTTCACTTTAAACCAATTTTCTTTATGGCACTTTCACTATAAAATTTTTCAAATGGTTTACACGATTTAGAGAAATAGCAGGGGGTATTTCGCACCAAAGACTTGAGAATTTAGCTCCAAATCCTTGGTGGTTTTAGTCCCTGCATTTCGACCAACTACTTCTACTCACCTGTTTTTAAGCACTTAAGGTTGTAGTTCCTGATTTCGAAAATTGCTGGCCATGTCGCAATAAAAACCGTTCTCGAAGCTGTCTGTTAAAAGAAAAAGAATGGAAACATTAGTGGAAAGTCATTATTAATTTGGTATTTAATTAATATCTAGTTAAAGTAAGTAGTAATTAGACTTTGAGGCAATAAAAAGTGTAGCTAGAGTTTCACTTCTGAATATTTATAAAATTTAACATCATAAGTTTTTATTATTGGTTACTGAGTCAAAAATTTGTTTTGTGCTATTTCCTTTTTATGCTACAAGCTTTACGTTTGTTAAACACTATATTGCTTTAAACGCACTGTAACATTAGTTTTTCTCCAATTTAATTTGGTTCATTTAACGATTTTCTTGGTGGACACCTTTCCTTTTTTTTACATACATAGATCTACACCAGCATTAATGTAGTTTCTTTTATCCCAACGCAAACGTGGGCACATATGGACTAACCATCCAGCATCTTTTCTTTTAAGATCTAATTGTACTTTTTTATATAATTTTTATTAACTTGCATAGGTGTCCAACGCAAGTAGCATCACTATTTTTTTTCACTATAACACTTAACACACTCTTTAATTTTACAATTTTGTTTTTAAGCAAACTATCAAGTATGTATATATAATAGACGCTTACGTTTTTATGCAAAATCTCCAGCGTTGATAAGACAGCAACTCCAAACACCTTAATGTTGTTCTGAAAATAAAACAGAAGAAAATAAGTAAATTCTTTATTTTACACACTGATGTATTACGATAAAAAAAAATTCACTAACCTTTTTCGTTTTGGTTGCTGCTAGGCCATTAAAGGAAATGGCCATCAAACGTCCATATGTCCTAAAGGAAGTGGCAGAATTATTGAGGTTGCCAATTAGGGTTGCCAGACGGTCCTGATTTGGCCTGATTGTCAAGTTTTTTAATGCGCGTCAAGTGTCAAGTGAAAAAGTGTTTTGTCAATGTTTTTTGTAAGTTAACTTTCTTTCTCAAATTTATTCTAGCTACATATGTAATAATACTTAAAAAAGTAAGTTTATATTTCTAAAAAACACATCGAAGGAGCATATTTTTACTATCAATACAACTAAGGACTAATATGATACATATTTTTTATATACCAAAGATAGGAATAGAATGTCCTTCGATCTAATAAAAGCCGAAGAATAAATTTTAATGAGGATTGCAAAAACTTTCAAAATTTTTTAACAACACCCGATGGTAGAGAATTAACTAATTCTGTATCTAAGAATACGAAATATATGTGGCAAAATAAATAGGACCTATATTTTTTTTCTTAATATAGTACCTATATTTTTTTTTAAATAACGCCTAAGTTTTCTCTAAAATATATAATGACTGAATTTTTATTCTTATATTGTTTTTTGTTTCTTTTACATTGTTTCTGTTATTTTTACTTTTAATGATATTTTTGTTTTTATTCTAATACTCGTAATTTTTATGAAAACAAAAAAAAAAAAAAATAAAAAAATTAAATAAAAACCAATAGTATGAGTGTTTTTATTTGTCAAGTTTTTTTTTTCAAAATCAAGTTTTTTTTTGGGTAATGTCAAGCTTTTTGGCAAATTGGCTCTGGCAAGCCTATTGCCAATAGATGTGCTAATATAAATTACTTACCTAATTTCTTCATCCACTTATATCAGCCTTAGGTTTGACTGTAGGCCTCTATTTCCTTGATGAGCTGAAAAACAGACAAATAATTATTATTATCCACATAATATTGAGAATTTTCAAATATAATATATATTACAAAATGCAATTAAATTATTTGGTTGGGTTTCATGAATACTTACCAATGTTTTCAGCGTTGTTGTGTTTTTTTTTTTCACGTAGTAGGAATCAGCTGTTCCCATTCATAATAGAAAGAGTACTGGAGGATGCCAGATGTGAGATAATTTACTGTGGTGAAATAAAGGAAATAAGAATTACCATACGGTTAGTGTTACCGTAGTGGCGATTTTTGGTTGAGGAAAAAAATAATGTATTGTAACTTAAAATTTTTTTTATTATCATCAGGGCGTCTTTTTCCTTCCCATTCTGGCTCCCAGGAGGTACCTCAGGAATGGTTAGGTTTGTCGTGACCGCCCTAATATTTTTTTTAAGAAGAAGAAGAACTTACCAGATGGTTTATTTGACAAAATTAATAAATAGAGGGAAAATAAAAACATAGAATTTAATGTTTTGTAATGTAGGAGAAAAAGATGTGAGGCCAATGAATTGATAGATAAGATGGAGATGGTGCACATCTTTTTTTTCTTGGTGGGAAAAGTTAAGTTTTTAGCGAGAGGCTAAAAAGAGGGATTCGGATTTGGACTGCGAAAGAAGATGGTGTGTTAGCGGCCGGAGTGATTAAGAAAAAAAGGAAAAAGAAATAGTTATTGACGCTGAAAAAAAGTAAAGAGCAGAAAAAAAGTTAAAGTTGATTTATCAAAAAAAAAAAAACGGAAAGCATTCAATTTTTATTCTGTGTTTTGTACCCAAAAGCACAGCCAAATTTATTAAGAAAGCTACATGTAAAACTAAATAATTTCCAAAAAGGACAGTATTTTTTTTTTAATTGAAAGAAAGTTTTGAAAGAAAATAATACGTTTGAAAACTGAAATTACAACTGGCGATTCATATTATATTTAACATATATAATTGAGCAGTATTTTAAAGCTACATAAAAGTTAAGAAGAATTAAACTACAAGAACTTGTATAAATAAATAAACTTGGCCGTGAAATTAGATTTGGCCACATCATCGCCACGCACCCAGCGAGGGAGAGCCAGCTCAGCAGTGCCGTTTTCGGGCGTTGTTTCGTGAAGCCCCAGTTCCTGCATGGACGCTTAGGGATAGTCTGTTGAAGGTCGCAATCTAAAAAGGAAAAGTAAACCAAAAAAAAAACTTTTTATAATATGTATGTATGTAGTATATGCAAAATTAAGAATTTAATTTGAAAAAAAAAACCGATAAATATACATAAATGTGTATATATATATCAATTAAAAATTTTTTGATAAGAACAGGTATTAGGAAAATTTTTTTCTTACCTCTAAAAAAGTTCCCTTATCCCCGTATGTTTGAAAGGGGGTCGCGCAAAACCGTAGTGTTGAGCTCAAGCCTGCAGGTCTCCGTTGTTTTTGTTGTTGTTGAGAGGCCTAAGTTGGCCGTAGGAGGAGAAGAAATAGGTTATCCTAAAGTCAAAGAAAACCTTAATTTGAAGTTATAAAATATAGCAAAAAAAGGAAGGAAAAGAATTAAACTTAATTTTGGATTTTTTTATATACATACCTTGTCAATTAGAGAATTTTCCGGGTGTAAATAGATTCTTATAAAATTTTACGTTTAAGGTTTCTTATCTTTGTTTAAAATTAAATTTTCAGCCTTTGTACCACTGTTAAATTTTTTTTTTTCTACTTTTATTTTTGTTGTAAACTATGAAATAATAAAATTTATAATGAAATTTGAAAATATAAATTTTAAATAATCTTTTGATTTAAAGGATGGTTTAAGCTAAAGGTTTGGTGATGGAAAGGTAAGCGGTGAAGTAACAGAGGTAAGTCTGGGGCAACTAAAATATTAGAAGTTGCCATGGAAGAATTGTTATCAATTCCGAGAGGGAGGGCAATGTAGTTGGCATAACACCAGCCAACTGGAAGTGCTAAAAGGCTACGATAATAGACGTTCATTTATTTGTGTGTGTGAATATTAGTTTTTGCTTGTTTAATACTCACTTCGGGCTCCATATAGAGTTTTCTTTAACGTTTTTTTTTTTGCATCCACAGCAGCAAGAGTAGACTGGCATGTTTTTTCTTGTAGTAGTAAAAAGAAGCTAAGGTTGGTTGGCATCCGCCATCATGCCAGCCCCGCCGACAATCTGGCCACAATTTGAATCTTATTTACCACCATCACCATCAGCTGTGTGCCTGTAGTTTTACTGGCAACACTATTGACGTGAAAATTTCCACTACAAATGGGGTAATTATCCACGCCCTCAACTGCAAGCTGTTGTAAACATTTTATGGCCAACTACGATGCGCTACTTGTTCCGTATGTGACTGTTTGAAGTCTGTAGGTTTGGATTGGTTCGTTGACATTTTGCCTCCATAGAATACACTGCCAGTAACTATCTTTCTCATCCACTAGAACTTGCCTGTACATTTTTGTGATATCTGCAGATACAGCATATTTATGGTATCGAAAACGGCAAAGAATTGTGAAAATGTGAAGTGGTCCAACTTTCAAGATATTATTTACTGATTTTCCATTTGTTGTGGCACAAGAGGCATCAAATACAACCCGCAATCGAGTTATACTGCTATCAGGTTTTATCGCGCAGTGGTGTGGGATGTGGTATTGTGCATAATCAGTTTTCGCTACAGCCATATGATTTAAGGAAATGTATTCCTCCATAAAATCTATATATTCCCTTTGAATATTCTTGTCGCGAGCAAATTTTGACTCTAAGTATGAAAATTTTCGAAGTGCAGTGGAGCGAGACTGGCCTAAATATGAAGGAAGTACCTTAAATGGCAGCCGAACAATGAATTTATTTGTGACCGGACATCTTTTGAATGTCTCCAAAAAGAACCTTGCACAGTCTAATTCTTCTCTCGACATTTTTTCCTTTTTATTCAGCTCACAGTCTTCAACTTTCTAAAAGGATTCCAAGAGTTTATCCAGTGTCGGTTCACTGGCTGGTGCTGCGAGTTGGCTATACTTTATGTCGGCTTGTACTGGTGTTATATTTGATAAATTAGAGTCATCACTTTTTGTAGCCGTAAGTGCAACAATTTGTTTGGGTTCTGAATTTTCAATTGATTTGTTGTTTAATGTGTTGACCAAGCCTGATGATCCAGCCTAATTTTGTTTTAATAAGATTTATTTCATTCACCACTTTTATTTTTCCTACCATAAGAAGATCCCAAAAAATTTCTACACCGATGAGCAGATCAACTGGACCAGGAATGTTGAAACTTTTGTCGGCTAACTTTATATTTTGTGGTATATTCCACAAACTTATATTTAAGTGCCGGTGGGGATGATTAGATGAGATTGACGGAATAATGACGGCATTAAATATTGATGCGAACTCTGTTGTTAACGATTTGGCAGTAATAATACACGAATAGTTTGCACTTAAGGAGTTGGAACCTCCAATACCACTTATATTCATATTGATTTTCTTGCGAGGCAGGCGTAGGTGTTGGGCCATTCGTTCCGTAACAAAATTTGATTGAGAACATGAATCAAGTAAGGCTCTTCCTATGATAGAGACACCACTAGGACTATACAATTCAATCATTGCAGTATATAGTATTGCAAGGTCTTTGTCCCTTGATGCATGAAGACAGGCAGTGGGGATTGAATTGATTTCATCTACGGTTGTGTTATGGGATTGGTCACTGCTTACTTTATTGAACTGATCTGGAGGACTGGTTGGTTCTTTATGTAGCAAGGTATGGTGTGTTGTGTTGCACTTTTGGCATTTGTTGATGCACGGTTACTCCGGTTATGCTGCGACGGGGTTGTTGATTGTTCTTTAGATAAAAAAGAGTGATTAGTTTCGAAAATTTCTAATGACTTACATCGTCCTTCTAAAACATGTGCTAGATCGTTCCAGTTAGGTAACTGCAGCAATGTAGGAGAACCACTTCGAGAAGTAGATAAATTATCCTCTCAATTTGCTTGCAAATTAGGATCAAGTTTGGAAACTATTAAATGCATTATGACACCATCTGAAATTTGCTGTTTGCTGGCTATCGATTCTAGTGCACGCATTCTAGCGTTTATGCTGTCAATAAATGAACGAAGTGACGATATCGTTGGTTTATGTAATATTTGAATATTAAAGATTTGCAGTAGGTGTGACTGAAACAAGTAATTTTTGTTGTTATATCTGGCCTTTAATAAATCGAATGCGACGTCATAATTCTCCACAGTAACTTCTAGAGACTGTATAAGACGAGCGGCACTGTCAGTCAAACATGACTTCAAATATTGGAAACTGGAGACAATTCTTGATTATCGTGAACCAAAAGGCAAAATACGTTGTAAAACTCCATCCAATCCCTATAATTGCCATTAAATTTTGATAATTGTAGCGTTGGTAACTGAGGCCGTTGAGACATTAAAGGTTGAGGCAATACTTGAAAGTGGTGGTTCATTGAGTGATCGAATGCTGGCTAATCGTTCCAATATAGCAGATTTTATTTCATAGTAGGCTTCTTCGAAAATACATCTGTGGGTTGGTGACATTTCTGACTCATCAAGTGTTTCCAATTCCGATTGAATTGTTTCAAAGGCTTTTAATTGACGCTCCAATAGCGACAATTTTACTTCTAGCTGGTACATAGACAGTTGTTGTAACTCACTTACTTTGCTTTTCATCGAACAAACTTGTAAAATTAATTGTTCACGTTGTAGTGACTTGGTGCGAATTGTACCACTATAGGCACATGCAGATGGCGTCTGCGGCTCCGTATATTCATCTCCAGCCATAATTGAAGCTATAATTTTCCGACGAAAATTATTCGGAAGCTATCCGGCTCGAAGGACCGTGTCTGAGCCAGGAGCTTTTTCCTGGCACAAAGCAACAAAAAACGACCAAAGTGAACTTTTGTTTTCTATAAAAATAAGCACTTGTTTTTTCTTTAATAGTCAAACGACGACTGATTTATTAAAATTCAAAAAGAATAATTTGGTTCGAATTCAAAAGCATAAGATTTAGTGTCCAAAAAATACATTTTTTTTTATATAGTTTTTAAATGAGTGCGATGATTAGCGGTACTTTATTAAAGAATTTTATTTTGTTCTAGTTTTGTTATTTTTTGTGTGGTTGCAAAAAATACCCTGTAGGAATTGTAAGTAAAGGCTCAAACATATATATTTATTGCTTTTATATATATTTGTGATTCTTAAAAATCTTTTGTTTGGGAATTTTTTTAAAGAATAGCAAAATTTATAAATGTCTATCCTGTGTGAATTAAAAAAAGCTTTAAAAAACCCTAATATAATAAACAATGAACTATTCTTGAGTTATTAGTAAACTTTTGTAGTTAAGATAGTAATAAAACAATAACAAATTCACAAGTAAAGATCTCATACCTAAAAACCTAACAAAGCACATATACTATTTTGAAAAACCACAACAACAAACAACACATGCAAATTGAAAGCAGTTAAACAATTGGACAAACAAAAAACCCAAATAAAAATAATTAATTATACTTAAATTTTAACTAAAAAAAAACAATAATAATACCAATAAATATTTTTATTATATTTGGTCTATCGTGACATGTACTTTTAATAAAGCACATTCGTGAATGTGTACGGAAAATTTCAAAATTTAGTAACACATATAATTGTTATGAAAAGAAAAATATATACGGGTTGGATTTGAACAGAACATTGTGTGTACGATGAGTGTGCTTTCTGAACTCTGGTAAATACTCGCACAAAAGAAATGAGCTGCGGTCACACCGCAACCGCATTTAAGATGAGTGTACTTAGAATAATAAAACTAGACACTCTTTCAGTTTTCTGATGCAAGGTAGTACTTAAACCAAAGACAATAAATTTCTAAAGATGTTGCAGTTTGAACATTTAAAAAATCAAAAATTATGAGTAGTTTCATGGTAGCGGGGGTAAGAGACAAGAGGGAAGATGTTCTTTGAGCGCAACCAAAACTCAAGAGAGCATAATATTAGTTTCGTAAACATGGCAGATTCATACGCACATGCGTATAAAATGTGTGGATGTCAGTGTGACCAGTTCCAAAAAAATTTTGGAGCTACATTGGAACCAAAAGAGTGCTAAAATAAATTTTAAATGCTAAAACATAGTGCCAAAATATCAATGTCTTAGTTTTAAGTGAATATTTTCTCAGAGAGCACAAATATAAAAAAAGAAACATTCAGCCGAATTGTATAACCTCCTTATTTTTCTTGAAGTCGGTTATACCCTGTTCAGACATACGTTTTAATTTATACAATTAAAATTTTAATTGAGTAATTAATTTTGGTGTTCACACATATCCAATTTAATTTACTTAATTAAAATTTGACAATAGAATATAGTTCTGTTCAATAACAAGACGTTGTTACTAATTGTTATTGGAAAGTGTTTACTTCAGTACCTCAAAAGAAGCAGCGAAAGAGTAAAAAAGAGTAGAAGATGTGAATGTTAATAAATTTGTTACTGTCAAGAACAGAACAGCTGATTCTTGTTCTGTTTTACAAAATAAGTTAATGAATATTAAATACTTTGAACTGAAAATATTTACATCACATCGTTGTGGCTTTTTTGCCATAATTTATATGGCGATTTTAAAACCGAATATCTACGCTGAAATTTTTTACAACCACACAGCAAAAAATATACATAACATTTATAGTTTTCGGTTTTAAATACAAAATATTTGAATTGAAGCTATTGTTTGTATAATAGTTAGAAGAAAGCTGAGGAAACTATGTACAAGTAAACGCCAGGTTAATAAAACAATAAACAAAAGAAACAGAATAAAATAAACTAAAAGTTTTACAAAAAAGACAGAAAAATTTTGGCAATTTTGCAAAGTATTCGAAAAACGGTGCACACAATCGATGACAAAGCTCTTGCAAATGCTAACTGTTGCAATACAAAATGATTTAAGCAACGAACACCGCTTTTTTTGTTGTTTTAGATACAAATTTTTTTATGGTTTTTTGTTTTTATGGCTCGGCTTTACTTTGTTATTTTTTTTTCCAAAAATGCGTTTATTCCGTTTTTTATTTGGAATAGTAATGTTGTAAATTTTTATTTTACTCGTTGCTAGTTTCTGCCGGAAATTTATTGAACAGACCTAATTTTTACATCAGAAATTTGTGTTGGTAAATTTGGAAGAATGAAGAGAAGTTTGCTTGTTTTTATTTGAAATATGAAACTCTTCCAGTTTGTACGATCAAGTTTTGACTGCACGCTAGCTTTGAATTTCCATAAAATTTTCAAAAACTTTTCATTTCATATAATTTGAAAATATTTTATTTTTCATTTTTATGGCATTTACTTTTGTCATTGTATAAAATTTTCGCTAACTGAACACACTTCACAAGGGTTGTTGGAGTAAACTTAATCAATTATCGACTTAATTAAGTGCTAATTAAAAATTTTTTAAATAATTTCTTATATGGTAAATTAAATTCAATTAGGGACTTAATTACGTAAATTCCTTTATTGCGCAATTAAAACGTATGTCTGAACAGGGTATCAAAAATTCAAAAATTATGAGCAGTTTCATGGTAGCGGGGGTAAGAGACAAGAGATAAGATGTTCTGTGAGCGCAACCAAAACTCAAGAGAGCACAATATTAGTTTCGTAAACATGGCAGATTCATACACACATGCGTATAAAAATGTGTTACTTGTATCGTGAAAAGACTTTTTATGATTCGAAAATTATAAAAAAGTTTTCTGTGCTGAATTCAAACAACTTTATCTAATACGGCGTATGCTTATTTGCAACATTTTCTATTGGGTTTTTAACTACGTTTATACGTACCCTATTTGCAAAAATTATTTCTAAGTTCTCTTTTACTATGTAGAAATTGAATGGTAGACAGACGAAGTTTGAGGCGAGGAGGAACGATAAAAGAAAACAAAAAATTTCTGTCTGTCTAGTAATTTAGCGGTTGTAAAAGGTTCAGCTAGTATAAAAGAGAATCAGAAAAATGTCTGCCCATCAATTTCTACATTGTAAAAGAGGACTAACTTTTTAGCTCACTGTTTATACGGCAGGAATATTTTCGACATTTTAGTGGTTCTAGATAGCAATTTATATATAGCTGGTAAAATGCCGACAGAAAACATTTAACCATTTTATATTTATACCTGCCAAAATGTTTTTTCGCTCAATTTTTTTTATTTTCAAAAAGAGAATTATGAAGAAGTTTTTTTTAAACAATAATTTGTTTTCATCAAAATGTTACCTTTTAAAATTTGTAAAAAGCCTAATACGAGTAGGCAAAAACAATTTAACAGAAAAAATGTGGCATTATATTGGACCTTATTGGCAAATAGTGTAGTTAATCCATAGCTGTTAAATTTAGATTACGATTAGTAATTAATTAGATTACATTTTAAAAGCAACGGTATTGATTACACAATTCTCCTTTAAACAATTCCTGATCAATAATTAATTATGATAAAAAATAATCCAAAAGCAATCAAGATTATTTAGGATTACGAGAAGATGATCAATAATAATTAAAAGTAATCAAAAAAATAATTGACTACTTTCAAGGATTTTTTTTTTTAATTTTAAATTAACATCATGTTATGTTGTATACATTTTATTTTGAAAAATTTGCATTTACAACATAAAAAATCTTAAAAAATAAAACAAATTTACATTGTTTTTATGTACAAAATATAGATGTGTACATATATTCACTTCAACAACAAAACAATCAATAACAATTTTAGTTCTTCCTAAATAAACAAGAAAGGGAAAAACACGAAAAAAATAATAACGAGAAGCAAATACTTCCCGAATACATTTAATTAAAAAAAAAGTTTTATAATTTACATATATTTACTATTGGGATTGATTACAACTAATTTTTCCAAAGGAAAAATCAGACAATGATTGCCACCTTGGATTATTGACGATCCATGCAAAAGAAAACAGTCGTTCAGCTGGAGCTGAAGACGTTATGGGCGTGTAAAAAACTGATTACATCCCTTAGTAAATCATTCCCAAATTTCGTCAGCAATGGTTTATTGAGAATCGTTGATTAACTTTAATCTGTTCTTGTGTAGAAGGGCCTACTTCTATTTCATCATCTGCAAAGTCAAATCTTTAAAGTAGAAAGCACAAGCTCACTATCATGACTGAAACAAAAAAAATCGGGCACAATCGATACATTATTAATTTTCGTTTCAAAATTAAATGTTTTACAATTTTTGGCGTAAAAACTATGAAGTGTTTTTAAAACTCTGCTGGTTATACTCTCGACAGTTAATTCCGGCAATTCTAGACTTAATCTCTGCAACACCTTGAGCCATTTCATTTTGATGTAAAAATATCATAATTAATGTTGCTTTCTTCTTGCAATTGGTTCTATTGCTAATATATGTTATTAAATTTAAACCCAATAAAAAATAAAATAAAGTGAAAAAGTTTTTAGATTTAGGCAGATTTTACATTAAAATGTACATATTCAAAAGCCACTTTAAAATAAAAATTTGTATCCATAATTTGTTACACATGTCTTTGAAGCCTTTTTAAGCTATATAAACCGTATATAATATTATTTAACGGCCGAAGTTAATTCCTGGTCAAAGGGTTAAAAAAAGTTTATAGTTTACTTTATTGGATTGTTTGGCCAATGTTACTTTGTTTTTAAGTTCCGTGAATAAGCTAATATGAGCTGTGTTTCCAAATGTAAATAAAACCAATTATTTTACATTTTTTCCATACGCTAATTACTTGTTGACTTTCTCAATGTAGATATAAAACACTAAAAACAACCTGAAGAATACGTAAGATATAAAACAAACGTTACAAAAACATTAATTTAAACCAACAAAAAAAAAAAACACAAATTAAATTAGTATCACAGTCCATTCAAATGAACTGCTACTCTATAATTTGCATTTATGTTGCCGTGTCTTCTTTTAAATTCATTCATTCAAATTCATGTTCCCATTTTTGTTGTATTCTCAAACTTTCTATAGTGTACCTTCTCTTTTCAGTATTTTCTTTATCCAATATCTTAATTTGATCAAAATCAGCTGTATGATCAGTTTCTAATAAGTGTTGCGCCAAAGCTGTTGTTTGTTTTTGTTTCTCTATGTCATTCTTGTGCTCTTTCATTCTTGTTTCCAAATTGCGTTTAGTAGTGCCAATGTAAATCATATTACAATTACTGTTGTCATTTCCTTTGCACTTGATTTCGTACACAATATTGTTTTGTTGTTGTTTGTCAATCTTTGTTTTTACTTTAGAGAATATTCTGTTTAATGTGATATTTGGTTTGTAAGCAAAATTTATGTTTTTGTCTTTAATTGTGTTTCTGATGCTTTTGTTGTCAGTCAGACCTGGAATATATCGTACACTGTAAAATTGTTTCGGATTATTGTCAATTGAGTTTGAAATTCTACTATTGTCGTTAATTTTTTTTACATACTTCATTAATTAAAGAATTTATTACGGAGCTATTTTCTTTAAGTGTTCTTCTTATTTGTTAAATGTTGTTTCCATGAAACTGTTTATCACTTATATTTAATATCCTGTAAATGAAATTTTTTGCTGTGTTTACTATTTGGCTCTTAGGTTGTGTAGAGTTCTAATTAATAATTCTACCAGATGCTGTACTTTTTTTATACCAATTGAAAACTACTTTATCGGTTTTTCTATATAATTTTGTGTCTAAGTAAGTAATAGCATTTTCATTTTCCATAGTGAATTGTAATTTTTGGTGGTATTTGTTGAAAGTTTTCGATATTTCGTCTTTTTCGTCGACATCTACTATGGCCAATATGTCATCTATATATTTGGTTATGTATTTAATTTGAATGTTTTGGTTTTTTAGCTCCCTGAGTTTTTCATCTAATAGGTTGTCCAAAACAATGTCCGCAATCGTAGGTGAAAGTGGGTTACCCATTGGCATGCCAAAAGTTTGATTGTAAAAGTTATTATTGTAGACAAAATAATTGTTGTCATTGAAGCAAAACCGAAGCATTTTCAGGAATTTAGATTTCGGGATTTTCATGTAGATTTTTAAGAGATTCAATTTGTCCATGATAATATTAATGGCTTTGTTGATCGGTATATTCGTAAAAAGAGAAATACCATCTAGTGAGATACAAGTTTAGTTTTTATCCAGTCTGAGTTTGCTTTTTAAGTCTATTCGAGTTTTTAATATTGTAGTCGTCTGATATTACATTTTTTTTAAATGGCTCCAATATATTTAGACAAATCTTAGCATGGGACTTGTATAGATGAGATTATGGGTCCGAGTGGCATTTCTGGCTTGTGTATTTTCGGAAGTCCATAAATTCTAGGTGCTGTCGAGCAAAATAGTTGTCGTTTGTTCTCATAATCTTTTTTATATAAAGCTACAGTTTTGTTACCCTTGTCTGCCTGTATAACAACAGTCTTTTTATTTTTACGCAGAAATTCTTTCCTCTTATCTTAAATATTTAATATAAATTTTTCCTTTGCTGTGTTTTTTAAATTTCTCTTTAATCTTATAATGTTATTTGTTAATTTAGTTCTTGCGATGTCCTTTGTTTTTTCTTCATTGTCACTTAATTTCTGTATACATTGTTCAACATCTGCGATTGTACGTAAAGGAGAAAAATTATGTTTATTTATTGCAGAGTAAGTAAATGCGCAGAGCAGAGCAGCTCTTTTCCGCTCTTTTGCTCTGCGCAATGAAAGAACAGCGCACTAAAAAGAGCAATGCGATGAAGATAGTAAGAAGACAATAACAAATGTACTACTAAACATCCCATACCTAAATAATAAACAGAGCACATCTACTGTATTGAAAAACCACAACAACAAATAACACATGCAAATTTTAAGCAAGAAAACAATTAAAGATACAAAAACCCCAAATCAAAATAATTGTTTTATGATACCTACAAGTAAACATTAAAAATTTCTTCCTCATGTATAATTGCAATAATGTTAAAGCTAAGCAAATTATTAACCTAAATCCTTACTTTTTATAACACCACTTATTGCACATTTTTATTAATGAGCCATTCATATAACCCTTGTTTAAATTTTCAAGGAACTCCACTACTTACCAATAATCAAAAACAAACTGCAACGGTAGACTTAAATTTTAACTAAAAACCCAATAATAATAACAATAATATATTTGGTCTATCGTAACATGCACTATTTTGCCGTCCGTACACGCAATTATTTTAATTTTTCCATGTACTTTTTTTTTCCAACCACGAAGTTATTTTAATTTTTCAAATGAACCACTGTTACTATCGAAAGGAGCACGAGCAAAAGAGCTGCTCTTTTGGCTCAATTCGCAGAGCAAAAGAGCAAAAAATAAAATTGAATGAATTGTCAAAGAGCAGAGCATGAAAAGAAGGAGCAACCGCAATGCGCAAAAACGATTGGCTCTTTTTATCTGCTTGCTCTTTTGCGCATAGCTTGAAAAAGAGTGAGCATAGAAAAGAGAAGAAGACCAAAAGAGCGAGCCAATCTGAACCCTGAATAATGTGTGCTATGACCCAATAAGCAGAAATTTTTTGAGAATTCCAATGTTGGAATTCCAGTGTGAATTCAAGCTTGAATAACATTTGAAATCCATTCTCTTTCCAGTCTGTTTGAGGTTTGTTAAAAAGCAACAAATTTGTTTGAAGCATATTTTATCTGTTGTGAAAAAATTGTTTTTATTTATATAGTATTGTATTTACATTACATACATTATTCCGGCGTTCGAGCGCTATAGCTGAGGAGAAGAAGTAGGAGGAAAACATATATCTTTTGAAAGAAGATGAGAGGGGAAAAAGAGATAATCAAGAAGAAGAGAAGCAAGAGCTTATATATTTTGGGAAGAAGAAATTTAAAGAAGAGGATGCAAAATCAAGACAAGGAAGAACAGAAGCAAAATTTTTAAGGAAAGAAAACGAATTCAGGTGATTGTGCTATATCCTGCATCGGTGGTGGTATGTTAGTTAAGTTGGTTTAATTATTTTAATTAATTTAAACTAAACTATTTTATTATAAATCTAATTTCATTTTGTAATATTTGAAGACGTGAATTTAATAAGAATTTATTTCATTTCGAATTTTTTCAAATTGACTTACTTTGCCTCGGAATAATTGATAAAACATTAATTAACTCACCCTGTCTTTATATCATAACATACATTGTAGTTTATTTTACATTATCCATTGTTTGTGTATTTTGTTTTGTTTGTAAGGCACTTTCCCGACAACGCAACATGGATAAAGAGACTATCTTGACATGGGGGGTGACTGAATTAAGACGGAAGTTAGAGGAATTTGGACTGGATACGACTGGAAGGAAAGATGACTTGAGGGAAAGATTGTTGGCACATTTTGAATTAGATTTTGTTGATGCCAACCACGATGCAGACGGCGTATCGGTGATGGAACAGGAACCCCGAAGAGAAGTACCTCGTGGAGTTCTCTATACTTTAAAAGATGTAGAAGACAGTTTGAGTACATTTGATGGCACCTGCTCGTCAGATATTTCAAAATGGATCCAAGAATTTGAAGAAACTGCAACAATTGTTAATTGGACAGATCTTCAAATGTTTGTTTATAGTAAGCAATTACTAAAGGGTGCAGCTCGATTATTTATTAAAAGCCAAACTGGCATTAGAAATTGGAATTCGCTCAAAACAAGTCTGGAAGAAGAGTTTGGCATAAATTTGTCAGCTGCTGAGGTGCATCGTACTTTACGAAATCGGAAATTACGAAAGGAAGAAACACTACTCGAATACTTGTATGCTATTTTAAATATGGGCAAACACATCTGTTTGGATGAAGCTAGCGTAATAGATTACTTTATAAATGGTATCAATGATTCACATTTTAACAAAGCGGTACTTTATCAAGCTAGAAATATTCGTGTTTTAAAGGAACAGATAAAGGTATATGATAAGATTCGGTTAAAATCAAGATCGTCATATAGAGGTGTAGTAAAGGAAGTTCCCAATAGTAATGCGGTTAATACTACAGTAAAGGGGCTTCCAAAGAAATGTTTTAAATGTGGAGATAATAATCATATTGCTGCAAATTGCGATAAAGATTACAAATGTTTTAAATGTGGTAGATTAGGCCATCGCTCTTTTGAATGTAAGAATATTCTTACTGGAAAATCTACTTCGAGAAACCAAAATCAGGCAAATATGGCAAGAGGTAGTTCAAGTTTGATTTTCAAAAAGATTGGAATCCGTGGAAGAAAGGTTGAAGCTTTGATAGACACCGGGTGTGACATATGCTTAATGCGATTGGATATGGCGATTACTTTAGGTGGTTTAAGTGTTGTTTATAACAAAATGAAATTGCACGGTATAGGTGAAAGTTTAATAGAAACTATGGGATATTTTGACACGCAGGTTGAAATTGATGGTGTTTTGTTTGACGTAACATTTCACATAGTTTCTGGAAAAGACGTTCTTCATTCCATTATGATCGGAAATAGTATTTTGATGAAAACTGAAGTAACTATAAAAAAAGGTGAAGCATATTTCAGGAAAATGGAGAAGAATAAACATGAGCAGACTCTTAGTTTAGTTGAAGAGGAAAATATTGAAAATGAAGATGAAAGAAACGGAAGTAGAATGTGTGGAATTCAAGGAAGTTATAGGAAGATATGTGCAAAAGAAGATAGCAGCTGGGAAAACCAAAATTTAAGAGGAAAACTTCAATTTAGCGATGAAACTTAAATGAGGAATGATAAGACATTTTATGCTGAAATGCCCGGAAAAGAATTATTTACAGAATTTTCTAAAATTTGTAGCAGTGTAGAAATATTTCAAGATACAAGGGATGTGGATTTATTACATTAGAATGCTAAAACCAAGGATGAGGTGAAACAGTTGATCGAAAATTATAGACCTGAAAAAATACGTAAGTCGCTCGTGGAGATGAAAATAATATTGAAGGACGACATCCCAGTTTTCCAACGACCGAGACGTTTGGCAAATTGCGACCAAGAGGTAGTTGATAGACAGGTAAAAGATTGGTTAGAGGAGGGTATTATTAGGAATAGTTATTCAGAGTACGCTTTACCAGTGGTGCTGGTATCGAAAAAAGATGGAAGTAAGAGATTGTGCTGTGATTATCGAAAATTGAATAACAAAATAGTACGCGATAATTTTCCCATGCCACGGATAGAGGAAGTCGTGGATAAACTTCAGTGCTAGAGTATATACAACATTAGATTTGGTTAATGGATTCTTCTACGTTTCTGTGGAAGAAAACTCACGAAAATATACATCTTTTGTTACTAGCAAAGGACAATATGAGTTTCTTTATGTTTCATGTGGAATCAGCAACTCTCCTGCAATTTTTACGAGGTTCATTATGTCAGTTTTGCGGGATTTGATATATGATGGAACTATAATGGTGTATATGGATGACATTATTATTCCATCAAAAGACGAAAAAGGACTCAGTAAGCTTAAGCTGGTATTGAAGAAAGCGAGTGAAAATGGATTACGTATTAAATGGGAAAAATGTCAATTTCTGAAAAGAGAGGTGAAGTACCTGGGCTATGTAATAGCGAATGGTTCGATAAAAGCCTGTTGACTGAAGGAACCCTGACACATAGGCTACGAGAGGCACAGATGGCAGATGAGCGTACAAGGGCAATTAGACTTGTTTTAGAAAAAAAAGTGTATGATGATTACTACGTTAAAAATGATATATTGTTTAAAGATCCCGATAAGGAACTTATTGTGGTACCTGAACATATGGAAGAGGAAATTAACAAGATAGCTCATAGACAAGGTCATTTTGCTACCAAGAAAACACAAGATCTCGTAGAAAAGCAGTATTACATCTCAAACCTGACAAGAAAAGTAGAAAAAATAATTAAAAGCTGCGTTGAATGTATTATTGCAGAAACGAAAACTGGTAAGAGGGAGGGATTTTTGAATCCTATTGATAAGGATATGAGGCCTATATTGACTTATTATCTAGATCATGTTGGACCTATGAAGGCTACAAGTAAAGCATATAATCATCTTCTGGTAGTGGTGGACGCATTTACCAAATTCGTATGGCTCTATCCTACGAAATCGTCCGATGCTAAATCAGTAGTAGATTGCATGGAAAAGCAAGCAACTATTTTTGGGAACCCGGCGAGAGTTATCACGGATCGGGGAACTGCTTTTACTGCAAAATTGTTTGAAGACTATTGTAAAGAATAGAACATTCAACATCTCGTTATAGCTACGGGTGTTCCCAGAGGTAATGGAGAGGTGGAAAGAATTCATAAAACAGTTTTATCATTGCTTACGAAATTAAGTTACGAGAAACGAATAAATTGGTACAAGCATGTTCGACGGGTGCAGATGATCATAAATTCAACACCAACAAGAAGTACGCAGTATTCTCCTTTTACATTGCTTATGGGAACAGAAATGAAATTGTCAGATTATCCAGATCTTCGACGGATGATAGAGCAGGAGAACATAGATAGATTGGATACGGAACGAGATGAGCTGAGAGCGGAAGCACGGGAAAATATTTCAAAAATACAGGCTGAGAATTGTAGAACATTTAATAAGAATAGAAAACAGGAGACAGCATATGAAATAAACGATGTGGTGGCTATTAAGAGAACTCAATTCGGAAAAGGCCTGAAATTGCAAGGCAAATTCCTAGGACCCTACAAGATAATAGAAAAGTGACCCCATGGCAGATACGATGTGCAAAAAATAGGGAATCAAGAAGGTCCTAACAGAACTATTACAATAGCAGAGAACATGAAACGATGGACTTCACAATTCGGGGCGAATTGAGAGTCAGGATTGCCGATTACCAATTACCAAAAACAAACTGCAATGGTAGACCTAAATTTTAACTAAAAACCCAATAATAATAACAATAAAAAATTTTATTATATTTGGTCTATCGTAACGTGTATTATTTTGCCGTCCATACACGCAATTATTTTCATTTTTCCATTTTCAAACGAACCACTGTTACTATCAAAAGCAGCACGAGCAAAAGAGCTGCTGTTTTGGCTCAATGCGCAGAGCAAAAGAGCCAACTATAAAATTGAATGCGCATTGCTCAAAGAGCAGAGCATGAAAAGAAGGAGAAAGCGCAATGCACATAAACGATTGCCCCTTTTTTTCTGCTCGCTCTTGTGCGCATAACTTGAAAAAGAGTGCGCATAAAAAGAGTGCAGAAGAGCAAAAGAGCGAGCCAATCTGAACCCTGGCGAATTTTTTACCGAGTGACAGTTTCCACGTATACTCTAGAGGAATGTCCATATCAGTTTTATTTTCAAACCAATTATCATTAAAAATAAATCCATATATTCTAAAGTGTTTTTCTTTCAGTGTGTCTAGTTTTGTGTTTTGTTTATCTCTCACAACTTTGTCCATATGTTTAATTCTATTTTTTTGTTTGTTTATAAAAGCTATGTAGTCTTCTTCTGTCAATGATTTTTCAATAGTTGTCCTTAAATGATAAATTTTATGTTTTATATTTGTTTATAGTTTACAATTTTATTTTGTTATATGTATATATTTATTGCTTTTATATATATTTATTAAATTTTAAAATCTTTTGCTTGGAAATTTTTTTTTAAAGAAAAGCAAAATTTATAAATGTCTATCCTGTGTGAATTAAAAAATAGCTTTAAAAAACCTTAATATAATAAACAATGAACTATTCTTGAGTTATTAGTAAGCTTTTGTAGTTAAGATAGTTAAAAAACAATAACAAACTCACAAATAAAATCCCAAATATCCCATAAGCAAAACACATTAACCATTTAACAACAAAAATAATACAAGCTATAATGAAAATAGTAATAAAACAATAACAAATTCAGAAGTAAATATCTCATACCTAAAAACCTAACAAAGCACATATACTATTTTGAAAAAACACAACAACAAATAACACATGCAAATTTAAAGCAGTAAAACAATTGGACAAACAAAAAACCCAAATGGAAATAATTAACTATACTTAAGTTTTAACTTAAAAAACAATAATTATATCAGTAAAAAATTATATTATATTTGGTCTATCGTGATATGTACTTTTTTGTATTTTAATAAAACACATTCGTGAATGTGTACGGAAAATTTCAAAATTTAGTAACGCACATAATTGTTATAAAAAGGGTTAGATTTGAGCAAAACATTGTGTGTACGATGAGTGTGCTTTCTGAACTCTGGTAAATACTCACACAAAAGAAACACCGCAACCGCATTTAAGATGAGTATACTTAGAGTAACAAAAATAGACACTCTGCAGTTTTCTGATGCAAAGTAGTACTTAAACCAAAGACAATAAATTTATAAAGATGTTCCAGTTTGAACATTTAAAAAATCAAAAATTATGAGTAGTTTCATAGTAGCGGGGGTAAGAGACAAGAGGGCAGATGTTCTGTGAGCGCAACCAAAACTCAAGAGAGCACAATGTTAGTTTCGTACATGAATCAAGAAAACAAGATTGCGCATTGCGCAGGTCCGTTAGTTTGTTGTCTCTTTTGTGTGACGTAGAAATAGACTATTTGTATGGAAAGTGTAACAGAATTAAAGTAAGAGAGCCAAAAATCTCTTATATTTTTACAACAAACACACGTTGTAATTCTATTGTGACGTAAATGCGCAGTAGAAATATTTTTTGAACGGCTGAATGCGCAATCTTGTTTTCTTGATTTATGAGTTTCGTAAACACGGCAGATTCATAGTATGATCTATATATATCTATACGCACTCATAAGAGTAGACACACAAAAACTGATATAAACAGATATATCTGTGCACGTCTTTAATTCATACACACATGCGTAGAAAAATGTGTGGATGTCAGTGTGACCAGATCCAAAAAAAATTTTGGAGCTAAATTGGCACCAAAAAAGTGCTAAAAAGTAGCAAAGTAAGTGCTAAAACATAGTGCCAACATTTAAATGTCTCTGTTTTAAGCAAATATTTTCTTGGAGAGTTCATAGTTTTATTATTTATGCTTATGTTGCCTTGAAATATTTATTTCAATTAAAAAAACAAAATTCCTTAAAACAATAAATCATTCATTAACATAAAAAGTCTTAAAAATACAATAAAAATAATAATTCAGCCTTTAATTAAATATCTTTCTCCAGCAAAGCAATTACTTTAAAAACGTTTACTGTTGTCTTAGCAGTCAGTTGTGCTTTGGTTTTATTTTTGCTATTGCTTAACTCTTTACTATGAAGTTGTGGCTAACTACGATTGTTTTTTCTTGCTATTACTTGGAAGCTTATTTATGTATTTATTACTTCCAATACATTAGAAAGTAAATTTTAAAAACCTTGTTTTTATTACAGCATTAAATGCAACAGCAAAAGAAGAAAAAACACACACTTATTGCTTAAGCAATACTACTTTTTTAATATTGTTTGTAAAATTCACCCAAAAACGAATCTATACGACTGCTCTCGTTATTGCACCGAACTTATTAAGCCCTAAATTACGTAGTATTTTTTTTTTGTGCATTTATTCTTTTATATACTTAATATGTTTTTTAAGAAATTTAAAACAATAGTAATAAAATAAGGCACTTATTTATGTATATTTTTTACAAAATTTTTTGTTAAGTTTATTTAACCTATGTACATATACCGACTAATATGTATATAAACCTCAATATCAATTTAATAACTAAATTTATAAATTAAAATTGCCAAACAAAATAAATTACTAGCGCTTTAAAATTCTGACTTTTCCAGTACTTGTTACTTTGCACTTATATGTCTCCCATGAGCAATGCTTTCTTAGCAACATAAGTATAAGCAAATTCGGAATTTCTAACCTGTTTTTGTGACAAGTGTTATTCTCGACAAACCAGACACAATATTTTAGTACACTATGCACATTGCTCCGTAATATATTTTTTATGTTATTAGCTACTCTGTTTTTACAAAATAGTATTTATAAGACTTTTATGTGTGTTTTTATAGTTCTTAAAATGGATATACATTTCTGATGGGTATGTCAGAATTTGTGAAGGTTTAATTATATCTATTATTCTGCATTAATAGCAAGATAATCGTATCGCTATGCAACCAATGAAATATAGACTTGAAGTAAGTTCAATTGACAAATTCGTAGAGTTGAAGCAGTCGGCACTTTTATCAAAAATTCTTAGTTTTCTTGATACATATTCACTATATATATCATAGGGTTAGAAACGCTATACACTTTACCAGTCATTTACTTCCGAAATATGTATTTTAAAACCCCAGTGGCAAAAATATTACATCGCCTGTTGCACAATTTGTAAGTGTGCTAAATTGATTCATTTTTAAATATAATAGCCTATCTATTGCGATATTATATTCAAGGACAGAAACGTTTTTAAAACGTCCACCTTTGGCGCGCACATATGAAAACACATTTTCTAATGGATCCTGGTTGAATCGACTAGTTAAAAGGAAAATTAAGTTCGGACTTTCCGGTAGCATTTCACTAGCTAAGGATAATATATCCCTAGCTGTTTGTATAATACCGCTGTGCAAAATATTTTATTATTGATATATTTAATTTGTTTCATCTATATAGTTCACTCCTTAAGTTTTGTTAAGAAGATCGCATACATACAAAGTGCGTGGTCTTAAAAAAAATATTCGTCGAATTTACACTTTCTTAACCACGCTTTATGCAATATGGTATCAAAGTATGGAAAACGAAAAATTTTTAAATCTGAAACACTTCTTTTCGATTTGGCGCAATGCGGCAAACAACACTTTTAATTTAAATATATACACACTCGCATACACTCATATACGAGTGAATTTATGTAAGATGAGAACAACAAGTTTGCTGAGAATAATAATCTCTATTTGTGATTTTACTCTAAAGTGGCAGTAGCAGTACGTCCATCGACAATTTATGCAGTGGCTGTAGAATGTACGGTAGTGAAACATCTTGGTATATTTATAGCCTTTGCTCAAATATATTTCTTATAACTTGTACCAATCTATGTGTTTGTTTGATGGTAATGTGTTGTCATCTGAAGCCAAACTGGTGTTCGAGAATGCAGTTGTTTGCATTCAAAATCGGTGTCAGCTTGATTATCAGCAATTTCTCGAATAGTTTTGACATAGTTGGTAATACACTTGTAGGCCTATAAGACTCTACTTTCGATGGATCCTTTCCAGGCTTGGGAATCATCAATACTACAATAACGATGGGTAGTATTCAACTCGCAAGATAGCGTTAAATAGCAAGAGGATTATTCTCTTAGCGATGCGAGGCAGTTCTAAAAGCATTTTGTTGCTGATTTTATCAAAACCAGGAGCTTTTTTCACATTTAGATTATCAATAGCTTTAATCATCTCTAGAAATTGAAACTGTATTTTCACAGGTAGTCTATTAACAACAGGCGGTAGTTCGCTTGTGTCAGTACCTGCCTTAGGAGTGAATAAATTTTGTAAATGGCTTACGAAAATATTGCCCTTTTCACATCACTTTTTACCGTTAACGTTCGTTAAGATTACGTAATGGAGGTTTTGCGATTAAGGGCCTATTAAGGTTACTGACTGCGCGCCACAATATATAATTTAACTGTGAAGTTCTATCTATACTTTCCAGGTGTTGTTTTATTTTGTGCTTTTAATAAGATCCTAAGATTTTTATTACATTCCCCCAACCTAGTCTTAAGTTCAGGCGATCTGTGTTGTTGCCATTCTCTCTTGACTCTCCTTTTCCTAGACAAAAGCTATTCACTATCTGCAGAAAATCTCTATTGCACCTTGTCACCCGATATGGGGAAGAAGCATGTTTCTCGATATGTTCCTTAAGGCTTTTAAAACAATCATCGATACCTTCAGCAGTTCTTAGCGGGATGTTGCATATGCATTGAATGCTGATGTATTTTTTGTATTTCAGCCAATTAGCCAGTTACGATTTGGTCAGGACTTAAAATAGTGATTAATAGTGGGAGATTATTCAGAAGTTAGCTCTAGCGATGCCTCGGCTTTAATAAGTTTTGAGGATATACCTGTTATCACGCCGAAATCAATAAAATCCGGTATTTCTGTCGGTCAGTAGACCAATAAGTTGGTTGTCCTGTTGAATTTACGTTCAGTCCCATTTTGAAAATGGAGTCATATAAACTTCGACCTCAGGGAGGAATGAGCGGTGAGCTCCAGAACGTGGGTACAGCGTTGTAATCACCAGCTTCTATGAATCGAGGACCAAGTGGTCTTAAAAATCATTGCCTTGTGTTTTTGTTATTGAATACCTCGGGGGTCAATACACGGATGAAATCACGAGTTTTGACAACAAACATTGTACGCAGATATTTGTTGCTTGCATTTAGTCTTCAGAAAGATCACGTAACATATGATGTTTAATTCGTGATTTGATCTGTATTGCATAGTCACTACATGATCTGCCTCTGGGATTCTTTGTGTCGTAAAAAATGTATCTACTTATTTTAAAAGTGCTTCTGGACGTCATATGCTTCTCAAAGATTGACATTGTATCAATTTTCTTGTTAATAAGAAGACACACAAGTTCGTTTTTACGTTGGCGTATGCCGTTTACATCTCCTGCATCATACTAGTCATGGTCATCACGAAATGGTTCATCATACTGTCAAGACATCTTAAGGGGGAACTGGGGTATTTAGTTATCGGTAAATCTGTTTTTGCATGGTTGTTTGGGCTTCAGTACACTGGCATATGAAACTTGGCTAGTGGTTACTTGAGCTAAGGGAGGATTATTTGGAGTAGGTATTTTTGGCGGCTGGGAAGGACCAGAAACAATTTTTTGGGCCAGGGAACGTTTAACAATCTCGAAAACAGGGCATTCCCTACGGTTAGCAGTGAGGTTTCCACCGCAATTGCTGCATTTTTTACTCTGGAATCGTCCTTTGATTTATCACACTTGGAGGTATCATAAAGATCTCCTCACGCATTACAAAAACTTAAGAAGTAAAAAGAAAAGAAGCAAAAAGAATAATCTTAATAAAATCAAAGAAAACTATTAAAATAAGTTTTTTAAATATAACAAAAACATATAAATATATTAAATAAGACCTCTTTTGTTACTCAGCTATGGCTGAGTGTCACAAATGTAAAAATACAATACGTGGTGAATCGGGAATACAGTGTGAAGGCGTTTGTAAAAAAGTATTTCATAGTTCTATTAAATGTTCTGGGATTGATCAATATTCAGGAAAAATATTAGAAGAAAGAAATTTTATGCGATTTATGTGTGATGATTGTCTTCAATATATTCATGATAATGATTTGGTGCTAAAAGAAATTCAAGATGGAGTAAATAAAAGTAAACAGAACTTAATTGAATATCAGAACGAATTCGCTAGTGCTTTAAGCCAAAATGAAAATGAAATAAAACAACTTCTTGAAGCAATCGAAAGGCGATATGAAGAGAGAATTAGAAAAATAGATAAAGCACAAAAAATATGTGAACAAAATGTATCAGAAATAAAGAAAGTTTATGAAATTATAAATGAGTATGAAAATAAAAACAAACATTTGTGTAATAAAATAGAAGAAAGTAATAAGAAGATGGAAAATAATATGACAAAAGTAATAAAAGAAACCAATGAAAAGCAACAAAAAATGTCATTTGCAGAAACCGTAAAAAAACAATAGTGATGCCAGAATTAAAAAAACAAATGCCATAATAAAACCTAAAGAAAAGCAAAGAACTGAAAAAACAAAGGAAGAATTAAATAATAATAATAATTGATCTGAAAATAAGTAATGTGGAACACAGGGGCAATGGTACTCTAGTAATCCATAGTGAAAATAAAGAAGAGAGGGAAAAAATTAAATCAGCCATACAAAATAAAATGAGTGAAGGATATGAAATAAAAATTCCAAGTAATAATGAAATAAGCGTTACAATAACTGATATGTCATTTAAATATTCTAATGAAGATTTAATTGAGAAAATAAAAAAACAAAATGAGTTTATAAAAAATAGTAATATAACAATTATTAAAACTTATGAAACAAAAAGAAACAATTATATTAAATACAACGCGAAAATTTTAATTGATAAGGAATCGTACTCGATATTACTGTCAGCACAAAAAATTAATATTGGGTGGGAAAAATGTCGAGTGTTTGATGGAACTGAAGTATTGATATGTTATAAATGCAGAGGATTTAATCACAAAGCTAGAGAATGCAGAAACCAAGAAGTACGTTATAAATGTCATGGTAACCATAAACCAAAAGAATGTGAGCAGGAAATTAGAACAAAATGTATAAACTGTATAAGGTCAAATCAAAAATTTAATCTTGGACTTGATGAGAATCATAGCACTACAAGCAAAGAATGTCCAGTTTATCAAAATAAATTAAAAATAAAAATGAGAATGATTGGCTTTAATATATAACAATCAAAATGTATCAATGTTATATATACAAATGCTCAAGGACTACTGAACAACTTTAATAAAGTGGAGATAATTGTCGAATTAAAAAAGCCTGAATTTATAATACTATCCGAAACACATTTAACAATCGATGTTGAAGAGCGAGAATACCATTTATTAAATTATGAACATTATGAGACGTTTTCAAGTTCAACACGCACCGGTGGGGTAATAATCTATTTTAAAAAAGAATGGAATGTTGAACAAATTTATGAAAAAGTAGTTGAACCAAAATACTGGATGTGCGCCTGTAAAGCAAAAAATAAAAGTACAAACTTAATAATAATTGCGGTATATAGATCACTAAGCTATAGTGAAGTGGAATTTTGCAATGCATTTGAAGAAATAACAGAACTAATTACAGAAACAAATCTAGAAATAATTATAGCAGGTGACTTCAATATAGACTGGAAAAAAAATAATACGTATAAAAATATGATACAATCAACGTTGAATGATAATGGACTTAGGCAAATAATTACTGAATATACGAGAGTAACAGAAAATACAAAAACATTAATAGACTTTGTTATAACAAATAATATAAACATCGTAGCCAAAACCAATTATGAAAATAAAATAGCGGATCATGAAGCAATATAGATAATAATAAAAAATAAAAACTGTGACCAATCAACAAAGAAAGAAATATTTAAATATAACAAAAAAATGTTTAATAGAGAAAATAACAGTGTTAATAATATAACTTATAATATCGAAAATTGCATTGAAAATACAATTAAAAAATTTACAATAAAAAAAAACTATAAAGGAACAAAATAGCACAAAAAAATGGTTCAAAAGGGATCTGAAACAACTTAAAAAGTATAAGAATATAAAATACTATATTGCAAAAACAGTGAACACAAGTGAAGCCTGGAATAATTACAAACTAATAGGAAATAAATATGAAACGAAAATTAAAAATGAGAAAAACCAATTTATTAATAAGAGTATTAGTGAAGCCAAAGACCAGAAGCAAATGTGGAGAAAAATAAAAGAATTAGTTATGAATAAAAAACAAAATGTGATACAATCTGTGATATTTAATCAATTAGAATATAAGGAATATCATGTAATAGCCAATGAATTTAACAATTATTTTATAGACAGTATTAAGTCAATTATAAATTCAATTGAGAGTGTGCGGTACATGAACCAAATACCTGTGATAAATTTCAAATTTAAGTTTCACGCAATAAATCTTACAGAACTAAAAAATATATGTAAAATTTTGAATAATAAACCTGACTTTAACAGAGTATCGATTAAATTAATATTGGATAATTGAAACACCATAGGAACCATTTTGTTAAATATTATCAATAAGTCGCTTGAAGAAGGAGAATTCCCGGAAAGCTGGAAAATATCATTAATAACACCAGTAGAAAAAATCAGCAAAACAAAAAAATGTGAAGAATTTAGGCTAATAAATACTTTAAAGACTTGTGAAAAAATTATTGAAAAAGTAGTACAACAGCAACTTGAAGAATATTTTGAGAAAAACAATATATTTTCAAAATACCAATCTGGATTTAGAAAAAACTTTTCATGTGAAGCAACATTAAATTATGTTATTAATAAATGGAAATATGTGAAACGGACCAGGAGGATTATGGCTATTTTTTTGGACATCAAAAAAGCTTTCGAGACAATTGATCGTGACATTTTATTACAGAAACTTTATAATTGCGGAATACAAGAAAATGAACTAATGTGGTTTAAATCATACTTAACGGGTAGAAAACAAATGGTGAAAGTGAATAACGTAATAACGAATACGGTGTACCTCAAGGATCAATACTTGGAGCATTGCTATTTATTATATATATAAACGATATGCCAAAAATGCTTCAAAAAAGTGAAATAATATTATATGCTGATGATACACTAATATTTACAGAAGGAGATACAGATCAGCAATGTTATGACAACATGATACATGATATGGATAATGTTAATGAATGGTTGTAAATGAATAAATTAAAATTAAATGAAGATAAAACAAAGCTTATGCAAATAAATATGGACAATGATACAGTTTTTAAGATAAACAATCAGATAATTGAAAAAGTTAGGCAAATAAAATACCTTGGATTTATAATTGATAACAAATTAAAGTTTAGTGAACATATAGAGTATATTTGCAAAAAAATTGGTTTTTTTAAACGGATACGTAATAAAGTGTCTATAATCACCGCAATTAATATTTACAACACAATGATAAAACCACATTTTGAATTTGGCTCAACAGTTTTATATACGTGCTGCACAGAAACACAAATTGATAGAATCCAAAAACTACAGAATAAAGGAATGCGTTCAATATTAAAAAGTAATATATATACACCGATAAAAGGAATGCTTAATATACTTAAATGGCTCAATGTAAAACAAAGATTAGAAATGAACACGCTAGTTTTTATACAGAAAATGAAAATTGGAAATGCACCCCAATACCTAATTGAACAACTAAAATATGTAGGAGAAATACATCCATACCGCTTGAGAAATGATAACAACTTGAGACTACCAAGAAAAACAACAACATCAATGCAGAGGTCACTATTCCATAAAGGGTTACATCACTACAACATGCTTCCGGATGATACTAAAAATGCAACAAATATTAACGAATTTAAAAGAAGAATTTTATTAAACGAAATATTGTAAATTAAAAAAAAGAAGAAAAAAACGAAAATTTTGTTATAAAAAATATTATAATTGTAAAATTGAAAGTATTCTAAATACTACAAATAAAACTACTACTACATTACAAACTGGAGGCAACTTACAGTAAGTTTAAGTGTGGCGATATTCCTGGCAGTTCAGAGAACGGCACGAGTACACCGCTACCATGAGTATACCGCATATTTACGCTATATTTTTCATACTCGAGTATTTTAAACACCGCAATAAAAAGTTGCGGTGTTTAATTTACCCATTCTTGTAAGTGTTTTTTGTTGTGGGTATATTAAAGGCACAGCTGTTGTACACTATTAAAGCAGGTATACTTATTTTGTTGCTGTTTTTTATGTTCAAATATTTTCAGTGTATGCCCCTTGTTGTCATAAACGTGCTTCTAACGGTATTAGGAAAACAAAATGATAAAAAATAAAATAAATTTATTTTTCGAATCCGTGAATAAAAGGAAATTCTTAATTTTTTTAGTTCTAAACAAAACTATATATACGCAGATGTAATATTGCATTGATTGAATCTCATTAGATCTCATAAATAATAAATTGCAATAAAGTTTTTAGTTTACATATTTTATTTTGATAAATATATTTATTAATTAATTAATTTAAAAATCTATTTGCTTAAAGAATAGAATTTTTAAATTTCTATCCTGTGTGACTTAAAAAAAACCCTAACAAAAACGTAATATAATAAACAAAGAACTATTCTTGAGTTATTAGTAAACTCTTGTTGTATTTTTAATAAATGAAAATATGGCGAATTTTATAGGTTCTATTTAATTTATTTTCTGTTATATATTAAATAACATTTCATAATTTCAAAGAAGTATGTATGTTAGCTAATTTAGACATTGGCGACATTTGATATTGTGTTTGATTTAATAATTCTGATCTAATAACTCTGTTTTTTTCACACGTTAAAATCTCTCTCTTGGTGTTTGCTGTGCAGCGTTTCGCACCATTTTGGGTGCTTTTTCGAATTTTTTGTGCGAAAATTTCACGTGTTGGTGCGTGGTGCGTTTTTTTTTTTTAATTTTGGTGCTTTTTTTAATTTGTGATGGTACCACAAAAAAAATTTTTTTTGTACAAAAAATACACCTGTTTTAAAACCATTTCGTTTAAGACGTACCAAATCATAAGAACAAAATGAAACCGTATTGTATTGTATTAATTTATGTTATGTTAAAAAAGAAACATTTTACTGTATGGAATATACTATCCCTTTTAGATTTTCATGGTCATTGTTTTTGTAGTAAAGGCTGCTGTCGTATCTGTTAAACAGCTTAGCAAAAGCAGAATTTTGTCGTGATCAGTTAACTGACTTCAGAAAAAGGAGGTTATACAATTCGACTGAATGTTGCTTTTTTATGTTTGTGCCTACAGAACTCAGTCATTTCTGAACCGATTTTGAAAATTGTTGGTATTATGCCTACAGATTGGACCCCTTTAATAAGCAGTTCATAATCTTAAAAATTAAAGGATGATTCTGTAAAATATAAAATTACAGTGCATTACTATGGCTCCCAATAACAAAAATTTATACAAAAATAAACCTAAAAATTAAAGGGTGGCCCCATAATTGATGTAAATTTACTTATATGGGCCTATGTTTTGAACCGTTTTAGACAAACGCTTGTAAATTGTACAGAATGTCGGTTGCTATGGCCGATATAGTAAAAAGCATTAACACTAAAAATTATAAACTAACGGGCGCGCCTATAGTTCACTTAATTTGATGTATATGGCCATACTTTTTGACAGTTGTAGACAGACGCTTGAAATTTGCAACGAACCTGAATTGCTGAGTCCTCTATAACAACATGTATAAAATTTGGATTTAGAAGTTAAAGGGTGTCCCATTAGTCGATGTAATTAAAAATTATTCATAATTTTTTTTTTTTTTTTGCATTTATAAGCCTTTAATAAAATGAATTTTGTAGGGCAATTTTACTTATTAAACTGTATGTATGCAATTATACAGAAATATTTTTTTATGAATGATCGCTGTTGTTTATTTCAAAAGTTGTGTATGCAATATATGAAAAAAATGTATTTCTAGTACAAATTAACACAAAGATATTTGTTTATTTTTTTATTTTAGTTAAGTTTTATTTTTAATTTTGTTTGTTTATAAAAACCTTGAACTTTAAGACTGCTTTATTGTTATATTCTTAATACAAAAAAATTACACTTTTTTTGAAAAACTAAATCATTAAAGACTTTAAATAAAAAAGAAATTCTAAAACTTGGTGCGTTTTCTCTTAAATGGTGCATTTTTTTCGCCACTTTGGTGCGTTTTGAAATTTCAAAGTTGACAACGCTGCCGTCTTTGCTTGCATCTACAAATGTGTGTAGTTGAACTTCGTCATAAGTATGGTGATTTTGTAAATAACACCCAGGAATTCGAACGTTTTCAATGTTTGGCAGAAAAATTTTCCACTCTGTCCATTTGCGCATTAAATCTTGAGAGATTTCTTCGTCCCAGTCTACCTTCGATCGCCATACTTCTTGAAGTAATATTTTTACGTACATTACAATATTACCTATAAGACCTAGAAGGTCATAAATTGACATCTCTAGTCAATGCAATTCGCGTTTAGTTAGTGTTTTTTTATTTTTTAAATTTTCGCTTTTCATAAGCCTTGAAGAAGTTTTGAATGTAATAGGAGGATGCTATTACATTTGATGCTCCCAAAATATTCCTAGGACTTTTTCGAATTGTGATTCTTTGCAAAGATTTAAACGTTTCTTACTAATAGAACAGCTATCAGAAACTGCATTTACAACACGTTGGTCATTGGAAATCAAATATCTTATATTAAAGCCACCTTGTAGATGTATGTATTTTACCTCTTTTATCAAATTAATGGCTTCTTCAGGATTGTCAACTGAATACCAGAATTAATCCACATAACGGTTTTCTTTTATGGCTTGAGCACCTGCAGGAAATAACGTCCATAATATACATTTCGGGATCCTTCGTGTGATCACAATCAGGCCATAAAAAACGTTTTACATCTCTGTCTTCTGGGCGTATAAGTATTTGACGGAACATTTCTTCAATGTCCCTGCATATCGCGATTGGTCTTTGGCGAAATGAAAATAAAATTGCTGGTAATGAAGCAAGCAGATCAGGCCCAATTATAAAAACGAGATTAAATATAGGCGGTTTGATTTTGCTACTGCGTGCCACACTACTCGAGACTTGCCAAGTTTATTTTTGTTAAATGCACCAAATATGGGAAGATGCCATAGTTTACCACGATTATCATTTTAAAAACGGTCACTCGCAGCGGAAAATAGTTGAAATGATGAATAAAAAAACTTAGACGTCGCAACAAATTATCGAGTGCTTCGTTCGTGAAAACCGTTTAATTAACAAATGTAGATAAGCACCAAATAAAATTTTTAATAAACATGATGAGCGTTATATTGTCAAAAAATTTTAAGCAAATACAGGGCTCTCAGCTCCCAAACTGACTTTCGATATTCAATATGACATAGGCAAACATTGCTGCGTTGAAACTTTTCAGTGTGTTCTTCGTCACCATGATTCTAATGGTCGAGTTGCACGTAAGAAGCCTTCCATTAGCGCAAAAATCAAAATATGCAGTCTCAACTTCACTGTAGAACACGATTCCAAAGACGCATCGATTTGGAATGCAGTTATCTTAACCGATAAATCCAAATTTAATAAATTCCGCTCCGATGATAAGTCCTACGTATGGAAAAAACCTAACACCGAGCTTAATAAAGAATATTTAAAGGCAACAGGTAAGCATGGTGGTGGCAGCGTCATGATTTGGGCCTGTATGTCGACTATTGGTACTGAGAGTTTAGAGTTTATTGAAACAACCATTGACAAAATAAGTATCTTCAAATTTTAAAGGACAATTTGTTGCAAAATGCAAAGAATCTGGGTATAAGATCAAATTTTCGATTTTATCAGGATAACGATCCGAAACATAAATTGGGAATTGTAAAGTTTTGGTCAATTTATAACTACCCTTACTTGATGATTACGCCACCTCAGTCACCAAGCCTCAATGTCATTAAAAATCTATGGTCCATTTTGGAAGAAACATAAGGCAACACGAGTTTTTAAGCAAAAATAGCCTAAAAGAATTGGAGTGATAGAATATTTCGCCCAATTCATCGCGAAAACTAGTTGCATCTATACCAAACCGTCTTAAGCCTGTTATAGACAATAAAGTGTATCAGACAAAGTATTAAAAATATAAATTAGCAAACACAACTTGAAAGTTTTCAATACTTAAGGTTACCGCATAAAATAAGCTGTGATATGAAAAAAGCTGTATTTTTTATTTGTTTTACTTTTAGGATAATTAAATCTTAATTTTTTAAAAATTGAAGTTTTCTTGTTAAATTAAGCCCTTTTATCTATTAAATGATACCAATTTCTTTTTTTAATTCTTACTGGTTTTATTGTTACAGGACTTAAAAAATTAAAATATGCAGTGCATAAAATAAGCTGTGAGCCACTGTACATATGTAAATGTATTAATGTTCATAATTAATAACATAAATTGAATGTTTATTTTATTTCTTTGAGTTAAGTTTTACCAATGTATTTTGTTTCTTATGTTAAATTTTTATAATGTTCAATAAAAAGTATTAATCTCTAAAACATACGTTTTAATATAAAAAAACAGCATTTGTTATCAATGTTTCACATATAAAGAACATTTTTTCTTTCAGTGTAGGTAAACTTTTATAGGAAATACGTTTCTTAGAAGAAATAATTGCATAAAAGAAAAACACGCTTATAAGCAGGGTCGTTAGATCTGACGATTTTACGTCAGTTTGAAGATTTTTTAGGATGAATTAACTAAAATGACGATTGACGATTTTTAAGGTAGAGTTACTTTAGTTTTGACGATTTAATCTCGTCAATAAATTTACTCTAAACTTTAATCTAATCTGGCATCAATTTTATAACACTTTATCTGGCAAGTAAAGTTTTTTTATTTTTTTAGATATGCAAATATACTTATTAAGGTATAAGTACATCAATCACTAAGAGCAGAAAGAGACTACTATAATAATACGAAAACGGTTTTAGGTAAAATTATAACTGTGAAATTCAATAAAAGACAAAAATTTTAAAAATTAAAAACTTTCTGGAAGTAAACTACACATTTTTGAATTTATATAAAAAAGAACAAAATATTACCATCGAAAAACTTTCTTCTAAACAAAAGGATTATAGAACGCTATCGAAAAGGTAAATGATTTTTAACTAACATATATGTTTAATAAGTTTGTATGTAATATGGGAATAATAATATATTATTGTTTTTCCAGATCCAAAGAAGATATTGTTGGCATTGAGAAGAGGACTGTTTCGAAAAGGTACAACTAATTTTGCACATAAATTATTAAACGTATTTATACAAAAGTTTATTACAGATTCTACCAAAAAAGAAAAGAAAAATAAGAAAGGAGCGAATGGAAGAATTCAATTGGTTTGTGGTGGACAATTCACTAGTAAAGTGCAAGATTTGTTTAAGCAACTTGAAGGTTTCATCAGGAAGCTCAGACCTACTAGGACATGCAGTTTCCAAGAAATATTTAAGTGCCACTAGCGACCCAAAACAGCCAACTATTTCATCTGCTTATATCGATCCAAAAATCAAAGTGAAAGAGGCAGAAATTATAATTTCTTTATTTTTGGCTAAACACAATGTTGCTTTTTCATCTGTGGATCAATTAACAAAATTAATGAAAAGCTGTTTCTCAGACTCACATATCGCTCAAAACTTAGCTATGGGAAGATGTAAATCAACACAAGTTATTAAAAACGTAATTGGAACAGAACAACTTAAAGTAATCTGTTAATATACATATGCATACAAATAAGTTCTCTATTTGCGTGGACGAATCCACAGACATAAGCAACATAAAGCATTTATGTATATGTAAAGCATTTATGTAAAGCATATATGTATCAGAGAACTGCACGAGTACACCGCATACCACTAAGCATACAGAGGCGACACGAGAATATAGTCATCTCTTTTTTTCTATGCATCTCTTTCTTGACATCCTATCCACTTCAATTTTGTTTTGTAGTAGTCGATAGGATGTCAAGAAAGAGATGCATAGAAAAAACGAGATGACTATATTCTCGTGTCGCCTCTGTATACTCGGTGCCGCATACTTACTCTCGGTGTACGCATACTTACTCTATACTTTTCATACTCGAGTATTTTAAACACCGCAATAAAAAGTTGCGGTGTTTATTTTACCCATCCTGTAAAAACGAGTATCAAAAATATCGCAATCAAAATTTTAAGTATTTTTTATACTCGTACGCGAGAATTTTTTAATTCTCTTTATTTGTAAGCAACGTTGCCACATTTATACCCTATTAAAGTTTTTTACTGCCGTTTTATGAAATACTGCATTGTATGCAGATCTATTTATAAACAATAAAAAAAAACAAAATTTGATCAAATCTATTGCTTAAACATTATAAGCAGAAAAACAGACAACAACCGTTTTCATAGGTATGAAATACAACACATATTTAATGAATAAAATGCAATTAAAACCGCTTAAAGGCACAGCTTTTGTACACTATTTAAAACAGGTATACTTATTTTCTTGCTGTTTTTTATGAACAATTATTTTCAGTTTATGCGCCTTGTTGTCATAAACGTGCTACTAACGGTATTTAGGAAAATAAAATGATAAAATGAATCCGTGAATAAAAGGAAAATTATTTTTAATATTTATTTAATATTGCATTGAATGAACAGACATAGACCTCATAAATAATAATAAATAAAATAAAGTTTTTAGTTTACATTTTTACCTATTTATTAATTTTAAAAATCTATTTGCTTAGCGAATAAAATTTTTAAATTTCTCTCCTGTGTGACTTAAAAAAAAACCCTAACAAAAACGTAGTATAATAAACAATGAACTATTCTTGAGTTATTAGTAAATTTTTGTTGTGTTTTTAATAAATGAAGATATGGCGAATTTTAGGGGTTCTATTAAATTTATTTTGTGTTTGATTTAATAATTCTGATCTTATAACTCTGTTTTCCTCTCACTACACACGTTAAAATCTCTCCCTTGGTGTTTGTTGTGAGTATAAGTACGAATAAAATAAAGCCAGCATCGCAAACATTTTACTTGAGTATGGTAGGCACTTATACTCAAATGGAATGGGTATAGTAAATACTCGCACTTAAGAAATGCGATGGCGATCGCACCGCAACCGCATTTAAGATGAGTATACTTAGAGTATTAAAAACAGACACTCTTGCAGTTCTCTGATCTGTATGTCTTAAATTTTGAAGTAAGAGACTTTTTTTTTGGACTTATTCAAGTAACAAATTGTGATGCATTATCGTTATATAATTGTATTACTGACTATCTTAAAGACCATAAAATTAATTTGAAGAAAAACATAATTGGTTTTGCTGCCAATGGAGCAAATAACATGACTGGCAAAAACCTTTCTGTAGCAAAATTGTTTAAGAACGAAATACCTTATTTGGTAGTATTTAAATGCATATGCTATGTTCTTCCTATGCTTCCTTAAAACTACCTTCAAAAGTTGAATCTCTTGCAAGAAACATTTATAATTATATTCACAATAGTCCAAAACGAAATAATCAATTTTTAGACATACAAAAAAGATGCTTCACCCATCCCAAACAAGGTGGTTTCGTTAGAGTCAGTAATTGCAAGAATTTTGGAATTATATAAGCCACTGAAAATATATATCCTTTTGCTTATATCCTTTTGCTGCCAATATCGATGATATTGATAGTGCCAAAGATATATTATTAAACTTACATGACATTAACGAACTTTATTTTTGGTTATTTAAATATGTTCTAAATTTCATTAATAATATAAACAAAGTTTTTCATATATTTCTACTATCTATCTCCATATATATATATATATATATATATATATATATATATATATATATGGAGATAGATAGTAGAAATATATGAAAAACTTTGTTTATATAATTAATGAAATTTAGAACATATTTAAATAACCAAAAATAAAGTTCGTTAATGTCATGTAAGTTTAATAACTTAATAACCTTGTTTGGGATGGGTGAAGCATCTTTTTTGTATGTCTAAAAATTGATTATTTCGTTTTGGACTATTGTGAATATAATTATAAATGTTTCTTGCAAGAGATTCAACTTTTGAAGGTAGTTTTATATATATATGGAGATAGATAGTAGAAATATATGAAAAACTTTGTTTATATAATTAATGAAATTTAGAACATATTTAAATAACCAAAAATAAAGTTCGTTAATGTCATGTAAGTTTAATAATATATCTTTGGCACTATCAATATCATCGATATTGGCAGCAAAAGGATATATATTTTCAGTGGCTTATATAATTCCAAAATTCTTGCAATTACTGACTCTAACGAAACCACCTTGTTTGGGATGGGTGAAGCATCTTTTTTGTATGTCTAAAAATTGATTATTTCGTTTTGGACTATTGTGAATATAATTATAAATGTTTCTTGCAAGAGATTCAACTTTTGAAGGTAGTTTTAAGGAAGCATAGGAAGAACATAGCATATGCATTTAAATACTACCAAATAAGGTATTTCGTTCTTAAACAATTTTGCTACAGAAAGGTTTTTGCCAGTCATGTTATTTGCTCCATTGGCAGCAAAACCAATTATGTTTTTCTTCAAATTAATTTTATGGTCTTTAAGATAGTCAGTAATACAATTATATAACGATAATGCATCACAATTTGTTACTTGAATAAGTCCAAAAAAAAAGTCTCTTACTTCAAAATTTAAGACATACAGATCAGAGAACTGCAAGAGTGTCTGTTTTTAATACTCTAAGTATACTCATCTTAAATGCGGTTGCGGTGCGATCGCCATCGCATTTCTTAAGTGCGAGTATTTACTATACCCATTCCATTTGAGTATAAGTGCCTACCATACTCAAGTAAAATGTTTGCGATGCTGGCTTTATTTTATTCGTACTCATACTCACAACAAACACCAAGAGAGAGATTTTAACGTGTGTAGTGAGAGGAAAACAGAGTTATAAGATCAGAATTATTAAATCAAACACAAAATAAATTTAATAGAACCCCTAAAATTCGCCATATCTTCATTTATTAAAAACACAACAAAAATTTACTAATAACTCAAGAATAGTTCATTGTTTATTATACTACGTTTTTGTTAGGGTTTTTTTTAAGTAACACAGGAGAGAAATTTAAAAATTTTATTCGCTAAGCAAATAGATTTTTAAAATTAATAAATAGGTAAAAATGTAAACTAAAAACTTTATTTTATTTATTATTATTTATGAGGTCTAAGTCTGTTCATTCAATGCAATATTAAATAAATATTAAAAATAATTTTCCTTTTATTCACGGATTCATTTTATCATTTTGTTTTCCTAAATACCGTTAGTAGCACGTTTATGACAACAAGGCGCATAAACTGAAAATAATTGTTTATAAAAAACAGCAAGCAAATAAGTATACCTGTTTTAAATAGTGTACAAAAGCTGTGCCTTTAAGCGGTTTTTATTGCATTTTATTCATTAAATATGTGTTGTATTTCATACCTATGAAAACGGTTGTTGTCTGTTTTTCTGCTTATAATGTTTAAGCAATAGATTTGATCAAATTTTTTTTTTTTTTTTATTGTTTATAAATAGATCTGCATACAATGCAGTATTTCATAAAACGGCAGTAAAAAACTTTAATAGGGTATAAATGTGGCAACGTTGCTTACAAATAAAGAGAATTAAAAAATTCTCGCGTACGAGTATAAAAAATACTTAAAATTTTGATTGCGATATTTTTGATACTCGTTTTTACAGGATGGGTAAAATAAACACCGCAACTTTTTATTGCGGTGTTTAAAATACTCGAGTATGAAAAGTATAGAGTAAGTATGCGTACACCGAGAGTAAGTATGCGGCACCGAGTATACAGAGGCGACACGAGAATATAGTCATCTCGTTTTTTCTATGCATCTCTTTCTTGACATCCTATCGACTACTACAAAACAAAATTGAAGTGGATAGGATGTCAAGAAAGAGATGCATAGAAAAAAAGAGATGACTATATTCTCGTGTCGCCTCTGTATGCTTAGTGGTATGCGGTGTACTCGTGCAGTTCTCTGATACATATATGCTTTACATAAATGCTTTACATATACATAAATGCTTTATGTTGCTTATGTCTGTGGATTCGTCCACGCAAATAGAGAACTTATTTGTATGCATATGTATATTAACAGATTACTTTAAGTTGTTCTGTTCCAATTACGTTTTTAATAACTTGTGTTGATTTACATCTTCCCATAGCTAAGTTTTGAGCGATATGTGAGTCTGAGAAACAGCTTTTCATTAATTTTGTTAATTGATCCACAGATGAAAAAGCAACATTGTGTTTAGCCAAAAATAAAGAAATTATAATTTCTGCCTCTTTCACTTTGATTTTTGGATCGATATAAGCAGATGAAATAGTTGGCTGTTTTGGGTCGCTAGTGGCACTTAAATATTTCTTGGAAACTGCATGTCCTAGTAGGTCTGAGCTTCCTGATGAAACCTTCAAGTTGCTTAAACAAATCTTGCACTTTACTAGTGAATTGTCCACCACAAACCAATTGAATTCTTCCATTCGCTCCTTTCTTATTTTTCTTTTCTTTTTTGGTAGAATCTGTAATAAACTTTTGTATAAATACGTTTAATAATTTATGTGCAAAATTAGTTGTACCTTTTCGAAACAGTCCTCTTCTCAATGCCTACAATATCTTCTTTGGATCTGGAAAAACAATAATATATTATTATTCCCATATTACATACAAACTTATTAAACATATATGTTAGTTAAAAATCATTTACCTTTTCGATAGCGTTCTATAATCCTTTTGTTTAGAAGAAAGTTTTTCGATGGTAATATTTTGCTCTTTTTTATATAAATTCAAAAATGTGTAGTTTACTTCCAGAAAGTTTTTAATTTTTAAAATTTTTGTCTTTTATTGAATTTCACAGTTATAATTTTACCTAAAACCGTTTTCGTATTATTATAGTAGTCTCTTTCTGCTCTTAGTGATTGATGTACTTATACCTTAATAAGTATATTTGCATATCCAAAAAAATAAAAAAACTTTACTTGCCAGATAAAGTGTTATAAAATTGATGCCAGATTAGATTAAAGTTTAGAGTAAATTTATTGACGAGATTAAATCGTCAAAACTAAAGTAACTCTACCTTAAAAATCGTCAATCGTCATTTTAGTTAATTCATCCTAAAAAATCTTCAAACTGACGTAAAATCGTCAGATCTAACGACCCTGCTTATAAGCGTGTTTTTCTTTTATGCAATTATTTCTTATAAGAAACGTATTTCCTATAAAAGTTTACCTACACTGAAAGAAAAAATGTTCTTTATATGTGAAACATTGATAACAAATGCTGTTTTTTTATATTAAAACGTATGTTTTAGAGATTAATACTTTTTATTGAACATTATAAAAATTTAACATAAGAAACAAAATACATTGGTAAAACTTAACTCAAAGAAATAAAATAAACATTCAATTTATGTTATTAATTATTTACATTAATACATTTACATATGTACAGTGGCTCACAGCTTATTTTATGCACTGCATATTTTAATTTTTTAAGTCCTGTAACAATAAAACCAGTAAGAATTAAAAAAAGAAATTGGTATCATTTAATAGATAAAAGGGCTTAATTTAACAAGAAAACTTCAATTTTTAAAAAATTAAGATTTAATTATCCTAAAAGTAAAACAAATAAAAAATACAGCTTTTTTCATATCACAGCTTATTTTATGCGGTAACCTTAAGTATTGAAAACTTTCAAGTTGTGTTTGCTAATTTATATTTTTAATACTTTGCCTGATACACTTTATTGTCTATAACAGGCTTAAGACGGTTTGGTATAGATGCAACTAGTTTTCGCGATGAATTGGGCGAAATATTCTATCACTCCAATTCTTTTAGGCTATTTTTGCTTAAAAACTCGTGTTGCCTTATGTTTCTTCCAAAATGGACCATAGATTTTTAATGACATTGAGGCTTGGTGACTGAGGTGGCGTAATCATCAAGTAAGGGTAGTTATAAATTGACCAAAACTTTACAATTCCCAATTTATGTTTCGGATCGTTATCCTGATAAAATCGAAAATTTGATCTTATACCCAGATTCTTTGCATTTTGCAACAAATTGTCCTTTAAAATTTGAAGATACTTATTTTGTCAATGGTTGTTTCAATAAACTCTAAACTCTCAGTACCAATAGTCGACATACAGGCCCAAATCATGACGCTGCCACCACCATGCTTACCTGTTGCCTTTAAATATTCTTTATTAAGCTCGGTGTTAGGTTTTTTCCATACGTAGGACTTATCATCGGAGCGGAATTTATTAAATTTGGATTTATCGGTTAAGATAACTGCATTCCAAATCGATGCGTCTTTGGAATCGTGTTCTACAGTGAAGTTGAGACTGCATATTTTGATTTTTGCGCTAATGGAAGGCTTCTTACGTGCAACTCGACCATTAGAATCATGGTGATGAAGAACACACTGAAAAGTTTCAACGCAGCAATGTTTGCCTATGTCATATTGAATATCGAAAGTCAGTTTGGGAGCTGAGAGCCCTGTATTTGCTTAAAATTTTTTGACAATATAACGCTCATCATGTTTATTAAAAATTTTATTTGGTGCTTATCTACATTTGTTAATTAAACGGTTTTCACGAACGAAGCACTTGATAATTTGTTGCGACGTCTAAGTTTTTTTATTCATCATTTCAACTATTTTCCGCTGCGAGTGACCGTTTTTAAAATGATAATCGTGGTAAACTATGGCATCTTCCCATATTTGGTGCATTTAACAAAAATAAACTTGGCAAGTCTCGAGTAGTGTGGCACGCAGCAGCAAAATCAAACCGCCTATATTTAATCTCGTTTTTATAATTGGGCCTGATCTGCTTGCTTCATTACCAGCAATTTATTTTCATTTCGCCAAAGACCAATCGCGATATGCAGGGACATTGAAGAAATGTTCCGTCAAATACTTATACGCCCAGAAGACAGAGATGTAAAACGTTTTTTATGGCCTGATTGTGATCACACGAAGGATCCCGAAATGTATATTATAGACGTTATTTCCTGCAGGTGCTCAAGCCATAAAAGAAAACCGTTATGTGGATTAATTCTGGTATTCAGTTGACAATCCTGAAGAAGCCATTAATTTGATAAAAGATAAAGATAAACAAAGTTTTTCATATATTTCTACTATCTATCTCCATATATATATATATATATATATATGGAGATAGATAGTAGAAATATATGAAAAACTTTGTTTATATAATTAATGAAATTTAGAACATATTTAAATAACCAAAAATAAAGTTCGTTAATGTCATGTAAGTTTAATAATATATCTTTGGCACTATCAATATCATCGATATTGGCAGCAAAAGGATATATATTTTCAGTGGCTTATATAATTCCAAAATTCTTGCAATTACTGACTCTAACGAAACCACCTTGTTTGGGATGGGTGAAGCATCTTTTTTGTATGTCTAAAAATTGATTATTTCGTTTTGGACTATTGTGAATATAATTATAAATGTTTCTTGCAAGAGATTCAACTTTTGAAGGTAGTTTTAAGGAAGCATAGGAAGAACATAGCATATGCATTTAAATACTACCAAATAAGGTATTTCGTTCTTAAACAATTTTGCTACAGAAAGGTTTTTGCCAGTCATGTTATTTGCTCCATTGGCAGCAAAACCAATTATGTTTTTCTTCAAATTAATTTTATGGTCTTTAAGATAGTCAGTAATACAATTATATAACGATAATGCATCACAATTTGTTACTTGAATAAGTCCAAAAAAAAAGTCTCTTACTTCAAAATTTAAGACATACAGATCAGAGAACTGCAAGAGTGTCTGTTTTTAATACTCTAAGTATACTCATCTTAAATGCGGTTGCGGTGCGATCGCCATCGCATTTCTTAAGTGCGAGTATTTACTATACCCATTCCATTTGATTATAAGTGCCTACTATACTCAAGTAAAATGTTTGCGATGCTGGCTTTATTTTATTCGTACTCATACTCACAACAAACACCAAGAGAGAGATTTTAACGTGTGTAGTGAGAGGAAAACAGAGTTATAAGATCAGAATTATTAAATCAAACACAAAATAAATTTAATAGAACCCCTAAAATTCGCCATATCTTCATTTATTAAAAACACAACAAAAATTTACTAATAACTCAAGAATAGTTCATTGTTTATTATACTACGTTTTTGTTAGGGTTTTTTTTAAGTCACACAGGAGAGAAATTTAAAAATTTTATTCGCTAAGCAAATAGATTTTTAAAATTAATAAATAGGTAAAAATGTAAACTAAAAACTTTATTTTATTTATTATTATTTATGAGGTCTATGTCTGTTCATTCAATGCAATATTAAATAAATATTAAAAATAATTTTCCTTTTATTCACGGATTCATTTTATCATTTTGTTTTCCTAAATACCGTTAGTAGCACGTTTATGACAACAAGGCGCATAAACTGAAAATAATTGTTCATAAAAAACAGCAAGAAAATAAGTATACCTGTTTTAAATAGTGTACAAAAGCTGTGCCTTTAAGCGGTTTTTATTGCATTTTATTCATTAAATATGTGTTGTATTTCATACCTATGAAAACGGTTGTTGTCTGTTTTTCTGCTTATAATGTTTAAGCAATAGATTTGATCAAATTTTGTTTTTTTTTATTGTTTATAAATAGATCTGCATACAATGCAGTATTTCATAAAACGGCAGTAAAAAACTTTAATAGGGTATAAATGTGGCAACGTTGCTTACAAATAAAGAGAATTAAAAAATTCTCGCGTACGAGTATAAAAAATACTTAAAATTTTGATTGCGATATTTTTGATACTCGTTTTTACAGGATGGGTAAAATAAACACCGCAACTTTTTATTGCGGTGTTTAAAATACTCGAGTATGAAAAGTATAGAGTAAGTATGCGTACACCGAGAGTAAGTATGCGGCACCGAGTATACAGAGGCGACACGAGAATATAGTCATCTCGTTTTTTCTATGCATCTCTTTCTTGACATCCTATCGACTACTACAAAACAAAATTGAAGTGGATAGGATGTCAAGAAAGAGATGCATAGAAAAAAAGAGATGACTATATTCTCGTGTCGCCTCTGTATGCTTAGTGGTATGCGGTGTACTCGTGCAGTTCTCTGATACATATATGCTTTACATAAATGCTTTACATATACATAAATGCTTTATGTTGCTTATGTCTGTGGATTCGTCCACGCAAATAGAGAACTTATTTGTATGCATATGTATATTAACAGATTACTTTAAGTTGTTCTGTTCCAATTACGTTTTTAATAACTTGTGTTGATTTACATCTTCCCATAGCTAAGTTTTGAGCGATATGTGAGTCTGAGAAACAGCTTTTCATTAATTTTGTTAACTGATCCACAGATGAAAAAGCAACATTGTGTTTAGCCAAAAATAAAGAAATTATAATTTCTGCCTCTTTCACTTTGATTTTTGGATCGATATAAGCAGATGAAATAGTTGGCTGTTTTGGGTCGCTAGTGGCACTTAAATATTTCTTGGAAACTGCATGTCCTAGTAGGTCTGAGCTTCCTGATGAAACCTTCAAGTTGCTTAAACAAATCTTGCACTTTACTAGTGAATTGTCCACCACAAACCAATTGAATTCTTCCATTCGCTCCTTTCTTATTTTTCTTTTCTTTTTTGGTAGAATCTGTAATAAACTTTTGTATAAATACGTTTAATAATTTATGTGCAAAATTAGTTGTACCTTTTCGAAACAGTCCTCTTCTCAATGCCAACAATATCTTCTTTGGATCTGGAAAAACAATAATATATTATTATTCCCATATTACATACAAACTTATTAAACATATATGTTAGTTAAAAATCATTTACCTTTTCGATAGCGTTCTATAATCCTTTTGTTTAGAAGAAAGTTTTTCGATGGTAATATTTTGCTCTTTTTTATATAAATTCAAAAATGTGTAGTTTACTTCCAGAAAGTTTTTAATTTTTAAAATTTTTGTCTTTTATTGAATTTCACAGTTATAATTTTACCTAAAACCGTTTTCGTATTATTATAGTAGTCTCTTTCTGCTCTTAGTGATTGATGTACTTATACCTTAATAAGTATATTTGCATATCCAAAAAAATAAAAAAACTTTACTTGCCAGATAAAGTGTTATAAAATTGATGCCAGATTAGATTAAAGTTTAGAGTAAATTTATTGACGAGATTAAATCGTCAAAACTAAAGTAACTCTACCTTAAAAATCGTCAATCGTCATTTTAGTTAATTCATCCTAAAAAATCTTCAAACTGACGTAAAATCGTCAGATCTAACGACCCTGCTTATAAGCGTGTTTTTCTTTTATGCAATTATTTCTTATAAGAAACGTATTTCCTATAAAAGTTTACCTACACTGAAAGAAAAAATGTTCTTTATATGTGAAACATTGATAACAAATGCTGTTTTTTTATATTAAAACGTATGTTTTAGAGATTAATACTTTTTATTGAACATTATAAAAATTTAACATAAGAAACAAAATACATTGGTAAAACTTAACTCAAAGAAATAAAATAAACATTCAATTTATGTTATTAATTATGAACATTAATACATTTACATATGTACAGTGGCTCACAGCTTATTTTATGCACTGCATATTTTAATTTTTTAAGTCCTGTAACAATAAAACCAGTAAGAATTAAAAAAAGAAATTGGTATCATTTAATAGATAAAAGGGCTTAATTTAACAAGAAAACTTCAATTTTTAAAAAATTAAGATTTAATTATCCTAAAAGTAAAACAAATAAAAAATACAGCTTTTTTCATATCACAGCTTATTTTATGCGGTAACCTTAAGTATTGAAAACTTTCAAGTTGTGTTTGCTAATTTATATTTTTAATACTTTGTCTGATACACTTTATTGTCTATAACAGGCTTAAGACGGTTTGGTATAGATGCAACTAGTTTTCGCGATGAATTGGGCGAAATATTCTATCACTCCAATTCTTTTAGGCTATTTTTGCTTAAAAACTCGTGTTGCCTTATGTTTCTTCCAAAATGGACCATAGATTTTTAATGACATTGAGGCTTGGTGACTGAGGTGGCATAATCATCAAGTAAGGGTAGTTATAAATTGACCAAAACTTTACAATTCCCAATTTATGTTTCGGATCGTTATCCTGATAAAATCGAAAATTTGATCTTATACCCAGATTCTTTGCATTTTGCAACAAATTGTCCTTTAAAATTTGAAGATACTTATTTTGTCAATGGTTGTTTCAATAAACTCTAAACTCTCAGTACCAATAGTCGACATACAGGCCCAAATCATGACGCTGCCACCACCATGCTTACCTGTTGCCTATAAATATTCTTTATTAAGCTCGGTGTTAGGTTTTTTCCATACGTAGGACTTATCATCGGAGCGGAATTTATTAAATTTGGATTTATCGGTTAAGATAACTGCATTCCAAATCGATGCGTCTTTGGAATCGTGTTCTACAGTGAAGTTGAGACTGCATATTTTGATTTTTGCGCTAATGGAAGGCTTCTTACGTGCAACTCGACCATTAGAATCATGGTGACGAAGAACACACTGAAAAGTTTCAACGCAGCAATGTTTGCCTATGTCATATTGAATATCGAAAGTCAGTTTGGGAGCTGAGAGCCCTGTATTTGCTTAAAATTTTTTGACAATATAACGCTCATCATGTTTATTAAAAATTTTATTTGGTGCTTATCTACATTTGTTAATTAAACGGTTTTCACGAACGAAGCACTTGATAATTTGTTGCGACGTCTAAGTTTTTTTATTCATCATTTCAACTATTTTCCGCTGCGAGTGACCGTTTTTAAAATGATAATCGTGGTAAACTATGGCATCTTCCCATATTTGGTGCATTTAACAAAAATAAACTTGGCAAGTCTCGAGTAGTGTGGCACGCAGCAGCAAAATCAAACCGCCTATATTTAATCTCGTTTTTATAATTGGGCCTGATCTGCTTGCTTCATTACCAGCAATTTTATTTTCATTTCGCCAAAGACCAATCGCGATATGCAGGGACATTGAAGAAATGTTCCGTCAAATACTTATACGCCCAGAAGACAGAGATGTAAAACGTTTTTTATGGCCTGATTGTGATCACACGAAGGATCCCGAAATGTATATTATGGACGTTATTTCCTGCAGGTGCTCAAGCCATAAAAGAAAACCGTTATGTGGATTAATTCTGGTATTCAGTTGACAATCCTGAAGAAGCCATTAATTTGATAAAAGAGGTAAAATACATACATCTACAAGGTGGCTTTAATATAAGAAATTTGATTTCCAATGACCAACGTGTTGTAAATGCAGTTTCTGATAGCTGTTCTATTAGTAAGAAACGTTTAAATCTTTGCAAAGAATCACAAGTCGAAAAAGTCCTAGGAATATTTTGGGAGCATCAAATGTAATAGCATCCTCCTATTACATTCAAAACTTCTTCAAGGCTTATGAAAAGCGAAAATTTAAAAAATAAAAAAACACTAACTAAACGCGAATTGCATTGACTAGAGATGTCAATTTATGACCTTCTAGGTCTTATAGGTAATATTGTAATGTACGTAAAAATATTACTTCAAGAAGTATGGCGATCGAAGGTAGACTGGGACGAAGAAATCTCTCAAGATTTAATGCGCAAATGGACCGAGTGGAAAATTTTTCTGCCAAACATTGAAAACGTTCGAATTCCTGGGTGTTATTTACAAACTCACCATACTTATGACGAAGTTCAACTACACACATTTGTAGATGCAAGCAAAGACGGCAGCGTTGTCAACTTTGAAATTTCAAAACGCACCAAAGTGGCGAAAAAAATGCACCATTTAAGAGAAAACGCACCAAGTTTTAGAATTTCTTTTTTATTTAAAGTCTTTAATGATTTAGTTTTTCAAAAAAAGTGTAATTTTTTTGTATTAAGAATATAACAATAAAGCAGTCTTAAAGTTCAAGGTTTTTATAAACAAACAAAATTAAAAATAAAACTTAACTAAAATAAAAAAATAAACAAATATCTTTGTGTTAATTTGTACTAGAAATACATTTTTTTCATATATTGCATACACAACTTTTGAAATAAACAACAGCGATCATTCATAAAAAAATATTTCTGTATAATTGCATACATACAGTTTAATAAGTAAAATTGCCCTACAAAATTCATTTTATTAAAGGCTTATAAATGCAAGAAAAAAAAATTATGAATAATTTTTAATTACATCGACTAATGGGACACCCTTTAACTTCTAAATCCAAATTTTATACATGTTGTTATAGAGGACTCAGCAATTCAGGTTCGTTGCAAATTTCAAGCGTCTGTCTACAACTGTCAAAAAGTATGGCCATATACATCAAATTAAGTGAACTATAGGCGCGCCCGTTAGTTTATAATTTTTAGTGTTAATGCTTTTTACTATATCGGCCATAGCAACCGACATTCTGTACAATTTACAAGCGTTTGTCTAAAACGGTTCAAAACATAGGCCCATATAAGTAAATTTACATCAATTATGGGGCCACCCTTTAATTTTTAGGTTTATTTTTGTATAAATTTTTGTTATTGGGAGCCATAGTAATGCACTGTAATTTTATATTTTACAGAATCATCCTTTAATTTTTAAGATTATGAACTGCTTATTAAAGGGGTCCAATCTGTAGGCATAATACCAACAATTTTCAAAATCGGTTCAGAAATGACTGAGTTCTGTAGGCACAAACATAAAAAAGCAACATTCAGTCGAATTGTATAACCTCCTTTTTCTGAAGTCAGTTAACTGATCACGACAAAATTCTGCTTTTGCTAAGCTGTTTAACAGATACGACAGCAGCCTTTACTACAAAAACAATGACCATGAAAATCTAAAAGGGATAGTATATTCCATACAGTAAAATGTTTCTTTTTTAACATAACATAAATTAATACAATACAATACGGTTTCATTTTGTTCTTATGATTTGGTACGTCTTAAACGAAATGGTTTTAAAACAGGTGTATTTTTTGTACAAAAAAAATTAAAAAAAGCACCAAAATTAAAAAAAAAACGCACCACGCACCAACACGTGAAATTTTCGCACAAAAAATTCGAAAAAGCACCCAAAATGGTGCGAAACGCTGCACAGCAAACACCAAGAGAGAGATTTTAACGTGTGAAAAAAACAGAGTTATTAGATCAGAATTATTAAATCAAACACAATATCAAATGTCGCCAATGTCTAAATTAGCTAACATACATACTTCTTTGAAATTATGAAATGTTATTTAATATATAACAGAAAATAAATTAAATAGAACCTATAAAATTCGCCATATTTTCATTTATTAAAAATACAACAAGAGTTTACTAATAACTCAAGAATAGTTCTTTGTTTATTATATTACGTTTTTGTTAGGGTTTTTTTTAAGTCACACAGGATAGAAATTTAAAAATTCTATTCTTTAAGCAAATAGATTTTTAAATTAATTAATTAATAAATATATTTATCAAAATAAAATATGTAAACTAAAAACTTTATTGCAATTTATTATTTATGAGATCTAATGAGATTCAATCAATGCAATATTACATCTGCGTATATATAGTTTTGTTTAGAACTAAAAAAATTAAGAATTTCCTTTTATTCACGGATTCGAAAAATAAATTTATTTTATTTTTTATCATTTTGTTTTCCTAATACCGTTAGAAGCACGTTTATGACAACAAGGGGCATACACTGAAAATATTTGAACATAAAAAACAGCAACAAAATAAGTATACCTGCTTTAATAGTGTACAACAGCTGTGCCTTTAATATACCCACAACAAAAAACACTTACAAGAATAGGTAAATTAAACACCGCAACTTTTTATTGCGGTGTTTAAAATACTCGAGTATGAAAAATATAGCGTAAATATGCGGTATACTCATGGTAGCGGTGTACTCGTGCCGTTCTCTGAACTGCCAGGAATATCGCCACACTTAAACTTACTGTAAGTTGCCTCCAGTTTGTAATGTAGTAGTAGTTTTATTTGTAGTATTTAGAATACTTTCAATTTTACAATTATAATATTTTTTATAACAAAATTTTCGTTTTTTTCTTCTTTTTTTTAATTTACAATATTTCGTTTAATAAAATTCTTCTTTTAAATTCGTTAATATTTGTTGCATTTTTAGTATCATCCGGAAGCATGTTGTAGTGATGTAACCCTTTATGGAATAGTGACCTCTGCATTGATGTTGTTGTTTTTCTTGGTAGTCTAAAGTTGTTATCATTTCTCAAGCGGTATGGATGTATTTCTCCTACATATTTTAGTTGTTCAATTAGGTATTGGGGTGCATTTCCAATTTTCATTTTCTGTATAAAAACTAGCGTGTTCATTTCTAATCTTTGTTTTACATTGAGCCATTTAAGTATATTAAGCATTCCTTCTATCGGTGTATATATATTACTTTTTAATATTGAACGCATTCCTTTATTCTGTAGTTTTTGGATTCTATCAATTTGTGTTTCTGTGCAGCACGTATATAAAACTGTTGAGCCAAATTCAAAATGTGGTTTTATCATTGTGTTGTAAATATTAATTGCGGTGATTATAGACACTTTATTACGTATCCGTTTAAAAAAACCAATTTTTTTGCAAATATACTCTATATGTTCACTAAACTTTAATTTGTTATCAATTATAAATCCAAGGTATTTTATTTGCCTAACTTTTTCAATTATCTGATTGTTTATCTTAAAAACTGTATCATTGTCCATATTTATTTGCATAAGCTTTGTTTTATCTTCATTTAATTTTAATTTATTCATTTACAACCATTCATTAACATTATCCATATTATGTATCATGTTGTCATAACATTGCTGATCTGTATCTCCTTCTGTAAATATTAGTGTATCATCAGCATATAATATTATTTCACTTTTTTGAAGCATTTTTGGCATATCGTTTATATATATAATAAATAGCAATGCTCCAAGTATTGATCCTTGAGGTACACCGTATTCGTTATTTGCATGTCCCGACCTTACGTTATTCACTTTCACCATTTGTTTTCTACCCGTTAAGTATGATTTAAACCACATTAGTTCATTTTCTTGTATTCCACAATTATAAAGTTTCTGTAATAAAATGTCACGATCAATTGTCTCGAAAGCTTTTTTGATGTCCAAAAAAATAGCCATAATCCTCCTGGTCCGTTTCACATATTTCCATTTATTAATAACATAATTTAATGTTGCTTCACATGAAAAGTTTTTTCTAAATCCAGATTGGTATTTTGAAAATATATTGTTTTTCTCAAAATATTCTTCAAGTTGCTGTTGTACTACTTTTTCAATAATTTTTTCACAAGTCTTTAAAGTATTTATTAGCCTAAATTCTTCACATTTTTTTGTTTTGCTGATTTTTTCTACTGGTGTTATTAATGATATTTTCCAGCTTTCCGGGAATTCTCCTTCTTCAAGCGACTTATTGATAATATTTAACAAAATGGTTCCTATGGTGTTTCAATTATCCAATATTAATTTAATCGATACTCTGTTAAAGTCAGGTTTATTATTCAAAATTTTACATATATTTTTTAGTTCTGTAAGATTTATTGCGTGAAACTTAAATTTGAAATTTATCACAGGTATTTGGTTCATGTACCGCACACTCTCAATTGAATTTATAATTGACTTAATACTGTCTATAAAATAATTGTTAAATTCATTGGCTATTACATGATATTCCTTATATTCTAATTGATTAAATATCACAGATTGTATCACATTTTGTTTTTTATTCATAACTAATTCTTTTATTTTTCTCCACATTTGCTTCTGGTCTTTGGCTTCACTAATACTCTTATTAATAAATTGGTTTTTCTCATTTTTAATTTTCGTTTCATATTTATTTCCTATTAGTTTGTAATTATTCCAGGCTTCACTTGTGTTCACTGTTTTTGCAATATAGTATTTTATATTCTTATACTTTTTAAGTTGTTTCAGATCCCTTTTGAACCATTTTTTTGTGCTATTTTGTTCCTTTATAGTTTTTTTTTATTGTAAATTTTTTAATTGTATTTTCAATGCAATTTTCGATATTATAAGTTATATTATTAACACTGTTATTTTCTCTATTAAACATTTTTTTGTTATATTTAAATATTTCTATTTCTTTCTTTGTTGATTGGTCACAGTTTTTATTTTTTATTATTATCTATATTGCTTCATGATCCGCTATTTTATTTTCATAATTGGTTTTGGCTACGATGTTTATATTATTTGTTATAACAAAGTCTATTAATGTTTTTGTATTTTCTGTTACTCTCGTATATTCAGTAATTATTTGCCTAAGTCCATTATCATTCAACGTTCGACATTAAAAAAAACCCTAACAAAAACGTAGTATAATAAACAATGAACTATTCTTGAGTTATTAGTAAATTTTTGTTGTGTTTTTAATAAATGAAGATATGGCGAATTTTAGGGGTTCTATTAAATTTATTTTGTGTTTGATTTAATAATTCTGATCTTATAACTCTGTTTTTCTCTCACTACACACGTTAAAATCTCTCTCTTGGTGTTTGTTGTGAGTATGAGTACGAATAAAATAAAGCCAGCATCGCAAACATTTTACTTGAGTATGGTAGGCACTTATACTCAAATGGAATGGGTATAGTAAATACTCGCACTTAAGAAATGCGATGGCGATCGCACCGCAACCGCATTTAAGATGAGTATACTTAGAGTATTAAAAACAGACACTCTTGCAGTTCTCTGATCTGTATGTCTTAAATTTTGAAGTAAGAGACTTTTTTTTTGGACTTATTCAAGTAACAAATTGTGATGCATTATCGTTATATAATTGTATTACTGACTATCTTAAAGACCATAAAATTAATTTGAAGAAAAACATAATTGGTTTTGCTGCCAATGGAGCAAATAACATGACTGGCAAAAACATTTCTGTAGCAAAATTGTTTAAGAACGAAATACCTTATTTGGTAGTATTTAAATGCATATGCTATGTTCTTCCTATGCTTCCTTAAAACTACCTTCAAAAGTTGAATCTCTTGCAAGAAACATTTATAATTATATTCACAATAGTCCAAAACGAAATAATCAATTTTTAGACATACAAAAAAGATGCTTCACCCATCCCAAACAAGGTGGTTTCGTTAGAGTCAGTAATTGCAAGAATTTTGGAATTATATAAGCCACTGAAAATATATATCCTTTTGCTGCCAATATCGATGATATTGATAGTGCCAAAGATATATTATTAAACTTACATGACATTAACGAACTTTATTTTTGGTTATTTAAATATGTTCTAAATTTCATTAATAATATAAACAAAGTTTTTCATATATTTCTACTATCTATCTCCATATATATATATATATATATATATATATATATATATATATATCTACATATATATAATTAGTTTAGTAGAAATATATAAAATTTTGTAATATGAAAAAAATAGGAGGAAACAAGAAAAAAACTACCATAAAACTGATGAAAATCCAATTCAATAAGAACACTGATTTTCCTTTTTTAATAAAAAAACAATTTGACAATTTTATTAAATGAACTATTTGCTACAAAGTTTCAAAGGTGTGTGTATTTTTATAAAATAATTCTGTTACAACATAAAAGAAATTTCAAGGCCTACTACAGAAATATAAATGTTGAGATTGGAAAGTGCTTTTGTTTAAAGTATATTTCCAACACTCCTCCTCAACATGTATATTTTTACAAACTAAAATTATTCTTTTAAATTTAAAAGGCTAACAAAATAATTGTGTTTTGCTTTATTTAAATTTTTCGTAAATATGTCTGCAACCATATTTTCTGTTAGACAATATTTTAAAGAGATTTCCTTATTCTTCACTACTTCTCTAATGTAATGATATTTGATATCAATATGCTTACTACGGTTGTGGAATACTGGGTTTGTTGCTAACTTTAAGGCCCCTTGATTATCCACGTTTAACTCAACACTTTCTTCGTTTAAAAAACCAAGTTCTTGCAACAATCTCCTCAAATATACCGCTTCTTTTAACGCGTTTGATATAGACATATACTCAGCTTCAGTGCTGCTTAAAGCTATGGTGGGTTGTTTTTTCGACTCCCAAGATATTGCACAATTTCCAAGAAAAAATACATATCCAGAATGCGACTTCCGGTCAGTTGTACATCCACCCCAATCTGCATCTGCATAACCTAACAGTTGATTATTTCCTTTGCAAAATTTCAATTTTCGATTTGAAGTTCCTTTCAAATATCTTAGAATATGTTTTGCAGCTACAAAATGTTCCGCATATGGATTAACATTTCTTTGTGCCAGTTTATTTACGGAATGCAGTATATCCGGTCTTGTGGTTAATGCCAAATATAATAAAGATCCAATAAGCGATTGATACAAGGAACTATCCACCTTTTTAGTCTGTTCATCGCATTTTATTTGAAAATTTGGTTCCAATGGTACGGATGATGGCTTACAATTCTCCATTTTATATTCTTGTAACAAATTTTTGATATATGATTCTTGGCTTATTTCTATATCACCTGTTTCACCATTACGTTCAACCTTCATGCCTAAAAAGTGTTCCAATAAACCTTTGTCTGAAACTTCAAATACTTCGTTAATATCACTTTTAAACTTTAATATTTCTTCCTTATCCTTGCATCCAACAATTAAATCATCGACGTAAACTGCAACAATAATCAAATTATTATTTTGCATCTTTTTATATAAACAAGGTTCGTTATCGCATCTTTTGAATCCCATTTCACACAATACTTCGTCTAATTTATGGTTCCATTCTCTTCCGGCCTGTTTTAAACCGTATATGGATTTGTGAAGACGTAAAACTTTATTTGGGTAAATTTTATTTTCAAACCCTTTTGGCTGTTGCATGTAAATTTTATCGTTTAAATTTCCATTTAAGTATGCTGTTACTACGTCTAACTGATGCAGATGCATCTCATGCTCAACTGCTAAAGCTAAAATCATTCTTATGGTTTCATATCTAATAACAGGAGAAAATGTTTCTTCGTAATTAATACCATATTTTTGACTGCAACCTTTAGCTACCAATCTTGCCTTGAAACGTTCGATTTTACCTTCGCTATTCTTCTTCAAAGTATAAACCCATTTACTATTAATAACTTTTTGGTTTTTTGGCAACTCTTGTAACGACCATGTTCCTTTTTGTTCTAATAACGAAATTTCTGTTTCCATAGCCTCTTTCCATTTACTGCTGTTTTGACTGGATAATGCCTCTTCGAAAGTTCTTGGAATTTGTTCCTCCACCGCATTATTCAGTTTTTGAGGAATCTTTCTGGGACGACCTGGCTTCCCATTTCTATAAATTTTTGGCCTACCTGGGCCACGTTTAACTGGATCATTTAATGGTACAACTTCATCAATAGAACTATTGCTATTTACTTGTTCTGCTTCTGAATATACAAAATCATCTCTATTTAAATTTCTACACATTTCCTGATTTTCAATATTTTGTGTTTGTTGCTGCTCTTTAATATTTACTTCGTTAAAAATCTCATCAAAATTAATAAAATCTTCCTTTCCGTTTTTACTTTCTTCTTCGGGCAATTTACCTTCATTGAACAAAACATTACGATGCTCAATAACTTCACGATTTTTCTTATCATATAAACGATATGCCTTAGATACACGAGAATATCCTACCATCACCATATCTGAACCCTTTGGATCGAATTTTCCCTTGGTCTTTTTTAAAACAACTGCAATTGAACCAAAAATTTTCAAATGTTTGACGCTTGGCTTACGACCTATCCATATCTCATATGGTGTTTTGCCATCTAGAGATTTTGTTGGAGACCTATTACGTAAATAAGCCGCTGTGGCCACTGCCTCAGCCCAGAGATTATGACTCAAACCAGAATCTGCTAGCATACAACGGGCCATTTCTACTATTGTGCGGTTAACCCTTTCTGCCACTCCATTCTGTTGTGGCGTATAAGGAACCGTGAGCTGACGTTGTATTCCGCATTGTTCTAAATAACTACTAAATTCTTTACTGAGGTATTCTCCGCCGTTGTCAGTACGAAGACATTTTATTTTGCGATTTGTTTGTCGTTCTACTAGTTCTTTAAAAATTTGAAATTTTTCAAAAACTTCGCTTTTATATTTTAAAAAATAAACAAAAACTTTTCTTGATTTGTAATCTATGAATGTCAGGAAATATTTTGATCCACCAATTGAATCAATATTTATAGGTCCACATACGTCTGAATGTATTAAATCTAATAACTCACCAGATTTAGTTTCCGATTGTTTAGGAAATTTAATGGCATGAATTTTACTAACCATACAAGTTTGACATGGGTCATCAACTTCTTTATATAATTTCATTCCGTTCACCATACTTTTCTTAGATAATTCGTACAAACTTTGGTAGTTTAAATGTCCATATCTGCGATGCCAAATTTGATTCTTTGAACGTATTGAACATAATTTTTCAGTTGGTACCTCCTGGTTAAACACGAACAGATTTTCTTCTCTTTGCGCTTTTAAAACTAATTCGCCGTAAACACCTGTAAAAACAGCTCCATTTTGATCGAATTTGATTTTGCCGCCATATTGAACAATCTTGCTGACAGATAAAAAATTTCCATTCAAATCTGGAGAATATAAAACATCTTTAAGTTCAATTTTACTATTATTAATAAAAATATTAACAGTCCCAATTCCTTCGGCAACAATTGATTTCTTATTTGCTAACATGATGTTGTTATTACATTTATTAAATTTTGAAAACAAATTACGATTTGAACACATATGACTTGTAGCTCCGCTATCAATGTACCAAGATATTGTTGTACTTACACTTTTTGATTTCACCATTGCAACTAAAGAGTACGATTTTGCTTCGTCACGTTTTGAATCACACTTGTTTGCGTAATGCCCCTTCTTACCGCATATAAAGCAATTTCCTTTCATTACCTTTGTGTTTTTCTTACTTGAACTTTTCCTGTACCGCGATTCGTTTTTTGTAGCACCAAAAGCTTGTTGAACTGTAAGTGATTCATTCTGTTGGTTTCGACGTTCTTGCTCTTCAAGTAATTTGATTTTCAGTGCTTCTAATGTTGGCAAAGAATCTCTTGTCTCCATCGCTACAGTAAAATTTTCATATTCCATCGGGAGGCTTGACAATAGGATTATGACAAGTAATTCTTCTTGTATACGTATCCCAACGTCTGCTAATTTCTCCGTAATATCACCAAAAATATTTAAATATTCAGCCATATCTTTGCTGTTCTTCATATTTAAGTTTAACAGCTTTTTGTACAAGGCAACCTTCTGCATCAGACCACTAGGTTTGTATACTTCCGCAAGTTTTTTCCAGGCATCTTTAGATTTCTTACAATTCTTGATATAATTCAGCTGGGTTGACTTTACACTTAACAAAATCGTTGCTAGGGCTATTTCGTCGTTTGATTCCCATTCCAATATTTTGTCGCGACTCCATGTTGAATCTACTTCTTCATCACCATTCACATACTTCCAAAAACCAGAATGAATTAAGACGCTTCTCATATGAATGCTCCATGTCTCATAATTCTTCTCGTCCAGTTTTTCAATTTGATATAATTATGATGATGATGCCATCTTCAGAATCTTGCACACCTTCCTTGATTAATATTTCACGAAATAGTTCTTTATCCCAAACTTTGTGTGTCTGGGCCCATAACCTGATGAAAATCCAATTCAATAAGAACACTGATTTTCCTTTTTTAATAAAAAAACAATTTGACAATTTTATTAAATGAACTATTTGCTACAAAGTTTCAAAGGTGTGTGTATTTTTATAAAATAATTCTGTTACAACATAAAAGAAATTTCAAGGCCTACTACAGAAATATAAATGTTGAATATGGAAAGTGCTTTTGTTTAAAGTATATTTCCAACAAAAACGACCGTAAGCGAATCGACCGAAACGACAAAACTGCACCCGTTAACTCCTATTCTTCTAGCAAAACCCACCCTTCAATCCACTTTGCACACTGGCAACTTTTTAATATGGGCACGACTAAGGCTCGCCGTCATGGGCGGTGGTCCGTTGCAGAGTGGGCATCCGAGGTGCAAATAAGGTTGTGCCAGTGCATGTAGTCACACTTTTTTTCTTTTACCCTATATAATGAAAATTCATAATTTATTAATTCAAAATAGAAACTTTTCATGATATTTTTCCTTTTGATTATCTTTAATATCCTGTTATTTTATAATAAGTTTATCCTGTTACTGTACAAAAAATTTCTTAATATGTAATTGAGTTCTAATACTTATATGGTTTATTGTAGTAGACATATCTGGAGTAGGCTTTTAGTACCTTTTGCTGTTTAAATTAATTTCATACTATTCAAGCGCTAGCACTGCCTTTCACCACGTAAACTAACCTAAATGGCTTCTTGCTTATGTCAAGTTTTATAACAATAGATTTCTAGGTTTAAAATCTTAATATTTATATTTTTCACTACCGGTAGGTAAACTAATATTCTCTTATAATATTATATACAATTATTTGGCACCAATTTTTTTTTTAACTTAAGGGAAGCACTGATTTTATTTCAAGGTAAGTGTTTTGTTATTTTTTTCTTTATAAATATATATATATTTTTATTTTAATTTTATTTAATCATAGGTAATGTAATGTATTTTCTATTTTAAATTTCAGTAAATATGGTTTTATTTTTATTTCATGGGAGGATTTTGAAATGGGTTTGTATTTAACGGTAAGAAAAAGTATTCCTTTTTGCCTTTTTTTTTGGAAATATTTTCAAATTTTAATGAAATTATCTTTTTTTTATTAAATCTCAGGAAATTATTTCCCTTTTTTTATATTTTAAAGGAATGTTCTTCCTTAATTTCAAAAAAATAAGCGGATTCTATTTCGAGATTTTTAATTTTTAGATAGTTATTCCAAATTTTCAGGTAAGTGTTTTATTTCTGCAGGTAAGTATTATAAATTTCAGTTAGGTATTGTAAATTTCAGGTAAGTGTTTTTTCCTTTTTTTCAGGAAATTGATTTAACTTTTCAGAAATTTGATTTAAAATTTGCCGGAAATTATTTTTCAAATTTTCAGAAATTTGTTTTAAGTTTTCAGGAAATTATTTAAAAAATTTTCAGGAAATTGTTATAAAATTTTCAGGAATTGTTTTCAAAATTTTCAGAAATTTGTTTTAAAATTTTCAGAAAATTGAGAAGACTGTATCCCGGGCTATTTTTGGTCAGATTTGTTTTCAATGCGAATAAAAAACTTATTCCATTTTTTCCCAACGTTTCGTCGGTTTTTTCCGACTTCTTCAGGGGAGTATTATTTATTATTCTAGTGACAAATTACAAGAAATGAGTTGATATTTTAATTTTAATTACGATTTATCCCTTATGATTTTACTTAGAACTTGTTTTAGTTTACATTATTGAATACATGAATAGGTAATGAAACATAATTTGAAAAATTAAAGTGTAATAATAATAAATTATGGACAGCACGACACATTAAAATATGTATGTATATAAATTAGTCAACGAAAAAATAATAGTGTCACAGAAAAAAAGTCTTTTAGTCAAACAAATATCACAGAACTTTAGTTTTATATTATTGCTAGGAAATATTGAAGTTTGGTGTTGTCTTTGTCTTCTTTAGTGTTTATTGATTTCTTTATACGTTGTTGTATTCTCAAGCTGTCGAGAGTATATCTTTTGTTTTCTTTTTTCTCTGGCTAGTATCTTTACAACGTCAAAATCTATAATGTGTCCAGTTTCTTTTGCATGTTGTGCTAATGCTGTTGTCTCCTTTCCTTTTTTAATGTCTGCTTGATGCTCTAAAATTCTTGTTCCAAGCTTTCTCTTTGTTGTTCCAACGTATACTTTGTTACACCTTTCCCTTTCATTTCCTTGGCAGGTTATTTCATAAACGACATTATTTAATCTATTCTTGCCTACATTAGATGTTTTTTGCGTAAACAAGTGGCTCAGTGTTTTGTTTGATCTATATGTAAATATTGTTTTTTCATCGTTTATCATATGCTTCAATGCTTTGTTCTCTGTTAGTTTTGGAACATATGGTACACTGTAAAAAATTTTTTCCATCGTTTGATTATTTCCAGTATTATTTTTTTCTTTTTTTTTAAACACTTATTTACCAAGTTATTTGTCACATTATTGGGTAGCTATTCTTTGTCAATATATTCTTTATTTTGTTGATGTCGTTTTTAAATCTTTTGTCGCTAATATTAAGAATTTTATTTATTAAATTTATAGCTGTATTTATTTTAACATGTTTTGATTGGGTTGAATGATAATTTATTAAACTTACAGATGCGGTTTTCTTAGCATACCAAATTGTTCTCAAATTTTCAGAAAATTGTTTTAAATTTTCAAAAAATTGTTTCTAAATTTTCAGGAAATTATTTTAAAAATTTCAGGAAATTGTTAAAAAATTTTCAGGAATTGTTTTAAAATTTTCAGAAATTTGTTTTAAAAGTTTCAGAAAATTGTTTTTATTTTTAGGAAAATTGCTTTTAAGTTCCGATAATGATTTTCAAATTTCAGGAGTTGTTTTCAAAATTTCAGGATTTTTTTTTAAATTCCCAGGAAGGACAACTAGGCAAATTTTCAATACGGATTTTACATAAGCAAATATTTGGATGATTGATTTTAGAATTTTGAAGAAAAAAAATTCTGGAATTTTGAATTTTTATCGAATGTTGTAAAACTTGGTCTATTGTTGTGCTTCAAATTGAGCGAAGCGAGATGCTTGCTAAAAATCTTGTGTGCCCAAAACACACGTGGTCAAATGTAAGTTGAACGTTTTCTGTTTTATAAGGCAAAGAAAACGTACAAAAGAAACTTAAAAAAACGGACACCGGGAAAAACTAGATTTAAATTTCCCGAGTTCAAGTACATTGGCTCAATTAATAATATAATTGTATATAACACTAACTACTTTTACTTATCTTAGAGGGTTAAAGCTGATGATGATGTGGGCTATTGCAGAATTTTAGTGAATCCTGGTGCATTGTGTCATTATTAGATTTTGGTGTTGATGTGGTTTCAAGATGAACGTCTGACAATGCTATTGTTGTTATTGCTGCTTTTTTTCCGATAATAGCTCTTTGTTGTAGTTGGAGTGATAAGTTGTTAGTTGTTGTTGTTGTTGCTGTTAGGTGCTGTTCGTAATTTGCTGTTGTTTGCTGCCTAAATTTGTTGTTGTTGCTGTTTTGTGCTGTTATGAATTTGCTGTTGTTTTTAAATTGTGGCTCGTTGTTGTGCAAACTGCTGTTAATATTTTTTTTAACATTAAAGGAAACTTAAATGATGGTTGGATAATTTGCGGTTTCTGATAATGGTAATTGTGTTATGAGGCTAACGGTTGTTGTTGTTGAATAATAACCGCAAATAACGGCTGATGCCAATTTTTGTTGTTGTTATTACGGGACTATAGATGTAGCTATATGCCGCGGTACATTGTAGCTGTTGTTAGAAATCTGGTATGTAATTGTGGTGTTAGATATTGTTATATAAGATGGCCTGCCGAACCTTACATGTGGTGTAACCGTTTCTTGGTGGTGGCTTGCGTACGTTTTAGCGAGTTCCATGGTCTTACGTATATACTTATTTTATGGTACTATTGACTTTATTGGGGACGCTGTCGCTATTGATATTTTCGATGCTGTGCGCGACCATCTGCTCTATCTTGCCTTATTTTGGCCGGACTTATATACTTAACACGTTACTATGCTGCCGTTAAATTTCTTTGTCACTAACGAGAGCGTTTACCTACTGATGGACTCGGCCGTAACAGACCCTTAAACGCAACCCGTATACCACTCAACCGGTTCACGCCACGAGTCGTTTAGGGTTTTGTTATTTTTTTCTTATGGTTATTCTTTCAACCTTTTATAAATTTTAGCCTCACACTATGTTTATTACGACTAATCTAATGTTTCGTTCACAATCACCATTCTTTTCTATGCCAAATTGAAACCGAATGTACTTTAGTATAAACACTCTTTAAAAATAAGCTCACCATACTTACAATACTGCTTGGTTCAAGTTCACAATCAAAAGGACCGGAAATAGCCATTTCATTTGGTATTTACATTTTGACATTTCTTGTGCATTAGTGTTGCATTTTAAACGTAGTGTTGCATTTTAAACGTAGTATTTTTTATTCTTATGGTTGCCGTATTGTCGGTATTAACCGCTGTGTTTATACGTAAAAATACTGTGTTGCAACAGGCGACACAGTACAAAAGAGGATTTTATAACTAATTGCAGTTTAAATCAAATTGATTTTGGAGAATATAAAAATCATCTTAAAAGCGATGACATATATCTTGGTGTGTATATTAAAGAGAAGATAATACATTGTAAAGTTGATAGTAAAATTTATAATGAATTTGTTGATAATCGTGTATCTTTTTATATTGAATTATGTTATCAAGTAAAAAAAAGATTTGATTTTGATGACACGGTGTTGCAAAACTTAAAATTAATTTCACCCTCGATGATTTTAAATAAAAATGATAATATTATTCCCTTATTGAAAAGCTTTCCGAATTTGGAGAACTAAGGTTGAAAGCTCCCTAAATATAAACATGTTTTGGAAAAAAATTAATGTAATAAAGTTACTAAATAATAAACCTGCATTTCCCAATATATGTGAATTAGTAAATAATTTAATGGCCCTACGCAATTCATCAGCTAACGTTGAAAGAATATTTAGCGAAATAAATCTTAACAAAACTAAGATTAGTAATCGGTTAGAAACAAAAACTCTGGAAGGAATTTTGCTATCAAAAGATTTTTTTAAAAATAACTCTTCAGAAAGTTACAATGTTAAAATTTCTAATAATACTGTAAGAAGCCATAATACTATATATATTTATAGAGTTAGTAAAACACATATGTATGTATGTACGTAAAGTTTGCTTTAAATATTAATATGTATTACATTTGGATGTATAAGTATTACAAATTCTATATTTTTTTGTTTTGTATCATTTTATACTTAATATCTTTTTATGTTTTGATAAAGGAATTGATCCGATGTTTTTATATGACGATTTTTTTCAAAACTTATGACGATTTTTTTCTCAATTTTTTAAGATAATTTGAAAAAAAAACATCTAATATCTCTGCTTACAAGAAACATTATAGCAAAATTTTACAATTTTCTTATATCCGTTATGTACTGTATATTAGCCAGCCAATTTTAGTACATACAGCAACTGGTTTGTAAAAACCACCTTGTTTAATTTTTGTTGAAATTCCTAAATCAAAATTGTTAAGACCAATTAAAATCTTTGGAACCGCTTCTTTATAACTTTTAATTGACAAATTTTTTAGGTAAGGAAACATCTGAGACAGCCTTTCATAATCCAACGATTGTGTAGGTAAGCTTAATGGCTTCACTGTGTTGAACGTTAATGGGAATTAATTTTTTATTTCCGCCTAAAATTTCAATTTTTAGTTTTTGTGAACTATTCTCACATCTTTCCATACCTCCGATCCATTTTAGGCACAAGGGACTAGCAGACCCATTAATACCCAGGTCATCCATCAAACTTTTATCCATTAAAGTAATAGAAGATCCCTCGTCAATAAACGCAAATGTTTCAACTTTTTTCTTCTTACCGTACACTGTAATCGGTATTATTTTAAATAAAACTTGCTTTAATTTTCCTCTATGAGCATTAACAGCGCTACTGTTGTTTAAAGTATGCATTTTGTTTACATCTTCAACAGTATTTTTGTTGTCATTATTACAGTTACTTGCCTCCTCGTGAGAATAGCGATGTAAAGAATATGATGATAATACTGACACCCCTCTACACCGCACTTAGTCTTTTTAATGCATACACCATGATGCTTACACAAACAAATTTTACATAGCTTATGTTTTCGTACCATATTCCATTTGTCACCGCGACTGAGGGAAAGAAACTTTTGGCAATTCACAATTGTTCTGCAGTTTTTTTTTGTTACAAGCAAACCATTTTCTATCTTCGTTGTGTGTATGAACATAAGCTTTGCTGTTATTTACAGTGTGTGGTTTATTTTTAACGTTATTAGCAGGGTTTTCAACTGTTATATAAGTCGCAGAAACTTCTATTTTAAATATCCAATTAAAATATTCGTACAGATTGGGATTTTTATTTTGATTGGTCAGCTGTATTTTTTCAGCGCCCCATTGTAATTGATATGACGGTGGTAATTTTTGTATTAATTCTTGTAGAAGTGAAGAATTATTTATTTCATCACATAAGTTAGCGGCTTCGATGGTTGCTATTAGACTCTTAACATTAACAGCAACTGTACTAAATGAGGGTAAGTAGTTTTCATTAATGTATGGTGTATTTTTTATTTGATTTTTAATAGAATTTATAATATTTTCAGGTTGGTTATATAATAACTTTAGTATTGACATAACCAAAGAAACGTTTGACGGATGTACTAGTACATGTTGGACCTTTTTTAAGGTGTCTTCACCTAGAGAAGTTTGTAACCTGATGAGGTTTTCAGTATCTGTATAGCCGCATACTTTCGTGGACCATTCAAAGGTTGAAGAAAATAATGGCCATTCTTCTGGTTGACCAGTAAAAAGCGGCAGCTCTTTTGGCAGAGAATGTCAAGCTTGAAGCTGTTCTTGACTAAAGTGTCGACTATAATTATGAGTATGAGTTAAAACTGTTTGTTGTGTTTACGTTTGGTGCATTAAGATTTAAATTATTTTGTGTAAAATAGCCGCAAGGTACCGTCATATTTGGACGTGAATAACATAAATTTGCATTAGACGTATTTGTTACTAAAAAATGTTACTAATAATGGTTCATATAGTACTGATTATAAGTGAGGCTGCAATCGCTGTCGAAAGCCACTGTTCGTGGCGGAACCCAAAACAAATGTTTAAAAGATAGGTACAGTAGACGATATTGTGGCAGCATCTGGAAAATTAGGCTGAATATATGAACAAGTAGGGCGTGGTTGTGTACTATATACTCTGCATGAATTACTATTACTAGTTTTAATATATGCTGGCATACTTAAATAAATATTCTCATTAGGTAGCTGTGATGCTGCTTGTATAGTTTTATTTTTAACAACATTTTGAGGAGCAGGTACAGGTCCGGAATGTGAAGCTTCGGGAACCTTTGGAACTTCCTTAAGCCATTCATGCACCGAGATCGATTTACCAGAAGAAGATCACTTTTATTTTCTGCTTGTTGTTGCATAAGGCTGTATTTTTTTTAGAAATAAATTCAAGATTAACAGCTCGTTCCTCTTCAAGACGTTTTAGCTCTAGCTCTAGTAGACGGCCTTGTGATTTATTAGAACGTTTTGATGCTTGAGTAGTGGCAATTTTTACAGATTTAGCTGTGGCTAAATTAGCCGGCAATTGAATGCAATCTTGGCATTTATAGGTTATGTCTGAATTTTGTCTTGTGACGTTTAAACATGTTTTATGCTAACTTTTTTTGCACTTTATGTAAATTATCATTTCTTGGTTAAGGGGACTAGAACAAAGTAGACAATCTTGTTGACCCTGTAAATCTATTTGTACTTACTGTGAGATTGGCAAGTTCGGACGTTATTAGGTACCTCAATAAAAATTTGCAGGAAGAAAGTAACCTCCTGTAACCTGTCGCCACAGATAATTAAGCTGACCGCAAGAAGAATTTAAATTTGGTAGGGGAGGAAATCGCTTCTTATAATATAATACAATTTATTGAATTCTGGTTTTCGTATATTATAATTTTTATAAATAATTCAAATTAGGAAATAATTATAAACATTTAGTAAATATACTTTATAAAAAATTATCTTGCTTTTTGGTACGGAAACCAATAGAGTTTTTATCATATGTTAATTATTAGTATTAATCAGTTCCAACACTTGAATTGGAACCGTACTAATTGTTTTTTTTATTTTATCTTCAAGCACTTGTAACTTGAAGACAATGAATCAGAAAATTAAATACTCAAGAATTATTTTGTGACTGACAAAAATATTAATTTTATTAGGATATTTATACTAACTTAATAACAAAAACTTGCTGAGCTAATGTCTACAGAAACTTAAAATTTATGTGAAATTAACCAATCAGAACAAAATTGTAATTAATGTAATTTAATACGTGTAATATTTTGCTTTGGTTGGACAAATTAAATAATTCAATCAACATTAGGTGTGTTCCAACACATTTTAATAAAAGGCGTGTTTTAACACTCTCCCTCGCTGACGGGATCTTGGTGTAGGTTTCAAGTCATTGAGCGGGGTTCTACCGATTGCAGTTCGATATTTTCGTTGGTGCCTTGAACAGGCCTTGTTGTGTATAGTGTTCAACAGCTTCTGCACGTTTTATTTCGAAGAAAAATAAAAGTCATGAATATAAGATTAGAAAAAGTGCATGATAAAAAATCGTATAGTTATGTTGTTGATAGGAATTGAATTTTTTGGGCAGGTCCAGTATGTGTTGTTCCTTTAGTGATTCTTGTAAAGCTAATACTTCCTTAATGTTATTGTCATATAAACTATCGACGTTTGATGAAGTTGATTGGTTATTGCTTATACATGATGCAATAATCTTTTGCGAGGATAAATCGGAAATTGGGCCGAGGCTAGTGTATGATAAATTTATGGTGCTCAAGATAGTTTGTCGTCCATTCATAGTGATGGATTCATGCTTCAGTATACATTCCGGATCCAGCGAAAGTAGACTGGATCCTTTTAACGAAAGCTGAGAAATTTCTCTGTTGCCAGAGATGATGATGACATGGCATATATCCACTGATTTCCCTTGTTAAGTAGAATCCATTTAGTTGTAGTCTTCTCTAGAGTACAAGTTGGTGTCGTTTTGTTGTTGTACAAATTATTTTATTGGGTGGTATTATTGATTCCGCACGGAAAGGAAAATTTAGCGGAAAGAAATATCGATCGATATGAAAATTGCATTTATTCATTCCTGCGGTATTCTCTTTCCGCGAACTTAATTTAACATCCCTGTTTTAAGTGATTATAAGTTGATGTGTCAGCTGATTGAAAAAAATCAACAAGTTTTAGTTGTGTTTTTAGAATCGAGAACTAAATTTTTTATTATAAATAAAATATGGACACAATTGCCTTTTTTGAAGATAGTAGTGACAGTGATTCTTTGGACATCCGATTGGAGAGAAGAGTTTTACGCTATAAGTCTGGAGATGTGTTGCAGATGAACGATAGAGAGTAATATGAAATTAACAATGTGAACCAGCTTCCTTGTAATTGAAAGTTATACTTATTTTTACAGCTTCCAAAAAAAATTTCGTTTAAACAAGGTAGCGTTTAAATACATTTTGTCTGAGTTAAAATCTGCATGCTCAGGAAGGGTTCGTCAAGGAGCTCTTTCAGCCAAAGATAAACTTTGTGCTTGTTTGAGATTTTTTGCGGAAGGGAGCTATCAGCATAGTGTTGGTAAGGATTTTAATGTCAAGATAGCCCAATCAACTTTTTGTAAAGTGCTGGATGAATTTTTGGGCAAGTTAGAAAATGTATTGTGCAGCAAATGGATATCTATGAGCATGAATGCAGACGAGGAAAGAATAGCCAAAATGGCTTTCTTTGGTAAATGTGGTATTCCCAATGTTGTTATGGCTGTCGATGGTACCCATGTTAAAATTATTGCTCCAAATTGCAATAAACATCTTTTTTTCAATCGTAAAGGATACTACAGCATTAATGTTATGATTGTAAGTAAATCTTTATTGACTTGGCTTGTACATTTGTGTGCTATTTTATAATTGTGTAAATAAAGGTATGTGATCACGAGCAGAAAATATGGTATGTGTCTTCACAATATCCTGGAAGTTGTCATGATTCACACATTTGGGAAATGAACGCTGCAAAAACATTCCTTCAATCTAAACATAGCAATAGAAGAAATTGCCTACTTTTGGGTAAGTAAATTAAAAAATTCTCAACAATAAAGTTGTGTAAGCAAATTTAAAAAATTGCTACAGGTGACAAGGGTTATCCTTTACAACAATGGCTGCTAACACCTTACAGAGAGCAAGTTAACTCTCCCAACAAACTAAGATTTAATACCGCACATTCCAAAGGCAGAATTATAGTTGAAAGAACTATTGGAGTGCTTAAATCTGTTTTTAGGTGCCTTAACAATGAACGGGGCTTGCACTATGATCCAGAAAAGTCTGCAAAGATCATAAATATCTGCTGTTCACTTCACAACATTAGACTTCATTACAATATTACAAGCGAGGAACTTGATTTTCCATTACCATTACCTGAAGAAGAAGATCTAACAAACGACCATGTTGAAGATGATTTTAGTGGGGAAGCAAATGAAATAAGAAACAAAATACTACAGAATTTTTAGTTTGTAATTCAATTTTATTTAGAAAAAATAAAAAAATATCACAATTCATATTTTTTGGAATTCAGATATGTAAGTATGTATTATTTGCATAATAAAGTGCAAGTAAGCGGTCCTACTGCAACTGTTTGTCCAGCTTCTCAATTTCAAGATTCAAAATTCTTTCTTTTAGAGCAATCTTTTTTATTAATAGTTGCTTCATTTCTTCGTTGTGCCGCTTTTCTTCTGCCAGTTGTTCTTCCATAATTTTTGTTTGTTTCTTTTTTCATCGCTAATGGTATGTATAGCCCTTTTTATGTCTTTCAAAGCTTTCTGGTTTTCTTTGTTTTGCTTTTTTATAATTTCTAAAGCAGATGCGACATCGGAAGCTAATTTTTTTTGTATATTAATCTGCTCCTTAAGCAGTTCTGGCTTTTCCTCTTTTCTCGCCCTTTTAAGAGGTCGTGAACTTGCATTTATGGAAGAACTGCTCTGTGTGCTGGTTTCCTTATTTCGAGTGTCCGACGTTAACGCAATTTCCTTAAGTGGCGCATCTACTTCTTGAGGATATATATTTAGTTCTAATGGCACACACACACTTTCAGAAAAACTAGGATTATCGTGGCTTTTAGGTAATGCATCCTTCGAAACACCAAAATTGCTCACATTTGCTATGCCATAAACCGCAGTATTTAGATTTAAAAGAGCACTAACCTCTTCTTCTGTGTCGGTTAGTGGAATTTCTTTGTATGGACCACCTCCCGTTGTGACTAGAAGCTGTTTATTCTTGGTGAGTTTTTTTTTTAAACCACTTTTATAATCTGTCCATACCTATAATGTAAAACCAAGTTATAGTCATATTTAAAACATGTAAAAATATAATTACACTGTGTACCTTTTTCCAACCACTAGAATCTTTTAAAGGCGGTCCGGAACCATTAAGGGTTAGCGCCAAGTCTTCCCAGAATTTTTTTATATCTGCCGGAGCGCGCTGGCTGAAGCCACAAGCAATGTCTTGATTTTTTTTCATTAAATCTACCATTGCTTCTATTTGCATTTTATTTGTATATTTTTCTCTTTTGCTCCTATAAAAATAGCAAAACAAAAATCAAACAAATTAATTACACAATTAAGAACACTTTAATAAAAATTTTTCAATTTCCTTACATTTTCGTTCTTTCCGTTAACTTTCCGCAATAAGAATTAAGCGTAAGCAAAATGGAGGAAAATATCTATTTTGCGGAATCAATAATATGGTAATACCGCAAATACAGAGATGTTACCGCAACAACGGAAGGATACCGCAGCCTTCAGAGAAACTGCCTCCATTAACTGAAAGTTTCTCAACAAGAATTTCAAAAATCTTTGATTGTTGGAACTTCGCGTGGATGTGAAAGAGATTGCTCGTAGCGAAGGTGGGTGGATTGATCAAGTCTTTTTAATAACAAGTGTAGTAGCAACGGATCCTGTAATGCTAATAGACACTCTTGTGTTTTATCATGCAATGACTTGTAATTATCGCTTAAATTTCTGTTTGGAACATCGATCAGCGCTCTATTATTAATGACCATGTTGCCTGAAAATTATCTGCTGTAGCAGCGAAGTGCTTGATAATGTGTTAATTATTAGTATTAATCAGTTCCAACACTTGAATTGGAACCGTACTAATTGTTTTTTTTTTTTTTTTTATTTTATCTTCAAGCACTTGTAACTTGAAGACAATGAATCAGAAAATTAAATACTCAAGAAGTATTTTTTGACTGACAAAAATATTAATTTTATTAGGATATTTATACTAACTTAATAACAAAAAATTGCTGAGCTAATATCTACAGAAACTTAAAATTTATGTGAAATTAACCAACCAGAACAAAATTGTAATTAATGTAATTTAATACGTTTAATATTTTGCTTTGGTTGGACAAATTAAATAATTCAATCAACATTAGGTGTGTTCCAACACATTTTAATAAATGATGTGTTTTAACATTCTCCCTCGCTGACAGGATCTTGGTGTAGGTTTCAAGTCATTGAGCGGTGGTTCTACCGATTGCAGTTCGATATTTTCGTTGGTGCCTTCAACAGGCCTTGTTATGTATAGTGTTCGACAGATTCTGCACGTTTTATTTCGAAGAAAAATAAAAGTCATGAATATAAGTTTAGAAAAAGTGCAAGATAACCAATCGTATAGTTATGTTGTTGATGGGAATTGAATTTATTGGGCAGGTCCAGTATGTGTTGTTCCTTTAGTGATTCTTGTAAAGTTAATAGTTCCTTAATGTTATTGTCATATAAACTATCGACGTTTGTTGAAGTTGATTGGTTATTGCTTGATGCAATAATCTTTTGCGAGGATAAATCGGAAATTGGGCCGAGGCTAGTGTATGATGAATTTATGGTGCTCAAGATAGTTTGTCGTCCGTTCATAGTGATGCTTCATGCTTCAGTATACATTCCGGATCCAGCGAAAGTAGACCGGATCCTTTTAACGAAAGCTGAGAAATTTCTCTGTTGCAGACGACTGTAGCCCGAGCTGATGATGACGTGGCTTATATCCACTGATTTCCCTTGTTAAGTAGAATCCATTTAGTTGTAGTCTTCTCTAGAGTACAAGTTGGTGTCGTTTTGTTGCTGTATAAATTATTTTATTATCTTAGATCTTCTTTCGTAAGAAAAATAAACTGGTTTCTAGATACTGTTATGCCCATGAAATCAGCACATGGTTTAATGGCTACCATGGTGTGATTCATCATTTTAGGTACGGGAATCAGCTGGAACATCTTAAATTGTTCAACTTCCACTAATGGTAGAATTATTTTGAATACTGCATGTTTGAATAGCTATAGCAATGCATCTTTTCCAGAAATAGGAAGTGTTACTGATGTTGGTACATGGAGTTTAATCTGATTAATTTCCTCTTGCAATTGTGCTGGAGTCAATAGTAATGGACTGATTTTTCCTTGATGAGTATCCATGAGAGTATCAAGCATTGCGGACTGTATAGTTCGTATATTATTTGCAACCAGGTTTAGTGCCAAAACTCCACTGTTAAATAATTGGGTGAGTTCTATCTGGAACAACACATGATTGTTATGCTGAGTTGCTTTTGATAATTCTTCGATTTTTTTTTGCAGTTGTTCAAATCTTGCCTTAGCTGCCAACTGTGTTTTTCTTATGATATTAACTGTTGAGTCGACAATTGAGGTTTCATTCTTAAGGAAAGTTAATAAATGCGACTCATTTTCCTTTACCCTTTGTATTGTATTGGATATCTGGTTAGCATATTCAGAGTCTAATATGCCAAATAATGAGTTAGCGCCTCTTTTACTTCGTAGTAGTCGATTTTCTAGCTGTAGATCATTTTTAGGTGTTCAAATTGCCTTATGATACTTAGGCAGGAATCAAAGCAGTATGCATCTAGGTCATAGTATATAAGTATGTTTCATTCACTGCTAGAAATGGTTGCTGTGCCAATTTGTTCAAAATGAATGCCTGATTTTATTCCAAATTTTTAGTTTTTTACCGGATTTCCAACTGACATTGGTAACAGCACAAGCATTGTAATTTAGGCTGGGTCAGATGGGTTGATAAAACCGTTTTCCTTTTATTTCTAGGCTCCTGAACTGAGTCATAAGTACTGTTGTTGCTAGTTTAACTGTTATCCTTAAGGGTGACAGATGTTTCGCAATCTGGTTCGATAGGTAAGAGAGCGATTCGATTTATTGGTCGTTTAAAAATTCCATTAGCTGTTTTAACATCCACAACTCTGACGATATTGTCACTGCCAGGATGTGTTTTTTTCAATTCTTTCCAAAGGCCACTTCATGATTAGTAAGTTATCTTCTTTTATTATTACCATATCACCAATCTTGAGGTTGTCAAACCGATTATTCTACTTATGGCGCTGCTGTAATTGATTGAAATATTCAGTGGACCATCTTTTCCAGAACTCGTGTTTGAGATGGGATACCAGCTTCCAGTGTGATAGTCTTGATGAATTTACTGTTGTTTCGCCACTATCTACTTGCGATACAAGTGCTTCGCCAATCAGAAAATGACCAGGAATCAGTGCTTCAAGATTATCAGGATCACTTGACAAAGTTGTTAGTGTGCGAGAGTTGAGTAATGCCTCGATCTCTGCTACGATAATCCCCATTTCTTCGTGGGTCAGTTATGCAGCTGCCACACTTCGCAGTAAAAGATGTATTGCCGAGTTTACTGCCGCTTCCCATAGTCCACCAAAATGCGGCGCACGCGGTGGGATAAAATGAAAATTTATTACCTTTGAGCTGGCAGTTAAGATGATTGATTCCTATCCCTTGTCGGAGTAGATACTTCCCGTCAGTTATGACAATTGGTTCTTTGCTCCTACAAAATTAGTAGCGTTGTCTGAATATATGTTCTGACAACGACCTCGACGCCTGATGAATCGTTTTTGAGCCCCACTGAATGCCTCAGTTGTTAGATCCGTTACTAACTAGAGATGAGTCGCCTTGGTGGCAAAAAAAAAGAATACGGCTATATATGCTTTTGTCGGTCTTTTTCCTCTGACCTTATGATAGATCCAAACTGGGCCACAATAGTCAACTCCCGTTTTAATGAAGGGTCGGGCTGGAGTCACTTTAGTCTGCGGTAAACTACCCATTATTTGTTGGCACATCTGACGCACCTTTGTACAGTTGAGCACGCTGTTATTTTGCCTTTTATTAGCCAAAATCGTTGTCGTATTATGTTTAATAACGCTTGTGCGCCACAATGTTTGTTTTCTTCGTGAACCATTGTAAATAAAAGCCTTATGATAGGGTCATTATATGTTATCAACATTGGGTGTTTTGCTTCGTATGGCAATAGGGTTGCCTCCAATCGTCCTCCAACTCGTAAAATATTTCCTCTATCTAGAAATGGAGCTGTTTTTGTCGACTTCTTTCTTTTTTCGAAGCTGGTTAATTTATGATAAAAAATCGGAATAGTTCTGAATGGTTCATTTTTATTTTATGCATTAGCTGGGCAGCCATAACCGCTGCACATAACTCCAACCGAGGCAGTATCTGCTTTGTTAATGGAGCAACTCTTGTATTGGCACAAAGTTATTGCACAATAACTCTTTTATCCTTGATCGTTGCACGAATTTAGGCGACTGCACCAAAAGCTCTTTCAGACGCGTCTGAGAAAACATGCAGTTCCGTCTCTGCTGGGAGTGGACCCTTAAAAATATGCCGAGGGATTTTGAAGTTATTCAAGCTGTCTAAATCCTTTCTGAAATTGGTCCAGAGTACTAGATGGTCCTTGGGCAAAGGCTCATCCCAATCTAACCTTAACTGTCACAACTGTTGGATAAATATATTTGCATTGATTACAACAGGTGCAAGGTGCCCAAGCGGATCAAATTATCTTGCGAGATCCGATGTTGCTCTACGTTTTGTGATATTCTGTACATGATTTATTTTTACCTTGATGCAAAAATGGTCAGTATTAGGCAGCCATAACAACCCTATCGTTTTTATAGTATCATTGCTATTACTGTTGAAATCCAAATTTAGCTCTTGATCACCGAGTGAAATATTTTTTAGTAGTTGCGGGTGGTTTGCACATTACTTTTTTAAGTTGAAACCATAGCTTCTTAAATTGTACTGAGTTCTTGTTGTATTTGAAGTGTGATATTAAAACTATCAGAGCCCCCCAGGCCATCATCCATGTAAAAATTGCTTTTAAGCATTTGTGAACCATATGGGTAGGTTAGCGAACTTTTATCAGCAGTTTTTTTTAAGCATCTCGTAGCTAGATAAGGTGCTGATCGTCTCTCATATGTAACTGTATTTAGTTGGTAGTAATTAATAGGAAGTGATGGGTCTTCCCTTCAAATTGGTTGTCCTGCTGAATCAGAATTTGTCTATACTTTTTCTCGATGTCGGTGGTGAAGACGAATCTTGGAAATCGAAAACGTAGTGAAATTCATAAAATCGTCAGCAAGGTGTATTGTGCCAATTTTAGTTAATTTGAAGAAAAATGCCGCTCCAAGCAGCAAATCTATTTTTTCCTGCTGATAGAACTGAGGATCTGCTAGGTGAATATTGTTGGGAGTTCCCCAAGTTAAAATGTCAACATGGTGATTGGGTTGCGAGGGAATTATTGTTGGTAGAACATACGCTTCAACATTTTTCGAGAAATTGTGATTCCTGGACATCATTCCGATATTTATGCTATATTTTGAATTTCTTCGAATTTCGCCAATACCATCAATACAGAGGGAGGTCGCAAATGGTGAAATGGACAATTTTTGACAAAGCCGTTTGGATGAAATATTAACTTGTGAGCCACAGTCTAATATTGCTCTCAACTCATTTGATACACCATTTGCCGTTGCTAGCAATACATGACCCTGGCGGCCCGCACCGATATTTGTTGTTGCTGATGCAACTGCTCCTACTTCTGAGGCAGGCGGCCTTACTCGGATTTGAAGCTGAAGATGGAGTTGATGAGCTTTTCGTTGTTTTGGTATTGCCCCTTTTTTCTTAGTAGAGCAACGTGTTGTGTTTTTTCGCACACCTTTTGCAGCTACCTGAATTACAAGTTTTTGAAGCATGGTTACTTCCGAAGCAATTTACACATAACCTCTTTCGTTATACCCATTGTAGTCGTTCTCCTTCTGATAGTCGCAGGAATTTACTGTAGTGGTATAGTTTTTGATCACTATTATTGCACAGTCTGCATGTATTACTGTTGCTTCCGTTGGCTGTTATAATTGTTGATACCACCTTGTGTTGTGGTTTGTCCTTCAGAGAAACTGCCTCCATTAACTGAAAGTTTCTCTCCAAGAATTTCAAAAATCATTGATTGTTGGAACTTCGCGTGGATGTGAAAGAGATTGCTCGTAGCGAAGGCGGGTGGATTGATCAAGTCTTTTTAATAACAAGTGTAGTAGCAACGGATCCTGTAATGCTAATAGACACTCTTGTGTTTTATCATGCAATGACTTGTAATTATCGCTTAAATTTCTGTTTGGAACATCGATCAGCGCTCTATTATTAATGACCATGTTGCCTGAAAATTATCTGCTGTAGCAGCGAAGTGCTTGATAAGATTTGCTGCTTCCCCTTCCAGATGTTTTTGAGGTACAACATTTGTTGAATGTCTGGTATTGGTTGTTGTATTATCAGTGAAGAGAACAAATCATGAAATTCCTTCCACTTCAAATAATTTGCTTCAAATTTAGGAAGCGTTATCTTGGGAATTGGAACTGTCCGTGAATCTGGTTGATTATTTTGGGGCATTAAGTGGGCTTGATCATTATTACTATTTCCATTGGTTTTATTCGTCGTTCGCAGCTTCTTTTCTAACTGGATAAATCTATCCATATATTAGCCTTGCTTGCTTGTGTCAGCAAAAATTCTGCAATTTGATAGTGCAAGCTTTCAATGTTTTTCCACAAATTTGTTGCGGGTTCGGTATCTTCTCTTGTGAAGCCATCTTCTAAAAGGCGCTCCAGAGATGACATCATGGCGGCTTGCCTCCGCATGAACTTGACTAGCTCTTGTTGATTTACTGATTTGTCAGTGGTAAGTATAGTTGGCTCTGATCCGGCTGGTTTTTTTGTTATTGAATTTTCAAAAATCCCCTTATGTTGGTTTACGATATTTATAACTGCATTGTAATAGCCTTCAGTGAAATACTGGTGTTCCATTGGAAGGTTTTCAATGAGGCGAATCTTGGTGTCATTGTTCTCGAATTCTGACCATTCCGCATCCAGTCGTCTCAACCTTTCCTGAAAATAATATATAGAATCCTTTCTTGCTGCAGGATCCTTCTTAAAATTTTGGATTAGGACTTCAATTTTGTTGCCAATTTGCTTTTGGTTGATGACCAATTCCTCGAAAGAAGCCATGATTTAATTACGGTTGTGGAAAACGAAGAGGGTCTCTGAGGATCAAAATGGATGAAAAAAATTATTATTTTTTTTATTTTGTGAAAAATGTTGATTGGCATGGTTGATGTGCAGCTGTCTTGATGAGTCTTAAAGGCCTGTTGTCACCAAAATGTTATTTGGTGGATTGTTGACGATGTAGACTTGTTGCTGTCTGCCGTTACGAAATTCGGGGATGTCCGAGTGAGCCTTGACTTGAACGTTGTAGCAAATTTGTAGCAGGATGTTGAATTGCAAAAGGCTGTGTTGATTTTTCAAGGATATAAAAGTCCTTTGCCGCTGGTCGGGAAAACTTATGTATCCTTAAAAGTGGGGTCACCAAAAAATTTTTATTATTATTATTATTAATCAATTCCAACATTTGAATTGGAACCGTACTAATTGTTTTTTTATTTTATCTTCAAGCACTTGTAACTTGAAGACAATGGGCGGTGTGAATAAAAATATAGTTCTAGCTAAAACTAGCAAATAGAAAGTTTAAACTAGTTTTGAGGTGAATAAAATTTTCAGATAAAGCTAGTGCTTTTTTGTTGCCTAGTTTAAGCTAGTTTATCCAGTGTTTGCTTAAAATATCTGTGAATAAAAATTAGTAAGTACTTTAGATTACTAGTTTTAAATTAAATTTTTGTAGGCATGTTATTGAAGTGCTGAAAATACAGTTATTCATCAAAAAGTGTATTGTCCTTCGTTATACCCTTCACCACATGTGGAAAAAGGGTATATCTAAGTGTAATTTCTACAATATCCATTTCCGACCCCAAAAAGTGTATATATTCTGAGTTCTTATGCATAGCGAATTCTTTTGAGCAATGTCCGTCTGTTTGTCCGTGTTAGTGTTGAAATCAACTTAGCCAAGGGCCTAGGTGAGCTAAAGAAAATTTAAATACGACAATCGATCAGATATAGTTTCGAAAATTTTGCTATTGAAAATCAGCATAATCCATTTTTTTCGAGACAGCGGTCAAAACACCAGGCCTTTTTTTAATATATCATTTGGAACAAACATATGGGGCTATAGAGAATTGAAAAATAAGAAAAACACAAGTAAAGAAATTGGCTCTCGCGCATATTTTCCGAGTTAAATATAATTTTATGCTTTTGGACCATATCAAAAATATTTGCACTATTTTTGTCACCTATCGTGAGAATAAATAATCAAAACAAGCTTTTATAATAAATATGTACTTTATGTATAAAAGAAATAATCAAAACAAACTCATAGTGTTACCAGAATATTTAACTACAAGTTTTGCTTAGAAATTATAAGAAAAATTGTTTTTTTTTTTTTTTTTTGTAAACAGAGGCAACACTCAAATGTTTTTATTTTCCAGTATAAGCTATCTCTTTTCAGTACTAGCTATCTCGTAGTAGCAAAGCTTTATTCACACTTTTTGAAGTTTATAGGCCGACTTCCTAAACGCAAGTTGCAATGCATATTTACAATGCATACACTTCGTAAATGCATATGTAAACTTTCTGACAATGTACAATGTTCCTAATCGTTTGGCAACTCACCTTAAAGAGTATCAGAAGTCAAAATCACGCATCATTTTTATTTTGAATGCAAACATTTGAGCTGTAATGGCTAAGTATTTTCTTGTTTATTTTTAAAACGAAATGTGAATAAAAAATGTCATCATCCATTTATTCAATGAATTCTTAAAAAAATATTTATTTTTGATTACTTTTTATTGTCCTTAACAAAGTTGTCTCTTCTTTTTTATAGCAAATCAATATTTTTTTGAAGATTTGACCTGAGATAATTCCTCAGCACTTGCCAACAAAATGGATAAATAATTTTGTGTTACCTCTATTTTCTAAAAAAAATTTATTCAATTTTATACCATGTTTTTGACATTTCTTTTATGTATGAGTTGCATAGCGACATTCCTAAATGCCGATAAAATGCTAAAAATACCAAGGTATGTAAAGTTCTTATACAATACTAATATCCATGTATTCGTAGATGCAAGCAAAAGGGCGTATGGTGCTTGTATATATGCTGTTTCATCATGTTTCAATAGATGAAACATCGGTTAGTTCTAGGTTACTCTGTGGAAAATCCAAGGTGACACCTACCAAAGAAATTAGTCTCCCTCGTTTAGAGTTGTGTGCTGCCCTACTTGGAAGTAAACTTTTGCAATCAATAAAAAATACTTTTCCGACTATCCCACAACGAATTTGGTGCTGGTCTGACTCAAAAATATCATTGTGCTGGATTGCAGGTGAACCTTGTCGTTGGCCAACATTCGTTGCTAACAGAGTAACAAAAATACAATACCTCACCAATGACTGCACATGGCGATATGTGCCATCTGAATTAAACCCCGCGGATTTATTATCACGATAGACCACAATTAGTAATCTTAACAAACAATTCTGGTTAAATGGACCAGACTTTTTACTTAAGAATGAAGGATGGCCAGAAGAACCACCATCTTATGATTTTGAGCCATGCGTTGAAACCAGAGTTTCATTATTAGCCGGAAATGATGGAGATATAATAAGCAACCATAAATATGTCAACAATTATGAAAAATTGCTACGTACATTTTCGTATGTTCTCAGATTTGTTAAATTATGTAGAGGTCAGGAAGTATATCAAGGGCCCATTAATGCAGAGGAAATCAAAACAACACACCTAACAATTTGTTAAATTATACAGCGTTCAACCTTTTTAGATGAAATAAACAAATTAAAAAATAAACAACAGCTAAATTCGTACTCTAAATTGCTCCAATTATCTCCATTTATACATAATGGAGTCATACGTGTAGGGGGACGTATTAAAAATTCATCATTGCCATTTTCAAGTAAGCATCCAATACTTTGACCCAGCAACCACCTATTTGTAAAAACAATCAGAAGTTATTTTCACATTAAACATTTACACGCCGGCCCACTTACAATACATAATGTGTTACGAGATCAATTTTGTATTATAAATGGAAGAAACGTTATAAAAAAATCGTTCACCAATCCATATTATGTTATCGTTGACGACCTATTACAGAATCTCAGATAATGGGTTCACTTCCCAGGCATCGTATAGAGGAAGCATTTCCATTTTTCATCTCTGGTATCGATTATTGTGGTCCATTCCAAATTACACCTAGAATTCGTGGACGATCTCCTTTAAAGGTTTATTTAGCTGTTTTTATTTGTTTTTCGGTAAAGGCAGTTCACTTAGAGTTGGTGCCTGATCTAACCACATCAGCGTTTATACTGGCACTAAAGAGATTTATATCAAGAAGAGGTCGTTGCTCTGTAATATACTAGGACAATGCCACAAATTTTATAGGCGCCAATCGTGAGTTACAAAATCTTCTTCAGCATTTTTTATCCGAGTCACACAACGATAAGGTTCGCGATGCCTGTCGTCAAGAAGTTATAATGTGGAAATTTATTCCACCGCGTTCCCCCCACTTTGGAGGATTGTGGGAGAGTGCTGTTAAGAAAGCAAAACATTTTATTCGACGAGCTGTTGGCAATCTTATATTAACTTATGATGAGCTTCACACTGTCTGCTGTCAAACAGAAGCAATAATCAATAGTAGACCTCTTACACCTCTTTCCTCAGATCCTAATGATTTCCGGCCTCTTACTCCTGCTCATTTTTTAGTTGGTCGTCTACTAACTACAGTTCATGAGCCAACAGTATTAGGAGCTAATCCAATGTCAGTAAAAAGATACTGACTGACAACAACATTTTTGGGAGAGATGGCGAAATGAATATGTTAAGATACTACAAGTCAAAACAAAATGGTCAGCTACAAAACTTAATTTAAAGGTAAATGACTTGGTTTTACTTAAAGAAGATAATGTACCACCATTAAAATGGCCCTTGGGAAGAGTTATTGAATGTCATCCAGGGGACGATGGAATGGTAAGAGTAGCAACTATTAAAACAGCAGAAGGTGTATTTAAAAGAGCAATAACAAGGGTTTGTAAATTACCGATTTATAACGTTTAAAAATAAAAAGCTTTGCTTTCAAGGCGGGGAGGATGTTTGAGCCTTTACTTACAATTCCTACAGGGTATTTTTTGCAACCACACAAAAAATAACAAAAGTAGAACAAAATAAAATTCTTCAATAAAGTACCGCTAATCATCGCACTCATTTAAAAACTATTTTAAATCTTATGCTTCTTAATTCGAACCAAATTATTCTTTTTGAATTTTAATAAATCAGTCGTCGTTTGACTATCAAAGAAAAAACAGGTGCTTATTTTTTATAGAAAACAAAATTTCAGTTTGGTCGTTTTTTGTTGCTTTGTGTCAGGGAAAAGCTCCTGGCTCAGACAATATATAACAAAATAAAATATGTAAACTATAAATTTTATTGCAATTTATTAATTATCAGTTCTAATGAGATTTAATCAAGGCAATATAACTTCTGCGTATTTACAGTTTTGTTTGAAACTAAAACAATTAGGTATTTTTCCTTTAATGTGGGGATTCGAAAAACAAATTTTTTTTATTTTTTATCAATTTGTTTTCCTAAATACCGCTAGTAGCACGTTTATGACAACAAGGCACATGAACTGAAAATATTTGTACATAAAAAACAGCAACAAAATAAGTATACCTTCTTAAAATAGTGTAAAAAAACTGTTCACAACCATTGCATATGAAAATCTACGTTGTTTTCGTATGTGGTGCATATGGGTTTTTTTATGTTATTGCCTGTAAGGGATTTTTATTACAATTTATTCGTTAACATCCCTATTCTGTGAACTTGATTAGTTCAAAACATTGAGTATTTATCAACTTTTCAATATTTATCAAGATTTGGTATTCTACTACAAAAAATAAAAGCTCTTTAGTTGATAATTTGTCAAAGTTTGGTATTGATAACTCTATTTTATTGCGTGTGTGTGTTTTAAAATTCGGTAAATAGTGCACGCTTCATGCATACATCAACATAATGGATTCTTTTTTAAAAAACATGAATGAATTTATGTATCCTTTTAGAAAAATGGAAGCAGAAATAAATTTGTTAATGCGTAAGTGTGACTTACAAAGATAACGTGACTCAAGCGATCCTTTTCAGTTGTTAAAGGCAAAATTTACAAAAAATGTTCGCCTGAGTCGTTTTCTTGCTCGGCAATTAATTGCAGACTTGCAGTCGATCATATTTCGGTTTCCTTTACGGGTTAATCGATTATACAAACTTATATGTTTATTGATACAGTTTATAGCCAATTAATTTATAATAATTCTTGCAAAAAAATCGACTTCAAAACAGATTTTATCTATCTGCCTATAACGGTTCACGAGTATAGCCACATAAATTAGATTACATTAACTATTGGGACACTCTTATATCTCCAAACTTAATACTTGTTCAACTATTCAATAGTTTCGCAATATACATCAAATTACAGCAACTATAGGGTCACCCTTTATTTTTAAAATTTAAATTATATACTTGCTCTTGTCATAAATTAAGCAATCAAGTTATGTGTAAAATTCAATCGTCTGTTTATAACTGATCATTAGTTTGCCCATACACATCAAATTATATCAACTATTGTTAAACCCTTTAATTTATAATTTTTATACTTCTTATTATACCAAACAATGTAGTAGACATTCTGTCTAAAATTCAGGTATTTGTATACAACGGATCAAAAATACGGCCATATAGAACAAATTACATTATTTTGGAAACACTCTTTAATTTCTAAAATCAAATTCTATTCTTCTTGTTATAGCGGACTTGGCAAAACAGGTCCCTTGTAAATTTCAGCTGTCTGTCTATAACGGTTCAAAAGTACGGCAACATACACCAAATAACATTAACAATTATACTTGTTGTTGTAGCGTAGTTACTAATACAGGTTTTTTGTAATTTTCAATCGTCTGTCTACAACTTTTTCAAATTACGGCCATATACATAATTAAATAAACTACTAATATTTGTTACTATAATCACCATTTCAATCAAAACTATGTCAAATTTGCAATGGTTTGTCTATAACGGCCCATATAAGTAAATTTACATCAATTATGGGGGCATCCTTTAATTTGTAGATTTATTTCTGTATAACTTTTTGTTATTGAGAGCTATAGTAATACGCAGTCGTTTAAAATTTTACAGAATCCCCCTTTACAGTTCATAATACACGTAAAAAATTCGTATGTTGTATGGGAACACCCTTTAATTTTTAAGATTATGAACTGTTTTTTTAACGGGACTAATCTAGAAGCATAATCTATCATGTTACTAAAATTTTTCAAAATCGGTGCAGAAATGTCTGAGTACTGCAGGCACAAACATAAAAAAGCAACATTCAGTCAAATTGTATAACCTCCTTCTTTTTTTGAAGTCGGTTAAAAATACTTACTTAGCTAGTGTATCCATATTTTTGCTTTGGCAATAATTTAATTTAATAAATTTAATTAAAATTAGCTGTCAATAGAAATTCACCACACTGGTGAATTTCAAAAGCTTTTTATTTATCAATGTTTCCACAGAATACCAACCGAACTTTTAGTTGATAAAAATAATGACAAAATATCTTGATAAAAAATTTATCAAGAATTCACAGAATCGGGCTGTAAATAATTAAAGACTTAAAAAAAAATCTAAAACTTGGTACGTTTTCTCTTCAATGGTGCGTTTTTTTCGCCACTTTGGTGCGTTTTGAAATTTCAAAGTTGACAACGCTGTTGCTGTGAATATGAGTACGAATAAAGTAAAGCCAGCATCGCAAACATTTTATTTGAGTATGCTAGATGCAATAAACTCAATCATGTCTACCGACCATCGACTACAAGATGTCAAAAATAGAATACATGCGTGCTTATGAGAATAATTCTTTTAGCTACTACACGACTACCGACTACACGGCTACTTTTGTAGCCCGTAGCCAACTTGGGCTAATTTCTATTTTTCTTGGCTACAAAAAATAGTTTGTGCTGCCAATACAATAAATGCATGAAATGGTGGTTTTAGAAACGCAATACATTAAAATTCGCTATTAAAACTTTTATAGTGGCACCATTTAAAAATAATAATCATCTGTTCATTTGTTTACATTTTTCATTTACTTTTTATTTGGTGCATTTTTCATTTACTTTTTATTTGTAAAATTTTTCATTTAGTTCTTTTTTCATCAATTTCTAATTTGTTTAATTTATATTTATTTTTTGGTCTTTTTATTTAAATTGGTAAGTATATAATAGTAGTTTTTAGTGTTTATATGTATTTATTATATTGTTTAATGTAAATGTTTTGTTCAATTTACATGCAAATATGGAAGTGGACACTTCATACACTGAAGTCGTTGTTTCCACTATTTTAGCAATAGTTCTTATAAAGTTAATTAAATTTTCTTGAGATATTTGAAATTTTTTTTCATACAAATTCATTTAAGAAAATTAAGTTTGTTTTGTTTTGGTTAACTTTAATACATATGTCAAAACAGATGTTTATTTTTTGTAGTTAATGGTTGGTAGTCGTTAAAAAAATTAAGTAGCTGGCGACTTGGCTATTTTTGTAGCCAGCTACTTCTGTAGTCGGTAGCCTTTGATTGTGTTTATAGCCAGAGACTTATCTCATCAATACTCAAATGGAATGGGTATAGTAAATACTCGCACAAAAGAAATGCGGTGGCGATTACACCGCAACCGCATTTAAGATGATTATACTTAGAGTATTAAAAATGGACACTCTTGCAGTTCTCTGGTTCGTATCTCCTCAGGATCTACATAGGAATCGAAGCCCTTCATAATCATAAAAATTATTTTTCGGAAATGGACCTTCAGTAGTTGTTCCCGTGATTACCTGAATATTAGTACCATTTATAGTGCCGCGTTTAATTGGAGTAACATAAAAGGATTTTCTTCAATTAATGACATCAAGGTTCTTATAAGTTCATTAAAATTTTTCTTTCTCAAATATTTTGAAGGTGGTTTTGCTGACTTATTCACAGGGTTTGTGGCAACATTTTTGTTTTGAAGTATGGCAAAACGGTTTTAAGAGTGTGGTTCTTCAGCTTTTTTCGACAATTTTGCAGCTGATGTAATCTCAGGAGACTTAGGGCTTCCGTCTCTCTTCAAAACCGTTATATAACGGTCCATTCCTATCTGTGTTTTTGGTTTTTCTGTTAAAGAGTGTTTTGGCAACGTTAGTACCTTGCCCGAAACACTTGAACTCAACTTTATTGTCAAGATAATATTTTGTTTCACGGTAAAATAGTTTCTATTAAATTCAGGGGCTTTAATATTTTCATTGCTGGTACTGGCATAGCTCATTACAATATAATATACGAACTGAAATTTAAAAATATATTTTATTTTTACTTCAATAAAATATATATATAATTAACAAGTTTGTAAAAAGTATCTGTTCTGCGTGTTTGCTGTATATAATATAACACTATTCCGCCTACGTTAAATACACTTTACGAACATTTTAAAATATTTTGTATTTATTGTTTTTCAATACGTGCCCTAAGTGAGATTTGTGTGTTTGGCAATGTTGAGATTGGTTGCCCGTAAACATTCATACTTCATGATGCTTCGTCATTGCAGACCTGAGCGTCAGTTCTCGTTTGAGAGTTCAAACTTTGAAGTCTTGCTACTTCCTTCTTTAATGTAATACTAAAATATGTATCAAAATGGAACATATTCACATAGAATTTTATTTAGGATAGTTGCTATCGAGCTCTTGATATAAAGAGACATGTGGAGTTAGGTAATTAACGGAAAACAACTTATTTTTGATTTAAAACAATAACAAACCAAGTGCTAAAAAACTAAAGAATTTACACAAAAAAACCAAACGTTAATTTGCTAATGACAATGATTTTGCATTGAATGTTAATGCAATGAATAAGAAAAGCAATTAACAAAGCCCCAGTGCAACGTTAAATACTTATTATAATTCCCCTTTACAAACTGTTGATGATCACTCAGATGATACTGAAATCATTGTATAAAAACATGTTAAAGTACACATTCCTGCAGTAACAATATTAAAATGTAAAATCGAAGAAGTGCATGAACTTTGTAAAGTTTCTAATGTAAAAGATTATTATGAAAATTTTAAATTGGTTTGAAATTATTCCTTAAAACTAAGAATTATTACAATACCATGTGTAACTTGCTTTAAGATAAATATCAGTTTTTCGCCTATGCTACCAAAGACGATAAACATGATCCTAAAGTGATTAAAAACGTCTTGTAGATAAGGGACTACAATGTCTGGGTATAAAAATCGTTTTCAAAAACAATTCATACAACGTCGAGTATATAACACAGCTTTACGAATTTTTAATTTGGAAAAATACCAAGAACACTACATTGCTAGATAAGTTAATTGGGACCTCCTGAACACGAAAAAAGCTGTAATTGTTTTTTCTAAGTACAGTTTTTTAGATAACGGTACTTTTGTGTTTTTCGGCGTATGGTCCCACTCAAACCCTTGTGGAGCCCAACCGAAAAGTCCGATAAATGACATACCTGCAGAAAGGTTATTAATTGCCTTTTCCGTCGATATGCTGCAAATTTCTATCTGCCGAAAAATAGCTGAGTAATGGCACCATAAATTTCAAAATTTGTCTACGTTTTTCAAAATTTTTTATTTTCATTTGGCTTTTTTACTACGTTATAGTAAAGATCTGGAGTGTTTTATTTTTTTACCAAATAGTTTATTTTATTACCAATATATTAAGCGTATTTTGAAAAAAAACGGATGAAAAATAAAGATTTTATTAAGGAACGACAACATTTTCATTTTCATTGCTCACACACTATATCCGGCGTAATTTCAAAAAATTTTAATTAAAATTACGAGCAACTTAAAATTTTGTGTTTTTTCGGATGAATCTTTGCGAATCAGGAACCAACAATAGTCCGCCATCATTTGTTCATCCCACCAGCCTTTGTAACGTAATTTGTAACATTTCACCTTGTTCATCACTTTCGGAGCCCAAGTTCGTGGGGAAAATATCCAAATGACTAAATTAGAAGAGTAATTTAGGTGTCATATTTGAACCTAAAAGTTAAAAAGAATACATTTTCAAATGAGTAATGTATCGATCTTCTAAGCGTTATCTTATTTTATATTAGTTAGCATACTATCTGGATTGCAAGTGAGCAGTATAAAGTTTCCCTGTTTTCTATGTCTATGGCATAACCGTGAACATCAGAATCACTACACCCGAAAAGTTTGGCCCAAGCGAAGTGGACGTGCTCACGTAGAGCACAATAGCAAAAATGACCCACTCATTCCTCAGGAGAAGATATTACTTCCTCCATTACATGATAAGCTTGGGTTATTTACAAATATTGTCAAAACGTTGCCAAAAGATAGTGTTGCCATGAATTACCTTTAACAAAAATTTCCGAGAGCCACAGCGAGCCAAATTGAAGCTAGAATATTTGATGGACCTCAAATTCGGGCTCTGTACGGTTACCAAGCATTTAATGATTGTTTAGATCCAGCTCATTTGGAGGTATAGGAACTCTTCCAGGACATCGTTCTCAACTTTTTACGAAACTACAGAAGTCCCTTTTACGCTAAAAAGATCGATACATTACTGCAAAAATTGCCATTGGTAAGCGTTGAGCGAAAGCAAGTATATCAGTTTTTTTTTTTTTAATTACGCTTAAAATATTGGTAATAAGACAGACTATTTGGTAAAAGAATAAAACATTCCAGATCTATACTGTAACGTAGAAAAAGAAAACCAAATGATAATAAAAAAAAGTTGATAATAAAAAATTTAAAAAAAAACATAAAAAATAGTCAAATTTTAAACTTTAAGGTGCAATAACTCAGCCATTTCTTGGTATATAGAAAGGACTTTTCGGTTGGGCTCTACAAGGGTTTGAGTGGGACCATACACCGAAAAATACAAAAGTACCGTAATCTAAAAAACGAAACCTAGAAAAAACGATTACAGCGTTATTACGGAGGTCCCAATTAACTTATCTAGTCATGTGGTGTTTTTGGTAGTTTTTGGCCGTAAACCAATGTAATTTATGTTGTTTATTTCAAAAACCAATCAACTACCATTAGAGAATTGAGAAAAACATACTAAGTTATTGACTATTAAAAAGTTAGATGGGAATTTCAACACTCCAAAAAAAGCATATTACGCAGTGCTATAAGTACCAAATGTATAGTCATTATCAAGCCGTTTCAAAGTAAAAACATTTTGTTCAAACTAAGCTGGACAACATACGACAGCCGATTGCAAAGGATTTACCTTTATGTGTGAAAATTGTAGCGGTCCTCAGAAATTAACATTTGACCAGTGTCTGAGCAAGAATAATTTCCCCAACTGAGAGAACGTTACCAGTTCACTACACGACAAACTATTCCTGACAGACTATTTCTGACAGCAGTAATTACAATAACAGCTTCCACTCAATAAAATAATACATAAAAATAAAGAAACTTTTTTTATTTATTTTCTGTTTTATTTTATTGATTTTTCCTAATATTTCGATCAACTTCGTCATCTTCATCTTCTTCAGGGAATCTAAAACATAATTACAATCACAATTAACGATAAAATGAACAGAACAAAATTTCTGTTGAATTATATTGATATTTAAAAAGGTATGACTTTTTATCTTCGCGCTTCATACACAGGTTTTTGATACCAATCCAGTTTCAGCCGATTTCGCTTTCTAATTACTATTGAATCTAAAGGCTGGTTCACCCATTGTTTCGGAACAAAATTTTTGTTGTGAGAGAATTTTAGTTTTTTGAGAGTTTGTTCTGAAACGATTCATCCACTTCGAACAATTTTTCTGGAAAAACAAAGCTACCATATGAAACATATGTGTAAGCGAGATGTGTTACTTTACAAGCAGGCAGCACTGTGAGAGAAAATTAAAATCACTGAATGCCGTTTTGTTAAAAATAAATTCAAAATTAAAAAAACTTTCATAATTAAATCAAAAAATGAGGTAAAAAAAATTTAGGTAAAAAGTCATACAAGCATTCTCTACCCGATTTTTTCATTTCTGAAATAAGCTTCAAGGCAAGGGATTCATTCGCTGAGATCCATGACACAATTTTTTAAACTTATTTTCTTTTATTTTGTGTTTTTATTGTAAATATACCAGGCAAATTAAGGCAGGTAATCTTAAGAACAAAACAAATTTTAAAAATAATTATTGAATATCAATGCAAACAAAGAACGAAAAAGTATGTAAAATATATTTTTTTGCTTGAAAGATTTTTATCACATTAATTAATGAAGTGGCAGCTCAGTTAAATTTTCTTTGAAAATATAAAATAGTTGGCAGCACAGTTTCATTGTTTCGGAACAAAAATTAAAATTAAACCAATTCAAGCAAAAATTGTTCCGAAGTGAGTTTACTCTTTTTCTCTCTCTCTCAAAAAATAAAACGTCAAACTACATACATATAAAAAAATGTTTCGGAACAAAATTTTTGTGGGTGAACCAGCCTTAAATACAGTAGTTTGTTGTTGTTTTACATCTTCATTGTAAATTGTATTCCATTGTTAAACTAGTTAAGTGCTTTAATGTTATAACTTTTTAATTAGATGTTAATTGTAATTATATAATTTAAAAGAAAATTTTGTTATGTTTATTTTATTCTTAATTGTGATTGTAATTATGTTTTAGATCCTCTGAAGATGATCAACGAAGTTGATCGAATAATTGGGAAAAATCAATAAAATAAAACAGAAAATAAATGAAAAAGTTTCTTCTTTTTTATGTATTATTTTATTGAGTAGAAAAAAACAACTGACGAAAATACAAAATATAATAACACCTGCCCTAATACACTTTGTTAAAGTGCTTCAACATCCGCCGGGGTCTGGCAAGCTCATAGAGGTAGTATTAACAACATACTGGACACAACATATTATGGAGGTCCAGTGATCTGTTTTCTCTTCAATAAATTAAAAACTTAACATAAGAGTTGCAAAAAAAAGCAGAACAATACGTGGTAATTACTAACATTGAATGCAAATTCTTATCGCAATGGAATAGCATCAGACCAATTTTTTTTCAAATTTATCTATTATGCTGTAGTCAAAGTGGTAAGCACGTTGGCTACAAATCTGGCTGCCGTGGGTTCAACGCTTGCGGCAGTCAAAAAATGAAAATGTTTTTTTCTGTTTAATATTATACATAATCAGATCTAACATTAACTCACGCAGCCTCCTTCGTCGGTACTTCTTCATGGCATATTCACCGGCGAAGTATAATAGTTAATAAAATGACTATATTTATCTTCTTTCACCACCTGTCTTCTCTCTCATCTATCCCTTTCCTAAAGAATGTAGCACGGTTACAAAACTAAGTAGGTATTAATGCCTAAAGTGCTACTTCTTATCAAAAAAATAAATAAAAAACAATTTACAGATATGACAGAACTAATTTTAGAGAAGGTGGTGTAGCAGTTATTGTAAAAAAAATTAACCCCATACGTTATTGCCTATCGTAAACACAACTCCTAAGGCCTCGTTATGCGAACGTTGATGTAAGAAAAACTTAACGTATTTAAACGTACGGTAGTTTATGTACTTATAGAAACTTTACAAATGTGACGCATGTCAATAAAATAAACAAAAACAAAACATTGTGCAGCACAAAGTGTAATTTTAATTTCAAAAGCTTTTGCTTACTAAAAGTATAATAAATAAATAGTTACATTAAATACATAATAATATTTTTTAAAACAGATAATTAAATTTGTCAATACATTGCACATATTGCAATGTAAAATATTTTTCGAAGCGAAATTAGTACTTTTTCTAAATTTACATGTACGGAACAGTGCTCGTAACTATGCCACAAATCTCAACACTGTTCTGAACAGCTGCAGCAAATTGAAAATTGTGTTAGGTTTTGTAATTTAATATTTTGGCTTTATAGTTTGTGTTTTTTTTTGCAAAACAATTGTACTTATTTCATGGACATCAGTAAATTAATCCTCAATATCCATTTTTAAATTCTTTTCGGGCTTTTGAAATTAATATTACAAACACATTGTGCTGCACAATGTTTTGTTTTTGTTTATTTTATTGACATTCGTCACATTTGTAAAGTTTCTATAAGTACATAAACGACCGTACGTTAAAATACGTTAAGTTTTTCTTACATCAACGTTCGCATAACGAGGCCTTCATCGAGAATATTGGCGTTAAATTCTTTACAGATACAAGTTCAATAGATATATATTTCTGCTACTTCCCCGGCGTTTCAGCCAGATCGGACGGTATTAGGAAACAAGAATTTCGTCCGGATATTCACAAGCTTAGTGGATGCGAAAGATAACTGCTACCCGGCGATTTTCACAATAATGCCCAGTCAAGGGGCTGTATGAGGGCCAATTGCTGGGGCAACATTTTTCATGAATAACTAGAATAGCACAATATCGATATAGTTTTCCCTTGTGCATATACATACATACCTTCAGGCGTAAACAGACAAGGATTAACGTTGGACATTTTTTTAGTAAATGACCCGTTATAATGTCTCCGGCAGACGTAATTAAAAATACGTGACGAAATCATATCTTTTACTGGCTGATCCTCCCTAAGATTCAGTCATATCACCTTCTTGATACTCAATACACGTCTAATTTTTAAATAATTAATAACTGTATTTTATCTATTTTTGCTTATGACGCAGCAGTTTTAAGTTCTGATATTATGGCGTCTGATATTACTGATTATCTACAAAGAGGTCATATATTGTCATATTTCAATAATGTTAAACTGAAAAAAAACCCAAAGCTATTTATTTCACTAGTAAACGAAAAGAACGTTTTATTCCGCAGGATAATATTGTTTCAAACAACAATTCAATTCAATGGAAAGAAGAAGTCAAGTATCTAGAAATAATGTTGATCCAAGGATAAATTTTAACCGCCATGTTCCTTTTACCACAAACAAAATAAACAACTTAATCTGAATATTTTATCTGTTTATTCAAAGGAACTCTGAAAATTGCCCATAAAAAACTCATTATTAAGTAAATTTTGCACACTGTTATTTTCTATGCAGCACATATTTGGTCTTCCAGCGCGAGTTGTCATATTAAGAAACTTCAAATAGTTCAAAACAAATTACCTAAACTTACTATGACTTGTTTGTTGTTTCGTGGAGAATTTGCAAGTCTAGAATTAGTTTTAGACAATGTAAATAGTCTCACAAAATTTTGACATTAGAAGTTTGTACTCTAATTATGTACATAATAATGACTTAATGTCATCTTAATTGTGTTCTAGTCATTAGTTTTAGTTATAACGATACAAATGGTTTTATAAAATTTTTCCTCCAACTAAAGTATTTTGTATAAATTTAATGCAAGTGTTTCGAAAAGCTTATATTATCGGTCACGTTTAACTTACCGGTTCATTTTTTTCAGTTACATGCTGAAAATAAGTAGTTGAACTCAGTTTTCTATTTTATGCCAATTAAAACAGTTAACCTTAGCACACACAGAACTGAAATCAACTGAGTTTAGTATACTATTTTCAGCAGTAAAACGAACTGTGTTTTGAGTTTGAAAATAAAAAAGTTAGTTCGTGTGTGTTTAGCATACGCAGTAATGTTCTTTTAGTAACGAAACACAACTGAAAATGTAAGTGGATAATCTGACCGAGTAGTTTGATTGTGTATTTGCACACAGTTTTTTTTTTAACAAAAAATACATTGTCATTATTGTTTATATAAATAGAAAATACTTTCATTTCATATTGTTTATATAAAAGTTTGATTGTAAATATCTAGTTAACTGTATGCGTAAATAATTTTGAAATAATAGATTTTTTAGTTATTTTTGTTTGTTTAATTGTTTAAAAATTAAAATGGAACTACATAATTAGAGCAATTTTACTCAACTTACCCTCATGAGGTTTTCAACATTGAACTTAAAATAATATTTTTACATTATTTTGTTTTCCACTTGGAACCATAAACTAACCTTAAACTTAGTGAATAACTAAATATCTTAAAAAATGTATTGGTTGGGTGGAATTTATTTGGAGTTCTTACACCCATCAAATTTAAAGATAAGTATCTATGTTTCTCTTTGGTGAATTTTTGTACAGTTATAATAAAGTTGAAATTGCCATAATTTCATATTATAGGATTGTGGCGGTTTTTTATAACCGGATCTGCGATTTTCCTACCTAGCTTTATGGTCAAGGGCAATAAACATTCCTTGACGTTTTTTTTGTACGAAGCTATTGGGCACCTTAAAAATAATGTGTGGTTTACTAGAAGCTAATCATAATTCATTTTTTTAATATACTTACATACATACAGAAAAAACGAAGATAATAATTAGAATTTAAAATGCCTTTATTACCGCAAAACTTTTGTGCGGTATCAATTCTAGGCAGCGGATAACTGTCTTTCTTTGTGACGTCATTGAGCTTCCTGTAATCAACGCAAAACCTGGTACTGCCGTCTTTCTTCTTTACTTAAACTATTGACGAACTCCACAGACTCGAGGATGGCTCAATGACTCCGTTCCGTTCCATTTCGCTGAAATCTTCTTTGACCTGATTTCGGTTTGCTAAGGGAACCCTCCTGGGTGCTGCTTTTATAGGCCTCGCTTCGGCAGTATTAATTTCATGTTTCACAACTGCCTCCTACCTCAACTTTTATTATTTACAGCGAAGACGGAGGCATGTTTTCTCATCAACTGCTTTGCTTTGTTTCTGTCGGGAGGTGTTAGTCCTGCTATCCATTTTGCACCTGCTCTGCTAATAAATCTCTTTCTCTGGCTAATAGTTTTGGGGCATACTAAATTCGCCGCACAATTAATTATGGTTTCTTTTGGCTCACATCGACCCATCTCAAAATTTCTGTTTATAGTATTTTCTTTATTGGACAGATTAAGTACTCTGACAGGAACTATCCCGTCGTCGCAGATTTTCACGAGGGCTTTAGCTGTTATAATGTCGTCTTTTAGTTCCACAACCTACAACTGGTTATTTACACAATCTGCCTCCACCTTGCCCATACTATTGTTTCCGCCTGAGGTGGTAATTTCTGGCGTGCAGCAGCAAATATCTTCCTTACTGTGGTGTTGCTCTCATATCTAACTTCAAGGGGTATATTGACATTGCGCCAGATCGTTATTTGCTCGCCCATGTTCAGATTAATACCGTGTGCTATAATGAAGTCTGCACCGATAATAACTTTATCCACTATGTCGGCGAACACAAATGATGTGTATGGGCAAACTTATGATCAGTTATAAACAGACGATTGAAATTTACACAGAACTTAATTGCTTAATTTATTACAAGAGGAAGTATATAATTTGAATTTTTAAAATAAAGGGTGACCCAATAGTTGCTGTAATTTGATGTATATTGCGTACTATTGAATAGTTGAACAAGTATGAAGTTTGGAGATATAAGAGTGTCCCAATAGTTAACGTAATCTAATTTATGTGGCCATACTCGTGAACCGTTATAGGCAGATAGATAAAATCTGTTTTGAAGTCGATTTTTTTGCAAGAATTATTATAAATTAATTGGCTATAAAGTGTATCAATAAACATATAAGTTTGTATAATCGATTAACCCGTAAAGGAAACCGAAATATGATCGACTGCAAGTCTGCAATTAATTGCCGAGCAAGAACACGACTCAGTCGAAAATTTTTTGTAAATTTTGCCTTTAACAACTTAAAAGGATCGCTTGAGTCACGTTATCTTTGTAAGTCGCACGTACGCCTTCTTTTTTCCGTATTTTCTTCGTCTTCACAAATCAGCATTAACAAATTTATATCTTCTTCCATTTTTCTAAAAGGACGCGTAAATTCATTCATGTTCTTTAAAAAAGAACCCATTATGTTGATATTTGCATGAAGCGTGCACTATTTACCGAATTTGAAAACACACACACGCAATAAAATAGAGTTATCAATACCAAATTAGACTTTGACAAATTAACAACTAACAACAACAACAAATCTTGATAAATATTCAAAAGTTGATAAATACTACTAAGCATCCTCGGTGATAAATGCTTAATGTTTTGAAATTATCAAGTGCACAGAATCGGGCTGTTAATGAATAAATCGCAATAAAAACCCCTTACAGGCAATAACATAAAAACCTATATGCACCACATACGAAAACAACGTAGATTTTCATATTCAATTGTTGTGAACAGTTTTTTTTACACTATTTTAAGAAGGTATACTTATTTTGTTGCTGCTTTTTATGTACATATATTTTCAGTTCATGCGCCTTGTTGTCATAAACGTGCTACTAACGGTATTTAGGAAAACAAATTGATAAAAAATAAAAAAAAAATTGGATTTCGAATCCCCGAATTAAAGGAAAAATACCTAATTGTTTTAGTTTCAAACAAAACTGTAAATACGTAGAAGTTATATTGCCTTGATTAAATCTCATTAGAACTGATAATTAATAAATTGCAATAAAGTTTATAGTTTACATATTTTATTTTGTCATATATGTTTATTGCTTTTATATATATTTATGATTCTTAAAAATCTTTTGCTTGGAAATTTTTTTTAAAGAATAGCAAAATTTATAAATGTCTATCCTGTGTGAATTAAAAAAAGCTTTAAAAAACCGTAATATAGCAAACAATGAACTATTCTTGAGTTATTAGTAAACTTTTATAGTTAAGATAGTAATAAAACAATATCAAATTCACAAATAAAGATCTCATACCTAAAAACCTAACAAAGCACATATACTATTTTGAAAAACCACAACAACAAATAACACATGCAAATTTAAAGCAGTAAAACAATTGGACAAACAAAATACCCAAATAAAAATAATTAATTATACTTAAATTTTAACTAAAAAAACAATAATAATATCAATAAAAATTTTTATTATATTTGGTCTATCGTGACATGTACTTTTTTGTATTTAATAAAGCACATTCGTGAATGTGTACGGGAAATTTCAAAATTTAGTAACACACATAATTGTTATAAAAAGAAAAATATATACGGGTTGGATTTCAACAGGACATTATGTGTACAATTAGTGTGTTTTCTGAACTCTGGTAAATACTCCCACAAAAGAAATGAGGTGCGGTCACACCGCAACCGCATTAAAGATTAGTATACTTAGAGTAATAAAAATATACACTCTTTCAGTTTTCTGATGCAAGGTAGTACTTAAACCAAAGACAATAAATTTCTAAAGATGTTACAGTTTGAACATTTAAAAAATCATGGTAGCGCGGGTAAGAGACAAGAGGGAAGATGTTCTTTGAGCGCAACCAAAACTCAAGAGAGCACAATATTAGTTTCGTAAACATGGCAGATTCATACGCTGATGCGTGTGACCAGACCAAAAAAAATTTGGAGCTAAATTGGAACCAAAAGAGTGCTAAAATAAATTTTAAGTGCTAAAACATAGTGCCAAAATATCAATGTCTTAGTTTTGAGCAATTATTTTCTTGGAGAGCACAAATATAAAAAAGCAACATTCAGCCGAATTGTATAACCTCCTTATTTTTCTTGAAGTCAGTTGAAAATTCCAAAATTATGAGCAGTTTCATGGTAGCGGGGGTAAGAGAAAAGAGGTAAGATGTTCTGTGAGCGCGACCAAAACTCAAGAGAGCACAATATTAGTTTCGTAAACATGGCAAATTCATACACACATGCGTATAAAAATGTGTTACTTGTATTGTGAAAAGACTTTTTATGATTCGAAAATTATAAAAAAGTTTCCTGTGCTGAATTCAAACAACTTTATCTAATACGGCGTATAGTTATTTGCAACATTTTCTATTGTGTTTTTTACTACGTTTATACGTACCCTATTTTCGAAAATTATTTCTAAGTTCCTTTTTACAATGTAGAAGTTAAATGGCAGACAGACGAAGTTTGAGGCGAGGAGGAACGATAAAAGAAAACGAAAAAATTCTGTCTGTCTAGTAATTAAGCGATTGTAAAAGGTTTAGCAAGTTTAAAAGAGAATGAGAAAAATCTCTGCCCATCAATTTCTACATTGTAAAAGGGGACTAACTATTTAGCTCACTGTTTATACGGCAGGAATATTTTCGACATTTTAGTGATTCTGGATAGCAATTTATATATAGCTGGTAAAGTGGCGACAGAAAACATTTAACCATTTTATATTTATACCTGCCAAAATATTTTTCGCTCAATTTTTTTTATTTTCAAAAAAAGAATTATGAAGAAGTTTTTTTTAAACAATAATTTGTTTTCATCAAAATGTTACTTTTTAAAATTTGTATAAAGCCTCATAGGCAAAAAGAATTTAACAGAAAAAAATGTGGCATTATATTGGACCTTATTGGCAAATAATGAAGTTAATCCATAGCTGTTAAATTTGGATTACGATTAGTAATTAATTAGATTACATTTTAAAAGCAACGGTATTGATTACATAATTCTCCTTTAAACAATTCCTGATCAATAAGTAATTATGATAAAAAATAATCCAAAAGTAATCAAGATTATTTAGGATTACGAGAAGATAATCAATAATAATTAAAAGTAATCAAAAAAATAATTGACTACTTTCATGGATTATTTTTTAAAAATTTTAAATTAACATGATGTTATATTGTATACATTTTATTCTGAAAATTTTGCATTTACAACATAAAAAATCTGAAAAAATAAAACAAATTTACATTGTTTTTATGTACAAAATATAGATATGTACATATGTATATTCACTTCAACATCAAAACAATCAATAACAATTTTAGTTCTTCCTAAATAAACAAGAAAGGGAAAAATATGAAAAAAATAATAACGAGAAACAAATACTTTCCGAATACATTTAATTCCCAAAAAAAGTTTTGTAATTTACATATATTTACTATTGGGATTGATTACAACTAATTTTTCCAAAGGAAAAATCAGACAATGATTGCCACCTTGGATTATTGACGATCCATGCAAAAGAAAACAGTCGTTCAACTGGAGCTGAAGACGTTATGGGCGTGTAAAAAACCGATTGCATCCCTTAGTAAATCATTCCCAAATCTCGTCAGCAATGGCATTATCATTTAAATAGCTGAAAAACTGATGTTTTATTGATAATCGTTGATTAACTTTAATCTGTTCTTGTGTAGAAGGGCCTACTTCTATTTCATCATCTGCAAAGTCAAATCTTTAAAGTAGAAAGCACAAGCTCACCATCATGACTGAAACCAAAAAAATCAGGCACAATCGATACATTATTAATTTTCATTTCAAAATTAAATGTTTTACAATTTTTGGCGTAAAAACTATGAAGTGTTTTTAAAACTCTGCTGGTTATACTCTCGACAGTTAATTCCGGCAATTCTGGACTTAATCTCTGCAACACTTTGAGCCATTTCATTTTGATGTAAAAATATCATAATTAATGTTGCTTTCTTCTTGCAATTGGTTCTATTGCTAATATATGTTATTAAATTTAAACCCAATAAAAATAAAATAAAGTGAAAAAGTTTTTAGATTTAGGCAGATTTTACATTAAAATGTACATATTCAAAAGCCACTTTAAAATAAAAATTTATATCCATAATTTTTTACACATGTTCTTTGAAGCCATTTAAGCTATATAAACCGTATATAATATTTTTTAACGGCCGAAGTTAATTCCCGTGTCAAAGGGTTAAAAAAAGTTTATATTTTACAATTTTATTTTGTTATATATATTTATTGCTTTTATATATATTTATTAATCTTTAAAATCTTTTGTTTGGAATTTTTTTTAAGAATAGGAATATTTATAAATGTCTATCATGTGTGAATTAAAAAGAAAGCTTTAAAAAACCGTAATATAATAAACAATGAACTATTCTTGAGTTATTAGTAAGCTTTTGTAGTTAAGATAGTAATAGAACAATAACAAATTCACAAGTAAAAATCCCATACCTTAAACATAAGCAAAATACATTTACCGTTTAACATCAAAAATAATACAAGCTATAATGAAGATAGTAATAAAACAATAACAAATTCAGAAGTAAAGATCTCATACCTAAAAACCTAGCAACGCACATATACTATTTTGAAAAATCACAAAAAATAACACATGCAAATTTAAAGCAGAAAAACAATTGGACAAACAAGAAACCCAAATAAAAATAATTAACTATACTTAAATTTTAACTTAAAAAACCAATAATAATATCAATAAAAAATTTTATTATATGGCCTATCGTGACATGTACTTTTTTGTATTTTAATAAAACACATTCGTGAATGTGTACGGAATATTTCAAAATTTAGTACGAGGGCTGCTATATATATTTCTGGCCTCGCAACACTGAGTGCTGCCAAGTGCAATCTGACATTTCCATTGGAAAGTTTGTCATTTTTACGCATTATCGTACCCAAAACGTTTTGACGTACGACCATTATTTGTGTTGTTTACAGTGACTTGAAAAAATTAATATAGAAAAAAATGGAATTAACTCGTGAACATTTTCGTGCCATAATTTTTCACAACTTTCGACGTGAATTATCACGACAAGAGTGCATTGATGAACTTAAATCTTTGTATGGCGCTGAAGCACTATCCTATAGCACTGTGAAAAATTGGTATAATGAATTTAATCGCTCAAAGACGAATTCCGTAAAGGTCGTCCAAAAACGGCTGTTGTGCCAGAGAACATTGACGCCGTGCGTGAACTCATAATGCAAGATCGACATGCGACATAACGAGAGATAGAGACATCCTTGGACATTTCTTCCACCAGCATACATTCGATACTGCATGGACACCTGGCCGTAAAAAAGGTTTGTTCTCGTTGGCTCCCGCACAATTTGAAAGTCGCTCAAAAAAGGCTCGTGTCGATTGGTGCAAAGAAATGTTGCAAAAATACGATTGCGGTGACGTTTATAAGATCGTCACAGGTGACGAATCATGGATCTATGCGTATGAGCCCGAAACGAAACAACAATCGACCGTGTGGGTCTTCGAAGACGAGCAAAATCCAACAAAAGTTGTTCGTGGAAGAAGCACTTTGAAGCAAATGGTCGCCTGTTTCTTCGGAAAAACTGGTCATGTGGCGACTGTTCCGCTTGAGCAACGTAGGACGGTCACTTCTGAGTGGTACACTACAATTTGTTTGCCTTAAGTCATCGGAGAAATTCGAAAAACCAACAAGAGAAGACGAATCATTGTTCATCATGACAATGCGAGCTCTCACACATCGGCTCAAACCAGAGCGTTTTTGACCGGCCAAAACGTCGAATTAATGGGTCATCCGCCGTACAGCCCTGACTTGGCACCTAATGACTTCTTCTTGTTTCCGCACATCAAGAAAAAAATGCGTGGTCAACGATTTTCGTCGCCAGAAGAAGCTGTTGAAGTGTTCAAAAACCATGTTTTAGAGGTGTCTCAATCGGAGTGGAAAAAGTGCTTCGACAACTTGTTTGAGCGCATGCAAAAGTGTATGAATCATGCTGGAGAATACTTTGAAAAACAATAAAACCATTTTGGATTATAAATATTCGGATTTTCACTATTAGGCCAGAAATATATAGAGCAGCCCTCGTAACACACATAATTTTTATAAAAAGAAAAATATATACGGGTTGGATTTGAACAAAACATTGTGTGTACGATGAGTGTGCCTTTTGAACTCTGGTAAATACTCGCACAAAAGATACACCGTAACCGCATTTAAGATTAGTATACTTAGAGTAACAGTCGTGCAGTTTTCTGATGCAAAGTAGTACTTAAACTAAAGACAATAAATTTATAAAGATATTGCAGTTTGAACATTAATAAAATCAAAATTTATGAGTAGTTTTACGGTAGCGGGGGTAAGAGACAAGAGGCAAGATGTTCTTTCAAGAGAGCACAATATTAGTTTCGTAAATATGGCAGCTTCATACACACATGCGTATAAAAATGTGTGGATGTCAGTGTCACCAGATCCAAAAAATTTTGGAGCTAAATTGTCACCAAAAAGTGCTAAAATAAATTTTAAGTGCTAAAAAAATAGTGTCAAAATTTAAATGATTAGTTTTGAGCATATATTTTCTTGGAGAGTACAAATATAAAAAAAGCAACATTCAGCCGAATTGTATAACCTCCTTCTTTTTTGGAAGTCAGTTAAAAATTCAAAAATTATGAGCAGTTTCATGGTAGCGGGTGTAAGAGACAAGAGGGAAGATGTTCTGTGAGCGCAACCAAAACTCAAGAGAGCACAAATTAGTTTCGCAAACACGGCAGATTCAGACACACATGCGTATAAAAATGTGTGGATGGCAGTATGACCAGATCCAAAAAGGTTTGGACCTAATTGGCACCAAAAAAGTGCTAAAAAGTAGCAAAGTAAGTGCTAAAACATAGTGCCAAAATTTAAATGTCTCTGTTTTAAGCAAATATTTTCTTGGAGAGTTCATAGTTTTATTGTTTATGCTTATGTTGCCTTGAAATATTTATTTCCATTGAAAAAAACCAAAATCCTTAAAACAATAAATCATTCATTAAAATAAAAAGTCTTAAAAATACAAAGCAAAGCAATTACTTTGAAAAAGTTTACTGTTGCCTTAGCAGTCAGTTGTCCTTTGGTTTTATTTTTGCTATTGCTTAACTCTTTACTATGAAGTTGTGGCTAACTACGATTGTTTTTTCTTGCTATTACTTGGAAGCTTATTTATGTAGTTATTACCTCCAATACATTAGAAAGTACATTTCAAAAACCTTGTTTTTATTACAGCATTAAATGGTGTTGTTTCTTTTAAAAAAAAAGCAACTGCAAAAGAAGAAACAAACACACACTTATTGCTTAAGCAATACTACTTATTTAAAATTGTTTGTAAAATTCACTTAAAAACGAATCTATATGACTGCTCTCGTTATCGTAGGGTAATTACATATTTTTATTTGTGTATTTTAAAAAAATATGCATAATCGAACCGAACTTATTACTTTACCAGTCATTTACTTCCGAAATATGTATATTAAAACTCCAGTGGCAAAAATTTTACATCGCCTATTGCACAATTTGTAAGTGTGCTAAATTGATTCATTTTTAAATATAATAGTTTATCCATTGCGATATTATATTCAGAGACAGACACGTTTTTAAAATGTCCACCTTTGGCGCGCACATATGAAAACACATTTTCTAATGGATCCTGATTGAATCGACTAGATAAAAGGAAAATTAAGTTCGGACTTTCCGGTAGCATTTCACTAGCTAAGGATAATATATCCCTAGCTGTTTGTATAAGACCGCTGTGCAAAATATATTATTATTTATATATTTAATTTATTTCATCTATTTAGTCCACTCCTTAGGTTTTGTTAAAAATATCACATACATACATAGTGCGTGGTCTTTAAAAAAAATATTCATCGAATTTACACTTTCTGAACCACGCTTTATGAAATATGGTATCAAAGTATGGAAAACGAAAGATTTTTCTTTACGATTAAGCGCAATGAGGCAAACAACACTTTTAAGGCCGTGTCAGATAAAACTTTGTCGCTTTGATTGACGTTTCAAACTTTGAAAAAAAAGCGTAAGACGCAAGAGGTATGTCACAATAAAAACTTTAACAGTGCTTAATTATTGTTTGTTTTTAAAGTTTTTCTTCCATAATTTTATAAAAAAAAATAATAAAGGAAGAATATTTAATAAAAAAATAATACTTTAAAATACTTAACTCTTTTACGTTCGATTTTGCCAAAAATAATATACAAATGTATAGCAGCTAATTGTCAAAGCGCGCAAAAAGATGAGTGTTGCCCAACTTTGCGCTTTGCTTTGCGTTAAAAGTGCTTTATGTGACATATTTCATATAAGTTCGTGCATTTTATCTTAGATGTCAAAGCGAATTTGCAACGCAACGCAAAGCAAAAGTTTTATCTGACACGGCCTTTAATGTAAATGCATACACACTCGCATACAATCATATACGAGTGCAGTGATGCCAACATTTCTAAAAAAATCTCACTAAACTCCTGAAAAAACCACTAGATTTGAAGAAAAAACCACAAAACTTTTGAAACTTCCCACTAAATTTTATATGACTGAGAAAAAGATATTATTAATTTAATTTTTGATTTTTTTTTTTTTTTATATTCTTAATGAAACATTTAATGTTGTTTAATATTATCAATCAATCTATATTTCAAATATAACTTTTGTACATTACATGTATTTCTTTTTACAGTGTAATTGATTAATATTATATAATATAATAATGCTCTTATTTATTTCGTTTACAATGCATATTAATAATCAAACAAATTAAATTCGTCTAATGTTTCACAATCTTTTTCATTTTCTGCGTTAGTTTTAAAATCGTACATTTTATAATTGAACGCTGTCAACATTTTTGAAGATGGTTCAAAATTAATGCAATTACCATTTCTCTTTAAAGTGTGTCGAACCATCATTAAGGCATTAAGCATTTCTAATGAAAGCTTATTTCTAAGTTTATTTTTTATTGTTCCATAAAGCAAAAAGGCACGTTTAACTTCCGCATTTGAAATTGATAATTGATAAATTATCCGGTAATCTTTTTTGTATTTGTTCGCACAAAATAATTAAAAATTCATGACATTTTTCTTTCACGTTCATTAATGTTTCAGTGTCGATACTTGTACTTTCAAAATCATACTAAAAATAAACATTATCTTTATCCATCAAATAGCAGTGAAAATCGAAATTGTTGAGCTCACAATCGCTTATATTGCTCATTTTATCAGGCAAAACTATTCTTCTCAACAATTTTTTGTAATAAAGAAATAAATCTTCAAATAATTTATGTGGGTTTACATCATTACTTTGGAAAAGCATATTAATTTGACTTAAGGTTTTTAACTCATTTCTTAAGAATATTAAAAATAATTTTGATGAATTTTGCGTCATTATAGCTTTTATTTGGCAAGCCATGAAGCACTTATCTTGGGTACTTGCAATGGAAAATAATAGATTTAATTCCACCCATTGGTTGAGGATAGTATCAATAGCGTAGAAGCAAGCAAGCCACCGAGTGCCACTTATACCCTGTATCTTTTTGAATTTGTTGTTGTTATTTATGAGGCGGTATAAAACATCATATTGCCCAATTCTTTTTGGGCTGTATGAAAACCAATTGTGTATTTCTCTGGCTAAAAATTCTAATTCGTACGGGAACGATTTTGTTGCATTTTCCGCACATACTGTGAGCGTCAAAATAAAGTGTACACAAACATTTTCTTTAAATTAGTTTATATTTCAGTCTTTAGAAATACTATTTTATTTAACATTTTATGTTTTTTTAATTGTTATTCAGTTCTCTAATTAAACTTAGAAAAACAACAACAAAAATTTACAACAACAAATATTTACAACAACAAAAGTTATTAAACAAAAACAAAATCTATTCCGTATATTACGCGTCAAAATAAAGTGTACATATATAATTCATTATAAAAATTAGTATGATTTAGTATTTGGTTGGTTTTCCTTTAGCTAATAACGGCACTTAGTCTTCGGGGCATCGATTCAACTAGTTTTTTGGTTATGTCAGATGAAATTTTCTGCCACTCCTCCATTATAAGGGATTTAAGCGTATCCTTGTTAGTAATTGTCCTCTTTTGTATTTGCCGGTCAAGATGCTCCCACAAATGATCAATCGGGTTAAGGTCCGGTGATTGGGAGGATGATCTAATGTTTTAGGATTATGATTAAGGAGCCATTCTTTTACTATCTTCGCCGTATGTTCGGGATCATTGTCTTGTTGAAAGATACAAGGTCCCTTTAAGCCCAATTTCTCCACACTACATGGCAAATAGTTTTTCAAAATGTTTAAGTAGTCCGTTTTATTCATGATATCTTCAATAAAAGCCAAGCTTTTCACTCCACTTGCCGCAATGCAACCCCACACCATCACCGAACCTCCTCCATGCTTAACCGTAGATATTAGATTTTGTTCAGCATACTGTGTATTTTTTGTACGCCATACTTTTACAGGTTTTTTCTGGCCAAATATATGAAATTTACTCTCATCGCTAAATAAAAAGTTATTCCAGAAAGAACCATCTTTAGTTTCGTACTTTTTTGCATACTCAATACGTTTTTTCTGATCTACTAACGATATAAGTGGCTTTTTTCGTGGCAACCGACCATGTAGACCATTTGCGTGTAAAGTTCTTCGTACTGTGTTGCCGTTTACGTTGGTATTTTTTGTTGCTGAAACTTCCTCCGATATTTTAACAGCACTTTTAAATGGATCCTTCTTCACATCATGCAAAATAGACCTTATTTCAGACTCACTTAAAGCTCTTGGTCGGCCTGCACCTGGACGATTTTCTACTTTGCCGAATTTCTCTTGCTTATCAACTGTTTTCTTTGCTTTATTATGGCTTCTATTTATAATAGACCCGATTTCACGAAAAGTTTTACCGTCTTTTCGAAGTTTCCCTGACATCTGTGAATGTTTGTCTACCCATTTTAATAAAATAACAAATTTCTTTATGCGAAGAAGTTATAGTCCGAAAATTGCGTCTGTCTACTATAAAACAGTAATAGTGATTTAAAAGAATGCAAGAAAGTAAATAAACAACAAAACATAACGGTATTTTATGCAGTTCTACTTCGCTAACAAAATAAGATGTACGCTTTATTTTGACGCGTAAAATATGGAATAGATTTTGTTTTTGTTTTATAACTTTTGTTGTTATAAATTTTTGTTGTTGCTTTTTTTAAGTTTAAGTAGAGAACTGAATAACAATTAAAAAAACATAAAATGTTAAATAAAATAGTATTTTTAAAGACTGAAATATAAACTATTTTAAAGAAAATGTTTGTGTACACTTTATTTTGACGCTCACAGTAAGTGCAAAGAATGACAAATACATTTTATAACAATTAAGTCATTTAAATCTTCTTTTAAAGTAGAAGTCAGTGAATTGTGTCTCCCAACCATCATATTAGCCCCATCTACTCCTATGCCCACTAAATTACGAAAAACGAGGCCATCTGATTCCATTTGGCTCTTTAAAGCATTGTACACACTTCTTGCATCAGAAGCTGTTAGCTCGATTAGTTTATAAAACGTAGTGACAACTTTACCTAAATTTTCAGAAAAGAAACGTATCATTATGCACAAAATTTTTTTGGTGGAGACATCAGTGCTCTCATCGGCGATTAAAGAAAAAGCAGACTCTCCAATTTCTTTGATCAAATCCTTTGACATGATCGGACCCAAGACATTTTTTATAAGCATACTGCACTTAGTACGATGATTCTTTAATTTGCTCAAGTTGATCGATTTTACATCTAATTTTGGCAAGATCTCAACTAAATGGTCCGTTGTTTTAATAGATGAGTGTTCTGCAATGAACGCCGCTAGTTTAAGCTCCATTATTTTTGTACTTTCTGATGCAATTGGCGTGAAAACATTGCTGATCTTACTGCACGTCTTTGCTGCTTTATCTTTTTCAACATTATTTTTGTGCCTTTTAGTCGTGCTGTGGTCTTCTAATCCAGATTTGTGTGCTTTCAAATTTGTCTTGCAATATTTCCATTTAACCATTTTTTCATCTATGGGATCAGGTACTATCCAATTTGAATTAAATAAAATATCATTAGTACCTTCATCACCACATAAGAAGAAAAAATACCAATTATTTAATAAAATAGCAAAGTGCAGCTAAAACTACAACAAAAACGAATTATCTAATCAAATTTGCAGCTAAAATTACACCACTAAGCAATTAATGACAAAGAATTAATGGCAATTAAAATCAAAGCAAATTTTAGACAAATTACAACAAAAACCAATTGTCTTATTAAATTTGCACAAGTAAGAATTAATTGCAATTAAAAATTTTCTACTCATCATTAAGACGGAACACACTTTTCACTTTCCTCTGCATAATCTGTCGAGGGAAGATAGTCGCCACTGTTTGTGAAAAATAATTCAAATATATTTTACCACAAATAAATAGTACTTACCTTTAAATATCTCATCACTTTCCCACTGTTTGTTATACTTTTGAGCATAAATCTTTTTTATTTCTTTAGGCATTTTGCACTTGTTTTCCTTTTAACGAAAAAGGCGCGATACAAAAGATTGCCACTTGACAGAATGCCAGTGTTGTAAAAGGCACTATACAAAAGGTTGATACTTGACAGACAGCTTATACCTTCTGTACACGATGCCATTCTTTACCCATGGTAAATTGCGTTTGTTGATACGGGGTGTAGAGAAGCAAGATTGGAAGGCTTGCGTTTCTACACCCCTTGTCCACAAATGCAATTTTCATGGGTAAAAAATGGCATCGTGTAAAGACGATATTAGTTAAAATAAAAAGCAACTGTTGAAAAAACTAATACTAAAAACTCTATTTTGACTTCCAGAAAAAAACCACTAGAAAATCCACTAAAAAAAAATTCTTCCACTAAAAAAACCACTAAATTATTTTTACCACTAAAAATCCCACTGCAAAGAATTTTTCCCACTAAATCTAGTGGGAAAACCACTAAGTTGGCAACACTGTACGAGTAAATTTATGTGAGATGAGAATAACAATTTTGCTGAGAATAATAATCTCTTTTTGTGATTTTACTCTTAAAGTGCCAGTAGCAGTACGTCCATCGACAATTTATGCACTGACTATAGAATGTACGGTAGTGAAACATCTTAGTATATGTATAGCCTTTGCTCAAATATATTTCTTATAACTTGTACCAATCTATGTGTTTGTTTGATGGTAATGTGTTGTCATCTGAAGTCAAACTGGTGTTCGTGAATGCAGTTGCTTGCATTCAAAATCGGTGTCAGCTTGATTATCAGCAATTTCTCGAATAGTTTTGACATAGTTGGTAATACACTTGTAGGCCTATAAGACTTTACTTTCGAAGGATCCTTTCCAGGCTTGGGAATCATCAATACTGCCATAACGATGGGTAGTATTCAAGTCGCAAGATAGCCTTAAATAGCAAGAGGATTATTCTCTTAGCGATGCGAGGCAGTTCTAAAAGCATCTTGTTGCTGATTTTATCAAAACCAGGAGCTTTCTTCACATTTAGATTATCAATAGCTTTAACTATCTCTAGAAATTGAAACTGTATTTCTACAGATAGTCTATTAAAACAGGAGGTAGTTTGCTCGTGTTAGTACCTGCCGTAGGAGTGAACACATTTTATAAATGGCTTACGAAAATATTGCCCTTTTCTCATCACTTTTTACCGTTAACGTTCGTTAAGAGTACGTAATGGAGGTTTTGCGATTAAGGGCCTATCAAGGTTACTGACTGCGCGCCACCATATATATAATTTGACTGTGAAGTTGTATCTACACTTTCCAGGTGTTGTTTTATTTTGTGCTTTTAATAAGATCCTAAGATTTTTATTACATTCCCCCAACCTAGTCTTAAGTTCAGGCGATCTGTGTTGTTGCCATTCTCTCCTAACTCTCCTTTTCTTAGACAAGAGCTATTCAATATCTGCAGAAAATCTCTATTGCACCTAGTCACCCAATATGTGAAAGAAGCATGTTTTGCGGCTTTCTCGATATGTTCCTTAACCCTTTACGGCGTCATGTTGTATTTCCGCAACATACCCTTAAAGTAAGTATAAAAATATTATTTATGGTTGTATACCAAATTAAGGCGATGTTGCAGTTTGGCAACATAGCATTCTTGCGGTATAAAAACTAAGAAGCTTTCTAGGCAGCAACATTTTTGTATTATTTTCATTTAAGTTATACTCATGTACCAACCTGTTGTGTGCTCTTTGAACTCTTTTTCGAAAAATTTTTTTTTAAGTAATAGTGCTATTTGACTATTGAAATTTGTGTGAATGAAAGGTAAGAAGATATATTTTAATAATCAATTACATACTTTTTTGCAAAACCAATTTCGTTTACAATTTATACTGATTTTGGTTTGTTGCACATATGCAACATTGCCTGTTGAGGTGTATTATTTGACTATTTTTTATCATTGTGAATATTTCTTCTTCAGTATAAAAATGAGTCGTAAATCGCATAATCTAACTACTAAGGACCTAGAAATTATTCTATATCACAATGGGAAGATAGTGATTAGGATTTTTCTGATGTCGATGATGCTGTCGATCCAACGTATGAGTAATAGGCGATTGTGAATGAAAGCTCTGATGAGGAATTAGAAGCATCACCTGGCTTACAAAATGAATTTTAGCCCACTAACAATCTTCCAACTGCATTCACCAGCATTCAGAACGTTAGAACTGCAAAGGGTTTCCCTTCTGTAATTGCTTCTCACACTACTACTACTCAATAATCTTCAAAGTTGTCTAATCATGTGCCTAAGACTAAAACGACATCTCATGGATCTGAGATGTTACCTCCAGAAATACTTTGCTTGGATACCCCATTTGAAGTATTTTCGTATTTATTTACTGAGGACATTATAGAATTCATAAGGGACCAGACTAATTCATACTCTGTTCAGAAAGATGCCAATAAGCCTGTAAATGCAACCAGTCAAAAGATACGTCAGTTCGTAGGTATCGTAAATGATATGTCAGTAGTTCATATGCCAAATGTAAAATGTATTGGTCAGCAAACATAAGCCTTGCGCCGATACTAAAGACAATGTCGTCGAAACGATTTTATACGAAAGATGTCAGGTTCGACCAATATGGCCAATGGCCAGTTTGGGTCGATAAATGGATGAGATGCAAATTTCCAAAATGCAAAGGCTAAAGGCAAACATCTTGCGAAAAATGCGAAATTAGTTTGTGCTACAATAAGCAGAACAACTGTTTTAAAAATTTTCATACCCATTAATTTCAACCCTTTTTTAGAGTTAGTTCTGCAATGTTGCATTTCTGCAACATATAATTTTTTTCAATAAATATAATCTTAATTAATTATAAAAATTTTTTTTATTAACTTTTCCAATAATAATAGCCTATTTACCAACTATTAATCAAAAACTTTTAATACAACCATCAATACCTTCAGCAGTTCTTATCGGGATGTTGCATATGCATTGAGCGCTGATGTATTTTTTGTATATCAGCCAATTAACTTGTGTGGCTAAAAATGAAATACCAGTTAAGATTTGGTCAGACTAAAAATAGTGATTAATAGTGGGAGATTATTCAGAAGTTAGCTCTAGCGATGCTTCGGCTTTAAAAAGTTTTGAGGATATACCTGTTATCACGCCGAAATCAATAAAATCCGGTATTTTCTGTCGGTCAGTAGGCCAATAAGTTGGTTGTCCTGTTGAAATTACGTTCAGACTCATTTTGAAAATGGAATCATATAAATTGCGACCTCAGGGAGTAATGAGCCGTGAGCTCCAGAACGTGGGCACAGCGTTGTAATCACCAGCTGCTATGAATCGAGGACCAAGTGGTCTTTAAAATCATTGCATTGTGTTTTTGTTATTGACAATACACGGATGAAATCACGAGTTTTGACAACAAATATTGTACGCAGATATTTGTTGCTTGCATATAGTCTTCAAAAAGACCACATAACATATGATGTTTAATTCGTGATTTGATCTGTATTGCAGAGCCACCACATGATCTGTCTCTGGGATTCTTTGTGTCGTAAAAAATTTATTTACTTATTATTATAGTTGTAACATTGTATCAATTTTCTTGTTAATAAGAAAACACACAATTTCGTTTTTACGTTGACGTATGCCGTTTACATCTCCTGCATCATACTTGTCATGGTCATGATGAAATGGGTCATTATACTTTCAAGACATCTTAAGAGAGAACTGGGGTATTTATTTGTCGGTAACACTTTTTTTGCATGGTTGTTTGGGCTTTAGTATACTGGCATATGAAACTTGGCTAATCGTTACTTGAGCTAAGGGAGGATTATTTGGAGTAGGTATTTTTGGCGGCTGAGAAGGACCAGAAACAATTTTTTGGGCCAGGGAACGTTTAACAATCTCGCAGGGAACGTTTAACATAGCAGTGTGGTTTCCACCGCAATTGCTGCATTTTTTTACTCTGGAATCGTCCTTTGATTTATCACACTTGGAGATATCATAAAGATCCACACACGCATTACAAACTGGAGGCAACTTACAGTAAGTTTTAGTGTGGCCATATCCCTGGCAGTTCAAGCACTGTTGCTTTTGTACATTAAACCTACAGTGCTTTATGGATTTAAGTTCATTATTTTTCAGTTTAACATGACTTGGCTCCAACTTCACTCGGAATAATGGTTGTGGAACCCTTTCTCTGTTTTAATGTTTGATATGGTTTTAATTTTGCAGCCTTTGCCTTATTACCTAGTTCGTATCTCCTCAGGACCTACATAGGTATATATACCCTTCATAATCACTTGACGGCCCTTTGCAATTTTAGCTGATACGTATAAAAATTATTATTCGGAAATGGATCTTCAGTAGCCTTTCTCGTGATTACCTGAATCTTAGTGCTATTCTTTCTTAAATATTTTGAAGGTGGTTTTTCTGACTTATTCACAGGGTTTGTGGCAACATCTTTGTTTTGAAGTATGGCAAAACGGTTTTGAGAGTGTGATTCTTCAGCTTTTTCGACAATTTTGCAGCTGATGTAATCTCAGGAGATTTAGGGCTTCCGTCTCTCTTCAAAACCGTTATATAATGGTCCATTCCTATCTGTGTTTTTGGTTTTTCTGTTAAAGAGTGTTTGGGCAACGTTAGTACCTTGCTCGAAATACTTGAACTCAATTTTACTGTCGGGTTAATATTTGGTTTCACGGTAAAATAGTTTCTATTAAATTCTGGCGCTTTAATATTTTCATTGCTGGTACTGACATAGCTTATCACAAAATAATATACGAACTAAAATTTAAAAATATTTTTTATTTTTACTTCAATAAAATATATATTAAAATAAGGGAGGAGCGAATAATATTCGCCACAATTTAATTAAAATTTCTTTTATTACAGCAGGAGACGTCAGTGGAAGAGAGTAAAAGCTAATTAGGCATAAAGACGACAAAACATAGAGAAGCAACAGCATCGAATACAACCCACACAAATAGCAGTAATACCGAAACAACACAAAGAGAGGAAAACAGCAAAGAGAAGCCAAACACACAAAACACACAGGACAACAAATAGCAGCCGACAAAATATAGAGAAGCAACAGCATCGAATACAATCCACACAACCGCTATCGGTTCAAACCATACGAAGTTGTGTGGTTTTGTAGTTATGAAAGCTTAGGGAAAGTGTAGGCCCTGAATAACATTCGGGCAGAAACCATAGAATAGAAGTAGAGGTATAGGAGTGATTAGTTTGTCGGCTAATGTTACCACGAAGGCTTACGCTTAGTTATTTCAAAACACAAAAGAAATAAAAAAAAATTGGTAATATAAAGGCTGCGGCTAAAACAAGAAGAAAACGTTTTTTTTATTAAACAAGGACCTTGGCGGGCTGAGGTTGTCAACCTTTGTGGCAACTGGACACGAAGGGAAGGCGCTGAACCGGCTCGAAGAACTGGAAAGTAAGCATGGTCATTGCCCGACACCCAACACGCCAGGGATGACTCCGCAACTGGAACTACCTGGAACATTGTTTAAAATGGGGCAACAGGCAGCCCAAGACATTCCCCAACTACAAAACGTCAGCAGCCAAGCTATGGGTTTACCTTATTCGGCCGTAATTGATATAGTAAGAAAGTAGTCATTTCGTTATGATGGCGGGAAACACCCAATCTTGTTTATAGAAAGGGGAGAAGAACTCGCAGAAGTCTATGGCCTTAATAAGGACATGTTGCCCCGAACAATGCCCGAATTGCTTAAGGATACCGCCCTATTGTGGTACCGAAAACACAACCACTAGTGGCCAATGTCGAAGGGGTTCAGAAAACATTTCCTAAGGTTTTTTTTTGCCACCACAGTACTTCGAGGGCCTGGAGGACAACATTTGTCGAAGACTACAAAAACCACGAGAGTCGTTTAAAGACTTTGTCGTGGTGCTGCAAAACATGATGCGCCATGCGGGATATACAACAGAAAACCAGCTAGACAGAATATTCAAAAATTGTTTAGTAGACTATCAGCTATATATTAGAAGAAAAGATTTCACCTCGCTGGACGAACTTATAAGAATGGACGAGGACTATGAGGTAATAAAGGCATCGTACCCGGAGGTAGGCCACGAGTGCCGGGAGAGTCGGCAACCACAGCGAAGAGACGACAGAACCCGACAAGTGGTTCCCACCGAAGAGAAAGCCATTAATCCCGTGACTGCCTGCCGCAGATGCGGTCAAGAAGGCCACGGGTATAGATTTTGTACCAACCCAAGCATATTGTTTTGCTGGGAGTGCGGTAGAAGAGGGATAAGAACTCGAGAGTGCTGTCGAAGAGAGCAGAGAAACGCCAAAGGGTCGCGCCAGGAGCAAAGCGATGTAGCGAACCAAGGAAGTCAATCCCTGCGCCAATAAATATTTTTAAGCTAACAGGCACCCGTTTACAGGCCCAAGTTCAGCTTGGTGGACAGCGTTGGGAGGCCACCATTGACATCGGTGCCTCCAGAAGCTATGTAAGTGAGAGTGTGGCGAGGGGCCTGAGAAGAAGCATAGAAGTGAGTTCATCAGAAATTCGAATCAGACTGGCGAACGGAACAACCGTGGAGGTAAAGAATACCACACGGACGGAGGTACGATTGGGTGGTAGGTGTTGCCGTTTAGAGCTAGGGGTAAAGCCCCAAATGTGGGATAATGTGTTGCTGGGAATAGATTTCTTGAAGGCGGTGGAGTGCGAGTTACGTTGTGGTGACCAGCGAATACGGTTTTCACAAGTTCAGCACCGAGTAATGGCAGCACATGAGCGGCAGTAGTGACAGATCATCTGGCGTTGAAATGGCTTAACTCGATCGAAAGCCCATCTGGAAAAATAGCGCGTTGAGAAGCAACAGCATCGAATACAACCCACACAAATAGCAGTCATACCGAAACAACACACAAGGAGGAAAAAAGCAAAGAGAAGTCAAACACACAAAACACACAGGACAAGTCGTAGCCAAGATTGCTATAAAAGCAGAATGAAATAGAGAATAGTATTGTATTATAAGCGGTGAAAGTAAGCTAGTAGTAACAAAGGTCGGTAAGAAAAGATAAAAAAAAATTCAAAGAGCAAGTGATAGTAGTAAATGTGGATTAGTAACACTAATCCTAGCAAAGATAAGTGCAGAGAATTTTCAGACGGATTACATCTGGCTTACCTCTTTATCGAGGAAGGAGTGATAGGGCACTGGCTCAGGGCAAAGCTATAGATAGTTTTCCCGGAGGTTCTCACCCGGAAAGCTTAGGGAAAGTGTAGGCCCTGAAAAACATTCGGGCAGAAACCATAGAATAGAAGTTGTGGTATAGGAGTGATTAGTACGTCGGCTAATGTTACCACAAAGGCTTACGCTTAGTTTTTTTAAAACACAAAAGAATTAAAAAAAAAATTATAAAATAAAGGCTGTGGCTAAAATAAGAAGAAAAGGTTTTTTTCTTTAACAAGGACCTTGGCGGGCTGAGCTAAGCCCGCACAATAAACCCGGAGTAGCTGGAGGTTCGTTACAAATAATATAACACTATTCCGTCTGCGTTAAATACCATTTGTTAAATACCCTTTACGAACTTTTTAAAAGATTTTGTATTTATTGTTTTTTAATACGTGCCTTAAGTGAGATTTGTGTGCTTGGTAATGTTGAGATTGGTTGCCCGTAAACATTCATACTTCATGATACTTCGTCATTGCAGACCTGGGAGTCAGTTCTCGTTTGAATGTTCAAACTTTAAAGTTTTGCTACTGCCTTCTTTAATGTAATACTAAAATATGTATCAAAATGGAACATATTCACATAGAATTTTATTTAGGATAGTTGCTATCGAGCTCTTGATATAAAGAGACATGTGTAATTAGGTAATTAACAGAAAACAACTTATTTTTGGTTTAAAACAATAACAAACCTAGCGCTAAAAAAACTAAAGAATTTACACAAAAAACCAAACGTTAATTTAATGACAATGATTTTGCATTGACTGTTAATGCAATGAATAAGAAAAGCAATTAAAAAGCCCTAGTGCAACGTTAAATACTTATTATAATTCCCCTTTACAAACTGTTGATGATCACTCAGATGATACTGAAATCATTGTACAAAAACAAGTTAAAGTACACATTCCTGGAGTAACAATATTAAAATGTAAAATCGAAGAAGTGCATGAACTTTGTAAAGTTTCTAATGTAAAAGATTATTAAGAAAATTTTAAATTGGTTTGAAATTATTCCTTGAAACTAAGAATTATTACAATACCATGTGTAACTTGCTTTAAGATAAATATCAGTTTTTCACTTATGCTACCAAAGACGATAAACATGATCCTAAAGTGATTAAAAACGTCTTGTAGATAAGGGACTACAATGTCTGGACATAAAATTCATTTTCAAAAACAATTCATACAACGTCGAGTATATAACACAGCTTTACAAATTTTTAATTTGGAAAAATACCAAGAACACTACATAGCTAGATAAATTAATTGGGACCTCCTGAACACGAAAAAAGCTGAAATTGTTTTTTTTAAGTACAGTTTTTTAGATAACGGTACTTTTGTGTTTTTCGGTGTATGGTCCCACTCAAACCTTTGTGGAGCCCAACCGAAAAGTCCGATAAATGGCATGCCCGCAGAAAGGTTATTAATTGCCTTTTCCGTCAATATGCTGCAAATTTCTATCTGCCAAAAAATAGCTGAGTAATGGCACCTTAAATTTCAAAATTTGCCTACGTTTTTCAAAATTTTTTTATTTTCATTTGGTTTTTTTACTACGTTATAGTAAAGATCTGGAGTGTTTTATTTTTTTTACCAAATAGTTTATTTTGTTACCAATATATTAAGCGTAATTTGAAAAAAACGATTGAAAAATTAAGTTTTTATTAAGGATTTTGTGGAACGACAATATTTTCATTTTCATTGCTCACACACTATATTGGACGTAATTTCAAAAAATTTTAATTAAAATGACGAGCAGCATAAAATTTTGCGTTTTTTCGGATGAATCATTACGAATGAGGAACCAACAATAGTCCGCCATCATTTGTTCATCCCACCAGCCTTTGTAACGTAATTTGTAATATTTCACCTTGTTCATCACTTTCGGAGCCCAAGTTCGTGGGGAAAATATCCAAATGACTAAATTAGAAGTGTAATTAAGGTGTCATATTTGAACCTAAAAGTTAAAAAGAATAAATTTTCAAATGAGTAATGTTTCGATCTTCTAAGCGTTATCTTATATTATATTAGTTAGCATACTATCTGGATTGCAAGTGAGCAGTATGAAGTTTCCCTGTTTTCTATGTCTATGGGACAACCGTGACCATCAGAATCACTACACCCGAAAAGTTTGGCCCAAGCGAAGTGGACGTGCTCACGTAGAGCACAATAGCAAAAATGACCCACTCATTCCTCAGGAGAAGATATTACTTCCTCCATTACATGATAAGTTTGGGTTATTTACAAATATTGTCAAAACTTCACCAAAAGATAGTCTTGCAATAATTTACCTTAAAAAAATTTCCGAGAGCCACAGCGAGCAAAATTGAAATTTGATGTACCTCAAATTCGGGCTCTGTACGGTTACCAAGCATTTAATGATTGTTTAGATCCAGCTAATTTGGAGGCATGGGAACTATTCCAGGACATCTTTTTCAACTTTTTGAGAAACTACAGAAGTCCTTATTACGCTAAAAAGATCGATACATTACTGCAAAAATTCAATGCCATTGGTAAGCGTTGAGTGAAAGCAGTTATATCCGTTTTTTTTTAAATACGCTTAAAATATTGGTAATAAGATAGACTATTTAGTAAAAGAATAAAACATACCAGATCTTTACTGTAATGTAGAAAAAAAACCAAATGAAAATAAAAAATTAAAAAAAAAAAACTTAAAAAATAGGCAAATTTTAAACTTTAAGGTGCGATAAGCCATTTCTTGGTATATAGAAAGGACTTTTCGGTTAGGCTCTACAAGGGTTTGAGTGGGACCATACACCGAAAAATACAAAAGTACCGTAATCTAAAAAACGAAACCTAGAAAAAAAACGATTATAGCGTTATTACGGAGGTCCCAATTAACTTATCTAGTCATGTGGTGTTTTTGGTATTTTATGTTGTTTATTTCAAAAACCAATCAACTACCATTAGAGAATTGAGAAAAACATACTAAGTTATTGACTATTTAAAAGATAGTTGGGAATTTCAACAGTCCAAAAAAAAGCATATTACGCAGTGCTATAAGTGCCAAATGTATGGTCATTGTCAAGCCATTTCAAAGTAAAAACATTTTGTTCAAACTAAGCTGGACAACATAAGATAGCCGATTGCAAAGGATTTACCTTTAAATGTGAAAATTGTAGCGGTCCTCATAAATTAACATATGACCAGTGTCTGAGCAAGAATAATTTCCCCAACTGAGAGAACGTTACCAGTCCACTACACGACAAACAATTCCTGACAGACTATTTCTGACAGCAGTAAACACAATAACAGCTTCCACTCAATAAAATAATACATAAAAAAAAGAAACTTTTTTTATTTATTGTCTGTTTTATTTTATTGATTTTTCCTAATATTTCGATCAACTTCGTCATCTTCATCTTCTTCAGGGAATCTAAAACATAATTACAATCACAATTAACGATAAAATGAACATAACAAAATTTTCTTCTGAATTATATTGATACAATTATCCTTTAATTAAAAAGTTATGACTTTTTTATCTTCGCGCTTCATACACAGGTTTTTGATACCAATCCAGTTGCAGCCGATTTCGCTTTCTAATTACTATTGAATCTAAATACGGTAATTTGTTGTTGTTTTCCATCTCCATTGTAAATTGTATTCCATTGTTAAACGAGTTTAGTGCTTTTAATGTCATAACGTTTTAATTGTAATTATATAATTTAAAAGAAAATTTTGTTATGTTTATTTTATTGTTAATTGTGATTGTAATTATGTTTTAGATCCTCTGAAGATGAAGTTGAAGTTGATCGAAATATTGGGAAAAAACAATAAAATAAAACAGAAAATAAATAAAAAAGTTTCTTCTTTTTTATGTATTATTTTATTAAGTAGAAGAAAACAACTGACCTCAAGCCGAAAAAAGAATAAAATAATACGAAAACACAAAATATAATAACACCTTCCCTAATACACTTTGTTAAAGTGCTTCAACATCCACCGGGGTCTGGCAAGCTCATAGAGGTAGTATTAACAACAATACTGGACACAACATATTATGGAGGTGCCAGTGATCTGTTTTCTCTTCAATAAATTAAAAACTTAACATTAGATTTAATTACTAACCTAAGAGTTGCAAAAATAAAGCAGAACAATACGTGGTAATTACTAACATTGAAAGCAAATTCTTATCGCAATAGAATAGCATCAGACCAATTTTTTTTTCAAATTTATCTATTATGCTGTAGTCAAGGTGGTAAGCACGTTGGCTACAAATCTGGATGCCCTGGGTTCAACGCTTGCGGCAGTCAAAAAATAAAAATGTTTTTTTTTCTGTTTAATATTATACATAATCAGATCTAACATTAACACATGCAGCCTCCTTCGTCGGTACTTCTTCATAGCATATTCACCGGCGAAGTATAATAGTTAATAAAATGACTATATTTATCTGCTTTCACCACCTGTCTTCTCTCTCATCTATCTCTTTCCTAAAGAATGTAGTACGGTTACAAAACTAAGTAGGTATTAATGCCTAAAGTTCTACTTCTTTTCAAAAAAAAAAAAAATAAAAAACAATTTACAGATATGACAGAACTAATTCTAGAGAAGGTGGTGTAGCAGTTATTGTCAAAAAGAATTAACCCCATACGTTATTGCCTATCGTAAACACAACTATCGAGAATATTGGCGTTAAATTCTTTACAGATACAAGTTCAATAGATATATATTCCTGCTACTTTCCCGGCGTTTCAGCCGGATCGGACGGTATTAGGAAACAAGAATTTGCTCCGGATATTCATAAGCTTAGTGGATGCGAAAAATAACTGCTACGCGGCCATTTTCACAATAGGGTCCAGTCAAGGGGCTGTATGAGGGCCAATTGCTGGGTCAACATTTTTCATGAATAACTAGAATAGCACAATATCGATATAGTTTTCACTTGTGCATATACATATATACCTACAGGCGTAAACAGACAAGGTTTAACGTTGGACATTTTTTAGTAAATGACCCGCTTATAACGTCTCCGGCAGTCGTAATTAAAAATACGTGACGAAATCACATCCTTTACTGGATGATTCTCCCTAAAATTCAGGCATGTCACCTTCTTGATACTCAATACACGTCTAATTTTCAAGTAATTAATAACTGTATTTTATCTATTTTTGCTTATGACGCAGCAGTTTTAAGTTCTGATATAATGGCCTCTGATATTATAGATTATCTACAAAGAGGTTTTATATTATCATATTTCAATAATGTTAAACTGCAAAAAAACCCAAAGCTATTTATTTCACTAGTAAACGAAAAGAATGTTTTATTCCGCAGGATTATATTGTTTCAAACAACAATTCAATTCAATGGAAAGAAAAAGTCAAGTATCTAGAAATAATGCTTGATCCAAGGATGAATTTTAACCTCCTTGTTTCTTATATCACAAACAAAAAAAAAAAAAACAACTTAATGCGAATATTTTATTTGTTTATTAAAAGGAACTCTACTCTGAAAATTGCCCATAAAAAAACTCATTATAAAGTAAATTTTTCACAACAAATTACCTAAACTTACTACGAGTATGACTTGTTTCCTATACGAAGTTGCAGGTCTAGAATTAGTTTTAGACAATGTAAATAGAGTCTCACGAAATTTCGACATTCGAAGTTTGAACTCTGATTATGTACATAATAATGACTTAATGTCACCTTAATTGTGTTCTAGTCATTAGTTTTAGTTATAACGATACAAATGGTTTTATAAAATTTTTCCTCCAACTAAAGTATTGTGTATAAATTTAATGCAAGAGTTTCGAAAATCTGCTATTATCAGTCACGTTTAATTTACCAGTTCATTTTTTCAGTTACATGCTGAAAATAAGCAGTTGAAGTCAGTTTTCTATTTTATGCCAATTGAAACAGTTAACCTTAGCACACACAGAACTGAAATCAACTGAGTTTAGTATACTACTTTCAGCAGCAAAACGAACACACAACGGCTGTGTTTTAAGTTTGAAAATAAACAGTACGCAACTGAAAAGCTAGTTCGTGTGAGTTTAGCAGACGCAGTAATGTTCTTTTAGTAACGAAACACAACTGAAAATGTAAGTGGATAATCTGACCGAATAGTTTGATTGTGTATTTATACACAGTTTTTTTTAACAAAAAATACATTGTCATTATTGTTTATATATGTAAATAGAAAATACTTTCATTTCATATTGTTTATATAAAAGTTTGATTGTAAATATCTTGTTAACTGTATGCATAAATAATTTTGAAAGAATAGATTTTCTAGTTATTTTTATTTGTTTGATTGCTTAAAAATTTAAATGGAACTACATAATTAGAGCAATTTTACTTAACTTACCGTCATGAGGTTTTCAACATTGAACTTAAAATAATATTTTTACATTATTGTGTTTTCAACTTGGAACCTTAAACTAAGCTTAAACTTAGTAAATAACTAAATATCTTAAAAAATGTATTGGTTGAGTGGAATTTATTTGAGTTATAACACCCATCAAATTTAAAGATAAGTATCTATGTTTCTTTTTGGTGAATTTTGTGTACAGTTATAATAAAGTTGAAATTGCCATAATTTCATATTATAGAATTGTGCCAGTTATAAAAAACCGCCACTGATCTGCGATTTTCCTACCTAGTTTTATGGTCAAGGGTAATAAACATTCCTTGACGTTTTTTTTGTACGAAGCTATTGGTCACCTTAAAAATAATATGTGGTTTACTAGAAGCTAATCATAATTCATTTTTTTAATGTACTTACATACATATAGAAAAAAAGAAGAAAATAATTAGAATTTAAAATGCCTTTATTACCGCAAAACTTGTGTGCGGTATCAATTCTAGGCAGCGGATAACTGTCTTTCTTTTTGACGTCATTAAGCTTCCTGTAATCAACGCAAAACCTGGTACTGCCGTCTTTCTTCTTTACTTAAACTATTGACGAACTCCACAGACTCGAGGATGGCTCAATGACTCCGTTTCGTTCCATTTCGCTGAAATCTTCTTTGACCTGATTTCTCTTTGCTAGGGGAACACTCCTGGGTGCTTGTTTTATAGGCCTCGCTTCGGCAGTGTTAATTTCATGTTTCGCAACCGCCGTCCTACCTTAACTTTTATTATTTACGGCGAAGACGGAGGCATGTTATCTCATCAACTGCTATGCTTTGTGTTAGTACTGCTATCCATTTTTGCACCTGCTCTGCTAATAAATCTCTTTCTCTTATATGTTTGATTAGCTTTATTATCTCACTTCGTTTGTCTCCGTGGTTATACGTGTCAATATCAAGACATCACACCTTGTACACCTGTGGCTTCGAGATGACTTTTGCAGTCTCCTGGGAAAGCGCGTACGAGATGATTTCCGCAAAAGACGATTTCTGCATAGCACAAACCGCATATTTATCATCAGGATGCCGAATGCAATTCACTGATTCAGAAACGGATGATTTTCGCTTGGATAAGTCTGCTGCACCAAACGTTTAATTTCCATGGCAAAGTGTAGCAGTATTTCGTTTGCCTTCTGAACCCTTCCTCGTAACTGCATTCTGTATAGTTCTCTTTTGTGCTCGTCTCTGTTCTCGCGTTATAAGGCTACCATTTGAGAAAATGGTGTGTTAACTCCACGCCTATTTATATTCTAATACTACTTTATGCTATAATGATAGAGTTTAAGTTTTTGTACATTACATGCTCCCGCTCAAGCTTATAAGTTATAATAACCCCTAATAAAATAATCATATAACACTACATTTTTATCCATAAGATTTTCTTTTATTACATACACTAAAACAAATACAATAAGTACAGAATTAAATGTTTACAAAGAAAAGAATTATAAATTTTAAAATGTTAAAAGCAAACAAACATTCATACTTAAATAAATATACTTACATTCAAATTTCCCTTTAATTGTTCCCATTAAAAAAAATGATAAACACGCATATTTGTCCACAACACTGTGTACAAACATGATTGCATAAACACTTGAACTATTTTAATTATTCGTTTCCAAGAATACTTGTTTGCATTTTCAATATATTTTGGGAGACCAATAACTCTTAATTAGATCAATATGAACTTCTTTGGAATTATTACACTTTCTTTTGTAAACAATTGATTTCCCAATAGTTAATAAGAATTATCAGTAAGCATTTTTGTAACTACATTTAAGTATTTAAGACTAAGAATTTTAAACAATAAAGTCAGTCATATTTTTGATTCAAACACACAACGAAGTTGTTTTTTTTTCGATTTAAGAAAATTCAAAACCAAAATTGGCGCAGTCGGTAGGATATCGCAAATCCTATCCAACATAAAAGAAGAAGTTTTATGTGTTAAAAGCGGTAGTGATTGAATTTTTATTCTTAGTGCGATACCATTTTAAATCGTTGGTGTGAAAAAAAAACAAACGAAAGTGAACGGAAATCCTTGCAAATTTGTTTTTTGCAAAATTTCGAACTTTTGTGAGCGTGATATGAATGATCATATCAACGCAAAAATTTTTTTTAACTTTAAAAAAGTGTATTTTTTTAATCTATATTGTGCGTTGACTACGAAAGATCTTAGCAACAAGACGTTCAATAAAAAACATTTTTTTAATTTAAATTATATAAAAAAAATATATAAGGACATAAAATAAAAATATTTTTCCAAAAAACTAAGACAACTAACAGAACATTTAATCAAAAAGGAAAAAAAATATCAACCCATCAACAAGACATCCAATATAATTAAGAAGATTTACATTTACCCAGAAGAACCATCATTTATTCAGCAAGACATCCAAGACAACACATCCTCACCATTAAGGACATCAAGAAGATCAAAACCATCCTTTACACAACAGGGCATCTTATACTAAAGCGGTATTCCACAAGACATCACATCCTCACCATTAAGGTAAAATAAATTATTCTAAGAGTATTTTGTTTTTCTTACTGCCTTCTGCATTTATAAAAAAATATATATATATATCCTTTTTACAAAAATTAAATTAAAGAATTAAAGTGTATTAATAGAAAAATTTAATTGCTCTAACAAACTTAATTAAATTAACAAAATTTTAAAAGAAGTGGTTCAATAGACAACAAAAAATAATAATAAAAATTTTAAAAGAAGTGGTTCAATTGAAAAAAAATTTTAACAAACAATAAAAAAAATTAATAGTTTTTAACTATGGCACAAATAAATTTTGACCCTCTCAAATATTTGGGAAACCTCCCTGAATTCAACGGAGACGATAGAGAGTTACAAAATTTTATAAACTTAGTAGATAGAATACATCCTAACTTACAAAGTTATGACGAATTGTCACAAGGACTATTCTCTGACCTTATAAAAAGCAAATTGAAAGGCAAAGCTAGGGATGTAATAGAAATAAATTTTCAAGCAATTTCCTGGACAGATATTAAGTTAGTATTGCAGAATAACTTTGGTGACAGACTCAGTTGTGACGAGCTTTTCGATTCCCTTAGAGCAGTAACATTTAAGACAACTAGTTTAGATTTTTACGAAGAAATCAAAGGTAGACTTCGACGACTTAATAATAAAACATTGTTCATAATGAGACAAGGACAACAGTAGGAAGCATTAAACGCAGTAGCTTTGAATAACTCCCGTACAGCTTTAAACGTATTTAAGTCAAAAATACCTGAACCAATGAAGACAATATTAGCATGCAGAAACCCAACAACATTGGAAGAAGCTATGAATATTCTTTTCGAAGCAGGATATGCACATCTCCGAGTAGATGTTCAGCAACAATTCTACAACAGACAACAAAATCAAAAAGCATATAAGCAGAACTATCAAGGGCCAAGACATTTTTCACATCCTTCTCAAAACCAAGGAAGGAACCATTCATACCAAAATCATAGAAGGAATTTCCCACCACAAAGTTCTCAAGGACGTTATTTCCAATCATTCCCAAACTACGACCGGAACTTTGAACAACCACGCAAATACCCACAAATAAACCCACAAAATCAAATCCCTCAAAATACACCTTTTAATCCGAACAGACCGAATTTTAGAAACCAGCCCGAACCAATGGATATTGGTAAAGTCGAGTTATCAGAAAATTTTCAGGAATCAGCCTTGGACACTAACTACCATTTATAACAATAAAAACCAAATTAGGATTTATTAGGTTAATAATAGACACAGGGGCAACAAATTCCATTCTAAGCCCAGGAATTTGTAATCCAAAAAGAATTTATTCAACAAATCCAATTCTTGTAAAAACACTTCAACATCAAGTTTATGTAAAGGAAAAAGCTATAGTACCTATTTTTGAAGAATTTAGCAGTAAAGGGTCAGAAAAACACTTGAATTTTACATAATAAAGTTTCACAATTATTATGATGGTCTGATAGGCAACGACATATTAAGACGATTAGAAGCATGCATAGATTATAAGAATAAGAAAATAACCATCGGCAATAAGGCATTACCAATATTTTTTGAAAACGAAGTTATAAATAAAAAAATAATACAAACTCCACCCGACTCTGAGTTGATTTATTTTAAAGAGGAATTTGATGGAAAAGTTTTAAGAGAAGGCATTTTAGACTCGGAGGACGGCAAAGTAGAAATTAACTTATTATCTGAAAATAATAGTGTATCTACGCAGAAGGTAGATCACAAGAATTTTAGTGTAATTAAAGAAAAGGAAATAAAACCACTATTAGAACAAATTCGAACGGAGCACCTTAATTTTGAAGAAAAGAAAGAACTACTAAAGTTGGTAAAAAATTATTCAGATATTTTCTATCAGGAAAATACAAAATTGACTTTTACCTCAGCAATAAAACACGAAATCAGAACCTCTGACAATATACCCATACATACCAAATCATATCGTTACCCTTATATACATAACAACCAAGTCCAAAAAAAAATTCAAGAAATGCTCGATAATAAAATTATCAGGCACAGTAATTCTCCTTATTCCGCACCTATTTGGATCGTTGCGAAGAAGGCCGATGCAAGCGGAAAGACTAAATGGAGACTTGTCATCGATTATCGGAAACTTAACGAAGTAACCATAGATGACAGGTACCCAATTCCTAATATTGATGAAATCCTTGATAAACTGGGAAGATGCCGGTATTTCACCACGCTAGATTTAGCGAAAGGATTTCACCAAATAGAAATTAAGGAGGAAGACATTCATAAGACCGCCTTCACTGTAGAAGGAGGACACTATGAATTCCTAAGAATGCCGTTTGGGTTGAAGACAGCCCCAGCGACATTTCAAAGGTTAATGAACAATATTCTTAAAGATTACATTAATAAAATTTGCCTTGTTTATTTAGATGATATACTTATCTTTTCCACTTCCCTTCAGGAGCACATTAATTCAATTAATTTAATTTTTAAACGCTTAAAAGAAGCAAATCTTAAGGTACAACTAGATAAGTCAGAATTCTTAAAAAAGGAAACCGAATTCCTTGGGCACGTAGTAACCCCGGTAGGAATAAAAGCAAACCCCAAAAAAATTGAGTGTGTAAAAAATTTCCCAATTCCTAAGACTCCCAAACAAATAAAGCAATTCCTTGGATTAACCGGATACTATAGGAAATTTATAAAAGATTACTCAATGATCGCTAAACCCATGACCAAATATCTAAAAAAGGACACGAAAATTAACATTGCTGACCTCCAATACGTTGAAAGTTTCAATACTCTCAGAACATTATTAACTCATGATCCTATTCTAGCATATCCAAACTTCTCCAAAAAATTTATCCTTACGACGGACGCAAGTAATTTTGCTTTAGGAGCAATACTTTCGCAGGACAATCACCCCATTTGCTACGCAAGCCGAACTCTTAACGAACATGAGTGCAATTACAGCACTATTGAAAAGGAGCTTCTAGCCATCGTTTGGGCTACTAGATATTTTCGACCATATCTATTTGGACGTAAATTCGTGATCGAAACTGACCACAAACCACTCACGTGGTTATTTTCCATAAAAGAACCAAATTCAAAATTGGTAAGGTGGAGATTAAAGCTATCAGAATTCGACTACGAAATTAGGTATAAAAAAGGGACAAAAAATAGTAATGCGGATGCACTTTCAAGAATAGAACCTGATTCAGCCAATATAAATTCTCTAGAAGCAGAAGTTCTCAGCATAAAAGAATCGGAATCACCTATAAATATGTTTAAAAACCAAATTATTATAACTAAGATTTTCTCAGGAGCAGCCAGAATTAAAAACGAAAAAATATTTAAAAACAATAGGAAACTTATAGGAATCAAGGAACTTGACAGAGAAACTTCAATCTCTTTGCTAAAAAACCATTTCAACCCTAGCCTATTAAATGCAATTTTCATAGAAGACGAATTTTTTGACACAATCAAGAATACGTACGAAGAACTATTTTCAACCAACACAAAATTTAGAATTGTAAGATGCACTCGTTTACTAAGAGATGTTAAAGATGAAGAAGAATTAGCAGAAATAATAAAAAAGGAACACTTAAGTAAGAACCACCGGGGAATACAAGCCGTTTACGAGGAACTAAAAACAGAAATATACAATCCTCAACTAAAACTGAGAATAACGCAATTTATTAACAACTGTGAAATATGCACCATTGAAAAATATGATAGGAAACCGCCAAAAGTACCACTTAAAATAAGCGAAACCCCCTCGAAACCAAGAGAAATTATACACATAGATGTATTCTACACACTGAAGAAGGAAATGTTTATGACAATGATAGATAAGTTTTCGAAACACGCAGTTGCTTACAAAATCAACAGCAGAACTTGGACGGAATTCCAAACAAAACTCTTGCAGTACATAAATACACACGGTAAAATAGGAAAAACAATTGTCGATAATGAACTAGGATTTAAAGCCATTCCAATGCAAGAATTTTTTAATGAGGAAAACATTAATGTACATTTTACTTCAAATAGTAACCACACATCAAATTCGGACATCGAAAGACTACACAATACCACAAATGAACACATTAGACTATTAAGACACGACGAGAAGAACAAAGATGAAACCACTGAAGAAAAAATTTTGAGAATTATAGGATTCTACAATAATACAATTCACAGTACAACCAAAATCAAGCCAATGGACTTTTTAAACGGAAAGGTAAATGAAGATAAATACAATGAAATACATAACTTAATGTCTAAGAAAAAGGAAGTTTACATAAATAAAATAAACCAAAATAGAAAAGATGTAAAAATAGAAGAAGGTATTAATTACATTAAGGAAATTAGAGGAGGTAAGAACCATCGAAAGTACAGGAAAATTGATTCAAAGAAAATTGATGAAGAACACGTCGAGAACACTAAGACAGGGCACAAATATTATAAAACACACATTAAACAAAATAAAAAATTTCAAGATAAAAATAATCCCAAGATAAGAACTATGTAAATAATAAACATTTTTGTACACATATAAACGTAATACCCTTTTTTTCCAGATGACGGCTTGGACATTTCTTTTAACCCTTCTTATGACTACCAACGCACAATTCTTCGACATACAAGACCTGAGAAATAATCATGGATATTTACCAATTAAAATAAAGCACGTAAAGATTATCGACAAATATATTAAAATAATACACGTTATTAATACAACACAATATTTGGAAACAGCAAATATACTACAAGAAAACATTCATAAGCTATCAAATACTTATACGAACATTAGACCACTTTTGGACAGCGTAAATAGAAGTATGGACGTATGTAAAACAAAAATCAAAAACTTGACACCAAAATTCAGACAGAAACGGGGACTAATAAACGCAATAGGTAAAGGACTAAAATATGTGACAGGGACAATGGACAGTGACGACGAAAAAGAAATATTCGACAAAATTACACAACTTTAAAAAAGTAACGGAGCCACAATGACAGCCATAGACGAGATTTCATATTTAAGCACTTCTATGTCGGACAGAATATCAAATATAACAAACCATATAAAGAACCAACAAAAAATCGTGCAAAATTATGTGAATAAATTCAAGACAGAAGTACAAAATAAAATACTTGACTTAGAAGATGAAACCGTTTTTCTTCAAAATATCTTTCAAATTAATAATGATGTAAATCTGTTAATGGATCACGTAAATGAAATCGGACATGTTATATTCAATTCCAAATTGGGAATAGTTCCATCAGACATACTGACGAAAGAAGAATTTAATTTCATAGATGGAATAGAATCTTATCTTCAGACAAAGGTATCCTTAAGGTACAGAGAAAATTTTGTAGTTTTAACATTGAGTGTGCCAAGATTTCTAAATGAATCATTTTCTGAAGTAACATTTGAACCACTTCCTAATAATGAAAATAAAACTTTATTATTAAACACAAACACTGTTCTTATTAACAAAAACGAAGTATATAAATCAAACACGTTTGAGTATAAAAACCTTGAAAGAATAAATGATGATTGTTTAACACACATTGTACAAAATATAGAACCTAAATGTAATATGAATATAACAAAAGATCAAGAAGAAAAGGAAATCTACCCTGGTTTACTTATATTTAAACATTACCAAGATAAAATTGAAACTAATTGTAAAAACCCATACCAATTGGAAAATTTTAAGACACCTTTTAAGTTCGAAAATTGTATTGTAAAAACAAAACTAAGAACTTATGAAAATTATCCCTGGAGTTAATGTCGACGTCGTTTCAACGCCGAAAAAGTTGAAACAGATTGAACTTTTAACGGCGTTTCAACGCGTTGAGATTAACTGCTCTCATACAATTTCATACGATTCAACTCTTTTTTTGACATTTGACGCCGTCAACGACGTCGACATTAACTCCAGGGTATGAAATAAATGTAAAAGAAATTTTCATTTTAGAGAAATTTATGTTAAAAATTAAAGAAAATAATACTTTATTTACTGACTTAGACATTAAAGAAATAAATTTCAACGAAACAATAAAAATTGTTAAACATAAGCTTTTAAAAAACACTTTAATTAATACTGGCAGTAATATAGGAATTTCTGTCATTTTGATTGTTATTTTTATTATTATTTATGTTAGAGCACTTAAAACCAAAACCTACATTGTTTCTTCGTCGGAGCCTCACTCTAACGAAGGGGGAGTTATAATAACCCCTAATAAAATAATCATATAACACTACATTTTTATCCATAAGATTTTCTTTTATTACATACACTAAAACAAATACAATAAGTACAGAATTAAATGTTTACAAAGAAAAGAATTATAAATTTTAAAATGTTAAAAGCAAACAAACATTCATACTTAAATAAATATACTTACATTCAAATTTCCCTTTAATTGTTCCCATTAAAAAAAAATGATAAACACGCATATTTGTCCACAACACTGTGTGCAAACATGCATGCATAAACACTTGAACTATTTTAATTATTCGTTTCCAAGAATACTTGTTTGCATTTTCAATATATTTTGGGAGACCAATAACTCTTAATTAGATCAATATGAACTTCTTTGGAATTATTACACTTTCTTTTGTAAACAATTGATTTCCCAATAGTTAATAAGAATTATCAGTAAGCATTTTTGTAACTACATTTAAGTATTTAAGACTAAGAATTTTAAACAATAAAGTCAGTCATATTTTTGATTCAAACACACAACGAAGTTGTTTTTTTTCGATTTAAGAAAATTCAAAACCAAAATTCTTATATACATTCTTATTTTATTCCTTACATTTGTACAATACATTTTTAATTTAAATTGAATCTCAAATAAATGAAGTTTTTTCAAATTTAGAAACCAAATACTTTACATGGTGCCGAAACCCGTAGTGGAATAAGACTAATAAGCCGCAACGAGAATAAAGATTAATAATTATACCTAAAACAGGCAAACAAATTGCTGGCCCAAATTTGTAAATAGCGACTACTTCAGCAGCTGCCGCCGCAACGGTAACCACATGTGATTTTTTAAAACCAGCTAAGGCATTGACAATAAAACACGATAAAGACATTGCGAAGAAATGGAAACTCTGGAAGCAGCAATACGAGTATTTCAAAGTAGCCACAGGTTTAAATCCATCCAAATTTATAATTCACTACCACAAACAGAAGATAAAACACTGGCTGTAGTCAAGGAAAAGTTTTTACCCCAAAATTAAACACAACTTTTGAAAGATACAAATTTCAGAAAATCGTACAAAACGATGGTGAGACTTTAGATGAAAACATAACCATGTAACAGTATTCTACGCGATCAACTTATTTTGGGTATAAAGAGCGATGTACTGTGCGATGTCTGTTGACATAACCTTAGAGCAGGCGCTGCAGATCTGCCAAGCGACCGAGCTGGCGCAAAAACAAACTGATGAAATTTATAATAACAATGATAAATATGTGAACATCATAAAGAAAAATAAAAGAACAAAAAGTTTTGACTGCCGTAATTGTGGCAAGAACCACACTGTGCGCAACTGCCCAGCGTTCGAACATATCTGTAACAAAAGTAACCATTTTAAAAGTATTTGTAAATCGAAGTCGAAAAGAAAATTCAAAAACAACAGGGAAGTTGCCAGTTGTGAGCAAAAAGAATATTCAAAAGAAAACAGTAGCAGTGAGACAGATTCTGAATTGTTTATTTGTTCATTGAGAAGCAACAATAAAAATGAAAACGAAAGATTTTCTGAAACTTTTACTATTGGAAAAGCAATTATGATATCAAACTTGACACTGGTGCTCAATGCAATGTGCTGCCTAAACGAATCATTGATAAGCTTAAATCAGGAAATAAACACGACATCATTAAAACTGCCTCTGTCAAACATCTAGTTTCATTTGGCAACCATAAATTGAAGGTCATTGGTGAAGTAATCTTAGCTTGTAAAGTTTTTGAAAAATCCTGTAAAATAAATTTCATAATCGCTAACGAAAATGTAAAGCCAATTTTAGGCTTTACATTTTCGTTAGCGTGGGATGCATAAAAAATTTTGTCTACGACATTGACCTTATCGCGCACCCACATTTTGAGATTTGCCTAGCTAGGAGAATTGCGTTCAAAATAAGAGACCAAGTGAAAAATGAATTGAACAAAATGGTAAAAATGAAGGTGATTGAACCAAACAATTTGCCAACACCTCCAGTATCCCCAATAGTTATGGTTCGTAAAAAATGATAAAATTAGGATTTGTATGGATCCAAGAAGTGTGACCAAAAACATAAGACGTCGCCACTACCCTATGAACACCCTGAAAGAAATAGCAGCTCAACTGAAAGGAGCTAAATATTTCTCAATTTTAGATTGTAAGAAAGGTTTCTGGCAAATCGCGGTTACCGATCGCACTAAGCAGATCCTAACATTTTCAACTTATTGGGGTAGATATTCGTGTAACAGACTACCGTTTGGAATTTCATCAGGGCCAGAGGTTTTTCAAAGTGTAATGCAACAACTTTTTTCACAAATACCCAACGTTAAAATAGCCATCGACGATATTTTATTGCATGCAAATAGCTTAGACGAACTACGTAAAACTAAAGCAGAGGTAATTAAAATCATAGAAGCAAATGGCTTAAAATTAAATAAAAAAATGTAAGCTTGAACAAAGACAGGTAAAATTTTTAGGACACATCATTAGTGGTTCAGGGCTATACGCAGACCCAGATAAAATAGAAGGAATCAGTCGGCTTAAACCACCAACAACAAAAAAAAAAGAGCCACAGAGAATTCTGGGAAAATGTACGTACTTGAGTGAATTTATAAAAAATTTCTCTCACATTAAAGCACCTTGGCGAAAATTGCTGATTAAATCTAATCCGTTCCATTGGGACAAAAACCAACAACAATCGTTTGATAAATTAAAGCAATCCATTAGTAAACCCCCAGTACTTAAGATGTATGACGGCAATAAAGAGGCAAAACTACCAGTTGATGCAAGTGCGTATGCAATGGGAGCAGTAGTTCTACAAAAAGATCAACCAGTTGCCTATGCTTCTAAATCGCTAACAGAGTGCCAATCAAGATATTCTCAAATGGAAAAAGAGGCGCTGGCCGTAAAGTTTGGTTGTGAAAGATTTCACCAATACTTTTGGGGCAAAAATATAATAATAGAGTCCGACCAAAAGCCGTTAGAATCAATTTTTAAAAAACCATTACATTTATCACCTTCACGTTTACAACGCATCAGACTAAGTTTGCTTACATACAATTCAATGGTTATATATAAGCAAGGCTGCAAAATATACTTGGCTGAACCTTTAAGCCGAGATTGCGTTAATATATCCAACAATGAAGAAGAAGAGAATATCGAAGATCAAACGGTCCTGTCAATTTCGAATGAAGAACTTAAAATTTTAAAAAGAGATACTGGAAATGATAGCACATGTCAAATGCTAGCAAACTTAATTCGAAATGGGTGGCCAAAGTTAAAAGGCAATTTACCAAACCATTTAAAATTATACTGGCATTTCAGAGATGAACTATCAATTAATGACGATGTTATCATTTTCAAAGGAACCAAAGTTTTGGTACCTGAAAAATTAAGGCCTCGTTTCTTAAAAAATATCCATAATGGTCATTTTAGCTACGCCAAATGTGAAAAAAAGGAAAGCAGTCCGCTTATGCTAATCGTGGTGCTACATCTAATCAACTTAAAAAAATTAACAGGTGCACTGGCGTTAAAGCTCGGTGTGTTTATGTTGCTAGCGTGCTCAGAGATAACTCTCACCGGTATCTCTCGAATTTGCAGATCACCCATTATGTATTTCTTCATCCATTTTTTTTCTCTAACCCAGACAATTTTTCATAAAATTCGCTGACTCTTATTTCCACGACGTCCACTTTATTTTTTTGATATTTCTTCAAGTTTCTCGTTTACCTCCGATGGAAGCCTTTCCCTGTTTACACTCGACCTTTCTTGCATTGCTTTAAACCTGTCTTGAAATGCGTCTTGAATCTTTTTTTTCCATTTTCTTCATCTGGTTCTCCTGCTTTCGGCTATTTTCTTCAATTTGTTTCATTATAGCGCAAACATTGCGTTCAAGTCCTTAACGCTGTTTATTGTTAAGGAGCATTCTTCAATCCCTTCTTTTTCTCCAAATTTGTATGTCGCAATATCGATACCACGCTGCTTCATCTACTAACCGCTTTTATAATTCGCATCATTGCCCGCTGTCGGCAGATCCAACTTACTCAGCTGCTCAACTTTTAGCTCGTCAAATTTTATTGTACTTACTTATTTATTATTTTGCAATCTCACTTCTGACACCATTTGCTACGTCTATTTAATTTATAAACGTTTAATGTGTTAAGTTCTTTATTTGCAAAATAATTACACACACAACTTTTAGAGTTTTAATTAATTTACACTTTATTTAGACGATTATTTATTTATTCGCGATAAATATACAAAAAACACACGATGAAAACTTCACTATTTCTGTAACGGACAAACTGATGCACTACAAGATCTTCTAAGATGACGTTCACAAAATGAAGGATGATTCAGTCAGTCAGTTCGTTGCTTTTATATACCCAATTTTAAAGGGTTCTTAAATGTACTATAACTAACTTGATGCTTCGCGTCATCTGCTGTGTAGTAGAACAAGCGAAATAGTGCATTTATTATACATGCTGCTGGCATTGTTATTTATTTGTAGATCCTTTCAGTATTATTTTAGACACATGATGATTATTCATATTTAGTTGTTATACAGTGCAGGTATGTGTACGGCTGTGTATTGTGTTTGTTTGTATCTCGCTTTGTGTTAATTGTTAGTGTACAAATAGGAAATCTAGTGTTGAATTAAATTCAAACGATTCATCAGAACTTGCACTATTTGTTTTTCTTGTATTTCTAGTACTTGAACTGAAAGACGGTTAAAGAATGTAAGTAACACCTGTGTAGTAAGAATGAATTGTCAATCACTGACACGAACTTTATTTTCTTAATAGCTTATATACTAAATTAATTAATTAGCTACAATAACAACAAATAAAAATTAAACACAATCCAATAAATACATGACTAAAAATAATTTTGCAGTTCAACACCCGCTGAATTTAATTAATGCGGAAATTATTATAATTATTATAATAATTGCAAGTGTTCCGATTTGATACATTTAGTAAAAAATATGAAACGAATGACTTAATTATTATGTTTAAATAATAATTGCAAGTGTTGAATAAATTATAAATCTAAATTGTTACATAAAATAAGAAGACAAATAACTATGAAATAAGTACATTCTCCCCGGCATTGAAGAGGTCAATTAAAATGCATTAAATTTAAACTTGTATTGTGAAATTCTGTCGTGGATGCTGTGAGTGTGTTGATTTATCCTTTGTTGTGTGTAGAGTACAATTAGATGATTGTGTCATATCCTTTGGTTCAGTAGTACTAATCTTCCGACGTATTGCAACTACAACCAAAGCTAGTAATATACCTGTTATGCTGACGATTAATGCAGAATATGCAATTGTGACACCATGCCTTGAAGTTTATTGATGTTGCAAATTTGAGTTGTTTATTGTTTCTAACCTTTGTTGCAAACCCTTTATTTTATTGAGTTGTAACGAAATCTGGTCTGAAATGAATGTGTAATTGTTATTTTTTATATTTTTTCTAATTGGGAGGTCTTCATATGAAAGCTCTGAATTGTTCGAAAAACTTGTATATGATGACCCAATAATTGTTCATAGTGATTGTTGTCCGGTCATACGAATATGATCATGCTTAAGGATGCAATCTACACTAATAGTTAACAATCCAGATCCTTCAAGATAAAAGGTTGCGATTTCTTTCCCACAAACTGTTGTCACTTGTGTGGTTAAAGCGATGAATATATCCATTGCTTTTTGTGATGCAACGGGATCCACGTTACACTAAATTGCAATTTGGAATAGTAATGTTGTAAAATAAGTTGATTTCACATGAACACTTCTCTGCTCCGAAGTTATATTCTAGTTGAATATTATAGCATATGAATATGTCTCTTCTGATGATGTCGCATGACTTAAGTTTATCTGATGATATTGGAAAATAATGTCGTCGGCTTGAGTCTATAGCTAAAATAGGACGGCATGTTTCTATCTCTATCATTGTGTTGTTCAGTGCATTAGGGACTGGAATCAAATTATACAATATAAATGTATCCTGTTCTATTAATGGTAAAGTTATACTGAATACCACGTGTTTCTCGGTAAGTCCACCTTTTATCTTCACTAGCTTATAAAACTCTAATGAGTCATTTTCCGATACTGGCAACATCAATGATTCAGGCATAAGCGTTTTGATTTGATGTATTTAAACTTCTAGCTGCAGTGGAGATAACAGCAAGGGGTTTATTTTTACATGATGGCTGTCAGTTAATGTGTCCAGGATACATGCTTGCGTTTTTTGCAAATTGTTTGCAATAAGTGATAGTTGCATAAAGCCCAAGTTAAAAATAGGAGTATGAGAACATACCAGTTATACCAAATTCTTCGATGCGTGATTCTTCGGTTTTCACTAATTCATTTATGGTTGGTTGAAAACTTACAAATTTAAATTTTGCTGCAGTTAGACCTTGTTTAACTATGTTCATAGTTGAGTTTACAACTGAAGTTTGTTCTTTTATGAGCTTTTGAATAAATGAGTCGTCTTCTTGTAATTTGGTGATTGTTAATGACATTTGTTTTTTCCTAATATTTTTTAAGAAATATTAAATTAATTAAATTATAATTTAAAAGAAAATAGGGCACTTTGGTGAAAAATAAAACTTTTAGAGAAACCACTTATGAAAAAAGAAAACACGACCGTTTCAATTTAAGATTACTTTGCAAGTAAGTTTATTTCTGTAGGTATACTGATGCATTAGCAATCAGCATACCCGTTATTTTTAACATTTTCAGCAAAAACTTAAAAGTAAGGTAAGTATTAGAGGTAAGTATTAGTTTTAGTATTATTTAATTCATTTTTAGTATTATTTCATAGGTTTTATTAAATTCATTTTTTATTACTATTATTATTATTTATTATTATTATAAATATTACACTGGCTCAACATGCCGGCCCCATTGAAGGAGCTGAGGTCTTCAATCATAAGGTAGTGGAGCCAATTTACATATGGGGCGTTTAAATACGCCGTTTTTTGTCTTGACCTCCGCCACCCTGACCTTGCCGTCGTCTCCTTCGTGGACGTTGACGACTCTCCCGGTCAGCCAGTGCTGTGGCGGGCAATTGTCTTCGTGGATTATCACCACTTGACCGACCTTGAGACTGGGCATCTCCTCGCGCCACTTGCCTTTGCCCTGAAGTCCCAGGATATAGTCGCGAGACCAAGCCTGCCAGAATGTCTGCTTGAGACCGCAAAGCAGACGCCATCGCTTCCATAATTTCGCCTCTTTGCCTGTCACGTCTTCTGCGGATTCTGGCGGCAGCGAACGCAGACCCTCGCCTATCAGTAGGTGCGCTGGAGTTAGCGCTTCCCCGTCGTTGGGGTCTGAAGACAGCGGTGTGATTGGCCGACTGTTGAGCACCACCTCTACTTCTGCAAGCATTGTGCCCATCTCTTCTTGAGTGAGCGATGCGTTGCCCACAGCTCGCAGAAGTAGGAACTTCGCCTGCTTCACGGCTGCTTCCCACAGCCCTCCGAAATGTGGAGCCCGAGGTGGTATGAAGCTGAACCTCACCCCGGACGACGCTGCGTATGATGCGACGACCTGTTGCAGCCCCTTCAGCACTCGGCTGGATCCGACGAAGTTCGTCGCGTTGTCGCACCAAACTATTGTTGGCAGTCCTCTCCTGGCAGCGAACCTTTTAAAAGATAAAAGAAAAGAATCAGTAGACAGGTCAGACACTAATTCTAAATGAACCGCCTTAGAAGTGAAACACACGAAAACCGCTATATACATTTTAATTGGTGGTCTACCACGTATTCTCAATGACACGTTAACGGGACCACAGAAGTCTAAGCCGACCGTTAAAAAGGGTCGAGTAGCTCTTACTCTACTAGTGGGTAAATGGCCCATTATTTGGGACATTAATTTTGGTTTATAACGGAAGCAATGAACACACCGACGAACTATTCTGCTGCACTCTTCTTTCGCATTATTCAGCCATATATTCTGCCGTGACAGAGCTACAAGTGCTTTTGTGCCAGTATGACAATTTTCAAAATTAAGATTCCGCAAATACAGTGTGACAAAGCTATTTCTTTTCGGTAATAAAAGTGGGAACTTGGTATTATACTTCAAGTTTGCATTAAGCAATCTCCCACCTACCCTTAAAAGTGAAAATGTTCGTTTCTCTTCTGTGAAAGTATGAACAAATGGTGTTAATCTTTGAATGTTTGATGGCAAGACAAGAGATTTTTGCAATTTCGATATCTCCTCAGAAAAGTATTTTTTTTGGATTGTCTCTACAAGCCGAAAGAATGACCATTTCAATTCGAGTGCAGTAGGTCTAGAGCCTTTGTCTATTTTGCGTTTTCTCAAAACGTCAACAAATCTAAGTACAAAAGACGTTACTCGTAGAAGCTTTTTGTAAGACGAATATTTTTCTATAAGATCCAATAGGCAATTATGTGGATCCTCTACTGCAATAAGTACATTCATTTTTCTTTTTTCCAATAATTTTTGGTTCTCTGTTAACTCAAAGTGTTCGTTAACAGGCCAGTGGGAACTTTCGCTTAGTAAAAACGAAGGTCCCTCAAACCAAATCGAATTTTTTAATTCTTCAACATCGCATCCTCTTGAAACAATATCAGCTGGATTTTGCTTGGTGGGAACATGGCGCCACGAAACGTGGTCTGACCATTCTTGAATCTCAGCCACTCGATTTGAAACAAAAGTCGATAGAAAGGATGGATGTGTCTTAATCCAATGAAGTGTTATTTCTGAATCAGTCCAGAAATTAACACACTCGATTTCAAAGCTCATCATTAACTTAATTCGATTCCACAACTTAGCTAATAGGTGTGCAGCACATAGCTCAAGTCTCGGAAGAGACTTGGTCTTAAGAGGAGCAACTTTAGATTTCACCGTAAGTAGTCTCGAAACAATTCTGTTTGATTCGGAGCTTCGAATGTAGATGCAACAACCATATGCTCGAATTGAGGCATCAGCAAATCCGTGAATTTGAATTTTTGCTTTAAAAGTTGTAAAAACGAATCTTGGGATTGTTATTGAATCAATTTCCAGTAAATTAGATTTGAAATTCCCCATGAAGTATTTAGTCTCATGGGAATTGATTCATCCCAGTCAAGTTTTTGAATCCAAAGTTCTTGTAATAACATTTTGGATTTTGTTACTATAGGGCATAAAAGTCCGAGAGGATCAAATAACCGCGAAGAAACTGACAATATGTTTCTCTTAGTAGCTTTTAATTCTTGAAAATTATTTTCCAAACGAAACTTAAATGAATCGTTCTTCGGAATCCAATGTATGCCAAGAGCTTTTGCTGAATCGGAATCGGTATGTAATAGTTTTTCATTCTGTATTGAACTCATAAATTGAGGATGATTTGAAAACCATTTCGTAAGTTTAAAACCAGCTGAACTCAAAATTTCATTAACCTAGTTACGAATTATACTCAGGTCTTGGTAGCTATCAGCACCAGTTAATAAATCATCTACATAGATATCACTGCGAACAACTTTTGAACCAATAGGTAAAGTCTCTTTGTACAAATCGCTTAAATGAATCAAACATCTGATCGCTAAAAATGGCGCTGACGCCGTGCCTTATGTAACAGTGTTTAAACGAAACACTTTTAAGGAATCAAATGGATTTTCTCGCCAAAGGACTAATTGAAAATTTCGGTCATTTTCGCCAATTAAAATTTGACGATACATCTTTTCAATATCTGCAGTGATTGCATATTTATGAAATCGAAAACGGATTAATGTAGAATATATTTCTTCTTGAATCGTCGGACCAACCATTAGCAAATCGTTAAGCGATACGTGCGAAGAAGTTCTACATGAAGCATCAAAAACTACTCGAAGTTTTGTAGTTGTACTCTGAGGTCGCAAAACACATTGATGTGGAATAAAATAGTGAGGAAAATCTGGCATATTATTCAACAGTGACATATGACCTAAATCGAAATACTCTTTCATAAAATCATGATACATCTGCCTCATGATGTCATCTTTAGAAAGTCTTTGTTCCAAAGAGAGAAATCGCCTTTTGGCAGTTTCAAAAGATAAACCAAGCAATTTTGTATCAGATTTGAAAGGCAGTGAGACTTCAAATCGTCCTGACATTAAGCGTCGTACTGAATTTCTAAATTTGTCCTCACATTGTTGCTGTTCCTCAGAATATATTTTTGTTGACTCATTTGGAAGATCTTCTAATTCCCAGAATTTCCTGACTATTGAATCAACATTGCTCTCGTTTTCTACAATAGTACTTAAATGAAAAACATTATTATTGGTCGAGCCCTTTGATTGGTTGTATTTTCCAGTTACAATCCAACCAAGCGACGTCTTTTGAAGAATTGGCAGGCTCGGACCAGACTTTATTTGACCAACACACATCAAATCAAAGAAAATTTCAGCGCCAATCAATAAATCAATTTTTTGTGGCTTATGAAAGCAAGGATCAGCTAATTCTATATTCTTAGGAATATTTAAGCTAGTTGTATTTATTCTAAGATCAGGTTGCAAATTAGTTATATGACTCAATACCCAGAACTTTGAAGTAAAGTTAGTAGAGTTAACCCTCGACGTGACAGTTAAATTTACACAAGATTTGGAAACCGAATTTGTTTCACTTATGCCATTTAGACTTAATCTGCCTCCTTCTTTTTTCAGTCTTAGTAGCTGCGCAAGTTCCTCAGTTATCAAGTTTGGTTGAGAACCGGAATCTAAAAGTGCTCTGGCCAGTATATATTTGCCAGAATTACTTCTCACTTTCACAACAGCTGTGGTAAGAATAATTCTTTCATCCGATGATGAATAATTAACAGACGCGTGTGAAGTAGATGGCTGTTCCGCATGATTATTCAAATTATTAGAACTTGCATTAAATTTGTGCAATAGTGAATTGTAAGAACCACTACATATTCTGCACTTAGAAGATTGACATCTTGCTACTGTATGACCTTTTCTCAAACAATTAATACATGCTGGCACAGATTTTATGAAATCAAATCTTTGGGTTACAGGCTCAGCAGTAAAAGAAGGGCAATTATTTATTATATGCTGATTTGATCGGCAAAACAAGCACTTATCAGCAGATGGTTTTGATTTTGTACAATTTAATGATGTTTTGTAATTTTTCTTTTTAGAATTTTCAGTTTTATTAGTATTATTATTATTACTATTAAACCTCGGTCCGTTTGTTCAAGGCGGCTTCGCAGTCTGACCACAAAGGGAGCTTTTCGAAATCGAGCTGTTCTTCCCACTTTGATCTGGTCACTGGATCTACTTTTGACATCACTAAATGTATTAATATGGCATTCGTTATTTTCTTATCGTCACCTATTGACAACAGCGAATCGTAAATAGCAGAAACGGTATCAATCATGCTTCGCAAAGCAGAAGCCGAAGGTTTTGTGATCTCTGGCAAATCAAAAAGTTTTGCAATATTGTCAAAAAATATTAGGCATTCATTGTCGTAAACCTTTTTTAAGCTGGCTAATGCTTTGGGATAATTTTCTTCTGAAATCTGAAAAGCTTTCACTGTACCTAAAGCTGAATCGGACAAGCATGATATTAAATGATTAAACTTTTCAATATCTGTCAACGTCGGATCATTGTGGACTTAGTTCTCAAACAAGCTCATAAAATTCTTATAATCAGAATATTTTCCACTAAATTTGGGGAGCTTCATATTTGGGAGTCTTGACTGATGTGTCTGTGCACTGAAAGAGATTTCAGGCAAGTTTGGCTGCCTATTTTTAGCCAGTAGACTCAAAAACATTGATTTTGTTGTCACACAAATGTCTTCAAGCTCAGCTCTATCGTCATTATCGGGATCTAAATTATCAACCTCTGACTGAAGCTTCATTGCTTGGTCAATATACGTTTTTAAAATGTCTAAGCGACATTCTAATTCTATAGGGTTAAAAGATATCGTCTTTTCCCTTATAGATTGCTGAATTCTAACTATATTTTGTACAACCTTTGCTTTCTTTGCCATTAATTTCTCCAAAGTTTCCGATCTGGAAGGAGAATCTTGATGTTTTCTACTAGGCATTGTATAACTTCTACTTTATTCCTCAAAACAAATTTTAAATTTACCAAATTAATTTATTGGCCGAATTATATTCCAAATTAGAAATTAAAAATGTTTTGGACTACAAGAATTATAAAATATTATTCTCTCGCCGGTTTCACGATATTCGGATTCTTTTACAGTTCTTAGATCTATTTTTATTTTGCAAAAAATAGAAAATTTTGTTCAAAAATTAAAAGTAATTTATTTAATTTTTACCTAAAACCACTTCAAGCAGCCTTTGGTATAATAAAAATATTTATCTTACCAAGTAAAATCGTTTATACTTTAATTTTCTAAGTATTATAAAATATAATCTGCTGGTGTGAACACGTAAGCAAATTTGTCTTATAAAAATGTAGAATAAAAATTTTCGAAGCTAGTGTGAACACACAAACAAATTGATATTTTAAAACTGTATGAAAATTAACTTTTCAATGCTAGTGTGAACGCACCCACTGTTATTAGCTGAGAGTAAATAATAATACAAGTGGTATAGGAACACTCGGAATGAAACACTGATGTTAATAATTTAATAACAACGAATGTAAAAGTAAAAGAAAATGTAAATATAGTATTAATTAATTTATTTAAAATAAACACAATTAACACTCGCGAATAATTTCGTGTATTTTTTAAAGCAATAAAAATTATTTTAATGATATTGCAATACCGACGGCAATTAAAGAATTTTAATTTATCTCTCACTAATAAAGAGAATGAATTATAAATGTATGTTTGTATATTAACAAAATTATTAACACTCGCGTTTAGTTTCACTTTTAAGATTGGGTTTTGTTTAAATATAACAAATAAATAAATTGTTTCACAATTATTTAAGTGTAAAAAATATTTTTTGTGTTCGACTTGCAAAGCGAAATTAATTTTTGAATAATTTACAAAAATCTCTTAAATTTGATTAATTTACAAATTTAAGGTAATAACACAAATATTTTTTACACTTGTTACCTCTTGTTCTGATTCGAAATTACTTCCCTGGATACGCTCGGCTCTGCAGATAATACAGCGGCAACGGGGCACCTGGGTGAACTTCTGGATAAGATGGTTCCAAGATTTTTGTTGTGTTTTTGTTGTTATGTTTGTTTAAAACTTTTGCACTGTTTGTCGTGTTTGTTTGTATAAAAACTTGTGTATTTTTATGCTTAATCACTGTTTTGTTGTAATTTATTTTAACTATTTCTTGTTTGTTTGTATGGTTTATTTGTGTTTTATGTGTTGTTATTTTATATTTGTTTTGCTGAAAACAGTATATTTTGTGTGATTGTGTTTTGTTTTATGTTATTCGTTTTGTATAATATTTTAAAACTTTTAACACTTATTAATGTATGTAACTTTTATATAATTGTTTGTTTGTGTTCACTGTTTATTTGTTAAGTTTTAAATAAATTAGAAAACTTAAGTATTTTAAAAAATGAAATAATTTATCACTTCTTTTTTTTATTGTTTTTTATTTTTTACTTGTCCCTGCTCGGGCGCCAAAATGTTTTTTCCTAATATTTTTTAAGAAATATTAAAATAATTAAATTATAATTTAAAAGAAAATAGGGCACTTTGGTGAAAAATAAAACTTTTAGAGAAACCACTTATGAAAAAAGAAAACACGACCGTTTCAATTTAAGATTACTTTGCAAGTAAGTTTATTTTTGTAGGTATACTGATGCATTAGCAATCAGCATACCCGTTATTTTTAACATTTTCAGCAAAAACTTAAAAGTAAGGTAAGTATTAGAGGTAAGTATTAGTTTTAGTATTATTTAATTCATTTTTAGTATTATTTCTTAGGTTTTATTAAATTCATTTTTTATTACTATTATTATTATTATTTATTATTATTATAAATATTACACTGGCTCAACAACATTTTTTCTGCATATTCAGAATCAAGTACACCAAAGAGTGAAGAGTGAACGATACCTAGTAAGGCTTGTGGACTGCAGTGCTTGTTTTCTTCGTGGATTGATTTAAATAAAAGCTTCACTAATGCATCATTGTACGGAAGAATGATTGGATGTTCTGAACCGTAGGGTAGGGCTGACTCCTCCAATTGTCCTCCCATTAGCAAGATGCCTTCTTTATCAATAAATGGAGTTAAACTAAGAATTCGACTAGTTTTAGCAACTTCTTGATGTTTATTTAATTGCTTGATTTCATTCAAAAAATCATAACTTTGAATGGCACGTACAATAACCTTTAGTGATGCGTCAAATTCCTTTGTACTTAAAGCCTTCAGTTGCGACCTCGGTGAATATTATTCAGATGTGTTTCCAACGAAGCGGAAGACATATGATATTCTTCGCTGTAGCTTCTTAAATGAACCCTTATGATTGATATCGTATACAAAACTGTAGTTGTCTGTAGTTAATTAATCAATAGTTGAATCTTTCTTTCTTTCAGGATCAGAGGTAATGTAACTGTGGCCGATAAAACTTTTTTAGCCAGCACTCTTGCCTTCCGTGTAATAATAATGGTGGTAAAAACCATAAATGACTCTCTGAAAGTGCGTTTGCAGGCAAACCTCTTGAGAGAATGTCCGCTGGGTTAGCTTTAAATGAAGCATGTCGCCATTATTGTGGAAGGGTCAGAGTTTGAATCTTTGAGATCCTATTACCCACAAATGTATGAAAAGATTATGATTTCCATTGTATCCATGACAAGACAATCTCAGAGTCTGTCCATAAGAAAATTGGTAAATTCTTCCCTTTCATAACCTTTCGAAGGCGTTGAGCTAATTCTGCAGCCAGAAGTGCTGCACAAAGTTCTAATCGTGGTAAGGTTTGTTTTTTGAGTGGTGTACGTGAGACTGTGCACAGAGTAGCTTTATAATTATTTTGTTGCCTTTAAACGTTGATCGAATGTATGCTGCTGCACCAAAGGCCCTTTCAGATGCATCCGCAAAGATGTGAAGCTGAGTGGTTAATGGTATGCTATCCTTGAACACGTGTCGTGTTATTTGAAGATTGTTTAATAAGTTTAGACTTTCGCGGAAATATGACCATGTTGAGCTTAGATCATCATGCAGTGTTTCGTCCCATGTCAATTTCATCTGCCAAAGATGTTGAATAAATATTTTTGCTTTCACAACTATTGGTGCCAATAGTCTAAGTGGATCAAAGAGTTTTGTCAAGTCGGAACTAACTGTGCGTTTAGTAATTATATTAACAGGTTCCACCTTTACCTTTATGCAAAGACGATCTTCTTTAGGCAACCATATTAGACCCAGAGATTTAATAGATCCCTTCTCTGTGCTGTTAAAATCAATTTTCTTATGGACTTCCCGATCATCTTGTGCAATATCTCGAAGTAATTGCTTGTTATTCGCACTCCATTTACGACAGTTGAATCCTTGTTGTTTTAAAATATGAGAGAGCTATTGTTGTATTTCGATTGCAGTTCTTAAGCTGTCTGATCCTCCAAGACCATCATCTACATAAAAATTTTCTCTTAGCATTTGAGCACCTAGTGGATAATCTCCTTCGTTTTCGAACGCAATTTGTTGAAGACATCTTATTGCCAAATATGGAGCAGCTTGTGTAACGTATGTAACGGTGTTGAGCTGATAATATTTTATTGGAGCTGAAGGATCATTCCTCGACAGGATAATTTGGTAATTTCTGTCATCTGGGTATGTTAAGATTTGTCGGTACATCTTTTCAATATCTGTGGTAAAAACAAATTTTGGTAAACGGAAGCGGATGACTATCGAAAATAGATCACTTTGAACAATTGGAGCAGTGTACATTGTCATTAGGTGAATAACCAGATGATTTAGCGGAAGCATCGAAAACGGCACGAAGCTTAGTGGTTGTGCTCTCTGGTTTTATAACACAATGCTGCGGAATAAAATAGTTGGAAGTTGGTATTGAATAGATTTCTATTTCTGTCATGTGCTTCATTTGTTCATATTCATGCATAAAATTTATGTTTTAATTTCTGGTCAGTGGATCCTTCATTAATCGTCGTTCAAGACTGAGGAATCGTTTATGGGTTGTTGCCTTTGAATCGCCTAATACAGAAGTATGTTCCCGGAACGGTATCTTCATTACTTCTTTGGATGGATATTTTGTTGTTCACATTGTTGTTCATCTTGCAAAAGGCCCTTTTGCATTGGATCCATCGTCTTCCATTCTCCACAGCCGTTCTATGACATCATTTAATAACCCTTCGTCAAAATTTTCTGGAGTATTGTTGAAAACTGCCCAATTTGCAGCGTCCTTGGGATCTTGACTTGAAGATAATTTTCCGCTGATTGAAAGGATTGAGAGATTGCCCGACAACTCTATATTTTCCTTTTGTATCAAATTAAAGTAATGCTCAGCACCCAATAGATCGTCTACTCTTCCTGAAAGATTGAAGTATGGGTCGGCTAAGTCTAAGTTTGGAATTTGCCATTTGGAAATATTAATATGCTGTCTTGGTTGCGGGGGAATGATTGTCGGGATGACAAACGCCTCTAAGTTTTCCCAAATTTATTGTTTATTGATTGTAGCTTCCAATTAACCCTTTTTGTAACTCGTTTCTTGCCATTTCCTACACCATTCATACATAATGATGCTGTTGAAGTTGAAACACCTAGTTTTTTGATGACTCGCTCGGAAATGAGGTTTACTTGTGAACCAGAATCAAGAACAGCACGAAACTCTGCTGAATTACCATTAGATGCTGTCATTTTTACTCTTGCTGTTGCAAGTATAACATAATTCCTCTCTGATGATAAGGCATTTGCAGAAGCAGATGACACCGCTACGCTAAAAGAATTGAGGTTTACTTCAATGTTCGGGGATGCAATTGAAGTCTGCTTGATTTTTGAATAAGTTTTGATTCAATATGTAACAATGTGTTATGTTTCTTGTTGCATTTTCTACACGAGCCTGATGAACAGTCCTTTGAAGAGTGGTCTTCAGTGAAGCAGTTGAAGCCAAGTTTTTGTGAATGTACAAATTTTAGTCTTCCATTATTGCAGAAAGTGCACCTAGAAGGCTTTTTCACCATAGTTGCTGCTGTTTTATTTGAAGTATATGTTGTCTTCTCCCTGCTCGTGATGGATTCGATGGTTTGGAACTGGAATTCTAGATAGATAACAGTTCTTCAACTGTTGGTAACTCTTTGGGTTTGCTAAGAGACTGCTCGAACCTCATATGTAAACTTCCATCTAGCTTTTTAATTAATATGTTGAAAAGAAGAGGGTTCCAGCCCTTTGTTTCAATACCAAAATTGTTCAGCGCCAAAAGGCAGTTTTTTGATGGTAGCAGAATTTGAAGTGGTTGATTAATGATTTTCTCTACAAGTGTTACTACAAGAACTCGGTAGTTGTTGTATCGTTCTTGTAACATAGTCCATGCTGAAGCATAGTTGCTCTCCGTCGTTGATAAATGGCTTACAAATTTTTCTGCTTCTCCTGTAAGATTGGATTTGAGATACCACACCTTTTGGACATAAGGCATCGGTTGTTGATGGACCATATGGAGAAACATATCATGAAATTGCATCCATTTTGTATGTTGTCCTACAGCACTTGTGTTCGATAATTGATCTGACATCACCTGTAACTTTCTTAAGCCATCAATGACCATTTCTCTCAGACTTTCATAAGCATCTTGATCAAAACCATTGACTAGAGGATTTAAACAGCGATCCCATATTTGCTCATACAGTTCTTCTATTTGGTTCCATAGTTTTTTAATTGTCTCAATTCTAATGTTATAGAACTGTTGAGATTCATCGCTATTCAGTCTTGATATTCCTATTAATAATCTTCGGAGTGCTGACATCCGAGCGTTAAATTTTGCAATTAAACTATGTGATGAATCGTCGTCCGATCCATCTTTTCTGCTGCCACGTGTTTGTGTGGACCCCGCTGATGCTTGTACATCGTGTTTATGTAGAAATGCTTACGGGTTCTTAAGTGCTTCTTTTCTCATGCGTACTATTTCAGACTGAAATAGTTCAATGTATTCTTGCGCCAGAGATCGAATGTACTCAAAATAATTCTTCTTGAAGTAATCTACTTTAATAGTTATACGTAATTTTTCGTCAACCTTGTAAATTCGTTCCATTTGTTGGAAAGGCGACGACGGCGTTCCTCAAAATAGGAAAACTTGGTTTGTCTGTCAGCAGAGTCGTTTTTGAAGTTCCGGATGATCTGGATGTTTTCACCTAAGATGCTCTGTAGGCTAATTAATTCTTCCGCTGAAGTCATGTTTGGTGTAGACGGTGGTGAAAATATCGTGAATTTAACCGTTTTTTCCTATACAGGAGCTTCGGGGTCACCAATGTACAAATAGGAAATCTAGTGTTGAATTAAATTCGAACGTTTCGTCAGAATTTGCACTATTTGTTTTTCCTTGTCTTTCTAGTACTTGAACTGAAAGACGGTTAAAGAATGTAAGTAACACCTGTGTAGTAAGAATGAATTGTGAATCACTGACACAAACTTTATTTTCTTAATAGCTTATATACTAAATTAATTAATTAGCTACAATAAGAACAAATAAAAATTAAACACAATTCAATAAATGCATGACTAACAATAATTTTGCAGTTCAACACCCGCTGAATTTACTTTAATACGGAAATTATGAAAAGAATGACCTAATTATTATAATAATTGCAAGTGTTGCGAATTAGTAAAAATATTAAAATACAGTGTTGAACAAATGATAAATCTAAATTATTACATAATATAATAAGACAAATACTTTTAAAATAAGTACAGTTAGTTTCTACACAACTTCTTGATTCTTGACAAATACATATGTTATCACTTGTATATCTTACATACCCACAGTGGCAACAAAATCTAGTTTTGACACCTTGATATTTTTATAATATACTTTTCATTGTTTTTCTAAAAACGTTTGGTTTATTTAAATATTTAAAAGGCTTGTTTTCTAGAATTTTAAAAGCATACACTAATACATATATGCCACAACTTGTATTATCATTTTATATGTTTTTTTCACCTATAGGACAACAATTCCATAAAGATCTTTCTTCTTCAAGTGTCTTTGGAAAACTCTCATATAATCGTTTTCCTTTGCCTTCACTTTTTAGTGAATTTATATACAAAAATTCATTTGAGTAAAACTTAAGCACACACAAAGTGTAATGACGTGAATGCAAAATAGGTACAAATAGTATTTTCGGATGATTTCTTATTAACACGTTCATCTTTTCGAAATTGATATTGTCCGTTTGGCACGGTAAACTATAGCAATTGCCTAATCTACCTTCCTTAATAACGGCTAAAAGGCAAGCGTCTAAAACGAAATTAGTTAATTGTTCGCGATTATTTAAGGAATTCTAGTCTGACGTATCTAAGCTATCAAAAAATCCTAGACATATATTTTCATTATTTTTTTTTACTTTTGTTTTAAGCATCAATTTAGGACGAACTGCGTCTGTTTGTCAGAGTTAAGTTTTCCCCATTCTTTTTCTGGCTCTGTTTTTATAGTTATTTGCGAATAACTGTGGTCCTTTTCAATAACTTCCACGCCTTAATCAAAAGAGATTCCTTTTTCACTATTTCTTTCAATACGTGTTGAAGTAATATATAAGTCTGCTTTTTTAAGTCTTTTATTAATATCGACTTCATTATATTCATGCAAAGAAACTATTGTGTCTTCAATTTCTTTGTTCATTGACCCAAACATTTTATAATGGTAACATATTTTTTAAGCGTACTAAGGTAATTAATTCTCATCAGGTTGACAAAAACTATCAACTCTAACTGATTTCTATGGCAAAATTATGTGCTTTTGCAAAAAGTAGGTGAATTCAACCGGAGCATTATTTATTTATATGTTTTCCTGATGGATCAACATGAATATCCATTACATTGGTCCAAAGAATAACAAAAGGGCAATATTTGTTTAGTTCAAACAAATAACAAACAAATCTTTATTGATAACTTTAATATCGTTTTTAATTTGACTATATATAGAAAAACAACATCTTTTGAAATGGACTATTTATTGCTATTGACTCCAATGGATCTATTTTTTCATTCTCTGGAAGATTATATTCCTTGCTTATGTTTCTGTGTCAATTTCTGTTAAATATTGACGTAATATTTCAAGACTATTTTCCATATTATGACACTTATATGGTGTAAGATATATTATGAAAATATGTTTAAGCCATTGTTGGCATTCAGTAGTTAAACTAAAAGCAGCTATTAAAGTATTTTTTTAATAAATTCCTTAAAATATGTTTTTTGCCTAATTTTGCATTTAAATCTCTGCCATTTATGTGTACATAATGGCATTTACACCATTGTAGTATCGTATAACAAAGTCAGGCTTTGCTTCTGAATTTACTTTTAAATTATTTAGAAATGTAGCACATTTGTTAAGATACTCTAATAGGGTGTTATGTGATGAACTTTTGTATAAACATCTTGTCATGATATCCTCCTTTTCTTACTAAATTGTATAAGTATTACATTAATAAGCAACTCTGAAATAGATTAAGCAACATTGAATTTAATATAATTACAACACAACTTACTTATTAAAAGACACTCTTTTAAAAAGAACCACATGGTGTAAGGTGTGCGAAAAGTTGAGGTTAGTAAAAAAAAACAGAAAAACAAACTGTGAAGATTAAAGAATTTAATATAACTAGAATAAAAGTAGAACTGTAATTGGATAAAAGTTTTTATTGTTATAATTATAATGACGTCGGATAGTGAGGGAAAATGTGTTGGCAAAACGATGACATTTTCATCGTCACTAATGCCATTGAATACGAATGCGTCTACTTATCCATTGGATGGAAAAGTTGGAGCCAAAATTTTAAAATATTTATGAAAGCGTCAGCTCTGCACGAGAAACCAGATTCACGTAAAGTAGCATTTGAGAGTGGTGGTGATGAGCAAAATTTGTTTGTTGGTGGTGTTTGCAGAGTAAAGCAGAATGACTTTGGTGATAATAACAGCAATATTAGCATTGGCTACAATCAACAACCAGGTTATGACTTTTCAATAAGAACATTTTTATAAAAATTTTAACGTTCAGCGGTGAAAATCTGGCGGTATAAGGTAAAGTTAATCTTAATATTAACTATGATAATGTAAAGTGTTTTACAACATTTCACGTTTTAAAAATGAATTGTAAAAATGTCATTGGCCGTAACTTAACTATACAGTTAAATTTAGTCAAAGCAGTTAATAATATAAATTTAAATACAGTTGTGGAAAATTACAGCGAAGTATTTAATGGTCTGGGACAATTAAAAGGCAAGTGTCACTTAAAAATGAAAGAATGGATAGATCCCATAATGGAGCCGCCACGTCGTGCGAAAATAGGCATTTTTGAACCTCTAAAGAAAGAATTAAAAGAATGGAGGAACTTAAAGTTATAATTAAATAAAATGGTCCAACTGAGTGGGTAAACTCCATAGTGTTAGTCACCAAACCTAATGGTGCCCTACGTTTATGCCTTGATCAAAGAAATTTTAACAAAGCCATTGTAAGACCTCGGCTTAGTTTCCCCAACATTGTTGAGTGTAGAGCTCAATTAACAGGGTCAAAGTATTTTAGTTGTCTAGATGCTAATTCAGGATTCTGGATGATCCTTTTGGATAAATTCTCTTCAAAGCAGTGTACCTTTAATACTCCCATGGGTCTTTAACGTTTTTTGCGTATACCATTTTGCATCAACTCAGCTCCTGAAATATTTCATTCAGAAATGGTCAAACTTTTCGGAGACATTGATGGTCTTATAATTTATAAGGATGGTTTTCTCATTTATTCTACAAGTATAGAAAAATATAATCAAATTTTAATAAAGGTTTTGAAAAGAGCAAAGGATGTCGGTTTGAAATTTAATAAACAAAAAACGATAATTTTGAAAACAGAAATAAAGTTTACAGGTCATGTGTTTAGTAGTCAGGGCGTTAAGCCTGATAAAGATATGCCAACACCAACAAATATGTCGCAACTGCAAAGGTTTCTTGGTATGGTGAACTATTTAGGGTTATTTATAAAAAATTTATCGTATAAAACAAAATATTTAAGATATTTGCTAAAAAAAAAAAGATGTAGTGTGGCAATGGAATGAAGGGCAAAACAAAGAAATTATGAATCTGAAAAAAGAAATTACTGACTCGCCAGTTCTAGTGTATTTTGATCCAAAAAAACCGTTAAAATTGTCGGTAGATGCCTCAAAATGGTGGGTTCTACACTCATGCATTCTGATAATCCAATTGCGTATGCTTCAGCTTCATTGACTAGTTGCCAAACAAATTAGGCCCAAATTGAGAAAGAATTGTTCGCAATATTATTTGGTTGCACTCGGTTTTATCAATATGTTTATGGCTTACATGTTACGGTGGAAACAGACTATAAACAAACAGCATCCTTGTTCACAAACCCACTATATAAGATAGCAGGGAGGTTGCAAAGGTTTATGTTGAGGTTGTTGACTTACAACATAACAGTTATCTATAAGCCAGGTAAATTTTTTTTCATAGCTGATACGCTCTCTAGAGCGCCTCTTCAAGAGAATGCGTTGGTAGATTTTAATCAAGAAGTCGAGTTACATTGTAACTTTTTTATCGCTCAAAATAATTTAACTGATATGACGATAGATAATATAAGAAATGCTACGAAAAAAGGTGATGTATTTAAAAAATTATAACAGTGTGTAAAAGATAACTGGCCGGAGTCCAGCAATGTAATTACACAAAAGAATGGGGTATTAGTAATGAATAATCGTATTTTAGTGCCAACGGGCCTTAGGAAGGAAATGTTATGTCTGTACGAAGGGCATATGAGTATTCAAAGGTGGTTTCTAATTGTGAAAATTGTAAAAAGTATCAAAACTCTAATGCAAAGGAGGAATTATTGCCTCACGAAATAGTGACGATACGTTGGTATAAAGTAGTCTGCGACCTTTTTGAGTTCAACGGTAAAATGTACTTACTAGTCGCATACTATTATTCTAAATATGTAGAAATTGAGATTTTAAGTATGGGTTATGGTAGTATACAGTTCATAACAAAACTCAAGTCAATTTTTGCCAGGCACGGAATTCCTGCAATTTTTATTTCCGATAATGAACTCCCTTTTCAATAGAAGAATTCGATATTTTTTGCAGAAGCCCGTATCTGCTTTGGTCAAATCTCTCAGCAGAACGTACAAATCAAACTGTAAAGAGAATGCTACATAAAAGTAGAGATGATTCGTCTGATCCTTATAATTTTTCAAGTCCTTCTGAGATGTTAATGGGAAGGGTATTACAAACAAAGTTACCTTGTATCTTGAAAAACTTAAAACAAAAGTTCGATAGCAGAAACGAAATTAAAAGTAAAATAAGGAAGCAGAATGAAAGAATGGTAGAATACTGTAATAGATCAGCAAAGGGACTTTGTCCAATAGAAGGTGAAAAAATACTTTTTAAGAAAACACCAGAGTCCACATGGTCTCCTGGAATGTTGTTACAATATATTGTTCAAGATAACAAGAGAGCGACATATAGAAAAAATAGACAACACATCAGAAAGAGTCTTAATTGATAAATATATCTATATAAAGCCTAAAGAAATAATGATAATGAAAATTTGGATAGGAATTTAAATCAAAGCATTGGACAAAATCTTAATATTGCCAATGAGATTTTAAATACTACAATAAAATGAGTGAAAATATTGTAAACAAAAATATTACTAAAAGATGAGATTTAAAATACTACCATAAAATGAGTGAAAATATTGTAAACAAAAATATTACTAAAAGTGGCAGACTTATTAAACTCCCACAAAGATATTGTGAATAAGACTTCTTTAGAAAGGGAAGGTGTTATGTGATGAACTTTCGTAAAAACATATTGTCATGACATCCTCTTTTTCTTACTATATTGTATAAGCATTACATTTATAAGCAACTCTGCAATAGATTAAGCACAATTGTATTTAATATAATTGAAACACAACTTACTTAATAAAAGACACTTTTTTAAAAAGAACCACATAGTGTTTGATTATTAAAACTTTTTAATATCACACCATATTGTACAAACTCTTTTTACCTTTGTAATCTTTCAAAGTTGATTTTAATGCATCTCGATAGTCACACATTTCTTTCATTGTGTGTCTAGAAAGAATTGCTTCTGCAATGGGCTAAATTTTTTTTAGTTTCCAGTTTCATAAACTAGTATTACTAAATATTCTGTTTTAGCGCATATTAAACTTTTAACGCTTTCACCTGAAGCATCTTAATGTAATGTGTATTTGTAGTCTTCTATCATGATTCAGCTCAGATTTACATTTTCGCAATGTTTCTAATTTTTGAATATTTTAAAAGTTGCCCTTTTCAGCAATATCACCAGCGGAATCCAAATTTGTCGCTTTCTGAACAGATATGCTTTATTTCTTTTAAGTTTTACATGTCTCTTTATTCCCCTCATTTGACCAACTTTTGCTTCATTTTCAGCATGTTGTATTTTTTTTTGTCCTGTGAACAGTAACGTTTCCTTCAGGACTTAACTTAAACCGAAAAGAAGTACAGACATTAATATGCAATATGCATATAACAAAATGTTTTTATTGCCGTATTTAATATTGTAGAAACATAAAATACAAACATTGTTGTATTTAAAGTATTCTTTTCTCATCAAATCTTCAACAATCTTTTTTCTCGTCTATATTGGTATTTTTGTATACTCCAAATTACCACCAAAACAGCAATCCTTGATATTAGACTTAAATTTTCTTTCAGGTTTCTGATTTAGAACAAATGACATTTCTATCACATTTTTCATCCGGATTTGGCAGTTTCCTATATTTTAAAACATCTGAAATATTTTAAGAATCATTTGTTATCTCAAACGCACCAAGAGTATTGTCTCGTTTTTCATATTCGGTTTTGATATCGCAACAGAATTTTCAAAAACGGGTTTCTGCTAAATGTGGTGGAATTGATAGAATTTTCTACCATTGTCGGATTTCTGTCACATTTGTTATAATTTAAAATGCCTTTTAAATGGGTTTTAATTTCATTGACATTAAATTCTTTGTTTATAAAAATGTCTCTGAAAGTAGTTTTTAAATCGCAAACTACTGATTTCAACTTTTCCACAAAGTTTTCGTTAACCTTCTTGAATGAATCATTTAAGAAAGCTCCGAAGTTATTTCTGAAAATATCGTTTATACCTTTAGTTAAAATTTTTTCAAATTCTAAAGCAATAATTGCTACTCTAGTGTCTAATATACTTATATATATATATTAATACATCTTTTATATATAACATAATAATAAAATAATGAATATGTTAAAATAAAGGGTAAACCCAAGTTTGAGGCACATGGTTTCCATTCTAAAAATGCAGAAGATTATTTTTAATTTTGGGGCCTGTGTTCATTTTATTTTCCGCCACTGTACATACCTGAGGACAAATGTAGTTAACATTATATGCAATTAAAATCAAGAACGAATTAAAAAACGGACGCTTAGAGATTATTTCAATCCAATGGATATTTATTAATTAAAAAACACAGCAATAAATATTCTGGCGATGAATGGATCTTAGATAAGTGATATTGAATTTAGCATCTTTGAAGGAAAACATTACATACGAAGTGAGTAATCGGTACTTAAAAAGTATTATAAAAAATCTATTAAGGTACCTTCACAACTTAATCGCACATTTAATAAGCACGAAGTACGTATCTCCGAAGCCAAAGGTTAGGAAAAACTGTATTTGATTATTGGTGACATGCCATAACCGAAACCATAGATATTAACTAAATTTTGATTTTTACCATAACCATATACAGTTGACTACTAAATATAATCATGGTTCCGGCTACGGCGTTATGGTATGGCACGTCTATTTCAACCTTAAAAGTCAGCATGAAATTTTTTCACTTTACATATTTTGCTTTAAATTGCATTTTACACCCTACCATAACTTTTTCCATTTTTGAGCTTCAAAGTGTAGCAAAAATGTTACCTTAATCAAGTTTGCTTTGTTGTCCTCCGCTAGATATGCCCTCCTTACGCGTGTATAGTTAAAATTAAAAGTATCTTCTTAGTTTTTTAATAGTATAAAATTTTACGTAACTTAACTGCAATTTGAGGCCCAACTATAATGTGCATAAGCTAGCTTTAGCTTATGTCAAAAATTCAACGAAAAGCCTGTCAAATGCTTAGGTAACTTATCAAAGAAATTTATGTGGCTACAATGTACTAATATAAATTTAGTAACTTATTTGCCACAGTTGCACATTTATGTTTAAGTCGTACTTTTGCCAAAAATAATTTGTATATAAATCAACAAAATTTTAAAACGAAAAGGCTTTAAAGAAAATATTTTATATATTTAATAACGTTCACATACACATGTACATATTTTGGTTAATGCTCTAAGAAAATTTAAAAAAAATTATTACAAATTATTTTCTGTTTTGTTTTTGTGGCCAACCCTACTAAAAAATGCAACGATGTTAATGGCTTTTATGGTATACATATGTGTGTATAAATACAAATTTAATTTAAATATATTATAATTGTAAAAAATAGGCCTTAAAGAAGAAAGTTGTTTTTTCTACATTTTCTATTGAATTAAAAATTTAACAATTTAGGTCTTAATTAAAATTTATCTTTGTAAATGTATAACACATTCCGTACGGAAAGTGCGATCAGTTTCGTACCTTGCATAAAGAAATGAAATTTAACGAAACTTGACGAAAAGTTACCTTATGTACATTATAGTTTACCACATATAATTTAATGTATTTGCACAGTTGTATAAGTTGGCATAAGCTAGTATATGCACATTATAGTTGGGCCTTTGCGCCTAAATCAAAAGTTTTGAATAAAAATAGTTAACTAAGAGCTACCAGATTATTTGATTGTGTTCGCAAAGCTGCCACATTGATTTTGTTCTAAAGGTACCACTTGGATTGTGTAAGCATTTTTCAGCCTTCAGACCACTTGTTTTTGTGAAGCGGTACCCACTAACTTTATTTAAGCCGTATCATCACTTATCTACTTACAGTCTTATTCACAAAAATTTTAAACTGCTTAATAAGAGGTTAATAAGAAAAAATCGCTAAAGTAGTATTCACAAATGCTTAATAGGACTATTACGCTGTTATTAATCATTAATAAATTTCAAATATTTAATGTAGCAGTTACCCTTCTTTAAACCTTTAATAAGTCGGTATTTCTGTTTGAAAAACATTTTTCTCGTAAAATTGTGAAAAAGTGTGAAAAAATATTAATAAAAAAATATCACGAATATAAAAAATTTAATTTCTACAATAGGTAAGTTTTTAAAACATCCTTATATATAAATGCAAATATTTCATAAAATGGAAAACGATTGCAAATACTCTTGCCTAAAATGTCAAAATGTCCTAAAACTTTTAATGGCAGAAGTGATCCGTTTCAATTACCTAACCATCTATTTAATTCAAGATATAGTTTTAAAAAGGAAACGTCTCAAAAATTATAAACATGGCCAAGGATGAGATTGAATTAGATAAAAGAGGCTGTGGAACTTCAGCCAAGTTACAGGTTTTGGTGGCTTTGCGTTGTTGGGGCCGAAGAATGGTAAGTATGCGAAGCGAATAGTTGTAGGTACTTCCGAAACACAATTTATGTTTAGTGGCTAGATGGAGAGGCAGTACGTATGATTGCCGAATCTTTAATAAGTCAGTTATCAAGCAACGTTTTAAAAATGGCGATTTAAGAGGACGCTTGTTAGGTAACTCCAGGTATACTTATACAACTACATACTCGTATATGTATGTATTTATTTACACCATTTAAGACTTTAAAATTTTTTCTGATGCGAAACAATAAATAATAATAAAATAATGATAATTTAAGATATATCAAATATTATTATTGCTGATTTAATTATTCTTTTTTAATTATATAAACATTATTCATGTACCTGGTTCGTTGTTGTATGCATCACTAAACGTAAATTTACATATAATATGAAATGATGTTGCCAACATAAAACTACAATACTATAAAAACTGTTTAATAGTTCATTTTGCGTTATTAAACGTTTGTGAATAAAAATTCCTATTACTGGTTAATAAAACAAAAAGTGTTTAATAACTAAAGTACACATTAGGCTTACTATAAGAATTTTTTGTGAATAAGACTGTTAATATTTAGTAAGATATCGCTCAATAGAATAGAAATTGAAATGTTTTTTACTGAGCCTTCAGCAATGAACTTTAAACATATCTGGCAGGTCTAATAATAGTAATGCCTAGTTTAAGTAAAGTAATACTAAAAAAATGGCCATTTTGAGACAACACCGCACCTAATGCTTCGTTGCTGGCATCGGTTGTCAATACAAATAATCTATCAAATTTTGGATACGCCAAAACTGGAGCACTACATAAAATTATTTTCAGTTTATGAAAGGAATCAATGTATTTTTGATCATTTACATTAATCTAGATTAATGTAAGATTGAAAATCATGGGTAAAGCGATTTGGCTATAATCCTTAATTAATTTTCTGTAAAATCCAGTTAGTCCTAAAAACGATCTTATTTCTTTAATAGTTTTGGGAAGTGAAATTTTTTGAATGACAGCAATTTTATCCGGGTTTGGTTTAATTCCTTCAGGAGTTATCACATGTCCAAGATACTCTGATTCGCGACGGAAAAAATTACATTTATCTACCTGTACTTTAAGATTGTAATCAGATAATCTTTGAAAAATTTGCCTTAACGATAAAACGTGCTCTTCAAGAGAAGTGGAAAATACTAAAATATCTAAATATATTACACATTTGTTATTAATATAGTCTTGAAGCACTTCATTCATCATACGTTGAAATGAGGCTGGAGCATTTTTTAGACCGAATGGCATTCCAGTAAATTCATAGTGACCAACAGAAGTAGAAAACGCAGTTTTATGTCTGTCCTCTGGTGAAACTAAAATTTGGTGAAATCCTTTTGCTAAATCTATTGTACTAAAATATTGAGAAATTCCTAATTTTGAAAATAAATCTTCTATATTCTTGATTAAAGATGTATCCTTACCATGCACCTCTGTTTCAAGAATATTGCTATAGCTGCTGATGATTTTTGTAATACTATTTGTATTGTTGTTTTTGTTGTTGATGAAAATGATGACACGGTTTTTGTTCTCACTTACACCGTTCGCAACTGAGTTTTCCGTTTTTAAGTTTTCTCCAATTTATCACATTAGCACAAATATATTTCTTGTATAGTTTTCAGAATACGACTTTAAACATACAGCCGAATTCTAGTTGTTCAATTTTTAGCAAAGAGCTTACTGCACGGATATAGGTATCTTCGAACAACACTACAAAAGTTATTTTTTCTCTTTTAGATTGTAAGTTATTTCCTGCCTGCAGAGCAATGATCCTCAAATATTGTTAAACGCACTTGCAATGGCACTTTTTTTATAAATTTGAATATTTAGTTCCATAAAATGATTAAAATCTTTTATTATTTTTTTAAAATGGTTCGTAAAATCCGACTGCGCCAGTAAAATAATTCGATAATTATTTTCTTAAAATATTTAAATATATTCTATTTTTTTATTTATTTAAAATATACAGTAGCTCACAAAAATATTTTGCTTCTGTATTTTAAGCAGAAAATTTATGTTTATTAGTTAATAATATAAAAATTATAACACATATTAATTTTTTTTCTACTATCTCAAAAAACTTACTAATTTTGATTGCAACTACGCAAAAAACGGCAGTTCTCTTAATTTGTTTTTAATACTTTTTTTTTGCATTTGTTGTATAAACTACGCAATTTATATTACACAAAAGTATTTTGCTTTTTTAAAAGAACCGTTATATTTTTTATGATTGTCTTCACTTCTTTTTTGTTTTCTTTAGCAACATCATTTGATACATTTGCATGTCATAATATCTTGCATTTTCATTCGTTTTGTACGCAGTCGTGTGGTTGATTTCGTAAAAAATTCCTAAAGGAAGAGAATTTAATTGTTCAGAGAAAAAAATTATTTTGTATTTGCACAATCAGGGTAAATCAGTTAAATATATTTCTGATATGTTGGGCCGCTGTCGACAAACAATAGAAAATGTAATAAAAATAGTAAAAGAACGCGGCAACATTGAAAATATTGCAAGAAAAGGCCGACCCAAATTATTAACTTAAAGAAATGAGAGACAAATTCTTAAAGAAAACCGTAAAAATCCTCATTTATCAGCACCAAAAATTAATGATAAACTCGAGTGGACACTACGAAGAAGTGTAAGTGACGAAACAATCCGTAGGGTTTTAAGAGCCAATAATATTCACGGTCGTGTGGCTAGAAAAAAACCACATATTTCCGAGGTTAACAGACAGAAACGCCTTTCATTTTCTGTAAAGTAAATTCAACATTTTTGGGTCAGATGAACAACGTATGGTGTGGCGTAAGCCTAATGAATCGTTGAATATAAGACCAACAGTAAAACATGGAGGTGGATCTCAAATGGTTTGGGGCTGCTTGTCGGCGCAGGGGGTAGGAAAATTGGTTTTTATCAATCACACTATAATAATAACAATTATAATATTGTATAACATGTAACTATAGGTCGTATGGGACAAAAACTGGTCTGGGAAAAAGTATTGATGGCAAAATGTAGCCAAGACTATGGGCTATTAAACTGCGTTTTTTGGTTTTTGGCTAATTTTGGAATTCATATATAAGTTAGTATTTTTTATCTAATAAGAAGTTTTAGGTTGATAAAAAGTAATTTTATAGTAAAATTGATAAATAAAATGTAAAGTGATATTCTTTTTCGGTGTGGCTCCAATGGGCCAAACAGTGGGTTGAGTGACCCATGTGAAAACAGTATTTTGCATAGGTCGTATGGGACAAAAACTAGTCTGGGAAAAAGTAATGATGGTAAAATGTAAACTGCGTTTTTAGATTTTTGGCTAATTTTTCGGTGTGGTTCCTATTGTTCAAAAAGTGGATTGGGTGACTCATGTGAAGTATTTTGCATAGGTCGTATGGGACAAAAACTAGTCTGGGAAAAAGTAATGATGGCAAAATGTAGCAAAGACTATGGCCTATTAAACTGCATTTTTAAATTTTTGGCGAATTTTTCGGTATGGGTCCTATAGGTCAAAAAGTGGGTCCCTACATAAAATTTATCATATACATAATTCATATAGTAGTTAAAATAATTTTGTTTATATATTTTGCATTATTTGTTTTTTTTTTATATTAAAGGAATTTTTAAACAATTTTTATTTTTTATGTTACTTTTATATTATTAAAAAACTAGGCCAGGTTTGTTGAAAAATTCTAAAGAGTTTGTTGAAGATCGAAAAAAGATGAAAATGAGGCAATGTTGCCGCATAATTTTACGAAAATTTATACTAAATGTGTTTTTTTAACTAGGCAACACTAAAATTTCAGTTTAGACGTCCGAAAATACTTAATTTTGGTTTCGTTCAAGGCGAATTGAATACTAGGTAATCGCATGAGGACAAAAACAAAAAGCGCATGTATTTTGTTTGTGTAAATTTACTTGTACTTGTCAGTACGAAAAATATAAAAAAACAGAATATAAAAACTAATTTATTAAAAAGTGTTTGTATATATTTGTACACTGTGGAGTTCAATGAATGGAAAAATATGGAGGTAAGTTGTTTATTATAAGTGGCATTAACGAAAAAAGTAAATGATATCAATTTTCTTTGTGATGAATGAAAGGCATAAATTGATGGTAGACGTTAGTAATCAGTGTCTGGAAATACACTGCATTTTACACTTGGAAAACATTTACTTGTATGTTTGTTAATTCAGTACGAAGTAAGCGCATGAAAAAATTAAAGAAGGCTTTCTACAGGTAGATGTAAAACATAAATTTAAATTATAAACTCGTATATATAGCAGACTAAGAAATACATTTTCATTACAAGTTTCAGCGTTCTGTCTATAACGTATAACTTCAAAAGTACGGCCAGACACTTGAAAATACATCAACTATTGGAATACCCTTTAACCTCCAAATCCATATTTTATACTTGTTGTTATGGCGGACTTACCATTACAGGTTCGTTGTAAATTTCAAGCGTCTGTCTACAACTGTTCAAAAGTATGGCCATATACATTAATTTAATGAACTATTGGCGCACCCTTTAATTTAAAATTTGTAATATTAATACTCGTTACTATAACGGCCGCTATGGCCGACTTTATGTCCAATTTGCAAGCGTTTGTCTATAACGGTTCAAAAGATAGGCCCATATAAGTAAATTTACATCAATTATGGGGGCACCCTTTAATTTTTAGATTTATTTTTGTATAATTTTTTGTTTTTGCGAGCCATATTAATACGCAGTTATTTAAAATTTTACAGAATCGCCGTTTACAGTTAATAATAAGTTTAAAAAATATGTATGTTTTATGGGGACACCCTTTAATTTTTAAGATTATAAACGGGACCAATCTGTGAGCATAATGTATCATATTACCAAAAATTTTCAAAATCGGATCAGATATGACTGAGTTCTGGAGGCACAAATATAAAAAAAGCAACATTCAGACGAATTGTATAACCTCCTTCTTTTTTTGAAGTCAGTTAAAAAAGAAGAAAATTGCAATTGGGATAAAAAAACAAACTTATTGCTACATGTTCATCCTTCTAGAAATTTTTCAAAAACGATTCCCTGAAAAAAGGTAAACAACAATTAAAAACTAAATAGTACAAAACAATACCGTAAAGTACTCTCCTCTTTTTGCCATCCCGTCCTTGGTGGTGTTGTTACCATCTTTTTTGTTGACTTTTTCTCTGTTGGGACCTGATATTAATATATAAATAAATAGTTTTGTTGATTGTGTGCACCATAAGTTTAAGTACACAATTTTAATTAACATTTATAGACTTACCGTGAGAAGAAAAATACTTTATTTGGTAATTTGTTTCTATGCTGCTTGTCTTCCTCCAATTTTATAAAATATTACAGGCGGAAGTGGTTCAAGTTTCCAAATTATTGAAACACCCTGCCAAGCTTCAATGAATGGCTTTTGCAGCTCTATTTTTGATGATCGTTTTTCTAATCAACTTTTAGAATATTTTAGCAAAAACTCAAAATGTATTTAAATGAATAAATTTTTATACCTCTTCCCTCCGTGGAAAACAATCTTTATTACATCTTGCTGAGGTTTGAATATGGTTTCTAAATTGAATATGGTGGTGGATGTTACCCAAACCAAAGACAGGAAATCACTTGAATGCCCTGTACATTATAAAATAAATTAAAGTTTTTAATTTATTGTCTATATATTTGTATATACTATATATATATATATATATATATATATATATATAGATATAGATATACTGGGCAACAATGGATTTATAAATAACTACAGTAGCTCAATAAAGTCGTCGGACAAACATTAAATTTTTATTCTCTTAAAGTTTTACATATTAAAATAAACCGCAAGTGCTTTTACTTTATGTTTTTTTTTATACTATATTATTGTTCTTAAAAAAGCAAAATGATTTTTTATTTATCTATTTATCTTATTTTTAATTTTAACCAAAAGTTTTTTTAAGTGCAAAAAACGCACCAAAAAAGTAGTCGGACATACGGCAACACTTCTGTTTTTTGTAAAACAAGCTTAGGTAATTCCCGTTATTTTAGGTTGTCAAATATATTTCGACATATATATGTATATACATACATAATTATTAAATGTGTTGTTCGAAAAAGTAACATAAACGTTGATTTTAATACTTTTCATTTCAAATTTGTGAAAATGTCAAAAGCTAAGTTGTACACGACTGAAGAAGTAAGAAAAATCATTATAAAAAACTATGAAGAAGGAAAAACTGTTCGAGAGATATGAGATATACTTGGAAGACCCAAATCAACAGTTCATGATATAATAAAAAGGTATAAGATAAAAAAATCTGTTGAAAACAAACCAAAATCTGGAAGGCCAAAATTGCTTAGTAATACCGATGAACGATGGATTGTCCAACAGATTAAGAAAAACCCTAAATTAAGTGCTCCAAAACTGGCAAATGAAATCTCTAAACGCATCAATAAAGACTGTAGCGCGGAAACAATAAGAGCAGTCCTTCGTAAAAAAGGCTATAATGGAAGAGTAGCTCGTAAGAAGCCATATATTAGCAAAATAAATAGAATTAAACGGCTAGATTTTTCAAAAAAGTACAAAAACATTGATATGTCATTTGGTAAAAGTCATTGTTAATTTCCAATGTATTTTTAAGGATGCACTTCTTTTTTAAGTTGTGACCTGTAGAAGAGGAATTAGTGTTTAAAATTTACTTACACATAATTAATAATAGTTACACATAATTAATAATAATTACACATAATTAATAATAATAAGAAAATTTGGAATACTTACTTTGGGGATAAGGGATTTTTAATAATTGACTTTAAGCATTTTGCTAAATCCCTGCTTTGACTTTTGAATTTTTAATCTTTTGTTCAAATGTCTAACCCGAAAATAAATTCGGCATTTGAAAAAAAGTTCTTGTACAACGGAACGGATTTTCCGAGTTCCAACAACTTTAGTTTGATATTTTGGCAATGCAATATGTATCTGTCATTTAAATTATTAAAAACCAGTTCAAATTTTTTCACCTGTTCTAAGAAGCTCTCTTTAGGTTTTTTAAAGAGGCTATTGACACTTGGTCGATCCATGTAAACGAATTTTCATGACTTTGTTATTCGTCAAGATTTTACTTTTTCATCATGTAGCCGCATATATACTCCAAAGCATCCTCCTGAAGAATACCAATGTCACCCAAATTCGATTCACTCAAATCACCAAGTTCATTTTCTTTTGTCATCTTCATGTGGTTCTTCCAAAATATCTTCATTCACTTCTGTACATTGAGACTGTTTCATTTCTCTTGTTATTATTGAATTTAGCCAGTCAGTATCATCATCTTCAACATTTCCTTTTCCGTTAAGTTGCTTAGTATTTTTAGCTAAAAATAAGAAGGAAATGATCATTATTTTAATTAAAAAAATGTTTATTGACTCAATTGTACCCAAGATGTATATACGAAGTCTATACTTAAAATCTCTTGGCATTGGAGGTTCGTTGAATCCATCTTTACTACGTATAGCAACAAAAAAGTGTTCCAAGATATCTTGATTTAGGCGGTTTGTGACCAAGTACGTCATATTATACTTTGCAACATAATTTTGGAGCATCATTAAGGCATTATTAGTAATTAAGAAACCTTTTTGAAAGATATCCAAATTTTTTTACCAGGCACAGTTATTTGGTACCGACATCAGCATATTTTCATTTTGGCCAATATGTCATTTTGATACCCCAATGCTAAGCCGTATAGTTCCTGGTATTAATAATAATAATTTAGGTAACACATATGTATATTATTGTTGATAACTAAGTTAATTTATAAGAAATCTTATACCCTGTTTAGACATACGTTTTAATTTATACAATTAAAATTTTAATTGAGTAATTAATTTTGGTGTTCACACATATCCAATTTAATTTACTTAATTAAAATTTGACAGTAGAATATAGTTCGGTTCAATAACAAGAAGTTGTTACTAATTGTTATTGGAAAGTGTTTACTTCAGTACCTCAAAAAAAGAGTATAACATGTGAATGTTAATAAATTTGTTACTACTTTTGTTACTGGCAGGAACAGAACAGCTGATTCTTGTTCTGTTTTACAAAATAAGTTAATAAAAATTAAATACTCTGAATTGAACGTGTTTATTAGCACTTTCCACGAAAATATTTACATCACATCGTTGTGGCTTTTTTGCAATAATTTGTATGGCCATTTCAAAACCGAATATCTACAGCTGAAATTTTTTACAACCACACAGCACAAAATATATATAATATTTATAGTTTTCGGTTTTAAATACAAATTATTTTGAATTGAAGCTAACGTTTTTATAATAGTTAGAAAAAATCTGAGAAAACTATATACAAGTAAACGCCAGAATAATAAAACAATAAACAAAAGAAATAGAATAAAATAAACTATAAGTTTTACAAAAAAGACAGAAAAATTTTGGCAATTTTGCAAAGTATTCGAAAAACGGTGCTCACAATCGATGACAAAGCTCTTGCAAATGCTAACTGTTGAAATACGAAATGCTTTAAGCATCGAACACCGTTTTTTTGCTGTTTTAGATACATATTTATTTTTATGGTTGTCAGTTCGCCTTTACTTTGCTATTTTTTTTCCAAAAATGAGTTTATTCCTTGTTTTTTTATTTGGAATAGTAACGTTATAAATTTTTATTTTACTCTATCTTTGCTAGTTTCTGCCGCAAATTTATTGAACAGACCTAATTTTTACATTAGAAATTTGTGTTTGTAAATTTGTAAGAATGAAGAAAAGTTCGGCTTTAAAACAAAGTTTGCTTGTTTTTATTTGAAATATGGAACTCTTACAGTTAGTACGATCAAGTTTTGACTGCACGCTAGCTTTGAATCTCCATTAAATTTTCAGTAATTTTTCAATTCATTTAATTTGAAAATATTTTATTTTTCATTTTTATGGCATTTAGTTTTGTCATTGTATAAAATTTTAGAGTTGAATATATCAAACCAGTCATTTACTAGCTAGATGAAATCAACTGTATGAGTGGATAAAGTTCCATGCCGAGAGAGTACCATCTTCTGATTGCATTGGCAGTTGTGTGAGAAAACAACTGTGCCGCAATTTTAACTTTTTATCTTGCTAAAAGTTATGAATTAAGTGTTATCTTTTACGAATGAACAAGTGAAATCTACCTGTACCTTTTACTGATAAATATTCATGTGTTAACTTATAAGTGATGCACACATCAGATTTCAAAGTCAATTTCAGCAATTCGTCTATAGTACGACTCGTCAACAGTTGGTTATTATAAAGTAAACCAGTGTCTAAAAAGTGGTTACGTAATAGCTTTAGCAAATGTGGGTATCTGCAAAAGAAAATATCTTGTCATCTGCACAAACAGGGCTAGGAAACAAAGGTTTATAAAAAAAAAATTATTAGAACATTAATTATGAAATAAACAATGTACTATTTTATTTAATAAATTGTTTATGTTAATTATGTAGTTAATATTTAGAGAACATGTTAATTTTCATATAAAAAGTGTTTTGTTTTTAAACTAGCAGTAATTAAAGAAAATTAAATTAATCCCATCTGAATATTTAAGATTTACAAATTATTTGAAAAAAAAACACTAATTTTTTTCCAGGAGAGTTAGCTAATCCAAACGAAAAGGAAAAAAGTATGTCAAAGGGCAAAAAAAAAAAAAAGAAGTGAGCATCAGCAAGTAAAAGGATTAACTCGTTGATGTTAATAAAGACATTTCCAGTACACCTCGATGTTCTTCGTTAAGGTCGAACATGTTTATGAGTATTTATTAAACGTAAAAACCACCAATTTATACATATTATTATCATCTGCCATACGTGAACATCCCGCCGGACTTGCCATATTGCAACATTTAAGATAAGGTGTTGGGGAACGAAGAGAACAACTGAACTGAACTGAATATAATATAATAAAATGTAATATAATATAATATAATATAATATAATATAATATAATATAATATAATATAATATAATATTAATTCTGTAAATTTCTTCAGCCGAACTGAGACAGATTAAGAACTGTGACACATCAAGGGACATCTGGAAAAAACTGCACGAAATATATCAGTCAACTGGCCCTGCGCGAAAGGCAAGTCTTCTAAAATCGCTTAAAACGGATATGACATGCGGAACCATATACAGAATTTTTTCAACATTGTGGACAAATTAAACGAGGTGGATATGAAGGTAATGGATGATTTGCTCACAATTCTTCTTCTTTATAGTATTCCCGAAGAATACGAATCTTTTCGAATCGAAATAGAATCTCAAGAAAAATTGCTCTATCCCGAAGCTTTGAAAATAAAATTGCTAGAAGAATTTAATCCCGAAAAAGGTATGAAGATAATACCACTACTGAAGCAATGTTTGTTAAAGGAAATACGGATAAAAGTAAGTTTAAAAACAACAAGGAAATAGAAAAGGAAGCAAATCGTCCGTGCTCATCACGTGGACGAAGTCAAGGACGTTTTAAATTTAAATGCCATACATGTGGTAAGTTGGCCATGAGGCAAGGTATAACGAATCCTCTCGAAAGGTTGAAATTTGTTTGCAATCTGTAGGAAAATCTGAACGATGGTGTTTAGATTCAGGGGCTTCATCTCATATGTGTGCAAATAATAAAAGGTTTGCAAATCTTAAACCAGCGAAGACAAATGTTCTAAATTTAGCTAATAACGAAAGTACTAAGATTAAGGGAAGCGGCATTGTGAAGATAAAAACGAAAGGCGGTTATACTTTAAAATTAGAGAATACACCTTTTGTTCCAGATCTCCGATCAAATCTGTTGTCCGTAGCGAAAATTACTCAGGCTGGCTTTAAATTAATTTTCACCAACAAAGAAGCTGTGGTAATAAATCCAAAGTCGGCGGAAAAAATTTTTACTGCTCATAAAAGTAAGAACCTTTATCACTTAGAGGAGTTATCTGAATAATGTAAATCCGTTCAGGTATCATCAATAATGGAGTGGCATAAACGTGTTGGGCACTTAAATGAAAAAGATCTAAAGAACATCCTAAAAAATGGAAAAGTACAAGTCGTAAAATTGTCAAATCACGAAAACTTACCGGTATGTGAAGTATGCGTGAAGAGGAAGCAAGTTCAAAAACCTTTCTCCAATTCAACAACGAAATCCTCTCACCTTATAGAGTTAGTCCACACAGACGTATGTGGGCCAATGCGCGTTAATTCTATAGGTGGATCTCGTTACTTTGTGACGTTTATTGATGACCAATCAAGGTTGTGTGAGGTGTATTTCTTAAAACATAAAAGCGAAGTCCCAGAAAAATTTAAAGAATACAAAAATTTGGTAGAAACGAAAACTGGACGAAAAATAAAAAGGTTAAGGTCAGACAATGGAAAAGAATACACCCGTAACGATTTCAAAAGATTCCTGAAAGATAGGGGGATTAGACACGAACTAACGGTAGAGTACACACCACAGCAGAACAGGACAGCTAAAAAAAAACCGAACGCTTATAGAAATGGCTCGGTGTATGATGATCCAATCTGGCCTATCTGCAAGTTTTTGGGCTGAAGCGATCTCTACGGCGAATTATATAAGAAATAGATGCCCATCTCGAAGTTTATCTGTTGAAACTTCATTCAAGTTATGGATGAAAAGGACCCCAACAGTCAGCCATTTTCGAAAGTTTGGCACAGTAGTCTACATGTTAAACAAGAAAAAAGGAAGTGGAAAATTCGAACCTAAATCTACTAGGTGCATTTTTATAGGATATTCAATCCAATCAAAAGCATATCGTTTGTGGGATCCAGTCAAAAAGCAAGTACTTCGAAGTAGAGAAGTAACTTTTACAAACTCGTACCGTATGAAGAAAGTTTTACAGAATTTACCAATGAAGAAAACCAAAAAGATCAGCAAAATAATATTGAAAGTAATACGAAGCTTAACACACTAAACGAGAATTCAAACGAAAAATTTCATGATGAAACTCCCCAACTTCAGTTTCAAGGACCAGTCACAATCGAACATTTAGAAACTGAAAGTGAGAAAGGTGACATATTTTCTACAATAACCCTTTGGAAGAAGGGACGAGGAAGACCAAAACGACTTTTAACTGGAAGACCTTTAAGGCCAAAGAAACTTTTTCATTTGCAATAGGAAGAAGCTGAAAAGAGAAGATAATACAAATTTTGCTGGATTAGTACAAGAAGATGACCCTCGAACACCAACTGAAGCATTTCAAACCCGAAGCCAGCGAATGGAAAAAAGCTATGCGAAACGAATATGATGCCCAAATCCACAATAATACCTGGGAAGTCGATCATCGTCCAAACGGTCACAAATTAATCGAATCAAAATGGGTGCTGCGATCTAAATACACAGAAGATGGATCAATCGAAAAACGTAAAGCACGGCTAGTAGCAAAAGGTTTTACACAAATTCCTGGTATAGACTTCAGCGAAACAATTGCTCCTGTAGCAAGAATAGGATCTATTCGTCTTGAAATGGCAATTGCAGCGGAAATGGGGCTCGAAGTACCTTAACTGGATTTTGTAAGTGCATACTTAAATGGCCATATTGAAGAAGAAATTTTTATGCAAGAACCAAATGAATTTAAGGAAATATTAGAATAAGAAGAATTACAAAAATATAAAGGAAATAAAGTTTTTTTTGGTAAAAAAAGGCTCTCTACGGATTAAAACAATCTGGAAGGCAGTGGTATAAAAAATTAGACGAGAGACTTAAACAGTTTGGGCTTAAACCGTTGATAGCAGATACCTGAAAAAAGAACAAGAAAAAAAATTATTCTAACAATCTACGTCGACAATATAATTTTGGCATCAAACGACCGAAAATTGTTACGTGCGATCAAAATGGATTTGTCGAAATTTTTTTAAATGAAGGATCTTGGAAAACTTAATTTTTGCCTCGGAATAGAGTTCAGGCAAGATATAAAAAACAATGAAATTACCATGTCTCAAAAGAAGTACACTCAGCAAATCCTGAAGCGGTTTAATATGGAGTCTTGCAAACCAGTGTTAACTCCACTTGATTGCAGTATAAAATTGTCGAAGGAAATGTGTCCTAAAACCGAAGAAGAACAAAAAGAAGTCGAAAAATTACCTTTCCAAAATTTAATTGGATCCCTAATGTATTTGGCTATTTCGACAAGACACATGCTGTTAATTTTCTAAGCCAGTTCAATTAAAATTATGGAAAACAACATTGGATAGCAGCTAAAAGAATTCTAAGGTATTTAAAGGGTACGCAACACTTAGGACTGGTATACAAAAGAACAGGAAGGCAACTTACCGGTTATGTTGATGCCGACAGGGTATCTAGTCTAGATGATAGAAGATCCTAAACATGGTACATTTTTGTTTTAGCAAATGCAGCTATTAACTGGGAATCGCGAAAACAAAGGACAGTGACAATGTCCAGTACAGAAGCTGAATATATGTCTATTTCCGAAGCAACAAAAGAAGCTATACATCTAAGACGCTTTTTATCAGAAATTTTGGGCCCACAAAGAAAAAGGAAAATTTTTAATGACAACCAGGGTGTAGGACTTCTCAGCAGAAATGATATGTTTCACAGCAGAACAAAGCATATAAATATACGTAAATTAAATGTACTATTTTATATTAAAAGGTGTGAGTTTTAGCTTGAGGGGAAGTGTTGGAAATATTCAATCTAACAACTCCCACTAAAATTCACTTGTTTTTATTTATTTAGAAAAACATAAGTAGGCTAGTTTTACGAGTATTTGACATAATAATATTTTTACTTTGTATAATTTTCTCTGTCTTCAATAAATATTCATACAGAACACATCGGAATTGTTTTATTTAAAATACATTTAAATTATTTTCTCCAAAAAATATAATATAATATAATATAACATAATATAATATAATATAATATAATATAATATAATATAATATAATATAATATAATATAATATAATGTAATATAATATAATATAATATAAAATAAAATATACAACTGTCATATTTTTATCTGTATTTGCTCTCAATTTGTGCAGATTCATTACATATTTTGTTTAGACGATCCCATAGGTACTATTCTGCACAAAAATTTGACATGTCATAAGATTTCTGAGACCATGTAAATCACTATTTATTGGTACCCTTCAAAGACATATAAAACAGATTAATTTGCACATTTGTTGAGTAAAGCGAATTTGTTGTTTACGTTTACAATAAACTTAATTGTAATTAATAAATAGAAAATTTGTGTATTATATTAAAAATAGAAGTTCTTGTCACAGTAGCTGACAATTTCGGAAGTGAGAAAAAAAAGAACTAAAGGAGGAACATAAACATAGCATTAATTTTGGTTTTGGTAATAAATGGATTATTATAGTAAATTCAATGTGTTTCTTAAAAATGGGTAAAATTATTTACTCCGTACCGTAGTTGCGGGCTCAATATATTTCGCGTACGCAAAATTTGCAATTATCCATTCCGTTGCTACGGCATCTTTCCTTTGTTGCAATAATAATTCTACCTTGACGGCATGAAAAAACATGTAAAAAAAACTTAGAAATATATTTTTAATTAATTTGTTTTGTATAATTATGAAATTTCATTTATAGGAATAAAAAGTGAAAATACACAAACAAGTTGCACATAAAAGTAATGGTGAAGTCCATGAAAGCAAATCAAGACATTTCCTATAGTGAGCCTCCGATAGAAGTAAAAAAATTTTAAAAACTTGGCATGAATTTTAAATGGTTCAGAACCACCCTTAAGAGATGCAAGTCCCTGGAGAAAGGTAACGCAGTGTAAAAATAAAACTAAAAAGCAAATCAGGGGGCAAGTTACGTCATTCGATATCGATATCGAATTAATTAATTAATTAGCTTTTTTTTAAAGCTTTAAAAATAGGCATAAAATTAGTAAGCGTCAATTATGGATTGTGATTTCAGTATTCCAACTTACTCTCACCATATTTAATAATGTAAGTATTTACTTTCTTACACTAATAATGGGTTTGTTCAGTAAATAAAAACTGTTACCAATTGTTACTATAACGTGTTCACGTACTCGAAAACCTTGCAAGTAGAGAATAAAAAAAGAGCTAGTAAAATTTTTACTCGGAAGAATTAGTCAACCAGCTGTTTTTTACTTTTGTTTCCAAATCATTTCATCAAAAAAACATTAAAGAAAATGCAAGTATATGTCAATTAAAAGAATATTAAAATAATATTATTTTGTTATTTTTCTTTAATTTAGCTTGTGCATCATGCTTGTGCATAAACAGCAGAAGTTTGGTTTAGAATCTTCTAACTTTGCAAATGTTTTTGTTTGTTTAATAATAAATAGTAAACAAGCCAGTGATAAAACATTCGGTACAATTTTAGTAAGAATAAAAGTTTTTTATGTACAATAAAAAATAAGTTATACACATGTTGGTATGAATCTAAGATTATTTTTGTTGTACTATTTTTCCATCTAGATCACAACTTAAACATCATAAACGTTTTTGAAAATTACCTAATAATTAAAAAAATTTTAAATTTATTATGGTATATATTTTTGTTATTTCGTTACTTACTGCCATATTCATAAAAAAATTAAATAAGTGTATTTTATGCCAAATTTTCCATACAAATTTGTCCTAAAATATATTTCAAATCTTTTTTATGAATGCGGCAGTTTTAGTATAATTTTCAATATTTTCTTGTGGTTGACATTAGTTTGCTGGCTTATAATGGTCTATTATTTTATATATTTTTTCACTCTAGTACATTTATTTAATGGTCATACTGTACAGTTTTTAAGTCCTTCTTATCATACCCAAAGCCTCAACAAGTTACTTTGCTAATTTTTGCAAGTAAAGCGTTCATTTACTTTTTTACATTTGGAAAAATAATTTTGTAAATTTTTGTTTCACTCTCTAGTTGCTAGTAAAATTACTAAACAGACCTAATATCTTTTACTTAAGTTGTAACGACACGTTCTACACTGGTTGCTGGGATAGCTGCAGCGGAGTTCAGGGTCGCTGATATTTTGTGTATTGTCTTAAAACGGAAAAAAATAAAACAACTTTTGTTTATTAACGTTATAAAACTTGTCCCCACGGTTTATTCCTCTAAGTTTAAGATTACAACGAAGGGAGAATAACGGTAGGGCGACGTAACCGAAATCGGTAGTTGTGGTTAGGGTAGTCAGGCGGCGTTGAATATCGTCCGTGTCAATAATGTAGGTCGGTCAAATAGACAGGCGATGACGCCGGTGGCCGGACTACCGGGCAGTGATGGCACGGAAAGCGGCGAAAAAGGCGGCGCCGCTTTCAGGTGGCGGCACAACGGCAGTGGCGAAACAGGCAGCCGAGCTACCGGGCAGCAATGGCACGGATAGCGTCGAAACAACGGGTAGCGGCGAAACAGGTGGCGACACTTTCGGGTAGCGGCGCAACGGCAGTAGAGCTATCGGGCAGCGATGGCACGAGTAGCGGTGAGACCTATTAGTAGTAGTGCTTACCTTGGCTTTCCTAATTCGTCTTCCAGTGTCCTGAGGTGTATATCGCTCTGCACTCGGTTCACACCTGGCCACCAAGCCCGCACAACTGAACGTGGCTTTGAGTGCTTTCAGCGCCTCCACTCCCAGAATAAGATCTTCCATGGCTTCCTGCATAACCAAAAATTGGCAGAGCACGCTTTTGGTACCTAGAGCGACTATAAGACTAATCGTCTCCGTAATAAGTTTTTTCGTACCATCTGCCAGAAATACTTCAATGAGTCGGTGAAATGAAGTTTTTGGTGGCTCCTGTGTCGATGATGGCTGGAATTAATTGCCTTTCTATGCGCAACTAGCCACGTCTGTCCCTTACCATTGTCGGCGGTTTTCTGACCGATGGTGGGTCCACTTTTCCGATTTCTTCAACGCACCATGCGGTGATGGGTCCCGCTATGTTGTTTGGAGGAGGACGGGATGCATTAAGATTGTCGGCTAGCTGGGGCGATTCACTTAGCGTGGCAAAGTCCCTTCGCCGAATGTACCATTTGTAGTCGGGTTGAGTGTTCTGGAAAATCCTTTCTAGTTTCTGTTGCTCGGAAAGGTTGGTTGATCGCATTAAATTTTGAATTGCCAAAAGGTAATCTTTGTAAGTTTCTCGCGGTCGTTGTGTCCGCTTGCGGACTTTGTCCTGCAGTTTTTTAGAGTATGTATCGGGGAGGGAGGAAAAACCCTCAAAAGTCTTCCTTGAACGGTACTCACTGTTCCCAGTGACGGTTATTATTCCGATACCAAATCAAGGCGCGTTCTCGCAGTAATTCAGGCATTACTCTTGGCAGCATGTTCACATCTACGTCATACATTCCGGCGAGCTCCTCAATTGTGGAGCCGCAGTAATAATTCAATGTGTAGTTTTAAATAAAAAATATTTCATGAGAATATCATGAAACATTTATATTTGAAGGAATCAAGCACGGATAAAGTAAATTAAAATATAAAATAGATTTAGAATCATAAATTTTCATATTGAAAACTAAAATAAGTAGAAATAACGGAATATAACTTAAAGTCTGATTTATATAAAGAAAAAAGACATAAAAAAATAAGTATAATTCATAACTTCATTCTGTTTTCTGGTTTAGTAAACTGTGCAGGGGAAAACAAGGGCACTACTTTCGCCGTTACAAAGTTTTACAAAATTTTAATAATTTTTTACATGCACTTGTAAACAGCTGATGCAAAATCAACTCAGATCTAATAAAGCAGAGATGTTAAATCATTTTCGTGGAAATCTTATGCCGCAGAAATGAATAATTGAAGTTTTTGTGTCGGTCGATAACTCTTTTCGCGCAAGTTTTTTTGCGTAAGGATTCAACACAACCACAACAACACAATTAAAAATGTGTTTTAGTTTAAAACATTTAAGCAACCGTGTACTCATGCAAGTGTTTTTTTATGGAGTAATTGATGTTACAATAATAATGATAACACTTATGTCAAATGAATATTTCCTACTATACTTTTCGAATTTTACAAGTAAATCTAAATATTCCTCCGTAAATCGTCCAACGTTTACACACCCTCATTATCGTTTATCCATAGCTCAATAAATTGTGCAAATAGGGCTAATAAATAATTTTTCATTTACGTATCCATTGAATTCAAGAAATGCACTGGTATAATTAATTTCGTAAAGTTTAATCACCCTTATTCTAGTTGTCGTCGTCGTCACATATCAATGTTGACGCATTTAATTTGTTACTCTACTTGTCGTTATTGACACATATCGATTACTGCTCAAATTTTTTGTATTCTATAACAAATGTGACAACGATATTGTATTGACGTGACTCTGTTTTTTTAAGGGTGAAATAAATATAAGACATAGCCTTGTTGTGCAGCATATTAATAAATTAATAAACTCCCAACATATAACATGCAACCAACTCTTATTCCGTACAGTCACGCCAGTGGAATTGCAACCATCTTATCAGATTTAACCCATTACTAGAAATGTCGATTAACCTTCAATAATTTGTAAAACTATTAATTTGTTAAAAAAAGAGCGCACGAATGGGACGATGAAACAGTCCTGTTTGCTGTGCAGCAAAGATTTCGAGGCCTAACAAATTTTTTTAAGATCAATGCCACATTTCTTACGTGGACGGAAACCATTATTGCAGAAATGTCATCGAGGGCCATACATCATATTACAGCAAATAAATCCTTCTTTATCACCAAGCACTGTCGTGTTACATGGCTAGAGGGAATGAAAATCGCGTCCGCGTAAACCAGATAGTGCAGTGTCACACATATGTATGTGTCCGACATGGCAGTCAATGTGTTGAGAAGGAAATGTTAAAAAACTATCAAATGTAGTAAATACACATACTTATATGAAAAGCAACAAACAATTTCAATTTTGATAGACAGCAGCCATCTCTATAATTAAAAAAGAAAATTTGTACGATATTGAAATCGATAAATCATGTGTGATAACAGCGATCTGCGACAGAGTATGTATTCGAACAAATCTAATTTACGGACGTAGCTTAAAAATTAAAAAAAAACGGGCCTCCGAAAAAATCTGGTTAAAATATAATTGAAAGTGAAAACAGTTTTGCAAGTGTCTCGCCTTTTCGCATCAAAAAAGTGATCGACACAGCATGTGACGGAAAAGTGTACGATTGCCAGAAGCTGCGATATGCTACACTTTTAGTCAAAAGGAAAACTCCTCTTAATCAACAAACTAAATAAACTCACTGCTATGACCCCATCCATCAGGATAGAAGTTTCGGAACAAATTAGCCTTAATTGCTCTAAAGTTTTGTACTCCACGCAACTTTTCAGTGTCCCGGTAGAAGAAATTCTTTCGCAAATGTCCAACCAAAAAGCAACTGAAGTTAAACAAAATTTTAAAATGGACAATTGCACCTTAAAAGAAACTGGCCTTATTATTTTAACATTTGCAACAATCGATTTGCCGGAGTTCATACACATGGGATACCTAAAATTATACCTACGCCCGTATATTCCTCCTCTATTTAGATGCAACAATTGTCTCCATTATGGTCACCTAATCAAGACTTGTGAAAGTGAAAAATTATGCCTCAATTGTGGAAACCCTAATCATATTAACAAAGAAGCAAATGAAAAATGTACTAACGACACTTGCTATATAAACTGCAAAACAAACAATATGAAGGATATATACAGCAAAAGATAAAAATTATCCAGTTTTCTTAAAAAATAAAGAAATTCAAGAAATAAGAGTATTTGAGAAAGCGTCAATAAAAACGCTGAAAGAATTTATAATAAAAGACATATGAATAACAACAACAAATATGATTCCATTGTTAACCACAGTACAAATCCTAACCCCCGACCGATGTTTAAATATAATGAAGAACCTATTTCATCCAACTCAAAGCGAAATATTATCAACTATAATACATCTCTCAACTCGGCTACATCAAACTCCATCCAACAAAGCTACGAGAAAGGAAAACGTACCACTACTTTCATTCGCGTTAACCCAAAATCTATAATTCTAGAGCACATCACTCACATTACCCTCAATTCCCCGCACCAGCACAGGAACCATAAAAGTGCTCCCTAGAAACATATCAAATAGAACTATTGCTCAACTAAAATCTAAGTACAAAACTAGTAACATTAAAATTAATCGAAGTCATATCTTAGAAGTAATAAATGTAATTAGTGAAGAGACTGGGTTGATGGAGGAGTAATCTTTACTATTCCATCTCCCGGGCGCTGTGGAATCCACCACTGTCACATGCACTGTGGTGGGTTCCGGTCAAAGTCGGTGGGCTATTGTTATAGGATTCTTATATGTTAATATCCGATACTAAAAAAATCTACTTTTTCTCGTTACTAATTATGACATTAAATATAATTCAATGGAATATTAACGTTTATACTAAAGCTCTGTACAGACGGTTGTCAGACCTAACAATGTGCTAACATGGCGAAATAATAACCAGGTGGTCTCGATGGTGAATCATTACTTTCGCCGTAAAAGCAAAATGTCAAACTCCATATATAAAAAATATGTATAATTTTTTTTAATCAATATTATAAATCTTTATCAAAATAAATAGATATAAATCAAACCGTAGAAACTGCAACGATTCTAACATCTTACGTTTTTAGCGAGGATCAAAAGGAATAATTCTTGCAAAAAACCGACTTCGAAATAGATTTTAGCTATTTGTCTAACAAGATTCAAAAGTTTGGCCACATACATCAGCTATTGAGACATCCCTTAATTTTTAGTTTTAACTATTTACATTTCTTAATATACCATACAAATTAGTGGATAGTTTGTCTAATTTTCAAGTGTTTGTATAAACCGGTTCAAAAGATAGGACTATATACATGTAAAATTACATCAGGTATGAGCACACCCTTTAATTTATAAATTCAAATTGTATACTTTCTCTTTTAGCGGGCTTAGCACTACAAATTTCCTGTAACCGTCCAAGGGTTTTTTCACATACTTCAAATTACATCAATTATTGGAATACCTTTAAATTTCAAAATCCAAATTTATTTCTTGCTCTCTATATTGAATATTTATACTTGTTATTACAAAGGTCAAAGTTATCTACATTCTGTCCAATTTTCAAGCGGTTGTTTATGATGGTTCAAAAGATAGGACCATGTAAGTTAATTTACATGAAAAATTCCGGTCACTACAATACTTGTTCCGTATTCCAGTTTCAACTACTTCGAGCGTTGTTCCTGAAGTAGTAGATGACATTTTCAAAGTGCTTGAAACCCGGCAAGTTTTTTCCCACTATCAAAATCATTCCGTGAAATACCGTCGCTGTCCATTTTTTTAACTTTCTTTTTTCTGCTTTAATTTTATTTTTTATTTTAGGTTTTTTTTAGGTACTTTTTTACTTTTTTTCACTTACTTTTATCTGACAATGATATCGTTGTCAGATGTTTAAAATTTCCAACATATTACAATTTATTTTATACTGACAATGCCTGACAACGTTCTGACAATGCAAATAAAAGCGTTCACACAATTGTCAGACATCAATTGTAAGTTCACACGATTGTTAGGTGTTTTCTGTATATTTTTCTGACAATATTGTTAGATCTGACAACCGTCTGTACAGAGCTTAACAATTATACTCAACTTCTAGTTCTTATTAAAAAATACAACCCCAAACTAGTATCATTTCAGAAAACACATTTTCACTCTCTTTCACATTTACCTATTCCTTTAAATTACAAATGTATCTTTAAAAACTCAGCTCCATATTCTTATGGCGGAGTTGCTTCTCAGATACACAGCTCCATACGGTTTACCACAGTCCCCCTCTCCAATGAAATAGATTCAGTCGTTATCAGTAGTCAATCTAAAGAAAAATTTAATATAATTTAATACATCTATATCTCCTGCTAAAAAATTTAGTTTACATACAATAAGAAATATGTATGACCAATTAAATAATAATAACACCATTATCACGGGCTATTTCAATAGTTGGCACTCGATGTGGGGCTCGCTATCAAACAGCCATAGAGGAAATATTATATCTGAGTATATTCTCGAATCCAATTTTGTTATTTTTAATTATGGTTCCCCTACACAGCACGCATAGCTCATTTACCACTATAGATCTTACTTTTGGCTCCCCTAACCTTAAAATTCAATCCAACTGGAATATTATTAAAGACCTTCACGGAAGTGATAACTTCCCAATTCTTATTAAACTTTTCAATACACCACAATCCACTGTATCCAGGCCTTGAGCTCAATTTATCACTGACAAAGCTAACTGGTTATTGTTTCATCACATTCATTTACTTTTAATAAAAATCGTCCTATTGCCAACAATATAAACAAAGAAGTATCAAATATACAAAAAAATAATACTGCAGAGCGCCAATAATTCAATTCCCCAAATCAACCCCACTTAAGCAAAAAGAGTACCTTGGATGAATAACCATCTAAATGAACCAGTGTTGCCAGAACTTTTATGTGTAAAATCTGCAAAGTCCAACAATATTTCGCGAAAAAATCTGCAAAATCTGCACCTTATTTTAAAAATCTAGAATAAATTTTCAAATGCATTTTTCCTTTACTAAATATTCTCTCGAATAGTTTTTGCAGAAATTAACTATAGTCATTTATTTTTCATTTAGTTAATCTTTAAAATCTAATACTTTTAAAACTCTAAAATCAAAGTTTAAGTCGTGTTTTTTATTTTCTTTAAAAAATCTTTGAACAATTTTTAGGTAAGATTTGTTTTTTTTTTTTTTTTTTTTTTTTTTTTTTTTAAAGAGAAGTAGCACTTCAGGCATTAATACCTACTTAGTTTTTTAACCGTGCTACATACTTTAGGAAAGGGATAGATCAGAGAGAAGACAGGTGGTGAAAGGAGATAGATATAGCCATTTTAATAATTATTTTACTTCGCCGGCGAATATGCTATGAAGAAGTACCGACGAAGGAGGCTGCATGTTTTTATGTTAATTCTGATTATGTATTTATACCATTAAACAGAAAAAAACATTTTTTTATTTTTTGACTGCCGCAAGGGTTGAACCCAGGGCAGCTAGATTTGTGGTCAACGTGCTTACCACCTAGACTACAGCAGCCTCACTGCTGTATTGTATTGCACTGATCAAGACTTGTGCTTAAAATTATTTCAGCTGCATGAGTGCCTACATATGCGCTTTCATACTTAAAATAATTTGAAGGGCTCTTGTCGCTTCGCTTTGGAATATTTTACTAAAAGTATTGATAATACCAAGAATGTACTTTAGAAAGATAAACATATTTTATTAGTATCATTTAGGTTATATAATATGAATTTTGCATTTTCGATTTCAGCAAATAAAAAATTAATTTTTAAACATTAATATAATTCTAATAAGCGACTTAAAACCGACTATACGGAATGCCAACGCCTTTGGAATGGGTGTAAAATCTTTTTAGCTTTAAAATCTAATAAACTTTGTATTTTATCAAATTAGTTATAATGTTTTGAACTGTTCCACAAATAATGGTATACATCTTTAGCTAGCGTCTCCACAGCAGATAGTTGTGCATACGACGAACATAATACTAGTGATATTTCGCTTTTTAAAATGTGGGCAACGGAATGTTTTTTGCCTGTCATGACAGCAGCTCCATCTGGTGCAAATTCAACTATGTTCTCTTTATAGTCAACGTCATTGTCGATAAAATATTTACTGCCGTATTCATAGAAAATCAAAATAGATTTGAAATACAGTAGCTCACAAAAATATTTTGCTTCTGTATTTTAAGCAGAAAATTTATGTTTATTAGTTAATAATATAAAAATTATAACAGATAGTAGTTTTTTCTACTATCTCAAAAAACTTACTAATTTTGATTGCAACTACGCAAAAAACGGCAGTTCTTAATTTGTTTTTGATACTTTTTTTTTGCATTTGTTGTGTTTGTCTTCACTTCTTTTTTGTTTTCTTTAGCAACATCATTTGATGCATTTGAATGTCATAATATCTTGCATTTTCATTCGTTTTGTACGCAGTCGTGTGGTTGATTTCGTAAAAAATGTCTAAAGGAAGAGAATTTAATTGTTCAGAGAAAAAAATTATTTTGTATTTGCACAATCAGTGTAAATCAGTAAAATATATTTCTGATATGTTTGGCCGCTGTCGACAAACAATAGAAAATGTAATAAAAAGAGTAAAAGAACGCGGCAACATTGAAAATATTCCAAGAAAAGGCCGACCCAAATTATTAACTTTAAGAAATGAGAGACAAATTCTTAAAGAAAACCGTGAAAATCCTCATTTATCAGCACCAAAAATTATTGATAAACTCAAGGGGACACTACGAAGGAGTGTAAGTGACGAAACAATCCGTAGGGTTTTAAGAGCCAATAATATTCACGGTCGTGTGGCTAGAAAAAAACCACATATTTCCGAGGTTAACAGACAGAAACGCCTTTCATTTTCTGTAAAGTAAATTCAACATTTTTGGGTCAGATGAACAACGTATGGTGTGGCGTAAGCCTAATGAATCGTTGAATATAAGAAATATAAGACCAACAGTAAAACATGGAGGTGGATCTCAAATGGTTTGGGGCTGCTTGTCGGCGCAGGGGGTAGGAAAATTGGTTTTTATCGATCACACTATGGACAAACATGTATATTTGTCCATTTTAAAAGATAATTTGCGTGAAAGCGCTGAAAAAATGGGGTTTTCTGAGAACGGATATTATTTCCAACATGATAACGACCCCAAACATACAGCTTTGGACGTCAAACTATGGCTACTATATAACACAAAGCATCTTCCAACGCCACCCCAAAGTTCTGACATCAACCCAATAGAAAATCTATGGGCTCATTTGGAAGCGAAAGTCCGGGAGCACAATATATCCTCAAAAGCTTCACTGAGGAAAGTTTTGGAAGAAGAGTGGTACAGGATATCTCCTGAAACATGCAGAAAGTTAGTGGAGTCAATGCCCAGACGCTTGGAATCGATCATTGCTAACAAAGGATACCATACGAAGTACTAAAATTTAAAATTTCTTCTTTTTATGTCCAAAATTTTATGACAAAAGATAAAAAGCAAAATACTTTTGTGAAGCAAGAATTAGTCCTAAATTTTGATTTTTTTTTTTTTAATTGTGATGCATTTGGAATGCTTTTTAAGTTTTCTTTTGAAAAGAATTAAAATTTTAGTTCCTATTTATTAATATTTAATAAACACAAACATGCGTTATTTAAAAACTATATGTTTCGAAGGCATTTTTTCTTTAAATTTATATTTTTTATTGATTCAAAATATTTTTGAGAGTAACTGTATATATTAGAAAAAATTTTTATGAAAAATTTGTCATAAAACATATTTCAAACATGTTTGGTACTTCTATAGATTTTAAAATCTACGTTTGGATATTTCTTTTGAAAGGTCGTTTTTACTTTAATTTTTTATAAAAATTAGGAGTTGAACTGTGATTTATTATAAATAAATTGAATTTGGTTTAAGTTAATTTTTTTAATTTTTTAAAGTCTTTTTTAGAAAGATAAATTATTTTACAAATGTATGCGGCCGTTTTCCAAAGAAAACAATAAAAATTAGTCAACTTAATAGAAGTTGCCACACAGATCATAAAAAATCTGCGATTTCAGGCCAAAAATCTTAAAATCTGATTTTGGCAATTTGAGAGGCCAAAATCTGCAAAATGCAGACAAATCTGCACTTCTGGCAACAGTAAAATGCACTTAAAAAAGTAAAAATCGCTTCTGGCACACTCTAAAGCGAAATATAAATTCAAGTAATACTCTCAATTATAAAAGATCAGATGCTAGGCTCCGTTTACCACAATCTATACACACTATCATTAATTCCTCCAATAATAACATAATAACAGACTTACAGTCGATAGCAGACGAATTTGGCAAATTTTGGTGTTCTCAATCCCATGACAGTAACTTCTTACAGGATTTTATAAACAACAAAAAATCTTTAACCTCAAACCCTGATGTAATGGCTAGAGCGATTGAAGAAAATATTACTGTTAGCGAACTTGACTTTTCTCTCAGTAAAGTTAAAGATAAAACTCCAGGCTTTGATAGAGTAACTTACTCAATTATAAGAAATCTTTGCCCTAGTACGAAAGACAGACTAAGCTATTTATTTAACCAAAAAATATCTAATTTTATTTCTAGTTTCTACAAATTAAGCACTTTTTGTCCGATATAAAAACCTAATGCAGATAAAATACAACTTTCATCTTACAGGCCCATTTTATTAAATATTTGCACATCAAAAATTCTTGACAAAATTATAGCAAATCGCCTTTGCTGGTTCTTCTACCTCAAAAAACCTCATCTGCTCCCAACAATTGGGTTTTAGGAAAGGCAAATCTATTACTGATGCACACCTTTACTTAGACCACTCCATAGCTAACTGCCTTTCTGAAAAAAGCCATTTATTAATTATATAATTAGATTTTTCAAAAGCTCTTGATAAAATCGGTGTACATACCATTTTTCACCAATTAATATAATGTCGGTTAGGACCCAATATCATCAGATACATTAAAAACTTTTTATCTCAGAGACAAATCAGAATTAAAGTTAATAATTACTCTAAGACTTACTCGTTGTTCAATGGTATCCCCCAAGGTTCCCCACTCTCAGTTATATTATTTTTAATTTCCTACAATAAACTAAGTAACCACCTTCTTTCATTAAACAACTACAAATTCTGCGCTTATGCTGATGACTTTTATATAATAAAACAATAAATATTGATATTCTTACTAACGTTATAAATCAATGGTGCAGCTACCAGGAGCTGAAGTTTCTCTAACCAGATGCAAACATTTGCATATCTGCAGGAAAAGAACATGTATTAACACCGTTTCTGCCTGCTCTTTCACTATAGAAAATACTAATTCTCTCAAAATATTAGGTTTAAATTATAACAGAAAATATAATTGGAAAGTCCACATAAAATACACTGAATTGAAATTAACCCAAAGATTAAATATAAAAAAATGCATTTTAAATAATAAATTTAACTGCAACACTTTCTCAGTAGTATCAGCAACGAAAGCCCTACTCCTATTACTAATCTATTCTGTCATCTACTCATATGGTCGGGCTTCCAAATCGCATTTAAGGAAAATTAAAAGTATCCTTAACTCAGCTCTCAGAATCTCTCTAGGAGCTTTCAAAACAACACCGATTTATAACATGCTCTATGAATCATGAACATGAGAAACAACAAGAACGATTAGCACATTTAGACTTCTTCGAAATATTATTAACAGTTTTAACTCACCCATTTTCGATAATTGATTGAACCTCTTTAGGCAACCAGAAACAGAACCTATTATATAACAAAAATAATGAATTAGAAGTTAAACCGTACATAATATCTTTAGAACCTTCTAAACCACCATGGCAACTGAATAGTCAAAGCCTGGATACCTCCTTAACTATTTTCCCTAAAGCCACCACATCTCAGGATACGTACAAAAAATTTTAATTTCAAATTACGAACACTTATGCAAATTATTCTTTACTATTTACGGACGGTTCTAAAGATGAAAATAATGTATCTTACAGCTTAACACTGCTTTCACGGTTTACTTCCATTTTCACTGTCGAAATCGCAGTTACTTGTGAGGCAATCAAATATGCAATTAAACAAAAAAACAAATTCTTGATATGTACAGACATGCTTTCATCAATACACGCTATACGAAATATTAATGACAACGATCACTATCCTTCTTACATCAGATCCTCCTTAATCAAATACTTTCCGGATATCATAATATTACAGGTCCCTGGACATTGTCAGATCTCTGGTAATGAATTTGCTGATGTAGCGGCCGAATTAGCCCTTCAATCGCCAATTCTCTTCACTGACAATAAAAATACAGTGGATATCCTAAAACATGTTAACAAATCTCTAGCTTTGCAGTCTGATCACTGGTTTATAAGAGTCAGACTGGGTCATACATCAATCACAAAAAAAACCATTAATCAAACCTACACAGAAAGAATTAATTTTCTAACTTAAACAAAAAAATTGTAGAATCAAAAATTCTTTTGTTTGAAATCGGTCCTATAAACAAATTAGCATATTCAAAAAAACTATTTTACATTGAGTTTCTGGAAAATTTTTTTTGATTTTTTAAACAAATAATTGTGATGATTGGTAAAAATGTATGTTTTTTTTTTTGGAATTTAACTATATTTTAAAACAAAAATCTTGTCTGAATCATATAAAAAATTAACTGAAATTTAAAAAAAAAATTATACAAATAATTTACCTGGATCAGAAAAAAATTTAACTAGAATTAAAAAAATTTCAAAGAATTAATTTGGCTGAATTTATCAAAAAAGTTTACTAAAACCGAAAACAAATTTCAAACAAATAATTGTCTGAATCAAACACAAAATTTACTGACATTGAAAAAAAAAATTAACATATAATTTTGCTGAATCAAGTAAAAAATTTTTTACTGAAATCCAAAATAAAATTCAATCATCAAAACCTGTGGTAAATAAAACATTTTAAAATTGTGATTTATATATTTACTTTCACAATAGTATAACATTAAATGTTGTATTGTACAAAAATTTACTTAATGACTGTAGTCACATATTTTAAATACATATTGCAAACCAACTTCAAATGTGTCTCCTAAATAGAAATCACTCTAAAATTTTTAAATTTGATGCAATTTCAGCATTCTAAAAACCTCTACGGTGATGCCTTGTTCTGCAAATAATAGAAAGGTAGTTGATTGCAAATCTGTGTATAAAATCTGTTAACCTTTATTACCTTTTAATCTATCATAAGTGTGACTCAAATTCCATTTTTTAAGAGGCAATTTAGATCCATATCCTTGTAGTTATTCCATTTTATTTGCATATATTTTTTAAAAACTCTTTTAATTTAAGAAAAGAAAAACCTATTGTTTCTACTGGTGGACCAACAGTGTCTGTAATGTTTATGATGGTGTATACATCTGAAATATTTCCAAATTCATATGCCATGTAATGATTGTTGTAGTTTAAAGTTATTTTATTACAACAATGAAGTTGGTTAAAAACTATTGGTATGTTAATAATTATACAGATTTTATATAACTTAAAATCACCAATAAATTTTGCTATCACAAGGTGTTATATTTATAGCCCCATATTTCTGCATCTGTGTAAAACGATAGACTTTCATTAGTGGTTAGTTTGCAAACTTCTTTGATTACACTCAAATCTTTACCCGGCTTCTTTAATACGAATTCTTGTTTAAAATTACCTTTAATTAAAAAGTTTGCAAATGTCTCAATGGTCCACGTTGCTTCAAAATAGTTGGATTATGTGTTAAAGTGAGAAATTTTGGAGATAGGTGTTTTTTAAATAAAATTTTAAAATTACTGTTTAAATACTGAATTTTTGAAGTAACTTGATTACGGAAAGATACGGAAACCTCGTAACACAATAGATCATCCATTAGTTCAAAGAAGCGAGTTATAAAAGTCCAGACCTGGTCGCCAAAGGGACTAAATCTCAAGTAAAGTATTGACAAAACGACATCATTTGCTTTCCTGACATTTTCAATTTTCGGTTTTTTAGTTCGTTGCTGGTTATCGTTAATTAACCGACTTTAAAAAAAGGAAGGAGGTTAGACAATTCGGCTGAATGTTGCTTTTTTTATATTTGTGCCTCCAGAACTCAGTCATTTCTGGCTGAGATTATGCTTACAGATTGGTCCCGTTTTAAAAACAGCTGATAATCTTAAAAATTAAAGGGTGTCCCCATACAACATACATATTTTTTGCGTGTATTATGACTTATAAAGGGCACTTCTGTAAAATTTAAAATGACTGCGTATTACAATAGCTCCCAAAAACAAAAAATTATACAAAAAGAAAAGAAATCTAAAAATTAAAGGGTGCCCCCATAATTGATGTAAATTTACTTAAATGGGCCTATCTTTTGAACTGTTATAGACACACGCTTGCAAATTTGACAGAATGTCGATTGCTATGGCCGTTATAGTAACAAGTATTAATATTACAAATTATAAATTAAAGTGTGCGCCAATAGTTCATTAAATTTGATGTATATGGCCATACTTTTGAACAGTTGTCGACAGACGCTTGAAATTTACAACGAACCTATATTGTTAAGCCCGCTATAATAACAAGTATAAAATTTGAATTTGGAAGTTAAAGGGTGTTCTAATAGTTAATGTAATTTTGTGTATGTGACCAAACTTTTGAACCGTTATACACAGAACGCTGAAACTTAAAAGAGACCTGTATTGCAAAATCCGCTATATCAACGAGTTTATAATTTGAATTTAGAAGTTAAAGGGTGTCCCATAATTGATGAAGGTTTACTTATATGAGCCCATCTTTTGAACCACTATAGGCAAACGCTTGCAAATTGGACCGAATATCGATTGCTATGGCCGTTATAGTAATAAGTATTATTATTAAGAATTATATATTAAAGGGTGCGCCAATGGTTCATTTAATTTGATGTATATTGCCATACTTTTATAGTTATAGACAGACGCTTGGAATTTACAACGAACCTGTATTGGTAAGTCCGCTATAACAACAAGTAAGGGATTGGAAAGTTAAAGGGTGTTCCAATAGTTGATGTAATTTCAAGTCTGTGGCCGTACTTTTGAATCGTCATAGACAGACAGCTGAAATTTACAAGGGACATGTTTTGCTAAGTCCACTATAACAAAAAGCTTATAATTTTAATTTAGAAATTAAAGGGTGTTCCCAAAAATTAATGTTATTTGTTCTATTAGGCCGTATTTTTTGAAATGTTGTATACAAACACCTTAATTTTAGACAGAATGTCCACAACTTTATTTGGTATAATAAGAAGTATATATAAATTAAATAATTGATATAATCTGATGTATATGGGCAAACTGTTGAACCGTTACAGACAGACGGTTAAAATTTACACAGAACCTGATTGCTAAATCTACTGCAACAGCAAGTATTTAATTTGAATTAGGAAATTAAAGTGTGACCCTATAGTGACTGCAATTTGATGTATATTGCCAAACTATTGAATAGTTGAAAAAGTATAAAGTTTGGAGATATAAGTGGGTCCCAATAGTTAATGTAACCTAATTTATGTGGCCATACACTTGAGGTGTTATAGGCAGACATATAAAATCTGTTTTGAAGTCGGTTTTTTTTCGCAAGAACTGTTTTTCATTTCCTTTGTCATGTTCATTATACTTAAATATTTGTAGCCTATTATTTATTGTATTCAGAGTAAAGTAATTCATTGCTTTAATAAAATGTAACAGAGATTCGCATAGCATGTGGTGACATAAGCCTTCGAAAAAATCATGCATTACACCAACAGCGTAGTTTTCCGTACAATGAAATAAAGGAATATCGTTAAATATACATGTAGCACTTATTCCAGTTTCAAGTAATAAACCCATGATGAAATAAACTTTTCTCTTAGCTCGCTGAGTTTTAATAACAATTCCATTTACTTCCAGATTATGCAATGTTTTAATCAACCGACTAAAGCAGTCGTTTCCAACCATTTTTATATCGGAAGACTTAATCGAAGAAGCCAAAAATATTTCATTTTATTTTGAATATTTTTGAGGAGTGCACACATTGAATGCCTATTTGCCAGGCTCCAAGTGGATTATTGATACCAAAATCATCGGTATAAAAAAATATGGAATTAGAATTCTACCAGGATAGTTCGCCCATACTGCAGCGTTTCTTCTTAAAGATCATTTTGTTGGAAAATGTTTTTAAGCGCATTACTATGCTATTAGACTTCGGATTATTTTGTACATTAAAAGACTCCACGATTCCAGTAAGCTCTTTTTCTTAATTTTTTTTTAACCTAAACACTGATTTACAGCCCTCAAATAAAGATTTTATTTGACTGAACAAGCTTGAAACTGATGCTGACTGACTACTGACTTTAATCTGATGGTCTATTAGTTCTAATACTGGATGCAACATTAAATTTTCAACTAGAAGTTTGATACTGTTAACATCACAACGAGACAAGTTATTAAATGAATGTAATTTAGTAACAAATTTATTTATCGAATCACTAAATTTTGTCATATACATATTTTTTTGGTCAGAAAAATTATTAACATCTACAGCATCAACATCCATACAATTTCCACCAATGATTGTTCCATTTTCTTCAGATTTACTTTAGAACTTTGATAATCATGTAAAATAACACCGGTCTCATTAGTAACTTTACCACCATTAAAATGTTTCAACATGTGTTTTTGAAAAGAACGCTTCAGGTGAAACGTTTGAAAACAAGCTTTATACGTACATTTGTATATAAAATTTATCAGGTTATGGACCTAGAACCCTATAGCGCACTTGATTTTTAAATAGAAAAAGTGTAAAGGATAAAAAAATTTTTTAAATTACAAGCAAAATGAGTGCTTCTGCAATCCAAATTGAAAAATTGGATGAGCATAATTATGACAGCTGGTCTATTCAGATGCGGAGTGTATTGATACATAGCGGTTTCTGGAAAATTGTTGATGGTGTGGTTAAGAAACCAGCAGAGGCTTCAGAAATATCCACATGGGAATCAAATGACGAGAAAGCCTTGGCGTCCATATTTTTGAGTGTTAACCCAACACAGTTGGGGTACATACGTAGTTGTACAACGTCTCATAAAACATGGAAAAAATTGGAAGGGATATATATGCCTCGTGGTCCAATACAGAAAGTTCTCTTATATAAAAGATTAGTTAACCTGAAGTTGACAGAGAATGGTAATGTAGTTCAACATGTAAATGAGTTTACGGAAATCTGTGAGAAGCTGAAGGAAGTGAACATAAAAATCCAGGAGGAGCTTCTCGTTATTAGGTTATTGTCAAGTCTTCCCAAAGAATTCGATAATTTTGTCATAGCAATGGAAACGCGTGACGATCTTCCCAAATTGCCTATTTTAAAACAGAAGCTTTTGGAAGAAGGAAAAAGGCGTTCACTAAAAAAGACGATAAGAAATTGAGAAATAACAACAGCAAGAATTTTAAAGGTAAATGTTTTGTGTGTGGGACAACGGGACACTACGCTAATAAATGTAAAAGGGTAAAAGAATAACGAAAAGACCCAAGCAATGGCAATGCTAGCAGCGACAGATGCATCAGCTTACGATAGTAATAAATGGTATGTTGATAGTGGAGCCTCATCGCATATGTGCAACAGTCGCAAAATGTTCCACAATTTTCAAGAGCACAACGAGATCATCTCACTGGCTGGCAACAAACACATAAGTGCGATAGGAAAAGGTGATCTCTACCTTAAATATGAGAACTACAATATTTTACTTGAAAATGTTTTGTACTCTCCGGTGTTACAAGCAAACTTTATTTCTGTAAGTAAAGCTGTTGGTAGAAGTTTGACCGTGCTTTTGATGCAAAAAGGGCAACGATTAAAAGAGCAGACGGAGATGTTGTTTTGAAAGCTGAGCGAAAAAAAATAATATGTTTGAATTCAACAACAATATAAAACATAGGTTGTTTTATTCACGGAACGATAAGACTAATGTTTGGCACTATCGATATGGACATTTAAATTTCAAAAGCCTTTCTGATTTATGTCATAAGAAAATGGTAAATGGCATGAAGTTGGAGAGCACAGAAGTCACAGATTGTAAAACTTGTATGTTGAGTAAAATTCATACTTTGCCATTTCCTAAGGAATCAGATACAAAATCAAAATAGTTATTGGAACTTGTTCATTGTGATGTGTGTGGACCATTTCGTGAAAAGTCTGTAGCAGGTTCGAAATATTTTGTTTCTTTCATAGACGACAAGTCGAGAAGAATTTTTGTTTATTTCATTACAAACAAAAGTGAAGTGTTTAAAAAATTTAAAACATTTTAAGCTATGGTCGAACGTCAAACCGGATGTAAAATAAAAGCAATACGAACTGATAATGGGAAAGAATTCGTAAATTCAAGTTTGAACAACTTTTTAGAGAGAGAAGGAATCAGTAGACAGCTAATTGTTCCTTATACGCCCCAGCACAATGGAGTCGCTGAGCGAGCAAACAGAACTCTGGTAGAGAGGGCGAGATCGATGATGGTGCATGCTAACTTCAAAAGTTTTTTATGGGCAGAGGCAGTAAACACCGCAGTTTACATTAGAAACAGGTGCCCAACACGATATCTTCAGAACATGACACCATACGAAGAATGGACTGGGATAAAGCCTAGTGTTCAACATTTAGGACTTTTTTGGTTGCTGTGCTGTTGCTCTTGATAAAACTGGGTCTAAATCAAAGTTCGATGCTAAAGGATATGAATACATAATGGTTGGGTATTCAAACGTAGTGAAAGCATACCGTTTATGTGATGTTAAAAAACACAGTGTTCGAGCATCGTGACGTACTTTTTAATGAAGTCACATTTGGAAGTGATGACGTCACAAGCGAAACCAAGGACGATTATGCTAAGGACTTGATGAGTCTTACGTTTGACTGCCAAAAGGAACAAACTGTTGATTCTGTTGAAGATAACACCAATGTGCTAAGTGAAGATGAGAACGATAATCTTGATGATAGTTTAAATACTGCTGATAAAGAAGATGAAAACATTAAACTAGCGTCAATTATAGGCCCAGGTAGGCCAAGAATATTACGAACGGGTAAGTCTGGAAGACCAAAAAAGAAGTACAATGAATTATGCACTGCTATAGATGAAATTTTACCACAATCTCTTGAACAGGCACTTTCTAGCAAAGATGGCGAGAAATGGATTGGTGCCATGAATGTTGAATTTGATGCTCTTCGAAAAAACAAAACGTCGTCCTAAGTGGATCTTCCAAGTGGTAAAAAAGCTATTCCCTGCAAGTGGGTTTACACAATTAAGAAGGATGCTAACGGTTAAATTTAAAGGTATAAGGCGCGTTTGGTAACGAAAGGGTGCAGGCAACGTTTTGGAATAGATTTCTATGAAACATTTTCCCCTGTTGCACGTTATTCAACAATTCGTATTCTCTTAGCTTTAGCAGTAAAAGAAAGAATGCACCTTCATCAACTTGATGTAAGCACGGCATATTTGAATAGCAACTTGCTAGATGAAGTATATATGCAACAACCGAATAACTTTGAAGACAAAAGGCACCCTAACAAAGTTTTACGACTCTATAAAGCGGTTTATGGTCTAAAGCAAAGCGGAAAAGAATGGAATGCAAAATTAGACTCAACTCTCCGCAAACTAAATCTTACACCATGCAACAATGAGCCTTGCTTATAAAAGGGTGAACGAAGTGGAAAACTAATTCTTGTTGCAGTATATGTTGACGATTTAATTGTGTGCTGCGCTGATAAGTCTATTGTTATCGACATAAAGAAAAGCATTTCTCAAGCATTTGATATCAAAGTCAAGGGTCAATTGCAGTATTTTTTGGGTATGGAAATTGAGCGCGAAGGTAATGAATGTGAAAAAGCTGATCAACAAGAATATCAATCATTAGTTGGTACATTAATGTATCTTGCAATCTGTACGCAACCTGACATTTTGCACTCCGTTTGTAAAATGGCTCAAAGAAACACTGAGCCACATAAAGAGCACATGACTAAACTGAAGAACTGCTTTAAGTTATGTGTGAACTTCGTCTCACCAAATTAACATTAAGATTAGTTGGTTAAATAGATGATGTTTACGATGTACATAACATAAGGTAGATATATGCAAAGAATGCTGATGAAGGATGTGGCGGTCCAGAAAATGCTGCATTTCATTCTGCTAGCGTTTAATTTTTCTTGTTTTCTTTGGAAAACGTCCGCATACATTTGTAAATAATTTTTCTTTCTAAAAATGTTTAGAAAATTATTTAAAAAAAACCAAAAAGCCGAAAATAAAATAAAAGTTTTATTTAGTTATTAAAAATTTTTATGCATTGCCTTCTTTTTATTCATTCTCATTGTGAACTTCATTTTGTTTAAATCAAATTTCTTTTATATTTTAAACTAAATTTCAAACCAAAATAAAATTTATCAGTAAACAATTTTGCCGATTATGGGATAGTCAACAGAAGACCTTATCATCAAAACCCTTCAGTTCGAACGGAGGAAATAATCGCTGCTGTAGCTACTGCGATACAACACAATCCAAGAGTTTCGACAAGAAGCTTATCTGCTCAAATGGGTATAAGCAGACAGTCAATTATGCACAAAGATTTGGACTTATTCCCATATAAAATTCAAATGGCCAACAAACTGAATGCTGCAGACTTGCCGATTCGCTTGGAATTTTGCCAGAAGATGCTTCAAATGGTGCAAGAGGATGGAAACATGTTGAACTGTCTTTTCATGTCTGACGAGGCCCATTTCGATTTGAACGGCAACGTAAACAAACAAAATTGTCGAATATGGAGTGCTTCCAACCCACAGACACTCCACGAGACGGAACTGCTTCCACTTCGTGTCACAGTGTGGTGTGCAGTTTCATAACGCTGAATTGTCGGGCCCTACTTCTTCGAAGAAAACGGTTACCCCGTTACGGTTACTGGAGACCGTTACTTGAGCATGTTGAGAAAGTTTTTCTATCCAGAATTACGCCGAAAGAGAATTCCTTTCAACTCTGTGTGGTTTCAGCAATATGGTGCACCTCCTCACATAACCCAACCTGTTATGACAGAATTGCGACGAAAATTTACCAATAAGCTGATATCCAGAAACTCAACATTCTGTTGGCCACCCAGGTCGCCTGACCTTACTTTTTCTTGTGGGATATTGCAAACAGGAAGTTTACAAAGCAAAACCAACAAATTTGAATGAACTAAAGCAATCCATTCGAGCAACAATTGCGGCTATTCCTCAACTCTCCAAGCAGTAATGAACAATTTTTTGCTAAGATGCCGCTCATGCATCAATTAGCAGGGCGGGGGGTGGTGGAGGGCATTTATTTATTTTTAAAACAAATTAAACTATATTTAATAAAATTGATGAGCTTTAACATGAATAAAAGAAAACTGTATTCCATACACTGAAAAAAAAGTTATTTGAGTTTCTTAATGTAGCAATATTCATCAGCCACCCTGTATGTAACACATCCAATTTATGCCCATATTGTGAATCTGAAATAATATCTACCAAACATATCCTGTTACATTGCAACAAATTTAACAGTAACAAACGCAATTTTTCTTTCACTTAAACCCAATACAATACATATTTAATCCCTCTACAAATAACATCTATTCCCTTATTTGCTTCCTAAAAACTAACAATATATATAGGGACATATAATAAAAAAATATATAGTTTACTTTGTTTATAAAACTTTGTAAGAATGTAAATATCTAATTAATATCTCCTGTTATGTACAAATGTCTCTCAACTTAATAGTAAGTTAGCTGAAGGCGCCAGTAGCCATTGTTATATCATATTTTCTTGCTTACGATAAATATATAAATAAATAAATTTTACACCCCGTAGAAACTTTTTTTAGTTTTAAGCTGCGTCCGTAAACTAGATTTAAGCCTAGGTTTGTATGGTTGATCTATGAATAATATTAAGAAATATGTTTATTTTCATTAATCAATTTTCAAAAAATCTTTTTTTCGTGCTATTTTCCGATTAATTATTTAAATCACCGATATTGATTATTGAGGGTCAAAGCACGTCTCGATGGCCATTTCGTTATCGCTTAACTAACTCTTCAGGAAACTTCTGACAAACATTTTAAATAAACTAAAGATTTTTGTCCAAGCAATAAAGCAAAGACAAATATCAAAGTTTAAGCAAAAACAACAATAACCAACAGTAATTCTATTTTTCTTTCTCTGCTATATACGGCTGAATTTTTTTCGGCTCTTTTATACAGTTGAAAGAGGATGAAAAATAAAATATCACAAAACACTACGATAATTTATTAATATGCACGGGCACTTTGCAAATATTAAATTATATTCAACAACGGGAATTTTTTTAAAATTATATTAATTAATTTTCAAAAAAAATCTTTTTTTCGTGCTATTTTCCCGATTAATTATTTAAACTACTACATTGTGAAGTTAAGTTTTATATCAGCTTGTTGTAAACAAAACAATATGTTTCAAAGCTCATCCTGTCAAATACATAGAATGTATGGAGAAATTTTAGACAATTTTATACAAACAGAATATGTGAACTTGAGTCTCAATAACGACCTTGACTTTGAAAACAAAAGTCTATTTTAAGATTTCTAGCTCAAAGCTCACTGCAATTTTACATTGAGTTATGTAAAAAAATATTAAAACGATTTGAATTTAACGATACGTTTTTCAAAGGGCTCTCATGTCTTGACCCTTTGAAATTACAAATAGAAAAATTAGTTCTCTGACAATTTTCCAAATTTAATTAGTGAAAAGGATATTCAAAATTTAGATATCGAATTTAGAGAACTCCGTGTTATTAAATTCAGTGATCTTTTTGAAACTCTAGATAATCTTAGCTGTTTGGAATTTTGGTCAAAAGTTTCAAAAATAACTCGTGCTGACAACATTCCAGCTTTTCCCGTGTAGTTCAAAACTTATAAAGTCTTCCCACTTTTTCAGCAAATGTTGAACGAATATTCTCAACAGGTTATTTAAACAAAACTAAATATAGAAATACATTATGCAACAGCACTGTCAAAGGTATTTTATACGGAAAAGATCACTTCGCAATAAGTAACTGTTCCTGCCCCAAGACGACGTCGTTTTCCTCCGTTTGTTGTAAATCGGTATTTCCGTTGCCAATATTGTCATTAATCGATGAATGTCGACATATGTTTAGTATTTTCTAAGAACGATTGATGTTGCCGTTTAGTTTGTCGTAGCCATTTTTGATGTTGTGTTGTGTTCAAAGGTAATTTTAAAAACATGAAAAAGTATACAGTAATATTAAAATAACAAAGTAGGAAATATACAAAAAACAAAAAATAAATGAAAAAAAAAACTAAAATTACCAACTTCGCCAGTTTGAAAAATTAGTGGAAGAGTTAGAAAGAATCCATCCCAACGGAAAAAAGGCAGTTAGTCAAAGGCAGGGTTTTGTCGGACCGACAAATGGACTTGCGTTATAAAAACTTCACTTATTATTTTTTTTATCCATTAAATATTATTATTATTAATAATAATTGCAATAAAAATTGAAAGTTTTAATAATACAAAGCTATTTATCAGGCAGACAAAACTCTAGCTTTAACTAACGGCAAGTTGTAATAATGGCTCTTAGACTATTTATTTTAAATGTATGTGATAGTTTTTCTTATTTTATTGTATATATATATATTGTATATAGGTATTTTATTATTATTTTTTTTGTTGTAAATTTTAATTTTTCACAACACTTAACACAATAGAAAACAAATTTAATCAACTGACTCAAATATTAGATATGGGTGTTTTATTTTATCGATTAACAGTCAACGTCGTATTTGGTTTGTTAGGGAATACTAAATCAGTATTGATGTTGTGTTAAGTTGATGTTGTCTCAAAATTGACCACGATGTTGACGACGCCAAACTGAATAATGGTGATTATTGAAAATATGAAATCCTGTATATATTATAGTAAAAGTTCTTCGTGAAACTTCGTACCCTCTTAACAATAATAATTTAAATATATACAATGTATGTTAATATATGTTGTTTAAGTATAGTTTTTAAATAAAATTTCGTGTTAAAAAAAATTATGATTTTTTCCATAAAATATGATTTTTTTCTGTATATGATGATTTTCTTCTCAAAGCTTTTAGAACGCTGCTCTAAAAGAAAGTGAGTTTATTCTTGATTCCAATACAAATTTACCAGATATGTACATCTCTTCACAAAAGTTTAATACAATAATTTTAAATATCACAGTTTCTATAACGTTTTTACCTTTTCTGTATAGTAACAAGTATGTTAAGGCCTTTCTACATGAGTCCAACGAAATAGTTTAGTTATTGTCAAACAAATTTCATACAAAATAAATTTGTGTTTAAATAATTTTTTTTAATTATTTGGAATTAATGTTTATCAGTTTATTACTTATCTCGAAGTGGGAAAATCTGAGTGCGACTAGATTTCCTTTTTCAAAAAAGTGAGGTTATAATCAAACGCGCAGGTTTTTTTCACCTGGCAAATAACAAAAAAAAATATATATATATATATATATATATATATATATATATATATATATGTATAATCATTTATACTTTAATATCCTGTTCAGGATTTATCACTTCCTATACGAAGGTATAGGTCGATGTGCAGTTCCTGAAGAGACTAATTACATATTTCTGAAATTCGTGGGATAACCTGGCGCTGTGGTTATGTTCCCCTGCAATTTTTAAATTCAAGTTTACAAAAAATTAATGTTTATTATGAAAAATTGGCTCCAGTTAATATAGTCTCAACAATAAAGTAGAAGTTGAAGCTCTACCGTAAATGCACCCATACAGATTATGAAAAAGCCATCACAACATGGTGTAACCAAATGCATTTCCAATATGCTTAATTTCCAGCCAAATAATAATAAATAAAGCAAAGGAATTTGCCGTTAAATTAATTTCGGATTTTGAACCAAAGTGTCTGGTTATTGAGGTTGCCAAAAACAGAAAACATTAAATTCTCAAATATACGTATACTCGTAGATAGCTAATAAAATGATAATGAAAGCGCTTAAAATTGTTTGAAAAGCAGCAACTCTTTATCCATTCTTACAAATTACATCATTAAAAACATATTTAATGCTGATGAATTTTTAAGTTAATTGAAGAATTAAGGCTGTAATTATTTCTATATATACATAATTAGTTACTCTGTCAAATACCTTCGAATGCAATTACAGCTTACTCGTCTGATTACCTCAATGAGGTAGTTATTAAAGGGCTGCACAAGCATAAAGCGGCTATTAGACGATCAAACTTCGCCTGTGAGCACGGTCAGATGACAAGCCATCAAACTTGTGTAACAGGGTAAATTTCGTGTTTGTCAGCGTCGATGGATGAAAATCAAATTTTACAATTTTAATTTACAAATAAAAATCAAATTTTACAATTTTAATTTACAAATGAAAATCAAAATTTTTTGATATTTTGTGTTTGCCATCATACTCGTTTAATAGCGTGTTTGTCAAACACAGTGTAAATTATATTTGTGTTTTTGCAAGCTAACGGTGAAGATGGCACGGCTAGAGCGCACGAGTTAAATATAAAGGGAATAAAGATAATATGTATTGAGAAAATTTTAGAGGCAATAGGTAGATTATATTGCATTGAAATTCTGATTATAACCTAGATTAAAAGTAAAATAAAAAATTAACAATTTAAAACTTGCTTTATTTTAAATAAATGATATTGTACTCATATTTTTATAATTTCATTACCGTTCTTATAATGAAAATGCAATACGATAAGTTAATGAATTTTATATAATAGTGCAGCTTTAAGTTGTATCCTCTTTTGTTAATGCCAAAATAAAAAATTAATGCAAACAATAAAATAGTATTTACAGGCATGTTCTGAAATCCACACGAAATTTTCACTTCAAATTTTTCAAGGCATTGTTTTTGTAAAAAATAATTTTACAGCAACAATGCTTTGAAAATTTTGAAGTGAAAATTTCGTGTGGAATTCAGAACATGCCTGTTATTATTATTGTTGTTGTATTATTATCGTTGTTATTTTTGGCGACCAAATTTTGATTCCTGTATGTATAATCCTACATTTTAAGCTAATAAGGCCTCAATTGATCCATGTAAATAAAATACAATTTTTATTACATATTTCACCAACGTTTCGTGAATTTTTTGTTCACTTTCTTAAGGGGTCGTCTTAGAATAAAGTCGACAAACAATCGACGAAACGTCGGGCGAAATTTGTAATTAAAAATTGTTTTTAATTAGCTTAAATTTGTAGGCCCAATTAGCTTGAGCAGAAAGCATATTTTTTACAAATATGTGGTTATTTTGAATTTCAATTCTTATAAAATATTCGGTGCTTATTAAATGTACGATTCAAGTGTTAAGGGACCTTAAAAAATTTATTTAAATTACTTTTTGCATGATATGAGTTCCAAACGTGCATTTGATAATTAACAAAATGTACAAAAATAATTCTTAAATACTGATTACATGCAACGTAAGTAACCTTTTACATCAAAGATGCTAAATGCAATATCACTAATAGATTTGTCGAGAAGGACAATAGGATAACATATCTTGATATGATACTGTTTAAAAATGAAAACCAAATAACATTTGACTGGTATCAAAAAGAAACATCATCAGGCAGGATCATCAATTTTAACGCAACACAACCAAAATCCCAAATAATAAACACGGCCAAAAACCTTATACAACGAGTACTGGACATCAACGACAATATATACCATCCACAAAATATTCAAAAAATTACCGACATATTGATCAATAACAGCTTACCTATAAAATTAAGGGCCAGTTTTTGACTTCGTATTTAAATGTCATTTAAATTTAAGTTCTATTTAAGTACAAAATTCAGTTTTTCAATGCACACTTAAATGAAACTTAAATGACCAATCTTGCGTATTTAAAGTCCATTTAAATAATACAGTTTTACCATATGGTTATGGCATTTTTTGTTGTTGTTTCGCAAAACTAAACAAAAGTAAACAAACATTTTAGCCATTGATAGAACAATATTTTATGTTTTGCATACATTTCTTAATGAAAATATTAATTAAAAAGTTAAATCAGTAAATAAAATAAGTTTAGGTGGTGAATACATGAGTATCGCTGACATTTTTTAATGTATTTAAAATATTTTTCACAAAATTTGCAATTCATTGTGTTTGTTAGCAGCTGTTTTTTATAAACAATGGAGATTTTTTTTTATATTTCGTAATGCTACCATATTTTTGTGATATTTAAATAAGAACTTAAATAAGAACTGAAAAAATGAAAATGCATTTAAATACAACTTAAATTTAAATGAAAATTAACTAAATGCGTATTTAAATACGAACTTAAAAATTGGCCCTAAGAGTCTCTAATAACAGCATACAAACCAATTCAAAACAGCAACAATGGTAACATTAATATAGAAAAACAATTTTACAGTGTAAAATATATACCTGGCCTAACCGACAACAACAGTATAAAAACAACAATAAATAAAATTGACATAAGCTTTGCATACAAGCCAAACAAAACATTAAATGCAATTTTAACAAAAACACCAATAACAAAACTACAGCAAAACAATGTAGTTTACGAAATCCAATGCAAAGGGGATGAAAATAACAACTGCAATCTTATTTACATTGGAACAACTAAGAGAAGTTTAGAGACAAGAGTAAATGAGCACCAAGCTGATATCAACAAACACAGAGAAAATACAACATTGTCTCAGCATATAACACAAACAAAACATAAGCCTGATTTTGACAATATGACTAGACAAAGTAAACAACGAGAAAAAGAGTTTGTTAATTCATGTTTAATGTTGTTTTTTATCGTTATTTGTATTAAAAATCTTAACTTAATTAATGTAAACTGTACTGTCATACTGTAAGTTAACATATTTTTGTACATTTTCGCGGCAATTGTTTTTAATTGTAACTATGTTAAATTTTCTTCTTCTTAATTAAATAGACGACCCCTTAAGAAAGTGAACAAAAAATTCACTAAACGTTGGGAAAATACATAAAAATTGTTTTTTTATTTACATGGATCAATTGAGGCTGTATTAACTTAAAATGTAAGATTATACATACAAAATAGTATATTTATTTTTGAAATAACTGAAAAACATTATTTAATTCTCGTTTTAAAAGAATTTATTAAAGTATATGAAAATTTGCCGGATTAATGGCAAGTGAAAAGTAATGTTTATAATAATAAAAGTTTAAAACAAAAGCTTTTAGAAAAATTGAGAAAAAGTACAACCAAATGCAACAATTAAAGTTGTAAAATAAAATAAACATATTGCAACTAATTCATGTGCTATCACATATACGAACTTTATTATTCAGAATCTGCTTGCGCACTGATGTTTGAAATACTTGGCATGATCGTGTAATAGCAAAACACTCCCTCTCATCAGGCCGTGCTCACAGGCGTAGTTTGATCGTCTAATAGCCGCTTAAAAAAATGTCTTATAAGCAATCACGTAAATTTCAAGTAGTGTGTGTATAGAACACTCTCATTTACAAATACATACTTCCAAGCCAGTGTTGCTGTTTGGTTACATTGTTACATTTTTTGTAACTTTTAAAGGCTCCACGTAAAACGTATAATTTTGAAATATTTTGCTAAATTTTCGTAACTTTTGACAAAACAGCCACAAAATTAATTAAAATGACTGAAAAAGCACTTGTCATTATTTGAGACAAGAACTATTCGTCTCTATTAGGCGTTTTTCTCAACATAACAAATCAGTTTTACTAACAAAGGTTACAAATGGTGGCACAATTCTATTTAACAAAATTGTCAAAATAAACAAAGTAGTACTGTTTCTGAAGTTGTACTCTGTTCAATTTGTGAAAGGCTATAAAATATTTCTTGCTTTCTGTGCAAAATGATTTTAGCAACAATTTTTTGTCATTGCTAAATAATATGATTTGCACTATACTAAGTAACTAAATGCGGGAAACTAAGTGCTCTCTTCAAACTTCCGAAAATTGTTAGCAATTTTACTTACTTGAGGGTTACACGTTTTCCTTCTAGTTTTAATAAACCCACATGCTTTTACCATACTTTACACTCATACTTTTAAAAATAGAAACGAACTTGCTTTTAAGTTTCTTTCAAGAAAACAGCTGTTCTCTTGAACTATTCTTCATTTTTGTTTCTACGAATATTATACCGCCATAAGTTTTTGCGTCACAGCTGTCAATTTAAATGAATTTTAACAGGCAGTATATGTGAAAAATTTGAAGGGAAAACTTGATCGAGTGGTTTTATGATTGTTCCGCATAAAGCTTTTGATTTAGTGTCGTGAAATATGCAATATTGTCTACTGTTTTTACGATCCCGCAAAACATTACATTTGGATTTAAAGAAGTGACGGAAGAAATATATATTTAAAGTAGTATTTTATAAATAAATCGGTTAAATCTCTTTGAACGATTGAGCAGCCTCTAATGTGTGAAAATTAATTTTTTTTTTTTATGAAATTCTAAATGTTTCTTTTATTTATGTACATATATATACTAAAAAATTAAAACCAATAGAAAAAATAATATAGTGTGATCATGCTAATACATTAAAGCGGATTTTACATTAAAATATACGTCTTCAAAATACACTTCAGAATAAAAATATGTCCCCTTAATTTTTGCACATGTTCTTTGCAGTCTTTTTAAACTATAAAAAGCGCCTTTAAAATTTTTAATTGGTCTAAATTGATTCCCGTGTCAAAGGGTTAAGGTTGACTTTAATGCTCAACCGTCGGATAGTGAGATAATCTCAAAATAGCATTATATATCATGGTTAGGTATAATATGGCTTTGTTTGGTAGGTTTTTTGCAACTATTGGATCTATCTTGTCTTGTCTTGTCCTTACTTTCAATCGCTGAACTCTTTTTATAAACTTTTGTACAGAACAATGTTGCTTTGTTTCAATGTTGCTTTAAAATACTTTTGTTTTCTAATTCTCTATTTTGGCGGCAAATCAAAACATTTGTGTTTGGAAAAGTGTTGCCAGGGTAAGACATGAAAAAGTTAAGCTTTTCCTTCAAAAAAATTACATCATTTTGTTAAAAGTTAAATTTTAAAATCTTTAATAAATTGTGAGCTTATCTTTATTTTAGGGAAAATAACAAGAAAAATAATTAATTTATTAAACAGAACTAAAATAAAAAAACATAAACTGAAAAATAATAAATTTCAGGCCAATGCTTCTTGTCTAAAAATTGAAATAAAATGTAATATATTCTCTTAGCTTCTCATACTTAAAAATTGTTATTGAACTTAACCGACTCATGATTTAGAAGATAATCATTATATTTTAACCATTATAAACGCAGCTACTATAACAGTACTCAACTGGGTAAGATGCTCACTTTTTAAAAGTTTTAGTTGAATACACATACACACCCATTGGAAATGGAAGTATAAAATTAAACCTGGCAGTATAAATTAAAATGGAAATGTGCAGAGATCATCATGATCCCGAAGCCAAACAAATCAGAAAATGAAATCTTGTCATACAGACCAATAAGTTTGCTTCCTTTATTTTCAAAAATTTTTGAAAGAATACTTTCACATCGGCTATTGCCTATTTTGGAAAAACAAAACGTAATACCAGATCATCAATTTGGATTTCGGCATAAGCACGGTACACCGGAGCAATGCCACCGTATCATTGACGTAGCTACTGACGGTTTGGAAAGAAAACTATATAGCTCAGTAGAGTTTCTAGATGTTAAACAAGCGTTTGACAGAGTCTGGCACCAAGGCGTGATGTTCAAACTAAAAACTAATCTGCCAGCCCCAATGTATTTGCTGATAAGATCTTACCTAAAAAACCGAACTATTTATGTGAAAGTGAATGATGAAATGTCTGAAATTTGTGAAATAAATGCTGGAGTGCCTCAGGGAAGCGTACTTGGTCCCACATTATACACAATATATACATCTGACATGCCAGTTCACAAAGATGTTACAATTGCTACCTACGCTGATGACACTGCTATAATAGCTTCAGATTATTCTGCTGTTGTTGCTTCACAGCTAGTATAAAATGAGCTTAATGCTTTACAGCAGTGGCTTAAAAATGGAAAATCACTATAAACGCTGATAAATCAGTTCATATTTCATTCACGCTAAGAAAAGGGGACTGTTCCCCAGTTTTTATCAACAGTGAACAAATACCAAAATCTGAAAGTGTAAAATACTTGGGAATGCACCTTGACAAAATGATTACGTGGAAAAATCATATAAAGGCAAAAATAGAACAATTAAAAATTAAAACTAAGAAAATGTATTGGCTTTTGGGTTCCAAATCAACTTTAAATCTTGAGAATAAGATTAAAATTTATAAAACAATATTGAAGCCCGTGTGGACATATGGTATCCAGCTATGGGGTACCACAAGTAATTCAAATATAGAAATACTACAACGTTAACAGTTAAAATGACTAAAAAAGCACTTGTCATTATTTGAGACAAGAACTATTCGTCTCTATTAGGCGTTTTTCTCAACATAACAAATCAGTTTTACTAACAATGGTTACAAATGGTGGCACAATTCTATTTAACAAAATTGTCAAAATAAACAAAGTAGTACTGTTTCTGAAGTTGTACTCTATTCAATTTGTGAAAGGCTATAAAATATTTCTTGCTTTCTGTGCAAAATGATTTTAGCAACAATTTTTTGTCATTGCTAAATAATATGATTTGCACTATACTAAGTAACTAAATGCGGGAAACTAAGTGCTCTCTTCAAACTTCCGAAAATTGTTAGCAATTTTACTTACTTGAGGGTTACACGTTTTCCTTCAAGTTTTAATAAACCCACATGCTTTTACCATACTTTACACTCATACTTTTAAAAATAGAAACGAACTTGCTTTTAAGTTTCTTTCAAGAAAACAGCTGTTCATAATTCTCTTGAACTATTCTTCATTTTTGTTTCTACGAATATTATACCGCCAAAAGTTTTTGCGTCACAGCTGTCAATTTAAATGAATTTTAACAAGCAGTATATGTGAAAAATTTGAAGGGAAAACTTGATCGAGTGGTTTTATGATTGTTCCGCATAAAGCTTTTGATTTAGTGTCGTGAAATATGCAATATTGTCTACTGTTTTTACGATCCCGCAAAACATTACATTTGGATTTAAAGAAGTGACGGAAGAAATATATATTTAAAGTAGTATTTTTTAAATAAATCGGTTAAATCTCTTTGAACGATTGAGCAGCCTCTAATGTGTGAAAATTAATTTTTTTTTTTTATGAAATTCTAAATGTTTCTTTTATTTATGTACATATATATACTAAAAAATTAAAACCAATAGAAAAAATAATATAGTGTGATCATGCTAATACATTAAAGCGGATTTTACATTAAAATATACGTCTTCAAAATACACTTCAGAATAAAAATATGTCCCCTTAATTTTTGCACATGTTCTTTGCAGCCTTTTTAAACTATAAAAAGCCCCTTTAAAATTTTTAAATGGTATAAATTGATTCCCGTGTCAAAGGGTTAAGGTTGACTTTAATGCTCAAAAATTTTAATTTATACTGCCAGGTTTAATTTTATACTTCCATTTCCAATGGGTGTGTATGTGTATTCAACTAAAACTTTTAAAAAGTGAGCATCTTACCCAGTTGAGTACTGTTATAGTAGCTGCGTTTATAATGGTTAAAATATAATGATTATCTTCTAAATCATGAGTCGGTTAAGTTCAATAACAATTTTTAAGTATGAGAAGCTAAGAGAATATATTACATTTTATTTCAATTTTTAGACAAGAAGCATTGGCCTGAAATTTATTATTTTTCAGTTTATGTTTTTTTATTTTAGTTCTGTTTAATAAATTAATTATTTTTCTTGTTATTTTCCCTAAAATAAAGATAAGCTCACAATTTATTAAAGATTTTAAAATTTAACTTTTAACAAAATGATGTAATTTTTTTGAAGGAAAAGCTTAACTTTTTCATGTCTTACCCTGGCAACACTTTTCCAAACACAAATGTTTTGATTTGCCGCCAAAATAGAGAATTAGAAAACAAAAGTATTTTAAAGCAACATTGAAACAAAGCAACATTGTTCTGTACAAAAGTTTATAAAAAGAGTTCAGCGATTGAAAGTAAGGACAAGACAAGACAAGATAGATCCAATAGTTGCAAAAAACCTACCAAACAAAGCCATATTATACCTAACCATGATATATAATGCTATTTTGAGATTATCTCACTATCCGACGCAATGGAAATGTGCAGAGATCATCATGATCCCGAAGCCAAACAAATCAGAAAATGAAATCTTGTCATACAGACCAATAAGTTTGCTTCCTTTATTTTCAAAAATTTTTGAAAGAATACTTTCACATCGGCTATTGCCTATTTTGGAAAAACAAAACGTAATACCAGATCATCAATTTGGATTTCGGCATAAGCACGGTACACCGGAGCAATGCCACCGTATCATTGACGTAGCTACTGACGGTTTGGAAAGAAAACTATATAGCTCAGCAGTGTTTCTAGATGTTAAACAAGCGTTTGACAGAGTCTGGCACCAAGGCGTGATGTTCAAACTAAAAACTAATCTGCCAGCCCCAATGTATTTGCTGATAAGATCTTACCTAAAAAACCGAACTATTTATGTGAAAGTGAATGATGAAATGTCTGAAATTTGTGAAATAAATGCTGGAGGGCCTCAGGGAAGCGTACTTGGTCCCACATTATACACAATATATACATCTGACATGCCAGTTCACAAAGATGTTACAATTGCTACCTACGCTGATGACACTGCTATAATAGCTTCAGATTATTCTGCTGTTGTTGCTTCACAGCTAGTATAAAATGAGCTTAATGCTTTACAGCAGTGGCTTAAAAATGGAAAATCACTATAAACGCTGATAAATCAGTTCATATTTCATTCACGCTAAGAAAAGGGGACTGTTCCCCAGTTTTTATCAACAGTGAACAAATACCAAAATCTGAAAGTGTAAAATACTTGGGAATGCACCTTGACAAAAGGATTACGTGGAAAAATCATATAAAGGCAAAAATAGAACAATTAAAAATTAAAACTAAGAAAATGTATTGGCTTTTGGGTTCCAAATCAACTTTAAATCTTGAGAATAAGATTAAAATTTATAAAGCAATATTGAAGCCCGTGTGGACATATGGTATCCAGCTATGGGGTACCACAAGTAATTCAAATATAGAAATACTACAACGTTATCAGTTAAAATGACTAAAAAAGCACTTGTCATTATTTGAGACAAGAACTATTCGTCTCTATTAGGTGTTTTTCTCAACATAACAAATCAGTTTTACTAACAAAGGTTACAAATGGTGGCACAATTCTATTTAACAAAATTGTCAAAATAAACAAAGTAGTACTGTTTCTGAAGTTGTACTCTGTTCAATTTGTGAAAGGCTATAAAATATTTCTTGCTTTCTGTGCAAAATGATTTTAGCAACAATTTTTTGTCATTGCTAAATAATATGATTTGCACTATACTAAGTAACTAACTGCGGGAAACTAAGTGCTCTCTTCAAACTTCCGAAAATTGTTAGCAATTTTACTTACTTGAGGGTTACACGTTTTCCTTCAAGTTTTAATAAACCCACATGCTTTTACCATACTTTACACTCATACTTTTAAAAATAGAAACGAACTTGCTTTTAAGTTTCTTTCAAGAAAACAGCTGTTCATAATTCTCTTGAACTATTCTTCATTTTTGTTTCTACGAATATTATACCGCCAAAAGTTTTTGCGTCACAGCTGTCAATTTAAATGAATTTTAACAAGCAGTATATGTGAAAAATTTTAAGGGAAAACTTGATCGAGTGGTTTTATGATTGTTCCGCATAAAGCTTTTGATTTAGTGTCGTGAAATATGCAATATTGTCTACTGTTTTTACGATCCCGCAAAACATTACATTTGGATTTAAAGAAGTGACGGAAGAAATATATATTTAAAGTAGTATTTTTTAAATAAATCGGTTAAATCTCTTTGAACGATTGAGCAGCCTCTAATGTGTGAAAATTAATTTTTTTTTTTTATGAAATTCTAAATGTTTCTTTTATTTATGTACATATATATACTAAAAAATTAAAACCAATAGAAAAAATAATATAGTGTGATCATGCTAATACATTAAAGCGGATTTTACATTAAAATATACGTCTTCAAAATACACTTCAGAATAAAAATATGTCCCCTTAATTTTTGCACATGTTCTTTGCAGTCTTTTTAAACTATAAAAAGCGCCTTTAAAATTTTTAATTGGTCTAAATTGATTCCCGTGTCAAAGGGTTAAGGTTGACTTTAATGCTCAAAAATTTTAATTTATACTGCCAGGTTTAATTTTATACTTCCATTTCCAATGGGTGTGTATGTGTATTCAACTAAAACTTTTAAAAAGTGAGCATCTTACCCAGTTGAGTACTGTTATAGTAGCTGCGTTTATAATGGTTAAAATATAATGATTATCTTCTAAATCATGAGTCGGTTAAGTTCAATAACAATTTTTAAGTATGAGAAGCTAAGAGAATATATTACATTTTATTTCAATTTTTAGACAAGAAGCATTGGCCTGAAATTTATTATTTTTCAGTTTATGTTTTTTTATTTTAGTTCTGTTTAATAAATTAATTATTTTTCTTGTTATTTTCCCTAAAATAAAGATAAGCTCACAATTTATTAAAGATTTTAAAATTTAACTTTTAACAAAATGATGTAATTTTTTTGAAGGAAAAGCTTAACTTTTTCATGTCTTACCCTGGCAACACTTTTCCAAACACAAATGTTTTGATTTGCCGCCAAAATAGAGAATTAGAAAACAAAAGTATTTTAAAGCAACATTGAAACAAAGCAACATTGTTCTGTACAAAAGTTTATAAAAAGAGTTCAGCGATTGAAAGTAAGGACAAGACAAGACAAGATAGATCCAATAGTTGCAAAAAACCTACCAAACAAAGCCATATTATACCTAACCATGATATATAATGCTATTTTGAGATTATCTCACTATCCGACGCAATGGAAATGTGCAGAGATCATCATGATCCCGAAGCCAAACAAATCAGAAAATGAAATCTTGTCATACAGACCAATAAGTTTGCTTCCTTTATTTTCAAAAATTTTTGAAAGAATACTTTCACATCGGCTATTGCCTATTTTGGAAAAACAAAACGTAATACCAGATCATCAATTTGGATTTCGGCATAAGCACGGTACACCGGAGCAATGCCACCGTATCATTGACGTAGCTACTGACGGTTTGGAAAGAAAACTATATAGCTCAGTAGTGTTTCTAGATGTTAAACAAGCGTTTGACAGAGTCTGGCACCAAGGCGTGATGTTCAAACTAAAAACTAATCTGCCAGCCCCAATGTATTTGCTGATAAGATCTTACCTAAAAAACCGAACTATTTATGTGAAAGTGAATGATGAAATGTCTGAAATTTGTGAAATAAATGCTGGAGTGCCTCAGGGAAGCGTACTTGGTCCCACATTATACACAATATATACATCTGACATGCCAGTTCACAAAGATGTTACAATTGCTACCTACGCTGATGACACTGCTATAATAGCTTCAGATTATTCTGCTGTTGTTGCTTCACAGCTAGTATAAAATGAGCTTAATGCTTTACAGCAGTGGCTTAAAAATGGAAAATCACTATAAACGCTGATAAATCAGTTCATATTTCATTCACGCTAAGAAAAGGGGACTGTTCCCCAGTTTTTATCAACAGTGAACAAATACCAAAATCTGAAAGTGTAAAATACTTGGGAATGCACCTTGACAAAATGATTACGTGGAAAAATCATATAAAGGCAAAAATAGAACAATTAAAAATTAAAACTAAGAAAATGTATTGGCTTTTGGGTTCCAAATCAACTTTAAATCTTGAGAATAAGATTAAAATTTATAAAGCAATATTGAAGCCCGTGTGGACATATGGTATCCAGCTATGGGGTACCACAAGTAATTCAAATATAGAAATACTACAACGTTAACAGTTAAAATGACTAAAAAAGCACTTGTCATTATTTGAGACAAGAACTATTCGTCTCTATTAGGCGTTTTTCTCAACATAACAAATCAGTTTTACTAACAAAGGTTACAAATGGTGGCACAATTCTATTTAACAAAATTGTCAAAATAAACAAAGTAGTACTGTTTCTGAAGTTGTACTCTATTCAATTTGTGAAAGGCTATAAAATATTTCTTGCTTTCTGTGCAAAATGATTTTAGCAACAATTTTTTGTCATTGCTAAATAATATGATTTGCACTATACTAAGTAACTAAATGCGGGAAACTAAGTGCTCTCTTCAAACTTCCGAAAATTGTTAGCAATTTTACTTACTTGAGGGTTACACGTTTTCCTTCAAGTTTTAATAAACCCACTTGCTTTTACCATACTTTACACTCATACTTTTAAAAATAGAAACGAACTTGCTTTTAAGTTTCTTTCAAGAAAACAGCTGTTCATAATTCTCTTGAACTATTCTTCATTTTTGTTTCTACGAATATTATACCGCCAAAAGTTTTTGCGTCACAGCTGTCAATTTAAATGAATTTTAACAAGCAGTATATGTGAAAAATTTGAAGGGAAAACTTGATCGAGTGGTTTTATGATTGTTCCGCATAAAGCTTTTGATTTAGTGTCGTGAAATATGCAATATTGTCTACTGTTTTTACGATCCCGCAAAACATTACATTTGGATTTAAAGAAGTGACGGAAGAAATATATATTTAAAGTAGTATTTTTTAAATAAATCGGTTAAATCTCTTTGAACGATTGAGCAGCCTCTAATGTGTGAAAATTAATTTTTTTTTTTATGAAATTCTAAATGTTTCTTTTATTTATGTACATATATATACTAAAAAATTAAAACCAATAGAAAAAATAATATAGTGTGATCATGCTAATACATTAAAGCGGATTTTACATTAAAATATACGTCTTCAAAATACACTTCAGAATAAAAATATGTCCCCTTAATTTTTGCACATGTTCTTTGCAGCCTTTTTAAACTATAAAAAGCCCCTTTAAAATTTTTAAATGGTATAAATTGATTCCCGTGTCAAAGGGTTAAGGTTGACTTTAATGCTCAAAAATTTTAATTTATACTGCCAGGTTTAATTTTATACTTCCATTTCCAATGGGTGTGTATGTGTATTCAACTAAAACTTTTAAAAAGTGAGCATCTTACCCAGTTGAGTACTGTTATAGTAGCTGCGTTTATAATGGTTAAAATATAATGATTATCTTCTAAATCATGAGTCGGTTAAGTTCAATAACAATTTTTAAGTATGAGAAGCTAAGAGAATATATTACATTTTATTTCAATTTTTAGACAAGAAGCATTGGCCTGAAATTTATTATTTTTCAGTTTATGTTTTTTTATTTTAGTTCTGTTTAATAAATTAATTATTTTTCTTGTTATTTTCCCTAAAATAAAGATAAGCTCACAATTTATTAAAGATTTTAAAATTTAACTTTTAACAAAATGATGTAATTTTTTTGAAGGAAAAGCTTAACTTTTTCATGTCTTACCCTGGCAACACTTTTCCAAACACAAATGTTTTGATTTGCCGCCAAAATAGAGAATTAGAAAACAAAAGTATTTTAAAGCAACATTGAAACAAAGCAACATTGTTCTGTACAAAAGTTTATAAAAAGAGTTCAGCGATTGAAAGTAAGGACAAGACAAGACAAGATAGATCCAATAGTTGCAAAAAACCTACCAAACAAAGCCATATTATACCTAACCATGATATATAATGCTATTTTGAGATTATCTCACTATCCGACGCAATGGAAATGTGCAGAGATCATCATGATCCCGAAGCCAAACAAATCAGAAAATGAAATCTTGTCATACAGACCAATAAGTTTGCTTCCTTTATTTTCAAAAATTTTTGAAAGAATACTTTCACATCGGCTATTGCCTATTTTGGAAAAACAAAACGTAATACCAGATCATCAATTTGGATTTCGGCATAAGCACGGTACACCGGAGCAATGCCACCGTATCATTGACGTAGCTACTGACGGTTTGGAAAGAAAACTATATAGCTCAGCAGTGTTTCTAGATGTTAAACAAGCGTTTGACAGAGTCTAGCACCAAGGCGTGATGTTCAAACTAAAAACTAATCTGCCAGCCCCAATGTATTTGCTGATAAGATCTTACCTAAAAAACCGAACTATTTATGTGAAAGTGAATGATGAAATGTCTGAAATTTGTGAAATAAATGCTGGAGGGCCTCAGGGAAGCGTACTTGGTCCCACATTATACACAATATATACATCTGACATGCCAGTTCACAAAGATGTTACAATTGCTACCTACGCTGATGACACTGCTATAATAGCTTCAGATTATTCTGCTGTTGTTGCTTCACAGCTAGTATAAAATGAGCTTAATGCTTTACAGCAGTGGCTTAAAAATGGAAAATCACTATAAACGCTGATAAATCAGTTCATATTTCATTCACGCTAAGAAAAGGGGACTGTTCCCCAGTTTTTATCAACAGTGAACAAATACCAAAATCTGAAAGTGTAAAATACTTGGGAATGCACCTTGACAAAAGGATTACGTGGAAAAATCATATAAAGGCAAAAATAGAACAATTAAAAATTAAAACTAAGAAAATGTATTGGCTTTTGGGTTCCAAATCAACTTTAAATCTTGAGAATAAGATTAAAATTTATAAAGCAATATTGAAGCCCGTGTGGACATATGGTATCCAGCTATGGGGTACCACAAGTAATTCAAATATAGAAATACTACAACGTTATCAGTTAAAATGACTAAAAAAGCACTTGTCATTATTTGAGACAAGAACTATTCGTCTCTATTAGGTGTTTTTCTCAACATAACAAATCAGTTTTACTAACAAAGGTTACAAATGGTGGCACAATTCTATTTAACAAAATTGTCAAAATAAACAAAGTAGTACTGTTTCTGAAGTTGTACTCTGTTCAATTTGTGAAAGGCTATAAAATATTCCTTGCTTTCTGTGCAAAATGATTTTAGCAACAATTTTTTGTCATTGCTAAATAATATGATTTGCACTATACTAAGTAACTAACTGCGGGAAACTAAGTGCTCTCTTCAAACTTCCGAAAATTGTTAGCAATTTTACTTACTTGAGGGTTACACGTTTTCCTTCAAGTTTTAATAAACCCACATGCTTTTACCATACTTTACACTCATACTTTTAAAAATAGAAACGAACTTGCTTTTAAGTTTCTTTCAAGAAAACAGCTGTTCATAATTCTCTTGAACTATTCTTCATTTTTGTTTCTACGAATATTATACCGCCAAAAGTTTTTGCGTCACAGCTGTCAATTTAAATGAATTTTAACAAGCAGTATATGTGAAAAATTTTAAGGGAAAACTTGATCGAGTGGTTTTATGATTGTTCCGCATAAAGCTTTTGATTTAGTGTCGTGAAATATGCAATATTGTCTACTGTTTTTACGATCCCGCAAAACATTACATTTGGATTTAAAGAAGTGACGGAAGAAATATATATTTAAAGTAGTATTTTTTAAATAAATCGGTTAAATCTCTTTGAACGATTGAGCAGCCTCTAATGTGTGAAAATTAATTTTTTTTTTTTATGAAATTCTAAATGTTTCTTTTATTTATGTACATATATATACTAAAAAATTAAAACCAATAGAAAAAATAATATAGTGTGATCATGCTAATACATTAAAGCGGATTTTACATTAAAATATACGTCTTCAAAATACACTTCAGAATAAAAATATGTCCCCTTAATTTTTGCACATGTTCTTTGCAGTCTTTTTAAACTATAAAAAGCGCCTTTAAAATTTTTAATTGGTCTAAATTGATTCCCGTGTCAAAGGGTTAAGGTTGACTTTAATGCTCAAAAATTTTAATTTATACTGCCAGGTTTAATTTTATACTTCCATTTCCAATGGGTGTGTATGTGTATTCAACTAAAACTTTTAAAAAGTGAGCATCTTACCCAGTTGAGTACTGTTATAGTAGCTGCGTTTATAATGGTTAAAATATAATGATTATCTTCTAAATCATGAGTCGGTTAAGTTCAATAACAATTTTTAAGTATGAGAAGCTAAGAGAATATATTACATTTTATTTCAATTTTTAGACAAGAAGCATTGGCCTGAAATTTATTATTTTTCAGTTTATGTTTTTTTATTTTAGTTCTGTTTAATAAATTAATTATTTTTCTTGTTATTTTCCCTAAAATAAAGATAAGCTCACAATTTATTAAAGATTTTAAAATTTAACTTTTAACAAAATGATGTAATTTTTTTGAAGGAAAAGCTTAACTTTTTCATGTCTTACCCTGGCAACACTTTTCCAAACACAAATGTTTTGATTTGCCGCCAAAATAGAGAATTAGAAAACAAAAGTATTTTAAAGCAACATTGAAACAAAGCAACATTGTTCTGTACAAAAGTTTATAAAAAGAGTTCAGCGATTGAAAGTAAGGACAAGACAAGACAAGATAGATCCAATAGTTGCAAAAAACCTACCAAACAAAGCCATATTATACCTAACCATGATATATAATGCTATTTTGAGATTATCTCACTATCCGACGCAATGGAAATGTGCAGAGATCATCATGATCCCGAAGCCAAACAAATCAGAAAATGAAATCTTGTCATACAGACCAATAAGTTTGCTTCCTTTATTTTCAAAAATTTTTGAAAGAATACTTTCACATCGGCTATTGCCTATTTTGGAAAAACAAAACGTAATACCAGATCATCAATTTGGATTTCGGCATAAGCACGGTACACCGGAGCAATACCACCGTATCATTGACGTAGCTACTGACGGTTTGGAAAGAAAACTATATAGCTCAGCAGTGTTTCTAGATGTTAAACAAGCGTTTGACAGAGTCTGGCACCAAGGCGTGATGTTCAAACTAAAAACTAATCTGCCAGCCCCAATGTATTTGCTGATAAGATCTTACCTAAAAAACCGAACTATTTATGTGAAAGTGAATGATGAAATGTCTGAAATTTGTGAAATAAATGCTGGAGTGCCTCAGGGAAGCGTACTTGGTCCCACATTATACACAATATATACATCTGACATGCCAGTTCACAAAGATGTTACAATTGCTACCTACGCTGATGACACTGCTATAATAGTTTCAGATTATTCTGCTGTTGTTGCTTCACAGCTAGTATAAAATGAGCTTAATGCTTTACAGCAGTGGCTTAAAAATGGAAAATCACTATAAACGCTGATAAATCAGTTCATATTTCATTCACGCTAAGAAAAGGGGACTGTTCCCCAGTTTTTATCAACAGTGAACAAATACCAAAATCTGAAAGTGTAAAATACTTGGGAATGCACCTTGACAAAAGGATTACGTGGAAAAATCATATAAAGGCAAAAATAGAACAATTAAAAATTAAAACTAAGAAAATGTATTGGCTTTTGGGTTCCAAATCAACTTTAAATCTCGAGAATAAGATTAAAATTTATAAAGCAATATTGAAGCCCGTGTGGACATATGGTATCCAGCTATGGGGTACCACAAGTAATTCAAATATAGAAATACTACAACGTTATCAGTCGAAAAGCTTAAGACTCATAGCTAATGCTCCGTGGTTCGTCACAAATAAAAATATTCACGGAGATCTTAAAATTCCACTTATAAAGGACGAGATAAATAAATTTAGCACAAGATACTTGAACAGACTGAGTAATCATTCTAATTCACTGGCTATTGCTTTACTAGATGAATCAGAAGAAGTAAAAAGATTCCATGTACTTGACTTACCATATAGAAAATAATGTATAAAGTGCTGTAAAAGTTTAAGTATTGAAATATAAATATGTATTTATAAGTATTCTTGTTAGGATTTAGCCTAATAACGCATGTAAGTTTATATTATCATGTTTTAAGTTTAATCAAACAACTTACTTAATGTTTTTTTAAATAGATTGTAAATAAAGCAAATTATAAAAAAAAATTATCCTTTTATGAAAATATTTTTTATAAATTTATTTTTTATCAGAAGTTTCATATTAAAAATATAACAAAACAGCCTGTAATAAAGAACACAAATTTTTATGTTTGCATATCAGTTTATATATAAAAGTATTTTCTTTTAACCGCCTTAAATCCCATTATTTAACAACACTGCTTTATTTTCGGTAGCATTTTTTATACATGTGTTAGTGCACTTAATGTTTTTAAATGCTTTCCACGCGTAATCACCCAAACTTCTTGAAGGAATATTATATCCATTTGCTAATCCTTGCCGATATTTTCACTAACTTCCACAAGTCCTGTTAGAAACATCAGGTGTATGTTGTCAATTCCCTCTGCCTTTGATCTCTTAAGGAAATACAAAAGTGTAGATACGTGAAAAAATAACTTGTTGAGTAACACAAGAAAGTAAAATTTTTCTCCGCTTGTCTCAACATTTGTACTTACGAAATAATTAATAAGTGAGATTTGCTTGGGTCACAGGGGTGACTGTTTGTTAAGCATATTTGCATCAAATAGAATTTTAATTTTGTTGATAGCAGAACTAAATCATTTAGAATAATATTCCATTTTTGAATATTTCACAACTTAATTTTATTTTTTTCTTTTGCATTGAAACATTGAAATATTTTAAATTAAGCTAAGAAGGTTTTTAAATCATTTCCATCGTGAGTATGCTAAGTCCAGTGTGTCAAAACAAATACTGTTATCGTTTATGCCATTTTTAAATTTGTAAAGTTGAAAATAAGGTGCTTATCCTGAACAATAATATAGAAAGTACAATAGTTGTACGAGTTATTAAAAAAAAACTCTCTTACCAAGTTGTGCTTTAAATTTGAACTTAACTGTAACCTTAATCTTATATTACACGAATTTTTCTTATCTTAAAAAAAATAGCTCTTTGTTTGAAAATATTATTGCATTTTTTTTAACAATTGGTCGTTATATAAGTTCTTTTATTTCTTAATTGTAAATGTTTTATTATATTGTGTTACCAACAATTTATTTAATAAATATTCCAGTTCAGTTCAGCTCAAGAAAAGATGTGTTAAACCGGTATTCCGGTACGATCTTTTATTTTTCCCAGCACATTATTATGTACCTTGGCATAACCGCTTGACTTCTTGGTCAGAGCACCCATACTACCTGTGGGAATGTGAGACAGCGGCGGAGTAGAAGTTTCACCTGGTACATCAGCTGAGAAGCTGGACAAGGGAGAAGAATGTTTTGAATCAGATGTATGGGTCGATTCGTGTGACAACAATAACTCATTACTACTTGGGCGCATATGAGTGGTGGATGGTGTATAAATTGTTTGCATCTTTTCTACTTCATCATCGATGGCCTTGAATTGCCAGCTCCAGTTGGCCCGATATAAGAAAGGACGATGATCGAAACGATTATCATCGGGGCTATAGCTTTCAGCATGAACTGATGGCGTTATTACAGTCATTTTATGCCGATTAATGGCATAACATCTAAAGAAATGTTTAACTTTATCGGCCACTTCTTTGGGGCTGAGATCAACTTTCCAAGTTGAAACTAATTTACAGAACATGCTATACGGCCCACAGCAGGCTTGCTTGCGAAGACGACCATACTCACTTAGCTCAGCATAAGTCATGCCCATATCTTGTTCATCTGTCTGTACAAGCTGACCATCTTGTAGGGGTTCCAGTTCAGCTGTCGGTGGAGCATCGGCAATTGACTCGAGAATAGGTAGACTAAATCTGCCAAAAAAAAAAATGGATTGATTTTGATCTTATTAAAAAAAAAATATATATATATATAGTTTTATTTGACCTTTTTAATAATTGTATTTAATTTCATTTATTAAGCAAAAAATCTTTTAAAGAATATTAGTTATGAATTTATGTACATCATTCATAAGGTTTTAATGGAAAACTATCTTTCTGAATTTTTTATACAGAATAACAGAATATTCTAAGTTTAACATAAAATATTCTTTAGAAATTAAAATCAAAATTAGTAGTCTAAAAAAGAAAATGCGATGAAAGATAAATTTATTTAACGTGGTGTCATTATATTGTAGTGTGACTGATCGGTTAATGTTACTATCACATAAGTACTGTAATAAACAGTCTAAATTGCCGACACACTGGCATTCACAACAATAAGCTCATGTTACACTGTACACATGCAGTTGAGTAAACCAACAGACAAGTGGTTTGGAAAATAATGCAACGATCAGCATTTTCTCATTGCATTTGTTCTATTTAAGTAAATTAGTAAAATAGAAATAATAAGAATTTAATAATTCCACTCAAACCTGAATTTTGTAAATTACTCAAAATTCATGATTGCCTGGTATTTTACTGAAGTTAAGATATGGATAAATTAGGTTAAGTATGGAAATAAGAGGTTGAGTGTAATTTGTAAAAATACTCAACTAAATAGTATATAAGAAGAACAATTTGTTAGAATAGAGAAGAATTAAATAAACATCGCTAAGTAGCTCTAATCGCGGAGCACTAAGCTAAAAATAAAATAAACATTTTGTTTAAACACTACATGGCGATCCTGCCAGTTTGGAAGTGCTCATTTTAACAAAGCACTCAACAAAAGAAATTATATCAGTCCTGCCGAACAAGCCAATAGCCACCAGAGAAGAGTCCTGCCTGGCCAAGAGGCATAGGAAGAGAAAGGATATGCCAACAGCCGCCAGAGAAGAGTCCTGCCTGGCCAAAAGGCATAGCACAGCCCAATAGCCCCCAGATGTAGAGTCCAGCCTAGCCAAAAGGCGCAACAAAAACAAAAGGATATAAAATAAAATAACAAATGTGTAATATTTTAATTTTAACTTAAACGAAGTGCACTAATCACGGTGCACTCCAAGGACCTGTAAGCGTTAACCGCTCGAGGCAAAACAATATTTTTTTTGAGGAGTTTTTAAAATCTAATTAAAAATATTATTTTAAAGAATGACTAAAATTGGTCCACAGCCGTTAACCATAGAGCAATATAAAATAAGACAACAAAAGAGGGTATCGGCTAATAAAACGGCAATCCTAAAAGCGTCAAAACCCAAACGACGAGGGGGTTACACTAATAAGTTAAAAAGGGAAAAAGCGCTACTTCTGAGAGAAGTAAAATCAAACCCACCACCAAGTTGGGAACGCGCTACCAAAATTTGGGAGCGCATTAATGAAATACATGCTTTACTAAAAGCATTATTAAATAAAAAACACTAATTTTTATAACAACAATATGCATAGATAATTTAAGAATATTTAAGTTATATACATATTATGTTCCAATAAATAAAATATTTTAGTACATAAAATGGTCAAGAGCAAAAATCCAATTAATTTTAAGGAAGAAAACTAAAAGAATCTTCATTAGAAAATAAAATTGAAATATTAACAGAGCTATGGACGATAATTGGTATTAAGAAACACCTACGGTGACCGACGTAATAAAAAAACCAAGAATAGAAGAAGAAATAGTTAGAATGATTAGATGGTCTGAACAATGGGAAAAGAGCAATCAAAAATAGAACACTCAAATGCCAATGTGGTCAATGAGGTGGAGGTAGTACAGGAAAAACCAAATTTACTAACTATTGAAATTTGTTTAATAATAATAACTATTTTATTAGGCCTCAACTTATCTTTGAGAATTTACGCAATACATATTAGAAGATTGAAAAAACGATATTTGAGTAGAGCAAACGGTCTGGACAAAATCTGAAGAAAAAAAAGTAGTATATTATAAAAGGCAAATGGAATGGCAAGATATAATTAACAAGGCAAGGATCAAAAAAAAAAGAAAATTTTGACCGAACGTACAAATGTTTAAACATAGATAGACCAATTAAAGAAGAAACTACAAAGACTCACTTTAAAAATTTGTGTCAATGTCTGGAAGAGATAAGAGTATTATTCAACGTACATTTTCATAGGCTCACAAAAGCTCATAAAACAGCAGCTGAATCATTTTTCCAAGACTTAACAAATACAACACTAAAGCTAGCCACGAGAAAAGGAATAGATATAGATTTACCAACTTCTATACATGAAGCAATAGAATACAAATTCACATTACCCAGTCAAGACGTACAAACAAATAATATGGCACAAACAATAGTTGACTTTCTAGGCACAGTCTCAAAACTTATCTCTGATTTTGCCGGGAAATCCGAAAATCTACGTTCTTTTATAGACTCGTTAACACTGGTTGACTCTATAAAGGGAACGCATGAATCGGTAGCGGTATCCCTTATAAAAACTAAGCTGAAAGGGAACGCTAGAAACTTAATAGACACTGAAAACACTATTGCAGAAATTATTACTAAATTAAACAACAGTGTAAAAGGAGAATCAGTTGAAGTGCTTACGGCGAAAATAATGAATATAAAACAAAACAATAAAACTGCAAACGCCTATTGCAACGAAAATTTAGCAAAACAACTAGAAAACGCATATATTGCGGATAAATTGCCCTTAAAAATTGCTACGAAATATTCAACTCAAACAGCAGTAAAGGCGCTTGCCAAAAACTGTACCATAGATAAGGTAAAACTTATAATGGAAGCAGGACAATTCAACAGCATGAATGAAGCTGTTAGTAAATTTGTTAATAGTTGCACTGAAGCAACTGGTCAGCAAAATGCAATACTACACTTAGGGCAAAGACCCAACTTTAATAATTTCCATAAGAACACAAGATTTGAAAACAGAAGTAATTTCCAAAGATTTAATAGAGGCAATGCAAATAATAATAGAAAGAATCGTTACAACAATCGTAATAGACAAAGCTATTATAACCAAAGAAATAGGAACTACGTTCACGCAACAGACACAAATGACAATGATTCGGAAAACTCGAATCCTCCCCTAAGGTCAATTCAATAGTTAACAAAATATACAAATATACAATCTAAACCTTAACTTATGTTTCTTCATTAACATTCAAATCGACACCAAACACACAAGCGTAAAATTACTAATAGACACAGGAGCAGACATATCACTTATAAAAACAAATTATGTTATTGCTAATAACACAACAACACTAAGCGGAATAGGACAGGGAAAAATTAAGTCAATAGGAAAAATTTTTCTCGAATTAAAATTTGAAAATTTCTGTATACCGCATAATTTTCAAGTAGTGCAAAATAACTTTCCCATACCTTGTGATGGAATCATCGGTATGGATTTTATCAAAAGGTATAACTGTGTATTAGATTTTAATAAATACTGCGATTACCTTGTCCTACGCCCTTTTAACATTCCGAAACCTATAGAAATTCCGATTACGAATACATGCAATGAAATAATATTACCAGCTAGATCAGAAGTTGTACGTCAAATTAAATTAAATTCTCCAGAAAGCGAACTTCTAATACCAAATCAAGAGCCTTCGCTAGGCATTTTTATTGCAAATACTCTGGTAAAAACAAAATACGCATTTATTCGTATCATGAATACTACTAATAATGTAATCACAATTTCACAAAAAGATATCAAAACTGAAAATATCACTAATTATAAAATAATTAAAAATCAAAGAAACAAAAATAAAAATAGAAAAACAGAAGTCTTAAATTTAATTAAAGACACGGGAATATTTTTTTTAAATTTAATTTTCACAAAAAACTTCGTGCTATTTTTTATTTAATTATCCCGATTATATTAATTACCGATATTGATTATTGAGGGTCAAAGCACGTCTCGATGGCCATTTCGTTACCGCTTACATAACTCTTCAGGAAACTTCTGACAAACATTTTAAATAAACTAGAGATTTTTGTCCAAACAATAAAGCAAAGACAAAAATCAAAGTTTAAGCAAAAACAACAATAATCAACAGTAAGTCTATTTTTCTTTTTTTTTTCTCTACTGTATACGGTCGACTTTTTTTCGACTCTTTTATACAGTTGAAAGAGGATGAAAAATAAAATATCAAAACACTACGATAATTTATTTATATGCACAGGCACCTTGCGAATTATTTAATTAAAGACACGGGAATATTTTTTTAAATTTAATTTTCACAAAAAACTTCGTGCTATTTTCTATTTAATTATCCCGATTATATTAATTACCGATATTGATTATTGAGGGTCAAAGCACGTCTCGATGGCCATTTCGTTACCGCTTACATAACTCTTCAGGAAACTTCTGACAAACATTTTAAATAAACTAGAGATTTTTGTCCAAACAATAAAGCAAAGACAAAAATCAAAGTTTAAGCAAAAACAACAATAATCAACAGTAATTCTATTTTTCTTTTTTTTTCTCTACTGTATACGGTCGACTTTTTTTCGACTCTTTTATACAGTTGAAAGAGGATGAAAAATAAAATATCAAAACACTACGATAATTTATTTATATGCACAGTCACCTTGCGAATTATTTAATTAAAGACACGGGAATATTTATTTATATCAATAATCAATATCGGTAATTACTATAATCGGGATAATTAAATAAAAAATAGCACGAAGTTTTTTGTGAAAATTAAATTAAAAAAAATATTCTCGTGTCTTTAATTAAATAATTCGCAAGGTGCCTGTGCATATAAATAAATTATCGTAGTGTTTTGATATTTTATTTTTCATCCTCTTTCAACTGTATAAAAGAGTCGAAAAAAAGTCGACCGTATACAGTAGAGAAAGAAAAATAGAATTACTGTTGGTTATTGTTGTTTTTGCTTAAACTTTGATTTTTGTCTTTGCTTTATTGTTTGGACAAAAATCTCTATTTTATTTAAAATGTTTGTCAGAAGTTTCCTGAAGAGTTATGTAAGCGGTAACGAAATGGCCATCGAGACGTGCTTTGACCCTCAATAATCAATATCGGTAATTAATATAATCGGGATAATTAAACAAAAAAATAGCACGAAGTTTTTTGTGAGAAGTCTTAAATATTCTAAAGAAAAATTTTCCATACCAATTTAAGAAAACGTTAATTAATCTTTGCTCGAAATACAGTGATATCTTTGGTCTAGAAACAGAAACAGTTACAACTAACAATTTTTATGACCAAAAGTTAAGAGTAAAAGATAGACAACCTACTTACATTAAAAATTATCGTATTCCGCATTCACACAAAGAAGAAGTTGACAGACAGGTTAAAAAACTTATAGATGATAAAATAGTAGAACCGTCACAGTCCGAATATAATAGTCCGATTTTACTAGTCCCAAAGAAATCCATTACGGGTTCTGAACAAAAAAGATGGAGACTAGTTATAGATTACAGACAAATAAACAAAAAACTGATAGCAGACAAATTCCCGTTACCACGGATAGATGATATTCTCGACCAATTAGGTAGAGCTAAATACTTTTCATGTTTAGACTTAATGTGAGGATTCCACCAGATTAGCTTAGAGAAAAACTGAAGAGACTACACGTCCTTTTCAACAAACAATGGATCTTTCCGAATTACTAGACTTCCTTACGGTCTAAAAATAGCACCTAATTCTTTTCAAAGAATGATGACTCTTGCATTCAGCGGTCTTAAGCCAGACCAAGCCTTCCTTTACATGGATGATTTAGTCGTTCTTGGATGTTCAGAGAAGCACATGCTTTCCAATTTAACTGATGTCTTTGAATTATGCCGGAAACATAATCTAAAATTACATCCAGAAAAATGTTCATTTTTCAGGAAAGAAGTAACTTTCCTTGGTCATAAATGCTCGGACAGCGGAATTCTTCCAGACGATAGTAAATATGCGATAATCGAAAACTATCCAACTCCAAAAGATGCGGATAGCGCGAAGATATTTGTAGCTTTCTGAAATTACTATCACAGATTTATTAAAAACTTCTTAGAATATACCAGACATCTGACAAAACTATTAAAGAAAGGTATATCATTCAACTGGACTAAAGAGTGCGATTATGCATTTAAATATCTTAAAAAGGCATTAATGAGTCCAACACTGCTACAATATCCAGACTTCACAAAAGAATTTTGTATAACAACAGACGCAAGCAAATATGCTTGTGGAGCAGTCCTTACACAAGAATTTGAAGGCAAACATTTACCAATTTCTTACGCTTCAAAAACTTTCACTCAAGGCGAAAGCAATAAGTCAACCATCGAACAAGAGTTAACTGCTATACACTGGGCTATTACTTATTTCAGACCATACATCTATGGCAAACATTTCACTGTCCGTACAGACCATAGACCACTGTCATACTTGTTTTCAATGAAAAACCCAAGTTCTAAACTAACAAGAATGCGTCTTGATCTTGAAGAATATGACTTTACTGTAGAATATCTTAGGGGAAAAGACAATTACGTAGCGGACGCACTGTCGCGCATTACCATAAACGATTTCAAAGACATGACAGAAAAGGCCAATTCAATTTTAAGGATCACAACAAGATCCATGGCAAATAATACCTCCAATAAACCGCAGAACAATATTAATGATAATAATGAAAAGCCCAATATGTACGTACCTATTAAAAATTCTGACGTCAGAAAATATTATAAATTAAAGACTACGCCTACAAGAAGTTACATTAAAATAGGAAAAACTGTAATCACATATATAAATATTGATGATATATTTACTAATGGCAATTTTGACTTAGGACATTTTTTCCCTAGGCTAGGAAAAGTGGCCGGTAAAATGAAAATTGAGAAAATACAAGTGGCACCTACCGAGAAAATTTTCGAATTTATCTCAATAAATAATTTTAAAGAAATGGGCAATAAAATGTTAAATAAATTAAAAATAGCGCTATTAAATAAGGTGACCCAAATAAATAACAAAAATGCCAAGGCAATTCTATCGCGGAAATATCACGATGATCCCGTAGAAGGAGGACATTGTGGAGTGTACAGAACAATAGAAAAGATAAAGAGGTATTACTATTGGAAAAATATGTCAAAAGACATAACGAAATATGTAAAATCATGTCAAAAATGTCAAACATCTAAAACTACCAAACATGTCAAGAGTCCAATGATTCTTACACCAACACCTGTACAAGCATTTGATACGGTGTTTGTAGACACAATAGGACCATTTCCACGTTCGATCCATGGAAACGAATACGCTATTACAATAATATGCGATTTAACAAAATATCTAGTAACCATACCTATACAAGACAAAAACGCCAAAACAGTTGCTAAGGCAATATTTGAAAATTTCATTCTTACCTACGGTCCAATGAAGACGTTCATATCGGACATGGGTACTGAATACATAATTGCTATGTTGATGGAACTATGTAATCTACTTAAAATTGAAAAACTAACCTCAACAGCACATCATCACCAAACCTTAGGTACGATAGAAAGAAGTCACAGAACTTTTAACGAATACGTACGGTCTTACATATCTGTAGATAAAATCGACTGGGATGAGTGGCTCAAATATTTTACATATTGTTTCAATACAACACCATCGACAGTACACAATTACTGTCCTTATGAATTAGTTTTTGCAAAACTACCCAATATGTTTCAACAATTCAATGAGGTAGATAGAATAAGTCCATTATACAATGTAGATAACTATGCAAAGGAGGCAAAATTTAAATTAGAAATAGCCTTTAAAAGAGCTAGAATATTATTAGATAGAAATAAGATATTACAAAAAGAAAATTATGATAAAGAAACGTCAGCATATAACTTTAAAATAGGAGATTTGGTTTTACTTAGAAATGAAGTAGGTCATAAATTGGATAATCAATATAAAGGACCATTTAAAATTAAGAGATTATGTAACCATAGTTGATAAGACAACCAATAAAGAACAAACTGTTCATAAAAATAGACTTAAGATATACCTCAAAAACAATAAATAATAGTACATGTAAGAAAACTATCCGGATAGTTTAAGAAAAATTAATAATACTAATAAAAGAACAGCTTTAGAAAGTCAATAAATAAAATAAAAACAAATAATTATTTTTTCATATTTTGTAAAAGAATGTCCATAAAACTACCGTTGTATGAACATTCTTATGAAAAGCGGAGGTGTAGTGTGACTGGTCGGTTAATGTTACTATCACATAAGTACTGTAATAAACAGTCTAAATTGCCGACACACTGGCATTCACAACAATAAGCTCATGTTACACTGTACACATGCAGTTGAGTAAACCAACAGACAAGTGGTTTGCAAAATAATGCAACGATCAGTATTTTCTCATTGCATTTGTTCTATTTAAGTAAATTTGTTAAATAGAAATAATAAGAATTTAATAATTCCACTCAAACCTGAATTTTGTAAATTACTCAAAATTCATGATTGCCTGGTATTTTACTGAAGTTAAGATGTGGATAAATTAGGTTAAGTATGGAAATAAGAGGTTGAGTGTAATTTGTAAAAATACTCAACCAAATAGTATATAAGAACAATTTGTTAGAATAGAGAAGAATTAAATAAACATCGCTAAGTAGCTCTAATCGCGGAGCACTAAGCTAGCGAACTAAGCGAACGAACAATCGATTGCAACATCGTGGGACTGGCGGCAAATGATAATAACTTTCCTATTCAACTTACAAACAGATTAACAAGACAAGAAATAAATAGGAATAATGTAAAAAGGGGAGATATCATTTTATGAAATTGTTCTTAGGATTTTGGCTTAAGTCCATTTTACACAAAAAAAAACTAGAAAGATGCGAAGAATGCTGATGAAGAATGTAGCGAACGAGAAAATGCAGCATTACATTCTGCTGGCGTCTAATTTTTTTTTTGTTTTTTTTTTTTTTGAAAACGCCAGCATACATTTGTAAAATAATTTTTCTTTCTAAAAAAAAAAGATTTTAGAAATTAAAATAAATGATTTTAAGCCAACTTCAAGTTGAACTTTTATTAATTTTGTTTTGCTATGAAAGATCTGAACTTTTGTTTGTAGTGATAAATGTAAATCTGAGAAGTAGTTCAACATTTTATTTGAAAAAAATATTTTTTAAAACAAATTACACATGAAAAAATATTTGAAAAATTTATTGTGCGGTTTGCAAAAAAATCCATGCTGATGGTAATAAACAAGTTCCTGAATATTTTTCCATTCAATGGAGTCGATAGTGTGAAAATTATTTTTTGTAAATTCAAAAACTTTTGAACAAATTTTTTTTTTATATTTTTTCTTACTGTTTACTGCCACGTAAACGTAAATTTATACTAACAAAATACAGGTGTTTTTTGTTTTTGTTCTCATGCATAGGAAGAACGATTAAATAAAGATTACGACATGCATCAAGAATAAAAAAATGTTACTGTGCATGATAGAACTGGGACAAAGTGTTTCATTTTCTAATTAAGATATTTTTAAAGCAAAAATTTTTTATAGTTATATATTTTCTTTTTTAATCAATTAGGAATTGAATTATAGATATTATAAATGAGTTGAAATTAGTTTTGGCTTAATTTCATATTTTAGTTTGTAAAATTTTTTTTACAATGAAAAATCATTTTACAATGTATGCAGACCATTTCCAAGAAGAAAATTTTGATACCAGCAGAGTGTAATGCTGCATTTTATAGATCGCTACATCCTTTATCAGCATTCTTCGCACCTATTTAACTTAGGTTGTGTACATTGTATACATCATCTGTTTAAACAACTTACTTTATAAATAGGAATACATGGAGCTTTCATGTCAATATTAATTTGGTTAGACAAAGTCCACACAGAAAACTGTTCTCTCTGTTTATTTGTTCCAACCCTCGGTTAGTCACAAATGCAATTTTTATTTTTAATCATTCTTTCTAGTTTTCTTACAACATTGTAGATGGTGTATCAGTATAATATTGATTTTTATGAACTAAGCATGAATGTAATTCATCTATATATATTTATATAGATTATCATTATTGTTATTACAATATTTCATTATCACTTTCACTTCATTGATTGATTGGGAAATAAAAGGAACTGTTTTTGTTTTTTCAAAAAATTTGGATAAAGGTTTCCTGATGAGCTGGCTTTAGCAAACGGCGAAATACGTATAGAAACCTACTATTTCAAACCAACAAATAAATTGCATTTTTATTTGAAAATGTTATGGGATATTAGCACTATATAATAAATAATATTGTAAAAACTCCCAAAATAATTTTACAAATAAAAAAATTTATGCAATTGCCTGTGCAAACTGTTGGCATCACTGCTATGGTTTTACCTTTCTCTTGGGAAATTAAAAAAAAAATACTGTGTTGTTTTTATTTTTAATACGCATTAAGAGTCGGCATGTAACCAACCAAATGCAGTCGGGAATGAATTAAAAAATAAAAACGTGGTTTGGTTGTTTTGTTAAGGCCATTATATTTCTGTATTGTCTTCTAAAATAAGTCTCGTGTTGTTTTTGAAGTTTTTATACTTACAGGAAATGTTTTTGGCTTTTCTAAAAATTTGATTAAGGGTTTCCTGATGAGCTGGCTTTAGCAATCGGCGAAACACGTGTAGATACCTGATATTTCAAACCAACAAATAAATTGCATTTTTATTTGAAAATGTTATGGGATATTACCATAATATAATAAACAATATTATAAAAATTCCCAAGATAATTTTACAGATATAAATGATTTAATTTAGTTTTTTTTTTTAATCTCTCTGAGAAAATTGTGTAAAGGATTGCCAAGTCTAGCATAAAAATTAACTTTTTCAATAAGAAAATTTAAGTTGGAAATCTCTTCGAGGGAACAATTTCCTCATCAAACGGAAAATCATGCACAAGGCGTTATCTTTATTATTTTTTTCATTCTTGCCACCTAGTATTCAAATCGCTTTGTACATACTTTGCAATTGTTAAAAAATTTAACAAAATAATTTTTTTTAACACTCGTACTGAAAGCTATTTATATTAAGTACATGCAAGTCTACAACAAATACAACATTTGTGTAAAATCATGTATTATGTCAAAAAACAGTTCAGAGACGGTAAAGTGGGTAACATTTTATAATTTTTCTAACTAAAAAATTAATATTAATTTTACTTAATTATTATAAAAAAGTAAGAGAATGACCTTTTAACGACTATATTAATGTAAATTTAAATAAGAATTCAATAAAAGGATATTCAATGCAACTTGAGTTGGAAAAGTATAATTTGAATATTTCGTTTACCATCCCTGATAGAACATAATAAAAATGAAAAGAAACACGTAAAAAACAAGAGAAATGTATAGCAAAATAAAAATTAAAATAAATGTAAAAAAAATTTTGACACAAAACATGATAAACACGCACACCAATAAAACTATCAGCTGAACTCCTGCATGTACTTGTTATAGATATACTTTGCTCGTACTATGTACACACATGCATACATATGTACATAAATTTTTTAGATTTAAAAAATTATTTATCACATATTTTTTGTTGTTTAAGTAAGTTGAAATATGTACAGACGCGGACAATATTTTTGGCTCACTAAGTATTTTTGAATAAAACAATAGAATTCTACAAAAAAACAAATAGAATTCCTTTATACTTTATAAAATAGGTACACAAAAATAAAAATTAATTTTGCATGTTTTAAAAAAACCGTTATATAAAATTTTTAGTTCATATTTTAAAGGACAAAATTATTGGCACAAAACCAAAAAATGTGACTATAGTTTTTCGATATGGCATCACTTAAAGTTGTAGACAGCTGAAGTTCCATAATATTTAAATGAGGCTGTATTAAAAATTTAAAATATATTTTGCAAGTCATTAAGCGTGAAATTGTGGTAAATAATTAAAAATGTGCCCAAAAAGGAAGGAAACAACCGTAGCCGAACGAAAAAGTATATTACATCTGCATAATCAGCAAAAATCGTATGCAGAAATAGGTGAAATTATGAGTCGAAGCCGGTTTACTATTCGAAATATTATAAAACGTTTTGCTGGTTCAACGAATTTGTCTAGCAAAAAACATACTGGTCGGCCTCGAGTTCTTAGTGAGAGAGAAGAGGTGCAAATTGTAAGAAAAATCAAGAAGAACCCTAGGTTGACATCTACTCAGCTTGCTTCTGGAGTAAAAGAAGAGTTTGGGAAAGAAATTCACGCAAAAACTATACGGAGGACACTGCATCGTGCTGGGTATAAATCTAGAGTAGCTAGAAGGAAACCACTTACTAGTAAAAACAACAAAAAGAAAAGGTTAAGTTATGCTCAGGAATTTAGAAGCAAGGGGAAGACTTCTGGAACAATGTGTTATTTTCTGATGAAAGTAAATTTAATATCTTTTAGTCAGATGGGAAAGTACCAGTGTGGCGGAAACCAAACACCGCTTATGATAAGAATAACACATTGTGTTCTGTTAAACATGATGGTGGAGGGGTAATGATTTAGGGATGCATGGCTTCATCGGGAGTTGGAGAGCTGGTTTTTATCGATCAGATTATGGATAAAATATTATACCTTAATATTTTAAAAGAAAACCTTAAGAAATCTGTGGAAAAGCTAGGCTTGTCAAGAATTTTTTTTCCAACATGACAATGATCCGAAACATACAGCTCTCGATGTCCGTATGTGGATAGCCTATAACATCCCCCATATTTTGCACCACCCTCCGCAATCACCGGATCTTGATCCGATCGAGCATCTTTGGGAGGAATTGGAAAAACGTATAAGAAAGCACACAATTTCTAATAAAAACCAGCTTAAAGAGATTCACTCCCAAGAATGGAAAAAATCAGCTCAGATGTAACCAAAAAACTGGTGCATTCAATGCCTAGGAGATTGGGTGAAGTAATTAAGCAAAGAGGATACGCTACTTAATATTGAAATTACATTTTATTCTCTTATAAATATTAACTTTTTAAAGGTGTGCCAATAATATTGTCCCATAAATTTTGCATTATAAACTTTATTTAATTCTTTTTCATAAAATATTTGGAATAAATTTTAATTTTTCTGTACCTATGTATCAGGGTCCGCCATCTAACGTTTTGTTTTTTTTTCAACTAGTGCATATTTTGTAAATGGCAACACTTAGGTCATGTCTGATTTGACAGATATACGCTTGAACAACGCTGGGAAATATTGCAACATTGCTTTGAAAATGTGTGCGCAAATTACGCACGGATTTTGAAAAAAGAGAAACACCGTCAGCTCCGTACGTTCCTTATTTTGTGAAAAAAGTCAAAGAAACTGGCATCGTCATCGAGACATCATTGAGATGATTTTTGCATAAATACCTTGGTATGACGCCATACAAAGTCCAATTGGTTCAGAAGTAGAAGCTAACTGACCATCCAATGCGTTTTCAAAAAAAAAAGTTATTTGGCGGACCCTTCAGAAGTAAAAAAATTATTAAGCAACTATGGCGTTTAGAAACATATATGTATTTTTTCGTATAAAACTCAAACTGTACTCGTTTAAGGTGTGGCAGTTTATGGAACCAGTATAAATGACTTACTTTTCTTTGGCATAAATCAAAAATCTTCTTAGATCAGTTTTGGAAATACCACCGATTGGATTAATATCAGCTGAAGAGCAATCGTATTTCGTCAAATATCCTCTCAACGACTCATCTACGTTAGCCGATCCCAGAACCAATAAGCCACCCGGACGGTTGCGAACCCACAGCATGAGTTGAGCAAACATGTATGCTAGAACCATTCGTATACGAGACTGTATATTTTGTAAGGCCAAATTTTGTCTAGCACAGCCTCCTTGAGTACGGAAACGTGGCGCAAGACCGGTCACAGCATTAAAAATTCCCAACAAGGCATTGACGGCAATATCAATATTAATTTCAATGTGGTAACTACCCAACATATTAGCCAATAAAGAAGCACGTCGACGGGTTTCTTTGCTAGAATTTACACTACCCATAAAACAGGTGACTAGCAAGCGATTACATAAGGCAGCTGGATTATCAGGGGTATAATCCTGATCGGCTAGTATTTTACGGATATCATACAGAACTTGTGAGTCACCTCCCTGCGCAGCATTAACTATCATTCTACACATGGAGTATACAATTGTGGCAGAACAGCTGGAATCAAGACCACCCGAAAGTGGTAAAAAGAAACCACCCTGGCCAGATCTACGCAGATAGTCCCACAGCCAACAGGCGGGACCCATAGCTATTTCCTCTTCAGGTGTGTGATAAATCCATTGTAAGGGTACATTGACAGTTTTAAAGATATCACTATGTGTTGACATTTCAAAATCACAATCGATACGTGGATAATTAGGAGTTTGGGCAGCTTCACTACATCTGGAACGGCGCGATACGCGGAAGGAACGTATATCCTCCAAATCTATGGTGGCCAAAGTAACTTCAACATCCTGCAAAGCAAACTGTTTACTTCTGGCTACGATTTCGCCATTAAGAGCAACTGTAGAGCAGCCATTAAAATAGACACGCTGACCATCGCAGCCTCTAAGATTGCTAAAGAGATATGCACCACCAGACTTAAAACTGGCACTGCGTACTAATTCGGTAGTTATATATGCTTTGCGTAATTCCATGTAACTACCAGATCCATTCGATATAATCTCAACGCCCGATAGGGACATGTCAATATGCTTACTAAAATTATAGAAAAATAGAAAGTAATAATATTGATAAATTTTATTGCAATACGTTAGGCAGCTTTTACCTTCTCACATTCCACAATTCCTCACAAATTTCAAATCCAATGCAAGTATCCTTGGTGGTTATAACAGCATCACCAATCGGCACTAGATCCTGGCCAGTATGATGAGAAATCATGCGAGGCAAATAGTAATCTTCAGTTTGAAAATTCTAAAGAGAGATTTTTTCATTTGATTTATATATGTATGTAGATATGTACAGCAAAATTAAACTTACCTTGGTCCACGCGGTAAACCATCTTGACTCTCTGTAGTTACCATCGTCACACATAGCCATTTTCGGCCTGATAAGCAAGATTTTACGATTGCAGAAGACCACGCGGCAATTATAGGCCACATTACGATGCATTACAGGCATACCGACGTCAACAAGGATATTTTCACTGTAAAATATTAAATTCACTAAGTCGTTTTTTTAGAAATAAAAGTAAGATTGTAGTTACCATATGGGCGACATCAGAATTTCCAAAAGAACTTCCCAAGAATGCAAATATGTATCAGGTTCTCTAAAATGGTCTTCACAACTGTAACCACTGTAAGAACACGAGAGAAATAAAAAGATTGACTCAAGCGTAAAATTTAATAGGAATGAGAATTTTGTGAATGCTTGGAATTGTTGAAGTCCTTCTGGACTATTTGATACGTAATTGTAAATATGTATATCTAAGAAGAGTATAAGTATTAGCATTTGTCTATAACGATTTAAAAGGTAGGTCCATATAAGTCAATTTACATCAATTAGTGGAACACCATTTAATTTCTAAATTCAAATTATAACGTTGTTGATATGGCGGGACCAGCCTTTTAGGTTTTAGCGTTCTGTCAATTATGGTTCAAATCGTCGGCCTCATACATCAAACTACATCAACTACTGGGACACCCTTAAATTTCCAAATCCAAGCTTTATGCTTGTTATCATGGGGACACTACACTTGGCGTTAAAATTTTTTTGGAAACTTGAATGCGGGTAGCAATGAAAATATGCGATTTAATGCCAAAATTGATGTAGTAAATTTTCAAGCTGATCGGATGGTGCCTACCCGTGCCATAAAGGTGTCAAAATTTTGAAAAATCACCAAAATACTTTTTTTTTTAGGTTTTGATAAGTTTCTTAATCAGAAGTACTATATATATAATGTTTTTTATCTTATATGCTTATTATTTTTATTTTAAATTAAGGAAGATTTTGTGTAGGTTGGAAATTCCTTGCGGTAGCCCTCTACAATGTGTAATAAATACTGTTTATCAGCTTCGTTGTGTGTTAAGGATCTGTTAAAGCCAGTTATTAGTTTAACTTTTCTTTCGGCGGCATCATTTACAACAGTAATGCATTCGGCGATCTGTTCCCCTTAAAAAATGCTTCGCTCTTAGTTTGACGGATCTAAGAGTAAAAAATCCATAGAAATTTCCAAACGAGAGAAAAGAATTTTTTTTTTAAAGTCACAAAAGAACTCAAGTCCTTGGATGTGAATAATTGTAATTTTTCAACGCTTAAACAAACTTTTTTAGGAGGGAAAACATTTACATCATCACCGATATGATTGTCTTCTGCGGACTCTATTTGTAATGCCAAAACCATATTTTTCTTTGTTTCTGAGTCAACATGTGGATCAAAAAAGGCAAGTGCGAGGCAATCGCACATCTGATAAATGCCACAGATGGTTCCAAATTTTTCTAATAGCACTGTAGATATTTCTTTATCATATTAGGCAGGCTTCAGATTGGCTCGCTCTTTTGCTCTTCTGCTCTTTGCGTACTCTTTTTATGCTCGCTCTTTCTTAAGCTATGCGCAAAAGAGCAGAGCAGAAAAAAAGAGTCAATCGTTTATGCGCTTTGCGTTTGCTCCTTCGTTTCATGCTCTGCTCTTTGAGCCATGCGCATACAATTTTATTTTTGGCGATTTTGCTCCGCGCATTGAGCCAAAAGAGCAGCTCTTTTGCTCTTGCTCCTTTTGATAGTAACAGTGGTTTGTTTGGCTTTTATTAAGTTTTACAAAAAAATTTCGTAACAATCAGGCATGTTCTGAAAATCACAAGATTCCAAATCACTTGTGATTTTAAAATCACAATTGTGGTTTGATGGTGTTCTGAAAACCACAAAAGTTTTAACTTTTCGTTGTGATTTCACCTCTTCGAAAACACAAGAAAACAGCTGGTATTTTGTTTTAGTTTGACGAAATTTTTATGTATTGAAAATTATTAGTGTTTTTCTTAAAATATAAAGTGAAAATAAAATAAAAGTATTGTTTTTATAAAAAACTGATAACAAAAAACTAAATGCAAAATCACAAAGCAAATAACAATATTTCTTGCAATAGAAAGTGTCTTTAATTTTTTCATAATTTTATAAATTCTTTGGTGCCAATTGCTAATTTTGCTATAAAAATCAAACATTTTAATTAAAAAAAAAAAACATTTTAAGGTATTCATATTATTAATTTACTGCAAAGTTCAAAATAAAGTGGTTGAAAAAATAACCAAGTAATACTAAATCGGCAGGCATTTAGCTGACTGGTTTAAAATCACAAAAATTTTAAAGGTTTTGTATGCAGAACAGCTTTCTTGTGATTTTAAATCACTTTCACAAAAAGTGATTTTCAGAACATGCCTGAATATGTTGTTTAATATTAATATTACTGTGTATGTTTATATAAGGAAGGATAAATTTATTTGGATTTATTTTATTTATTTATTTGAAGATTTGCTTATTGTGGGATTTAAAGTTGAAATTTATATTAAAAGTATGAATTCAACATGATTTCGTAATCGATTTAAGGAAATGTAGACGATATACGTTTGAATTTTTGGAAACGAAGTTTCAACTAAAAACATCGGCATCCTACAAGCGTTACTTTAGTTTTGTTTCACTTTACATATTAATTCAGAGAGAAATATATGTATAGCCTTTTTTTACTGCGTTGGCTCTTACTAATTGTTTTTTTGTTGTCAAGGGTTATTTTTTGTTGTAAACAAATGTATGTTAAAGGGTAAATTTGTTTTGCTTATGTTTTAGGTAGGGGTGGTGCATTTGTTATTGTTTTATTACTTCTGAATTGATGGTAAAGCACCAAATTATTGGCACTAAATAAAGCAAATTTTCATTACCTATTAAATGCAAATGACAACAATTGTTTTATTTAGTTTAAAAAATTTATTTACATTTATACCTACAATAAATTATTTATTTTATATTGCGGTTCTGGTATATTAAACATTTACATTGATTTTACATACTGTAGTGTATTTTATAATCACCTATCACCTAGGTTCTTTATGTACACTTGTTATGTACTTTATTATTATTATTATTATTATTCACTTTCACTTATAAACATAAACTATTGTTATCACTTTCACTTACACTATTTGTTTATGTTTCACTCAATTTCCACTCAATTTAATAACAACAAATAATGTAAGAATTATTATTAAAAATGCCGTTATTTTTATTTATAAGGAAGAATTTTTGTGAATAAAGATTATTATTGCTCAGCCTTTAAAATTGGCTTTATTTTTAATAAAAATAGAAATAAGCATCCCTAAAGCTATAACGATAGCTGAATATCGAAGGAGACAGCAGCAGAAACTATAGGAAAAACTTACCAGTATTCCAGCAGTATATAAACCACGACACAGAAGAGGTGGTAAATTAGTTCGCCTTCGCAGTAAATTGGCCGCCTTAAAAAGGATTGTCCAGGCTGACCCACCACCGTCTTGGCAGTGATCCTGCGAAATTTGGAGGGAGATATTTGCTTTGGAGGCGGAAATGGAGCAGCACCGTCGTCACTGATAGCAACACACAACACTAATTTTGTTTTATTTTTGAATTTATGCTTTTTTTTAATTATTTATGTGGATTTTTTGTTTTCCAAATAATCATTTTTAATTCACTTCTTTTTTTTTTTTTGTATTATTTATATACACACTTTCTTTTTCAGCCACCAATATGAAATAAAAGAAATATAACAAAGAAAATATCAATATTGTGTATGTATGAGGAAAAGGTAAAAACCATCGAATTTTTTTGCATTAATTTTAACAAGAAAATTTTATTTTTACCAACAATACCACGAATTCGATAGTTTTGTTTTTAGTACTAATAATTTGGTGTTCTACCATAAATTAAATAATAATAAAACAATAACAAATGCACCAGTAAACATCCCCTACCTAAAACATAAGCAAAGCACATCTACCGTTTAACAACAAAAAATTAAAATGAAGAGAGCAATAAAACAATAACAAATTTACAAGTAAACATCACATCCCTAAAACATAAGCTAAACAAATTTACCGTTTAACGTACCTAAATTATAAGCAAAGCACATCTATTGTTTTGAAAAACCACAACAAGAAATAACACATGCAAATTTAAAGCAGGAAAACAATTGGACAACCAAACAAAAAACCCAAATGAAAATAATTACTTTATGATACCAGTAAAAATCAAAAATTCCTTAATTAGGTATAATTGCAATAATGTTAAAGATAAGCAAATTATTACCCTTAATCCTTACTTTTTTTAACATCACTTATTGCACATTTTTATTAATGAGCCATTCATATGACCCTCGCTTGAATTTACAAGGAACTCCACTACTTACTAATAATCAAAAACCAACTACAATGGTAGACCACAAAAATACATAACACTATTATTCCTACATATGTGTATATACAGACATACATATGTACATATATACATACATACATTTATGTATGCGTAAAAATATAAATAAAATAAATATACATACATAAGTATGTATATGTTTCTCCAACCTTCATTTAAATATTAGCTATATTTAAAAAACGATAAACAATCTTCTAAACTCTCCCAAACACATACAGTGACTCAAAAAACCGTCTCAATGTTATGCTAGTGTTAACATATATAAGTACAACAACAAAACTACAGTCTCAATCTTTTTGATATTTTCTCCATTTGCTTATTGCTCTTTTGTTTATAATTACAATTCAATATATTTGTTGTAATATGTACCGTTATCTAAAAATAAGCAAAACAAATTTAAAAGTCATTAGGATAGTTTTTTGAGTTTACTTTATTTAACTAATTTTTTGAATTTGTAAAGGCTTAGTATTTTGTATAGCCCCCTTTGGCTTAAATAACAGCATCAATTCGGCGAGGCATACTGTCGACTAAATTTTTGCAAATGTTTGCGTCAATACCACAATTCTTCCAGATTTCCAGGCGTACCGACAACACCTCTTTTGAGAATACCCCAGAGGTGTTCGATGGGATTAAGATCGGGTGACTGGGGCGGCCAATCGAGAACATTATAGCGGTTGTCACTGAGCCATTTTTTTGTAAGTTTTGCGGTATGTTTCGGGTCATTATCCTGTTGGAAAACGATATCCTCCTTCTGTAATCCGAATTTTTCTGCAGCTGTAGGTAAGTTAGTGCTTAAAATATTTACGTAGGTTTGAGCAGTCATCGTACCAACTATTCTGTGGACTGTTCCAACACCCTTAGCTGTCATGCAACCCCATACCATCACGGATCCACCGCCAAACTTTAAGGTCGGTCTGACATCTTTCGCTTGCAAAGTTTGTCCTGACTTTCGCCAACAAGACGATTAATTTTGGTCTCATCTGACCAAATAACATTTTCCCAGTCCTCTGCTGTCCACGAAGCATATTTTTTTGCAAAATCCAAACGGATTTTTTGATGCCTTTTTGTGAGCATTGGCTTTTTCACTTTGGCACGTCCTTTCAAGCCAGCTGCTCGCAAAGTATTTCTAACTGTTTCAACCGATACATGAATATTTTCATTTTCTGCTAGTTGCTTTTGGATTTGAACTGCATTTTCAACTTTTTGCTGCCGAAGATCTCTTAAAATGCGCCGTTCTGTAGTCTCGGATAAAATCTTTTTTCTGCCTCCTCGTGATGGAAGTGGTAAATTTGGCAACGACTTCCGTACTCTACCCACGCTGGATTTGGAAATATTAAGAAGCAACGAAATTTCACTACAACTTTTACCTTGACGTAAAAAATGGTGAATTTCGTTGACTTTTGAGGACAGCAATGGACGAACCATATTAAACTTAAAAATTTGTTAAAAAAGAATAAAGCAATAAATTTAAGTTTGTCTTACTTATTTAATAAAATAAATTCCTAAAATTTTACACTTTTTTTAACGAAAAAACACGTGTAGCTTATTTTTAGATAACGGTAAATATTACAACAAATATATTGAATTGTAATTATAAACAAAAGAGCAATAAGCAAATGGTGAAAATGTCAGAATGATTGAGACTGTAGTTTTGTTGTTATACTTATATATGTTAACACTAGCATAACATTGAGACGGTTTTTTGAGTCACTGTAAATCAAATAAATTATTTATTGAATTGATTTTTACATTATAATCTTGACGTTAAAAAAATATGTTGTGTACCACAGTAAAAGAGCGCACAAAAAAGTTGCAGCGCAAAAAAAGAGCCAAGCATATTGCTCTTCTTAATGCGCTGCTCCTTAATGGCGCAGAGTAAACATATTGGCACCGAGCAATGCGCAAGAACAAGTTGGCTCTGCTCTTTGCGCAAAAAAGCCAAAAGAGCAGAAAAGAGCTGCTCGGCGCTGCGCATTTACTTACTCGGATAATAGGTAATCATCCCTTTATCAGCTACATATCTCTATTTGGCGCTTCAACTGCATTTCCGGTTCTGGACCAGTATGGAATGTAGAGACTTACTAAGAAAATGCAGATATTACGAATTCCATTCAACTGTTTCGCAAAAATTTTAAAGTGTGCATGAAATATGTATATTTTTCCACAATAGATGGCCTTGGACATGAATCTTGCATGAGACGTAGCTTCACGTGTTCGAAAAGTGAAATTGGATATGCAATTGCGGTAAGTAGCTTTCCGTCCCAAGCTCAAAAAAAATTTATAACTTGGCCAAAATAAAAAAAAATTTACCTTGAAATTTTCAATAATTTGTTTTCCATGACGCTGACGATATTTTTTTCGTTGTTTACGCAAACTTGTGCAACTCAGAACAAGATCCTCAAGATTGTGACCCAACGCTTTGGCAGTTGCACTGATGAGATATATAGCAAATGGAGTTGACATATTGCCAGCATCCATAAAAGCAAGCATTGTATCGTCTATAAAATTCTTCTTTCTACGTCTTTGAATCAGCTAATTGGAGCAACTTGGAATGTTATCACTCTGTTCATCCATCGCCTGCACATTATCTCCCGATACATCACTCTCAAATTCAACATATTCCATAGTCAAGTCTGTTCATGAAATTAAATTACAACATAAGAATTACCTGAAGTGCCTTTTTTCTTTTCATTATTTTCTTTTCGACGTTTTTCATCTTCCAATCTTTGTGCCTTTCTTTTCTCTTTATTTGTCACATTTCTATCGACTTGTTGTTTTGATGGCAAGTTCACACCAACTATTTTGGGTTCACATTTACCGATCAAATACACATTTGTATCAGCAGATCGAAGCCGTTTCAACGATAAAATTTTCTTCTGAGCCATTCAGTTATGAAAATTAACAAAGTAATTTATTTTACATAAACGAAACCTTTCTCAACAATATTCAAATTTGCAATGACAAAACTTTATATATTCATATCAAAAGCAGTGCTATGTGCTCAGTAACAGAGCTAGAACAACGGTACTTTTAGACCAGAACAACGAAAAAAAAACAAATTCTGCTTACGCAGAATTTAAATAAGTACATTATAACTGTTAGGGGAATAACAAAAATTCGTTTAAGAGAGCAAAAATCAAGAAAAACCTACACAAGAAAAGACAAGCAACAATTTCTACTAAACTCTCAGCAAAACTCTTTACTTTTTGATTGATTTTATTTGTTTTTTAATTGTATTTGACGTATGTACATAATAATTAATTATTGCTGCTCTCGCTCTTTTTTGGAGAAAATAATTTAAATGTATTTTAGACAAAACAATTCCGATGTGTTCTGTATGAATATTTATTGAAGACCGAGAAAATTATTCAAAGTAAAAATATTATTATGTCAGATACTCGTTAAACTAGCCTACTTATGTTTTTCTAAATAAATAAAAACAAGTGAATTTTAGTGGGAGTTGTTAGATTGAATATTTCCAACACTTCCCCTCAAGCTAAAACTCACATTTTTAATATAAAATAGTACATTTAATTTATATAACTTATATATTCTAAGCCAATATTACTTAAACATTTATTAAGTTTAATTACTGGTACCCCTTTCGTTAAAAAATCAGCAGACATTTCTTGGGTTGATAAGTGTTTAATTTCGATATCACCTCTTTCTACAGACTCTTACAAAATGATGACGTATATCTATATGCTTTGTTCTGCTATGAAACATAGGATTGCTGCTGAGAAGTCCTGCACCCTGGTTGTCATTAAAAACTATTGTTTTTCTTTGTGGGCCCAAAATTTCTGATAAAAAGCGTCTTAGATGTATAGCTTCTTTTGTTGCTTCGGAAATTGACATATATTCCGCTTCGGTACTGGGCATGGCCACTGTCCTTTGTTTTAACGATTCCCAGTTAATAGGTGCATTCGCTAAAACAAGAACGTACCCTGTGTAGGATCTTCTATCATCTAGACTAGATGCCCAGTCGGCATCAACATATCCTGTGAGTTACGTGCCCTTTAAATACCTTAGAATTCTTTTAGCTGCTATCCAACGTTCTTTTCCATAATTTGAATTGAACTGCCTTAGAAAATTTACAGCATGTGCTATATCCGGTTTTGCCGAAACAGCCAAATACATTAGGGATCCAATTAAATTTTGGAAAGGTAGTTTTATGACTTCTTTTTGTTCTTCTCCGGTTTTAGGACACATTTCCTTCGACAATTTTAAACTGCAATCAAGTGGAGTTGGTTTGCAAGACTCCATACCGACCGCTTCAGGATTTGCTGAGTGTACTTCTTTTGAGACATGGTAATTTCATTGTTTTTTATATATTGTCTGAACTCTATTCCGAGGCAAAAATTTCGACAAATCAATTTTGATCGCATGTAACAATATTCGGTCGTTTGATGCCAAAATGATATCGTCGACGTAGATTGTTAGAATTATTTTTTTTTGTTCTTTTTTCAGGGATCTTCTATTAACAGTTTAAGCCCAAGCTGTTTAAGTCTCTCGTCTAATTTTTTATACCACTGCCTTCCAGATTGTTTTTATCCGTAGAGAGCCTTTTTTACTAAAAGAACTTTATTTCTTTATTCTTTAAATTTTTCTGAAACTTCGCTTTTATGCTTTAAGAAATACACCTCACACCACCTTGATTTGTCATCAATAAACGTAACAAAGTAACGAGACCCACTTAAAGAATTAACGCGCATTGGCCCACATACGTCTGTATGGACTAACTCTAGAAGGTGAGCGGATTTCGTTGTTGAATTGGAGAAAGGTTTTTGAACTTGCCTCCCCTTGACGCATACTTCACATACCATTAAGTTTTCGTAATTTGACAATTTTACGCCTTGTACTTTTCCATTTTTTAGGATGTTTAGATCTTTTTCTTTTTTTGTTTAGGATTTAGATCTTTTTCGTTTAAGTGCCCAAAACGTTCATGCCACTCCATTAATGATGATACGGATTTACATTCTTCAGATAACTCCTCTATATGATAAAGGTCCTTACTTTGATGAGTAGTTAAAATTGTTTTCCCCGATTTTGGATTTATTACCACAGCTTTTTTATTGCTGAAAATTAATTTAAAGCCAGCCTGAGTAATTTTCGCTACGGACAACAGATTTGATCGAAGATCTGGAACAAAAGGTGTATTCTCTAATTTTGAAGTATAACCGCCTTTCGTGTTTATCTTCACTATACCGCTTCCCTCAATCTTAGTACTTTCGTTATTGGCTAAATTTAGAACATTTGTCTTTGCTGGTTTAAGATTTTCAAACCTCTTATTATTTGCACACATATGAGATGAAGCCCCTGAATCCAAACACCATCGTTCAGATTTGTCTACAGATTGCAAACAAATTTGAGCGTTTCGAGAGGATCCGTTATTCTTTGAGATGTACTGCTTGGGTTTATTATTCAAATAGTGCTTAGACCTGCATTCACTTGCCTTATGGCCAACTTTTCCACATGTATGGCATTTAAATTTGAAACGTTCTTAACTTCGTCCACGTGATGAGCACGGACGATTTGCTTCCTTTTCTATTTCCTTGTTGTTTTTAAACTTACTTTTATTGGTATTTCCTTTAACACACATTGCTTCAGTAGTGGTATCATCTTCATACCTTTTTCGGGATTCAAATTCTAGAAATTTATTCTTTAAGCTTCTTGAGAGAGCAATTTTTCTTGAGATTCTATTGCGATTCGAAAAGATTCGTATTCTTCTGGAATACTGTAAAGAAGAAGAATTGTGAGCAGATCATCCATTACCTTCATATCCATCTCGTTTATTTTGTCCACAATGTTGAAAAAATTCTGTATATGGTTTCGCATGTCTTCTACGTTTTTCATTTTTAATAAAATAAGCGATTTTAAAACATTTGCCTTTCGCGCTGGGTCTGTTGACTGATATATTTCGTGCAGCTTCTTCCAGATATTCCTTGATGTCTCACAGTTCTTAATCTGTCTCAGTTCGGCTGGAGAAATTGACAGAATTAAATCTGATTGTGCTTGTGCGTCTTCCGATTCCCATTTTGCAACTTCTTCTGCGGGCGCTTCAGGTTTAGGCAAAGCCCCATAACATATTTCCAAGTGTTGGTCTATACAAGCAACGCTTGGACGTGTATCTTCCATGTGTCGAAATTATCTTTTCCGAGTGGATTAATTCGGACACTGTTAAAACTCATTTTACACAATTTTTTCTTTTTCTTAATTCCCACTCGTTTATTTATTAATTCTTACGTTCATTCTTTTTTCTATTGGGCGCAGTGGAAGCGTCCTGGGCCCATGACCTTTTGGAGAAAATAATTTAAATGTATTTTAAATAAAACAATTCCGATGTGTTCTGTATGAATATTTATTGAAGACCGAGAAAATTATTATTATATGTCAAATAAAGAAAGGTTACTTATGATTTTATAAATAAATAACAACAAGTGAATTTTAGTGGGAGTTGTTAGATTGAATATTTCCAACACTCTTTTTACATATTATAGCCTCTCTCGAATCATTGCTGTTTAAAACAAGTTAAAGGTAAGGAACAAATAGTTTTACCGTTGTTTCAATAATAGTTGCTGGTATAGACATTGTTGGCATTTTTTAATTTCTATAAATATTTTCGTCTTATTGTTATTAAGAAGTACCATAATTTTTTGCAACTTAGACCTCAATTGAAAATTATAATATACATTTATTTCATTATGGCGGAATTAATACAAATTTTAACAAATTTATAAGTTATGAATAATGTTCGAATTTATAGTACTTCTTATTAAAAAATTAATAAAATGCGAAAAAAAGTATTTGGCTGACCTTTGACTACATTATGGCACGGGTAGGCACCATGCGATCAGCCTGAAAATTTACTACATCAATTTTGACATTAAAGCGCATATTTTCATGCTACCCGCATTCAAAATTCAAAAAAATAAAAATCCTCATATTAGCTGCGCCAGGTCTAGGGGAAACCCTTTAATGTTTTTATTTATTATTTTTGATTTGAGCTACAATAAAAAGCAGTCATTTAAAATTTTAAAGAACTGCGCTTTACAGTAAAAGTATGTCTGTTGTACAGGGAAACCCTTTAGTTTTTAAGACTATGAACTGTTTTTAAAACGGAGCCAATCTCTAAGCATAATCTATCAAATAAAAGAAACTTTTCAAAATCGGTTCACTAATAACTGAGATCTGCAGACACAAGCATTAAAAAGTAACATTTAAACGAATTGATAATCTCTTTTTTTTTAAGTTGGTTAAAAAAAGGAACAGGACGGGCAAGGTGGAATGACGAAAAATGCGCGGAATCGATTTTATCAAACCACTATATTAAGAATATTTCAAAGATGAATAATTCTCGATTCATAAGATCCAATACGCAGAAGGAAATCTGTTATAACTTCCATATTAATCAAATAAAAAACTTCTTTAGAAGAAAGGTCGTGGTACGATTATTCTCATTGGGGTAAAAAAATAAATAAAAATTAAATAAAAATAAATAAAAACTCAAGCACCTTATATTGCATTTTATTTTCTATTTAGTTTCATTGAGTTCATTGCTGAAAAAAGCGAATTCTTTTTGAAATTTACGGAGACATTTACATGTCATAATTTTTAACGATGGGAACTTGTACCTAGCAAAAAAGTATAATTTATTTTAAAATAGTAAAATTACAATACCCAAAAACAGAAGTGAAAAAATCCACAAAAATCGTCTTTACAATCGTCTACAACAACCTTGAAGTTCTCTAAAATACCTTTCTACTGGCATACAAATTTCTGTAATTCATTAAACTGAAATTAAAAAAATAAAAACGACAATTGTTTTATTAAAAAACAACTGAGAGTGCCATCTATATAAATCTAGTTTTGTGAAGTAATTCCAATCAAAAAAGCAAATATTGGGGTGACAAAGAATTAAAAAAATAAAACTAATTTTGGTACTGCATATATATTATTTTACATAAAAATATCATCGGCTCTTAATGGGTTAATCATTTTAAAGAAAATTTTTGTATTTCCTTAAAGATCTCTTCAAAATCCTTAAAATGATACCCATATTGTTATTTTAAAAATTGGCCAAGGCAAACTTGATACCTATATTGATATTTTAAAAAGTTTGAACATTTAAGATGTAACTCGGAAAATATGGGCGATCGCCAAGTTTTTCCCTTAATGTTTTTTTTATTATTTTTTAATTCATTGGCGCACGTCCATATTTTCCCTATTTTTTTATTGGGGTTACTTCACTAAAGTAGATTAACATAGATGGTAAATGGTATATAAGATTCGGCATAGGCGAATATTACACTCTTACTTGTTTTTGCTATTTTTAGTTGATTACATGATTAATTATTTATCAGCGCCTATTTAAAAGTTCCAGTTTAATTCTAAAAACGGACGGTAAATAAACTATTTTGGAATTAACATTGAAATTTATTCCCAAAGGGTTTATATGTAAAACCTTGTGATTATAATTAAAATACTTCAGTATTTATTTTTATAAATTTTAATGATTTTTTTAGTACTGTTCGGATTTAAAATAATACCTAAAATGAATTTTTCTACGACAAAGAACAATTCCAGTTAGTTTACATACAACACCAAAAAAATATATATATTTTACTATCACAATAATGGCCAAGTTTTTGACTTCATATTAAAATACGCACTTAGTTAATTTGCGTTTAAATTTAAGTTGTAGCTAAATACAGGGGGCAAATATTTTGATGGCTGTAATTTTTTGGATCATAGTATTCGATCGGAATTTTTTCTCATAGTATAACAGGGTATTTATATTTTCAAATAGCGGACCAGGAAGGGAGAAAAAAGGGGAAACACGCATTTTTATGCGTGTGAATCAATTTCAACAAAGTCTCGGATAATCGATTTTGATAAAATTCGAAATATAGATAAGTCATCATGCATATCAGTTTTCAAAGCTCGAACCTAGATAATACACATAGGGAAAAAGCGGGAATTTTCGGAATAAAATTTCAAACATATTTAGATATTTATGTCAAGGATAGAATATTCTATGATTATTTTGAAAAAAGGGAGCAGGTGGGGGGACAAATGTGCAATTTTATGAATATTTACCGATTTTAATAAAAGCAGATTCTACAGATATCGGAAATGTAGAGGTCCCCCGATCTATTAGATCCAAACCGGTTTGATTGATTTCTCACATGTTCGGATGAATGTAAATACGCGGTGCCTAGCGTTTGTTTCTTGTTTTCTTTGGAAAACGTCCGCATACATTTGTAAATAATTTTTCTTTCTAAAAATGTTTAGAAAATTAATTAAAAAGAACGAAAAAGCCGAAAATAAAGTAAAATTTCATTAATTTATAAAATCGATGGTTCGAATTCTGGTCAGGAAAAAAATTAAAAAATTAAAACAAACGCTAGGCACCGCGTATTTACATTCATACTTAACTCATAAAAGTCAATATGATACTGAAAACTGTTGTGAGCAAAACAAGTATGAATAATTAAAAATAAAAAGTTGCATTTGTGGCTATCAAATTGCTAGCACAAAAAGCAACAACAAATGTTCAAGACGAGTTACAAAGAGAATGTCAAAGAAAAAAGCTTTAAGTTGTGTGTGAACTTCGTCTCACCAAATTAACATTAAGCTTAGTTGGTTAAATAGATGATGTTTACGATGTACATAACATAAGGTAGATAGATGCAAAGAATGCTGATGAAGGATGTGGCGGTCCAGAAAATGCTGCATTTCATTCTGCTAGCGTCTAAATTTTCTTGTTTTCTTTGGAAAACGTCCGCATACATTTGTAAATAATTTTTTTTCTAAAAATGTTTAGAAAATTAATTAAAAAGAACCAAAAAGCCGAAAATAAAGTAAAATTTCATTAATTTATAAAATCGATGGTTCGAATCCTGGTCAGGGAAAAAATTAAAAAATTGAAACAAACGCTAGGCACCGCGTATTTACATTCATACTTAACTCATAAAAGCCAATATGATACTGAAACAGTGTCTATAATGTTGTGAGCAAAACAAGTATGAATAATTAAAAATAAAAAGTTGCATTTGTGGCTATCAGCGTTGTCAACTTGGTGCGTTTCGCACCATTTTGGGTGCTTTTTTGAATTTCTTGTGCGAAAATTTAACGTGTTGGTGCGTGGTGCGTTTTTTTTTTTAAATTTTGGTGCTTTTTTTTAATTTGTGGTGGCACCAAAGCAAAATTAACACCACTTTTTTTAGTGTGAGAAAAAAATTTTTGTACAAAAAATACACCTGTTTTAATACCATTTCGTTTAAGACGTACCAAATCATAAGCACAAAATGAAATGGTATTATTGTTGTATTAATTTATGTTATGTTAAAAAAGAAACATTTCACTGAATGGAATATACTATCCCTTTTAGATTTTCATGGTCATGGTTTTTGTAGTAAAGGCTGCTGTCGTATCTGTTAAACAGCTTAGCAAAAGCAGAGTTTTGTCGTGATCAGTTAACTTTTAACCGACTTCAAAAAAAGAAGGAGGTTATACAATTCGACTGAATGTTGCTTTTTTATGTTTGTGCCTGCAGAACTCAGTCATTTCTAACCGATTTTGAAAATTGTTGGTAATATGATAGATTATGCTTACAGATTGGTCCCGTTTAATAAACAGTTCATAATAAAGGATGTCCCCATACATATTTTTTACGTGTATTATGAACTCTAAAGGACGATTCTGTAAAATATAAAATGACTGCGTATTACTATGGCTCCCAATAACAAAAAGTTATACAAAAATAAATCTAAAAATTAAAGGGCGCCCCCATAATTGATGTAAATTTACTTATATGGGCCTATCTTTTGAACCGTTATAGACAAACGCTTGTAAATTGGACAGAATGTCGGTTACTATGGAAGATATTGTAACAAGTATTAATACTAAAAATTATAAACTAAACGGTGCGCCTATAGTTCACTTAATTTGATATATATGGCCATACTTTTTAGCAGTTGTAGACAGACGGTTGAAATTTACAACGAACCTGAATTGCTGAGTCCGCTATAACAACAAGTATAAAATTTGGATTTGGAATTTAAAGGGTGTCGCAAAAGTTGATGTAGTTTCAAGTATGTGACCAAACTTTTGAACCGTTATAGGCAGAACGCTGAAACTTAAAAAGGACCTGTATTGCTAAGCCCATTATATCAACGAGTAAATTTAGAAATTAAGGGGTGTCCAATAATTGATGTAGATTTGCTTATATGGGCCTATCTGTTGAACCGTTATAGACAAACGCTTGAAAATTTGACATTATGTCGAGATTCGGGCAAGACTGCCTTCTAATTTTGGAATTTTACAAAACATTTACGTTTTAAACGTAAAAAATGTTTTATCTCGTTGCAAGAATGATATCAGTACAATTTGAATCCGATATCAAAATATTGTTTAGTATTGAAAACGGGTGGCGAATGGTTCACCTTATGCAATGGAACAATATTGATTCAACATTAGAATTTTCGACTGAAGTTAAATGTTATAAAGACGCACTTAATATTAACCCTTTTCATGCACTAGCAAATACCACGCATAAAGTTTTGTCACTTCCATACTCAAATGCAGAAGTGGAGCTCGTTTTTAGTTCAATGAATTTATTTAAATCAAAGATACGTAACCGAATGTCTTGTTTTGAAGCTAACGAACTTCCAGACAGTGTTCATTGCCGCATTAATAGTAATAATGTTTACAAAATATCAGAATTTAAAATCAAATTATTCATAATTTTTTTTTTTGCATTTATAAGCCTTTAATAAAATTAATTTTGTAGGGCAATTTAAACTGTATGTATATAATTATTCAGAAATATTTTTTTTATGAATGATCGCTGCTTTTTATTTCAAAAGTTGTGTATGTAATATATATATATATATATATATATATATATATATATATATATATATATATATATATATATATATATATATATATATATATATTTATTTATTTATTTATTTATTTATTTTTAGTAAGTTTTATTTTTTAATTTTGTTTGTTTGTAAAAACTTTAAACTTTAACCCTTTCGGGACGGAGTTTTATTTTGCTAACCAAATTATGTATGGTAAAATTTTTTTCATATTTTAAAAGGTATGATAAAAGTATTATGTTCTTCATACTTAAAAATTTTAAACGCGTCCTTTTATCCTGGGACATATAATCCCAACAAGTGTGTTCATGGGGCATAAAATCACAATCAGTGTTCTCGAAGAGCGATTCGAAATTAAAAAGATAACTATAATATAAATATTATTAGATTTAGATAAAAGTTTACATTTATTTTTAACATTTTAGGAATGCAATTAGGTATTTATTTGTGGAATGGCCCAAAACACTTGCAACATAAGGCGTTGTTACAACCTGAGCATATCATCTTTGTTCGCTTTTCTATGCCAAGTGAAGAACAGCGGACACAGCGACAACGCTTCTCTTGCTCTACTGGCAAGTGGTCTCCAATATTGATGCTATCCGTTTTTGGACGTTTGGCAGTTCTACCTCCCTGGCGATTGCGTTGAAAATAAAGAAAAAAGACAGTTTGAAAATTGCTGGGACGTATTATCCCAGTAGTCCCGAAAGGGTTAAGACTGCTTTATTGTTATATTTTTAATACAAAAAATTATACTTTTTTTGAAAAACTAAATCATTAAAGATTTTAAATAAAAGAGAAATTCTAAAACTTGGTGCGTTTACTCTTAAATGGTGCGTTTTTTTCTCCACTTTGGTGCGTTTTGAAATTTCAAAGTTGACAACGCTGGTGGCTATCAAATTGCTAGCACAAAAAGCAACAACAAATGTTCAAGAAGAGTTACAAAGAGAATGTCAAAGAAAAAAGCTTTAAGTTGTGTGTGAACTTCGTCTCACCAAATTAACATTAAGCTTAGTTGGTTAAATAGATGATGTTTACGATGTACATAACATAAGGTAGATAGATGCAAAGAATGCTGATGAAGGATGTGGCGGTCCAGAAAATGCTGCATTTCATTCTGCTAGCGTCTAATTTTTCTTGTTTTCTTTGGAAAACGTCCGCATACATTTGTAAATAATTTTTCTTTCTAAAAATGTTTAGAAAATTAATTAAAAAGAACCAAAAAGCCGAAAATAAAGTAAAATTTCATTAATTTATAAAATCGATGGTTCGAATCCTGGTCAGGGAAAAAATTAAAAAAAAAAAATTTAATATAATTTTAAAGAAAATAATAATGTAAATAAAATAAAATATAAACAATAAGTGAATAGTTGTAAACAATTACAATTGTAGTTTTTTGTATGTTTAAAGTACTTTTGCAAACTTTTGCTATACTGAGACTTCAACCTTTCATTTGATATAAGTATGCACCTAAGGCGAGGGCCTGCTCTATATTTCCCAGTCTATTGAAAATGCAAAATTTTTAATTTTTACACCACAATTCTGTTGTTAAAAAAAAAAATTAAAAAAAAACATTTATTTCTTTTGAATATTACATATTGAACTAACATATTTCAAGCTCGTTGGCATACCTCAACTTTGACTTTCTCTAGGCGAAAAAGTAATGAAGTTATGAGGCTAAAATTTCAGGGAATTGTTACTCATTTACCTGTTAATATACTGTGAAAATTTCATCCAAATCGAGCGACACGAAAAAAAAGCATTTTTTGCCGCGGTTACTATAGGGCTGTCTCACTGTGCGCCCTCAGGCACTTACTAAAGCTGAAAAGAGGTATATTGTGCGGGAAATAAAAAAATTAGGAGTTTTTTTTTACCAGCAACAGAAATAACGAGAACTATCAATAACAACTTAAAAAATCGTATGTCCAAATACAATACAAAAAGTACTTCATGAGGGTGGGTACAACAGTCGTGTTTCACGTAAGAAACAAAGAAGAACACAGAAATAAGTCTCACGAATTTGGAACAGAGTGGTTTTTACAGATGAAAGCAAATTTAATATATATGGAACGATGGCAGATGCAGAGTGTGGAGAAAGCTCAATGAAGAATTTAAAGAAAAAAATTTATGTCTAACATTTAAACATAGGGGAGGATATCGGTGTTAGTTTGGGAATGTATGGGCGCTGCTGGATTTGGCAATTTGCAGATAGTTGATGGAATTATGGATCACAAGAATTACATTGATATGTTAAAAACGAATCTCCAGCCTAGTGTGAAAAAAATGAGTATTGCTGAAAACTTCATATTTACCTAAGACAACGACGCCAAACACACTGCACATAATACCAAGTTATGGTTATTATATAACACTCCTAAATCGATGGAAACTTCTCCCCAATCACCGGATATCAACCCCATTGAAAATTTGTGGGACCATTTAGATAGAAAAGTTATAGAGTGGGAGATAAGAAGTAAGGCTGAACTTGTAAGTGCTTTGCAGGAAGAATGGGAAAAAATTCCACCCAGGCTACTTGAAACTTAGTCTCATACAAAATATTATATTTGATGGTCACCGTTCGAAATGTGCACTCACTTTTTGAAGTACAAAAACTGAACTTTTTTTATTTTAGCGCTTCTAATTAATTTTAGTTTTTAGAATTTTTTTTATTTATGTTTTTAATAATATATATTATTACTTTAGATAGTCTGAACACTCACTTTCTGAGTCAACTGTATGCATATTTGCAAAAAAGAGAGTACAATTGAAACGCAGCAAGAGTTAAAAGACAACAAAGAAGAAGAATCAATTGACAGCTATCAGAGAATTAAACGTACGTCAAAAGTTAAAAGTGGACGGCCACATACTGATTGTGACATCGCTCATAAGAAAGCATGTATTTTATCTGACTTGTCAGTTAAATATGTAAAAGTTTAACGAATGGCGGTATCTTTATGTTTGTGTATTTGAATTGCCAAATATAGTTCCACAGCAAACACATAGGTTTAAATTTATTTGAATAATAATGATAATATGAAATGAAGCCTTTTCCTAGATGACTTCAGGAAAGGTAAATCGCTTTTGATTATTGTTTAGCTCGAACTGCTATCTCAGCGAAAATGGTCCTTTTTTTAATTCTTAGTTTTTGTTTGCAAACAAACGATTGTTAAATACGATCTTCTTAATAAATCAAGAAAATCATACTTACTATGTTGTACGAATTAAACTCCGTCAATTCAAATTTAAGATGCCTTTATCACTGAAAAACTTTTGTGATTTAAATTTAATTAAATTCAGAAGAAAACAATTTAATATTGGGGCAACATTTGTGTAAAAGCAGTAAGTTGCTATCATGACGAATATAATCAAACAAAATTATAACCAATGTCTTTCTTTTAATTGATAAATGCTATTATTATCAATTGGTGTTTTCGTCAAAACTTTAAAAAGCCACATGTTCATGGATATAAGTCTTAAATATTCATGTAATGCAAAGTCAGTGAACAAATACTGGAAAAGTCAAAATTTTAAAGCACCAGTAATTTTTTTTGTTTGACAATTTTTATTTATGTATAAATATTACCAAGGCAGATTAATATAATAGGTAGTTGCAGTATATCAGTTGACTTTCTTGTTTATGTTTTCAGATGTCAAATATTGTTTACACTTATTATTTTTTTCCTACAAAAAGTTTTCCTTACAGTGGTGTGGAAATATATTTAAAATTTTCATAAAACAAATAAGTTTCACACACTTTGATCCTCATGATTTTGTTTGCTCATTTTAAATGTTAAAACCAAGAAATTTGGTACAAAATGTATTTATACTCATTTTTGGTTTTTACATATAAAAAAGCTAACATAATCACAAGGATGCAAGGTTTAGGAAACTCCGCTAGCTTAAATATACGCATGTAAGTAGCATTCAAGGAAAGCTTATGACATCTAGATTAATAATATTGTAATTATTTTTTTCGCGCTTCATTTTTAAAAACTGAAAAAATCAATTTAAGGTTGTTTTTTTGAGAAATAAAATATCATAACGCATCGGGCTATTCCTACAACATTTTTTAATGATATAGCTGAAATAGTTTTAAATCATATAGTGAAATAAAATTTAAAATTCTTTGTTTTAACCAGAGCTGCTAAATTTCGATTACGATTAGTAATCAATTACATTACTTTTTAAAAAGAATCGTAATGATTATATAATTCACTATTCAACAATTTCTGATTACTAATTGAGTACGATTACAAATAATCAAAAAATTATCAGGATTACTTGCGATTACTGAAAAATAATCAAAAGTAATCAAAAATTAGTTCGACTACTTTTGACTATTTTTGATTACTTTTGATTTTTTGTGATTACTTTTGATTATTTTTGATTTTTTGTGATTACTTTTGATTTTTTGTGATTACTTTTGATTATTTTTGATTTTTTGTGATTACTTTTGAAAAAAAAAACTATACAAAGTTAAGTTAGGGTGAATCCGCTAAATAATTGATAATCTTAATTAAGCAAGTAACATAAATAAATTAAATTCTGCTACAATAAAATGAATATATAATGAATAATAATTCTCATTTACATAAAATTTGAATTGGCTTTCATTATAACAAATTTTTCAAAAGAATAATCCGACAATGTCATCTGCGGAAAAATCGCTTTCGAAAATATTTTGAGACATTTTCACCTATAATTTAATTTTTTTTAATGTTATTAATATTGAATTGGAATTTGTACTTCCGTTACCTTTCGGTTTTAGCTGGCAAAAGAACGAGAACAGAAAAAATCAAAACTGACATATATTGAAATGTCAAACTTTTGACAAACAGACTACTATGACTCTCATACCGATTTTGCGAGCTGCCATACTGAAATAATCTTAAGAAATAGTTTGCTTAATTCAGATTTTCAATTATCAATTATTATTTAAAAATAATCAAAAGTAATCACAAAAAATCAAAAGTAATCACAAAAAATCAAAAGTAATCAAAAGTAATCAAAAATAGTCAAAAGTAATCTTTTAAAGTAGTCGAACTCATTTCTGATTACTTTTGATTATTTTTCAGTAATCGTAATCAATTACTTATCGTATAAAACTGAACGTAATCGTACTGTAATCATTACTTCTACTTTAAAAAAAAGTAATCTAATTACTAATGATTACGATTACTAATCATTACTTAACAGCTTTGGTTTTAACATATAAATTCCCGGAAGGGGAAAATGTCCAAAAAAAATTGTGTTTTTTTTTACAAAAGAGACCTTTATTAATCACGGGGCTCTCACATCCTTTTTGGAGTATGTAGCCAAAATTTGTAGACTTACCGTTTACCTTTTTTTAATCGGTGCTTTGCATCCGAGGACTTTTACAATAATTTTAAAATTTTGTTCCAAAATTGGGAATGTTGGAAAGGGCTGGAGCATTTGCTATAGTTTGTCTTTAAAATTGTTTGAACTAATTTGCTAGTACTGAAGTAAATTTAAATTTCATAAGCAAAAAAAAGAATACCACATTTTTGCGGAAAATCCTTAAAAAGACGATATTTTTTACATTCTTGCAATACAGAGGTTTGTAACTTTTTAACGAAAAGCGCTATCAGAATAAAACTTTAAACTTGTTTGTTTTAAATTATATTAAAAATATAGCAAAGTAATAATCCGATAATTAATAAGCGTACAAAGCCAAAAACGCTAAGTTAAGATTGGCCAAAATTAACAAAACAAACAAAAATTATAAGCCTATTTTCTTCCTGCACATTCAAACATAGTTTTATAGATATTTTCAAGGTCCGATTAAATTTAAAAAATGTTAACATTTGAGTTAAAAATAAACTTTTTAGACTATTTAAAAAAATTATATGTCTGAGCTTTCTAAATTTGGGGCCCTACCAAGAAGCCATCCTTCACCCCTGGAGCCGGAACATCCTTAGATTCACTGAGAAATACATCTGCCCTGCCTCTGTAGAATTTCGTTGAGATATATTGAGTGGTTCATAAGATACCGAATTTTGTCAAAAAAAAACTTTACAAATAAAAAAAAAATCGTTTTCAAACCACTGTGCGTCAGTTGATTTAACATCTAAAAATATATTTTACAAAAAAAAAGTACATGTTCTTTACTTATTGTTGTAGTTGTTTTAGAACTGCTATTACCTGTAAAATTATTGTGAGAGGCTCAAGCATAATTTGAAAACTTATAGGCTTATTTTTGAGTTTTTTTTTAGATTTTTAGGAAGAGGTTTAGAGGTCGCGCAAATCAAGTCATTGTTAAGAATCGGGTTTTTCAAACTTGACTCATACCTTTGTCAATAAATACGTTGATTTAATTTTTGGACCAATATTTCTAAGGACAGTTTCCCAAACTTCATTTCTATATGCAAAAAGTTTAAGTTTCGGCAATATTTTTGTTCACTTCGATTCAACATATTAAGTATTTTTGTAATATTTTAACAAATTCTGTAAAACGGTTAATTACTCTTCAAATTTATATGGAAGTAATAAAAAATAGTGACGCGATTTGAAGAGGGATATGCTCTATACAACTAAAAACGAAAAATGGAATTTGGGATAACAGTTCCTTAGTTACATTATTTTTATAGTTTGTACCTTAAAAATACTTTTTTCGTTATAATTATTTTATATTTCCATAAATTTTTATAGTTGTGTTTTTAAGGTGATTTCTGCGAATTAATAAAACGTTATTTCATTTCAATTTAATCCCCCATTTAATTTAATTTTTCAAAAAATCGTCAGGGATTGAATAAATAATTTATATAGATCTGTGTATTTTTCCCTAAGAAATTGTCGTTTTACAATTTCACATCACAAAAATTTTTGAGTTATCTGACTGACGAATCAAATAGAAGATTTCTTTAAATATATAAAAGATTTAGTCAACGTACCGGTAAGATTGTTTTTATTTTATATTTTTGGTTAGAGCTTAAATGTGTTATTTTATTCAAAATAGATATGAATATTGTGAAAACAAGAAATGTGTGGCTTGTGGGAAAAATGACTAATGCCTTGATCCCTCTAAACCGCCGACAAAAATGCAAATTTTGCAAAGATTTTTTAATTTACATCTTATCCAAAAATATACTTTCACAAAAAGTGCCAGAATAATAGCAAAAAATGTTAAAGATATGTTGGAAACAAGTCAAGAGGTACGTAACATATCTCGTGAAATCTTAAAATTGCACTCGAATTGGATAGTTATAAATAAGAGTAAGAGTAGAAGAAACGAAATTGAGAAAAGAAAACGAGATAATTTCTTGGTTCGGATGATTCAATATATGAACCATCGGTCGAGAGTTCTGACGATTTAATGTATGAACTAACAAAAAAGCGGTCCAAAGAGAAGTTTCATCTTCCTCAAAAAACCAACAGCTTTGTGCGAGTCTTGACAGAACCCGAATTAATTGCCGTAAAGCTTCGTTAATAGTAAATTCCTGCTCAAATCCTAGCCAAAACATCGCAAATATTGCATGCTCAAAGAGTTCAATTGGGTGGGAACGTATAAAGCAGCGACAGACTATTGCAGATTCTATTAAAAAATCTTTTGATGCCTCCAGTTATATTACGGTACATTGGGATGGATGGCAATTCGGACCCCAAACTTCTAGTAGTAGCACTTCGATCGGGAAGGGGAGAAGATCAAACTAATGCAGCCTGTGAAATGCAGATACAACAAGCTCCAACACTGGCCGCCGAATCGGTGCATGTGCTTTACTTCGTCAAAAACTAAAAAAAGACCTTATATTTTTGGCATGCCGGCATCATATGTTGGAGCTGGACCACATCACCGCAAATAAAAATTTTCGCCACACTCCAGCAGAGTTGGGAGTCTATTAACAAATCCTGTATTTCCGACTGCATAAATCACAAAATTGTTGAAAAGATTATTCCGGCAACAATGTGCGAAGATTTATGCAATTTTATTAAAGGCCAACTTGAAAACACACAACCAAGAGAGGACTATAAAGAACTACTCCATCTGAGTCTTATCTTTTTGGGTGATAAATCTATGCCCTACCCCACAGTAAAAGCTCCAGGAGCTATCAATCGGGCTCGCTGGATTATGAAAATTATATATTCTTTGAAATCAAATCAACAATTGATGCATTGCTTGAATTTAGTTCATTTGTTTTAATAATATATTTAAAATATTGGTACCTCTGCCAGTGCCCTCGATACGCTCCTCTCAATGAGCTGAACCTATTAAAGGAATTGTATGGATATAAAATTTTTAATAAAGAAGTTGCACACGCCTCACTTAAAACTTTTCTAGGTCATCAGTGGTACTTAACTCCGAAATTGGCTGCCTTGGCGTTTTTTGATGAACGTATCGACACCAAAACTTTTCATTTAATGACAAAAAAACTTGCAGCTACTCAATGCAACGACTATCTAGTAACAAATGTTACTTTAACAGAAGAAAACTTAAGAAACAAAGAAATTTAACACTCTATTTCAAAAGCCAGTTGTTGAGCCAGTCTGAAATTAATAATAATAATAATAATAATAATAATAATAATAATAATAATAATAATAATAATAATAATAATAATAATAATAATAATAATAATAATAATAATAATAACAATAATAATAATAATAAATGAATTTAATAAAACTAAAATAAATAATACTAAAACTAATACTTAACTTACTTTTAAGTTTTTGTTGATTTGCTGAATTATGTAAAAAGCAACTGTTATGCTGAAAAAAAATGAAGCATCAGTATACATAATAAATATATTTACTTGCAAAGTAATTTCAAATTGAAACGGTCGTGTTTTTTTTCATAAAGAATAAACATTTTGGCGCCCGAGCAGGGACATTATGAAAAATAAAAAATATTAATAGTGATAAATTACTTCACTTTAAAACAAATTAAGTTTTATAATTTAATTAAAACTTAAATTAAAAAAAAAAATAAAATAAAATAAACAATAAGCAGTCTAACAAACAAAGAATTACAAAATGTTTTTTCTTAATAGTTTTTAAGAAAATTTAAATTAATTAAATTATAGTTTAAAACAAAATTAGGGCATTTGGTAAAAACTAGAACTCTTAGAAAAACCTCTTTATGAAAAAAAACACAACCGTTTCAATTTGAGATTACTTTGCAAGTAAATATATTTATTATGTATACTGATCAACAAAAACTTAGAAGTAAGGTAAGTATTAGTTTTAGTATTATTTATTTAAATTTTATTAAATTCATTTATTATTATTATTATTTTATTATTATTATTAATATCAGACTGGCTCAACATTCCGGCCCCATTGAAGGAGCTGATGTCTTCAATCATTACGTAGTGGAGCCAATTTACATATTGGGCGTTTAAATACTCCGTTTCTGGTCTTGACCTCCGCCACCCTGACCTTGCCGTCGTCTCCTTTGTGGACGTCAGCCAGTGCTGTGGCGGGCAATTGTCTTCTTGGATTACCACCACTTGACCGACCTTGAGACTAGGCATCTCCTCGCGCCACTTGCCATTGTCTTGAAGTCCCAGGATATAGTCGCGAGACCAAGCCTGCCAGAATGTCTGCTTGAGACCGCAAAGCAGACGCCACCGCTTCCATAATTTCGCCTCTTTGCCTGTCACGTCTTCTGCGGATTCTGGCGGCAGCGAACGCAGACCCTCGCCTATCAGTAGATGCGCAGGAGTTAGCGCTTCCCCGTCGTTGGGGTCTGGAGACAGCGGTGCGATTGGCCGAGCGATGCATTGCCCACGGCTCGCAGAAGTAGGAACTTCGCCTGCTTCACGGCTGCTTCCCACAGCCCTCCGAAGTGTGGCGCCCGAGGTGGTATGAAGCTGAACCTCACCCCGGACGACGCTGAGTATGATGATACGACCTGTTGAAGCCCATTCAGCACTCGGCTGGCTCCGACGAAGTTCGTCGCGTTGTCGCACCAAACTATTGTTGGCAGTCCTCTCCTGGCAGCGAACCTTTTAAAAGATAAAAAAAAAGAATCAGTAGACAGGTCAGACACTAATTCTAAATGAACTGCCTTAGAAGTGAACACACGAAAACCGCTATATACATTTTAATTGATGGTCTACCACGTATTCTCCATGACACGTTAACGGGACCATAGAAGTCTACGCCGACCGTTAAAAAGGGTCGGGTAGCTCTCACTCTACTAGTGGGTAAATTGCCCATTATTTGGGACATTAATTTTGGTTTATAACAGAAGCAATGAACACACCGGCGAACTATTCTGCTGCACTCTTCTTTCGCATTAATAAGCCATATATTCTGCCGTGAAAGAGCTACAAGTGCTTTTGTGCCAGCATGACAATTTTCAAAATGAAGATTCCGCAAATACAGTGTGACAAAGCTAGTTCTTTTCGGTAATAAAAGTGGGAACTTGGTATTATACTTCAAGTTTGCACTAAGCAATCTCCCACCTACCCTTAAAAGTGAAAATGTTCGTTTCACTTGTGTAAAAGTATGAACAAATGGTGTTAATCTTTGAATGTTTGATGGCAAGACAAGAGATTTTTTCAATTAAGAACTCTCCTCAGAAAAGTAATTATTCTGGATTATCTCTACAAGCCGAAAGAATGACCATTTCAACTCGATTGCGGTAGGTCTAGAGCCTAAGTACAAAAGAAGTTACTCGTAGTAGCTTTTTGTAAGACGAATAATTTCTATAAGATCCAATAGGCAATTATGTGGATCCTCTACTGCAATAAGTACATTCATTTTTCTTTCTTCCAACAATTCCTGGTTCTCTATTAACTCAAAGTGTTCGTTAACAGGCCAGTGGGAACTTTCGCTTAGTAAAAACGAAGGTCCCACAAACGAAATCGAATTTTTCAATTCTCCAACATCACATCCTCTTGAAACAATATCAGCTGGATTTTGCTTGGTGGGAACATGGCGCCACGAAACGTGGTCTGACCATTCTTGAATCTTAGCCACTCGATTTGAAACAAAAGTGGATAGCGAGGATGGACGCGTTTTAATCCAATGCAGTGTTATTTCTGAATTAGTCACGAAATTAACACACTCGATTTCAAAGCTCATCATTAACTTAATTCGATTCCACAACTTAGCTAATAGGTGTGCAGTACATAGTCAAGTCTCAGAATAGACTTGGTCTTAAGAGGAGCAACTTTAGATTTCGCCGTAAGTAGTCTCGAAACAATTCTGTTTGATTCGGAGCTTCGAATGTAGATGCAACAACCATATGCCCGAATTGAGGCATCAGCAAATCCGTGAATTTGAATTTTTGCTTTAGAAGTTGTACAAACGAATCTTGGGATTGTTATTGAATCAATTTCCAGTAAATTAGATTTGAAATTTTCCCATGAAGTATTTAGTCTCATGGGAATTGATTTATCCCAGTCAAGTTTTTGAATCCAAAGTTCTTGTAATAACATTTTGGATTTTGTTACTATAGGGCATACTAGTCCGAGAGGATCAAATAAACGCGAAGAAACTGACAATATGTTTCTTTTAGTAGCTTTTAGTTCTTGAAAATTATTTTCCAAACGAAACTTAAATGAATCGTTCTTCGGAATCTAATGTATGCCAAAAGCTTTTGCTGAATCGGAATCGCTATGCAATAGTTTTTCATTCTGTATTGAACTCATAAATTCAGGATGATTTGAAAACCATTTCGCAAGTTTAAAACCAGCTGAACTCAAAATTTCATTAACCTGGTTACGAATTATACTCAGGTCTTGGTAGCTATCAGCACCAGTTAATAAATCATCTACATAGAAATCACTGCGAACAACTTTTGAACCAATAGGTAAAGTCTCTTTGTACAAATCGCTTAAATGAATCAAACATCTGATCGCTAAAAATGGCGCTGACGCCGTGACGTATGTAACAGTGTTTAAACGAAACACTTTTAAGGAAAATCAGATGGACTTTCTCGCCAAAGGACTAATTGAAAATTTCGTCATTTTCGCCAATTAAAATTTGACGATACATCTTTTCAATATCTGCAGTGATTGCATATTTATGAAATCGAAAACGGATTAATGTAGAACATAATTCTTCTTGAATCGTCGGACCAACCGTTAGCAAATTGTTAAGCGATACATGCGAAGAAGTTCTACATGAAGCATCAAAAACTACTAGCAGTTTTGTAGTTGTACTCTGAGGTCGCGAAACACATTGATGTGGAATAAAATAGTGAGGAAAATCTGGCACATTATTCAAAAGTGACATATGACCTAAATCAAAATACTCTCTCATAAAGTCATGATACATCTGCCTCATGATGTCGTCTTTGGAAAGTCTTCGTTCCAAAGAGAGAAATCGCCTTTTGCCAGTTTCAAATGATAAACCAAGCAATTTTGTATCAGATTTGAAATGCAGTGAGACTTCAAATTGTCCTGTGAATTTCTAAATTTTTCCTCAAATTGTTGCTGTTCCTCAGAATATATTTTTGTTGACTCATTTGGAAGATCTTCTAATTCCCAGAATTTCCTGACTATTGAATCAATATTGCTCTCGTTTTCTACAACAGTACTTAAATGAAAAACGTTGTTATTGGTCGAGCCCTTTGATTGGTAGCAGATGGTTTTGATTTTGTACAATTTAATGATGTTTTGTAATTTTTCTTTTTAGAATTTTCAGTTTTATTAGTATTATTATTATTACTATTAAACCTCGGTCTTGAACTAGAAGATTCGTCAGTAGAAATATGCTGGTACCGTTTCTTCCAGGCGACTTCGCAGTCTGACCACAAAGGGAGCTTTTCGAAACCAAGCTGTTCTTCCCACTGTGATCTGGTCACTGGATCTACTTTTGACATCACTAAATGTATTAATATGGCATTCGTTATTTTCTTATCGTCACCTATTGACAACAGCGAATCGTAGATGGCAGAAACGGCATCAATCATGCTTCGCAAAGCAGAAGCCGAAGGTTTTGTGATCTCTGGCAAATCAAAAAGTTTTGCAATATTATCAAAAAATATTTGACACTTACTGTCGTAAACCTTTTTTAAGCTGGATAATGCTTTCGGATAATTTTCTTCTGAAATCTGAAAAGCTTTTACTGTACCTAAAGCTGAATCGGACAAGCATGATATTAAATGATTAAACTTTTCAATATCTGTCACCGTCGGATCATTGTGTACTAAGTTCTCAAATAAGCTCATAAAATTCTTATAATCAGAATATTTTCCATTAAATTTAGGGAGCTTCATATTTGGGAGTCTTGACTGATGTGTCTGTACACTGAAAGAAATTTCAGGCAAGTTTGGTCACCTATTTTTAGCCAGTAGACTCAAAAACATTGATTTTGTTATCACACAAATGTTCTCAAGCTCAGCTCTATCGTCATTATCGGGATCTAAATTATCAACCTCTGACGGAAGCTTCATTGCTTGGTCAATGTCTAAACGACATTCTAATTCTATAGGGTTAAAAGATATCGTCTTTTCCCTCATAAATTGCTGAATTCCAACTATATTTTGTACAACCTTTGCTTTCTTTGCCATTAATTTCTCCAAAGTTTCCGATCTGGAAGGAGAATCTTGATGTTTTCTAAGGCATTGTATAACTTCTACTTTATTTTATTCCTCAAAACAAATTTTAAAATTTACCAAATTAATTTATTGGCCGAATTATATTCCAAATTAGAAATTAAAAATGTTTTGTGACCACAAGAATTATAAAATATAAAATTACACGGTATTCGGATTATTTACAGTTTTTAGATCTATTTTTATTTTGCAAAAAATAGTAAATTTTGATCAGTATGTTCAAAAATTAAAAGTAATTTATTTAATTTTTGCCTAAAACCACTTCAAACAGCCTTTGGTATAATAAAAATATTTATCTTACCAAGTAAAACCGTTTATACTTTAATTTTCTAAGTATTATAAAATATAATCTGCTGGTGTGAACACGCAAGCAAATTTTCTTATAAAACTGTATGAAAATTAACTTTTCGATGCTAGTGTGAACGCACCACACTTTTATTAGCTGATAGTAAATAATAATACAATTGTATAGGAACACTCGGAATGAAACACTGATCCTAATAATTTAATAACAACGAATGTAAGAGTAAAAGAAAATGTAAATATAGAATTAATTAATTTATTTAAAATAAAAAGAATTAACACTCGGGAATAATTGCGTGGACTAGCTCGTGGTAATTGCTTACCAAAGGGTAGTTAGCTTAATAATGGGATATATAAATTATAACAGTATAGTATATCCCTTAGTAGTGTGCGTAAACAATTCGCTGTCAACCACTAATTAGAATATATAATGAATTGACTGAAAAACTCCCATTTATAGTTTCTTACTATAAATGGGAGCAAATAATTAGATGGACCAACTCGTTTACAATTTCATTAATGCTAATGATTTTGTTAGCATTGTCACTATTTTCACTAGCGGTAATTTAATGAAAAAGTTTGATCAATAATTAGTTAAATGGCTTTAAAGCCTAGCATCATCTAACGTTGCTCCTTTTCTTTGTACACTAAGTAAACGCCATAAAGCATAATAAAGCAATATTTTAAAGTAACATTTTTATCACAAAAATCAGGTGATATATGTACGTTTTAACATTAGGCACTATAAGAATATATTTTTGTTTTCGAGTAAGTAATTAGATTTGCTTTGACTTCAGCTAGATATCAGACATCAAGTTTTATTCCTATCTCATTTAAATTTAATAAATTAATAAAATTTTCGAAAATATATTCGAAAAGGTTTATTTTTTATGCATAATAATTTTTAAGGTTTTGCTATTATAATTTTATTTTTCATAAACGCAGTTATTTTTTCCGGTTTAATTCCATTCCATTACCATTATTAAAACAATTACAATTAAAATAAAATTATTAGCATGATATCGCTGTTATTTATTTCCTTTTTCATTATTTGAACTAATGCCAATTAAATTTTACTGGTAATGAAAAATTTATTTTTGCTAAAAATATTTAAATATGCATACATTATTCTTAAATTGAATTTTGGTAATTTTCGGTTGTATTTATTAAAAATAATTTGAAAACAAAAGGTATTATAAAACTAACTTAACATAAAAATATTTTTTAATTGATTTTAAATTATCAGCCTTTTCGTCTCTCTAAATATAGAATCATGCATTCATATATTTATTTAGTTATTGTTGTTGAACAATTCAGTTTTGTATATTCAACTTCAATAAAACATAATAAAACAATTAAAAAATATTCATCATGTTTAGAAACAATAGCCCAATTCACAATCTTGTGCAAATGGTCTTGCATCGTAGCATTTGCAAAATTATGTAGCATATTTTTAGTCTACACCAACAAAACATACAGCAATGAGTAAAATATGCTACAAAATTTTGCAAATGATGCAAGACCATTTGCACAAGATTGTTAATTGGGCTAATAATTTTATTTTTGTAATTTTAATAAAACAATGAATATGTACGTATGAATAGATATTGATTCGCAGCATACAAAAAGTACTTATGGTACAACCATCAATATCTGTTTATATCCGTATGTGCGAAACATAGGAGAACAGATATGTTACTCTCATTCTCTCTTTACTCATTCGCATCCATCAGACAAAGACAAAAGTATCATTTTAAGTACTTTTCAAGTATTTGAGGCTAAACATATGTGAATGAGTATCGTTACAGCTTCAACAACATACCGTACACAACATATTCATACCAATTTCAACTTAAATATGTACAAGTATTGACAGCTAATGAGTGTACACATACTCATACTTTATTGCACGAAGTACAAATAACTAGAATGTGTAGTTTCTGTATTACAAACGAGCGACATGTCTAGAAAATTTGTATATATATATATTACTAAAAAAATTGAGCGCATTGAATTTCAGTGTTATTCAAGCAATGTTACAACAGTATATAAATAGTGTTATAACATTATTTTAACAATAATTTTCAAACCATTATCTGCCACATTTTTTACCCCATTTCCTCTTGTACGGTTCATTATTCAAAGCGACGTGGAGATCGTGGACACCGTTGGAAGCCATTCCCATTGGTTGTTCATTTCCCAGAATATGCTGATTCTGGGTAAGCAGTGCAAAAATTTTACGAGCATCTGATTTTGCCTTTGAATACATACCTATGTATTTATTTATTCAAAAATTCTTTATATTGGTTTATTTTCTATTCTTTATTTATTTTTTGCTTATTTTCACTTTTATTTCTTTATTTTCAATTTTAAAACTTTGGGACTTTCGCGTTGTAAAATTTTTCACCATTAATATTTTATGTTTGACATTTAGAGTACATTACTGACTCCATTTGATGCCGACGTTGTTTTTCAGCAATGTTCTTTAGGTGGCAGTATTTCGTATGCAATCGCCGGAATTATGTATGTAATGTAAATATAATTCAATATAAATAAAAACAATTTTTTCACAACAGATAAAATATGTTTCAAACAAATTTGTTGCTTTTTAACAAACTTCAACCAGACTGGAAAGAGAATGTATTTCAAATGTTATTCAAGCTTGAATTCACACTGGAATTCCAACATTGGAATTCTCAAAAAATTTGTGCTTATTGAGTATGAAAGAATAGTGTTATGTATTTTTATGGTCTACTATTGTAGCTTATTTTTGATTATTGGTAAGTAGTGGAGTTCTCTGTAAATTCAAGCGAGGGTCATATGAATGGCTCATTAATAAAAATGTAAAAATGTGGTGTTATAAAAAGTAAGGATTAAGGGTAATAATTTGCTTATCTTTAACACTATAGGAATTATACCTATAGAAGGAATTTTTGATGTTTACTTATGAGTATCATAAAATAATTATTTTCATTTGGGTTTTTTTTTTTGTCCAATTGTTTTCTTGCTTTAAACTTGCATATATTATTTGTTGTTGTGTTTTTTTAAAGCAGTAGATGTGCTTTGCTTATAGCTTATAATTTAGGTATGGGATGTTTAGTAATGCATTTGTTATTGTTTTATTACTATCTTCATTATAGCTTGCCTTATTTTTTGTTGTAAACGGTAAATTTGTTTTACTTATGTTTTAGGTATGGGATGTTTATTTAGGAATTTGTTATTGTTATCTTCATTACAGCTTGTGTTATAGATTTACTTTGCTTATGGTATAGGTAGGGGATGTTTACTGGCGCATTTGTTATTGTTTTATTACTTTTAAAGTGAATTGATGGTAAAACACCAAATTATTGATACTAATAAAAAAAACTAAAATTAAATTTTCTTGTAAACATTAATCAAAAAAATTTCGATCGTTTTTACCTTTTCCTCATACATACATATCGCTCCTTTATTGCAACATAGTCATACCTCAAAAAAACTTGAACTTGGCAAAATGCGATTTAAGTTTTCAAGACATAAGTCCTATGATACAATTGCCGCAATAACTTCGGTTCAGCTTGGGATATAAAACGGAGCAGTTCTGCTTAAGTAACTACAAATTTTTAATTTTTTGAGATATGACTATGTTGCAATAAAGGAGCGATATGTATGTAAAATCAATGCAATGTTTAATATACCAGAACCGTAATATAAAATAAATAAATTATTGTAGGTATAAATATCAATTAATTTTTTAAACATATGAATTAATTGTTTTCATTTGCATTTAATAGGTAATGAAAATTTGCATTTAGTACCAATAATTTCCTGCTTTACCATTAATTAAGAAGTAATAAAACAATAACAAATGCACCAACAAACATCCTCTACCTTAATTATAAACAAAGCACATCTACTGTATTGAAAAACCACAACAACAAATAACACATGCAAATTTAAAGCAAGAAAACAATTGAAGAAACAAAAAACCCAAATCAAAATAATTATTATATGATACCCATAAGTAAACATCAAAAATTCCTTAATTAGGTATAATTGCAATAATGTTAAAGCTAAGCAATTTATTACCCTAAATCCTTACTTTTTATAACACCACTTATTGCACATTTTTATTAATGAGTCATTCATATAACCCTTGTTTAAATTTTCAAGGAACTCCACTACTTACCAATAATCAAAAACAAACTGCAACGGTAGACTTAAATTTTAACTAAAAACCCAATAATTATAACAATAATATATTTGGTCTATCGTAACATGCACTATTTTGCCGTCCGTACACGCAATTATTTTAATTTTTCCATGTACTTTTTTTCCAACCACGAAGTTATTTTAATTTTTCAAATGAACCACTGTTACTATCGAAAGGAGCACGAGCAAAAGAGCTGCTCTTTGGCTCAATGCGCAGAGCAAAAGAGCAAAAAATAAAATTGAATGAATTGTCAAAGAGCATAGCATGAAAAGAAGGAGCAAGCGCAATGCGCAAACACAATTGGATCCTTTCATCTGCTTGCTCTTTTGCGCATAGCTTGAAAAAGAGTGAGCATAGAAAAGAGCAGAAGACCAAAAGGGCGAGCCAATCTGAACCCTGAATAATGTGTGCTATGACCCAATAAGCAGAAATTTTTTGAGAATTCCAATGTTGGAATTCCAGTGTGAATTCAAGCTTGAATAACATTTGAAATCCATTTTCTTTCCAGTCTGTTTGAGGTTTGTTAAAAAGCAACAAATTTGTTTGAAGCATATTTTATCTGTTGTGAAAAAATTGTTTTTATTTATATTGAATTATATTTTCATTACATACATTATTCCGGCGTTCGAGCGCTATAGCTGAGGAGAAGAAGTAGGAGGAAAACATATATCTTTTGAAAGAAGAAGAGAGGGGAAAAAGAGATAATCAAGAAGAAGAGAAGCAAGAGCTTATATATTTTGGGAAGTAGAAATTTAAAGAAGAGGATGCAAAATCAAAACAAGGAAGAACAGAAGCAAAATTTTTAAGGAAAGAAAACGAATTGAGGTGATTGTGCTATATCCTGTATCGGTGGTGGTATGTTAGTTAAGTTGGTTTAATTATTTTAATTAATTTAAACTAAACTATTTTATTATAAATCTAATTTCATTTTGTAATATTTGGAGACGTGAATTTGATAAGAATTCATTTCATTTCGAATTTTTTCAAATTGACTTACTTTGTCTCGGAATAATTGATAAAACATTAATTAACTCACCCTGTCTTTATATCATAACATACATTGTAGTTTATTTTACATTATCCATTGTTTGTGGATTTTGTTTTGTTTGTAAGGCACTTTCCCGACAACGCAACATGGATAAAGAGACTATCTTGACATGGGGGGTGACTGAATTAAGACGGAAGTTAGAGGAATTTGGACTGGATACGACTGGAAGGAAAGATGACTTGAGGGAAAGATTGTTGGCACATTTTGAATTAGATTTTGTTGATGCCAACCACGATGCAGACGGCGTATCGGTGATGGAACAGGAACCCCGAAGAGAAGTACCCCGTGGAGATCTCTATACTTTAAAAGATGTAGAAGACAGTTTGAGTACATTTGATGGCACCTGCTCGTCAGATATTTCAAAATGGATCCAAGAATTTGAAGAAACTGCAACAATTGTTAATTGGACAGATCTTCAAATGTTTGTTTATGGTAAGCAATTACTAAAGGGTGCAGCTCGATTATTTATTAAAAGCCAAACTGGCATTAGAAATTGGAATTCACTCAAAACAAGTCTGGAAGAAGAGTTTGGCATAAATTTGTCAGCTGCTGAGGTACATCGTACTTTACGAAATCGGAAATTACGAAAGGAAGAAACATTACTCGAATACTTGTATGCTATTTTAAATATGGGCAAACACATCTGTTTGGATGAAGCCAGCGTAATAGATTATTTTATAAATGGTATCAATGATTCACATTTTAACAAAGCGGTACTTTATCCATCTAGAAATATTCGTGTTTTAAAGGAACAGATAAAGGTATATGATAAGATTCGGTTAAAATCAAGATCGTCATATAGAGGTGTAGAAAAGGAAGCTCCCAATAGTAATGCGGTTAATACTACAGTAAAGGGGCTTCCAAAGAAATGTTTTAAATGTGGAGATAATAATCATATTGCTGCAAATTGCGATAAAGATTACAAATGTTTTAAATGTGGTAGATTAGGCCATCGCTCTTTTGAATGTAAGAATATTCTTACTGGAAAATCTACTTCGAGAAACCAAAATCAGGCAAATATGGTAAGAGGTAGTTCAAGTTTGATTTTCAAAAAGATTGGAATCCGTGGAAGAAAGGTTGAAGCTTTGATAGACACCGGGTGTGACATATGCTTAATGCGATTGGATATGGCGATTACTTTAGGTGGTTTAAGTGTTGTTTATAACAAAATGAAATTGCACGGTATAGGTGAAAGTTTAATAGAAACTATGGGATATTTTGACACGCAGGTTGAAATTGATGGTGTTTTGTTTGACGTAACATTTCATATAGTTTCTGGAAAAGACGTTCTTCATTCCATTATGATCGGAAATAGTATTTTGATGAAAACTGAAGTAACTATAAAAAAAGGTGAAGCATATTTCAGGAAAATGGAGAAGAATAAACATGAGCAGACTCTTAGTTTAGTTGAAGAGGAAAATATTGAAAATGAAGATGAAAGAAACGGAAGTGGAATGTGTGGAATTCAAGGAAGTTATAGGAAGATATGTGCAAAAGAAGATAGCAGCTGGGAAAACCAAAATTTAAGAGGAAAACTTCAATTTAGCGATGAAACTCAAAGACATTTTATGCTGAAATGCCCGGAAAAGAATTATTTACAGAATTTTCTAAAATTTGTAGCAGTGTAGAAATATTTCAAGATACAAGGGATGTGGATTTATTACATTAGAATGTTAAAACCACGGATGAGGTGAAACAGTTGATCGAAAATTATAGACCTGAAAAAATACGTAAGTCGCTCGTGGAGATGAAAATAATATTGAAGGACGACATCCCAGTTTTCCAACGACCGAGACGTTTGACAAATTGCGACCAAGAGGTAGTTGATAGACAGGTAAAAGATTGGTTAGAGGAGGGTATTATTAGGAATAGTTATTCAGAGTACGCTTTACCAGTGGTGCTGGTATCGAAAAAAGATGGAAGTAAGAGATTGTGCTGTGATTATCGAAAATTGAATAACAAAATAGTACGCGATAATTTTCCCATGCCACGGATAGAGGAAGTCGTAGATAAACTTCAGTGCTAGAGTATATTAACGTCATATTTCAGGAAATTCATAAGGGATTATGCAATTATTGCGAAACCACTTTCTGATTTATTAAAGAAAAATATTTCATTTACATTAAATGAAGAGGTCTTAGCGGCATTCCAACAACTGAAAGACGAGCTCATTAAAGCTCCGATTTTGCATTTGTTTTCTATAAAAGCGGAGACAGAAGTTCATACAGACGCCAGTAAATATGGCTATGGTGCCATATTAATGCAAAAAGATTCAGAAGATCAGAAGATGCATCCCATACAGTACATGAGTCGTAAGACGAAGCCCTGTGAAGAAAAATACCACTCATATGAACTAGAAGTCTTAGCAGTGATTGAGGCTTTAAAGAAATGGCGCGTTTATTTATTAGGTATATCCTTTAAGATTGTCACAGATTGTAACGCTTTTAGGATGACGATGGAGAAGGCAGACGTTCCGCCTAGAGTGGCTAGATGGGCGATGTTTTTGCAAGAATTTTCATATGAAATAGAACACAGGCCAGCTAATAAAATGAGACATGTAGATGCATTAAGTCGAGGAAATTATCAAGATAGCTGATAGACAAGGTCATTTTGCTACAAAGAAAACACAAGATCTCGTAGAAAAGCAGTATTACATCTCAAACCTGACAAGAAAAGTAGAAAAAATAATTAAAAGCTGCGTAGAATGTATTATTGCAGAAACGAAAACTGGTAAGAGGGAGGGATTTTTAAATCCTATTGATAAGGATATGAGGCCTATGTTGACTTATCATCTAGATCATGTTGGATCTATGAAGGCTACAAGTAAAGCATATAATCATCTTCGCATTTACCAAATTCGTATGGCTCTATCCTACGAAATCGACCGATGCTAAATCAGTAGTAGATTGCATGGAAAAGCAAGCAACTATTTTTGGGAACCCGTCGAGAGTTATCACGGATCGGGGAACTGCTTTTACTGCAAAATTGTTTGAAGACTATTGTAAAGAACAGAACATTCAACATCTCGTTATAGCTACGGGTGTTCCCAGAGGTAATGGGCAGTTTTATCAATGCTTACGAAATTAAGTTACGAGAAACGAATAAATTGGTACAAGCATGTTCGACGGGTGCAGATGATTATAAATTCAACACCAACAAGAAGTACGCAGTATTCTCCTTTTACATTGCTTATGGGAACAGAAATGAAATTGTCAGATTATCCAGATCTTCGACGGATGATAGAGCAGGAGAACATAGATAGATTGGATACGGAACGAGATGAGCTGAGAGCGGAAGCACGGGAAAATATTTCAAAAATACAGGCTGAGAATTGTAGAACATTTAATAAGAATAGAAAACAGGAGACAGCGTATGAAGTAAACGATGTGGTGGCTATTAAGAGAACTCAATTCGAAAAGGCCTGAAATTGCAAGGCAAATTCCTAGGACCCTACAAGATAATAGAAAAGAGACCCCATGGCAGATACGATGTGCAAAAAATAGGGAATCAAGAAGGTCCTAACAGAACTAATACAATAGCAGAGAACATCAAACGATGGACTTCACAATTCGGGGCGAATTGAGAGTCAGGATTGCCGATTGTGGGGTTGAGGTAAAATGTACCAACAATAAACATACGAATGAATAAACAAGTATAAAATATAAATATACGTACATACATACTTTTTTTAAAAAAACTTATTGAATAAAGATAGTAAACTGGGACTATGTTGTTATACTTATATAAAAATTGAAAAAATATAAGGGACTTAGAATTGATGAGTTGCGGTGAAAGGAAGTGCCGTAGAAATAATTATTTTGTTTATTTTAATATATAATTGTAAATCTGGAGAATAAGAATGTACATGTATTTATTTCAATAAATGTCTACATAAATATAAAGGTATGTATTCAAAGGCAAAAGCAGATGCTCGTAAAATTTCTGCACTGCTTACCCAGAACCAGCATATTCTGGGAAATCAACAACCAATGGGAACGGCTTCCAACGATGTCCACGATCTCCACGTCGCTTTGAACGATGAACCGTCTGTCTCTGAGGACGCAATTATAAAAGAAGATGGTATATCTGATACTAAAATTAATTCTGTGGGAGACAGGGACTTAAAAATACAGCTGGCTGCATGGGCGATCCAACATAACATTGCGAATGCTGCAATAAACAGTTTACTGCAAATCCTTAACCAGCATCATAAGGATTTTCCATCGGATGCTCGAACTTTAAAGAGCACTCCGAAATGTCCCGATATTAAAGCAATGGGTTTGGGTGAGAAAAAGTATTATGGCCTTAAGGATTCGATGACAGATTTTTTGCTAAAAAACGGAATGGTGACTAAAACCTTAGCGCTGAACTTTAACATAGATGGCTTGCCCTTAGCAAAAAGTTCAAATAGGCAAATTTGGCCAATTTTATGTAACGTAAATGGTTACACTGATATATATACAGTTGCTGCGTTTTGTGCAGTAAAAAAACCATCGACTTCTGACATGCTTTTAAAACGATTTGTCGCAGAGTTGAATGAATTGCTATGCCAAGGACTTGAATTTCAAGCGACGCATTTCACAATATCGTGTAGATCAATTATCTGTGATGATCCAGCCCGAGCATTTGTGAAAGGGATCAAAGGACATACAGGGTATAGTAGTTGCCCTAAATGCATCCAAAGAGGTAGTTCATGCAATGGAAAAATGATTTTCAAATATAAAATTGAAGCGAAGCGAGCAGACCTTGAATTTCGATCAAGAGTCGATCCAGGTCATCACAACTATATGGCACAACTAGAAATAGAATTTTTTTATTTTTAAACTATAAACTATGTAAATAATAATATGTACCTATTTTTATAAAATGTTTTATTTTTACAAGAGGAAATGGGGTAAAAAATGTGGCAGATAATGGTTTGAAAATTATTGTTTAAATAATGTTATAACACTATTTATATACTGTTGTAACATTGCTTGAATAACACTGAAATTCCGTGCTTGAATTCAACGGTAAAAACAGGTTCGGTTCGACTTGAATTCCACTGCAATTCCATGTTTGACTTCAAGTGTAAAAACAGGTTCGGTTCAACTTGAATCACACTGTTATTCAAAGCTGGAATTAAACTGTAAAGGTACTGTTTTGTTCGACTGTAATTCAATGGTTAATTTTGCTGGATTCGCTATTGAAATCAACTGTGTTTCAACTGTAATTCAACACTGGAAATTGGAAATTGTGACTGGATTTCAAACGTAATTCCACTTGAATTCCAGCCAAAATGCTTATTGGGGTGTATTGAGTATATTCATACTTGTTTGATAGCAAATAAGTAGATGTAAGTGTTTTCTATATTACAAGTATGAGTATACTTAATACTCAAAAATATGAGTAAATAAGTACTTATTGTTATTCTCTGGCATCCATCCAATGAGAAATAGTATCAATATCAACTTATATCAGAAACACAAAAGTACTCATCTATACGCACTCATAAGAGTACACATGATATAAACAGATATGTCTGTGCACGTCTTTAGGCCCAACTATAATGTGCATAAGCTAGCTTTAGCTTATGTCAAAAATCCAACGAAAAGCCTGTCAAATGCTTAGGTAACTTATTAAAGAAATTTATGTGGCTATAATGTAGCTACATAAATTTAGTAACTTATTTGCCACAGTTGCACATTTATGTTTGATTCGTACTTTTGCCAAAAATAATTTCGATATAAATGAACAAAATTTTAAAACGAAAAGATTTTAAAGATGATATATTATATATTTAATAACATTTACATATTTTGGTTCATGTTCTAAGAAAAAGTTAAAAAAAAAATATTACAAGTTATTTTCTGTTTTGTGTTTGTGGCCAACCGTACTAAAAAATGCAACGATGTTCATCGCTTATATCGTATACATATGTGTGTATAAATACATATTTACTTTAAATATATTATATTTGTAAAAAATAAGCCATAAAGAAAAATGTTTTTTTCTACTTTTTATATTGAATTAAAAATTTCACAATTTAAGTCTTAGTTAAAGTTTTTCCTTATCAATGTATAACACAAAGCACAATCAGCTGTTTCCGTACGGAAAGTGCGATCAGTGTCGTACCGTACATAAAGAAATGAAATTTAACGAAACTTGACGAAAAGTTATCTTATGTATATTATAGTTTACCACATACAATTTAATGTATTTGCACAGTTATATAAGCTTGCATAAGTTGTGTTATGCACATTATAGTTGGGCCTTTTATTACGAACTTAAAACTAAGGTACTTGGCACACTTTTTTGTTGGTTTATTTTTATATTTGAAGTTGTTAGATGTCCTAACAAGCAGCTAATATACAAGTCTTGCTAATTGTATTGTAAAAGAAAGGCATTTTAAAAATTTTCTCTGAAGAAAAAATTGTTTTTGCCATATTTTCTTGTCAACTTTTCGCTACCTGTAAGGGGCATTTATGACTTTATCGTAAAAAAACCCTAGCACGCTAGAAAAATTTTAACTCTTAAAAAATCCACATATGTGTTAATAACAACCTCATAAAAACTAATTATTTCCATAAAAAAATCATTTTTCTGCTATTTGTTATTGGAACTGTTACCATTATTATTTTGTGTTTTACGTACAAACACATACAAATACTAATATAATTCTTAATACTCGTACCAAAAAAAGTGGATATGACTTTTAGAGTACACTTCCACTAAGAAAAAATATGAATTGTAAGATGGAATAAGGGCAATAATTCAAATTTCAGTTCATTTTTTACCATAAAATTATTTTTCTCTGAGTTTAAATTGTAAATGCAATAAGCGGTAATAATCTCCAAATGCTACATTTTATTATTTCGTTTGTATCATATTAAAAATAAGGTTCAAGGATTTCTTTTTTTTCTCTCGTGGTTGTCATGTTAATGGAAATTACCAAATATTATTTTTTAGCCTACGATTAACTGGTTATTGCCTAAAAAAAGTTAAAAAAATATTTTTTTATTTTCAGAAATCTAACTTTTCTCGTAAAAGTATTTTGAGCAGAAATTTTAAAAGTAGATTTTAGCACCACTGAAAACATTTGTTGTCATATAGTTTTACATATCAAAATAGAGCATGCTCTTAATAAAAAACTTACACATGTTATAAAATATAGCAAATATACATACTTATGAGCAGTGTTTCGAAAAACTACTATTAGCAGTCATATTTTACTAACCAGTTCAACCTTTTTTTAGCTTCATGCTGAAAATAAACAACTGAACTCAGTTTTCTATTGTATGCCATCTAAAAATAGTTTAAATGAGCTCACACAAAACTTAAAACTAACTGAATTCAGTCTACTATTTTCAGCAGCAAAACAAACACACAGCGACTGAGTTTGTAATTTAACAGTACGCAACTAAGAAGCCAGTTCGTGTGCGTTTAGTAGACGTAGTTATGTTTTTTAGTATCGTAACAAAACTGAAATGTGAATAGGGTGGTTAAACATAGTGGAAACTAAGCGTTCGTATAGAATTTTATGTTGAACAAATTAACGACTAATGTGTATGTACATACATGCATTGTTGCTTAGTGGTGTTAGTAGAAAAAACCTTTAATATATTTTTTTGGAATATTTGCATATTCAATTTCAGTTAAGCAATTGGCACGAAAATTATAAATTACCAACATTTTAATAAAAATATAAATAAAACAACTTTGAATGTGTTTGATGACGAATTTTTCTTAAAAAGATTTACATTTGGGTTTTATTTAACTACCTATTAATTAGAAAATATAATTCATTAACTTGTAGAAATTATGAATGGAATAAAAATATGAATGGGTTCATAGTTATTAAAAATATTTGACTGCATTCATTTCACCAAAAATTAATTCAAATCGAAATGCATGCTTATTGAATAAAAAATTGCTGAATGCATTTAGTTCGTAAGAAAAACTAAACGAGCTGCAAAGTTATAATAACCCCTAATAAAATAATCATATAACAAGTTACAATAACGGTTTTAAATTAATTGGGTTGATTCCGCCAGTATATATTAAATTGTTGTTATAATTTTCGATAATAACCGTCGTCACTGGCTGTGTACTTTGGATGTTCGGCGAGCGCTTTCGATGTGATAACATCATTTTCAAGCCACGAGTTTATTAAAACTGAAGAGATAGTGTTAAAAATAGATAGTGTTAAGAATAAAAGGTGGTGGATTTAGGTAATTTTTTTTTCCGTTTAAATAGTATTATGCAGGTAGATTCCTTGATATCTGTCTTGTTTATTGGGGTAAATAGTTAATATTTGGGTTTTTTATTATTGGATAGGTACGTGTGACCGTCTGTGGGTGTTTTTTGTTTGTAAGAATGTTTTAGTAATTTTAGTGGTGTAAAAATCGTGTCGGAGGTTGTGGTTACCTGTTCGTTAATAATGTCTCTGTTAAACGTTCGTGTTTTCTAAATTTCCATGTTTTCAAGAATGTCTAGTCTCCGTCCTTTTTTACTTGGGTGTAATACTGTCATACATTCATCTATTTCCTTCGGTTCGTGTCCATGTGTGTTAAGCTGTTTTGCGAAATTGGAGTCTTCCCTTTTCCTTTTGTATGATCGTATGTGTTCTGTAAACCTTGTTTTTAATGTTCGTCCAGTTTGTCCGATGTATGTATGGTTGCAAGTACAAGTAAGTCTGTATACTCCGCTGGTGCTAAATTTATCCGTTGTTTCTATTGATGTCTTGAGATTGTTACGTAGAGTGTTGCTCGTTTTTAATGTTGTGTGTAAACCTTCTTTTCGGAAAAGGTTGGTTAATCTATATATTTCTGGTCCTGTGTAAGTAAAGATGTGTCGTCGTGTTGTGTCGATTGCTTCCTTGTCTTCTTTCTTCTTGTTTTTGTTGTTGTATTGTCTGAGTAGTTTGTCGATGGTTGTGTGGTTGTAACCGTTATTTTTAGCTATAGTGTAAATTGTATCGAGTTCTTTGTTGTATTTATCTGGAGCGAGTGGGACTATTTTAAGTCTGTGAATCATGTGTCTAAACGCTGCGAGTTTATGTTGAGTAGGATGGTTTGAGGAGCTGTGGATAGTTGTGTCTGTCATGGTTGGTTTTCTATAAATGTCAAAGTTTAAGGTATCAATTCCTCGTATTATTGATATGTCAAGATAATGTAAAGTTCTGTTTTGCTCTTTTTCCATTGTGTATGTGATTTTGTTGTGTATTATGTTTAAGTCTATAAGAATTTGTTCGGCGTTGTCTCTTTCTAGGATGCATATAATGTCGTCTACGTATCTGTAGTAATGGGTTATTTTATGTTTTTCCATCAGTTTTTTGATGTGTAGTTGTTCTAAATGTTGCATGAAAATCTCTGTGAAGATTGCGGATGTTGGGTTTCCCATGCCGAGTCCATCAGGTAGTTTATAGAAGTTATTGTTGAATCTAAAGTAGTTTTTTTTTTTTTTTTTTTTTTTTTTTTTTTTTTTTAGTTTTAGTTTTGTTTTAATATCGTCTTTGCAATATCCATTATTTCGTTGATATATTGATTGTCGTATAAGTTGGAAAGTGTGTTACGTAGGATGGTCAAAGTTTCGTGTGTGGGTATTGGTGTATATAGATACTTTATGTCGAAGGAAACGAGTCTCGTATTATCAGTGATTTTGATGTCCTTTCATGTAAGTTGTGTAAAAACGTGGGAAATAAATGGTAGTCAAGCTAAGGTACTATTAACTAGACTCACTAACAAGACACTACAACTACACAAGACAATAGCAAACATACGATTCAACAAACAATGTCTTAAAAACAACATTACTCCACGTTACATAACTATTAACCTTACGAACCAAACGTACGCTTCCCAACGCGCAAAGCGTGTAGCCCAACTGGCATGGATAAAGACTGAGATACGCACACTTTACATTAAAAAAGACAAACTCAATAAGGAAACTTATCATCTTCACTTAAAAGTAACAGACTTGTTAACAAGACAAAATCTTTACCATTTATTTCCCACGTTTTTACACAACTTACATGAAAGGATACAAAATCAGATGGCTGACAAATACAAGCGGATGGAAAGAAAATTTACAAAACTCACAAAACAGACTGAAAAACGTAACAACTCAGAATTTTACCCACGAGTGAAAAACCTGACAAACATAGAATTCAGCGACAATGAAACAAAACTAATAGAGAAGCGACTAAAACATAATCTACCTTTTGACAAAATAGAAAAAACGATTGAATCCCAAATCGTAGACGCCGAAGCTACTGTTACATACTTACCAACTGACCGACAAGAACACATGAGACACAAGATAGCCGATGTACTTGTAAAAACAATAAGAGAACACACTTCATCTAAAACTAATCCTGACGAACAAAAAACTACTAGACAGATAAAAGCAAAACTTCGGAATAATAATCTATTACTTACTGAAGCAGACAAGGGGAACACAACTGTAATAATGCACAAGAAAGACTATATAGAGAAAACACAACAATTCATTCAACAAGCAAAATGCACAAAAATCAAGAATGACCCAACCGATTCATTTCAAAAAGAAATACGAAGCCTACTAAAACGCTGCAAAACGTTTACTGACGGAAAGTTATACATATTCATGAACATGAACCCAGGACCCCCTACACTCAGAGCACAACCCAAAATTCATAAAGAAAATATTCCAATCAGACCTGTAGTAAATTACAAACCTGCGCCTGCATACAACTTGGCCAAACACCTAACCACATTCTTAAAAGAGAAAATAAATTTGCAGAACACATACATGTTACGAAATACACAAGACCTCATAAATAAAATTAAGGACATCAAAATCACTGATAATACGAGACTCGTTTCCTTCGACATAAAGTATCTATATACATCAATACCCACACACGAAACGTTGACCATCCTACGTAACACACTTTCCAACTTATACGACAATCAATATATCAACGAAATAATGGATATTGCAAAGACGATATTAAAACAAAACTACTTTAGATTCAACAATAACTTCTATAAACTACCTGATGGACTCGGCATGGGAAACCCAACATCCGCAATCTTCACAGAGATTTTCATGCAACATTTAGAACAACTACACATCAAAAGACTAATGGAAAAACATAAAATAACCCATTACTACAGATACGTAGACGACATTATATGCATCCTAGAAAGAGACAACGCCGAACAAATTCTTATAGACTTAAACATAATACACAACAAAATCACATACACAATGGAAAAAGAGCAAAACAGAACTTTACATTATCTTGACATATCAATAATACGAGCAATTGATACCTTAAACTTTGACATTTATAGAAAACCAACCATGACAGACACAACTATCCACAGCTCCTCAAACCATCCTACTCAACATAAACTCGCAGCGTTTAGACACATGATTCACAGACTTAAAATAGTCCCACTCGCTCCAGATAAATACCACAAAGAACTCGATACAATTTACACTATAGCTAAAAATAACGGTTACAACCACACAACCATCGACAAACTACTCAGACAATACAACAATAAAAACAAGAAGAAAGAAGACAAGGAAACAATCGACACAACACGACGACACATCTTTACTTACACAGGACCAGAAATATATAGATTAACCAACCTTTTTTGAAAAGAAGGTTTACACACAACATTAAAAACGAGCAACACTCTACGTAACAATCTCAAGACATCAATAGAAACAACGGATAAATTTAGCACCAGCGGAGTATACAGACTTACTTGTACTTGCAACCATACATACATCGGACAAACTGGACGAACATTAAAAACAAGGTTTACAGAACACATACGATCATACAAAAGGAAAAGGGAAGACTCCAATTTCGCAAAACACCTTAACACACATGGACACGAACCGAAGGAAATAGATGAATGTATGACAGTATTACACCCAAGTAAAAAAGGACGGAGACTAGACATTCTTGAAAACATGGAAATTTAGAAAACACGAACGTTTAACAGAGACATTATTAACGAACAGGTAAACACAACCTCCGACACGATTTTTACACCACTAAAATTACTAAAACATTCTTACAAACGAAAAACACCCACAGACGGTCACACTTACCTATCCAATAATAAAAAACCCAAATATTAACTATTTACCCCAATAAACAAGACAGATATCAGGGAATCTACCTGCATAATACTATTTAAACAAAAAAAAAATTACCTAAATCCACCACCTTTTATTCTTAACACTATCTATTTTTAACACTATCTCTTCAGTTTTAATAAACTCGTGGCTTGAAAATGATGTTATCACATCGAAAGCGCTCGCCGAACATCCAAAGTACACAGCCAGTGACGACGGTTATTACCGAAAATTATAACAAGTTACAATAACCCCTAATAAAATAATCATAAAGCACTACATTTCTATCCATAAGATTTTATTTTATTACGTACACTAAAACAAATACAATAAGTACAGAATTAAATGTTTACAAAAAAAAAAAAAATTATAAATTTAAAAATGTTAAAAGCAACCAAACATTCATACTTAATAAATATACTTACATTCAAATTTCCCTTTAATCGTTCCCATTAAAAAAAATGTAAACACGCATATTTGTCCACAACACTGTGTACAAACATGCATGCATAAACACTTTTAACTATTTAACTTTTAACTATTTTAATTATTCGTTTCCCAGAATACTTGTTTGCATTTTCAATATATTTTGGGAGACCAATAACTCTTAATTAGATCAATATGAACTTCTTTGGAATTATTGCACTTTCTTTTGTAAACGATTGATTTCCCAATAGTTCATAAGAATTATCAGTAAGCATTTTTGTAACTACATTTAAGTATTTAAGACTAAGAATTTTAAACAATAATATATATGAGACAGAACACATTTACAATGAATAGACACATTTATTTCTCCCAAAAATAAATTTAAATTTTCACGATTTTATTAAGAAAGTACCCATTGAAAGAGAAAGGAAACAACAATATATTTAAAACGTACATATAATTCTGGGAATTTTTATAGGCCTTTTGCTATTTAAAAATTTTTTGCTGTTGTGTGTATTAATTGTCCTCTGTCCTTTTTTAGGAAGCTGCAGCCTTAAAAATAATTAATATATAAACACAATAACAACAATATAAAACTAATCTACCTGTTGTTAACAAAATCTGAAAATTGAAAGGTTTCTGTTAGTTTTTTGCACATTTATTACATGTGGTTTTTTTATAATAAATACTGATAATTGATATACTTTAAGGGACTAAGATCTTACATATGTATGTTATAAACTTTACTCGTGTAAATTGTGTATCAGTGGCGGTTTCTTTATAACAGGCACATATTCTTTTAATTCAAATTATTTTTTATAACTGCAAACAAAATTTGCCAAAGAGAAACATAGACATCTTTGAATTATACGGGTGTAAAAATCCCAAACAAATTCTACCCAAGTAAGTTATTTACTGAGTTTTAGGTTCCGAGTTGAAAACAAATTCATGTAAACAAAAACTAACTTTAAGTTCAATTTTTAATCCGCATGTAAGTAAGTTGAGTAGAATTACTCTAATTGTGCAGTACCATTTTAATTTTTAAACAATTAAGAAAAAATAGCCAGAAAATTTTTAAACGATTTAAAAAATAACCAGAAAGTCTATTCTTTTTAGAATCAAACTGTCATACAAACAATAAAAAATTAATGTATTTTCTATTTATACCTACTACACAACAACGACAAATTTTTTTGTTGAAAAAAAAAAACTGTGTACAAGTACACAATTAAACTTTTAAGCGAGAACCTCCACACAGATTTTCAGTTGTGTTGCGTTACTAAAAACATAACTACGTCTGCTAAACGCACACGAACTGGCTTTTAAGTTGAGTATTGTTTTTTGCAAACTCCAAAATCACCCGTTGTGTGTTCGTTTTGCTGCTGAAAATAGTAGACTGAATTCAATTGGTTTTTAGTTGTGTGTGTGCTCAGTTTAACTATTTTAAGCAGTCAAATTATTGAAAATAAACTCTAAAACCATTTCAGTTGAGTTGCAAGTCAAAAAAATTTTTGGTGGTGCTAAATTTTAAACCCTGCTTATGAGTGTTGTCATAATCAGTACGTCTCCGCAAAGTACGAAAGTTGGTCAGCTTTTAAATTTTAATGTACGTTGAATACTTTGACAGCCATCAATTGCTTCTTTTTCTTCTTCTTCTTTGTTGTCTTTTAACTCTTACTGTGTTTCAATTCTACTCTTTTTTTTTGCAGATGCATAAAAAGCAGTATTACCGTTTGGTTACATTATTTTTAACTTTTGAAAATTTTGTTGTATTGTAAAATTTTTTTATATTAGGCAAAATTTTCGTAACTTTTGGTGCAAACATGAAATTAAGTAATATTACTGAAAGAGTACTTGTTTCATTATTTGAGATAAGAATCTCTCTTGACATATCAATTCGATTTCAAATGCAAATGCAAACAAAATCCCATATAAAAAATTAGTTTGAAATAAACAAAAAATAAAATGGCTGGAATTTTACTCTGTTCAGTTCGTGATAAATCATAAAATGTTTCTTGCTTAATGCTTAAAAACAGCAAAATGTTTCTGGCAACAATTCTTTCCAACTGTGAAATAAACCTAAAACTGAACATTCTGTTCCAACTTGCGAAAATTGTTAGCAACTTCAGTTATTCCGCTTGAAAAATTTGACAACCGTACCAATATCTCGATTTAGAAGAAAGTTGTCTTTTGATTTCCTTCAGGAAGTGAGGGATTATATTGCAGAAAATTGTCACTAATTTTATTTTCAAGTTTAAAGCAAATAAGTCTCAAATTTGTTTTTAATAACAGTATTTTAAAATAACCCAGCAAAAAGGTAATCTAGTGTAGAGTTAAGCATTTTTGGAGGAAGTATTTCCCAACTAGATTGCCAACCTAATGATTTTAACGAGGCATGAGCACTGTTGCCAGAAGTGCAGATTTATCTGCATTTTGCAGATTTTAGCCTCTCAAATGGCCAATAACCAGATTGAAGATTTTTTGCCTAAAATCGAAGATTTTTTGTCTAAAATCGAAGATTTTTTAAAATCTGTGTAACAACTTCTACTACTTTGGCTAAACGTCCGCATACATTTGTAAAATTATTTTTCTTCCTAAAAAAGGTTTTTAAAAACTGAAAAAACATAACTTAAATTAAAATCGATTTTCATTCATTTATAATATACACAGTTCAGCTCCTAATTTTCATAAAAAAATAAATTATTATTATTATTATTTATTTATTAGTAACATAATGCAATTACGACTACTAATTTGATAGAAAAGAAGAGTACTAGCTGCTATGGCTTTCGACTCCGTTATTTAATCATGATTAAATTTTGTTAATCATATCTATTTTTAACATGTATTTATAAATAAGTTTGATATTTCTATTAGATATGTTTGTTAGAAGATTAGTTGGTGGATTAGATCCGAAGATGTTTGACCGGATAGTGTTGTAGCAAGCACATTCGTCAAGGATGTGGACAACATCTAGGTTCTTGTTACACGCAGTGCAGTGTGGAGGAATTGTTTTTTCAATGAGATGTTTATGGGAAAATTTGCAGTGCCTCAATCTCAGGCGAATGTACGTGTTAGTTTCTTTTTTTGATACTGTTTTTGGGTAGGTTGGTGTTTCCCCTAGTGGGTTAAAGGTTTTGTACCTGTGTTGATAAGTTGACCATTGTTGGGTGTTTTGCTTCTTAAGATAATTATCGATAACGTTACGTATATCTCGTACTTCCCATGTTGGGTATTTTATTAGCGGTCTTCTTCTGGCGTTTTGAGCGGCTTGATCAGCTTTCTCGTTACCAGGTATACCAACATGAGATGGTACCCACATTAACTTGATTTTATTGGGGTGTTGTATGAGTAGGTTTCGAGTCTTGATTAAAAGATCCGAGTCATAAGAGGGATTTAGTAAGGCTTTAATGGACGAGAGGCTATCTGTGTACACAATCGATTTTTTTTCTGATTTAGATGCAAATTTAATTGCAGCATGTAGTGCAAAAGCTTCTGCAGTAAAATTTGAGCAATAGTTGTCAATTAAACCGTTGAGTATAATTACACCGTTGTCATCGACTAAAGCAAATGTGGTGACTTCGTGTGTTTTCGAGCCGTCCGTGTACAGAAGAGTAAAATATCGACGTAGCTGGTTTGCCATGTTATAAAAAATTTGTTGAAAAACGTTAGCAGGAGTTGAGTGTTTTGGCAATTCTGTTAATGTCAGAATGAAGGAAGTTTTATCTAAGAGCCATGGGGGTTCAGTTGGCTGTTTTATTAAAACTGGTTGAATATTTATATCTAGGCATCGTAAGAGACTTAAAGATTTGATGATTGTAGATGAAGGTTTAGGTATCTTAACACGATTTATGGTCTTCATGACTTCTTTGTAAATGATTTGATTACGGCAAATAAATAATTTTGGTAGCAATTTTAATGTAAGTTGAATAGTTCGATTTTTTATAGATGGCAACCCGGATTCTGCGAGGATATTCCTGATAGGGGTAGTTCTAAAGGCCGCGATACTGCGTCTTATTGCGGCTTCAATTAGTTTTATGTGTGAGGCTGCGCACCATCCGTAGATTGGAAGAGCGTAGTCAATTTTAGATAGTAAAACGGAGCGGGTTATGTTTATCATAGTAGATATGTGTATCATAAAGTTTTTTGATGTAAGGTATTTTATAATGTTTAACCTTGAGTTAAGATTTTTTCTTAATGTTATGCATTGATCCTTAAAAGTGAACCTCTTATCAAAGACAACGCCAAGTATGCGAAGTTTATCCACTATCTTTATTGGTTTATTATCGTATTGAATGTTAAAGCCATTACAGTTGTGTTTTATGCAGTACACTGCACTTTTCAATTGATAATTTTGCACCTGACATTAGGCTCCAGTCATCTATTTTTTTTAAGGTTTCAGAGAATATTTCTTGAACTTTATTATTGTCTTTAATTTTTGTAAATATTATGGCATCGTCAGCGTAAATGGCATGCTCTATATGGTTAACGCTCGATAGAATATTGCTAAGTTGATTGAAACCAATGAGAAACAGGACTACTGATAACGGAGATCCTTGGGGTATACCATTGTGAAGAGGTAGAGAACTAGAAAAGGTATTGTTGGCTTTAACTATGATTTTTCGATTATACATGAAGTTTTTAACAAAGGAATAGATATGTTTACCAACTTTCCAGTCTTTAAGTTGTTGCAGTATGACATGTGAGCCAACTCTGTCGAAAGCTCTTTCGAAGTCCGTCGATAGTACGCTTATGTGATTTTTTGTAGATAGATTTTTGGCTATAAAATGCTGCAAATAGATGAGGACGTCATCTGTACTCTGTTTTTTCATGAAAGCGACTTGATTAGAAGAAATAAAATTGTTTATTTTAAGAAACCACATTAGGCGACGGGAAATTATTTTTTCTAAAATTTTTCTAATGCATGACAAAAGGGATATTGGTCTATATCCTAACACTGTGTTGCGTTTATTATTCGATTTGGGTATGGGAATAACCACTGCAGTTTTCCATATTTGAAGGTAACTATTCGAAGAAAAAATTTTGTTAAATAAGGAAAGCACATGTTTCTTAGTTGATGGGGAGAGGTTTTTTAACATATCGTATGAGATACGATCACGGCCTGGTGTTTTTCCTTTTGATGAATTCAGGGCGTTTTCTAGTTCGATGAAGTTTAGTGGTGTTTCAATTTTTTGGGCATATTTATTGCAGTTTTGCAACTGATAACTCGAGTGTAGTATAATTGTTTTACTTTCTTGAAACTTTGGGGGGAAATTAATGTCTTCCGAATTATCAGACCAGTGTTTGGCAAAAAAATTGGCTATATCAATGGGAGAAGTAATTGTATTTAATCCGGACTGCAAGTGATTAATATTGTTTGCGCGCTTGCCACCTGAAATGCGCATTATGTCACTCCAAATTCGTTTAGATGATGACTTAGGACTAATATTGGATGTAAATTTTTGCAGGCAAATTGCTTTACTCTCCCTAACCGCCCTCCTGAACATGGCGTTGTGTTTTTTAAATAGGATTAGATTACTATCTGTTCTGAAGCGTTTAAAGTTGCGCCACATAGCTTGTTTTTTGTTACGTAAATACTCCAAATTTGGATTCCACCACACAAAACGGGGACTGTATATTTTTCCTTTTGTTTGTGGTATACTTATATTTGCCGCAAATCTTATGCTCTTTGTTATGGTCGCCGCAATTTGATTAATATTACGGGAAATCTTTGCTTTATCTAAATGTTCATCACACTGTTTTCGAAACAATGGCCAATTTGCAAAATCAGTTTTAAATTTAGGCATAAATTTTGTTTTTGTGCTAAAAGAGTTTTTGCGGGTGTTTATTACAATTGGGTAGTGGTCACTACCATGTAAATTAGTGAGAGTTTTCCATGTGCAAATGGAAGCTATTTGTGAGGAACACATTGTGATGTCAACGTTGGTAAAGGTATTGTGAGTCGAAAAGTGAGTAGGGGACCCGTCGTTAAGGAGGATTAAATCTTCATTCAAAATGAACTCTTCGATTATTTTGCCACTATTGTTGGACTTTGTGGAGCCCCACAGGGTACTCCACGAGTTAAGATCTCCAGTTAGAATAAAAGGAGAGTCGCTCTGACTAATTATATTTTTAAGGTTTTGTTGTGAAAAGCTTTGTTGAGGAGGTATATAGGCACATATTACAGTGAGCTTGAAGCCGATGTTAATTTCAACAGATATAGAAGATAATGTATAATCAGCGTAAACAGGCTTGTGGGGGATTGATTTTTTTACTAGAATTCCTATTTCTTGTTTGGATGTGGTGTTTTCAGCTAAATTATGAAAGAAACCGTTATATTGATTTGGGAAATAAATGTTGCTATATTGGTAAGGTAGGTGTGTTTCTTGGATACTAACAATGTCTGGATTATGGTCCCGTAATAAAAGTTGAAGTTCGTGATAGTTATTTTTGTAACCATTAATGTTCCACTGGAGAATTTTTAAATCCATGTTGGAAATAGAGTATAGATTAAGCGTCTTCTAAAAACATTATTTCGTCTTCTGAATCGGGTTGATGAGTTGTAGCTTTTGGCAGTAAAAGATTTTTGTTAAAACTCAAATTTAGAGTTTCATATGTATTACTTTGAGTATTTTTTGTTTGATCATTTGCAATATTTTTTGCTTTCGATCTTGTTAGTATTGTATTGCTGTTTGTTGTTGTTTTAGGGGCTTTAGGATCTTGTGTAGTTGGTTTTATTTGTGTAACAACTGAATTGTTGTTATTTTTGTTTAATTCTATTTTTTTGTTGGTTTGTAAGATTGTTGATGGTGTGTTATCTGTGTTAATAATTTTTTGTTTTGTAGTTGTTTTCTGTGTCTCAGTACAGATAACTGCTTTAGTATTAAGATTTGTAACTGTTTTATTTTTTAAGTTGTTGGCGACATCAGAGAATGTCATGGTTAGGGGTGTTGTTGTTTGTTGATTTTGGTATTTTTCTTTTGATGCTTTAAGAGAACATTTTTCCTTTGTTTTAATTTTTAATATTTCTTTTTGCTGTTTGAAAAGTTTACATTCCATTGATTTCGATGGATGTTCTTCGGAACAGTTTACACAAAAAGTACGCGTGCAGGCAGTCGGTTGGTGCGGTGGTAATGCACAATTTTCACATAATGGTTCATTTTTACACCATTTTTTTGTGTGGCCTAGGAGATGGCAATTTTTACAGCGCATGGGATTCGGGTAGTATGGTCTGATTTTTACACGATGCCATGAGATATCTAGTTTCTCTGGTGTTGAATATCTGTCGAAAGTTAGGAGAAGAACGCCGCAAGGGAAAAGTTTATCTTCTGAGTTTTTCTTTTGGTATTTATAAACATCAACAACGCCTTGCGAGCTGAGTTCACTTACAATTTCGGGCTCCGGAACCTTGTTAAGGTAGGGCGCGTAAATAGTACCTTTGGATAGATTTAAATTATTGTGATATTCGCATTTGATGTTGCAAATCCCTGGGAGGTATTTGGTTGCAATTAATTTTTCTGCAGATATTTTGTTGCTAGTTAGTATGAGAAGATTGCCATCCCTAAGTTCAGAAACGGAGATAATATCTGAACAAATTAATTTTAAAGACTTATAAACTGAAAAGCAAGAATAATCTTGAAGTGTTTTTTCACTGTTGATAGCAGATATCACTACATATTTTGGATCTGATTTATTTATTTCAGGAAGTTCAGGAAATATTTCAGTATTGTTCTGAATTTTTCCTTTCTTTTTCGAGCGGGGGCCGTCCGCTAAAAGAGAAAAGCGGTTGTCCCCCAAAATGGGCGGACCGGGCATATTAAAAGAACCAGTAGCTAGAATTTACACGACACTATTTGTACGAATATTTTTTATGTTTACTGTACGTTTTTTTATATAAAAAAAAACTAAGAGAAAAAAAAATATTAACACCACTTAGTCAAAGAGTCAACCGTATTTCGCAAAGGTTAGTCGAAGACTGTGAAAAAGAAATTAAAAAATTACCTTTCAAATAAAAAATTCTTTATGCATGACAGTTCGAATCTGCCTAGATTTTCAAACCTGTTTTTTTTTGCTTGGTAAAAGTAGACTAATGCTTTTAGCTTACACAAATTAATTGCTAAATATTTTATCGACGATGAGTTTGACTATAAAGAGAACGTTGTTGGATTTGCAGCAGATGGAGCTGCTGTCGTGACAGGCTGCCCAATTTAAAAAAAATTCATTATAAAATGACATCACTGTTATTATGTTCGTCGTATGCATAACTCAAATTTTTATCTGCTGTGGAGACGCCAGCTAGAGATGTATGAACCAATTTGATAAAATATGAATTTTATTAGATAATGCAAAAAGATTTCACACCCATCTTAAACGCGTTGGCTTTCCTAGAGTCGGGTGTAAGTCGCTTATTTGAATTATATGAGTGCTTAAAAATTTATTATTCATTTACTGTTAATATCAATCAAATCGACAATGCTAAATTCACAATAAATAACCCTAAAATACTAATGAAATATATTTATCTTTTAAAAGGACATTCATGGTATTATTAATAATATTAATAAATTGTCTGATATTCATGAACACAACTAAAAATTTTAATTAATTTTTATATAAAGTGTAAATCATTCATAATAATTGTTTTATTCTGTAAGCAAATACAATTCTTTTTAAGTAATAAATATTCGGATATATTGTATACAAATAAATTAAAAAATGCATTTGAAGATTTATTGAAGATATTTGAAATAAGGTGCAGATTTTGCAGATTTTTTTTGCGAAATAATGTTAGATTTCGCAGATTTTACACATTAAATTTCTGGCAACACTGGGCATGAGACTTTTATAATCAATTACTGAGAATCGATAACATTAATAATTGTAGGAATTAATGAGAACCATTAGAACGTACATATGTCAAGGTTTTCTCTTGTAACATAAAGAACTAGTTCCATTACTACATTCTTTTTTGGGAACTAATGTAATGTGTTTTGTAAGCGAGTAACAAAATATGGCAATCACAAAAGTAAGTCATAATGTGGCAGGTACTTTTTAAGATAATGCCTAATTTTTTGTTGGGAATTAGTGTAGTAAATTCTATCGAAGCTCAATCTTTCAAAGAAAAATGTAAAACGGATTTTTAAAAAAATCTAACTAATTTTATTGAACAGCGCGAGCATGCATTTTTGCATACCGAAATATAAGTACTGAGGTCTTAATTTAAATCCTCATGAGTTTTAATTTGTTTTTATTTTCGTTTTTGTGCAATAAATGAATTTGTTGCTTTGTTATTTTCCCTGATATATGGCATAAAACTTTTTACTATATTTTACATAAATTGCATTAGATTCCTATTTATTTAAGGAAAATTGAATATCCCTCAGCGAAGTACTCATTGTGCCAACCTCATCCGTCGCACAGAGGAGTATTTGACCCAAAAAGCTGGCCAAAATTATTAAGCGTGGTTTTTGTTTTAAAAGTTTAACTTTTTTGATAGTTTTAGCTTTAGTTTGATAAAAAAAAGGTAGTGGCAGATTATTATTGGGTTAGTGTTATTTTTGACACCCCCCACCCACCAACCACCCACCCAACCACTATTTAGAATTTTTTTTTTTTTTTCATTTTGAAGAGAATTTATTTTTATATATTTGTTGTGTATTTTTAGAAAAATTATTTATTATTACGTATGCCGTTCTCCCCCTCGCATTCCGCCAAAATTTGATTTGCAACTGTACTTTATTCTAAGAGCAAATCAAATTAAAATTAGATAGTCTAACTATTGTAGTTGTGTAAATACAGGGAAATAAAACATAGCTTTTTATGCATGTTACAATGTCTCCCTTCTCAAACTTATAATATATCCAACATTAAATATTTATAAAAATTGGTCTCGCAGCTTGGCTTCGTATAAGGAATAGAGAACCAAATAAGCAAAAACATGTTCACTTCTAATATTTATTTTATATTATTAAATACAATGGATATAATATTTATTTTATATTATTAAATACAATGGATATACTTTTTTGTTGGCGGTGTATAAAATTTCATATTGGTTTTTCGTGAGCTCAGCATTTATAAACAATGCTAAAGCACCCTCCGCTGAAAACTTATTAACTGTGTTGACTTCGGAAGTTGTTAACGGTCGCTTGTAAATTTTTGCTTTTCTTGGAGATCGTGTTATATCCATTATTAATTTAGCCGCATCTGGCTCATTGATTCAGTAAATGTAATCTCCTCTGTTGTTAATTGCTGACGAATTTCTTCTCTTTCACTTGCTTCATTAAATAATTTTTTTGGTCGCCCTGAAGATGAACTGCCAAATACTGGTATTGTCACAGTTCCTTCCAGCCATTTAGCATACGTGCTTAAAAATCGGTCCTCTTTTCGTTGTGCTAAACCCCAATATCTTTTGAAACAATTTTTTAAATTTATAACACACTGCATTACTGCTTGTATATCCCCATCTCCCTGGCATTCTGAAATCGCACACAATTTACTAGCTAAAAACTGCAACTTCTCGTCAATGATTCTAGCATTAGATTCCTGTACTATTTGGAATAGCTCAAATCTTGTGTAACTTTTTCCATGTTATCTCTCAAAGTTGCAAAACTCTTATAATAAGAATTTTGCGCAATAAGCCATATACGTATATTTTTCAAAGTGCATTTTTCCGTTAATTAGTTAATAACCTGATACTTGGGTGCATTTTTTATATACCTGCACCGTTTTTAAATGTAATTTTGATTTGTTACCCTTTTAAATTAGGTATGTTTATAGCTAACTATATTTTCAGGAGAAATAAAGTGTCCTGAAGACGATGAAGTATTACATAGACCGCTGGTAAACAAAAACATTTTAATAGGTGTGTATGCGTGGGTTGACTTACAGTTAGAAAATTTGAATTTATAAAGTAAGAACTGAATTCTAAGAAATTCCTCTTTAAAGGCAGGTAATCCATCATGTTGGTAGTTGTTAAAAGTGATTAAATAATATTTCACATTAATAATTCGAAAAACACAAAAGTTTATGACGACAATAAAGTATAAGAAAAAGTGCCTTATGAGCAAAAATAGAAAAAAGGTAAAATTTTCAAAAAATCACCAAAAATAATGGCGCAAACTTTTTTTCTTTTTTCTTAAATTAGAGATTTCATATTTTATTGTGGTATATAACATTATTTGTACAACAGCTACCTTCACTTTCAAAAAGCTTTTCCTTTTTTGTTTTTGGTAAGAATTAATATATTTAAATACATAGTTTTTTTTATAGTTAAAATTTTAAAAATAAATATTTAAGATAAATTTTTCTTTTTAAATATTGAAAATAGCTGCTGATGAAATCTTTCAGGCAAAAAAAAAAAATCAATGTAATACCTCTATTCATTTAGCCATAAAAAAATATCATATAAATATCTTGAAATCGAAAAAATTCAATAAAAACGCATGCAATTTTCTTCACTTTAGTGACTTTAACAGCGTCCCACAACTACAAATCTTAACTAACACTCTTTAAATTGCACGATATGATGTAGAATTTTGTTCTCTATCGATCTGCGTAATTTTTTCTTAGGATTTCATCAAATTAATTTTTGCCTTTTTGGCCAGCTTTTTGGGTCAAATACTCCTCTGTGCGTCGTTACTTTGACTTCAGCTCAATACGTCAAAGTACAACGTATGAGGGATTCTATGTGCCCGTCCTTAAGGATACGCTCATTTAAAAATAAATTAGGAAATGTGCGCGGTCTTCGCTGAGTCGTCGATCATTCGTACTCTAAGTTTAAAAACATAAAAAGGTTCACTGCCATCAAAGTTCGAAGTGTTTATTTTGCTCGTGTGCGCAGATATAACTCTCACTGGTCGCGCTAGAATCTTAATATCAGACTTCAGACTTTAGTATCTCGATTACCTCTGCTATAAGCCTTTCCCCGATCGCTTTGTATTCTTTCAAACCCTCTGATTGTGTCCTTCAATTTTCTTCATTTGATTGTTTTCTTCAATTTTCTCCTTTCTGATACCAGTTGTTACGTTTACTCAATTAATAAATGCTTAGTTTAATGAGTCCTTGTATTGCAAATTAATAACACACCACATATAGAGCTTTAATTAGATAACTTTACCCATTTCAGTAACAGATTAAAACTCGCATCTGATATAAAATTTCTTTATTTGATATATTTTTTTAAGTTTAGAATGTGCTTTTTATATTTTTAGTCTTTTCCTTTCGATCCTTTTTTTAAGATCTCAAATATAGGTGTAACGTATAATGAATTAGAACCAAGGATTAAATGAGTCGTGTTTTACGTATAAATTAAACTAAACGATTTTTTATACCCTTTACCACAAAAAGTGGAAAAAGAATACATCTTAGTTTGCCATTCCGTGTGTAATTTCTACAATATCCATTTCCGACCCCATAAAGTGTATTTATTCTGACATCTTATGCATAGCGAAGTCGATTGAGCGATGTCCGTGTGCCCGTCCGTGTTAGTATCGATTTTACAAATAAAAGTTGCTATTGGAAATCAGAATGATCGATTCATGTTCTTCGAGGCAGGAGGCAAAACTCTAATTCTAACTTTTATGTTTTTTGGAACAATAAAGCAACTCATATCAAAAAAATAAATGTCTTTGAGGAGATCTTTATGAAAATACTAAATGAATAGAAATTATTTTGGCTTAAGTTCATTTATTTTTAATTTCTAAAAATCTTTTTTAGAAAGAAAATTTATTTTATAAATGTTTGCGGACGTTTTCCAAAGAAAACAAGAAAAATTAGACGCTAGCAGAATGAAATGCTGCACTTTGTGGACCGCTACTACCTTCATAAGCATTCTTCGCATCTATCTACCTTAGTTGTGCAATTTATAAACATCATCTATTTAAGCAACTAACTTTGTAAATAAGAATACGAGATATATTCATATTAATTTGGTTAGACGAAATTCTTTTACTGTTCTCTCTGTATTTCGTCTTGTACATTTGTTTTTGCTTTGTTTCAATCACCGATTTAACACGAATGCAAATTTTGTTTTTAACCATTCTTAAGGTACGGTCACATATGACAAACATTTGCCTAAAATTTGTTTGCTCTTGTTTGGCCTAAATTTTTTCAAAACAATACAAAATTTGGTTTGTGGTCACACTACGCACATTTATTTGCCTATTTATATTTGTTGAAACAGCTATGAAGCAATGTCAAATAAAATACAGGCAAACATGTTTTATGTGCGGTCACATTTAAAATAATATTTGCATTAAAAATATATTCGATCAAACCGAAAAAAAACATATTTTTTTTTTGCTCACAAACTGCTGCGCATGGGATGTCTTCACTGCCATTCAATTTCTTCGGGATTATTTCAAAGTTATTGCAAAAAAAACGTGTAAAATATTATTAAATGCTAATTACAAATGATGAAAAATAGTTGCTACTCTTAAATATTTAATTGCAGTACAATATACATAAGTGCAAAACAAACAAACAATAACCATTTGTAGTCGGAGCAAAAATATACAACTGTCGAAAAATTTTTTCCATCTAGGCAGACTCTGGGCGCATCTTTTTAAAAGTCCCAAATGAAGTTTTTATTCTCTTCCTATAATATACTTTTCCTATACCTTGTACGAGAAATGAAATCCCAGTTTTTAATATAAAAATAAAATATCCACCGCTGATAGCCATAAACTATAAAAGTTGGTCAAATAATGGGGGCTAATATTATATTTATGCACCCGCATGTATTATTTATAGAGATTCCATTAAAATAACTATTACTCATAATTCATGTGTTTATAATGAATAACTCCCATGTATGAAAGTTCCAAATAAAAAAAGCCAAGCACCAATATAAAATTTTTCATATTCTATGCTATAAAGAAGCTCCAAAAGGTGTTCTAAGGAAGAAGCACAATAAGAGGATGAAGCTAAATAGGAATTAGATTCCACTTCTTAACAATAAATTTTAATATTCATTCATTACATTTTTTTGATTAAAATTTCTAAAAACTTTTAATTTATTTCATATATTTTTCAAACTACAGCTGTTTATTTGTTTACTTGATATAAGTGTAGACAAATAATATGTTGAAATAAAAAGTCGCTTAAATTAAAAAGCCAATTCCACAAAGAATTAAACTACAAAATTTTTATTGGGATACAAAGTTCTACAATTTTTAAGAAATTTTAATGTTTCAGATTTCGGGAAATAGGGGAAAAACTCGAATATATTTATATTAAAAAAAATCTGTTTACATTAATTGCAAAAATAATCTTTCAGCTTAGTACTTATAGAACATATATCTTTTGATTGCAAATCGAAACTTATGCATTAACAGTTTAAGTGCTTGAAATGGATATTCACTAATGACTCTTAGCTCTATTCCTACGCTTCGAGTAGGGCGGAAGAATTATTTTGGTTTTGTTCTGCACATAGCCGACTTTTTTCGTCTCTTTAAGCAGTTAAAATGCGTGGGCACTGTGCAAATCTTAATTAAAGTTTAATTTATGTTGGTTAAATTTAAGCGTGTTTAATTCTTGTTTAATATAAATTAATCGATATTGATTCTTAAAGTGAAAGCATGTTGCTTGTTGTCATATAAAACTTCATTTAAAAGTTATATATAAGCTTTTTAAAACAAAATGCATCTCAATCTTATCATAGGTTTATGTGCAGATATATAACAGTATATAATACAACTTTAATTTAACGGCAACGCAAATTTTCAAGTATATAATTTCTTGCGACGGATGTGGCGGTCCAGAAAATGCTGCATTTCATTCTGCTAGCGTCTAATTTTTCTTGTTTTCTTTGGAAAACGTCCGCATACATTTGTAAATAATTTTTCTTTCTAAAAATGTTTAGAAAATTAATTAAAAAGAACCAAAAAGCCGAAAATAAAGTAAAATTTCATTAATTTATAAAATCGATGGTTCGCATCCTGGTCAGGGTAAAAATTAAAAATTGAAATCAAAAATTTTTGACAGCAATAACTATAGAATGGCATACAAAACACACTATACATTAGAAAGACTACTTAGTAAAACTAAAGATAAAATACCGAATCTAGAATTATCAAATTTAGTCTATAAAATTCCTTGTAGCGGAAAAGACAACGAGATTTGCAACAAAGTATATATAGGAACAACAAAAAATAAACTAAAAACTAGAATTGCTGGTCATAAATCTGATCAAAGATATAGAAATATTAATTCACAAAAAACTGCATTATCATCTCATTGTGCTAGATTAAATCACTATCCTAATTTTGAAAATGTTTCAGTAATAAACACAGAAAATAATTGTAAACGGTGGTATATGTTAGAAATGTTACATATAATTAATACACCAATAGCACACAGAATTAATTTTAAGGCAGACACAGATAATGTAGCTCAAATTTACAGACACTTGATAAATGAGAAATAATATTAGGGTTTTCACACCGGCCTTGTTAATTCGATAGTCGTTATTCGATAGTTTTTTACGTGTATTTTGTTTTTGTAAAATTAACAAATTATCGAACTGCCGAGTAACAAAGTACCAGTCTGGCAGGCTTGGTTATTTTCTTGTTACTCGGTAACAAAAAACAACATCTGTGTTTATTTGTGTTTATACTCCCATTACTGCAAAAAAGGAAAATTTTTGCAAAAGTAAGTAATTTTTCTATTTTTTTTAACAAAATTGTTGCATTCGCTTTGATTATTAACTAATTTGTTGAGAGTTGATTCTGTAAGGCGTTATAATGATGTTACTGAGGGGGTATGCTGAATCTCCGGCAACCCATTCCTGTCCGGAAAAGAATCTTGGCTGATGTTTGTAAAGCGAACAATTTTTAAATATTTTTGCATCGTGAGTAGAGCCACTGTAGCCAACGACAACATCGTGAATTTTGCGCTTGTAGTCGCAAACCATTTGAGCTCTAATTGCATAAACATGATTTCTGGAAAGAACGCCTCAGGATTTTTTATTGGCGCTTCGGCGAGCTTTATTTCAGTGCCATCCACGTAACCTACGCAGAATGGTAGCTCGTGGAATGTTTCCCGCACTATTTCAGAGCGCTCAGTGGGATCCGGCCAATATATATATAAATGAAGTTGCTTTAAAAATGCCTTGAATACTCTGCGAGTAATTTTAGTCAACGTTTCTCCGTCACCAATCCCAAAAGTTGACGCAATTTTTCGGATGGAGGCACTTTCTCCAGAGGAGCCTAATCGGTATAGAACAACAGCTAACTGTATATCGACGGGTAATTGCTTGCCACTACATTTCGCAAAAACGTCGTCGTTTTCTATAAGGGACAATAAGTGAGCAAATTGAGTTCGGTCCACACGTAGCATTTGACGGAACCGATTATCATCCATTGTAGTTAAAATATCGTCGCACCACTGAATAGATTTTGGAATAATATTTTCCACACCTCTTCGACATGTAAGTACAATGAGCAAGTCATCATATAGCTCGTCAATGGTATCCTCCACCAAATCTTCATCATCACTAAATACATCTTAAAAGAATTATAAAATTAGTTCCATGTCTTTCTGATTACCTATTTTAAATACTTACCAGTAATAAATTTTATTTCCTCCAAAGAATTTTCAATAAAATTTTTTACTATTTTTGTTTTTGCACTTTCTCGAGGCATTTTTGCTTTTTAATAAATTTAAATCATCTGTTTTGTAGCAAAAGTTACCGCACTACTGAGATAGAACAAAAAGTGTGTTCACAGTAAATTGTTTCAACAAATTACCAACTAACAAATTACCGGATTAACAGACTCGGTGTGAATACCCCTATTGTACTTTATTTTTTGTTACAAAAATTTTTTATATGACAAAATAATTTTATGTTTTTTGTTTTATGTTAGTTAGAAAAAAATTTTTTTAACTTTTTTGTTGTTGCTTTTTTGTGTTCAAATAAATATTTCTTTGTCCTGATGAAGCTACACAAGGGAGTAGCGAAATATTGAAAAAATAAAAATAAAAGACCTTGTGCTTGAATAATAAATTAAAAAATAAATAATTAAAAAGGTCAAATAAAAAACTATATTAATATAAAATAAAATGTTTGATAGACACCGGTTCTTCTACAACTATATTGAACAAAGACATACTGCCACAATATAAACGTATAAAACTAAAAAACCCATTAATATTTAAAACATTAAACGGACAGACAGACGAAAAATATGAAATTATTACAGAGGTGCCTAAGGAATTTAAGGATAATAATTTAATGAGTTGGAAATTGACTAATTTTAAGAACAGACAATTTGATGGCTTAATAGGACAAAATATTTTGAAAATTTTAAACGCAAATATAAATATAGGCGAAGGATTCATTGAGATTAATAATAATAAGATAAAATTTTGCAATGCTTACCCATACCAATACGAAGATACTCACATGTTGGAAGGTACTAAGGTTAGCTATGGGATGGATAAACTTTTCATAGAAGATATGAACACCGAGGAGAATAGGAAGTTAAGAATTTTACTAGACTAAAATAGAGACTTGTTTTTTTAAGAAGGTATGCTATTAAGTCACACTTATGAAATCCAACATGAGATAATTACAAATACGAACAATCCTGTATATTCCAAAATATACAGATACCCTCAAGTACATGAAAAGGAAATAAATAAACAGATGAAGGAAATGCTTCAACAGAATATCATAAGAGAAAGCAATTCTCCTTATAATTCGCCAATATGGATAGTTCCGAAAAAGGCGGACTATTCAGGGAAAAGGATATGGCGGATAGTTGTCGACTATCGCAAATTGAATGAAATAACAATTGACGATAAATTCCCATTACCGAATATCGAAAGCATATTGGACTAACTTGGGAAGTCGCAATATTTCACCACCCTCGACTTAGCGAAGGGTTTCCACCAAATCAAAATAAGAAATGAAGATATAAAGAAGACGGCGTTTTCAACTCCATTGGGTCATTATGAATTCGTTCGAATGCTTTTTGGATTGAAAAACGCCCCGTCAACATTTCAACGTTTAATGTATTCGGTCTTAAGTAACTTTATCAATAAAATTTGTGTCGTATATTTAGATGTCATACTCATATTCAGCACAAGTCTGGAGGAACATATAATAAATATTCAAAGAGTCTTCAATGTTTTTCGGGAACATAACTTAAAGATTCAGGTAGATAAATGCAAATTCTTTGCTAGGGAAACGGAGTATTTAGGGCACATACTAACGACGGATGGTATTAAACCAAACCAGTTAAAAGTAGAAAGCATTCAGAAGCTTAAGCTTCCGGAGACACAAAAGCAAATAAAATCTTTCCTTGGAGCTACAGGTTATTACAGAAAATTCATTAAGGATTACGCAAAAATTGCACATAATATGACAAAATATGTAAGGAAAAATACAAAGGTAAATAGGAATGACCCTCAATATATTGACGCATTTAAAAAACTGAAAAGACAATTAATTAACCCTCCTATACTTAAATACCCGGATTTTGCTAAGAAGTTTAAACTGGTTACAGATGCCAGTGACTACGCAATAAGAGCTGTGCTTATGCAAGGAGATCATCCGATCAGCTATGCAAGCAGGACCCTTAATGAACACGAAAAAAAAATACGCCACTGTTGAAAAAGAATTATTAGCCATTGTTTGGGCAGTAAAATATTACAGACCGTACACTTATGGAAGATTATTTGACCTCGCAACAGACCACCAACCCTTAGTTTGGCTTTATTCAAAACACAAAGGAAAAGATATAAATCCAAGGCTTCAGAGACGGCTTATGGAGCTAGGTGAATACAAAATAGACATGAACCGTATTAAAGGAAAAGCAAATAAAATAGCCGATTTTTTGAGCAGAATTGACGGTGATACAGGTGAAATTAATGTAATAAAAATGATGAAATAAATGATAATTCTAGCACTGCTGCTACAATCCATTCACAAGAAGAACAATTAAATGACCGTTTTCCGATTTTAGAAACAGTAGTTAACAGGTTTTCAACTCAAGTAATTTTAACAGAACATAAAGTAAAAGAATTTGAAATAATTAATGGACAAAGAAAAATTTTTATAAGTAAAAACGACATTGACAGTAATTTTATGACAGATATTTTTAAAAGATTTTTAAAGAGTGGAACAGTAGGCATCTTTTCTGAATTACCTGATGAAATATATAATAAAGTTCAACTTAAGCTTATTGAACTTTTCGTTAGTACTATAAAGTTTATAAAATGCAGTTATCATGCAAAAGATATGAATAACGAAGACGACACTTATAAACAAATCGCAAAATATCACAAATTAGAAACTGGACACGGCGGTATAACGGAAAACTATTAAGGCCTAAAGAAGAAAATTTATTTTAAGAATCTGAAAACTTTAGTTCACAAATATATAAATAACTGCGATACTTGTAACAAATCTAAATATGATCGCAATCCAGTTAAACCAAAATTTTTTATTACGGAAACACCGTCTGACATTAATGAAATAATACACATAGATGTTTATACTATTAAAAAACATAGTTTTGTGACTTTTATTGACAAATTTTCCAAACATGCAGGTGCAATATATTTAGAAGACAGGAATAGTAGCACAATAGTAGAAAAATTAAGACAATTTTTATCCACAAGAAGCAAACCTACAAAAATAATTACAGACAATGAATTCAACTGAACGAACGTTAAGGAATTTCTTAGACAAGAAGGAATTAATGTACACTTCACGAAACTCAACAACCACACTGGAAATGCCGATGTAGAAAGACTACATAGCACAATATCAGAAAAGTTTAGGACCCTTGAATCTGAAAAATCGATCTTATAAACACAAGAACGAGTGTTTAAATGTATAGAATGGTATAACAAATCCATTCATTCATTAATTAGAGAAAAACCAATTGATGTTGTAGAAAGAAAAGCAGATAAGAGAAAAATAGAACAGATAATAAAACAAGCCAAACAACGAAAAATAGACAAACGCAATGAAAAAAGGGAAACTTACAACAGAACAGATAACGAGGGGCATGTTAAAAACTATAAAACATTGAGACAGAAATATGAACCTAGATATAGAAAACTAAAATTAGACAATATACACCCAACAAATATTAAACGAAAGAATAAATTTTCAGAACAATTGGATAACACTCGCTATACTACTGATAAAAATACCCACAACACTAGCATCCCTGACGGTTCAACCCATTAACGACGAGAACGGATTTGTAGAGATTAAACTTGATGATGTAAATCTAATAAATACTTATAACAAAATTATACACATAATTGACGTAGAGAACATAATCGACATTATAAACACTTTGGGGAAAGAATTAACACAATTTAAACTTACTAAAAACAGACTACTTCTTGAACACGAATGGCAAAGAATTAAGGTAAAGCCAAAAACGCTTCTGCCTAATAGGAAGAAACGTGGTTTAATTAACTTAATAGGTTCAGGATTAAAATGGATAGCAGGAACAATGAGCGACGATGACCGAATCGAAATCGAAGAACACCTTTAAACACTAGACATAAATAGTCATAACGCAATTCAAAATACAAACAAAAACATATACATAAACTACCACTTTAATCAAACACTAAATACTTTAAAGACAGCATTAGAAGTGGACAGAAAAACTATATTAGAAAAATTTAACATTATTAGAAAAAATGTGGATGAAGAACTTGACGAAATAAACTACGTTGGTACATTATTGAAACTTAAAATACTATCAGACAACATAGAACACATCCAAAATAATATAGCATCAGCAAAGTTAAACATAATGACCAGTAACATTTTAACAGATAAGGAAATCAACGACTTCAACATAGATTTTTATGAACTTCAATATATGCAATTAAGTGCTGCACAATATAAAGATAATTATATACTTTTTATTATTAAATTTCCAAAGGAAACAATAAAAGTTAAGAGATCATTAATTACACCAATAACGAACAACTGATTTAAACAAATAAATTTTGAACCACAAGAAGTTTATTATAATGAAATGGCTTACAAGTATGAACAAGATCCTAACATAAACAATATCAAAAAGTCTAAATTGTGTATTTATAATAATAATTGTAAGAAAATAAAAAAGTATGATCAAGAGATAATAGAAATCGAATCTGGACTAGTTCTATTGAAAAATTTAATAAAAAGCACTGTAACAAGCAGTGTGATGAAAGAACAGTTTCAGTAAGTAAAAATTTTTTATTAACATTTCATGATTGTAACGTAAAAATAAATAATGAAACTTTTTCTAATTCAAATAAATCATACAAAGATAATTTTTTATACCTTCAAAAAATGAAATCCACTTTGATACTATAGAACCCACTTTTGATGAAATAGTTTTAAGTGAAATAAAATTGAAATTAAAGGTTCAATGGCCCAACTTTGGTCCACATAAAGTTGTGCAATTGATATTTAAGCACTTTTTACTTAATAATACATTAAAATATCAAATAACCAAAATTGCTGAAGAATATTGTTAAACATTTTTAGTAAGTAAGCATATTAATTAGATATAAGAACTTTCAATGTGTACTTTTAAGTTTAGTGTTAATCTTGATTTTAATAAATAAACAAGTGAAAAATAAAACTAAGTTTTTATTTTTTTTTTAATAACTTCCAAAGGCAAATATAACTCGCGTGTATTCTAATTTTGACATCTTGTATTCGATGGTCGGTGGGCATGATTGTGTTTATAGCATTATAGATGCTGTTCCAGTATCATTTTGATTGTTATGAAGTAAGCATGCCTTGCGTGCTTATAAATTATTTTTTTTTAGTTATTATTTGAACTATGAATATTATAAATGAATAGAAATTATTTTGGCTTTAGTTCATTTATTTTTAATTTCTAAAAATCTTTTTAGAAAGAAAATTTATTTTACAAATGTATGCGGACGTTTCACAAAGAAAACAAGAAAAATTAGCCAAAATAATTTCTATTCATTTATATATATCATTTATATATATATATTATATATATATATACATATATATATGTGGTACCAATTTTTTTTTTTTTTGTATTTTTTTAATTCTCTATCACCCCAATATTTGCTTTTTAAGTTTATTTAAAATGTTTGTGAGAAGTTTTCTGATGGGAAAGAAAGCGAAATGGCCTTCGTGACGTGCCTTTAGGCTAAATAATCTATACCGATCATTCAATAATTTAATTAGGATAAAAAATAGCTAGATATTTGCTATTTGATCTGCACTTTTAGCAATTCCCTCTAATTTTTTCATGTCATTTGGAACAATACATATATATGGCGATAAAGAACTAAAAAATTAGGTTGTGTTAGTTTTAAACATTATCTACTTAATTAACTAATCTTTATAATTATTTGGTTAGACGAAGTTCACACACAACCTAAAGCATTTCTTTGTCATTCTCTCTGTAATTCGTCTTGTACATTTGTTTTTGTACAAACCTTCGGTATGGGCACCAAGTTTAATTTTAATTTTCAGTAATTCATACTTGTTTACTTACAAAAGAAAAATTATTTACAAATGTATACAGACGTTTCCCAGACAGGAAACAGGAAAAATAAGACAACAGTCTAAACATTATAATAAAGTATCTATTAGTAGGTACGACGAAAATAAACTAAGAACTAGAATTGCTGGAAATACATCTGATCAAATATATAAAAATATTATTTTATTTGAGCTAGATCAAATCACTATCCCAATTTTGAAAATATTTTAGTAATAATAAGTAAGAGTACTATATTCGGCTATGCCGAATCTTTTATACCCTTCACCATAAACTGTTAATCAATAAAGTTTATGCACATCATGATTTTCAACAGATATCTCCCAATTATTTGCTTAATTGCTTAATTTGCTTAACTTGATAAAATAATAATGATGCCGTTTTAAAGATAAATGGGTTTATTGCTCACCCAACACAAGAAATAATTCTTATTTTATTATATCTAATATACAGAGCTTTCAAAACTAAAAAACACAGTAAGTATATGTAAAAAAATTTTAGACATAATGCAATTATGCACTGTGCTCGCTTGTATAACAGTAAGTTTTCACTTGCTTATTTCACTTCATATTTCTGCACGTGTTGAATTCTCAGTAGGCAAGTTTTACATATAAAAAAGTTTTTTTATTTAATTCGTGGTGAAAACAGCAAAACGAGCATTCTGTCAAAAATTTTCATAGATGTCCGTGAAATTATTACTAATCTTCATGCGCAGGGAAAATACTATCGCGAAACTGGTGTTGTTGTGCAGAGGCCCTATACTAGTGTAAGGAACGGCATTAAACATTATAAAAAACTAACAATTTAGAGCGTGAAAGAAGAATTGCCGCCCAAAAAAGTTTACACCACGCTAAAAAAGGATCATTGTTGCTACAGTCGCTTAAAATCCAAAGTTTTCGGCTGTAAAATTGTGCAAGGAAATGAAGCAAATCTTAAATGAAAACTTTAATCCGCTAACAAGAAGAAATCCACGGCACAGCGTTTGTTATCATGGAAGTGTTCCCCGTCGTAAGCCGTGTCTTTCGGATATCAACAAGAAAAAAAGATTAGAATTCGCAAAACTCCACATTAATTAGCCTCAAACCTTTTGGAATAGCGTGTTATTTAGCAATAAATCAAAGCTTTATATTTTTCGTTCAGATGGTTCACAAAAAATATAGCGAAAAGCAAACAAAGAGCTTCAAGAAAAAAATCTTATTAAGACTGTGAAGCACGGTGGCGGCAATGTTATGGTTTGGGGTTGCATGGTGGCATCTGGAGTGAGAAATCTTGTCTTTAGAAAAAAGAAAATACATTCCCAAGTGTTGCGAAGCTGTGCTTAGATGAGAAATTCTTGTTTCAACAAGATAATGACCTCAAACATTCTTCATATCTTGTGCAGGAATGGCTTATACACCACTGCAAGCAGTTAAAACATTCCCGAAATCGCCCAAAACAAATACTTTAGATTATATTTGGCACCTACAGGCGAAAAAGATACGGAACCATCACATTAGCTCCAAAGAATCACTTAAAGCAGCATTTCGCTTCGAGTGGGAAAACATTACTACTAATAAAACGTCTACCTAGTAAAAAGAATGAGTCGACGATGAGAAGCTAGTATCCAAGCTAAAGGAGGTTCAACCAAATACTATACATTGAAAAACCAAGAATAAACCTAACATTTTCACTTGTGTGCCTAAACTTTTTTTACATAAACTTGCTTTGTTTCTTAGTTTTATAGTTTTGTATAGTAGAAATAAAAATGTGTAATTTTGTTTTTTTAATGGCGAACAAAACCATCTATCTTTAAAACGGCATTGTTATTATTTTATCATGTTAAGCAGATCCAAAATTATTGAGGGATTGCTCCTGAAAATCATTATGTGCCTAAACTTTATTGATTCACTGTATGTAAATCTAGTTTAGTGAAGTATCTACAATCAAAAATGGAAATATTAAATGATAAGAAAAAAATAAGTACTACATATACATATATAATTGTACATAAAATGTCATCGGATCTTAATGGGTTAAGCATTTAAAAAAAATTTTGGTATTTCCTTAAAGATTTCTTAAAAGCTGTTAAATGATACCCATATTGATATTTTAAAAGTTCAGAGGTCCAAAACTCTGAAAATATGTGCGAGTGTTATTTTGTTCACTCGATGGTTTTTTCTTTTTTTTTATAATTTTGACATGAACCGATCTCGATCTCTAAGGATATGGACCGATCTGGATGATTTTTAACAGCACCTCTTTCGACATTATGTCTAATCGAATGGCGTATTTAACTTTCTATAGCTGATCTAGTGCTTTGGCAAACTTGATTCCAACGCCAACACGGAAGGACATAATTCAATCGACTCTGCTATCGATAAGAGCTCAGAATATATATAAGGGTTCGGAAATAGATTTTGTAGAAATTACAAACGAAATAACAAACTTACCCTCTTTTACTTTTCGTGCTGAAGGGTGTAAAACAGTGATGTTCATCCATTTAACACAGCTAATGAAGTTGTTGGAAGTTGGGTATTTTCTTATTCTCTTCGCGATTATAACAATCACAGTTATCCAAAAGACCAAAACGATATTTGAAATGTACCAAAATCTACTGTATATCTAACCTTTATTACACTATCTTTTAATTTAAATTTTGTTCCGTATTTACTGGTATTGCTTTTACAATTTCTAAAAAGCTATTTTTGTTTTATTTTCCAACAAAAAACTTAGGAAATTTTAGTGAACCTACAACATTTCTTACGAAAAAGATCCATACACTTTGCTTTGACAACCATAATTGCGAAAAAATGTACGTGCGAAAAAAATATCATTTAGTGGCTACTAGCTTTCGATGGAGTGGGACAATGTTGGCCGTTTTTAATTTTAAAGATTTTAGAGAGAACTGAGATTTGTTTTGTTGTTTTTTTTTTCTCTTTCTGACAGTGTTACCAAGGAAAGGCAATGAAAAAGTTACGATTTTTTATTTTTTCATTAAGTTACACTTTGAAATTTTCATTAAATTAATTGAAAATTAATGTCATTTATATAAAATATAGTAAAAAGCTGTATTCCATATTTCAGGGAAGTAAAAAAATATCATTTAGTGGCTTACAAGCTTTCGACAGAGTGGGCCTATGTCGGCCGTCTTCATATTTTAAAGATTTTAGAGAGAACTGAGATTTGGTTTGTTGTTTTTTGTTTTTTCTGTTTCTGACAGTGTTGCCAGGGAAAGACAGGAAAAAGTTACGATTTTTCATTCTTTCATTAAGTTACACTTTGAAATTTTCCCTAAATTAATGTAATTATAAATAACAATGCAACAAATTAATTTGCTGAACAAAAACAAACAAAAAAAATAAAAATTAAATAAAAAAAGAAAAACGTCTGAAAAAAAATTCACACCGATGATACTCATGAGGATTTAAATTAGGACTCAATACTTATATTTCTGTATTGGAAAGTGAATGCTCTCGCCATTCAATAAAATAAGTAAAAGTAGGATTTTTTTTAATAAATCCGTTTTACCTTTTTTTTGAAAGATTGAGTTTCGATAGAATTTACTACACTAATTATTTAAAAAAAAGGAACGCTGTTAATGATTAAACCTTGTTGGCTTAAAACTTCAACATAAAATTGCTGAAAAATTTTCTGCAATATAATCCGGCACCTCCTGGAGGAAATTCAAAAACAAATTTCTTTTAAATCGAGGTATTGGTTCTCAGGCGGAATAACTAAAGTTGCTGACAATTTTCGCAAGTTTGAACAGAATGCTTAGTTTTCCGCATTAGATGCAGCTCATATTATTTCACGGTTGGAAAGTATTTTTGCCAGACACATTTTGCTTTTTCAAAACATAAAGCAAGAAGTTCACAATGTTATTTTTTGTTTATTTTAAACTAATTTTTTATATGGGATGTTAATTGCGCTTGCTAATAACCTTTTTTTTTATTAAAATCTAAGACAGACTCTTACATCAAATAATGAAACAAGTATCTTTCGGGGATATTACTTTATCTCGTTTATGTACCAAAAGTTATGAAAATTCGGCCTAATATAGCAAAATTATACATGTTACGTGAAGCCTTCAAGAGTTACAAAAAATTTTAAAAATGTATAAAAACGGCAACACTGCTTTGCGAACAGCAATGCTATTAAAGCAGAATAAACGACATTATATGTTAGAAATGCTACAAATAATTAATACATTACCAGATTTATAGACATTAAGTAAATAGGAAATAGTATTAGTGTATCCTACATATATCAAGTACATGCTAAATCATGTATGTCAAAATTTGTTTACGTTTTGCGAGTGTGTGATCGCAAGCAAAATGTGTTGTGGAAAAACTGAATTTAAAAGTGATTTAAATAAGAACAAGTAAGAGAGCTATATTTAGCTATGACGAATCTTATATATCTTTTACCATATTTGTAAATCTACTTTAGTGAAGTAACTTCAATCAAAAAAGCAAATATTGAGGTGACAGAGAGTTGAAAAAAAACCTGAGTACAACATATACATACATATATCTGCGAAATTTTAACAAAACGTCTTCTCTCGAAATAAGACAATTTTCCAAGATTTTTATAGTACGTATAATTTCTTATCCGTCTTTTGCTCTAATCCCCGTATTTCTAATCGATCTTTAAGATTGTCCCCCAATTTTCTTTCAGATATGTAATTAACAATAATCTGAAAATTCATAAAAAAAAATTGATAACAATAATTTGACAAAACGGCTTGTCTTTATTTAGTTTTTACCAATTCCTTTTTTACAAAACGACTTCTTTCGAAAGTAGTTGTTTGAAAAACTGTCCACTTGGCTAGAACAGTTGGCCTCCGAAATTACGTGCCACAAAACGTAAGAAGAAGTTAATTAAAAAAAATCTTAAGTGATAAAAAGTTAAGTCTTATCTTAAAACAAGAGTTTCCTAAATCGAAAAAGGGAAAAAAGAAGCTGTTTATTTAAGAATAAATAAAAACTCGTGTAAATAAACCAAGATAAAAAAGTAGCGACTATGGCCGATTTCGAAGCAAGTAACGAAGCTAAGAGCTCAGAAAATGTCAAAAGTGATCAGGACATTTTTCACGAAACCGATTTCGATGCTCCTGATTATATTTCGTCAGAGGATTCGCATCTGAATCCAACATCGAAGAGCATTAGAAATATGACATCGGGACAGACTTACCCACAACATCAAAGAAGCTTGAATAAATTAAATAAAAGATTACTACACATATCGGAATAAAAAAGTACCCAAAAAGACATTTGATCTAATAGGGTAGTGCAAAAAAATGTGTCACAACAAAGTTAGCTCTCAGCAACAAATATCTCTTATATTTAAAAGATACGGAAATCTGGATGTTTATAAAAAGCGTCGTCATTAGTGGCATGCTGCAGGTATTCAAGTATTTCTTATGATAATTTTATTTATTGATTATTTTTTTCTGCATATTTATATCTTTTTCAAGTGAGTGTAAAGAGGTTCGTTGGATCCTTCACGAGATACGTAAACCTGGAGTTCTGCAGTACAAATCATCACTATATCCAAAAGAAGATTTTAAGCAGCTAGACATTAACCTTCTTCATCAAATATTATCACACAAAAATTGGTTGCAAGTTACACGTCTCTATTGGCCATATCACAAAACGAAAAACGGTATTTATTGGATATGCTGCCACTGACTAGTACGCATCTGCACAGTATCAAATCATCAAATCCGAAGGAGAACGTTCTTTGAAATTAATCCAGATCTTGAAGAAGAAGCTTAATAACTATAAGTGTTTTGCTTATTGTTCCTACTAAGTGGCGTTATACATTGATATTTTAAATTTTTTGTTTGTGTATAAAGAATGAAAGAAAATTTAAAAAGGAAGGATCTCATTGCCAATTACAGTCAATTTCTTCTTTTCTTTATCGGGTATTTTGATGCCGTACGACATTGAAAATGAAACATTTGTTATCAGTGTACCGAAGGTATTTGTACAATAGGAATCAAATATTAGCAACAAATATATATTTTTATTGCAAATTAAATTAAAGAAAAATTTGTGAAAAAAATCATCGCTTTGCTATTGTTTGCCACGTGCGATACCGTAAGTATAAAATGTATATATTCAAAATAAATTCTTTTCTAAAATATCTTTATTTTTATAAATTTTTTTAAAAATTTTCCGTCATATTGGATTAGCTATAAATATTTTTTGAAAACTAACATCGGATTCTCAATCAGCGACCTTAAAATAAAATATCCCGTGTGATATGTTTTAAGCTAATTCGATAAATTTTTTAAAAATTATCTGCCATACTGGATTCGCCATTTTAAATTTTGAAAAACTGATATCAGATTCGTAATCAGAGACCCTAAAAACCTTGTAGTATCAAATTTTATTGTAATTAATTGAATCGATATGAAGTAAATAATTTTGTCGCACTAGAGGTTAAAGGATGATGAAACAAAATTACAAAACTATAAGTTAACAAGTAAGAGTGCTATATTTCGCTATGCCGAATCCTATATACCATTTACTATCTATGTATATCTAGTTTAGTGAAGTAACTCCAGTCAAAAAAGCAAATATTGTGGTGACAGAGAATTAAACAGTAAAAAAGTTTGGTACTGCATATACATATATAATTTTACGTGAAAATGTCATCGGCTCTTAATGGGCAAAGCATTTTTAAAAATTTTAGATCTCTTCAAAAGTGACACTTTAAAAAACTCGGATTATATGGGCAAGCGGCAATTTTTTCACTTGATTATTTTTTCTTATTTTTTAATTATATTCTATTATTATTTTATTTAAAATTACTTTTTTGTTCCAAATGACATGAAAAAATTAGACGTAGGCGTGGTGTTTTGCCTGCTACATCGAAGGACAATGACCGATCATGCTGATTTCCATTAGCACCTCTTTCGACACTATATCGGATCGATTGATATATTTTCTTTTTATGCTTCAACACTAACACGGACGGACAGACGGACATCCCTGGGGTCGCAAATGGATATTGTACAAATTACATGCAGAATGACCAACTTATACCCATTTTCCACTTTTTGAATTGATGGGTATAAAAAACCGGGACACATATTGAACATATTAAATATCATTTATACTTATCTTAAATAATTCTGGTTGTCCTTTAACAGAAAGGATGATTAATTCACTTTGATATTCTGAAGTTCAACAGTACTAACAAACCGACTCCAGAAACTGAATATATTACTGAGACTACTTTACGTACGTAATCTTTTGACAAGTCTTAAGATAAGAAATACATGCGGTCTGGACAATATTAAAAACAAATTCTTAAAAAATCTACCAGCAATTGGTATCACACATCTTTTGTGAATTTTAAATGCATGTTTAAAGTGGCAACACTTTCCCTTAATCATGGCGAGTTGCAAAAATTATTCCAGTTTTAAAACCCGCTTAACCAAACAACCTCACAGCCAGCTATCGCCCGATAAGGCTTTTGAGTAGCATTAGTAAATTATTTAAAAAATCATTAAAATCAAATTATGGCAACATTTAGATAACTACATAATTCCAAACGAACAATTTGGTTTTAGGCCTTTCGGTTATACCACACACCAAGCCAAAAGTATTACAAACTTCGTTTAGAATAAACTTGTAAACAAGAAATGTGTTGCTACGGTTTGTCTAGACATCGAAAAGGCATTTGGCACCGTCTGGCATCAAGGACTACTTTTTAACTTAACTAAAAATCAAACTTTTAACGTATGCATTATTAATGTATACTTTGAACCTTTTAATTTTCTTGCTGCTGTACCGCAAGGATCGGTACTAGGGTCATTGCTATACATTCCTTTATAATTTAGAAATCTCTTTGTCTGACCATGTTAATTATTCAGGTGTGATGCTTGATAAACGTTTAACCTTTAGTAACCATGTAATGCACATCATAAAAAGTTCAATATTGATAGTAGAATGTTATACCCTCTAATAAATCGCAATACAAACAATAAAGTAATTGTAGTAAAATGTATATTCCAGGCTAGGATTTTATATGGTTGACGGTATGGGCCAAATGAGTCAAGTCGCATATTAAAAAATTACAAATACGTCAAAACAAACTGTTAAAGATGGTCATGAACCTACTATTGTATTACTTCACAAATAGGCTCCATAATATTTGCAAAATAGAATTCGTTATCGAGCGCATTGAAAAATTAACTAAAAAATTTAAAAACTCTTGTTTATATTCAGATATTGAGTATGTTTCCAATCTGTTTATATGAAATTTTTGTATGTATGTAAGCATTCCCTCTTTGAAAATTGTATGTTTTAGTCTATTAGCCTAACGTTTTATTCATTGTCTTGATTGTAATGATAAGCTTACTACACATCTAGTTATAATTAGAGCACCTATTCATTATTTATTGAAGGTTTTTTTAATGCAATTTTTCCTTCCCCATGCCCATAACTATTTAACATGCTCTACCATTTCTCTGTAAGATAAGTTTTAAGAACGATTTGTTGCAATAAAAATACAATAATAAAATAATAATAAATACTCATCTTCTGAATGTCTAATTAAATAAAAAGCAATAAATAAGAAAATAAGAAAAAAATGTCGCATGCGACATGTTACGTGCGATAGTAATTTAAATTAAATACAAAACAAGTAAGACTGCTATATTCGGCTATGCCGAATCTTATATACCCTTCACGATCTATACAAATCTAGTTTAGTGAAGTAACTCCAAACAAAAAAAGCAAATATTGGAGTGACAGAGAATTAAAAAAAAAAAATTTGGTATTACATATATGCATATAATTTCATATAAAATGACATCGGCTCTTAATGGCATAGCATAGAATATAGCACTCTTACTTGTTTTTATTTAGACTTATAAAGTGCCAAAATAATTAACTACTTTTATTAAAAAAGTGTATTTGGTTTTAGGTCATAGGTTTAGGCCCGTCAAAAATACATCGTCTAATCGGCGATCATTATTTACAACCTACGTAAAATATGGTTCGTAGTCTGGGGTTAAAACTCTTTCTATGAAAGCACTGCAATAGAGCAATTTTTGAATTTGGGAAGTAGGTTTCAGCCGCATAATTTTTTATTTAAATACCTTTATATTCTACAAATAGGAATCCGGTTTTAAAATTTTATAGCTATTTGTTATTAATGATTGTAGCAGTTTTGAATTTACTACATCGATGAACCTATAACCACTAAAAATGCCTTACTGGTTTCTATATTTCAATATCAAATCTTTTCCGATCTGTGTATAATCATTTTCGTTATGCGGAACAAAATAAAAAACTTTCTGTGCAACCGATATAAACTTTTTAAAAACTTGTAAAAAATAAAAATTAAAAAAATTAAAAAAAAAAAAATAAAGATATTTCAAATCTATTTTATCAATTTATGAATAATCATGTCTTCTAGTTATTAATAGTACTTATTAGAAGCAAACAAAAATATTGCAATAAAAACATTTATCCATTCAAATGACAATTATTTTAAATACTTTTTAAGAAATATTTAAATAAAATATGTTATTAGGTGAATTTTAACGAATGTAATGAATGATCGATACAAACTACTATTAAAAAATTACCAAAATTGAAGATAAATTGTTTTAAAACGGAAAACAATAAGCCAAAAAAAAATTAAATGGCAAGGAGTGAATTTTTCAACATTTTAAGATATCAAAGAAGAAAGAAGAAAAAAGTAATGCATGCTTTTATGGAGATCGAAACTAATTTTTAAATTGAACACAACCTATGATTTATGGAGCGAACGCAATTGAAAGAAATCATATATTGAAGCAATTTTTCTTAATGCAACTGCATTAATTTTGTAATTAATAAACAATTAGTTATATTTAAAGGCATTAATACCGAATAAAATTAAAGAAATATATTGCAAATAATATATTATATATTTCTAAATCAACTAATACTTATGTGTTGCCTTTTACATAGTCTTTAGCTATATGTACTTATATTAAAAGATTGAATTTTAAGTTAAATATTACGGTGAAATTATCGGTACGGATTTATCCTCTTTAACTTAACCTTTAATCATTAAGTACGTTGAGGTGAGCTTATTTATTGTATTGTGAGTACTTAAATACTAACGGTGCTATTTAAATCTATATCTACAGTACATTATAAAAGTATGTGTCTACCAGGGTTTCGAAAAACTGCTATTAGCAGTCACATTTTACTAACCAGTTCATCTTTTTTCAGTTACATACTGAAAATATACAACTGAAATCAGTTTTCTATTTTACGCCAACTGAAAATAGTTGAACTGAGCACACACACAACTAATAACTAACTGAATTCAGTCTACTATTTTCAGGAACAAAACGAACACACAGCGACTGTGTTTTGAGTTTGTAAGATAACAGTTCGCAACTGAGAAGCCAGTTCGTGTGCGTTTAGCAGACGTAGTTATGTTTTTTAAGTATCGTAACAAACATAGAAATATGACTGGATAATGTAAATGGGGTGGTTAAACAAAGTAGAAAAGTGAGCGTTCGTGTACATTTTTTTGTTCAACAAATTAAAGAAAAATATATACATGTATTACTACTTTGTGCTATTACTCGAAAATGCTTTAATTTATATTTTTTGAATATTTGTTATAATATGTAAATTTATTTTGATTAAAAAGAATTGTAGGAATATTATACATTTTTTAACTAAGAATATTGATAGTTTTTGAATAGTATTGTAGAGCAGTGCTTTAGAAGAAATATTCATATTTGGGTTTTAATTAACTATTAATTAATTTGTAGAAATTATGAGTGGAATTAAAATGTGAATGTTTCATTATTTTCAGAGGCCTTTTGCTATGTGAAAAAACCGTTCTTGCTGTTGTATGTATAAATTGTCCTGTGCCCTTTTTAAAGAAACTGCAGCGTTTTAAAAATTATTAATATATTACAACAACAACAATACAAAATCAATCTACCTGGTGTTAACAAAATCCCACAGTTAAAAGGTTCCCGTTAGTGTTTTGTACATTTATTACAAATGGGTTTTTTACATTAGGTAATGTACGTTCTTCTTCTTTTGGAGTGTTCTTTCTTTTTCTTTCATAAAATTGATTTACTTAAAGAGACCAAGAGCTCACATTGTATGCTTTTGCATTACATTTCGTGTAAGTTTCCTCGAAAACGCCTGTTGGTAATAATCTCATTTATTTATTAGAAGACATTAAATTTTTATTTTATAATTATCTTAATTAATTCATTTTAAATCTGCACAAAAGTTTTCTCAGTAAAAAGTCATTTTAAATTCAAACTGCTGTGTTCATGAAATATTAAAATAGATTTGAAACACATTTTAGGACAAATTTATATGGAAAATTTGTCATAAAAAATATTTCAAAGTTATATATAAATGTTTTTTTGACCTTTTTAAATAGTTTTTCTTTTCTAATTTATTAAGCACTAGGTCAGTTTTATAAATAATAAAAATTTTTATTTATATTTTCAATATTTCGCCACACCTTTGGGTGGCATCATCAGGAAACAGGAAACAAAAAAATAGATTTTCTTTTTTTTTTTTTTTAAATAACAAAATTAAAATCAAATTATTTTTTCAAACAAAAACAGAAAAATCAAAAACCAAACGACAAAAAACTCAAATATTTAAAATTTACATTCTTATAAATTTAAAACTCAAAAAACATTCAAGTAAAATAACTCAAAAATTTTAAACATTTACATTCTTATAAAAATTTAAAAAACAGAAAACATTTGAATTATTTAAAAATTTTAAAAAACTTAATTCAAATACATTAACATAAACTTTCACGATAGAAATGTTACAAGCAATCATATACTCTCAAACGTTAATTATTTTTTATGGACTAAATGTCTATAACATTGCGCAACATTATCAGTATCAGCCTTAAAGTTAATTCTTTTTGTTGCTGGTATTTTAATTATTTGTAACATCTCTAACATATACCGACGCTTATAATTATTTTCTATATTTAAAACAGATGCATCTTCAAAGTTAGGGTTATGATTAAATCTGGCACAATGGGAAGATAATGCAGTTTTTTGTGAATTATTAACGTCCCTGTATCTTTGATCAGACTTATGTCCAGCTATTCTAGTTTTTAGTTTATTTTTTGTCGTACCTACATATTCCTTATTACAATTCTCATTACCATTACAAGGTATTTTGTAAACTACATTTGACATGTCCCATTTTTTAATCTTATCTTTTGTTTTACTAAATAATCTATTTAAAGTATTATAAGTTTTGTATGCCATTTTATATTTATCCCCATCAAAAATTTTTGATTTTTCAATCCTTTCTGCTATTTCTGGTACATAAATTAAAGACTTATAAACTTTAGTTTCTGTAACATCTCTTGTATTATTTGCTCTCCTAAACCTTAACTGTTTAAACAAACTATTTATCACTCTCATTGGAAAATTATTATCAATTAATATCTTTTTAACTTTATCTTTATTGCTTTTGTGAAATTCCTTATCACTTAGCTTAAGTACTTTTTCTATCAAATTTTTTCCCGTATTAATAATTATTCTTTTGTTATGCTTTGAATAATAATTAATAATTCTCCCGGAAGCTGTTGGCTTTTGGTACCAATCCATTTTTAGTTTATTCCCTCTCCTTATTACTAACGTATCTAAATAGGGTAATTTAAAATCATTTTCTATTTCTATTGTAAATTTTATACAACTATTGAAACTATTAAATGTTTCCAACATATTTTCAATACCAGATGCAGAAATAATACAAAACAAATCATCCACATATTTTGTCATTATTCTTGGTTTTATACTAATTTCATTAATGCACGTGTCTAATAATTTCTCCATAATAATATCTGCCACAACTGGGGAAGCTGGAGATCCCATTGGAAGTCCTTTTTGTTGCAAATATATGTTATCATTATATTGAAAGTATCTGTTATCTTCAATACAAAATTTTAAAATTCGTAAAAATAAACCTTTTTCCATTCTAGTATATTCCTGTATTACGTTCCATTTTTCTTCAATAGTATTCACTGCCAAATCAACAGGTATACTTGGAAATAATGAGACTACATCAAAATATACTAATTTTTCATCATTTAGAACATTTATGTTGGTGTTTGATTGTCCATTTTCCCTCCATCTTGAAAATATTAGGAATATTCTTTGTTGCATTCACAATAAATTTTGGTACAATTCCTGAATTACGGCATCTAATTAAAAAGGTAATTGCAGATTGAGTTTTTACAACCTTATCCCTCAACGTTTTAAAACGATTAATAAGTCCTCTCATCAACCGGTTTCTTTTAAATAAATTATAACTCATCGTTATATTGTTTACGCGTGCTCACTTTTAAATTATATATAAATGTTTTTTTTTAACTTTTTGAAATAGTTTTTCTTTTCTAATTTATCAAACACATTATGGAAAAATACTTGTGTGATTTAAGGGATAAAATATTAAGATGTTCAATTCTTGAGAAACATAAATTATTGAGGTATTTTCAAAGGGAGCTGATAATGATTGAAAATGATTTGGAAAAACATTTATCCAGAGAAGCAATGGAAAGATTTTTGCAGTTTGAAGACAGAATAGGAGCAGCTTTAAAAGTTAAGGTAAATAAAATACATAAAAAGAAGTTTGAGTGTTTGAGGGAATTACAGAAGAAGGAGTTAGGTATTAAATTAAATAAAAAGTGGTTTGTAAATAAGACTAATTTAGATATTCCAGATGAGGTTCAGTGGGTTCTTTCATTAGGACATAAACATGCATTACCCATTAAACGAGAAGATTTTCCAGTTCTAAAAATGAAACGGATGGAGAGGATTTAGTGCAAACTTCAAAATCAAAAGAAGAACAGGAAATAGCTAGGACTAAATTAACTTCAATAATAGATAATCATTTAAATAAGATAAAATTAAATAACAGGGATAGATTTATGTTAGAAAACGTAAAAAAGGCGGATAGTTTTTTGAGAAGAAATAGGGATATACTTATCTTAAAAGCTGATAAAGGTAACACCACAGTAGCTTTAAACAAGAGTGATTATGTTTTAAGAATTAACAATATTGTAGGGGATGTTGCTAATTATAAGTTAGCAAACAAAGATCCAACAACCAAATTGCAGAAGGTTAATAATGTGTTGGTTGAAGAACTTTTTAAACAAAAATTTATTACAATTTTAGAGAAAAACAAGCTTAAAACCAATGTTTCTACAGCTCCAAGATTGTATGGGTTACCTAAAATTCACAAGGAAGATTTTCCTTTAAGACCGATTTGTTCTTTTATAAATTCTCCATCTTATGAGTTATGTAAATATATTACAATGATTTTAAAAAAGATTACAGAAAATTCAAAATATAATGTTAAAAATTCGTTTGAATTTAAAGAAAGGATAAGGAACATAAATGTTCTAAATGATGAAAAATTAGTATCTTTTGATGTAGTCTCATTATTTCCAAGTATACCTGTTGATTTGGCAGTGAATATTATTGAAGAAAAATGGAACGTAATACAGGAATATACTAGAATGGAAAAAGGTTTATTTTTACGAATTTTAAAATTTTGTATTGAAGATAACAGATACTTTCAATATAATGATAACATATATTTGCAACAAAAAGGACTTCCAATGGGATCTCCAGCTTCCCCAGTTGTGGCAGATATTATTATGGAGAAATTATTAGTTATCTTGAAAATCTATCACTTTTTTTCATTACCTAATTAATTAAGAAGTTACTTTGAAAAAAAAGTATTATTTTCATTTACAAATAAGTCCGAAACCTGTACTTGTTTAAGCCAAAACTGAAATTAAAAATTTTATTCCATATTCTACCTTTTGTAGTCTGAAAAAAACACTTTTTCCAATAGAACATTATTCTTGTCCAAAACAATGTCATTTTTCCCAAAATGCAACGACCACACTAAAGATGCATTTGGCAAATCAAATTGTTCGAAGTTTGAAAAATCTTACAGAATTCTTGCAGAAACGTCTTTTACTAATGCAGTCCGAAAAAAGGCAACATTTTTGCTAAATTTTTTTTATTTTGTTTTATTTATTTAAAAAAATTTGTTTATGTTTTTTATATTATGTATTTCTTTCTTTTAAAATTTCATATTAGTTAAAAAAAACGAAACAGAAAACCGGGATCTTACAAATTTATATGGTAGCACAAATTTTCATAATTCCCGCAAACGTCAGAACGTTAATATGGCGTCGAAAAGAGAGAGTGGAACTACCTTCTATTTTTATATCATGGTTTAAAACATCCCTTATGTTAAATACATGTGTAAAAACATATAATATTCATTTAGAGCGTGTTCTCTTTTTATATAACCGAAAAGCAATAAAATCGATTAAGGCAGAATGGAATCGGTCGTTTTCAGAAATTAGGGTAGTCGTAAAAATATATTTGAAAATTTTGTTTTAAAGCAAATGATAGTTTTTTTTAGGAAAGTAGTAGTTTTTGAATGATTCGAACATCTGTCATTTGAATATTTTTTGCTTAAGTATTAATAATAACTGTAAAACCTTATACCCTTTAATTTCTAAATTCAAATTGTATACTTTTTCTTATAGCAAACTTAGCAATATAGGTTTCGTATAAACTTCAGTTGTATATCTATAAAGCTTAAAGTTTTTTTTTCACATAAACAATTGGCACAACCTTTAATTTCCAATTCTAAATTTTATATATGCTTTGTTGGCGGAGCTAATAAAACAGGTTCTTTGTACATAACATTCGTCTGTCTATATGAGACATAAAAAAGCAGCATTCAGTCGAATTGATAACCTCCTTTTTTTTAAGTCGGTTAAAAATTATGTTTTTTGGTATTATTTTTTTTTGCTTTGTTGGTTAAACGCAGTTCTCTTAATTCAATTAATTTTCAGACATTGCTTTGTATAAAATTTGGCTAGAATCCACTGATGGGCTGTATGAGCAGTTAGAATATTTATATGGTCCCCCCAAAGAAATGCATTTCACATTTAAGTGTTATATAATAAATATGTTATTGAAAATCATGAAATATGTATTTTTGGAAGCGCCAGTACGAGGGCTGCTATATATATTTCTGGCCTGGCAACACTGAGTGCTGCCAAGTGCAATCTGACATTTCCATTGGAAAGTTTGTCATTTTTAAGCATAATCGTGTTGTTAACAGTGACTTGAAAAAAACTAATATAGAAAAAAATGGAATTTACTCGTGAACATTTTCGTGCCATCATTTTTCACAACTTTCGACGTGGATTATCACGACAACAGTACATTGATGAACTTAAATCTTTGTATGGCGATGAAGCACCATCCTATAGCACTGTGAAAAATTGGTATAATGAATTTAATCGTGGCCGAAGCTCTCTCAAAGACGAATTCCGTGAAGGTCGTCCAAAAACGGCTGTTGTGCCAGAGAACATTGATGCCGTGAGTGAACTCATAATGCAAGATCGACATGCGACATACCGAGAGATAGAGACATCCTTAGACATTTCTTCCACCAGCATACATTCGATACTGCATGAACACCTGGCCGTAAAAAAGGTTTGTTCTCGTTGGATCCCACACAATTTGAAAGTCGCTCAAAAAAAGGCTCGTGTCGATTGGTGCAAAGAAATGTTGCAAAAATACGATTGCGGTGCTTCAAAAGACGTTTATAAGATCGTCACAGGTGACGAATCATGGATCTATGCGTATGAGCCCGAAACGAAACAACAATCGACCGTGTGGGTCTTCAAAGACGAGCAAAATCGAACGAAAGTTGTTCGTGGAAGAAGCACTTCGAAGCAAATGGTCGCCTGTTTCTTCGGCAAAACTGGTCATTTGGCGACTGTTCCGCTTGAGCAACGTAGGACGGTCATTTCTGAGTGGTACACTACAATTTGTTTGCCTGAAGTCATCGGAGAAATTAAAAAAACCAACAAGAGAAGACGAATCATTGTTCACCATGACAATGCGAGCTTTCACACATCGGCTCAAACCAGAGCGTTTTTGACCGGCCAAAACGTCGAATTAATGGGTCATCCGCCGTACAGCCCTGACTTGGCAAGTAATGACTTCTTCTTGTTTCCGCACATCAAGAAAAAAATGCGTGGTCAACGATTTTCGTCGCCAGAAGAAGCTGTTGAAGTGTTCAAAAACCATGTTTTAGAGGTGTCTCAATGGGAGTGGAAAAAGTGCTTCGACAACTGGTTTGAGCGCATGCAAAAGTGTATAAATCATGCTGGAGAATACTTTGAAAAACAATAAAACCATTTTTGATTATAAATATTCGCATTTTCACTATTAGGCCAGAAATATATAGAGCAGCCCTCGTACAATTACCTTTGAAATGAATAAAAAATCATAATTATATAAAACTTTTAATTAAATAATCTAAACTTACCATACTTCCAATTCTGGACCTGTACGATATGAAGCGCCCATATCCTTAGCTTCTAAAATCGATTGCAGTATACGAGCCAAATTACCCTCAAAATCTAAGGCCCACTGATTTAAGGTGGAAACAGCTACAGTAACTTTACGACCCATATTTGTGTTATGATTGCTATTACAGGGAGTCTAGTTGCTTATTGTCAAAATTATCAGTCGTTTTAAATACGAAGCTAAAACTAAATTTCCATAAAACTTACTGGAGTCGTTTTTTAACGTTGGTCTGGAGGTGATTAGTTTATATTGCAATAAATTTTGTTTCATAAAATCACTAATGTTAAAATAATTGTCCATAAAAATGGATAATATAGCAGCATACGTTGATTCGGTCTAAAAAAATTACAAAATTTAGTTTTAGTTTTAAAATAATATTATGTGAAAACATTAAAATTAAGTACCTAGAAAAGAAAAAAAAAACGAATTAAATTAATAATCAATAATAATATAAATATTGAACTGATTGGTGATTCTGTTTGAACGAAATGAACTTCAAATTATGATAGACGACGTTGTTTTTCTGTAAAATTCTACTTTGTGTGTAACCATGAATATACACTAAAAAAAAGACATAAATTAAATTTAAGGACAAAATTTCCTCCACTTAAATTTTGCTTATGTTTAAGTAAAAATTTACTGAAACAAAGGAAATTATTTTAATATTTAGTAAAAATTGTTCAATCTTAGTAAAAACAAAAAAGTTCATAGCTTAAAAAATAGTTCATAATTTTCCCCAAATATTGTACTATATTTTAAAACAAATTTGTTGACTTAAAATAAACATGTACAAAAATTTAGAAATCACCTACTTAGTTTAAGGAAAATTCGTAATAAAAGCAAGTCATTTGTATTATAGTTAAAAAATCTACATTTAGGAAAAGATGTACTCTTAATTAGTACACAAAGTCTCGTAAACTTAAAACTTGTTAATGATCATTCTTGATTTCAGTTCACATTTTCCTTAATATTATAATTTTTTATTCGTTTTTGACAAATATTTAAGAAAAATATGTTAACAACTTAGTTCAGATAAATTCGAAAACAATCTATATATATTTTCCTTCATTTGAATAAACTCTTCCTTATTTATATAAAGTAATATCCTACAAGTTTGAAGGTTTTCGTTACAAATAGTTCAGATAAATTCGAGTAAAGTGTAAAATGATTGACTCTAAAATTGGCATATTTAAACAAATTATTTAATTAATATTAGTACAAATCAATAATAAGTTGAAAATTAACTTAAAATTAAAATTAAGTTTTTATAAGTTTCCAGTAAATTTTAATTTAATATCAGTATGTTTTCTCTTTTGAAAATAACGAAATAGATAAATAAAAAACAAATCTTAATACATTCACTTTTAAAGTAACGTCAGTGAAGCGTTCTGCCTACATAAAAAGAAATTCGTCCAAATAGTACCTCAGAATTATATTATTCACCGTTATAAATACCAATGGATATAATTTTTGTAATTTTTATTAACTTATAATAAAAGAAGTTGGCAATACCGCTAACAAAAAAGGAGTAAGGAGAAAATAGAAAGAGAGAAAGAGATCTTATGTTTGCAAGAAAGGTTGAAATTCGGTTTACATGATACGATCAAAGGAAAACAAATATATACATAACTATGTATAAACTTATGTATGTAGTATGTAGAATAGTATCAATCACTTTAGGTTAGGTTAGGTTGCACAGGCCGTCGGCATAAGACCGACCCACTTGGGTCCCAAAGGTCCCGTTGTGTTGCCTGGAAACAGGATTTGTAGGGGATCAGATTCAGGCCATTACGGCACCGTCAAAGATCCCAATCCAAACCACCCCGAGGACCGGATAAACAAGTTTATCCTAGCAACGTCGCAGACAGATAAGTCTGCAAGGCCATGCAGTCTCGGACTGCCGAAGATGGCCGCTCTATTTTCAGAAAGAGCTGGGCAGTGGCAGAGCAGATGCTCTACCGTTTCTTCCTCTTCCTCATCTTGACAGCTTCTACAGTAGTCATGATGCGGAAGATTCAATCTCCTAGCATGGGTACCAATGACACAGTGCCCCGTCAGCACCGCCACCAGTATGCCCAGCTGCCCCCGAGGAAACCTCAGTAGATTTGCGGTTCTCCTATTATCGTACTGAGGCCACAATGTCCTCGAGACCCTGCAGGTAACCTCCTCAGACCATCTAGACTGTGCGGCTCTGAGGAGTTCCTGCTGAAGTAAAGCTCTACAGCAGCTTAGTGGGACTCCTACCAGTGGATCTGTCTCCCGGTCTGCCAACCGGGTTCCCGATCTGGCGAGTTCGTCCGCAATTATATTCCCGGGTACGCCCGATTGAGCCGGTACCCAAAATAGTTCCAGGTTTGAATGTCTCGCCATCTCGTTAAGAGATGTCCGGCATTCACGTACCAATCTGGATGTCGTATAGACACCCGATAAGGAGTTAATCGCGGCCTTGCTGTCAGTACAGATCCGGATATCCTCTCCGTATATCCTGTGGTACCTCATCCAGCAAGCCGCCCTTCTGATGGCTGAAATCTCAGCCTGTACCACGCTACACTGATCCCGTAGCCTAAACTTCATTCTGATTCGAAATCTAGGAATGAAGACGCCCCCCCCGACCCCCGTGTCCAACTTTGACCCGTCAGTATAAACATCAAGCACATCCCCACGCATATTCGATGTGCCCGACGTTGATACCCCGAAACCAATATCAGACATGGGGGTGGGCGTGCAATAATCAATGTTGTCAGGGATGGCCGAGGAGCAGCCTAAAATGGTCGCATGTCCAAAGTCCCCTGACTTCCACGTCGCCGCTGCATTTAGTCTAACCGCCGAGTTCATAGCCAGCCGCTTGGCCATGAGATCGACTGGTAGCCAGTGCAGCATCGTAAAAAGGGCCTTCGATGGAGTGGTGCGCATTGCCCCGGTGACCATCAAGGCCGAAGTTCGCAATATTCTATTCAGCATACTGCAGTTCACAAGTTTGCCCAGTGCTGGCCACCATACAAGAACCCCATACATGAGTATGGGTTTTATGACCGTGTTAAAGAGCCAGTATGACGTGTTGGGATTTATGCCCCAATGTCTACCCATGACATACAAAGCCACTGAGGCCCAATCCGCCCGAAACCGGACATTGGGGGTCCACGACAGTTTTGAGTCCAGGATGACACCCAGATACTTTGCCCTGTCGGATAACCCAAGCTCCACTCCATTTAGGAGTGGTAGCGGAAAATTTGGAATCTTGTTTCTTCTCGTGAAGAGCACAAGCTCCGTTTTCCGAGCGTTCGCGCTAAGCCCGCTCATCAATCACTTTCATATGTTAAAAATATTTCACATATTAGTGTTTTTAAAAAAATAGTGATTTTGTATTTTCTATAAATAATTATTAAAAACAACAAAAAACAATTATAGAATTTAAAAGCCAACGAATAAAACCAAATATAACCAACTCTAGCAAAGAATGGAATGTTGAAACAGTTTTCTTATTCACTAACTACTCAGTTTTTATTCTTTGTGCATTGTGTGATGAAAGAAGTTCAAGAAAATTATATTTTAAATAAAGTGCGTTCTAATGAAAGAAAAGTTTAAATAAATAAACAGCAAAGTAAAATTATAAAATAAATTAAGTTATTTATAAACATAAGCAATCTTTAAAAATTAAAAGTTCGTGTAGTACTTTATAGCTTTTATATACATACATATGTATGTGCGTAGGTTACTTTTGTAAATTTTCCCTAATAAATAAACGCAGCCACTTGGGGTCAGAAGAGGAATCTTTTAACATCACCGAAAGAAGATGGCTTTTTGAACATATTTTAAGGCCGTTTATGATATTTTAGTAACTGCATACAAAACCTTAAAGATTGAATTCAGAACATAAGATTGGTTAAACTACATTAAAATACATGACAACAAACCACTTAGATGTTATAGAACCCAACCCATTATCCGGCGCAAGAATTGTATTTGAGCACAATCTTGAAACTTGCCAAAATGAATTGACGTCATCCTCGAGTCTCTCAAAAAATTTATCAATCAATCACTAGACGATCATAAAGAAGTAAGTCTTGTAATTATAAGTTTCTTGTATTGTTTTATAGTGTGTAATGTATGTATGTATATGTATATCGAAAATAAGTTTTTTATAAAAGCAGTTTTAAAGTCATCTCTATCTGGTAAATCGATATTAACCTACTATGAAAGATTTAAAAAGTTAATAGCAAAGTACCGAAGAATAATTGCGAGTTGTGCTACTACCTACATATATTATTAAAAATAAGATCAACCCATCCTCTAAGTATTTTGATATAATGGCAGAAAACATAATATAAAATTTTACAACAGAAAACAAAGTAAGTTTTAATTTGTTTATATTATATTTTGTTCATAAAAAGGCAGAAAGCCAGTCGGTTGCTTGTACAGCAAATACAATAACTGTACATTAAATTAAAAAAAAAAGTCTAAGTGAGCGTAAGTTCTCAAAAGCGCAGAAAGTATTCTATATGTATATAGACCATGAAAATATATTGTTCTTTTTTTACAAGGTAAACAAATTCTAAATAAGAGCTTTATTGCAACATTATTGTGCATAAGCTGTCTTAAGTTCAAAAAAGTGCATATGAATAATTTGGAATATGTCTAACTAACAACACTAAAAATGATGTGTTTCTTTTTATTTTTGCAACGATTACCTTTGACAAGCCTAAGGACCTCTAGTGCTCCTTAGCCACAGATGCCGTGAGTCACGAAGAGTGTCCCTTCCATTTAGTTCTACTAAAAATGAAAAGGTTCCGATTTTAACACAATTTATTGCGTTAACTAATTTTGAAAAAATGCAATATATATTGACATCAGTGCTTTATCGTAAACTATACCTTTCAGATGAAAATGCGTAATATTGAACCTATGTCAGAAATATTACGAAAATGGTATAACACTTTTGACATTCGAGGTAATTTCCTAAGACCACCAAATAATGATTTGGAGGAAATCTTTAAAGAGTGGCTGATATACAAACAATCGTTTGGACATAACTTAGTTAGATAACATTTTTTTTTTTAATTTATGTATATATACATACATATTTTTTGTTATAAATACATATGTAGACTTTAGAATATTTCTTATAATTTTATCCAGGGAAAGGACATTTGCTCGAAATAAAATAGTTAAAGATCATAAAGCGAGATTAAAAAGATAAATACAGTTTATGTACCTTATCGAAATTCAAAGAATATGAGCACCACACTGGTAAATAAAACTTATTACATGTATTTTCAATCAAATTAGTCATGAATATTTTTTGACTTTTTTATATTTAAAATAATTTTGTTTTCAATATATAAGTTACAAAAGTTTTAATTTTAAAACTCATAACTTATTAACAAATCTATTTTTTTCTTTTCTATAAAAAATTTCAGATGTAAGAGATGTGTTTTACTCGATGCCATTCACTTAGTATTAAAACCAGCATGGCGAAAATGTACAATGATTGACAAAAAAAGATGAAAGGATAAAAAGGCAACAGTCGAGGATTCTAAAAACTCATTTTTGATATTCGCAACTAACAATTCTGAACTAAATACAAACATTCAACTTTTAGTGGATGAAATTTTCACCATTTAATAAACCTTGCAACCATTTATTTGTGGGAGTGGAACATCGTTGTTCGCGTTATTGGGAGTTCTACTCATTATTATCCTTTTTATTCAAAAAATAATAATTGAATCCTTTGCTGGACTTTGTAACTGCGGCATCTTTCGTATCGCCTTCAATTTAGATTCATAAACTTAACAACAAACTATATTTAAGGTCTAAAAATACGTGATGATTTTGTAAATTATAAGTTAAAGCCAGAGCACCGAATAATTTCAATCATTTTTTTTAAAGAAGTACAGATATTTTAACTTATTGTAATTTATAGGGTTTTTGGGGTTTATATTTCCTATTTTTACTTTTGCTTTATTCCCCTTGCATATTTTCTGATATTGTCTGTCATATGATATTTATTCCATAAAACAACATAAAATTATATTAAATAAATTAAAATAAAATAACAGTTTCGATAAAATAAATAATTAAATTAATAGTGTTTTGTTTTAAAGAATAATTATTTTCCTCGGTACATAAATAGAGGCTGTTTTATTTATTTAATCGCTCCTTTTGTTGGCCATTTCAAGGTTAAATTTCAGCGGAATTAATTTCCAATTGTTTTTATTTTTTTCTTGCCTTTGTGTATTAACTTAAATTGAAGAGGTAATTATGTCTTTGGATCGGTTTATCCGTCTAGCGGACGATATGGTTGAATTCGAGGCTGATCTAAACGATCGCAAGCTTCTAGTGTCTTCTCTCCATGCACTGGATATACATAGACTGGAGCTCAAGTCCAATTGGATTCGAATCAAGGAGGCTTATGAGAAGTATCTACGAGATGCCGAGACGGAAGCTGACGCAAAGGAGGAGCCATTAGATATTGAATCTTTTAAGACGAAATATAGAAATACTTATACAACATATTGCAATTGCTTGGTATCTTTAGCAGAGTTGTCTGACTCCCTTCGAAAACCTACAGTTATGATACTGAACATTTGCTCCAGCCGAGCACTAGCCTAGCATCTCAGTCTGCTACAGCTATAGAGTCACATGGTCTCCATCTTCCGCCAGTTGAAATTGAATCCTTTCACGGGGATTATGCATCCTGGCCAATATTTCGCGACTTATTTACAGCGGTTATTGTCAACTCTAATGCTAGTAAAGTAGAAAAATTGTTTTACCTAACGCAAAAGACGAAGGGTGAAGCAAGGGAAATCGTTAAGAAAAGTCCACTAACGAATCAAGGTTTTGATTTAGCCTGGCAGGATCTTTGCTTAAGATATGAAAATCGAAGAGTATTAGTAAATGGTTAGCTAAAAATTCTTTTTAGTCTTCAGATAATAACATCCGAAACTAGCAAAGCCTTAAAACAAATCCAAAGAGATATTAATTCCTGTATATCGACACTGAATCTCTGTAATATTAACGTTGAAAGTTGAGATCCAATTTTCGTTTTCATTTGTACTAATCATTTACCAGAAATTACTTTAACTTTATGGGAACAAGACTTAAAGGACAAAACGGTTGTTCCGAAATGGTCAGAGCTACATGAGTTTCTCACAAATCGTTATAGGACTCTAGAATCTGTTTCTGAAATTCGTAAATCGATTGGCTCGAAAGAAGGTATCTCGAAATTAAAAAATAGTAGAAATTCTACCAAGAGATTGAATAGCTTTCAGGCTAATATTGCTGGTCCAAATGCCAAATTTGTCCCATGGAAAATCATGCTCATGGGTATGAGCTATAACCAGAGATTAGCCGAGGTCAAAAGAGAAGGTTTATGCTTAAATTGTTTTTCCAAAACACATGGTGTCAGGAACTGTAGCAGTAAACATAATTGCTACAAATTTGGAAAGCGACATAATACTCTTCTGCATAGAGAAGTGCAGAATACTAGTAATTTTAATCAGGGCGGAAAACCAAGTCTTAACCCGCATTCTGCACCTTTTACTCGGTCTAGTCATAACGTTCAACAGTCCACTTATCCTTTAACCACTGTTGTAGTTCAATCTTGTTTCGCGAAAAACTCTACCAAAATTCTGTTAGGGAGGGCAATGGTAAATATTATCCATGCTGGCATGAAATATAGAGCACGTGCTCTTATCGATTCGGGATCTGAGGGTACCTTTATTTCGGAGCGTTTGCTTAACTTACTAAAACTTCCATTTGAACGAATAAATTCTCAAATTTCGGGCTTAAACAACTCAGTTTCTGCCAGAGTTCAGCGTATGTGTTCATTTGCGCTTGGTACTGAATTAAAAGACAGCGTCGCAATACATGTCACGGCTCTAGTGGTTCCACAAACCTTCCATCCAAAACTATTTCGAGTAGTTCTTTTACTGACTGACTGATATCCAACTCGCCGATCCTAATTTTCATTCCAGTTCTAAAATTGATGTTTTGTATTGGTGGTGATATTTTCCCTTCTATAATAGGTCCAGGTGTTAAACAAAAGGTTTGTAATTCGTTGATTGCACAAGAAACCATCTTCGGATGGATTCTCACTGGTTCTATAACCCGTAGCTCCCTTTCCACTTCCTATATAATTTCTTACTTTTGTGAGATTTCTTTGGACAAAGAAATTTCACGCTTTTGGGAGGTGGAGAATATACCGAAGAAGAGCATCATGTCTTCATCCGACCAGGCATGTGAGGACCTTTACGTTCGAACCACAAAAAGAAATTTAGATGGTCGATATATAGTTTCGCTTCCATTTAAAGAAGGTTTTCCTCGATGCTTGAAGATAGGGGATTCCAGGTATAGCGCAATGGCACAGTTTTTCCGTAATGAGGCTAGGCTGATGCGAAATTTGAATTTAAAACATGAATATGACAAAGTGTTGCAGGAATATGAAGAGTATGGCCATATGGTCAGAGTTACAACAAAAGGTTCTTCTCAAAATCCTGAATTTTATTACCTACCACACCATGCGGTTATCAAGCCTGATAGTATGACGACCAAAGTCCGTGTTGTATTCAATGCTTCTTTTCCCTCTTCAAATGGTTTAAGCTTAAATTCTTTGTTGCATACAGGGCCGACTCTACAGAACGATCTAATTTTGCTAATTCTAAGGTGGCGTTTTTTCCGATTTGTTTTCAGCGCAGATATTCAAAAAATGTATAGGCAAATCTTAGTAGATACAAAACATACTCCATACCAAAGAATTCTATTTAGGGATAATCCAGTCAACTGCGCTCCATATTTGGCTATTCGCACCTTACTGCAACTTGCAGACGACGTTAGAGATACTTTTCTAGCAGCTAGTTCTATAATTCGTAAATCAATGTACGTCGATGATGTCTTGGCAGGAGCCCACTCTAAATCCGAGTCAATTAGTATGAAAAATGAGCTTATTCTCGCTCTTCAGTCAGCTGGGTTTTTGCTCAGGAAGTGGACATCTAATTGTCAAGGAATTTTGGCTGATATTCCACCTGATCATTTGTTACATGAGAACTTTCTAAAATTACAAGATAGCAGTTCTGCAAAAACTTTAGGAATTCGGTGGAATGCGTGCACGGACGAATTTTATTTTGCAGCTAGTCAGTTTCAAGGTAAGACAAAGTACACAAAGAGAAAAATCCTTTCACGAATCGCAAATCTTTTCGATCCAGCAGGCTGGCTAGCTCCTGCACTATAGTAGCAAAAATTTTGATGCAAAGGATATGGATGGATAAAACGGGTTGGGATGAAATCCTATCTCCCGACATTCTTGAACAGTGGCAAGAAGCAAATTATTCTGAAATTAATTCCATACGTATTCCACGATGGATTAAATATATTCCTAGTGCTAAGGTCCAATTCCATGGATTTTGCGATGTTTCTGATAAGGCATACGCAGCTGCACTATATGCCCGTATATCTACTAAAGATTCTATTCATACTTATTTAATATCGTCCAAAACCAAAGTGGCGCCAATTAAAACGATATCTATTCCCAGATTAGAACTTTGTGGAGCAGTGCTCTTAGCAGATATGATCGAAAGCTTATTACCCAGGTTTGATGTAGAAAATTATGGCATTTACTGTTGGACGGATTCTACTATTGTTCTTTCATGGCTAGCAAAACCAGCCTGTAACTGGATGACCTTCGTCGCCAACAGAATTTCTAAAATAACACAAACCGTAGATTTTTCACGGTGGAATCACGTGAAATCCGAAGATAATTCATCAGATTTGGCAAGCAGAGGTCTTCGTCCGAGGGACCTAATAGATTATGATTTGTGGTGATTCGGGCCATGAAATGAATCAGATAAATGGCCCACTGTAAACTTCTCCAGTCTTTTACAAACCAACTTAGAAGTTAAATCTCTTCGAGTGCATTTTTCGTACTTTTCAGATTTTGAGGATGTGCTTGAAAGATTTTCCTCTTTTTCTAAGGCATTGCGTGTAATGGCATATGTCTACAGATTTTTCCACAGAACTCACCCAGGTACGCGGGCAAATTTCCGCAAGGACTCTATGCTACTTTCTAACTCTGAGGTCGTTTCGGTTCGCAATGTCCTTATTTCAATTTCTCAGAAAGCTGCATTTCCGAACGAGTACAAAGCTCTCTTTTCCAAACAAGAGATTCCTAAGTCGAGCGGTATTTTAAACTTGAATCCATTTCTTGATTCTGACGGTATAATTCGTTCGTGTGGCAGGCTCGAAGTATCACCTGGGCTTTCTTTTGATGAACGATATCCCATAATTCTTCCTCACAGTTGTCATTTTTCACGGCTTTTAGTAAAATTTATCCATGACGTAAGCTTACATGGTGGAAATCAAATGGTGTTGAGACTTTTACGGATGCAGTATTGGATTCCAAGGGCTAAGAACCTTATTAGAACCATGAGTAGTAGATGCAAAACCTGTACTATATACAGGAAGAAATGCCAGAAACAAATATTGGCCGCCCTGTCTCTTGAGACAAGTAACATTTCACGGCCATTTATGCATACAGGCCTTGACTTCGCAGGCCCTTTTGAAGTAAAAAGTTACTCCGGCAGAGCATGCCGAATCTCCAAAGGATATGTTTGTATCTTTGTATGCTTCTCTACTAAGGCAATACATTTAGAAGCTACATCAGATCTCTCTACTACTGCTTTCCTGGCAGCAATTAGTAGATTCGGCTCCCGTCGAAGATGTCCACTACATCTCTACTCTGACAATGGCACCACCTTTGTAGGCGCTTCTAAAGTTATGGCAAAAGAGTTCGTCCAAACTGCTCATCAACGTATTGTAGCCGATTATGCTCATCAGAATATTAATTGGCATTTTATTCCAGCTGGTGCTCCCCATATGGGTGGGTTGTGGGAGGCGGGCGTAAAAAGTTTTAAGGCTCACTTCCGGAAAATTGCAGGGTGCTATAAGTATACCCATGAAGAGTTATCAACATTATTAACCAGAATTGAAGCGTGCCTTAATTCCAGGCCAATTTCTCCGATGTCTACCGATCCTTCTGATCTTTGCGCCTTAACTCCTGGGCATTTTTTAATTGGTTCACCAATTTTAGCTCCCGTTGATCCAATGATAAATGACTCTATTTCCGTAGCTAACCGGTGGCAAAGATTAAAGATTATTCATAAAAATTTCTGCGAGCGATGGAAAAGTTAATATTTAAAAGAACTTTATAAGCGAGTGAAATGGCAGCGACCAGAGGAGAATCTTAAGGAAGGAGTCTTAGTGGTAGTTAAAGAGGAGAACCTTCTTCCTAATGCGTGGCGACTTGGCAGGGTTCAAAAGGTGTAAAGTGGCTCTGACAATCGTGTACAAGTAGCCGACGTTTTAACCCAGCGAGGCGTGACAACACGCCCAGTCGTAAAACTCATCGTTTTATTTGCCCCTTAATTTTACTTTTTTCTTCTATTTTTCTTTGTCTTTTAGATCAATATGCCAAAAGTATCCTCTAGGGCTTCGAAGTCACGAAATTCCGAAAAAGGGTTTCTTGATAACTACAACGCATTCCCATGTCGTATTTGCAATCGGCCACACCCGTTGTGAACGTGTAAGAAATTCTTAGCAATGAACATGAACGATCGCATTCGTGCAGTCCGAAAACACAACTACGTTTAAATTGTCTTGCTCACGACCATTCTCGAGGCTCCTGCTTCTCCAAGCATTCCCAAAAGTACCACCACACGTTGCTTCACGTCCATCCCCGGTTAGCCAAGGACTTATTATCCAATGGATCTCGTTCTCGTTCTCCAACCCCAGAACGATCCAATTCTTACTCAGAAAGAAGCAGAAAAAGTTCAAGTAAGCCTACCTCTACGGAGACAAAAACTCATAGAGCTCATTCTCCACCATCGACTTCCAAAGCGTCTTTGACAGCAATTCTGCGTCAAAACACATTAATTCTCTTACCAACAATCTTATTAAAAATTGCATCCAAAATGGCTCACGCTCGTTGCCTTCTCGACTCTGGATCCCCTGTTAGCCGAGTTTCCGAGAAGCTGGTTGACAAGCTTAATTTAACGGCGTATACGTTGCATGAGGAAACCGTGTGTCCAATCACTCTAAGATTGAGATATGACTCAGCATCAAAGATTGAAGGAAAGTTCCGTGTAGATAGTCATATCACCCTCTGTACTCCATCCGAAGCTCTTCCAGAATCTTATAAAAAGAATTTCCGCGACATATTTCTGGGAGATTCAAAATTCTACGAATCTGCTGGTATAGACATCGTGATTGGAGTCGATATCTACCCAAAGGTCATATAAGATGGAGTTATTTCAAAACCGGGTTTTCCTACTGCTCAAAGTACCCTTTTCGGGTGGGTTATTTATGGTCCATACGAAATGCACTTAAGTGTGAGGCAATGCAAAATAATGAACGTACATTTATGTTTACATTTTTTTTCTTAAACTATACCCATATTAGTTGTCCTGCTGACTAGCAAAATACTGAATTGTGTTTTTATAAAGTTTAAATAAAGAAAATATAGTAATTATTTTATATACTTAATTCTACGCTTACATAACATGAATTAATTGTATTTGTAGTTCTTAGTTCAATTAGGTTGTAACTTCTTTTTCAAACAGTATTTTTGACATGGCTAATATGACTTGTTTACTTTGCTTACTGCATCCATTGCATATATCCTCCAAGGTGGGCGGTAATGTTAAGGCCAAATGCCTTAGCAAATATTTGTTTTAAGTTCCGCCACTACAGAGAGTTTGCTTCATATTAATATACATATGAGCTGATTTCTGCGGTTTCAGTTTGGTAGTTGCAACTATCTCTTTTACGTTTAACGCCTAACTTTAAAAGTCATAATGTTCAAAATGCCTTTAATACTGTTTCCTTTCTTTTGATTACTATTAAAATTTATAAGCACGAGAAGAGGTAAATGTATCCTTTCATTAGAAATAAAGTTTATAACCTACAAAATTTTTAATTCCATTGTTTTATTTCAATTTCTTCCATTTTCTACTGGGATTCTATTTTTGTATCTGAGTAAATAAAATAAAAAGATTTTTATTTTGTTTTATCGGCTCAGATAACGAATCATATTTATCCATTCCTCTCCAGCACTCCAATCATAAAAGTTTTGTTTTTAGGAAAAACAAACATTTTTCCTGCTTCAGTACATTTTCTTAGATTTAAGAATAGATGTACTAACTACTGACAAGGCTGAACGGTACTGTGCTAAGTGTAAGTAAAAGTGTGAAATACCTTGCGGTGATACTTGACCCCAAACTTCAATGGAAGGCAAACATTGCCGAAAGAGCTCGGAAGGCGACCTGCGCGCTCTATCTCTGCCAGAGAGCTCTAGGACCAAGAGGGGGCCTTTAGCCTCGGATCATCTCCTGGATCTACAAGGCAGTTATAGAGCCAAATATTCTCTATGGTGCTGTTTTTTGGTGGCCCGCTCTCGAAAAAACGATCAATTAAAAGCCTCCTGTTAAATTCAGGAGAACAGCCGCCATTTTGATTACTGGGGCTCTCCGAACTACTTCGACACTGGTTACTCACCAAACTTCTGGTATTGCAACAGGCTAAATGCTGTGCAGCCAGACTTAATGCCCTCTCACGCTGACTCAGGCTGGATATAGGGCACTCTAAGATTATCGATTGGGATGTACCTTTGCCATAAATGGTTGATTACACCTCTTCTACTCCCGCTCTGGACCACGGATTTCAGACCCATAATCCGAGTAGGGAGATATGGGTCCGTAACGAAGTGGTTGTGGGTGGTACTGTTGACGTCTATACCGATGGCTCGAAACTTGATGACAGAGTCGGTTGCGGAATCTTCTCCAATAGCCTTGGACTAAGACTCCCTTAGACTTCCTGACTACTGCAGTGTCTTTCAAGCCGAGGTAATGGCCCTTCTGAAAACATCCGAAATAGCGCTTAGGGACGATATTTCTGGCCTTGCTTTTCGGATATTTTCGGACAGTATGCTTGCTGGTGCATACAGTACATCTAAACTAGTCCTGCGTTGTCTCTCATTACTGAACACTCTATCGAAGCGATCACAGATTGGCCATAAAAAACCACTACCTCAATTTGGCTCGCAAATTATGGGTAGAGGAAAGTTCCTGTTATGTCTCTAGACAACTGTGGACTACACTGGACCTCAAGCAGACCAGGCAGCTGCTCAGACTAGACAGAAAATCCATTAGTATCACGGTCTCGGTACTTACTGGACACTGTCTAATCGGCAGGCATGCTGAAAGACTCGGTCTGCCCTTTAATGATTTCTGTCGCAGCTGTGGCTCGGAGGAAGAGACCGTACTGCACCTCCTGTGCCACTGCCCATCCCTGGCTTAAAGAAGACTAAGAATTCTGGGCTCTCCTTTCTTTGGAACTCTTACGGAGCTATCATCTCACTCTTTAGGGGACATAGCGAAGTTCATCCTTGAATCCTCATGGTTCTCGGCTGGGTGAGGGGAGACGCGCCGCTTTCCTTGTGGTATCACAACGGTCCATTCGGTTGTGCTCAAGTGAGCTTCGTCGCGAGAGGCTGCTACTCCTAACTAACTAACTACTGACAAGTAGCATTTCCTAAATATCAGTTCTAATGTGAACTGATTTTTAGATCTCATTGTTTTACACATTTTACTAAATTTCTGCAGTTAATGAACTGAAAATCAGAAATCTTTTTATTACCTGTTAGCAAGCTTTTACTTAATTACGGGAAAGATATTTTCTTTGCAAAGAATATTTAAACTTTAAAATGGTTCAAGTTACTGTACTTATTAGTAAAATAAATTTATCTTTTTTTATTAAAAATGAGTAAAGTTTTCATTATTTTTGAGATAGTGAAAAATTATCTGAACTTTATTCCAGAAACTCTTTACTGCTTTTAGGAAATCTGCAGATAAATAGTGAACTAGCAAAAAACAATTTCCTAATCTGAAAATATAAACATTTTACTAAAATTAAGGAAAGTTTTGCATGATTTAAGAGATTTCGGCATGTTTTTAAGAAAACTTTTTTTCTTACATTAAGCAAAATTTTCTTAAATTTTTGTGTGTATTTACAAGAATACACGTAGTTATATACATTGATATTTAAGAAACTTTTCGCAAAAACTAAAAAAGAAAAAATTAATAATACGAGGGCTGCTCTATATATTTCTGGCCTAATAGTGAAAATGCGAATATTTATAATCAAAAATGGTTTTATTGTTTTTCAAAGTATTCTCCAGCATGATTTATACATTTTTGCATGCGCTCAAACAAATTGTCAAAGCACTTTTTCCACTCCGATTGAGACACCTCTAAAACATGGTTTTTGAACACTTCAACAGCTTCTTCTGGCGACGAAAATCGTTGACCACGAATTTTTTTTCTTGATGTGCTGAGACAAGAAGAAGTCATTAGGTGCTAAGTCAGGGCTGTACGGCGGATGACCCATTAATTCGACGTTTTGGCCGCACAGTGGTCAATTTCGCAAGATAGCGGTCAAAACTCTATAACTTTTGACCGGATTGGTATTTTTTTACGCAATTTGTTTTGTTTAATAGGAGGCACTTTAAGCTTTAATTTGCTCAAACGTAAAAATCGACTGATAGGAACGTAAGTAATGTGGAGTTAAAAATGCATTATAATTTTTTGTTGAGTTTCCATGTAAAAGTTGAATATTTTGACATTTTAAATAGGTACTTTTTTTATAATTTTTCATTTTCTTCAATCGTATTTTACAGCCTATACTTATTTATTATTCCTAAACTTAATTTTGGTCAGAAAATGCCAACATTTGGCCCTTGACATTTATTTTGGTCTCAATATTCACAGGGGCCAGAGGTTGGTTTTTTTTGGAAGAAAGCTATTCTTGTGAGGATAAACTGAAAAATAACACTGAAATTCCCAACAATATCAATACCATTTGGATATATTATATACAGAACACAACATCGATAAAATTTTAAGTAAACTTTTACTACTGTTTTAAAGTGCACATATATTTTATTTAATTGTATTAATAAAAATTTATACTAAAATTAGAAACAATTTATAATCTTTAAACTAGTATTAATTACTAAACTAGTATTAATTAAACAATTAAACAATATTAGTAAAAATTTCTTCCAAATAGCTTTGATTTTCATTTTTCAGTAGTTGTTTAGCTTCTTCATCTAACTTTAATGAGGTTGATCTCCATTTTTGTCGAATACTGGACATATATGGGTCTGATGTGCACAACAAAATATTAATAAGATCTTTATTAGTTCAATATCTGAAAATTTTTCTTGTATTGTGCTCGCGAAAGAATCTGTAGTCTTTGTTCCTTTTTTCTTGCGCTTCTTCTGAGAGATCTCCCATTGGAAGCATATTGTGCTGAATTATTTGTTCCCCATGGAACAAAATTTTGTGAACTGTGGTTGGCATATGTCTCCAAGAATATTTGTGGTTATAAAGGGTTGCTGTCTCATTAGCATACTGACAAAATTTTTTTGCATCTATCTTTTTGCTACATGCTACAACTTCTAATATGATTTGGAATACTACAGTTATAGAAGCTGCAGTTTCTGGATCGGAAAAAATCTCCTTGCTGTGTTTCCATCATTAGAATTTCCTTCTCCTTGCTTTGGCTGGTCAATTATAAGGCCTATCTCACGGTATTTTTCTTGAATATCTTTTTTTTTTGCTTTCTTTTTTCCAAATTTTCTTTGTTGTTTCTCACTGTTTCGACTAACGGGCCAAATTCCAAATCGTATAACAATTTAAGAATATGCTCCATAAAACGAATTCTAGCATGAAGAGGTGACATTCCAAATTCATATGCTTCATTAAAGCATGTTGGTGGTTGGCTCAATTGACTTGATGTTTTTTGGCTTGTGCAGCTTTTCCATCGATCATTGTAAGTGACATTTTAAAGTTAACTTCGATGCGTTGGTCATTAAATTCAAATATGACTGGTTGAAGTTCTTTAATTTCATCTCTTATTTTGCCAACTTCTTCAGTTATAACATCTTTAGTTTCTTTTGTGTAAGCAAACTTTATTGGTCTACAAAATTTTGTTGACGAGGGAATTTCATTCTTCCATGCTGCAATTTTTAAACTTCTTTTAATAGTCAGCATCAAATGTCTTTAATAATCGTTCTGCAGTGAGTTCAAGAACATCCTGCAATTTTATTTCTGCTGAACTTGAAGTTACACTAATAGCAGTTGGTGAAGGTAAGCAATCTTTTTTGGCAGAAGCTATATCTCGATATAATGGAAAAATTCCACAATTTTTTTCATTGGTTCACTTCCGCAATTCTGTATATTGGTTTTTAGTCATTTTCAAATCCAAAAATAGTGCAAATGCTTCTTCTGGAGTAAATTTATTTTCTTCAGTTGGTGTCGGCATACTTTCTAAAATCCTGTATGTGCGTCTGGGGCTTGCTTCCACTATTTTTTTAATGATAGCAATTTTACTCTTTTTAGTTTTCGATGGTTGAATTTGATGCAGAAGTGAATCCTTTATAATGCTACAAGAAACTTCTTCATTGATATGTTTAAGCTTGCGTCTTCGTGATCTTTCACTACAATTATCAATTGGCTTTGCTGGTCGACCACCTTTTCCAGTTTCCGTGGTAGTTACTGATGGCTTTTAAAAATAAGTTTATTTCTTAGCCATTTTTGGTTGCGTGAGTAAAACAATTTCTTGTTTCTGGAACATTGATTGTACCATTTTCTTAAAGTATTTAAAAAGTTTTTTTATTTTTAAGTTATGAATTTTAATTTCTTGTTTGTCGCATATTTTGAAGAATGTATTATTCATTTTATGTATTACAATGCCGTTTTCATCTTTCCGTTCAAAATATATATCAGATAGAACACTATAACTGAATTTGCCATTGTTGAAACAATAATGAAGAAAAAAAATGAATGCATGGATTAATATACTATTGCTCGAAGTTTCAACATGATCTTTTTTTTCTCTTTGAAACATAATATAACAGGTACATGGTTTTACCAGTTATTTCCATTGGTTTTACATTTATTTGCAATTTTCAGGTATTTAAGTTATGTAATACTAGATGGCAATAAAATCATTTTTTACCTTTTCCAAATGAATTGCCAGATACCACATAATTTGAGAGTTCTATTGTAATTTTTGTCAAAATTTTGATACACCCTTCTATGTGGACTAGGTCCAAATATGGGCCAACTTCTCCTAATTTCAACAGAATTATTTTTTGGGCCAATAAGAACTCTTGTACAAAATTTCATCAAAATATATGCATAATAGCCACCTTCACATACAAATAACTTCTCAAAATATATGACGTGCATTTCTACCGAATATCTTACCTTGGGTCAGAAAAATTGCTGTAGCTCAAAAAGTGCAGTCCCGATGCATGAACATGTGTATATAGGAATGTAGGGGAGAGTTAGGACTACAAAATAGTAAATTTGTGTTTTGACTCAGCTTGTGAGTTGTGCTTTATGAAGTAGGAAATTTCCGAATAATTTGACCTTTTTTTAAAAAAATATTTAAATTGTTCTCAAAACACTAGGGCTTCAATTTTTTTACCAGGAAATAAATTAAGTTATAACACAAAAACAAAAAAGTTATGATCATTTAAACTTTAAAAATTAACTAAAATATCATAAATTTACTAAATTCTGAAAAGCCCATTTTGGACCACCCTGTTCTCAGTGAAATAGTTGAAGTAGAGTTCTAAATTTTTGGCTCCCGAGGTTTACTACTGTCTACTTTCATGTGAGTCTAATAACTTTAAAATCGGAGAACAAAAACCAAAAGGAGTTTTGGCCGCTATCTCAAAATATTGACCACAGTGGGCCGGTCAAAAACGCTATGGTTTGTGCCGATGTGTGAGAGCTAGCATTGTCATGGTGAACAATGATTCGTCTTCTCTTGTTGGTTTTTCGAATTTCTCCGATGACTTCAGGCAAACAAATTGTAGTGTACCACTCAGAAGTGATCGTCCTACGTTGCTCAAGCGGAACAGTCGCCAAATGACCAGTTTTGCCGAAGAAACAGGCGACCATTTGCTTCGAAGTGCTTCTTCCACGAACAACTTTCGTTGGATTTTGCTCGTCTTTGAAGACCCACACGGTCGATTGTTGTTTCGTTTCGGGCTCATACGCATAGATCCATGATTCGTCACCTTTGACGATCTTATAAACGTCTTTCGAAGCACCGCAATCGTATTTTTGCAACATTTCTTTGCACCAATCGACACGAGCCTTTTTTTGAGCGACTTTCAAATTGTGCGGGATCCAACGAGAACAAACCTTTTTTACGGCTAGGTGTTCATGCAGTATCAAATGTATGCTGGTGGAAGAAATGTCCAAGGTATGTCGCATGTCGATCTTGCATTATGAGTTCACGCACGGCATCAATGTTCTCTGGCACAACAGCCGTTTTTGGACGACCTACCAACTTTTCAAAGTGCTATAAGATGGTGCTTCATCGCCATACAAAGATTTAAGTTCATCAATGCACTCTTGTCGTGATAATCCACGTCAAAAGTTGTGAAAAATGATGGCACGAAAATGTTCACGAGTTAATTCCATTTTTTCTATATTAATTTTTTCAAGTCACTGTAAACAACACAAATTATGGTCGTACGTCAAAACGTTTTGAGTACGATTATGCTTAAAAATGACAAACTTTCCAATGGAAATGTCAGATTGCACTTGGCAGCACATTTAGTGTTGCCAGGCCAGAAATATATATATCAGCCCTCGTATAGTTTTTCATTTGACCTTTTAATTATTTATTTTTTAATTTATAATCCAAGCACAAGGTCTTCTAATTCTTATTTTTTCAATATTTCGCTACTCAAATATTTGTTTTTCCTGATGATGCTACACAAGGTAGTAGCGAAATATTGAAAAAATAAAAATTAAAAGACCTTGTGCTTGGATAATAAATTAAAAAATAAAAAAAATATTTTTCATTTTTTATGTATTTACGACCTTCCTTTAATAACTCCAAAATTGAACTTAAATCAATATTACAATTGTGTGTTCTTACTTAATCTTACAAACAAACAAAGTGTTGTATGATTTTAACAGACATTAGTTCAGCAATATAAGTTTTAGCTATTTTTTTTAACAATAATTATACATAGGTTCGATATACTTAGTTTTAGCAATAGGTTAAATTTACTTAGCTTTAGCAATTCTAGCAATATTAAGCGTCGGTCGTTTTAACTCTTCCTTATTTAAGTTAATTGCAAAACTTCTACTTCAACTAAACTTATTGAAAAGAGTTCGTAAGCTTTTTATTTATATTTAATTATCTTAACATCCTGGTTGTATTTATCACACATTTTTATGGGAACAAAGAGCGGGGAAAAAATAACTATTTGGTTTTTAGGTATTCTGCCACAAATTTTTATTTTCTGTATTATTATTAATAATGTAAATCATATGTATTTTATTAATTACAAATTGCAGCCATATCTGCCAAAGCCGTACAGCTACTCTTGGAAAAGTGTTTAATGAAAAGCATTCGCAGTTTCGAAATGTAATCGAACGCTGTTTGGGAGTTTTAAAAAATGGATTTAGATGTTTATTTGGTTCCAGAGGCCTACACAAATGATAAATATTTGATGTGCTTAACACAATATGTATTTGTATGCCACCATTTGTGTCTGCAACCACAAACGAGCCGAATCAGATGACTAAATTGCAAAATTTGATAATAAAACAAAAATATTTCTAAAAAAAAGATAAGAATTTATTAAAAACAAAAGTAAACATAAAATTATATAAATTCATTTTTATAAAAGCTATGACTATTTTGTTTTTTGTATTTAATTTTGTACTCTATGTTTACTAAAAAAAACCATTGTAAAATATTATAATATGATATATTATAATAATTATTATGTCTGCAAATTAAAAAAAAATTAAGGATAAAAAAGATTTTAATTAAAAATTAAGAAACAAAATTTGACAAATAGTTGCCTGAAATCGGAAAATATTTGTCTGCCCTAGTTTGATCACAAAATATAATGGGCAAATAAAATTATTATTAATTATTTGCCAGTCAAGAAAAAATTTTCTAATGTGAACACATTGCGACAAACGTCGGCAAATATTTGACAAACATTAAGGCAAATAAATATTTCTCCTTGTAAAGTTTTTGTAAGAACATGGCCACTTAAAAGCTGTATCGTTTAATGTTGCATAGTATTTAAACTAAATTATATAGTTTTAGAAAAAATCGCAGAAAATTATAAAATTATAATACAAGTATATATGAAAATTTAATATTCGGATCTTTTTTATGTTAATTTACTTTAATCGGGCTTGATTCCTTTAAATATAAATATTTTATGATATTCTCATGAAATATTCATCCTTATTACGGTTGTCGTTGTCGTGTCGAAAATCCTACGTTTTTTTTTTTTAAATGGTATTACGCACGTCGTTATAGTTAAATATGTTACTCAAAATACAAATCGGTATCACGTTTGTCGCGTTCGAATGAAAGTTTGTTCAAATATTGTCGTTGAAATTTATGTACACAACAAACAATTTACCAAAAAAACTTACTAACGACTACGACTATCCTCGAATGTCGTTTTCGACGACCGTAATAAGGCCAATTTATTATTTAAAACTTAAAAATGAAATGTATTACTGCGGGGAAAGCATATCCATATGGCTATTTAAAAACTAACAAATTAAAGTAAATTAGTATAATACTAGCATATATATGGTATATTTCGACTAATAACTGTTCTTTTATAAATTTTTAGTTAAATATTGGTTTAAAATAAAGTCGTAAGTAAAGCAGTAAATTATATTAAAAATTTTTCATTAACTTTTTTATATAACAAATATTTCCTTGCCTATAGTATTATATCGCATATTATATTTAACATTTCAGGGGTATATAGTTCGGAAAACATGAGTTGCCGCTTAATGTTTTACTCAAAACTTTTCTTATACCGTAAGTAACTTTTGTTCTCATTTTGGAATGCTTTGCTTAACTAAACTGGATTTAAATAGTTGTCTGTCCACATTTATTACTAAATTTATACTATTCTTCAATTTTTATTTAACAAAAGTTGAAAAAAATTGGGCCAAAGCGTAAAAAAGCGGGGAACCGCGGTCATAAATAAAAGGCTCCGAAGTCATCCTTTAAGGCAAACGACAATAGATTTCAAGCTTTTTCCGATATGGAAGACGACAATTCCATTGGAGAAGATGGTGAAGAAACGGAGTATAACATCAAGATTCCTTCAATTATTGTTGGCAATTGCAGCAGATTCGCTGATACTATGTAAATATTGGGCTCTAGCTCAAAATATAAAAGCATGTCTTAATGAACTTAAGTTATGCAAAACTCGTTGAAAAAACCAAACGAAGCAATTGATAAACTTAAAACATTTGACAAGAATTTTTTCACTCACCCGGTCAAGGAAGGGAAAAAAATTTAACTTATACTATTTAGATTACCAAAACTTGGAACAAAAATAATATACAAAGAAATTAAAAATACATTCAACATAGAACCTCTTAAAGTAACTGGGATCAAAACCATAAGATCTAACCCCGACCATATATTATACACACTTGAGTTTATTAAAAACCAAGTGTAGATCATTGAAAAACCCCAAGCGAACTGCTAAGGGCCCTACACAATGTACCATGTTTAGTTACTAGTCATTAAATTGTTTTAGAAAACAAGCATGTCAACGCTAGCTCCCCCGTTAGTATTCGTTATGTCAATTAAGCAAAACAGCAAATTAAGGTCCAGATGATGTTGGCTGCCTGTCTCTCCGTAAGTATCTAGATATCCAGGAGCGTGTCTCAAGAACTCGACGCCCTATAGAAATTCGTAAAAGAACATTTGAACCAGAGCTTTTTATGTGGATTGATGATTTCACTAAATCATGGCAAAAACAAAATTAACGAACAGCTGTATCACAGCAAAACACCAGACAGTTTCTACAAACCTTTATATTCAGCAACAACCAACTCTAGCCAAAATAAAGACTGTAACGAGTTGTCAAATGAGAAACTTTTTGAAATATTTGTAAAATGTAAAAACCAGTTTGACAAACAAATTTTTTAGTCTTAATGCCATGCACTGTAATGCACAAGGCATAACAAGTCCCTCAATCATTTATCAGTTAGAACACATAATACACCAACTTAATATTGACGTCGTCTTTATTACTAAAAAATTTCTAAATTATCCCTAAAAAATTTTAAGTGCAGAATTTCAAAATTTACAGTCAAGATCGTATAACGCACGGAGGCAAAGTCTTAATAGCAATAAAAAATTTAATACCGCATCATCATGTCTCGGAAACGCCAACCGGTTTTATAGTCTCTATAGTTATATGTAAATTGACATCTCCATACTACTTACGATATACAAACACTTTTATTAACGACATTAACTTAATCACAGATCAGTCATTAGAATTTTTTATTTTTCGAGACTTCAACGCTCATCACACCAGTTGTAACTGCCAAGATATTAATACTGCTGGAAGAAAACTGTATAATCAAAGGTTAAATTATAAATATTATATACTTTAACCCTACAATTTTACATTTGGTAATATATCTTTTGCTGACGACCGCATATCTTAATATATCACCAATAGAAACTCACCCGGGACTTCTTATCTCCGACCGCGTCCCCATAACATGTCAAATCTATAGATTATTCACGCAAAGAACAAGATCAGTTCCTCTGTACAAACAAGCAATTTGGAAATTACTGAGTACATTTGTCGAGACATAATTTCGAAAAATAATATCTTCTGACTGTAAGTATAAATCAGTCTAGTTTAGAACAAATCTTAGAAAATACTACTAACACAATACAAAAAGCATTCGAAAAAATCCCACACAAAACCTGTCTCAAATTACATTACACCTCATCAGTGAAACAAGTAAATAAAGGTAAATCTTCAAGCCAATACAAACACGGAAAGAATGTAAGTACATTCTATTTTGAAACAATTAAATATTTTAATAAATTTTCACGTGACAAATGACAGAAATAAAAATGGGAACAAGTTTTGGCAGGGTTTACCAGCTGGTTCCAAAAAGCTTTGGATGGATAATAAAGCAATAAAATCTACTGTAAGCTTGTCAATAGATGGCTAACTCAAAAGGAGATGAGTTTTAAAGTTTCCATTAAAGTACATTTAATATAATACATCAACAGCAGACAATTTAGTGTCAAACATAACGTATGGCTGAATACATAGCATATTTAAAACTCTGTCACTGAACAATGTAATTCTATCGAGGAAATTAAATTTTATATCAACAAACAAAAATCTCCAAAGTTTCAGGAATTGACATATTAAAACCAATACAAAAAACACTCAGATCTTTTTTATGGCCTTATGGAAAAAATAAATTCAATCGGTGTTTTCTTAAAGGTTACTTTCCTAAGGCATTTAAGTTGGTCAGGATTATACCAATACTAAAGCGAGGAAAAGACCATTCAATAATACATCAGGTAAAACGCAATTCAAATATGATCATTAACAATAGAAATAACTGCAAAAGTACTGACACAGTTTTTCTCGATATTAAAAAAAAAACTTTCGATTCGATATGGCATAGTTACATTATATTTAAGCTTAATAAATTTAAATACTCTATTTATTTACCAAAAACATTAATAGCTTTCTGACAGATCGAAAGTTTAATGTCTTTATAGACAATGTTTCTTCAACACAAACAGTTATTTTAGCAGGAGTTCTGCAAGCCTCAGTCTCACCTCCTTTATTTTATTCATTATACACAGCAAACGTTAGAGCTAAATGAAACGTATGCACAACTTTTAACGCAGATAACACTACAAAAAACACCTCTGGAAATATCTCCAAACCAGTTGTTAAAAATATGAAATCAGCGTGAACGATAAATATTTCAAAGAAATAGAAAATAAAAATTAACGAAACACAGGCGACTATTTTTCCTTTTAATAAATCGCAAACCACTTAATAATAAATGGATCTGCAATTCCACTCGTACATAACGTATAATCCCTAAGAGTTGTTTTTGATAAATTTTTAACATTTAAACAGCATATTTTTCAATCTTGCGATAAAGCACTGAAATATGGCAGAGTACTTTATACACTTTTAAATAAGAAGTCCAAATTATCAAAAAAACAATACTATAGTATACTAAACGTGTATTTGACCGATAATGACATATGGCTGCCAGGTATAATTTACCAGAGGCACAAAAACTTAATTAAAAAAACCTCAAATTTTCCCCACCCGACCCATTGAAATAGGACTAAGAGTTGTTAGCCTAGTCCAAGACACACTTAATAGTGTTAAGCACTTTAACTTTAGTGAAATCCTAAGCTAAAAGCTTATTTTTAGTAACACATATATGTACATATATGCATTTGACTGTAAATGATAATGTTACAGTTTTTAAAAACTCTAGAGAGATAGACATAAGTGTTTTTCTTCTTTTTCCGAAATCTGAAACATAAAAATTTGAGGAATTTATTACGCAATTCAATTGTATTATTCAAATATATATATTATTTGTCTACACTTATGTATATACATAAAAAAATTAATAAATAGAGAGCTGTATATTAAAAAGAAATTTATATTAAATAAGGAATGCATATTAAAATTTTTTATTAAGAAGTCGAATCTAATTTCTATTAAGTTTTTTCCTCTTATTGTTCTTTACCGTGAGAACAACTATTGGTGGTTCTCTATAGCATAGACTATGAAAAATTTCATATACTTTTATAAATTTATTTATTTAGAACTTTTATACATGTAAGATATTCATTATAAGTTTTTTTCTCACATTGCCATACTGGTGTAATAATTATTTTAATTGAAATCTATATACTTAATAATTCATTACTTGACTGATTTTTATAGTATATTGTCAACAGTGGTGGGTATTTTCTGTTTTTATATTAAAAATGTTTACAGAAAAAGATATAAAACTTGATTTGTGACTTTAAAAAGATCAATTTAATTCGAACTGATGCAGAAGAAATTGAATGCCAATGAAAAAATTCCATGAGCAGCAGTTTTTGGTACAATAAACTTATGTTTTGTTATAGTAATATCAAAGTACTTCGTCCTCAACTCAACTCCGTTTGGTTGTATACGAGAAGGTCCAACTTTCATACTACCAAATTGTTTTGTAGTATTGTGAAACACAACTGTTTTTAGTAGAAATTGTGAAGGAAAAATTAAAATAACTTCGTGGTTAAAAAAACGTACATAAAAAAATAAAATAAATCCATGTACGAAAAAAACGTACATGGAAAAATAAAATAACTGCCTGTACGAAAAAAAAATACATGGAAAAATAAGAATAACTGCGTGTACTGTACGGACGGTAAAAAAGTACATGTACGATAGACAAAATATAATAAAATTTTTTATTGTTATTATCATTGTTTTTTTTTTTTTTTTGGTTAAAATTAAAGCCTACCATTGCAGTACATTCACGTACGTGTACGCAAATAAATATTTGAATAAAACACATTTGTGGATGTGTACGGAAAATTTTTAAATTTAGAGACACATAATTGTTATGAAAAAAAAATGTACGGGTTGTTTTTAATTGTGTGTTTTTAATTTTGTGCAGTGAGTATACTTTTCTGAACTCTGCATAAAAGAACATTTTGTATTGCTTTGGAACAATTAAGGCAAAAAAGAGAAAATAAATTTCAGGCAAATGAATTATTTTATTTTAGATCAAGTTCAAGTATTTTAAAATATATAAATTTATTTAGAAAAAACAATCATTTACTATTAAAATAATATAGTTAAAAAGGTATGTGCTGTATATGTAAAAAGTATGTCACCCCAATATCTGCTATATTAGTTCCTATTACGTTTCTTTTATTTTCGTCCAGTTTTAATCAATTAATATTTAGCGATTTGTTTGCATTATCCGTCTTATTTTTTAAATTATTATACATAAATCTTCCGATTCCGCTTCAGTTAATATTTGCGGTTTTTAAATTAATTTTATAACGCTTTCTTACCAAGCCTATTTATTTACTTTAAAAACGTTTGCTATTGCTTAAGCAATAAGTTGATGTTTGTTTCTTTATTTTGCTGTAGCTTTTTAATAACAACGTTTTTAAAATGTGTTTTCTTACGTATTGTAACTATTAATTATATAAATACGTTTCCAATCTTAAAAGGGATAAAAAGCAGCGAGTTACAGCAAGTAACAGCAAGAAGTAGCAATCGTAGTCCGCCGCCACATCTTTAAAGTAAAGAGTGAAGCAAAAGTAAAAATAAAAAACAACTGAATGCTTAAACAACAGCAAACGTTTTCAAAGTAATTGCATTGCGGATTGCTTTTCTGAAGAAAGAAACGCATAGTCAACTTAAGGAAATGCGTATGTTTTACTCCACATAAACATTTTCACAGCAACAGTTAAGCAACTACATATGCATTGAAAATAGCCAAGCATTTTTTAACATTGATTAAAACCACTCAAATCGGAAAATGATATGCTAGCAAATTTAACTGGTTCGTAGCGGGCTAATATTTTTGCAACATATTTTTATAAGGATTTTGATAGTTTATTTATAAAGCTTTCCTTTGAAGTACATAATGACCGATTTCGCCAAAAGATATTTGAAATGTTGCAAATTATATATAAAAACTTTAGAGGTCCGTAACTCTGAAAATATGAGGCTAAGCAGGATGTATCACATTAAATTTTCACTTAAAAATTATTTTTTCTGAGCCCCGTCAACTGATTGTGTCATTTTGAGCTTCTAGGCTAAACTAGATTCTGTCACTAAATAAAATAAAACAAATTTATTTGAATAGTAAAAAATATACATATGTATAATAAAACATGGATTTCGGGTTTGTTGAAAAGCACCAAGTATTAAATGTTAAAGTAAAGTTGCTTAAAGTGTAAGTTGGCATAATTGATACAAAAATTTAATTTTAAACTTTAAGTATGTATTAAGAAGTTTTTAGGAATAAGACAGTTGATATCTAAATATTAATTAACCATTAAATTCCCTCACACATAGAATTCAATTCGTTCTATAGGGCGGTGTAGGTGCAGACATCGGTAAACTATTTTGACAATTTTTGAAAAATGTTATCGAAGAGAAAATTTGTTTTTTGTTATTACAATGCCATGTTTGAGTAAAAACAGAAAGCAGCCCAATCAGCATCTAGAGCACCAAAACAGTTTCGCTAATTGATAGTTATAATTTTTTAATCTTCCTGGACATGTTCGTTGACTGTTAGACCGTTAGTTACTTTAAAATGTGATCAAATATAAAGTAAGCCTATGAATTAGCAAAAAAGGGATTCACTTATTTTATTTTGTCGTTTAGCTATTCTCCTTCAAAACTTTTTGAGCATTTTTTAAATTCTACTCTCAGTGTTAATTATATAAAATCAGTCTAACAGGATGGAAAATGAGAAAATATAAATATATCTTATAAAAGTATGTATCACATAATTATTGGCAAAAAGAAAAATTGACAGAAACTTTTATACTAATTAATTCTATCAATTAAGAGACACATGCACCTGCAGTTCACACTTTACTGCAGTTTACTATTCAAAGATGATAAAAATATTGAGTCACGAGTCATCGATGTACCGGTCACAATTGACAAATTCTTTTTTTGTACTGTTCTGTATTTCACTTGAGATCAATACGTTCGGAAATTTTAAGGAATTGTTATTTTGAAAATCCCGAACGTTCTGGTATGGAATTGTATGGAACATTCGTTAACGTTAAATATGCATCGTAAAAATACGTTTTTTTGGTTAATAGTTATACAATATTAATAAAAATAAAAATCGAAAAAGTTAGTTTATAAACAAAATATTTTTATGAATTTATCTGTTTGGGACAAAATTTAACTCTTGTTACTCACTGTTTTCTATTTTAAGGTTTGAGCAGTAGAGCAAGTCAAAGTATAATTTTGTTATAATTATTAAAAATAGACTTTTTTAAAAACTTAGATCTTAACTTGGTCAAGACTGTAGCAAGTGCACTAAATGCATGTTCTACAGATACAGGTACAGCAAGAACCACTTCGACAAGCTGGCGTAATTTTAAATTGTGTTTACCATTTTGTTTCCAATATTCCAATACGATAATTTCAAAGGGTTGCATTAGTTTTTTGCATAAAGTAAATAGTTCTGTTTTTGTGTGATAATCTTGATTTTGTGTTGTTAACTGTGATGTATTTAGGAAAAGGTTGACAATATTGTATAACTATTAGTAAATTATTACAATGAAAAAATTTTTAGACAAATATAAATAATAGAGTTCGTTTGGCGACCAGGTCACCTGATTTGTGTTTCGGTTATCATCATTTTTTTAAGGGTTTTACCTAAACAAAAATAATGGCGGTCTTTTTTTGGGAAAATTTTCACTCCTTGGGGTGGTTCAACCCACCTTAAAACGCGGATTTTAAGCTCGTTTTTCCGCAGAGCGAAAACGGTTAAATATTATTAGTCAAATCTAATTTCACCAGCCGAATCTGCAGCAAAAATTGTTACATTGAGGTTTTTTGAATCCTTAAAAAAGTTCCAAAAATCCACAACAGGGGGCGCAAATGTCATTTAAAAAAAAATAGGTTTTCTTAAGAATGCATGATGAAAAGGCATTTTAAACTTAGCAAAACGGTACCAATATTTCATTTTTATCACAACCCCTTAAAAAGTTATATACTTTATAACATTTTTTGTTAAGGCTAAATAATAAGTTGTTAGAAAAATTTAAAAACTATAAACTTTTTTTTATCAATTATTTGTTTTTTATTATGAAATAATTTTGAAGTCTGATAACTTTTTAACGGGTTGTGATAAAAATAATATATTGGTACCGTTTTGCTAGTTTAAAATGCCTCTTCATCGTGCATGTTTAAAAAAACCTAAAAAAAATTTTGTTAATGACATTTGCGCCCTCTGTTGAGGGTTTTTGGAACTGTTTTGAGGATTCAAAAAACATTTATTGTAATAATTTTTGTTGCAGAATCGGTTGCTGAAATCAGATTTGACATATATTAAACCGTTTTTGCTCTGCGGAAAAAGGAGCTTAAATTCCGCGTTTTTGGGTGGGTTGAATCACCCCAAGGAGTGAAAATTTTACCAAAAAAAGTCCGCCATTATTTTTATTTGTCCAAAAACCTTCAAAAAAAATGATGATATCCGCAAATCAAATTTTTAAAATTTACTCTAATAAATATATATAAATGAAGAGAAATTATTTTGGCTTAAGTTCATTTATATTTAAATTCTAAAAATCTTTTTTAGAAAGAAAATTTATTTTTACAAATGTAAAAATATTTTCGGACGTTTTCCAAAGAAAACAAGAAAAATTAGACGCTAGCAGAATGAATAGTATATTGTTATAAATCTCTTTTTTCTCAGTAGTTATAGATGCCAGCCAGCTCTCATAGACAATGTCAGGTCGGGTTCCAACCCTTAACTACTCGTCGAGACCATCACAATAAAAAAATTAATTAAAAAAATAAGAAATAAACAATAAAAAAAAACTTCACCGGACACATTTTTTTAAATGGAGAATTTGCTGTTGTTGTTCTTCCAATCATAGCCCTCCCAACCTGGGACATTTTTTTTTTTCAATAGACAAAATATTTAATGCCACCCTATCAATTCATACACACACGCTCACTATGTGTGGATGTTCTTAAATTTATTTTATTATTTTTTTTTTTTTTTTTGGGACAAAACTTGTGAATAACACTTTTGGTACACATCTGCGTCCATGAAAAATAGAATTCTTTACATTTGCTATAGTTTACTTTTCAAACAGCTGATTGTTTTTCAGTTTACACAATTTACTCAAAGAAAAATTCTAGGCTGTTTCCTGCAGAAAGAAGAATTTTATTCTCTTAAAAGCACTGTCTTCTACCCAAACTTGTAGTTCGGGAACAGTTTTTGGTAAGATTGGGATCCCGCGGTATCTTAAAGTTGAGTGCGGGAACGCACCAGTTGAAACACACGTGCGTATTCGCAAACGCTTGTTAGAATAAAAATTTGTCCCCATATATAGAATTTTCAATTTCCGAAATTATTTCCTGTGTCAAAATGTTAAAGAAATGTTCTAAACCGTCTCAGTTCACCTCATCATCCAGTATTATCATTTGTAAGAAAATTGTGGATTCGCAACAGAAATTTGATATTTAAAATTATAAAAGTTAAAAGGTACATTTATAGCTCTTGTGCTGAAGAAATCGACAACTAGTGTTCGCTGGTTGTGTTAGCAACAACCTACTTTCGTTTGTCTTGGAATGCAAATAGATAAGATCAATATTAATGTAAAAAATTTCTTGCTACGAACAAATTTGACGTAGTGCACATCCATATAACACGGTATATAAGTACATACGTAAATACTAAGTAGAAAATGGCCTGTTTACTAGACCATAAATTTCAAATTTGTTTTTATGTAATATATTTCTGATGTTTTTCGTTTTGTAATCAAAATACTTCAAATTTTTCTTCAATGTACATACATATTTTTTATTCTCTATTTCTTCAACGAGAAAAGGCAACAAAATAAATATATTTGACGTGGCGTAAAATGATAAATTGAACATTAAAATTGGCAAATTTGTTTATGACAAATTGTATTTTATATTTTTTTATTTTGTTGAAATTTTTACAAATAAAAAAGCGTGGATCTGATACATTATATCAAACTAATCATTCTGATACTAAGATTTATGATAGTGAAAATCAAGTGAGAAATGAACTAAAAGAAGATAAATTCAAAACTATGTGAATTTTGCAAATTAAAGTTTAATTATTTTTTGTATGCAAATTTATGCGTACGTATGTATGAATGTACATATGTATGTCTTTTTCTTTTCAAAATCTTCGTACAATAAACTCAAAATAAATTTTTGAAAAAAAAACCTGCAGACAAAAATAATTAAGGAAATTATGAAAGAAAATACTGGTAAGTCTCCATAGTTTCCAATTATTGCAAGTTATTGGGTTATCCTTAACATCTTTCAGTATTATTCAGTTGAAATTAATTATTGTAATAAAAAAGCGTGGAACAAATATAAACATTTACTCGTACCTATCATGAATTGTAATTTCTGATGGAGATGAATAATTTAAGAAACCTAATGGTTTGGCATGAATCTTATTTAGGCAGTAACTACCAGAAAATTACAAATCCGTAAACAATTTGGAATATATAGAATGGTACAATGTAGGTGTTATACGGAAGATTTCTATAGCATGATGTACGTACATATGTACGTACAAAAAAATTTACAGTATTAAAATTTTGAGAAAAAAATTAAAATTCACCTGTGTTGATCTGTTGATAAAAATACTCGTTTCGATCGCCATTTCCGTACTAACCAGTTAATTCTTTAGAGCTGTTCGTATTAATTTTAGATAAATCAAAGTTTTAGATCCAAGCAAATACAATTATAATATTAACGTAAAAATCTAAAGACAATGTCAGTTAAAAAGAAAACAAAAAACAAAAATAACTTATCTTTTAACTTCCTAAAACGAAGAAAAAGTCGGCCATATGATGCCCCAATGTTACAGGGTAGTTAGTAAACGGGTATATTTAACAAATATTTAAAGTTTTGAAACATACAAGAGCTTATACCCTTGCCGCAGATATAAGTACGAAAAATGTATTTAGAATATATCAAAAACAAAATGTGTAATTTGTTTAATAAATAGTATAGTATAGTATGGTAAAGTATAGTATAGTATAGTATAGTATAGTATAGTATAGTATAGTATAGTATAGTATAGTATACTATAGTATAGTATAGTATAGTATAGTATAGTATAGTATAGTATAGTATAGTATAGTATAGTATAGTATAGTATAGTATAGTATAGTATAGTATAGTTGCCGTATTCACAAGCTCTGCTAAGGTGTAGGTAGTAATGCATATTACTTCTTTGTGAACAACCATTGTATCAGTGTGCCATTGTACATTGTACTTTATACGTCAAAAAGTAAATAAAAAGAAGAAAAGTGCTATTCATCATTTGTTATTTATAAGCCAAATGGGGGAGAAAACAGAAAAAAGTAAATTAATAAATTGTTTGTGTGAGGATGAAATTCAAGACATTTTTAGGATGAACCTAATGTACTTGCTCTCCAGTCGCAGAATTATACATTTAGGGCTACCAAAATCATCATTATGGCATAATCGGGTTTTAAGATATTTTGATGAAAACAGATTTCTTCATATGATACGATTACGGCCAGAGAAATTTAAGAGTACGTGGCCTTAAAAAATGTTGCCAATAATATTTTTTAGTTGGTAATCATGCTGCAAGAAAGATTTCGTGACTATTTGTTATTAAAAAAAACGTTGTTTGAAAAACAGTTCGTAGCTGTAAGCAATCTACTAAAGAAAAATTCTCGGTGGCGTGCATGCATCAACCGATCTATGCAACACGAGTCGTTTAATTTGGTTGTATGTACATACATATATGTGTAAAATTTAAAATACAGAACTATTTATTCATTGATAAATAGTAGATCAGTGGCATGCCAAAGGTTTGTACACAATTTTACGCAAAATCACGAAAACTATAAGTCCAATTTGATAGGAATCGGTGCTGCCGTTATAACAGGCACAAATAATTCAATTGCAAAACTAAATAAAAACGATATTCCCGATTTATTTATTATAAAATGCATTTGGCACTCACTTGCTTTATATGCTTGTCTTTAATTACTGCCGAAATTAAAACTCTACTTAGAGATATTTAAAATTACGTATGAAATAGTTCAGAAAATCTTCATCAATTTTAAAACAATCAAAAATTACTGAAAATAAAACCAAAAAATGACCGCACTCAAGTTAAACCAGATGGCTGTCGCCTGAAGCAGTAATTGTGTGAATACTAAATTTGTATGAGGCCTTGAAAATTTAATTTTCATTCGCAGCTACTGTTGATCAAATCGATATAGCAAAAATATTATAAAAAATTTAATATCATATCAAATATATCCTCTTTAAATATATTCCTAAAAGTGTTAAATTGTTATAGTAGGTATAAGCAGCATAAAATGAGTTAACTGAAATACACAGCTATACAAGCAAATAGAAAGGCTCTAAGAACTGTACTAAGTTATTTTATAAAAATCGATGAACTTCATTTAACGGAATTTATGAATAAAAAGCACTTTTTTAAATTTGATGAGGTGAATTTGGGCTCATTGGCTAAATAGTTAATATAAGAATTAAAGCATAACAAAAACGAAATATACAAAATTGTAAATTACTGCATACATTTTTATGTAGAACTTGCAACTCAAATATTAAAAAATTTTGATTTTGAACATAAATCTTGTAAATCTTTGAAAACGATAAAATATTTGATACCTTTTGTTAATAAAAATCAGTTTTATTGTATTCAAAATGTGTTTTTTTTTAACTTGCCGTTTTTTGCCGATTTTTTTAAATTAAAGTGCTGATAAAGACGATTTTTTGTACAACAGTGCCGATTTCTGATCAAATTTTTATGGCACCCCTGCTAGGACACCTAAATTTAAAACATTTCTTCTATGCCTTCATTTCTCTGCATGCTTCTTTGTCATTACCGTGGTTTTATTCTACAATTTCTTTTGTTTTGTATCTCTCGTATATAGATACATCATCGTACGTCGAGTTGCATATTTTATTTTATTTTTTTAAAGAAACGTAAATTTTTTAACATAGAAAGACTTAAGATAGGCTCAACTGTAAAACCAAAGTTCCAATGTAAATGCGCATGAATACGATTTTTTATTTATTAGTTAATGAAATTTTACTTTATTTTCGGCTTTTTGGTTCTTTTTAATTAATTTCTAAACATTTTTAGAAAGAAAAATTATTTACAAAGGTATGAGGACGTTTTCCAAAGAAAACAAGAAAAATTAGACGCTAGCAGAATGAAATGCAGCATTTTCTGGACCGCCACATCCTTCATCAGCATTCTTTGCATCTATCTACCTCATGTTATGTACGTCGTAAACATCATCTATTTAACCAACTAATCTTAATGTTAATTTGGTGAGACGAAGTTCACACACAACTTAAAGCTTTTTTCTTTGTCGTTCTCTTTGTAACTCGTCTTGTACATTTGTTGTTGCTTTTTTGTGCTAGCACAAATGTAAATACGCGGTGCCTAGCGTTTGTTTTAATTTTTTTATTTATGTAATTAAAAATTTGTAATTTGGCAGATTACGTGCAATGTTTGCAAATTTTTTATCCTTTTTTGTTTATCTTTTTAACTATGAGTAGCGGACTTTTCTTTTTTAGCTCCAATTTTTCTTTGATAACTGTAAATTTGTCCTTGTTTAGTCGTAGCTTTTCTTCTAGTTTGAAATGCTTTCTATAAAGCGTTCAGATTCCTTGAAATCAATTTTTATTTTATTTAAGGGTTTACTGAACTTCATTGCATAACATTTTTTGAATGCTAATCTACTATATTTGCAAATCTTCTTTTAAATAGACGGACAATTTGAATCTACAAGACGAAAAAGTCTTGTATTCCTGAGCTCTTTATGTCCGTATTAATGTAATTGGAAAGCTTTAACTTTTAACTAGCAAAATGTTGTTGATTCCTGACGGCAAGCCCGCTCCAGTGCCTTCTCTTGTCAGCTACTTATTTAATTCAAACAAATTACATTCGCTATGAACTTTCCAAGATTTGAGAGACCTTTTGATAGAAATGGTGTTGCACTCTCGCTTATTGCGTATATTTTTTCTTTCACATTTAAATCTATCCAAACATTTGATTTGTTTTTTTTCGCTATTTATAAGTTTTTTTTCGTTTTTACGTTGCACAGAGGGATTTTCTCCCAATCTAACCATTTCCTCATTGCCTGAGCTAAAAATATCTTCTTTATTTAATTCATAAATGTTGTCTTCGTTGTCTTCGGTTGAGACAAGCATTTTTAAGCATTCCTTTGAGAAAGAATTTTGTGTTTTTTTCGGCTTTGGTCTTAGTCCCGTTAACAGAGGATCTGAAGTTAGCAATAATCTAGTAATTATATCTCTATTGCAGGACTCTCTTGAAAATTTTCGGGCGTAGTTTTCACGATATTGCCGAAAGTGCTTATTTCTTGCTTCTGCTGCTTCTTCCGATAGCTGTTCTATAGGCAACAAAGCGCTTTCGATAACAATTCGGCCATGAACAAGTATCTTGTGCATTGTTGGAGACATTGGGTACCAGGTGTACAACTTAACATACATCTTCGCTGTATCTGTTGCATAGGTGTGAAACTGTTAAGTGTCTATTTTATGGCAACTGGATATTACTTCCAATATAACTTTCAAGCGAAAAATAAAGTCTCGATCAACTCCTGTAATTTCTGCTGCCAAATTAGGATCGGAAACAAAGCGTCTGCTTGTGTTACCGTCATTACTGTTTCCGAAACCAGGTTTAGGAACATCCACAATCAGGCCCATTTCGCTTTTGCGTTCTTGCTGGATTTTTATTTTTCGGGTTTTTACTATATCTTTATCCTTTTCTGTTCTTGCTTGCCATTTTTTAAGAGGTAGTTTGTAGGACATATGTAAAATTCCTTCAAATAATCGTATCCGAGCGTGGAGAGTCGAAAGTCCGAATGTGAGCGAGCTTTCATTGATTACTCCAGTTTTATTCAAATCATTAAAATCTTTTGAAGTTTTGTTTCAAATATAGCACTTCATGGTGGGGCTGGTATTAGTCACAGCGTTGCATACTTTAGCATCGACCATAGTAAGCAGTACTTTATGTTGAACGCGAATTTTTATTCCTTTTAGGTCAGCTTCCGTTTCCACCAAGGTGCTAATGGCATTTTGAATATAATTGACTTCCTCATTGGTTACATCTACCGATTCCTTTACAAATCGAATCTGCATCGGTCGACAGTAGCGTGGTGAAGACGGTGTAGGATTTTTCCAGATGACTCTTTTCGTTGGTTTTGATATGAGCTGCAATAGGACCATAGAACTTTGAAATATGTTTGAGTCCGAATCAGCCTCGTTTTCAAACTTTTGTTTATATTGAGATTGATTGGATCCATCACAACCCCATTTATAAATTAGCTGCAAGCTTGAAATCTCATCCGCTTCTAAGGAATCAAATACTTCTTGAAGGTACTCTAGATGTCGAGTAGATGTATGGTTCAAAAAATCTTGTAAATTGATTTCGGCACTGGTAGCACTGATTATACATGGCGACATTGGAGGATAACAATCCCGTTTAGCCTTTTGGAGCAAAGTGTAACACGGATAGAACTTTTGTTGCTCATTCTAGCAACCTCAAACTGCCTGCGAGTCAAATTGGCTGGTAATATTGATAATTGTTCGTTACATTTTTTTTTTTTTTTTTTAAGAGAAGTAGTACTTCAGGCATTAATACCTACTTAGTTTTTGTAACCGTGCTACATTCTTTAGGAAAGGGATAGATGAGAGAGAAGACAGGTGGTGAAAGGAGATAGTATAGCCATTTTATTAATTATTTTACTTCGCCGGCGAATATGCTATGAAGAAGTTCCGACGAAGGAGACTGCATATTTTTGTGTTAATTCTGATTATATATTTATACCATTAAACAGAAAAAAATATTTTTTATTTTTTGACTGCCGCAAGGGTTAAACCCAGGGCAGCCAGATTTGTAGTCAACGTGCTTAACACCTAGACTACAGAGTTGGATTGACTCTCTTGGTACGCAATTTTATATTTATGTGCGCGACTTGGTGAAGAAGTTACTTCTTTAAGCACTTCGGCAGCATCTCTCATTCCAACTGACCGTAATTTAATTCGAGTAGCTACAGCCAACTCTCCCGTATCACTGCAGTTGCGTAAGGTTTCCGTTTTACGTCTTTTGGTTCTATCGCTGGACTCGTCGAAAGGTTTGGCCGCCCAGCATGATTAACCACTTTTGGTATAGAAAAAGACCCTTTTATCCACGGCTGATTAGCTTTAATGAAAACACTGGCTTTTCTATGGGCTTCAGCCCACTTTTTTTTAAATCGCTTTTGAATTTTTCAAAACTATTTTTTAACAAAGTTATATCTTCTTTAGAATAATTTTCGCAATTATTGATAAAATATTTCAGATTTCCGAAATTCGTAAAACGTCTTCACGAACTATTAATTTGAATAAATATTATATTCTTATTAAACTATGTGAATTATATCATATTTACCTGCATTACAATTATCCATTTTAATAAAATTCAAAAACTGAAAACACGCTTTTACTAAATTTTTTTCACGTAGACTTGTCTCAAACACAGAAAAAAAGCATATGCCTTCTTAGCAACACGAAACTTTGACTGCGTGGCGAGAGTGAACGAAAGCAAAAAGGAATTAAAAAATAACGGGATCTAGTCCAGCATTCTATTCTCTTCACCCTACGGTGGGTAGTTAGAGAAAACGTGAGTTTTGAAAATTCAAATTTTGGCCGCTTAAATTGGACAAATACCCTTCTGTGCATCGGGTACAAAAATAATTTTGAGCAATGTAAAATTTTAAGTACGCAGCTTGACAGACAACAAAATTCTGTATCGTATAGTCTATTCTTAAAACATTTGCTTGATTTTTGTCGTTTTTTGACACTGTACAAATCAAGAAAATTCAGTAAATCACATATGTTTTTATCAACTTTATACGATTTTTTTTGCATTTTTTTTTTGTTAAATTTTAAAATGTAAAAAGGTTTCTGAGAGTGATCTCCATCGCGATATTAAACTCACGATCTCTACTTTTATGCTTTAGCATAAAACGTTGCGCGCTTTTGCACCATTTTCTGTTTTTTCTCATCTTGCATAGGTACATACGAGTACGAAACCTTTCTATATTTATAAAATGTTTTGGTTTTGAATAATTGAAGGTAAATGTTTTTTATTTATCAATTAATCTAACACTGTTATTACATATTAAAATCTGATGCGAAAAAAGAGAGAAACCAAAAATTCAAGAAAAATCTAGAATTGAATTTGGGCTAATAGTGGATGTACCTGAGGCTGTATTTGAACACCAACGATGGTAACACTATCACTAGCAGAATTTTTTTCCAGAAATAAATAGAATTGAATTTGATTTCATATTCCGAATCAAAGTTATTGTTGAAGTAATATCAAGTGGACAAATAGTTCAAATGCATGAGTTTGCCAAACTTTACGTTCTATATATAACTGGCATTCTATGGCACCTACAATGCACAAGATTTTAAAACGTGGCGTTACTTTTATAAATGAGGCATTGTTGCTTATTGGACTGTTATCAGAAGGAGCGGCACGAAACAAACATTTCCGTCTTAACAGCAGAATTTTGCTAAAAAGTTTTCAAGGGTTATTAATAGGCTTTTGCTACGTTCTGACCCACTAATTACTAGTATTAGACTCACTCCAAAAAAAAGGGCATTGCCTTTCACCGAGAAGCAATTTCTTTCATGCTTCCACCTGTTCCTAACCCTAAAGAGGATTCACATTTGGAATAGGTCTTTGAAGAATAAGAGGAAGAACTATGACACTAATAATCATCTTGCAAAGGAAAAGTTGTTTTGAACAAACTGTTATAATTTTAAATAAAATTTATTGTTATTACTAAGAATAAATTATTTTCAGGTAGTTCAAATACTATAAAGTAACAAATTACAAAAATATCTATTTACTAATATTTTTGGGAGGCAGGAATTGGTTAGGCATCGGAAAGCTTAAAAGTAAATATTTTTAGAAAATTGGCCGAAAAAAAATTTTTTTTTCATATGGACGTTAACAACTCTTCTTAAACTCAATTTTATCTTTTTGAATTCTGCTTGATTGATAAATATGGATTTTTACAAAAAAATAACATTAATAAGGTTATTTAAATTCATTGCGGCTAATTATTTTGTAAAACTTAAACAACATTTTAGATGTGAGTTAAAAACTCTGTTACATTTTCTTAGTTAAAAAGTATTTTCTCCTTAAACTTCAGCAATTTCATCCAGATGATATGCAATGTTTACTAAATGATTTTATCGACTTCACATTGCAGAACTCTAGTGAAAATACCCATGCGACACACAGTGAAGTGAAATACGAAAATATTGGAATAAAAGTCTGGAACTTCTGAACCAGTTACCTAGTTTCAATGAAACGAATTACGTTTCACAAAGTAGAATCCAAGCGTTCGTCTATAGCTTTCATGCCTGTTTTTGTACAGGATAGCTCCGAAGGCCGTTCAATTTGGCAACCTCGAGTGCGGTAAATGTCTTAGAGCTTATAACGTTTTTAAATGTTCAATAAATCAAAGATTTATTTAAAGTAATCTATCAGGTATGTGATGGAAATCGATTTCGAAATCGAAACGATTTAAAACCGAAAATGGTTGTGGTATGCTTAACATTTTCGTCTTTTCAATACCTTTGATATACTTTTCAATAACGTTCCATTCAATTTCTACAATTACTTTGGGGTAACTTCTTTATTTTTGTTTAAAATATATCCCAAAACGAATCGTTTTCAAATCGATCGATTTCCATCACATACCTGATATCGTTACTTTCTGTTTAATAGCATATTCGCGGCCGAAGTAAAATAACTTTCACCACCTGCCTTATCTCTCTTCTATCGCTTTCCTAAAGAATTTCGCAAAACCAAAGTTTTCAAATTTCAAAAGTTATGTTTTTGGAAAAACCATAATGTTAATATATTTGATTATTGGAAGCCTTTTCCAATATTTTTTTTTCTATCCACTTTAATTTTATTTAAATATCGTCTGGTGTTAATAATTTTCTATAGGGACTTCTTACAATACTTATTATTTGAAATTTTTACTTTGTTAAACTTAAAAAAATTTAAATCAAAGATGGCATCGCTCCAATTTCCTTTCCTAAATTTATGCCAACATTGAAAGAGTTTACTTAGTCATTACTTAGACCGAGAAATGATCAGCGCGATATATGCTTTAAATTGAAAACAAAAAACTTATCGCAAAGTGAGTTTAACGAACACGGAAAAGAAGTAGAGATGATGAATACTGAAAAACAAAATGATGTAGATAATAGAAATGCAGGACACTGTTTGCTTTCAGTTTCCACCTATTAGTCATATAATTATCAGCTATGATAGCTGTGGCTATCAAAATACAAATGATTTATTTTGAAAATCTCTACTTGCATTTTGCAACAAAACAAATTTGACTATTTAGCACAAACACCTATCTGTGTGAACCAACACATTTTCTCATAGAAAGAAAAATAAGCAACAAACAAAATAACTTACCATCGCAGCTTACAGTCCGAAAAGCCCCTACTCCGCTACAAGTTTATTATGTGACTCATGAATATTTTCTCGACATAGTAAATTAGAACAAAGTTTATAAGATTTCTCTACGGTTTTTGTTAAGAAGAGATTCTTATTATTTTTATAAGGAAAATCTTTTTGAAAAAAATCAAGAGGAAACCTAGGATTCTTATTAGATTCTCTTCTTGAGATTTTCAAAAAGGTTTACTTCTTAATTTTATTAGGTTTTTTTTTGTTTTTTTTTTTTCTAAAAGTCTGTCTTCTTGGTTTTATAAGGTATTCTTTTTGTTTTTTCTTTTTAATTTTATTAGGCTTTCTTTATGTTTTTTTTTTAATTTTCTTCAAAGAACTGGCATTTTGTATCTCAGCAATTTTTTTCTACTTGTTTCCATCCAGAAAGAAAGCTTCTGATCCCATGGACTGCAATTGTGCTGTAACCAGCACTTTTGCTCGAAATATTTATCTTTGAAAAAGAAAGATGTATAAAGATGTACACATATCAACTTAAGAAATTATAAATACTCATACCGTTATGCAAATCTTTAAAAGGTTCGTCTGCAGTGACAGGATGGTCATCGAATTTTTTTTTAAAGATTAGAGAAAATAATTTTCCTGTTGGATTTTTTCTGCCTTTTGATCCGTCATTATTCAATTATTATTTTTTTTTTTTTTGTTTCTGTTTTATATCAGTCTTTTTTGTTGAAATTACAATAATTAATTTTTTTTATTTTAGTTTACTTCGTTTTATTTCATTTCTCTATTTAAGAAGAAATATTTTTATATGTTTTATCCACGTGTTCGCTTGTTTACTTAAAACTAAAAGTTTGATTTTAATATTTGGTTTTAATATGCAATGAATTAGAGGTATTCGCGACAAACATTTGTCCAAACTTGCAAAAAAAAAAAAAGAAAAGAACAGTACAAAAAAAAAACAAGACCATAAATATCGTCTCTATTTTGGTTTGTATGCATTCGTTATATGACAAGCCAGCTAATATAACCAAGAAGATATTCTTATTAACAAATTAATAAGATAATTTACACATAATCAAATAGAAACCTCATGAAATTAATAAGGCATACTCTTTAAAAAAATTATTCAGTAGCCTAATGAAATCTATAAGAAATACCTTCTCGAACAAATTAATTAGGTAGCCTAATGAAATCAATAAGTAATCCCTTTTTTGAAAAACTCGGAAGAAAACCTAATAGAATCAAGAAGTTTTTCTCTATGAATTGTGTTTTTTGTGTCAAAATTAACGGAAATTGAGTGCAAAAAATTGTTAATAACAAGTTTTCTTCTTGATTTTATGTATTTTTCTTCTTAATAAAATTAAAATGGTTTTCCACATGAAAATAATAAGGAAATCTCCACAAAAAAGCCTGCTTCTCTTTCGCTTTTCTCTGCTGGTATACCCCTTAGCCTAAAAACGTTTCATAAAGAAAATCTTCTAGAAAGTATTATGCATTTTTTTTCTCTATGTTCCTAAACTACATTCATCGATACTACCAGGAAAATTTCTATAGGTAAAGCCGTTTTAGATTAGTACAAGAAGCTTCGTGAGTGTCGATATAAAATTTAAAGCTTTTGAACCCTTAAAGTTATATTTAAAAAGAATAAACATTTCAATCAAGAAAAAACATATGCAGGACCTTAAACCATTTCTTCATTCTTTTTGCAACGAAATTTTATTTGCGAAGTAATTTATAGACTTTTTTTAATTTCGTAAAGCATAAATAAATAAAAGTAACATATGGAATTAAAAGTCAAAAACTTTCTTAACAATTTTTATTGTATTTACGTGTTTTTATTGAAGAAAATATGAGTTCAAGAGCACGTAACTAACTCACAATGACGTGAAATATAAAAAAAAAATGGAATAAAATCTGCAACTTTTAAACCGTTTACCCGATTTTGATGAAACAAACTGCGATTTATTGAGTAGGTTATCAGCTTTTCACCTACCGTGAAAGGTACACCCTGTTAAAGTACAGGGTAGCACCACAGGGCGTAACCACGGATTTGAAAAATGTTTCAAAGCATATAAATTTATCAAAAGTGATTTCAATTTTTTTTATTCTTACATAGATATGTAGATAAAAAACGTGCTTTGAATTCACATGGTATTTTAAATACTTTTAAAGAAATTCGACTTTTAAATTTAAAATACAAAATTTTTATCTTGTCATTTTTTAGTTTTTCACCTGTAGTTTTTTTTAATATACAAGATAAAATTGTTTAAAAAAAAAGACTTAGAAAGCTATACTTTAAGAAATAACTTGTAAAATATTTTTTTCTTGACTTCATTATGTTAGTGGTCATAATTTTTTTAATATGAAATTTCATAAAAAGTTTAAAAATTGTGAAAGTTCGGTTAAAAAGTACTTTTAGTATTGTTTTTAGTTTTTCTTTTAGTAAATTTACAACATTTTTGCCTCTTTCTTTAAGATAAAGTCTTGAGTAAATCGTACGAATCAGCATTGTTCGAATATGGGCAATTTTTTAATAAAAATTTAAATGTTCAAGACTAAAAAAATTGCACGCGGATTTTTATTATTTTTATAACTAGCTATTCCAGTACGATTGGTTGTCTCTAGTTTGCCAAATTTTGTATATATATAAATGGGGCTGTGGATGCGATTGAAGAGAAAATTAAATTAAGAAATTTTTTATCTATACAAAAAAAATAATATTTTAAATTATTGTTTGCCTAAATTTTTATTGATTTTAGTTACGTGGATATTGGGCCTTTAATGCGATTTTCGGAGATATTCAAGGTAAAAGGCAATTATGCTACCTCGCGAAAAAAGTCTCTTGTTTTATTATGTTCTTCTAATAAGTGCTTCTAATTTTTTAACCTACTTTAAAAAAAGAAGGAGGTTATACAATTCGGCTGAATGTTGCTTTTTTTATATTTGTGCTTCCAGAACTGTCATTTGTGATCCGATTTTGAAAATTTTTGGTAGTATGATAGATTAAAAACAGTTGGACAGAATGTTGATTGTTATGGCCGTTATAGTAACAAGTATTAATATTACAAATTATAAATTTAATTTGATGTACAGTGCAGCTTCGACAATCCGGACACATATAGTTTTGGGCTCATTCGGATTACCGAGTTATCCGGACTATGGTAGGTGAAATAAATTAAATAATCTAAGTGAATTTAATTGTATGTGTATGCATTGTACTATGATTTATTAAAACAATAAATTATTGTATTTAATTATTATATTAAATTATTAAAATACATATGTAATCTAAAGGTGCAGTCAGATTAGTCAAATATTTGATCAATAAAACAAAACCACCATCTTTAAAAAAAGTTTATTCCATCTTTCCTGACACGTACCATTATGAATAATGATTTATAATCTTACTTACATTTTATATTGAGTAAGATCTTATATTTTCTAATGAGTATCTAAGAAGGAAAAAAATGTTCTAAAATTTACTGGTTACGTCGTTTTGATCAAATGAGGGGGTTGATTTGCGCATATCCAAATTAATCTCACTGAATGCAAACTGAAAATGATTTCTTTGCAGCAGCAGCATTAGAGAGATCTTTGTTTTTGCATCCGTAAGTACAAAGTCGTCTTCGGTAAGCAGCACTAACGATTCATTTCGATTAGCGTGATGCATTATTTTTTCATCGGAAAACCTGAACCGAAACTAAAGTAATAATAGCGCAAGATTTAATCGAATTATGAATAACAAAACGTTCGAGTAATAAACGAGAAATTCCCGAATTTTAATAGCTATTCTTGCATAAAAAAAAATTTATCCGAAGTACGGAGGTAAAAATTTCAAATTGTCCGAAATGTAGAAGCGTCCGTATTATTGGAGTGACCGGACTGGCGCATGTCCGGACTGTCGCAGTTGTACTGTATACGAGTTTATGATTTGAATTTAGAAATTAAAGGGTGTCCCATAATTGAAGAAGATTTACTTACATGAGCCTATATTTTAACCTGTTATAGACAAACGCTTGCAAGTTGGACAGAATGTCGACTGCAATGGCCGCTATAGTAACAAGTATTAATATTAAGAATTATAAATTAAAGGATGCGGCAATAGTACATTTAATTTGATGTATATTTCCATACTTTTTAACAGTTATAGACAGACGCTTGAAATTTACAACGAACCTGTATTGGAAAGTCCGCCATAACAACAAGTATATAATATGGATTTGGAAGTTAAAGGGTATTCCAATAGTTAATGTATTTTCAAGTGTGTGGCCGTACTTTTGAACTGTTATAGACAGAACGCTGAAACTTAAAATGAATATGTATTTCTTAGTCCGCTATATATACGAGTTTATAATTTGAATTTCGAAATGAAAGGTTGTCCCATAATTACTGTACATTTACTTATATAGGCTTATCTTTTGAACCGTTATAGACAAACGCTTTTAAATTTGACGCAATGTCAATTGCTATGGCCGTTATAGTAACAGCTGATAATCGGCCTTATTACGGTTGTCGAAAACGACATTCGAGAATATTGATTTTAGTTACGTGGATATTGGGCCTTTAATGCGATTTTCGGAGATATTCAAGGTAAAAGGCAATTATGCTACCTCGCGAAAAAAGTCTCTTGTTTTATTATGTTCTTCTAATAAGTGCTTCTAATTTTTTAACCTACTTTAAAAAAAGAAGGAGGTTATACAATTCGGCTGAATGTTGCTTTTTTTATATTGGTGCTTCCAGAACTGTCATTTGTGATCCGATTTTGAAAATTTTTGGTAGTATGATAGATTAAAAACAGTTGGACAGAATGTTGATTGTTATGGCCGTTATAGTAACAAGTATTAATATTACAAACTATAAATTTAATTTGATGTACAGTGCAGCTTCGACAATCCGGACACATATAGTTTTGGGCTCATTCGGATTACCGAGTTATCTGGACTATGGTAGGTGAAATAAATTAAATAATCTAAGTGAATTTAATTGTATGTGTATGCATTGTACTATGATTTATTAAAACAATAAATTATTGTATTTAATTATTATATTAAATTATTAAAATACATATGTAATCTAAAGGTGCAGTCAGATTAGTCAAATATTTGATCAATAAAACAAAACCACCATCTTTAAAAAAAGTTTATTCCATCTTTCCTGACACGTACCATTATGAATAATGATTTATAATCTTACTTACATTTTATATTGAGTAAGATCTTATATTTTCTAATGAGTATCTAAGAAGGAAAAAAATGTTCTAAAATTTACTGGTTACGTCGTTTTGATCAAATGAGGGGGTTGATTTGCGCATATCCAAATTAATCTCACTGAATGCAAACTGAAAATGATTTCTTTGCAGCAGCAGCATTAGAGAGATCTTTGTTTTTGCATCCGTAAGTACAAAGTCGTCTTCGGTAAGCAGCACTAACGATTCATTTCGATTAGCGTGATGCATTATTTTTTCATCGGAAAACCTGAACCGAAACTAAAGTAATAATAGCGCAAGATTTAATCGAATTATGAATAACAAAACGTTCGAGTAATAAACGAGAAATTCCCGAATTTTAATAGCTATTCTTGCATAAAAAAAAATTTATCCGAAGTACGGAGGTAAAAATTTCAAATTGTCCGAAATGTAGAAGCGTCCGTATTATTGGAGTGACCGGACTGGCGCATGTCCGGACTGTCGCAGTTGTACTGTATACGAGTTTATGATTTGAATTTAGAAATTAAAGGGTGTCCCATAATTGAAGAAGATTTACTTACATGAGCCTATATTTTAACCTGTTATAGACAAACGCTTGCAAGTTGGACAGAATGTCGACTGCAATGGCCGCTATAGTAACAAGTATTAATATTAAGAATTATAAATTAAAGGATGCGGCAATAGTACATTTAATTTGATGTATATTTCCATACTTTTTAACAGTTATAGACAGACGCTTGAAATTTACAACGAACCTGTATTGGAAAGTCCGCCATAACAACAAGTATATAATATGGATTTGGAAGTTAAAGGGTATTCCAATAGTTAATGTATTTTCAAGTGTGTGGCCGTACTTTTGAACTGTTATAGACAGAACGCTGAAACTTAAAATGAATATGTATTTCTTAGTCCGCTATATATACGAGTTTATAATTTGAATTTCGAAATGAAAGGTTGTCCCATAATTACTGTACATTTACTTATATAGGCTTATCTTTTGAACCGTTATAGACAAACGCTTTTAAATTTGACACAATGTCAATTGCTATGGCCGTTATAGTAACAGCTGATAATCGGCCTTATTACGGTTGTCGAAAACGACATTCGAGAATATTGATTTTAGTTACGTGGATATTGGGCCTTTAATGCGATTTTCGGAGATATTCAAGGTAAAAGGCAATTATGCTACCTCGCGAAAAAAGTCTCTTGTTTTATTATGTTCTTCTAATAAGTGCTTCTAATTTTTTAACCTACTTTAAAAAAAGAAGGAGGTTATACAATTCGGCTGAATGTTGCTTTTTTTATATTTGTGCTTCCAGAACTGTCATTTGTGATCCGATTTTGAAAATTTTTGGTAGTATGATAGATTAAAAACAGTTGGACAGAATGTTGATTGTTATGGCCGTTATAGTAACAAGTATTAATATTACAAACTATAAATTTAATTTGATGTACAGTGCAGCTTCGACAATCCGGACACATATAGTTTTGGGCTCATTCGGATTACCGAGTTATCCGGACTATGGTAGGTGAAATAAATTAAATAATCTAAGTGAATTTAATTGTATGTGTATGCATTGTACTATGATTTATTAAAACAATAAATTATTGTATTTAATTATTATATTAAATTATTAAAATACATATGTAATCTAAAGGTGCAGTCAGATTAGTCAAATATTTGATCAATAAAACAAAACCACCATCTTTAAAAAAAGTTTATTCCATCTTTCCTGACACGTACCATTATGAATAATGATTTATAATCTTACTTACATTTTATATTGAGTAAGATCTTATATTTTCTAATGAGTATCTAAGAAGGAAAAAAATGTTCTAAAATTTACTGGTTACGTCGTTTTGATCAAATGAGGGGGTTGATTTGCGCATATCCAAATTAATCTCACTGAATGCAAACTGAAAATGATTTCTTTGCAGCAGCAGCATTAGAGAGATCTTTGTTTTTGCATCCGTAAGTACAAAGTCGTCTTCGGTAAGCAGCACTAACGATTCATTTCGATTAGCGTGATGCATTATTTTTTCATCGGAAAACCTGAACCGAAACTAAAGTAATAATAGCGCAAGATTTAATCGAATTATGAATAACAAAACGTTCGAGTAATAAACGAGAAATTCCCGAATTTTAATAGCTATTCTTGCATAAAAAAAAATTTATCCGAAGTACGGAGGTAAAAATTTCAAATTGTCCGAAATGTAGAAGCGTCCGTATTATTGGAGTGACCGGACTGGCGCATGTCCGGACTGTCGCAGTTGTACTGTATACGAGTTTATGATTTGAATTTAGAAATTAAAGGGTGTCCCATAATTGAAGAAGATTTACTTACATGAGCCTATATTTTAACCTGTTATAGACAAACGCTTGCAAGTTGGACAGAATGTCGACTGCAATGGCCGCTATAGTAACAAGTATTAATATTAAGAATTATAAATTAAAGGATGCGGCAATAGTACATTTAATTTGATGTATATTTCCATACTTTTTAACAGTTATAGACAGACGCTTGAAATTTACAACGAACCTGTATTGGAAAGTCCGCCATAACAACAAGTATATAATATGGATTTGGAAGTTAAAGGGTATTCCAATAGTTAATGTATTTTCAAGTGTGTGGCCGTACTTTTGAACTGTTATAGACAGAACGCTGAAACTTAAAATGAATATGTATTTCTTAGTCCGCTATATATACGAGTTTATAATTTGAATTTCGAAATGAAAGGTTGTCCCATAATTACTGTACATTTACTTATATAGGCTTATCTTTTGAACCGTTATAGACAAACGCTTTTAAATTTGACGCAATGTCAATTGCTATGGCCGTTATAGTAACAGCTGATAATCGGCCTTATTACGGTTGTCGAAAACGACATTCGAGAATATTGATTTTAGTTACGTGGATATTGGGCCTTTAATGCGATTTTCGAAGATATTCAAGGTAAAAGGCAATTATGCTACCTCGCGAAAAAAGTCTCTTGTTTTATTATGTTCTTCTAATAAGTGCTTCTAATTTTTTAACCTACTTTAAAAAAAGAAGGAGGTTATACAATTCGGCTGAATGTTGCTTTTTTTATATTTGTGCTTCCAGAACTGTCATTTGTGATCCGATTTTGAAAATTTTTGGTAGTATGATAGATTAAAAACAGTTGGACAGAATGTTGATTGTTATGGCCGTTATAGTAACAAGTATTAATATTACAAATTATAAATTTAATTTGATGTACAGTGCAGCTTCGACAATCCGGACACATATAGTTTTGGGCTCATTCGGATTACCGAGTTATCCGGACTATGGTAGGTGAAATAAATTAAATAATCTAAGTGAATTTAATTGTATGTGTATGCATTGTACTATGATTTATTAAAACAATAAATTATTGTATTTAATTATTATATTAAATTATTAAAATACATATGTAATCTAAAGGTGCAGTCAGATTAGTCAAATATTTGATCAATAAAACAAAACCACCATCTTTAAAAAAAGTTTATTCCATCTTTCCTGACACGTACCATTATGAATAATGATTTATAATCTTACTTACATTTTATATTGAGTAAGATCTTATATTTTCTAATGAGTATCTAAGAAGGAAAAAAATGTTCTAAAATTTACTGGTTACGTCGTTTTGATCAAATGAGGGGGTTGATTTGCGCATATCCAAATTAATCTCACTGAATGCAAACTGAAAATGATTTCTTTGCAGCAGCAGCATTAGAGAGATCTTTGTTTTTGCATCCGTAAGTACAAAGTCGTCTTCGGTAAGCAGCACTAACGATTCATTTCGATTAGCGTGATGCATTATTTTTTCATCGGAAAACCTGAACCGAAACTAAAGTAATAATAGCGCAAGATTTAATCGAATTATGAATAACAAAACGTTCGAGTAATAAACGAGAAATTCCCGAATTTTAATAGCTATTCTTGCATAAAAAAAAATTTATCCGAAGTACGGAGGTAAAAATTTCAAATTGTCCGAAATGTAGAAGCGTCCGTATTATTGGAGTGACCGGACTGGCGCATGTCCGGACTGTCGCAGTTGTACTGTATACGAGTTTATGATTTGAATTTAGAAATTAAAGGGTGTCCCATAATTGAAGAAGATTTACTTACATGAGCCTATATTTTAACCTGTTATAGACAAACGCTTGCAAGTTGGACAGAATGTCGACTGCAATGGCCGCTATAGTAACAAGTATTAATATTAAGAATTATAAATTAAAGGATGCGGCAATAGTACATTTAATTTGATGTATATTTCCATACTTTTTAACAGTTATAGACAGACGCTTGAAATTTACAACGAACCTGTATTGGAAAGTCCGCCATAACAACAAGTATATAATATGGATTTGGAAGTTAAAGGGTATTCCAATAGTTAATGTATTTTCAAGTGTGTGGCCGTACTTTTGAACTGTTATAGACAGAACGCTGAAACTTAAAATGAATATGTATTTCTTAGTCCGCTATATATACGAGTTTATAATTTGAATTTCGAAATGAAAGGTTGTCCCATAATTACTGTACATTTACTTATATAGGCTTATCTTTTGAACCGTTATAGACAAACGCTTTTAAATTTGACGCAATGTCAATTGCTATGGCCGTTATAGTAACAGCTGATAATCGGCCTTATTACGGTTGTCGAAAACGACATTCGAGAATAGTCGTAGTCGCTGTCGATAGTTAGTTTTTTTGGTACTATGTAAAATTTTCGACAATAAAATATTTTGTAATAGATCAAAACATAAAATTTTAATAAAAAAATTTTGCAGTAGCATTTTAGGCGTTAAATTAACACTTAAAAATAACAATAAAAAACAAAACGACTAGCTCTTAATTCAATTTGAAAACTTTTGTATTTCATTTGCAATTTTCTTAAAATTCAAATTTAGAAAGATGTGTTTTTAAATAAAAAATTTTCCACATACAAAAATAAAATGTGCAGACAACAGTTTTAGTACGATTATACAGGTAAAATTGGGTGCTCTTACACGTGTATCTCTTTTTTCTATACAAAATATCTTATTTTTATGAAAAAAATGTATTCTATATTGGACTCAAGGTTCTGAGGGACCTACTTACAAAATTTTGTGCAAATTTATACAGCAGTTTTTACATGATGTGAACACAGACACAAAAAATTTGTAAAATTAAGAAAAAACTTGAAGTTAGTAGAATAAAACGTACTCTGCATATCAGTTCTTCTAAAAATTTTTGGTATTTCCTTAAAGACCTCTTCAAAAGCTTTTAAATGATGCCCATATTGATATTTAAAAAAATTTTATATTTTTAGAGTCTCGTAGCTCAGGAAATATGGGCGAGCGCCAATTTTTTAATTGATGTTTTTTTCTTATTTTTTAATTCGCTATATCCTTATATATTTAGTTTTTATGGTTGGAATTACTTTATTATTCAAAATGACATGAAAAAATTAGATGTAGGAGTGGTGTTTTGCCTGATGCCTCGAATGACATGGACCCATCATGCTGAATTCTAATAGTAGCTTTTTCGACTCTATCTGATCGATTGACATATTTGTTTTTTTGCAAAGTTGATTTCAACATCAACACGGACGGACAGACGGACATCGCTCCATTGACTTCGCTATGCATTAGAAGTCAGAATATACATATATACTTTATGGGGTCAGAAATGGATATTGTGGAAATTACACCCAGAATGACAAACTTGCCCTTTTTCCACTTTTTGTGATGGTATAAAAACAGCATGCAAAAAGTAAATTAAAATAAGCATAATGTAAAAATCAAAAGTAAACTTATCTTTTGTTAGCGTTCGTTTTAAAAATTTACGAAAAAAAATTGTTTGTCGTGTACATATATTTCAACGACAATATTTGAACAAATTATCATTCGAATACGACAAACGTAATAGATTTTTGTAATAGATTTGTTTTTCGAGTAACATTTTTAACAATAACGACTTGCGTAGTACCATTTTAAAAAAACGTAGGATTTTCGACATGAGAACGACAACCGTAATAAGGCTGAATATTTAAATTTATAAATAAAAGGGTGCACCAATAGTTCAATTAATTTGGTATATGGACAGATGATTGAAATTTACAAAGAACCTATATTACTAACTCTCTGTAACAACAAGTATAAAATTTGGATTTGGAAATAAACGGGTGTCCCAATAGTTGATATAATGTGGTGTATGTGGCCGGACTCTTGAACCGTTATAGACAGACAGCTGAAATTTACAAGGGACATGTTTTGCTAAGTCCGCTATAACAAGAAGCTTATAATATGAATTTAGAAATTAAAGGGTGTTCCCAAAATTAATTTAATTTATTCTATATAGCCGTATTTTTTGAACCGTTGTATACAAACACTTTAATTTTAGACAGAATGTCCACTACTTTATTTGATGTAATAAGATGTATAAAAATGTTATATTATAAATTAAATAGTTGATATAATCTGATGTATATGCGCAAACATTTGAACCGTTACAGACAGACGGTTGAAGTTTACACAGAACCTGATTGCTAAATCTACTACAACAGCAAGTATATTATTTGAAATTGAAAATTAAAGAGTGACCCTATAGTTGCTGCAATTTAATGTATATTGCCAAACTATTCAACAGTTGAACTAGTATAAAGTTTGGAGATATAAGTGTGTCCCAAAGTTAATGTAACCTAATTTATGTGGCCGTACACTTGAGCTGTTACAAGCAGGCAGATGAAATCTGTTTGGAAGTCGTTTTTTTCGCAAGAATTATTATTTTCTTCTTTGAAATCAGAGATTTCGGTTTTTTTTTGCAGCAATTAAATATCTTTCAAAAGAATATGCAAATTTGACTACACGTACTTTTAGACGCGGCCCATTTATCCAAATATTATAAAAATTTAAATTTTATTTTAATAACAATGCAATAAAAAACTAATTTTGGGAATAGTAGTTTAATACTTCATTTTTGTGTTTATTGATAAACATAAATTTATTGTTAAGATATACATTAGCAGCAGCATTTTATTCTTTTTTTTTCCCTTGAAACAATGTAAAATAGATTGTGAATTTTCAATTCTTCTTGGTCATCCTGCTAATAAAACTTAATACTGAATCGGAATACAATTTACTAATTAAAATTAGGGGCTTGCTAGCATATTTTTTTAATTTTTCGGTACTTGTTGATTTTTTGCTGTTTATAATCGCTGCCATGACTTTAAAACGCCTTTCTAAGTTCTTGTCAATACTAGTTATTATATAAGTAGTTTCTGGACATGCAAAAAAAGCACCATTGGCATCATAACAGCTTTTGTAACCATATAGGGGTTTGTCGATATGCAATCCATGCTTTTTAATCTCATCTAGTATTCCCTTTTTTCATCTAATCTCATGTTTTTTAAAACAGTATTATTTTCTAACTGACATATACCAAGATTAAGTGCATCTTTATTACTGGTAGTTTTGTGACAATTTTCTTTAGTTCATAACTTTTTTACCACATACGAGTATGTAACAATTCCAATGGAATTTTGTGTCAGTTATTGCATTTGTAGCTTTTCCGTGTACCATTATTAAATTCGATTGAAAAGATACTGTAGTCACCGTACCAGACATCGTAACATCAATTGGCTCCATATTGAAAATTTCGCATTTTTTAGAACCGACAAGATTTTTAGTTGTTTCTCTGTTTTCTTTAATGTACTCGAAATGTATTGGACGACATAAAAATTTTCAGCCTGGTGTAGTATTAATCCACATGTCCGTAAAGCTGCGGTCAGATTAGTCAAATATTTGACCAAAAAGACGTAACTACTAAATTATGGAATAAAAGGTTTGTCCTTCTCAAATACTTATTAATAAGGTGCGGTCAGATTAGTCAAATATTAGGCCAAAAAAGCATGTTGTATTTCACGCCACTGTTCTGTTAATAAGGTTTGAATTTGAGATTTAATTTCTTTCTCAAGGCTCATGGGTTTAGGGTAAGTTTTGGAATACACTGCGTCATTGGAAATCACCCAGAGTACAAAACAAGAGGAAGATTATTACCATTTAAACATATATTTTATCAATCAATGGAATCAATGGAATTTTTCCAACAATGCTACAAAAGACCTCATATATTATTGAACCTGTGGGTTCAGTGTTCAAACAAAACCTTTATAGTGAACGAGTAAGTAATATTTTTCCCTTTAAATTATAAATATTTAAAATCAAGTATACAAAATGAATACATGTACTTAAATGTGGTTGCAAATATATAAATGTTGCTGATTTCATTGTTGTTCAATGGTAAAAACTGTAAACACGTACAGTGTTTATACCAAAAACATTTACAACTTGTATTGGTTATTTGTACATGCCAGCAAGCTGGATAAGAGCGAGAGTAGTTTCAATACCTAAAGTTCAAATTTAGCATAGTGATGGAAAAGACTACAAACCCATTAGAGTGACGTCCTCACCACTTTAGAGTAATTAAGGGCGACCACATCAGAGACAAGGTTACAAATATGTTGTTCCTACGCGACAAACATGCCTCAGAAAGAGGTAAATCAGTAGAGGCAGCTTTACAAGATCTAACATCGAAAATAGAAAAATCTTTTAGATGAAGAATTTACACTTTCGCGTTTTCTTGTGCAATTGAAAAGGCGCTTGAAGCCCCTACCAAATGGTAAATGATTGTATAATGAAAACGCTCTTACAAAAGCAAATTCATACAGAGATGGGTGGCGTATATATTGCAACCTCCGCTACTAGGGGCACACCGCAGTGTTTTGATCCCATATAACGATTTTACAAAAATAAAAGAAGTTGTCTCAGAGTGCTGTATTTTGGTATACTACTATAAAATACCTTAATTAATAAAAACACAATTTATTGAAAAATCGGACAAAGGACACGCCTACCGCCTATGTTTGTCAACAACTAAATTTTCAATATTGGATACATAACTACATACAAATTTGTAAAAATTCGTAGATGTTTTACATTTTATGGTAGTTAGTTGTTTGGTAGTTTTTATTGTAACTGACGCAAAAACTATAGGTCCAGCCATATATCCTATAACTCTTACAAAAGTTATCTGATTCTTATTAAATTTGGTAAGGCATATATTATACATAAATTGAACAAATATTTGAGCTAAAATAAATTAAAATTTATTTATCAATAAAGAAAAAAATTAAGAAAAACATACTTGTAGCATTCCTCATTGACTTCACTTTCAAAATTTTACACTGTTCATTTATGATAGTTTTGCTCCACACAAAACAGACGTACAACTACTTTTGTTTTCATTTATTATACTTAGAACAGCTCCATCTATTATTGTTAAATGCATTTAATAATTAACGTTAAGAGTTTTGTTTGTAGAATTATAAAAATAAGTTTCCAATTTCGCTTTGAATATTTTCTTTCACCGACCTAATTACGTCAGGATTTTTTTTTAGTAAACATTACTTTTATAGGATTACATAACCTTCAAAATGAATGTCTATCGTTTTGCCAATTTAACAAACGTAAAGGGACATACGAAGCAGCAAAAATGAACTCATCAGTAGCTGATGATGCTGTTATCTGTTCGGTCTAAAATTGTTTAAAGTGGAACTCTACTTTAGTTTCTGTTACCTGAATATCATCCGGGATAAATTTTTTAGCTTCTAAAATTAAATAATATGACGGAAAACAATCTTCTTTAATAGAATTCACAGCTTTTCCCATCATTTTATATTGCCTACAGAGAGATCCACATCAATATACAGACTAAAGGCTTGCTCAACAGATAACTTTTTAACTATTGCTGAGTTCTGCAGCTTTATTTATAGCATTAGCAAAAGTTGTTGCAATAAGTTTATCTACTCGCCTCCTTTTCATCCGTTGTGATGCTTTCTCATAACTTACTAAGGTCGGCCTCTGCCACTGCTTGTAATTGGAACCTAATGCCAGTAAGATTCAATTGACTTGTATTTTTAACCGACTTCAAAAAAAGAAGGAGGTTATACAATTCGGCTGAATGTTGCTTTTTTTATATTTGTTAATATTGTATAAAAAAATGAAAAACTCAAAAACTAAACGTAACTCACAACGCAAACTTCTTGATTAATTATTTCACTATCTAACCAGTCGTTCAATCTCAGTTTCAAGTCTACTTCTCATACGCCAGTATTTGGTCCATTTACGGCTGAATTTTTAAATCGTAGAAGTCAATTTCTACAGCTCAGTATTCAGTAATGCTCTTTGCAAATAATTTTCCACGAATAACGATAACTTTAAGTATCACAGTAGTTGTTTTATGTTGATTAAACTCCAGCCACTAAACATTCTCCAAAGAAATTCGTGAAAAACGGTGCAGCTAAAATTTATAAATGTTATAACAAGAATAATAAAATAAAGATTGCGACATCGATCAAGAATAAAAAAATGTTTCTGCGCATGATGGAACTGTGACGTCACTCAAACCATTGTTCTGATTGGCTTATAAAATTCAGCTGTAGAACTATTATGTTTATATAAAAACATGACATCTATTAAAATTTTTTGAAAGCAAACATTTTTTATAATTATACGAGTATAGATTCTCCTTTTTTTCATTTAAATTTTTTTAAAGGAGTTGAACTGTGGTTATTATAAATGAATTGAAATTAATTTTGTCTTAATTTCATTTTTTAATTTCTAAAAACCTTCTTTTTGGAAAAGGAAAAGTTGCACAAGCTTTAACCGAAACAAAGTCTTCGTCAAGCTGCACCATATGCCAAAAAACAGCAAGTCAATTGAGCCAACCACCAACACAGGACGATAGTTTTAATGAAGCATATGAATTTGGAATGTCACCTGTTCATGCTCGAATTCGTTTTATGGAGCATATTCTTAAATTGGGATACGATCACTGTTGCCAGAAGTACAGATTTATCTGCATTTTGCAGATTTTGGCCTCCCAAATTGCCAAAATCAGATTTGAAGATTTTTGGCCTAAAATCGCAGATTTTTTTTATGATTTGTGTTGCGACTTCTATTAAGTTGACTAATTTTTATTGTTTTCTTTGGAAAACGTCCGTTGTAAAACAATTAATCTTTCTAAAAAAAATTTTTCAGAAATTAAAAAAATGAACTTAACCCTGGAGTTAATGTCGACGTCGTTGACGGCGTCAAATGTCAAAAAAAAAGTTGAATCGTATGAAATTGTATGAGAGCAGTTAATCTCAACGCGTTGCAACGCCGTAAAAGTTCAATCTGTTTCAACTTTTTCGGCGTTGAAACGCCGTCAACAACGTCGACATTAACTTCAGGGTAAACTAAAATCAATTTTAATTTATTTATAGTAAATCACAGTTCAACAGCTGATTTTCAAAAAAACTAAATTTTAAATAAAAAATCCTCATGTATAGATTTTAAAATCTACAGAAGTATTCCAATGCGACGCTTTAAACATAAAATAACATTTAAATGTGTTTTATGACAAATTTTTCATACAAATTTTTTCTAAAATATGTTTCAAATCTGTTTTGATTTTCTATGAATACGGCAGTAAATATTTTATCGACAAAGACGTTGACTATAGGGAGAACATAGTTGAATTTGCAGCAGATGGAGCTGCTGTCATGACAGGCAAAAAACATTCCGTTGCCCACATTTTAAAAAGTAAAATATCAGATTTATTTATTTTAAAATGCATATGTCACTCACTGGTATTATGTTTGTCGTATGCACAACTTAAATTTCTATCTGCTGTGTAGAAGCTAGCTAGAGATGTATGCAATTATTTGTGGAACAGTTCAAAACATTATAACCAATTTGATAAAATACAAAGTTTATTAGATTTTAAACCTAAAAAGATTTTACACCCATTCCAAAGGCGTTGGCATTCCGTATAATCGGTTGTAAGTCGCTTATTAGAATTATATTGCTTAAAAAATTATTTTTTATTTGCTGTTCATATCAATCAAATCGAAACTACAATATTCATATTTTATAACCTAAAGGAAAATATATTTATCTTTCTAAAGTACATTCTTGGTATTATTAATACTTTTAGTAAACTACTCCAAAGCAAAGCGACAAGAGCCCTTCCAAATTTTTTAACTATGAAAGCACATACCTAGGCACTCATGCACCTGAAATAATTTTAAGCACAAGTCTTGATCAGTGCGATATAAACAAATCTTACCTAAAAATGTTCCAAAGATTATTTAAAGAAAATAAAAAACAGAACTTGAACTTTAAGTTTAGAGATTTAAAAGTATTAGATTTTAAAGATTAACTAAATGAAAAATAAATGACTTTAGTTAATTTCTGCAAAAACTATTCGAGAGAATATTTAGTAAAGAAAAAATGCATTTGAAGATTTATTAAAGATTTTTTAAATAAAGTGCAGATTTTGCAGATTTTTTTCGCGATATATTGTTGGATTTCGCAGATTTCACACATAAAAGTTCTGGCAACACTGGATACGATTTGAAATTTGGCCCGTTAGGCGAAACAGTGAGAATCAACAAGGAAAATTTGGAAAAAAGAAAGCAAAAAAAAAAATTATTCAAGAAAAATACCGTGAGATAGGCCTTATAATTGACCAGCCAAAGCAAGGAGATCCAGAAACTGTAGCTTCCATAACTGGAGTAGAATATGCTTTAACACGACGATTCCAAATCATATTAGCATGTAGCAAAAAGATAGATGCAAAAAAAATTTGGTCAGTATGCTAATGAGACAGCAACCCTTTATAACCAAAAATATTCTTGGAGACATATGCCAACCACAGTCCACAGTTCAACAAATAATTCAGCACAATATGCTTCCAATTGGAGATCTCTCAGAAGAAGCGCAAGAAAAAAGGAACAAAGACTACAGATTCTTTCGCGAGCACAATACAAGAAAAATTTCCAGATATGGTACTAATGAAGATCTTATTAATATTTTGTTGTGCACATCAGACCCATGTATGTCCAGTATTCGACAAAAATGGAAATCAACCTCATTAGACTTAGGTGAAGAAAAATAAAATCAAAGTTGATAAATTTAAAGTTAAATTATATTATTAATTATTCCCGTGTTTTTAATTTTTAAATATTAAAATTGCAAGTGCCTGTGCATAAAAGAAAGAATTAAATAACGTAGTGTTTTGTTGTTTTTATTTTTCAACATCTTTAAACTGTATAAAAGAGCAGAAAAAAAGTCTGCCGTATGCAGTGTATAAAGAAAAATAAAATCAAAGTTGATTATTGTTGTTTTTGCTTGAACTTTGATTTTTGTCTTTTCTTTATAGTTTGGACAAAAATCTTTAGTTCATTTAAAATATTTGTGAGAAGTTTCCTGACGAGCTAAGTAAGCGATAGCGAAATGGCCATCGAGACGTGCTTTCACCTTCAATAATCAATACCGGGAAAATAGCACGATAAATTTAAAGTTAAATTAAAATATATATGCACTTGAAATCAATAGTAAAAGTTTACTTAAAATTTTATCGATGTTGTGTGCTGTATATAATATATCCAAATGGTATTGATATTGTTGGGAATTTCAGTGTTATTTTTCAGTTTAATCCTCACAAGAATTAGCTTTCTTCCAAAAAAAAAAAAACCAACCTTTGGCCCCTATGAATATTGAGACTAAATAAATGTCAGTGGCCAAATGTTGGCATTTTCTGACCAAAATTAAGTTTAGGAATAATAAATAAATATTTTATGTATAATCTTATATTTTAAGCTAATCAGGCCTGAATTAATCCATGTAAATAAAAAACAATTTTTTATAACATTTTTCCCCAACGTTTCGTGAATTTTTTGTTCACTTTCTCAAGGGGTCGTCTATTTAATTAAAAAGAAGAAAATTTAACACAGTTACAATTAAAAACAATTACCGCGAAAATGTACAAAATATGTTTACTTACACTATGACAGTAGAGTTTACATTAATAAATTAAGGAATTTTGATAAATTTAACAATAAAAAACAATATTAAACATGAATTAACAAACACAAAATTTTTAATTTAAACTGTTCCTTAAACTAATGCGAGTTAGGTCGTTTTATTAAAAGTTTCTAAAATATAAGGTTAACATCTGCTCGCTGCACATTTCATATTTGCTATTTTTCCTTTCTCTTCTCCCCCCACTTTTTTGTTTTTTTTTCGCAATCAATTTAACACACTTTCTAAATAACTTTTATTATTTTATGTAATGTATTTTACATATGTTACAAAAACTTCAGTTTATTCAAAACGAATTTTGCGTTTTTTTTTGAGCTCTCTCTGAGAAAATTAAGTAAATGATTGCCAAGTCTAGCATAAAAATTACTTTTTTCAAAAAGAAAATTTAAATTTTTCATATGAAACAGACTTGGCAATCTCTTCGAGGAAACAACTACATCATCAAACGGAAAATTATGAGCAAGGCGTAATACATACTTGCAGGAAAGATACACAAAAATATTGAGAAAGCATTTTTTTATTTTTTTCAATTCGCTATTAAAGTTTATCTCTGTTATACAATCTTGGCTTTATGATACAAATTTATTTTTGCTAACGGTACTTTACATATGACTACTAATCATCTGTGGTGTAATTTTAAGCAGATACCAGGATTGCATTTTTAATACATTTATTAGTGATCGCTATCAAAAAAGTTTAATTTTGGCTACTATAATGACGTTTTGCATACCAACTCTAATTTTGAGTTGCAATAACTCACTAATTTGTAAACAGTGTTCATTCATATTTTGAAAATAATCAAAAAAAGTGTTGAATTTTTACATCAATTTGAACCATTTTTGGCCAAACTTGCAACAGTGTGCACCGCAAGGAGTTGTTGTGAATTTTAGAATTGAATAAACATCTTTCGGATCTTGATGCACAAGCAGTCGATTTAGTGCTATTTTTCACAAAGAGAAGAAGACCACCAACATTTTTAGATGTAATTTTTGTTAAAAATTTTAAACAGATATCCAATTTGTATAAAAAGATTAAAAAGCAAATGCTGTAGTGTACTCCTGCTAACCTCTAATTAGAAAACGTGGAAACTTTATTCGCGAATAATTTATTGGATATACACTGCAATAGCTAAACCGAATATATTACGCCTGAAATCCATTGACATAAGGATATTACTACTTTTAATTGCTGTTAAAAAAATATGTTTTTATAGACAAGAAACGATACTCGTACATATTTTTTTTCTTTTTCTCAAAATTCAAAAATTTGTTTTATTATTAAATTTATTTTTCTTACATATTTATTTTTTTTTAATAAGCAGCGTTATTGATATAATTTAATAGACATTTAAAAAACTAAACGAAATACAAAATATTAGCGCTTGTTTCTGAAAATCCAATAAAACAAAATTTTTTTTGCAAATAAAAAACAAGACGTCTTTTAAATAGCGTTCTTTTTTTCTTTTTTGATATAAGCTGCTTGTTTTCAATACATACACTTTTTCTCCACAAATGAACAGCATGCAAAATAAAACATGTAAATGAAAGAAACATCAAAAGAGTGTGCAAAAGATCACGCAAGATCCGACTTCTTTGATATAAAGTGCCAACGACTATGAAAAACGTATTTTTCAGCAGACACAGCAGTGTACAGAAACAAAACATTACGCAAGGTAGCGACGCTTTTTTTTACACAGTATTAAAACCAATCTAATAAAGTATTTTATTTTAAAACATTTCGATAATATGTTCATTCGAATTCGATTGTTGTCATATTGATTCGCTACATCCGTATTCAGCATACTTCGCATCTATCTAGAAAAAGCAGCATTACAGTCTGCTGATGTCTAATTTTTCCCGTTTTCTTTGGCAAACGTCCGCACATTTTAATAATTTTTTCTTTTTTAAAATTTGCAGAATTTAAAGTAAACATGAACTTAACCTAAAATCAATTTTAATTCATTTGTTCACAAATATTTTAGTTTCCAACTTTATAAAGAAAGAAAAATTATTCCCACATTTTGGTGTTCATTTTTAAACTAAGGACTATACAGTTTTTATACTAATAGTTATATTTAATATTTAATTCAAAACTTGTGTAAAATGGGAACCCGTTTATTTTGCGCATAAACATTCCTAAAATTATCTTTATTAAAAAATTAAATAAATTTTTGTCTTTTAAAGAAACAACATTTGATTGAGACAAATTATTTCGTGCACAATTTGGGATACAAGACATTTCATCTGTCGTCATTTTTAAATCTTGCCAACAGGTGGTAGGTATCTAAAGAAAAAAACAACAAAACATTTTCGATCTTTTGAATTAAAATTAAATGCTTTAATCAAATATTTAAGTTCACAAATAAAATATATATTTTACACATATATAAATTTGATTGTCAAGGTGAAGGTGAAAAACAGACAATAATTTGTAAGTATTTTGTGAATAACAAACAATGCCAACCATCACCACACGATATGGGATAGTGGCAATATCAACAGAAGATTTGAATAGCGAAATTTCGAAAATTGTATACACAAACTTTAGTAATTTATAATTTGGAAACTATGCGTTTCCGTCCACTTTTTTTTCTTTTCTTATTAAAATTGGATTTTCTATCTGCTTGATTTATTGTTGATAATATCTTTAATTTTATTTTTAATTGCTTGCAATGTATTTTATAATAATATTTAAACAATTTTACCGAGCTGTTTAGAAACTTTATAGTTTAATTTGAATACTGAGTACCAGGGAAAGCTGCAGCTATTATTTGATATCATTAGGAGCAAGCAAACAGCGCTGACATTTGGCAAATAAAACTCTTTGCCAGCAAACAAAACTACTACTAATGTAAGCAAAGTGTGACCACTCCATGGCAAATATTTGACAGAGCTGTAAATAAATCACTAATTTTTTAATTAATTCGGCCAATGAATTTGCAAATTTTGAAGCAATTTAAAAAAAGAAATTAATTTAATGAAGTTTCGTCAATTAAAATTAATTTTGCAAAAATGAGTTGCAATTCCAATTCAAATGAATCTGTAGAATGAGTTGCGATTCGTTTCTTATTTAATTGAATTCGTTAGAGTCTGCTGTAGCCAAGGTAGTAAGCACGTTGACTACAAGTTAGATAAGTCTGGGATCAACCACTGCGGCTACCAAAAAGCAAAATCATGTTATTAGTTAAAAATAAAGTATTCTTTAAGGGAACTAAAGGCGGTTTTATTTGAGAATCGATTCTAACTCATTCATAGATAATTTAAAATATGCTTTTAGCGTTAAAGTCGACTCTAATTTTAAAACTAGATAAAAATGTTTTTTACTCATTTAACAGCACATTCTCTTCCTTGTCAAATTAAAGAAGCTTGTGGCTTACATCTTCAACTGCACATTTCGGAGGACTCTTTAAAATATGATCAGAATTTGTAGCAAATTCATCACTTAAATTTTCAGTGCACTCAATTTCCATAACGCAGTTGATTTCGATTAAAATTTCGCGATTCTTCAACTCGTGAACAATCATAGCTTTAACAAGACTTTCTTTTGCGCTTAGTTTAGCATTAAGAGTTTCACTGTGACAGCTTTTCTTACGTTAACTTTCATACCCAATTTATATAAAAAAGAAAAAAAAATCAACCGCCTCTATAACAACTAAAGAATTCTTGAAACTGTGTATAATCGATTGGCGTATTTAAATTTTCTTTAGCTCTTCATTCCTTAAATTCATTCCTGCCCAATTCGTTTAAATTGATTCAAATTTCAATCAGTTCTTTTTGTTGTAAAAAGGATTAATTTAAAATCTACCTAATTAAAAAAAAGGATTTTTCTTTTTATAATGATTCTTTAATATTTGACTCTTTTTTGAGCAGAAAATAACAGCTGCATCATTTGGCCTGATATTAAAATAAACTATTAAATAAATTAAAGATAATATAACAAATGAATTTAATTAATTTCGGCTTAAAAAAAGAAAAAAAATTAGAACCTGCTCTCTTGTAAATAATTTTTCATTATTACAATTTTTAGAAATTTTAATAAAAATTAACTTAAGCCCAAATCAATTTAATATCAAACAGTTAGTATATGTGTGTAAAGATAAATATGTCGAGTTATATACACATGTTTTTGACGTAAAGACTTACGTTAAACATATATGAGTGTGAAGTTAAACATGTTTGACGTAACAAAGAAAAACACAAATTGTTTACCATTTATAAACATATTTACCAATAATTTTGTAACAAATAATAAAATTAAAGAGATTTCAGAACCGTCTGAATTATATCCACATAAATTAAAATTATTTTATAGAAAGTAAGTTCACAAAATTTTTGTCTTTAAGATATTTTGACCAAAGTGGCAAAAGGCAAAGGGGACGTGCAATGCCACTATACAGGTGCTGTTCACAATGGTCAATACTATGACCCCACATAAACACTTTTTCAAATTGAGATTGTAAGTAGTCAAAAAATTATGACTCTTAAATTTGAGCCATTTGTATGATTTCTGGGAAGGATTTTGTGAAATGTGGCCAAATGGAGAGGTGGCATGCAAAACCATCTTATGAATAGTGTTTACTAGGGTCAATACTATTCCACCTTAAAACACCTTTTTTCAGATTGAGTTTGTGAGTATTCAAAAATTTTGAAAATTAAAGTATAATTTGTTAATAAATAAATGAAAAAAGTAAATTAACATCAGAAATTTTCCTATTTATGTCTTATTTATTTCAATATAATTTTTTAACCTAAGAAGAACACGGCGTCATTTTTCTCTAAGTATGCCAAAAATTTACTTTATTTTCCCACCTTTTCAAAACCCCTCTCTGCGCACCGGCACATTAAACAAAATGAACGAATGAACGTTTTCAAAAATTTTAATATTTTTCTGTTTTAATTTGTCGAAACATAGTGAACACCTAAGGCCATATTTTTCTTTAGGGATTGAAGTGTATTTATTTTTATTATACTTACTATCTTTTACGCCTTAATTATTATAATTTTTTACTATTACGCGAATTTTTTTTGTTTTCGTTTTTAAAGAAGCTAAACTCGCAGAAAATATGTAAATGAAAATTCTAACGAGTTGAAAATAGCTACATCAAAAAATGTCTTCACGAGGAAGCGTGCATTTTTACTTCCTTCACAACAATCAGTATGATACTGGAACAGCATCTACTGTGGCAAGTAAGAGTGTTTTATTCGCTGTACCGTATCTAATATACCCTTCACCATACTGACGTTGGATTTTGCTTTCCGATTTTATGTTGCCCAATTTTACAGCATTATTTCATAGATTTTACTCTAGGGTTTACTACTGTCTTTTCGCAATAAAGTGTAAAAAGTTACTTAATAGCCGATATGTATGATTAAACTACTCTTTTAAAAAAATATAAAATGCAATTAAACATTTATGTGTAATGAATAAAAAAAATTCTTCTTTTACTATTTTTTTTTTTTTTTTGTTGTAATCTTTGGGTGAAAGTATCTTGTTTGCCGAAACTTTGATTTTAACTGAATTTTGGAAGTATGCGTAGTTTATTTTGTGCATTATCGGTTCTGAATGAAACTTGAATGTAGTATTTAAACAAATTTTTTTTTTATTTTTATGAAATTATTAGTTGAACTGTTTCATATTATAACAAATGAATAAAAATTTATTTTGGTTTAACTTCATTTTTATTTAATTTTCAAAAATTTAAGAAAGAACAATTATTTACAAATGTATGCGTGAAGAAATCATGCAACTTTTAAGAAATAAAAATATAGATTCATATTCATATACTCTAGTAGAGAATAAACGCACAAGTGTAGTAATTTGAGGCTTATATTATAGAACTGATATAATTTCATTAAAAACTGAACTTGATTCAATTGCCCCTGATACAGTAAAAACAATTTCGAAAAGATACTGGTTTATTTTAAGTAACTTTAAAATTGAACAGACGTTTGGAAGATTTAACAAATATTAAGTATATTTTCAATCGAAAGAGAAATTCAGTGTTGGCGATGTCAACAGTGGGGTCACATGTCTAATAACTTTAACAGTCAATATAAATGTATTAAATGTGACAAAAATCATGGACCAGGGGAATGTCAGTTCGTTTCTACTAAAAGCAATTTACCATTTTGTAATAATTGCAAGCAGTGTGGCCACCCATCTAATTATAAGAGATGCTCAGCTTATTTGAAATATATTGAGATGAAGAGAAAAATTAAACGCAATGGCAGGGAAAGACGTCAGAGTGTTTCAGATAATGTATTTATTGTTTTAAACAGTAATAATCTTGTTCAAGAAGGAAAATCATTTGCGAGTCTTTTTAAGAAAGTTAATATTATGGTCACGCAACGTGAAAAATTAAAATCTCTTATAATCGATGAATTCTTAGCTAAAATAATTTGTCCGCCTGAAACATTGTCTTTAGAGGATAAAATTAGAAATTTTCTTAAAGACTTTAAAAAAATCTCAAAGGAAGAAGCCAAAGAGCAATGTCGTAGTCTTCTTACTGAATTGGAAAAATCTTATGACCATTTGCTTCGAAGTGCTTCTTCCACGAACAACTTTCGTTGGATTTTGCTCGTCTTTGAAGACTCACACGTTCGATTGTTGTTTCGTTTCGGGCTCATACGCACAGATCCATGATTCGTCACCTGTGACGATCTTATCAACGTCTTTTGATGCACCGCAATCGTATTTATGCAATATTTCTTTGCACCAATCGACACGAGCCTTTTTTTGAGCGACTTTCAAATTGTGCGGGATCCAACGAGAACAAACCTTTTTTACGGCCAGGTGTTCATGCAGTATCGAATGTATGCTGGTGGAAGAAATGTCAAAGGATGTCTCTATCTCTCGGTATATCGCATGTCGATCTTGCATTATGAGTTCACGCACGGCATCAATGTTCTCTGGTACAACAGCCGTTTTTGGACTACCTTCACGGAATTCGTCTTTGAGCGAGCTTCGGCCACGAATAAATTCATTATACAGTGCTATAGGATGGTGCTTCATCGCCATACAAAGATTTAAGTTCATCAATGCGCTCTTGGCGTGATAATCCACGTCGAAAGTTGTGAAAAATGATGGCACGAAAATGTTCACGAGTTAATTCCATTTTTTTCTATATTAATTTTTTCAAGTCACTGTAAACAACACAAATAATGGTCGTACGTCAAAACGTTTTGAGTACGATTATGCTTAAAAATGACAAACTTTCCAATGGAAATGTCAGATTGCACTTGGCAGCACTCAGTGTTGCCAGGCCAGAAATATATATAGCAGCCCTCGTACTAACTTTGAAATTTCTACTTTGCCTTCTTTTTCTGATCACTTTCCTCTTAAACTTCACATTGCACTGCAGAGGTTTGATATTATATTAAAGCCTCCACAAAATTTTGTTTCTTTTAAAAATACAAATTGGAATAATTTTAAATTTGATGTTAGTCAACGTCTTTTGAATAATTTTCCAGTTTCAAATAGAAATCTTTTAAATTCAGAAATTGATGACCACATTAGTATGTTTTCTTCTTTAGTAAATGTGGTGATAAATAGCCATTCAAAGAAAATCCTTTTGATGAATAGGAAATATTTAGTTTCAGAAACTTTGAAAAAAATTTTTAAAATAAAGTACAATTGGCAAAAAAACTTAAAAAGAATTTTTCACAGAATTCTTAATCATCATGATCCTGATTATTTATTATTATCTAAACAGATTCAGTTGTTAAATGTTATTATTAAAAAACAAGTGCAACTTGAACAAACTGCAATCTTTAATGCAAAGCTTCAGGATATTAATCCATGTCCAAGAGCGCATAAAAAAATTTATAATATAATAGGCTACAAAACAAATAGAGGATTTACAAATTTTTCTATTGATGGTGAAATTATTGAAGATGTTTCTTTAGGGCTTAATAAATTAAAAGATTTTTTTTTTCTGATATTTTTAACAATCCATCTTCTAGTAGAAATATTTCACAATTTACTGATGTTAATAATAATATATTAGCTTGTACTAGCTCCAAATATTTGTTCAGTGATAATTTGACGCCTACCAATTCGGGAAACCTTTCAGAACTTGTTTCGATAGACGAGTCTTTTGGTTTAGATAGTATTTCTAATTTTATTATTAAAAAACTTCCTGTTAAAGCGTTTGAATTTTTGACAATAATCTTTAACAACTGTTTAAATAATTCTTATTTTCCAACTCAGTGGAAGATTTCAAAAATTATTCCAATTCAGAGAAAGCCGAATAATAATGATATAAATAATTTACGTCCTATTTCTTTACTCTCAAACTTAGGAAAACTTTTCGAGAAGTTGATTTGTAAAAAAATGGATTTAGGCTTAAATAGAACTTATATTCAAGAATTACGGTTTGGTTTTAAGAGTCTTGCGGTTCAACTGTTGATGCGTTGCTAAAGTTTCATAATGATATAGTATGTAATTTACGAAGGCGTTGTTGTACTGTGGCTATATCACTAGATGTTGAAAAAGCATTTAGACATGCATCTCATTGTGGTATTTTGTTTAAGATGATTCAGATTGGGTTTGATGTATCTTTTATCAAACTTTTTCATAGTTTTTTCTTCGAAAGAAAGTTTTGTATTCAATTTAATGACAAATTGTCAAATTTAGGTGAAGTTAACTGTGGTTTTCCGCAAGGGTCGATAGTAGCTCCCCATTTGTATAATATATTTATGCATGATTTTCCTCACATTGTAGAAAACTCTTGTGGTTTATTGTATGCTGATGATTCCCTCCTGTATGCACATAATGAGTCTCCTGTCATTGCTTTAAGACATGTCTCTTATCATTTAAATGTAGTTAAAGGTTTTTATGACAAGTGGGAAATCAAAATTAATGTTTCTAAAAGTGAAGCAAATTGCATTCGTAACGCGTCTGGAAAATGCAGTAAAACTCTTAAACTTTTTCTTGATAATATTGAGATTCCGTTTAGGGATAGTATTAAATATATTGGAATTAATTTTAACAAACTTTTTAAGTTTAATTTTCATGCAAGAACTGTGTTAAAAAAAGCTCATAAAATTATGGGTTCTTTTTCAAGAATTATTTATAATAAATCTTTACTTAGTAGAACGAAGTTACTTTTGTATAAAACAAGCCTTAGACCAGTTTTTCTTTACGGGTTTCCTTTATGGTTCAGTATTTCACCTATTATAATCAAAGAAATGGAGTTATTTGAAAGGAAAATTATAGGGTGTTGCATTTGAAAAAAAATTTTAAATCAAACAATAAACGGTATTCAAATCGCTTTATTTATAATCAGTCCAATATAACTCCATTTGGTTTGTATATTCGTGACTAATTAAAAAGATTTGTATCCAGAATTTCACTTCATAATAATGTTTCAGTCAAGAACGTTTTTAATGAACAAATAAATTTTAGTTGGATGAATATAAATTATTTGTCACCTACAGGCTTTATTAATTAAGATCCTCAAAATTTTAATTTAAATAGTTCCTTATGTCCTTCGCACAGAGGTTAATGGATTTTTGTTTGGTTGTTTAATTTTTTGTTAAAGTTTGAGTTTTAGTATTAGTCATAAGTTTATTTAAGAGATTTACTCTCATATTACGTTAGCTTCGGGAGCAAGAGCATATTTTCTATTTATTCTATGTAATAATTATTTAATTTTTATGTTTAACTATGGAACTGTATTTAATTATTGTTATTAAGATAATGCATTTTCTTTCTTTAAATTGTTGTTCGTTCTTTTATGATATTAAAAAAAGGCTCAATAAATTAATTACAAATTACAAATGTATGCGTTTATTTTATTTTTGGTAAAATTTAAAATTTTAAGTAAAATGTTAGTGAAAATGTAATGCTATGTTCGATTCTTAAGCCTACGATATGTACTGGCAAGTAATGGGTGCTTTACCTTTTTTAACCGACTTCAAAAAAAGAAGGGAGGTTATACAATTCGGCTGAATGTTGCTTTTTTTAATATTTGTGCCTCCAGAACTCAGTCATATCTGATCCGATTTTGAAAATTTTTGGTAATATGATAGATTATGCTTACAGATTGGTCCCGTTTTAAAAACAGTTCATAAAAATTAAAGGGTGTCCCCATACAACATACATATTTTTTACGGGTATTATGAACTGTAAAGGGCGATTCTGTAAAATTTGAAATGACTGCGTATTACTATGGCTACCAAAAACAAAAAATTATACAAAAATAAATCTAAAAATTAAAGGGTGCCCCATAATTGATGTAAATTTAGTTATATGGGCCTATCTTTTGAACCGTTATAGACAAACGCTTGCAAATTGGATAGAATGTCGATTGCTATGGCCGTTATAGTAACAAGTATTAATTTTACAAATTAAAGGGTGCCCCATAATTGATGTAAATTTATTTATATGGGCCTATCTTTAAAACCGTGCCCCATAATTGATGTAAATTTATTTATATGGGAATATCTTATAAACCGTTATAGACAAACGCTTGCAAATTGGACAGAATGTCGATTGCTATGGCCGTTTATAGTAACAAGTATTAATATTACAAATTATAAATTAAAGGGTGCGCCAATAGTCCATTAAATTTGAAGTATATGGCCATCATGATCCGATTTTGAAACTTTTTGGTAATATGATAGATTATGTTTACAGATTGGTCCCGTTTTAAAAACAGTTCATAATCTTAAAAATTAAAGGGTGTGCTTTTTAACCATTTTACCCATATTCTTCCATAATATCTTTGTTTGTTTGTTTCTAATACCTGGCTAACTACTTTTGAACTATGGTATTCTGCAATAAGTGCTTTCTGTTGGTTTTTATTAAATACTTGTCTTGGTTTCCTTAAATTCTGAACTTTTCCTTCTCTTCCCGTTCTATGTCGCGATTTTATGCAACGGGTGGCCAAAAATAAAAGCAGCTAGAGTTACAAGATGAAATTTGGCACGAATGTTTTTCTTAGGAAAGGAAGTATTAATGAGAATTACGAAAAAATCTAATGAGTGCTTCGCCCACCTCCCACACAATCTAAATTTAAAAATTGTAATAATTTAGAAATTAGCGATCCGATAAGATTGAACGTGAATATATTTAGTAATATTGTAACATATTGCCATAACTTTGAAATTAGTAATCATTTAAGAGTGTCAGTTTGCTTGTGAATATTATTGGTAATATTGTAACTTATTACCAATTTTCAAAAAACTCGGTCAAAAGCCATGCCCACTTCCCATAAAAACATGCGGTCGGCATAGTATAACACAATTGATGGCGTTTTCTTTTCTGACAAAAATGTTGCATATGTTTTACACTTTTTACACCTTTGTGTTCTTTTCTAAAAAATGTTCGATAGTGTAAGTTAAAAGTATGTTCTTTTAAAAATATGTTGCTCGAATAAGTGATATGTTATATATTTTACCCTCATTTTATGTAAGGGTAAGTATGCTACACTTTTTTTTAGTAGTTTTTACTCTTGATAAGTGATGTTTGCTTTTGTTGTTAAACCCAGTGTTATATTACTTTATGTTTGAAATGCTAATTAAAAATTACTGACATGTAAAGGTAGTTAAAAAATTCAATAACAGTTTTTGTTGTATTGTGGCTATAAAATGTGTAGCAATTTTTCGGGGTTTAGGCAACATGCAAAACATTTTATGTGATTTTTCGGTAACATTTAATTTCAGAAAAGATAACGGCATTAGCTTTATTGCAAAACGATAACTTTATACAGAAACTTATATTACAAATGAATTCTCCAAATAATCCGATATTTAGTCAATCACTCGACGTCGGTTCACATATATCTCTTATGCGATAATGTTTAGATCAATTGTTAGTAAATTTTAAAAGATTGATCCTTTTTTTGTTGTTCCCTTTCGAATAATACCCGTTTAAAATGATCTTCTGCAATATCTTTGACATGACGCATAACATCGCAAGGCCTATTTTGCTTTATTTCTAGCCACAGTTGAAAAATAGTGACTGTTCGGGTTGACCAATTCTTTTAGCATTTGTACACCTGATTAAAAAGGCTTGTGCGATTAATAACAATTCTTTTTTATTTATTACAAAAGCTTTAAAAAACTAAAACAATAATATATTAATTTTACAATGTTCTCTTTAAAAATGGTCAAAAAGTGCTTACTTCGGTCGTTCCTTGCCGCCGATTTATTCAAAAGTGCAAGGCAATTATCAAATCTTTAAGACAATTCAAAGGTGATTGTGTTGTAAAATTAAAGTAGTTATAAAGATTGAAGTTGCCACAAGACCAAAACAAACACGCTTAATATCTGTAATATTCTCCACCAAGACGGGTATACCAATTAAACCAAATTCAGATGCGCTACTCCTCATGTTTGACATCGAATAAGGCAAGTTTGGCAGCAGGTCAATAATAGATTCCATTTGTAGTTTTCACTACAGCACTTTGCACCTGACCATCGTTTAAAACAACAGTATCAGTCACAATGCCCTTGGGCCAGCAGTGCCCGGGTAGATGATTACTACGTCACCTGTTTCAATAGGCTTGTCTATCGCCAGATGAGCTTTCTAACAGAAAATGGTTAGGTGCGAGTGCTTCCTGATCAGCGAAATCTAGTGATAGGTAAGCCAATGGACGTGAATTAATAATATTTTCCACTTCCAAAAATAGGTTACATAATTTATCGTCATGTACTTTCTGGTTTGGTGTAATAGTCTGGTACAGAACTGTCTTAATTGATCGCACCATACGTTCCAATGCACCACCCATATGCGGGCTTGCTGGGGGAATAAACCTCAACTTCATATCTGTTAGTAATTTTTATAAAGTTGTAAAATCTATTCTTTGATATGCTTAACGCAGTTCCTTTTCAGTAGCTTTGAGATTCGTGCCATTATCGCTGTATCTCTGTTTAGGCAATCCCCGAATATTCATTACGCATGAGCTCATATTCACGCTATACACCATCTCGATGTGAATTGTGCGTATTGTAAGACACGTGAATATGGCGCCATATCGCTTCTCACTCCGCCTACCAACTGTCACTATAAAGGGGCCGAAAAAATCCACGCCAACGTATGAAAATGGCCTTATAAAAGCGGACATTCTTGCCAACAGTAAGGAGCACATTTCAGGGGTTTGTGGTTCTGCTCTTCGATTTTTTGCAAGTTTGACACTGCGAACGGACATTGCGGACATTTGTGGTGTACGTGTTTATATTTTTGATGTTACCAGTCGATGATTAACTTTGTAATGTAGTTGTTTTTTGAGAGTATAATGGCAATAGCTTTCTAGATCGCTAGTTTTGGGCAAATCAACGTGGCCTCTTATTAAAAGTGTGATTTCATTCATGTAGGTCAAAGATTAGGCGTTTCCTTAATATTCATTGCTGTCAGAACTTTCTTAAAATTTGACAGTCAGTTTCAAGTGTAAAAGTTCCCTGGCTATGAATCTGCTGTACTTGTTGTGCCAGTTAAATCGCTTCTTCAGCAGTGTCGACACCGTCTAGCATGTCATCCACGTAATGCCTTTTTGTTATTGACTTTACTGCCCTCTGAAAATTTACTTGCATTGCTATTTTGGACGCACTCTGCCAGCGACGGCAAACAGCTAGCTCCAAAGGACAAAACCTGCAGAACGTACGTGTCAGGTTGTTGCGTGCTACTTGCCCACCAAAGAAATCTTTCTGATTGGGTATCTTTCACCTCAGCGTCAACGCGGCGAAACATTTTAGATATATCGCCACTTATTCTGATCTTTCCAATCCGAAAATTTAAGAATACGTATATTAATGGGGTAGTTAGGTCTGGACTATTGTCGAGGTATCCATTGAGTGATACATCCTGGTAGACAGCAGCGGCGTCTAATTCTAATCTTTTCGGGCTTATTACGATTATTGACGACAAAAATCAATAAATACCATTTTCTCTGATATGGCATCTCCACTTCGGCCTTTTGTAGTTTACGAATGTACCCCTTTTGCATCATGTTGTCAAATTGTTCTTTAACGCGGGATTTTAAACTTGGGCTTTGTTCTAATTTTTGTTCAAAACAAAGGAGTCTTTTTATGATAATTATCCGGCATTGAAAATTTCCATAAAACTTTTACAATAAATCTGCCTTTTTTATTCAAAGGGGAAATTCTTAAATCAATGCATTCAGATCCATATTCAGTACGTAAGCCGCCATCTGTCCAGATCAGATTGTGGACACTTCATGCCTAGTTTTTCCAGTACAGATTTCTTAATCAGAGTGGGGGCAGATCCCTCGTCTAAAAATGCATATTCGGTAATATTTCTTTTGTTTCCGAAGATCGAAATCGGTACAATCCTATACAATATATTAGATGTCATAGAACGATGCATTGCTACAACAGACGAGTAATTAGTAGCGACGCCAGGTACATCTGCAGCCTTATTCTGTAAGTCGCTAAGCCTAAAACTCCATTTATCGATTTTTAGTTTTAAAAGCAAGTCTGTAATATATATTGCTTAATTTGGCGATGTTTAGAAATGAAATTCCCCGTAATTTTAGCCTTTATTGTCATCGCTGAAAATTTCTAATATTGTAATTTGTGCTTTTTATGTAAATTTTTTTAATTTTAGCAATGAAAGAGCAGGAATATATGCTATTTCACTATATTTGCCAATTTATGTAATATTTTAAAAAGATTAAAATGTTTTTTACCTCTAAAAATATTGTGCTAATTATCCGGAACAAATTATTAAGATCACCGATTTTGATTATTGAAGGTGAAAGCACGTCTCGTTGTCCATTTCGCTACCGCTTACTAAGCTCTTTTTTTAATTTTTGTGGTAATGTTTTACACTACAGCCAAATTCAATAACGTCATCGACATACAAAAATGCTTCTGCATGAAAGCTTTTGGAAGATAGTTTTAGTCCAAATGGCTGTCTAGTAAATTGAAAATGACCATTTCTTGTGGAGAAAGCTGATCAAAAGAACTGGGGACAAATTACGGCATTTGATATCGATCGAAATTTCAATAGAATTTAAATGTAAATTTCGATCGATATCAAATGCCGTAATTTGCCTCCTGGTCATATCTAGAAAAAATACTTGGCACTGTCTGCCTTGTCCTGAACAAATTCAATATTTGTTAACGGAAACTTCCAGCCAAATATTCTTTAATTTAATTTCTAAAATTTACGAATACTCGCCATTTCTTTGTGTTATCTGCTGACCGCTTTTGTATAACTAATAAAGGAGAATTGTACGGGCTCACCGACGGCTCAATAATATTCCAGTAGTTTATTAACCTGTCCGTTAATTTCATTTATCTGCGCTTCGGGTAATCTGTAAGGTTTTACATATACTAGATTACTATCCGCCAACTGAATTTCCTGAGCATAAAAGTTATTTACTGTTAGCTTATCACATTCAAGATGAAAAATATTATATTTTGCTATCATATAAATGAGCGATTATTTAGCTATCGGATCTAATGATTCGGTTTTTAAATCTTTTGAAAAATCACTTAACCTTTCTCTGCTTATTGGCTCATTATCATGGCCATTTATAGACATTGTAATCAGACAATCGTCTACATAAAAATTCAAATCAGTCAGAACTGGGTTGTTTTCGGTTGTATTTAATATTTAATCATGATAGACACCTACATATGGTAGTAAAATATTTACTAAAAAAATTTGAGACGAATGAAATTTGTGAGTTATTTGCAATCGTGCTAGCCCCCAACTTAATAACGTTGTACCTACAGTTTCCAAAGTAATGCCACTTAATGACGACTTTCCATTTCTTTTTATTTTTTCTATATTTATTTGCGTACAAATCGAGATATCCCCCTCCCCTTACCTATTAAAAAATTTAGGCCGGCATTATTACCCCTACAAGGTATACTTATCCAATTGCCTGCATTTGCTAATACTCTGTATACCTTTGGCCACTCTAGATAACTCTTTACGTTATCCGGCCTTTTTGGCTTCTTTGGTTATTACGATTATTTTAACTACCTAAAATATAGTTCCTGTTATTGTTCTTTCTCGGCCCATCGTTTCTGTAACCCCTGAAATTATTGTTCCTAGCTCTATCGTAATTTGCATAATACCTCCTATCGTTTTTATAGTTATTTGAGGTGTATTCATTGTTCTTAAAGTTGCCTGAACTGTTGTAGTGTGCCATGTTGTGGCCAGAGTTGCCCCTATAATTGCTTTGTGCAAAATTTCTTTTTCTCATTCGAGAATAGTACTCATAGCTACACAGAGAAAAGAAATTCGTTATGAGAACCGAATTTGTTGCCAATCGAATTTTGTCGGTTGTGTGTATTATCTTGAATTCGGTTGTAATAACTGAATGAATTAGCACTCACAACTATTTAAAAAAATTATTCTTGGGTGACTATAAAATATTATTGTGAATTAAATAAAACAATAAAAAATTTTAATATTTATTTTTATTTTAAAAGTAAATTATAGGAATAACATTACACATTACATTTTATATCTGGAGCCATCGAATTTAGCCTACTTCTTCCTTTACATCACGATTCGTCTTTTCCTCACAGTTTCTTTAAATGTCCATTCCATATCGCACGTCTTGCTGTAGCGAAGTGTATTAAACAAATGTCTTTGTGAGGTTGTTTTTAGACTTACCTTTCAACAATATTGGAGAACTTTTTACCACTAAAAATATATCTTGTATTTTAAGACTAAAATAATGATTATTTTTTGTGTAATTTGTACAAATTATTTTTGTTATGTCAAATATTTTTCGATTTTAGAAGACACAATCGATTTTTATGATTCTAACTACCAAAATTTGGTTTTCAGTAATAATATGCTGAATAAGTTTAGTTGTATCTTCTATTTAAGAGAATAGATTTTAGTAAACATACAAATCGGTCAGGTTAACTTTTTCAAGAGGTGTTACAATCAACATTTGGAGGCAAATATCATTTGTTGGCTTTTAATGTAAAAAATAAATCAACATTATTAATTATTAATATTAAAAATCAAATTATTATATTAGTAATTAAATTTTGAACATAGCAATCGAATTTATACCTATCTGTTTTCTGTGTGTAGGCGTCCACAATCGAAACACATTGCTTTCACTATTTTGCATATTTCCTTCCATAGTTATGCATTTTTCTACTGCCTCGTTCAATGTTTTCTAACTGCAAGCCATTAATAAATTTTGGTAAAATTAAACGTTTCATTTACCTTGAATATTGCGTCTTTCGCTTATTGTGTTGGTCTTTCCATCGCTTTTATTTCCAACATACTTAATTGTTCAGAAAGCAACGCCTTATAAGTTAAAAATCTACTTAACGAATATTTCTCTGTCTTCCGTTCTAAGCAAATCATGCATCAAATCTGTTTGCACTATAAAATCTTCCAACGATTCATAAGTACCTTTAAAAACTTGAAGGTTTTTACCAACAGAAGATATATCGAACTCAGCATGTTAAGTTTGCCTACTAAATTCGAACAACTAATTCCGATTTTCCCTGATTCTTTGCTTTCTTCAAGTTATTTATAATTTGAAGTAATCTTACACACAGATCAAACAGTCCAATTTCAAGAGACTTGGTTTCTTCGTTTTCTTCCAAAGTTTCGAAAACATTATTTCCATATATTTCAATCGACTTATCTTTTCTACTTATAATTGAAAGGAGTAAATTCTATCTTTACTTTTTCTTAAATTTATGCAATTTAATGCTATGATCATTTAATTCATCCATTAACAAATTTAAATCTGATATAATAAACTTATAACTATTTATATTTCATAAATTTACTCCTTAAAAAAATTTTTATTCTTGCTACCTAACGGTAACACTAAACTACTTTGAATACGTACTAGATTTTAGAGCCCTGCTTTATTTTATGGCAACGCCAATGGTTTATTTCATGGTGGTTGTAACAACAGTGCATACAAATATTAAAAGAAATTATACATTAAATATAATTTAAAAAAATATATATGTATGTACATAAATAATTAAATAATTTAAAAAAATATATACTAAATGGTAAGTGAGTCTATTAGTGGCGCCGGTGCTGCTGCACTTCCGCTTCCAAGGCAATGATCTCTGGCCAAACCTCACAGGTTCGTTGCGAAAATGGTAAAGGGTCGGCCTGGACAATCCTCCGTAATGAGTTCAATGAGCCAGACCATTTTACCACCTCGTTTATGTTGTGGTTTGTCCACTGGTGGAATGCAGGTCAGTTTTTGTTCCGACCTTTTCTGCTGCCTTTTCCGATACCAGCTTCAACAGGTGCTGGTATGTATGCCGGAGCATCAATGTTGCCGACTGCCGGCTCATATTACTCTACAGGAATTTTTTTTTCCTGAATTTGGATCGCCATTTACTGGTAAGAGATGTTTGTTTACTTTTTTTATAATTTAAACAAAAACCTGCCCGTACTTGCCGGTATCCTTAAAAGCTATTTGTTGTGTGAAATATTCAATTGAGTACATATTGAGTGAATCATAAATAGATATAGTGCAAGAAGTGTAAAAGAAAGTAATAACAAAAGTTTATGCTTATAAGTAAAAGTGAAATGATAATCAATGAAGTGCATGAAAAGTGTAAATAAACAACTAAGGTAATACGTGATTATCAAATGCACTATAGCCATCATGGAAAACCAAATTAAGCAAACACAGTTGCTAAATAACGACACCAATTGCTACAAAAAGAAAAGAGTTTTCCATACAGATGCTTTCAATCCCTTCTGGTTTTGCCTTGCGCTGAGTCCATTATCCACTCTTCTCAACCAAAAAAAACTATGGATTTGTGGTCAAGACCCAACAACAGTATCATTCGTAAAAGCTCTAACATTGACTATATCGTCAGCTAAAATGCTAATGGCCTTTCTAACATTTTTGAAATTGAACAGAACAAGCAAAATACTGTTTTAAACCAAAAGTATACTTTCAATCAGCATGATTTAAACCACTATTAACAAAAAAATGTGACAGAATAAAATCAAATTTTGTGATATTTGAATGGCTATGTTAGTTAGTCCTTTTGTACCTTAACTTTTTAAAACAAAAAAAAAATATATATATATTTTATTTATAAATTTTTATTATATAATTTATTTAAATATTGCAATACGAGTACATAAAGTGAATTAAAATAATTCATTAAAATTAAACAAAAAAGAATTAATTTCAAAAGTTTGAAGAATTGAATAATGAATTTAGAAAATATTAATTAATTTTCGAAGAGTATGCTACCGTAGAAAAAATTACAATCTTTTGGTAGTAGTGGCTGTAGATCCTACGGTGCTACCACTTCTTTTTAGATTTTCAATCTTTCTTTCTGCAGTTTTGAAAGTAAAACAGTATTGATTTTGTTTTCAGTTCTTCGTGGAAGCAAAGCATAATTGTCATCGATTTTATCCTGTAACGATGAAAGTCAGGACCTTCGTTTTCACCTCCACAACAACTGTATTATTATGAATTATTAGTTTAAATTATTATTAGGAATTATTATTATAAACTACATATTATTATGAATTATGTCTTTCTTCTGTGAAACATATCAGTATTATAAGTTTATTATCATTAATTAAAGTTAAGTTGAAAATTAAAGTACTTATTTGAAATTAACGGTCGGGTGACGCGTGTCGCCATCTATGAGCCGCGAACCGCGCTACCAAAACAGTCAGCTGCCCAGTGAATAAAAGCATCACAGCTGTCATTGAGTCAGACACACAAACAAGTTGCATATGTGTACTATGAAAACAGGTATAAAAGGCAGAACAAAAGATAAAATCAGGGGGTTAGCAAGCAGCTTGCCTGCCGGTAAGAAGTGTTTGGTGAGGAATTGTATAATTCCCCAATTTATTTCTTGCTAACAGCTCAAGTTGAAAATTGCTGGAAGGAGCAACACCACAGAAGCGTTACTTCATTGCCGCCCGGTTATGCCGCCGCTTGTTTGAGCGCTACCTGCGCCATCGTTGTTGGAACGCTGTCTGCGCCATCGCTGTTTACGACGCTGCCTGTGCCATTGCCGCCCGGTAGCGTTGGCGTGTGTTCAAGCGCTACCTGCGCTATCGCTATGGGAGCGCTACATGCGCCATCGCTGTTTGCGTCGCAGCACGTGCCATTGCCGCCCGGTGGTGCCGCCGCTTGTTTGAGCGGTTTCTGCGCCATCGCTGTTTACGATGCTGCCCGCTATCTCTGTTAGAGCGCTACCTACGCCATCGCTGCCCTTGCCGCCCGGTTGCGCCTCTGCTTGTTTGAGCACTACCTGCGCCATCGCTGTTGGAGCGCTATCTGCGCCATCGCTGTTTACGACGCTGCCCGTGCCATTGCCGCCCGGTAGCGTCGCCGAGTGTTCAAGCGTTAATTAACCCTCGCTATAGTCTTAAGAATAAGGAGAATAAAACAAATTAAAGTTTATAACGTTTCCCGAACAATATTTGCTTTACTTCCTTTCCGTCTTAGGACGATAAATAAAATTGCAACGACCCTGGACTCCGCTGCAGCTACCCCAGCAACCAGCGTAGAACGTGTCGTTACAATCCTTAAAATAAATAGTTCCTGTTTGTTCATATGCCAAGGCGCGTAGCATATTGACACAGTAGGCACTTAGCGAGGCCTTAGATATAAATCTTTTTGTTGTCCCATGAAATTTTACAAAATGAATAACATCCAAAAAATAAAAACAATTTCGAATCGTACTTTTTAGGCAAAACTTTGACTTACATGCATCCTTTATTTTTCTAGGCTTACGCAAAACTTTTAAGTTTCCTTTAGAAAAACCTTGATATTCCTTTCCCTTCATCCGGTATTGCTGACTACAATGTCTTCAATTTTCTTAAGCGTTTTTACTCTTCTTCTTTTCTTTTAATTGTTACAAAATCACTTTTTTTTAATAAAATGCCTTAAGCTGTAGCTAATTTAATTTTCCTTTAACAAACAATTTCTTCAACGGTGAAATCTATCAGTTTTTTTTATTTTTATTTTTCAATGTTGCTCATACAAACGATCACTTAAGTCTTTTTGTGTTTATCGAATAAATGCTTTTGTAGATAGGGCCGTTTGTTTTTCGTTCTGATCAGACAACTCTAACCTTTTTGTAATGATTTTGTGATTTTCTATTAGTTAGGGCCTTTGCGGTTCAGCTAACGGTATATAGATTGATTGATTTATTTAGCATTTCTTTTGCTATTATACATGAACAATTTATTAAAAAAAATAAATGAAATAATTTAACATAAGAATCATATTTAAATTTCAAAATTTAATTTAATATAGTAAATAATTTTACGTTTAAATAAATAAAAATTATTTTAACTTTTTATATTTAAAAATCTTTAGACCTTCAATATCAGTTATCTTAGCTTCAGTATTATTTATGTTTAACACAGAGAAAAGAAATTCGTTATAAGAACCGAATTTGTTGCCAACCGAACTTTGTCGGTTGTGGTTATTATCTTGAATTCGGTTGTAATAACTTAATGAATATAGCACTCTCAGCTATTTAAAAAATGATTCTTGGGTGACTATAAAGTATTATTGTGAATTAAAGAAAACATTAATATATTTTAATATCTACTTTTATTTTAAAATTAAATTATAGGAATAAGATTTTACATCATCAGTTTGATGTTTCAACCCATCGAATTTAGCCTACACTCCTTTCCTAACATCATGATTCTTTTTTTTCACATAGCTTCTCCAACTTTCCATCCCATAACTCAACTGGCAAAAACACATACTTGTTCCGTCAAATATTTATATATGTTAATGACACTATAGTTTCTTTTGACGTTATTTCACTTTTCACAAATATTCCAATTAACACTGCTATTAAACATCATAATTGATAAGTGGAACTTTATAAAAACCAAAAATACTACGTTCAAAGTTTTAGACGTTTTAAAATTTTTCCTGTATGACAACAATTACTTTGTATTTGACAACAAAGTACATATGTATATAATAAAATATATGGTATGCCCATGGGAAACCCGCCCTCACCTACCGTTGCCGACATCGTATTAGAGAATTTACTGGACGTAACTTTAGCCGAATTGAAGGACAAAAATATTCAAATAAAGTACGTAGCAAAAACGTAGATGATATTTTAGCCATAACTACAATTGACGATAAAGAAGAAATACTTACCACATTAAACATATACCACCCTATAATTCAATTTACAACGGAGGTAGAAACAAACAATAAAATAACATACCTTGATATGATGCTGTAGAAAAATGGTATCAAAAAGAAATATCACAGGCAGGATCATCAATTTTAACCCTTTCGGGACTACTGGGATAATACGTCCCAGCAATTTTCAAACTGTGTTTTTTCTTTATTTTCAACGCAATCGCCAGGGAGGTAGAACTGCCAAACGTCCAAAAACGGATAGCATCAATATTGGAGACCACTTGCCAGTAGAGCAAGAGAAGCGTTGTCGCTGTGTCCGCTGTTCTTCACTTGGCATAGAAAAGCGAACAAAGATGATATGCTCAGATTGTAACAACGCCTTATGTTAAAAGTGTTTTGGGCCATTCCACAAATAAATACCTAATTACATTCCTAAAATGTTAAAAATAAATGTAAATTTTTATCTCAATCTAATAATATATATATTTTAGTTGTCTTTTTAATTTCGAATCGCTCTTCGAGAACACTGATTGTGATTTTATGCCCGATGAAAACACTTGTTGGGATTATATGTCTCAGGATAAAAGGACGAATTTAAAATTTTTAAGTATGGAGAACATAATACTTTTATCATACCTTTTAGAATATGAAAAAAATTTTACCATACATAATTTGGTTTGCAAAATAAAACTCCGTCCCGAAAGGGTTAATGCAACTCAACCAAAATCCCAAATAATTAACACGGCAAAAACTTTATACAACGAGTACTGGACATCAGCGACAATGTATACCATCCACAAAATATTAAAGAAGTTACCAACATATAAATCAATAATAGCTTCCTCCTAAAAGTAATAAAGTCTCTAATGCACAGTGGCCGAAATACCCGATCAAGCGGCTCTTTGTGAATAACTTCAAAAACATACAAAATTGTTAATGTTTTTTTATTTCTTTTTAAATTATATATATATATATATATATATATATATATATATATATATATATATATATTGAAATACAACTAATTCATAAAATTTTTAAATTTGTTAGTTTTTTTTAAGTATATGGGTATTTCCATATAATAGACATTATACAAAATATAAATAAAATTAATCACCCTTATTCTGTTTGGCAACATCAACACAAAACAACGTCGTTTTTCTTCGTTTGTTGTAAATCGGTATTCCCGTTGTCAATATTGTCATTAATCGATGATTGTCGCCATATGTTTGGTATTTTCTAAGAACAATTGATGTTGATGTTGCCGTTTAGTTTGTCGTCGCCATTTTTGATGTTGAGTTGTGTTGTGTGCAAAGGAAAATTTTAAAACATGAAAAAGTATACAGCAATATTAAAATAACACAATAAGAAATATGCAAAATAACAAATAAGAAGTGGAAAAAACTAAAATTACCAACATTTGCCAATTTGGAATATTAGTGGAAGAGTTAGAAAGAATCCATCCCAATGAAAAAAAGGCAGTTCGTAAAGGCAGGATTTTGTCGGACCGATGAATGGATATGCATTATAAAAACTTCACTTATTATTTTTTATCCATTAAATAATTGCAATCAAAATTGGAAGTTTTAATGATACAAAGCTATTTATCAGGCAGACAAAATCCTACCTTCAACAAACGACAAATTATAATAATGGCCCTTTGACTATTTATTTTAAATGTTTGTAATAGTTTTGCTTATTTTATTGTGTATAGGTATTTTATTTTTTTTTACAAAATTTGAATTTTCCACAACTCTTACCTAACACAATAGAAAACAAATTGAATCAGCTGACTCAAATATTAGATATGTGTGTTTTATTTTTTTACATAATCGATAAATCGTCAACGTCGTCATTAGTTTGTTAGGGAATACCAAATTAGTATTGATGTTGTGTTAAGTTGATGTTGTCTCAAAATTGACGACGATGTTGACAACGCCAAACAGAATAAGGGTGAATAATTTAATTTTTATTGAATTATTATTTGAACTGTGAATGTTATAAATGAATAGAAATTATTTTGGCTTAAGTACATTTATTTTTATCTTCTAAAAGTCTTTTTAGAAAGAAAATTTATTTTCCATAGAAAACAAGAAAATTTAGACGCTAGCAGAATGTAATGCTGCACTTTCTGGATCGCTTCATCAGCATTCTTCGCATCTATCTACCTTAGCTGTGTAATTATAAACATCATCTATTTAACCAACTAACTTTGTAAATAAGAATACGAGAAAACTCATAACTCATATCAACATTAATTTGGTTAGACGAAATTTACACACAAACCAACGTATTTCTTTACTATTCTCTCTGTATTTCGTCTTGTACATTTGTTTTTGCTTTGTTTCAATCATCGATTGAACACGAATGCAAATTTGTTTTTAATCATTCTTACTTGTTTACTCATATCATTATAGATGCTGTTCCAGTATCATTTTGATTGTTATGATGTAAGCATGAATGCTCGCTGTGCCTTGCCTGCTTATTATTTAATTTTTATTGAATTATTATTTGAACTTTTAATATTATAAATGAATAGAAATTATTTTGGCTTAAGATCATTTTATTTTTAATTTCTAAAAATCCTTTTTAGAAATAAAATTTATTTTTACAAATGTATGCGGCGTTTTTCAAAGAAATTTTAGAAATTAAAAATAAAATGAACTTAAGCCAAAATAATTTCTGTTCATTTATAATATTAAAAGTTCAAATAATAATTTAATAAAAATTAAATCAACTATTTAATTTATAATATAACATTGTTATACTTCTTATTATACCAAATAAAGTAGTGGACATTCTGTCTAAAATTAAGCTGTTTGTATACAACGGTTCAAAAATTACGGCCATATAAAACAAATTTATTAATTTTGCGAACACCCTTTACTTTCTAAATTCAAATTATAAGCTTATTGTTATAGTGGACTTAGCAAAACATGTCCCTTGTAAATTTTAGCTGTCTGTCTATAATGGTTCAAAAGTTCGGCCACATACATCATATTATATCAACTATCGAGACACCCGTTTATTTCCAAATCCAAATTTTATACTTGTTGTTATAGAGCAGTTAGTAATACAGGTTCCTTGTAAATTTCAAACGTCTGTCTACAACTGTTTAAAAGTATGGCCATATACCAAATTAAATGAACTATTGGTGCACCCTTTAATTTATAATTTTAAATATTCTCAGCTGTTACTATAGTCATTGCGTCAAATTTACAAGCGTTTGTCTATAACGGTTTAGAAGATAGGTCTATATAAGAAAATCTACAGTAACAATGGGACACCCTTTAATTTTTAAATTCAAATTATAAACTCGTTGATAAAGCGGATCTAGCAATAAAGGTTTCTTTTAAGTTTCAGATCTCTATCTATAACGGTTCAAAAGTTTGGTCACATACGCAAAATTACATTAACTATTGGAACACCCTTTAATTTCCAAATCCAAATTTTATATTTGTTTTTGTTCAAAAAATTGGCCCATATAAGTAAATTTACATCAATTATGGGAGCACCCTTAATTTTTAGGTATAATTTTTAGTTTTTGTGAGCTATAGTAATACGCAGTCATTTTAAATTGTACAGAAGTGCTCTTCTCAGTTCATAATACACTTTAAAAAGAGGTATGTTGTATTGGGACGCCCTTTAATTTTTAAGATTATGATTTGTTTTTAAAACGGGGATTGGTTCCGTAAGCATCATCTATCATATTACCAAAAATTTTCAAAATCGGATCAGAAATGACTGAGTTCTGGAGGCACAAATATAAAAAAAGCAACATTCAGCCGAATTGTATAACCTCCTTCTTTTTTTGAAGTCGGTTAAAAAAGAGAAAGAAACGCATATGCTTAAGCTGAATATGTGTTTCTTTCTGCAGCAAAGCTACAGCAAACGCTTTTAAAGTAATTGTTTTGCTGCAGAAAGAAACACATAGTCAGCTAAAGCCAATGTGTTTGTTTCTTCTTTTGCATTTGCTTTTTTCTTTTGCTGCACATTTTTCCACAGCAACAGTTAAGCAACAACATATGCATTGAAAATAGTCAAGCATTTTTAATCACTGTTTAAGACTATGTTTATTTACCCAATGAAAAGATTTCCTTAGTTATATTCAAAGCATTTAGACTAAATTTTCATTTCATCAGCCTAAACTACAAACACCTTTTCCTACTTTTGTGTAGAATACCTTAGCTGAAATATAATCAGAGAACAATAATTTTTACAAGGTTAAACTTCAGTTTGAAGATAACACACTAGTTTACATAAAAAAAACTACAGATTCAGAAAAATCAGAAATCAACAGAGGAAAATCCCAAGACATCACATAATTTTCAACGAACACTGGCTTATACCAATTATAGAGACTCCCTAACAGACTGAAAATAGCTCCTTATTCGTTTCAACTTATATTGACTAGCTATATAGGAGTTGAAACCTTCCTGATAACCTCATGGCAATAGGATGCTCAGCGAAATAAAAGATAAGTAACTTAAAAGATGTCTTTGAAATATTCACAAATTTTAACTTTAAACTACATACAGATAAATATCAATTTTTTAAAAACGATTTGACTTTCCCAGGATAAAGGCATACCACGCAGACGACAGTAAGTTCACTATCATCAAAATTTATCCAATCCCAACTAACGCAAATAAAGCCAGGAGATTTGTTGCCCCTTGCAGCTATTATCGACAATTCAACTAAAACTTTGCTAATCATGCCATTCATATTACAAGATTAACACAGAAAAATTTCCAATGATGCATGTGAAAACGTCGTTCATCCCTTCTATCATCACAAATATTGCAATACCTGGATTTCAAGTAAACATTTTGCATCACAACAGATGCAAGTAGTAATGCTTGCGGAGCTGTGTACATACATTCAGGTATTCAACTACACATTACGTATACCCAAAGAACATTCACCAAAGCTGAAGCCAATAAATATGACATGGAACAAAAATTAACAGCAACACACTAGATAAACCATTTTTTTCGCCTGTATGTCGATTAAAAAAAATTCATAGTAAAGAGTGACAACAAAACATAAGTGTACTTGTTTCCGATGAAATATCCATCGTCCAAACTAACTAGATTTAGATTAGATCGGAATAAATTCAATTTTGAAATTGAAAATTCACTTAAAAAGAGTTCGCTTCACGTTTAATAAAACAGTGAATACATTCAGATACACTAAAATATGGGAAATGTTTCTATGTAAAACAGATACAAATGATTATACATTGTCAGTGGGAATCTTGATCTACATAAATTCTTTACAAGACTTAAAAAACTAGCCTGCAATCTAGGAATATATATGATATACAATTTGAAATAACTCTAGTTTAAAAATATTGCGAAGAACACATCAAAAAAGTTTAAGAGTAGAAATACAACTTTACGGTTGCGGCGACGGATTCCGCATGTCAGAGAAAAATCAAATAAAATGAGGTGCGGCGACGAAGGGGGATTTTAATGTCATTTTTTTATTATTTATTTGCTATTTTTGTATTCTTTTTTATTGAAATATATTCAAAAATTTTTATTAAGTGTATATAACAAATAAATTGGAATTTTTAAAATTATTGTTGTTTTCAATATTTTTTTTACATTTTCTTTCTCTTCTTTTTTCCTTTTATTACATTACAAATAGGATTTTTTACATTACAAATAGGATTATTACATTACAAATAGGATTTTTTCTTAGAAAAACAATAAAACTAAGGCTACATACTGAAAGAGAAAAAATTTAAAATTGAGAGCTTGAGAAAACGCACTCAAATTAAAATAGATTCTAATTTCATGCGGATTCGTTTTTTATTGTCAAGACTCCATATAAAAAAACAACTGCATCCGCAACCGTGAGGTTGTATTTCTACTCTAAAATTGCTTTTACCCCGAAATAATAGTAAAAGATAATAAAGAAAAAAATCTTATTAAACACGACTTTCTCAGCGTTGATGTATACCAACAGATGGAATTCTAGGTCTGGATTTTATTAAAAAACACAAAAGAAGTAACAACTTTTTCTAAGGATAGATAACTGCCCAGATGACATAACATTTCAACTCCCATTATATACTTTAGTCAAACCAGCAAAAAATCGATATTAAAAAAAAGATACTGGCCTGTAATCATAGAAACACACTAAAGTCATTTTCTCTTAGCAACTACTTTTATTTTAAAAACTGTTATTAACTTTGCGATAATATAGTCAAAAATAAAATAAATTTTAAGTTTAGCCGGCTTTAACTAGGTGACACATCGAATAAAAAAATGTTTGCACATAATTTGTAACAATATACAGACACTATTTGTCCATCTCTGATCAGCTTCTAGCATTTTTTTTAATAAAATACAAACATAAAAAATAAAAAAAAACAAAGTTATTTATTTAAGACCAGGGTTTAAATTGCATGCTTACAATAGCCTTGCTTACATGTTTTTCAGGAAAAAAAACTAAAGTCTCAGCATTTACAAAACATTTTATTATTATAAACGAAGCAACAGCAAAAAGCAAATGCAAATAATTCTTGCGAAAAAAAACCGTCTTCAAAACAGATTTTATCTGTCTGCCTAACTATTGGGACACACTTATATCTCCAAACTCAATACTTTTTCAACTGTTCAATAGTATATTGCCAATACATCAAATTACAGCAATTATGGGGTCACTCTTTAATTTCCAAATTCAAATTATATAGTTGATGTTGTAGTAGATTTAGCAATCAGGTTCTGTGTAAATTTCAACCGACTGTCTATAACGGTTAAACAGTTTTAATGAATAGAAATTATTTTCGCTTAAGTTCATTTTATTTTTAATTTCTAAAAATCCTTTTTAGAAACAAAATTTATTTTTCCAAATGTATGCGGACGCTAGCAGAATGAAATGCTGCACTTTCTGGACCGCTACGACCTTCATCAGCATTCTTCGCATCTATCTACATTAGTTGTGTATTTTTATAAACATCATCTATTTAACCAACTAACTTTGTAAATAAGAATACGAGAAAACTCATATCCTCATATCAACATTAATTTGGTTAGACGAAATTTACACACAAACCAACGTATTTCTTTACTGTTCTCTCTGTATTTCGTCTTGTACATTTGTTTTTGCTTTGTTTCAATCATCGATTGAACACGAATGCAAATTTGTTTTTAATCATTCTTACTTGTTTACTCATAACATTATAGATGCTGTTCCAGTATCATTTTGATTGTTATGATGTAAGCATGAATGCTCGCTGTGCCTTGCCTGCTTATTATTTTATTTTTATTGAATTATTATTTGAACTGTGAATATTATAAATGAATAGAAATTATTTTGGCTTAAGTTCATTTATTTTTTAATTTCTAAAAATTGCTTAATTTGGCGATGTCTAAAAATCCAATGTGCCGTAATTTTAGCGTTTATTGTCATCGCTAAAATTGTCTAATATTGTATTCTCTATTTCAAATAAGCGATTTTAAATAAAGTATAAATAAAATTTTTAGCAACGAATATTTTTGAGTGCTAAAATTTGAGTAGAACATATACATTTTTTGTTTGTGTTTTTTATGTAAAATTTAATAATTTAAGCAATGAAAGAGCAGGAATATATGCTAATTCACTATATTTGCCAATTTATGTAATATTTTAAAAATTATTAAAATGCTCTTTACCTTTAAAAATATATTGCTAATTATCCCGAACAAATTATTAAAATCACCGATTTTGATTATTGAAGGTGAAACCACGTCTCGATTCCCATTTCGCTACCGCTTACTGAGCTCTTCAGCAAAATTTTCACAAACATTTTTAATAAACTAAAAAGTTTTTTCCAAACAATAAAGCAAAGACAAAAATCAAAGTTTAAGCAAAACAACAATAATCAACCCAGATTTTATTTTTCTTTATCTACTGTATACGGCAGACTTTTTTCGGCTCTTTTATATAGTTGAAAGAGGATGAAAAATAAAATATAACGAAACACTACGATAATTTATTTATATGCACGGGCACTTTGCAAATATTAAATTATATTCAACACCGTGAATTTTTTTTAAATTATATTAATTAATTTTCAAAAAAAAAAAACTTCACTGCAATTCTGTTTTTTGTTTGATATATTTGTAAGATCAGTAACAGGACATATTCCAAAATAAGTTAAAAATTTCTTTTCGAATAACTTCCGTAAACTTTGAACAATTTCTTAATGAACTTTTTTGGCAATATTGTGATAAACAAGACTCTCCAAGTTGCCTAGAAGGCTTTTGACAAAGTACCTGTTTCGATATACCAAAACACTGCACACCTTCCTTTCTTTTTTTTTATTAATATTTTGCTTCCATTCAGATTTGTTCGCCATCTTCTTTCTTTTACAAACATTATTAAAATTTTTCGTATCAAAATTAATAATCTCACTTAAAAAATTCATTTTATTTAAACTTTCAATTATAATAAACTTTTTCCAAATACTTATAGACGAACACTACTTTCAGAAATTCTGACTGATGCTTAAAAATTCTTTTATGTATACAAATTCGGGAAAGTCCCTTTTTATTTAAAACAAATATTTATACCGGTGTGTGCAAGTAATCACTGCTTGTTTTTTTTATTTTTTAATACTAAAAAAATTGTTTCATATTAACTAAAAATTTTTTTATCATTTTAAATGAGTTAGGGCTGTTTCTTTCAATAAAATTTAGAAATGAGATAGGATTTTTTTAAAATTATTACAAATCTGTAATTCGTAAACATAGGAGCCTGAACTTTTTAGGGGAAGTGTATCTGTCTACCAGAGTATGTAAAAAAAGCGATTTTGAAAAAAAACGATATACGACCTTTCTATATTATTCGGAGGATTTAAAAAATTTTCTATACAATTTAAAATAATTTTTATAAATACATCATATACATGTATTCAAAACCTTTTGTGGGTAAACGCTAATCATTATAAGGAAAGCGAATCAGAAAGTAAGGTAACACTAATACGAAGCTACCACAATATATTTGTCTCTTATTAGCAGCAATTTATCAAAGTAGAGTAAAAGGATAATTGAAGCAAAGCCGCGAATAACGTTCTAAAAGACAAATTTTGCAAAACCTGTTTTTTTGCAGATTACCGTTAATTTTACTCTCTTACATTTGTTCCAACAATAAAACATTAAAATTATGCATTTTATCACCGTCAAAACGCAATTACAATGAGTCAGTCAGTGGAGATAATCATACCATTTAAATACGTTTTTTTGCTCTCCTGAAAAATTATTATTTTGTCATTTGCAACGTTATTCGCGGCGATCCTTCAATTATAGTACGCAAACAAAATGCAGTACACAACGATTGTAGGCTGATGATCTCAAACACTGCGATAACGTACTGATCTTTATTTAAGCGTTCTTTTTTTTTTTTGTTACTGATCTTAGAGTTCACTACGTAAACTGTAGTCTTCTTGAGAGTATTTTTAAGTAAACTTTAACGTAATTTTTAGTGATCTTTAGTGTTTTCTTTAGTGATCTTGCTTCTAAATTATTTTTGTGTTCTTTAGAGAATTTTTAGTACATTTTAGCGTACTTTTTAGTTATCTTTAAATATGTTCATAGCGGTTTTGCTTGTAAAATTGCAATTGAAAATTTAGTAAATATAATTGCATTAAAAGAAGTTCTAAAGTTTATTTAATATATATAGTATCAAAATTTCAACATTTAATATGATTTATCGATGAAATTAGTTATTTAAAATAAAGTATATGTTAATAAATTGAATTTATAAATACTTTTTTTATAAAACAAATATAAAAATAAGTATAAATAAAAGTTAAATTAGATAATTAAAAAATATATATTATAAATTGGTTGGCAGGTATAAGTTTTGGTAATTTTTAATTTTTTGCAATGTATAAATCAGTAAAAAAAAAAACATTACAGAATGAAAAAGGTTTGGAAAAACCAATTGTCAATTTATGGAGTTTAAAGTATACAAAATGCTTTTACTGCAGCATAAAGAGTTTTAATACAAATAATTTTCGGAGCAGGTAAACATATTTTTAAACCCATCTGCTTAAACAATTGTCTAAATTGTAACAATTATTTCTTCAACATAGGTAGAGAATAAACGAACCTGAATCTGCATCTATTTTTGTGCGGATAAGTTGTTGGTTGGCTCAATAAATTTTTATTTGGACAATAACAATTTGTGTTTATTTCTTCAATATAAACATTGTAATAAACTTTAAGTTATTTTTCAATTTTTTTAACAGTCTTTAGTGTTCTTTATAGTAAAGAGTATTTTTTGTGTACCTTTTGTTGCAGAATCCGTAACAAATGAGAATTTATTAAGACAATTTTTAATTATATTGTTGTAACCTGGAGAAAATTTAGAAAAAAAAAGAATCGCTTGCCTTGTTTAACATACCTCCGCCGGTAATTGATCAACTTTTTATCTTTGGTTTTTGATCTTATGGTTTTTAACTTCATGCGTACAATTGATACAAACCTTTCAGCTTGACTGGTACAATTATAATATGAAAAATAAACCGCAAAAATTGATTTATTTTGACTTAGCAAGGGATCGAACCCAAGCGCACCAAAAAATTCACACTTAAATAAAGATGTTTTGTTCATAATTTAAATGTATGTTTTTTTGGTGAAAATATCAGGCATATTCTCACATTTAAAAATCCCTTAAAACTTGCGATGCGAGTTGCGATCTCATGAAAGGTATTCTGCAGTTCACAATGGCGAGAAATGGCAACTTTATATCGCAAGCACATACTGAAGTTAAGTTATGAATTTTACTTAAACTTTAATACAACAATAAAATTATACACATTTTAAAATTAATATGTTCACTTTTATTTTTAACACAATTAAAGTCGTAAATAATGAATTTAAAATATGTTCTTGGTTTTATTAATTGTATGGTTTAATTGTTTGGTATAATTGTTTATAATTGTACTGGTAATTTCATAAAAACAGCTGTTCTAATTTATGTTCGAAAATATATTAGTAATAGTGCGGTTGAACGTATAGTGGGCAATCAAATAATGCATGCGGTCATTGAATTTTTAATTCTTACAAAAATATTCGATTCTTATTAAATGTGCAATTAAAGTGTTAAGGTCCCTTAATAAATTTATTTAAATTATTTTTAGGTTATATGAGTTCCGAACGTGTATGTTAAATTCAACGAAATAAACAAAAATACTTTTTAAGTACTGATTACTTAAATATGCTAAATGCAATATCAATAATAGAAATTCCATTTGTTGCCAAAATATTTCTTGGCTCGTGTTATTTTTTTAAATTAATAAATATATGTACATTGGATTGAAATATCCATTTTATTGTCATAATCTCTAAGCGTCCGTTTTTAATTGTGTTTTTCAATGTTTTTTTTTAAGAAATTAAACAAATTAAACAAGGCAGCTGCTGAATTTTAAATTATGGATACTTTTTACCTTTTTTGGCATTTTAAATTTTTAATAAAAATTAAATTCTTTTATTGAAATTAACATGGGGAAAACTAAAGAACAATAAAGAAATTTGGGGTCTTTAGAGTGGAAATTTACCGATTTTACCAAGAAGGCTCTTCTAGGGCCTTCAGAAAAATGTATAAGGAACTTTGCGAAACCGACTTGTAATATTTCCTGATTTTTCAAAACTTAACATAAAAGCTTAAACTTGAATAATAATTATTTGTTCGGTTATACTTCGACTTAAAATTAAAGTATTTTTTTCGAAAATATTTAAGATGATTTTTCTTTCTGTTTCATAACTTTTCTTCTTTTGAATACTGAATTCCACAATAACAATGTGTAAAAAAATATTAGAACTTTTTTTTTATTTTACACTTGAATTGTCTTACCGTTTTGTAGGACAAGCGGGAGCACTTTTTAGCAAAAGAAATTACTCAGAAAACTGTTTGTTGTATTTTATTTTAATATACACCATATTCGATTAAATTTATTTGTTATTCGTTTACAAACCCCACTTTAGGAACCACTCTTTTCCAAAAAGAAAAAGCTAAACCAAAAACAATTCTTAGCAAATTTAAATGGATTTAGTTGAATATTAGAGTTTTTAATTGAATCTGACTGCAAACAAATAGCAATCAAGTGTGGTAAGATAACAAATACAACCAAAAGCTTCAAAATGTACCTAAGGAACTTGCTTTCGTTGCTGTGACAGCGGAATATAGTTTTGAATTTAACTTTTTTCATTCTTTTATTTTAGCTTTTAGACATTTCTTATGACGACAAATACAATAACAAAACTTAACTGCCAAAGCTAAATTTAAATTTTAATCTATAATTTGTTAGTAGCGCGATGAGTACGTTAACTCATTTAATGAGTGAAATGAACTCAATGTAAGAATTATCTTCGTTATACCGTTTCGAAATAGAAGAACTTATCCAAAATTGGTTATCGTTAGTCTACGGGATGAAGTTTTTAAAGTTTAAAAGTAAAAGATTCATATTCAATACTTATAGCAACCTTCCGACGCGTAAAGCTATTAAAAGTAAAAAGCATTAAGTGATTGTTGCTTAAAAAGATTTTAAGTGTTTAATACATAAAAAGTGATTGTAATTCTAATTAAGAAAATGAATTTAGGTGGACGTGTTCAATTTCTACAAGCTCAACTATTTCCCATATGTCCACTTACACCAACAGCGAAAGGAGGAGGAGAAGGTAAATTTATTATTTAAACAAATGAGAAAAAAATATATAACATTTGTAATGAGTTTTTAAGAAGAGGTTCGCAGTTCTTATTTATTTATTAATAAAAGTAAGACAATACATTTAGTAGTCAGATTCTAGACGTCTGGTTGATTGAATAATCAGTCGACACCCGTAAACCAATAAATAAAATGTTAGTTATTGGAATCATCATCCAGGCAACCGTAAGATTGCAGGAAAATCTTAGGTAAGTACCAGAAATTAACTTTCTGCTTCAAGGCTGAGGAAAAACAAGTTGGAAACAAATGTTAAGATTCTTCAAAGGTTTCAGTATAAGACCTTTAGAATGATTGCCAATGCTCCTTGGTTTGTGTCAAACAAAACTCTTCATAAGGATTTTAATGTTCCAAATGTTAAAGATAAAATAAAAAAAATGTAGTGGTAAATACGTAGAAAGACTTAGTAATCAGGTAAATGTTTTAGCAGTTTGTTTTTTAGATCAATCAAATGAAATTAGGAGGTTAAAAAATGTTTTAGACCTTCCATTTAGGGAATAGTTATAAGAAACTCTTTTTTTTATTATATATTAAATTATAGTAATAATGTGTTTTATTTATTTAAATTATCTCTACTTTTGTATTTTTTATGATTTTTGTTTTAATAAGGAACAAGAACTTTGGTTAATTACTTATAACTTAACACATTTGCGTAATATTGTATTTTAGATTGCCAATAAAAGTAAACTGTAAACAAAAAAGTTTTTTTTATACAAACTTCGTGCTATTTTTTATTTAATTATCCCGATTAATTAATTACCGATATTGATTATTAGGGTCATAGCACGTCTCGATGGCCATTTCGTTATCGCTTACTTAACTCTTCAGGAAACTTCTGACAAACATTTTAAATAAACTAAAGATTTTTGTCCAAACAATAAAGCAAAGACAAAAATCAAAGTTTAAGCAAAACAACAATAACCAACAGTAATTCCATTTTTCTTTCTCCCCTCTATACGGCAGAATTTTTTTCGGCTCTTATATACAGTTGACGTTTAAAAAATAAAGTGCGTAGAGCCATTGAGAAGAGGAGTTTCATAACAACACACAATAATTCTGGAATATTTTCTTTATTTTTCACTGAATACTATTCTAAATGTTAAGATCTAAATATCCGTTGTTATAAAACTTTCGAAAGGTCAATTGTTATGTTTTTATACAGTAACAAATATAATAATGTAGATCAAAATGTATATAATAGCAGCAGGGACTTTTCAATATATCATAGATAATTTTAGACCTGTAATGTAATAGTAGCAATTAAGTAGATAAAATATCTTTATGTGACTGTTTTTATGAGGACACTGGAACGAGAATATGAATTTCAATAATAATATTGTTTTTAGTACAAGTGTTATTCATTTGCTTAAATTCAACACAAAGACGTTAAACTGCAATACTATTGACAAAAGTAATAATGCATTATGCTACTAATTTTAGTACATGTAGGCAAAAAATTTTGAAATCGAGATAGCAAAGTACACTAAAACCAAAATAACTTTAAGACAGTTACCAGCGCTCTTGACAGAAAATTAAATAATTAATAAATAATAATACCATTCTTTGTGCAGCATGTATTTGACTAAATAATAAAAGAAAATGTCGCGACCAAATACGGTAGAAATATAAACAAGAACTACGGCAGCAACAATAAAAGCTGTTACGAACTGTAGTATCGCATAGCAACGCAAACAACATGGTTTTCTTTAAATGGTAGACAAAGCTTTTTCCATTTTTGATGGAAATTCTTAAAACTATTTCGTAATTAACAAAGCTGAAGAAGGTACCTTATCTAGTATGAGGGGAATAGCTGTAACTTTGCCAGCGCATTCCAAATGTGCTTTATGAATATCTTTAAAATTATTTGCCAGATAAATCAATATGTTATAGAGGAGTTAGTAATACAGATTCTTTGTGAATTTCAATCGTGTGTCTACAACTGTTTAAAAGTATGGTCATATACCAAATCAAATGAACTATTGGTGCACCCTTTAATTTATAATTTTAAATATTATCAGCTGTTACCATAACGGCCATAGCAATTGACATTTCGTCAAATTTACAAGCGTTTGTCTATAACGGTTCAAAAGATAGGCCTATATAAGTAAATCTTCATCAATTATGGGACACCCTTTATTATAAACTAGTTGATATAGCCGATTAAGCAATACAGGTCTCTTTTAAGTTTCAGCGTTCTGTCTATAATGGTTCAAAAGTTTGGTCACATACACAAAACTACATTAACTATTGGAACACCCTTTAACTTCCAAATCCAAATTTATAGCGGACTTAGCAATACAGGTTCGTTGTAAATTTCAAGGGTCTGTATACAACTGTTTAAAAGTATGGCCATATACATCAAATTTAATGAACTATTGGCGCACCCTTTAATGTATACTTTGTAATATCAAAACTTGTTACTACTATTCAATTAAAGACATAACATTTTTATACTTCTAATTGTACCAAATAAAGTAGTGGACATTTTTTCTAAAATTAAGGTGTTTATATACAACGGTTCAAAAAATACGGCCATATATAACAAATTACATTAATTTTGGAAACACCCTGTAAGCATAATCTATATTACCAAAAATTTTCAAAATCGGATCAGAAATGACTGAGTTCTGGAGGCACAAATATAAAAAAGCAACATTCAGCCGAATTGTATAACATACTTCTTTTTTTGAAGTCGGTTAACAAAAAATAAAGAGAACGGATTTGAAGTTTTTCGTTTATTTTTACCAAAAAAAAAATGAAAGAAGTTATAATAATGAAAGGATACATTAAAAAATAATAAATAATTTTAAATATGTTAATTAAATTTCAAAATAAAATCTCTTTTTCGTGCTATTTTCTATTATCGCGATTGCACGAAAAAAGATTTAATTTGAAATTTAATTAATTTGTTTAATTTAATTTAATATTTTTAAAGTGACCGTGCATATAAATAAATTATCGTAGTGTTTTGTGATATTTTATTTTTCATCCTCTATCAACTGAATAAACGGGCCGGGGGAGGGTCAGCCGTATATACAGTGGAGAAAGAAAAATGGAATTACTGTTGGTTATTGTTGTTTTTAATTAAACTTTGATTTTTGTTTTTGCTTTATTGTTTGGACAAAATTTTTAGTTTATTTAAAATGTTTGTCAGAAGTTTCCTGAAGAGGTAAGTAAGCGGTAACGAAATGCCCATCGAGACGTGCATTAACCCTCAATAATCAAAATCGGTAATTTAAATAATTAATCGGGATAATAGAAAGTAGCAGGAAAAAACGATTTTATTTTGAAATTTAATTAATATTATAAAAAATTCCGTTGTTTAATTTAATTTTAAATAAGTTTTGGATCCAAACATATTGTGCTGTGTAAAAATTTTGGCCACTTATATTTGCGACTAGAATTGAATTTTTCTTTATGACTTCGCTTTACAGTATAATTATTGAAAAGCTATCATTCTGGGCCTTATTAATTAAAAAAAATGGAAGATTAAATACGAAGTAAGTGCCTGTGTGAATAATTTTGTACGGTTCTGTGCTTGTTAATATTGTTTTGGTTTGTATATGTTTTATATATAAACCACAAATTCTTACCTAAAAATACCCGCTATTTTTTACTACAGTTAGGCCTCGACTATCCGTGATGGTCGGGTCATTGGAATGACAATTTTGATTATACAGTGTTTTTTAATATTATTAACCCAATTTCCTATTTTTGTGCTAGCAATTGAACACACACATTTTCTTTTGAATGCTCGTTTATTATTTTAACTCTATCGTCAATATTTTAAACGTTTTTTTTTTGCTTTCTACCATTGGTAACAATGACATGCTAAATATATTTAGATCTAACCACCCGCTCTTCTCAAATATCAAAATTAATATAATCATTTGTAAATGTTTCTGACTCATCGTATACAAACAAGAGAATTACACGTTTTCATGAATATTATATATATATATATATATATATATATATATATATATATATATATATATATATATATATATATATATATATATATATACATACATACATGAATTTAAAGTTAATAAACAAAATCCCATCACGGATAATAGAGCTACTCACAGTTAATCGAAGCAAACAATTTGAAAACATTGCAAGCAAAAAACAATACACGGATCTTTGACAGATTACGGTTAATCGGGGTTACCGAGGCCCGACTGTATTTATTTATATTGTTTTAATATTTTATGTACATATATTTCATATCTGTATCACAAATAACACACAAAATACGCACAAGTAACTTGAAAATTTTTTAACGATTTATTATTTGTTTCAAATTTATAACGTTTATTCATTTTCTCAAAATTAATTTTTTGTTTTCACTTATGTTTCTAAAACACAACTTTTGATAGGTCGAGTCAAGCGTAAACAATTAAAAAACGAATGTGCTATCGACTCCACCCATAGCAAAATATTACGGGTGAACACACGGGCGAAAAAGCTCATCAGCTATATACGTTGTAGTTGTCATAAAAATTGTCAAAAATAACTTATTTTATATATTAAAAACTTAACTTGTTTTGATTGCTAATAGAAAACAAAATAATTATTGAAATTCCTAGAGAAAACTAGTACAATATGGTTCCTGACGTGTATAATCAAAATACATGTAAAGAGATAGATATTATTGTTAACACTTATATATGTAATTACTTGCTTCTTTTCTTGTGGAAGGTTCTGTGGTCTCTGCATGTAATGTTGGTGGCCGTGATGTGACAAAGCAAAGCTTTTTATTACAAGATGAATGTGTGATTGCTTCAAGCTCACTTTTAACACTGAACTGCTAATTAAAACATAAAAACGTCGTTTAGGGAGTTTACAGAAACTGCCGACGATGAAATTATGGTAAACGACGAAAGATGGGGATTTTACTATTAGTCTTCAAATGGTCAACAAAAGAGAATGGGACGCTGCATGAGACTTGGGCAAACTAGTGGTGCAATACAATTTTGGGCACACTTTGTCTGGATTCGAATTTTTTTCCAACTCAATATTGTATAATTTTTTCAAGTTGTATATGAGAATTTGTCATTTCTAGGATACATGTACCATTTTCGGCGCACGGTTTTTGAAAGAACTAATATTATTTTCATAATTATAGATATTAAAAGGACAAAATGCGCTAGATAACAATAAAAAAACAAATTTATTTCGCATTGGATAGTTAAAATATATTAAATTTTCGATGAAAACATTTTAAATTCAAAAAACAGGTTTGCGTATAAATGAGGCTTCGTGTGTACCGTTTTCGATACACGTGGCAGGGAACGTATTAATCATCAAATAAATATATATATTTTTTTGCATTTTTTAAAACAATATTTTTTGAAAACACACATAGATTTTGTAGCAACAAATGGCCTGTTGTAAAATAAAATAAATTCTATGGCCTATTATTTAAATTATTAACTTGCAGACACAAGGATGTAGAAAGAGTTTTGGTTGCACATATATAAAAAAATTTAAAGTAAATCATTTTTTCAGCATAGAATTATCTTTAAATCCGTTGATTGCTAAGTAAGAACAACAATAAGACAACAAAAAAAGAAAAATATCATTTTTGTATTAAAATAAAGCAAATAATGAAAAAATAAATTAATAACAAATAGGTAGGTTATTTTTAAATGATTTCAATAAAAGAAAAAAGCAGTAAATTTTAAGGTTTTAGCGTGTTAATTTTGTAAATTTGAATAAATACAGCAGCAATAATTACTGATCTTTTGGTAGGTTAGTTTTTGTTAGTTAAAATAAATTAAAAAACAGTCTTTTTACTGTCGTAATTTGTCCGAAACTTGTTACCATTCTAAGTTGTCATGGCAACTTATATTTTATTAAATCGTTGAGCAAATGCAAAATTGCTTGAAATATCTTTAAGTATCGAGTTGAGGGCACTAATTGTTCATTTTACTTGCTTTGTTGTTGTTATTTTTTTTTTTTACTAAAAATTAATTTTTACTGAAATATCAGGGTTTTACATTTAGTGCTAATAGGAAACCCTTGCATCTTGCGATGCTTTTAATAGTTTGTCCATCATCTGTTTATTTAATAAAAACACAACATATTAGTTGTGAATGATTATTATTAATATTATTATGATATTCTTGATTTCGCAATAATAAATTCGTAGTTTTAAGTAATTTTTAACAATATTTTAAGTTATTTTTAATTATATTTTAGAGTGATAGAACTTCCTCCATTTATGAAAGCATAATTTCTAATGCCACAGATACAAGTTCATAAGTTCTTTCATATAAAGGCTGCCCATTTTTTTTTTTTATTATAAACCAGTCTTTTTTTGTTTACACAACAATTATTTATTAAAGCATAAATGCAATATAAGAAAAAATATATTAAAGCATCATAGCGGACATAATCATGATCATTAATATTGTTGAGGCGTCTATCTCTGGGAACTCACACTCACTATTTCAGCGCTCAGTTGTATATTATAATTTTTGTCACAATTGTCACAATGGAAAGTCCGTAAATCGATCACCAATCGAGAAGTGATGCTTGCAAATTCTGTAAAATCATAAACAAGAACAAGCGCTATATTTTTCTGTTTGCGGATAATTTGTAGACTTGAATTAACATATATTCGATTTTTGCACTAATTATCTGAAAGTAGTAAAATTGAGATCTCTGATATCTAAACTTTTGAAAGTACTGAATGCTTAGAATGTGTGTGAAAATAAATATGTCGAGTTACATATCGCACTTGATCAACTCAAAATTTTTGAAATATCACTTTTTTCAAAAAATCAGCTAACAACATCAATATCTATCTACTGTACAAATTTCAACGTATTCCGTTTACTGTTTCATCTCGAAAACCACTTTTGAGACCATATTCATGATAATGTAGTGATTACCTTTATTTCAACAAAAAGGTATTATTTCGAGTTAATACAAAAGTTAACATGGAACTGATTCGTAAATTTTCATAAAAAAGGTATTATTTTGAGTTGAGTCTCTTTTCAATTTGGTTTTATTTTGAGTTGATACTGTCTTGTTAATAAAATTTGTTTCATTTATGATCGAAAAATTTCAGAAAAATGGTATTAACTCAAAAAATTGATTTTTTTTGCAATACTTGCACAGATTTCTAGGAAAAACGATGTAAATATATTTTTAAATGGAATTTGCTTCCTATGGTATATTTGAATTGTTAAATTCTGTTAAAATGTGGCCACAAACAGTTTTTTGACTCTACTGAAAATTTTAAAATTTTGTGTTAATACCCTGTTGTTGATCAAGTGCGATATGTTTTTGACGTAACGACTTACGTAAAACATTTATGAGTGCAAAGTTAAATATGTTTGACGTAACATCATACAAAGAAAACCACGAATTGTTTAACAGTTATAAATATATTTAACAATAAAACAATGGGTTTTACTTGTATTTCAAGACGCTTGAAGATGATCAGTATATTTAGGTACGACCGAAAAATTCTCTACCAGTTTTTAAACGTGGCACTTTCTTAAGTTTTAGTTTTAATTTCAATTTGTGTTTTTATCAATTTTTAAACCAATTTTCTTAAACTTAGCTATAATTTATTTTATAGGTACGAGCGCCCATATTTCTTCACGTGATACTTTTTCCTATTTTTCAATTCTCTATCGTCCTATATATTTATTTTTTTTGATTGAAGTTACTTCATTGTTTCAAATGATTTGAAAAAAATTAAAGGTAGTCGTGGTGTTTTGTCCGCTGCCTCGAAGAACATGAACCGATCATGCTGATTTCCAATAGCACCCTTTTTGACACTATGTCTAATTAATTGGCGTACTTAAATTGTCTCTAGCTGATCTAGTGCCTCGGCAAACTTGATTTAAACACTTTTAAATTTTCTCTAGCTTATCTAATGCCTTGGCAAACTTGGTTTCAACACTAACACAGAAAGAGCTCAGAATATATGTATATTCTTAATGTTAACGAAAATGGATATTGTAGAAACTACAAACGGAATTACAAACTAAGTTATGCCCTTTTTTCACTTTTAGTAATAAAGAGTATTAAATTACAGTGACGGTCAATATAATAGCACCAGTTGCAATATTCTGATTTAAAAGATGTAAAAGACAGTTAATCAGTTGTAAAAGAATTATTGTTAGCACACTGTTTTGCAAGATGTTGTAAAAATTAGTGAAAACGGAAGGTAGTAGAATCTTTTTTAATACTTTGCATAAAATCGTGTATTAACTTCATAAAAATATCATAGTTACGGGTCGCGAAAAGCTTTTATCGTCGGAAAAACGTTACCTATTAAAAAAATCGTCCGAGATATTCCAAAATAAGGGAATTGCTGGCCTTAAGTAATAATATAAGTAAAAATTTGAATCCAGTAGTAAGAAGCGAGTTTTGTCACCCTTGTAATAATCGTGGGGGCCTGTGTATGAAAACGACAAAATTCTATAACCCTTTAGTTTATTTTAAATAGCTGAAGGGTTCCAGCTAGTCATTAGGCGTTCATAAGAACTGTCGAAACAATTGGAGAATTCAAAAAAATAAAACAAAGGCAAAGGCTTGTTGCCAGTTTAAGTTTATAATCTTGAATCTGTTTTATTATTAAACTGGTTCTGCTTATATACTACTTACACGAATTTGGTTTAGCCCTTCTAACTTATTCTACCTTATTGTTACAATGTATTTCTCTCACTCTTTACAATAAAAAAAATTGTAATGTTTACATTATCAGACCAATCGTCATTCCTTACACAAAACATACTCATTTTGATCTGACCTTCAGATACTCAATTTCTTTCATTGTAACTCATTGGTATAACTGTGATCTACTTAATTATTTAACCTACTTATGCTATTTCAGACCCATACCAATTGATAACGGTCACCTTGAAATTGCATGTCTTACTTTCCTCTAATTTTCTTTATTAATAAATTTATTTTACTTAATAACTATTTGTATATTCATAAATTTGTATATTAATCCACCACACCGTTTCGTATTACAGTTCTATTTTTGTTTTTTGACTTTATTCTAGTTTATGTATGTTTGTGTATGCATGTGTATACTTCATGCACTACACCCTTATTAGTAAAACCGTTAGTACGGACGACTAAAGTAAATCCCTGTATGACCGCTACAGAACTCAAAAAAGCAATGTCTGTAGTCCTCGAAGTGTTCCGCTCCTTTCCTCTAAGCATATTTCTTAACGAATACCTTAACGCGTAAACACACACAAGCACGCACTGAAGATTATTTGCCAACATGTGTGATGTCAGATTTATCTGAAATTAATCTAATACATTAATGAAAACTGACTTATTTTCGGCTTTTGGTTCTTTTTAATTTAATTTTTAAACATTTTTAGAAAGAAAAATTATGCGGACGTTTTCCAAAGAAAACAAGAAAAATTAGACGCTAGCAGAATGAGATGCTGCATTTTCTGAACCGCCACATCCTTCATTAGCATTCTTTGCATCTATCTACCTTATGTTATGTACGTCGTAAACATCATCTATTTAACCAACTAATCTTATGCTATTAAAACCAAATAAAATAAAAGAATGTTTAAATAAACATAATCATGTCCACCGACCATCGACTATAAGATGTCAAAAATAGAATACATGCGTGCTTATGAGAATAATTCTTTTAGCCGCTACACGACTACTGTTGTAGACCGTAGCCAACTTAGGCTAATTTCTATTTTTCTTAGCTACAAAAAACAGATTAGTGCTGCTGGTTTTAAAAACGCAATACATTAAATATGGCTATTAAAAACAAGAAAAACTTTTATAGTGGCACCATTGAAAAATAATAATCATCTGTTCATTTGTTTACATTTTTCATTTACTATTTGGCGCATTTTTCTTTTACTTTTTGTTTGTGAAATTTTCCATTTATGTAGTTCCTTTTTCATCAATTTCTAATTTGTTTCATTTATATTTATTTTTTGGGGTTTTTATTAAATTGATAAGTATATATTAGTCATTTTTACTGTTTATATGTATTTATTATATTGTTTAATGTAAATGTTTCGTTCAATTTACATGCAAATATGGACGTGGACACTTCATACACTGAAGTCTTAGTTTCCACTATTTTAACAATAGTATTTTTAAAGTTAATTAAATTTTCTTGAGACATTTAAAATTTTTTTTTACACAAATTCACTTAAAAAAATTAAGTTTGTTTTGTTTTGGTTAACTTCAATACATATGTTAAAACAGATGTTTATTTTTTTGTAGTTAGTGGTCGATAGTCGTTAAAAGAATTAAGTAGCTGGCGACTTGGCTATTTTTGCAGCCAGCTACTTTTATAGTCGGTAGTCGATGGTTGGTTGCCTTTGGTTGTGTTTATCAGAGATCGGTTTCGGTTGCGTAATTTTCGAGTCTACTTAAACAAGCACTTAGTTTTTTATGAGTCGAATCGTTTTTGTTCAAAAGCAAAAAACACTTGTTGAATAAACCGTTCTTTAAAACATTCATTTTATGTACTCGCCATTTTGTGCGAACATGAATGTTCTGATAGTGTTGTTTAAGGTTTGAATCTATTTTTGCATCAAAGCCAACTTGTTGTTAGCGAAACAAGTGTTTTATTCAGTTGTAAATTAATTTTCTACTCGATGTTTTCTTCTCTTGTTGTTATTACGTTTTTTTTACATTTTTAAATTCTTTTTCAATAAATTTTTGTGCTTAATATCCAAACGTTTATTGAATACACGTTGAACTTGTTCTTTTTTTACCATGAATTGCTACTTATTTTGTTTCTTTTTCCTTTTTTATATTAATTTTTGTAAATATTTTTTAATTAAGATTTTGTTATGTCCTTTTTATTGTTTTATAAATATTTTTTTCATGAAAATGTTATTTTTTTTTTTAGTTATTATGTAATTTACATAAATAATTTTTTTTAGAAAATAAAGTCTGAAAATTAAAAAAAAAACAAATTATATACTTTGCATTTCATTATTTATATAATACATATTTTTACATTTATTTGCATAGTACGTGAGTAAATATGATATTAACAAAAATTTTGTTTGCTTGTAAAATATTTTATTTGTATAAAATTTTATTTTCACCTTTAAAGTGTTTCTATACCCTACGAATAAATTTTTTTCACTGTCAGCTAGAAATAAGAAAATGCTCATATGTTAAATAGATAGAAAATGAACATCTGTAGGTTTTTCTTATTGTTTTTATAATTTTTTATATTTTACTTTCAAGTGGCTCGATTGTTTTGCGTAAAACTCCAATCAGATCATGTACAATAAATACGTCGTGCAAAAAAATAACTTCTTGTTAACGAGACTTTTTTGTTTCAATACAAATCTGTTCGAGTCTAATCTTGAAAATGATTTACACTTGTTGTCGCATCTTGTGTTTGCGTATAAAAAGCAACAAGTATTAAATTGACGTAATACTTGTTCGTATTGTTCTTAAAATTCAACTACTGTGAACAAGACGGCTCGATCATACAAGTTGCAGGTCTCTGGTGTTTATAGCATTAATGTTAATTTGGTGAGACGAAGTTCACGTCAGAGAACTGCAAGAGTGTCTATTTTTAATACTCTAAGTATACTCATCTTTTGTGCGAGTATTTACTATACCCATTTCATTTGAGTAACCGACAAAGACAAAACTGCTAATAATCAGTTGTGCATTTCTGTTCTTTTAAGTTCTTTTTGAACTTTCAGGCTTTCAAGGTCAATTTTAGAAAATGAAAATTTTCCGACGTTTCAACAAATACATTTAACATTTAAAACGACAAATAATTTTTTAAAAAAATAAACAAAATTTAAACATCAAATAAAATAACATTAACATAATAGCACACCACTGTTCTTAAAGTTAATATCACAGTAAAATTTATGGTTTTTGTCAACCAAACTCATACAAAGTGGTTAACCGCAATACCAAAAAACACAAACAAAAAGTCAACCGCATTTGAGTTGAGAATGGCAATACCGATTTGTAAAAGACGACCAAATTATTAAAAAAGTTGTCACCCGCAATAGGGACAAAGGTCAATTTTCATTAATTTATAAAATCGATGGTTCGAATCCTGATGGGGGAAAAAATTTAAAATTAATTAATATAATATAATTAATATTAAATAATATAATATAATTAAATTAATCATCCATCAAAGGTTTAATAGAACATTCTTAACTGTTTCTGGCCAGCCATTTGTGCCCACGTCTAACTGCGATTTTCTAACTGTTCATTTCTAAGTGTGAGATATTAATCACGAAATCTGCACATCATTTGTAATTATGACAGCCGTTGCACAGAAATGTTAAAAATAACTTTAGAACTTCCGAAAAATTTTTTAAAAATTCGTAGAGAATCCTGCAAGATGATTTAAAAGCTGTTATGAAATTGAAAATTTGTCCAGACTGTCTAAACGCATGTTAAACGAATTTAGCACGGAATTCAACAATTTAATAAATCCATTGCTAAGCATTTGGCTTTATTTTCTCTAAATATATAAACAATTTAATGACTTAATCGATAATCAAATTTCCATATATAAACACCAATAAACAAATAAAAAATAAAATTCGTTATTTCGAAAAAAAAAACATATGTTTAGTTACACATACAAAATAAAAGCTTTAAATAAGATGTTAAAAAACGAAATTGTTTATCAAATTGTAAACAAACAACAGAAATAAGAAATGTGTAATATACAATGGCTCCCACGAGTCAACGGTCAACTACCTAATAAATATAAAAAAGCTATGAAAATAATACGCCTTAAAAATAAAAATCTGGTGTGAAAAACAGCGCAAACGCTAGAATCGTTTAGTAAAGAGATAGCAAAATAGCAAAAGTTTCATGATAAAATAAAGAGAGAGAGAAAGAGAGAGAGAGTAAGCACTTCTCTTTTCTAGTACCCGCTGTTAAGGTCGTAACTGTAATAGCACATAGTTAAAGCTTATTATTTTAAAAACCTTAACTTTACCAGTTGACCAATTTTAAAATATTGGTCATTGGTCGGTCAATGTAAAGGTATCGGCAGTTTAATAATATAAAAGCCTCCGATTAAAGCATAAAACGGTGGCAATAGATTTTTTTCTAATGTCTTTGACCCTTTGCTTGCAGAAAAGAAGTACGGTAAGGAATATGAGACAGATGGCATGAACTTTAGTCAATCAACTAAATTATCACATCAAAAATGAGAAGGACACCTAATAAATAGAAATTGTGATTTAACCATCACAATGCAGGCATTTTAATAATATTTTAATATTATTATATTATAATATATAATAGTATAATAATTTATTATTATTAATATTAATAATATTTTAATAATAATAATAATAACTTATTTTAGAAATCTTCAATAAATCTTCAAATGCATTTTTGATTTATTTTAAAAATGACAATTTGTTTCTATACAATATATCCGAATATTTATGAAAATAATAAAAGAAGCAATACAATACAATTCCATTAAATACCTAAAATTAATTGATTTTTCTTACTCATTTATATTAAAATTTATTAATTTTTTTTTACTTGTGTTCATAAATATCAGGTGACATAATTTTTAGCAAGTCTGTAGATAATAAATTTACCTGACTTAAATATTCTCGACGTTTAGGTGAACACTGTAAGAGTTGGAAAAGCAGAATAAGAACCGGAACGAATTTTTCCAGAAATAAACTAAAGTAGTTTTTTCATTTAATTTATCTATAAAATCTAATACTTTTAACTCTCTCAACTTCGAGTCCAAGTCCTGTTTTTTATTTACTTTAAAAAAATGTTGGAACATTTTTAGCTAATATTTGGGCTAATACGACTTGCGATTTCATTATATTATAGAAATCAATAATTGAATACATCATTTAATACAATCATCAAATAGTTTGTTTATATCGCACTGTTCAGGACTTATGCTTACAACTATTTCAACTGCATGAATGTCTAGATATGCGCTTTCATAATTAAGAAAATTTTTAAATTTATTTTTTATGAAGATTAGGAATTGAACTGTGGATAATATAAATGAATTGAAATTTAATTTTCTGAAAGTTCATTTTGTTAAGTTCTAATAAACTTTTTTGGAAAGAGAATTATTTCACAAATGCTGAAGTTTTCTAAAGAAACAAGAAAAATTAGACACCACCACCATGGAATTTTCATAAAAAAATAAATTAAAAAACGCAAGGCACCGCCCGTGCTCATTCATTCTTAACTGGTTACAATCAAGATGATGCTGAAACAGCATCTATAATGTTGTAAGGAAACAGGTAAGAATGATTTAAAATAAAAATTGCATTCGTGACGAGTTACAGAGAGAACATTGAAAAAAATTGTTAAAATTAATATTGATATGAACACTCCTAGATGATGTGTACAATCTACACAACCTAATGTAGATAGACGCGAAAAATGCTGATGAACAATGTAGCGATCCAGAAAATCAACGTTACATTCTGCTGGTGTCTAATTTTTCCTCATAAATTTGTAAAATAAAATAAAAAAAACTTAAGCCAAAATATCTGTTTTTTTCTTTAAAAAAGAATAGTTGATAACTTTCGTTTTAAAGACAAGCATAGGTCAAAAATAGTATATAAATAAGCCAAAGTCCACGTAATAGAAGTTGACAAACAGATTTTCAAAAATCTTCGATTTTAGGCCAAAAATCTTCAAATCTGGTTTTTGCAATTTGAGGGGCTAAAATCTGCAAAATGCAAATAAATCTGCACTTCTGGAAACAGTGCGCACACCTAGTTCAAAAGTAACACAACTCAAAATTTTAACTTTAAATTTTAAATCGACAAAAAACTGTTTTTGACCTGAATAAAAATGGTTAAAAACAAAAACTTTGGACTATTTAGTAGAAAATCTATACCGACTATGATATAAAAAGTTCTTTTTATTTGTGTAATATTTATACACTAGATAATGAACAATTTAATTAAATTTTGAGTTGTGTTACTTTTGAGCTAGGTGTGCGATATACTTACATATATATTTTAAGTAAAATAATACTAAATATAATTGTTTTTTAACTTTTATAATTATTTTATTTTCTTAATTTTTTAACACTATAAAAATATTATTAAATTTTTTTCATTTTTTTGGTGCTTAAAAATTTAGAAAATAAAAGTAAAATATTACTTTTTATTTTTACAGAGGGGTATTTTGCCAATCCAGCCGGACATTATGCCCAAAATTAATTTTGTAAAATTTAAATACGCAGCATGACGGATAACAAAATTCTGCATCGTATCGTGAATTTGCAAGGCTTTTGCTTGAGATTTGTCGTTTAGTGACACTGTTAAAATCAGGAACGTTAAGTAAATTACATACGTTTTTATTGACTTTAACTGATTTTGAGACGTTTGCAATATATTTTTTGTGGCCAAACGAATATAGGTTTTGTATTGATTTTTTTCTGTGAAAGGTTATATTAGCAGCTACTTACAGTGGCTCACAGCTTATTTTATGCACTGCATATTTTAATTTTTTAAGCCCTGTAACAATAAAACCAGTAGGAATTAAAAAAACAAATTGGTGTCAATTAATAGATAAAAGAGCTTAATTTAACAAGAAAACTTCCATTTTTAAAAAATTAAGAATTAAATATCCTAAAAATAAAAAATACAGCTTTTTTCATCTCACAGCTTATTTTATGCGGTAACCTTAAGTATTGAAAACTTTTAAGTTGTGTTTGCTAATTTATATTTTTAATACTTTGTCTGATACACTTTATTGTCTATAACAGACTTGAGACGGTTTGGTATAGATGCAACAAGGTTTCGCGTTGAAATGGGCGAAATATTCTACCACTCCATTTCTTTTAGGCTATTTTTGTTTGAAAACTCGTGTTGCCTTATGTTTCTTCCAAAATGGACCATAGATTTTTAAAGACATTGAGGCTTGGTGACTGAGGTGGCGTAATCATCAAGTGAGGGCAGTTATAAATTGACCAAAACTTTACAATTTCCGATTTATGTTTCGGATCGTTATACTGATAAAATCGAAGGGTTGATCTTATGCCCAGATTCTCTGCATTCTGCAACAAATTGTCCTTTAAAATTTGAAGATACTTATTTTGTCAATGGTTGTTTCAATAAACTCTAAACTCCCAGTACCAACAGTCGACATACAGGCCCAAATCATGACGCTGCCACCACCATGCTTACCTGTTGCCTTTAAATATTCTTTATTAAGCTCGAAGTTAGGTTTTTGCCATACGTAAGACTTATCATCCGAGCAAAATTCATTAAATTTGGATTTATCGGTTAAGATAACTGCGTTCCAAATCGATGCGTCCTTGGAATCGTGTTCTACAGTGAAGTTGAGACTGCATATTTTGATTTTGGAGCTTATGAAAGGCTTCTTACGTGGAACTCGACCATTAAAATCATGGTGACGAAGAACACACTGAAAAGTTTTGACGCAGCATTGTTTGCCCAGGTCATATTGAATATCGAAAGTCAGTTTGGGAGCTGAGAGCCATGTATTTGCTTTAAATTTTTTCACAATATTACGCTCATCATGTTTATTAAAAATTTTATTTGGTGCTTATCTACATTTGTTAATTAAACGGTTTTCATGAACGAAGCACTCGATAATTTGTTGCGACGTCCAAGTTTTTTTATTCATCATTTCAACTATTTTCCGCTGCGAGTGACCGTTTTTAAAATGATTTTCTACCAATTCTTTCTGTACTAACGTTGTGCTGGACCTATTTTAAATTTCTCGAAATTAACCAAATTATTGACAAGGTAAGACCATAAATTAAGTTCCAATCATATCGTAAAGTACAATAGAGTAAAACTAAAAATAAATTTCCGCTAGACAACGCATTCTGAACGTATCGTTACCAAAAGAAGTAAATGCATAAAATAAGCTGTGAGATGAAAAAAGCTGTATATTTTACTTTTCTTGTTTTTTAATTATGTTAATATTAATTTTCTAAATAAATAAAGTTTTCTTGTTAAACTAGACCCTTTTCTCTATTTAATGATACCAATTTGTTTTTTTAATTCCTACTGGTATTATTGTTATAGAACTTAAAAGATAAAATTATGCAGTGCATAAAATAAGCTGTGAGCCACTGTATACTAATTTTTAGAAATTTTTGAAATTATTACCATAAAAATTTTCGTTCAAAATTTAAATAATGAGTTTTTTTGTTAATTTTTTGAGAGTGATCTCCACCGCGATCCCAAATATGTTATATATCACTATAAACTTACGATCTCTACTTTAATACTGATACAAAAAAAAAAATGTTGTGCGTTTTTGCACTAATTTTTTCGATTTTTTCAAAAATTTTAATTTTTTCTGTTTTTATTGACTTTTTACGATTTTTATAGTTAGCAATTTGTTTTTTTTTATGGCTAAACGAACAAAGATTATGTATTTATTTGCTTTATTTGCAGCTACTTATATTATTTTTAGAAAAATTTTGTTTTAAATTTTTATGATAAAAAATTGCCTTCGACGTTAGAAAAACGATTGCTTTCTATTTTTTTTTTTTTTTTTTTGTTAAATTTTTTGTAAAAAAAAGTTAAAAGGTTTTTTAGAGTAATCTCTATCGTGTTCGTAAAAATAGATATATCACTACAAAATTTACGATCACTACACCCAACCCACTATTTAATAGTATAACACCCACACAAAAAAAATTATTACCTTTCTTTCATGCTTCCAACTATACTTAACTCTGAAGAGGATTTAGATTCGGAAGAGTTGTTTGAAGAATTAGTCAAGGAAGGACCATGGTACATATTATCATCTTAGTGCAAAGAAAAAGATCTTTTAAATAAATTAATTGAAACAATTTTAAATAAAATTTACCGTTACTATCACGAATAAGTTATATTATGAATAAATTAATTATTTTCAGATAAATAAAATACAACAGTAACAAATTACGAAAATATTGTTTTAATACTGTTTTTGGGAGGCGGAGGATTGGAAGGGCATTGGAAAGATTAATAATAAATATTTTTAGGAAAATGGAAAAAAAATTTTAATTTTTTTACAGGGACGTCTTTGGGGCTGGGATTGGAGGGGTACCTCCCCTGTCCACATAAATTAATTTCTATGGTTTTGAGGCGTGTGTAACCCCCTTCAGTTAATAATTATATTAGTTTTTCAAATAATATTTTATGTCACCGCCCACAAAAAGGGGCGGGACAAAAATGGCATTTTAAAATCTCTTTTTTGGCATTAAAAGTTGTAACTGCTAAACAAAATGACTTGAAATTTTAAAAAATAAACTTGAATTTTTCAGAGGTAGGTATAGTTCTTCTAAGGGGAACTATTTTCTCCTTGGTCCGATTTTTGTTGTTTTAAAGCTTTAACATCATATGACCATAGCAGATTTTTGTGCCAAGTTTCAATAATTAGGTAAGTGTTTAAAGCTAATACGAGTATAAGCTAGATTGGCAAAATACCCCTCTGTGCTTTATTTGTGTTTAAATAAATATTTGTTTTTCCTGAAATGAATTAAAAGGTCAAATAAAAACTATATTAATGTTAATTTTTATTTTTGTGCATTTATTTACTTGTTAAATATTTCTGCAGAAAAGCAATGAAGGTACTAGAAATATTGAACATTTATAACTTTTAATATTAGTTTTACAAACCTACCTACAGAAAAGTAAACTGCTAAAAGTAGCTTTTAAATTACAAGCATTGATCAATATTAAGGAGAAAAGTTAATTGCATCTGTGAGAATTTCGGATCATACTTCATAACTGATTTAGAACTAGTTAATGATTACATTTAGTAAATCAGGATTTCTTTCTAAGTCCATTTTATTGCGTTCGTTGAAAGAAGTATTACATTATGCATTGAAACAAAGCTTAAGTTTACTAATTTCAAGATAATATAATGACATTTGCCTTAATTGTGTTTAATGGTAAATATTCTAATTCTAGTACAAAATTCCTTACGTAAAAGGTCTTTTAACTACATTAATATTGTAATATATGATAAAACTTCATGTTTGAGATCTAAAATCATCTACGAAAACATCAACATGTTCCTGTAGTCTAATTTTTCCTGAGAATTTTAAGACACATGTTTTACCAAATTCCTGATAAAAATACCATTTAATTAAATACTCCTGTGAAGAGTGTTATCGTTGAATTTGCAAAAAAAAATTGTGTAATAGGTATAAAATGCGAATTAAAGAAAAAAAATGTAAAGTGAAAAATTTTGGGGCTGACCCTTAGATTCAGAGTTACGGACCTCCAAAGCTTGTATGTGTAATATGGCATACATCGAGTATTTTATGGCGGAATAAAACAGCATGGGTATCATTGGAAAGGTAATTTCGATACCTATTTAACTTAAAACGTAAAAAAATCAAAATTAAAATAAAAAAGTATTTTTTTTAATATAAACATATCTCGAACAAATAAAATAAGTTTAGAAAAAAAAATTTTAAACGAAATCTTCCGGGTCCGGGCGCAAGGATTTTCTCCTTTGAAATATAACAAACACCGTCTTCGTTTACAAAAAGTTTTATGCTGAATCTTTTTTGTGTACTATTGCCGCTAAACTTTGCTTACAATTTCATTTTACACATCATACACAATTTTTAATTTTAATTTTTGAGTTGCGTCCTTAAACAAGATTTATGACCGTAAAAATCCACAGGCAATGGACCTGTTACCTTGCTTATTGTTGAGCGAAATGTCACTTTAAAAGTTGTTCCACCGGTTTTGCCCTAAAATTACTTTTTATCAAAATAAAATTACTAACTTGATAAAAAATACTTACATATTTATGTATTTATAAAAATTACATGCATTTTGTTAGTAATTAATGTTCTCTTCATGTGCAAAGCTCATATGAAAGGTGACGTTAATACCAAGGTTTTTATGCATAAACGGTCTTTATATGTGTATTGGGTCATGAGATATAGCCATTTTAGTGAACACTGCATTCGTTTCGAAATATTTGCAAATATTTGAGTTAATATTAAAAAAAAACTAAAACACAGTTCGTTTTTTTAAGTTCATTGCAATTCGATCTTAGTCAATCCATTAATTTGATTTATATACTTAGCTATTGTAAATCACACCTTCGGGGATTTATAAAATAAATCCATATGTATCTAAATCAAATGTCGTTCGTTGTTAATCGCATCACTTCATAACGGCTAAACCAATTCCTCTTCTTATTTTTTTCAAAAATTTGTTGTTGTTCCAACACACCCGTTTTTTGATTTTCTTAAAATTTTGCTGCATCGATTTTTCAATGATCTTAAAATCTTATATAATGGAGTAAAAGCGGCAGCGCCGATCTCGAATGTTCTTTTCTATAAATGTTGTTTGTACAAGAATTGAACGGAACCTTTTTACGCACATTGTATTCATTTTTTTATATTCGGAATAAAGTAAAAACGTCTGCACCTAAAATCTCTATAATTATTTTTCCGTAGATCCATAAAAAAGGTTACCATCTTAGGCCAATAGTTTCATGCATAAATGCTCCATCCAATGAATTATGCAAGTATGTTGTAAATATTCTTAAGGAAATTACAAAAAACTCAAAGCACAATGTTAAAGATTCGCTCGATTTTAAAAGAAAAATTAAAGACTTGACAATCGAAAAGGACGAAAAACTGATTTCATTTGATGTGGCATTGTTCCCAAGTGTTCCAGTAGACATAGCCCTTACTATAATCGAAAAAAGATGGAATGAAATAACCAATCATACGAACATGAGAAAGGGATAATCGCTATCTCAAGTACGATGGAAAAATCTACAGACAGGAAAAAGGTCCTCCCAGGGTTCACCTGATTCTCCAATAGTAGCAGACATTGTTATGGAAAATCTTATTGATACAACCATTGAAAAATTAAGAATTAAATAAAAAATATTTACTAAGTACGCTGATGATCTCTTTACTATAATTCCGGAAACTGAAGTTGATTCTATTTTAAAAACATTAAATAATTTTTTTTGGCGTAGCGAAAACTCGGCTTTTTTATGTTTTGTAATAGATTAAAGATAGCTCGTAACAGTTATCATTAATCTATTACAAAATTGTCAAAATACGCGTACGCCAAACACGGTAGGGGTGATTATTAATATACCAACAAAGGAGAGAATAAACTTCAAAACTGATACAGAGAATTGTATCCAAATCTATAGACATTTAGTTAATAAAAAACATAGAAACAATCTGTAATAATTAGTATAAGAAAAAAGTGCAATATTTAACTTACTCAGTGCAGTAATTGACGATGGTTGGGAAACTTTATTGTTTATCCATCTGTGTGTATTATGTAAAAATTAAATGTAAGCTTAGAAGTTGTGACTATTCTTATACTTTTTTATTGTTATTCATATATTTTTAGATTGTTATGTTATTTGTTATGTTATTGTAATTATATTGTATTAATGTTTGTTATTGTTAAACTTAACATTTGTAGAAAATTAAGCCCTGATTATGCTACTCAAAGATTGTAGCGAAATACTGGCAAAATAAAGAGCAAATTTAGATAACTGACCTCGAGCTGGAAAAATTTCTTTTTATTTGGAACTTCATAAAAGGAATAAAAATAATTTTTCCAACAGTAAAATTTCAAACAACTATAAAACTAAAAAGACAAGTAAAATACATAAATCTATGACTTATGTCCCAAAAATTACAGAAATTATAAAAAAGGCAAATATGAACCATGAAGGAATATTTTAAATTACATATACATACATACATATGTCAAAAAACATTAGACTAACAAGGAAACGCCAACATATTGCATCAATATAAGTTGAAATAATCAGTAGAAAATATAAAACTATTAGAACAGGATAAAAATCAATAGTGCGATTCACTACTATTTTTTTTAACGATTATTGGTTGGTTTAATAACTTAACAGCAAAATTGTCGATTTTGCTATTCAGTAACATTTTTAATGATATTCGCTGTTGCTAAAAAAAATTAGATATGGTTGGAAATTTGCTCATCATAATATAAGCGAATATGAACTTTGAGGTGTCAAGTCTGTCGACAAAATACACGACGTACAACATGTGTTTATGAACATTCCTGCACATACATAAGCATAAACACAGAATACAGTTTGTTTTTAGTTTAACGATATAAGACATACTTGTTAAGGGCAGTATATACACGCACATTTAACATTTATTTTAAAATAAATTTCTTGTTAGAACAAAAATTGCACATTAACATATTACTTGAACGTATTTAAGAAGAGATAATCGCAACTCCACAGCCAAAGCAAATTATTATGATTTTCTCATTGTCATACACCATACATGCATATGAAAAATGGTATTTATGTGTATAAAGTGACATCGTAGAAATAAACACACGTTTTTTTACTCTTCTCTTTTTCGTTTCGTTTATTTGTTGACGGAGATGCCACTCAGTTTCATAGATGTCTAATATCGTTAAACTGAAGTTAGCGAAACGTTTACTCGTAATACAGTTAGACGGCGTTTGCACTATGCTAGCATGAAATTTTTCTTTGTAAGGCAGGAGGAGTAAGCGATATGGTATTGCTTGAGTATTGAGGGGATGTTACTGTTGGTAATGTTTACTTTTAGATACCGCATAACGCTGTAACTTATATAGACAATTTGAAAAAAAATGCCTCAAAAATTTGCATGTAAAAAATATTCATTAAATTTTAATACGTACGTTTTTACCTGCCAACTCCTTCCTATTAGCATTTAATTTACAATTAACCGAAAACCGAATGTGGGTTTCTTTATTTTTATTTATATTATGCAAAAAAAAATATACCTTTTTGTTCAAGCAATATTTTTGTAGTTACTGCAAAATAATATATGTATTGTTTATTTTGGTAATAAATAAAATGAAATGTATTCGAATATGGAGTTCTATAACGATCTGACTGCTGGCAGCTAAATTTAACTGCTCTCTTTTTTTTGTTTTAGCTTAGCCCAGCAGCTCCAAATGAAATAAAAAGTTGTGCAGAGTTTAAAAAAACAATTTTAAGGCGTAGGATTTGATAAATCCTACGAAACCCCATATTTTCAGAGTTACATAACTCTAAGGTTTTTATATAAAATTTGCAATATTTAAAATGTTCTTAAGCGGAATTTGCCTACAAGTATATCGTAGGAAAGCTTGAATAAACTATCAGGATCGTAAGATTAAAAACCAATTTAATGCAAACCTTGATAAATATCTTAAGTTTGTTATGTTGTATGTGTTAGATTTTGTAGCTGCAGTTATATATCTTTTGGTTCTTGACAGTGGTATCCGATTAATATCGGAAGCTAAAATAGAATTAAAAGAAATGTTTAAAAAAATAAACTGACCTCAAGCTTAAATAATTTGTTTGCAAACATTTTAAAGCAAAATTTAAAAAATGTTCATTTTTCGAACACACAGTATTATTGCCCAAAATTTACGATTAAAAAAACATTTTTTTAAAGTATTTTTTAGCTGGGTTCTTAAAAAGCCGTAAAAATTGGGTGAAAATATCGCCAATATGTCGATAAATTGTTGGCAACTACGTTCACAAACGCACTTTTAAATATAATTTTCAATCAAACACAACGTAACCCGCAATCCATATGATTTTTATTTATGTAGGTGCAGTAGCAGCAAATATTGTTCTGCCAGTTGCCGTTATTTTTGTAGTTTGTTCTTCTTTTCTTCATCAAATTGAAAAGAATAATGCTATAAACACAATCAAAGGCTACCGACCATCGACTACCGACTACAAAAGTAGTTGGCTACAAAAATAGCCAAGTTGCCAGCTACTTAATTTTTTTAACGACCATCGACCACTAACTACAAAAAAAAACATCTGTTTTGACATATATGTATGCATTTAAGTTAACCAAAACAAAACAAACTTGATTTTTTTAAGTGAATTTGTGTAAAAAAAAATTTAAATGTCTCAAGAAAATTTAATTAACTTTATAAATACTATTGCTAAAATATTGGAAACAAAGACTTCAGTCTATGAAGTGTCCACGTCCATATTTGCATGTAAATTGAACTAAACATTTACATTAAACAATATAATAAATGTATATAAACAGTAAAAATTATCAATTTCAATAAAAAACCCAAAAAATAAATATAAATATAAATGAAACAAATTAGAAATTTATGAAAAAAGAACTAAATGGAAAATTTCACAAACAAAAAGTAAATGAAAAATGTATTTTTTTTTTGAAATCTTAATTTAATAATGGCAGGGGTATAAACTACAGCGCCAGGGTATCCCACAAGTATTTTGATATTACTAGTCTCTCCAGGAACTGCACATCAACCTATACCTTTGTATAGGAAGTGGAAAATCCTGTTGAATAAAAACTGTGTGCGTTGCGACTTCAATTATGACTTCACTTTTTTTAAAAAAATCTTCTCGCGCGCAGATGTTCCCCCTTCGAAATAAAGTAATAAACTGATGAAAAATGTAAACAAATTAACAGATGATTATTATTTTTCAATGGTGCCACTATAAAAGTTTTTCGCGTTTTTAATAGCGATATTTAATGTATTGCGTTTTTAAAAACACCATTTCATGCATTTATTGTATTGGCACCACTAATCTGTTTTTTGTAGCCAAGAAAAATAGAAATTATGCTATAAACACAATCAAAGGCTACCGACCATCGACTACCGACTACAAAAGTAGCTGGCTACAAAAATAGCCAAGTTGCCAGCTACTTAATTCTTTTAACGATCATCGACCACTAACTACAAAAAATAAACATCTGTTTTGACATACATGTATGTATTTAAGTTAACCAAAACAAAACAAACTTGATTTTTTTAAGTGAATTTGTGTAAAAAAAAAATTTAAATGTCTCAAGAAAATTTAATTAACTTTATAAGTACTACTGCTAAAATAGTGGAAACAACGACTTCAGTGTTTGAAGTGTCCACGTCCATATTTGCATGTAAATTAAACTAAACAATATAATAAATGTATATAAACAGTAAAAATTACTATTATATACTTATCAATTTCAATAAAAAACCCAAAAAATAAATATAAATGAAACAAATTAGAAATTTATGAAAAAAGAACTAAATGTAAAATTTCACAAACAAAAAGTAAATGAAAAATGTATTTTTTTTTTTTTTTGAAATCTTAATTTAATAATGGCAGGGGTATATAACTACAGCGCCAGGGTATCCCACATGTATTTTGATATTACTAGTCTCTCCAGGAACTGCACATCAACCTATACCTTCGTATAGGAAGTGGAAAATCCTGTTGAATAAAAACTGTGCGCGTTGCGACTTCAATTATAACTTCACTTTTTTTTTTTAAATCTGCTTGCGCACAGATGTTCCCCCTTCGAGATAAAGTAATAAACTGATGAAAAATGTAAACAAATTAACAGATGATTATTATTTTCAATGGTGCCACTATAAAAGTTTTTCGCGTTTTTAATAGCGATATTTAATGTATTGCGTTTTTAAAAACACCATTTCATGCATTTATTGTATTGGCACCACTAATCTGTTTTTTGTAGCCAAGAAAAATAGAAATTAGCCTAAGTTGGCTACGGGCTACAAAAGTAGCCGTGTAGTCGGTAGTCGTGTAGCTGCTAAAAGATTTATTCTCATAAGCACGCATGTATTCTATTTTTGACACCTTGTAGTCGATGGTCGGTGGACATGATTGTGTTTATAGCATTAGCCTAAGTTGGCTACGGGCTACAAAAGTAGCCGTGTAGTCGGTAGTCGTGTAGCTGCTAAAAGATTTCTTCTCATAAGCACGCATGTATTATATTTTTGATATCTTGTAGTCGATGCTCGGTGGACATGATTATGTTTATAGCATAAAGCAAAACAACAACAGACACTTTCGAGCTGAATTTAGTTTAAAAAAAAACGAGCAACAGTCAAGTCGTTTTGAAAGAAAGAAAAAAATGTAAAAGATATTATAAATAAAGAAAAAAGTATTCGTATAAAAAAAAAACAAATAAACTAAAACCACGAGAATTAAAAAGGATTTCATAAACATTTTAACTTAAAAATTATATGTAAATAATTATACAAAAAATATATTATTTAAAAAATTCAATCTAAAAGAATAAAAAAAATTAGAGGAAAATTTTGCAGCAACTAAAAAAAAACAAATGAAAGCAAAATTCATGTGAAATAATTATTTTCATTTTATTTAAATTAAAAATCCATTCATTTAAGAACTGCTATTGAGCAAAAAAGTAAAATACTTTTAATTTCGAACGAAACCATTCGGCTTGGAAATATTGTTTTTTTTAGATTGTATTAAATGAAAGATCAAAAAGGTAAACAAAATTTTAAGTGCGAAGGAGTACTGTTGCAATAAGATTGAAATAAAACTTTTCAACAAACATATTTTTGTTTAAAAAAGATTTAATAGCTAGAATTTCTAGTATCAAAATAACCGTATAAGATTTATAAGTCATTTGAAATATCAATTTTTACAAAATTGTGCAATTGTAATAAAAGATGCGTTTTTATTATTAAGTTAAAAAAATAATACACGGAGAAAATAAATTTGTTGCATTAATAAAAATGTTTGACTATCGAAATATGCCGATTACATTACGAACCTAATATTAAGACAGTAGCATCAAATATCACACATACATTTCTAAACAAGAGTAAGCGCTAAATAATGGTGGATTCAGTGCTAAAAGAACTTGTAAGCTTTTATACCAGAAGCCGGTTTCTGATAACTTAAGCGGGTGCAATCGTTAAAAATTGTTAATTATAGTCTGAAAAAAAATCAATAGAACAGTGTTAATGTTTTTTGCTTATTAGAAAATATTTCAGCTTTTCCACGATAGCTGGATTTATTATTTGCAATTATTTGTAGTAAATTCTCAATTTAATATTTTCACATCCCTAGCTGTGATGTGTTTCATTGAAGTATAAAGATGAATTTACTTGCTGTTTTGCGAAAAATAAGATTAATAGTATTATCCCAAAATAAAACCTGATAACTGATTTATAATATTTATAACGAAATATTGCGTGAGAAGACCACAGATGTTAATTTTTGCGCTTATCATTTCTGGCCTAGACGAAAAGAAAAATACGTTTAATTCTCTTTTTACACGGTATTGATTTAACACGATTTAGAAAATTAAACTTAAATTTTTTACAGGAATTTTCCATTTAGGACGATTCAAAATTCTTGGGTACAATTGTTTTTTTTTTTTTTTGCCTAATTTAATTTTTGCGAAATATATGCTTTCATATCAAAAATTTACGGCATTTGCCTGTCGATACAAGAAAATTTACAGCTGAGATCAATTGTAAAGAGCACAAATTTAGCCGATTTCCCTTTTTGTAGATAAAAACAAATTTATAGTTGGATTTACTGAAATTTGTTTATATTTGTTAATATTTTGCAAACTATCAATGCAATATTTTAACATTTTCTAAAAAATTTAATAACTTATTTCTTGTAAACAACATAGATTTTTAATATAATTGTTTTTAGTTCCTAACCTTGTCACACATTTAATTTAAATTACTTTTACGCTTCGAGAGCAAACAAACATAATAAAAACGTGGCTTGAAAATGATGTTATCAAATTGAAAGCGCTCGCCAAACGTACCAAATTAGCAGCCAGTGACGACAGTTTTCACCGAAAGATACGACAACAGTTTATATATATATTCTTAAAAAATCCTTGTGGAAAAAGGGTATATATATGTACATGTGTATGTATGCATAGCGAAGTCGATTGAGCGGCGTCCGTCTGTTCGCCTGTCCGGTGTTGGGTGTACTTGAAAAGATCTGAGAGCCTAAAAAATATAAAACTCAGATAACTCATGTCCGTTAAAATTAATATGACACTTATATTACACTGTATGTTTAAATGAATTGTGGGATATTGAGCTCACTACGATTCCCGCGCTATAAAATTTTAAGGATCGGTTGTTATCTTATAGCAAAGCAAGTGAACGTCTTATATGACCGCTTTTGTCTTTCATGTTACCACTTTAACAAATTTTATCACTTAATAATATTTCTTAGAGCAATAAAGTTTTAATTATTTAAAACAGTCGCCAATATGTTTGGCTATATTATTTATCAACAGAAAATTTTTAAAACTCTGGGAGCTTTAGATATTTCTTGTTAGTTAACTAACATTGGCGAATTAACCAAATTCGTTTGACTTTCTTAGCGTCTCATGCCAAAATTTGTGTACATGCACATGAATATAAGTATACATTAAAGCACCCATGAAATATATAGGGTTTGCAAAATTTTTTTTTTTACATCCCCCTCAGTTTCGGTCATCTAGGGCATTAAAATTTTGAGTTTGTTGTTCAGTTGTAAAAAGGTATAAGATAAGATAAAAAATGCAACCCTTGCCAACAAGTATGTTTACTGAGAACTATGTTCAGTGAGAAGAAAAATTCATAAAATTGACAAGCTGCAATAAGAATGATAAATAAACAAATAAAAGGAAAATGGCTTTTGACACTTTTAACTTCAAAGCAACAACAAAAAGCCATATCTTTGTAATAAGAAGCGAAATCCTGGGCGGAGGACACTACCTAGTAAAATAAATATGCCTTTTGCTAATTGAAAAAGCTTAATTGAACAGGTTTGAATTTAAATTTCGCAATTAAAACTAAATTTACTCAATTAAAAAAACATGTCTGAACAGGATATAACTAACACTTAGTGCAAATAATCGAATTGCGTACTTTCTTGCGTTTGTTTGTTAAAAATTTAACAAAAAAAATAAAGAAATGGGGGAAACATGGAAAAAAATTATTCACATGATAAATTTACGCAAAATTTAATGTTGCATGATAAAAGCTTTCAAATTTGAAGGAAAGCCCCTGGAAGTTAAGTTTTAGGGCCGCTAAAAAACGACTAAACGTTAAAATTTTGTATGTACAAAATAATTGTTATTTTGTAGCAATCAACAATTTTTCCCACTAAATCGCGAAAAGCTTATATTGAATAGTTGTTGATAAATAAAGCCAAACATCTTTTAAAAAGCTTTTTAAGACGATTTTTACCGCTAATATGCGAGAGCCCTTCCAGGTTTATGCTTTACAAACAAAATTTTTATGCACGTTACAGAAAATCGCGGGGAGCTAAAAAGAAAACACATTTTTAGTTAAGGGTAGTCTAGTGTATATGGACTATAGAAGCACTTGCACATGTGCAAAGAGCAACAAAAAAATTGTGTAATGTATAGGCCTGCATTAAGATTTTGTGATAACAGTTAAGTAGCAAATCATATTATTTAGTGCATTTTGATTCATGACAGTTGTATATATGAACGAAGATAATGCACCAAAACAATCTTAATAGAATAGGAAAATAAAGAAAAAAACTATTTTTTTCTTATGGAATTTTAAAAGTAGACTGTATAGTATGCTACGCCGAATCTTATATACTCCTTAACAGTCTAGTTTAGTGAAGTAACTCCAATAAAAAAAAGCAAATATTGGGGTGACAAAGAATTACGAAAAAAAAATTTGGTACTGCATACATATAATTTTACATAAAAATGATATCGGCTCTTAATAGGTTAAGCATTTATAAAAAATTTTTGTATTTTCTTAAAGATCTCTTTAGTAGCTTTAAAATGATACCCATAGGCGAGGGACTTTTTTCACTTAGTTTTTTTTTTAGTTCTCTATCGCTACATACATATATTTATTTTTTGATTGGAGTTAGTTTATTGTTCCAAATGACATGACAAAAATTAGAGGTAGGCTTCGTTTTTTGCCCGCTGCCTCGATAGACATGGACCGATCATGCTAATTTCCAATAGCACCTCTTTCGACACTAAATCTGATCGATTGACATATTTAGAGAGAAAAACTTGATTCCAACACTAACACATGTGTGTCGTAGGCCTAAATTTTTCATTTCTTAGAGCCATTCTAGTTTCACATACTCGTAAAATTAAATATCGCTTTATATCTTCTCTTTATGTTCCTTTTTTTCACTTTATTAAGGGTAAGTGGAAGAGAGTTAAAATACGTACAATCTACAAAAGGGTTGGTTCTAATAACAGAACCTTAATTTTTATAGATGGATATATATTTGAAAGTTTAATAATAACTTAAAAATGCTAAGTGAAATAGCTAAAAACTTGATGTTTCAGATTTAACTCCACCTAACACTCCAGCTAGCAGATCTCCTTACCTACATGAAAACCAAAAATTGTTCCTATAATGTATTATTTTTCCTAAAAATATTGAAACGTATATTTTACTAAAACTGTGTGTGGTAAAAATACTATTTTAAAATAATGCTTTATAATTATTATGGTGTTTATTTAGCGTACAGAGGCAAGGAGTGACGCTAATTAATGGTAATGCATTGAAACCATTTAATCATTACTCAACGCTGATGACTTTTTAACTAATTATAATTAGTGAAAATAATAATGATAATGTTAAAAAATAATTAACACAACTATCAACGCAATTATTTTAACAAGCCTTTTATATTGTAGGTTTTCTTGGTAGTTTTCTATCAAAAGGTTTAAAAACGAATCAATTGGAAGTGAATACCGATGAAAAAACTTTACGTCCCGTAGCTCGCCTAAAAGAGCCACGTGATCTCTTTGCCCTGCAAAAAGATAAGGACAATGATTTCTCACAACAGGCCCCCAGATGGCCCATTGAATGTCAGGTGAGTTGAAAAAATAAAAATTAAATTATTCAACAGCCAAAAGAATATAAAAACGCTATTGCGACAGCAAGTGAAAAAGATTCTAAAAGTAGCTTTTAAACCGATATTGTTTCCCAAAATCCATCCAACAAGTGATTATAGATAGAACGAAATTTTCAAATGTTGTTACCAGGCGTTGACGATTGTGTAGGGATACAGTATGTCTTAGAGGCCTGCACAAGTGCATTGGAACACATAATCAAGATATCGCATATTTTTACAAGCGTTATTAAACCTTCGCAAATACGAACCAGACTGTAAGTTTTTGTCTTTTTGCAAAAACAGAGCAATTAAAAACATAAGAAAATATATAACTGTCTGGCTTGACGAGAATAATGCTTGGCACAGTTGAAAATTCTGATTTTGCTTATATGTACTAATATTGCTAAGCATTGCTCATAGGAGACGTATGAGAGCAAACCAACAAATAATAGAAAGGACAAAAATATTTTTTTTTATTATAAATTTAGCTATCAAATTCATTTTGAGGTTTATATACATATACATCGGCAATATTTCATATATAATATCAAGGCTAATTCAATTCTAGGTGGCTGCACGCCTACAAAAACAAAAACTTAATATCATTTTGTTGTTGCAGAGCCCTACGTTGATGTCAAAAATAACTGACTAAACAAGAGGAAGCCGAATTTAATTTATCCTTTTATCATCATTTGGTGCTTTAAATGAAGTTGTAACAGTTGGTTTATTTCTCCTACATGTGCAGCAATACCTGACATTTCATTTTTTAGTTTTAAAATTTAATTTCATATAAATTTTAATTTTAATTTACTTTACGTGCTTGATTCAAACAAATATAAATATCTCATGATATTCTCATAAAATATTTTTTATTCAAAACTATAAGCTGAAATGTATTACTGCGGGTAAAGCATATCCATATGGCCATTTCACTACTGCTCATATAGCTCATCAGTGGATTTTACCCAAATTTTTTCAAGAAAATCTCAAAGTCTTATTTCAAACGCCAAATTGATTAAATGAGAACTCCATTGAATCAAAAAGTCAAAAAGATAAAAACAACTCCAATATGTTTTATACAAAAAACACAGCAAACATTCAGTAACTATTTTTCTTTTTTCTTTCATTTTTGTACATAAAGGATCTCATTGGAAACCATTCACATGTATTTGAAAGATACAATTAAAAAATAAAAAATCAGTTCTCAAAAAGAACACTTGTCAACCAGTTGAGGTAAATTTTTAGCATTAAGGCCTTCCTGATAACTACGAAAAATATACATAAAGGTATTCAATCTCAACGATGACACTCAAACATTTCTAATTTCTTTGCTAAGTATACGTTTAACACTCTCTCTGAACTGAAAAGTTGCTTAAATCAAAATTTATGAACATTGTGTTTGCACTCCTTTCTAAAAAAAAAACACACAAGATGCTGTTTTTAAAAGTTACAGTTAGTTTTAAAATCATTCATTTTAGCAGCAAATATGCCTTTTCGTGTCTCACTTTGAAGTAGCACTTCATTAATACACCTACTTAGTTTTGTAACTGCGCTATATTCTTTAGGAAAGGGATAGATGAAAGAGAAGACAGGTGGTGAAGAAGATAGATATAGCCTTTTTATTAATTATTTTACTTCGCCGGCGAATATGCTATGAGGAAGTACCGAAAAAGGAGGCTGCATGTTTTAATGCTCTTTTTGAATGTGAGTTTATACCATTAAACAGAAAAAAAACATTTTTATTTTTTGACTGCCGCAAGGGTTGAACCCAGCGCAGCCAGATTTGTAGTCAACTCGCTTACCACCTTGACTACAGCAGCCTCTTTTAAAAAATAATATCGCTTCGCATACATATTTTTAAAACACAATTTCCAGCTAGGTAATAACCGTTACGCAGTAGCTATGTTTTAAAGACTGATCGTGTTTCAGGCCCTTCGGCTCAAGACTCAACGAAGCCTCAAGTAGAAAGAAAAACAATTCATATGCATTGTGCCAGAATTAGGAAATAAGGTAATGGGAAGGAGGATAAAGGGAGTAGTACTTGTAAACATCTGATTTAAATATTTACACACTGAAAGAAATAGAAAACACCTCCGCGGAAAGTGTATTCAACATATGAAGTGTTCGATTAAAAAACGAATTTTCTCTGTAATGCGTAGTGCGATTCACTGTCCAATCGACCACAGGGGGATGTGCTCTTGATGAAGAATGTGTAGCGCGTACACAATTACGGTTTTAAGAACAGAGTGTCCTTATTTCATAAGAACACATTCCGCTGCAGCAATGATAATACAGTGAAATACACACCACGTTGCGTCGATGCTCCATTGAATCAATAGAACTGAATACGCTACCTTCACCGATGACCTTCTTCGATCTTTTCTAAACGCGGTCGAGTAACTCCAAAATTGTCTTTAAGAGTTGTATTTCATTTTCGGTCTGACAATGGTAACATTGGAAACAAGGAGATCAGATGGAGTGAAGTATTTTTACAATGTTTCAAAAGAACTAGACACTTCAATGCTTCTTGTTCCACCGAACATCGCATTGAATCTTCATGGAAAGAACATCGAGACTTTCACATTCCTTAATATCTATATTTCCCATAATTAAAAATGGAAGCACATTCAGCGGTACGACTGTGCGAAAGCTGGTTTTTTAAGCGTTACATGGCTACCTGTTCGCAAGACCCCATTCAGAGATTGTAAAATGATCTCGATTAAGGATTTCATATATGTGCTTTCGCACTGGTACACGGCTTTACTGAGAATTTACAACGGAAGACGCCGATGTAGACTAAAATGAGAAAGAGTAAAAATCTGTGGATTAGCATCTTCAGATGCCTGGAGCTCGCATAAGGCAAAGCGGATAGAGACAACTGTGTACATACACAGACAATTAATTAATTGATGATTTGTGACTAGTGTTATACCCTAATTATTCAAACAACAGTTAATACAAAAGCACAAGTAAAATAAAATTAATACCTATGTTTAAAGGACAAGGAACAAGGAAGCGTACAGTTTCCACCGTGACGAGCCATAAAAACTCTGATCTGGTATATGCGACCCATTAAAACAACTCTGGTAATTTTTTTCCTTTTCTATGTAATTTTTTTAATTCTCTTTTAAAGTTTCAGAGAATTCCATCGCATTTGTACATTTCGCTTTTAATTTGATATTGTTTATTGTCGTTGAACATTATCCTGCTCTGCCTGCAAGGAGAACACCAATAAAATCGAACAAATATTTGTTTGTTTCTTTTTTAATGCGTGCGGCTGTTCGATAGCTATGCAGCAAACATCTACATTAAAAAACAAAAACAAAAAACTTTGATATGAAGTTTGTAGGTTGAATTTGATGTGTTGCTGTGATAAGGAAAGCAAAAGTAACCAATACGATTATACAATTTGATGTAGTAGTTTGTTATGTGGTCATAGTGCTTGAGATTGTTGTGTATCCCTGGCTGTTTGATTTGACACTTTTGTGGATAATTTTACGTAAACTATGAAAGCGGAAAAAGAACGATCGACTCAAAACGAACGATAAAATAAATAAGGCTTATTTAAAAGAAAAAATACCTTCAAATTTTTTTAAACACATATAGATTGTCCGAATTTATATAACAAATCAAATTTAAATCTGAGGATTTTCCTTTTAAATTGAAGATTTGTAGAAAATTAAGTAAAATTAAAAGATGAAATAATAAAAAGAGTCTAACAAACCAATACTTAAAGGACTGTTTAGCACAGAAATATTCATATAAGATACAAGCAAAAAATCACTTTTAGAGTAGAAATACAACCTCATGGTTGCGGCGACGGATTCCGCATGTCAGAGAAAAAACAAATAAAATGAGTTGCGGCGACGGATGCGGTTTTTATTGTCATTTTTATTATTTGTTTATTATTTTTTTTTTTATTCTTTTTTATTGAAATATATTAAAAAAGAATTTAATTGTAAATAAGCAATAAATTGAAAAATTTCAAAATTATTGTTGATTTTCAATGACTTTTTACATTTTCTTTCTCTTCTTTTTTCGTAGTCATTCACAAAAAATATTAACAAATAGAATTTTTTGGTAGAAAAACAATAAAACTGTGGCAACATGCTGAAAGAGAAAAAATTCAAAATTGAGAGCTTGAGAGAAAACGCACTCAAATTAAAATAGATTCTAATTTCATGCGGATTCGTTGAACGTTTTTTATTGTCAAAACTCCATATAAAAAAAAAACAACCGCATCCGCAACCGTGAGGTTGTATTTACTCTTAAACGTGAAAGCGATCAATCAGTTTATCGTCATTGAAAGCGTTCGACTAAGACTCAGTTAGCTGATTTGTTCCTAAACAATGTTCAAAATGCTTTATGTGTTATAGACAGTCATTAACACGTAGTCATTTTCCATTTTAATAACAGATTTAAAAAATTTATGACCTTTATTTGTAAAATTTTGTATTCTGTATTATGTTTGTGTGATGAATTTGTTTTATTAACTACAAATACTATTAAAAATACTTTTAATGCAAAATTTGAGCTGGATATTTTTTTTTATAATTTTATTTATATTTGATCGTAAAAATAACAATGCCTTCTACATTTAATAATGCTGATCTTTTTTAATTTTTAATGCTGGTTAATACTAAAAATCCGAATTCACAGAAATAAGATGTGGAAAATTGTAATAATATAATTTAAGCTTGAAAAGCATCTAAAAGTACAAAATTAAAATTAGTTTTATGGTCAAACTATGCACATTTATTTGCCTATTTTTAATTGCTCAATCAGAATACAGCCAAATATGTCTTATGTGCATTCACTTTCAAACAAATATTTGCCTTAAGAAATATTTGATCAAACTGTAAAAAACATAAATTTATTTGCTCAAAAACTGCTGGGCATGGGATCTCTTCATTTCTTCGGCATTATTTCGAAGTAATTGCAAAGAAAATATTTAAAATATTATGTTAAAATACTAATTTCAAATACTAATAATTGTTGCTTCTATAAAATTTATAATTGCAGTACAATATAAATATATATAATATATTTCTTTCTGTTCTGCATATAGCCGACTTTTTTCAAATCTTTGTGCAGTCACTTTATAAATCTTAATAAAAGTTAAATTATGGGAATGTTTAATTTATGTTACTTAAATTAGACCGTGCTAAATTCTTGGTTAAATAATTTAAATTAATCGATATTGATTATTGAATTGAAACCAAGTGGCTTGTTGTAATATTTGACCTCAATTACAAATTATTTATAAGAATTTTGAAACAACATACATCTTATCCTGATCAGAGATTTATGTGCAGAAATATAGCAGTATATAATTTACAAATTTAAATCTCTATAATTCTAATAGCTTCTGGCAGGTGGAAGTAAAAAATAATTTGCTTAAATCTAGTTTAGCGTAGCATTCCAAAATGAAAGCAAAAGTTAATTACGGTGTAGGGAATATGTTGAGTAAAAAATTTAGCGGTAACGCAAATTTCCTGAGTTATATGCCCCCAATTTTATACATAATATACATTCGAAAAAAATTACTATTGTGGACCAGATTTTTTTTTTGTTTTTATAAAAATCTTTTTGAAACATTTTTAATATAATTTACTACAAACTATTTAAAACCAATAATTTACTGAAAGCTTATAAAAGAAAATTTAATGGTCCCAAGTGAAACAAAATTTTTTCACGCAATTACAATTTTTTAGAATTTGTTTTTGTTTTCATTGTAATTGTGCGAACAAACGAACTATTGCGACATTGTGGGACTGACAGTAAATACACCAAATTATATATAAAAGCTTTGATGATATATAACTAGTATCGATGACATTGATACTGCTAAAGATATAATAGAAAATTTAAATGATATTTTTGAACTTTGTTTTATATATGTATATATATAAGTGACATACACACTACTAATTTCAAATAGTCCTCATATTATTAATCTTTATTTTGTTACTAAGTTACTATTTAAAAGTAATTATGTATAAAGAAATATTAATATTACTTTTATAGTTGCTAACTGCCGTAATTGGGCTTGCAGAAATAAATGTTATAACTATTTACATTCTTGTATGTAAGTGCTTTAACAACAAAACAAACGACACGATTAAACATGAAAAAGCTTGCTATAGTAATTTGAGATGTTACTAAGTGCAAGGTAATTATCATGATTGGGCATGCAGAAGCTTGCCTACATTATTTGAGTTAAACAATAATATAATACAAATACAATCAGACATGCCATATTCTTTTTGCTTACTCACTTACGCGCATCGTAAGTAAGAAAAATGACAAAACCAATGATATTTGAGCATGCATGATCTTGTTGTTATTATATTATTTAAATTAACATATAAAAGCAGAGACTATGAACAAAATTATTATTATTATCAAATCGATATTTGAAAGTGTAACACTTTAAATTCCTAAAATAAAAAGGACAATAAAATATAAAAATAAAATATAATCTTATTTTAAATAAAAGAAATATCAATTTCGTTTCGTTTTTTTATAAATGATTCTTGTAGCCTATGTGTTTAAGCCTTTTAATTATATATAATAAGCAATGAATTAATTTTTTGTGCATTTACAGCGGTCAAAAAAAGTATTCGACATGAAATCTTATTTTTACAAATCATTTATTGTGTTACATGCGGACAAGAATTTGAAGCATTTAGTTGTAATTTTTTATTACAGTGGAGATAATTTCTTATTAAAAGTAACAAAGATTAATAATATTTGAGAATGTGAGATAATTGTGCGTATTTTATAAAAAAGACAAAATTCCAAAGCAAAAAAAGTATTCGACATCACTCCTTTTTTGTCGCCTTTGCGTTAATATGTCGACTATGCTTATTGTTGTTATTGTTAATGCCGTTACGAGTTTAGTTCGAAGATTTTTTCATGCATTGTTTTCATTTAGTTTCACGTGGTTACAAAAATGGGGCGCAAAGGACGAGAAACCTCTATTGAAATAAGAAATTTAATAATTCACCATTTTGAATTAGGCAAATCGGAAAATTCTGTTTCAGAAATTGTTGGAAGGCCACGAACTACTGTCCATTATATAGTAAAAAACACAAAGCTGCAAAAACAGTTAAAAATAAGCCTAGGTGTGGTCGTCCACGGAAACTTACAGATGTACATGACCTACAAATACTGCGCGAAGTAAAAAAAATCCCCGAGTCAATGCATCAGCATTGGCCAAAAATATCAAGGAATTCGTAGGCACTGGAGTTACTCCCCAAACAATTAGAAATGTTTTAAAAAAGCATTAATTTTACGCACGATCACCTAGAAAAAAACCTCACATCTCAAAGAAAAATATAATTATGCGATTAAAGTTTGCTAATATGTATGTAAATGAGCCAGAAGAGTACTGGATGAATGTATTTTTTGCTGACGAAAGCAAATAAATTCTTTTTGGATGTGATGGTAAGGTTCTAGTTTATCGAAAAGCAAATACAGAGTTGCAGGAAAGAAATATGGTTCCAACGGTAAAAACACGGTGGAGGTGGTGTTATGGTCTGTGGATGTATGGCGGCATCAGGAGTATGCAATTTATCATTCATTGATGGAATAATGGATCATTTGAAATATCTTAAAATTTTGAACGAAAATTTTCGTCCCAGCGCAGAAAAATTAGGACTTGCCGGCAAATTTAAATTCTATCAAGATAATGATCCAAAACATTCCGCAATGAATACAGGATCATGGCTTTTGTTCAACTGCCCGCAAGTGGTAAAAGCGCCGTCACAATTTCCAGATCTTAACCCAATTGAACATCTTTGGGGTCATCTGGAGAAAAAAATTAGATCTCGTGCATTTACAAATAAAAAACAAATGAGGACAATTATGCAGGACGAATGGTATAAAATTGAGGCAGGATATACAATGTCATTAGTAAAGTCTATTCCCGAGCGTTTAAAAGAGGTTATACGGCGCAAAGGAAGAGTAACTCGTTACTAGAATGTCAATAAGAGTTTAATTTTAAATTAGTTTTTGATATGTCGAATACTTTTTTTGCTGCTGCTTTTTAGCTTAAGTTGGAAATATTATGTTTTTTTGTTTTGGTAGTTGTAAAGATCTCATTTTTTTACAGAATTATATTCTTTGTTCCTTAATTAATAAAAATTTGTGGCAACTTTACCATTAAACAAAATCTAACTATTTTTATTGAAACACCAATAAAATTGTATATAGATGTCGAATACTTTTTTTGACCGCTGTATGTTATTGAATAACTTTTGTAACAAATCAATGATAATAATAATTCAATAATATAACATGACATTTTCAACCATATGATGATGTTTTAATTTAACCATTTATTGTTTTTATTATAACATAACTATTTTTAGATTTTACCATGTTATTGTTATGCTAGGCAATAATATGGTTACAACACTAGCTTTAATGTAACAATACTATGTTTTGTTAACAACCATATAATACAACCATAATATGTTGCTCTTAGAGTATGGTTACCTCAACCATGTTTTCTTTTTGTGTGAGTTAACTAAGTTGTATTCAGCACGAGCTCTACAATAGTTTCCATAATCTGTTACTAAGCCAGTTGTTTTGTAAATTCTGTATAGATTATTTTTCTTGTTTTTGGTTCGAGCCAACAGTTTAGAACTCCATGGGGGTCCAGAATATTTTTTGACCAAGACTATAGGAACGCATTCCTTAAAATATCCAAAGATGGTTTTATTAAATAAGCTCACCATTTCATTAACAGAATTGGAAGAACCATTTCGTATTGTATTAATACTGATCTAGTGTCATAAACGGTACGTTTAAAGCAAAAAGTACTAATCACAGTTTTATTAACTTTACGTTGATAGGTAAGTAGATGCAAATTAAAAACAATTAAGTTCTATAATTGGATGATAAGTTCTACAGTTGGATGATAAGGGTCCTCGGGTAGTGTTATAAGGTCAACACCTTTTAATAAATATCCAGCCGGTTCAACTACTAAATCAAGCAGCTTATCATGGGAATTGCGAATTCCATTTATTTGATATAAGCATAAATCAGATAAATTATTTACAAAGTCATCAATCCAATCGCTCAAGTAGTTTGATGGCATTTGAATTATCATTATTAGAAATATTGTTTGTATTGTTTACAACGGACGAAGATGGCACAACTAAGGGAGGAGGTATTGGGTCTCATGCATACAAACGAGTAAAAGCGCTGAGTTGAGGCAGGTGAGCAATTGCTCGTTAGTCGCGTTCAATCAAACAGCAACAGCTTTTGCTCAATTTCGTATGCATAAAAATGAGTTCAAACCAATTTCAATTACTTGATCAAAAGGAGATCAAACGTCTAATTATTATTGAAGTACAAACATGTCGTCAAATGACACTGAAGGAGAAGTAGAATCAAATAATAATAATAAAATAGAAAATGACGGCACTTTTTATTTTTTAGTCAAAAAATAAAACAAAATATTTACTCGAAAAGGGTCAATTATCAAGCATTAAAAATAAAAAAAAACATTTACTGCGCGTAATTCTCTTGCATCTAGGGCTCGATATGATAGCAAATAATTTCTTAGGTTAAATATAAAATTGTTTTGTTCCTATCTAATTGTTTGTGACATGTGTGTTCTATGCTTGATCCTATAAAAATGCACTGCAACGCATTTCAAGGATTAGAGAAAGAATTGTTCATATTATACAAATAAGTCATTTAAAAAAGGAATACTTAACTAATTCACAACCTATTGTCAATTGTAATTATTTATTAATACAGTTATTTATAAATACAGTTGTTCATATATGCAGTTATTTATAGAAGCATGATAATTTTTGTTATGTATTTATTGCATCACGCATTATGTAGTAACATCCAAGTGTTTCTTAATTCAGGCAAAATCCTTGTTTTATGTTTATTTATTATTTTTTTTTTGGGTTTAAACGCAGCTTTCTTGCTTTTAATTGATAAATTTCAAAGTTGATATTGGCGGCCTTTTGTTTTTTTTTCAAAAACATATGTTAATTGTGATTGGTTGTCATCTTTATTTTACCAGTTTTAAGACGATGGCATTTTTAAAATGAGAAAAACAATTTTGGCTATTTGCTTTTATGCCTGAAACATGGTTTGGAGTCGTTCTTTATTTTACCAGTTTTAAGACGATGGCATTTTTAGAATGAGAAAAACAATTCTTGCTATTTGCATTTATGTCTGAAATATGGTTTGGAGTCGTCCTTTAGGAGGCATTTGAAAGAAACAAACAACAATTTTAAAACTTTATTTTCGACTTAATATGGAATAATCATAAACTAGAAAATCGGCCGATAATACCGGAACAAACCAATTTTAAGAACTTTGCTTTTTTGATTATCGTTGAAGTTCATTTTGATACACAGTTACAAAACGTTTCCTTCAACAAATTAACAACAAGCTTCTGACATGTTGCATCGGATTGTTGAAAATACAGCTCCTGCACATCTTGGTTGTTTAATTGATGAACAGAAAAGTTATAATCATGATCTATAGGGGCGACTATTCGCTGTAACGTTCTGAGCAGCATCGTTTTTAAAGAAAAGCACACCAGTTTTTTTATGTAACGGTGTCCCAACATACATTTTAGCTGTGGCTTCAACTGTAGCACTATTAGATTTGTAAGCACGCAAACCAAGATATTTCCGCAAAATCTTCAACAATCCATTTCTTGATGGACACATTCAATTCCTGTGGACAATGGCGTACAGACTGATTCGGATCTTCCTTTACCCTACGCTCTACAGCAGCAATGAATTCTTTTGTATGCACTCCATGACGTATCTATTGATGCGTATGATCATTTACTGTAAACGTGGTGCTTCGCTATGTTGACCGTAAAATGAACGAAGTACGCGTTACATATTTTGAACAACTACATGATTTTCAAAGTAAATTTGCACAATTTGGAAGCGTTGTGTAGGCTTCAGTCTATTCATGTTCAAATACCAAACCAAACTAGAAGTATATTACTTGACAGCTGGCAAAATTACTGCAAGTTAAAAGAAAGTGTTCCCAAATTAAAGTTTTATACGTCTAAAAAAGTACTCATTGCAAATAATTGCACTATATATGATCAAAAATATCGATAAAATGGCCTCCACGGTCTCGCTGGGGCTAAAACGGTTTTTGATCTCCTGGGACAATCTCAGAAGCCATATGTAAGAATTCAATACCTTCATTAATTAAGTAACAGTAATAATAACTTTAAGCGAATAGTTCCTTAACTTTACCGCGGGAATGAAGCGATTGCATTGTTTTGGATGATCCATTTGACAGGGCCTTCCAAATGAAATTTTTTCTCATCTGAAAAATTCACACTATGCACGCAAAGAAAATATATGGTTGAGGTAACCATAATCTAAGAGCAACATACTATGGTTGCATTATATGGTTGCTAACAAAACATAGTATTGTTACATGCGCAACCATATTGTTGTCTAAAGCATAACCATTATTATGTTCAGATATAAACATTAAATGGTTAAATTAATACATAATAATATGGCTGAAAATGTCATGTAATTGAATTATAAAATAGTCTCGTAAGTACAAAATTTTCCAATATAAAATCCTCAGTATTGCTTTATTAAGTTACGATTTATTTAAAACATATATTCATAAAGAAATCAATTTTTTGCTTAAAATAACGCTTAGATCATAGGCTACAAAAATCAGTTATATAAAAATATAGTTTATAAGCCCGAATAAATGATTTCACTATTGTGCTTCAAACACAAAAATAAAGATTTATATGCTCACAATACATACAAATTTACTTCAACTTTTTTTGAATGTTTTGGTTCCCTTTTTATTTGTTTTCATATTTTACACATTATTTTTAATTATTTATTTTGTACATACATTTTTAGTTTTTTCACTTTATTTGACAATAAAAAACAATTTCTAATTTTAGCTACAAGAAAAATTACTAAACTGTCAAGTACTAGAACAAAATATTTTTTAGCGCAAACATTATTATGTTGCTTTTAACCATATTTTGATTAATAAAAATATATTATGGTTAAATATTTTATATTATTTTTAAAAAGTTATAAAACTTTGGTTGTAGTTAAAATTTTTTTTAAACTAAAACCAACCATGTTGCATTTTTTGTAAACAGTAACCATATAATCGTTAAAAGTTATCAAAAAATGTTTATCGTGACTAAAGTTTCTGTGAAAACAACTATAATTGGTTCTCTGCAACCAAACATTGTTACAAAGAACTTAATATAGTTATTGTGACAATATCACAACCATGTTTTTTTTCTGCGTGTGCCACTGGTAAGGGCCTGGTAAGCGAGACAAAAGCTAAAACGTTATGCTTTTCAAAATGAATTAAGAGTTGTTTTCTTTTTTAATAAGTCGTACGAATTAGAATATGTCGCTTGTATGCATTAGATAACACACTATGAGAACGGGCTTTTATGCTTTTTTCCGTATGTTGACTCATTGGACAAAAACGATCTTAGTACCCTCCTACATTTCCCAAGTTATAGGATGGTAAAAGAGGGCACATATATGTTAAAATTGCAAAGTATAAAATTATATTTATAAATCATTATACATGTATGTTAACGTGGAGAACGTAAATCATATCACCCCCAACAGTTTTGTAACAAGAGGTGAAATAGTGAAATATTTAAGGAATTAAAAAAATGTATAAGTTTATCAATAAGACACAAAAATGCAGAAAATAAACAATAAGAAAATTAATTAATTAATCGTATCAGTGAAAAATATATCAACCATAGAACCAAACAGAATTATTTAAAAAATTATAAGAAAAATAATTAATAAAAATCAAAATTGCATTCATTGACCAAAAATTTCAATATTCAAACAATTCTGATAATGTCAAGTTTTTTTAAATAGATATCCATACCTTACCAGATCTTAATGGTAATAAATTAAAAAATACAAAAGTAACCGGCCATTTCCATAACGCTGTTCTAGGCCTGAATACAATGGAAGCTATTATACAAAAATGGAAATCAACAGCAAAAGGAGATTCCTTAGAGACGATTGCTTGAAAAACTCATATCAGTAAAACAAACGAATAAAGAGAAGGCTGAGTATAGTAAAAAACAATAAGTGATCTTACGATGCACGATGGAGTAAGCAGCAAATAAAATAGCCACTAAAGCTGCTTCCAGAATAATAATTAAAAACTAGAGCATTAAACGAGCTAGAATAATTATAAAAGCAAGAACAAGTTCCGGTTAAATTCATCGATTTACACAATTCAAATCTAAAAACATAATAATTGAAACGAAAAACCAATAATTATAGAAACAACCATATCAATAACCGAAATCCTAACAACAACAATTTTAAACGGAAAAATTATCGCTATAACAACAATAACCGAAATCCTTACAACAGCAATTTTAAACGGTAAAATTATCGCTATAACAACAATTATAATAACAAACGCCGTAGCAACCAGAATAACTGTACTAACATGAATAGAGGGCACAATATTCACGTAATTAATGCTGATAGTTCGTCAAACATAAACAACCCTTTCCCAGGCCCACCCATCTGGAGGAAAACTAAATAATAATTTTAATAAAACAAATTTATAAAAAAATATTTTTTACACCGCGAAACACAACCACAAACTCACTTTCCATTTTTATTTAAATCTTTCTAGTTACTCGTTCATGGAAAACAATAAAACAAATTTCTTATACAAACCGAAGCAAACGCATAATTACTTAAACTTTTATACATAATAAGTAAAATGTAAACATACAACATGTCAAAAAACTCAACAAACCAGTGTACACAATGGGAAAATGAGGGAAAATTACAAAAAATCTTATTAAACACGACTTTCTCACCGTTGATGTATACCAACAGATGGAATTCTAGGTCTGGATTTTATTACAAAACACAAAAGAAGTAACAATTTTTTCTAAGGATAGATAACTGCCCAGATGACATAACATTTCAACTCCCATTATATACTTTAGTCAAACCAGCAAAAAATCGATATTAAAAAAAAGATACTGGCCTGTAATCATAGAAACACACTAAAGTCATTTTCTCTTAGCAACTACTTTTATTTTAAAAACTGTTATTAACTTTGCGATAATATAGTCAAAAATAAAATAAATTTTAAGTTTAGCCGGCTTTAACTAGGTGACACATCGAATAAAAAAATGTTTGCACATAATTTGTAACAATATACAGACACTATTTGTCCATCTCTGATCAGCTTCTAGCATTTTTTTTAATAAAATACAAACATAAAAAATAAAAAAAAAACAAAGTTATTTATTTAAGACCAGGGTTTAAATTGCATGCTTACAATAGCCTTGCTTACATGTTTTTCAGGAAAAAAAACTAAAGTCTCAGCATTTACAAAACATTTTATTATTATAAACGAAGCAACAGCAAAAAGCAAATGCAAATAATTCTTGCGAAAAAAAACCGTCTTCAAAACAGATTTTATCTGTCTGCCTAACTATTGGGACACACTTATATCTCCAAACTCAATACTTTTTCAACTGTTCAATAGTATATTGCCAATATATCAAATTACAGCAATTATGGGGTCACTCTTTAATTTCCAAATTCAAATTATATAGTTGATGTTGTAGTAGATTTAGCAATCAGGTTCTGTGTAAATTTCAACCGTCTCACAGAGGAGTATTTGACCCAAAAAGCTGGCCAAAATTATTAGGCGTGGTTTTTGTTTTAAAATTTTAACTTTTTTGATAGTTTTAGCTTTAGTTTGATAAAAAAAAAGGTAGTGGCAGATTATTATTGGGTTAGTGTTATTTTTGACACCCCCCACCCACCAACCACCCACCCAACCACCATTTAGAACTCTGTATATTTTTTTTCATTTTGAAGAGAATTTATTTTTATATATTTGTTGTGTGTTTTTAGAAAAATTATTTATTATTACGTATGCCGTTCTCCCCCTCGCATTCCGCCAAAATTTGATTTGCAACTGTAATTTATTCTAAGAGCAAGTCAAATTAAAATTAGATAGTCTAACTATTGTAGTTGTGTAAATACAGGGAAATAAAACATAGCTTTTTATGCATGTTACAATGTCTCCCTTCTCAATATTATAATATATCCAACATTAAATATTTATAAAAATTGGTCTCGTAGCTTGGCTTCGTATAAGGAAAAAAGAACCAAATAAGCAAAAACATGTTCACTTCTAATATTTATTTTATATTATTAAATACAATGAATATACTTTTTTGTTGGCATTGTATAAAATTTCATATCGGTTTTTTGTGAGCTCAGCATTTATAAACAATGCTAAAGCACCCTCCGCTGAAAACTTATTAACTGTGTTTACTTCGGAAGTTGTTAACGATCGCTTGTAAATTTTTGCTTTTCTTGGAGATCGTGTTATATCCATTATTAATTTAGCCGCATCTGGCTCATTGATTCAGTAAATGTAATCTCCTCTGTTGTTAATTGCTGACGAATTTCTTCGTTTTGTTCTTTCACTTGCTTCATTAAATCCTTTTTTTGGTCGCCCTGAAGATGAACTGCCAAATACTGGTATTGTCACAGTTCCTTCCAGCCATTTAGCATACGTGCTTAAAAATCGGTCCTCTTTTCGTTGTGCTAAACCCCAATATCTTTTGAAACAATTTTTTAAATTTATAACACACTGCTTTACTGCTTGTATATCCCCATCTTCTTGGCATTCTGAAATCACACACAATTTACTAGCTAAAAACTGCAACTTCTTGTCACTGGTTCTAGCATTAGATTCCTGTGCTATTTGGAATAACACAAATCTTGTGTAAATTTTTTCCATGTTATCTCTTATAATAAGAATTTTGCGCTATAAGCCATATACGTATATTTTTCAAAGTGCATTTTTCCGTTACTTAGTTAATAACCTGATACTTGGGTGCATTTTTTATATACCTGCACCGTTTTTAAATGTAATTTTGAGTTGTAACCCTTTTAAATTAGGTATGTTTATAGCTAACTATATTTTCAGAAGAAATAAAGTGTCCTGAAGACGATGAAGTGTTACATAGACCGCTGGTAAACAAAAACAGTTTAATAGGTGTGTATTCGTGGGTTGACTTACAGTTAGTTAATTTGAATTTATAAAGTAAGAACTGAATTCTAAGCAATTCCTCTATAAAGGTAGGTAATCCATCATGTTGGTAGTTGTTAAAAGTGATTAAATAATATTTCACATCAATAATTCGAAAAACACAAAAGTTTATGACGACAATAAAGTATAAGAAAAAGTGCCTTATGAGCAACAATAGAAAAAAGGTAAAATTTTCAAAAAATCGCCAAAAATAATGGCGCAAACTTGCGCAAACTTTTTTTCTTTTTTCTTAAATTAGAGATTTCATATTTTATTGTGGTATATAACATTATTTGTACAACAGCTACCTTCACTTTCAAAAAGCTTTTCCTTTTTCGTTTTTGGTAAGAATTTAAATACATAGTTTTTTTATAATTAAAATTTTAAAAATAAATATTTGTGATAATTTTTTCTTTTTAAATATTGAAAATAGCTGCTGATGAAGTCTTTCAGGCAAAAAAAAAATCAATGTAATACCTCCATTCGTTTAGCCACAAAAAATATCATATAAATATCTTGAAATCGAAAAAATTCAATAAAAACGCATGTAATAATTCATCACTTTCCTGATTTTAACAGTATCCCACAACTACAAATCTTAACTTACACCCTTTAAAATGCACGATATGATGTAGAATTTTGTTCTCTATCGATCTGCGTAATTTGTTCTTAGGATTTAATCAAATTAATTTTTGCCTTTTTGGCCAGCTTTTTGGGTCAAATACTCCTCTGTGCGTCTGTCTATAACGGTTAAACAGTTTGCCCACATATATCAGATTATATCAACTATTTAATGAATAGAAATTATTTTCGCTTAAGTTCATTTTATTTTTAATTTCTAAAAATCCTTTTTAGAAACAAAATTTATTTTTCCAAATGTATGCGGACGCTAGCAGAATGAAATGCTGCACTTTCTGGACCGCTACGACCTTCATCAGCATTATTCGCATTTATCTACCTTAGTTGTGTATTTTATAAACATCATCTTTTTAATCAACTAACTTTGTAAATAAGAATACGAGAATATACATATTCATATCAACATTAATTTGGTTAGACGAAATTTACACACAAACCAACGTATTTCTTTACTATTCTCTCTGTATTTCGTCTTGTACATTTGTTTTTGCTTTGTTTCAATCATCGATTGAACACGAATGCAAATTTGTTTTTAATCATTCTTACTTGTTTACTCATATCATTATAGATGCTGTTCCAGTATCATTTTGATTGTTATGATGTAAGCATGAATGCTCGCTGTGCCTTGCCTGCTTATTATTTAATTTTTATTGAATTATTATTTGAACTTTTAATATTATAAATGAATAGAAATTATTTTGGCTTAAGATCATTTTATTTTTAATTTCTAAAAATCCTTTTTAGAAATAAAATTTATTTTTACAAATGTATGCGGCGTTTTTCAAAGAAATTTTAGAAATTAAAAATAAAATGAACTTAAGCCAAAATAATTTCTGTTCATTTATAATATTAAAAGTTCAAATAATAATTTAATAAAAATTAAATCAACTATTTAATTTATAATATAACATTGTTATACTTCTTATTATACCAAATAAAGTAGTGGACATTCTGTCTAAAATTAAGCTGTTTGTATACAACGGTTCAAAAATTACGGCCATATAAAACAAATTTATTAATTTTGCGAACACCCTTTACTTTCTAAATTCAAATTATAAGCTTATTGTTATAGTGGACTTAGCAAAACATGTCCCTTGTAAATTTTAGCTGTCTGTCTATAATGGTTCAAAAGTTCGGCCACATACATCATATTATATCAACTATCGAGACACCCGTTTATTTCCAAATCCAAATTTTATACTTGTTGTTATAGAGCAGTTAGTAATACAGGTTCCTTGTAAATTTCAAACGTCTGTCTACAACTGTTTAAAAGTATGGCCATATACCAAATTAAATGAACTATTGGTGCACCCTTTAATTTATAATTTTAAATATTCTCAGCTGTTACTATAGTCATTGCGTCAAATTTACAAGCGTTTGTCTATAACGGTTTAGAAGATAGGTCTATATAAGAAAATCTACAGTAACAATGGGACACCCTTTAATTTTTAAATTCAAATTATAAACTCGTTGATAAAGCGGATCTAGCAATAAAGGTTTCTTTTAAGTTTCAGATCTCTATCTATAACGGTTCAAAAGTTTGGTCACATACGCAAAATTACATTAACTATTGGAACACCCTTTAATTTCCAAATCCAAATTTTATATTTGTTTTTGTTCAAAAAATTGGCCCATATAAGTAAATTTACATCAATTATGGGAGCACCCTTAATTTTTAGGTATAATTTTTAGTTTTTGTGAGCTATAGTAATACGCAGTCATTTTAAATTGTACAGAAGTGCTCTTCTCAGTTCATAATACACTTTAAAAAGAGGTATGTTGTATTGGGACGCCCTTTAATTTTTAAGATTATGATTTGTTTTTAAAACGGGGATTGGTTCCGTAAGCATCATCTATCATATTACCAAAAATTTTCAAAATCGGATCAGAAATGACTGAGTTCTGGAGGCACAAATATAAAAAAAGCAACATTCAGCCGAATTGTATAACCTCCTTCTTTTTTTGAAGTCGGTTAAAAAAGAGAAAGAAACGCATATGCTTAAGCTGAATATGTGTTTCTTTCTGCAGCAAAGCTACAGCAAACGCTTTTAAAGTAATTGTTTTGCTGCAGAAAGAAACACATAGTCAGCTAAAGCCAATGTGTTTGTTTCTTCTTTTGCATTTGCTTTTTTCTTTTGCTGCACATTTTTCCACAGCAACAGTTAAGCAACAACATATGCATTGAAAATAGTCAAGCATTTTTAATCACTGTTTAAGACTATGTTTATTTACCCAATGAAAAGATTTCCTTAGTTATATTCAAAGCATTTAGACTAAATTTTCATTTCATCAGCCTAAACTACAAACACCTTTTCCTACTTTTGTGTAGAATACCTTAGCTGAAATATAATCAGAGAACAATAATTTTTACAAGGTTAAACTTCAGTTTGAAGATAACACACTAGTTTACATAAAAAAAACTACAGATTCAGAAAAATCAGAAATCAACAGAGGAAAATCCCAAGACATCACATAATTTTCAACGAACACTGGCTTATACCAATTATAGAGACTCCCTAACATACTGAAAATAGCTCCTTATTCGTTTCAACTTATATTGACTAGCTATATAGGAGTTGAAACCTTCCTGATAACCTCATGGCAATAGGATGCTCAGCGAAATAAAAGATAAGTAACTTAAAAGATGTCTTTGAAATATTCACAAATTTTAACTTTAAACTACATACAGATAAATATCAATTTTTTAAAAACGATTTGACTTTCCCAGGATAAAGGCATACCACGCAGACGACAGTAAGTTCACTATCATCAAAATTTATCCAATCCCAACTAACGCAAATAAAGCCAGGAGATTTGTTGCCCCTTGCAGCTATTATCGACAATTCAACTAAAACTTTGCTAATCATGCCATTCATATTACAAGATTAACACAGAAAAATTTCCAATGATGCATGTGAAAACGTCGTTCATCCCTTCTATCATCACAAATATTGCAATACCTGGATTTCAAGTAAACATTTTGCATCACAACAGATGCAAGTAGTAATGCTTGCGGAGCTGTGTACATACATTCAGGTATTCAACTACACATTACGTATACCCAAAGAACATTCACCAAAGCTGAAGCCAATAAATATGACATGGAACAAAAATTAACAGCAACACACTAGATAAACCATTTTTTTCGCCTGTATGTCGATTAAAAAAAATTCATAGTAAAGAGTGACAACAAAACATAAGTGTACTTGTTTCCGATGAAATATCCATCGTCCAAACTAACTAGATTTAGATTAGATCGGAATAAATTCAATTTTGAAATTGAAAATTCACTTAAAAAGAGTTCGCTTCACGTTTAATAAAACAGTGAATACATTCAGATACACTAAAATATGGGAAATGTTTCTATGTAAAACAGATACAAATGATTATACATTGTCAGTGGGAATCTTGATCTACATAAATTCTTTACAAGACTTAAAAAACTAGCCTGCAATCTAGGAATATATATGATATACAATTTGAAATAACTCTAGTTAATAAGTTTAAAAATATTGCGAAGAACACATCAAAAAAGTTTAAGAGTAGAAACACAACTTTACGGTTGCGGCGACGGATTCCGCATGTCAGAGAAAAAACAAATAAAATGAGGTGCGGCGACGAAGGGGGATTTTAATGTCATTTTTTTATTATTTATTTGCTATTTTTGTATTCTTTTTTATTGAAATATATTCAAAAATTTTTATTAAATGTATATAACAAATAAATTGGAATTTTTAAAATTATTGTTGTTTTCAATATTTTTTTTACATTTTCTTTCTCTTCTTTTTTCCTTTTATTACATTACAAATAGGATTTTTTACATTACAAATAGGATTATTACATTACAAATAGGATTTTTTCTTAGAAAAACAATAAAACTAAGGCTACATACTGAAAGAGAAAAAATTTAAAATTGAGAGCTTGAGAAAACGCACTCAAATTAAAATAGATTCTAATTTCATGCGGATTCGTTGAACGTTTTTTATTGTCAAAACTCCATATAAAAAAACAACTGCATCCGCAACCGTGAGGTTGTATTTCTACTCTAAAATTGCTTTTACCCCGAAATAATAGTAAAAGATAATAAAGAAAAAAATTTAAATTTTTAATCAAATTTCATGATGATCCTCTGCTCGGTGGCCACGAAATTACTAAATAAATTAGGAAAATATTATTGGAAAAATATGAGTAGACATTTTGCAAAATTTTTCAAAAAAAATGTGTTCAATGCCATAATAAAATATAAATAAAACCTTGCATTCACACCAACTCTAACTAAAGCGTTCACAATAGAAGTAAAATCAAATGCAAAAACTGAATACTCTAAAAAATGATCTGCGATTTAACAGAATACCTGATAGTCGAATCTACACCTGACAACTCAGCAAGATCGGTTGCTATAATAATTTTACTCTAAACAATGTAAAATTATGTAAATTATTAAACATTACATTCTACTGCATATCACCATGAAACATTGGGTTCCATTGAACTTTCCCATAGAACACTCAAGGAGTATTTATGTACGTACCAACACAGAACAGACAGGGATAAATGGCTAGTCTCTCTCGAACTTTTTTTTATCAACACTACTCCACCAACTTTTCATGGTAATTTGAGCTAGTCTTTGGCAAACCGACAACACCGTTCTATTTCTAATTTATAACTTTGAAGCTTATGAAAAGTATGCAAAGTAAGTACTCATAAAGATATCATAGCAAAAAGTCAATGGAGTAATTAAAAAAAGCAAAGAAATCCTAAGAACTAACTTTTTACAGAAACACATAACCACAAAAATTTAAAATAAATGGCCTCGTACTAATAGAAAACAGTTCAGGTCGCAAATTAGAACAATTAGCCAGAGTACCGAAATTCTCTCTCACTGCTCACACATGTGTGAAAATATACATTTCAGAAAATATACAGTTATAGTTATTGGTGCTGTATGAGAGGCTAAAAAATATTTGGTTTTTTGATTTATAAATTTATTTTCTATTCAAAAGTTAAACTACTAGAAAATATTTTTTTCATGCAAGCGCTCATTTATGAGAATTTACAATTTTAATAATTTTTTATTTATGAAATTTGTTATAAGGCGTTCGAGTATGTGAATATATGCAGATTTTTTATGTTCTACTGCCGGTGCATGTACGTGTATGGATCAAATTGTTTTTTTTTTTTTTTCAAAAAAACTTTTTTCGTGCTAATTTTAAATTACTATCCCGATTTAATAATTAAATTACCGATATTGATATTATTGGCCATTTCGCTACCGCTTACTCAGCACTTCAGAAAACTTCTCACAAACATTTCAAATAAACTAAAGATAAAGATAAAGTAAAGACAAATATCAAAGTTTAAGCAAAAACAACAATAACCAACATTGATTCTATTTTTCTCTCTTTTTTAATTTGTTTTGGAGTATATGTAGATGTAAAATTTGTACCTTTGAACTATTATGGTTTACTACTTTCTTCGGTGACCTTGGGAACATTACAAAATTTTCTCTACTAGTTATTTTAAAAACCAACATTTTGTATAATTGCTTTAAGTAATTAAGTTTTTCATGATTATATTTGAAATTGTTTTGTTAATATTTTAAATATTTTATCTAGACTAATTATAATATTGTCTTTGATAACACTAATTTGGTTTGTTTTACCATTACACATGTTTCAGTGCTAATACACAGATTCAAGTGCGATCGTAGACTATTTTTTTTTTGCTGATCGTTAATGACATATCTCATTAATGAGAAATTTCATAAATCTCATCATTCGTTCTTTATGTAAAACAGCATTAAAAAGTATGATCTTATTCATCCCTTATCATATATGAACAATACAAATATTTTTTGTTGTTCGCTCTCACATATATGAATGCTTAAATAAGAAAAACGGACGCACACAATCATGTGTGATCGCAGGCAAAAAATTTTTTGATGCTCGTTTATGAATATAAAAAACAAAAAAATCATTAAAAAGTCTTATGTGAGAACTATAATTGTTGTTCGTAATTGAATGCTCATAAATTAAACATTTTTAACACTGCAATTAGCGGAACTCACACTTCGTAGCAAACTGCTATTGCAAACCTTGCAGGTCTTGCAACGTAGCATATATCCTGTTTGGTAACACAGCAACAACAAAATATAAAGAACTAAAATGTCTATATATTTTGTGTTTGAATTTAGCGCATCTACTTCCAAGAACAAAAATTTTTAAGCAAAATGTTGATTATTTTGTTTCTTTTCTGTTTCCTTACAGTTGTTTTTTAATAAAAGCTTTTACAATAAATTTTATATACGTTTAAAAAAGGCATTCACGTGGTTTCCCCATAGGCCAAAAACTAATGCTTTTTTCTGAGCTTTATTGCACTAAATTACTGATAACACTCTGAGTGGAGGTATGCTTATATATTGTGCAAATGAATGAAAAGTTAAGTGTAATTAAAAAGATTTGAATAATAATAATAATAGATCATATTTGTTTTGTACTAATTTTTTTTAAAGATTTTTAAAATGTTGATCTTTCATCACAAATAACAGGAATCCAAGCAATAAACTTCCAAAAGTGTGTGAAATATGCTGTACAGACAGCCAGAAAACTTGTTGAGGAATATCCATGGTACTAAACTACTCCATTGTTACACAGAATTCTGATCCTCGCATTATCGTCAAGAGATCAATCGAAAAAAAGAATGTAAAACAGTTGAGATTACAACATACACGGCAAATATCTCGCATTGCTTATTAACAAAAACAAAGTAGATAAAATCAAGAACTACAGTGGCTTTAGTTGTTAATTTTTTTATATAAAAATTTTGCAAACTTTAAATTCTTCTTTAAATGCTATGAGTTGACAAATTTTAAAGACCCTAGATTTTTTAGTTTAGGAGATATAGATTTTTGACCTTTTGTTCATATCAGGTAAACCACCGTGTCGCGCTTCGTAGCAAAAATCGTTGTAAATGTGCTAGAAAGAGTGAGTTCCGCTATTATATTATATTTAGAATTAGAAAATAACTAACAACTGTACATAAAAATGGACCGGACCTAAGTTATTTCATAATTAATTACATCTAGCATACACTAACTTTAAATTTTGTTATTTATATAAGAAAAAAATATAATGGCTATAGCCTTTAAGAGTTTTATTACTTTGAATAAAATTTAATACTTATTGTAACAAATAGTCGCGTTTGAAAGCGATAAAACGTGTGATGTGTGATGTCACAACAATTTCAAATTCTGCTTTGCTTTAAAGAAAAACTTTATATTTTGCTGTGATGAAAAACGATCAAATCAGTTTGATATTGTTTTTAAAACAACATGGCGTCATCTATTTTTCCTCAATTTTTAAATTACAAATAATAAAATGTAAGTAAAAAGTATGCAAACTCATGTGGGTGTAGTTAGTTATTGAACTGAATAGCTTAAGTCACCTAATAAACAACGTAACTGGTTTGAGGAAGGTGCAATAGAAAAAAATTATTCTATTTAATATATAAATACATTTCTGTTGAAATTAAGGTACTCTTTACCAGTGGGTCTTTTGATGAAAATATGTGTGTTGTCTATGGATCTAACAACACTATATTTTTCGAAAAAAAATAGATTTTATTTGAATATAGAAAAAAAATATGTTGCAAACATTTTGTTTGCACGAGTTACCATAACTGTGTGCATCATTTACAGCTATTGTAATGAAAAATGTGTACAAATTGTATATCAGTGGATAGGTAACATCCTCTACTCATGGCGAAATAATACAGGTGACCGCACGGGTGAAAATGCTCATCAGCTGTATACGTTGTAGTTGTCAAGGCGAATTAAAATTATTTACAAAAATTGTCAAAAATAAATTATTTGTAAAAAATTTCAAAAAATTTAATTTTTTTTATTACTAATAATTCCTGATAAGAAAATAAAAAATTATAGGTACAATGCAGTTTAAGAAATATAATTATTTAATTTGTTTATTTTATTAAATAATAAGCAAAGCCTTGCGGCCAATACATATAATGCAAGTAACAAAAAAATCTTATCTCATGAATCCTGTCTTTAATTGAAAACGCTTTTCTGGCTTTTTTTGGTAATTTACTATTTGAACGAACCATCATTCTACAGCAGGTGTTAGCACATAAAATTTCACTTACAAAAAATTAAAGCGCGAACTTAAAAAAGGAGAAACATAGGATTTAGGTTTACGAAATAAAAACCATATAAATGCTGCACGGATAATAGATATAAAGCACGGTTAATAGAGGTATAAATCTAAAGCAAGGATAATAGAGGGAAAAATAAAAGAACCTCATGCCGGTTAATAAATGTAACTGATTGTTTTTTTTTTTTGTTGTTGCATTGTTGTAGCCGTGCATTCACCTGTATTAATTCGCCTTGCCTCTACTATTAGACTGTGCTTAATTTTTTCAGTAGTTTTTTGAAAAAAAAAAGAGCTGTAAAAAATATCGCTAAAAACCAAAAAAAAAAAAGATCAAAAGCGAAATAAATAAATAAAAAAATTTTTTCTGAAAATTTAAATTTTTTCTTCAATCGTCTCCCCAGACCCCATTTATGCGTAGGATGTCTATAATATTTAGGAAACTACTGAAAACTAATCGTGTTGGAATAGTTGGCTATAAAAATAATGAAAATCCCGTGAAATTTTTTTACAGCCTCGAACATTTAGATTTTGGTTAAAAAATTGCTTCACAAAAATTCTATAAAAAACATGAGATGAATTACACAAGTCCTTATCTTAAGGAAAAAGTTAAAAATTTTATAATTATACTAAAAAAACGTTAAAAACCTACTTAAAAAAAGTACTTTTTGACCAAAATTTCACCTTTTTAAATTTTTTTTTTAAATTTCAAATCAAAAGAATTATTATCACTAACATAATGAAGTCAAAGAAAAAAGTTTTTCTTATAGTATTAGATTTCCAAATCTGTTTTAAAATAGTTCTATCTAGTCTTTAAAATAACAAACTACAGGTGAAAATCTAAAAAATGTTTTATTTTAAATTTAAAAGTCGAATTTCTTTAAAAGTATAAAGGATACCATGCAAATTCCAAGCACTGTTTTCCTCTATCTATCTATTTACATTACTTAGTACTACCTTACCTACTATGATGCCCTGTTGTACTACCCTGTACTGACAATTAATACTTTTATATATCAGGTATGTTCTGAAAATCACGTGAATTCAAATCGTGAACAGTTTTAAAATCACGCAGACGATTTAGTGCTGTTCTGCAAATCACGTGATTTTAAATTTTTCGGCGTGGTTTTAATTTTTCGAAAACAGGAGAAAGCGGTTGATTTTTTAGATTTGTGTTTTTTTCATTTTTTTACATTTCCAATTAAAATAATATTAGTAATATAAGTAAGTTAATATGCGTGGAGTTAAAATAAATTAGTGAATTTTTATTTGTTTGTAATAGATGTACTTTCATAAAAATTTTACGTCAAATAAAAATTGAAAATGTGAAAATTAATGCAAAAAGTTTAGGAAGTTGCTACTATTTTATATTTTGCACTTAACTTTTTCTAAGTTTGAAGTTAGAAACATTAGCATAAATATGATGAATCATAAATGGCGTTTTAATCTGTGATAATTTGGCAACATTAGAATTATCTTCGAAAACGCAAACCAGCTAACTGCTGACGAGAAAGCGGAAATCACGAGCATTACTAAATAAATCAAGACAATTTTTATAAAATATGCAGTGTCTTCGAAAATTTATGAATAATATCGTTCTTATGTGTATAAAATATAATTCTTTTACAAAAATAAATAGACGACACATGGTTCTAAATATATATAAACATTATAATTTTATTCTAAACGAAATAATTAGAAAAAACGAGCAAGTGATTTAAAATCGGCAGTCATTCAGTTAACCGTTTTAAATCACGTGATTTCAATATATTTTGTACGCAGAACACCTTTTGCGTGATTTGAAATCACTTTGACAAAAAGTGATTTATAGAACAGACCTGTATATGTACATTGATTGACAAATTTTATTTTTTTGTATTTAAAAAATTTGATTTCTAACTTTTTAAAACGATCAATTCTCATCACATATCTGATTATAAAATTAAAATTTGTATTGCATATTAAACAAATTACATATTTGCAAATTTTTATTGTATGAATTTATTTTCTCTGTTGAAAAAATTCGCATTTGTCAAATATTTTCATATATGTGAAGTATCCTACTTCAAGACAATGTTGCAAAATTTCAAGGTTTTAAAATAAGCTCGACTAACTCCTTCTATAGTCATGCGAATCTCGTTTGTTTTGCAAGTTTCTTTTAGCATCTTACAGCACTTATAGCCTTATTTTTTAAATAATCGTTTTAAAACATTTTTAAAATTATATTGAAAACTGAAAACATTCCGATTTCTTATTGGTACCACATATTTAAACCTTACACGTATGAATATGTCCGCAAATATTTAAAGATTCAATAAATAAGAATGAAATAAAATTAAGAGTAGAAATTAAAATTGGAATGCTTACATGTATCTAGCAGTAACGCCATAACATCGGAACGCCATCGTAAGGTACGTACTAGCCGATACCATTATTCACATTTTGGCATATTGCACGTATTTTAGTTTAGTCTAAAATATATTTAATTCTTGCAGATCTGCTTTAATCTTTTTTTGTTTTTGTTTTTTTTTTTTGTTTTTTTGTTTTTTGTTTGTTTTGTAAACCATAAATAAATTTAAATTCATAGAAAAGACCATTCACATTCGCACGCAGTTAAGGCCAACGGATGTCACAATGCAATGAATGTCAATTCGTAAAAATATTTCTTACCTAAAACATTATTAGGGTGTAACTAATTAAATCGATTACAACTTTTACTTTTAAAATGGTTCTTCATTTCTTGCATTATGGATGTGTTTTCATGGCATTCCTCGATTTCTTGACTTCCGACGAAAAGAACGATGCGCTTGTAACCCATTTATTTTGTCTTTTTTCGGAATATTTACATGACAGGCTCCATCCAGTAAACAGTCTTTTTTTATTTCCTTTATATTTATCTATACTTTTATCTGTTAAACCTGTTGCACAGATTTGTTTCGTAGTAAGCTTTCAAATATGGTGATTTCGAAAAAGAAATCTCAGAAAGTACTTGTAAACTACAAAAAAACAAAAACAATATTGTAGCTGTGTTTTTTTAAAGAATTGAAGTTTATCAATAAGCAAGGATATTGGGTGATGAAATGTGAAGATCAAAAAAACTCGAATGAACAGTTTACATATTCAAAGAACTGATTGAATCAAAACAACTTTTGCAGCATATTTCTACTGACGATAAAAAGTTAATCTATTTCGGCAGTCCGCATTTAGTAGGATCACACTACATAGGAGATCTGTATAACAATCGTGTTATATTCAGTATATGCTACCAAACAAGGATCCACTATTTTACACTATGACCTTATTCATCATCATGTTGGTGTACCGGAAATCTTAGCGGAAAATTTTATCTCATAGGTTCATGATAACTGATCTCTTTTTATTCTTTACTTCACGTAAGTCTAAAGTATAAACAAAAAATGTATATAAATTAATATATTTTTGTCATGAAAGTCCGTTAATTGATAGAAGTCATAATTTTAAGCAACTTTAGCCACTTTAATTGCTTTATTTCGTCACATTTGAGTACAGAATTGCTTGTGGTAGGTAGAGCAAAAGTTGACCAATATTAAGCTGCTAATAAAACTCAGATTTACATCTCTCAATTTGGCAGATAAAAACCTGTACAAGCTATACTATAGATACCATATGGCAATACATAATATTTCTGGTCGCCTTGAAATTCAAAAAGATAAAGGGTGTGAAGATAAATACGTCAGATAAATACGTCCTACAAAAATGTTAAATACGTTCCACAGAATGTCGATTGCTGTGACCGTTTTCATAAGTATAAATATTTAAAATTACAAATAAGTGTGCTCCAGTACTTCAAGTAATTTGATGTGTACGGCTATATTTTTAAACAATTTTAGACATACGGTTGTAATTTACAACGAATCTGTATTGCAAAATCCGCCTCAACAGCAAGTATAAAATTTGAGTTTGGAAATTAAAGGGTGCGCTTTCTTAATGTGAATTGATGTATATGGCCAAACTGTTGAACAGTTGTGGACAGACGGTTGGAATTGATAAAGAAACTAAAGAATAAAATATGAATTTGAAAATTAAAGGGTGCCCCTTGTTGAAAGTTTGGAGATGTAAATTAAAGGGTGTCACAATAGTTGATGTAATTTGGTGTATGTAGCCAAATTTTTAAACCATTATATACAAACACTTGAAAATTAAACAAAATGTCCTCAACTTTACCTGATGTATTAAAGGGTGTTACAATAGTTGATTTAAGGCATATGACCAACCTGTTGAACCATTATAGGCAGACGGTTAAAATTTACAAAGAAACTGTATTACTAAATCCGCTATAACAACAAGCATAAAAGTGGGTTTGGAAATTAAAGGGTGCCCCGATAGTAAATGTAATTTGATGTATGTAGCCCAACTTTTGAACTGTTATAGACAGATAGCTGAAATATTTTTTGAAGTTGGTTTTTTTAGAGAATTATTTTATTTGTATTTTGACCAATTTTGTAATTAGAATTAAAAAAGATTTATATTATTTAGAGATTTAAGTCTATCCCTATGGATTGTTATGGTCAGTTATTTGTTGCCAAATGTAAGTAAAAATTGAATCATTCTTACATATTTTCTTTCTAACGTTTCGTTTAATTTTTTTTTTTGTGAGATAAACTTTAAGATCGTCATATATAGCACAAATAGAGCTATAAATGAATCATTAAATAAATCATCGAATCATTTATGCACTGAATTAGCAAGCTTTGGATTAATATTTTTCGCACAAAAAAATTAACTGAATGAAATATTAGTGAATGGAAATGAATTTGGTAAAAAAGGAATTGATATGGTATTATTATACTCATTTGGAAATGAATTGAAATTCACTTTGACAAACTTATTTAAATTGGAACTCATTCTACAAATATAGAAACGAATTGAGATTCCTTTCTGCCTAATTCGTTTGAATTGATTAAAATCGCATTTAATTCTTTTTTGAATTGAAATCAAAAAAGAATAATTCATTTACAGCTCCGATCTCAATGGAATAAACTAAAATCTATAAATTATAAGAAGTAAATACTTTACTTGGTAACTGCGATATAAAGCACCTTGAAATTTTATTCAAATACTTCTCTCGTTGAAATTCTTAATATTTTTATTAAAAAGCTGGCTGGATTGGAAGAGAGTATGTGGTACGATTATTCCTAATGGGGCAGCGAAGCGCAACAGGAATATCTGGGATTTAAATAAAAATTAAAAGTGTTACATAAATTTATTTGTTCAACAATGTATTTAAATAAATTAATTGTTAAAGAATAAATTGTTTAAAGATAATTAGTTTTGTATTTTATTGATCTTTAAGATCTGCTAAAGCTTATTCTTTTTAGAATTTTGTAGGCAAAATACTGATAATTTAATAATAAAATAAAGATTTTTCAAATGGCTCCAACAGATAATTTTTATGCAGAAACTATACTGATTATAACACTACTTTTTCCATTTTTTAAAATAACATTAGATTGTTAAAAACTGTAAAACGTGCCAGCCATGTTTGGAAACTCTTTATTTTTGTAAAGCCTATTAGGTTTTTACTTTACATTTCATATAAATTTGGAAGGACATACCGTTATTGCAGGAAAATACATTTTTGTTTAATCGGAACAATTTCATAGAAAAACATATTTAATTTAGCTAACGATATTTGCTTACCCTCGTACCTCTGCGTTTTAAAATTCTCGTAAAATGATTTTAAATAATTCAATGTGTCGTCTCGCTACCGATGGTTTCATGTTCTTTTATATTTTTTATAAATTGTATACTTCTAATATATCTAACTTTAATCAACGATTTTTTCCTTACTATTTTCTTTGCCATTAGTGAACACCCCAAATTCAAAAAAGTTTGTTTGATCTAGAATAAAATATCATTTTGTTAACGTAGTCTCTTTTTATAAAAAAAGTCGTGCTTCTTTTTTATCCTAATTAAATTATTAAATCGCCGATATTGATTAATGAGGGTGAAAGCTCTCGATGGTTATTTCGCTACCGCTTACTTAGCTCCTCAAGAAACTTCTTAAAAATATTAAAAAAAAACTAAAGATCTTAATCCAAACAATAAGGTAAAGACAAAAAAAGTTTAAGTAAAAAACAACAATAATCAACAATAAATTTATTTTCCTTTATCCACAGTTCAAAAAAAAACAAAAAAAAAATATCGGAAAATACTAAAATAATTTATTTTCGTTATATGCACGGGTACTTTGCAAATTATTAAATTATACCGTGAGAATATTAAATTACATAATAAAATATTTAACAAAAAATATCGTGTTCTTTTTTCTTTTAAAATACGTAAACGAGCACAGCTTTTAAAAACACAATACAATTACTTACCTTTATATAGTAAAATTAATATTGAAAGGACTTATGGCAATTTTATTAGGCATATTTCATTTTGCATGTGTTATCGGAGCCTTACTACCACATATGCATTACATAGAGAATGTCTCTTGAAGGTTATTATCGGGGTGTAAAAAAACCTTAAACAATAAAGAAAGAAAATAGAAAATAATTATTTCATTCAATTTAAATAATATCAAAATATTTCCAAAGCTATTTCAATTTTTAATTAGTTTGTAATTAAAGCAATTGTAGTATATTTAAAGCTAAATTGAGTTAGCGAAACTTCTCTTGTAATTCCTAAAATTGCTCACTCGCTGTATATTTATTTAACGGTGATGATTTAGGAGAACTGGTTTGGAGATGGTAAAGCTATGTATGATTTAACCGGCTTTAAGAAGACGGTAATTAATTCCGCCGAACTTATTTTTTATTTGATACTTCAGATCTCACTTATTTATGGTTGAAAGCAAATTTGTTGATGGTTCCAATATTTTTCAAAGTGTGTCTCAATAGTTCCTTGTCAGTCAATAAAAAATAAAATTAGAAATTAAGGGGTGTGCCCCAAGGACATTTATTTAAAAAACCTATATTTATATTTTGAATCTGCTATATATTTCTATATCGACTGCCAGTCATGGCGTGTGCCATTTCGGGTTCTCTTAACAGTGTATTTTTGAAGTGCTCATTTAATGGTACCATAAAAGTTTAGTGGATCCAGTGTGCATTTATTGTAGACATCAATCCCTCCATGTAAATTTATATAAACAATCAATAATATGACGAAATATTAATTTTAATTAAGTTTATTATGTTCGCATATCGGTAGAATTTTAACTTGTTTGTTGTCTTTAGTATTTTTTCATTTATTTGTGACATTTATGTTATTTATTCTTCAAGAATAATCCATAAGAACTTTTTAAGATTTTTTTATTACATTTTTCTATTGGAAGAAAGATGCGCATTTGACCGGTCCGTATTTTAATATTTTCAAAATTCTATCACGCAACCACTAAAAATATTTAAAATGGTTTAAGTAATAAACATGCAATTTAAGTACGATAAGACAATTTTTAGCAGTGCCTCAAGACACAATTTCCTTTTTCAACCGGCTTAAAAAAGGAAGAAAGTTTTTGTCCAAATCATTGTTTTTCTTTAACAGACATAATTTAAATAGTCAAGTGTCAAATTACGTAAAAAAAAACAATCTGTCAGCATTAAATCAATAACTACTGAATTCTGCAGGCATAAACATTAAAAAAATGAAGACAAATCTTCCTCCTTTTTCGATTAAAAACAAAGAGTCGCTTGAGGCACAGCTAAAAATTGTCCAAAACGAACTGCTTTGAATGGTTGCCGTGATATAATTTAAAAAAAATATCAAAAATAACAATTTTATATGTATGTATAAGCACTGGTCTAATGCGCATGCTATTGGCAGAAATGTAAATTTGTTAGTGAAGCTTTTTCATTTAGTCTTTATTATGATGCAACTTTGGAAGCATACCAGAAAAAATAATACCTGCAACAGATTTAGATCGATTACTTCAATGCTTTTGAAAAAATTTGATCAAATGTTTTTATTGATGCAAAATAAATTTTGCTTTTTTTCGTTATAATAAGAACATTTTATTAGTCAAAGAAACATATGAAAGTTTTGTTAAATTTTTTTTGGCAAACTTGAGCAGTTACACTTTTTGTAATATTCAAACGACGTACAAAATTTATTAAAAAATAAAGAGAACTTTCAAAATTAGTACAGTTTTGTTGTATGTTTATTTCGTTTAAATTATTATTGCCCTAGATACTTCACACTAGCAGAAAGAGTCTTTGTTTGGAAAATTCTTATTTCGCTAACTAGTTAGGCATAACAGCTGATATGTATAAAATGCCTCGGAACGATTAATTATACCCTTTACCACAAAATATGGAAAAAGGGTATATATAAGCTTGTCATTCCGTGTGTTATTTCTTCAATATCCATTTTCGACCATATTTTCCGAGTCCGGGGCTCTGAAATTTTCAAAATTTTTAAAATATCAATGTGGGCATCATATAAAGCTTTTGAAGAGATCTTTAAGGAAATACTAAAATTTTTTAAAAATGCTTAACGCTTAAGAGCCGATGTCATTTTTATGTAAAATTATATACATTTATATGCGCAACCAAAATTTTTTTTAATTTTTTAATTCGATGTCACCCCAATATTTGCTTTTTTGGTGAAGGGTATATAAGATTCGGCGTAGCAGAATATAGCACTCCTACTTGTTTTTTATTAATAGAATCGAAATTATAACTAAATAAAAGTTGTATTTCACGAAACTATAGAAAATGAACAAAAAAATCGCAATGTGACGAAAAATCTAACAATCATCAAAATTGAAAACTCATCGCAATAAAAACACTAAAAATCCGCTGAAGTTTTTGCACTTGCAATTCACTGCAAATGCAAAAATTTAAATATGTAAAATATCAGAGCAAGAACTTGCAGTATCCAGCAAAAATCAAAATTTTTCAAAAAATTAGTATTTGTTCAAGACAGTGAAAATTAATAAAAAAAAATAAGTCAGACTCATTTTACAAAAATTGGAAATTTCATCGCAAAACGAAAATTTTCCAAAATGGAAAATTCTAAAGGAGAAAAAATTGTACAGTGATAAAAAAAAAATACCTACATGTGGACTTTTTTGTTCCGATAGAAATAGGTCAATGTTTGTTTAAATGATACTTTTGCTGTACTGCAATTAAAAGTCTAATAGAAGCAATTAATTAAAATAATATTTTAGATATTTTCCTTTGCAATTACTTTGAACAAACATATGAAATGCCTGTGGTCTCTTGTAACCATTAAACAAATTTTGTATTGCTTTGAAACAATTTAGAGAAAACAAGAGCAAAAAATGTTTGGGCAAATGTTTGTCAAATGTGACCAAATTTTTATTCAACAGTAAAACTAAAAAGAAAGGGCTACTCTCACCAAAATTATTCGCCTCTATCGCCATAGTAGAGCTAGACAGTTATTTGATGTCGCCGATGTCGACTTTCAAAAAACATCGACAATTTTAAATCATTTGCAAAGCCCCTAAACTATCAATAAAATGCAAGCCTAAACGTAGCATTAAACATAACATAAGAAAAACATCAAACAAAAGTAGAGGTATTCAATGATTGTTCTCTATAGTTTCCTATAGTTAGGCTTTCAAGGTCAAGCATAAATAAAAAGACTATTTATTTAACATACTATTTTCCGACGTTTCGTTGGCGGTTTTTTCCAACATCATCAGGGAAATTTTTTATTAAATATACATTCTTTTCTCGTCAAAAAAAACATTATTTTTATCACAGTTTTGTTTTGTAAAAGTTGTAACATGAACTTAAAATAATATATCACAGTAAAAAATTTATTTAGCAGTTGGTTTTATGTTAGTTATAAAGACCCATTAGACTTTGATAAAGTATTAACAGACATTCGATGGCTCATTTTGACCATCAATTCGGATTTAAAAGCAAGCATTAGAAAAATACAATTAAAAACAATTAGAAATTAGAACAGATAAACTTAGTCTAGATTTAACTTAGATTGCAAATCTCTACTTTATATGACGCTTCAAAAACGAAATAGAAATGTGATGGCGTCCAGTTGCACACAAAAAAATTGAATAAAAATTACACGAACTGTTTGCATATTTTTTTTTTTTTTTTTGCTATTACAAAATATAAATTACTAGCGGACCCGGCGAACTTCACCTCGCCCCAATTTTAAGCCTTCAGACAAACAACACAAATATTTAAATTTTCAATGTGATTTATTTGATGGAATCAGTAGAGAGCGATTTGATGAACAATGTCTTTCGTTTTTTTTCCGGCGCAAAAACAAATAACGAAGACGGTTTCCCAACGCGCGAATAATTTCACGCAAAATTTCATACAAAAACTCGATTTTCGATTTTTCCAATTTTGCGGAGAGATTTTCCAAAATTTTCTTCCGTAAAGACCTTCTCCTCGAAAATAAGAATAACTGACAAAAACTTTTACAAAAATCGGCCTAGTCGTACTCATTTTATGAATTACTATACATTTTTTACACCATTTTTCTATATATAAATTTTATACATTGTAAGAATTTTATTTTCTTATTTTGAAAACAAATATTTTAATTTAGGTCTCTAGAAAAACGCATGTGTTCGCTTCTCATTAAAATTATGATTCACTATAAGGAGCAAAAACACCTAATGTTCATGCATGGAATCCTCGTAGTGAGAGAAACACTCAATTGTACGGATGAATGTTTTATTGCGTTTTCAATAGAGGCACATATTTTTTTAAAGGCTTATTTAATACAAGATAAGATCTTTCAAATTAGAGCAAAATCTTATGAATCTATTGGAGCTTGAGGAAAAACAATATCTCAAGTAAAAATGTTTATGAAATACAGAATATAATGAAAACCTTAAATTAAAATAGTTACAAAAGATTTTCTATATTTAAAATCTTAAAGATCGCTTTTTGTTAAATTCGATTAAGCGCGTATTCTTTCCCCCACTTACCCCTTCTGTTCCTTATTTTTTAAATAATCATACCCTCTTGAAACTTTTAAATAAACTGTTGTTATAATTTTCGGTAAAAACCATCGTCACTGGCTGTGTATTTTGTACGATCGGCCAGCGCTTTCGATATGATAACATCATTTTCAAGCCACGTGTTTATTAAAACTGAGAAGATAGTGTTAAAAATAGATAGTGTTAAGAATAAAAGGTGGTGGTTTTAGGTAATTTTTGTCCGTTTAAATGGTATTATGCAGGTAGATTCCCTGATATCTGTAGTGTTTATTGGGGTAAATAGTTTAATATTTCGGTCTTTTATTATTGGATTATTATTAGTAAGTGTGACCGTCTCCAATCCAATTAATTTAATACCTTTTAAATAAACCTTGCGTTATGGATATTATACGTGAGGACTTGTCTATTTTTTAAATTCCATTAAAGTTCCATTTAGTTTTTTTAATCGGTTGGGACGCATAACAATTCCGGAAAAGAAGAAAGCTTTTCTCCCCTGCTTACTCCGCTATTTGAAAATATAAATACCCTTTTTTTACCAGATATCAAATTTCATGCAAATCGATGTATTCGTTTAGCCATGATTGACGCACCAACAAAAAAAAAAAAAAAAAAAAAAACAAATAAATTCAATTCAATTTATTAACAACAATAATATATTTACATTTTAGTTTACGATATTATATACATATTATGAATTCGAGAATTAATCTTTTTCAGCATAAAACTTTTTGCAAATTAGAATATATAACACATACTTATATACAGGATGCGGGAAAAAAATTTTCTAAAACCTATTTGAGCTTATTTTTATTTTTAAATTAAACTTAAGTGCTGTTTCTATATTACAGGCGATCAACTCGTCTGAAAAATTTATATGGAAATAACTAAAAAACTGAGTACTTTTCATATAAATTTTTTAGACGAGTTGCTCGCCTGTAATACAGAAACGGTACATTAATCTAGTTAAATTTAATAAGAATGAAGCAAGTTCAATAATGTGAATAAATTCCGACGGCAGCGGCGTTTAAAATTATCTAGGAGTCTACTTATTTTAGATTCCACTAATTCTGTAACTGCTTGCGCGTGAAGACGTATAGTTGAAAAAACCATGGTAGGTTAAAAATAAAATTTGAAGCAAGATTTGAAGTTTCTTGATGTGATACGAGTATTAAGCGATTTTAGCCCATACTGGCGCAGCATAAAACAGTGCCGCATGGAAAATGAAAGAAAAATTAAAAATAGTTGCTTAGTGGTTACTGTGTTTTTGTATTAAAATTTTTGGAGTTTTTTATGGCTTTTTTCCTTATTGATCTCATTTAATCAGCTTGGATTTTAGTATAAGACTCTGAAGTTTTCCTTACAAAATTTGGGTAGAAGCCACTGATGAGCTATACATGAGCAGTAGCGTAATGGCCATATTGATATGCTTTCCCCGCAGTAATACATTTCATTATTTAGTTTTTAGATAATAAATATTTCATGAAAATATCATGAAATACTTATATTTTAAGAAATCAAGCACAATTAAAGTAAATTCATATCAATTATTAGTAATTATTATTATCTATAATTATATATATTATTATATATAATTATATATTGTATATAATTATATATAATTATTATTATTAATTATTATTATTTCTTTTATTTTTAATGTTCTTATTGTATTCAAGCGACTCTATGATCATGATCAGTTCATATTATTATTATAGTTAATAGTGTAGGCCCTATTTTTAGGTGTTTCAAAATGCAATGTTTTCAGCAGCAATGAAAATTTAATTTAGACTTAGCCGGAATAAAATAAATATAAATGGTTATTGGTAACATTTCATGAGAATATTATGAAACATTAATATTTGAAAATTTCATGCATAATTTAAGTAAATTAGTATAAAAAAGATTCCAAATAATACATTTTTATAAAGTTTTTTTTATTAAAAGACTATAGTAATTTTCACTTAAGTAGTTTTTTTTTCTATGCGAATGATTATACTTTTTGTAGTGCACTATCAAATTGTTCTAAAGAAGCTTTTCATTTCAGTTTTCTTTTCTACTGGAAGATAGCCAAATTCTCTACAACTTTTTATATTTTGGAACAATAAAATCAACGTGATCACAAAATGTCGCTGCATTTCGTTTAGACGCTAACAAATCGTTTATAAAAGTAGCACACTTTTTCTTATGTTTTGTTATTAAAAAAAAATGTGCACATACATAAAAATAAAATACATTACCATGACGTAAAATGGGAATGTTATACGGGCCAGAGATTCTTAAGCAATTCTCAGTGCTGTCTTTTTAGGTTTTTATCCCGCCTTTTTAAACGGTTCTAATTAAAAATCAAATTTCGAACATACAGCCAGTGTTTGAATTCCTACTTTACCTACCTTTTTTTTAAATACAGCTACGGCTACAGCTCCAACTTTTTCAAGTAGAAGTAGCGGTAGACGCTGCATTATTCCGAAGCATTAAAATTTTTGAGCTACAGCTACTTTTTAAAAAAATAAAGCGACAAGTAGAAGTAGCGGTAGAGGCTGTTTTTTCCGAAGCATTAAAGTTTTTGAGCTACAGCTACTTAAAAAAAACTAAAGCTGTAAGTAGAAGTAGCCTCTTTGCTACTTCAGTTAAAGTATTGGTAGGAGTACAAAAAGCAAAAATATTCTACTTAATTTTTTGCTGCAATTTGAAAAGTAGCCAAAAACGAAAACATTATTTCTGGCTACTTTGTGTTGATAATAAACATACTTTTTAACTACTTTATATGAATACTTTATGCTTGAAGCTACGCAATACAAATATTTGCTTCTGGCTACTTACCGACAATAAGAAGAACGAAGAAAGAACGTGTGTTATTTTGTTTGGTTTTTTCTTTTGGAATTTGTTTCACACTCTCGACACCAGGAGAATGTAATGCTGTATTTTCTGAATCGCTACATCCTTCACCAGCATTCTTCGCATCTATCTGCCGTAGGTTGTGTACATTGTAAGCATCAACTATTTAACGAATTAATTTAATCAATATTAATTTGGTTCAGGGTTTCCAGATTTTTTCGAGTCGTATCCCCAATCACTAACAATTTAAACGATCCCGAAAAATTCCCACTGCAAATAATACTATTTAGTATTAAATATTAGGTATTAACATTACTGTAAAAATTTCACCGCATTTCAATAACTATTTATATATTAATATCCTTCGTGTCAACAAAATGGTATTATTTTGAGTTAATACAAAAGTTAAAATAGAAATGCATCGTTTATTTTCATAGAAATGTATTATTTTGAATTAAGCCTTTTTTCAAAATTAAAGTAATCAAATTGTTTTATTTAAATTTGTTTTGAGTTGATACTGTTTGTTGATAAAATGTGTTTTATTTATTATCGACACATTTCTTAAAAATGGTTTTTACTAAAAAAAAATTTTTTGCAATACTTGCACAGATTTAATCCTGCACCGTCATCCTTCATCAAAATGACGACGCGCGATTTTATTTTTGAATTAAACCCGGTTTTGTCTTTTTGTTTTGATCTAATTTTTTGTATATCGATAGTTGCTTGCAATCTGTTTTTGTTTAATATTAATTAAAAAAGATCTAAATATAAATAAAAAAGCTATTTTGGTACCTACTTTTGCTCATGACATGTATTATATTCACTAAAAGTTCGTCGTAGTCGAAAGGACGAAGAATGACGTTACCGTACAAAAAATAAGGATGAAGTTCTAGGGTTAAAAGAAAACCAATGTAAATATATTTTCACCTCTACTGAAAATTTTGAGTTAATACCTTCTTGTTGCTATAAATTAGTTAAGTTGAAAACAGAATCGAAAAGTTCTGAATCAAAATGCTTTATTTCGTTGCCTAAAGCAATTTTTTGGCACATATTTTTGAAGTTAAATTTTTTAAGCAATTCTGAAAATGTAACTATAGTGTCACAACAAACTGTATAATTTTTAAAATGTGTATTAATTTTATTAAGAACACGAACAGCTCGTTAGCATTTTAATAATTATTTTGGTTTTCAGTAAGTTCATTGCTGAAAATAGCGAACTCATTTTTTTATATTTACAGAAAGACTTACATGTCATAATTTTTAACAATGTTTCTGTTTTACTATACACAAAACTTGTACGTATCAAAAAAGGAAAATTTAATAATAGTCAAATTACCATAACCAAAAACTAAATTTTTAGGAAATTCCCCAAAAAAAACCTCTTTAAACTGGAATTTTTATCCCCATTTTAAAAATTAAATCCCCGAATAGGGGCTAAATCCCCTAATCTGACAACACTGATTTTGTTAGACGAAGTTCATACAAAACCCTAAGCATTTTTTCGTTGTTCTCTCTGTAACTCGACTTGTACATTTGTTTTTGCTTTGTACTAAGCATTTTTTTATTTTTAATCATTCATACGTGTTTCCTTACACAGTATTATAGATGCTGTTCCAGTATCATATTGATTTATATGTGTTAAGCATGAATGTGCATGCGCTGCACCTTGCGTTTTTAATTTCTTTTTAAAATTAGTAGTTGAAATCTTAATATTATAAAATAATTAAAATTTATTTTAAATAAGTTCATTTCTTTATTTTAATTACTAAAAATTTTTAAGAATAAAAAATTATTTAATATTTTCCAAAAAAAGAAGAAAAATTCGACACCAGCAGAAATGTTCAGTTCATTGTAGAATAAATCCAATAAGTTAATACAATAAATGGAAAAAAAAGAAACACATATGTTTAAGCTGAATATGTGTTGCTTTCGGCAGCAAAGCAATCAGCAAAGCATTTATGTTGAAAACGTTCGCTCTTGCTTGAGCAATCAAATTTTCTTTATTTTCATATTTTCATGAAATATTTATTCATTATTATTATATTATTTAATGTAGTTATCCTTTAATGAATTTAGCTTTGATGTAAGACTTAAGTTTTCTATACAAAATTTGGGTAGAGTATATCGATGAACTATATGAGCAGTGGCAATATGGCTATATGGATATGCCTTCATAAGAATGTCATGAAGTATTTATATTTGAAGGAACTTAGCGCAATTTAAGAAGATTAACACAAAAAAGATTCCAAGTAATAAATTTTTCCATTACGCTTTTAAATTAGTAAACCAATTAACATAGTCCCTAGTGTGCTCTTACTTAGCAAAAAATTAGACATTACCTTAAAAGGTACTTGCCTTATAATGTCTTACTTTTGTGATTGCCATTTTTTGTTACTCGCTTACAAAAGATATTACATTAGTTCGCAAAAGAAGGAAGTAGTAATTGAACTTTTTCTTTAAGTTAAAAGAGAATATCTTAAAATATTTACTAATGGCCGTCATAATTTCCAGCAATAATCAATGTAATCAATTCTCAGGAATTGATTATAAAAGTCTCGTGCCTTGCTAAATCATTTGGTTGGCAATTTAGTTTCGAAGTCCCTCCAACAAAAATGCTTATTTCCACACTCGATTACCTTTACTAAAATTTTTTGCTAAGTAATAGATCTTTGCGAAAGCAATAAGGGGAATTGTTATATTTCATAATATTACCATCTATATAATAATATACATGGCTTATAAATGAAATGTTTAAGAAAATGTGAAAAATCAAACAAATACATAAGTTTCGTTTATTCCCTTGCAAGAAATCTCCCCATTTCTGGTCTTATAACGAGAGAAAAAACAAATTACGCCTACTCATGTATTCATTTAAAATGCGTCAAAAACTTTTTAGAACTCTGCTGAAATAAACATTTTTATGTTTAATTTGTTCTTAATTAGTTATTGATATAAAATGTTTGTTTTGCAATTTAATTTATTTTTATTTTTCTCGCGTTGACTTTGGTTATTTGAAAAAAACCTACCTAATTAGATAGACTAATTGGTAACGTCATTAGTATTGATTGAAAAATAATTCTAATGTTTTTTCTAGCCTTACCTTTTGGTGTAAAGGTTCCATTATAAGTTTAAAAACTAAATTATTATCATTGACTAATGATTTAATGGTATCAAAGCCTTACCATTAGTAGAAGTCATTTTTTGTGTTTGTAGACGAAACAAACAATCGAAACAAATGGTCTTCTTATTGTAAAAATTTGGTGAAATATATATGTTTTAAAATTTTTAGGACAAATTACACAACATGAGAATATATATATTTTCCTGTCAGTAACAAGAATTGCTAGCTTGGGTTTCAGGTGACTACTTAATAATTTTATTAAAAAAAAAACTAAATAATCGAGCTACAAGAAGGTTAAGATTTCCCTATTTTATGCATAGTTTTTTTAAGATCCTGTTATCATAAATTTGTGTTCCATAAAAACCATTATCTTTTTTCTGGTGAAGTCTTCGAACAGTTTTATGACGTGGATGATAAATATGATGCAGGAGATTTGCAGTCACCGCTCTTGTAGGCCATGGACTGCCTGAAAACATGTTTTTGGAACGCAACGGGCATACGCTAATATAAAATCGAACTCGAGTGTTTTGTTATTAGCAAGAAAAATGATATAATGTTGATCTCCGATACGCAGATGATGTCGAGAAGCACTTTTAAAAAAAGTTACATACTTTTTACGTCACAAAGGATCCCAGAGATAAATCATTTGGTGGCTCTGCAGTACTGATCAAATCACGAATCAAACATTATTATTATGTGGTCATTTTGAAGACTATATCCAGGCAACAAATATCTGCGTAGAAAATTTATTGTCAAAACTCGTGATTTCGCCCATGTATTGACGTGACGTATTCAATAACAGAAGTCAATACAATGTTAAACGATTGAGATATGTTCACTTTATGTACTACTTTAATAAGGATTCTCTATTTTCGTTTTTACTTTCTTATATCCAAAACTTTTAGTTGCTAACAGCGAGTGATTTTTAAACCCCTCAACTTATGCAGTATGAAAGGAAAGCACAATAAGTAGAACACTTTCTAATTCATCTTCCTTATTTTAAGTTGTTGACCCAACTATTGGTCAAAACTTTGTTGTTACGTTAGCAAAAATCCACAATAGAACTTTCACAAATGTATCTTTATTTTTATTTGTTAGCTTTCGTTTAAATAAAACACGTCTGGCTTAGTTTACAATCAAACTTGTTCTGTTTCTTCTTTATTAACAAACAGCTTCAAATTTCTTAAATCTATATATACATGTATAGTAGGCACAAAAGGTAATTTTTATTACTACGTTAATGTTAATATAAAGTTTCAAAAAGGGACAACTATATCTACTTCGAATATTCGCGAATACATAATAAGATATCGTCATTTTAGATAAATCCAATGGAAAAGCAAATGTATAATATAGAAGTGAAATAAACATCAATACAATGAAGAAAATATATAGGAAAACTAAGTATGTCTAAGAGTAACAAAATGTGATCATACACCAAAATGCGATCGCAAACAAAAGACTAATACCAACACACTAATTGTGCAAACAACGTGGCTGCCACAGCTCGGCCATCCTGCCTATGAGATCACCTGATCTCATATCTCCCTATAGAGTCGTGAGCTTCTTCCAACCCAGGGGCGCATTATTGAGACCGCCAAGACGCCCTTATAAGGCATACTCAAGTGATGGAAACCCTCTACGTCCTCCAGCACATAGCGATCGTTTCTTAGAACCTTTGATAACTTGTATAGACCTTTGAACTTCGGTATCAGTTTACGCGACACCCCAGCTGTTGAGTCAAAGTTTCTTCTCATTACATAGTCGCCATCCTGATACAACCTTGACGGTTTTCTTTTGCTGTTAACGTACTTTTCAATATATTCCTGTGACTTCTTTTGCCTTTCGGCCGCCCTGGGCCTGATAAAGCTAAAATCCTCCCGTTCTCTACTATTTATTTCGCCAAGTGTACAATTTTTCCTTTTGTCCTACTCCAAACAACATTACACTCGGGTGTTGCTTAAAGATCTATGCACTGTATTATTAAGAGTAAGCTCAACCTGCTCGAGTAACGTATTCCAAAATATACCCTTCTCTGGATTTACCAATTTCGGCAACATAGATTTAATTGATCTGTTAACCCTTTCGACCTGTGCGTTTGCCCGAGGCGAACCTATAGCAACCAGTATGTGTTTAATGTTATTCTCCGTCAAAAAGTCCACAAGTCGCAACACGTATCTCAAAGCGAAGACAGCTAAATTAGCTGGTGATAGTACACTCGGTAAAGGAGAAGATATGGAAAATATTCAATTGATAACTACCTAGATCAATTGAGAATTGAACTGATTTTACTATTTAGCGGCCAAATAACCGAAATAATACATTTTAATAATTAAATTAAATCGATTTTTTGTTATGAAACTAGTTTCTATTACTATTTTTTAATTCTTAGTTACTAATATTAAGAGTACTCAGAATTGTAAGTCAAAGAATAACACACAGTTTGCTTTCGATTACTTCATATTGTACAATGTACATGTTACAGTGCTATCGACAGAAAGAAAGTAAGCTAAATTTCGGTATAGAATTGAGTGTGACACACTGTTTCATTTTACTAAGTAATTTACACAGAAGTGCCTTTGCTTACCTTGCGATGTACCAAGCGTGTGCTGCTGTGTTGTTGAAAATAAAAAATAAATCAGAGTAGGTAAATGAATTTCTTTTTTTTTTTTCTTCCTGGAGACGGCGACAAAAGCCTTCGCTTATCATCATCGCGAGGAGAAAAAAAATATTGTTGTTGTTTACTTCACTTTGTGTTTGCCGAAGCAAATATAAAAGCTTCTCTTCGTTTAGCGGAACGTAGAGAAATGATATAGAAGGAAACAAACTGAGGGAGAAAAGAAAAAAGAAATCGAAAAAACGAATAGAAAATGTTGTAAATATAAGGAACCATTTGCAGGTTCTACATTAGCAAACTCTTAACAAATTTGCTACTAATTGCTATTAAGTTCAGTTAAATTAGGTTGGATTAACGTTTCATTTGTACTGCCAGTGAAATTTAAATTTAGATACTGTCAGAGAAAAGGCATATTTTTAACGGTAACTACCCCGACACAACATTTTAAAAACTCATTTTTGTCTATATCTTTTTTTACAGAAAGCTTTTTTTTCCAATTGTTCGGTACTGTCTAAGTGTTCACATCTTTTTCCAATGTTTATATCTAGTTTGTGCACCGCTTTATAGTGTCGTATTATATTGTGTTTATTAATTGCACTTAATTTTTTTCCACAAAAACTAGCTAAAATAACAATTATCTGTATAGACATTTATTAAAACAAATTTCAATGAATAAAGTTTTTTCCTTCTTTAATTTTCCTCTATTTTTCTCCTTCGATTCAGAAAGAAGAAACAATTTTGTTCGCATCTTCTTTCCATTTCGTTTTCTTCTTTTTAAGCAAAACGAATGGCTTTTTATTTAAAGAGATACAAGCACAACTATCAACGAAAGAAAACACAGGGGGGTTATTATGTATTTCTATTCGAAACGGAAAATCATCGAATTCGTAAAAATGCTATTACGTAGTACGATTTTCGGAAATTTATTTCCAAACGTTCGTAAATTGAGGTAATTTTTTAATCCCATTCGGAAACCAAAAAAATCCCTTTCCAAATTGCCATTATGTAGTACGAAAGAAAATATCAAATATAGTATTATCGTATGTAGATTTTTCGAATGCTCTTTTGATTGCGGAAATTTTATAGTTTTTTTTACATACATAAAAGAAATTAAGAATACACATTTGAAACTGTAGTTAATAAAAAAAACTTTTATTAAATGCTTTGATTTTAAAATTATTTATTATTTAAAAGGAGTTTACATACGTAGCTAAGGCAAAATTAAATAATGGTGGAATTAATAACATTGCATACAAATTCAAAAAAAGACACCTAAATGTTTCTAATGCCAAAAGCAAATGCAGGGCGAGTGCTGCAGATTATAAGCAACACATAAAGTTAAAGTCTCGTCGTAAATTGTTTCCTTTTACCACTAGAGCAAAAAGTTGCGGAACTGCTTGCAATTAATAATTATGTTGAAGGAATCAGTAAATCAATAAATATTCCTACTACAATAAGTATTAGAGATGATGAAGCAACTGAAGAAATTCAATACCTTGCAATAACTTAGGAGTAAACAATAGTGCGACAAACCTAAATACACCAATTACTCCACATCGATATACCCGTGGTAGTGTATCCAATTATCAGACATTATTAGAAAAACAAGTACGCAATCAAATTAAATATTAAGAAAATTCGATACAACTTAAAAACTTAAACTTATTAAAAAAAAACATATTAACAGAATTAGCCGCATTAAATATAAATATCTCAACAACAAAACAATACTTAAAGCGGAGCAGTGGTACCATGGAGCGCATATACATATTCAAAAAAGAGAAGTTTAAATTTTTCAAGAAAAACGAAATGGAAAAATTGCACGGGAGGAACGTTTGTTTGATCTGGAAAAGGAGAAATTAGAATTAAAGAGAGAAATTTTTGACTTAGAACAAGAAAATTTAATTGAGTTTACAATACTATTATGAATTATTTTGTGTTATGTTTGTTATGAATTATATTTCTTTTTTTGTTTTGAATATGTATACAATGTACATACACATGTACATACAAATATAAATGTTGCGTAGCTCAAATGAATGAAAGTTTTTATTCACGTTCCAAATAAATATTTATATAAGATTTATTTATAAATTTGACTTTTGTATCAAGCAATGCAAAGTCCTGCCAAGTTTTGACACATAAAAAAGTGCAATTATTTAAAATTTCCCTTAAAATTGCAAACACAACTCTGTAGGCCTAATACGAATAATACGAATTTTCTTTCGATTCGGAAATTCTTTTCGAAACTCTTTTCGATTCGAATAGAAATACATAATAACCCCCCAGCAGTCGTTCGCCTTTTATAGAAACAAAACAAAAACAACAAATCTCTTCTTTTCGCTAAACGAAGAGGGAAAGATAAAAAAAAATAAGAATTCTTTGCGCGGAAATACCTACCCTGAAATAAATAATAAAAATTAATTCTCATTAACAGCAACAGCAAGCGTTACATGCGACGATTGACGGTGCAGGAGAGGAAACATTCAAAAAGGATTTCGGAGTGTCATACTATGTTTCGAGCTGTGAAGCGTCTTTTAGAAGAAAAAAAATTTTTATATTTAATAAATTGTGCTATGCTGCTGATGGCTACAGGTATTCTGAATACGTCAAAGATATCTATAAAGACGATTAAAAACAGAATTTACAAAAGAAAATATGACGAATTTTAAAAGAATGAGAAAAAAGAAAAGCAGAGTGAGAGTACACAAGCCACTGAAACCGCCGAATTTATTATGTTTTATTATAAAATTATTTTGTATGTTTGTACAAAAAAGTTATTACGAGGGCTGCTATATATATTTCTGCCCTGGCAACACTGAGTGCTGCCAAGTGCAATCTGACATTTCCATTGGAAAGTTTGTCATTTTTAAGCATAATCGTACTCAAAACATTTTGACGTATGACCATTATTTGTGTTGTTTACAGTGAAAAAATTAATATTGAAAAAAATGGAATTAACTCGTGAACATTTCTGTGCCATCATTTTTCACAAATTTCAACGTGGATTATCACGATAAGAGTGCATTGATGAACTTAAATCTTTGTATGGCGATGAAGCACCATCCTATAGCACTGTGAAGAATTGGTATAATGAATTTAATCGTGGCCGAAGCTCGCTCAAAGACGAATTCCGTGAAGGTCGTCCAAAAATGGCTGTTGTGCCAGAGAACATTGATGCCGTGCGTGAACTCATAATGCAAGATCGACATGCGACATACCGAGAGATAGAGCCATCCTTGGACATTTCTTCCACCAGCATGCATTCGATACTGCATGAACACCTGGCCGTAAAAAAGGATTGTTCTCGTTGGATCCCGCAAAATTTTAAAGTCGCTCAAAAAAAGGCTCGTGTCGATTGGTGCAAAGAAATGTTGCAAAAATACGATTGCGGTGCTTCAAAAGACGTTTATAAGATCGTCACAGGTGACGAATCATGGATCTATGCGTATGAGCCCGAAACGAAACAACAATCGACCGTGTGGGTCTTCAAAGACGAGCAAAATCCAACAAAAGTTGTTCGTGGAAGAAGCACTTCGAAGCAAATGGTCGTCTGTTTCTTCAGCAAAACTGGCCATGTGGCGACTGTTCCGCTTAAGCAACGTAGGACGGTCACTTCTGAGTGGTACACTACAATTTGTTTGCCTGAAGTCATCGGAGAAATTCGAAAAACCAACAAGAGAAGACGAATCATTGTTCACCATGACAATGCGAGCTCTCACACATCGGCTCAAACCAGAGGGTTTTAGACCGGCCAAAACGTCGAATTAATGGGTTATCCGCCGTACAGCCCTGACTTTGCACCTAATGACTTCTTCTTGGTTCCGCACATCAAGAAAAAATGCGTGGTCAACGATTTTCGTCGCCAGAAGAAGCTGTTGAAGTGTTCAAAAACCATGTTTTAGAGGTGTCTCAATCGGAGTGGAAAAAGTGCTTCGACAACTGGTTTGAGCGCATGCAAAAGTGTATAAACCATGCTGGAGAATACTTTGAAAAACAATAAAATCATTTTTGATTATAAATATTCGCACTTTCACTATTAGGCCAGAAATTTATAGAGCAGCCCTCGTATGTTAATGTTATTATTTAAATGTTATGATAAACAAATAAAAAATAATAAAACAAAAACATTTTCGTAACATTTTTGCTAGGGTGTATTTGCTCTACTATTTGTTAATTACAGCACTAAGTATATGAGAAAATATTTAATTTTTACTACAAAACGATTATAGCAAATATACAGAATGATACAATGGATGGATACTATCTCGTACACTTTGTGGGTTGGTGGTAATCATGAAAAAGCGGCCATGTTCTATATAAAAGTAAACTAAAAACGTTCCGAGTACTCTTTGCACACAAAGTGTGCCACATGTATTTCAGTACGTGTAACACACGTTCGTTACTGGGTTGATTAACTCAGCGCTTCAAAAAACCTACAATCACATTTCAGGTAATCTAAAGTTGCCTTAATGTTTAGAAAATATACTTATATGATAAGAAATCTCGACAATGAAAATTTACCATCTAACAATTAGGAAATATAGAAGAAAATTTAGCTTTTATTTACATTTACTTTTCGCCCCTGAAATGAATTTTTGTGATCACTTTTGCAATATTATTCTTTAATTTTGAAATTTTCTTGTATAGGGTCCACCAAATACCTTTTTTTAAATGTTATGAAAAAAACTATTGCATATTTTCTTAAATTTCTTTTTTATTTTAAAGTACAATCCTTTCGGTTAATAATGGAAAATAATTTCATTCAAATAGCTGCCTCGGCTAGCCACGCAGTAGCCTACACGATCGGTCAAATTTTTAAGCACATCGATTGTGTACAGCTGTATTGGATGGTCAGTTGGCTTCAACTCCTCAACCAATTGGGCTTTACATGGCGTCATACCAAGCGCTTAATGCAAAATTCGTCACAATGATGTCTCCGAAATGTTCAATTGTTAAGATGGCGGACCCTATATAAAAATAAAACTGCAGTGCATTTTCGTTTTTAAATTAAATTACAGGTTATAGAGATGGAACTTTATTAGCTTGGTTGAAATAAATCTTAGTCATAGTTTTTTAATACTTTTTAATACAATTATTTAAGAACACTTAAATACAAATCTTAAATTTTTTAACAACATTATTTTAATTTGTATTTTATTAATTTCTTAACCACGTTAAGCAGATATGTATCTTCTATCTACACAATACTACTCCCATTGTAATAAACTACCACAGTGTCACGCTGAAGAAGTGCATATTTTCTTTCTGTAACAACCGAGTTTTTGCAAGTATCTTCTGAAAATCATTCACAATATGGCCGTTAATCACTTTAATATTGCTCAGAACTATATTATTTATTAAGTTTTTTATTTAAGGACAATGTATTTAAAGAGAATATAAATGTTTTAATATAAATTACAGGTCCTTGAACATCGCATTAAACACATTCCGAATTTACCACCACAACCGGAAAAATTTTATCAGCAGACAGGCAATGAATTAAAGCCAATTCCAGTTGGGGAAGAAAATGGCATTGTAGTTTTCAACTACAATCCTATAAGTGCCGTTAACTATGTGAGTATAAGCGACAACAAGAGCATCAAATGAATGTTTAAAATTTAAATGGTACCAAATGCTTTTTTTTTTGCAATTACTGTTGTTGGGTTTTCGTAATGATAAGAAGAATGCAAGAAAATTTGGTTTAAAGAATTAAAATAGAATAATATTTTTATTTACATAATCTTCTTTGAATGCCTATTTTTTCTTGCAATTTACCTTTGCTTATAACATATAACAAATTGGTCACAAAAGCACCAAAACCCACACACAAAGCGTTGCCAGAATAAGGAAATTATTAGATTGTCATTGGCTTTTATTTCTTATTAAGTAAATAAAATTTCGTTATATAAAGATATCTTTTGCTTTTCTAAAATGCGGTTGAACGTTCCCTAACCAGTTGAATAATCAATGCAATGGCCATAGGAACGATATTATTAATTTAAAAGAAATTAATTAGTCAGGATCGAATGCAATTTTTATTTGTATTTTTTTAGTTCATTACACCACAGAAAGTACTGTTACTATATTGTTAGATTGTTATTATATTCTAAATGAAATCAATAGAAAAAAAACGAGCAAGTGTTTTCAAATCGGCAGTCATTAAGTAAACCGTTTTAAATCACGTGATTTCAATATATTTTGTACACAGAAACCCTTTTCCGTGATTTGAAATCACAATAAGTGATTTGTAGAACAGATCTGATAAATTAATCCAAAATGTTTTGTTTTGAATTTTTAAAACAGCACTTCAGACACAAAGTCTTAAATGATCTTTATTTGTTAGAAGCTAAGCTTGAACAAACAAATTAATAACACTTATTAATGTTGAAATCAATTATATTGATTCCTAGGTGCAACCTCAGCTATGTTCCATTTAACAGATTGAAACAAGCAGAGTTTTTACCATGTGTTGTTTATTTAAGCAATTTATTTTAGCGTGTGGCATAACTAATATAATAAACACAATAATGTGTTGAACATTTTTGTTTTTAACTGCTTCATTCTTAAATTCGATCGTCCTTGATCCACTTTAAATACAGCAAGGCATGTATTCTTGTAACAGATATTTCATTTCATCTTTTTCCACCTGGGAAATATATGTGGGCTAGAAAACTAATGTTGTTGTTACCTTTTTGTGATGCTCTTAGTGCCGCGGTAAGGTAATATTAACTCGTTCTTTATAATAGCAACCTCCTTTATGCTGTTAAAATGTAACTCTTGGAGCAATTCTACGGACAATAGGTTAAAGCTTCGCTCTTCTATGGCCGATACTGGCTCTATTTGGTTCACTTCTAAGTTTTGATCAATTATTTCAAGTTTTTTATGAATTGCTATTGTGTTGTAAAATTAAGTTCAGAATGTACTGCTTAACTTATAAATCATGGTATCTGTTAAAACAGTTTTATTAGTACTAAACTTCCATCAGCAGTTTCTTCAAGGGTAGGGATGAAACGATACGGGTAAATACAAGTACATATTCGATACTTTCCTCTCGATACCAAGTGCTTTTAGCATCGATACTTTACCACCGAATACCAAGTAGGTATCGATCAAAAATACTCGTTGAATATTGACTTGAAGTTTATGCTGAATGTTACGCCATAACAGTCTTATGAAATGTGCATAAATTAGTTATCTGTGGTAGTGCGGTTAAAAATTATTAGGCCAGAACTTGTACAGACTTTTTGGTACTACATTATCCAAATAGTGAGTCTAACTTGTGTTTTATAAGTGTCAAGAGGGTCTCTAAATATTTAAAAAACTTCTTCAACTGTAGAAATATTTAATTCGAAATACAAACTTACGGCATTATGAATTTGAAAAATGACAATAAACTTCGAAAATAGACATGTTTTCTGGAAGTCGATTAAGCATTTTCTGGAAGTCGATCAAGCATTTCCTGCAATGGCGGCAATGAATAAATTCGCCACTGCCATCATCTGGTACATGATTTCGCCATATTTTCCTAGTTACGGGGCTCTCAAATTTTCTAATTTTTTGAAATATCAATATGGGTATCATTTTAAAGCTTTTTAAAAGTTTTAAAGAAAATATTAAAATGTTTTTAAAATTCTTAATCCATTAAGAGCCGATGGTATTTTATGTAAAATTATATCTGTCACCTCAATATTCGCTTTTTAGATTGGAGTTACTTCACTAAACTAGATTTATGTAGATGGTGAAGGGTATATAAGATTCGGCATAGCCGAATATACCACCCTTACTTGTTTTTGATAAAATATTAATATTTTACTTCTAATATCAATTATAAAAATTTTAGAAAACTCTTCAGCACTTAACACACTTTCAGCTTCATAACCGATATACATATATGTATATTAACAATATAATTAAAGTGTTTATTTACTTATATATTCTTTTTTAGAAAATTTTGAAACTTATCTAATAAAATTTTTTTGGTGGAGGAAACAAGATACATATGATCTAAGAAGATGCACTTTGAAAATTTGTCTTCAATTTATTCATGGTTTTAAGAATAAACGACAAATTTTAAATAAATTTTATTTATAGTAGATAAACCTTCTTGAATGATACGTAATTTTTCTATATTGGAGGTTTTTTTTTCTTCGAACTGTGTAAAAACAAAGAAGTGTCTCAAAATTCACCTTTGCACTATGGTCCAGCGGACCACTTTTCTTGGCCAAAACTCATTTTTTTGACGATCTTTAAATGAATTCGTTTTACTAGAATCTTATAGCAGACAACAAAAAACATATTTTGTTTTAGTGAGCTGCAGTTTACCGTTATATTGCAAACCATCGAAGTTGGTTTTCTTAGAGTGTTTGTGAATAGAATTAAGTGGGTTCTTTTTAGTGTTTACTCCAAGTTGCGTCTACGAACGAAAAGCACGTGTCTATTAAACAAAAATATGGATAACGAAGGTGACAGTGAGTATTTTAATTATTATAAAAAATTATAACAGAAAAACGTGTTAAAAAAAAATTTTACTGATTAATTTTTGGTATTAATATTAAATATTTTTTGGGGCTTTTTGAAATTCATGAAACCTTTTAAAAAATTGTCAAGCATAAAAATAAAAACCAAAATTAGAGAAGACAATTTTGAACATTTACGTGCAAGTAGCACTTTTTTGCACTTTTTGAGAAAAAACATTTTCTTTTGAATTTTTTAATATTTGGCCGACAAAGGAGAAGAGCGGAGGTGAAAAGGACGCTCTGCTAAAATATGCGATAGAAAAATGTGGAGATGAGGACATCCAAGCAGATATATGGCATCAGTTGTCAAAAACATGTCAGACTTTTCGCATTCATTTGAATTAAATTCATTGAATTAAAATTCATTGCATTCAAATAGTTTTGGCCAAGAAAAGCGGTCCGTGGGACCACAGTGCATTGCTCCAATGATCTTCTTGCAAAAAACTCAAAACAAAACCATCTAAATTAAAAATCAAACAAAAAGTGCCATATAACCAAAAAGGGTCAAAAAAGAGTAAAATACAATAGTGGAAGATTTATTTCTTTTTAAAAAGGGGGCACTAAAAGGGCATTCGAAAAAATAGCAACAACGGCCACACTGCATGAGACCAGCGATATGAATTTTTATTTTTCTTTAATTTTCTTTCCATATTAAGTACGTATCGAGTAAAAATATCAATACTGTATCGAGCAAAAATATCGATACCCTAGTGGTATCGTTCTATTCCTATTCAAGGGTGATGTGTGCTTGTTGTGCATGACACTTTTTGAGTATTTTTATGGAATTATCATTGATACGTAGCGAATAATCAGATTGTGTTTCGTCGAGCTCTCGAGGTACTTTTAGGGATGCATTTCTTCTAGATTCTTGTAATTCTCTCAACCGCTTCGTTATTTCTTTTAGACTATTTTAAGAGATCGTGTTTTGCCACACTCCCAGAACTTCTCTCTTTTTACTTCGCCATCCACAGAATAACATTCGTTATACATAAAACATGTTGCATAATCGGCAGCAGCAAGTTTCAAATTTCTATAAAAAAAAGCAAATCTTTTAGCCGCCTACGACGATACCAAAAACATCTGGAATTTTTTGTTAATACGTATATCAATAGCTAACTCGAGATCTTATTCAAACCTAACTAGGAAGTAAAATTTAGCGAAACCCAAGTGTGTTGTAAATTCAATTAAATTTTTAGACTTTTTAAGTCGTATTTATCTAAAGTTTGTACAAAATCGCATTCGTGAGTTATTACTTTACATGACGGCATTAGATTTCGTACATATAAAAACAACAACAAATACGTAAGCACTTATGAGCGTATGCGGTATGTATACTATGTGCTAACTTCATACACACGCTTAATAAACGTTGTAGAGCATTCACATTAAAAGCCGTCAGTTATGCTGCGTTTACACGGCGTGTACAAGTCGTATGGAATGTCAGATTTGTAAATCAATACACACCGTGTAAACCTTATGAAATGTAACATATGTTATTTTCCTATGCGTAATAACATGTCTCAGTTTTTTTATTTAGAGCACGCTCTATTTTGATATCTAAAACTATATGAACACAGATGTTTTCAGTGATGCTAACTTCCACTTTTAACATTTCCGCTCAAAATATTTTTACGATAAAAGGTAAACTTGTTAACCACGACAGAAAAAAAACAGAAAGCCCTGAATCTTTTTTAATATGTTTTCAAAAACTAATTATTAATATTTTTGTGTTCTGTTTTCTAAAGATTCCACCCAACGGTGTGGCGAAATATCAAACAAATAAAAGATAATTATATTTTTATTTTAAAAACTGACTAAGTGCTTAAAATATTAGAAAAGATAATGATACAAGAGATATAGTAAAATTTAGTATTTAGAGATTATTACCGCTTATTGCATTTTTAAAACTAAATTCAGCACCAATTATTTTATAGTAAAAAATGAATAGAAATTTGACTTATTGCCCTAATTACTATCTAATAATTCATATTTTTTTCTTAGTGGAAATGTACTCCAAAAGTCAGGTCCACTTTTTTTTGGTACGACGAGTATTTGAAAATTTTATTAAATATTCGTCTGTACATACGTAAAAGAAAAAATAATAATGGTGACAGTTCCAATGTAGACATTTATGACAAACAGCACAAAAAAGATATTTTTGTGCAAATAATTAGTGTTAATGAGTTGGAAATAAATATATTTGGTTTTTTAAGAGTTTTTTTACAGTTTTTTTTCTAAAGATAAAGGCGTTTGAAAATTATTTTAAGTATTCTTATGTATATACATATGTACGTGAAAAACAAATAATAGTGGTTACACTTCCAATGTAGAAATTTCTAAAAAATAGCACAAAGAAGTTTTTTTTTTTTTTTTTTTTTTTGTGAAAATAATTAGTTTTTATGAGTTTGTAACAATATGGGTTTAAATTTTTCCAGCGTGCTAAAGATAAAGGCGTATGTGCCCCTTACAAGTAGCGAAAAGTTGAAAAATACGGCAAATACCAACTTGCTTACAACAATTTTTTATTCAATGTAAATTTTTAAAATGTTTGTCTTTTTTGCGACTGATAAATAGCACTTGCATTTATATTATTATTTTGCGTGTACAATAACCAAGACTTGTATGTTAGTTGTTTTATTAGGGCAACTAAAAACATTAAATGTAGAAATAAATAAGAAAAAATGTGCGGAGTACTTTAGTTTTAAGTTTGTAAACTACGCCAAGTACTTGAATTGAACGTGTAGTTTTCAGCTTGTGACGTGTTCTTATAACGAAAACAGACTAAGTGAGTGAGTGCAGTTCTATATTATGTCAAATTTAATTTACAGAAATTTTGATTTAAATAATAATAAGTAAAGGCAGTATTGTGCTTGTCGTTGTTCTTGCAAAATTGTTATTGCTTAAAAAATAAAAAGTTGTTATCACTGTTTAAAGCATTTTAGTTTTCTGTTCAACAATAAGAGGTTAATTCGTATGTGCGTAACATATGCAAGTTTGAACATGATAATTATAAACCGTATGTTAAACACAGATTTTGACATACACAACAATTTTGACATTCCATATGACTAGTACACGCCGTGTAAACACAGAATTAGTAATCAAAGCTTCTTTTTCATCGAACTCACATTGTAGACAGACGTAATCGGTAAGAGTCGCATTTGATTTTCTATTTTTATACCATTGGAGTAGCGAAGAGAGAAAAAGCGAAAAAACTACCGTTTACGTTTGTACCGATTAAAATTAAATTTTAAACATTAATTAGACGTTTATATAAAGTTTATTTTGGAAAAAAAAAAGGAAAAGAACAGGGGAACGGAGTGAAGAAGTGATGGAGAGGACAAATGGAAAATTTTAAAAATCTTAATCGATTTTAACGAAATCAGATTTTAAAGATATTTGAAATGTGGATACCTCCTGATCTAAAAGGCTATAATATATTATACAGCGCCTAGAAAAACCCTAAAATTAGATGAGGCAACGCTGGGTACAATAATCTAGTCTATTATAATCTTACATTACCACAAAGTTCATTCTACAAACCAGCAAGATTTTTTGACAAACGCTTTCAGCAAATTATCAGTTAAATCTGCTCAATTTTTCCCGAAACTGAGAATTCATTGCTTTTTCAGATATTATTAAAATAAGCAATAAATTGAGATCAAAGAAAATGCGAAAATTGTAAAAACGTCGTTAATTTTCAGACATATCTCAGAACTTAGTTCTGATCGAAAGTGGTTTTAATTCCACAAATTGATTCTTCAGAAAACAAGAAATGAAAAGCTTCTTCAGAATGAAACCACTTTTAAATTTCCAAGTGAAAATTAATTTCTTTGGAATTTTGTTATTTGCTGTTTCTAAATTTTCTTATATTTGTGTCCTTACTTAGATTAGCCTTGTTGTTTAATTTGATGTGCTCAATATTGCCACGTATAAATCTATCGAAATCTTAAACTGAAGCTGCACAATTTAACCAAATGAATTATTTTAATACAAGAAAAAAATTGTTCTTAAATTCTTATGTTAGTTTTTAAAGAAAGCAGAAAAAAACATCAACTTTCGAACTGGCATTTTATGTTGGAAAATCAAATTACAAATTTTTAATTTTTTCCCTGACCAGGATTCGAACCATCGATTTTATAAATTAATGAAATTTTACTTTATTTTCGGCTTTTTGGTTCTTTTTAATTAATTTTCTAAACATTTTTAGAAAGAAAAATTTTTTACAAATGTATGCGGACGTTTTCCAAAGAAAACAAGAAAAATTAGACGCTAGCAGAATGAAATGCAGCATTTTCTGGACCGCCACATCCTTCATCAGCATTCTTTGCATCTATCTACCTTATGTTATGTACATCGTAAACATCATCTATCTAACCAACTAAGCTTAATGTTAATTTGGTGAGACGAAATTCACACACAACTTAAAGCTTTTTTCTTTGTCGTTCTCTTTGTAACTCGTCTTGAACATTTGTTGTTGCTTTTTGTGCTAGCAATTTGATATTTGTATGAATGTAGAATATGTATATATGGGCTGGTTTTTATGTTTTTTAATAGTGCCATAAGTCCACTTTTTCAAAAAACTAAGTTATAGGTATTTCTAATGAGCTATAGACTTCTTCTCTCCATATCTTTTGAAAGTGGAATAAGTCAATTCCTAATAGGATTTATTCAAACAACTGTTATTATTTTCTTCCAAACGACAGATAGTTTACAGCATTAAAGAAAAAAAAAACAATTTATACACTGCCCAAGAATATTATAATACAATTAACGCTTGCCGAAAAAACAGCTTAATTTTTCATTTTGTAGGAAATGAAAAGAGAAGACTTTGTCACAACTAAATTTCTACAAGAGGCAATGTTGAACAGAAACAAATACGAGTGCTACATTCGGCTATGCCGAATCTTATATACCCTGCACCATCTATGTATATCTAGTTTAGTCAGAACTAAAATCAAAAAAGCAAATATTGGGGTGATGGAGAAATGAAAAATCAAATAATTTTGGATTTGCATATACTGTCAGCGTCAAAAAAAAGTAAACAGTCATTTCAGTTGTATTTAACATTAAATTATATTAAAGCTATTAATAAAAACTAAAATATTTATTTACAGTTTAGAAGGCTAATATAATAAGAGTTTAATTCTATATAAACAATAAACAAAAACAAAACAACAAAAATAACTTACTTTTTCTTAAAATACCGTTGATTTTTCGCGTCACCCTTTAATTGAAATCATTGAACAATGAAAATTCCCATGGCTTTAACGGCACTTCAACACGTGTACTCAAAAAAATATCATGTAAATGTGCTGCATTAATGACATTGTAGATTATACACATATTTCCTGCATTCAACTTGTCAAAGGAAAGTTTTCAATCGTAGTTTAAAATTTAGCTTTTTTCAAATACCAAATTTTTAGAAATTTTTAATTATTCTATATAGCTTAATGATGACATATTAACATGATTACTTAACTTAGAAATAAAAGCAGTAAAAACAGCGAAAAAAGCATAACATTTCGTAGAAACTAAACTAAATAATTCACTGATTAATTCCTAGAAAAAGCATTTCGTTAAATATTCCTAAATAACCAAAATTAACACAGAGTTCCTGCTTCACACGCTTCCCACTTTTTTAGCAAGAATAATTTCATTTTTTATTTCCTTTTTTTTGACTTATTGTTTTTACTCAGGATAAAAAGAACGAAAGCAAATCAAATTCTAAGATACCCGAAGAAGATTCTAGTGACTCTGATTTTTCTTCTTGCGAATCAGCACCTGAAATTGCAGCTCTTCTGGAAGATGATAAAAATGTTCAAGCCATAACAAATTTATTGAGCTCCTTAGAACACAGATCCTCTAGTAATTCCAATGGAGAAGATGATGATGAAGATGATGCCGAAGAGGAGGAAGATGAAGAATACTCTGAAGCATTAACAGAGACAACTTTAAACAAAAAAGGAAATGGTGATGGTGATAATAAATCGGACAAATTAAAAACGTTAAAAAAAAGTAAAATCAAAAATAAAAACCCAACTGAGCAAACTTCCATAATAGAAGCAGAAATCGATGACATCTGGGCGGATAAGTCGCCCGAATATTTGGCTGCCACACCTTCTTTTCTTAAAACACAAATTGAAAAAAATGTGCAAGCCCAACAGTCAACATCAATAGTGCCCGTAAGCCTTAATGAACGGTTAAAAGCTGGCTTCCAAATATCTTTAACTAGACCTAAGGCTTCCCCTAATTTAATTAAAAATATTCCTAATGACGAAAAAAAAGACTTAAAAAATATGTCTACCTTTCATGATAATTACCGAATGATAAAAGAGAATCCCATGTTTAATAAAGACATGTCCATTAATCTCGATGAATTGGCTAAAATGTCAAAGCCTACTCTAACTAATGCATTAGATTCAAATTATGCCACGCTTCAAGCCAAATCCTGCAAAATTAATTCAAATGCCAAACCCAATAACACCATTAGTCCTGTGCTTGTAGCCTCCTATTCCCCTGAAGAGTTTAGAGTTAATAGTGTTTCCTTACACATTAATTCGACACCTCTTAGTAGCACTAGTGATCAAGAACAAAATATGTGTTTAAATCCATGCGATAACCAAGACATTTATTTACCTCAGTTTAGTCGTTCAGCTGTTGGCGGTTCGAAGTGCTTAACTAATTGCCATCCCTACAATCCAGAAAAATATAATGGTTTGGAATTCGAATCACGCTTTGAATCGGGTAATTTAGCGAAAGCCGTACAAATCACACCCACCTACTATGAACTGTACTTAAGGCCTGATTTGTATACCAGCAGATCAAAACAGTGGTATTATTTTCGTGTAAAGCGGACGAAAAAGGATATAATCTATAGGCAAGTACAAGAATTAGATAAACTATCCCCAAAAACAAATCCTAAAAGTCTTATTATTTTAATAACTAATAACGCTTGACGACATTCCCTTAGATTCTCTATTGTGAATTTAGTCAAAACGGCCAGTTTGTACAATGAAGGCATGCAGCCGGTAATGTATTCCACCATTAACGCTAGTAAATCAGAAATTGGTTGGAAACGTTGTGGTGACAACATCTGCTACTATCGTAATGATGATAAGTAAGTATCATTAAATAATTTTTTAATTGTTTAATACTTTTTTACTTTTCCTATGAAAATGAGTTCCTATGAAAAGGGGTTCATTTTATTTAATGAATAATATCTTTTTTTTAGCACTCAGACAAGTGAAGATGAAGATGACAATTCTTCTTATACGCTGACATTTAATATCCAATTTGATCATGATAATGATACAGTATTTTTTGCGCATAGTTATCCCTATACCTACAGTGACTTACAGGTGAGTATTGTTGACCTTTTTGAAAACATTTTTTAGTCTCAACATAAACGTTAGTCGACAAAACGACAGAACGACAAACAGTGACAGGTATCATCTGAACTAAAAACACTTTTTTTTCAGATAATAGCAGATTTTTTAAATTTGGATTTTTGAGAGTAAAAGAATAAACTTTTACGTTTATGATCCTATTCAATGTGATAGGGAAATACCGAGAATTAAAACTAAGATCTCAAGCTCTAATATTTATTTTAAAAATAAATGGGTATACAAAATTTAAAACTAAAATGTAATAATTACTACTCAATAGTATTTTTGGAGTTAAAAAAGTATTTCGCTCTCAGTCTTAACACGCATGAGTAAATTCTTGTGCATTTAGGTAATTGTTTCACCACATAGTTATGGCATTTTTTGTTGTTGTTTCACAAAACTAAACAAAAGTAAAGAAACATTTCTAGACATTGATAAAACAAAATTTAAATTTTGTTTACAGTTGTAAATTTACATATTTTGTGGTAATTAAAAAATTAAATAAATAAAAAATAAGTTTAGATAGTGAAGACATGAATATCGGAGACATTTAAGATATTTCCAATATTTTTAACAAAAATTTCATTTCATTGTGCTTGTTAGCAGCTGATTTTCATAACCAATTAATAATTTTTTTGTTATTTCGTAACGCTGCCATATTTTTATCATAGTTAAATAAAAACGAACAAAGACGACTGAAAAACAGAAACTATTTAAATACAACTTAAATCAAGATGCAAACTAACTAAATGCGTATTTAAATTAAGTCATAAGCTGGACAATAATCAGGAAATTTATTTATCCCCAAAAGATGCAAGGCGCGCAAGCAAAAAAGTTAAAAAAATTAAATTTTCAGTATGTTTGAGACCTCTTAAAAATTATATATATATATATGAATTTCGAAAAGTAGCGGAAATAATTATTTCATTGGTATTTAGACCCAACAGTGTGAATAAGAAACAGAAATATTTAAGATATTTATAATGTAAACAATGTAAATAATTGCCTAAACGTATAAAAATTATTTGGCTTGGCTGGCACATAAGATATTTTGTGTCCAAATTCTGTGCATTCATTTTGCAAAGTTAAGTTGACTTGCGTTAATGCACTTTTAAAATTTATTCCCTAATTGTACCTAACGATTGAAACCTGGTGATAACCGAAAGATAAAAATGTAGGATTTGCTTTGCTGTTATTTATTTGTTTTACAGGGTGTATGGTAGGTAGCACTTTACAGAGAATTGTTGGAAAAAAGAACTCTTGCTATACCGCGATATCGTTCACCGCTTGCAGTCACTGCTGTAACAACCTCATCTTCAAAGAATTACGGTACAAACATTTCTCCCACCCTAAATCCAACCTAAAGAGTGTCAAGTCCTATGGAAGTTACTTCATTGTTCCAGATGATATAGCAAAATTAGAGTTTGGCGTGATATTTTGTCCGCTGCCACGAATGGCATGGACGATCTGCCATATTTCCAATAGCACCTCTATGTGCTATGTTTGATCGATTGGTGTATTTAAATTTTCCTTCGCTGATCTAGTGCCTTGGCAAACTTGATTTCAATACTAACACGGACGGACAGACGGACATCGCTCAATCAACTTCGTTATGCATGAGAACTCAGAATATACATGCTTTATCGAGTCGAAAATGGATATTGTAGAAATTACAAACAGAATGAGAAACTTAGTTATACCCGTTTTCCAATTCTTGTGGTAAACGGTATAAAAATAGAAAATAACCAAAAATAATACTTCCAACAACAACACCACAGATTGGCTCTATGTGATCAGCAGCAAAAAAAAAATAAAGAACAAGTAAGAGTACTATATTCGGCAATGCCGAATCTTTTTTACCCTTCACCATCTATGTAAATCTTGTTTAGTGAAGTAACTCTTATCAAAAAAGCAAATATTGGGGTGACAGAGAATTAAAAAATAACAAAAACTTCGGTACTGCATTTTACGTAGAAATACTATCGGCTATTAAATTTTTAGTATTTTCTTAATGATCTCTTTAAAAGCTTTAAAGTGATACCTATATTGATATTTAAAAAATTTGAAAATTTCAGAGCCCCGCAACTCTGAAAAAATGGGCGAGCGCCAATTTTTTCGTGCGATGTTTATTCTTATTCTGAACAAAACGTTATACAAAAATAAATCTAAAAATATATGGGCTTATCTTTTGAACCGTTACAAACAAACGCTTGCAAATTGGGCAGAATGTCGACTGCTATGGCCGTTATAGTAACAAGTAATAATATTAAAAATTGTAAGTTAATGGGTGCGCCAATAGTTCAATTAATTTGATGTATATGGCTGTACTCTTTAACAGTTGTAGACAAACGCTTGAAATTTACAACGAGCCTGTATTGCTAAGTCCACTATGACAACAAGTATAAAATTTGGATTTGGAAGTTAAAGGGTGTCCCAGTAGTTAATGTAATTTGAGGTATGCGACCAACCTTTTGAACCGTTATAGACAGAATGCGGAAACTTAAAAGGGACCTGTATCGATAAGCCCGCTGTATCAAGGAGATAAATACGTCAAGTTAAATACGTTTTTTAAAAAATGTAGCATGCGATAATTTTTTTCTCCCATACATACAGTACAATTTGTATAGTAAATTCCGGACTTTTTTAATGCATACGATTACAGCTACAAAACCCTACTATCTCGGAGAATCAAACCTATTGGGAAATCAAAGACACATATAAAGCTATTAAACTGTAAACACAGTTTTTTCAAATTGAACTTGAGAAATTTTTTATAAGACGCGGAAAATTGACTTAGTGCAATTTTCTCATATACGATGAGTTCTGTGAGGGATTTTGTCAATGTGGCCAAACCCTTCGATCTCGCGGAATTACACCTATTGGGAAACCAAGAGCGCATATAGAGCTATTAATCGGTAAACACAGTTCATTCAAATTGAATTTGAGAAATTTTTTATAAGACGCGGAAAATTGACTTAGTGCAATTTCCTCATATACGATGAGTTCTGTGAGGGATTTTGTCAATGTGGCCAAACCCTTCGATCTCGCGGAATTACACCTACTGGGAAATCAAGAGCACATATAGAGCTTCTAATCTGTAAACACAGTTTATTCAAATTGAATTTGAGAAATTTTTTATAAGACGCGGAAAATTGACTTAGTGCAATTTTCTCATATACGATGAGTTCTGTGAGGGATTTTGTCAATGTGGTCAAACCCTTCGATCTCGCGGAATAACACCTATTGGGAAATCAAGAGCACATATAGAGCTATTAATCTGTAAACACAGTTTATTCAAATTGAATTTGAGAAATTTTTTATAAGACGCGGAAAATTGACTTAGTGCAATTTTCTCATATACGATGAGTTCTGTGAGGGATTTTGTCAATGTGGCCAAACCATTCGATCTCGCGGAATTACACCTACTGCGAAATCAAGAGCACATATAGAGCTTTTAATCTGTAAACACAGTTTATTCAAATTGAATTTGAGAAATTTTTTATAAGACGCGGAAAATTGACTTATTGCAATTTTCTCATATACGATGAGTTCTGTGAGGGATTTTGTCAATGTGGCCAAACCCTTCGATCTCGCGGAATTACACCTATTGGGAAATCAAGAGCACATATAGAGCTATTAATCTGTAAACCCAGTTTAGTCAAATTGAATTTGAGAAATTTTTTATAAGACGCGGAAAATTGACTTAGTGCAATTTTCTCATATACGATGAGTTCTGTGAGGGATTTTGTCAATGTGGCCAAACCCTTCGATCTCGCAGACTTGCACCTATTGGGAAATCAAGAGCACATATAGAGCTATTAACCTGTAAACACAGTTTAGTCAAATTGACTTAGTGCAATTTTCTCATATACGATGAGTTCTGTGAGGGATTTTGTCAATGTGGCCAAACCCTTCGATCTCGCGGAATTACACTTATTGGGAAATCAAGAGCGCATATAGAGCTATTAATCGGTAAACACAGTTTATTCAAATTGAATTTGAGAAATTTTTTATAAGACGCGGAAAATTGACTTAGTGCAATTTCCTCATATACGATGAGTTCTGTGAGGGATTTTGTCAATGTGGCCAAACCCTTCGATCTCGCGGAATTACACCTACTGGGAAATCAAGAGCACATATAGAGCTTCTAATCTGTAAACACAGTTTATTCAAATTGAATTTGAGAAATTTTTTATAAGACGCGGAAAATTGACTTAGTGCAATTTTCTCATATACGATGAGTTCTGTGAGGGATTTTGTCAATGTGGTCAAACCCTTCGATCTCGCGAAATTACACCTATTGGGACATCAAGAGCACATATAGAGCTATTAATCTGTAAACACAGTTTATTCAAATTGAATTTGAGAAATTTTTTATAAGACGCGGAAAATTGACTTAGTGCAATTTTCTCATATACGATGAGTTCTGTGAGGGATTTTGTCAATGTGGCCAAACCCTTCGATCTCGCAGAATTACACCTATTGGGAAATCAAGAGCACATATAGAGCTATTAATCTGTAAACACAGTTTATTCAAATTGAATTTGAGAATTTTTTTCTAAGACGCGGAAAATTGACTTAGTGCAATTTTCTCATATACGATGAGTTCTGTGAGGGATTTTGTCAATGTGGTCAAACCCTTCGATCTCGCGGAATTACACCTATTGGGAAATCAAGAGCACATATAGAGCTATTAATCTGTAACCACAGTTTATTCAAATTGAATTTGAGAAATTTTTTATAAGACGCGGAAAATTGACTTAGTGCAATTTTCTCATATACGATGAGTTCTGTGAGGGATTTGTCAATGTGTCCAAACCCTTCGATCTCGCGGAATTACACCTACTGCGAAATCAAGAGCACATATAGAGCTTTTAATCTGTAAACACAGTTTATTCAAATTGAATTTGAGAAATTTTTTATAAGACGCGGAAAATTGACTTAGTGCAATTTTCTCATATACGATGAGTTCTGTGAGGGATTTTGTCAATGTGGCCAAACCCTTCGATCTCGCGGAATTACACCTATTGGGAAATCAAGAGCACATATGGAGCTATTAATCTGTAAACACAGTTTATTCAAATTGAATTTGAGAAATTTTTTATAAGACGCGGAAAATTGACTTAGTGCAATTTTCTCATGTACGATGAGTTCTGAGAGGGATTTTGTCAATGTGGCCAAACCCTTCGATCTCGCGGAATTACACCTATTGGGAAATCAAGAGCACATATAGAGCTATTAATCTGTAACCACAGTTTATTCAAATTGAATTTGAGAAATTTTTTATAAGACGCGGAAAATTGACTTAGTGCAATTTTCTCATATACGATGAGTTCTGTGAGGGATTTTGTCAATGTGGCCAAACCCTTCAATGTAACCACAGTTTATTCAAATTGAATTTGAGAAATTTTTTATAAGACGCGGAAAATTGACTTAGTGCAATTTTCTCATATACGATGAGTTCTGTGAGGGATTTGTCAATGTGTCCAAACCCTTCGATCTCGCGGAATTACACCTACTGCGAAATCAAGAGCACATAAAGAGCTTTTAATCTGTAAACACAGTTTATTCAAATTGAATTTGAGAAATTTTTTATAAGACGCGGAAAATTGACTTAGTGCAATTTTCTCATATACGATGAGTTCTGTGAGGGATTTTGTCAATGTGGCCAAACCCTTCGATCTCGCGGAATTACACCTATTGGGAAATCAAGAGCACATATGGAGCTATTAATCTGTAAACACAGTTTATTCAAATTGAATTTGAGAAATTTTTTATAAGACGCGGAAAATTGACTTAGTGCAATTTTCTCATGTACGATGAGTTCTGAGAGGGATTTTGTCAATGTGGCCAAACCCTTCGATCTCGCGGAATTACACCTATTGGGAAATCAAGAGCACATATAGAGCTATTAATCTGTAACCACAGTTTATTCAAATTGAATTTGAGAAATTTTTTATAAGACGCGGAAAATTGACTTAGTGCAATTTTCTCATATACGATGAGTTCTGTGAGGGATTTTGTCAATGTGGCCAAACCCTTCGATCTCGCGGAATTACACCTACTGCGAAATCAAGAGCACATATTGAGCTTTTAATCTGTAAACACAGTTTATTCAAATTGAATTTGAGAAATTTTTTATAAGACGCGGAAAATTGACTTAGTGCAATTTTCTCATATACGATGAGTTCTGTGAGGGAATTTGTCAATGTGGCCAAACCCTTCGATCTCGCGGAATTACACCTATTGGGAAATCAAGAGCACATATAGAGCTATTAATCTGTAAACCCAGTTTAGTCAAATTGAATTTGAGAAATTTTTTATAAGACGCGGAAAATTGACTTAGTGCAATTTTCTCATATACGATGAGTTCTGTGAGGGATTTTGTCAATGTGGCCAAACCCTTCGATCTCGCAGACTTGCACCTATTGGGAAATCAAGAGCACATATAGAGCTATTAACCTGTAAACACAGTTTAGTCAAATTGATTTAGTGCAATTTTCTCATATACGATGAGTTCTGTGAGGGATTTTGTCAATGTGGCCAAACCCTTCGATCTCGCGGAATTACACCTATTGGGAAATCAAGAGCACATATAGAGCTATTAACCTGTAAACACAGTTTAGTCAAATTGAATTTGAGAAATTTTTTATAAGACGCGGAAAATTGACTTAGTGCAATTTTCTCATATACGATGAGTTCTGTGAGGGATTTTGTCAATGTGGCCAAACCCTTCGATCTCGCAGACTTGCACCTATTGGGAAATCAAGAGCACATATAGAGCTATTAACCTGTAAACACAGTTTAGTCAAACTGACTTAGTGCAATTTTCTCATATACGATGAGTTCTGTGAGGGATTTTGTCAATGTGGCCAAACCCTTCGATCTCGCGGAATTACACCTATTGGGAAATCAAGAGCACATATAGAGCTATTAATCTGTAAACACAGTTTATTCAAATTGAATTTGAGAAATTTTTTATAAGACGCGGAAAATTGACTTAGTGCAATTTTCTCATATACGATGAGTTCTGTGTGGGATTTTGTCAATGTGGCCAAACCCTTCGATCTCGCAGACTTGCACCTATTGGGAAATCAAGAGCACATATAGAGCTATTAACCTGTAAACACAGTTTAGTCAAATTGACTTAGTGCAATTTTCTCATATACGATGAGTTCTGTGAGGGATTTTGTCAATGTGGCCAAACCCTTCGATCTCGCGGAATTACACCTATTGGGAAATCAAGAGCACATATAGAGCTATTAACCTGTAAACACAGTTTAGTCAAATTGAATTTGAGAAATTTTTTATAAGACGCGGAAAATTGACTTAGTGCAATTTTCTCATATACGATGAGTTCTGTGAGGGATTTTGTCAATGTGGCGAAACCCTTCGATCTCGCGGAATTACACCTATTGGGACATCAAGAGCACATATAGAGCTATTAATCTGTAAACACAGTTTATTCAAATTGAATTTGAGAAATTTTTTATAAGACGCGGAAAATTGACTTAGTGCAATTTTCTCATATACGATGAGTTCTGTGAGGGATTTTGTCAATGTGGCCAAACCCTTCGATCTCGCGAAATTACACCTATTGGGACATCAAGAGCACATATAGGGCTATTAATCTGTAAACACAGTTTATTCAAATTGAATTTGAGAAACTTTTTATAAGATGCGGAAAATTGACTTAGTGCAATTTTCTCATATACGATGAGTTCTGTGAGGGATTTTGTCAATGTGGCGAAACCCTTCGATCTCGCGGAATTACACCTATTGGGACATCAAGAGCACATATAGAGCTATTAATCTGTAAACACAGTTTATTCAAATTGAATTTGAGAAATTTTTTATAAGACGCGGAAAATTGACTTAGTGCAATTTTCTCATATACGATGAGTTCTGTGAGGGATTTTGTCAATGTGGCCAAACCCTTCGATCTCGCGAAATTACACCTATTGGGACATCAAGAGCACATATAGAGCTATTAATCTGTAAACACAGTTTATTCAAATTGAATTTGAGAAATTTTTTATAAGACGCGGAAAATTGACTTAGTGCAATTTTCTCATATACGATGAGTTCTGTGAGGGATTTTGTCAATGTGGCGAAACCCTTCGATCTCGCGGAATTACACCTATTGGGACATCAAGAGCACATATAGAGCTATTAACCTGTAAACACAGTTTAGTCAAATTGAATTTGAGAAATTTTTTATAAGACGCGGAAAATTGACTTAGTGCAATTTTCTCATATACGATGAGTTCTGTGAGGGATTTTGTCAATGTGGCGAAACCCTTCGATCTCGCGGAATTACAGCTATTGGGACATCAAGAGCACATATAGAGCTATTAATCTGTAAACACAGTTTATTCAAATTGAATTTGAGAAATTTTTTATAAGACGCGGAAAATTGACTTAGTGCAATTTTCTCATATACGATGAGTTCTGTGAGGGATTTTGTCAATGTGGCCAAACCCTTCGATCTCGCGGAATTACACCTATTGGGAAATCAAGAGCACATATAGAGCTATTAATCTGTAAGCCCAGTTTAGTCAAATTGAATTTGAGAAATTTTTTATAAGACGCGGAAAATTGACTTAGTGCAATTTTCTCATATACGATGAGTTCTGTGAGGGATTTTGTCAATGCGGCGAAACCCTTCGATCTCGCGGAATTACAGCTATTGGGACATCAAGAGCACATATAGAGCTATTAATCTGTAAACACAGTTTATTCAAATTGAATTTGAGAAATTTTTTATAAGACGCGGAAAATTGACTTAGTGCAATTTTCTCATATACGATGAGTTCTGTGAGGGATTTTGTCAATGTGGCCAAACCCTTCGATCTCGCAGACTTACACCTATTGGGAAATCAAGAGCACATATAGAGCTATTAATCTGTAAACACTGTTTATTCAAATTGAATTTGAGAAATTTTTTATAAGTCGCGGAAAATTGTAAACCCAGTTTAGTCAAATTGAATTTGAGAAATTTTTTAAAAAACGCGGAAAATTGACTTAGTGCAATTTTCTCATATACGATGAGTTCTGTGAGGGATTTTGTCAATGTGGCCAAACCCTTCGATCTCGCAGACTTGCACCTATTGGGAAATCAAGAGCACATATAGAGCTATTAACCTGTGAACACAGTTTAGTCAAATTGACTTAGTGCAATTTTCTCATATACGATGAGTTCTGTGAGGGATTTTGTCAATGTGGCCAAACCCTTCGATCTCGCGGAATTACACCTATTGGGAAATCAAGAGCACAGATAGAGCTATTAACCTGTAAACACAGTTTAGTCAAATTGAATTTGAGAAATTTTTTATAAGACGCGGAAAATTGACTTAGTGCAATTTTCTCATATACGATGAGTTCTGTGAGGGATTTTGTCAATGTGGCGAAACCCTTCGATCTCGCGGAATTACAGCTATTGGGACATCAAGAGCACATATAGAGCTATTAATCTGTAAACACAGTTTATTCCAATTGAATTTGAGAAATTTTTTATAAGACACGGAAAATTGACTTAGTGCAATTTTCTCATATACGATGAGTTCTGTGAGGGATTTTGTCAATGTGGCCAAACCCTTCGATCTCGCGGAATTACACCTATTGGGAAATCAAGAGCACATATAGAGCTATTAATCTGTAAACCCAGTTTAGTCAAATTTAATTTGAGAAATTTTTTATAAGACGCGGAAAATTGACTTAGTGCAATTTTCTCATATACGATGAGTTCTGTGAGGGATTTTGTCAATGTGGCCAAACCCTTCGATCTCGCAGACTTGCACCTATTGGGAAATCAAGAGCACATATAGAGCTATTAACCTGTAAACACAGTTTAGTCAAATTGAATTTGAGAAATTTTTTATAAGACGCGGAAAATTGACTTAGTGCAATTTTCTCATATACGATGAGTTCTGTGAGGGATTTTGTCAATGTGGCCAAACCCTTCGATCTCGCGGAATTACACCTATTGGGAAATCAAGAGCACATATGGAGCTATTAATCTGTAAACACAGTTTATTCAAATTGAATTTGAGAAATTTTTTATAAGACGCGGAAAATTGACTTAGTGCAATTTTCTCATATACGATGAGTTCTGTGAGGGATTTTGTCAATGTGGCCAAACCCTTCGATCTCGCGAAATTACACCTATTGGGACATCAAGAGCACATATAGGGCTATTAATCTGTAAACACAGTTTATTCAAATTGAATTTGAGAAACTTTTTATAAGATGCGGAAAATTGACTTAGTGCAATTTTCTCATATACGATGAGTTCTGTGAGGGATTTTGTCAATGTGGCGAAACCCTTCGATCTCGCGGAATTACACCTATTGGGACATCAAGAGCACATATAGAGCTATTAATCTGTAAACACAGTTTATTCAAATTGAATTTGAGAAATTTTTTATAAGACGCGGAAAATTGACTTAGTGCAATTTTCTCATATACGATGAGTTCTGTGAGGGATTTTGTCAATGTGGCCAAACCCTTCGATCTCGCGAAATTGCACCTATTGGGACATCAAGAGCACATATAGAGCTATTAATCTGTAAACACAGTTTATTCAAATTGAATTTGAGAAATTTTTTATAAGACGCGGAAAATTGACTTAGTGCAATTTTCTCATATACGATGAGTTCTGTGAGGGATTTTGTCAATGTGGCGAAACCCTTCGATCTCGCGGAATTACACCTATTGGGACATCAAGAGCACATATAGAGCTATTAACCTGTAAACACAGTTTAGTCAAATTGAATTTGAGAAATTTTTTATAAGACGCGGAAAATTGACTTAGTGCAATTTTCTCATATACGATGAGTTCTGTGAGGGATTTTGTCAATGTGGCGAAACCCTTCGATCTCGCGGAATTACAGCTATTGGGACATCAAGAGCACATATAGAGCTATTAATCTGTAAACACAGTTTATTCAAATTGAATTTGAGAAATTTTTTATAAGACGCGGAAAATTGACTTAGTGCAATTTTCTCATATACGATGAGTTCTGTGAGGGATTTTGTCAATGTGGCCAAACCCTTTGATCTCGCGGAATTACACCTATTGGGAAATCAAGAGCACATATAGAGCTATTAATCTGTAGACCCAGTTTAGTCAAATTGAATTTGAGAAATTTTTTATAAGACGCGGAAAATTGACTTAGTGCAATTTTCTCATATACGATGAGTTCTGTGAGGGATTTTGTCAGTGTGGCCAAACCCTTCGATCTCGCGGAATTACACCTATTGGGAAATCAAGAGCACATATAGAGCTATTAACCTGTAAACACAGTTTATTCCAATTGAATTTGAGAAATTTTTTATAAGACGCGGAAAATTGACTTAGTGCAATTTTCTCATATACGATGAGTTCTGTGAGGGATTTTGTCAGTGTGGCCAAACCCTTCGATCTCGCGGAATTACACCTATTGGAAAATCAAGAGCACATATAGAGCTATTAACCTGTGAACACAGTTTAGTCAAATTGACTTAGTGCAATTTTCTCATATACGATGAGTTCTGTGAGGGATTTTGTCAATGTGGCCAAACCCTTCGATCTCGCAGACTTACACCTATTGGGAAATCAAGAGCACATATAGAGCTATTAATCTGTAAACCCAGTTTAGTCAAATTGAATTTGAGAAATTTTTTAAAAAACGCGGAAAATTGACTTAGTGCAATTTTCTCATATACGATGAGTTCTGTGAGGGATTTTGTCAATGTGGCCAAACCCTTCGATCTCGCAGACTTGCACCTATTGGGAAATCAAGAGCACATATAGAGCTATTAACCTGTGAACACAGTTTAGTCAAATTGACTTAGTGCAATTTTCTCATATACGATGAGTTCTGTGAGGGATTTTGTCAATGTGGCCAAACCCTTCGATCTCGCGGAATTACACCTATTGGGAAATCAAGAGCACAGATATAGCTATTAACCTGTAAACACAGTTTAGTCAAATTGAATTTGAGAAATTTTTTATAAGACGCGGAAAATTGACTTAGTGCAATTTTCTCATATACGATGAGTTCTGTGAGGGATTTTGTCAATGTGGCGAAACCCTTCGATCTCGCGGAATTACAGCTATTGGGACATCAAGAGCACATATAGAGCTATTAATCTGTAAACACAGTTTATTCCAATTGAATTTGAGAAATTTTTTATAAGACACGGAAAATTGACTTAGTGCAATTTTCTCATATACGATGAGTTCTGTGAGGGATTTTGTCAATGTGGCCAAACCCTTCGATCTCGCGGAATTACACCTATTGGGAAATCAAGAGCACATATAGAGCTATTAATCTGTAAACCCAGTTTAGTCAAATTTAATTTGAGAAATTTTTTATAAGACGCGGAAAATTGACTTAGTGCAATTTTCTCATATACGATGAGTTCTGTGAGGGATTTTGTCAATGTGGCCAAACCCTTCGATCTCGCAGACTTGCACCTATTGGGAAATCAAGAGCACATATAGAGCTATTAACCTGTAAACACAGTTTAGTCAAATTGACTTAGTGCAATTTTCTCATATACGATGAATTCTGTGAGGGATTTTGTCAATGTGGCCAAACCCTTCGATCTCGCGGAATTGCACCTATTGGGAAATCAAGAGCACATATAGAGCTATTAACCTGTAAACACAGTTTAGTCAAATTGAATTGGAGAAATTTTTTATAAGACGCGGAAAATTGACTTAGTGCAATTTTCTCATATACGATGAGTTCTGTGAGGGATTTTGTCAATGTGGCCAAACCCTTCGATCTCGCGAAATTACACCTATTGGGACATCAAGAGCACATATAGAGCTATTAATCTGTAAACACAGTTTATTCAAATTGAATTTGAGAAATTTTTTATAAGACGCGGAAAATTGACTTAGTGCAATTTTCTCATATACGATGAGTTCTGTGAGGGATTTTGTCAATGTGGCCAAACCCTTCGATCTCGCGGAATTACACCTATTGGGAAATCAAGAGCACATATAGAGCTATTAATCTGTAAACCCAGTTTAGTCAAATTGAATTTGAGAAATTTTTTATAAGACGCGGAAAATTGACTTAGTGCAATTTTCTCATATACGATGAGTTCTGTGAGGGATTTTGTCAATGTGGCCAAACCCTTCGATCTCGCAGACTTACACCTATTGGGAAATCAAGAGCACATATAGAGCTATTAATCTGTAAACACAGTTTATTCAAATTGAATTTGAGAAATTTTTTATAAGTCGCGGAAAATTGACTTAGTGCAATTTTCTCATATACGATGAGTTCTGTGAGGGATTTTGTCAATGTGGCCAAACCCTTCGATCTCGCGGAATTACACCTATTGGGAAATCAAGAGCACATATAGAGCTATTAACCTGTGAACACAGTTTAGTCAAATTGACTTAGTGCAATTTTCTCATATACGATGAGTTCTGTGAGGGATTTTGTCAATGTGGCCAAACCCTTCGATCTCGCAGACTTACACCTATTGGGAAATCAAGAGCACATATAGAGCTATTAATCTGTAAACCCAGTTTAGTCAAATTGAATTTGAGAAATTTTTTATAAAACGCGGAAAATTGACTTAGTGCAATTTTCTCATATTATTAACTGTAACTGCTATTAATTACACCTAATGGGAAATCAAGAGCACATATAGAGCTATTAATCTGTAAACCCAGTTTAGTCAAATTGAATTTGAGAAATTTTTTATAAGACGCGGAAAATTGACTTAGTGCAATTTTCTCATATACGATGAGTTCTGTGAGGGATTTTGTCAATGTGGTCAAACCCTTCGATCTCGCAGACTTACACCTATTGGGAAACCAAGAGCACATATAGAGCTATTAATCTGTAAACACAGTTTATTCAAATTGAATTTGAGAAATTTTTTATAAGTCGCGGAAAATTGACTTAGTGCAATTTTCTCATATACGATGAGTTCTGTGAGGGATTTTGTCAATGTGGCCAAACCCTTCGATCTCGCGGAATTACACCTATTGGGAAATCAAGAGCACATATAGAGCTATTAATCTGTAAACCCAGTTTAGTCAAATTGAATTTGAGAAATTTTTTATAAGACGCGGAAAATTGACTTAGTGCAATTTTCTCATATACGATGAGTTCTGTGAGGGATTTTGTCAATGTGGCGAAACCCTTCGATCTCGCGGAATGACAGCTATTGGGACATCAAGAGCACATATAGAGCTATTAATCTGTAAACACAGTTTATTCCAATTGAATTTGAGAAATTTTTTATAAGACACGGAAAATTGACTTAGTGCAATTTTCTCATATACGATGAGTTCTGTGAGGGATTTTGTCAATGTGGCCAAACCCTTCGATCTCGCGGAATTACACCTATTGGGAAATCAAGAGCACATATAGAGCTATTAATCTGTAAACCCAGTTTAGTCAAATTTAATTTGAGAAATTTTTTATAAGACGCGGAAAATTGACTTAGTGCAATTTTCTCATATACGATGAGTTCTGTGAGGGATTTTGTCAATGTGGCCAAACCCTTCGATCTCGCGAAATTACACCTATTGGGACATCAAGAGCACATATAGAGCTATTAATCTGTAAACACAGTTTATTCAAATTGAATTTGAGAAATTTTTTATAAGACGCGGAAAATTGACTTAGTGCAATTTTCTCATATACGATGAGTTCTGTGAGGGATTTTGTCAATGTGGCCAAACCCTTCGATCTCGCGGAATTACACCTATTGGGAAATCAAGAGCACATATAGAGCTATTAATCTGTAAACCCAGTTTAGTCAAATTGAATTTGAGAAATTTTTTATAAGACGCGGCAAATTGACTTAGTGCAATTTTCTCATATACGATGAGTTCTGTGAGGGATTTTGTCAATGTGGCCAAACCCTTCGATCTCGCAGACTTACACCTATTGGGAAATCAAGAGCACATATAGAGCTATTAATCTGTAAACACAGTTTATTCAAATTGAATTTGAGAAATTTTTTATAAGTCGCGGAAAATTGACTTAGTGCAATTTTCTCATATACGATGAGTTCTGTGAGGGATTTTGTCAATGTGGCCAAACCCTTCGATCTCGCGGAATTACACCTATTGGGAAATCAAGAGCACATATAGAGCTATTAACCTGTGAACACAGTTTAGTCAAATTGACTTAGTGCAATTTTCTCATATACGATGAGTTCTGTGAGGGATTTTGTCAATGTGGCCAAACCCTTCGATCTCGCAGACTTACACCTATTGGGAAATCAAGAGCACATATAGAGCTATTAATCTGTAAACCCAGTTTAGTCAAATTGAATTTGAGAAATTTTTTATAAAACGCGGAAAATTGACTTAGTGCAATTTTCTCATATTATTAACTGTAACTGCTATTAATTACACCTAATGGGAAATCAAGAGCACATATAGAGCTATTAATCTGTAAACCCAGTTTAGTCAAATTGAATTTGAGAAATTTTTTATAAGACGCGGAAAATTGACTTAGTGCAATTTTCTCATATACGATGAGTTCTGTGAGGGATTTTGTCAATGTGGTCAAACCCTTCGATCTCGCAGACTTACACCTATTGGGAAATCAAGAGCACATATAGAGCTATTAATCTGTAAACCCAGTTTAGTCAAATTGAATTTGAGAAATTTTTTATAAGACGCGGAAAATTGACTTAGTGCAATTTTCTCATATACGATGAGTTCTGTGAGGGATTTTGTCAATGTGGCCAAACCCTTCGATCTCGCGGAATTACACCTATTGGGAAATCAAGAGCACATATAGAGCTATTAATCTGTAACCACAGTTTATTCAAATTGAATTTGAGAAATTTTTTATAAGACGCGGAAAATTGACTTAGTGCAATTTCTTCATATACGATGAGTTCTGTGAGGGATTTGTCAATGTGTCCAAACCCTTCGATCTCGCGGAATTACACCTACTGCGAAATCAAGAGCACATATAGAGCTTTTAATCTGTAAACACAGTTTATTCAAATTGAATTTGAGAAATTTTTTATAAGACGCGGAAAATTGACTTAGTGCAATTTTCTCATATACGATGAGTTCTGTGAGGGATTTTGTCAATGTGGCCAAACCCTTCGATCTCGCGGAATTACACCTATTGGGAAATCAAGAGCACATATGGAGCTATTAATCTGTAAACACAGTTTATTCAAATTGAATTTGAGAAATTTTTTATAAGACGCGGAAAATTGACTTAGTGCAATTTTCTCATGTACGATGAGTTCTGAGAGGGATTTTGTCAATGTGGCCAAACCCTTCGATCTCGCGGAATTACACCTATTGGGAAATCAAGAGCACATATAGAGCTATTAATCTGTAACCACAGTTTATTCAAATTGAATTTGAGAAATTTTTTATAAGACGCGGAAAATTGACTTAGTGCAATTTTCTCATATACGATGAGTTCTGTGAGGGATTTTGTCAATGTGGCCAAACCCTTCGATCTCGCGGAATTACACCTACTGCGAAATCAAGAGCACATATTGAGCTTTTAATCTGTAAACACAGTTTATTCAAATTGAATTTGAGAAATTTTTTATAAGACGCGGAAAATTGACTTAGTGCAATTTTCTCATATACGATGAGTTCTGTGAGGGAATTTGTCAATGTGGCCAAACCCTTCGATCTCGCGGAATTACACCTATTGGGAAATCAAGAGCACATATAGAGCTATTAATCTGTAAACCCAGTTTAGTCAAATTGAATTTGAGAAATTTTTTATAAGACGCGGAAAATTGACTTAGTGCAATTTTCTCATATACGATGAGTTCTGTGAGGGATTTTGTCAATGTGGCCAAACCCTTCGATCTCGCAGACTTGCACCTATTGGGAAATCAAGAGCACATATAGAGCTATTAACCTGTAAACACAGTTTAGTCAAATTGATTTAGTGCAATTTTCTCATATACGATGAGTTCTGTGAGGGATTTTGTCAATGTGGCCAAACCCTTCGATCTCGCGGAATTACACCTATTGGGAAATCAAGAGCACATATAGAGCTATTAACCTGTAAACACAGTTTAGTCAAATTGAATTTGAGAAATTTTTTATAAGACGCGGAAAATTGACTTAGTGCAATTTTCTCATATACGATGAGTTCTGTGAGGGATTTTGTCAATGTGGCCAAACCCTTCGATCTCGCAGACTTGCACCTATTGGGAAATCAAGAGCACATATAGAGCTATTAACCTGTAAACACAGTTTAGTCAAACTGACTTAGTGCAATTTTCTCATATACGATGAGTTCTGTGAGGGATTTTGTCAATGTGGCCAAACCCTTCGATCTCGCGGAATTACACCTATTGGGAAATCAAGAGCACATATAGAGCTATTAATCTGTAAACACAGTTTATTCAAATTGAATTTGAGAAATTTTTTATAAGACGCGGAAAATTGACTTAGTGCAATTTTCTCATATACGATGAGTTCTGTGTGGGATTTTGTCAATGTGGCCAAACCCTTCGATCTCGCAGACTTGCACCTATTGGGAAATCAAGAGCACATATAGAGCTATTAACCTGTAAACACAGTTTAGTCAAATTGACTTAGTGCAATTTTCTCATATACGATGAGTTCTGTGAGGGATTTTGTCAATGTGGCCAAACCCTTCGATCTCGCGGAATTACACCTATTGGGAAATCAAGAGCACATATAGAGCTATTAACCTGTAAACACAGTTTAGTCAAATTGAATTTGAGAAATTTTTTATAAGACGCGGAAAATTGACTTAGTGCAATTTTCTCATATACGATGAGTTCTGTGAGGGATTTTGTCAATGTGGCCAAACCCTTCGATCTCGCAGACTTGCACCTATTGGGAAATCAAGAGCACATATAGAGCTATTAACCTGTAAACACAGTTTAGTCAAACTGACTTAGGGCAATTTTCTCATATACGATGAGTTCTGTGAGGGATTTTGTCAATGTGGCCAAACCCTTCGATCTCGCGGAATTACACCTATTGGGACATCAAGAGCACATATAGAGCTATTAATCTGTAAACACAGTTTATTCAAATTGAATTTGAGAAATTTTTTATAAGACGCGGAAAATTGACTTAGTGCAATTTTCTCATGTACGATGAGTTCTGAGTGGGATTTTGTCAATGTGGCCAAACCCTTCGATCTCGCGGAATTACACCTATTGGGAAATCAAGAGCACATATAGAGCTATTAATCTGTAACCACAGTTTATTCAAATTGAATTTGAGAAATTTTTTATAAGACGCGGAAAATTGACTTAGTGCAATTTTCTCATATACGATGAGTTCTGTGAGGGATTTTGTCAATGTGGCCAAACCCTTCGATCTCGCGGAATTACACCTACTGCGAAATCAAGAGCACATATTGAGCTTTTAATCTGTAAACACAGTTTATTCAAATTGAATTTGAGAAATTTTTTATAAGACGCGGAAAATTGACTTAGTGCAATTTTCTCATATACGATGAGTTCTGTGAGGGAATTTGTCAATGTGGCCAAACCCTTCGATCTCGCGGAATTACACCTATTGGGAAATCAAGAGCACATATAGAGCTATTAATCTGTAAACCCAGTTTAGTCAAATTGAATTTGAGAAATTTTTTATAAGACGCGGAAAATTGACTTAGTGCAATTTTCTCATATACGATGAGTTCTGTGAGGGATTTTGTCAATGTGGCCAAACCCTTCGATCTCGCAGACTTGCACCTATTGGGAAATCAAGAGCACATATAGAGCTATTAACCTGTAAACACAGTTTAGTCAAATTGATTTAGTGCAATTTTCTCATATACGATGAGTTCTGTGAGGGATTTTGTCAATGTGGCCAAACCCTTCGATCTCGCGGAATTACACCTATTGGGAAATCAAGAGCACATATAGAGCTATTAACCTGTAAACACAGTTTAGTCAAATTGAATTTGAGAAATTTTTTATAAGACGCGGAAAATTGACTTAGTGCAATTTTCTCATATACGATGAGTTCTGTGAGGGATTTTGTCAATGTGGCCAAACCCTTCGATCTCGCAGACTTGCACCTATTGGGAAATCAAGAGCACATATAGAGCTATTAACCTGTAAACACAGTTTAGTCAAACTGACTTAGGGCAATTTTCTCATATACGATGAGTTCTGTGAGGGATTTTGTCAATGTGGCCAAACCCTTCGATCTCGCGGAATTACACCTATTGGGAAATCAAGAGCACATATAGAGCTATTAATCTGTAAACACAGTTTATTCAAATTGAATTTGAGAAATTTTTTATAAGACGCGGAAAATTGACTTAGTGCAATTTTCTCATATACGATGAGTTCTGTGTGGGATTTTGTCAATGTGGCCAAACCCTTCGATCTCGCAGACTTGCACCTATTGGGAAATCAAGAGCACATATAGAGCTATTAACCTGTAAACACAGTTTAGTCAAATTGACTTAGTGCAATTTTCTCATATACGATGAGTTCTGTGAGGGATTTTGTCAATGTGGCCAAACCCTTCGATCTCGCGGAATTACACCTATTGGGAAATCAAGAGCACATATAGAGCTATTAACCTGTAAGCACAGTTTAGTCAAATTGAATTTGAGAAATTTTTTATAAGACGCGGAAAATTGACTTAGTGCAATTTTCTCATATACGATGAGTTCTGTGAGGGATTTTGTCAATGTGGCGAAACCCTTCGATCTCGCGGAATTACACCTATTGGGACATCAAGAGCACATATAGAGCTATTAATCTGTAAACACAGTTTATTCAAATTGAATTTGAGAAATTTTTTATAAGACGCGGAAAATTGACTTAGTGCAATTTTCTCATATACGATGAGTTCTGTGAGGGATTTTGTCAATGTGGCCAAACCCTTCGATCTCGCGAAATTACACCTATTGGGACATCAAGAGCACATATAGGGCTATTAATCTGTAAACACAGTTTATTCAAATTGAATTTGAGAAACTTTTTATAAGATGCGGAAAATTGACTTAGTGCAATTTTCTCATATACGATGAGTTCTGTGAGGGATTTTGTCAATGTGGCGAAACCCTTCGATCTCGCGGAATTACACCTATTGGGACATCAAGAGCACATATAGAGCTATTAATCTGTAAACACAGTTTATTCAAATTGAATTTGAGAAATTTTTTATAAGACGCGGAAAATTGACTTAGTGCAATTTTCTCATATACGATGAGTTCTGTGAGGGATTTTGTCAATGTGGCCAAACCCTTCGATCTCGCGAAATTACACCTATTGGGACATCAAGAGCACATATAGAGCTATTAATCTGTAAACACAGTTTATTCAAATTGAATTTGAGAAATTTTTTATAAGACGCGGAAAATTGACTTAGTGCAATTTTCTCATATACGATGAGTTCTGTGAGGGATTTTGTCAATGTGGCGAAACCCTTCGATCTCGCGGAATTACACCTATTGGGACATCAAGAGCACATATAGAGCTATTAACCTGTAAACACAGTTTAGTCAAATTGAATTTGAGAAATTTTTTATAAGACGCGGAAAATTGACTTAGTGCAATTTTCTCATATACGATGAGTTCTGTGAGGGATTTTGTCAATGTGGCGAAACTCTTCGATCTCGCGGAATTACAGCTATTGGGACATCAAGAGCACATATAGAGCTATTAATCTGTAAACACAGTTTATTCAAATTGAATTTGAGAAATTTTTTATAAGACGCGGAAAATTGACTTAGTGCAATTTTCTCATATACGATGAGTTCTGTGAGGGATTTTGTCAATGTGGCCAAACCCTTCGATCTCGCGGAATTACACCTATTGGGAAATCAAGAGCACATATAGAGCTATTAATCTGTAAGCCCAGTTTAGTCAAATTGAATTTGAGAAATTTTTTATAAGACGCGGAAAATTGACTTAGTGCAATTTTCTCATATACGATGAGTTCTGTGAGGGATTTTGTCAATGTGGCGAAACCCTTCGATCTCGCGGAATTACAGCTATTGGGACATCAAGAGCACATATAGAGCTATTAATCTGTAAACACAGTTTATTCAAATTGAATTTGAGAAATTTTTTATAAGACGCGGAAAATTGACTTAGTGCAATTTTCTCATATACGATGAGTTCTGTGAGGGATTTTGTCAATGTGGCCAAACCCTTCGATCTCGCAGACTTACACCTATTGGGAAATCAAGAGCACATATAGAGCTATTAATCTGTAAACACAGTTTATTCAAATTGAATTTGAGAAATTTTTTATAAGTCGCGGAAAATTGACTTAGTGCAATTTTCTCATATACGATGAGTTCTGTAAGGGATTTTGTCAATGTGGCCAAACCCTTCGATCTCGCGGAATTACACCTATTGGGAAATCAAGAGCACATATAGAGCTATTAATCTGTAGACCCAGTTTAGTCAAATTGAATTTGAGAAATTTTTTATAAGACGCGGAAAATTGACTTAGTGCAATTTTCTCATATACGATGAGTTCTGTGAGGGATTTTGTCAGTGTGGCCAAACCCTTCGATCTCGCGGAATTACACCTATTGGGAAATCAAGAGCACATATAGAGCTATTAACCTGTAAACACAGTTTATTCCAATTGAATTTGAGAAATTTTTTATAAGACGCGGAAAATTGACTTAGTGCAATTTTCTCATATACGATGAGTTCTGTGAGGGATTTTGTCAGTGTGGCCAAACCCTTCGATCTCGCGGAATTACACCTATTGGAAAATCAAGAGCACATATAGAGCTATTAACCTGTGAACACAGTTTAGTCAAATTGACTTAGTGCAATTTTCTCATATACGATGAGTTCTGTGAGGGATTTTGTCAATGTGGCCAAACCCTTCGATCTCGCAGACTTACACCTATTGGGAAATCAAGAGCACATATAGAGCTATTAATCTGTAAACCCAGTTTAGTCAAATTGAATTTGAGAAATTTTTTAAAAAACGCGGAAAATTGACTTAGTGCAATTTTCTCATATACGATGAGTTCTGTGAGGGATTTTGTCAATGTGGCCAAACCCTTCGATCTCGCAGACTTGCACCTATTGGGAAATCAAGAGCACATATAGAGCTATTAACCTGTGAACACAGTTTAGTCAAATTGACTTAGTGCAATTTTCTCATATACGATGAGTTCTGTGAGGGATTTTGTCAATGTGGCCAAACCCTTCGATCTCGCGGAATTACACCTATTGGGAAATCAAGAGCACAGATAGAGCTATTAACCTGTAAACACAGTTTAGTCAAATTGAATTTGAGAAATTTTTTATAAGACGCGGAAAATTGACTTAGTGCAATTTTCTCATATACGATGAGTTCTGTGAGGGATTTTGTCAATGTGGCGAAACCCTTCGATCTCGCGGAATTACAGCTATTGGGACATCAAGAGCACATATAGAGCTATTAATCTGTAAACACAGTTTATTCCAATTGAATTTGAGAAATTTTTTATAAGACACGGAAAATTGACTTAGTGCAATTTTCTCATATACGATGAGTTCTGTGAGGGATTTTGTCAATGTGGCCAAACCCTTCGATCTCGCGGAATTACACCTATTGGGAAATCAAGAGCACATATAGAGCTATTAATCTGTAAACCCAGTTTAGTCAAATTTAATTTGAGAAATTTTTTATAAGACGCGGAAAATTGACTTAGTGCAATTTTCTCATATACGATGAGTTCTGTGAGGGATTTTGTCAATGTGGCCAAACCCTTCGATCTCGCAGACTTGCACCTATTGGGAAATCAAGAGCACATATAGAGCTATTAACCTGTAAACACAGTTTAGTCAAATTGACTTAGTGCAATTTTCTCATATACGATGAATTCTGTGAGGGATTTTGTCAATGTGGCCAAACCCTTCGATCTCGCGGAATTGCACCTATTGGGAAATCAAGAGCACATATAGAGCTATTAACCTGTAAACACAGTTTAGTCAAATTGAATTGGAGAAATTTTTTATAAGACGCGGAAAATTGACTTAGTGCAATTTTCTCATATACGATGAGTTCTGTGAGGGATTTTGTCAATGTGGCCAAACCCTTCGATCTCGCGAAATTACACCTATTGGGACATCAAGAGCACATATAGAGCTATTAATCTGTAAACACAGTTTATTCAAATTGAATTTGAGAAATTTTTTATAAGACGCGGAAAATTGACTTAGTGCAATTTTCTCATATACGATGAGTTCTGTGAGGGATTTTGTCAATGTGGCCAAACCCTTCGATCTCGCGGAATTACACCTATTGGGAAATCAAGAGCACATATAGAGCTATTAATCTGTAAACCCAGTTTAGTCAAATTGAATTTGAGAAATTTTTTATAAGACGCGGAAAATTGACTTAGTGCAATTTTCTCATATACGATGAGTTCTGTGAGGGATTTTGTCAATGTGGCCAAACCCTTCGATCTCGCAGACTTACACCTATTGGGAAATCAAGAGCACATATAGAGCTATTAATCTGTAAACACAGTTTATTCAAATTGAATTTGAGAAATTTTTTATAAGTCGCGGAAAATTGACTTAGTGCAATTTTCTCATATACGATGAGTTCTGTGAGGGATTTTGTCAATGTGGCCAAACCCTTCGATCTCGCGGAATTACACCTATTGGGAAATCAAGAGCACATATAGAGCTATTAACCTGTGAACACAGTTTAGTCAAATTGACTTAGTGCAATTTTCTCATATACGATGAGTTCTGTGAGGGATTTTGTCAATGTGGCCAAACCCTTCGATCTCGCAGACTTAAACCTATTGGGAAATCAAGAGCACATATAGAGCTATTAATCTGTAAACCCAGTTTAGTCAAATTGAATTTGAGAAATTTTTTATAAAACGCGGAAAATTGACTTAGTGCAATTTTCTCATATTATTAACTGTAACTGCTATTAATTACACCTAATGGGAAATCAAGAGCACATATAGAGCTATTAATCTGTAAACCCAGTTTAGTCAAATTGAATTTGAGAAATTTTTTATAAGACGCGGAAAATTGACTTAGTGCAATTTTCTCATATACGATGAGTTCTGTGAGGGATTTTGTCAATGTGGTCAAACCCTTCGATCTCGCAGACTTACACCTATTGGGAAACCAAGAGCACATATAGAGCTATTAATCTGTAAACACAGTTTATTCAAATTGAATTTGAGAAATTTTTTATAAGTCGCGGAAAATTGACTTAGTGCAATTTTCTCATATACGATGAGTTCTGTGAGGGATTTTGTCAATGTGGCCAAACCCTTCGATCTCGCGGAATTACACCTATTGGGAAATCAAGAGCACATATAGAGCTATTAATCTGTAAACCCAATTTAGTCAAATTGAATTTGAGAAATTTTTTATAAGACGCGGAAAATTGACTTAGTGCAATTTTCTCATATACGATGAGTTCTGTGAGGGATTTTGTCAATGTGGCGAAACCCTTCGATCTCGCGGAATGACAGCTATTGGGACATCAAGAGCACATATAGAGCTATTAATCTGTAAACACAGTTTATTCCAATTGAATTTGAGAAATTTTTTATAAGACACGGAAAATTGACTTAGTGCAATTTTCTCATATACGATGAGTTCTGTGAGGGATTTTGTCAATGTGGCCAAACCCTTCGATCTCGCGGAATTACACCTATTGGGAAATCAAGAGCACATATAGAGCTATTAATCTGTAAACCCAGTTTAGTCAAATTTAATTTGAGAAATTTTTTATAAGACGCGGAAAATTGACTTAGTGCAATTTTCTCATATACGATGAGTTCTGTGAGGGATTTTGTCAATGTGGCCAAACCCTTCGATCTCGCAGACTTGCACCTATTGGGAAATCAAGAGCACATATAGAGCTATTAACCTGTAAACACAGTTTAGTCAAATTGACTTAGTGCAATTTTCTCATATACGATGAATTCTGTGAGGGATTTTGTCAATGTGGCCAAACCCTTCGATCTCGCGGAATTACACCTATTGGGAAATCAAGAGCACATATAGAGCTATTAACCTGTAAACACAGTTTAGTCAAATTGAATTTGAGAAATTTTTAATAAGACGCGGAAAATTGACTTAGTGCAATTTTCTCATATACGATGAGTTCTGTGAGGGATTTTGTCAATGTGGCCAAACCCTTCGATCTCGCGAAATTACACCTATTGGGACATCAAGAGCACATATAGAGCTATTAATCTGTAAACACAGTTTATTCAAATTGAATTTGAGAAATTTTTTATAAGACGCGGAAAATTGACTTAGTGCAATTTTCTCATATACGATGAGTTCTGTGAGGGATTTTGTCAATGTGGCCAAACCCTTCGATCTCGCGGAATTACACCTATTGGGAAATCAAGAGCACATATAGAGCTATTAACCTGTAAACACAGTTTAGTCAAATTGAATTTGAGAAATTTTTTATAAGACGCGGAAAATTGACTTAGTGCAATTTTCTCATATACGATGAGTTCTGTGAGGGATTTTGTCAATGTGGCGAAACCCTTCGATCTCGCGGAATTACACCTATTGGGACATCAAGAGCACATATAGAGCTATTAATCTGTAAAGACAGTTTATTCCAATTGAATTTGAGAAATTTTTTATAAGACGCGGAAAATTGACTTAGTGCAATTTTCAAATATACGATGAGTTCTGTGAGGGATTTTGTCAATGTGGCCAAACCCTTCGATCTCGCGAAATTACACCTATTGGGACATCAAGAGCACATATAGAGCTATTAATCTGTAAACACAGTTTATTCAAATTGAATTTGAGAAATTTTTTATAAGACGCGGAAAATTGACTTAGTGCAATTTTCTCATATACGATGAGTTCTGTGAGGGATTTTGTCAATGTGGCCAAACCCTTCGATCTCGCGGAATTACACCTATTGGGACATCAAGAGCACATATAGAGCTATTAATCTGTAAGCCCAGTTTAGTCAAATTGAATTTGAGAAATTTTTTATAAGACGCGGAAAATTGACTTAGTGCAATTTTCTCATATACGATGAGTTCTGTGAGGGATTTTGTCAATGTGGCCAAACCCTTCGATCTCGCAGACTTACACCTATTGGGAAATCAAGAGCACATATAGAGCTATTAATCTGTAAACACAGTTTATTCAAATTGAATTCGAGAAATTTTTTATAAGTCGCGGAAAATTGACTTAGTGCAATTTTCTCATATACGATGAGTTCTGTGAGGGATTTTGTCAATGTGGCCAAACCCTTCGATCTCGCGGAATTACACCTATTGGGAAATCAAGAGCACATATAGAGCTATTAATCTGTAAACCCAGTTTAGTCAAATTGAATTTGAGAAATTTTTTATAAGACGCGGAAAATTGACTTAGTGCAATTTTCTCATATACGATGAGTTCTGTGAGGGATTTTGTCAATGTGGCCAAACCCTTCGATCTCGCAGACTTGCACCTATTGGGAAATCAAGAGCACATATAGAGCTATTAACCTGTAAACACAGTTTAGTCAAATTGACTTAGTGCAATTTTCTCATATACGATGAGTTCTGTGAGGGATTTTGTCAATGTGGCCAAACCCTTCGATCTCGCGGAATTACACCTATTGGGAAATCAAGAGCACATATAGAGCTATTAACCTGTAAACACAGTTTAGTCAAATTGAATTTGAGAAATTTTTTATAAGACGCGGAAAATTGACTTAGTGCAATTTTCTCATATACGATGAGTTCTGTGAGGGATTTTGTCAATGTGGCGAAACCCTTCGATCTCGCGGAATTACACCTATTGGGACATCAAGAGCACATATAGAGCTATTAATCTGTAAACACTTTATTCCAATTGAATTTGAGAAATTTTTTATAAGACGCGGAAAATTGACTTAGTGCAATTTTCTCATATACGATGAGTTCTGTGAGGGATTTTGTCAATGTGGCCAAACCCTTCGATCCCGCGAAATTACACCTATTGGGACATCAAGAGCACATATAGAGCTATTAATCTGTAAACACAGTTTATTCAAATTGAATTTGAGAAATTTTTTATAAGACGCGGAAAATTGACTTAGTGCAATTTTCTCATATACGATGAGTTCTGTGAGGGATTTTGTCAATGTGGCCAAACCCTTCGATCTCGCAGAATTACACCTGTAAACACAGTTTAGTCAAATTGACTTAGTGCAATTTTCTCAAATACGATGAGTTCTGTGAGCTATTAACCTGTAAACACAGTTTAGTCAAATTGAATTTGAGAAATTTTTTATAAGACGCGGAAAATTGACTTAGTGCAATTTTCTTATATACGATGAGTTCTGTGAGGGATTTTGTCAATGTGGCCAACCCCTTGATCTCGCGAAATTACACCTATTGGGACATCAAGAGCACATATAGAGCTCTTAATCTGTAAACACAGTTTATTCAAATTGAATTTGAGAAATTTTTTATAAGACGCGGAAAATTGACTTAGTGCAATTTTCTCATATACGATGAGTTCTGTGAGGGATTTTGTCAATGTGGCCAAACCCTTCGATCTCGCGGAATTACACCTATTGGGAAATCAAGAGCACATATAGAGCTATTAATCTGTAAACCCAGTTTAGTCAAATTGAATTTGAGAAATTTTTTATAAGACGCGGAAAATTGACTTAGTGCAATTTTCTCATATACGATGAGTTCTGTGAGGGATTTTGTCAATGTGGCCAAACCCTTCGATCTCGCGGAATTACACCTATTGGGAAATCAAGAGCACATATAGAGCTATTAACCTGTAAACACAGTTTAGTCAAATTGAATTCGAGAAATTTTTTATAAGACGCGGAAAATTGACTTAGTGCAATTTTCTCATATACGATGAGTTCTGTGAGGGATTTTGTCAATGTGGCGAAACCCTTCGATCTCGCGGAATTACACCTATTGGGACATCAAGAGCACATATAGAGCTAATAATCTGTAAACACAGTTTATTCCAATTGAATTTGAGAAATTTTTTATAAGACGCGGAAAATTGACTTAGTGCAATTTTCTCATATACGATGAGTTCTGTGAGGGATTTTGTCAATGTGGCCAAACCCTTCGATCTCGCGAAATTACATCTATTGGGACATCAAGAGCACATATAGAGCTATAAATCTGTAAACACAGTTTATTCAAATTGAATTTGAGAAATTTTTTATAAGACGCGGAAAATTGACTTAGTGCAATTTTCTCATATACGATGAGTTCTGTGAGGGATTTTGTCAATGTGGCCAAACCCTTCGATCTCGCGGAATTACACCTATTGGGACATCAAGAGCACATATAGAGCTATTAATCTGTAAGCCCAGTTTAGTCAAATTGAATTTGAGAAATTTTTTATAAGACGCGGAAAATTGACTTAGTGCAATTTTCTCATATACGATGAGTTCTGTGAGGGATTTTGTCAATGTGGCCAAACCCTTCGATCTCGCAGACTAACACCTATTGGGAAATCAAGAGCACATATAGAGCTATTAATCTGTAAACACAGTTTATTCAAATTGAATTTGAGAAATTTTTTATAAGTCGCGGAAAATTGACTTAGTGCAATTTTCTCATATACGATGAGTTTTGTGAGGGATTTTGTCAATGTGGCCAAACCCTTCGATCTCGCGGAATTACACCTATTGGGAAATCAAGAGCACATATAGAGCTATTAATCTGTAAACCCAGTTTAGTCAAATTGAATTTGAGAAATTTTTTATAAGACGCGGAAAATTGACTTAGTGCAATTTTCTCATATACGATGAGTTCTGTGAGGGATTTTGTCAATGTGGCCAAACCCTTCGATCTCGCAGACTTGCACCTATTGGGAAATCAAGAGCACATATAGAGCTACTAACCTGTAAACACAGTTTAGTCAAATTGACTTAGTGCAATTTTCTCATATACGATGAGTTCTGTGAGGGATTTTGTCAATGTGGCCAAACCCTTCGATCTCGCGGAATTACACCTATTGGGAAATCAAGAGCACATATAGAGCTATTAACCTGTAAACACAGTTTAGTCAAATTGAATTTGAGAAATTTTTTATAAGACGCGGAAAATTGACTTAGTGCAATTTTCTCATATACGATGAGTTCTGTGAGGGATTTTGTCAATGTGGCCAAACCCTTCGATCTCGCAGACTTGCACCTATTGGGAAATCAAGAGCACATATAGAGCTACTAACCTGTAAACACAGTTTAGTCAAATTGACTTAGTGCAATTTTCTCATATACGATGAGTTCTGTGAGGGATTTTGTCAATGTGGCCAAACCCTTCGATCTCGCGGAATTACACCTATTGGGAAATCAAGAGCACATATAGAGCTATTAACCTGTAAACACAGTTTAGTCAAATTGAATTTGAGAAATTTTTTATAAGACGCGGAAAATTGACTTAGTGCAATTTTCTCATATACGATGAGTTCTGTGAGGGATTTTGTCAATGTAGCCAAACCCTTCGATCTCGCAGACTTGCACCTATTGGGAAATCAAGAGCACATATAGAGCTACTAACCTGTAAACACAGTTTAGTCAAATTGACTTAGTGCAATTTTCTCATATACGATGAGTTCTGTGAGGGATTTTGTCAATGTGGCCAAACCCTTCGATCTCGCAGACTTGCACCTATTGGGAAATCAAGAGCACATATAGAGCTACTAACCTGTAAACACAGTTTAGTCAAATTGACTTAGTGCAATTTTCTCATATACGATGAGTTCTGTGAGGGATTTTGTCAATGTGGCGAAACCCTTCGATCTCGCGGAATTACACCTATTGGGACATCAAGAGCACATATAGAGCTATTAATCTGTAAACACAGTTTATTCCAATTGAATTTGAGAAATTTTTTATAAGACGCGGAAAATTGACTTAGTGCAATTTTCTCATATACGATGAGTTCTGTGAGGGATTTTGTCAATGTGGCCAAACCCTTCGATCTCGCGAAATTACACCTATTGGGACATCAAGAGCACATATAGAGCTATTAATCTGTAAACACAGTTTATTTAAATTGAATTTGAGAAATTTTTTATAAGACGCGGAAAATTGACTTAGTGCAATTTTCTCATATACGATGAGTTCTGTGAGGGATTTTTTCAATGTGGCCAAACCCTTCGATCTCGCGGAATTACACCTATTGGGACATCAAGAGCACATATAGAGCTATTAATCTGTAAACACAGTTTATTCCAATTGAATTTGAGAAATTTTTTATAAGACGCGGAAAATTGACTTAGTGCAATTTTCTCATATACGATGAGTTCTGTGAGGGATTTTGTCAATGTGGCCAAACCCTTCGATCTCGCGGAATTACACCTATTGGGAAATCAAGAGCACATATAGAGCTATTAACCTGTAAACACAGTTTAGTCAAATTGACTTAGTGCAATTTTCTCATATACGATGAGTTCTGTGAGGGATTTTGTCAATGTGGCCAAACCCTTCGATCTCGCAGAATTACACCTGTAAACACAGTTTAGTCAAATTGACTTAGTGCAATTTTCTCATATACGATGAGTTCTGTGAGCTATTAACCTGTAAACACAGTTTAGTCAAATTGAATTTGAGAAATTTTTTATAAGACGCGGAAAATTGACTTAGTGCAATTTTCTCATATACGATGAGTTCTGTGAGGGATTTTGTCAATGTGGCCAAACCCTTCGATCTCGCGAAATTACACCTATTGGGACATCAAGAGCACATATAGAGCTATTAATCTGTAAACACAGTTTATTCAAATTGAATTTGAGAAATTTTTTATAAGACGCGGAAAATTGACTTAGTGCAATTTTCTCATATACGATGAGTTCTGTGAGGGATTTTGTCAATGTGGCCAAACCCTTCGATCTCGCGGAATTACACCTATTGGGAAATCAAGAGCACATATAGAGCTATTAACCTGTAAACACAGTTTAGTCAAATTGAATTTGAGAAATTTTTTATAAGACGCGGAAAATTGACTTAGTGCAATTTTCTCATATACGATGAGTTCTGTGAGGGATTTTGTCAATGTGGCCAAACCCTTCGATCTCGCAGACTTGCACCTATTGGGAAATCAAGAGCACATATAGAGCTATTAACCTGTAAACACAGTTTAGTCAAATTGACTTAGTGCAATTTTCTCATATACGATGAGTTCTGTGAGGGATTTTGTCAATGTGGCCAAACCCTTCGATCTCGCAGACTTGCACCTATTGGGAAATCAAGAGCACATATAGAGCTACTAACCTGTAAACACAGTTTAGTCAAATTGACTTAGTGCAATTTTCTCATATACGATGAGTTCTGTGAGGGATTTTGTCAATGTGGCCAAACCCTTCGATCTCGCAGACTTGTACCTATTGGGAAATCAAGAGCACATATAGAGCTACTAACCTGTAAACACAGTTTAGTCAAATTAACTTAGTGCAATTTTCTCATATACGATGAGTTCTGTGAGGGATTTTGTCAATGTGGCCAAACCCTTCGATCTCGCGGAATTACACCTATTGGGAAATCAAGAGCACATATAGAGCTATTAACCTGTAAACACAGTTTAGTCAAATTGAATTTGAGAAATTTTTTATAAGACGCGGAAAATTGACTTAGTGCAATTTTCTCATATACGATGAGTTCTGTGAGGGATTTTGTCAATGTGGCCAAACCCTTCGATCTCGCAGACTTGCACCTATTGGGAAATCAAGAGCACATATAGAGCTACTAACCTGTAAACACAGTTTAGTCAAATTGACTTAGTGCAATTTTCTCATATACGATGAGTTCTGTGAGGGATTTTGTCAATGTGGCCAAACCCTTCGATCTCGCAGACTTGCACCTATTGGGAAATCAAGAGCACATATAGAGCTACTAACCTGTAAACACAGTTTAGTCAAATTGACTTAGTGCAATTTTCTCATATACGATGAGTTCTGTGAGGGATTTTGTCAATGTGGCGAAACCCTTCGATCTCGCGGAATTACACCTATTGGGACATCAAGAGCACATATAGAGCTATTAATCTGTAAACACAGTTTATTCCAATTGAATTTGAGAAATTTTTTATAAGACGCGGAAAATTGACTTAGTGCAATTTTCTCATATACGATGAGTTCTGTGAGGGATTTTGTCAATGTGGCCAAACCCTTCGATCTCGCGAAATAACACCTATTGGGACATCAAGAGCACATATAGAGCTATTAATCTGTAAACACAGTTTATTCAAATTGAATTTGAGAAATTTTTTATAAGACGCGGAAAATTGACTTAGTGCAATTTTCTCATATACGATGAGTTCTGTGAGGGATTTTGTCAATGTGGCCAAACCCTTCGATCTCGCGGAATTACACCTATTGGGACATCAAGAGCACATATAGAGCTATTAATCTGTAAGCCCAGTTTAGTCAAATTGAATTTGAGAAATTTTTTATAAGACGCGGAAAATTGACTTAGTGCAATTTTCTCATACACGATGAGTTCTGTGAGGGATTTTGTCAATGTGGCCAAACCCTTCGATCTCGCAGACTTACACCTATTGGGAAATCAAGAGCACATATAGAGCTATTAATCTGTAAACACAGTTTATTCAAATTGAATTTGAGAAATTTTTTATAAGTCGCGGAAAATTGACTTAGTGCAATTTTCTCATATACGATGAGTTTTGTGAGGGATTTTGTCAATGTGGCCAAACCCTTCGATCTCGCGGAATTACACCTATTGGGAAATCAAGAGCACATATAGAGCTATTAATCTGTAAACCCAGTTTAGTCAAATTGAATTTGAGAAATTTTTTATAAGACGCGGAAAATTGACTTAGTGCAATTTTCTCATATACGATGAGTTCTGTGAGGGATTTTGTCAATGTGGCCAAACCCTTCGATCTCGCAGACTTGCACCTATTGGGAAATCAAGAGCACATATAGAGCTACTAACCTGTAAACACAGTTTAGTCAAATTGACTTAGTGCAATTTTCTCATATACGATGAGTTCTGTGAGGGATTTTGTCAATGTGGCCAAACTCTTCGATCTCGCGGAATTACACCTATTGGGAAATCAAGAGCACATATAGAGCTATTAACCTGTAAACACAGTTTAGTCAAATTGAATTTGAGAAATTTTTTATAAGACGCGGAAAATTGACTTAGTGCAATTTTCTCATATACGATGAGTTCTGTGAGGGATTTTGTCAATGTGGCCAAACCCTTCGATCTCGCAGACTTGCACCTATTGGGAAATCAAGAGCACATATAGAGCTACTAACCTGTAAACACAGTTTAGTCAAATTGACTTAGTGCAATTTTCTCATATACGATGAGTTCTGTGAGGGATTTTGTCAATGTGGCCAAACCCTTCGATCTCGCGGAATTACACCTATTGGGAAATCAAGAGCACATATAGAGCTATTAACCTGTAAACACAGTTTAGTCAAATTGAATTTGAGAAATTTTTTATAAGACGCGGAAAATTGACTTAGTGCAATTTTCTCATATACGATGAGTTCTGTGAGGGATTTTGTCAATGTGGCCAAACCCTTCGATCTCGCAGACTTGCACCTATTGGGAAATCAAGAGCATATATAGAGCTACTAACCTGTAAACACAGTTTAGTCAAATGGACTTAGTGCAATTTTCTCATATACGATGAGTTCTGTGAGGGATTTTGTCAATGTGGCCAAACCCTGCGATCTCGCAGACTTGCACCTATTGGGAAATCAAGAGCACATATAGAGCTACTAACCTGTAAACACAGTTTAGTCAAATTGACTTAGTGCAATTTTCTCATATACGATGAGTTCTGTGAGGGATTTTGTCAATGTGGCGAAACCCTTCGATCTCGCGGAATTACACCTATTGGGACATCAAGAGCACATATAGAGCTATTAATCTGTAAACACAGTTTATTCCAATTGAATTTGAGAAATTTTTTATAAGACGCGGAAAATTGACTTAGTGCAATTTTCTCATATACGATGAGTTCTGTGAGGGATTTTGTCAATGTGGCCAAACCCTTCGATCCCGCGAAATTACACCTATTGGGACATCAAGAGCACATATAGAGCTATTAATCTGTAAACACAGTTTATGCAAATTGAATTTGAGAAATTTTTTATAAGACGCGAAAAATTGACTTAGTGCAATTTTCTCATATACGATGAGTTCTGTGAGAGATTTTGTCAATGTGGCCAAACCCTTCGATCTCGCAGAATTACAAATGTAAACACAGTTTAGTCAAATTGACTTAGTGCAATTTTCTCATATACGATGAGTTCTGTGAGCTATTAACCTGTAAACACAGTTTAGTCAAATTGAATTTGAGAAATTTTTTATAAGACGCGGAAAATTGACTTAGTGCAATTTTCTCATATACGATGAGTTCTGTGAGGGATTTTGTCAATGTGGCCAAACCCTTCGATCTCGCGAAATTACACCTATTGGGACATCAAGAGCACATATAGAGCTATTAATCTGTAAACACAGTTTATTTAAATTGAATTTGAGAAATTTTTTATAAGACGCGGAAAATTGACTTAGTGCAATTTTCTCATATACGATGAGTTCTGTGAGGGATTTTTTCAATGTGGCCAAACACTTCGATCTCGCGGAATTACACCTATTGGGACATCTAGAGCACATATAGAGCTATTAATCTGTAAACACAGTTTATTCCAATTGAATTTGAGAAATTTTTTATAAGACGCGGAAAATTGACTTAGTGCAATTTTCTCATATACGATGAGTTCTGTGAGGGATTTTGTCAATGTGGCCAAACCCTTCGATCTCGCGAAATTACACCTATTGGGACATCAAGAGCACATATAGAGCTATTAATCTGTAAACACAGTTTATTCAAATTGAATTTGAGAAATTTTTTATAAGACGCGGAAAATTGACTTAGTGCAATTTTCTCATATACGATGAGTTCTGTGAGGGATTTTGTCAATGTGGCCAAACCCTTCGATCTCGCAGAATTACACCTATTGGGAAATCAAGAGCACATATAGAGCTATTAATCTGTAAACACAGTTTATTCAAATTGAATTTGAGAAATTTTTTATAAGACGCGGAAAATTGACTTAGTGCAATTTTCTCATATACGATGAGTTCTGTGAGGGATTTTGTCAATGTGGCCAAACCCTTCGATCTCGCAGAATTACACCTATTGGGAAATCAAGAGCACATATAGAGCTATTAATCTGTAAACACAGTTTATTCAAATTGAATTTGAGAAATTTTTTATAAGACGCGGAAAATTGACTTAGTGCAATTTCCTCATATACGATGAGTTCTGTGAGGGCTTTTGTCAATGTGGCGAAACCCTTCGATCTCGCGGAATTACACCTATTGGGACATCAAGAGCACATATAGAGCTATTAATCTGTAAACACAGTTTATTCCAATTGAATTTGAGAAATTTTTTATAAGACGCGGAAAATTGACTTAGTGCAATTTTCTCATATACGATGAGTTCTGTGAGGGATTTTGTCAATGTGGCCAAACCCTTCGGTCTCGCGGAATTACACCTATTGGGAAATCAAGAGCACATATAGAGCTATTAATCTGTAAACCCAGTTTAGTCAAATTGACTTAGTGCAATTTTCTCATATACGATGAGTTCTGTGAGGGACTTTGTCAATGTGGCCAAACCCTTCGATCTCGCGGAATTACACCTATTGGGAAATCAAGAGCACATATAGAGCTATTAACCTGTAAACACAGTTCAGTCAAATTGAATTTGAGAAATTTTTTAAAAGACTAAAAAACTAAATGTATTACTGCGGGGAAAGCATATCCATATGGCCATTTCACTACTGCTCAAATAGCTCATCAGTGGATTTTACCCAAATTTTGTATAGAAAAATAGCAAGTCTTATATCAAAAGCCAAATTGATTAAATGAGAACTTCATTAAATCAATAAGACAAAAGACAATGACAGCTCAAAAATGTTCTATAAAAAACACAGCAAACATTCAGTTACTATTTTTATTTTTTCTTTCATTTTTCTACATAAGGGATCCCCCCATTGGGAACCATTCATATGTATTTGAAAGATTCAATGAAAAAATAAAAATTGAAAACAATTATTATTAATAAATATTTCATGAGAATATCATAAAATATTTATATTTGAAGGAATCAAGCACGAATAAAGTAAATTAAATTTTAAAAGAATCCGAATAATAAATTTTTATTTTGATAAATTTCATATGTTATAGAAATTAAAAAAATAAAAATTTAGTCACATTTTCGACATCGAAACGTGCGTTTGAGTTAACAAAATCGTGTAACGATTATATCACACACTGTTGTTAATAGGGATAGAACGATACCACTAGGGTATCGTTATTTTTACTCGATACAGTACCGATCGAAAAATATCGATACGTACTCAATATCGATCAAAAAGTATCGATACCTACTCGTATCGGTCGGCTATTTCATAAAATTAAGGCAAAGAAAAATAAAAATACATATCGCTGACCAAACTTGAATGTCAGAGGATTAAGTTTTCATTCAATTTTTAAAGTTTCTCTCATTTTTTTACCAATACAATCGCACTTTAAAAATTTGGTGAGAATTTGCTTTCAAGTTTTCGTTCAATTGAGTGTTTCAAATTACATTCACGAAAACAGCTGTTTGAAGTTTTTTCCTCCAAATAAATTTTATTTGTTTTCTTGACGACATCTTGCTTAACAACTTGCTTTGAAATTGCGTGCAGCCTACGTCACAGCTTTCAATTTTCAATGGATTAAGCATTTTAAAAACATTTTAAAATTCCCTTTAAACGCTCTTTAAAAGCTTAAAAATGATACCCATATTGGTATTTCAAAAAATTTGAAGATTTCATAGCCGCATAACTCGGAAAATATGGGCGAGCCGCAGTTTTTTCACTTGCTGTTTTTTCTTTTTTTCTTATTTTTAATTCTCTATCGTCCCTTGTATTAATGTTTTTGAGTGGAGTTAGTTTCTTGTTTCAAATGATATGAAAAAATTAGAGGTAGGCGTGGTGTTTTGCCTGCTGCCTCGAAGGACATGAACCGATCATGCTGATTTCCAATAGCACCTCTTCCGACACTGTGTCTGATCGATTGGTATATATTTTTTTTTGTGAAAAAAATTAAGGCTAGACAGCCTCAATTTTGTAATGTTTTTCCTCCTTAAATTTTTTATTCATCGAATCGAAGCTAGAAAAAGATTTATCCCTTCCCGCGTTTGGCCTTCTGCATAAAAACCCGAAACGTAAGAAGTGTGACCAGACTTTAAATTTATTCAAAAGATAGTTAAATTCAAGATCGTTCGTGCCTAGTGATTGCTGGCACTGCTACATGACTTCATGCCAAACCCTTCGATCTCGCAGACTTACACCTATTGGGAAATCAAGAGCACATATAGAGCTATTAATCTGTAAACACAGTTAATTCAAATTGAATTTGAGAAATTTTTTATAAGTCGCGGAAAATTGACTTAGTGCAATTTTCTCATATACGATGAGTTCTGTGAGGGATTTTGTCAATGTGGCCAAACCCTTCGGTCTCGCGGAATTACACCTATTGGGAAATCAAGAGCACATATAGAGCTATTAATCTGTAAACACAGTTTATTCAAATTGAATTTGAGAAATTTTTTATAAGACGCGGAAAATTGACTTAGTGCAATTTTCTCATATACGATGAGTTCTGTGAGGGATTTTGTCAATGTGGCCAAACCCTTCGATCTCGCGGAATTACACCTATTGGGAAATCAAGAGCACATATAGAGCTATTAATCTGTAAACACAGTTTATTCAAGTTGAATTTGAGAAATTTTTTATAAGACGCGGAAAATTGACTTAGTGCAATTTCCTCATATACGATGAGTTCTGTGAGGGATTTTGTCAATGTGGCCAAACCCTTCGATCTCGCGGAATTACACCTATTGGGAAATCAAGAGCACATATAGAGCTATTAACCTGTAAACACAGTTTAGTCAAATTGACTTAGTGCAATTTTCTCATATACGATGAGTTCTGTGAGGGATTTTGTCAATGTGGCCAAACCCTTCGATCTCGCGGAATTACACCTATTGGGAAATCAAGAGCACATATAGAGCTATTAACCTGTAAACACAGTTTAGTCAAATTGAATTTGAGAAATTTTTTAAAAGACTAAAAAACTAAATGTATTACTGCGGGGAAAGCATATCCATATGGCCATTTCACTACTGCTCAAATAGCTCATCAGTGGATTTTACCCAAATTTTGTATAGAAAAATAGCAAGTCTTATATCAAAAGCCAAATTGATTAAATGAGAACTTCATTAAATCAATAAGACAAAAGACAATGACAGCTCAAAAATGTTCTATAAAAAACACAGCAAACATTCAGTTACTATTTTTATTTTTTCTTTCATTTTTCTACATAAGGGATCCCCCCATTGGGAACCATTCATATGTATTTGAAAGATTCAATGAAAAAATAAAAATTGAAAACAATTATTATTAATAAATATTTCATGAGAATATCATAAAATATTTATATTTGAAGGAATCAAGCACGAATAAAGTAAATTAAATTTTAAAAGAATCCGAATAATAAATTTTTATTTTGATAAATTTCATATGTTATAGAAATTAAAAAAATAAAAATTTAGTCACATTTTCGACATCGAAACGTGCGTTTGAGTTAACAAAATTGTGTAACGATTATATCACACACTGTTGTTAATAGGATTAGAACGATACCACTAGGGTATCGTTATTTTTACTCGATACAGTACCGATCGAAAAATATCGATACGTACTCAATATCGATCAAAAAGTATCGATACCTACTCGTATCGGTCGGCCATTTCATAAAATTAAGGCAAAGAAAAATAAAAATACATATCGCTGACCAAACTTGAATGTCAGACGATTAAGTTTTCATTCAATTTTTAAAGTTGCTCTCATTTTTTTACCAATACAATCGCACTTTAAAAATTTGGTGAGAATTTGCTTTCAAATTTTCGTTCAATTGAGTGTTTCAAATTACATTCACGAAAACAGCTGTTTGAAGTTTTTCCTCCAAATAAATTTTATTTGTTTTCTTGACGACATCTTGCTTAACAACTTGCTTTGAAACTGCGTGCAGCCTACGTCACAGCTTTCAATTTTCAATGGATTAAGCATTTTAAAAACATTTTAAAATTCCCTTTAAACGCTCTTTAAAAGCTTAAAAATGATACCCATATTGGTATTTCAAAAAATTTGAAGATTTCATAGCCGCATAACTCGGAAAATATGGGCGAGCCGCAGTTTTTTCACTTGCTGTTTTTTCTTATTTTTAATTCTCTATCGTCCCTTGTATTAATGTTTTTGAGTGGAGTTAGTTTCTTGTTTCAAATGATATGAAAAAATTAGAGGTAGGCGTGGTGTTTTGCCTGCTGCCTCGAAGGACATGAACCGATCATGCTGATTTCCAATAGCACCTCTTCCGACACTGTGTCTGATCGATTGATATATATTTTTTTTTTGTGAAAAAAATTAAGGCTAGACAGCCTCAATTTTGTAAATGTTTTTCCTCCTTAAATTTTTTATTCATCGATATTTTCTTTATTAAAACTTTTGTTGCTGTCGATGCCTTTTCTTGAGGCGCCTCTGATTTTTAAACTGCATATTACTATGACCCCAATAACAAAATCGGAATCGAAGCTAGAAAAAGATTTATCCCTTCCCGCGTTTGGCCTTCTGCATAAAAACCCGAAACGTAAGAAGTGTGACCAGACTTTGAATTTAATCCAAAGATAGTTAAATTCAAGATCGTTCGTGCCTAGTGATTGCTGGCACTGCTACATGACTTCATTCCGAATGTACAACGCAAGACCCCGATGTAGACTAAAAAAGGGTAGAAGAGAGTACCCAGGTAATTGAAAATCCTGTGGATTAGCATCCTCAGATACCTGGGTCTCATCTCACATAAGGTGAAAATATCAGGCCGTGTGCATACACAGAGAAAAAATTCGCTCTTTTGACTCACTGGAGCATCGACGCAATGTGGGATGTGTTTCACTGTTTTATCGTTACTACAACGGAATGTGCTCTTATGAAATCAGGGAACTTGTTCCTGAAAACCGTAATTTCGTACGCGCAACGCGTTCTGCATCAAGAGCGCAATCCTTTGTGGTCGATTGTCCAGTGAATCGCACTACGCATTACAGAGAGAATTCGTTTTTTAGCCGAAAAGTTCTTATGTGGAATAAACCCCCCGCAGAGGTCTTTCCTGCCACTTTCAATGTGCAAAGAGTCAAATCAAATGTTGTACAAAAATAAATCTAGAAATTAAAGGGTGTCCCATAATTCATGTAGATTTACTTATCTTTTGAACCGTTTAGACAAACGCTTGCAAATTTAACATAATGTCCATCGGTTTTGGAAATAAACGGGTGTCTCAATAGTTTAGGTAATTTTGTGTATGTTGCCGAACCTCTCAACCGTTATAGATACACAGCTGAAACTTACAAGGGACCTGTTTTGCTAAGTCTGCTATAGCAAAAAGCTTAGAAGTTAAATTTAGAAATTAAAGGGTGTTCTCAAAATTAATGTAATTTGTTCTTCATGTTCGTATTTTTTAGCCCGTTGAATTTTAGACACCTGAATTTAAGACAGAATGTCCAATACTTTGTTTCGTATAATAAGAAGTCTAAAAACTTTTAATTATAAATTAAAGGGTGTTACAATAGTTGATACACATTTATTTTAGATTTAAAAATCAGAGGGTAAAGGTGCCTCAAGAAAAGGCAATAAGACAAAAAATCAAAATTGTTAAAATTAAATGAGATATGGCTTTGACAACAACAAAAGTTTTAATAAAGAAAATATCGATGAATGAATTAAAAATTTAAAGAGGAAAACACATACAAAATTGGTTTTTAAATATAAACAGCATTGATTTTTGCACAAAATTTAAAACTGAACTGAACGAGACTGTTTTAAATATAACTGATACGTTAATTTTACAAGAAAGTTGTTTTCTATATGCATATATATTATTTATTATTATATATTTTCAATTTCAAAATGCAATTAACTTCAAGTCAATATGCAACGAGTATTTTTGACCGATACGAGTACTTGTTTACCGATACCTACTTGCTACTCGGTGGTAAAGTATCGATGCTAAAAGTACTTGGTATCGAGGGGAAAGTAATTATATTTACTTGTATTTACTCGTATCGTTTCGTCCCTAGTTGTTAATTGGCGCCCAACACGAAAACTTTTAATACTTAAAATACAATAACAGTTTATAAAACTTACCAATTTAAGATTATAAATACGAAATATAATGAAAAATATCAAAATTTTTAAAATGTGCTAAATTACAATTAAATTAGTTTACTTCCTACTTGCAATTAATCGGACATAAAATAAAAAAAAAACACAAAAGAGAAATAAAAAAATAATGGAACAAACATCATTTGAAAGTTTTAAACAAAAATAAAAATTTGTGCATTTAACCCAATGTGGTATAAAAACTAAATATATATATATATATATATATATATATATATATATATATATATATATATATATATATGTATGTATATGTTCCCTTCAATCTTTAAAGGACCACAAAGGGAAAATAATTGAAAACTGATTAAATAGTAATAATTGAAAACTGATTAAATAGTAATAAACTTGTCGTGTACAGCCAAATAATATAAAAAATGCTAATTTAATAATTGTTAAAGCCAAATATTACAAAAACAATAATTTTATTGTTGTATTGGTGCTATTAAATAAATAATACGAGAAGAATGAACTACATATATGGTATTAGAAGACGAACGTAATTAAGTGAGGAATCACCAGGAAGTGGATTAAGAAGCCGAGAGAAGACGAAATCTCTCAACACACATAGTATACTTATATATAAGTATTATATTCAATTTATACGTGATTTATTTGGGATTATTTATTATATTTTATTATATTTTATTTTATTATATTTATTATATTTTTATTTTTAGTTGTTCTTTTATTTACTATATTTATATTATTTATTTATTTTATTTATTTAATTTTATTATTTCATGTAATAATAAGCCTACAAAGGCCTTATAAAATTCTTATTACAAAGCACAAAGTTTCCTGAGCATAAAAATGCATAAATAACTTACAACTAGTTAACAGAGAGACAAGTTGAGTTATGAAACAAGTGGAAAACCCGGAAACAAATAGAACAAAATGGGGAAAAGCAGTATTCTTAAAGATATCCGGTATGCTTTAATGTCATAAATTAACTTGTCTTAACAAAGAAAAGTAAAGGTAAAAAAAAAAATAATATTGAGAGAAAAAAAAATCCTAACAACCTCAAAAGGCTCCCCAGCCATAATGTTGAAAACGAAAACCGATACAATAGTAATAAAATAGAGCAAAAAGATCCAAATTAGTGATGAATAGACATTAAAAGTGCAAAAGTACAAGGCAAGTGCATGTGCCAATAATTTATGTATTATCCCTGGGAAAGTACTCTAACAATTTAAGTCTAAAGACATTGTTTGAATGAGAAAACATACGTAATTCATAAGGTAATTTATTCCAACAGCGAGCAATTCTAATAGCAAAAGATCTTTGATAGAAGGAGTAAGAGATTCTGGGTATTAAAATTTGAGGGTTTCTGGTTGAGCGACTGAAAGAAAAGCTTTCAGACAAAGTAGTTGGCTTGCCGGTTTTAATAACTTTATAGAAAAGTAACATACACCTAGTTTTTACAAAGGTATCAAAAGAGAATCCGAAAAACCGTGTTACAAAATTAGAAATGTGTTCATGCCTATTAAAATTATACACAAACCGAACGATAGAATTAACAATTCGATTAAGTTTAGATAAATTAGTAGCAAGTGTACCAGATATAACTTCGAGGCAATAGAAGATCTGAGGCATTAATAGGGCATAAGCAAGTCTATACCTTACATGAAGAGGTAAATATTTATTATTATAATAGATTCTACATAAAGTTGTTAGAACTCTACATAGGATTAAATCAATATGACCTTCAAAAGTTAATTTGTCGTCCAAAATTATGCCTAAGCATCTAAAATGGTCAACAAAATCAATTGTTCTTCCATTAAAAGAAATCTCTAAATTCAGATTAGAACGATTTGACGGGTTAAAAGTCATCGCTTTAGTTTTGGAAACATTAAAAGATAGACAATTTTCATTAGCCCAATCTGATACACATTGAAGACTAAAATTTATATTACTCTCCAAGACATCTGAAAAGTCACGATGAGAGTCAAAAAATAAAACAACATTATCAGCAAAAAGAAAAGATTTACACATACTCGAATTAATTCTATTTGGTAGATCATTAATGTAAAGAATGAATAAAATTGGGCCAAGAACTGAACCCTGAGGAACACCAGAATTAAGAGATTTCACATTAGAACACAAACTGTTAATGGAAACAAATTGAGACCGTCCAGTAAGGAAGGAAAATATAAGTTTACAGGTGGACTTGGAAAAATTAAAGTATAAAACAAGTTTCTCAATCATTTTAATGTGATTCAAATTATCAAAAGCCTTCGAAATGTCTAAGGATACAAGCACATTAAGTTTGTCATCATTAAAGCTGGTTCTAATTTTTTCTGTAAGGTTGAGAAGCAAAGAAGTTGTATTATACCCATCACGAAATGTATACTGAGACTCATAGATCTTAGCACGTGTAACTTCAAAAATTTGATCTTTAATCAAGTGTTCTAATATTTTAGAAAGGACTGGCAAAATTGAGATAGGCCTAAGATCTTCTGGACCATTAACAACGTTAACTTTTGGTATGGGAACAACACGAGCAAGCTTCCACATCGCTGGAAATTCTGACCTCATTAAAATATTATTATACAAATGAAGAAGGTATGCCGAAATGTGAGGAAAAATCATTCTCAAAAACTTCATAGAGATGCCATCATTACCGATAGAATTTGCTTTAACTTTATTAAAAGCTTCAAGTAATTCGATCTCATTGACACATCGAAATGAGTAAGAGTTTCTAGAAAAGTTAAAATTATCAAAATTACAAAGATCAACAGAACTCGTATTTCCAATATTAGCAAAATAATTATTGATACATTAACATCTAGATCAACATTAGAAAATCTATCACCCAAATTACCAAAGTTTTTAAGCAGCCTCCACATATCTAAATAATTAAGATCATTAAACAATGATGAATAATAACGAATTCTTTCTTTGCGTATAATTTTTTTGGCCTTGTTTCGATATCTGCAATTGTTAACAAGTAGAGAAATATTAGCTCATAGCTCATCAACATCGTAGGAATGGAAAATAATAGAAGAGTCAAAATTATACAAGAATATGCGCAAATTATCCCAGTCAATATTTCTATAATCACGATATTCAATGGCATCATCAGATTTTAGTACCTTAAGATTAAAAGATGCACATATAAGAGCATGATGAGAAATTGAGGGACATTCAAATTGGAAAGACGAAGAAGTCGCTAAACTATCACTATTCAACATAAAGTCGATCAATGAAGTAGAGTTGTGAGATACATCAAAATGTGTTGGAGCGCAATTATGAATAATATTAAGATTAAGTCTCATACATAGAGAGCGAAAATTTGCTGAAAATGAAGTATTGAATAAGTTGCAATTAAAGTCCCCAACGATTATAATATTAGAGTATCTAGAAAAAAATTCGAAATGATTTTCTTCAAAGCATATCAAGTTTCCATATGGCAAATAAACTACACCAATTACAACTTTAACTTTACTTATGGTAAGCTCCAAAAACAAAGACTCACAATGACCAGCCACTGATGTTTTAAAAACTATTTTAGGTTTAAAGGAAGTTGATAGATATAAACCAACACCACCACCCCTAGAAGTTGTGCGATCATTTCTAAAGAAATTATATCCATTGATTTCTACAGCACGACTTGATATACTTATATGGCTTAAGCCAAGTTTCTGAAATAGCAAAAATATCAATCGAAGAATTACTTATAATGTTTTTTATCTCATCAAACTTAGAAGAATTTACTCGGGGTTTCATGCTCTGGCAGTTCATATGTGCAACCTTAAAATCATTTTTACAATTTAGAAACATGTTCATAAGTTGATTTCCATCACTAATTATTGGACCTATATTTGAATTAAAAGACATCAAAGTTCGTAAAAAACATTACATAGGGGAACCAAATTGGGATATATATTAAATACCGATCAAAAATTACAAACATTAGAAGAAAGATTTAATTTTTAAAATCAAAAAATTCTAACAAAAATCATAGTAACAACCAGTCTAAATATATAAGATAAGTACTATATAAAAAGCAAGATAGAATACTAAATTACATGGGAGTATTTAATCTCTATAAAATTATAATGTACAGAAGAACTGTTAATGTAAATACCACAGAAATCAGCTTCTAAAATTCAAATTAAAATTACATAATCCTATGTTGCAAAGATATTAAAGAAATAAGCATAAAAAATACTTTAAATTGAGAAAAAAAAATACGATAGGCTAAACTTTTTTGGAAGCATCAGCGATCTTATCCACACCAAGTAAACCAGCACATTCATCAAAACCGTAAGTAACTTCAGAGCCATTAGAAAGAGTCAGCTTTACCTTTACCTTATCCAGATTTAAAATTTTAAATTTATTGATGATTTTAAGGTGAAGTAAACGTCTACATAAGGTGTTCAATTTTCCGGCAGCAGGAGTATAGTGATCGTTCAAATAAATTCGGCTCTCTATGCCACCACCAATAACGTCACAAAGTTTTAAAGATCTCGTCTTGAAATATGCTTTCATAATTCGGTCCCTTAAAAAAACATTGTTAAACTTGACAAGAACAGCTTTTCTATTAAACATGTAGCAAGCATAATTAATATCATGCGTAGATAAAGTTTCATTGAAATAAGTGCACAATGAAGTGACTGGTGAGATCAAGTCTTTTAAGCCTTCAGGTAAACCATTAATTATCACATCTGCGCGATTGAATCTTTTATACAACACGTTATTCTCATCTTCAAGTAGGGCTATTTTAGATGAAGTGGACATATCAACCTGTTTGATTTGCTCCCTGCAAGTAACAATATCAGCATTAACACTAGTACGCCAAGACGACAACTCGGACTTCAATTCAGCAAAAGATTTATTAAAATCCTTTTTAATTGCATCTAAATCTTCTTCATTTTTCTTAAGGAAATTATCAATTTTGTTATTTAGGCCACCAATTTGTTCCCGCAATAATTTCTCAATAGAAGAGCCTGGATTAGCCAAACAATTTTGACAGGTAAATGAGACAGGCGATTCGTCATCATTAATCAGCAAGTTTTGAACATTGTTTGTGGTGCCAAGAAGCGCACGATTTACAAATAACTTTATCGTGGTTTTTGGTAACATTGCTTTGACAAGTACCACATTTGTACACCATTTTAACAAATTGACCACCAAAATAATAAAAGCAAGAAGATCCACAAAAATATGTACATATGTATATGTAAATAATACCGCAAAAATAAATACTGTGACATACAACAACAATTACAGCAGCAGCAAATTATCGTAAAAAGTAATATAATAAAATATTTTCACAATGTAGATTCCCAAATAAATTAAACGAGTCTTTAGTTTACACAAAATATCTTTTAATTAGTTTTTGACACCGTAATTATGCGAAAAAGAATTATATTTTAGAGAAGAATAGACTAGTTGCAAAAAATGCGTTCACTCAGGCCGGGTTGCCATATCTGTTTTGTTTGTTTTGTTGCCATATTAATACCTAAAATAATCAAATTTATAACATTTCGTTACTTCATTTACCCAGAGTTGTCCAAAATATTATTTTTTTTTCTTTCGTTAGTAATATAAAAAATAAAATGAATAGAAACTAAGTATTAAGTCTAGTTGAATCAGCAGTAGGTGTTACTACAATAGAAATTTAGGAACAGATCGTAATTTAACAAGTGTTGTTGAACAACTGCAACCAGTTCGAATCGAACCTTTAACTCGAGTAACCATTCAACCTGGTGCTGCTAACGGTAGTACAAATTTAGATTTAATAAAATCACTGTTTTGTCGTAATAGTTTTTGTTTTTTAATTGGTAATATTTTAGGGCGATTTAACCAATGTTTTATATTACAAAATCCGTGACGAAAAAAGTATAAAGACCGGTGGGATTGACGTAGAATTCAGTAATGAGTTTTTATTTTTCAAAATGGTTCTTAATATTATTTACAGGTTTAAAATTTCCCAAGCACTCCGAATATTATTGGTTGATACTTTAACTTTTAATATTTTGATAATATTAACTATTATTTTGATTAAACAAATTAAATACTACTACTATTGGGTATGAGCGAAAATAATTTAGAAAAATTCAGTTTTAAGAAAAAAAAACAAAGTGACCAAACAATCACTTCCCCAGTTTAGTGGAAATGCTTGCGAATACCCGGCATGGAGGGAATCCGCGAAGTTTCCTTTAAATTATTATATAAAGGGATCTGAAGCATATTATGTTGCCATGGGTATTTTGGGAAATAAGATTGTTGGTGACGCAAATGCTACTTTGAGCTCATATAATACAATTTTTAATTTTAATGCCATAATTTCACGACTAGATCAGTATTATTCTGATAAAAGACCTTTGTATCTGTTAGAAAATGAGCTTAGTGTTTTGAGACAGGGTAATTTAACTATAAACGAATATTATGATAAAGTAAACAAGCAACTTACTCTGGGGTGGAATCGTTACATCCGTGAACGTACAACACGTATCGTAAAAATACGTTTTTCGGATTAGGACATACGTTAACGGATGGTAATTAACAATAACGCAGATTATAACATACGTTATCGTATACATGAACGTACATTTTTTACAAACTGGCATACGTTAACAAAACTTAGTTCGAATAAGATGAAAAATTCAACAAATTCGCTAAAAAAAAGTGCGAATTAAACAAATTTAATTTTAGTTTATGATAAAATTATTATTACAACAAGTTAAATCTAAGATTCATGAAAGAACACAAAAACTTGGCAAAAAACATGCTTCCTAATTGGGCATATTAAAATCTACTGCTAACGGACTATGGATGAGCTTCCCAAGTGTATGAACGCACTAGTACCACCAGTTAATAATGTTAAAATTTTAAAATAGGAAATTCGCAATTTATATTTTTGCAAGAAAATATTTATATTTATAATTTTGTGCTTAAGGCTGATCAAAAATAGGTACTAAGCAAAGAAAAAAGTTTTTTTGTTTTAATTGAAAAACCAAAATGAAGGAGGCCTTTATGAAGAAAAGCTGCTGGTGCCAAGTGAAGAAGTGTTAATTGAAGCAGCAGTCCTTGAATCTAGCGCTATAGGCAAAAAACCAGTTTTGACCTTTGGAAACAAAATTTGAAAAACTGACCAGCCTGAATACTCTTTCTTTAGCTCTAGAATTTTTTAATTTCAAAACTATTGTGAATCATTTAAAAAATTACGATCCGTTTACAATCGTATGTCATAATGCCATTTAGTTCATACGATCAACGTATCACGTAATTTTTTTTCATACGATTGTCAATACGAACACGGATGTAACGAATCCACCCCTGATTATAAATAAAATTCTCATGACTAATACGAATCATGATGTTATCGAAGCTCTAAATGAGCGAGTAAGAGCAAACGCGTTACGTGTATTTGTATCAGGTCTTCGTAAACCTTTATGTGATATTTGTTTTTCTGTAAATCCAATAGACTTGCGTACGGCTTTGGCTACGGCTCAAGAACTTGAATAAAATCATGAACGTTATAGGTTCGCAAATGCATTTGCTAACTCAAAAAAGTTTTCACCAATAACTGTACCTTTTATGAACAATGGATTACCTAAAGAAGTTTTTTCTGACCGTTCTCCAAACCACAAACAAAATCCATCGCCTGTTCCAATGGAGGTTAATAAACGTACAACATATTTTAGAAAGCCAACACCACCTACAAATGCTTTAGGAGATTATCAAAAAACTTCAATAATAAGGGACAGAAGCCAATTTCCTATGAAAATAAATCTGGACGGCAGCTGGTTAGTTATAATTCAGGCCAGTCTCCAGTTTAAAAGATTCAGAGAATCCATTATGCCAAACCATTTGGCAAAAATGAAGATATATTTGAAAATGAAGCCTCTACTTATGACGAATCCGAAGATAATGCAATCGATAATTTGAATTTTTTAGTGTAAAGTCGCTCTTGCCTTATATTGTTAAAAAATCAATGAATGGGCAAGAGCTGAATCTTTTAATAAACACAGGTACTTCTCAAAATTATATACGGATTTTAGATTTTATTAAAAATATTAAACAAGTGAATAAACCCTTTCAAATTAAATCAATAAGTGGATCTACGCTTATAAAAGAAAAATATGAAATAAAGCTTTTGAATTAGATAACAACTTTCTTTATATTGCCATGCTTAAGTTCTTTTGATGGAATTTTAGGTTATGACTTTTTGAAGGAAATAGAAGCCTTAATTGATGCAAAGATTCGAGTCCTTATGCATAAAACTGGAAAGGAACAAATTAACCATTTTTTATGCAGCCATGTTAATTCAATAGAAATTGATAGAAAATATGTTCCTGTTGATTTGTATAGTAAATTCGAAGAAATTATTCAAAATAATGTAATTGCTTTTGCTGATCCGGAGCGAGCGCTTACACTCAAGTTGAAACCACGATAAATTTGAAAGTACCTATTTATTCTCGTAGTTATCCGTATCCTATTTCTGCGACAACGTTTATAAATACCGAAATAGAAAATTTATGAAGAGACGGCATTATTAGAAAATCTTCAGCAGATTATAACTCACCAATCCACGTCGTTAGCATAAAGAGGTGTAGATTATGGTTATAGATTTCCGGAAAATAAATGACTTTACTGTCCCAGGCAAATACCCAGGGCCAGATATTACTATAATTTTATCGAATCTAGGCAAATCAAAATTTTTTACGACTCTTGATTTGAAATCTGGATTTCACCAAATCAGATTAGCGGAGAAGGATAGATGTAAAACTGCTTTCAGCGTCAACAATGGAAAGTATGAGTTTTGTCGTTTACCTTTTGGACTCAGAAATGCTCCCAGTATTTTTTAACGGGCCATTGATGTCTTACGAGACGAAATCGGGAAAACATGTTTTGTGTCTGTAGATGATGTGATAATTTATTCTGAAAATGATCATATATCTCATGTTGATAAAATATTGAAAATGTTGGCGAATTCAGGAATGCGATTTCAACAAAAAAATTTTTTAGGAATGAGGTTGAGTTTCTAGGATTTGTTGTTTCGCAAAATGGCATCAAGACATCTCCTGGTAAGGTCCAGGATATTCTTAATTTTCAAGTTCTCAAAACTCTACGGGCTTTAAGATCTTTTATTGCTCTGGCTGGATATGACAGAAGATTTATCGCAAATTATGCTGATATAGTGAAACCGTTAACCACCTACCTTCGGGGTGAAAATGGAAATGTTAATGCAAGAACATCAAAGAATGTCAAAATTAGCTTGTGTCAGGAAGCATTTACTGCGTTCGAAAAAGTAAAGCGTATATTAGCTTCTGAATATGTACTACTTCAGCATCCCGATTTTAATAAATCATTTGAATTGACAAATGGTGCTAGTTCAAATGCTATTGGGGTTGTTTTGTCACAGAATGGTAAACCAATTACCATGATTCCTCGTACGCTTTCATCTACAGAGCAAAATTATGCAACCAACGAAAGAGAATTACTCTGTATTGTTTGGTCCTTGCAAAAATTGCGACATTTTTTGTATGGTGTAAAAAATATTAACATTTTTACTGACCACCAACCCTTAACGTTCGCAACTTCGGAAAAAATCCAAACCCTAAAATCAAGAGATGGCAAGCATTAATATCTGACTATTCTCCAAAATTTTATTATAAACACGGCAAGAAAAATGTCTTAGCAGATGCATTGTCGCGTCAGTACATGAACAACTTCAATAACACTGATTCTGAAACAATACATAGTGAAATGTCTTATTCAAGAACAACGAAATAAATAGCTGCTTCAGTAAATCAATTTACTAACCAATTGATAATTTCTAAAGGTCCAGATGATAGCAAAATAACGAAAAAAATATTTCTGCAATATAAGAGGCATATTATAACCTACACCAATATTCAAAAACTTTTACTTACTTTACAAAACTGTGTTAATCCTCGTGTAGCCAATGCAATGCACTGCGACTTGGGTACATTGGCAGAAATTCAAAATGACGTTCTAGATCATTTCCCATCAGTGAAATTTATTCATACTAAAAATCTCGTAATAGATTTAATAAATGAAAATGATCAATTGGAGACATTAAATTTAGAGCATAATCGTTCGCACAGATCATTGAATGAAAATTATAAACAAATTACATCTGAATATTTTTTTCCAAAAATAAAGAAAATGCTCTATTCGATCATTAAAAATTGTATGATATGTTTAGAAAGTAAATACAATAGAAAACCAAGAAAACCAATAATCGGTCCATCACCAATTCCAGACTTTCCTGGACATATACTTCATATTGATATTTTTTCAACTGGTAAAGTACATTTTGTTACTTGTGTTGATAAGTTTTCGATATATGCTATTACAGTACCAATAAATTCGAGAGCTCTTATTGATGTTAAGGTTGTTCTTTTACAGATTCTTAATATTTTTAAAAACACAAAGCTTATAGTGTCTGATAATGAAAAGTCTTTCCAATCAAAAACCATACATAATATGCTAAGAGATTTCTTTGGGATTGAACAATTTTTCGTACCGCCTTTGCACAGTGATAGTAATGGACAAGTGGAAAGGTTTCTTTCGACGCTGCTTGAAATAGCTAGGTGTGCTAGGATACAATATGATATTGATAACATATCAGATCTAATACTTATTTCTACCCACAAATATAACAACACTATACATTCTATTACAAATCAAAAACCTATTGATATTCTTCAATCTCTTGGTGTTGTTAACTTAAAGAATATACGGGAAAAGATAGTAGCTACACAAAAGAAAATTAAAAATTTAGGTAGTGCTAATCGAAATTTTAGTGTAGGAGATGTAGTATTTGTTCGACGAAATAAAAGATTAGGTAATAAAATTGATAAGGTATATTTGGAAGAAATCATTGAAAAGGATTTGGGAACAAAAGTTATAATACGTGGGAAACAGGTTCATAAAAATAACATTAGGTAATATCGTTCAAAAAACTAATTTGATTATTTCTGCTAGTTAAAACGAGGACGTTTTAATTTTAAAAGGTTAAAACCCAACTACATTCTAATATAAATTATTATTATTATTGTTTTATTTATTATTATTTATTAATGTAAATTATAATTAATTAATTGTTGTATTTATTGTTGTTATGATCTTCATTATAAAACTCTGTTATTTATTTTTATTGTTAACCAAGTAACATGAATTTCATTTGTTGTAGAAATTGAAAAAATAAAAATTCACCCTGGAGTTAATGTCGACGTCGTTGACGGCGTTTCAACGCCGAAAAAGTTGAAACAGATTGAACTTTTACGGCGTTGCAACGCGTTGAGATTAACTGCTCTCATACAATTTCATACGATTCAACTTTTTTTTTTGACATTTGACGCCGTCAACGACGTCGACATAAACTCCAGGGTCAGTCACATTTTCGACATCGAAACGTGCGTTTGTGTTAACAAAATCGTGTAACGATTATATCACGCACTGTTGTTAATTTATATAAAACCGTCTAACTCAATTTTTTGTTACTTTACAGGAGAAGAAAAAACCTAAAATCCTAAAAGATTTTTTTCGGCATTTTAATTCGAAACTGTTTTTTCTGGACAGCAAAGTCGATTCCGGGGCGAAAATGGTTGTGAACACTAGTCTGCTTGGGATGAAAACTTTCATTCCATCTACCAAGAAAGAATTCTTGATTTAATTACACGTGCGGAAATGCAGATTTAGAGAAGAAGCAATAATTACCTGGCGGTGCAACAAAAATGCAGGTACTGTTTCGCTTTGCAAATAGGCGAGTTCTTTGTGTGCCAAAGTACTGAGGAATGAAAAAACTTTTTACGAGCAGCGCCTTCGTGCTAAAGTTCTTGCTCCTCCCTGAAAATTACCGCCCAATCGCAATTTGCTCTGCACTTTCCAAAGTAATGGACTAATGCTTAATTTTCATCTTGTGAAATATCTGGATTTCAACAGCTTACTTATTGACCGGCAGTACGGCTTCCGTAAGAGACGCTCTACGAAAGACTTACTGACCTTACTTTCGGAAAAATGATGTCAATTTATTCACCGTTTTGACAAAAGTAAGGTGTTGGCCTTAGATATTTCCAAGGCGTTTGATCAAGTGTGGCATGCGCACTCGGTAATAGTTTCCTCGACTTATATCGAGCTTTATCAGGGATCGCGCTATACGTGTTGTTATAGATGAGATCTCATCAAACGACTTCATGGTTAATTTAGGGGTACCACAAAGTTTTGTTCTTTCTCCTACCCTATTTCTTATTTTTCTTAACGACCTTCTACGTCGGACTCCCAACCCTATCTATTCTTTTGCAGAAGACAGAAGCATATGCTATTCATATTTTTTGTTTTTTGCAGAAGGCCAAGCTATGCGAAAGCACGTGGAAGATGAATCGCGATTTTTTGGCAATGTACGAGTGGGGCCCTGCAAACTGCGTGCTTTTGCATGGGCGTACGGCTGAATATCCTACATCATCTGTAATTATTGGTGATACTGATATTAAGGAATCGGAAGCTCTCGATATTCTTGGCATTAAGATTCAATGTGATGTTCGGTGGAGCAAGCATATTTTTCAGATCGCTAAGAAACATTGAAGTGCCTAGGTTTTCTGAAACGGTGTAAGAAATACTTCACGTAATTTGATCTCCCCGCTATCTATCTTTATCAGACCGAAAATAGATTACAACTTTCATGTCTGGGCCGGTGCTTCAGAGACTATCTTAGAGTTACTCGACCGCGTGCAGGAGAGAACGAAGAAGCTTATCGGTGACACAAGGGTATTCAACTCTATTGATTGTTTTACTGTTTTACCGCTACTGCAATGAAATTTGCTCTCATGAAATCGTTTGCTCTTGAAAACCATAATTTAGTAAGCGCAACGCGCTCTACATCAAGAGTGCATCCCTTCGTGGTCGATTGACAAGTGAATCGCACTATGTATTACAAAGAAAATCCGTTTTCTAGCCGAAAAGTTCGTTGCATAAGTAGGAATCATCCCCTGAGTTATGGTCCTAATAAAAAAATCGCCATTAACGAAGAATAACATAGAAAAGTTTCAAAATAATCAATTTTCATATTGATTATTTCTTTGTAGTTACAAAACGACTCAACGTAAAACAATATTATATATAAATGTTTTTTTGACCTTTTTAAATAGTTTTTCCTTTTCTAATTTATTAAGCACTAGGTCAGTTTTATAAATAATAAAAATGTTTATTTATATTTTCAATATTTCGCCACACCTTTGGGTGACATCATCAGGAAACAGGAAACAAAAAATTAGATTTTCTTTTTTTTAAAATAACAAAATTAAAAGTGAAATTATTTTTTCAAACAAAAACAGAAAAATCAAAAACCAAACGACAAAAAACTCAAATATTTAAAATTTACATTCTTATAAATTTAAAACTCAAAAAACATTTAAGTAAAATAACTCAAAAATTTTAAACATTTACATTATTATAAAAATTTAAAAAACAGAAAAGATATAAATTATTTAAAAATTTTAAAAAAGCTAACAGCCTGTTCAGCAATCTGCCTTTTGGCAAAAGACGACCGATTGCATGCCAAGCGATTAAGCTCGCAATTGAGTTCATTTGGTTTTTTCGTTTGGATATAAAAGCTTTTTTGTTCGTAGTTAAAAGTCAAAAAACAATGTTTCCATTATTCTTTTGCTTGTAATTCTTAAAGCTTTTTTCAAAGAAAATTAAACTTTTTTGTTTCAAAAGAAAAGAAGCAACCCTATCGATCAGCTGTAACAATAAACAAATAAAATAAGTTTCAAATTTTATATTTAAAATATAAAAATATATTTAAAAAAACACAATGATTGCATCTATTGCACTTGGGTTTCTCTGTCGCAGAAGATTGCGACACACAACAAATGTTCTGAAGATTCCAAAAGACCAGTAAGTACATATGTACATTAAAAATGGAATATGGAACCTGCAATGAAGAGGAACAGCAACTGGTAGCTACCAATTTTGTGTCGGAAATCCCACTAAATCCTATTTGCCCTCAATTACAAGTTTAGTTTTACCAAAAATTGGGCTTGCAGTAGCCAATTCTGGAAACTCATCCATTGATCTGACCAAAACTTTAAATTATCCAGAACTAGTTTTTTTTATTCTAAAAAATATGATTATTAATTGAAAGGTCTTAATTCTTTACAAACAAATATATAAATATATATTTACGATATTTTAATAACAACATCCATTATTATAACTTTTGTATTAAAAATTGAAAATTTTACAGACACGTTTAATTTTTGCTGATTGTTTGATTTGACAGTTGGTTATGCTTGTGTCGTACATAATGTGAACTAATTTTTCAAGCAAAAGCTTAAAGCTTATTCGTTACACTCAAACTTAAGTATATGAAAACCAAAAATTAAATTCGTTTGTTGTTTGGCATACAATACATCAAAAATTATGTTTCAAAAACAGGCTGTTAATACAAATACATTAACATAAACTTTCACGATAGAAATGTTACAAGCAATCATATACTCTCAAACGTTAATTATTTTTTATGGACTAAATGTCTATAACATTGCGCAACATTATCAGTATCAGCCTTAAAGTTTATTCTTTTTGTTGCTGGTATTTTAATTATTTGTAACATCTCTAACATATACCGACGCTTATAATTATTTTCTATATTTAAAACAGATGCATCTTCAAAGTTAGGATAATGATCAAATCTGGCACAATGGGAAGATAATGCAGTTTTTTGTGAATTATTAAAGTCCCTGTATCTTTGATCAGACTTATGTCCAGCTATTCTAGTTTTTAGTTTATTTTTTGTCGTACCTACATATTCCTTATTACAATTCTCACTATCATTACCATTAGAAGGTATTTTGTAAACTACATTTGACATGTCCCATTTTTTAATCTTATCTTTTGTTTTACTAAATAATCTATTTAAAGTATTATAAGTTTTGTATGCCATTTTATATTTATCCCCATCAAAAATTTTTGATTTTTCAATCCTTTCTGCTATTTCTGGTACATAAATTAAAGACTTATAAACTTTAGTTTCTGTAACATCTCATGTATTATTTGCTCTTCTAAACCTTAACTGTTTAAACAAACTATTTATCACTCTCATTGGAAAATTATTATCAATTAATATCTTTTTAACTTTATCTTTATTGCTTTTGTGAAATTCCTTATCACTTAGCTTAAGTACTTTTTCTATCAAATTTTTTCCTTTTGGCTTTTGGTACCAATCCATTTTTAGTTTATTCCCTCTCCTTATTACTAACGTATCTAAATAGGGTAATTTAAAATCATTTTCTATTTCTATTGTAAATTTTATACAACTATTGAAACTATTAAATGTTTCCAACATATTTTCAATACCAGATGCAGAAATAATACAAAACAAATCATCCACATATTTTGTCGTTATTCTTGGTTTTATACTAATTTCATTAATGCACGTGCCTAATAATTTCTCCATAATAATATCTGCCACAACTGGGGAAGCTGGAGATCCCATTGGAAGTCCTTTTTGTTGCAAATATATGTTATCATTATATTGAAAGTAACTGTTATCTTCAATACAAAATTTTAAAATTCGTAAAAATAAACCTTTTTCCATTCTAGTATATTCCTGTATTACGTAATACATGTTGGAAACATTTAATAGTTTCAATAGTTGTATAAAATTTACAATAGAAATAGAAAATGATATTAAATTACCCTATTTAGATACGTTAGTAATAAGGAGAGGGAATAAACTAAAAATGGATTGGTACCAAAAGCCAACAGCTTCCGGGAGAATTATTAATTATTATTCAAAGCATAACAAAAGAATAATTATTAATACGGGAAAAAATTTGATAGAAAAAGTACTTAAGCTAAGTGATAAGGAATTTAACAAAAGCAATAAAGATAAAGTTAAAAAGATATTAATTGATAATAATTTTCCAATGAGAGTGATAAATAGTTTGTTTAAACAGTTAAGGTTTAGAAGAGCAAATAATACAAGAGATGTTACAGAAACTAAAGTTTATAAGTCTTTAATTTATGTACCAGAAATAGCAGAAAGGATTGAAAAATCAAAAATTTTTGGTGGAGATAAATATAAAATGGCATACAAAACTTATAATACTTTAAATAGATTATTTAGTAAAACAAAAGATAAGATTAAAAAATGGGACATGTCAAATGTAGTTTACAAAATACCTTGTAATGGTAATGATAGTGAGAATTGTAATAAGGAATATGTAGGTACGACAAAAAATAAACTAAAAACTAGAATAGCTGGACATAAGTCTGATCAAAGATACAGGGACGTTAATAATTCACAAAAAACTGCATTATCTTCCCATTGTGCCAGATTTAATCATAACCCTAACTTTGAAGATGCATCTGTTTTAAATATAGAAAATAATTATAAGCGTCGGTATATGTTAGAGATGTTACAAATAATTAAAATACCAGCAACAAAAAGAATAAACTTTAAGGCTGATACTGATAATGTTGCGCAATGTTATAGACATTTAGTGCATAAAAAATAATTAACGTTTGAGAGTATATGATTGCTTGTAACATTTCTATCGTGAAAGCTTATGTTAATGTATTTGAATTAAGTTTTTTAAAATTTTTAAATAATTTAAATGTTTTCTGTTTTTTAAATTTTTATAAGAATGTAAATGTTTAAAATTTTTGAGTTATTTTACTTGAATGTTTTTTGAGTTTTAAATTTATAAGAATGTAAATTTTAAATATTTGAGTTTTTTGTCGTTTGGTTTTTGATTTTTCTGTTTTTGTTTGAAAAAATAATTTCATTTTAATTTTGTTATTTTAAAAAAAAGAAAATCTAATTTTTTGTTTCCTGTTTCCTGATGATGCCACCCAAAGGTGTGGCGAAATATTGAAAATATAAATAAACATTTTTATTATTTATAAAACTGACCTAGTGCTTAATAAATTAGAAAAGTAAAACAATATTTAGAATCAAAGTATGTATCCAGTTATTTTACAGTTTAAGCTTTACGAAAGAGGAGTGGACAGTGCATTTCCATATCAATCAAACTGTAATGCGTAACAAGTTTAATCGCATGACAATGCATTGTTGTGTGGAAAATGTACTTTTACTAACTAATTTGCCGTTATATTAACTATACGTATTATTTTTCATGGATTAATTCATAAGGATTGGCAGGCCAAACCTATTTTCACAAGTTCTGCAATAAATTTTGACGTTGAAAGAAATAATGCCCACTGGTCGGTGGTCGAATTTCTGTCTTTCATTAATCGGGCATGACCGTTGGGAACTAGTCTTTTATAAATTTAAAAATAAATAGGAGAAAGTAATAAAAATTTTACTTAGAAATTAAAGGGTGTCCCCATAATTGACATAATTTGACTTTCAACCGCCAATCCTAACACAGAATATGTGCTAAGACCGCTATAACTACGAGTTAAATATTTGACATTAAAAATTAAATGGTTTCCCTATAAATGATGTAATTAAATTACAGGGTATCTATTGTTTTGTGAGCTATAAAAAGAAGTATACAATTTGAAATTTAGGGGTACCTCACATATGGCTTTTTTATGTATGTATATGGTCTTCAGTAGCACTTGATCATTAAATATATAAGAAAAAATTTTTCCCGATTTTTTCTCTGATCTATTTTTGTTGAAGGGGATATTTTTTCCTGCCGATCTCTGATCACAGTGTCGTCAATGTTTGTTAATCTTTTAGGTTATTTACTCGTTTATTGTTGGTGATTTAAATATCAATACTTGCAATGCACTTTCACTTATTGTTGATGGCATGTCATAACGTCTAAGGACAAATATCAATCAACGTAGATTCATACATTCATGGATATTATAGATATATTTTATGGTATTCTATGCCAAAAATATGCAACGTTCTTATAAACTAGCTTGCAGAAAATTTTTGGTAAGCGAAGCTGGTGTTAGTTATACCATAGAGCAGAAAATCTTTGGTAAGCGAAGCAGGTGTTGTTTAAAGTGCGGAAATTATTACACTTTCAAAAGTGAAACTATGTCCATACTAAAAACGACACATTGCCCATGGATATTATGACGTTTTTCTAATCTAACGGTCGCTTTATATTTTTTGAAGTACTTTTGAAACCAAAAATAATAAAAGTATTTTAATATTAGTCTTAAATTTAAATTCAATAAAGAACATAAAAAAGCATATAAAAATAATCTATACCTAATTACTAGCAGTACCGACGACTTAGTATCTGTGTCATTTCTAATTTTATTAACATTCAAGTTAGAAAAATGTGTCATTTCTAATTTTATTAACATTCAAGTTAGAAAAATGTGTTTTTAAATATTAATTTTAAACAGTGTTGAAAATTTTTATCTTATTTTACAGTAAAATTGGGTGCTTTTACATTTGTATCTCTATTTTCTCTACGAAATGAGTTATTTTTACGGAAAAAAAGTATTCTTTACTAGAACCAAGGTTATAAGGGACCTCCTCTCAAAATTTTGTTCAAAACCCTTCAGCAGTTTTTACGTCATGCGAACAGAGGCAGCTAGACACAAATTCCAAATACAGGTGTGTTTTTATTCAAAAAATATTTAATGTAAAGAAATAACCACGTTACAGTTTATTATATGTATAGATTAATTCAATTCTGTGGCAATAAGGAAAAAGTGCTTAAGTCTATTTTTTTGGTTTTGCAGGAGAGCAATTTTAAACTTTAAAGTTAATTTTTAAAAATTTAGTCCTATTCTGATGAGGGCAATCACTTCAATTCGGTCATTTTTTAATTTAGGAATACATTAATTTAATGAGTTATTCACGATAACAAAACTTAAGCGCTTTTTCCAAACATGATAATAGAACTTCGTATGACTATTTTCGAAATAAGCAGCTTTTCCAAAATGATTTACTTTCAAATTTTGTCATATTTGAACATAAAAGATTACTCCAAATTATTTTTATTTCAATCTAATGAGTTAAAATGTACACATACTTACATTAATACTTGAAGTTGATTTAAATATTATATTAAATTTAAAAAACACTCAGCGAACAGAAATCTGTCTTCCAAATTACGACAATTATAAATTAATAAAAGTATAAAAAGAAAAAAAAGAACACGCTAGCATTGTACTGTACATATGTACTTAAGTTACATAACTTCATAGTTCTTTAAATACGTAAGTAAACAGAATGTAGCTTTATAAAAAAAAAACTACGATATACACATCTTTGAAAACATTTGATTTTTAATCTATTTCCTTTATATCATCTTCAACTAGATCCGGATGTATATCCGACATATCTTCGGTTAAGAGATTTTCATAGAATGAGTGAAAACATGGATCAAAGAACGGGAGGATATCAATAAGATCTTTTTTCTTTTTTGAGGAAATTTTGATAACCGAAGGTAGCTTAGGTATTTCGTCGATTCTTGCTGTACTCACCCCTCTTTTTGCAACATTTAATACTTTGAAAGTCTCATCTTTATTTAATGATGTTTTAAACTGAACTTTACCAAAACTTTTCTTTGAATAGCATAACCATTTTACGTCATTCCAAATAAAATTTTCAGAGTTTGTATCTCTATTTCTCCATATAAATTTAGATTTAGAAAAAGAAGCAAAATACATGAAATCTTCAGAATGCATTTCAACTATATTGAATTTATTTTTGACGCCAACACTTCTTACAAAATTATACTAATCATGAGGGTGGTGTATTTTTACATTGGCCCTCTTTTTTTCGCTCTATCAAGGCGTGGTCCACTTCACATTCCATATGGGAATGGACCATAATGGAATGGAAATTTGTGCTCAATAGTTTCGATTGTATTGCTATTTTGTAAAAACGTGATGAACATAGTATTAAGGAGGAGTTTTTATTTTGCCCCACGCATGAATCGCTATAAAAAATTACTTTTCTCACTTTTTTATTTTGTTGCTCTAGCAGCTGTAAATGCTTGAGCAAGCATGAAGCAATTTCATTGCCTCCTCGTTTGGTCAATGCTTCATGCCACATATAACAATATGGGCTATTCGTTTGGCTATCATGTACCGTTAAATTAAATGTCCATAATTGTCTTTTATAGAAACTTATAGAAGTCTGAAGAAACGGGGTAGGCAAACACTGCTGCAGATCAAAAGTATAAGATTTTACTGTTTCATTATTATTGGATAAATTTTTGTCTTCTTCCTTAGCTTTATAAGCTAAATCCGCTTTGAGATGATGGTCTTCCCGTTCCTTAGTGAGTTCTTCCAATTCAGAAGGATTGCTCTTTTTGGCAATATCAATTTTCGCGTTAATTTCATCGCATTTACTGCAAGTGTCAATTTTCGGTTTTTTGAATTTTATATTCATAGCTAAAGAAGAAAGGAATAAATATGTATGTTAAATGCAAATAATTTAATTTCGAAATAAAAATATTTATTTTACTTTTAAATACATCTAAGTATTTGCTGAGGCTGACTTGATTACCTTCAGTTTTTTCGCAATATAGTTTGTACATACACGAAAGTGTAAGATCTGAAAGAAAGTATTTGTAGGATGTATCACGTCTACTATAGTGGCTCTCATAACAAGGAAAACTGTTTATATGCTCCTTTATTACTTCTATTTGAGATGCTGTTAGCTTATTTGGGGGAGTGGATAATCCTCGATTATCAGAAAATGGAATATATGGATAATTTAATTTTTTCCTAACAACGCATTTGATGAAACCATCAGTTTCCTCGAAACATTGTTTTAAGCATTTCTGGCAAACATTTATTCTATTTTCTTCAACATTTACATAGTATTTGTAGTGATGTTGTCGCCGACGAACCATTTCTCTATGTAAATTAGAGCATCTTTATTTGTCTTCGATGTCGATTAGTCCCCCAATGTATAATATTCGTTGATTGTATGAACCTAACGCCCAATACTTATCAAACATTGCCTTTTGTACAATAAAAGGAATATTTGCTTTACACTTCTTGCGACAATTATTATAGAGAAGTACACATTTATTCTCCCGTACAACAACACCTTTCCTAGTAACATAAGATTCACCTTTGTTACGTTTCTCTTTTATTTTTTTTTGCCCTGATTCAAATTACCATTAATCTCTATTCTCCTTATATCGAGCCCATCATCATTCTCACTGGTACCACTTGATTCACTTAAATTATAATTCGGATCACGCATATCATCGTCGTCATCAAAATCTTGGCCAAAAGTTAATACCTTTTCCATTTTGCGAAACTAAACTAAATAATTGCTTATGTCAGAACAGACTCTTATACTGCGTTTCCATTGACTTGAAATCAACTAGTTTTGAGAAAAACACTTCGAAGCGTTTCCATTGAGCTGAAGTGTTTTTTAAATTCGAATTTGTGACGTTACACTGACATTTTCACCGTAATAGAAATAAAGACTATTTTATTTTTGGTAAAAAATCGTTTTTATTTTTAATTTATTTTTTGTTTTACACATTTTTCTTTTTGTATTTTTTTAACACTTTTTTTTGTAATAAAAAAGATTATTGTTTTGAAAAATTTAAAAGTAATTGTCACTTTTTCGATAAAAACATCCAATATGAATTGATAGAACGGAGTTGAACTTGAATATCCTAGACACAACACAGTGTTGCAAAGGCAAATTTAGTTCGAAAAAATACATTTTCGACATGATTTTAAATAAATCAAGTGATTTAAATGGTTTTGGTAGCATGAAAAATGTATGGAAAATCAAGTAGCAAAACACTTGATTTGAGGAAATCAAGTGTTTTAGACGAAATCAAGTCAATGGAAACGCACTATTACTTATATAAGCAGAAAAATAGCTTATGTCCAACTAGTAACGATACTTACCCATGTGCTTATTTAGAAAAATAGCTTAAGCCATATTAGGATTAATAAAAAAAAATTAAGTATTTCGGAAAAATAGCTTATGTTCAAATATTACATACGGGAGGCACACGTATGTTTTGGAAAAACGTCTTATATCTACCAAAAATATTCCGGCGTTGTAGTTAATAAGTTATGAAAGAAGATTTTGTTATTTGGAAAAATAGCTTGTAATTTTTTTAGCTTTTATTCCAAATGCGATTGCACATTGAAAAAAGATAAGCAAAAAACAATTATGCTATAACTTCCTGAAAGATCGTACAAAATAATTGAAACTTTGCCCATGGGTACTTTTAAATATGAAGATTGCAAAGGTGCCATTAACTCAAATTTTGCTTAAGTCGACTTAAGCACTTATTCCTTTTTGCCACAGAATTAACAGTAGTTTATTTAAATTTAGTTTATCTAAACGGTGTTTAAAGAAAAAAACAAAAATTGGTTTAGAAACTGTGTACAATATATAATTTTGATTCAAAATGGTAAATCCACATTTTTTCTTTCGAAAACTTCTTTACGTAAACTTTAAGAACTGTCTTTTTCTTGTAACGAATTTTAAATCAAATTTAAATTTAAAATGATATTTTGTTGGCCCATTAGTCGTATACGTTTTGGTTGAAACAAATAAAACTATTTTCTGGCGCCATTATAGTTAATAATTTCCAATCAAAAAACTAGTATTGGGATGATAGAATTAAAAAATAAGAAAAAAATAGGCACTAAATACATATGGTTTTACATAAAAATTTTATCGGCTCTTAATAGATTAAGGATGAATTTTTAAAAAATTATAGTATTTCCTCAAAGATCCCTTCAAAAGGTTCTAAATGATACCCAATTGATATCTTAAAAAATATGATGCACAATATTACTTTTCTAGGAAGAGTTTAAAAGCCCATAACTCGGAATTTATGAACGACCGCCAATTTTTTCGCTTAATGTTTTTTTTTTCTTATTTTTTAATTGCCCAATATATTTGTTTTTTGATTGGAGTTACTTCTAGCTCATCTAGTGTTTTGGCAAACTTGATTTCAACACTAACAAGCCTCGCATCTCGGAAAACTTTTTTACTTGATCGTTTCTTTGTTTTTGAACTCTCTGTCGGCCCGTATATTTATTTTTTTGATTGGAGTTATTTTATTTTTCCAAATGACGTTAAAAAGTTAGAGGCCAACGTGGTGTTTTGCCTGCTGCCTCGAAGGATATGTACCGATCATGCTATAGATAGACATATTTACTTTTTTATAACACGGACGGACAGACGGATATCGCTCAACCGACTTCGCTATGCCTAAGAAAATAAAGTATATAAGTACTTTATGGGGTCGGAAATGGATATTGTAGAAATTACAAACGGAATGACAAACTTATATGTAACTTTTTTACACTTTTTGTAGTGAAAGGTATAAAAAGGATGGCGACAAGGCTAACAACGCAATTACAAATTTTGGAATCGTATTTCTTGCAGATCTATCACTTGTAAATGTAAATTGAAAAAATTTGTCTTTCCGACAAATCTTATCGCCATAGTTAAAATTTCCGTCCATAGTAGTCGTTGCTCAAGTAGAATTGAGACAACCTATCTGAACAAGTCAAATGGACCTACCACCCATAATCGGTTACAATCATTGAAATTTCAACAATACAGCCCATAAAAATTAATTATTAACACCTGTCAATAAATTCATTAAGTACTTAATTGTCTTTCTGGTAAGAAGAAAATTACTTAAAAGTATAAGACAGGTTAAGGGAATGCTACGGCATTCTGCAATTTGTAGTTAACTTCTATCAGAAATATTACTTCTTGACTAATTTAAGACTTCGTTTTCAAATAAATTAAAAAAAAAATTAAAAAAATTCAATGTTAGGCCAAAAAATTTAATTTTGTCCCTGATCACCCTTATCACTGTTAGCACTATAAAAACTAAAAAAAGCCAATGTTGGACCAAAAAATTTAATTTTGTCCCTGATCACCCTTATCACTGTTAGCAATAAAAAAAATTCAAAAAAAGTCAATGTTGGACCAAAAAATTAAGTTTTGTCCCCAAAATTTAATTTTTTATATAGGAGGAAAAGGGCTTTAACCTGTTAGCACTATAAAAATTAAAAAAAATTAAAAAAATTCAATGTTAGGCCAAAAATTTAATTTTGTCCCTGATCACCCTTATCACGCTTATCACTGTTAGCACTAAAAAATTAAAAAAGTCAATGTTGGACCAAAAAATTCAATTTTGTCCCTGATCACGCTTATCACTGTTAGCACTAAAAAAAATTAAAAAAACTCAATGTTGGACCAAAAAATTTAATTTTGTCCCCAAAAATTATTTTCTTTTATATAGGAGCACTATAAATATTAAAAAAAAAATTCAATGTTAGGCCAAAAAATTTAATTTTGTCCCTAAAAATTGATACTTTAAAATTAATTTTCCATTTTCTACCCAATATTTCATTGAATTTCCCTCTTTCCCTAATATTTCATTTATTTTCCCAAGTGGTTTCTGGAATTGGTGACGTACGCACAAATATTAAATTTTCTGTTCCTTCAGTTAAATCCCGTTTTCGCTCCTACTAGTTTATATCCAAATTCGCCGTGACCAAATTAATTTCTCTTACGCATCCTGGTAAATATATAGACGCATCAAAGCTGAAAAATCCTGAAATAATAGAGTGAGCAGATCAATTCTTCTTCAAGCCACGACAAACTGACTTGGTGATTATTTCAGAAAACTTTCGTTGGGAGCAGGTAAACAAAGTACTTTGCATAGATAGTTAGTGGTAAACTTAGCGATCAGCAAAGCTAAGGTAAATCGAGATTTTTATAGCTCGAATGTAAAGTGGAACGGTATTCTACATTAAAATCTATTTATAAAGAAATATATGGCACCTGCTGATGCATCACGTCACCTTACAATAGTCCTATATTTCGTCCATATTATGTCATATCTCACCACTGTGTACTCAAGCCTCATAATATAACAGCAAAGCTTTGTATAATTTTTGATGAGTCAGCTCATACAACTTCAAATAATTCTTTGAATAATGTACTTATAGGTGGCCTAACAATACAGCAAAATTTAATAACTACTCTTCTCGTTTCGATGATCGTGATCGTAAAATCCAAGTGATTCTTAAGACGCCTAATAAATAGAATGAACTAAGCATGTTTTCAGTTACATATAGGTTTTTTAGCTGCGCTGCTTTTGGCAATTAGAAGTTTTTTCTTTATAGCTGATCAACACAGCTCTACATGTCCCATTGGTTCAACATTAAAAAAGTTGTCATTAACAGCAGTGACGACGACGCCACAAAAGCAATTAGGATGGCCAGGAATCCTAGTCAGGATATATTTCCGTTTCGCTACGATCTGCCGAAACCCACAGAAAGCGTCATATATTCAATTTTCGCCTAAATATTCAACGTGGTAGGTCGTTTAAGCCTCATAATTATTCGGTGTTAAATTCTTCTTTAAGAGTTATGGGTCCAAAACTGTGGTTGGGATGATCCCTTCATCTCAACCTATGCAACTGCGTTGTTCAAAATGAAATATAATTTAGAAAACATTCGTTACGTTTTTGTAACTTTTAAAGGCTTCCTGTAAAATGTGTAATTTTGTTTGACCAAATTTTAGTTACTTTTGGTACAAATACGAAATGTTACTAAAAAAAGGGTTCATTTTATATTTGAAACAAGAACCTCTCTGATAGCCGTTTTTCTTAAAACATCAATTCGAATTTAAAATTAATATAGTTCTGTATGCCACTCATCCGTCTATTTCATGTATTTGCGTCGAAATTTCAGACGATTTTCTTTCTGTATTTTTTTAAGCATTGGCTTACATCTGGGTCTCTTCCATTTAATATTATCATCTGTTCGCAATATGTGTTCAAAGAATTTGGAAGTAACAGGAAGGTTAAGTTTAGTTTTTATTTATGGGGCATTTAATTTGTTTCGGGGGGCTTCATGTTTGATTATAAGAGTTTCTCATTTTTTTCACTTTGTGTTTCCCTTTATGGGCTTCCGCACTCCGTAATTCTGACCTTTCTTTAAAAAGTTACAAATAACTCATTCCGAACGTTTAATTTTTCACGCAATTTCCCTGTTAGAGCATTCTTAATTGCAAAAAAATTTAATTTAAATTTGTTGATCATTTAAAAATCTCCCTAGAATGAATTATTGCTAATTCACCTATTAACGCCAACAACTTAATCAATGAAACCAGACTGTCCAATTTGGCTATGAAATAAAAGTTTTCGATCATTTATTTACAAAAGCGGGATTAATTTTTAACATACCAGAATAGATACCTATGCGTGAGTTATTTGAGCTTCTTTCTTTTCCTATTCCAATTGCAAAATTAATTAGGATGACTAGAAGTGACGGAACAAAACAAAGAGTTAAAACCATGAAGATGAAGGTCATATTTAAGGCGCTTGAAATACCCATAGAAATGAATTTCACATATACGAAAGTGTTTACGAAACCATTTATTCCTTTCGAACAATGCTATAATTGCTACAGGTTTAACCATAAAGCCGAGCAATGTAAACAAAACGAAGCAGTTTGTAGATCTTGTTTTAAAAAACACAGTGATGATGACATATGTGACAATACGAATATAATTTGCACTAACTGTAAGGGCCCACACTCTCCTACGGACAAAACTTGTTTAGCAAGGGAGAAAGCTTTATATCTAAAAGATTGATGGTTTTTAAAAATTTAAGTTTACGAGAAGCCAGGGGAAGATATGCCAATATGACGAGAGGTAACAGATTTGAGCTGCTAGGGGAGGAAAGTGTTGACAAAGCATTCCCGCCAATGAAGGGTAAGAAACAAGCGCCGATAATAAATAACACTGTGGAGACTGCAAGGCACATCCACAGGAACAGATGAGTATGAACAGGAGAAGAGAAGATGAGAGGTCCAAGGAAGACATGGCAGAATGGAGGAAACTACAACATAACCAGTTTGAACAAAGTATCCAATTGACATGCACTTGAGTTTTACCTTAACGAGAATAATATACATTTTGCACTGCTTTCTGAAACTTGGATCAAGGATAATCGAAACACGGGTATAATAAACTACAATTTTATTGGCAAATATCGAGATGATGGTTATGGTGGTGTTGGTATTTATTTAAGAAACAAAATAAAATTTTCGATCAACAGAATAGGCTCAAGCTGTGAAGCAATTTCGATAACTACTTTAAATCTTACAAAAAAATTTTAATGTGGTTAGCATATATTTCCCACAAAGTTGCGATGATGATTTTATCACTGAAATGAAGAGAATAATGTCCTTCTTTGCTAACTCTGACAAATTGACAATAATTAGAGGAGATTTTAATGCCAAGTCACCGACATGGGGAAACAGTTCCTTAGACAGAAGAGGTATGCTAGTGAAGGTTTAGTCCAGAACTTTGGCTACAGCATTTTGAATGACGGTTCCATGACTTTTCGCAGTCCATAAGGTGAATCAGCAATAGACTAAACGATAGTTAGTAAGGATAGTCAAGATTTTTTATGGAAAGCACTAGACATAAAAATATCCAGGAGTAACCATAAACCAATTCGGTTTTCTTTAAAGTCGGCAAATTCAACAAACATTAAGGTTGAAAAGATTATATTTAAAAAGGTTTACAAAGATTTATTGAAAATGGTGGTGGCAGATAATATAAAAGAGATAAATCAAAAGTTCAATGAAATTGTACGACGCAACACAGTAGTTTTAAAGGCGGACAAGCAATACAAACTTAAGGGATGGTGGGACGCAACATCATCTAAACTATTTAGAATTGGATATGCGACTCGGTTACACTTTCATCATACAAGGTCTTATGAAGACGGCAGGACAGCAATCAATTTTGAAAAGGAATTCCAATAACACATAAAGAAGCGGAAAAGGGAAGGCTTCTCCAAGTTACAGGATAGTCTTTCAAAGCCAGAACCACCTGACGTAATGTGGAGAAAACTAAATAACTTAAAAAATATAATGGTTTAAAAAAGGTTAACAGTTCATGGAGCGCGGAAGAAAATAATCAGTTTTTGAATATGGTTTCTATTCCTGGAAGTCCTAGTAGAAGACTGGAAATTCCTGATTACAGAAATCTAGAAAGAGTACCGCCGCACTGTGGTCAATATTTTGAGATAGCGGCCAAAACTACTTCTGGTTTTTGTTCTCCGATTTTAAAGTTATTAGACTCATATGAAAGTAGACAGTAGTAAACCTCAGGAGCCAAAAAATTAGAGCTCTATTTCAACTATTTCACTGAGAACAGGGTGGTCCAAAATGGGCTTTTTCAGAATTTAGTAAATTTATGATATTTTTAGTTAATTTTTAAAGTTTAAATGATCATAACTTTTTTGCTTTTCAAGATTTTTGGACAAAATAAATTTTGTGTTGTAACTTAACTTATTTCCTATTACTGGTAAAAAAAATTGAAGCTCTACTGTTTTCAGAACAATTTAAATATTTTTTTTTAAAAAGGTCAAATTTTTCGGAAATTTCCTACTTCATAGAGCACAACTCCTGTGAGTCAAGCTGAGTCAAAACACAAATTTACCATTTTGTAGTCCTAACTCTCCCCTACATTCCTATATATACATGTCCATGCATCGGGACCGCACTTTTTGAGCTACAGCAATTTTTCTGACCCAAGAAAAGATATTCGGTACAAATGAACGTCATATTTTTTGAGAAGTTATTTGTATGTAAAAGTGGCTATTATGCATATATTTTGATGAAATTTTGTACAAGAGTTCTTATTGATCCAAAAAAAAATTCTGTTGAAATTAGGAGAAGTTGGCCCATATTTGGACCTAGTCCACATAGAAGGGTGTATCAAAATTTTGACAATAATGACAATAGAACTCCCAAATTATGTGGTATCTAGCAATTAATTTGGAAAAGGTAAAAAATTATTTTATTGCCATCTAATATTACATAACTTAAATACCTGAAAATTGCAAATAAATTTAAAACCAATGGAAGTAAGTGGTAAAACCAAGTACCTGTTATATTATTACCAGTACCTATTAACTCTCAAATTATGTGGTATCTAGCAGTTCATTTGGAAGAGGTAAAAAATGATTTTATTGCCATCTAATATTACACAACTTAATTACCTAAAAATTGCAAATAAATTTAAAACCAATGGAAATAACTGGTAAAACGAAGTACCTGTTATATTATGTTTCAAAGAGGAAAAAAAGATCATGTTGAAACTTCGAGCAATAGTATATTAATCCATGCATTCATTTTTTTTCTTCATTATTGTTTCAACAATGGCTAAATTCAGTTATAGTGTTCTATCTGATATATTTTGAACGGAAAGATGAAAACGACATTATTTTACATATAATGAATAATCCATTCTTCAAAATATGCGACAAACAAGAAATTAAAATTCATAACTTAAAAATAAAAAACTTTTTAAATACTTTAAGAAAACGGTACAATCAATGTTCCAGAAACAAGAAATTGTTTTACTCACGCAACCAAGAATGGCTAAGAAATAAACTTATTTTTAAAAAGCCATCAGTAACTACCACGGAAACTGGAAAAGGTGGTCGACCAGCAAAGCCAATTGATAATTGTAGTGAAAGATCACGAAGACGCAAGCTTAAACATATCAATGAAGAAGTTTCTTGTAGCATCATAAAGGATTCATTTCTGCATCAAATTCAACCATCGAAAACTAAAAAGAGTAAAATTGGTATCATTAAAAAAATAGTGGAAGCAAGCCCCAGACGCACAAAAGGGATTTTAAAAAGTATGCCGACACCAGAATTGCGGAAGCGAACCAATGAAAAAAATTGTGGAATTTTTCCATCATATCGAGATATAGTTTCTGCCAAAAAAGATTGCTTACCTTCACCAACTGCTATTAGTGTAACTTCAAGTTCAGCAGAAATAAAATTGCAGGATCTTCTTGAACACACTGCAGAACGATTACTAAAGACATTTGATGCTCACTATTTAAAGAAGTTTAAAAATTGCAGCATGACTTTAATTTCTAAATGGGGATGTGATGGGTCCTCTGGCCAGAAACAATACAAACAATGTAATGCGGAAAATTCATCAGATGCCAATTTATTCATGATTTCTTTCGTTCCATTACGTTTAACAAAAACATTTATTGGTTCAGAGCCGTCAACTAGTAGAGCTGCAGAGATAGATGTATGGAAGAATGAAATTCCATCGGCAACAAAATTTTGTAGACCAATAAAGTTTGCTTACAAAAAAGAAACTAAAGATGTCATAACTGAAGAAGTTGGCAAAATAAGAGATGAAATTAAAGAACTTAAACCCGTGATATTTGAATTTAATGATCAATGCATCGAAGTTAACTTTAAAATGTCACAATGATCGATGGAAAAGTTGCACAAGCTTTAACCGAAACAAAGTCTTCGTCAAGCTGCACCATATGCCAAAAAACATCAAGTCAATTGAGCCAACCACCAACACAAGACGATAGTTTTAATGAAGCATATGAATTTGGAATGTCACCTCTTCATGCTAGAATTCGTTTTATGGAGCATATTCTTAAATTGGGATACGATTTGGAATTTGGCCCGTTAGGCGAAACAGTGAGAAACAACAAAGAAAATTTGGAAAAAAGAAAGCAAAAAAAAAGATATTCAAGAAAAATACCGTGAGATAGGCCTTATAATTGACCAGCCAAAGCAAGGAGAAGGAAATTGTTATGATGGAAACACAGCAAGGAGATATTTTTTCGATCCAGAAACTGCAGCTTCTATAACTGGAGTAGATTATGATTTAATACGACGATTCCAAATCATATTGGCATGTAGCAAAAAGATAGATGCGAAAAAATTTGGTCAGTATGCTAATGAGACAGCAACCCTTTATAACCAAAAATATTCTTGGAGACATATGCCAACCACAGTTCACAAAATTTTGTTCCATGGGGAACAAATAATTCAGCACAATATGCTTCCAATTGGAGATCTCTCAGAAGAAGCGCAAGAAAAAAGGAACAAAGACTACAGATTCTTTCGCGAGCACAATACAAGAAAAATTTCCAGATATTGTACTAATGAAGATCTTATTAATATTTTGTTGTGCACATCAGACCCGTATATGTCCAGTATTCGACAAAAATGGAAATCAACCTCATTAGAGTTAGATGAAGAAGCTAAACAACTACTGCAAAATGAAAATCAAAGCTATTTGGAAGAAATTTTTACTAATATTGTTTAATTAATACTAGTTTAAAGATTATAATTTGTTTCTAATTTTAGTATAAATTTTTATTAATACATTTAAATAAAATATATGTGCACCTTAAATCAATATTAAAAGTTTACTAAAAATTTTATCGATGTTGTGTTCTGTATATAATATATCCAAATGGTATTGATATTGTTGGGAATTTCAGTGTTATTTTTCAGTTTAATCCTCACAAGAATTAGCTTTCTTCCAAAAAAACAACCTTTGGCCACTGTGAATATTGAGACTAAATAAATGTCAGTGGCCAAATGTTGGCATTTTCTGACCAAAATTAAGTTTAGGAATAATAAATAAGTATTGGTTGTAAAATACGATTGAGGAAAATAAGAAATTATAAAAAAATACCTATTTAAAATGTAAAAATATTCAACTTTTACATGGAAACTCAACAAAAAATTAAAATGCATTTTTAACTCCACATTACTTACGTTCCTATCGGTCGATTTTTACGTTTGAACACGCAAATTGAAGCTTAAAGTCCCTCCTATTGAACAAAACAAATTGCGTAAAAAAATACCAATCCGGTCAAAAGTTATAGACCGCTTTGACCGCTATCTCGCGAAATTGACCACTGTGCGCCGCTTAGTTTCAATTGCTTCTAAGGTTTTATTCGAACTCGTAATCCGGATACGGCAAAGGGAACTGATGGTATATCTCATCGTATGATACTTAATTTATCGGAAGATGCTATTAGAAAACTGTTTGACGTACTAAATTTAACTTGGTTGTCGGGACTTATTTCTGATTCTTGGAGAAAAATTCGGATTTATCCTACACCCAAAAAGGGAGGCGCTATGGAGATCACTAATTTTAGACGAATTTGTCTATTGTCCGTGCTGTATAAATGTGTCGAAGGTATGCTGAAACCAATTATGGAAGAACATGTCAAAAAATATAATCTACTTCCATTTAAATCATTCGGTTTTAGAAGGAACATGAGCACTGTTTTATGCATTAATGACTTACTGAACTCGGTTCAAATATTACAGAAGAATAAAAAGAAGGTGGTTGCATCATGTATTGACTTGGAAAAATAAGGATATACTAGAGTTATTTACAAATGCGAAAATATCAGAATATATTCAGATCATTTATTTTTTGGAGCAAGCTGCAATAATGCTGATTTTACTTGGATGTCATTTTCGATGGCGTTTTGTTCCTTTGGACCAGCCAAATAAATCTTCTCTCCTTTAAGAAGAACAGAGGAGTAATTTCGAATTTAAAAAAAAAAACCAAAAAAAAGTTGAAATTACGAACGAAATGTAAGGTTTATACTGGACTTTTTAGCAATTGAGTTAATTTGGGAAACCGCTGTTTGTTTTTATTAATATTGTTTTATTCTTTCGCATAAAAATTTTGTAAAACATAGAAACAAAACTTATTATTAACCAAATAGGAAGCTATCAATAATAAAATATCAAAAAATTAATTAATATTGTAGCGCCAGAAATTCAATAGATGTCTGTAATTTTTATACTCGTAATCCACCATAAATGTTATTATACATACTTATATGTTTGTAAATATCAATGTATGTACCAGCGTTGTCTATCGTAATTTCAAGTTAATTTCGTTGAAATTAAGTAAAATAAGTTGATTTGGGCAATGGTAAAATGTATGCGAAATTACGTGTTGAAGTTGCTGTCGGCCGAAATCACGATATGACTTAATTTCGTGGAAACCTGAATGGGCTATTACATGCTGAAGATGTGAAACCAAATATATTATACATTTTCTTAATAAGCATTTCATGACAAATAGAATTAAATGCCTTGGTATAATCAAGAAAAAATTGCAATAGCTCCACGGCCGTCATCCAAATATCTTCTAATATTTTCAACCATATTCATGAACAACGAAGAAGTGCTATGATGTGCTCTGAAGTCTGGTTGAAAAGGCGAGATTAGTACCTCAGCATTAAATTTATTTGAAATTTGTTTATACAAAATATTCTCAAAAGTTTTTGCATAAATAGGCATAATACTAATTGGCCTAAAATCATTATAATTAGTCGGATGCCTAACCTTCGGCAATGGTATTACTTAAGCTATTTTCCACTCTTCTGCAAACTTGGAAACCATCAAAATAGTGTTATAAATGTGGGTTATATGACATAAAATATACGGAAGAATTATGCGGATAAAACGCACAGACAATTCATCATGACCTACCGCTTTAGACTTTATTTTTCCTCAATTCTGTGAAACGAAAATGTTCCTTAGGTCCCTAAGTTACCATCAAAATTATAATATACCGTATAATCCGGTTCCAATATAAAACTTTTATTTAATTCATCAAGATCTACAGCTGTGTGCAAAATAATAGGAGTGCTGACACATAATATTTACATAAGTTGTTTTTTAGTCTATCAACTAGTAAACGAAGTTTTATTCTAACGGCAATTACAACGGTACGTAAGAAGTAAAATACAAAAGAGAGACTAAAAATAATTATCATATTTAAGATGCAATTGACTAATTTCTATATTTGTCCTTTGATTCAAAAAAATAGGAGTGTGATCGATTTCTTAAAAATAAAAAATAAAATACTGCATTAAATTGGAAGAAAATAAAAAGTAAATATAGGAAAATAGAATAAACATTTGTTTTTAAATAATAACAAAAAATGTATTTTTTTTACCAGTGCGACGAGGAAAGCACTGCTCAGAGGAAAAACGGAATTCAATAAAAAAAATCTGCGAAAAAAAAGGAATAAGGAAAAGAAATTCAGGAAAATTTGGTGTGCTCTGCTCAAATCGTTAATGCCCCAAAATATACGCAAAAAGCTGAAACACGTGGCCGCAAACGCAAAACTTTAAAGATCGATGACCGGCGAATTGTATGTTGTAGCAAGGGAGACCCTTTTGATTCCTAAGATTCAAAAGAGCTCAAAAAGAGCTAAAACTTCCTGTAAGTACCTCTACGATTCGCAGACGTCTGATTAAAAATTATTTATTTGCAAGAAGTCCGCGAAAGGTGCCGTTATTGACTAAGAAACAGGCAACTGCGCGTTTAAACTTCGCGAAAGAACGCATCGACTAGCCGAATAAAAAATGGAGAAAAAATATTGTGGACAGACGAAAGCAAAATCGTATTGTTTGGTGGAACTGGCTCTAGAGAATATGCCCGACGCCCACCAAATACAGAATTACTATTAAAATTTACCAAAAAGACAGTTAAACATGGTGGAGCAAAAATAATGCTATGGGGATGCCTTTCTTATAATAGTGTAGGTCCAATACAACGAATAGGAGGCATCATGAATAAACACGTCTACGTGGGAATTTAAAGTAAAGTAATGCTACCATATGCAGAGTGGCATATGCCGATTAAATGGGTCTTCCAACAAGATAACGACCCGAAACATTCAAGTAAGTTGGCAAAGGATTGGTTTCTGGTCAATGGGGTTGAGGTTATGTTGTGGCCTGCTTAGTCACCTGACGTCAACGCCATAGAACATTTATGGGGAATTGTTAAGAAGTACGTGACAGAGAAAAAACCATCGAATTCCGAAGCGCTATGGAACACAGTGCGTGATGGCTCACATCGAATCCCGTTGAAGCGTTGCCAGGATCTTGTTAACTCCATGCACCGTAGATGTGCTGAGGTTTTAAAAAAACCATTGTTATTCCACTAAATATTAAATCTATTTAGCTTTTTCTTTGACAATTTTAATATTTTATGCCTTTTGTTTCGAAACTATTAGGACAAAAACCAATACTCCTATTATTTTGAACAAAGAATTTTTAATTAATATATTTATTTAATTTTTAAGCACTAGGTCTTTTTTATTTTTATATATTTTCTCAATATTTCACTACTCCGTATTGTAGCATCATCAGGAAAATAATTATTTATTGAATCAAACAAAAAACAACAACAAAACGTAATAAAAAAAAAAATTTTTAAAAAGGTCAAATAAAAACTGTATTAAAACGAATTTTTAATTTTTTTTTTTTTTTTGTTTACATGAAATTATTTCAGTTTTTTTAGCTTTATTGTGATAATTAACTATGTGCGAACCAAAAATTAAAAAGAGTAAAGTTTGAATTTTTAATAGAAAGTTATAATTGAAGTCGCAACGCGCACAGTTTTTATTCAACAGGACTTTCCACTTCCTATACGAAGGTATAGGTTGATGTGCAGTTCCTGGAGAGACTAGTTATATCAAAATACTTGTGTGATACCCTGGCGCTGTAGTTATATACTCCTGCCATTATTAAATTAAGATTAAAAAAAAAAATTGTAATATGCAGAAACTCAATTTTATTCTTTTTTGCTAACTAACTATCTGTAAATATTTAATATCAGACAAATTTATTTGCCTGGGGAAGAAAAAAAAACAGAACAAAAGAATATTGTATTTAATTATTAACTTTCTTTAAGCAGTATACTTCCCCACCAAAATGATATACATTGTTAAAATTCTTGCTTGTACCATTCTTTCTCTAAAGCTTTACATTTGGTTGCAGCAGCGTACTTTATCATGTATGTATAGATGCCGACTCATTACAAGTATACATGTTAAAAGAGATATCTATTCGGTTCTCTTCTTCTTTGTCCTTCTCAAGGTGACAAGACGAAAAAGCTTTTATAGATATATTTCTATGAAGTATTACATACATCTACATACATATGTGAGTTATTATAAAACTGATCACGCCATACGAGGCTTAATGAAAAGTTAAAATACCACGAGAAGTCTTTTTACTTCTTGTGGCCGAACGATAAACATCCAATCAATAATTTAACTTACGGTTGAAAGAAAGTTCTGTATAACAAAAATTTAATAAAGTTTTTAAAAATTTAGTGGGTTATTTATATTAAACTTAAATTTATCGGGCAGCAAACATAAAAAGACCATACTTGGTATCAACTTCGGGTACCTAAAGATTTCCATTTTCTACCCGAGCTAAATATATTTAACATACACTTACCATATTGAGACCAAAGGTAATTATTAGTGTTAGTTGTAAAATATAAAAGCAAAATTCTAGACACTTTTTCTAATTTATAGAACTTTCCACAATCAATACCACTCTCGAGTGACCTTTTCACCTTGTGCCATAAATTGGGGTTATATTTACCCATGTGGTCGGTAAGTCACTCGAGAGCACGTTTTATTAACCTATAAGGAGACATCTGGAAGAACGAAATTTTACGATCAATATTATTGTTTCTTCCAACACTAAACCACAACTCATGTGTCAGACCAAGATAAGCATCATCTGCATCACCAGAAACAAATTGCGCCTAATTTTGCAAAGATAATACAACATTATTATTACTTATAAAAATAAGCTATAACACACGTATTGCATTTAAATTAATTAGACCCAGAGAACATATGTATATAATAGTTAAGAAGATTGCTAACCCTATTAACAAAAAAAAAAAAAAAAAAGTTAAAATAATGTATAATTAAATAATACTTAACGCTAACTTATACTAAATATATATTTATCCTATATAAATTGTAACTAAATTATATTTTCTAACAACTTATCAAAAAGTATTTTATTAACCCAAGTTATTTCATTTAATTAACAATCAAAATTTAACAAAAATAAGAAAACATATATATATTAGCATATCAATTCACAAAATGCAGAAGGCCTTCAGCATCGTGGGAATCGTTACCCAACTGTAAGTTTAATTTTTATTTTTTTTTTTACAATTTTTACTATATGTATTTCTAATTAATTTTTGCTTACTACGTTCATTCATAATGTAGATCATTAATATGTTTATACTCATTCATGAATTTTTTTATTTACATTGATACTCATTCAACCACCGATTTAATATTTTTATTATTATCCTTACTCTTAAATGTATTCAGAACAAAGAAATTTTATCACATGCTACTTACATTTGTTTATTTTTGAATTATGATTGCTCTTAATGTGATCAGATTTCTCTGTTTTTTTTCTCAATGAAATACTTACATACAGATATACTTATAAATCCCCTAATGACGGTTAATTAACATGATTACATAAATAATATTTGTTGTTGGATTTATTACCATACTTGTTTTTATAAATAAAGATAGAATTTAAGAGAAATGTATAAGAATGAGTAATCATTAAATTATGTAAAATGTAGAGCTTCAGGAACGGATTAAGAGGGTGTGTCGTTTTAGGGTTTTCTTAAAAAGTAAACTGGGCCTTTAAGAATAAAACATGGTAGGGAGGGTATAGAGCCCGAGCTTCAACAACAAAGCTCACCAAGCAAACAAATTTTATAGAATGTACCTAAATTGAGGAATTTGAGCTGTTTTCATGTTTTTTCACAACAAGGGCACATAAACCGCACGTAATTTTTTTTTATTGTACAGCAATGTCGTAACGGAACAAGAACCCAGCCCATAACTCCCGAATTAGCTAGTTGACCAGTACGTGCGTACCGTTCCTTAACGTGACCCTTTTGCAATTTTCTTAAATGGTATAAACAAAACGTATAACACCTTATATTCAACGAAGATTATCATAAAATGTGACACTCCAAATAGAGCCTATAATCGCAGCGAATAATTGAATTTAAAAATAGAAAATTGCATGCAACGAGAGTCTTTTCACCATCGTTGAACGCTGGCATTACAATAGAAATGGCGCCCAACGTGGGGCCCAAAGTTTGCAAGAACTGCATACATTTTCCGCAGAAAATAAAAAGCAATTATTTAATTTATATAAATTTTTTTTTTTATGAAAACATCTTTACAAAAGGCAAGTTTTGGATCACCCTTTTATAATTTATTAACCATTTACCATCATCAATATTTATTTAAAGTGAAAGAGCAGCAGACTTTGATGGATTTTTGGGATATTACCTTTTACTTGTGTTGTTTTTTTATGGTGTGACCATGAATGCAATACCATTCAGGCATACTGGAATTACTGTAGTAAAATATAATTTTTGGTTTTATGCAGTCTAATATGTCTTAAATGATTATTCATTCCTCTCTGTTTTAAATAAGGTAATATGTTAAATCTCGATCTAGGAAATATACTTCTCTATTGATAAAAATAATATATAGCGATTTATCTAATTTTCGGAATTGCAATTATGAAGCATTGACGATTTTGCTCTAATTGATCACTTTTGATAGGTTTTTGTTACTATTCTTATCATTTCTGCAGTTACCTTTCCGATGATCAAATTTCTCACATATTAATATAAATGTGTACATGTCTTATTTGTTTTTTTTTTTATTACACAACCTTTTTTTTTTGTTTCAAAAATGAAGTTCTACAAATGCAGAAATTGCTTAATAAATATATTTTTACTATGTTAACTAACGAAAACGTCGCTTCAGCGATTCTGGATAGCAACGTTTCAAAATGTTTAAGTTGTGGCAAAGAGTTTGAAGTAGATGACATTGTTGTTTCAACTCCTTGTAATCATATTTTTCACAAGTCTTGTATTATTAAAGCACTTAACGAAACTCAAAGTTGCTCTGTTTGTGCTACAGCATGCAGATCAACAAAACTCAAATGCTACAATATACTAGAAAATATTAATAAAACTCAAGCTCAGATTTCTTCTGACAGTGCATATACTAACACAGGTGCAATACCTAAAACCGTGAATAAGAAAGGAAGACCTAAGAGCAATGTGTTAGAATGGTCTGGGACACCAAACCGAACGTCTAATGAAGATAATCATGATAAAAGCAGGGGAAAGCCATTGGACGAAATTCTAAATATTTCCCACTCAAAAATATCACAAGATATACAGACTATGCAAAATGTAAGCGATCAGTCAATACAATTTCTTATTAATGAGGCAATACGGCAACAGTTGGCCAATATAAATTTAAATCATAATTTTCATGAGTCAAATCATAATATGTCACGTAATAATTTTGAAAACCGTAACAGCATTGGAAGTCGAGAAAATATCTCCAGAAATTCATTTAATAGAAATAACTTAGGGTATAACCGTAATGGTGGAAATCCAAATTTTTCTTTGAATTGGACTCCGGATAAAATATCTTCAATTATATCGGGTTGGCATTTGAAATTTAGTGGTCAGGAGGAAAGTGGGATAACTGTCGATAATTTTATTTATCGGGTTCAGTCTTTAACTCTTCAGAACTTACGAGGAGATTTTGACACACTATGCCAACACATACATCTTTTGTTTAGCGATAAGGCCACTGACTGGTTTTGGCGTTTTCACGCTACAGTGAATAAAGTAAATTGGGAAGTCCTATGCAGAGAACTTAGACTTCAATTTAGGGACCGACGAACTGACTTTGATTTGCGAGAGCAAATAAGAGGCAGAAAACAAAGAAATGGAGAAAAGTTTGATTCTTATTATGAGGCCATCCTACAAATAACAGGTCGTTTACAAACTCCTATAAATTCATATGATTTAGTTGAAATTTTAAAACGTAACTTACGGCCAGAAGTTAGAAAAGAAATTTTACATTTTAATATTAGTTCCATTTCAGCTTTGCGAGATTTTGTTAGAAAACACGAAATTCTTGAAGAAGAGCTTAGCAGATATAGAACAAACAGAACGTTTATACCACATAAAAATGTATCAGAATTAGATGTCGATTCTTTCGAAAATAGGGAAATTAGAGCTATTGATAAAATGAAAGATATTATTTGCTGGAATTGTTCGGAAAGCGGCCACAGATTTGACGATTGCTTAGGAGAGCGAAAAGTGTTTTGCTACGGCTGTGGTGCGCCCAATATTTTTAAGCCAAACTGTGTTAAGTGTACAAAGTTTCCAAAAAACTCATTCAACCCTTCGATGAAGGGAAAATCTCAATCCAGAGGAACTCAAATGTAAATTCGGCGGAGTGCCAAACAGATCCAATTCAAAATAATCAAGTAGAAGACAAAGAAATTAAACACAATCTTGTACCTACCTATTTGAAACCATATCATATTAGATTAAAAGAATATAATGAATCTAAGTTAAGGACATATAATGAAACTATATATAGTGAAAGAATTTTCAGAAAGGTCAAACGGTCCACAAAAAGATTGAGACAATTTTGGAAAAATGTAATTCAAAATAGAAAAATTTTGTGTTCAGCTATAGTTTCAGATAAAAGTAACTATGATTTGAGACCATTTGCAACTATAAGAATATTTGATGAAGACAAAGTAGGTATGATCGATACAGGAGCAACCGTATCTTGCATTGCGTCTAAGTATGCCCAAGAATTTATTGATGATAATAAATATCCTTTTCAAAAATTTAAGATTTTCCTTACGACTGCTGACGGCAGACAACACCCTACCGTCGGTAGCATTGAAACAAGCGTTGGATTTAGAAGAAAAGTTAAGATGATCAAATTTCTGATTATACCTGGTTTAAGTCAAAATTTATATTTGGGCATAGATTTTGTAAGAGCATTTGGCTTAGCTCGTGATTTATTTGTAGAAGATATATCAGAACTAAAGTTTACTTCGCTTGAGAAGAAAAACACTGATAGCGAAACTCATGATCTGTCTGAAAATGAGAAATTACAATTAAGTGAGGCCATTGCTGCTTTTCCCTCATACTCAAAAACAGGCCTGGGAAGAACTACTTTAGTGTCTCATGTAATTGATACTGCTGATAGTAAGCCAATAAAACAAAGACACTTTGCAGTATCGCCAGCCATTGAAAATTTATTATATAAGGAGATAGATAGAATGATTCAGTTAGGGGTAATCGAGGAATCCCAAAGCCCTTGGTCCTCGCCGGTGACACTGGTGCGCAAGCCTGGGAAGGTACGTCTTTGTTTGGACGCCAGGAAACTTAATAGCGTGACAGTGAAGGATGCTTACCCCTTGCCAATAATCGATGGAATCCTCAGTAGGCTTCCAAAGGCAAGATTCATTACGAGTCTTGACCTAAAGGATGCCTTCTGGCAAATTCCATTAGATGAGGGTTCAAGGGAGAAGACCGCATTTACTGTTCCTGGTCGTCCATTATATCATTTTGTAACCATGCCCTTTGGCTTGTGCAACGCTCCACAAACAATGTCCAGGCTGATGGATAAGGTCATTCCTGCTCACTTAAGAAATAAAGTATTTATATACTTAGATGATTTATTGCTAATAACTGAAACATTCCACGAGCACATTCTACTCCTCTATGAAGTTGCTTTCCATTTAAGAACAGCGCAATTGACCATAAATATTGAAAAAAGCAAGTTCGTTCTAAAACAAATAAAATACTTAGGCCATATTATCGGGCACGGTACTATAAAAACAGACCCGGAAAAAGTACAAGCAATCAGGGATTATCCGCTACCAAAATCTGTGCGTCAACTACGACGATTTTTAGGAATTTGTGGGTGGTACAGACGGTTTGTTCGTAATTTTGCGACAGTTTCAGCACCATTATCAGACCTGTTACAGAAGAAAAGTAAATTTATTTGGTCTGATGCTGCTAAATCTTCCTTTGAAGATTTGAAAAATGCCTTATGTTCTGCACCGGTCTTTCACAGTCCCGACTTTCACCGTCAGTTTTCGATAGGGGCTGGTATAGGGGCTGTACTTGCACAGACAACAGACAACGGTGACGAAGCTCCCGTGGCTTACATGAGCCAAAAACTTACATCTGCTCAAAGAAATTATTCCGTCTCAGAGCAAGAATGCTTAGCTGCAGTGACTGCTATCAAGAAATTTAGAGCATATATAGAGGGCCACAACTTTGAGGTAGTAACGGATCATGCCTCTCTTAAATGGCTAATGAGTCAGAGCGATCTAAATGGGAGACTAGCAAGATGGGCTTTGAAGCTACAGGGTTTCGATTTTAAAATACGTCACAGAAAAGGCAGTCAGAATATAGTCCCAGACTCCTTGTCGAGAATGTTTTCTGAGAATAATGAAGATACTGTGTTAAGAAACATTGAAGAAATTTTTGAGAAAGGAATGAAAGACTCTGCGGAGATTGATTTAGAATCACCAGAATTTAAGTCTCCAGAATACTTATTTTTAATTTCTAAGCTCCAGAGCAAAATAAAATATTTACCTGATATTCGAATAGAAAATGGTTTTATATATAAAAAAGTCGAATACTCTACTGGCGACAACGTTCAAGAACAAATGGCTTGGAAACTTTGGATTCCATTGCCTCTGACGCAGGATTTAATTAAAAGGGCTCATGATCATCCACTTTGTGCACATGGAGGCATAGGCAAAACTTTAAGACGGTTGAAAACATTTTTCTTTTGGCCCCAAATGAACAAACACGTTGCCGACTATGTACGAGCTTGTGAAGTATGTAAACAAACTAAGGCACCAAACCAAATTTTACGACCACCAATGGGTAAACCAAATACCTCCGTCCGAGTTTTTCAGAAACTGTATTGTGACTTATTAGGCCCTTATCCTAGATCATCATTAGGTAACACTGGTATAATAATTGTTCTAGATCATATGTCGAAATTCCACTTCTTGGAACCAATAAAAAAGTTTACGGCCAAAGTTATTGTAGAATTTTTAGAGAAACGCATTTTCCACATATTTGGCGTTCCCGAGTCAATCACCACAGATAATGGGGTGCAATTCAAATCAAATTTGTTTAGAGATTTTCTTAAATCGTACGGGGTTTTCCACAATCTCACAGCCATCTACTCACCACAAGCCAACGCTAGTGAGCGGGTAAACCGATCTGTTTTAGCCGCTATACGCGCGTACGTCAAACCCTCTCAGAAAAACTGGGACGAGAACCTTTCAGATATTAGTTGCGCACTTAGAAGTTCTGTACACGTAAGTACGGGGTTTTCCCCCTATTTTATTTTATTTGGTCAGAATATGTTGCAAAGTGGGCAGTCATACAAATTGCTGCGATCACTAGACTTATTAGAAGATGCCAGCATGGACCTAAGAACAGATGAAAAATTGGAGCTTATCAGACAAAAAGCACAGGAAAATATAAGAAAATCGTATGAGACAAATGTTAAGACGTATAACCTTCGATCTCGCCAAGTTCAGTTTGAGCCTGGTCAAACAGTGTTTAGACGAAATTTTGCACAGTCAAAATCTATAGATCACTTTAATAGTAAATTAGCGAATCAATTTCTAAAAGCCAAAGTAGTTGCCAAACATGGAACAAGCTATTATGAATTACAGGATATGACAGGGAAGAACCTCGGCAAATTTCATGCAAAAGACATTCGAATCTGACTTCAGCTTCTGTCTCATTATTTAAATAAATAAATCGTCAAAATCTGTTTTGTAATATGCAGAAACTCAATTTTATTCTTTTTTGCTAACTAACTATCTGTAAATATTTAATATCAGACAAATTTATTTGCCTGGGGAAGAAAAAAAAAACAGAACAAAAGAATATTGTATTTAATTATTAACTTTCTTTAAGCAGTATACTTCCCCACCAAAATGATATACATTGTTAAAATTCTTGCTTGTACCATTCTTTCTCTAAAGCTTTACATTTGGTTGCAGCAGCGTACTTTATCATGTATGTATAGATGCCGACTCATTACAAGTATACATGTTAAAAGAGATATCTATTCGGTTCTCTTCTTCTTTGTCCTTCTCAAGGTGACAAGACGAAAAAGCTTTTATAGATATATTTCTATGAAGTATTACATACATCTACATACATATGTGAGTTATTATAAAACTGATCACGCCATACGAGGCTTAATGAAAAGTTAAAATACCACGAGAAGTCTTTTTACTTCTTGTGGCCGAACGATAAACATCCAATCAATAATTTAACTTACGGTTGAAAGAAAGTTCTGTATAACAAAAATTTAATAAAGTTTTTAAAAATTTAGTGGGTTATTTATATTAAACTTAAATTTATCGGGCAGCAAACATAAAAAGACCATACTTGGTATCAACTTCGGGTACCTAAAGATTTCCATTTTCTACCCGAGCTAAATATATTTAACATACACTTACCATATTGAGACCAAAGGTAATTATTAGTGTTAGTTGTAAAATATAAAAGCAAAATTCTAGACACTTTTTCTAATTTATAGAACTTTCCACAATCAATACCACTCTCGAGTGACCTTTTCACCTTGTGCCATAAATTGGGGTTATATTTACCCATGTGGTCGGTAAGTCACTCGAGAGCACGTTTTATTAACCTATAAGGAGACATCTGGAAGAACGAAATTTTACGATCAATATTATTGTTTCTTCCAACACTAAACCACAACTCATGTGTCAGACCAAGATAAGCATCATCTGCATCACCAGAAACAAATTGCGCCTAATTTTGCAAAGACAATACAACATTATTATTACTTATAAAAATAAGCTATAACACACGTATTGCATTTAAATTAATTAGACCCAGAGAACATATGTATATAATAGTTAAGAAGATTGCTAACCCTATTAACAAAAAAAAAAAAAAAAAAAAGTTAAAATAATGTATAATTAAATAATACTTAACGCTAACTTATACTAAATATATATTTATCCTATATAAATTCTAACTAAATTATATTTTCTAACAACTTATCAAAAAGTATTTTATTAACCCAAGTTATTTCATTTAATTAACAATCAAAATTTAACAAAAATAAGAAAACATATATATATTAGCATATCAATTCACAAAATGCAGAAGGCCTTCAGCATCGTGGGAATCGTTACCCAACTGCAAGTTTAATTTTTATTTTTTTTTTTACAATTTTTACTATATGTATTTCTAATTAATTTTTGCTTACTACGTTCATTCATAATGTAGATCATTAATATGTTTATACTCATTCATGAATTTTTTTATTTACATTGATACTCATTCAACCACCGATTTAATATTTTTATTATTATCCTTACTCTTAAATGTATTCAGAACAAAGAAATTTTATCACATGCTACTTAAATTTGTTTATTTTTGAATTATGATTGCTCTTAATGTGATCAGATTTCTCTGTTTTTTTTCTCAATGAAATACTTACATACAGATATACTTATAAATCCCCTAATGACGGTTAATTAACATGATTACATAAATAATATTTGTTGTTGGATTTATTACCATACTTGTTTTTATAAATAAAGATAGAATTTAAGAGAAATGTATAAGAATGAGTAATCATTAAATTATGTAAAATGTAGAGCTTCAGGAACGGATTAAGAGGGTGTGTCGTTTTAGGGTTTTCTTAAAAAGTAAACTGGGCCTTTAAGAATAAAACATGGTAGGGAGGGTATAGAGCCCGAGCTTCAACAACAAAGCTCACCAAGCAAACAAATTTTATAGAATGTACCTAAATTGAGGAATTTGAGCTGTTTTCATGCTTTTTCACAACAAGGGCACATAAACCGCACGTAATTTTTTTTTATTGTACAGCAATGTCGTAACGGAACAAGAACCCAGCCCATAACTCCCGAACTAGCTAGTTGACCAGTACGTACGTACCGTTCCTTAACGTGACCCTTTTGCAATTTTCTTAAATGGTATAAACAAAACGTACAACACCTTATATTCAACGAAGATTATCATAAAATGTGACACTCCAAATAGAGCCTATTATCGCAGCGAATAATTGAATTTAAAAATAGAAAATTGCATGCAACGAGAGTCTTTTCACCATCGTTGAACGCTGGCATTACAAAATACATTTTTCATTTACAATTTATTTGGCGCATTTTTCATTTACTTTTTGTTTGTGAAATTTTCCATTTAGTTCTTTTTTCATAAATTTCTAATTTGTTTCATTTATACTTATTTTTTGGGTTTTTTATTGAAATTGATAAGTATATAATAGTAATTTTTACTGTTTGTATACATTTATTATATTGTTTAATGTAAATGTTTAGTTCACTTTACATGCAAATATGGACGTGGACACTTCATACACTGAAGTCTTTGTTTCCACTATTTTAGCAATAGTATTTATAAAGTTAATTAAATTTTCTTGAGACATTTAAAATTTTTTTTTACACAAAATCACTTAAAAAAATCAAGTTTGTTTTGTTTTGTTTTGGTTAACTTAAATATATACATGTATGTCAAAACAGATGTTTATTTTTTGTAGTTAGTGGTCGATGGTCGTTAACAGAATTAAGTAGCTGACAACTTGGCTATTTTTGTAGCCAGCTACTTTTGTAGTCGGTAGTCGATGGTCGGTAGCCTTTGATTGTGTTTATAGCATTATACTGAAATACTCGCACAAAAGAAATGCGGTGGCGATCACACCGCAACCGCATTTAAGATGAGTATACTTAGAGTACACTTAGACACTCTTGCAGTTCTCTGGCCTGTATCTCTTAATTTGTTCCAAATCGACTGGAAATCACATTCCCTAAATATACCGTAACAGATTCTTTTCCTAACTTTCCTTATTAGACACTTTATCTTAATTCTATATTTGCAGAAAGTGGTCCACCTCATAACCGAAGGAGATTCTTTGTAAGCTCTATATGACATATCCCTTAATTCCCTCGCACACTTTATATTCGGTTCATTCTTCTTTTCGATCTGTATGCTTTTATAGGAACATATTTGTTAAATAGATTCAAAATCAAGTCATTTGGTTCTGATATATTATACAACATGCTAAAATCAAGGTCAAGTAATTCACCAAGACATTCATTAACATTAAAATTATTATAATCTCTGTAAAAAATTGGCATATAAAAATTTCGCCTAGCAATATTTAATGATTATATATAAAAAATAAATAAGTGAATGGTGAGAGTTTAAAAATGGTAGTTGAAATTGCCCACTAAGCACAAGAGAAGTAACATCTAATACAGCAAAATAATCAATAAGAGATATTTCTTCCTTGCCTACTACATAATGGGTCGGTAAATTATTATGCACAATTGATAAATAAAAACTCGACCAAAAGTTTCTAGCCACTACACTTTTTTTTGAAAAGGTCCACATTAAAGTCTCCCATTATAACAATATTTTCATATTGCGAAGCCAGTACCTCGTTTCTGTATTTCTCGAATCGTAAAAGTTTTCGCATGAAACAACTGAATTTTTAGAAAAACGATGTAAATTGAAACAAAAAACGGGTTTTCTCCCACAAGTGTTTCTGTATCTTTAAAATGCGAGAACTATATGTCATTTAAGTTATTTTCCAACAGTTATTGGAAGTATGCGAGAAAAAGTGTTTCTGTACCAATATTTTGTGAAAAGTTTTACGCAAGAACTGTCAAAACAACTCACATTTAAAAACAGTGCGAAAACAAGTAAGATTAAAAATATATTTTTAAATTTGTGTAAACATGGAGTCTAATTCAGACGAAAAGGTAAAAAGCAGTTTAACTTAATAATAAAAAAGTATTATCAATAAGTATTCATTCATTTATTTATGTTTTATATCTTTTTATTTACAAAATAGAAAATTTAATAATATTTCGCCGATCATTCTGTTCAGCTATTATTAAGGCCGCACTATACATTTTTTTCGCTATATTATTTAAAACTTATTTTATTTATTACCTTTTATATTGTTTGATAATTTCTTTATTTTGACGTTTTGTTTTTATTTGACACTATGTAGTACTGGAATTATTCCAGTAAAAACAGAATCAATGTTGTCTGTTTTCGCATTAAGAACCAGAAACACTTCTTACTCGCAAATCGAGAAACGATGAAATTTTTTGTTTCACACTTGATGTGAAAACTTTTACGATGCGAGAAATACAGAAACGAGGTACAGATCACCCATTAAAACTTGACATAGATTAAGAGAACTATGAGGTAAATAAAGAACGCCAATAAGCAATTTATTTGTCCTGTTTACTTCTACCTCTACTCCCATCTCATTACGTTCTTCATGAACCAGTTTAGATTAAGGCATATTCCGCATATATATGTACATACACCGCCACCTTTCCTTACTACTCTGTCATTACGATATACCTTAAATCCATCTATTGCTATTGAATTGTTTGGGACAGTTTCTCGGAGCCAACTTTCATTTACTCCTATCACATCTATACAAGAGCCTTTGAAAGTACGCCGAATTTCCTCCATTTTACCTGGATTATCTATTGGAACAAAACTTTGTGCATTAAAATGGGCTAAGTTTAAAATTGATGAACTAAGATTCGAGATAAAATAGAATTGTCACTGGCTACAGGCCCAAGATTATTATTCATAATTGACAAATTTGTTTTTTATTTTATTTTTTCTTTTTTTTCTTTTATTACTTATTTTACACAATCTATAAATTTGAATTTATTAGTATACATGTTTGATTTCGTAGTAATTATCATATAATATTTTTATCTGAATATAAGTAAAATTTAGAAGTTAATAAATATTAAAGTAATTCACTTTTAAAAACTTTTAAAATTATTTAAAAAATGCTAAGCGAAAAATCGCCAAAACGGAAAGTACTATATACATATAATTTTACATAAGAATCTTATTGGCTCATTAGCTCTTAATAATTTCAATATTTAAAAAAAAATTTTAAATATTTAAAATTTTAAAATATGGGCGAGCGCCAATTCTTTCACTTTATGTTTTTTTTTTCTTATTTTTTAATTCTCTATCCCCCTATATTTTTATTTATTGGTTAAAATCACTTTATTAAACTAGATTTCTTCCAAATGATATGGAAAAATTCGAGGCAGGCTTGGTGTTGTGTCCGCTGCCTTGAAGGACATGAAACGATCTTGCTGATTTTCAAAGGCAAAACTTTCGAAATATATCTAATCGATTGGCGTATTTAAACTTTCTCTAGCTCATCAAAGCTAATTGATTTCAACCAGAGCACGGATGGACAGACAGACATCGCATAATCGACTTCGCTTGCATAAAAACTAAGAATATATATACCTTATGGCGGCGGAAATGGGAAATTACAGGCGGAAAGACAAACCTAGTTATTCCATTTTTCCACGTGTGCTAAAGGGTATAATAGTATTTATCACAAAAATTACAATAAACAAAAAAGAACCATGGGTAAACTACAATAAAAAGAAACAAAACAAAGCGTTCATTAAGAATAATAATAATTACAAAAAAATTTTGTAGACTTTTAATCACTGAAAAGAAGAACAGATACATGTTATACAGATTACAACAGTTTATTCATTATAATTATTTTTTTTAAACTTATTTGCAGGACTATTTAATGGAAATACAAAAGCATCCAATTAAGTCAAAATTTTGCAAGCTGAGGTTATTGTGTCGTACACTGGCAGGCAATAATGTTTATTATTTAACGGTTACAACGCCTCAGTCAAATGAAGAAGTAACGAAGGTGAGTTTTTAATATAATTATTATGGATTTTAATATGACTGATGAATGAAGAATCGAAGAATAAAATACAAAAAACATACGTATAACTTATTAGCTATTATTGTAAAAAAATGCGCCTTTGTATCTTTCAGATATTTTTAAACTTTTTTGCTACAAAAAAGGCTTCACATTTTCCGAAAATCTCCTACTTAAAGCATAACTCTTGTTGTTTTACGAACCCAAGTGAGGAAGAAAAGCAAATAATTATGCAAATTTTAGAAAAAACCCTTATTCATAAAATCTTTTCTAAAAAGTTAATGCAATAAATAAACGTAAATAAATTTAGAAATATCTAATTACTTGTAGACAGTAGTGTTCTGTCGTTTGTCCTATCCGCACGCGTTTTTTTGTTTTGTCGTTATTAATTTATCGTGCAAAAAAATATAGTGTTAATTGTTAATTAAAAGTGCCAAAAATAAATAAAACAGACAAAAAAATTGAATAATAATTGTAAACACAATAACATTAAGAGAAAAATATTTAGACTAAAAAACCAAAAAACAAGCAAACAAACAAAAAAAATTCATAAGCTGTTACAAAAAATAAAAATAACTTACATACATCAAAATCAACAACAACAAAAAACACATCAACTCAACAGACCACTTACTCCCCGTTTACATTTGACAATGCTGTCATGACAATAAAATAATATGCATTAGTTGTCAAAAATGCTGACAATTGCTGTAGTGTAGGCGTCCGGACAATAATTATGACAACTCATTATGACCAAAAAAACTCACATTCTCGGAAAATTTCAAATAGCTTTAGTGTTTCTTCCTGCTACTTTTTCATTTCTATTGTTATATGCAAAGAAAATTTTAGTATTTAAAATGATAATTTAATTCAAATTTCATTTATTTAAAACAATAATAATAAAATTTTCGGCACTGTCTTATTTACTGTCTTGAAAATATTTAAGACAATTGAAATGTGTACATGTGTTAGTGAAAAACTGTGCATGTATTGTTATTGTCATGACAGCATCCCAGCGGAGTAAGAAGGCCTTCTTTAGCAGGCACAAGGCCTTCACTCTCCATTGCATACTTATATTTTTTTACACGCGGTGTCATTGTCATGCAATCCTTCCATACTCGCTGCTAAAGCAGGACTTCTACAATTATTCTACAGAAGGCCTGCTGAAAGGCCTTTCACGGAATGCCTGCTGGAAAGCCTGCTAAGCTTTGAAATAAAATTATTATTTCAGTCTATATTATTTATATAAAAAATTTCTGTTGAATTCATTGTTTTCAATATCTTATCAAAATTAGTTTTGATGCACCACTTTTTCTTTTTAACTTTAAATTCTTTATTGTTTTCTCTTCTCGTTTTAAATTTTTTATTTCTTTCTATAACTGTTATTGCATTCCTCAGTTTCTGCACAAGCAAAAACTTAAAAAAACATACTGCTTCCAGTATCCCTTCCCTTTGAAAGAGTGTCGGATCTTTTAGAAGGGAGAGAGAAGGCCTTCTTCAGAAGGCAGATTGGAATGAGAATCGGATCGTAAAGAAGGCCTTCACAAAGGCCTGAAATGTGATGGGCTTCGAATGTTTCCCGCTGGGATTTTCTAATGTAAACAGGGGGTAAAAACGAAACAAAAAAAAAGGCTAACAAAAATAAACAGTGATGGCACTACGGGTCGCATGTGACAAGATCAGAGCTTTTATGGCTCTTTATAACGCAAATTGTACCGCGAATTTCTTTCCTTTTCCTAGTATTTTTTTATTTATTTTTTTATATAGTAGTAGTAATTTTATTTTACTTATACCTTTGTGTTCACTGTTGTTTGATTAGTCAGTGGCGAAGGTAGAACTCTGGTCACTGACTAGTCAAAAAAGCATCAGTTTTTACAGGGTAACACCCCTACTATAAAATAAACAATAGGTTGGAATCTTTGCTAGTTGTAATGACAGAAAGATTTAGAATTGATCTCTGTAACATACGTGGGTTGAGAGCGAATTTTTTCTCTGTGCATGCACATAGTTGTCTCCATCGGCCTGATATTTTCGCCTTATGTGAGACCCAGGTATCTGAGGATGCTGATCAACAGGATTTTCCTTTACCGGGGTACTCTCTTCTACCCTTTTTTAGTATACATCGGGGTCTTGCGTTGTACATTCGGAATGAAGTTGTGTACCAGTGCCAGCAATCACTAGGCACGAACGATCCTGAATTTAACTGTCTTTGGGTTAAATTCAAAGTCTGATCACACTTCTTATGTTTCGTGTTTTCATACAGAAACCCAAACGAGGGAAGAGATAAATCTATTTCCGGCTTCGATGCCCTTTCCGATTCCATATCGAGAATCATAGAAAGTTGTTCGAACAGTGAAATTTCTGTTGCTGGTGATTTCAATGTTCACAACAACCAACATGTTGAGCTATTCGCTACACATAACCACCTCGTGCAATTAATAAATGCGCCAAAACATATTTCGTGTGTTGAAGGGCAACAATACAATACTCTCGACCTATTTTTACCTCACACCCTGATAAGTATGAAAAAGCATTCTTGCGCCTCTCGGTAACTTGGATCACTGCATCATATCCGCCTCCTTTTCGGTCGCTGAACTTCACAACGTTTTAAAAATGGCCACGAAACGTTTAAAATATACGAAAAGGCTCGTTCGGCTAAGCTTAACGATTTTTTTCGTCATTTTAATTGGAAACTTTGTTTTCTGGCTTAATGCAAATCCGCATTAAGCCAAGAAAGAATTCTTGGTTTACTCAGGCGTGCAAAAACGCAGTCAGATCTAGAGAGGAGGCAGTTAGTACATGGCGGCGTAACAAAAACTCAGGTACTGATTCGCTACGCAAAAAGGTGAGATCTTCGTGTGCCAAAGTACTTAGGCACGAAAAAGCTCTAAACGAGAAGCGCCTTCGTGCTACTCCTCGGGGTAGCAAGAGCTTTTGGTCATTCGTTAAAATAGTGAAGGAAAATTCTAGTTCCTCTTTTAAGGGGACGACCCGGTCGATAGAGCACACCTAACTCTTAATTGCCGGAAAGCAATCAACCACTGCCCGCACTGGAAAGAGTATTAGTAACTATGCCAGATATACCCTTTCGAACACATGCAGTTAAAATGGTTTTAGCGGATCTCAACTTCAAAAAGTTCTCTGGTCCGAATGGAATTCCAGCACTGGTCTTGAAGCAGTGATCTTTGACGTTACCGCGTCCATTAGCAAAACTTTTCAACATTTTGTACAATGTTGGTGAGTTCTTATCATGTTGGAAGATTGCTAATGTAACACCAATCCCCGAAAAGGGAGAGGCTAGCAACCCAGACAATTACTTTTGCTCTGCACTCTCGAAAGTTATGGAGAGTATGCTAAATTTTCATCTTGTGAAATATCTGGCTTCCGTAGGGAGACTTACTCCTCTTCCTTTCTTTTAAAATTGGTGTCAATTCATTGTTATAGATGGGATCTCATCAAACGAGTTCAAGGTAAATTCGGAGGTACCGCAAGGTTCCGTTCTTTCCCCTACCCTATTTCTTATTTTTCTCAATAAAATTCTATGTCAGACTTCCAACCCTATCTATTCTTTCGCAGATGACTGTACCATATCGGTGACAGTAGGGTATCCAGCTCTATTGACTCACTGGAGCATCGACGCAATGTGGGCTGTGTTTCACTGTTTTATCGTTACTACATTAGCTTTTTAATTAGTTAATTAGCTTTTTAATTAGTTTTAAGAACTTTTTATATTTTGAGTAATATAAAAGCTAATAAGGTAAAATTACGGGTCGAGTTAATAAAAAGGCAGTTTATACTAAAGGGTGTTTTTTATAGACGTATAGAACTTTAAGTTGGCATCACTTTTTTAACTGGCGGCCATTTTGTCAGCTGTCAAGTGATTAATATTTAGTTTGGTTTGCCATTTCATCATGAATAGGTTGACAAAAGAACAACGCTTGCAAATCGTGCAAATTTATTTCGAAAATAATGGTTCAGTTCGCGAAGTTTACCGCAAGCTCCGTCCATTTTATGGTCGACATAATCGGCCATCAGAGCAATTAATTCGGTTAACCATGGATCGTTTTCGCACTACGTTTACTCTATGTGATAATACGCATCCGCAGAGACGTCGAACAGTGCGCACCGAAGAAACAATTGCCGCTGTAGAGCAAAGTGTTGAAGAGGACCCGAATGAATCGATTCGCCACCGTGCACAGCAATTAGAGCTTTGTCCATCAACTTTATGGAAGATTTTGCGCAAAGATCTTGGCTTGCGACCTTACAAGATCCAGCTTGTGCAAGAATTGTGCAGTATTACGCGTATTACTGCACAATATAACACGTATCCACTGTTTACTGCACAATATATACGCGCCCTTTTAAACATTGATAGTTTAATTTAATTTTGTTTAATTTTAAAATTTTCCCCTGAAGATGAATAGCGAAGCTATTCGAAATATTCGGAATAAAAATTAAAAAATTAAATAACATTAACAAAGTGTTTTAATTACCCAAAACGACCTTAAGCCGAACAAAGAATTTAAATCATTTATCAAAAATTAAAAGTTCTACAATACACCACATTTTCGAAAATAAAAACATTTGAGTGTTGCCTCTGTTTACAAAAAAACAAAAACATTTTTTCTTATAAATGCTAAGCAAAACTTGTAGTTAAATATTTTGGTAACACTATGTCCCATATTCATAGTTCTAAGCTAAAGTCGACTCTTAATAAAGTATACACTAAAATTAAAGGCTCTTATTATCTTTTTTGCTTTCATAGTCAAGAATAAAGTATACTTTAAGTTTAGCCTAGCCGCCTCCACGGGGTGTCAACTCTAATTTGATAAATGTTGTCATACAATTTCTTAACAAACATTAGAAAAAAGTAACCGTGTTTTTATTTTGTTCACTTTGTTATAAAAATCAGATAAAGAGTATTGTGTTCTTAAACCAAATAAAATAATTTTGGAAAAATGAGTTAAAAACAGGTTCAGGTAGTTTTAAATTTAGAGTTGACTTTCTCGCCAAAAGTATATTTTAAATTGTCTATGAATGAAATAGAGTCGACTCTAAAGTAAAACCGACTTTATTTTTCTTAAAGTATACTTTATTTTAACTATGAATATGGGCCTATGAGTTTTTTTGATTACTCGTATTTATTTTATACAAAAAGTACATATTTATTATAAAAGTATGTTTTGATTTTTGATATGGTCCAAAAGCATAAAATATGGTCGAGCGCCAATTTCTTTACTTGTGTTTTTCTTATTTTTCAATTCTCTATAGCCCCATATATTTTTTGATTGGAATTACTTCACTTAACTAAATTTGTTCCAAATGATATGGTAATAAAAAGGCCTGGTGTTTTGCCCGCTTTCTTGAAAAAATGGATTATGCTGATTTTCAATAGCAAAATTTTCGAAACTATGTCTGATCGATTGTCGGTCGTATTTAAATTTTCTTGAGCTCATCTAGTCCCTTGGCTAAGTTGAGTTCAGTACTAACACGGACGGACAGACGGAAATTGCTCAATAGAATTCGCTATGCATAAAACTCAGAATGTATACACTTTATGGGGTCCGAAATGGATATTGTAGAAATTACACTTAGATATACCCTTTTTCCACCTGTGGTGAAGGGTATAACAAAGGACAATGCACTTTTTGATGAATAAATGTATTTCCAGCACCTCAATTACATGCTTGCAAAAAATTTAAGTTAAAACTAGTAATCTTAAGTACATACTAGTTTTTATTTACACATATTGTCGCAAACACTGGATAAACTAGCTTGAACTAGGCAACAAAAAAGCACTAGCTTTATCTGAATATTTTATTCACCTCAAAACTAGTTTAAACTTAAAATTTTCTAGTTTTAGCTAGAACTATATTTTTGTTCACACCGCCCAATATATTAATATATATCAAATATTAAGCAAATTAATAACTCCTTGACTTAAACTACTTATTTTTGCTTTGTAGTAAGTTTTGGTCTCCAAAAATAAATGGATCTGAAATTAAAAAGACCCTGTTTAATAGATCTGAATTTGTAGCAATGCGCGATATTTGTCGTGTTTGTTGCAATCTAAACGGTTTTACATCTAGCTTATTGTACCTGACGTTATCTAGCTATAATTTTTAGGCCTTTCTTGGCACTGTATTATAATTTATAGCCTTGTGTGCTATGGGGCTCTATCAAATCAGCTTGGATCTTACAGATTAGGCGATATCTAAATTTTAAATATCTTTAGAATCTGATTTTGTTAAGATCGGTTAACATTCGTAAAATTGCGTATTTGTCCTCTTCCCCACTCACCTCTTCTAAAACAAACGTAAACTATCTAGTTGAGATGAACTCAAAACGTCTTGTTTGCTTCTATTCATACTATTAAATTGTTCTCTTCGTTTATTGCTTTTGAAATACGCGTACACTAATACCACTGTACTCATTCAACAAAAGCATTCGACACCATTTATTTATTTGTCAAGCATAGGAACTGTTTATTTTTATGTCGATGCAAATTGCACCAGTTAAAACAATTTATTCTGTTTTACACTATTGTTATAGCATGAAAACATTGGTACGTTAAAAACTACCCTTATTTTTTCATTCTCAAATGTATGACTCATTTTTTTTTAGTTTGCTTACCTTTGTTGCTGAATAAAATAAATGAAAACAAAATGCGTATTAAAAAATCAAAGTTTTATCTCTTACACCGTGTAAACCTTGTGATATATAACATATTGTTATGTTTTTCCCTTTTTTGTACAAACGTACGGATTCTTTTGATTGCAAATACCACTGTGGCTGAATATTATGTATTCAAGCTTTATAGCTTTCTCTGGCTATACTTCTTCATCCTACCGGTCTTGTGAACCCTTAGTCTCGTATTTACCAAACATGCGTTATTACCACAAACGCAGCCATCCACTCCACACTACTGTGTTACTCCGGCGAGACATGAACTACTCGATGCTTTGTTTAGTAACCTTAACCATCCACAAACATCTCCACTACTCCTTTTATCCAAGCCAGACGTCTCCACTAATTGCCTTTTGCCTCTCGGGATGTTTGTACTGCTGTTTATTAACTTTTAATTGCTTATAACAATTATTATTTTTTTCGTTGCACGCATACCCGAATGCGGAATCGAACTCAGGACCCCCTGTTTTGCAGTACGCACCTCTACCAACGCAGCCATTGAGGCTGCTCTGCGTTTGTTAGTTAATTGTGGTTTTTATTGTATACACACACTATTAGTTGAATTAACTTATTCACCACGCTCATACGGATAACAACAACAGGGGTTGCCAGATCTTATATTCGTAACAATATGTTATTTTCCTATGTGTTTTAGCATGTGTCAGTTTTTTATTTAGAGCACGCTCTATTTTGATATGTAAAACCATGATATAAAAATAAAAGGTAGTTCCACTCTCGCTTTTCGTCGCTATATTAACGTTCTGACGTTTGCGGGATTATGAAAATTTGTGCTACCATATAAATTTGTAAGATCCCGGTTTTCTGTTTTGTTTTTTTTTAACTTAGTCCCGATTTACACTATGCAATTTTTTGAGGCATTTTTTTCTAAATTTTTTACTTAAGTTACAGCGTTATGCGTTAACTAAAAGTTAACATTAGCAACAGTAACATCCCCGCAAAACTCAAGCAATACTATATTGCTTACTCCTCCTGCTTCACAAACAAACAAAAATTTCATGCTAGTTTCATGAAAAATTGCATAGTGTAAATGCCGTATTACAGTGGCTCACAGCTTATTTTATGCAGTCACTTGAAAAAGAATTTGGTTTTATTTAAAAGTGAAAACATTGTTTTTTAGGAAACAAAAACCATTTTTTGTAAAAACATTTATTTGTAACTCTCAAAAGTATGAAAACAAAAAATCACTCTTTTTTCATCTCACAGCTTATTTTATGCAGCAAATTTTTACCGTAACGGTACTTCTACAGCTTTGTTTTTGGTTTCGTTTTTCATATTTCTACTTCTAGCAATATTTTTTGTTGAATTGTTAGTCTAGTTTCGTTCCATAGAGTGTCAACTTACAAAAATTCAAATGAGTCCGCGTACCACTTTAGAACAAAGAGAATTGGTTTTAAACCATTTCAAAAATGGCCACTCGCAGCGAAAAATAGCTGAAATGATTAACATAAATTCTTCTACGGTCCAAAAAATCATTGAGCGTTTCATACATGAAAATCGGGTTCATAACAAAGGCAGGAAGGCACCAAACAAAATTTTTAATGAGCAGGACGAGCAATATATTTAGCGGAAAATAAAGGCAAACCCAAAGCTGGCCTCTGAAGTTGCAGCTGATCTGGGCAAACAATGTTGCGCCGAAAATGTTCGCCGTGTTTTGCGCCAGCATGATTTTCATGGCCGAGTTGCACGCAAAAAACTATTTATAAGTCCGAAGAATAAACAATGCAGACTTAATTTCGCGAAAGAACATATTTCCAAGGAGTCTGCATTTTGGAATTCGGTTCAGATGGCATGTCGTATGTATGGCGAAAACCTCATACAGAGCTGAACAAAGAAAACTTAAAGGCAACAGTAAAGCATGGTGGTGGTAGCGTCATGGTTTGGGCCTGTATGTCGGCTGCTGGGACTGGAAATCTAGGGTTTATTGAAGGCACCATGGACAAATTTAAGTACCTCCAAATTCTTAAGGACAACTTGTTGGAGAGCGCATAGAAACTGGAATTCGATCAGATATTCGGTTCTATCAAGATAATGATCCGAAACAAAAATCTGGCATTGTGCAAACTTGGTTAATATATAACTGCCCACCTTTGATGACACCGCCACCACACTCGCCAGACCTTAATGTAATAGAAAATTTGTGGTCAATTTTAGAAAAGAATATAAGAAAACACAAAATTTCTAGCAGAAACGATCTAAAGGAAGCTCTACTGACGGAGTGGGCGAATATTTCGCCGAGTATGACTCAAAAACTGGTCGCATTTATGCCAAACCGCAAGACATCTGTCATATATAATAAGGGCTATCACACTAAATATTAAATTTTGCATTTGTCAGTTTTAATTTCGAGTTGGTCAAAACAATATATACCTGCATAAAATAAGCTGTGAGAAAAAATAAAAAGTATTTTTCGTGTTATTAGTTTTAATATATTGAAATGTATATTTTTGCAATAAATGAATTTTGTTTGTTAAATTGTAGCATTTTTGCTTTTTAAGGATACCATTTTTTCCTAATTTGCCGCTATTGTTACATTTATAAAGGTTTAAAACTCAAAAAATGCACTGTATAAAATAAGCTGTGACCCACTGTATATGAAATTTTAAAAGAAAGAAATACGTAATATAAAAATCATAAACAAATTTTTATTAAATAAATAAAACAAGATAAACAAAATTTAGCAAAAATGTTGCCTTTTTTCGGACTGCATTAGTAAAAGACGTTTCTGCAAGAATTCTGTAAGATTTTTCAAACTTCGAACAATTTGATTTGCCAAATGCATCTTTAGTGTGGTCGTTGCATTTGGAAAAAATGATATTGTTTTGGACAAGAAAAATGTACTATTGGAAAAAGTGTTTTTCCAGACTACAAAAGGTAAAATATGGAATAAAATTTTTAATTTCAGTTTTGGCTTAAACAAGTAGAGGTTTCGGTCTTATTTGTAAAGGTAAAGAAATACTTTTTTTTTTTAAAGTAACGTCTTAATTATATAGGTAATGAAACAAAAGTGGTAGATTTTCAAGATAACTAATCGAGTTTTGACATATAGACGAAACATTAAGCCTCGAAATATATAATATAATTAGCAAAATACTGGTTGGTGAAAAAAAAACAAATGGAGGTAAATTACTTTATTTTGTTTTTCGGCAAAATTTACATTTTATCACTAGCTACAGGAACAAGGAGAAAACGAGCATATAAATCTTTTAATAAGTAGGATAGGATGGACTTGAAAACTTTTCGGGACATATTATTTCAAAATGCGGTAAAAGGAATTGGATTCTCAAACTTTTGAGGAAAGCGATCAAAATTATATATACGTGAACGGTTTATCTGAGGGTGGCCTTTAGATCTATATTTAACTTTTCTAAAAATTAATGGCACTAACTAATTTACTGGCCCCCATATGCAAAAATTTAATGTTAGATACTTCTATTGTATTCGCTGTTCAAACAGAAAAACGTAAAATTGTGTAAAAAGATAAAAAACTGCTTGTTAATAAAACTTATTCTATTGTCGTTTTTTATTAATTTAAAAAACTTGTACTTCAATTTCGCAAATTAGTTCTATAGAAAACGAAAAACGAAAGATTTTTTCGGAATGAAACCACTTTTAAATTTCAAAGTGGACATTACTTCTTTGAAATTCTGTTATTTGCGAATTTCAAATTTACTTTTCTAATGTGTCCTTATTTAGATTAGCTTTGTTGTTTACTTTAGTGTGCGCATATTGCTACATTTAAATAAAAAGGTGGAGATTAACCATTTTTTGAAAATAATCAAAATCGAATGGAATCTGAAGAAGGTAAAACAAAATCGATCGCAATTGTTAATACTGAATTAAAACCATTCCGATCGCAATTTGTAACATGCCTCTATATTTAATTATTAATTGCGTGAAAATAAATATCAATCTTTAAAACTTTTATTAATTAAATTGCTTAATTCGGTAAAAATCTTACTCTACAATTGTATTTTTAATAAATTATGATAATAAGCAATTTTGCATAAATTGTCTTTTAGGGACAAAGGATTTGTTTCTGTGTAATTTATATTTATAGTAAATAGATTTGAGTTTTCTTTACATTTATTATACAAATTACACATATTTTGTTAAATAGTTCCAAAATATTTTTTTTTATATCTGTGGTAACGCAAATTGTGTATTTACAAAAAATATATTTCAAATAATTCCCGCAAACGTCACAAATTTTTGAAGTGGAACTACCTTCTATTTTTATATCATGTGTAAAACTATATGACAACATATGTTTTCAGTGATGCTAACTTCCGCCTTTAAAATCTCCGCTCAAAATGTTTCTACGATAAAAGTTAGATTTCTGAAAATAACATATTTTTTGGAACTTAAATTGATCGTTGGCAAAAAAATAATTTTTGAGCATTTCCATAAACTTGTTAATCACGACAGAAAAACCAGAAAGCCTTGAACCTTTTTTGAATATGTGTGTAAAAACTATTATTTTTGTTTCCTAAAGATGCCACCCAACGGTGTGGCGAAATATTGAAAAAAAAAGATAATTATTAATATTGTTATTCAAAAAACTAACCAAGTGCTTGAAATATTAGAAAAAAAATCATATAAAAGAAATATTAAAATTTAGTTAGATTATTACCGCTTATTGCACTTTTAAAATTAAATGCAGCACCAATTATTTTATTGAAAAAATCAATATAAATTTGACTATTACCCTATTTACTATCTAATCATTTTTTTTTTCTTAGTGGAAATGTACTCCAAAAATCAAGTCCACTTTTTTTGTATGACAAGTATTTGAAATTATTTTAAATTTTCTTATGTATATACATACATACGTAAAAGAAAAAATAATAATGGTGACACTTCCAATGTAAAAATTTCTAACAAATAGCAGAAAGAAGGTTTTTTATGGAAATAGTTTTTATGAGTTTGCAACAAATATGAGTTAAAATTTTTCCGGCGTGCTAGGGTTTTTCAAGATAAAGGCGTGTGTGCTCCTTACAGGTAGCGAAAAGTTAAAAAATACGGCAAGTACGATTTTGCCTACAACAATTTTTTATTTAGTGTACATTTTTCCAAAATGTTTGTCTCTTTTACAACTTATAAATAACACTTGCATACATATTATTATTTTGCGTGTACAATAAGCAAGACTTGTATATTAATTGTTTTATTAGGGCAACTATCACCCTAAAATGTAAAAGTAAACAAGAAAAATGAGCCGATTACCTTAATCTTAAGTTTGTAACATGTACTTCATGCGAACTATGCCAAGTACCGGAATTGAACGTGAAGTTTTCAGCTTGTGACGTGTTCTTATAACGAACACAGCCTAAGTGCAATTTTATAAATGGATAATTTAATATATACATAGTAATTTTGATATAAATAATAATAAGAAAAGGTAGTGCTTGTCGTTATTCTTTTTAAATAGTTACTTCTAAAAAATGAATAGCTTCAATCATTTTAGTTTTTTCTTAAACAATTAGAGGTTATGTCGTATGTACGTAACATATGCAAGTTCGAACATGATAATTATAAAAGCTTTTGACATACACAACAAATTACAAATGGATAGCAATTTTGACATTCCATATGACTTGGAAACGCCGTCTAAACACAACATTAGCGAGCTTTGAACTAAATAAACGAACTAGTTTGTTCTAATGATCTGAGCTAAAAAGAACTCTCACTTTAAGGAGCTGATAAACTTAACTCTGCTCATAAACATATGGACAGCAATTTTGACATTATATATGACTTGTACACGCCGTCTAAATACAGCTTTAATAAATACTAGAGATGAGCATAAGACATATAAAAGTGTACGATATTGTCTCTTTTTCAAAAGCGAATATTGACAGTAGCTGTAAGAGAAATTAAGTGCATAGTAAACATAGAGAAAAAATAGTTGAAAAGGAAATATTCTTACGAGTACAACGGAAATGTTGTACAATACTCGGTGTTACACTTTTTTTAAATTAATTAAGAAGCATTAAAATTCCGATTTACGCTTTTCTCCCATCCTCCGCTATCTAAAATTATGAATACACTTCAAAAAATTCACCCTTTCAATATAATTTTTTGCACTAAAAAAATAAATGTGCAAAAAAAAAACATTTCTTTATTATTTTTTTCTGTATCCAGGTGTTTTTTATTTCTTTAAAAAAACTCAAAACTTTTGGTTTTCCGTTTTTATTTTTCTGATGCCTGCTTTTTACACAGTTGCAATAATAACACTCTTTAGTTTTAAATTAAAAATAAATTTTGAAAAAATAAAATTTGTCAAAAGAAAAAATATCAATAATAATGATATTCAATATTTAACTTAGTAGTGTTTATTTCTATTTTCTTTTTTCTTAAAAACATTGTAGCCCAAAAAATCCATAGTTGTGTCAGCACGTGTTCATCCTAGCGAGACGCCATCCTCTTGGATGATGAAAGGTTTAATGGATTTTTTAACGGGCGATTCAATAGTGGCTAAGCGTCTCAGGAACAAATTTATATTCAAACTGATACCAATGCTTAATCCAGATGGTGTAATTGTGGGCAATACACGCAACTCGTTGACGGGAAAAGACTTGAATCGGCAGTATCGCACTGTTATCAGAGAAACGTACCCATCGATATGGTACACGAAAGCTTTAATTAAAAGGTAATTTATTTTATTGTTTTGTTATGTTTTATCAAATTAAAATTAATTTTCAATTCTATACATATAAATTAACTGAAACTAAGTTTTGTAATCTTAAATCAAGCAATATTTAATTTTAAGACCAGCCAATGCTAGGGAAAAATCATTTATTGTAGTGGCTGCGATTATAGGAATAATCTCTTTTTGATATTCGACCATAGAAAAATTATCTTTCCTTCTTATGCAAATGTAACCACGATCGTTTCGTATATTGCAATTGTGATGTGTTTCAAACTTGTTAGATGCGTTCTTGCATATATATCTATTTTATATATAAAAATAGTGTAAAAAATGTATAGTAATTCATAAAATGAGAACAGCTAGGCGGCCGATTTCTATAAAATTTTTTGTCAGTTATTCGTATTTTTGAGGAGAAGGTCTTTACGGAAGAAAATTTTGGAAAATCCCTCCGGAAAAGTTGGAAAAATCGAAAACGAGTTTTTGTATGAAATTTTCCGTGAAATTATTCCTAGTGGCTTTCCAAATCAGAAAATACAAAGTTCTTAGTGTAAATCATGGAAAATTTCGGAAAATGCGGAAAATTGGAAAAATAGAAAATTGATTTTTTGTATGAAATTGTCCGCTAGTATATATATATATCTATATATACATATATATCACAATATATATACATATATATCTATATATATACATATATATCTTTATATATACATATATATATTAACGCAGTTACATCAATCTGATGTATTCGGGTTGACAATAACTTTCAAATCATCCCACTCTCAATTAAGGAGATCTGTTGGCACTCTTTTCGAACTATTCGTTTTTCAACTAAGAGACATTCGATGTCTGCAAAATAAATTAACTAAACTTGGTAAATTGACAAGTTTTGGTTGCCTGTTGTAGCAAATTTCAAATTTTTATCTAAATCAGCAATAACAAGATCGACATGTTCTTCCGTTCTAACAGTGCTTTATTCGAACAGTTACTAAAATACCTTAAACTTATGTAAGTTAAATAACTGAAGAAGTTCTCATATCGCACTTTTTCAACAAGAGGGTATTAACTCAAAATTTTTAAAATTTTACTTTTTGCATGAAATCCACTAACAACGTCAATATCTATCTAAAGTAAAGATTTCAAGGCATTCCGGTAACTCGTTCATCAGCAAAACAACATTTAAGAATATTTTCATGATTATGTAGTGAATACTTTTATATCAACAAGAGGTATTATTCTGAGTTAATACAAAAATTAAAATAAAAGTAATAAAAAAATGGTCTTATTTAAAATGGTTTTATTTTGAGTTCATACACTTTCGTTGACAAAATTTGTTTCATCTATGATCGAAAAAATTGAGAAAAATGGTATTAACGCAAAAAAATTTTTTTTGCAAAACTTGCACAGATTTCAAGAAAAAACAAAAAATGTCTTATAGATGTAGACTTATATATATACTTATATATATAAGACTTTCTGGTTTTCTATACAAAATTTGGGTAAAATCCACTGATGAGCTATTTGAGCAGTAGTGAAGTGGCCATATGTATATGCTTTCCCCGCAGTAATACATTTCATTTTTTAGTTTAGTTTAAAATAATAAATATTTCATGAGAATATCATGAAATATTTATATTTAAAGGAATCAAGCACGAATAAAGTAAATTTAATTTTAAAAGATTCCGAATAATAAATTTTCATATAGAATCTAGTAACTTTAAGGAATCTAAGAAGCTTTTAAGGTTCTCTGGTGTTCCATCAAATTTTGGTATTAACCTAGAGGCTGTATTTAAAAATTTAAAGACATTTTGAGCCATTGTTAATTTTGCGTCAGGGACTGTTTTAGGTAAAGGTTCAAATATTATTTCTTTATGTAAGCTTTCTGGCAATTTTATTTCAATTCCTCTTCTTGCACATACGGTCACTAGTTTACTTCGTATATCAAGGAAGAAGGATTCTGTTGCTGCTTTAGGATGAGCTGTTAATCTGTAATAGTTTACATTAAACAGCACTCTATTTTTTTATTTTTTAATTTAGTGACAAGATTGTTAATATGTTTATGTTCAGTTTCGGGTCTTGTACCCCGGTCTGTATTGATCTATTTGTAGGATTTTAGAAAATCCTCCTTAATTAGTCTTGCTTTGTAGACTATATATTCCCATCCTATTTGTTTAACTGGTATTTAGACTTTGTCTAGGTCTTTGCCTAGTAAGCGTCTTAAAAAAGTTTTTCTTATTGATCTTTTGTGCAATTGATATAGAGTAACCAATAATTGCAAAATCAAGACAGCAATTATATTATAAAGTAGACAATTGGATATTCAATTTTTACTGTGACATCATTTATCACATTGGCGTTTGGGTTATTAATCTTAGAATCGTGATTACCCATTTTAAATAAAATTGAATTTGAATTAGAAATGAGCAGCTTTACAAAGCTTTACAAATTTAGAATAAAAAAATGAGAAAAGTTAATGAAACCTTTCATAAAATGGTTTACTGCTTTTTATTTCTTCTTTTATGGAAATACACAATTATTTTCTTTAGGAATATTAAGGAATTTATCAAACAAAACATTGAGTAAATCAAACATTGTTAGTCAATGAAATTCATAGAGGACATTTTTGTTTCTCTTTATGAAGAAAAAGAAAATTGTCCCAAACCCCCAAAAATACACAACATTAAAATGTTCACATAAATTCAGATATGGTGAGGATTGTATTCGTACCAGAGACAAGAATACTGCATATTCACTTTTATTGCTCATTCATATGTTCATTGCTTTTGCCATTCATTTAACTGCCTAAAATGATCAACGCACGTGCTTGTGTTCAACTCTCCATTTGCTTTGACTGTTTTTTTTTCACAATACTTTTATTATGCCAACACAAGTTAATCAACCATTTCATTCATGGCATTTGAAATTTTTGAAAACTGCTCGAGACTTGGGTACCTATTCATTGCTAACCATCATATTTCATAGTATTCACCATGGTATTCATAGTATTCATGCATATATAAAGAAAATAAGAAATGAAAAAAATCTATGCTTGCACAAACAAAAACCATAAATTGTGCGTATGTACACACATATATATGTATGTATATTGTACACACACAGAAATATAGACATTGTTGCCAATTTAACTGATTTTGTGGTAGGTTAAGCGTTTTTTTTAAACACCAAAAGTATCATTATTTCTTTTAGTTTTTATATTGCAGTTTTTCTGAAGAACGAAATAAAAAGGTAAAATTTTAAACATTTGCCGATTTTTATAATAATTAAATACTTCGCACACAATCTAATTAACCAATAGTTGAGTTAAATTAAATGAACTAATAGCTAGTCTAAAAGTAATTATCTAATGTGTGTATATTGCGATTTATAAAACAAATTTTTCTAAATCAAAAAAAATTCTTTTTGAATGCGTCCGTGAAATTTCACTAAATTTGATAGTTTTTAAATAGATATTTTAAGGTTTGTTACTTAAAATATTTTAATTTTTAGTGTTCAATAACTATTTTTATTTTACTGTTTATTCATATCTACACCAAGAAAAATAATATTATTTTATTGCAGTAATATATATTTTAACATTTCCAAATACACGTATTTCAACGGATTTTTTACAACATCAATTATTACCCTTTTCACAACTCATTTAAAAATACTTTTTTGCCACTTTGTATAAAACATTTTCGCTTTTATTGATTATTTTATTGCAATATTACTTATGAATGTTTTTTTACCTGTTTATTACGTAGGGACTTTCCCAAATATGTTGGAATTTTTACAACCACAATTACTAATTATATTACATTAGACAGTATTTGTGTTGCATTTTAATAGTATTTGACAGTATTTGTTTGTCGCGTTCTTACATCAGTAAAGCATTTAAAAAATATGCGATGTCTTGATTATGTTTTGAAATGTATTCTTGCAGGCCATTAAACGGTACTTTCATGAGTGTACTTCTTCTTCTTATACTTTTCATCCTTTAAATTTCAGACAGTTTTTAATGTTGGTTTTTTAAACGACTTTTTAGTAACTTTTTAATATTGCAATTGTGTAGAGCGTGAAAGCAGAAATAAAAATGCAGTGCGAAGAAATTGTAGGAAAAATAAATTCCGGTGTTTTTAAATTAGTAAACAACAAAAATACTAAGAGTAAAGTTTGGTCAGTTTTTTCCCAGATACAAAATGATCATAATGAAATAATTAATGGATTTGTTTATTGTAAAAATTGTAATCGTTTGTTTAAGTTTAACGGCAAACAAACATCCAATTTGGTGAGACACAAATGCTATTTAGAAGAACACATCGAAACTGAATTAAGAAAAGTTAATAGCTGTGATAAAGATAACTTTGTTGATGCGTGTGCTCAGTGGGTTGTCGAAGATTGTCGCCCATTTTCTGCTGTTAGTGGAAGTGGTTTTAAAAAAGTCGCTCAGGCCCTAATAAATATCGGAGCAAAATACGGAAACCATTTGAATATAACTGATTTAATACCAGATCCCCAAACTGTATCACATAAAGTCTCCAAGAAAGCAGAGGAAGAAAAGAATAAAATAAAAGAAGAAATTAAAGATGCAGTGGTAAATGAAATGGCATCTATAACTACAGATTTGTGGACGGACAACTACGTTAAAAGAAATTTTTTATCAGTTACGTTCTATTATGTAAAGGAATTAAAATTATCGAATATTGTTCTGGGGGTAAAATCCATGGATTTTCAAAAAACCACTGCACAAAATATTCTCGCAAAGCTGAAATCTGTTTTAAATGACTTTGACATTAATGAAATAGAAAAAATTAAATTCGTAACTGACAGAGGTTCCAACATAGTAAAAGCTCTGGAAAAAAATACACGAATTAATTGTGCAAATCATCTTTTTAATAATGTGCTTAACTCCGCTTTCAATGATGCTGAAGAATTAAAGCCAATGTTGGAATCTTGCAAAAAACTTGTTAAGTATTTCAAAAAAAGTAATTTACAGCACTTGCTTGCAACCTCTTTAAAAAATTATTGCATTACTCGCTGGAATTCTCACCTGCATTTATTTAAGTCAATTGTAAACAACTGGGTTGCAATCCAAGAAATACTAACAAACAACGCAGAAGTGCACAGAATTGCTGAAATTAACTTTCCTGTACTAATAGCTTTAGTTGAACTCTTCGAAAACTTTGACAAAATAAACAAAAAGCTTCAGGGAGAAAATTATGTAACAATTAATTATGTATATTTATCAATCAACAGTCTCAAAAACATTTGTGAAGCTAAACCTTCCGACTCTGCGCCTATAGCAAAATTGAAGGTTAACATTTTAAAGGAAATAGACGAAAAATGGATACCTAATATAAGCATTTACCAATATGCCGCCTGTTTTTTTTTTCCACCAACCAATCGCGCTTTAGAGGAGGAAGTTTTAGGCCAAGTAAAGGAATTTTGCACATCACAAATTTTAAATAGTCCAGAAATCTCAACTCCTGAAACACACATGCATATCTCTAACGAAAACGAAACACCAAGTGACTTCAAATTGTTTTTTTCTGATTTTATAAACACGAGAAATCCTACTACAGAAGAAAGCATTATGGACGAACTTAACCGATATTCTTCCTGCTATGTGAAGCCTGACATCAGTTTCGATGTTTTAGACTGGTGGAACCATCACACGAACGATTACCCCCGATTGTCAAAACTAGCAAAGAAAATTTTGGCTATACCTGCTAGTAGTGCTGCCTCCGAGCGTGTTTTCTCTGCGGCAGGCAATATCATTACCGAAAAACGAAATAGATTGGGACCTAAGTCTGTAAATAATATATTATTTCTGAATTCAGTTTTTAAATACAAGCAAGCCTAATGTAATACGCTATTTACGTATCTAATTTTTTATTAAACCTTGTTTTTAAACCTATTTTGTATAATCGCACTTAATTTCTGAAATACATTTGACAGTTGTCAACACTCATCCTCATCCTACGTACAATACTAAAATTATCTTTTATGTGTTTTAATTTAGTTTTTAGTACCCTTCATTCACAGGTATTCACAAATGATTCATGAATACAGCGCGGTATTCATGAATCTTTGTGAATGTTTGTTGTCATTTAGGTAACACATGCAATACACACATCATATTTCATCTTACGATCTCTGTGTGAATGTGTTTTCATTCGCTTCATTAGCCTAGTGTGTAGTAATGTCAACAACATTATTTTTGAGTGAATGTATTCAAAGCAATAAAACCAATGCAATTTCTTTTCTCTCATTCGTACACCATGAAAATAAATTAAGGACTTCAAAAATATTAAAAAAAAAATAAATATATATGTCTCAAGCCAGATATTCCATGTACTCGTGCACATTGACCTATCAGGCATATATCGGTCACTACCAATTAAAAATCGAACTCGGTTATATCCATAATCTATTAAAGGTATAGCGACATTCTTTGAACCTTTTTTTTAATAAATATATAAAATTTATAAATTATATAAAACAATTAAATACACAATCAAAATATTTAATACATATTAGTCAAAACTTATATTGAAGAAGTTTAATGTTTTTTTTATAAATATGAACTGTTTTGTTATGAATGTGGTTTAATGATACTTTGCTTTAGAAGAAATGACTTTTTATTTTTAGTGTTAAAAAATTCATTAAACAAAAATTTGAATGAGTTAATAATTAATGTAGGAATTATATATGTGTTTTATATATTTTTAATGTTTTTTTTATTAAAGTAGAAAAATATTCATATACAATTTTTGCAAATAATTATACTTTTCCGAGAATTACAAGCTTAGTGAAATATATTTTAAAATTAAAGCACAACAAAGAAATTATATGTATTTTATTCTTCTCTTGGGGTTTTTTATTAATTAATATTAGCAAATTAAATTATTGAAGTATTTTGGTTCAAAGGCAAAAGTTCTTAATAAAATAGTTAGAAATTTCAGTTCTTGTTTTCTTTAGAGAACGTCCGCATACATTTGTAAAATAAATTTTCTTTCTAAAAAAGATTTTTAGAAGTTAAAAATAAATGATTAGTTTATTTGTTTTTCTACTTTGAATTCTATTTCTTGTCTGTACTATTGATAAATTTTACATGTTACCTTGTCGGTCTTGCTACTTAGGCGCTGCTTTCAATAGTGGGGTTTCTAACTTCCTGGCTAACATTCTGTGGTGCAGATTATTATGGCCATTTGTAGTCAGATTATAAGCGATGAAGTGGGTTGGTTTATGATTTGTTTGTTGCTTGTATTGTTGTTACTGACGATATAATTGTTGGTAGCATAGTAAAAGTTGTTATTGTAGCTTGTTGGATACTTTTCTATTGGAATTATTGAATTTTAATAATTGAATGATTATCGTTTTGTGGTCAAACCAAAATCTAGTAAAGCATTCGTAATGCTTTTATATATATATATATTTTTTTTTTACAGCTCTTACTGCTAGTGCAGAAAGACTGTTTTTATTGTTTAAATTGTAATTATTTAGATTAATTGCCAAACTCATAGTTTTTGCACTAAAATCACTTTACGCCGTCGAATCATCATCTACGTTTTAACTTTCAAACGTATGTATGTTGTAAAGATTCACTAACTAAATGGAAATAAAATTCCTTCCTCAGCACAAAATATAAATTAAACTTACTTTTTTCATTTCTATTTTGTTATTTATTTATACACAACTTCTTTGAACCACTTGAACTCTATTTTAGCGTTCGATGCAAAAGTATCTACCAAATAATTATTTTTTATTATTCTCTTTAAATTTATATTTGAATGTTGTTTTTTTTTTTTTTTTTTGTAGTTATTATTCTTTAATACTTTGTTTTTTTTTTTTTTTGTTTAATTTTATTATTTGATATATTTTTTTAGGGTTAGAATATGCTTTTTATGTTTTTATTTTTTTTTTTTGGTTCTTTACTTTCGAATTTTTCGATCCTTTTTTTATGATTTCAAATATAAGTGTAACGTATAATGAATTAGAACCAAAAATTAAAAAAGTCTTGTTTTACATATAAATTAAAATAAACGTTTAAATTTAAATTTACTGTGCTATTTTCCCGGTGTTGATTATTGAAGGTGAAAGCACGTCTCGATGGCCATTTCGCTATTGCTTACTTAGCTCGTCAGGAAACTTCTCACAAATATTTTAAATGAACTAAAGATTTCTGTCCAAACCATAAAGAAAAGACAAAAATCAAAGTTCAAGCAAAAACAACAATAATCAACATTGATTTTATTTTTCTTTACACACTGCATACGGCAGACTTTTTTTCTACTCTTTTATACAGTTTAAAGATGATAATGATGCCGTTTGAAAGATAAATGGGTTTATTGATCACCCAACACAAAAAATAATTCTTATTTTATTATATCTACTCTACAGCGATTTAAAAACTTAAAGTGTATATAAAAAAGTTTTAGAGACATAATGTAATTATGCACTCTGACTGCTTGTATAACGGTAAATTTTCACTTGTTTATTTCACTTCATATTTCTGCACGTGTTGAATTCTCAATAGGCAAGTTCGCGGCGAAAACAACAAAATGAGCAATCTGTAAAATATTTCCATAGAAGTCCGTAAACTTATTACTAATCGTCATGGGCAGGGAAAATACTATCGCGAAACTGGTGTTGTTGTGCATAGGCCCTATACTAGTGTAAGGAATGTCATAAAACATTATGAAAAAACTAAAAATTTAGAGCGTGAATTTTACACCACGCCAGGAGCGGATCATTGTTGCTAAAGTGACTTAAAATCAAAAGATTTCGGGTGTAAAATTGTGCGAGGAAAAGAAGCATAATTTCAATGAAAACTTTAATCCGCAAGCAAAATGAAATACGCTGCACATAGCTCGCTATCATGGAAGAGTTCCCCGTCGTAAAGCGTGTCTTTAGGATATCAACAAGAAAAACTCCACATTAATGAGCCGTGAATCAAAGCTTTACATTTTTGGTTCAGATGGTCCTCAAATAATATGGCGAAAAGCCATATTTCAAGAAAATAATCTTATTAAGACTGTGAAGCACGATGGCGGCAGTTTTATGGTTTGGGGTTGCATGGTGGAGTGGGAAATCTTGTCTTTAGAGATGATAAAACTGGTATTGCTTTTACAATTTCTGAAAACCTATTTTTGTTTTGTTTTTTGACAAAAAACATTTTTTGCAAAAAAGATCCATGCGCTTTGTTTTGATATTGTCAAACGACAACCATAATTGCCCAAAAATGTGTGTGTGATATAAATATCATTTAGTGGCTTCTAGCGCTCGAAGTGTTGGGACTATGTCGCCCGTTTTTAGAGAGAACGGCGATTTGTTTTGTTGTTTTTTCTCTTTGTGACAGTGTTGCCAGGGAAAGACAGGAAAAATTTACGATTTTCTTTCATTTTTCATTAAGTCCAGATTTACACTATGCAATTTTTGAGGCATTTTTTTTCAATTTTCAGCGTTATGCGTTATCGAAAAGTAAAGATTAGCATAAGTGACATCCCCTTAAAACTTAAACAATACCATATTGCTTACTCCTCCTGCTTCAAAAACAAAAATTTCATGCTACTTTCATGAAAAATTGCATAGTGTAAATGCCGTATAAATGGAAAATGAATGTAATTTATTAAAATATGGTAAAAAGTTGTATTAAGTATTTTACGGAAACTAACAAGGCAACTAATCAATTAAATGAACAAAAACAAAACGAAAATAAAGAAGAAAAACGTATGAAAAATAATTCATATCGATGATACTGATGAGGATTTAAATTAGGACTCAATACTGATATTTCGGTATTGGAAAGTGCATGCTCTCGCCATTCAATAAAATAAGTAAAAGTAGGATTTTTTTTAATAAATCCCTTTTACCTTTTCCTTTGAAAGATTGAGTTTCGATAGAATTTACTAGATAGTTATTGTAAAAAATTTTATGTAATATAACCCCGCACTTCCTGGAGGAAATTCAAGACAATTTTCTTTTAAATCGAGGTATTGGTACAGCTGTCAAATTTCTCAAGCGGAATAACTGACGTTGCTGACAATTTTCGCCAGTTTGAACAGAATGCTAGTTTTTCGTACGAAATGCAGCTAATACTATTTCACAGTTGGAAAGTATTGTTACCAGAAACATTTTGCTGTTTCTAACTGTAAACTGGTTTCGTGATATATCACAAATTGAACAAAGCAAAAGTTTATTTTTTGCCTCTTTTAAACTAATTTTTTATATAGGATTTTGATTGCATTTGCTGGTAACCTTTTTCTTTATTAAAATCGAATTGATATGTTAAGAGAGATTCTTACCTCAAATAATGAAACAAGTAACTTTTCGGGAATATTACTTTATTTCGTGTCTGTAGCAAAAGTTATATATAAGTTAATATAACATGTTACGTGGAGCCTTCAAGAGTAACAAAAAATGTAACCAAACGACAACACTGCTTTGTGAACACCACTGTTAAAAAAGCAGAATAAACGATGTTATATGTTTGAAATGCTACAAATAATTAATACATTATTAGATTTATAGACATTTAGTAAATAAGAAATAGTATTAGTACAAAAGTATACATATATCAAGTAGATGCTACAAGGTTTTCGCTTCTATTTTTTATCTTGACATATGTATGTCAAAATTTGTTGACGTTTTCTAAAGCCCCACATTCTTTAATAAAAAGTGTGTACTTGCAAGCAAAATCTGTTGTGGAAAAACTGCATTTAAAAGTGATTTAAATAAGAACAAGTAAGAGAGCTATATTTAGCTGTGCCGAATCTTATATACCCTTTACCATATACATATGTAAATCTAGTTTAGTGAATTAACTTCAATCAAAAAAGCAAATATTGAGGTGACGGAGAATTAAAAAAATTAAGTAAAACATATATCTGCGGAAATTTAACAAAACGTCTTCTCTCGAAATAGGACAATTTTCCAAGATTTTTATAGTAAATATAGTATTTTCTTGTCCGTCTTTTGCTCAAATCCCCGTATTTCTTCGATTCGAAGCAAGTAACAAGGCTAAGAGTTCAGAAAATGTCGAAAGTAATAAAGACATATTTCACGAAACCAATTTCAATGCTTTTGATTATATTTCGTCAGAAAATTCGCATCTGATAACAATATCGAAGGGCATTATAAATATGGCAGCCAGTCAGACTTGCCACTATGTAGCAAAAAACAACGTACTGATGTGGTTACAACATTAAAGAGCTTGAATAAAATTAATAAAAGAATACTACACATATCGGATTAAAAGAGTAGCCGAAAAGACATTTGATCTAATAGGGTAGTGCAAAAAAATGTGTCACAACAAAGTTAGCTCTACGCAACAAATATCTCTTATGTTTAAATGATACGGAAATCTGGATGTTTATAAAAAGCGTCGTCATTACGGTCTTAATAGTGGCATGCTGCAGGTATTCAGGTATTTCTTATGATAATTTTATTTATTAATTATTTTTTCTGCATATTTATATCTTTTTCAAGTGAGTGTAAAGAGGTTCGTTGGATCCGTCACGAGATACGTAAACCTGGAGTTCTGCAGCACAAATCATCACTATATCCAAAAGAAGATTTTAAGCAGCTAGACATTAACCTCTTCATCATAAAGTCCGACACCAAAATTGGTTGCAATTTACACGTCTCTATTACAAAACGAAAAACGGGATTTATTGGATTTGCTGCCACAGATTAGTACGCTTCTGCGCAGTATCAAATCATCAAATCCGAAGGAGAACGTTCTTTGATTAATGTTCCTACTAATTGGCATTATACATTGATATTTGCTCTTTTAAATTCAATGTTTGTATACAAATTATGAAAGAAAAATTAAAAATTAAGGATATCATTGCCAATTACAGTGAATTTTTTCTTTTCTTTATCGTATATTTCGATGTCGTACGATTTGAAAAAGGAACATTTGTTATCAGTGTGCTGTAGGTATTTGTAGAATAGGAATCAAATATTAACAACAAATATATATTTCTATTGCAAATTAAATTAAAGAAAAATTTTTGGAAAATAATCATCGCTTTGCTCTTGGTACTTATTTAAAATTTGTCACGTGCAAGATCGCAAGTATAAAATGTACGAATGCAAGATATATTCTTTTCTAAAATATCTTTACTTTTATAAAATGTTTTAAGAATTGTCATCCATATTGGATCCGCTGTAAAAATTTTTTTTAAACAAATATCAGATTCGCAATCAGCGACCCCAAAATATCCCGTGTAATATATTTCAAGCGAATTCGATTTATTTTAAAAAAATGTTTGCTTTATGGATCCGCCATTTTAAAATTTGACAAACTGACATCAGCTTCGTAATCAAAGACCCTAAAAACCTAGTGGTAGTTTTATTATACATATAAAAATTACATCAGCTTTCATTGGGCAAAGCATTCTTTAAAAATTGTAGTATTTCCTTAAAGATCTCTTCAAAAGCTTTAAAATGATACCTATATTGATATTTTAAAAAATTTTAAACTTTCAGACCCTCGTAATTCGGAAAATATTGGCAAGCAAGCGCCAATTTTTTCAGTTAATGTGTTTTTCGCATTTTTTATTTCTCTATCGCCCCATATATTTATTTTTTTAATTGGAGTTACTTAATTGTTCCAAATGACATGAAAAAGATAATTGGCGTGGAGTTTTTCCTGCTGCCTCCAAGGATATGGGCCGATCATGCTAATTTCCTCTTTCGACACCATATCTGATCGATTGACATATTTATTTATTTTTTTTTTAATAAAGTTTGCCTCGGAAAACTTGATTTCAACACTAACACGGGCGGACAGACGGACATCGCTCAATCGACTTCGCTATGCATAAAAAGTCAGAATATATACTTTATGTGGTGGGAAATTACATACGGAATGACAGACTTATATACACCCTTTTTCCACTTTTTGTGGTGAAGGGTATAAAAAGCCGTGACACATGTTGAACATATTAAAAATCATTTATAGTCATCTTAAATAATTCTGGTGTTCCTTAACAAGAAAGGATGGTTCACTTTGATGTTCTGGAGTTAAAGAGTACTAACATAACGACTCCGGAAAGTGAATATATTACTGAGACTACTTTACGTAATCTTTTCAGAAGTCTTGAGCCATGAAAATCATGCGGTCTAGACAATATTAAAAACGAATTCTTAAAAAATCTACCAGCAATTAATATCAAACATCTTTTGTCAATTTTAAAAGCATGTTTAAGGTGGCAACACTTTCCCCCAATCATGGCGAGTTGCAAAAATTATTCCAATTTTAAAACCCGCTAAACCAAACAACTTCACAGCCATCGACCGATAAGCGTTTTGAGTAGCATTGGTAAATTTTTTAAAAAAATCATTAAAATCAAATTATGGCAACTTTATAATTACAAACGAACAACTTGGTTTTAGACCTTTCGATCATGCGACACACCAAGTCAAACGTATTACAAACTTCGTTGAGAATGAACTTGTGAACAAGAAATATGTTGCTATGGTTTGTCTGGACATCGAAAAGGCATTTGGCACCGTCTGGCATCAAGGACTACTTTTTAAGTTAACTAGATACTGGTTCCCAAAATATTTGATACTTGGGTATTTACAGGTTGCCCTACACAATTTGAGTGAATATTTTCAAAAATGGAAAATTAAAGTTAATGCAGAAGAATCACAATCTAATTTTTTTCTAGGAAAAAAAGTTCTTGTAAGCTTTCTAACGCCAACCTTTGCATAAATAATTTAGAAATCTCTTTGTCTGACCATGTTAAATATTCAGGTGTGATGCTTGATAAACGTTTAACCTTTAGTAACCATGTAATGCACATCATAAAAAGTTCAATATTGATAGTAGAATGTTATACCCTCTAATAAATCGCAATACAAACAATAAAGTAATTGTAGTAAAATGTATATTCCAGGCTAGGATTTTATATGGTTGACGGTATGGGCCAAATGAGTCAAGTCGCATATTAAAAAATTACAAATACGTCAAAACAAACTGTTAAAGATGGTCATGAACCTACTATTGTATTACTTCACAAATAGGCTCCATAATATTTGCAAAATAGAATTCGTTATCGAGCGTATTGAAAAATTAACTAAAAAATTTAAAAACTCTTGTTTATATTCAGATATTGAGTATGTTTCCAATCTGTTTATATGAAATTTTTGTATGTATGTAAGCATTCCCTCTTTAAAAATTGTATGTTTTAGTCTATTAGCCTAACGTTTTATTCATTGTCTTGATTGTAATGATAAGCTTACTACACATCTAGTTATAATTAGAACACCTATTCATTATTTATTGAAGGTTTTTTTAATGCAATTTTTCCTTCGCCATGCCCATAACTATTTAACATTCTCTACCATTTCTCTGTAAGATAAGTTTTAAGAAAAATTTGTTACAATAAAAATAAAATAATAATAAATGCCTAATTAAATAAAAAGTAAAAAATAAGAAAAAGTTTAATGGAACAAAATGTTGCATGTGACATGTTACATGCGACTATGCCGAATCTTATATACCCTCCACCATATATGTAAATCTAGTTTAGCGAAGTAACTTCAACCCAAAAAGCAAGTATTGGGGTGACAAAGAATTAAAAAATAAAAAACCTAACCTAACCTAACCTTTCTGATATTCCTGGCTGAATTATACTTTAGTATAAAAATAGGAATAATATAAATACAAAAAATATAAGTGAGCCATTGATTTATAAGTCTTTCATTTATGTACCAGAAATATCAGAACGGCTAGTGAAATCAAACCTGTTTGATTGTAATAAATATAAAATGGCATATAAATCACACCACACATTAAAAACCTTATTTAGTAAAACTAAAGGTAAGATACCAAATTAAGAATTATCAAATTAAGTTTAAGATTCCATGTAGCGGAAACGATAATGAGATTTGTAATAAAGTATATATAACAACTAGGTCATAAATCTGATAAAAAATATAGAAATATTAATTCACAAAAAACTGCATTATTGTCTCATTGTCCCAATTTTGAAAATGTTTTAGTAATAAACATCGAAAAGAAATATAAACGACGTTATATTCTAGAGATGTTACAAATTATTAATACAGAGAATTAATTTTAAGGCAGACACAGATAATGTATCTCAGATTTTTAGACATTTAGTTAATAAATAATTTTGCACTTCGTATTTGTTTAAAAAAGTTCTTTACTAATTTTTCGTTTTTGATATACATTTTTCGTTTTTGATATACATATGTTTGAAAAAAATTTATTAGATTTTTGTTGTTGTTTTATGTTATTTAAGTAAATATTTGTTTTCCTGATGATGCTACACAACGGAGTACTGAAATATCAAAAATATACATAAAAAATAAAAAAGACCTATTGCTTAAAAATTAAATAATATATGAAAAATTAACATTTTTTTATAAAATTAACCTGAGGACTTAATTAAAGTCTGTAGAAGATCAACCGCTTTTTCTTCCAACTGTATTATATCTGCCTGCCATCAGGTACCTACTGATCCGAAACTAAATCTAAAATATTTTTCCATCATTTGAACAATAGTTCTTGTGTGATTCGACTCTTTTTCAGGAGGATGCGACGGGGCATCGGAAGAACCGATGTCATCTTTATATCACCCCAATATTTGAAAATTTATTATTCGGAATCTTTTAAAATTTAATTTACTTTATTCGTGCTTGATTCCTTGAAATATAAATATTTCATGATATTCTCATGAAATATTTATTGATTTAAACTAAACTAAAAATGAAATGTATAACTGCGGGGAAAGCATATCCATATGGCCATTTCACTACTGCTCAAATAGCTCAGTGGATTTTACCCAAATTTTGTATACTGCAAACATGCAGTAACTATTATTTTTTCTTTCATTTTTCTACATAAGGGATCCCATTGGGAACCATTCATATGTATTTGAAAGATTCGATGAAAAAATAAAAATTGAAAACAGTAATACATTTCATTTCATTTTTAGTTTAGTTTAAATCAATAAATATTTCATGAGAATATCATGAAATATTTATATTTCAAGGAATCAAGCACGAATAAAGTAAATTAAATTTGATTTTTTGATTGGAGTCACTATACTAAACTAAATTTACATAGATGGTGAAGGGTATATAAAATTCGGCATAGCTGAATATATCACTCTTACTTGTTTAAAATATCAATATCATTTAAAAAATTTTTAAAAGATCTTTAAGGAAATATAAAGCTTTTTAAAAATGCTTAACCGATTAAGAGCCGATGTCATTTTTATGTAAAATTATATATGTATATGCAGTCACTGAATTTTTTTTATTTTTTAATTCTCTGTCACCCCAATATTTACTTTTTCGATTGGAGTTACTTCACTAAACTAGATTTACATAGATGGTGAAGGATATATCAGATTCGGCATTGCCGAATATAGCACTCTTACTTTTTGATTGGAGTAATTTTACTGAACTACATTTACATATATGTGCTACATTAGGCATAGCCGAATATTAATTGCAACAGTTTAGTGAATTACAGAGCTTTTAATGCCAATATAGAGGTATTTTAGAAAATTTCAGGATGATAGCCATGTCATGTACATTTGTATGTTATTTAAAGAGCTAAAGCCCATAAAGAAATAAATTTGGAACCCCGTAATTGCAAGAGTGTTTCACTTATGTTTTCCAAGATAAAGCTAATTTTTAATTATTATTATTCATAAAAGTACGTTAACTAAATACTCTTCAATTTTTATTTTGTATAATGTTATTTAGTGTAGTCGGTATAATAATACTGACAAGTTTTTGTTGTTGTAGCACCAAAAGTTTTAATTTAATACGAGTATACAATCTATCGTGTGTTCAGTACACCAAAACGAACTTTAAATATATAGTACATGTACGGTTTTCCAGTACACGACGCATGTTCTTTCTTGCTGAACACGTATTAGCGTAACAACCAAATATTAAAAACTAACACAAACATACATGTGTGTTCGTTAAAATACGATTATATGTGTGTCGCTTTCAAACAATATATGTTGAATGCCGTGTGTGTACTTTCTGAACTCTGAAATAAACAAAATAACTCCCTTCAAATTAAGATGAGGCAACATTTTTTTTTTGTTCGCAAGGAATTCGTAATTAAAAGAATCTTTTCCCAAAACAAATTTTTTCGTGAGAATATTCATGATTCGACTGAAAACTTTTTACTATATTTTATATAAATTACATTAAATTACACTCAAAATGTAACTTTTAATGAAAAAATGTAATGTAGAAGGAATGTTGTAATTTTTTCCTGTCTGATCATTTGAAGTCGTCGGTTATATTATCAATTTCTTTTATGAAAAAATGGCTAATGATAAGTACTCTGTGCAAATAAAAGAAAAAATTAATAAAGATTATAGCAGTGGAGAATCTGTTACTTCAATTGCAAAGAAATTCGGAATACATCATAGCGTTATTAATCGTATTATAAGTTGTTTTCGTTCCTCAGGTTTGTTGACCACCATACACAAAGGAGGTAGTCCTCGGAAAACTACCACACGTGACGACAAGGCGGAAATAAGATTAATAAAAAGGGATCCCTATATATCAGCGAGATCAACTGCGAAGCAGCTGCCATTAAATATTTCCTTAAGGTCTATCCAAAGACGAGCTGTTGAAGGTGGATCGAAATCTTACAGAAGCGCAAAATAGACAAGCTAGAATTGAATTTGCAAAGGCACATCTAAACTGGAACACAACACAGTGGAAGACTGTGCTCTTTTCTGATGAGTCAAAGTTTAATTTGAAAAGTTCTGATGGATTTCGGCTAGTACGAAGGCCCAAAGGGAAACAGCTTAATCCTCGATATACGCAAGTACATTTAAACACGGAGGAGAAAATGTTTTGGTCTAGGGGTGCTTTTCTGGCAATGGGATCGGGCTAATTCACAAAGTCAATGGCATTAGATCGATTCGGGCACAAGGATATCCTTAATAACGAAATGCTGCCGCACGCTGAGGAAGAAATGCCACTTAAATGGAGATACCAACACGACAACGACCCAAAACACATAGCTAAATACGTGAAAGAGTGGTTCGTTTTTAACAAAATTGAAGTTTTGAAGTGGCCTACACAATCGCCTGATCTGAATTCCATAGAAAATCTATGGGAAATTGTAGATCGTAAAATAAATCGTGATTATTGCAAAACTAATATGACCTTTTTCGACACGTTGAAATTGCGTGGATTAAAATTCCTGACGAAATTTTATTAAAACAATAAGTTACAAATAATATAAAAAAATTTTGATAAAAAAATAACGGTACGTTCAAACGAACTGTGCTTTCAAATGCTCACTGACTGCATTTGATTTGTTTTGCGTTAATTGTTGTTTAGTGTTCAAAAGTTAAAATCCTATAAGTGAAATCAATTTAGTAAATAACAAGTGTTTTGCTATTTGCAATAATAAAATAAGTTTACAAATTATTTTTAATGCCAATTCATCAAAGAGGCAACATCCAATAAAATGTAATAAAAGTACAAAATAAAACACATCATTGTTCGTTTTGCACGATCACAGTTTACTAAAATGCCACCAAAAAACAGCTATTGCTAAAAAACCATCGCAACACGCGAAAGGGCATCTTCGTCTAGAGCCGCAGAAATGGAGAGAGAACGTTTATGTATATAGATGTATCTTCATCTATAGCTGCTGATACATAAACAACATGCCGAAAGACTTGCTGCCAATCGCCCCCGAATGGCTCGATCAAGAGAAAGGATCGATTTAAAGTTGGCGGAGATTCACTACAATAGGGACGATGACTACCGCAATCAGATGGACGTACTGATTGGCGCAATGGACAAAGTTTGCTTACATTGTCGTGCTCTGAAGTTCGCTAAGGAATCCCAGGAAATGTGTTGTTCGAACGGAAGCATAAGGCCAATCATTGACTATTGCTGGTTTCATTTTGGAAAATTCATGCATTTCACACGGCCAGTTGTATGTGGCTTGGTCCCGAAAAATTTATACGTTTTTACACCAAATAAAAAAAAAAAACATTGTCTATCCCCTGGTCTTAAGATGAAGTAATAAATAAATTTAATTTCTAATTTGCTTTAAATACACGTGTTTCTTTTTTGATTGAGCCCATATGTACGCCATATGTAAGTTGTTCATTAAAAAAAACTTTATGATAAGTACTTAATGAATTTTTATTTAAAGGGCTCAAATTCGTAAACGCTCAATTTAAATCATATGGTAATACAACACTAATGTTTGCTTAGGGCAAAGTATGTGAAAATTAGAAAAAAATTGTTTTCTCTCATAAACAGACAAAATTCTATAAAAGTACGAAAACACAAATCTAAATTTTAAACACACTTTTAAACTAACTGTTTTAATAAAAAAAAAATTTAATTTTAATAAATCAGCAAAAATTTTATAATAATTTAAACTATTCAGAAGTCGAAAGTAAATAAAAAGTTTTACATCATATAATACAGGAATGTCTCGCATAGTACTGAATTACCAAAAAAAATAAGCCTTTGGAAAAAATAACATGTAAAACAACAACAACTTCGTAAATAGACACATAGGGCCCGAATGCCTCCAGTATTCCTGCACTGCAGTAGTATTAAAGTAAACTTGCATTTATCATTACGAGTATACCCTTCACTACAAAAAGTATAAAAAGGGTATATCTAAGTTTAACATTCCGTGTGTAATTTCTAAAATATCTATTTCCGACCCCATAAAGTATATATATTCTGACTTCTTATGCATACCGAAGTCAATATAGCGATGTCCGTCTGTCCGTCCGTATTAGTGTTGAAATTTCACAAAAACATAAATTTTTCAATTAAAAATCAGCATGATCGGTCCATGTCCGTCGAGGCAGCAGGCAAAATCCCACGCCTACCTCTAATTTTTTCATGTCATTTGAAGCAATAAAGTAATTCCAATCAACAAAAAATATATATAAGGCGACAGAGAATTAAAAACTAAATAAAAAAAATGTGAAAATATAGGCGCTCGCTCATACTTTTCGAGTTACGTTGCTCTGAAATTTTCAATTTTTTTAATATTTATATCAATATAGGTATCATTTTAAAGCTTTTGAAGAGATCTTTAAGGAAATACTAAAACTTGTTGTTTATAAATAAAAAATATTGTTTATTATTTTTTATTTTTTTGTTTTTCAATATTTCGGCACACCGTTGGGTGGGATCTTCAGAAAACAGGAAACAAAAAAAAAAATAAATAATAAACAATATTTTTATTTATGAACTGACCTACTGCTTAAAAAATTAGAAAAGAAAATTTGTTAAAAATTCTTAACCCATTAAAAGCCGATGACATTTTTATGTAAAATTATATATATGCAGTACCATATATATAATTTTTCAACCCAATATTTGCTTTTTTGATTGGAGTAACTTCACTAAACTAGATTTACATAGTGCCTATGTAGTTTTAAATAATTTTCGAGCTTGAAGGTCCTTGTTGTAACATATATTTAATTTTGCGATATTTCGCCAACCTCCGGTTGGCATCTTCAGAAAATCGTAAAAAAATTTTTTTTATATTATATATAATAAACATACATATTAACCACTGTGCACACAAAAACTTACTGATTGCAACAACAACGTATAAAATTACAATAAATAAACAAGCAATACAAGTTAGTGTTTAATTTAATGTCTGTTGTTGCACTGATTTCTTATGTATTATTTTTTATTTATTATATGTCTATAGTTTTGCACGCAATTTTCAATATTTGTTTTACAATTCATTCTCTTGTCCTGTGGTATGTTGATAATATGTAGCATTTCCAAGGTAAATCTCTTATTATATTTCTCTTCTGTGTCTAAAATCTCTTTTTGATCGAAGTTGGGAGTATGTCCTCTCTCAGTCCAGTGGGCTCGGAAATAACGACAGTACATCAAAAGATGCTAATTTTTCGCTTTCATATATTGCACAGTTGTTAATTCTATTTTTAAATTGTATTGCGTCCTCAATATTGTATTCAGAATTCATTGTAAGATTTTTTAATATATTCGTCCAAAGTTTACATAGTTCCACTGAAGGTGAGTTAGTCGAGGAACATATTGGTCTAAGGGTGGTATCTACTTTCTGGATTTTGGGTAGTCTGTAAATCACATAGATGGTGAAGGTATATAAGATTCGGCATAGGCAAATATAGCATTCTTACTTGTTTTGACTTGTTTGGTTAGGCAATCGCCATCGAAGAGGAAAGCGAGATATTTGAAAATAATCGGTCGAATAAATTAATTAAGTATCGATTATTGTTAATAAAAGAAATGATTAAATAAAATTTGCAATAAATATATGAAATTGAACTTAAAAGTACCACAAAGGTGAAAATTAATTTCCACATGTATGTATGTATATCTGACTGGAAAAAAAAGAATATTTTTTTACATAAACTTTATTCTTAATCACAACTTACTGTAATGGAGAAATATGTTTATTATAAAACTTGATTCTTATTAATATTTTGCTTTTTTTATTTGTTTCATTTTATCGCGTTTTTTGTTAGACTGATAGATGATTGTGGCGTATCAATGTATTGCGATATGCACGCACACTCTCGCCGGCACAACATTTTTATTTTTGGCTGTGAGAACAGGCGTTGTACAGAAAAAAGGCTAACGGAACAAATTTTTCCGCTCTTACTGCATAAAAATGTGGCAGATATGGTAAGTAATTGCCTAAAGCTGTACAATAACAAGTTGACGGTAGTGGTATTTCAAACTATTTCAAACTTTCTCAGTAAAATCTTAGGTTTAATTTTTAATTATCGGTAAATTAATATATATTATGTCGTTTTCTGTTTCCTGCGTTAAAGTTCTCATTTGAAAGCTGCAAATTTAAAATTCAGCGTAGTAAAGAAGGCACAGGACGTATTGTGGTCTGGATGCTGGGCATTACAAACAGTTATACAATTGAAGCATCCTTTGGTGGGTCATTGTTGGGATCACGTAAGGGCACACACTTTACAACAGCGGTAAGTTTTTGATTCTGTACCTTTAACGTTAAACAAATTTTAAAGCTTTAGTAAAACTCTGAAAAACCTTGTTAAAAAAAAGAAAAAATGTTGGCGAACAAAAACTGAAAGCGCCAAGTAATTCTAATTTAATATTTTTAATTAAAAATTTGAATAAAAAATTTAAATTACCCAAATTTGAAAAAATTCACATAAAAACGTATGACATATTTGAGTTTTTTTTTTTTTTTTTTTGTAACAAAGCGTTCTGAAATAACATGTCAACTTCAAAAACTTGTCGCCAACTTCATAGAATATAATCGATTTATATAATATTTGTTTGTGTTGTTGTTTTATTTTATTTTAAATTAAAATTAAACTTTTTTATCTTTCCTCAGGACTACGAACACATGGGTCGGGCGTTTTGTGAAACCCTTTTGGACTATGGTGGCGAGAATCCCGCTAATGTAAAAAGAAATCTTAAGTTATTAAAACGTATTAAAAAGATACGAAAGCGTGAGAAACGCGAACAGAAGGCATTAAAATTAAAGAAATTGGCCGATCAGGGATGTATAATCGAAGAGAAGTTGAAAGTTATACAAAGAACAGGCAAAAGTGTTTCTTAATCAAACATACATTTACATTGAAAACTATAAAACATTTAATTTCATTGGACAAAATTATTTTGTCACAAAAAAAACACAAGTCTATTGTGTTTAGTATTTTCTGTTATTTTTTGTTATTGTTTTTGTTATTGTTTTTTTTTACGAGCGTTATACATTTTTTAGGTTTTTTAACAGTGGTGGGTTGAAAGCTTTGAGTAAAATAACTGTTTTCCTAGATTAAAAATTGGAGCATTTATGTTTATAATTGTGTTATGCATATTCGCAAACTTTCAAAGCTAAAATATAAGTTCTTTTTTAATATTCAACAATTAAAATATTTTAATTACTTTTTTACCCAATTAAACTTGAAAAATACAAAATAAGCTAACGAACGTTAAGTGAAATATTTCTTTTAGCTGTTTCGACAAATACTAATTGGATATAAAAATCTTTTAAAGTTTAACGTTCTTTACAAGAAACAAATAGTACCTTAAATCAATTACCACCACTGTAATAATGCCCAACTTCTTCATTAAAATTTAATTAATTTGATTTTTGTTTAAATAAAAAAGCAGATTTTTTGTTTAAATGTTCAATTACTTATTTAAGTTAAATATTTTTAAGTTTTTTACACTTATCCTTTAATATTTTTTTTGGCTTAGTAAAAAAAAATAAGTAAATAAGAAAATACTTTTTTTTCCTACTTTTGTAACTATTTGCCTTAACAATAACTTTAATAATTATAGAAAACATACATTTTTCTGAAAATAAATTAAAAAAGATTATGAGAAATGCATATCACATGCAGACAAAATGAAAATCACAGATATTTAAAGCCTCTGAGAGCTTTTCGTTTTCCTATTCAACCCCGTATCGCGTCAATTTCATAATGTAATAACTAAAATTTTACTGCCCCTCTATTTGCTTTAATCTTTAGCGCTTAAACTTATTTGACACCTACAGAGTTTACAACACTGCATCACATATCACCGCCGTTGCAAACCAAAAAACACATCATAGTTATAATAGTTTTTGCTGACCTTAGAAAATAAACTTGTAGATTTTAAGCTTTTAAATTATTTGTTATTTAATATTTCTTAGTTTTTTATTATTTTTTTTTTTTTTTATTTATTACTTTGTAAATTTCATGCTTATGATAGTTTTACTGGCAGTAGAAAATAAACTTCTAGATTTAAAGCTTTTAAATTATTTTTTATTATTTTGTAAAATTCAATGGTATAGATAAAGTCTGTTACAGTTCTATTAAAGAGTTTTAATTGTTTAAGTTTAACAGAAGGTCATAAGCGTGTGATATTTCAGTCCGTAGAAGTCATTACGCCTTGCTTATGTTCAGGGCTTGAATATTTCTAGTTTATGTAAAGTCTCATATATGCAAAACTGCGTCAAAAATTTTTTTTATGAATTTTGATATATCTAGCAACGACGATGTTAGATGTTATCGTCAGCACATGAAATTGTCATGGTTAATATCTTATCTACTTTTAGTCTTTTTCTAAATAACATTTACAGTCGGAATTCGATTATCCGTGATCTGGTTAACCGGTAACCCCGATTAACCGTGATGGCCAAAGGCCAGTCTATTGCTTTTTGTTTACAATATGAAAATTTATTATTCGGAATCTTTTTAATGTTAATTTACTTTAATTGCGCTTAATTCATTTAAAAATATTTCATGACATTCTCATTTCGCTACTGCTCATATAGCTCATCAGTGGATATTCTTTTCCCTCAGTAATACATTTCATTTTGTAGTTTTAAATAATTAATATTTCATGAGAATATCATGAAATATTTATGGTTTTTAAGGTTTTTTGTTTACAATGTTTTTAAATGGTTTGCTTCCATTAGCCGTGATTACCTCTATAATCCGTGTTGGAAAATTTTGTTTAATAGCTTCGAATTCATACGTGTATACATACAACATACATAATAAACATGAAAACAGAAAATTCTATTGTTTACATACGATAAGACAGAAGCATTATTTTTTTATGTAAATCTGTATGTAAACTTATATTCACTTGTAAAGTAATAAATATATTAAAAAACAAAAACCCTATACTCAAAATTGTTGTTCGATTAACCGTGAAAATCGATTATCCGTAATGCTTCTGGTCCCCTCCATCACGATTAATCGAGGTCCGACATTATTTGTCGTCTATGTCCACTATATGTCTAGTTTGTATTTGTATCCAGTTTACGTGTAGGCTATTTCTATTAAATTTTTATACCCTTCACCAGGTGGAAAAAGGGTATATCTAAGTTTGTCATTCCGGTTGTAAATTCTAGAATATCAATTTCCGACCCCATTAAGTATGTATATATTGAGTTCTTATGCATAGCGAAGTCAATTGAGCGATGTCCGCCTCTCCGTCCGTGTTCTAGCTTAAATTAACTCTTCTAAGGCACTAGATGAGCTGGAGAAAATTGAAATACGCCAACCGATCAGATATAGTTTCGAAAATTTTACTATTGATCTGCTGCTATTGATCTGATTTAGATCAGTCCGTGTTTTTCGAGGCAGCGGACAAAACATCACGTACGCCTCTAATTTTTCCATATCTTTTGGAACAAATCTAGTTTAGTGAAGTAAATCTATGGGGCGATGGAGAATTAAAAAAGAGAAAAAACATTAAGTAAAAAAATTGGCGCTCGCCCATATTTTCCGAGTTGTGGGCCTCTGAACTTCATATTTTTTAAAATACCAAATTGAAGGGATTTTCAGGAGTTAATTTACCAAATTAGATTTAAATACATACTTATATGTATAGTGAAATGTATAAAAGATTTGGTGAAGCACTCTTATTTGTTAATTCTGGTACTAGTCTATGTCCAGACTGTATCCAGTCTATGTTAGTTTATACCTAGTCTTTTTCTAGTCACTATTTAGTTTATTTCTAGTCTTTAACCCTTTCATGTCATAATAAAATTGGCTTGAGCAAAAATGCAATGTCCTTGATGTCCTAATTTGTTAGTTACATGATGTTGCAACAGCACTTTCAAAACATTCTATTAAACAAACAACACATTTTTTACATGGATAATTTACTTTTAATAATTGTCGTACCTTTATTTATCAATAGTATTAACTTAGTTTTTAAATAAAATGTTTACTTTAGTTTTGGAACACACTTTTTAATTAAACTATTTTACCACTAAAAAATTGTAACACTTTCGTTCTAGAAAAAAAGGCTGCTTCATGAATACGTGCACAACTAACACAAAAATAATAAAGTGATAGCTTGCACAAAATATATATCTGTATGTTGCAAAAAACCGCAAGTCAAAAAAATGAAAATAACGGGACTTACAGGCTCATGAATACAACAAATGACATGAAAGGGTTAACAAGTTTAAGTTCGCTTGATATCTAGACTAGTATGTGTGGTATATTTAAAGTTCGCTAGCCTACGTCTGGTCTCGTTAGTCAATGTCGATGCTATGCCTTAATTGCACAACAAATAAAAATGGAGTTAAAGTTAAGATTGAAATGTAAAAATACTATCATTTGTCGTTTGAACGAATTTTAGAGACATCTCCTGCTCACTTCTTCTAACATGGAGCACACGCGTCAAGTTGATTATTTTTATCATTGATGTTTAGGATCAACCTTTACCATTTATTAATTGTTCCATTAATTACGGATGAATTATTTCGAAGGTTTTTACCTATAAGATTTTTTCCACAAACTTCTTACACAACAGCAGACGTGTCAGCTCTAATAGTTGTTTGGGAGATTTTTCAAAAACGGTTTTCTTCACAGTGTTTTATATTTCTCTACATTTCAGAGCAATTTATAATTTTTGCAATAATTTATTCATACATCGTAAACATTAAAATAATATTAAAAATAAAAAAATGATGTCTGCTGCATTGTGTATTAGCAGTTGTGTTCATTAGTTTTGAATATTGTAAATGAAAATGTTAATAAGAAATTTAAGAACAGTATCAGAGACACCAATACCCATACAGCTTTAAACAATAAAATCGATTAAGTTTTTAAATCTTAAGTTTCGTTATGTAGGTTTGTAGTACTAGAATTTTTTTTATTTTTTGTCACCTGTCTGTTTCTTAATTTCACACCTCAATGCAAAGTTACTAACCATTCAACAGTATTATCAGATTCTGAATTTTTTACGTCAACAGGAATGTTTGAGACTGAAAATTATAGAACGCTTACTTAAGGGGGGATCAACAGCCGAGGAGCCCATCAATATACCACTTTCGGATTATTCGAGGTAACTTTTAAAACAAAAACTTAATATGTTTATAATGAATTTACATTACCCCGAAATCAGGTAGATTTGTTTTGAACCCTGTTTCAAAATTTCATATTCACTGACCATCAAAATTTTCTTCACAAAAAATCAAAAATTATATTACCTCATATATTCAATTTACACTTCATTATTTTTTTAAGCTCTGTACAGACGGTTTTCAGATCTTACAATATTGTCAGAAAAATATACAGAAAACGCCTGACAATCATGTGAACTTACAATTGTTGTCTGACAATATTGTCAGACTTCTACCTGACAAAATATTGTCAGATATATTACAATTGTGTGAACACTTTTATTTTCCATTTTCAGAACATTTGCAGACATTGTCAGCTTAATACAAACTGTAATATGGTGAAAAATTAAACATCTGACAACGATATCATTGTCAGATAAAAGTAAAGACAGACAACTGAAATTTACAAGGAACTAAGTCCGCTAAAAGGAGAAGTATACAATTTGAATTTAGAAATTAAAAAGTGTGCTCATAACTGATATTATTTGCATCGCTATATTCAAACACTTGAAAATTAGACAAAATGTCCAATAATTTGTATGGTGTATTAAGAAGTATAAACAGTTAAAACTAAAAATTAAAGTGCGTCCCAATAGTTGATGTATGTGACCAAACTTTTAAATCTTTATAGACAAACCGAAAAATCTGTTTTGAAGTCGTTTTTTTGCAAGAATTTTTCTTCTTGATCCTCGCTAAAAACGTAAGCTGTTAGAATCGTTGCAGTTTCGTCGTTTTAATAAAGATTTATAATGATAATTTGTAACTTTTATAATAATTTACATTAAAAAAAAATTTAAAATGGTCTATTGAACTTTTTAATTTTGACACTTGCCAATTCTTACTACCGTGTGAACTAACAATTTGTTGTCTGACAATGTTGTCAGATAAAGTTATTGTCAGATAATTGTCTTACAATGGAATTGTCAGTTTTCTAACAAATGCCTTGCAATCGTGTGAACGGACAATTTACATTGTGGTAACAATTTTTCCTTGCCTTGTCATTGTCAGTATATTGTTAGTTCTGACAATATTGTAAGATCTGACAACCGTCTGTACAGAGCTTTAGTTTTATTTATTTTTACATTTTATACATATTTTATTGAAAATAGCTTATTTTTAAGCATTTTTAATTTGTATCTTTGGCTGCTGCATAACTAAGTACTACTGGATTTTGTAAAAATTAAGTGGCGAAGTAGATGTTGTTTTTTATGTAAAATCTAGTGAAAATCAATTCGGTTTTGGTCAAAGTCTACGAACTACATTTCGGTGTAATGTAAATGCACTATAATTATAAAAGAATAAAATCAAAATAAAAAAACAAAGGCTAACAAAATTTTAAATAAATTACATGTAACCTAAGTGCTGAAGGCAGCAGCTCTGAATCTGATAATGAAGATATGGCCTTAAAAACTTTTCCTCAGTTGAAAAACATACATTGTAGTAATTCCATAAGAATGCCTCAGTGGTTACCAGAATTGGAAGTTGAAATGCGTAAAGTAAGTTGTTTTTTGTTGTTGTAATATTTAATAAAACCACATGAAGCAATGACCTTACCTTTCCTTTATTCCTATATAATTTTACCCATTTTAAACTTTTAGTTCCGTTATAGTCGAATGCGTAAAATCATGCAAGAATTGGATCGTATTTATTTCCAACCAATATTTCACAAAAGATATAGTTTTCTAGTTACAAAGAATCGCCCCACAAACAAAAAACGTAGACGAAAGACAACTCAAAAGTTGAAAGATTCAAAGCAAGAGAAAGATGCAAAGCAAGAGAAAAAATCTTCAAACTCCGATCCTCAACCCCAAAGCAAAGAGACTGATGTAGTAGTTAATACAGTTACTTTGCGATATGTTGAAAATACTTTGAATTTTAATTTGAAAAATAGTGAAAGCTCTACTTCTGTAGACACTCTGCGAAATCAAAAAGTTAACAAAAGAGCTGATCGGTCTATTGCAAAGCGTGTAAAGTGCGGTCAAGATGAGGCTAAAAAGCATCGGGTTAAAGTATCAAGAAAACTACGTTTGTGGCTGAGCAAACGTCAAATATTTATAATGAGGAGAAAAATGGTAATTAGAAATAAAGAGTTAAAGGAAAAGTCTGTATTTCAAGTAGAAAATCGTAGAATTTGGAGATAGAAATATTTAATGCAACCAAAATTATCGATATCAAAATTAGATTCGTAAAAGATTTGCAAAATAAAATTACTATTTGTGTTTTTATATCATATTTTTTATGTTTTTATATTTTGCAATCACAATTAAAAGTGCATAACTATATGTATGACCCACATTCGTGGTAAAATTAAAAAAAATATTTTTAACATTGGTGCAATCAAGAAACCCAAGGAAGCTTATCTAAGCAAGACTGATATAGTACAATGTTAACATGATAAGTTAAAATATTTTTTGGCTACAGATTAAATTTAAAACACTCTTTATCAGCTAGTATTTGGGTATTTTTTAATCAAAATATATTTTTTTATTGCAAATAGACATACAAATTACACTGTTCTGCAGAGAATTTCCCGTTTGCACACAAAAGACCTTATTAGAAATCTACTAAAACTAGGTTTCTCTCTCTTGTGGATAGAGAATACACATTAATAAAGCGATTACATTAAATCGAAAACAGTTTACATTGTTCCTAAATGGCTAAAATTCACCGCTTGTGGTATTGTAGGCACCTGCCTACCATGCATAACACAACCCATTTTTCATTGAAATCCATTACAGATCATAATTTTATTTACAAAAAAGTGAAAGTACTTGATTTTGACAAAAATTGGAATATGTATACATGTAAAAAATCTTTCATTTCATAACTACAAAATCACTTAATGCAGAACAGGTTTTTCTGATTCTTACATTTAGCGAAACTTAAAACTAAAGGGACACATAACTTTACTGCTGCAGGTAGATAAATCTAAATTCATAATCCATTTGAGGAAACTTTATTAAAAACCAGTTTAACAAAAAGTAATTATTAATGCAGATTATTACTCTGTTCATGGGCAAGCATTTTAGGAAGGGAAAGTAATTTATTAAAAAGATGGATGACAATTGCTTCTGTTTTATTACAAATATTTTGGTAAGTTTTCTACAAATTTTATACAAGGTGTCCGCCGGGAGGTATACTACTTTGTAAGATTATAATTTTTTATTAAATAAAAGAGAATGGATCTTAGACTGATAAATCTTATATTTAATGTCGGCAACTGTCAATGGAATTAGGGATAGAACGATACCACTAGGGTATCGATATTTTTACTCGATACAGTATCGATCGAAAAATATCGATACGTACTCGATATCGCACAAAAAGTATCGATACCTACTCGCATCAGTCGACTATTTCATAAAATTAAGGCAAAGAAAAATAGAAATACATATTGCTGGTGTCATGCAGTGTGACCGTTGTTGTTACTAAAGTACCAAATTGCTACTTTTTCGAATGCCCTTTTAGTGCCCCCTTTTTAAAAAGAGCTGAATCTTTTAATTTTGTACTTTACTTTTTTTAACCCTTTCTTGTTATATGGCACTTTATATTTAGTTTTCAATTTAGATGGTTGTATTTTGAGTCTGTTGCAAAAAGAACATTGGAGCAATGTTGAATTTTGCAACACTTTTTTTGTTTGTACACAGTTCGAAAAAAACCTCCAATGTAGAAAAACTACGTATAATTCAAGAAGGTTTATCTACTATAAATAAAATTAAAATTTTTATTTTTTATTCGTAAAACCATGAAAAAATTCAAAACAAATTTTCAAAGTGCGTCTTTTAGATCATATCGCACACCTAGTTCAAAAGTGACACAACTCAAAATTTTAACTTTTCCGAAATCGAAAAAAAACTGTTTCTGAACTGAACAAAAATGGTTAAAAACAAAAACTTTTGACTATTTAGTAGAAAATCCATGATATAAAAAAGTTCTTATTTGTTTAAAATTTATAACTAGATAATGAACAATTTAATTAAATTTTGAGTTCAATCACTTTTGAACTATGTGTGCGATATGTATCTTGTTTCCTCCATCAAAAACATTTTATTAGAATTGTTTAAAAATTTTCTAAAAAAGAATTTATAAGTTAATAAACATAGACTTTCTTAATTTTTTGTACTTTAAGGATATTGTTAATATACATACATATATATCGGTTATAAAGCTGAAAGTGCAATAAGATCTGAACAGTTTTCTAAAATTCTTGTAATTGATATTAAAAGAAAATATTATATTCGGCTATGCCGAATCTTATATACCCTTCACCATCTACATATATCTAGTTTACTGAAGTAACTTCAATCTAAAAAGCGAATATTGAGGTGACAGAGATTTAAAAAAAAATTGGCACTGCATATCTATAATTTTACATAAAATGCCATCGGTTCTTAATGGATTAAGAATTCTATAAACTTTTTAATATTTTCTTTAAAACTCTTCAAAAGCTTTAAAATGATACCCATATTGATATTTCAAAAAATTATGAAATTTGAGACCCTCGTAACTCGGAAAACATGGGCGAGCGCCAAATTTTTCACTTGATGTTTTTTTCTTATTATTTAAGTCAAACACAGTTATGACGGACTTCATTTTTTGCGTATCTAATATGACGGTCCTTTCCATCTCAATATAAATGTGTTCGCATGTACGATAGCGTTGACATAAAAAATAGTAAAAATAGTTTATTATTTGACGAACTGAACCCTTAGTAAAAACTGACCACTTAAATTAAAAGAAAATGAATACTTCTTTCTTCTTCAAATATTTTACACTCGGTAAAAAATCTGCTCTAAACCCTTTAAATACCCTTTACCGAGCCGGTGTTGTTCAAGGTGTCCACTTTTATAGTGCATGGCCATTTGGGGCGAGAGTATAATAGTTTCAATGGAAAAAATCAGCAACGCTTTTTTGTGCCTACTCAGGATGAAGCCACTGTTCTCGAAAACATCTCGGCGGAATTGTAGCACGGTTAGCAAATTTTATTCGTCTAGGTGTCTACATAACAGTGCAAGCTATTTAGGGCGAGAACATCATAGTTTCCATGGAAAAAATCAGAATATTTTTAGTGACCAGTAAAAACGCTTTTTTATATATATTTTTTAAATATAGCATTTTCAGTTTAAATTTAACCTTTTTCAAAATAAACGAAACCTTTTTTAAAATAAACGAAAATCTTTTCAGAATAAATTAAACTTTATGCAGTTTTAATTAAACATTCCGCTTATTTGTGAAATAGTAACGAAATGATTCTCACAGCATGTTTTCCAACTAAAAAATGTTCTTGGCAACATTTTTTTTAACTACGAAATAACATAAGCAGCACTCTTTTCGTACGGAAATTCTTTAAAACAATTTTTTCAGATCTTTTGTTTCGATTTATTTTTTTAATTTATAAGGCGAAAAATGAAAAAAAACATATATGATTAATTAAAGACACGGGAATATTTATTACAGCGGTAACGAAATGGCCACCGAGACGTGCTTTGATCCTCAATAATCAATATCGGTAATTAATTTAATCGGGATAGTTAAATAAAAAAATAGCACGAAGTTTTTTATGAAAAACATAAATGTATTGGATAAATCCCATAAGTTTGCGTGAGAGTATTTAATTCTCTTCGGCTCGAAGGCGATAAAAACGATAATTGTTTTCTGAAACGCTGTGTTGGCAATAGTAGCTAATTGTCAAATTTTTCAAGCGGAATAGTGCATGTTGCTTAACATTTTTCACAAAATGAGTTATAAAATGTATATTCATTTTTATTATCACAATTTATACGAAAATTATAAACAATTATATACTCAATGTTGTTTCTTTTTCCTTTTTTGCTCTAGTATGTATTTTGAGAAGCTGCAGCGTTTAAAAAATAATTAAAATATTACAACAACAGCAATACAAAATTAATCTACCTGATGATAGCAAAATCTCAAAGTAAAAGGTTTCCGTTAGTTTTTTGCAAATTAATTTTTTTTATGTTTTTTTTTAATTTTTTTTATACATGGTTTTAATATGTAAATAATTCTTTTATGGAGTCTTCTATTTCTATATTACATAAAATGGATTTACCTAAAGTTTATTTAACCCGTATATGCTCAACTTTTTTTTTCTCGTAAAAACATGGAAGCAACAACACCTCTCAAAAACTATATTTCACTAGAAACAAATCTTTTCTGATACTGAACTCGTTAAAAAGATATCAGTAAATAAAAAGAAAATAATATACATAATCTTACTGAAAATAAAATAATAATAAACTCACTTGTTACTGCGCGACATTGCGATCACTATACTTGCACTTTTTATTTTGAGATTTGACAGAAAGTATGCCGCTAGAATTTTGTTGTTCTTATTATCTATGTTGATACAATACAGATAACGGTAAACACACACTCAAAAAAATAATAAGTTACTTTTTAACCACACAGTTGATCAATATCTTACCGTTTTAAAAATGGGGCGATAAGCGCATATGGGTTAAACATTTTACTTAAAAATGAATGAAAATTGACTTATTTTCGGCTTTTTGTTGGTTCATTTTAATTTAATTTCTAAATATTTTGATAAATAAAAATTATTTACAAATGTATGCGGACGTTTTCCAAACAAAACAAGAAAAATTAGACGCTAGCAGAATGAAATGCAGCATTTTCTGGACCGCCACATTCTACATCAGCATTATTCTATGAATACGGCAGTAATTCTTTTCTTCTTTTTTCTGTATGTATGTATGTAAGTATATTAAAAAAATGTATTATGATTAGCTTTTATTTAAACACACATTATTTTGAAGTTGCCCAATAGTTTCGTACAAAAACAAAAAACGGCAAGGAATGTTTATTTAATTACTTGACCATAAAGCTGGGTAGGAAAATTAAGAATCAGTGGCGGTTACTCTATAACGGGCACAAATCCTTTAATTTTAAATTAGGTTAATTTCAACTTTATTATAACTGTAAGCAAAATTAGTGAAAGCGAGACATAGACAGACATCTTTAAATTTTATCGGTGTAAAAAACCCAACAAATTCCACACAACTAATACATTTTTTTAATATATTTACTAATAAGTCGATTATGGATAGCAACCGAACTTTAGTTGCGTTGTCAATGGGCAACGCAACTGACAAAAAAATTCATATTATGGATGGCAACTTTTTTCAGTTGCCAAGAAGTTATCGAAATCGTTATTTTGACATATCGGCAACTGAAAATAAGTGTAAACAAGCATACAATGCAATAAATAGAAAAGTGGTAGAAAGTTTTAAAATACAGAAAAGAGTTAAAATATAAAATAAATACAAATAAGAAAACAAAAATAAGTGAAAAAAATAGTTTACAAAGTGGTAAAAAGTAAATTAATTTTTTTAAAATGCTAAGTTCCGTGGACTTATTTTTCGACGACCAAGATAACCAAGAAGTCGTGAACGTGGCATCAATTAGACGGCGGTTGAGGGACAATTCGAATTCCCTTGAATTACCACCTGTTCTGTGAGTATATGTTTATATACATAAATTCATTTAAAATTACTTTCAATAAACATTTCTTGTTTAGCTTTAAGGCATATTTTTGTCTGCCAAAAGATGAAGTAACGTAAATAGTGGACACTTTGTACAAGGACTAAAAACAAATTCATAGATCCACAGTAATACCTCCACTATTAAAAGTTGGCGCTGCTCTAAGATTTTTTGCGGCAGGCAGCTTTCAAAAATCACACGGTAATGATTTCAATATAGGAATGGTGCAACCAACGTCGTCCACAGTTTTAAAAGAGGTTGTTCTGTTAATAGAAAAAAAATGTGTCTGGTGGTGCTTTTGACCATTTTGTAATCTATAGGCATAAAATATATTTAAATTTTCATTAAACAAATAAATTAATAAAAGAAAACATTCTTATTTTCAGTTTAACAGCTTTTTTCAATTGAAAACTCTTCAAAGCAACCAGAAAAACACGGTTGCCAATATTAATATTATTTGGCAACTGAGGTTGCCAGCCTTTAGTTGCCAGTTGTTATCCGTAATATAGTTTTGGCAACTGGCAACTCAACTGAAGTTCGGTTGCCATCCATAATCGACATATAAATTTAAGTTGAAAACAAAATTATGTAAACAAAAGAATTTAACCTCTATTTTGAAAACCGCATGTCTCGTATAAGAAATGAAGTACATATTTTTATTTATATTTTTTTGTTTAAAAATAAACTGTGTACAAATACACTAACAAACTTTTCAGTCAGATTATCTACACACATTTTCAGTTGTGTTGCGTTACTAAAAAATATAACTACGTCTGCTAAACGCACACGAACTGGCTTTTAAGTTGCGTATTTTTATTTATTTACAGCCGCTGTGTGTTCGTTTTGCTGCTGAAAATAGTAGACCGAATTCAGTTGGTTTCAGTTCTGTGTGTGCTCAGTTTAACTATTTTAAGCAGTCAAATTGTTAAAAAACAAAAACTGAAAGTATTTTCAGTTTAGTCGCTACTCAAAAAAATTTTTAGTGGTGCTGAATTTTAAATCCTGCAAAAAAGTGTTGCCAAAAACCTATGCCGTCTTAAAACAATCAACGGCGATTGACCAATGGCGGTAGCATTAGCCGGCAGATGGTAATGTTTCATATGACCAAAATCTGAAATTGCTTTTTACTATTTGATAACAATTATGTAAATTCTGTATCATTCAGTGTTGCTAGAGAAAGCCAGGAAAAAGTTATGCTTTTCCTTAAAAAAAAAGTTACATTACACAAGATATAGCAAATAATTTATTTCATATTTGAGGGGAAAAAAGAAGGCAACAAATTCATTTACTGAACAAAAACAAAACGAATAAAAACAAAGAAAAACGTATGAAAAAATATTTCATACCGATTATATTCACGAGGATTAAATTATGACTCAGTTCTAATATTTCGGTATGGAAAAGTGCATGATCTCGACATTCAATAAAATTAGTTAAGGAACGATCTTTGTAATAAATCCGTTATACCTTTTTTCAAATATTTAGTTTCGATGGAATTTACTACACTAATTAATTTAAAAATACCGTTATTTAAGACAAATTTGTGCCTTATTTGCTTAAAACTTCAACATATAGTCCGGCACTTAAAATCGTGGTATTGGTACGGTTGTCAAGTTTTTAAAGCGAAATAACTGAAGTTGCTAACAATTTTTTTGCAAGTTTAAACAGTATGCTTAGTTTTTCCCACGAAATGCAACTTATATTACTTCACAGACGGAAAAATTTGTTGCGAGAAACATCTTGCTGTTTCTAAACATGAACCAAGAAACATTAAAATCGAATTGATATGTTAAGAAAGGTTGATATGTCAAAAGAGATTCTTACCTAAAATAATGAAATAAGTGCTCTTTCAGTTTTATTACCTTATTTAGTGTCTGTACCAAAATCTACGAAAATTTGGCATAATATAACAAAATTATACATATTACGTGGAGCCTTCAAAACTTACAAAAAATGTAAAAAATATAACCAAACGGTAACATTGGTATTATTATTCAATGCAAACTGATATTGTTCATATATAGAGTAAAATGAAAACGTCCGCATACATTTGTAAAATAAATTTTCTTTCTAAAAAAAAGATTTTTAGAAATTAAAAATAAAAAAATGAACTAAAGCCAAAATAATTTCAATTCGTTTATAATATTCACAGTTCAAAATTGTAATTTAATAAAAATTAGAAAATAATGAAAATTGACAAGTCTTCAGTGATTCCGTAACGCAGGCAAAAATATTTTAAGACCACTTCAAGCCATTTTGAAACCGGAAGGCTTGGATATCTGTACAGTGAAAAAAGCGAATTTAATCAGCTGTTGTAACCAAATAGTAATTTTGTCAGACGTAATTAACATGTACGTTTGTGACCAAATATTAAAAGTCTTTGATAAATTACCAATTTTGACACATATGCAGAATTCCATATGACTCACAGTTAAAAAACATGTCGCGTATAGGTAGCTGAAACGCCTTGTCAAAATCGGATTTTCCAATTGTAAAGCTCCATACAAAATGTATAGGCATGAGAACTTTTGACAGCAAATAAAACGCTTTCCGCCCTTTTTTAGGTATACCTGTAAGGTATGGAATGTACGAACTTAATATAATATATTTATATTAACGCCTTGTTAATAGTCCACAGTCCAAATATAATTTTTAATAAAACACAAATTTTACTTTTGAATTTTTATGTAAAATCAAGAAATCTCTAAAAAGACCTACGGTTATAATATTGCACCATGGTATATGACATTATAACGCGTTTTTAATATGTGACTGAAAAATGAATGTATGGTATTCCGAAAATATAACATTTTTTGATACGCTTGTTTTTTTAGTACATAATGCAATCAATTTTTTTACTTTTTGAAGTATAGTCCGAACTGAACTTCTGCTTAGGTGACGAAACTTTTATTATACTCCTCGGGGGTTTTTATGTTATTAATCGAAACTAACAAAACTTTTATGAGGAACTCGTCTGTTATAATGTTCAAATATAATAGCCGTCAAAAAGCAGCATGCTACGAGGCAGTAAAAATTTTATCCAAACGCTTTATTGGTGGCATTTTTAACATAAATATCATTGATTTTAATTCAATGCTTTTTAATGCAATTGGGCCGCATTCATTCGTTAATCCATTCTTTGTTTTGTATACAATAACAAGTAATGAAATAATCTTCTTCCGCCTTGCAATAAACTTTACATTGTTTTTACTTTATTTGTTGAAAATGGCTTTTGAAAATGTGTATACGATAAAATAAAAGCATACTTGCATACGTGACTACATCACTATGTTTCTAGGTGAAAATGCAAATAATTAAATTTAAACAAAAAGTAAACAAAATACAAATTAAGTTTATTGTCAGGGACACAAACATACGACACGTACTGCCAAAACAAAATTTATAAATATCACGTAAATGTCACATCGTGAGGCAAAACAAAGAAATTCCCACATAATAAATATATGTATATATTTAAGGCTTATGCATGTAGCACAATGCAGAAATTTAGGGCGATGAGAGATTTATTTTATTTTATAAATAACTAGCAACTCCCGGTGCGCTTCGCTGCCCCAATGGAAATAATAGTACCGAGACTACTCTTTCAATCCAGCCTGTTCTTTATTTGATTACGCAGACTAATACGCAAGTTTTTTGTACGAGCATTCCCCTTACAGTTTCCTACATAAACGACAAACACTTTTCGCTTCTTACAACAGCAGAAACTTTTTTTCAAAATTTTGAGACTCTACCTATTGTAGTGCTCTAGCTACACGCTAAGAATTTTTCACTTCGTATAGCAGATACCACACCCTTTGTTCCAATCTAGCCAATTTTTGCTACATAACGCATATTAATAACTCTCTTCATTTGAACTAAATTTCAATGTACCACCTGCTACAGTTACAAAGTAACCCGAATAAGTATTCAAAAATAAGTAGCCTATTTTACCAACCACATATCTAATAACAACTTGTGAAAATTTCAGGAAGATCGGTCCACTGATATTCTCAAAGAAACATCCAAAAAAACAAACATTTTGTTATATATATATATATATATATATATATATATATATAGAGGTACATGGTGGCTTGTCATAGTGTCCAAGGACATAATTTGCATGGACTTTATATCGTGCTCGCTTAGAAAAACGTAGTAATATCCATATAAATTGTCGTTTCAAGTATGGACATAGTGTCACTTATGAAAATATATTACCGTACCTAAAACAACAACTGCATCGCTTACCGAAGATTTCCTGCATAGCCGGCCTTCGGCCAAGCGCAAAGATTTTCTCCTTTATAGTATAAGTAACACAAGCTTCGCTTACCAAAGACTTTCTCCAAGCCAGTTTTTAAAAACGTTGAATCTTTCTTACATAGAATATCATGAAATATAATTATAATATATTAACGTTATGACTCTACGTTGATGGGCATTATGTAGCATGATGTCTATAAACATTATGTCACTTTCTAGTGCGACATAATGTGCATGCACATTATGTCAATACTACCACGGTACATAGTAAGAAAAGCAAGTCAATCACTGATTTAATATACCGATATATAAAGCTAAATTTTAGACATTTACATCAACACGCTCGTTATATTATCCCCACGTGAAACTTCCTATCAGACGGCAAAGATAGTAAATGTATAAAAAAACAGTGACATACATGTTGGCCCTAATCTTTGTTAAGAAAATTTCGTTTCTGCAGTTGTGTGCAGATTTTGGTTTTTGTAAAACGAAAAAAAGGTGGAAATTGCAACAAATGAAATGTAAAAATATGGCTGACCTATGGTCGAATACACTGGAAGCTTGGTATGTCATACCCAAAAAAATAAAAATGACAACAACTAATTGAAATTATTTGCCCCTGGAGTGAAGCTGTCATTAGAAACAAAGGTTTCAGTATAAACTTATGTACCAAACAATCAACAAATGCAATTTTTAAACGAGTTTTCTGTAAAGAAAACTCTTATTTGCTGATAGTTTTAACTATCTTTCAGCATAAGAAAGAATATATTGTAAAGTGTGCCACTTACATGTTCATAGATTTATGTTAGAAAAATAACAGAAAATATCTGTTCACAAAAGGGTGATACAAAATGTCATACAAAATATACTACACTACTTAAATAAAAGTACTTTATTTTGAGTACTGTTCCCGCAACACACAACTCGTTGTTTTTTTTTCGTTTTTATACAAATTATATAAACAAACTTGCCCCACTTTATTTTGCAAACAAATTTATTTTGGGCATGTATTCACTACACTATATTCTGACGTTACGTTACGTTACGTTTATATCTTTAAGGCAAACGTACGGATTCTTTTGATTGCAAAGGCAGTCGACTCTTGATAATTTGAAACTCAAAGGACCAGAGAAAAGTTCCAATAATCGAGTTTTAATATTTACGAGACTTCAAAATATTCAAAGATAAAAAATTCAAATTAACAAGAGCTGGTAAGAAACTAAAGAAAACGGTTTAAATTTCTTTTAAAAACTGAAACCGACAAGATGTCATTCTGCAGCACATCACAAAAAAACAGAAATAAATGATTGTTTTATTTTTGAAAATTAAAATAATTCAAAATATAGAGCGTAGAGCTTAAAAATTTAAATTATAAAGAGTCGGCGATAAAATTTCCATTGAAATAGTTTCAAATTATTGAGGGACCAAATTACATAGATTTTTTCAATATATTTAGTATTTTTTAAGGGACCTGGAAAACAGTTCAAATTATCGCGAGATTGAAACTAACGAGTTTTAAATTATCAAAAGTCGACTTTACCACTGTGAGACATAATAAATTCTGTATTTCTTACTCTGGGGCTCTATCTGGCTTTACTTCCTTATGTTACGGTTTAGTGCTTACTAAACACAAATAATTACAAACGAAGCCATCCACGCTACACTAATGTGTTGCTTCGGCGAAACATGAACTTCGTGATGCATTGTTTAGTAACCTCAATCATCACCCACTCACCGCCCACTTACGACGCTTCACATCCCAGCCAGTCCCCTTTTATCTATCTATCTATCTAATAGCCACAACACACGTTTGCCATACACTGTTGTAATGCTATTACTTCTCTACGCTAACAGCTAGAGTTCTACTAGTACTCTAACAATATCTTAGAAATCTTAGTTTCATTATCTGGCCATTGTCCTCTTCTTTTACTTTTGAATTGTACCACTGCAATTATTATTTTTCCGTGCACATTCGCAGCCATTGTGGTTGCTCAACTTTTGTTAGCTAATTTTCGTATTACTCTATACACGTGCTATAAGTAAAAGTAACTTTTTCACCAAGCACATACTGAGAACAAAAACAAGGATTATCAAATCTTGTGTGCTGTTTCTGTATTACATGCGAGAAACAAAAACATGAAAATTCACAAAAATATTTTTGTATCAATAAGGCTTTCTTTTTTGTAGACAGCTAATAAGCCAATACACATATTTTTTATAATTAATATATTTATTTAATTTTTCAGCAATACGTTTTTTTTTATTTTTATATATATACTCGATATTTCGCTACGCCATTGTGTAGCATCATCAGGAAAACAAATATTTATTTAAACAGCAAAAAACAACATCAAAATGTAATAAAAATTTTTTCAAACTAACATATTTCAACAAACAAAAAATTATTTTGTCAAATAAAAAATTTTTTATAACAAATACAAAGTACAAAATTATTTCTTATTTACATATGAATGTTTTTTTGACCTTTTTTAGTTAATTTTTGTTTTCTAATTTTTTAAGCACTAGGTCAGTTTATAAATAATAACAAATGTTTATTTATATTTTCAATATTTCGCCACCCATCAAAAAATAATTTCATTTTAAATTTGTTATTTTAAAAAAAAGAAAATTTAATTTTTGTTTCCTGTTTCCTGATGATGCCACCCAAAGGTGTGGCGAAATATTGAAAATATTAATAAACATTTGTTATTTTTTATAAACTGACCTAGTGCTTAAAAAATTAGAAAACAAAAATTTCTTATTTACTAAATGTCTATAAATCTGAGCTACATTAAAATTAATTCTTTGTGCTGTTGGTGTATTAATAATTTGTAACATTTTCAAAATAAAACGTCTTTTATAATTGTTTTCTATGTTTATTTTCAAAATTGGGATAGTGATTTAATCTGGCACAATGAGACGATAATGCAGTTTTTTGTGAATTAATATTTCTATATCTTTGATCGGATTTATGACCAGCAATTCTAGTTTTTAGTTTATTTTTCGTTGTTCTAATATATACTTTATTACGAATCTCATTACCGTTTCCGCTACATGGAATCTCATAGACTAAATTTGATAATTCTTGAATTGGTATTTTATCTTTAGTTTTGCTAAATAATCTTTTAAATGTGTAGTGGGTTTTGTATGCCATTTTATATTTATTACAATCAAAAATTTTTGATTTCACTAACCGTTCTGATATTCCGGGTACATAAATTAAAGACTTATAAATCATTGGCTCAATTATGTGTCTTGTATTTATATTATTCCTATTTCTGTACTGTCTTATCAATCTATTAGTAAAGGCCCAACTATAATGTGCATAAGCTAGCTTTAGCTTATGTCAAAAATTCAACGAAAAGCCTGTCAAATGCTTAGGTAACTTATCAAAGAAATTTATGTGGCTACAATGTACATATATAAATTTAGTAACTTATTTGCCACAGTTGCACATTTTTGTTTAACTCATACTTTTGCCAAAAATAATTTCTATATAAATCAACAAAATTTTAAAACTAAAAGGCTTTAAAGAAAATATTTTATATATTTAATAACATTCACAAACACTTTTACATATTTTGGTTTATGTTCTAAGAAAACGTAAAAAAAAATTATTACAAATTATTTTCTGTTTTGTTTTTGTGGCCAACCGTACTAAAAAATGCAACGATGTTTATCCTTTATATGGTATACATATGTGTGTATAAATACAAATTTAATTTAAATATATTATAATTGCAAAAATTGGCCATAAAGAAATATGTTGTTTTTTTCTACATTTTTTATTGAATTTAAAACTAAAAAATTTAACAATTTAGGTCTTAATTAGAAAATTTCTTTATTAATGTATAAACCAAAGCACAATCAGCTGTTTCCGTACGGAAAGTGCGATCAGTTTCGTACCTTGCATAAAGAAATGAAATTTAACGAAACTTGACGAAAAGTTATCTTAATCACATTATAGTTTACCACATATAATTTAATGTATTTGCACAGTTGTATAAGTTGGCATAAGCTAGTTTATGCACATTATAGTTGGGCCTTAAGATGAATAGGAAAATTATTATCATTTAATACATTTCTAATTATCTCCTTATTCTTTTTATGAAATTTAATATCACTTATCGTAAGTATCCTTTCTATCAAATTATTAGATGCATTTATTATAATTCGTTTACTGTGTTTAAAATAAAAGTTAATGATTCTTCCAGAAGCTGTTGGTTTTTGGTACCAATCTATTAATAAATTATTTGCACTCCTAATGGGTAAAGTATCTAAATATGGAAGCCTAGAATCACATTCTATTACTACTGTAAACCTAATACTACGATTAAATTCATTAAAAGATTTAAGTAAATTATTAATGCCATTTTCTGATATTATACAAAATAAATCATCAACATACGAGGGCTGCTCTATATATTTCTGGCCTAATAGTGAAAATGCGAATATTTATAATCAAAAATGGTTTTATTGTTTTTCAAAGCATTCTCCAGCATGATTTATACACTTTTGCATGCGCTTAAACCAGTTGTCGAATCACTTTTTCCACTCCGATTGAGACACCTCTAAAACATGGTTTTTGAACACTTCAACAGCTTCTTCTGGCGACGAAAATCGTTGACCACGCATTTTTTTCTTGATGTGCGGAAACAAGAAGAAGTCATTAGGTGCCAAGTCAGGGCTGTACGGCGGATGACCCATTAATTCGACGTTTTGGCCGGTCAAAAACGCTCTGGTTTGAGCCGATGTGTGAGAGCTCGCATTGTCATGGTGAACAATGATTCGTCTTCTCTTGTTGGTTTTTCGAATTTCTCCGATGACTTCAGGCAAACAAATTGTAGTGTACCACTCGGAAGTGACCGTCCTACGTTGCTTAAGGGGAACAGTCGCCACATGACCAGTTTTGCCGAAGAAACAGGCGACCATTTGCTTCGAAGTGCTTCTTCCACGAACAACTTTCGTTGGATTTTGGTCGTCTTTGAAGACCCACACGGTCGATTGTTGTTTCGTTTCGGGCTCATACACATAGATCCATGATTCGTCACCTTTGACGATCTTATAAACGTCTTTCGAAGCACCGCAATCTTATTTTTGCAACATTTCTTTGCACCAATCGACACGAGCCTTTTTTTGAGCAACTTTCAAATTATGCGGGATCCAACGAGAACGAACCTTTTTTACGGCCAGGCGTTCATGCAGTATCGAATGTATGCTGGTGGAAGAAATGTCCAAGGATGGCTCTATCTCTCGGTATGTCGCATGTCGATCTTGCATTATGAGTTCACGCACGGCATCAATGTTCTCTGGCACAACAGCCGTTTTTGGGCGACCTTTACGAAATTCGTCTTTGAGCGAGCTTCGGCCACGATTAAATTCATTATACCAATTTTTCACAGTGCTATAAGATGGTGCTTCATCGCCATACAAAGATTTAAGTTCATCAATGCGCTCTTGGCGTGATAATCCACGTCGAAAGTTGTGAAAAATGATGGCACGAAAATGTTCACGAGTTAATTCCATTTTTTTCTATATTAATTTTTTCAAGTCACTGTAAACAACACAAATAATGGTCGTACGTCAAAACGTTTTGTGTACGATTATGCTTAAAAATCTCAAACTCTCCGATGGAAATGTCAGATTGCACTTGGCAGCACTCAGTGTTGCCAGGCCAGAAATATATATAGCAGCCCTCGTATTTGGTCACTATTATTGGTTTAATACTAAGCTTTCCAATACATGTGTCTAGTAGTTTCTCCATAACAATATCAGCCACAATTGGAGAGGCAGGAGATCCCATTGGTAAACCTTTCTGTTTATAAAATTTAAAATATCTCTTATCTACTATACAAAATTTAACAATACGTAGAAATAGACACTTTTCTATATTAGTATGCCCTTCAATAATATTCCACTTTTCCTCAATTGTGCTTATTGCTAGATCAACAGGTATGCTTGGAAATAATGGCTCTACATCTAATGGAATGAACTTTTTATCATCTTCTATTTTTAGGTTCCTAATCTTATTTTTAAATTCTACAGAATTTTTTATGTTGTAGTTTTGTGTAGTATTGTCCAACCTTTACATAACAAAAACAGTAACAAAAAAATAGTCTTTTTATTTAAGCTTGACCTTGAAAGCCTAACTATAGAAAACTATAGCGAAAAAATATAAAATAATTTTTTGTTTGTTGAAGTATGTTAGTTTGAAAAAAATTTTATTACATTTTGTTCCTTAAATAAATATTTGTTTTCCTGATGATGCTACACAATGGCGTAGCGAAATATCGAGAATATATATAAAAATAAAAAAGACCTATTGCTTAAAAATTAAATAAATATATTAATTATTAAAAAGGTCAAATAAAAACTTTATTAACATATTTTTTGAATATTATTGCTTAACCCTTTTTGCTTGATTACTGCCTCTAATCTTCATGGCAGACTTTACACAAGTGTTCGACATCTAGAGTGAGGAATTGAGTTCCAAGAACTTTGCATGGCTTCCCACAATTTGGATAACAGGAGTACATGGCGACTTTGTTAACAATTTTAAAACAAGAACTTACTTTAATATAATTTAGTAAATTAAAAATACTTTCAAATGTTACCTTGATTTTAATAACTTTATAAAAAAGTGGCCTAATTACTTGCAGTTTCTTTTGTTTGCTTTTGATTATTTCTTAAAAGTAACAGATTTTAATAAAGTGATAAGTAAACGTTTTGAATTTTGGGTATAACATAATCATAATGTTAAAAAAACAGAAATTGTAAAGAAAAATAAAAGTTGAATGCGTGAGCTAATTAGCTGACCACCACTGTGCGAGCAAAGCGAGTAGTTATAAAGTAAAGTTCTTCTTTAACTTTCGAGTTTTAAATTTTATTGAACTTCTCAACATCGGATGCATTTAGGTGAACGAAAAGTGTAAAATAAAGACAAGCAAATAATGCAATAACGTTACACTTTTGTATTGCAAATTAGTACGGTAAATCGGTTCTACAATTTGACCAGACTAATCGAGGCACTCAGACCCTATGCGCCTGCTTAGGTGCCCTATATTATTGTTTTATATGTAATTTTTCTTGAATTAGCTGCACAAACTACAAATAACATGTTAAACCTATCGGATGCATTAGCGAGCAAAAATACCGAAAATATTTGGTTTTTATAATAACGTAAAAACCAAACATTTTATTTAAAAAAATTATTTTGTAATTTTTTTATATATTTTTTTAAGTTTTTCCAAGAACGTATTATTTTGGCAATTTCAAAATCGTACTATAAAGAACCGAAAATGAGTGCTATGTTCGGCTATGGCGAATCTTATATACCCTTCACCATCTATGTAAATCTAGTTTAGTGAAGTAATCCAATAAAAAAGCAAATATTGGGGTGACAGAGTATTAAAAAATTTTTAAAAAATTAGTACTGCATATATATAATTTTACATAAAAATGACATGGGCTCTTAATGGATTAAGCATTTGTTAAAAATTTTAGTATTTCCTTAAAGTTCTCTGCAAAAGCTTTAAAATGATATTTTAGAAAATTTTAAAGTTTCAGAGTCCCTTCACTCGGCAAATATGGGCGAACGCCAACCTTTTCTCTTGATGTTTTTTTCTCATTTTTTTAGTTCTATTTCGCCCTATACATTTATTTTTTTGATTGGAGTTACTTTATTGTTAGAAATGACAGGAAAAACTTAGAGGTAGGAGTGGAGTTTTGCTTGCTGCCTCGGAGGACATATACCGATTATGCTGATTTCCAATAGCAACTCTTTCGACACTATATCTGATCAATTGACATATTTATTTATTTATTTTTTTGTGAAATCAAGTTTATTGAGGCAAACTAACACGGACGGACAGACAGACGGACATCACTCAATATGCATTAGAAGTCAGAATATATGTATATACTTTATGGGGTCGGAAATGGATATTGTAGAAATTACACACGGAATGACAAACTTATATTTACTCCTTTTACACTTTTTGTGGTAAGGGTATAACAAATATCAGTAGCTACGAGCTGGACTTGAACCAGAAACCGATAGAATTGCATAAACAAAACATGGATTTCGCACATGGTACTTATGTTCATGTTTCGTTTATGAGCTGTCATCGTTGCCGAAACATTTGTATGAAATAACATAGTTATTTCCATCAAATAAACCTAGAAATAAGGCCAGCTGTTGATCAGCCAAGTAAATACAGCTAGCTTGTTAAAAACATCACATCAGCCCTGGTGGCAAATTCAGCCCAAGCTAAACATGAAATTGAACACGTTAAATATGTTATAATTCTACGCTCTGTCAACATAGCAACGAAAATAATAAAGCAGGGCAAAGTATGTTTGTATTGGATTATTTAATTTTATTGTGCATTTACATTACACCGAAATCATAGTAAATTTGATTTGAAACCAATATCAAAATCTAGTTCCTTTTCAATGTTTTTCTTTCATTGATGTTCTCACTTTTAATTGTTTTCGCGTTTTAATTGATATTTAGTTGAAAATATTTTTTTTACAATTATGTTTTGTATTTTCATAAAAATGTCATATTTTCATGTGCAGCGTAAAGTTTTGTTGGTATAATTTGGAAAAAATCATGACATCAGTAAGTACTACTAGGTTTTGAGTAGATTTTGCTAAAATTTAGTGGCAAAGTAGATTTGAAATTGTATGGGAAACCTAGTAAAAATCAATTAGATTTTGCTCGAAATCTCGTAAGTACTAGAATTCGGTGTAATGTAAATACACTATTAGATTATTGTTACAGAACACCGAAATCTACTAGATTTGATTTGAGATCTCTTTTAAAATCTAATTCGTCTACACTATATTTTTTTGGACACCAGGAAGATTTCATAATATCAAAAAATCGAAAAAATGGGTATTGAAAGTTTTTTCTTACATTATATTATAATTTACACATCATGCATGTTGTACAGTGAGTTTCCATTGTCTTGATTTGCTCAAATCAAGTACTTTGCTACTTCCAAATGACATTAAAAAATGGAGGTAGGCATGGTGTTTTGCCTGCTGCTTAAAAGGACATGACCCGATCATTCTGATTTCAAATAGCATCTCTTTCGACACTATATCTGAACGATTGACATATGACATATGAAATCAAGTTTGCCGAGGCAAACAATACTGACACGGACGAACAGACGGACAATCAACTCCGCTATGCATAAGAAGTCAGAATATATGTATATACTTTATGGGGTCAGAAATGGATATTGTAGAAATTACACACGGAATGACAGACTTATATATACACTTTTTGGTGCAAGGTATAAAAATAATTAAAAACAAAAATTAAATTAACAATAAAAACGATTTTTCCCAAAAAAAAAAAAAAATTTAAAATAATAAAAGTTTTCCAGAGTTCAGAAAGTACACTCATCGTACACACAAATTTCTGTTCAAAACCAAGCCGTACTTATTTTTCTTTTCATAACAATTATGTGTGTTACTAAATTTTGAAATTTTCCGTACACAACTACGAATGTGTTTTATTTAAATATTTTTTTGCGTACACGTACGTGAATGTACCACTAAAGCTATTGTTTTTAAATGCTTAACCCATTAAGAGCCGGTGTCATTTTTATGTGAAATTATATATACATATGTAATACTTAATTTATTTTTATATTTTTTTCTGTCACCCAATATTTCATTTTCGATCTAAGTTGCTTCACTAAATTAGATTTGTATATATGGTGAAGGGTAAACAAGATTCGGCATAGCCGAATATAGCATTCTTACTTGTTTTTCTTTATCTTTTAATTGATTTGCAAAGTCCGATGTATACGCTTGTTTTTTTTTTTTTTTTGTAGATTTAAGTTAGTCTAGTAAGACTTAAGAATTATTTGGCCTCGAAAGTATTCAAATAGCCATTACATACATTTCAGACTGCTGTACTCAAAGTGGTAAGCGGCAGTCAGGGTTTCGAAAAACTGCTATTAGCAGTCACATTTTACTAACCAGTTCATATTTTTTCAGTTACATGCAGAAAATAAGCAACTGAATTCAGTTTTATATTTTACGCCAACTGAAAATAGTTGAACTGAGCACACACACAACTAAAAACCAACTGAATTCAGTCTACTATTTTCAGGAGCAAAACGAACACACAGCGACTAAGTTTTGAGTTTGTAAGTTAACAGTACGCTACTGAGAAGCCAGTTCGTGTGCGTTTAGCAGACGTAGTTATGTTTTTTTAGTATCGTAACAAAACTAAAAATATGACTGGATAATGTGAAAGGGTTGGTTAAACAAAGTAGAAAAGTGAGCGTTCGTATACATTTTTTTGTTCAACAAATTAAAGAAAAATAAATACATGCATTAGTACTTTGTGCTGTTACTCGACAATGTTTTAATTTATATTTTTTGAATATTTGAGTTATAAAATGTAAATTTATTTTGATTGAAAAAGGAAAATAATTTATAATTTTCCTTTTTAACTAACTAACAATATTAATAGTTTTTTAATAGTATTGTAGAGCAGTGCTTTAAAAGAAATATTCACACTTAGGTTTTAATTAACTATTAATTAATTTGTAGAAATTATGAATGGAATTAAAGTGTAAATGCTTTATTATTTTTAGAGGCCTTTTGTTTTTTGAAAAAAAACCGTTCTTGCTGTGGTATATATAAATTGTCCTGTGTGCTTTTGAAAGAAACTGCAGCATTTTAAACATTATTAATATATTACAACAACAACAATACAAAATCAATCTACCTGGTGTTAACAAAATCCCACACCTAAGAGGTTTCCGTTAGTGTTTTGTACATTTATTACGTATGGGGTTTTTTTACATTAGGTAGTGTACGTTCTTTTTTTTGGTTGTTCTTTCTTTTTCTTTCGTAAAATTTATTTACTTAAAGGGACCAAGAGCTCACATTGTATGTTACTAATTTTACATAAAGCCAAGAAAAACATTGTATTGCTTTTAAAATTAATATTAAAGAGCTACATCCATTTCGTGTTAGTTTTCTAGAAAACACCAGTTGGTAATAATCTCATTTATTAATTAGAAGACATTAAATTTTTTCTTTATAATTATCTTAATTAATTCATTTTAAATCTGCACAAAAGTTTTTTCAGTAATAAAGTCATTTTAAATTCAAACTGTCGTATTTATGAAATATGAAAATAGATTTGAAATGTATTTTAGGACAAATTTTTATGTAGTTGTAAACAAAACTCGCGAAAGAGAAACATAGATATATTTAAATTTTATGGGTGTAAGAACCCCAAACAAATTCCACCCAACTGAGACTTTTGTATATAATAGGTTAGTAGACTATTAATAAAGTTCCAAGTAGAAAACAAAATCATGTAAACTAAAAATTAATTTTAAGTTCAATTCTGACAACCGCATGTAAGTACAATAATAAAGTAAAATTATTCTAATAACGATTTTAATTTTTAAACAATTAAAAAAGAAATAAGCAGAAAATCTATTCTTTCAAAATTATTATTTTCACATGCATGTAACAAGATATTTGCAATCAAACTTTCATGCAAACAGTATGAGATGAAATTATTTTCTATTTATACCATCAATGATAATATACATATCTATTTGTTAAAAAACTCTGTACAAACACACAATAAACACAACCTCTGACACGATTTTTACACCACTAAAATTACTAAAACACTCTTACAAACGAAAAACACCCACAGACGGTCACACTTACCTATCCAATAATAAAAGACCCAAATATTAACTATTTACCCCAATAAACAAGACAGATATCAGGGAATCTACCTGCATAATACTATTTAAACGGACAAAAATTACCTAAACCCACCACCTTTTATTCGTAACACTATCTATTTTTAACACTATCTTCTCAGTTTTAATAAACACGTGGCTTGAAAATGATGTTATCATATCGAAAGCGCTCGCCGAACATCCAAAGTACACAGCCAGTGACGACGGTTATTACCGAAAATCATAACAACAGTTTAATATATACTGGCGGAATCAACACAATTAATTTAATGTTTTTTTCTGTTTAATGTTGTAAATACATAATCAGACATTGAAAACATGCAGCCTCCTTCGTCGGAAGTATCTTCATAGCATATTCGCCGGCGAAGTAAAATAATTAACAAAATGGATATATCTATCTCTTTTCACCACATTTCGTTTTTTTTTTCATCTATCCCTTTCCTAAAGAATGTAGCACGGTTACAAACTAAGTAGGTAATAATGCCTGAAGTGCTACTTATATTAAAAAATATATATATGTATATATATATATATATATAGCCATTCCAAGTGAAGGTATAAACCACCAGCAACAAAAACCAATAAATAAATAACATATGAGGCACTCACACACATATTTATATAGGTTGCGTCATACTAACAATACAAAGCTAAAACTCGTAAACTAAAAATTGTCTGCACAAAATCAGCCAGCGTCATAATATTCATCAAGTCCTCTTTAGTAAGAAAATCCATAATATCGTAGCGAAGATTGGAGGTAAAATTTAATCTTTGGGTATTAAGACGGGAGCAGTTAAAAATTACATGAGATACAAACAACACATTAATCACATAGATCAGAGTTTGTCACTCCAACTTTTAAAATTGTAGTTTTAGAAAAAGTGTGCTGAGAAAGTATTCTATTTGCAGTTCTTATTTTTGTTAAAAGTTGGGCTCTAGCACTACAATTAATTTTATGAAACCATGGTTTTAACAACAGTTGGAAAAATAGTACCGTACAGTCTGGCCTTAGTCTGTCGTAGTAAGTCGTATTCCCTTTGCTAATCATGGAGCAGTAACGTCTCGATTTGCCTCATGGCATTCAGCTGCATCAGCTCTTTCGTTGCCATTAATTGACGCATGAACAGGGATATGGTGTAACTCAATAGTAGTTAATGTAGAATAGGCAATCTTTGTAAGAATGTCATTAGTGTTGTAGTTGAACTGATCTTCTCCTTTAATATCATACAGTCCTGATTTTGAATCAGTTTAAATAGCAACATTAGTAAAGTCAGAACGTGTTGCAAATTCTATAACTTTTTGAATAGCTAGCAGCTCTGCTGAAGTTGAACACAAAAATTTATTAGTATATATATTAGCAAACTAAATAAGATCTTAAATGGTAAAACGCAAATCCAGTAGACTCACCGATCACGAAACCATCAGTGAACAAAATTTTGAAACCATTTTCAACCATCGAGTAAATATTTTCCTTTGCCAGTGCTCCGATTATTTCATTTCTGGCATTGTTTTCACTAGTAGCCGTATTACTGTGCCTTGGTTTAATGCAACATAAATCCATGAATATATCTTTAAATCGTTGAAACACTTTTGAAATGCTAATGTTTAGACTTGAGTTCGACAAACATAGAGCTTTGGAGATTGGGACATTGTAAGTTAAAGAGTTGGTAATTTATTTAGTAGCGACCAGAATGAAACGATATGTCGGAGAAGGAACGTTTAAGAGCGTCATTGATATAAACTTGAATTCTGAATAAAACTTTTTTAGACATATTAGAAAATGTAGCTACAGCATACTCTATTTTTGGTTTTGCGAAAACTTTATACAATTGCAGTGCACGTGAAGGATTGACGCCAGAAAAACGATGGTTTAATATCCTAGGGAAACTGCAGGTTTTGCGTACTGAGCCGATAACGTGAGTGACATGCGGTACTGAAGAATTATTAGGTGCTAAAACTCTTCCAAGAAATTTTAATCAATTTACTTGAAGTAATAAGTTATTGTGATGTTAAGAGGGCGTAGTTTCTTGTTGAAATGAATGACTTTTGATTTTTCAGGATTAAAAGAAAGACCTCGTAGGATGCAAAGCTAAGTTCGCTTAATTTCCTTGTTAAAGACTGCTTCGCAGTTATAAAGTCACGGTGAGCACAACTTAAGAAGATGTCATCCACAAACTGAAATAGGGCGTCTTTATCAGTACAAATTTCATGAATCTTTGCCGTAAAAATATTAAACAGACTTGGAGAGAGAGTACTTCCTTGCCCATTGCAATATTTGCTACTTACCCATTAACGATTAACTTTGTATCACTAATAAATCCAATTAATGACATGAGGGTTAAAATTAAGATTTACTAATAATCGGCAAAGTAACAAAGGGTCAGTAGCATCGTAAGCTTTAGCAACGTCTTAACAAGCAGCGACAACATGAAGACCTCCATTAAACCACAGCATCGTAATTTGATTGAAAATAGATTTCCTACTGGAAGTTGAGAGATTTATAAGAACACTATAAGAAATACCATCCGGCCGAGTGTGGATTCCTTGAGTTAATATATGCGTCGAAATCCTCAAAAACAGGAACATCAACCGATGGAGGTGTATCAAAATTTGGGGAAGATAAACGGGCAAACTGTCCAACTAACCCATCTAAAAAACTTTGAGTCTGGGTATCATTCTAAGAGTTTTTAATTTCTTTTGTAAGATTATATTTTTTTAAATGAGCAATTTTCATCCAAAATTGCTAAGATGAAGAAAGACTCGATAATTCTGATAACAAATCAGCAAAGTCACCTTTTTGGCTGTAAAAACGTAAGATTTTAGTTCCTTTCAGGTGTAACAGTGCTGCGCAGTCCTCCAGAGTTTTTGACTGAAAATATTGTTACGTTTTTTCCTTTTTAGACAAACGTACAATTTCTTTTGATTGCAAATACCACTGTGGCTTATTATAAATTCTGTATTGAAAGTTTATGGCTTTTTCTGGCTATACTTCTTGATCCTACCGATCTTATGAATCTCATGGTCTCCTATTTACTAAACATGCGTTATTATTACAAACCCAGCCATCCACGCTACACTACTGTGTTACTCCGGCGAGACATGATCTACTCGATGCCTTATTTAGTAACCTTAACCATCCACAGTCATTTCCACTACTCCTTTTATCCAAGCCAGTCATCCCCTTTTCCGGGAGGTTTGTACAGCTGCTTCTTAACTGTTAATTGCATTATAACATTATTTTCCTTTGCACGCATGTCCGTAGGTGGGGTCGAACTCACGATCTTCTGTTTTACAGAACGCGCCTCTACCAAAAAATCAAAAAGTAATTAAAACGTACATGCTACGAAAACTATGACTTCGCAAAGAAGATAAGCAATAATATTTGACAATAAAGGTTAAAAGCCAACTGTAATTTTTGTAAAAAAAAATATATGTAACTTTTTTACCGACTTTTTTTTTGCAAAAAAAAAACATTTGTTTTGCGAAAACTAAAAATTTTCTCGATTTTTAATATTTTACTTTAACTTTATTTTTTTACCAGTTATTTATTTAAAAACATTTTACATTACAACCTAAAATAAATCTCATTAATTTATAAATCGTGCTTGATTCCTTCAAATATAAACGTTTTATGATAATCTCATGAAATCTTTATTATTAAAACTAATGCGGGATCCCTTCCCCGCAGTATGGCCATAGCACATTCATATTGCTAAATATTTTATTGTAACATTTTAGTATTTGTTTGCCTACATTATTTCTTTTTACTGGTCTAATCCAAAAATTTTTACAGTAATGAATTACTGGTTGTTATGATATTTATACATTTATAATTTTTATATAAATGAAATATTGTCACTAAAAAATATTTTTTAATAGTGCGTTTCCATTTACGTGATTTCGTCTAAAACGCATGATTTTGATACGCATGGTATCAAAATCACTTACCAAAAACATGTCGAAAATAAGAAAACTCTGTGCAAGTATACGTCTGTTAAAATAAAACAAAGAAAATAAATTTTTTTATTTGCGGTTTTCAAATTTACTTTTATTGTGCATCCTTACTTACATTACTTAGGTGTACGCAATATTGTCACATTTAAATAAAAAGGCATTTTTTACAAATGAGCAAAACCGATCGGAATCTGAAGAAGGTAAAAAATCGATCGGATTTGTTAATACGGAATTAGAACCATTCCGATCGGAATTTGTGACATGCCTGATAGGGTCACATTTTTTCTCTTTTAGTCATAAAAATATTAACAAAAAATTTACTAAATAATTTTGTTTGTTTTATACTTAAGTGATTATCAGCCGTTATTAAGGGTTAAAATATTGCTTCTTTCAATTTGGGTATAATATATTACTATTTACTATTTCTATTTAATATAACTTTTAAATATAAAAAATATTCAGTTTATAACTAAGACATATTAGTATCTTTTCAGATTTTTTTTGCGGTAGATAAAGTGTTAAATGTTTTTATCCTTCAAAGATGCTATTTTGCTGTGAGTGTAATTTGTAGAGGCGCAATTATATTGTGCATAAGATAACTTAAGCAAACTTAAGGATGTATCAAATGTTATTTGTTTAAGCAAAGTACACAACTAATCGCACTTTCCGTACGGAAATAGCTGATTGTGTGTGCTTTGTGTTATACATTCATAGCGAAAAATTACAATATATACCTATAGTATTAACTTTTTACTTACTAATTTAATAGAAAATGTAGAAAAAAAAGAATCACCCCTATCGTGAACAAAATGTGAAATTTTTGTTCCCATGAAATTTTCATTCCCCATGAAGGGAAAATTGCTATCGTGAGTTTCATGGGAACGTTTGTTCCCGCTATCAATTTGTACTGAATACAAATTAGAAAGAAGAAAATATTAATAGGGAAAAAATATTCAAATTTTTTTAAAGTTATGAAAAATTTAGAAATGTTACTGATAGGTGCTATTGTGTTGTTGCAAGAGGAGGAGATATTACAACAGAGAACAATTTCATTTCAAGAACGTGATGTGCAAGACGCTTAAAAGCCCTTGAAGTTACCCTAGACAGAAAAGTTCCAATCAATGGACCCAAGTGGGCTGTGGCAACATGGCTGCCTGCCTAACATACCCTAGACATTGGTACTGACCCATTTCAATAAAATAAATTTTTGTATCGGATCATTTAAAAAATATTTTTTTAATAAAAAATCTTCATAAATTTATAACCAATAGATAAATCTCTTTGTTTTGCATCTTGACGAGCATAATGTCAGTCTGCACTGCACTAAATATTCTAATTAAAACATATAAAAACTGGCATAATGTATGCAGTTCCCCAGCAAAATTTAAGTGAACAAATCTAAGGGAAAAGGAAAAAATTTCAAGGGAAAAAATCAATCCCGATAAGGGGAATTTTTGTTTAAGTGAAAAATTGTTCACGTAAATTATTCACGATTGCAATTTGGGGAAAAGGCAAAAACTTTCGAGTGAAAATATATTCATGATAGGGGAGAATATTTTAAACACCCTTAACAGCAACTGGAAATTTCTGGTCAACTTCAAACATCACTCAAAGACAATTAATATATCTTGTCTATTTTTAACAAACACAATAAATTAAAATAAATTTTTAATTGTGTGTGATTCAAGTGATGTTCACTGTTGCAACTTTTAGTACGGTTGGCTACAAATACAAAAAACCAGAACTGTAAATATGTATTTGAATGTTTTTAAATATATCAAATATGTTCTTTAAATGCGTTTTTAATTTTAAGTTTTGTTTATTTATAAAGAAATTGTTTAATGCAAAAGTACGAATTAAACATAAATGTGCAAATTAGTTGCTAGTTTATGTAAGTACATTTTAGTCACCTAAAACTATAAGCATTTAAAAGGTTTTTCGTTGGGTTTTTTAACATAAGCTCAAGATAGTTTATGCACATTATAGTTGGGTCAGATATTCTAAAAGCGTTTACAATAAAAGCGTTTACAATAAAAGCGTTTGCAATAAAGTCCTTATACGACATTTGAATTAGTTTAACATATAAAACGAAAATATTTCACTAAATAACGAATCACGTCTGTTTTAAAATAAAATAAGTAAGAGTGTAATATTCGGCTATGCCGAATCTTTTATACCCTGTACCATCTATATAAATCTAGTCAAGTGAAGTAACTCCATTAAAAATGCTCTTAATGGGTTAAATATTGAAAAAAAATAGTGTTTCCTTAAAGATCTCTTCAAAAACTTTGCAATGATACCCATAATGATGTTTTTAAAAATTTGATAATTTCAGAGCCGTCGGCAAAATTAATTAAACACTAACACGGACGGACAGATGGACATCCGTCAATCGACTTCGCTATGCATAAGAAGTCAAATATAAATAATTTATGGAGTCGGAAGTGGATATGGTAGAAATTACACACGGAATGACAAACTTAGATATACCCTTTTTTCACTTTTGTGGTAAAGAGTATAAAAAAATAATCTACGGTTGTGTTTAGGTTGATTAAATTTTTAGTGCAAAGGTTTTTTAATAGTTACATACAGTATTGGGCAAAACCTAAGAAACATTGCTTAATATAAGCTTCTGAGTCAAATTATATTTAAATGAACATATTTCAATTTAATGTTTTAATGCAGTTTTATTAGTTACTGTGTCATACAAAATTACAAAAAGAAAAATTTGTAATTATCTCTCACCTAACGGTTCTTTTAGTACAACAACAAAAAATACTCAAAAATTCATTGGACAAAACCTAAGAAACTTTTAATATTTGGTATAATAACCCTTATTTTTTATTACTGCGGCGCACCGAAGTGGCATATATTTGATTAAATTATAAATTATTTTTGGATCTATGCGTATCTATTCATCCTACAGACACGAAAATAAATCTTCTCTGTTGGAAAATCGTTTCATCCAACATTCCTTTTCAATATGACAAATAAATTTTCGATTGGGTTCAAATCGGGCGATTGGGCCGGCCAATCAAGCACTTGAAACCGTTTCGATTGTATCCAGTCCTTCACCGACTTCGATGAGTGCTTCGGATCGTTATCATGTTTAAACACCCATCGAAGTGGCATATTCCTCTCGGCATATAGCAACATCTTGTTTTCCAAAATGTCCCTATACACAAATCTGTCCATTTTGGTAGAAATTCTGTGGAACGGCCCTAGATCATGACCAGAAAAACACGTCCACACCATCACATTGCCACCCCCATGCTTGACAGTTTTTTTTTTACAATATCGGGGTTTAAGCCTTTCACCTGTATTGCGTCTCACACGACATATGCCATCGGAGTTGAACAAATTAAATTTGCTCTCGTCGCTAAATAGCACACATTTCCACTTTGTAACTGACCAATCAAGATATTTTTTTGCAAATTCGAGCCTACAAAAAATCAATCAAGTTGACTTGTATAGTTTAAAAATACATACGTTTTTTTTGCGTGAGGTTTTTGGAAGCTCTATAACTTTTCAATCCAGCCTCTCTCGCTGTGCTGGCATCAACACTTAAGCCTAATTTTGACATAATTTTTTTGACGAGATGAAGGGTTTTTTTATTATCTTGATATTTCCATTATCACGAACTGATGTTTTACAAGGTCTTCCTCCAGGATTAATATTGACAACAGTTCCTCTATCTTTATAAAGGTTTATCCACTTGGAAACCATTGATTTGCTTACTTTCAACAAATTTGCAATTTCAGCCTGTTTTTGCCCGTATTATAATGCGTTATAGTATTTAATTGCTTCACAATATTTCCTACATTGCATATTATTTTAATTTTCAATGTGCAATTTAATCGTTAAACGCTTTCAAATGCATACTAGATCACTTTTTCATAAGAAATCATCGAAAGAAATAAGAAATTACCGTTATCTTCGAATAAAAAATAAATTTATTGTACAAAAGCAAAAAGTTTCTTAGGTTTTGCCCAATGAATTTTTGAGTATTTTTTGTTGTTGTACTAAAAGAACCTTTAGGTGAGAGATAATTACAAATTTTTTTTCTTGTAATTTTGTATGACACACTAACTAATAAAACTGCATTAAAACATTGAATTGAAATATGTTTATTTAAATATAATTTGACTAAGCAATGTTTCTTGGGTTCTGCCCAATACTGTATGTATATTATTGTAATAATGTTATAACTATAAGTGTAGGAGCACAGCAGACTACGGTAATGGAACGATTTATCGTTACTGAGAGTTAGTGAACAAAATAAAGACGATTCTCTGACAGCGTTGATAATTTATATTTTTATTTCAGTTTTGTGTTATGAATGTGGGCCATTTTGTTTAAATATTTTATTACATTTAAATATTTCTAATATAAAAAAATTGATAAGATGTACATTTAACAAGTACATGACTTTTCGAAACCTTCATACAGATTGAAGAGAGAGACGAAGAATAAATAATGACTGATTTAAGATGATATATGGGCTTATATTTTTCATCTTTTCAGTTATTTTTTCAATCAATTTTATTTTCACATTTTTTACCTTTTCAATTATATTTTTTATTTACGTACATACAGTTAGCAAAAAAAAAAACTTGTACACCCTTTCATTTAAAGTGTACTGGGTTTTAATTATTGATAAGTTTAATAAGTTTTAAAATATAAAAAACTCAAACTATAAAATATTTTGTTTATTTTTAAAACATTTTTATTTTAATCTTTAAAACTTAACATAATAATTTGATCACGAAAAATAAAAAACTTGTTCGTTCTGTTTTTACTGAAGGTTCCGTTACAAATTTTTTTTACAAATACTGTGTTAATAATACTTAAAACTAACAATTTTTATTTACTTGTGCATTAATTACTGTGAAATAGAAGCAAATATACCGAAAAAACAAACGTGGAAAGATTTAAAAGAAACAATTATAACACTTTGGAAAAAAATAATACTCATAGCATAATCCATTATGACATTAGAACTTTTCAAAAAAGTGGATCTTGCGAAAGACCAAGTGGATCTCGTCGCCCAAAAAATAAATACTGTTAAAATTGAAAGACAAATCTGTAAATAAATCAAAAAAGAACCAAAAATTTCCGCTGTAAAAATAGCTCATTAACTTAAAATTTGCGAAATAGTACATGTAACACCGCAGACTATTCGAAACTTTTTCCACTCGCACTTCTGTTCGTATTAAACCTCTTCTTTCAAATCAAACGTTAAAAAACGCTTAGCTTATGCAAATGAATACTTACACAAAGCATTTTGCCGTTGTAATCAGAGAAAGGCTGCTTTATAATACAAAAAAGGTTTTACCTCACCCTTTGTAGCCTTATATGAAACAAAAAAAATAAAATAAAATAAAAATAAATGAATACCATATAACCAACAAAGAAACCCTTAAAAAAGCTCTAAGGGACATCTGGAAATCTATACCTGTAGAGGTTACAAGAAGTTAATTCTATGTAGTTAATTCTATGTTAAAAAGACTACAAGCTGTTAAGGAAGCGAAGTGTCATCACACAAAATACTAAGAAGGAATAGTTTTGTTAATTTTCTACAGTTCTAAAAAGATAATGGCCCATATTCATAGTTAAAATAAAATACACTTTAAGGGAACTAAATAAAGTCGGTTTTACTTTAGAGTCGACTCTTATTCATTCATAGACAATTAAAAATATACTTTTGGCGAGAAAGTCAACTCTAAATTTTAAAACTACCTAATAGTGCGTTTCCATTTACGTGATTTTGTCTAAAACACTTGATTTGCTCAAATCAAGTGTTTTGTTACTTGATTTTCCATACATTTTACATGCTACAAAAACCACTTAAATTACTTGATTTGTTTAAAATCATGTCGAAAATTTATTTTTTCGAACTAATTTTGCCTTTGCAACACTGTGATGTGTCTAGGATATTCAAGTTCAACTCCGAGTTATCTATTCATATTGGATGTTTTTATCGAAAAAGTGACAAATACTTTTAAATGTTTGAAAGCAATAATGTTTTTTGTTAAAAAAAAGTGTTTAGAAAATATAAGAAGAAAAATATATATAAACAAAAATTAATTTAACAATAAAAACGAAAACGGTAGAAATTTAGCGCTTTCAAACCGCTAGTGTATACCAATGCGGTCCGGTTTATTTTATAAAAACTGCACTGAAGAAAATTTTAAATAATACACAAAATAAATTAAATGGCTCATATTCATAGTTAAAATAAAGTATACTTTAAGGGAACTAAGTCGGTTTTACTTTAGAGTCGACTCTAACTTATTCATAAACAACTTAAAAATATACTTTTGGCGAGAAAGTCAACTTTAAATTTTAAAACTACCATTTACATTACACCGAAATCTACTAGATTTGATTTGAAATCTCTTTCTAAATCTAGTTCGTTTACACTGTATTTTTTTGACACTAGCTGGATTTCATATTAATATAAAAACAAAAAATGGAAAACTAAAAATTTTATTTACCATTTTATTTATAGTTTACACATCATTCATTTTTACTTTTGTTTATATTTTCATTTTCTTAACATTTTAAACAATTTTCCCTTTATTGTTTTAAAAAAACTGTCATTTTTTCTTGTACAGTGTAGTATTTTTTGGTACAATATGAAAAAAATCATAGTAGCATTGGTAAGTTCTACTAGATTTTGAGTAGATTTCCTCAAAATCTAATGGCGAAGTATGTATGTAATGTTTTGTATGGGAAATCTATTTAAAATGAACTAGATTTTGCTCGAAATCTCATTAGTACTAGATTTGCTTATAATGTAAATGCACTATAACTCATTTTTACAAAATTATTTTATTTGGTTTAAGAACACAATACTCTTTATTTGATTTTTATACCAAAGTGAACAAAATAAAAACAAGGTTACTTTTTTCAAATGTTTGTGTAGAAATTGTATGAAAACATTTATCAAATTACAGTTGGCAGCCAGTGGAAGGCGTCTAAACTGAAAGTATACTTTATTCTTGCCTATGAAAGCAAAAAAGATAATAAGAGCTTTTTATTTTAGAGTATACTTTAGCAAGAGTAGACTTTTTTCTATAACTATGAATTTGGGCCGATTTTTTTACAAAAAATAACATAGTTTTTTTTTTTTTTTTTTCTTTTACGCAAAAATATGTCAGTGTAACGTAATAAATTCGAATTTACAAAACACTTCAGCTCAATGGAAACACTTCGAAGTGTTTTTCTCAAACCTAGTTGATTTCAAGGCAGTGGAAACGCAGTATAAAGCTGTTTTTAACTCATTTTTCCAAATTTATTTTATTTGGTTTAAGAACACAATACTCTTTATCTGATTTTTATACCAAAGTGAACAAAATAAAAACAAGGTTACTTTCTTCAAATGTTTGTGTAGAAATTGTGTGAAAACATTTATCAAATTACAGTTAGCACCCAGTGGAAGGCGTCTAAACTTAAAGTATACTTTATTCTTGACTATGAAAGCAAAAAAGATAATAAGAGCTTTTTATTTTAGAGTATACTTTAGCAAGAGTCGACTTTTTTCTATAACTATGAATTTGGGCCAATAAGTTTTATTTTTTTATATACAATGTTTTTTTGCCTAAGAATATTGGCATATTTTTGTTTTTGTAGTTTTTTCTTTGCGTGTAACAATTTTAGTTACAAAACTGTTTTATACATGTTACTAAAACATGGATCTCAGGTTTAAATTTCACTTTAACCCTCTAGTGCGCCGTGATGCAAATTTGAATCATACCGAATATCTCTCTGTAGCTTCAAAATTTGAAAACAGTTTTATGTAAATGTTCGTTATATGTTGTCTCCATTTAATAGACGTCGTTTTCTCTGCTTTTGAAGTACCGTTATAGCAGCATTGAATTGTTGTGCAATTTTGAAGTGCCTGCTCATTCGTTTGTTGTCCATAGAGGAAACAGTGTGTTTTTCTGACCTTAAAATTTATAAAGTTCAACAAGTTTATAAATAGTTTTGAGTTTTAAATAAGTTACACTCTTTTTTTATTACAATGTTATAGTGTGTATTGTTTTTTTATGGTAAGTACTTTGAGCTAAATGCGCAATGATGCAAATTTGCATCAAAGGATTTTTCGCCTCCTGCGCCCATATAAATGAAAATTATACAAACTGCTAGAACAAAAGTTTGCTTTTAAACCATTTCCTTTCTTGTTATACGTAAATTTTTAGGCTTGTATTTATTTTGATTTGATAAGTGTACAAGTTTTTTTTGGTAACTGTTTATCAGTTTCTTTTAGTTATTTTATTCCTGAAATTTTCTTCTAGTTTTATTAAGTAATGTGCCTTTCCTATTATTGTGTATTCAAATGCTTATAAAATACAAATATTTCTGGAGAGTGAGAGACTAAATGTGAGAGAATAATGAAAACCGACAAGAAAATAAAATAAATTTTATCCAGCGGCATTGCCGGTGAACGATAACTTATGCCAAATAAGTATGAAAATATCGATAACTTCGTATGTTCTGTTCCTACACTTATGGAGACTTCTTTATTAAAACCAAAAATTTTTCGGCTGTAATTTCTCTACACAAAAACTACAGAATACATATTTTATTTGTTTTTATTTGCTAAATTGATAGGGTTTCGAGAATAACTAAATAAGTTACTCAATGGCAAAGCCACATTAGTAATAAATATTATTCAGTTAGATAGATAATAAATAGCAATAATCTAATACAAACATAATGGTAATCAATAATTTGCATTGCTTTCGTTATAGAGTTCGTTGGGACCCGTACATTGAAACAAAAAGTAATAGTGATATAATAGTTTTATAACGTATATTTAAAATATCGTTATACGAGGGCTGCTGTATATATTTCTGGCCTAATAGTGAAAATGCGAATATTTATAATCAAAAATGGTGTTATTGTTTTTCAAAGTATTCTCCAGCATGATTCATACACTTTTGCATGCGCTCAAACCAGTTGTCGAAGCACTTTTTCCACTCCGAATGAGACACCTTTAAAACATGGCTTCTTCTGGCGACGAAAATCGTTGACCACGCATTTTTTTCTTGATGTGCGGAAACAAGATGAAGTCATTAGGTGCCAAGTCAGGGCTGTACGGCGGATGACCCATTAATTCGACGTTTTGGCCGGTCAAAAAAGCTCTGGTTTGAGACAATGTGTGATAGTTCGCATTGTCATGGTGAACAATGATTCGTCTTCTCTTGTTGGTTTTTCGAAATTCTCCGATGACTTCAGGCAAACAAATTGTAGTGTACCACTCAGAAGTGACCGTCCTACGTTGCACAAGCGGAACAGTCGCCACATGACCAGTTTTGCCGAAGAAACAGGCTACCATTTGCTTCGAAATGCTTCTTCCACGAACAACTTTCGTTGAATTTTGCTCGTCTTTGAAGACCCACACGGTCGATTGTTGTTTCGTTTCGGGCTCATACGCATAGATCCATGATTCGTCACCTGTAACGATCTTATAAACGTCTTTTGAAGCACCGCAATCGTATTTTTGCAACATTTCTTTGCACGAATCGACACGAGCCTTTTTTTGAGCGACTTTCAAATTATGCGGGATCCAACAAGAACGAACCTTTTTTACGGCCAGGCGTTCATGCAGTATCGAATGTATGCTGGTGGAAGAAATGTCCAAGGATGGCTCTATCTCTCGGTATGTCGCATGTCGATCTTGCATTATGAGTTCACGCACGGCATCAATGTTCTCTGGCACAACAGCCGTTTTTGGACGACCTTTACGAAATTCGTCTTTGAGCGAGCTTCGGCCACGATTAAATTCATTATACCAATTTTTCACAGTGCTATAGAATGGTGCTTCATCGCCATACAAAGATTTAAGTTCATCAATGCGCTCTTGGCGTGATAATCCACGTCGAAAGTTGTGAAAAATGATGGCACGAAAATGTTCACGAGTTAATTCCATTTTTTTCTATATTAATTTTTTCAAGTCACTGTAAACAACACAAATAATGGTCGTACGTCAAAACGTTTTGTGTACGATTATGCTTAAAAATCACAAACTTTCCAATGGAAATGTCAGATTGCACTTGGCAGCACTCAGTGTTGCCAGGCCAGAAATATATATAGCAGCCCTCGTATATTATTCTATCATTTTTTCCGTGTCGATAAATATAAATAAAATATGTACAAGCAAATTCCACTACTCTTTGTAAAGTTTATTTTTCGGGGTAGCAAACACAGGCGCATATAGGTTGTATTTCGTTCATAAATTAGGGTTTCGAAATTAACTAAATAAAATAGTCGATGGCGAAACGACATTGGTGTTATATATATTATCAAATTGGATTTATAGTGCATTTACATTATACTAAAATCTAGTAAAGTTGTTAATAAAAATGACAATATAAAATCAAAGAGATTTGTAAAAAACACTTCGAAGTGTTTCCATGGAACTGAAGAACTGCGTGTACGGACGGCAAAATAGTACATGTTTTATTTTTTTCGTTGCTATGTTGACAGAGCGTAGAATTATAACATATTTAACGTGTTTATTTGCCACCAGGGCTGATGTGATGTTTTTAACAAGCTAGGTGTATTTACTTGGCTGATCAACAGCTGGCCTTATTTCTAGGTTTATTTGATGGAAATAACTATGTTATTTCATACAAATGTTTCGGCAACGATGACAGCTCATAAACGAAACATGAACATAAGTACCATGTGCGAAATCCATGTTTTGTTTATGCAATTCTATCGGTTTCTGGTTCAAGTCCAGCTCGTAGCTACTGATATTTGTTATACCCTTACCACAAAAAGTGTAAAAGGAGTAAATATAAGTTTGTCATTCCGTGTGTAATTTCTACAATATCCATTTCCGACCCCATAAAGTATATACATATATTCTGACTTCTAATGCATATTGAGTGATGTCCGTCTGTCTGTCCGTCCGTGTTAGTTTGCCTCAATAAACTTGATTTCACAAAAAAATAAATAAATAAATATGTCAATTGATCAGATATAGTGTCGAAAGAGGTGCTATTGGAAATCAGCATAATCGGTATATGTCCTCCGAGGCAGCAAGCAAAACTCCACTCCTACCTCTAAGTTTTTCCTGTCATTTCTAACAATAAAGTAACTCCAATCAAAAAAATAAATGTATAGGGCGAAATAGAACTAAAAAAATGAGAAAAAAACATCAAGAGAAAAGGTTGGCGTTCGCCCATATTTGCCGAGTGAAGGGACTCTGAAACTTTAAAATTTTCTAAAATATCATTTTAAAGCTTTTGCAGAGAACTTTAAGGAAATACTAAAATTTTTAACAAATGCTTAATCCATTAAGAGCCCATGTCATTTTTATGTAAAATTATATATATGCAGTACTAATTTTTTAAAAATTTTTTAATACTCTGTCACCCCAATATTTGCTTTTTTATTGGATTACTTCACTAAACTAGATTTACATAGATGGTGAAGGGTATATAAGATTCGCCATAGCCGAACATAGCACTCATTTTCGGTTCTTTATAGTACGATTTTGAAATTGCCAAAATAATACGTTCTTGGAAAAACTTAAAAAAATATATAAAAAAATTACAAAATAATTTTTTTAAATAAAATGTTTGGTTTTTACGTTATTATAAAAACCAAATATTTTCGGTATTTTTGCTCGCTAATGCATCCGATAGGTTTAACATGTTATTTGTAGTTTGTGCAGCTAATTCAAGAAAAATTACATATAAAACAATAATATAGGGCACCTAAGCAGGCGCATAGGGTCTGAGTGCCTCGATTAGTCTGGTCAAATTGTAGAACCGATTTACCGTACTAATTTGCAATACAAAAGTGTAACGTTATTGCATTATTTGCTTGTCTTTATTTTACACTTTTCGTTCACCTAAATGCATCCGATGTTGAGAAGTTCAATAAAATTTAAAACTCGAAAGTTAAAGAAGAACTTTACTTTATAACTACTCGCTTTGCTCGCACAGTGGTGGTCAGCTAATTAGCTCACGCATTCAACTTTTATTTTTCTTTACAATTTCTGTTTTTTTAACATTATGATTATGTTATACCCAAAATTCAAAACGTTGACTTATCACTTTATTAAAATCTGTTACTTTTAAGAAATAATTATTTTTATATATATTCTCGATATTTCGCTACGCCATTGTGTAGCATCATCAGGAAAACAAATATTTATTTAAACAACAAAATGTAATAAAATTTTTTTCAAACTAACATACTTCAACAAACAAAAAATTATTTTATATTTTTTCTCTATAGTTTTCTATAGTTAGGCTTTCAAGATCAAGCTTAAATAAAAAGACTATTTAACATACTTTTTTCCGACGTTTCGTTGGCGATTTTTTCCAACATCATGAGGGATATTTTTTTTATTAAATATATATTCTTTTTTCGTCAAATTAACATTTTTGTTACTGTTTTTGTTATGTAAAGGTTGGACAATACTACACAAAACTACAACATAAAAAATTCTGTAGAATTTAAAAATAAGATTAGGAACCTAAAAATAGAAGATGAATAAAAGTTCATTTCATTAGATGTAGAGCCATTATTTCCAAGCATACCTGTTGATCTAGCAATAAGCACAATTGAGGAAAAGTGGAATATTATTGAAGGGCATACTAATATAGAAAAGTGTCTATTTCTACGTATTGTTAAATTTTGTATAGAAGATAAGAGATATTTTAAATTTTATAAACAACAGAAAGGTTTACCAATGGGATCTCCTGCCTCTCCAATTGTGGCTGATATTGTTATGGAGAAACTACTAGACACATGTATTGGAAAGCTTAGTATTAACCCAATAATAGTGACCAAATATTTTGATGATTTATTTTGTATACTATCAGAAAATGGCATTAATAATTTACTTAAAACTTTTAATGAATTTAATCCTAGTATAAGGTTTACAGTAGAAATATAATGTGATTCTAGGCTTCCATATTTAGATACTTTACTCATTAGGAGTGGAAATAATTTATTAATAGATTGGTACCAAAAACCAACAGCTTCTGGAAGAATCATTAACTTTTATTTTAAACACAGTAAACGAATTATAATAAATGCAGCTAATAATTTGATAGAAAGGATACTTACGATAAGTGATATTGAATTTCATAAAAAGAAAAAGGAGATAATTAGAAATGTATTAAATGATAATAATTTTCCTATTCATCTTACTAATAGATTGATAAGACAGTACAGAAATAGGAATAATATAAATACAAGACACATAATTGAGCCAATGATTTATGTCTTTAATTTATGTACCAGGAATATCAGAACCGTTAGTGAAATCAAAAATTTTTGATTGTAGTAAATATAAAATGGCATACAAAACCCACTACACATTAAAAAGATTATTTAGCAAAACTAAAGATAAAATACCAATTCAAGAATTATCAAATTTAGTCTATAAGATTCCATGTAGCGGAAACGGTAATGAGATTTGTAATAAAGTATATATTAGAACAACGAAAAATAGACTAAAAACTAGAATTGCTGGTCATAAATCCGATCAAAGATATAGAAATATTAATTCACAAAAAACTGCATTATCGTCTCATTGTGCCAGATTAAATCACTATCCCAATTTTAAAAATGTTTCAGTAATAAACATAGAAAACAATTATAAAAGACGTTATATTTTGGAAATGTTACAAATTATTAATACACCAACAGCACAAAGAATTAATTTTATGGCAGACACAGATAATGTAGCTCAGATTTATAGACATTTAGCAAATAAGAAATAATTTGTACTTTGTATTTGTTATAAAAAATTTTTTATTTGACAAAATAAATTTTTGTTTGTTGAAATATGTTAGTTTGAAAAAATTTTTATTACATTTTGTTGTTGTTTTTTGTTGATTAAATAAATATTTGTTTTCCTGATGATGCTACACAACGGAGTAGCGAAATATCGAGAATATATATAAAAATAAAAAAGACCTAGTGCTTAAAAATTAAATAAATATATTAAAAAATTTAACATTTCCTTAAAGATCTTTTCAAAAGCTTTAAAATGATACCCATATTGATATTTTAAAAAATTTGAAAATTTCAGAGCCAATTGGTTAATGTTTTTTATTTTTTAAGTCTCTATCGCCCCATATATTTATTTTTATTGTTCCAAATGATATGAACAAATTAAAAGGAAGACGTGGTGTTTTGCCCACTACCACGAACATAGACCTCTTTCGATACTATTTCTGATTGGCGTATTTAATTTTTTTTTAGCTGATCTAGTGCCTCGACATGATTTCAATACTAGCACGGACGGACAAACCGACATCGCTTAATCGACTTTGCTATGCATAAGAAGTCAGAATATATGTATATAGTTTGTAGGGTCGGAAATGGATATTGTAGACAATACCACTTTTTGTGGTGAAGGGCAAATAATAAAGATATTACGCGATAGCTGTATACATCCTGAAATAAAATTTCAGCTGAGGTAATATCTAGCTTAATTAATGAGCAGGGTATATAACTAAATAGATAGTATGTATAAAAAAAAGTGTATAAATAAATTTAAATACGCAATCGATCAGACTGAGTGTCGAAAGAGGTGCTATTAAAAATCAACAAGATCGGCCCATGTCCTTTAAAGCAGCAAACACCACTCATGCCAATTTTTGAAACCATTCCGATCGGAATTGTGACATGCCTGATAAATCAACGACGTATATCAAATATTTCAGAGAGAATAAAAAATGCACGTACAGCAGTTTTGCAGTTTAACGAGCCAGTAATTTACCTGTGCGGTTACTTTGTAACTGGATTCGATAGTTAAATTTACGGATACGGATTTTTTCCTACCAACTAACTCGAATTTGAAATACATTTTCTACTTTCGGGTTGCCGTATCCGATTGTCGGATACTCGTGCTTTACTTTCGGATATGCATCACTATGAACTTTGAATGTAAATGTCAAAGTCGCTCGAAAGTTGGCATTTGAACTCGTTTGATGTTAAGCTAACGAATGAACAATAAAAAACTTAAATAAATCAAAACATGGACACCAAACGCTAAAAATGTATTTGTTAAATTTATGTTATTTATTATTTGGAATTTTTTATACCCTTCACCACAAAAAGTGGAAAAAGGGTAAATCTAAGTTTGTCATTCCGTGTGTAATATCCATTTCCTATCCCATAAAGTATATATATTCTGACTTCTAATGTATAGCGAAGTCAATTGAACGATGTCCGCAGGCAAACAACCACGGCTACCTCTGATTTTTTAATGTCATTTGGAACAATAAAGTAACTTCAATCAAAAAAATAAATATATAGAGCGGTAGAGATTGGCACTCGCCCATATTTTCCGAGTTACGGGTCTCTGAAATTTTTATTTTTTTTTAATATCAATCTTTTTAAAGCTTTAAAGGAGAGCATTAGGGACATACAAAAAAATGCTTATCCCATTATGAGCCAATGTTAATTTAAGTAAAATTACATAGCAGTACCGAAATTTTTTTCATTCTCTGTCAACTTAATATTTGCTTTTTTGATTGGAGTTACTTCACTAAACTAGATTTACATACTGTGAGCGTCAAAATAAAGTAAACACCACATAATTTTGTAAAAAAATGTTTTATTAATTATGCTTTTATAATACAGTTTAAAAAAATATGTTGCATAATTCATTAATAATGAAAGCAAAATAGAACTTATTAAAAAATGCAAAAACCTCTTCATTGCAAAGGTACTGGCAACTTTTTTTTTAATTTGTTTGAAAGTTTAACACGATGAATCCCCTTTAAAGTAATTACAAGTTCAAGACTGTTGTTTAAAGAGCTAAAATAGCGAAAAACTTACTATGGGAAGACAAACTTCAATTGAGACTCATTAAATCATATTAGGTTTACACAGAAAAGGAAAATCCCTGCGTGAAATAGGAGAAATCTTGAGAAGGCATCACTGGACAATAAAAAAATAGACAAGTATGCCAAATACAAAACTGTCGAAAATTTTCCCGATGCAAGACGGCCAAATCGCTCAACAGAAACTGTTAAAAGAGCTATAGTAAGTAAAGTAAAGCAAATCCAGCTTCCAGTGCTGTAAAAATAGCTGAAAATATTACACAAACTTCTGGAAAGCAAGTACTGTCAGAAGATCTTTACATCAAAATTGCTTACATGGCAGAGTACCGCGTAATTTATATAAAATAATAGAAAAAGCCTTATTTTATATTTCAGGAAAAATATCAACGCAACAAATTTATTTTCTAAACAAAAACGTAACGAAAAAAAAAGTATTTATTAGTATTTAAATCTATACTCAATACTAATATTCCGGGATGTAAAGTGTAAGCTCTCGCCATTCAATAAAATTAGTTAAAGTAGGATTTTTTTAATGAATCCGTTTAACCTTTTTTTTTCTTTTTTTTTAAAGATTGAGCTTCGATAGAATTTACTATTTTAATAAAAAAAGATCCGTTATTAAAGACAAATTTGAGTCTTATTTGCTTACAACTTTAGTATTAAATTACTGACAATTTTTCCGTAAAACTCCGATATTTAGCTCATATTTCACAGTGGTGAAAAATTGATGAAAGCAACATTTTGCTGTTTCTAAACATGAAGCGAGAAACATTTTGTGATTCTACACTAATAGAACGAAGCAAAACTTCAGCAACGTTACTTTTTGTTTATTTCAAACTGTTTTTTCAAGTGGAATTTTCATAGCATTTGCAAGTAACCTTAATTATTAAAACTGAATTGATATGTTAAGAGAGGTTATTACCTGAAATAATGAAACAAGTAATCTTTCAGTGATATTACTTTATTCGTATCTGTACCAAAAGTTACGAAAATTTTGCCAAATATAACAAAACTGCACATGTTACGTCGCCCCTTCAAAAGTTCCAAAAACGTAAAAATGTATATATTATCTTGTATATATTTATTAGCCCTTGATAATACATCCGATGATGTTTATAATTACACAACCAAGGTAGATAGATGCGAAGAATGCTGCTGAAGGTCGTAGCGGTCCAGAAAGTGCAGCATTACATTCAGCTAGCGTCTAATTTTTCTTGTTTTCTTCGGAAAACGTTCCTCGGAAAACAAAAATAAAATTTCTTTCTAAAAATATTTTTAGAAATTAAAAATAAATGAAATTAAGCCAAAAGAATTTCAATTCATTTTTGGATATTTTTAAAACTTTTCTAAAAAATCTTGTGTCTGTTTAATATACAAGTTACTATAAAATTAAAATTTTCGTTTTACATGAGATTATTATTCCCAGAAAACACAGTTAAAAGTAATGCTCTGTCTTTGTAAAAACTTTTCTACAGAAGAAGACAAAATTTTTCAAACATTCATAATATATTTCTTCCTAAACTATTTTAGAAGCCAAATTAATATAATAAAATGTAACAGCTCGCACTGAAATTGCATTACATTGTTCAAGAAGTATGTATACGACATATGTTTGTATGTATGAAATTACGTTCACGGTTTTCTAACAATTATTTTTATTTTAAGAGCTGTATTTTAAATCCCTTCTGATGCATTTTCAAAATTAATATACTGACTTAGTTTGGACCAAAGGGCAGGTGCACTGTGGTGCAATATAACCGCAATTAAGAGCAAAATTAATTAGAATAGCGATAAAAACCTTTAATTATTTGTGATTTATAACAAATTTATTTATTTACTTATAAGCTGGTTCATTAACCCTTTGATGCGTGGCGTACATTATAATGTACGTCGATTTTATCAGCCCGTCACTAGTTGAAATTTTAGCAAACATGCAATTAATTTGCAGTTACAGATTGGAGTTACAGATGTTTTTTAAAATTCTAAAGAAGCTGTTAAATCTCAAGACAACTTGAGAACAGTTTTATATATTTTGTCTAGTCATCATCTACGCAGCCCCATACACGTGAAAGTTATTTCCAAATTAAAAAACAAAAAATAGTGTTTCTCGCTTATTTTTTTTAGTGAATTTTGCAATGTTTTCTTTTATTTATGTACATATGTATATAAAGAAATTTAAAACCAATAAAAAAATAAAATAAAGTGATAAAGTTTTTAGATTAAGGCAGATTTTACATTAAAATGTACAGCTTCAGAACCCACTTTAGAATAAAAATTTGTTCCCATAATTTTTTACACGTGTTCTCTGAAGCCTTCTTAAGCTATAAAAACCATTTATAGAATTTTTCATCGGCCGAAATTAATTCCCGTGTCAAAGGGTTAATATAACCGCAATAATAATCATATACATTACTTAGCAGACAGTTTTTAAATTTAGTTGCTTTGTGATATGATTTCGAACTCTAATAAGGTAAGTTCCGTTTCCAACACTTTAATGATATTTTATAAAACTTTAAAAAAATTTTTCTGATGGGAAAAAAAGTTAAATAACTTGCCCGATCCTGATCGCTGTAACTTATTCTTTCTTTAAAATGAACTTATTCCTTTTTTAAAATGAAATCGGAAGAGTGGTCAACTAAACCCGAATGCGGATAGATCACAACATATGCCTCGATTCGAATGACCGGCCTCTTCAGCTGACCAGAATCAAACGGATTATATCTGGGGTATCATTGTGCGCAAAATCTATGCTGGAAAAATCTATGTTGCCATTAATGATCTTAAAGGTGTGGTTATCAAAGCGTGGAACATATCGGATTTAGTATGAAAAAAATAAATACAGCTTAATAATGTATCAGGCTAAAAGTATATTACTTACTAAAGCAATCTTTAAAAGATAATTAAATAAAGGGTTTTATTGGTGGTGTTAACATTTCTTAATCTGATTAAGATGACATAAGCAGATATATTCTATTCATAATGCGAATATAAAAGACCTTAAAAGAAGGTGAGGTTATAACATTGCACCGCATTGCAGTGCTGTGATACTCTGATTTGTTTCGAGTAATTAAAACCAATAAACTGTGCCAGCACTTCAGAAATTTGGCCCAGTTGGAGTTTTATGTTTTTATAATAAGGAATTTGATATGAAACACGTTTAGATAAGATAAAAATTTAATACTTATTTTATAACTTATTGTAGAACCACAGATTCAAGCAACGATTAAAATCATATCACCGCAGAAATAATGAACGTTTACTTCTCGATATGCCAACCACCGATCCAGGATCAGACCTAATTTTTTCAACCGATGACGAGATTGCTGATGCAACTAACACCATTCGCTATGCAACATTGCCACAACGCATAAAGCGCCATCTATTAAGCAGTCAATTACAAAGAAGATATGAAGAAGAAATTGGTGATTGCCTGAGGAGCATGCCACCAGAACTAGTCATAACAGCTCCATCAAATAAGGATAAACAAAAAATACCAGCACAAATTTACAAACCAGCAGCAGCCAACATATCTGAAGCCAATTCTCAAAGAACAATTGTAATGATGCCTTCGGTAAGAACAAGGTCATGGCATAATTTGAAAACATCGAAACGTACACTTTTACCCTACAAACCTGTGGAGGCAAAAAATATGTAGGTAAAAGTAGATTTAATAAAACTTATTGAAATAATTAGAAAAAATTTTAGAACCCAAAGGCCCCTTTGCAGACCTATGTCGAAAAAAGAAGTTTTAAACAAAGAAGACTTAAATATTCAATTGTCTTTAAAAAAGAAAATATGGGCTGGTATTCATCAGCCAGACGAAACTTCGTTGAGTATTGATCGTACTAGAGCTCTATCTTGGATGGAGCAACACTCTCTGAGAGATAAAAATAAGACGGATGAACAAACTATTTACGGCGATTTAAATTTTTGTAAACATTCTATTTGTAGTAGTAAGAAAGCAGATAATAAGGCGTTTATTTCGTAAGTATTATTAATATCATTGTTTTAATATTTTAATAGTCATTTCTGTTCCAGCTGGTCGTTTTACTAGGTTTAGAAAATATTAACGTTCACATAGATTTTTTTTATTATTTATATCCTTATATCTGTGGTTTTCATGAATAACAGCGCATGTCTAAAAATCAAACTTTCAAGTAGAGCAAAAACTAGTTATTTTTGAAGCTGCGGTCTGGGTTTGATACCCACTTTTCAACATTTTTTTATACAGTAATGTAAGTGTAGGTTTAAGCAATATTCCAATTTATTTTTAGGAAACATTTCCTTATGGATTAGATCCCAGAGCAGTTTGAAAATAACAAACCATTTTAAACATCGAAATGGTGTTCTGACAAAACAGAGTATGTCTATGTAAATGATTTTCGCTGAACAAAAATAATGCGACCACACAAGTAAGTAACGAACTTAAGGAGTAGGTACCTCATATGATAAAATAACATACATACACACATTAAAAACTTTTAATACAATTAAAAAAAAGTTAGAATAGAAATGTTATAAAATGCGAAACTTTTACATTTTTTTCAACAGCACAGCTTAGATTACATGGAAAAAGAAAAAACACCCTAAAAAGCACAGTTATGACCATAAAAGACCAAAAACAAACACTCACGTGATTATGATTTGTTTTTAACTAAACAAAATTCAAAACATAATTTTGAAATGTGTTCAGATAAAACAGCGTATCTGGCGCTGTGTTTTTTATAAGAAAGAAATTTAAAAAAAGCCAGTGTTTGTCAACATGCTACGTTATTGTTGAAATTAATTTGAAAAAAGGTAGAAGTTGTGTTGTTGTCTGAAGAAAAAAGGAGCCATTTTTTTTTAATTTTTATACATTTTAAAAAATCATTTAAAATGTAACAATTTGGTATCATTAACTCGAAATGTGAATTTTTTAAACATAGGCTGTTATTCATGAAAACCACAGATATGTATTACATGTTGTTCGGGTATACATATGTATTAAACATTTACATTTATTTTACATATGTATGAGGAAAAGGTAGAAACTATAAAAATTTTTTGCAATAATGTTAACAAGAAAATTTTATTTTTGCCAACAATACTAGGAATACTATAGTTTTGTTCTTAGTACCAATAATTTGATGTTTTACTATCAATTAAGAAGTAATAAAGCAATAACAAATGCACAAGAAAACATCCCCTATCTAAAACATAAGCAAAGTACATTTACTAATCAACAACAACAAATAACGCAAGCTAGAATGAAGGTAGTAAATAAACAATAACAAATTCACAAGTAAACATCCCATAAGGGTGTGAAGATAAATACGTCAGATAAATACGTCCCACAAAAATGTCAAATACGTTCCACATGTGCAAACTACGCTGTTAAAGTTACATGTACATTAAAAAACATATAGCTATAAATTATAACAATTTAATAATAATATTTAAAAAATTTACAAAAACCGTCTTCGGCCCCATTAAAAATTGTAAAACATATTCACATAAGAAAATGTTTTTAGAGTAAAATAATATGAAAAGAGAGCATATTTTGAAGTGGAAAAAGTGGGTATTTAGAGAAGACATGAATCGGGTCACCGGCATAGTAGGAGTAGCCAAGGAGTAGTAGATTCCAGCGGTGTACAATTTACGTCTGGAATCAGTCCGATATCGGAAATACGAATTTTTGAAAATTTTGCTCTTAGGGAAAATAATATGAAAAAAGATAATATTTTGAAGCGGAAAAAAGTGGGTATTTACAGAAGACATGAATCAGATCATCGGCATAGTGGGACTAGCCTAGAACTAGTAGATTCCAGCGGTGTTTAATCTACGTCTGGATTCAGTCCGATATCGAAGATATGAATTTTTAAAAATTTTGCTTTTAGGGAAAAAATTTGAAAAAAGAGCATATTTGGAAGTGGAAAAAGTGGGTATTTAGAAAACACATAAATCGGGTCACAGGCATAGTGGGAGTAGCCATCGGGTCACAGGAGTAGTGGTAGTTACAACTAAAGCAAAAGATTTACTAGATTCTGTAAGTAAAACTTCAAAATAGATGTGGAAATATAAGTAAATACTTATACAGTTTTTGCGATTGAAATTACATTTCCTTGCTCTTATGTTATTATATTTTTACTTTTGTAAAGAAAAATTTTAATAAAATTTTGCTTATTTTTAACTATAGTTGTGTTTGCACTTGCTCTCAACAAAAGCATGTGAGACTTTTACTCGTAGTGGAGTGAATTATTGTTAGTTAGAACTAACTTATTTACTATTTGGATAAAGGATATTTATATAGAAATTTTAAATTATAGCAATATGAATCTTTTAAAAAATAAAAATAGTTACTGAATGTTTGCATGTTTAAAATAATAAATATTTCATGAGAATATCATGAAATATTTATATTTGAAGAAATCAAGCAAGAATAAAGTAAATTGAATGTTAAATTATGTTTAAATTTTTTTTTTATATTTTAAGATAATATTTATTGTAATTGTTTAATTTCATTACGATTATTTATAGTTTATATAATAAGAAATTATTGGAATGGCAAATACTTAGTACAAACCCCAATAACTCCCCATATAGTCAAGAAGGAAAAAAACTAGATATAAAAAAAGATGCTACCATTTACGCAGTTAAAAATGTGAGCAATATTAAGGTCGCGTCTATGGAAAAACATTCCAAAAATAAGTATGATGAAGTCAACAACGAAAGAAAGCCAAAAAGGTATGATTTTAAAACTTAATAACTGATAACCGGAATGTTCATTTACACTTTCTTTTTTATTTATTTTTCATTTCAGAAAAATAAAAACTAAGAAAATTCTAGCAAAAATATCTAAATCTCGAAACAATATGATAACATCACATCATTGTCCGAGCAAACAACCTTTAAACCAAAACAAGTCACACACACAAGGCTATAAACTTAACACTGGAGGTTTGGTTGCAACAGCCGTCCAGACAGGAGTAAGAGGTGACTGTAGTAATGCTGCTAAAAAGAATAAGAAATTTAAATCCGTACAAAATAAATTACAAGACTTCAATAGTTATAATACAAATAGTCTAAAATATGCATACCCCCAAATAGATTTGCCACACAACAATTGTAATAATAATTCTAAAAATAAAAAAAATAATTTGGCAATGACTACTGCGGCGACAAATATTGTCCAAAAAGCGAAAAAAAATTAAATAATAAAAAGTTACCCTCTTGTGCTAAACCAGAAACCACATCTTAGTAATCCTAATGATTCTTCAACAAAATTAATGCAAAAAACATTTTTTAATAATTTGTAAAATAATTTTTCCGTACAAAAATTTCAAACAAATTTTTTATTAATAAAACTAATAAAAAAATATGCGTTTATAATCCAGGTTGTGATGATAAATACGCCAGTTAAATGCATACGTGCTACAAAAATTGTTAATACTATTAATAAACTGATGGCTGTTACTACGTTGAGCCGGCGCATGGGCAAGAAATAATTACGCACACATGCACAAGGCGAATTTATACCTACAACAAACTTTAAAACATAATTATTTTATTTTTTCTTACCCTTTTAAATAACGTTTTTAATAAGCTTTGTTTTTTACAATTTTATTTTAAAGAATATAAATAAAAGAACTTTTGTAATATAATATGACAGCTGCTCTACACATAAGAAAATTCCGAAAAAGCAGTCAGCTGCCGCAACGGTGCCACCTGATAAAATTAATTCGCCTTCCGAAGCACAGTCAGTGGCAGACATTTCTGTTTTTTCTTCATTTCAATGAATGTTGCCAGAAATTCAGTTTGTCAAATAAAATATTATGAAATTGTTGTTAGTCAAAAATTAAGTAACGCGATTCACCACTCTTTTTTTAACGATAATCGGTTTGTTAAATGGACTTAATCGTTATTGCAAACAACAGAAAATGTCGACAGATATAACTATTGTCGTATTGTTTAAAGTTTCGTGAATTGCACTACAGGGGTGTCAGATGTGACGATTTTATGTCCATAAATATCATATATTGACGTTTGACGACTTTTGTTTAAAAACGTCTTATATCTTGACGATTATCTGGTATCACTCGAATTTTTCTATACATAATAATATTAGTAAAGTTCAAAATTATAATTTGTATAATAATATGGCACTATTATAAACCTTTCTTAGCGAATTTATTAAAAGTAATTGTACTCGTATAGAAAATAACTAATATATGAGTTTAATTTTTAATAACAAGTAAATTAGTTAGCTTGGCTTTAGTCCAGGAGGCAAATTACGGCATTCGATATCGAACGAAATTTACATTTAAATTGTATTTAAATTTCGATCGATATCGGATGCCGTAACTTGCCCCCTGCTGGTCTTTATTTTAATTTCTAAATATTTCTCACTTCGTTATTTACAAAATTGTTTGGTTAAATATAGGATGTTTATAACAAATTCAGCATAAAGTGTAGTGATCCAGGAAATGCTGCATTACGTTGTGCTGGTGTCTAATTTTTCATGTTTTTTTTTAGAAAACTGCATATATTTGTGATTTTTTTTCCTAATAAATTGAGAAAATAAAATAAAAACATGAAGTAAAGCCCAACTAATTAATTAATTTTTTGAAAAAAATAGTTCAAATAAAAATATCGAAATATAATTGAAAATTACAAAATACATTTTTGTCAGAGAAAGAATAAAATATGTACATATAAGAAAAAACTTTAAATGAAAATTTAATTCTGAAGGTTAAAATGATTTATAAAATTTGAAATTGAACTGTAAAATGAAATTATTTTGGCTTTAATTTTAATTTTTTTTTTATTTTTAAAAATCTTTTTTAGAAAGAAAATTTATTTCATTAATGTATGCGGACGTTTTCCAAAGAAAACAAGAAAAATTACATGCTAGCAGAATGTAATGCTGCACTTTCTGAACCGCTACGTCCTTCATCAGCATTCTTCGCATCAATCTACCTTAGTTGTGTAATTATAAACATCATATATTTAACCAACTAACTTTGTAAATAAAAATACGAGATATATTCATATAAATGTTAATTTGGTTAGACGAAATTTACACACAAAACAACGCATTTCCTCTTCTACATTTGTTTTTGCTTTTGTTCCATTCATCGATTGAACACAAATGCAATTTTTTGTTTTTTTATTCAACCGTTAGGATTTAATAAGGTCCGCTTGTTTTCTAATCGATAATGTCAATGAAATTCACGGACCTTTAGATTTAGCTGAAATATTAAAAACTTGTAAATCACCAGAAGTTAATTTTATTGTGCTACAAATCACAACTGTAAACTTTCATGCGTATTCAATAAAAAAAAAAAAATAAAACCACTAAGAGCGCTAATTCGGCTATGCCGAATCTTATATACGATTCAACATCTAGGTAAATCTAGCTAACTGAAGGAACTCCAATCAAAAAAGCAAATATTAGAGTGACAGAGAATTAAAAAATAGGGTACTGCATATATATTATTTTACATAAAAATGACATTAACTCTTATAGGTTAAGCATTTAAAAAAAATTTTAGTAATTACTTGAAGATCTTTCCAAAACCTTTAAAATAATTTCCATATTAAAAATTGCTACACATTTTGTAGCCACAATAGAACAAAAACTGTTATTGAAATTTTCTTACTACCTTTCACATGTCAGTAATGTTTAATTGGCGTTTCAAACATAAAGTACTAAAAATAACTGTAGGATACTTACCCGGCATAATATAATATAATATAATATAATATAATATAATTTATATAATGAAATATGATGTAATATAATATAATATAATATAATATAATGAAATATGATGTAATATAATATAATATAATATAATATAATACAATACAATACAATACAATACAATACAATACAATACAATACAATACAATACAATACAATACAATACAATACAATACAATACAATACAATACAATACAATACAATACAATACAATACAATACAATACAATACAATACAATACAATACAATACAATACAATACAATACAATACAATACAATACAATACAATACAATACAATACAATACAATACAATACAATACAATACAATACAATACAATACAATACAATACAATACAATACAATACAATACAATACAATACAATACAATACAATACAATACAATACAATACAATACAATACAATACAATACAATACAATACAATACAATACAATACAATACAATACAATACAATACAATACAATACAATACAATACAATACAATACAATACAATACAATACAATACAATACAATACAATACAATACAATACAATACAATACAATACAATACAATACAATACAATATAATATAATATAATATAATATAATATAATATAATATAATATAATATAATATAATATAATATAATATAATATAATATAAGATATGTAACATAACAAGGGTGTAAAAAGTTTTCAATACATTTTTGTCAGAAAAGAAAACGCCATTAGTTATACCCTTTTTCCACTTTTTGTGGTGAATGGTATAAAAGTTAAGTACTACATATCAGTTTTTCGAAAACAGCTATTAGCAGTCTCGTTTCACAGTTCATCGTTTTTTCAGTTACATGCTGAAAACAAACAACTGAACTCAGTTTTATATTTTATGCCAACTGAAAATAGTTAAACTGAGCACACACAGAACTAAAACCAACTGAATTCAGTCTTCTATTTTCAGCAGCAACACGAGCACACAGCGGCTGAGTTTTGAGTTTGCGTATAAACAGTTAAACAAAGTGGAAAATAAGACATGACTACGTCTGCTTAACTGCTAAACGCCCACAGTTCAGTCGCCTGTCAAAAAAAAATTGGTGGTGCCGAATTTTAAACTCTGCTACATATATATAATTTTACATTAAAATGCCATCGGTTCTTAATGGGTTAAGCATTTTAAAAAGGTTTTAGTATTTCCTTATAGATCTCATCAAAACCTTTAAAAAAAATTTGAAAACTTTAGAGCGCCGTAGCTCGTAAAATATGGGCGAACGCTAATTTTTTCACGAGATGCTTTAAAAAAATTTTAATATTTCCTTAAAGATCTTTTCAAAACTAATTTATTTATTTTTATTTATTATTTATTTTTGATTATTTTATTGCTATTTTAAAAAAATTTTAATTTCAAAACCCCGTAACTCGGAATATATGGGCGAGCGCCAATTTTTCCTCTTGATGTTTTTTTTTTTTTTTATTTCTTTTGTTCTCTATCGCCTCATATATTTATTTTTTTTGATTGGAGTTACTTTATTAATCCAAATGACATGAACAAATTAGAGGTGGGAGTGGTGTTTTTCCTGCTGCCTCTTACGCATATCGTGTATATACTTTATGGGGTCGGCAATTGATATTGTAGAAATTACACACGGAATAACAAACTTATATATACCCTTTTTCCACTTTTTGTGGTGAAGGGTATAATATGCTATAAAACAATAAGCAAGGCAGATTAATTTAATGTGCCTGGACAATAAGACTTTCATAAATCTTCTTACTCGTAGAACCTCTTCCAAAAACGATTTTTTTTACAAAAAAAAATCCATAAACTCTAGAAGTTTCCTTGGTAAGAAAGTTGCGAAAACTTTTTCGGTTCATCTTTTTTTAAATAAAAACTAAACTAAATTGATGATGAAGGTGCATCAAAAAAAAAACGTAAAATTGAAGAGGTTTAAAATTAATATTGACAAGATCCAGTTTTTTTTAAAGTTGTGTAGGCCTGTATAGTGGAATTTAAAAATTTACTGTTTTGGATTTTTGACGATAGCGACTTTTTTAATGTTTTACTTTCGCCGTACGAAAACAAAAAATTTGAGACAGACCTAAATTTAATGAATGTTTTTGAGGTTTGCTGTGTAAAAGTTCAGCAAGTAATCAGCCCAATTATGAATATCCTAACGGAATTTCTTTCCCACGGAAAAAAATTTTCTCGACAAAAGATTCCTCCAATTATGAATTCCGTGGGAATAAACTTATAAAAAAGTGGCATCATCGCAATTTGAAGAAAGTTTCTTTGTTTATTTTCATACATTTTTTACTTTATAATAGCTACTCTTTTCCCCCGACTTTTTTCACTTTCCGCAGTCAATCGAAAGGGGAAAAAATTTTAATTTATAAAAAAGGGAAAAGTCATAGAACTCGCACGGAATTTTTGTTTATAATTGGGCTGAATAAAGAGAGTGTAATGAATAAAATGCTTTTTATAGAGTTTTATATTTATTTAAAAAAAAATGTTGCATAAATTTAAATCATAATACTACGATTTCTCAAAATAAACTTACCAATAAAGAAAAATCAATGAAAATGTGTACACACTTGTACTTCAATGGTCTCAGGTAGAAAGGCCCTATCTCACATAAGTGTGATTTTACAGGTAAAGCTAAAAAGATAATAGAAGCTGTCTTTATTACAATTATAAATTAAATTATAAAAACTAAAAATTAAATTTTGATGATTTTTTTTTTCTTATTCAGCCCAATTATGAATATTCTCACGGAACTTCTTTCCCATGGAAAAAATTTTTCTGGAGAAAAGATTCCTCCAATTATGAATTTATGAAATAATAAAAAAAGTGTCATCATTGTAATTTGAAGGAAGTTTTTTTTTTATTTATTTACATATATTTTTTCATTCATAATTCATAATACCTACTTTTTTCCCAAAATTTTTTTTTTTAGTTTCCGCAGTCAATCAAAAGGGGATAAAAATGATAATGGGAGAAAAGGGAAAAGTGAAAGAAAAAGTCTTACAGAATTTTTTTATTATTGGGCTGATTATTTTCACTAAACTCTGGCAAACCAACAACGCTATCAAATCATCCAAGATTACTTTGAAAATAAGTTTTCAATTCTTCGTGATTTTTATGGTGCACATAATCGTCTGTCTGAGCAGGCCATTCGTCGAACTGTGAATAGATTTCGTACCACACACTCCCTAGAGGAAGCAATAATACCACCACGTCCAAGGAAATTTCGTTGCTGTAAAAGAAAGTGTGGAAGAAGATACAAATTTATCGATTCTTCGTCGGACGCAGGAATTGGGGCTCTGTCAGCCCTCTACGTCGAAAATTTTTCGCAAAGGTCTCTGCGCATTCCCGTAAAAGATCCAGCCGGTTGGGCTCTCGAGCAGTTAGTACTTGACCCGTTGTTTTATCGCCAAATTGTGTTGAGCGATGAGGTTCATTTTCGGCTTAACAGGTTTGGTAATAAGCAAAATTACCGCATATGGAGTTAGACCAATCCACAACATACCCTACAAACTCCATTGCATCCAGAAAAATGCAACATTTAGTGTAAACCAACACGTTGGTGGCATCATCGGACCTTTTTTATCAAAAATGAGGCCGGATCTCACGTTACGGTCAATGGAGGTCATTACCGCACCATAATTACTGATTTTTTTATTTAAAAATATGGATGACATTGATCCGGACGACCTCCAATGTCGTGCGATTTGACACCTCTCGATTGTTTCCTGAGAACCACATAAGTCACTGGCTCATGATGATAAACCATCAACAATTGGCACTATGGAGGCCAACAATGTTCGTGTTATTCGTGAAATACGGCCAGCAATACATGAAAAAGTGAACCAAATCAGACATCCGGAACGCGCTTTGTTATGAGCAGCCATGGTGGCCATATGCCCGAATTTATTCTACATATTAAAGCCATGTTTTGATCTTTTGCATAAAAAAAATATTATTGATTACAATTAAATTTTTTGTGTTTTTTACAATTTCAAGTTCTATCGGGCTTAAAAACACCCCATAATATTTAAAATAAAAATTTTGTGACGAGGTGTATCTGTGTGAAATAATTAGGAATCAGAAAATGATTTCGAAAACAATTCGAGTTCGAGCTTTTCTACCAGACCAGCGATATGCACTTTTGTATTAGTGTACATGACTTAAAAATGTGTGCCTTAAGCCTATTGAAACAAATTTTCCCTTTTTCAAATAGCTTTTACTCGTTCTTAATACCCTAATTCAACCCTTTTGCAGTTGCTGGCATTTCCCACTTTATGAAACATCCAAATATAAATGTAGGCACATATGTAAGTATGTATATTCGTTTATGTATGTATGTATGTATTTATCTACATGTACTTATTGGGAAAAATAATAAACTGCATTATTGCAATTATTGGGAGAAATAATATTAATTACATTATTGCAATTATTGTGAAACACTTAAACTAATTTTATGACCTAATAAACAAAAGACGCTGAATTAACATAATGCAAAATTTCTGCTTGCTGTTAACTTATTAAAAAGAGTTCGTTAATTTTGAGTTAACTTATATATATATATATATATATATATATATATATATAATGTAATTAATATTATTTTTCCTAATAATTGCAATAATGCAGTTAATATTATTTTTTCCAATAACTGCAATAATGATTATAATAAAGTGCGGTCGAGTTGAACCGTAACTAACAGCAAGTTGTAATAATGGCCCGAAGAGCCATTTTTTTTACTTTCTCACTGCTTTTAAAATCAACAGGAACTGCGCCTCTGGCAAGAGATAGATTCTTTCTAGTTCTTCAAATTGGCAGGGGTTTTTTCCGTTTCTTCTTTTTTTATTTTGTATATTTCTTGTTCTGTTACTTGAAATACTGCTTTATATACTCTTTTATGCTTTTCAAATTTTCTTTGCACACAACACAAGTCAATACCAAAAATGGCGACGACAAACTAAACGGCAACATCATCGTTTTAGAAAATAACACACTTAACACAGGAAAAAGTTAACGCATTCCGTCGTAAATATCATGTTCAAGACGAGTTACAAAGAGAACGACAAAGAAAAAAGCTTTAAGTTGTGTGTGAACTTCGTCTCACCAAATTAACATTAAGCTTAGTTGGTTAAATAGATGATGGTTACAATGTACATAACATAAGGTAGATAGATGCAAAGAATGCTGATGAAGGATGTGGCGGTCCAGAAAATGCTGCATTTCATTCTGCTAGCGTCTAATTTTTCTTGTTTTCTTTGGAAAACGTCCGCATACATTTGTAAATAATTTTTCTTTCTAAAAATGTTTAGAAAATTAATTAAAAAGAACCAAAAAGCCGAAAATAAAGTAAAATTTCATTTTTTACAAATTAAAAATATTTCGTAAATATCTTTATTTACGCGAATAAACAATATTTTTTTTGTGGCAAAAACTTTTTGTGCTGTATGTTTTCTTGTAAAATATCTAGTTTTTGTTTTGTTTGTTATGCCTTGTTCATAACAATATAGCACTATATTTGTCTCTTTCTTGAGAACCTGCAGAAAACCTGATTATATTGTTTTTCATGTGCCAAGGGTTTCACCTCTGTATGCTTAGTGCCAGCGATATGGTCCTTTCTGTCAAAACGTATTTCGTGACATGAAAATTAAAAAATGTTAATAAGTGATTAATTTACGAATTAACTAAACAGAAACTGCATTGGCACGTAGAGAAAATAACATGTCGACAATATATTTATTGATGTATACTGCAAATAATTAAAAAGCTTCTTAAGCTACTTAAAAACTAAATTTTTTCCTTAAAGATTTTAAAAGTTATTTGATTTGGAACAAAAATTTGATAAAAAAAATATTAAATTAATAAAGTAAAAAATAAAGCAACAAATAAAACAAACACCGGCTTCGCTTACTAATGCTTTCCTACGTAATATATAATTTTGGAATAAAAAAATATATTCGGCTCTTAATAGGTTACGCATTTAAAAAATTTTTTTGTATTTCCTAAAAGATGTCTTCAAAAGCTTTTTTATGAAAAGTTCAGAGGACCATAGCTCGGAAAATGTGGGCGAGCGCAAATTTTTTTACTAGATATTTTGCTCTCATTCTTTAATTCTCTATCATTTCATTTATTTGTTTTTTGATTAGAGCTACTTCACTAAACTAGATTTGTCCCGAATTTTGTTTACCAAACATACATCTCTAGCTAATTTTGTTTGTGGAAGTTTTTTGGTTGGTCTAAATGGATGAAAATAGCAAAGATAATAAAGTAAGTAATAAGGAAGTAAATCTATTAATTGTTTTGCAATGTCCCATTTTAGGTGTGAGCTTCGATTTAAGGACGACAAATATCGCAATATTTGATTTGTCTTTTTATACCCTTCACCACAAAAAGTGGAAAAAGGAAAGTTTGTCATTCCCTGCGTAATTCCTACAATATCCATTTCCGACCCCATAAATTTTATATTCTGACTTCTTATGCATAGCGAAGTCGATTGTGCAATGTCCGTCTATCAGTTGGTGTTAGTGTTGAAATCAAGTCTGCCGAGGCAGATATTATCATTAACTTCTGCACTTTACGCTTTAGTTGCGTAAAGTCCTTAAATGCGCAATTAAAGCGTATGTCTGAATGGGGTATTATTAAAAAAAAAGCATTTTAAAGACTTAAGAATCATTAATTTATATTTACTTTTTAATAGTTTCAAAGAAATATTTTATATTAAAAGATTATTTTTCGGAAATTTACAGCACTCCTATTTTTATGATTAACGCACTTGGAAGGACAAAAATGAATAAATTGAATTTAACTAAAAACGTTACAGTTTTCAAGGTAATTTTTTTGTGCTTAACTTCTTAAACAATAATGTAGTAACCGGTAAAATATGACATGATAATATTGGGTAACTTCACTACTAGTTTAATGTACACAGCTATATATATATATACATTGGTGGTCAATACTAAAGCAACCAAAGTCAGACTGTAAATTATTAAGATAAAACATTTATGTTTGAGAAGAAATAAGCTATTTTTCACAACGTGGAAGATATTATTATATTTCAAAAATGCAAAACAAAAAATATACATTTCAGTATCATATTTGTCTATTTTTTTAACAAATTTTATTTAAAGGCATTTATTGTCTGGCCAAAACTAAAGCAACTACAATGTAACAATGAATTAAAACAAATTTTTTTGTTGTTTATACCGTTATAATTTTATATTTTTCTTTATTGTCTTATTCACCTTCTCAGAAATAAGAATATTTAAAGTTTAATTACATTGCCACGTGTAAAATTAAAATTTTTATATTAGTACTAAAAATGGCAAGAAACAAGTATTCCACCTTCCTTAAAGAACAAATTATAAATGACTACAGAAAGGGTTTATCACAAAAACAAATATCCGAAAAGTTTTCAATATCTAAATCAGTGATTTCTCGCATAATTAGTCGATTTCGTGCTTTTAGATCTGTAGTGACAGTGCACTCTGGGGGTACACAGAGGAAAACTTCACAACGTACTGATAAAATAATAACTCGGGAAATAAAAAAGAATCCCTTTGTAACCTCAACAGAATTGGTGCGAGAGTTATCATTGGATGTAAGCTTCAGAACAGTAAGAAGACGCGTTGTAGAAGCAGGTTTACAGGCTCGAAAACCATCAAAAAAGCCGTTCATATCTGAAAAAATCGCAAGGCTAGATTAGCATTCGCAAAGGCCCATGTTGGTTGGAGTGCTACCAAGTGGCGAAACGTATTGTTCTCTGATGAATATAAATTCAATATAAAAGGTTCAGACATGAAGAATTTTACTGTTAGGAGACCAAAAAATGAACGCCTAAAACCTCAATATTGTAAAGGCACAGTTAAACATGGAGGAGGCTCGATAATGGTGTGGGGCTCTTTTTCATACACCGGAGTTGGACCAATTTATCAGATAAGTGAAAAAATGGACCGATTTATTTATAGAGATGTATTGAAAACCGTGATGTTGCCTTACGCAGAAGAAAATATGCCTCTGGTTTGGGTATTTCAACATGATAATGACCCAAAACATGCATCGAAACTTGTTAAAGAATGGTTGTCTGAATCAAAAGTAACAGTTCTTGAGTGGCCAGCTCAATCGCCTGACCTTAACCCTATTGAGAATTTATGGAGCATTGTAGACCGCAAGGTAAAGAGGGATTCTAAGGCGAACAAACACACCATTTTTGGTCTTATTAAGGAAGTATGGTACAGCATCTCTAAAGATCACATTGAGAGACTTATTGGTTACATGCCCCGCAGATGTGCTGCCATTATTAAAAATAAAGGTCACGCCATCGACTACTAGTTTCATTTTTAAATTTTATGACAGAAATGTGAAAGTTGCTTTAGTTTTGACCACTTAATTTTGAAGTCGTTTCGTTATTTAAAAAAGAAGAAATATTTCTTAGAAAAATAAATGGAAGTTCTTTTATTTATGTTTTTGTGAATAAATTGCTAATTATATAACAAAAAAACTTTCCGTCTAAGTTTATTTTTGGTGCATTGTTTTTGCAATAATATCGCTGTGTAATATCAGTTGCTTTAGTTTTGTCCACCAGTATATATATATATATATATATATATATATATATATATATATATATATATATATATATATATATATATATATAAATCAAATTTTATTTTAATGTAAATGTTTCGAAAGCAGTTGAGTGGCTTGTCGGTTCCTTCAATCATGTATGTGAAAGACACTTCGCTATGGACTGAAGCTATATCAGAGAGAATATTTTGCCGTGACAATGCGTCGGCGACATAATTTTCTTTGCCAGGCTTGTGGAAAATCTTAGCATTGTGTTCACCCACAAAAGATTTTCATCGTATTATCTTATCGTTTGGGTTTCTGTCCAAGACCGCAAACGTGAGGGCTTGGTATCTGTGTATATATTTAAATTTTTAACACCATATAGTTTCTAAGCTTCTGTAAAGCCCATACTATAGCTAGCAACTCGCGTTCGGTAGTTGCAAAATTCAGTTCTCTGTCTTTCAAAGTTCTGGAAATCATAGTGATCGGTCTACCACCTTGTGATAGGACTGCCCCTAAACCCAACGAAGAAGCATCCGTCGTTAGATCGAATGGCTTCTTAAAGTCTGGGTAGAGCAACATGACTTCCTCTGAAGATAATATTGCTTTCAATTTATTAAACGCTTGAACCTGGTTTTCGTTGAAATCAACTTTAATCCTCTTTGACTGGTGACCGCCCACCTTGCCGTTGTCACCCTTCAGAGTATCGGTCAGTGGTTTTGCTATCGAAGCAAAATCTTTAATGAAACATCTATAGTAGCTTGCGAGTCCCAAAAAAGATCTGACATTGAACAAGGTGGTGGTCTGTTCATAGTCGCGAATCGCTATTACTTCATCAGCGCTTGTGTTAATGCCATTTCTGGTCACAACAAAACCCAGATATTCAACGCTTTCCTTAAAAAAGTGTGACTTTTCACGTGAGACTCTCATTTTAGCTTTATGCAATTTATCCAAAACCCACGCAATATTATAACATCATCTACAAACGTAGCATGTTTTCCCTATTTGCTCCCTAAGAACGTCATCGATAGCTCTCTGAAAAATGGTGGGAGCATTTTTCAAGCCTGCAAATTTCATACTTCCCATTCCCAACAGAGAATGCCGTTTTTTCCCTGTCCTGCTCTGCGAGCGATATTTGGTGGAAGCCTAATTTGAGATCGAGAGTTGTAAAATATTTTGCTTTTCCAAGATTTGATAAAATCACTGTAACGTCTGGAATGGGGTACCTGACGTCAATAGTTCTTTCACTCAGTTTCCTAAAATCTATAACGAGCCCTTTATTCATGTTTCCATGCTCGTCTTTGCCCTTCTTGTCCACAACCCATATAGGATTGTTGTAGGGGGACCTAGATGGCCTAATTATACCATTTTTCAGCAAATTACGAATTTCATTATTGACAAAGTCGGCCACACCCATCGGGTAAGGGTAAAGCTTTGAGTAAACTGGAACATTATTATCCGTGCGAATAGTGGCGACGATGTTTGTATTAAAGGGTAGTGACTCATTAGGGCTTGAAAAAACTCCTAATAGGTTTTTCATCATTTTCTGAAATTTTTCAGTAATATTGTGGGGTACTATTATATCCTCCACTTTTGTGAAATTCAGATTTGCACACTTTAAAAATTTTATTGTCTCCGAACCGCTCTGAGTTCGGAGTTGTTTGTTTTTCAAATCTAAATTTGCGTTTACCTGCGTTAGCAAGGCCTAATATATCGTCGAATGTAGAAAGCGAAAGCAAAATAAAAAAGTACTATTCGTATTGAATATGTTAACGATACATTTTTCATCAATGGTATTGAAACCACGGATTGACTTAACAAAAAAAGGGTTTTCTTCTGGTGTTTAATGTAGTTTTTGGAAGCCCCTGTGTCTATTAAGCGTTCTAAAAAATCCCATTGATGCTCTATGGGATTCAGACCTGCAGACTGCGGTGGCATTTTTAACTACTATTTCACATTATATAACGACCAAAGCTTAGTGATGTACGCAGTATGCTTTGGGTCATTATCTTGTTGGAAGAGATAATCTTCCTCAACACCCAATTTTTGTACACTTTATTCACCATGTTTTATTGTGGTTTTTAAAATTTTAGGATTGAGAGCTGTGGATGGTTTTCCTCAAACTAGTTGACGTCCTTTTATCCCAAAAATATAAAACTTACTCTCATCAAAAAACAGGACTTTTTCCCAGAACTCTGGCGGCTTATTTATAGGTTCCTTTGCAAAGGTGATTCGCTTTTGTCTATTAACTATTGAAACAAGTGGCTTCTTCCGCTCTACACGACTTCAATAATTAGCGTTTTTTAAACTCTACGCACAGTATCGAGGGAAACCGTCTTTCCAAATTGAATGTTTAAGTTTTTGGCAATTTTGGATTCTGTTATTCGCGGATTTTCCTTTACAGCTTGAACTAATACTCTCTTCTCGCGTTAAATTTAAAATTTACCTTTTATATGGAGTTTTACAAAAGCAAGTAATGCTTGGCAGATATCCAATCATCGATTAAAAAAAATGTCGCACAAAACTTAACTAATAGTGGCAAAACAATATTTAAGTACCGTTAACGGTTTACTCGTTAAAAAGAACAAAAAGGCCTTCTAACATGGATAAGAAAAAATTTATTAATCCGACACTTAGAGAAACTAACAATTTGTACTTAAACATTGCCGGCCACCTTGCAACGATAAGGGATGTTGCAAACAAACACATATGTTTCAATAAATGAGCCAGAACGTTAACGTTAAATGAGCATTTAGGACTCCTGATGAAAAAAAATTAACTAATGAGCCATTAAGGACTTCTGATTTTATTTTGTTGAATTGAGTCATTAAGCACTCCTGTGGACTGTATTACGAATTTAAAACGGCGATAACCCCGAAATAACTCATCCGAAGATAGTGTATTGAGCCAATGGCAGCCCAGGACTGGCGTGTATGCGACCTTTCATGATCAGTGGCATAACTTCAGGTCCTAAGACCAACGGCCACACTGCCCGAATAATTAAAGTTAGGGTCAGCTAGTTGAAACCCCTGAAAGGACTCTAAAATTCAGTCAGCAACACATGCGGACAAAGTTTTTATACGCTGCATCTGATGTAAGCGAGCAGTGATGGTAGTTTTTTGCGCCGTATCATGAATATATTCCGTCGTATATATTTAGCCAAAGTGTAGGCGAAAACGAAACGGACTGACGTAGCGGTAAAATTGTTTGAAGCGTTACCGATTTCTGTTGTTTGGCTTTCACTCTTGCCGATGAAGTTTTGTGTTTATGAAGCAAAGAATGGTGGGTTTGTTTGCAATGCTTGCAAGTTGCAACACTCTTGCAATTTTTGCCAACATGCCCACTCGAAGTCCGCGCTCCAGGCTCATGCCCCTTAACTTGTAGCAAAATTGCAGAGGGTGATTTTTCCCACAAATCGGACATTACGATCCTGCACGACTTACGTTAGGGTGTGGAATGGCAGGGTTTGAATCTGCGTCATGAGCCTGCACCGCAGCCTTCAAGGTGAGGACCTCAGTTTCTTCGATTGCTGGGTTATTTTGGGGTGGATCGGAAATAGTTTTCCGATTTGTATTTGACACAGAAGGTGCCACTGTCAAAGGCTCTTCAATGCCTGTAGATGGCATCTTGACGGAGGGATCAACTAGAACCGCATCACAAATTGGTGCCGGATAGCTGGTTTCCATCGCTTCTTCGTAATCAAGCAAACCATCATCAAAAAGGCGGCTTGCAGGGCATTCTTGATAGAGTCCATGACGCTAGGAAAAGAAAGGTTAGTATATGTAAAATTGGTCAAAAAAGTGAAGCTTAAACTATTATTCGTTCAATACAACAAGTTTGGTTATTGGACGATTTATTATCCCGTTTTGTGTGCGAATATCGGCAACACGAACATCGCCGTCAGTACCGTTATAAATCTTTGCCACTATTCCTAACTTCCACAATGTTGCCGGTAATTGTTCATTTTTTATTACTAGCAGGTCATTTACTGCAACTTCCCTTTGGGGATGTTGCCATTTGTAACGTTTGTGTAAATCTACGGGATACTCCTCTTTCGATCTTTTACAAAATTCATGAATCAAAGCCTTTACTTTACGATATCGATGTACTATACTGATAGGACTGTCATATGTCGGCGGTGCCAAAATGGCCGAGCCAATCAAAAAGTGTCCTGGTGTTAAGGGAATCGGTTCACTTGGATTATCAGGCATAGGACATAAGGGACGAGAAAATACACAATCTTCTATTCTAGCCAAAATTGTTGACAATTCTTCCAATGTGTATCGGCAAAATTCCAACTCTTTTCGAAAATGTAATTTAAAACTTTTTACCCCAGCTTCCCAAAAGCCGCCCATATGACGGTATAAAACGCCATGTTAAGCCTGTGTGGCCAAAAGTGGAACACATTCTTGCCTGACATTCTTTTAAAAAGGTTCGAAAGTCCCTTGCAATTTCAACAACCTCTTCTTGAAATAAATCGGTTGAAGGCCGCTTAAAACGTATCAGTCGATAAGTCAGATGCAGCTTCTAAGTTATCGCTTTCGTAGAAAAGCATACAAAGATATAAACATACCCTTTCGTAATTCAACACGATTTGCCATTATGATTTTTTACATCAAAGGGTCCAGCGAAGTCAACCCCGGTGGTTGTAAACGACCGATCAAGGGTAGTGCGTTCTGGAGGAAGGGCAGCCATTATTTGACTGCAAGAACGCTGTCTATCAATTATACACCGCTTGCATCGTCGAATTACGGTGCGAACCAAATTCCGCAATCGTGGTATCCAATACTCACAACGGTATATCCGCAACATTAATTGGTTTCCACCGTGAATTGACATCAAGTGTATAAATTCTGCCATAAGTTTCGCGAAACGACAGTCATATGGTAGAATAATAGGATACTGTTCACGATACGAAGGTGATTGAACAAGTCGCCCATTAATTCGCATCAGTCCTAATTCGTCAAAAAAGGGATTCTTCTCCAAAAGATTCCTATACTCCTCGGCGTAATAGACCCTCTGAGCAATAACCGCTAAGCGTACCTTTACCATTTTAAACTCATCGCTAGACACAAAATCATCCCCATAGTGACCTTTAGTCCTTTATGGGCTGGGTGCGTTGAGTGAAAAAATCGAAAAATATAAGCAATGACATGCATAGCCCTGTCCAGTGATGAGAACCTTTCTAAGATGTCCTCGAATTTCGAAAAAAATGATGCATGACCATTCACGCTTCGACTTTCTACGTCAGTTTCGAGATTTCCTAAAGTTGTTGTATGCCAACGGTTTTTGTTCTGCCTTAAACATGTTGGGCCGTGCCACCCGAGTCCACTTTTCGACAAAGTGAGCGGATCCACCCCCTGGCTTCCCAGGTCGGCAGCATTATCCTCTGAACGAACATGAAACCAATTATGGTTTCCTGTATTCTCTTGAATGCGACAAACCCTATTTGCGACAAAGGTGGTCCAAGAGCAAGGAGGTTTGCGAATCGCCCAATAGCGATTTCCATTTCGCTAAGTATATTCCCCAACAATTCTGATGCCAAAACTGATCCGCATAATTCAAGGCGAGGTAGCGAAACTGATTTAAGTGGTGCCACATTTGCCTTAGAGGATAATAAATGAGCATGAATTTCCCTATCTGGTGACTCAGTTCGGATATAAATTACTCCCGCGTATGCCTTTTCCGAGGCATCTGAAAAAACATGAAGTTCGTCAGTCGAGTTTTTGTAATAGTTGACTTGGTAAAAAAATTCAACAAATTTTAACCATTCCTTTTCCGTAGAAGGTATCAGCACGTCATCCCAACGGATATTATCAAACCAAATGCGTTGCATAATTATCTTCGCTTTGACAATTACCGGACTTAACCAACCAACTGGACCAAAAAACTTAGCTATAGTTGATAATACTTCCCTTTTTGTATAGCCTGATTTAACCTGCAGAGGACACATTTTGAAAAGGAACTTATCTAGTTGAGCATTCCACAAAATCCCTAAAGTTTTGGAACAACTAGACTCTTCAAACGTCAAAACCTTTGCATCCACCAAATGATCTGAAGGCAATCCACTCAAAATAGATCTCTCATTCGGTGTCCACTTCCTTAGCTCGAAACCCGCAGATAACAATGCCGCAGTCAACTGATCCCTGGCAAGCAAAGCACCTGCGATCTGATGCGACCCAGTCAAAACATCCTCGACATACATACTTTTCCTTAAAATTTCTGACGCTAGGGGAAATTCATCCTCACAATCATCAGCCAATTGCAGTATAGTCCTAATTGCCAGATAAGGTGCGCAATTTAATCCAAAAGATACTGTTTGTAACTCATAATCAATCAGTCGACCTATAAAGGATTCTCTGAAAAGGGGTATGAGAAGATTGCACCCGAATCTGCCTATACATTTTCGAGATATCACAATTAAATACAAACTCGAATAATCGCCAACGCAGTAGACAATCGTTCAAGTTATTGCCATTAGAGGTTTTATTCGATGCGTTAAAAACGACTCTCAGTTTTGTGGTTTTCCTCTTCGGCTTAATCACTGGGTGATGTGGCAAATAGCATGTACTCGTGACAGCTTGATCCTAGAATCTTACACGTTGTAAGTGACCCAATTCTAAATAATCGTTTAACACATCATTATACATGCTCCTAATTTCAGGTTTACGAGAAAGGGAAGCCTCTATCCTCATAAATTGCTTCATAGCACTCGAACGGGATATCCCCAAATTAATCTCACGAGGAAATTCACGCTTAAAAGGTAGCGAAACGATGTATCTACCAGCAGAATCCCGGATAGTAGTATAAATGGTATAAATCTCCTCGCAAATCTTGTCAGAAGGAGTCATAACCTTCTTTTTTGGGGTTTCTTCTAATTCCCAAAATCTCAAAAAAACGTTAATAGAATTATTAACTGAAACTTAATTGGATCTGTCAGAATCTATCCAAAAACAGTCTTCTGAGCCATTAGAGATCCAAAAATATTTTTGCGAACTTCACCAAGAATTATTTTTGGGTACAGATCAGCGGCAAACAAAAGATCAACTGGTCTGCTCTTGTAAAAGTTTGTATCTGTGATTTGTGAAAAACTTGACGATTCAGTTAGCACGTATGGAGGCTGACGTCGATGGCAATTGTGGTTCCATTTGTACAGCATTTACACTCTGTTTAGCACATAAATTATTATCATTATTATTATTACTATTGTTATTATTATTAGCAGAATTTTCCGTTAGTGAATTGCGATGAAGTAAGGTGTGATGTCTCTGATTAAAAATGAAGCAATTATGTTAACTTTTGCAATCTTTGACTTCATAGGATTTCAATAAGCAGTTAACGCAGCAATGAAATCTTTTCACGGTAGAAAAACGCTGATATGGACAATTGTTTGAACCGACGACAAAATCGAAGCAAATGCGATTGCTTAGGACATAAAACACTTATTTGAACAGTACGCTGCAAGAGGAGGTTTACATGAAGCAGCCGGATGGGTTTATAGATAAAAAATATCCGATTCATGTTCTGTGTCTAAGCAAAGCAATTTATTGGCATAAGCTGTCAGGTTGTTCCTGAAATGAGACACTTGATCGGGCGATTCGTAGTCTAGGGACTGTGTCTTGTAAAAGTGAGTATCTACACCAAACATGAAAGTGGCAAATTTAATTTCATAGCTGTCAACGTCGACGACTTACTTGTTGCCAGTTCACAAAAAATGGATTAAATATAATAAGGGATATTATTTCCAAAAAAATCAAGCTAGTAGATAATGGCAACGTATTAATATGAAAGGGAAGCCATCAAGGATAAACGTATTGAGATACGATATATATCGACTGATAAAATGACTGCTGACATATTGACTAAGTACTTACACAAAAAGAAACATGAATATTTTGTAAAACCCCTTGGTTTAGAATAATACGTAGTTACATATTTTTTACTATTAATTTGAATAAAAAAATGATTTCCATTATATTTAAATAAATACTTTGTGTAAAAGTGAAATGCAGATTTGAAAGGGCGCGTTGGAGATTTTTCCTTTTAATACAACTCTGCACATTACTTGTTTATTTTCTTTTGTGCTATCTTCACAACTTTTGTATTTATCTATAAATGTTTGCTAAGCGTTCCATTTTTATATTACTTTTTATTTCATTCTTAATAAAGCGTTCGAATCAACAAAGACTTTGTAAGAACAAATATTTATTTGCCTAAAAATGAGTCAAATATTTGCCGTCGAGTGGTCACACTATGTTCACGTTAGAAACATTTTTGTTATCTAGCTAATATTCCGTCGTTCTATAATAATAAAAAACATAACATTTTACATTAAGTTTCTTTCTCTGTCTATTCCTTGTTTTTGGCAGAAATTTCAAACTGCAGGATTTCAATTTTAAGTGTAAACTTTTTTATTTGTATCTTACGCCTCTCTACTGCTCATTTGTCATCGTTTTCAAAGAAAATTGCCTGTTTTGCTATAGGTTCCCCATTGTTATCCACAACACGGTTTTAGGATTAACTTTTCAGTTTTATTTCTTTTTAGTTTTGTTGGATTCCAATTTCTCCATTAGCTTGACTAAAGAGAGTACGCAATTAAGTAGATATATATTATTAAGCTTATACACACAACTTACCATAATTATTGATGCTACTTTTTTACATTTTATTACCTTGTCAGTATTTTCTTTGAGTGTGGGATGTTTTTTTTTCTCGATTTCTATTTGAAATTCATCTTCCAAAAATTCAATATCATTTATGCTTTCTTCATTTTGTTTTTGGTCTGAAATATGAGATAAATTCATCTAATTTAAACTACATACTTTCTTAAGCATGTTTTTTACATCTGACATTTCAAATTTCCCACTGTTAAACACATACAGCCGTATGTATAACAAAAACTTAAAATGAGTTTGGCATAAGAGAAATTCATAAGTTTCCGAGTGTGTTTTGCCGTACGGCCTGGCATTTAAAATCATTCTAGATTGTAGCCGTGACCCATAACTATATTTTGTAACTATTTTTGGTGTCAAATTGTGTAGAGAGGGCTTACAGAGACTCTACTTAGTTTCGTCACTTATGCTAGCCTATGCATACGGCCGATACATGTCGTGTAGGGCTGTTGCAAAATTGCTTCTGTAAAATACATGTGAAAAGTTATCTAACATTGTTTAGAACGAGTTCTATTTTAATCTGACAAACCATCTTACATCAGCTGGTTTTATAATTCTAAAAAGTATTGCCAAAAATCCATGCCTTATGAAAACAGTCAACGGCGGTTAACCATTGACGGTAGCATTAGTCGGCTGATGGTAGTATATAATGTGACTAAAATCTGAAAATGCTTTTAACTATTTGATAACAATTATTTTAATTTTGTACCATTATTCAAAGCAAGCTGATCTTGTTTATATTTAGAGTAAAAAGAAAATAATTAAAAGTGACAAGTCTTCAGTAATTCCGTAATGCACTCAAAAATATTTTAAGACAACAAGCCATGTTGAAACAAATAATAATTATCTTAGAGGAAATTATACATGTACGTTTGTGACCAGATATTAAAAGTGTTCTGTAAAATACTAATTTTGACACACATGCAGAACTACATATGACTCACACAGTTAAAAAGTCAGATGTAAAAAACATGTTGTGTATAGGTAGCTTTATAAAATTTGCAATTAACTTACTATTGTTAGTATCGCAATCAAATTTATTATATATTTCAGTTGCAGCTTTTCCTAATAATGCATGGATACGTTCGTCATTATGAGACTATTCTACAATAGGGGCCTCTGCCGGTTTTATAAAGCTGGTTCCGATCGCTTGAAATTGAAGTTTTTGCCTTCCTTTTCATATTGACATATTTTTCTCTGAGTTTGTTGCTTGTCCTAATGTTGTTGAACTGAGATGCAAACTCCAATGAGATTTTTTCCCATGCCTCGTTCTTTTGTTGCGAAGTCACTGCGTTTGTGTTTTTATTTTTTACTACATTGGAGTATTTCTCCACCTAGAACATAAGCACATCTTCAACTTAGGAGGTAAAGTTTAAAGATCTATAAAGAGCTAATTTTTTTACCCATATTGTTTTTATTTATAAATACTTGCCTAGATCGCTTTTGTTTTGGTGTATCAAAACTTGCATCAACACCATCTACACAAATTACGTCGTCTTGCATTGGGGAGCTATGTAATATAAAAATATAATAACAATCATCGATAAATAATGTCTTGGCACTTGTGTTATATTTTATTAATTACCTTTATTTGTACGAAGATATTTTAAAAATTCAATTTAACAAATTAACAAATATTTTATTTGAAAGTTCACTATTTTTTAAACAATTGTTAGTATTACCATATTTACTACCAAAAACTTTTGTCAACTAACCGTAAAATAAACTTAAAACTATTAATTAAATTATAATTGTTAAGGAAATCGCCAGTTAGATAAATCTCTGTTACAAATAAGAAAACCAAACATTATGAAAATGGCCGTTAATATAATTTTGTTTTTTTTTTTTTTGTTTATTTGATATATAAGTGTAAACAGGTAATGTATTTAAATTAAAAGGAAAACACTAGGTCAGTTTTATAAATAATAAAAATTTTTTATTTATATTTTCAATATTTCGCCACACCTTTGGGTGGCATCATCAGGAAACAGGAAACAAAAAATTAAATTTTCTTTTTTCAAAAATAACAAAAATTAAAATGAAATTATTTTTTCAAACAAAAACATAAAAATTAAAAATCAAACGACAAAAAACTCAAATATTTAAACATTTACATTTTTATAAATTTAAAACTCAAAAAACATTCAAGTAAAATAACTCAATAATTTTAAACATTTACATTCTTATAAAAATGTTAAAAACAGAATGTAAATGTTTAAAATTATTGAGTTATTTTACTTGAATGTTTTTTGAGTTTTAAATTTATAAAAATGTAAATGTTTAAATATTTGAGTTTTTTGTCGTTTGATTTTTAATTTTTCTGTTTTTGTTTGAAAAAATAATTTCATTTTAATTTTTGTTATTTTTGAAAAAAGAAAATTTAATTTTTTGTTTCCTGTTTCCTGATGATGCCACCCAAAGGTGTGGCGAAATATTGAAAATATAAATAAAAAATTTTTATTATTTATAAAACTGACCTAGTGCTTAATAAATTAGAAAAGAAAAATTATTTAAAAAGGTCAAAGAAACATTTACATATAATTAAAAGGAAAAGTTAACTAAGAATCAAACGGTACATATGTAACATTTTAAGAAATTTTAATCTTTTAGATTTCTGAAAATAGAGGTAACACACTTGTATATAGTCTGTAAAAATTGTTACATTATAACTTACCTTACGATATGAATATATAATGAAAAGTCAGTTGACATTAGGTCTGTTCAGTAATTTAAAATTGTTACTAGAGCGTGTTCACGTACTCCAAAAAACTTGCAAGCAGAGAGTTAAAAAAGAGCGTAAAAATGTGAGAGAAAAGAAAATTTTTTTGCAAATTTTGGCTAGTAAAATTTTTTCTATCAAGAATTTGTCAACCAGCTGTTTTTTATTTTTGTTTACAAAATAATTTCATCAGAAAATGTCTGAAAACGAAATTTTTGTAACATTAAAGAAAATGCAAGTATTTGGTATTTAAAAGAATACTAAAATAATATTATATTGTTGGTTTTCTTTAATTTAGCTTGGGCCGCATGCAGCAAAAAAGTTTTGCAAGTGTTTTTGTTCGTTTAAGAATTAAAAGTAAACAACCCAGTGATGAAACATTCTGAAACACTTTTTTTCGGCACAATTTTAGGAAGAATAGTAAAATTTTTATGTACAATTAAAAATAAGTTACACACATGTATGAAGTTTGTTTATTTGTAATGTAAATATTTTTATATCAATATCCCAATAAAAATGTTCATTAGAACTAACTGCAAAAAAGAGTTTTTTACGATGCGCTTTAACATCATAAATGCTTTTAAAAATTACATCGTTATTAAAAAAAAACTTTAAAATGTATTATGGTATATATTTTTGTTATTTGTCTATTTATAGTATAAATTAAATTTTTTTCTTGTGGTTGACATTAGTGTGCTCGCTTTTAGTTGTTTATTGTTTTATATATTTTTTCCTCCAAGTACATTCACTTCATTTACTTTTCTACATTTGGGAGAATAATTTTGCAAATTTCGGTTTTACTCTCTCATTGCTAGTTTTTGCTAGTACAGTTACGGAACAGGGGGGTTACTCTCTATTGCGATGCGAAAGAAAAATGGCACGTAATCAAACAATTGGTACCCTCTATTGCGTTTTCGTATTTTCTTTCGCATCTAATTTTATTCTCTTTCGCAAATATGGTATCACTGCACTCAGTAATACGAAAGCTTATGTCAAAATCGTTCGTTATACGCAAATATCTTGCGCTAACAAATTATCAAACGTAAAGGTAACGAATCATGTAAGTAAGCATAAATAAAATTTTATATTTTTATCTAAATTTTAATTTTTTTAGGGAAATGCCAAAAAGGTTACAGACTCGGCAACGGCAGTTCGAAATTTGATTTTATAATGCAGCACAGCGGTTTGGCCAAGGGACAATTGCAGTGCAGGAATGCCAAACAACGCGTCAAAAAACTGACGGACGGCCCTAATTATAATGGACTTCCTATAAGAGATGAAGAGGGTAGGAAACAAGTAATGTATTTTGATAAATTTGAAACTTACGCAGCATATATGTTTATTTATGCGGACGAATAAGGTAAGCATTTCTAGTAAGGGTGGTTGGATTCACAATATTGCATTGCACAATTAAGGAGTGGATAATCAATCTTCTGCATATGAAAAAAAAACAACAACGGACTGCTAATATCAAAATGCTTTGGCGCAAGTATAAATGCTACCCAACATGTTACAGCAAACAAAAAGCCTGCAGAAGTTTTGCTATTTTCGTAAAATGGAAATTACATTTTAAATGTTATGAACATTTTCCGTCTCCATCTATAATGCCACTGAATCCATAACTATTTTTTAATAAAAAAAAACACACACACACACAAAATTATATTTATAACATTTTGTTCGTCAAAGATCTTTTTGTAGTCTACACTAAATGTTTGTAATTAATAATATAATAATAATTTGCATTGGACGCGAAGCTTTGTGTATTATTTAATAAAATAAATGTTTTTGTTTACAAATTTTGACATTTCATTTTGTCATTCTTCTCTATTGTTTATTTTGTTGTGCCAGAGTTGCTGCTTTGTTATATTATTTTGCGAAAGCGTTTTCGTAAACATTACAGAGTATCAAATTGTACTCTTATCGCATCGAACTTGCTTTCGCATCGCAATAGAGAGTAACCCCCCAGACCTATTAGAAAGTTATGGACGAATAATTTAGCTGCTTTTAACGCATTATCTCTGAGCACTAGCTCTATTTCACGCTTCGAGTGTGCGGAAGAATATTTTTTTTCTGCATACAGCCAACTTTTTCTGTCTCTTAAAGCAGTCATAATGCCCGGGCACTTTGTAAATCATAACTAAAGTTTAACTTTTTTTGATTAAATTTAAGCGTGCTAAATTCTTGTTTAATTTATATTAATCGTGAAAGTGAAAGCACGTTGCTTGTTGTCATAAATAACTTCATTTAAATGTTATTTATATGCATTTTAAAACAGAATACATCTCAGCCTGATCATAGGTTTATGAGCAGACATATAAGTATAGAGTTTACAACTTTAAACTTCTATAATTCCTGAACTAACAGCTTCCGGCAGGATTACTTGCCCTCGGTAGAAGTAAAAATAGTTTTGCTTCAGTCTAGTTTAGCATAAAATTCCAAAATGAAAACAAAATTTACTTACGTTGTAGGAATGACTATTCCAAATGTTGAGTAAATAACAGCGTGAACGCATATTTTTCGAGATATATAATTTCTTGCGACTTATTTTATACAAATAAAAAAAAGAAAATATAATAATCACCAAGCATGTTTAACATAAAATTTTAAAACCTTGCCGCGTTCTGAAGCAAAAATATCAAAATATACCATATTACATATAAAAAATTCGATAATCACCGTTATTCTGTTTGGCGTCGGCAACATCGTCGTCAATTTTAAGGTGTTTCCCAACAGTTTAATGTCGACGTTGCCTGTTTAGCAATAATGTCAATAAGAAATAACACACATATCTAACCAATATATATATATATATATATATATATATAATCATTATATATATATATATATATATAATCATTAATACTTCAAAATCCTGTTGAGGATTTACCACTTCCTATACGAAGGATGTCGATGTACAGTTCCTGAAGAAACTATTTATATCTGAAAACTTGTGAGATACCCTGGCGCTGTGTTTATGTACCCTTGCCATTTTTAAATTTAGATTTCAATTTCGATATACAGTTCTTGGAGAACCTATTTAAGCTATATACACCTTGGCGCTGTTTATCTACCCCTGCCATTTTTAAATTTAGATTTGAAAAAAAAAATAACAATTTTGTGAAAATTTGAAAAATATACTTTCCTTCCGACACTGGCTGATGAGTAAGAAAAAATGGTACAAGGAAGACTTCTTAGACAGAAATCTAAAATCTAAAGTAATTAAAAAAATTACATTTCGTGGCTATACCGAAGGTTAGTACGAAAAGCAAAAAACAAATGTACAATACGAGTTACAAAGAGAACGACAAAGAAATGCTTTAAGTTGTGTGTGGACTTCATCTCATCAAATTAATATTAAGACTAGTTGGTTAAATAGATGATGTTTACGACGCACAGTGGTTGAAAATCGTTTTTCATTGGACAAAATTCTGTAACTTTTGAACTGATCAAAATGTACTTTTGACTTTTTTAACTTTTGGAGTGAAATATTGGTTTATTTATTTTTTTTACATGTCAAAAAATTTAATATTTGGAACTTAATAATAATTATAATTATTTTTTTTTTTGATAACGGATTTTTTTTTAATGTTGTATTAAAAAAGATTTTTACACTCCAAAAAAAAAAAAAATAGAAAAATTATCTGGATATTTTGCTGTTACTACAGAAAAATTTATTATTTATTGCTGTCAAATTTAAAAGTTTAACCCTTATCGGTCGTAAGTCACCTCTGACGTGACAACAGTACTTTTCTGCAACGGTCGTATGGCACGTGTGAAGTGACAAGGCGAATTATGTCGAAACATACTGTCTATTGATGAGATTTGTTTTTAAAATTCAATTCATTTCTTCAATTTACCGTTACCATTTGAAAATACGTATTTACCGTTACCGTTTGAGCATACGAATCTTTTCAGTTTGTCGTTATCAGCAGAGCATTTAACTTGTGCAATAAACTTTCAATTCTTTTTTTTAATGTCAGAATTTATTTTTTGCCCATAAAATGAATAAAGAAAATATTATAAATATCAAAGAAATTTCTGAAAGTGATTTTAGCTCTAGTGATGAGTTTAGCAATAACGCTTCGTTATTTTCTAAGAAAAGAAGAGTTATAGTTCCTATACAATACTCAAGTGAAGAAGAAAATGATACAGAATCAGAAGTTGATAACTCAGATGATGATTGGATTGAAGTCGAGAATGATGGTGATGATGCTCTACCTAATAAGATTCCTTTTTCAAATATTGGTCGTCAAATTTTTGGAAATGTGCAGGAGCCTATTGATTATTTCAATAAATTTTTTACTAGCGAACTGATAACTGATATTATGACGCAAACAAATTTATATGCAAAAGAGCAAATTGAAAAGAAAGAACTATCTACCAGATCTGTTTGGCAAAACTGGAAAGATGTTTCATATGAGGAAATGTCGGCTTTTTTTTGGTATGATTTTGAATATGGGTGTCATCTATTTAACGGATATAAAAGATTATTTTTCGAAAGACTTTACTAGCAACATTCCTTTTTTTCTAAGATCTTTAAGAGAGAGCGCTTTTTGCAAATTTTTTGGATGCTCCACTTACATCAAAATGTGAACACTAATAACAATCGAGTAACAAGATTCTCCAAAGTCAAAAATTTTCTAGATTATATTGATTATAAATTCAGACAAAACTTTGTTCCTGGAAAAGAAATATGTGTTGATGAAGCTGTGGTGCCATTCAAAGGAAGATTTAGTTGCATAACTTATAGTCCCAATAAGCCAACTAAATGGGGAATACGAATGTATGTTTTGTCTGACTCAAATACAGAATATGTGTATTCAATATTGCCATATTTTGGATCTCTTACTTCGGAATCTTTAATTTATCTTGAACTTCCAGTCAGTACGAGGATAGTTTTGCATTTGTACAAGAACCTGCTCGAATCAATCCCTCACTCTGAAGGGTATCATCTTTACGTTGACAGATACTTTACAAGTGTTCCACTAGCTATAGAATTGCTGAAAATGAAATGTTACTTAACAGGGACTATACGAAATAATAGAAAGTTTCTGCCAAAACAAATAAGGACACCGGCTTCAAAAATCCAGATTATTATGTTCCGTTCAAGAATAAGTAAGTTGTTAGCTTTATCATGGCGAGATAAGCGAATTATTACCATGTTAAGTTCTTACGATACTGGATCAATGATAACTACATAACACGTGGTGGCAATCAGGTAGAGATTAGGAAACCACAAGTAGTACTTAATTATAATAACTTCATGGGCGGAGTGGACCGGGCAGATCAAATGGGATCTATGTATTGTTTTCTGAGAAAATCATTAAAATGGTGGCGGAAGATTTTTTTCTGGGGAATTAAAATGTTTTCCCTAAATTCTTACATTTTGTATAAAGCCACTTGTAAAAATAACAACACTAAACCAATGCCGCATAAGCAATTTATTCGAAAAATAGTTATGTCACTAGTTGGTGATTTTCGTGAAGGGGAAACTGTACGATATGGAAAGCCTTCAACATCAGACAATGAGGAGAGATTGGATGGCAAACTACATATCTTGCAACCTGATAGTAAAGGAAAGCATAACGACTGTTTAGTATGTTCTAATCGCAAGTTACCTGGAGGGAGGAAAACAACAGTATACTTTTGCGAAACATGCCAGAGAAAACCATTGCTTCAAAAAATACCATACCTTACAAGTATATAAATAATTATCAGAAACTCAGACATGTAGTAGTTGTACAAAAAATAAATAATTTGTAACAAAACTGAAAAGAAATGAATATAAATGTATAATAACATACTATTGTTTTTTTTCATATTTGTTAAAAATAACTACAACCTGGTGAGAATCAAACGTGTGAAAAGTCGCGTCCGATAAGGGTTAGTAATAGCATTTGTAACAATGGTAGGTTTTATTTCTTATTATCTTTTACTGATACTGTGTTTTTCGTACATAAATAACAATGAAAGGCAATAATAATCATTATTCATTTGACACAAATTTTGATTGCAAATATTCTATATTTTGTTCTGTGCTATTTCTGTTCTTTAGTAGTTTTTTGGCTTCTTCATATTTATCCCGATGTTCCACTTTCTATTGATTTCAACTATTGGAGATGAACGCATTTGACGTTGCCTATAATATATTAAATAGACCTTCATTTGTAGAATTTCGAGAAATTTCTAGTATTGTGCTCTCTATAAAATCTGCAATCCTTGTACCTTTTTTCCTGAGCCTCCTATGATAAATCTCCAAGTGGCACCAAATGATATTTAACGATATCTTCTCCATGATCAACAATTTTGTGAACTGTTGCAGACATATTTCTCCATGGGTAGTTGGTTGTATATATTTTTGCAGTTTCCTTAGCATAATCTCCAAATTGTCTACAGTCAATTTCTTCATTGCACGCAAGTACTAGGATTATTGTAATCTGAAAATAAGGTTTAAATCCAATCCTGTTATTTCTTTGTTAACGGCATCACGAGTTACTCATTTTTTTTTTTTTTATTGGCGTGCAGTATTTTGTAGAAGATGGTACCCCATTTTTCCAAATATCCATTGTTTGTGTTATACCAGTCGAAGGCTTTGAATCTTCCAAAATCTGTTTCAATCGCAGTGGTACAAATAATACCATGAACATATCTGCGTCCGAAATATTTTCACATACAACTTGTTTGTATTGTTTTTGTCCCGAAAGACCATCATATCAGCATTTGCGAAAAAGAATTAGCTATGTGTTTCCCTATTTCTTTAACGCATTTTCTGGTATTGATTGTAGCATGCGTTCGGCTGTTTGATCAAGTGGAGATGGTAGTTGTACCTCTGCAGAAATTGGTGTGATTGTAATAGTGTCCTTTGATGGCAAACAGTCCATTTTAGCAGCGGTTATGAAATGATATGCTGGATAGATACTTGAGCCCTTTTCAATCGCACGCCATCTGAGCTGTGTACTGTTTTGCATCGCTTGGAGTTGGTATACTTTTAAGAATTCGTTTTGTTCTCAATAGACTAGCTTAGTGGTTTAATGTCGCGATTGTAATTATTGTAGAACCTATGGTAATATTTTTTACTTATTTTCTGCTGATCAAAACAAAGCCGTAAAACCCTTTCGCAGGTATTATATTTAATTATTTTAGTTTTACGTAGTCTAAAATAAAAAAACGTAAACCCCGCAGGCCTAGAGCCACGGCACGAATACCGGACAAACCGGCTGAACCAAAGGATAAAATGGAGCTCATTCAGGGAGAAAATCCTGAACTACCAACCAGTGACGAGAAAGTAGCAAAGGTTTCCGATCCTGAAGGCGCATCCAGACGGATCATTGTCCTGCTGAGTCAGGAATCACTGGCGCCACTTCGAGAGAGAGGAATGATCTACGACGGTTTCGAAACAATCCTTCTTCGTGTCTATCGAGGCGACGACAAGGGTAACCTGACTCCGAAGGGTGATGAACCTATTCCGGAAGATGTAAATGAGGAGACTGCTAGTCTGATCTCTGAGGAAGGCAATCTATCAAACTCTGAGTTTGAGGGTGGATTCTTCGAGCGAATGTCAATTCCAGTTGACAAGGACGCCCTCTTGGACTCGGACCAAGATGACGCCAACGTCAACAGTCGTATCCGCAAACAGGGATGGTGAAGGTAACTAGGTAAATCTCCACTCTAAAGCAGCTTCCGCTGCACTACTCCTCCGCATCTCAGAGAGAGGGGAGGAGCTTGTATTAGCCTAAGAAGCATAGTTTCTTCACAAGTAAACATCCCATACCTAAAACATAAGCAAAACGCATTTACCGCTTAACAACAAAAAATAAGGCAAGCTATAATGAAGATAGTAATAAAATAATAACAAATGTGCTAATAAACAACCAGTACCTAAATTATAAGCAAAGCACATCTACTGTTTTGAAAAACTACAACAACAAATAACACATGCAAATTTAAAGCAGAAAAATAATTGGACAAACAAAAAACCCAAATGAAAATAATTATTTTATGATACCAGTAAACATCAAAAATTCCTTCCTTAGGTATAATTGCAGTAACGTTAAAGATAAGCAAATTATTACCCTCAATCCTTACTTTTTATGACACCACTTATTGCACATTTTTATTAATGAGCCATTCATATGACTCTCACATACATATGTACATACATATCTATACGCATGTACATACATACGTAAATAAATAATAATATAAATAAAATAAATATACATAAGTTCTCCAACCTTGATTTAAATATTAACTACATTAAAAAAAAAACGGTAAACAATCTTCTAAACTGTCCCAAACACTTTCCCAAACGCATAAATCAAATAATTTATTTATTGAATTGATTTTTACATTATAATCTTGATGTTAAAAAAATATGTTTTGTACCACAGTAAAAGAACTTTTGCGCATTGCGCATAAAAAAGGAGCAGCACAAAAAAAGAACCAAGCGCTTTTCTCTTTTTAATGCGCTGCTCTTTCATTGCGCAGAGCAAACATATTGGCGCAGAGACATGCGCATTAAAAAAAAGGATGGCTCTTTGCGCAAAAGAGCAGAAAAGAGCTGCTTCGCTCTGCGCATTTACTTACTCTGTTCTTTAGCTCTTTCAGACCTGACGCAAAACTACCCGGAATTTGTTTATAATTTTGAACATGTGGTCTCTACTGCGTATGAAAATTTAATCAATGAATAGATTTTATCATTTTTAACCTTCAAGGATTTTCAGGACATGCACGTCTGACGCGCAAAATTGATGCACTCAATAATATTTTAACTAAAACACATTTGTATTGCATGAAAATATTTCAATTAGTTTGAAATTTTAAAATATATAATTTTTTTAGTTAGTTTTTTTTTAAGTTATTTGTAAACGATTAGTACTTCTGTCATTAAAGACATAACTTATTTTTCGGCTCATTATGCTAAAACTTAAATGTGACTGAAGAGTTTCGCAATAATTTAAGTAACGGTAAATTAAACAGAAAAGAAATGTGAGAAGCAATATAGAAAACAATCAGCACAATCGATGCATGCTAGTCTATTTCACATTAAGCAAACAGAAGTAAAATATTGAGACCGAAACCCACCCGCACAATCGATGAATCACGGTCTGAAAGGGTTAGGAAAGGGATAGATGATGAAAAGAGATAGATAAAGCCATTTTATTAATTATTTTACTTCGCCGACGAATATGCTATAAAGAAGTACCGGCGAAGGAGGCTGCATGTTTTAATGTTACATCTGATTATGTATTTATACCATTAAACAGAAAAAAACATCTTTATCTTTTGACGGCCGCAAGGGTTGAACCCGTGGCAGCCAGATTTGTAGTCAACGTGCTTACCACTTTGACTAACTGTAAATCAATACACACCATGTAAACCACATGAAATATAACATATGTTATTTTCCTATGTTTTATAACATGTGTTAATTTTTAATTTAGAGCACGCTCTATTATGATATGCAAAACTATATGACAACAGAGAGAGAAAATTGTATAAAACCAATTGGAAGAGTATATTAAAAAACATAAAATTCTTTCAAAATACCAATCAGGTTTCCGAAAAAAAAAACACTTATGTGAGACTGCTTTAAATTATGTCATAAACAGATGGAAGTTTAAGAAGAAAAATAATAAAATTGTGGCAATGTTTCTACATTTTAAAAGACCATTCGAAACAATAGATCGAGATATTTTATTAAAAAAAACCATAAATGTATGATATACAGGATACTGAACTAAAATGGTTTCAATCATATCTTACTAAGAGAAACGAATAACCACAGTTAATAGAAATAAAAATCAATGGAAATTAAAAATGTCTTTGGTGTCCTTTAAGGCTCAATTTGGGTGGCGCTTTTGCTTATTATATACATATATAAGCGATATAGAAAAAGTTCTAGAAAAATGTGAGATAATACTTTACGCGGATGATACTCTAATTTTCTCAGAAGCATCAACATGATGAAATATGTTATGAAAATCTAGAATCGGATATAGATAAAATAAACAGTTGGTTAAAAATGAATAAACTGAAACTAATTGAAAATAAAACTTGGATAATGGAAATCAATATACAAAATCAATGATACAATTTTCAAAATAAATGATAATAGAAAAAGTAAATAATAGCGGAACTCACTCTTCGTTGCATAACTGCAAGTCTAGCAAATATGCAATGATTTTTTGCTACGAAGCGTGAGTGTCTGTTTTTAAACGTAAAGCAAATTTATTGTAACAGCTGATTTCACAAAACACTTTTGAATTATTGAAAAGTTAGATTTATAAATCGTAAAAGCTTTTCTTGATAATAACTAATATGCAATACCTAAGGAAACAGAAAAAAACAGGATGGTTAAATTTTTGGTTAAAAATGCTGTTGACGAAATTGAATTAATGGAGATGGAAGAGCGTGAAGGTAAGTTAATTCTAAACTATTATGCATCAAAAACTAACAATTATATGTATAGATCCATATAAGAATGAATTAGTGGATAACATTTTAGACGATCTTATTGAAGACGTTATTTCAGTTATTCCATTCCGCCGTGAATTTTCAGATTTGGTTCCTAAATCGATGAAAAATTTTATTATTTAATACTTATTTTGATGAAAAATTAACAACAAACCCCAATTTCGAAATTTTCTTGCATATATTCCAAAATTTTTTTAATTTCACTTTCCGTCCACCTTTTATTTGGTTTTTGTTTAATTTGTATCACTTTTTGATTTGTTTTTTGCACATTCATTTTCAGGCACTTTTTAAATTGAATTGTTTTGTTTAATTTTATTTAGTTTAACAAAGCCGAATGAAGATATTTTTCAAATAAATAAGTCTTTAAGTAAGCAAAGCCGCCTTAATGTTTGCCCACAACGCCGTTATTTTTTTTTTTCATAAAACAAAAACAATCTTCTTGTAATTATTTAATTAGAAATTAAATTATTTGAATTATACAATATTAACAGTTTTATTTTTAACTATATTAATGATATTTTTTGAATAATATTGGACCTTATTAAAAATCATCGTTAAAACTTTTTGTGGCGGCAACTTCCGCCGTAAAACTTTCAAAGCTCAGGTTTGTTAATCTTTTTGACTGTAAATAAAAAGCAGCTGTGTTAGTTGCAAAACTTTGCTCTTGGAAATATGCAATACTTTTTAACATTGCAAATGTGCTACGGTGTAGAAAATCTCAGTTTTATATATTTTGTTGTTGTGGTGTTGCAAAACATAGCATATATGCTACGTTTAGGGATAGAACGATACCACTAGGGTATCGATATTTTTACTCGATACAGTATCGATCGAAAAATATCGATACGTACTCAATATCGAACAAAATGTATCGATACCTACTCGTATCGGTCGACTATTTCATAGAATTAAGGCAAAGAAAAATAAAAGTAAAATACATATCGCTGGTTTCATGCAGCTTGACCGTTGTTGCTACTAAAGTAGCAATTTGCTATTTTTTGAATGATTGAACCTTTTAGTGCCCCCTTTTAAAAAAGAGCTAAATCTGCCACTTTTAAATATATACTTCTCCCTTTTTTGCCCCTTTTTTGTTATATGGCACTTTTTGTTTGATTTTCAATTAAGGTGGTTGTATTTTCAGTCTGTTGCAAAAAGAACATTGGAGCAATGGTGAATTTTGCAACACTTTGTACACAGTTCGAAAAAAAAATGCTTCCAACATAGAAAAACTACGTATCATACAAGAAGGTTTATCTTCCATAAATAAAATTTATTAAAATTTTTTTTTCTTAAAAGCATGAACATATTCAAGACAAATTTTTAAAGTGCGTCTTCTTAGATCATATATATCTTGTTTCCTCCACCAAAAAGATTTTACTAGAATTGTTATATATGTTCTAAAATAGAATATATAAGCAACTCAAAAATAAAAAACGGAATTTCTTAATATTTTGTACTTTAAGGATATTGTTAACATACATATATATCGGTTTTGAAGCTGAAAGTGTAATATGTGCTAAAGAGTTTTCTAAAATATTTATTAAACGCAAAATATTGATATTTTATCAAAAACAAGTACGAGCGCTATATTCGACTATGCCGAATCTTATATACCCTTCACCATCTACATAAATCTAGTTTAGTGAAGTATTTCCAATCAAAATAGGAAACACTGAGGTGACAGAGAATTAAAAAATTATTGCTACTGCATATCTATAATTTTATATAAAAATGGCATCGGCTCTTAATGGGTTAAGCATTTTAAAAACATTTTAATATTCCCTTAAAACGCTCTTCAAAAGCTTTAAAATGGTACCCATATTGATATTTCAAAAAATTTGAAAGCCCCGTAAATCGAAAAATACGGGCGAGCCCCAATTTTTTCACTTGATGCATTCGAGACAGCAGCTACCGACTGCAAAATGTCAAAAATAGATTACATGTGTTTATATGAAAATCATTATTTTGATGACAGCAAGGCAACAAGGTGGTGGTTGTTATCTAGGCTGAATTTGACGCTGCAGTCAAATTAAACTAATTTCTATTTTTGTTGGCGGCAATAAACGGTAAGTGATGTCAGTACTTTAAGACATGTAAAATAAAAGTGCTTAAAATCTCTTATTATGAAAAAAGAAAAGAACAATAAAAAATACCAATTTTTTTAATTCTGTCTGGATTCGAATCACGTAAAAGCTGTTAGATTTAAGTAAAATTTTGCGAGGAGATCCTTTAGAACCTTAGTTCAAATATGGAATATTTTTTTCATAGAAAAACATATGTAAAATCACTCAATTTTATTGTTATAATTGTACTTAAACTTTTGTCAGCACATTTTATTTTTGTATGTAGAAACATTTTAACACTTTTTACATACTTTTCAATAAATACTTAAAACATATTTTTCCAAATTTTAATTTAAAAAAATTTAGAAATGCAACACCGACGAAGTAGTTGGCACTGCTAGTATTTTATATAAGTAATTTTTTCGAATTACAAGTACTAGAATTGTCATGGCGAAAGTATACGAAAAGTAATTTGAAAATTTAAAGGCATGTGTACAACATTTAGTTAAAAATTTACTTCTGTTCGTAGTACTTGCTGGTTGAAGAAATTCAATTGTCGTACTGGTTTTTATAGATATCATAGAACTATTGCTTTTAGTATTTTTTTTATTTTAGTGGGCAAGCAACTACGTGTTATATATATTGACACACATTACTGTACTAATTATTTCTTCTGAGAAATACTTCAATAAGTTTTCAATTTTACTCTTTTAATGGCCTCTAATAGTTAAAACAATTTTTAATTATAAATCAGAGCTGCTTCTTTAAAAATCGCTTAAGTTACAATACTGAAATACAAAAAAAAACATATTTTTACTATGTAGCTGCTGCCTTCAAAATAATTATGTAGCTGCATACAAGGCGGCAAATCTTGCTATCGTTATTTGCTGTCGTGTGTTCGTGTATCTTGCTGCGGCGAATGTGTTTACTGCATATGTATTAATGTTTTTGATTGGAGTTACTTTATTGTTCCAAATGATATGAAAAAATTAGAAGTAGGCGTGGTGTTTTGCCTGCTGCCTCGAAGTACATGCACCGATCATGCTGATTTCCAAAAGCACCTCTTTCGACACTATATCTGATCGATTGACATATTTATTATTTTTTTTTTTGTGAAAAAAAACTCAATGCTGTCAATACTCAAAAACAAATTTTGTAAATGTTTTTAATTTATTTTAATCGTGCTTGATTCCTTCAAATCTAAATATTTCATGATATTTTCATCAAATATTTTTCATTTAAAACTGCAAATTGAAATGTATTACTGCGGGAAAAGCATATCCATTTGGCCATTTCACTACTGCTCATATAGCTCATCAGTGGATTTTACCCAAATTTTGTATAGAAAACTTGAAAGTCTTATATCAGAATCCAAAGTAATTAAATGAGAACCCCACTGAATCAATAAGGCAAAAAGATAATAACAACTCAAAAATGTTTTATACAAAAACACAGCAAGCAGTCAGTAAATATTTTTATTTTTTCTTTCATATTTTTAGCGTCAATTTTTTTATGAAGTTTGACATTTCCTTCAACGGCGAAAATGAATGAATTCGCCACTGCCACTACTTGTTACATGATATCGGCATGGTACGACGCAAGCGAATTGATAACCAGGTGGTATCATCAGCATGAAGTACGGTTCGAAATAACGTCAAAGTTTGTTTTGTTTTTTTTTCAATTCGTTTTGTTTTTCGTTTCTTGTATTTTCTTTATTTGTTTATATACATATATATATACACTCTCGATCAAATGATTAAAACCACTTAAATTTCCATTTTTAAATACGCCATTTCTTTCTGTAAATTTTACTACTTTGGAAACATAATTTAACTTTTCAAAATAACAACAACCAGTTCAGAGTTTAAGGCAACTGTTTTTCAAAAAAAATTTACAACTTTGTTCTCTTCATATGACCCACTTTTCGTTTTTTAAATTATATCCAGCTATGTAGTCGCATTTAATTTAAGCATTAAAGTACTAGTGAAAAAAAAAAACTACTTTTTACTAAGATTAGTGTAAAATGGGCAAGAATAGTATATAATAGTTAATGACCTATCAGGACATTGCACATGAAATTGGGCAATGTCTCAAAACTGTGCTCGAAAAAAGATAAAATTTAAAACTATGGAAAGAAATACAAAGTGTTGCTATGTAAAAATAAATTTATATGTATTTTTAAGTGGTTCTAGTCAACTGATCCAGAGTGTAAGTATATTAGCACGTATATATAAAAATAAAAAACCAAAGAAAAATTTTCAAATTAAATTAGCAAAAATATGTTTTTGGTTCCAGTATTAAGAAAGTCCCATAACATGTAATTTTATTTCTTTTTTGAAATTTTATTTTTACTAAAAATGAAAAAAAATATTTGTTATTCTTGTTTCAAATTTTGTTATTCTTGTTTCGAATTTTTTGACTATTTGCTTTATATTTTTCAAAACAAATTAAAATTTTATTCGCCTCAACCACTGATTTTTGACACGGACTCGTACCAAAAAGTAACAATTCGCCGATGACTACACCTTATAGAAGCGCCCCATTTTTTTACCATGTATATATAAGTACATATATATTAACCCTTTATCGGGCAACATGTCATTTTAAATGCAAATAGTTATTATTGTATTACTAACCCTGGAGTTAATGTCGACGTCGTTGACGGCGTTTCAACGCCGAAAAAGTTGAAACAGATTGAACTTTTACGGCGTTGCAACGCGTTGAGATTAACTGCTCTTATTCAATTTCATACGATTCAACTTTTTTTTTGACATTTGATGCCGTCAACGACGTCGACATTAACTCCAGGGTAATACTAAAATAAAAACACATATTTATTCAAAAATTTTTAAAAAATATTTTTACTTGTTAATTAAAAAAAACTGGTGTGTTACAGAAATGTTGCATTGCCTGAAAAGTTATGAATATTTTATGATAGACGGAACGCACGGTTAAATTTTTGGTTAAAAATGCTGTTGACGAAATTGAATTAATGGAGATGGAAGAGCGTGAAGGTAAGTTAATTCTAAACTATTATGCATCAAAAACTAACAATTATATGTATAGATCCATATAAGAATGAATTAGTGGATAACATTTTAGACGATCTTATTGAAGACGTTATTTCAGTTATTCCATTCCGCCGTGAATTTTCAGATTTGGTTCCTAAATCGATGAAAAATTTTATTATTTAATACTTATTTTGATGAAAAATTAACAACAAACCCCAATTTCGAAATTTTCTTGCATATATTCCAAAATTTTTTTAATTTCACTTTCCGTCCACCTTTTATTTGGTTTTTGTTTAATTTGTATCACTTTTTGATTTGTTTTTTGCACATTCATTTTCAGGCACTTTTTAAATTGAATTGTTTTGTTTAATTTTATTTAGTTTAACAAAGCCGAATGAAGATATTTTTCAAATAAATAAGTCTTTAAGTAAGCAAAGCCGCCTTAATGTTTGCCCACAACGCCGTTATTTTTTTTTTCATAAAACAAAAACAATCTTCTTGTAATTATTTAATTAGAAATTAAATTATTTGAATTATACAATATTAACAGTTTTATTTTTAACTATATTAATGATATTTTTTGAATAATATTGGACCTTATTAAAAATCATCGTTAAAACTTTTTGTGGCGGCAACTTCCGCCGTAAAACTTTCAAAGCTCAGGTTTGTTAATCTTTTTGACTGTAAATAAAAAGCAGCTGTGTTAGTTGCAAAACTTTGCTCTTGGAAATATGCAATACTTTTTAACATTGCAAATGTGCTACGGTGTAGAAAATCTCAGTTTTATATATTTTGTTGTTGTGGTGTTGCAAAACATAGCATATATGCTACGTTTAGGGATAGAACGATACCACTAGGGTATCGATATTTTTACTCGATACAGTATCGATCGAAAAATATCGATACGTACTCAATATCGAACAAAATGTATCGATACCTACTCGTATCGGTCGACTATTTCATAGAATTAAGGCAAAGAAAAATAAAAGTAAAATACATATCGCTGGTTTCATGCAGCTTGACCGTTGTTGCTACTAAAGTAGCAATTTGCTATTTTTTGAATGATTGAACCTTTTAGTGCCCCCTTTTAAAAAAGAGCTAAATCTGCCACTTTTAAATATATACTTCTCCCTTTTTTGCCCCTTTTTTGTTATATGGCACTTTTTGTTTGATTTTCAATTAAGGTGGTTGTATTTTCAGTCTGTTGCAAAAAGAACATTGGAGCAATGGTGAATTTTGCAACACTTTGTACACAGTTCGAAAAAAAAATGCTTCCAACATAGAAAAACTACGTATCATACAAGAAGGTTTATCTTCCATAAATAAAATTTATTAAAATTTTTTTTTCTTAAAAGCATGAACATATTCAAGACAAATTTTTAAAGTGCGTCTTCTTAGATCATATATATCTTGTTTCCTCCACCAAAAAGATTTTACTAGAATTGTTATATATGTTCTAAAATAGAATATATAAGCAACTCAAAAATAAAAAACGGAATTTCTTAATATTTTGTACTTTAAGGATATTGTTAACATACATATATATCGGTTTTGAAGCTGAAAGTGTAATATGTGCTAAAGAGTTTTCTAAAATATTTATTAAACGCAAAATATTGATATTTTATCAAAAACAAGTACGAGCGCTATATTCGACTATGCCGAATCTTATATACCCTTCACCATCTACATAAATCTAGTTTAGTGAAGTATTTCCAATCAAAATAGGAAACACTGAGGTGACAGAGAATTAAAAAATTATTGCTACTGCATATCTATAATTTTATATAAAAATGGCATCGGCTCTTAATGGGTTAAGCATTTTAAAAACATTTTAATATTCCCTTAAAACGCTCTTCAAAAGCTTTAAAATGGTACCCATATTGATATTTCAAAAAATTTGAAAGCCCCGTAAATCGAAAAATACGGGCGAGCCCCAATTTTTTCACTTGATGCATTCGAGACAGCAGCTACCGACTGCAAAATGTCAAAAATAGATTACATGTGTTTATATGAAAATCATTATTTTGATGACAGCAAGGCAACAAGGTGGTGGTTGTTATCTAGGCTGAATTTGACGCTGCAGTCAAATTAAACTAATTTCTATTTTTGTTGGCGGCAATAAACGGTAAGTGATGTCAGTACTTTAAGACATGTAAAATAAAAGTGCTTAAAATCTCTTATTATGAAAAAAGAAAAGAACAATAAAAAATACCAATTTTTTTAATTCTGTCTGGATTCGAATCACGTAAAAGCTGTTAGATTTAAGTAAAATTTTGCGAGGAGATCCTTTAGAACCTTAGTTCAAATATGGAATATTTTTTTCATAGAAAAACATATGTAAAATCACTCAATTTTATTGTTATAATTGTACTTAAACTTTTGTCAGCACATTTTATTTTTGTATGTAGAAACATTTTAACACTTTTTACATACTTTTCAATAAATACTTAAAACATATTTTTCCAAATTTTAATTTAAAAAAATTTAGAAATGCAACACCGACGAAGTAGTTGGCACTGCTAGTATTTTATATAAGTAATTTTTTCGAATTACAAGTACTAGAATTGTCATGGCGAAAGTATACGAAAAGTAATTTGAAAATTTAAAGGCATGTGTACAACATTTAGTTAAAAATTTACTTCTGTTCGTAGTACTTGCTGGTTGAAGAAATTCAATTGTCGTACTGGTTTTTATAGATATCATAGAACTATTGCTTTTAGTATTTTTTTTATTTTAGTGGGCAAGCAACTACGTGTTATATATATTGACACACATTACTGTACTAATTATTTCTTCTGAGAAATACTTCAATAAGTTTTCAATTTTACTCTTTTAATGGCCTCTAATAGTTAAAACAATTTTTAATTATAAATCAGAGCTGCTTCTTTAAAAATCGCTTAAGTTACAATACTGAAATACAAAAAAAAACATATTTTTACTATGTAGCTGCTGCCTTCAAAATAATTATGTAGCTGCATACAAGGCGGCAAATCTTGCTATCGTTATTTGCTGTCGTGTGTTCGTGTATCTTGCTGCGGCGAATGTGTTTACTGCATATGTATTAATGTTTTTGATTGGAGTTACTTTATTGTTCCAAATGATATGAAAAAATTAGAAGTAGGCGTGGTGTTTTGCCTGCTGCCTCGAAGTACATGCACCGATCATGCTGATTTCCAAAAGCACCTCTTTCGACACTATATCTGATCGATTGACATATTTATTATTTTTTTTTTTGTGAAAAAAAACTCAATGCTGTCAATACTCAAAAACAAATTTTGTAAATGTTTTTAATTTATTTTAATCGTGCTTGATTCCTTCAAATCTAAATATTTCATGATATTTTCATCAAATATTTTTCATTTAAAACTGCAAATTGAAATGTATTACTGCGGGAAAAGCATATCCATTTGGCCATTTCACTACTGCTCATATAGCTCATCAGTGGATTTTACCCAAATTTTGTATAGAAAACTTGAAAGTCTTATATCAGAATCCAAAGTAATTAAATGAGAACCCCACTGAATCAATAAGGCAAAAAGATAATAACAACTCAAAAATGTTTTATACAAAAACACAGCAAGCAGTCAGTAAATATTTTTATTTTTTCTTTCATATTTTTAGCGTCAATTTTTTTATGAAGTTTGACATTTCCTTCAACGGCGAAAATGAATGAATTCGCCACTGCCACTACTTGTTACATGATATCGGCATGGTACGACGCAAGCGAATTGATAACCAGGTGGTATCATCAGCATGAAGTACGGTTCGAAATAACGTCAAAGTTTGTTTTGTTTTTTTTTCAATTCGTTTTGTTTTTCGTTTCTTGTATTTTCTTTATTTGTTTATATACATATATATATACACTCTCGATCAAATGATTAAAACCACTTAAATTTCCATTTTTAAATACGCCATTTCTTTCTGTAAATTTTACTACTTTGGAAACATAATTTAACTTTTCAAAATAACAACAACCAGTTCAGAGTTTAAGGCAACTGTTTTTCAAAAAAAATTTACAACTTTGTTCTCTTCATATGACCCACTTTTCGTTTTTTAAATTATATCCAGCTATGTAGTCGCATTTAATTTAAGCATTAAAGTACTAGTGAAAAAAAAAACTACTTTTTACTAAGATTAGTGTAAAATGGGCAAGAATAGTATATAATAGTTAATGACCTATCAGGACATTGCACATGAAATTGGGCAATGTCTCAAAACTGTGCTCGAAAAAAGATAAAATTTAAAACTATGGAAAGAAATACAAAGTGTTGCTATGTAAAAATAAATTTATATGTATTTTTAAGTGGTTCTAGTCAACTGATCCAGAGTGTAAGTATATTAGCACGTATATATAAAAATAAAAAACCAAAGAAAAATTTTCAAATTAAATTAGCAAAAATATGTTTTTGGTTCCAGTATTAAGAAAGTCCCATAACATGTAATTTTATTTCTTTTTTGAAATTTTATTTTTACTAAAAATGAAAAAAAATATTTGTTATTCTTGTTTCAAATTTTGTTATTCTTGTTTCGAATTTTTTGACTATTTGCTTTATATTTTTCAAAACAAATTAAAATTTTATTCGCCTCAACCACTGATTTTTGACACGGACTCGTACCAAAAAGTAACAATTCGCCGATGACTACACCTTATAGAAGCGCCCCATTTTTTTACCATGTATATATAAGTACATATATATTAACCCTTTATCGGGCAACATGTCATTTTAAATGCAAATAGTTATTATTGTATTACTAACCCTGGAGTTAATGTCGACGTCGTTGACGGCGTTTCAACGCCGAAAAAGTTGAAACAGATTGAACTTTTACGGCGTTGCAACGCGTTGAGATTAACTGCTCTTATTCAATTTCATACGATTCAACTTTTTTTTTGACATTTGATGCCGTCAACGACGTCGACATTAACTCCAGGGTAATACTAAAATAAAAACACATATTTATTCAAAAATTTTTAAAAAATATTTTTACTTGTTAATTAAAAAAAACTGGTGTGTTACAGAAATGTTGCATTGCCTGAAAAGTTATGAATATTTTATGATAGACGGAACGCACGGAAGCAGTTCTTATTTTTGTTATAGCACAATGCAACGCCACATTTTTCGCATAACGTTTGTGACACACCTTGGCAATTTGGCATTTTGCACCTTATTCTTTTTTCCGCCCATACTGGCCAATGACCAACCTGGTCTTGGCGTACAGCCTGTGGTGGAGAATGTTGAGCCGGTCCTTTGAACTTTTCTGCTTGCAAATCAGGTTCAATTGCTCTTGTTCTTTTTATATTAGTCTTGGTATCGAGCTTTAAAAGCGTCGTAGCAATCTGCAGACGAAATTCCGCAGAGGGTAACAATTTGTCTGTTTTTTTAGCTGCACAGTTCTTTTTGTCAATAGCCATGAGTTCGCCATTACTAAATCTAAAAAGTGGTAAAATAACCGAACTTGCCACCTTTTACTGCGAAGCTGAATTTATATCTTCCCATAATAGCATCAATGAGATCTACACCTCCCATGTTCGCATTATATTGGCCAACAATGGAGGGACGTTGTATTTCAATGTACTTTTTTTTGCGCTTTGTCGTACCTTTGGGATTTCACCAATGAAAGTAGAAGCCAGATTTACAATTTTGTTGTCTTTCCATATCAATTCCTTCGACGCTACAAACAAACTCTACAGAAGATCCTCTATTGTTCTTTATCATTTCCTTTTCAGCCGGAAGTTTACAGTTTTGAATTCGGTTTATCGTTCCCACGCTAAAAATTCCTTCTTTAGCTAAATAGGCGAGGGGCAAAGAAGTAAAATAGTTGTCGAAATAAAGTTGAAAATTTTATTTCTGGGAATGATTCGCGCCATTCTCATGACAACATTTGAAGACGCGCCTAGGTCAGGTTCATTACTTTTAATGACATTTTCTTTTCCAGTTTCTGGCTCAATTTTATAAGCGAATCCCGAAGAACCACATAGTACATATATTTTATAACCCCATTTATGGGGTTTGTTGGGTATGTAACGCTTTAGATAGTTTCTGGCCTTGGTAGAACACATCTGTTCATCGACACAAAGATGTGGTTCAAGAGGAACTTTACCAAAATTTTTATTTAATTCGTCTATGACTGGCCGGACCTTAAACATTCTATCATAGTCTTTGTGGGTTGAAGCTAGATTTTTTGTGTTATCATTGAAGTGAATTACACGTCTAATTTTTTCAAATTTTTTTAAAGGCATCACTTCTCGTATCATAGTGGTCCCAATGCTGTTGCTCCAGTGACTGGCTGCACTAGGAAGCTGTACCAACGACATCATGTACACAACGCCAATAAATCGTTGAATATCTATTTGTGCTACGCGAAACGTATCACTAATGTCCTTTTGTGTAATATACAAATTTGTTTCATCAGCGATGTATTGCAACATTTCTTTTGAAAGGAAATAAAAAAAAATATTATATTGGAGCACTAAGGCTTTTATCTCTTCCGGCATTAATGTATTCCCTTTGAACAGCAGTTGTTGCTCATTTAGAATAAGGTTTTTCTTTTTCCAAAGAATGTTCCCATAATGCTTCTTTTGGTGTTGCCTATTTTCTGCTGCTTTTTCTGGTAGAACGACTGAGGTTGGAGATTCTGTGCTAACATTTTCTACACATTCTATTATATCGTCAATAACTGGCGCAATATCTTCGAAAATGGAGTCTTGTACATCTACAGAATATTCAGGATCATTAGCAACATCTTCGAAAATGGAATCTTCTTCATCTAAAAAATATTCAGGATCAGCCACACTATCATCGTCAAAGTCGAGTCCATCCTCACTTTCCTCAAGAATTTCTAAAATTTTTGCATACGTCAACGACATATTTATATCTAGGCAACCAAAAAAAATACGTTACACTGCAATGTGACATAAATGTAACAAACCGAGATTAACCAAATACGAGTAGAATATGGTTTGCTTTCATTTGTATTTTATGAAAAATCACTTTAATATATACTTACGCAGTAATTATTAACCAGGAAGATAATATGTTATAACACAAATCTGATTTTCGCACTAAAAACTTAAACACTTGTTACGGTTTGAAACTTTTTTCAACAATAAACATTTGGCGCAGAAAAATATGTGATAATAATAAAGTCCGGTTATATTTTATTTCTTTTTTATTGTCCACGGTTTGTACTAGTTATGTTAAAATGCCCAAAGTACTTTTATTGATAAAACACAGCAATTTATGGCCAATTTAAGGGTGTGTGACATTACTGTTACATGGCCAGATAAAGGGTTAATTTTAGGATTTAAATTAAGAGAGTAAAGGCGTCTCAATAAAGAAAAAATCGATGAATAAATAGAAAATTTAAAGAGGAAAAACATTTACAAAATTGAACAAGACTGTTTTAAATATAACTGATACGTTAATTTTCCAAGAAAGTTGTTTTCTATATTTAAAAACGTTGTTTATAGAAATGCCTGATCGACTTCCACAAAACATGTCTATTTTCGAACACAGATAACTAATTTATGAACATTTTATAAAGACTGCAATGGCGTCACGTTCAACATTAACTTAAAGTCAATATGCAACGAGTATTTTTGACCGATACGAGTACTTTTTTACCGATATTTACTTGGTACTCGGTGGTAAAGTATCGTTGCTAAGAGTACTTGGTATCGAGGGGAAAGTATCGAATATGTACTTGTATTTACTCGTATCGTTTCATTCCTAGCTACGTTTGCAATATCTGCAAGGTTTGCAATACCAGTTTGCTACGAAGAGTGAGTTCCGCTAATATTAAAAATCTGTTTTTAATTGATAATGAATTAAATTTTAAAAATTATTTAGAATATATATTAAAAAATTGGAAAAAAAAATTAGATTTTTTAAACGAATCAGAAATAATGTATCAATTATAACATCAATAAATATTTACAACACAATTATCAAACCTCATTTTGAATATGGATCGACAATTATATATACATGCTGCACGGACGCCAACAACACAACGTTCACTTTTTTACAAAGGTCTTAAAGAATATACACCCTTATTCTGCGTTTCGATTACGTTCCCGCATTCAGTTACGCTCGAATCGAAAATAGGTATTCTACAAAAAAACCTAATCGAAAGAAAAAGAAGAAGAGAAGAGTATGTTCAAACCAGCTGCTTTCTTATGAAACGTATGAAATAGAAACATAAAAAATAAAATAAATTTTGTATACATTGTAATTGTTAAACTATAAATACAATTTTATCAATAAACAGTGATAAATACATGTATTAGAACTAAATATTGTGGAAGCTATAATTAAATAAACTCATCAGTTAAGTGCGGAAAAAAATAAAATAGCCAACAGACTAAAAGCAAACGGTATTTGTGGCCAAACTATTCCAGCGTGAGGAATCCTGAAGCGCCGGAGCGAAACTTTTATTTTCTACACATCTTTTAAATTATTATAATTAAAATGTCATACTTTCTTTCCGGTTTTTTTGGCTCTATTGCGTTAAGTGCATTTGGAACTTCTTCCCAGAATGCCTATACTTCTTCCTTGGGACGCTTATAATATCCAGACGCAATACATATCAGCCTTCTTTGCCATTATACTAACCTGCAATAAATGAAATAAAGCTTTAAAATTACAAAAAAAAATATTACAAAATAAAGTTATAGCATTTTATACTCACATTTTATTAAATTTTACACTTTTTTAACTACAAAAACAAAAATCGAAAAACTTTCCGCTAGTAAGTAAACAACTTGAAAAAACGTAGCTACGATCGTAATGCAGAATACATACAATCGAAAAAGAAATCGAATTAATACGGGGAACGGAACGCAGAATACCAAAGTTGACAAACTGAGTAATTTTCGATCCGAATCGAAACGCAGAATAAGGGTGATAACATCAAGCATCATAGTATTTAAAATGAAACAAATATAAATATATTCCGAAAAAAAATTTTAAATTTTATTAGAAATAGTAATGTAAATTAAAATTATTACAGAATGTTTGATGTTAAATATTTTAATTTTTTGCATAACTTATTGTAAAAGTATTATAAATACTACTAATAAATAAATAATAAAATAAGACTTTCAGATTTTCTATACAAAATTTGGGTAAAATCCACTGATAAGCTATATGAGCAGTAGTGAAATGGACATATGTATATGCTTTCCCCGCAGTAATACAGTTCTGTTTGTAGTTTTTAAATAAAAAATATTTCATTAGAATATCATATTTGAAGGAATTAAACACGTTTAAAGTAAATTAAAGTAATAATAACAAATAAATTGTTCCGTTGCTTTTATTAATGAAGCTTCTAGTGAGCATACAAACATAAATTTTTTATTGCCATAACATAATTTATTATGATACTCATATTGCCCCATTCCACCATAAAATTCTCGATATATGAATGCCATATTATACAAACTTTGTAGGTCCATAGCTCTATAACTTTTTCACTACATTTTTTGCTTAAATTACATTTTACACCTCGTAGACACATGTTTTTCTTTTTTAAGCTGCGTCCACAAGCTAGATTTGTTCCATATAATGCATAATCGCACTCTTCTACAAAAGTTAAGAGACACATAGCGCAAATTTTTTCATTTTTTCTTTTTTTTTCTATTACGCCACATCCTTGTTTTATTTATTAGAGTTACTCCACTAAACTAGATTTGCCCCTTTATTTCTCCTATCTCCCGCCATAACATATACGATTATGTCATATAACAAACTTCAGCGTGCATAGCTCCGCTTTATTAGATCTGCAACCTCCTATATTGCTATCGGCTTAAATCTAGTTTACGGGCACCGCTCCAAAATCAAAAAAAAGTTGCGTAGAGGGTGCAAAATGCAATTTTAAGCAAAAAATGTAAAGTGAAAAAGTTGGCGGCAACCCTTAGTTTCGGAGTTAGGGCCCTCCAAAGTTTTTATATATAATATGGCATATATCGAGTAGTTGATGGCGGAACGGGACAATATGAGTATCATTGGAAAGGGAATATAAGAGGCTATTTATTGAAGCAGGAAAAAATTGAAAAAATAAATAAATAAAAAAATCTGGTGAGGAAAAAAATTTTTTTACAAAATAAATTAAGTTATTCGGAAACCTATAGAAAGCGAAGCCGGTATTGGTTATACCATAGAGGAGAAAATCCTTTCGTCCGGCCGAAGGCCGGCTACGCAGAAAACCTTTAGAAAGCGAAGCCGGTGTTGGTTATACCACAGAGGAGAAAATCTTTGCACCCGGCCGAAGGCCTGCTACGCAATTAACCTTTAGAAAGCGAATCCGCTGTTGGTTATACCATAGAGGAGAAAATCCTTTCGTTCGGCCGAAGGCCGGCTACGCAAGAAACCTTTAGAAAGCGCAGCCCCTGTTGGTTATACCATAGAGGACAAAATTTGTCGTCCGGCGAAGCCGATGTTGGTTATATCATAGAGGAGAAAATCCTTTCGTCCGGCCGAAGGCCGTCTACGCAGAAAACCTTTAGAAAGCAAAGCCGCTGTTGGTTATACCATAAAGGAGAAAATTCTTTCGTTTTTAAGTAAAGTTATGTTTATATGGAAAAAATAGTTTTGTTGGAGCCTTACCTGATTTATTTTATTTTTACTTTTTTTCTATTTAATTGAATAGGCCCTTAAATTCTCTTTCCAATGATACCCATATTGTCCCATTCTACCATCGAATACTCGATATATGCCTTATTAGATACAAAAACTTCGGAGGTCCGTAACTCCGAAACTAAGGGTTGCCGCCAATTTTTCCACTTTATATTTTTTGCTTAAAATTGCTTTTTGCACCCCGTAGGCAACTTTTTTTTATTTTGGCGCGGTGCCCGTAAACTAGATTTGTTTCTTGCTATCATTGCCCTTTCTCGCTGGAACTCTGCTCTAATTGCACTCATTCGGTTTCTATTAATTTTCCATATTACCTTATCAGTTCAACTTCAATTCTTTCTTAAAATTACTTAACTATCATACGATTGTCTCATTTATCTTTAATATTATTTAACACTGATATTTTTGGCGTAAAAATCAATTCGAAACCGCCTAATTTTCTTAATTTACAATTATGTATGTACATTTTCATTAAATTTTTATGTTTTTTCTGACCTGCATCTGGTTTTTTATTAAATAATTAGTAATATTAGACTCACCCTTTTTTATTTATCAGTTATTAAGCTGACAATTTAATAAATAATTTTAATAATATATTATTGTTTACCCAAACCAATTTATTTTATAACCCGCCACCGTTAGAGCTGTGTCGTTCGCGAACGAACGGGTTAAATTGACTGAATGATCCGGTCACTTAAATCAGATCTTTTCGTTCAATAGTGTACGGGTTAAAATGAACTCATTACATAATTGAACAAAATGAGCCAGATATTTAACTGGCTCCTTTCGATCAAATTGACCGATTGAACGATTCAGCCTTTGGTAATTAACCGAAAAAGAGTCATCACTGAAACGAACGCCGGGCACATGTCTAGCCACCGTACCGGCGCGCACAACATGATTACAAACTCCTGAAACATTATTTTTTTTACAGAGTTGTAAAAAAAGGACTATTTTTGTTGTTCATAATAAAGACGTGCACCAGTATTTCCAACAGTATGGATAAAACAGGTATATCCAAGCACAAGGCGAATCAATTACCAGGTGGCAGCGTTAGAGAATTTATTATTTTTTGCTGGTAGAAACGAATGTCAAACTTCATATATAAAAAATAGTACACAGATTTTTTATATATGGAGATTGACAGTAGTGTACACGGCGAAAATTAATGAATTCGCCTACGCTGCCACCTGGTAATTGATTCGCCTTGTCCAAGCATGTTCTGACAATCGCAAATCGCTTAAAACTGGCGATGCGAGTTGAAATCGCATGAAAGGTGTTCTGTAGTTCACAATCGCAGAAATTTGGCGACTTCAAATCGCAAGCACATACTGAAGTGAAGTTGCGAATTTTACTTAAAATAAACTTTAAAGCAACAATAAAATTGTACACAAATGATAATTAATATGTTCTCTTTAATTTTTAACAGAAATTATTTTAATTTTTACACAATTAAAGTCGAAAATAATTAATTTAAAACATGTTATTTGTTCTATCAATTGTTTGTTTTGATTGTTTTCTTGAGTACTGTCGATTTCATAGAAACAGCTGTTTTAATTGATGTTCGAAAATATACTTGTATTAGTGCGGTTGAACGTGTAGTCGGTAGTCAAAAAAATATGTGGTTATTTTAATTTTCAATTCTTATAAAATACTCGGTGCTTATTAAATGTGCGATTAAAGTGTTAAGGGACATTAAAAAATTTATTTAAATTACTTTTTGGACGATATGAGTTCCGAACGTGCATGTTATAATTAACAAAATAAACAAAAATACTTATTAAGTACTGATTACTTACAACGTAAGTAACCTTTTACATCAAAGATGCTAAATGCAATATCACTAATAGAAAATTCATTTGTCGCCAAAATATTTCTTGGCTTGGGTTAGTTTTTAAATAATTAAATATACATTAGATTGAAGTATCCATTGAGTTGTTACAATCTCCAAGCGTCCGTTTTTTAATTCGTTCTTTTTTTAATTGCATGTTTTTTTTTACGAAATGAAACTAAGCTAGCAATTGCAGGCATTTTGTTGTAATTTTCTTTTGTTTATTTATGTTTTGCACCACAAAAACATATGTTTTTATTTTCGAACATAAGTTTGAAAAAGAGCAAATCGCAAGTAAAACGTGTGAGTTTCAGAACAAAAGTTGGAGTTTTTGAAATCACATGCGACTTCAAAAACATGCAAGTGTCAGAACATGCCTGATCATATACTGTGAGCGTCAAAATAAAGTGTACACAAACATTTTCTTTAGATTAGTTTTTATTTCAGTCTTTAAAAATACTATTTTATTTAACATTTTATGTTTTTTTAAATTGTTATTCAGTTCTCTACTTAAATTTAAAAAAACAACAAAAAAAATTTACAACAACAAAAGTTATAAAACAAAAACAAAATCTATTCCCTATTTTACGCGTCAAAATAAAGCGTACACTTATAATTCATTATAAAAATTAGTATGATTTAATATTTGGTTACTTTTCCTTAAGCTTTAATAACGGCACTTAGTCTTCGGGCATCGATTCAACTAGTTCTTTCGTTATGTCAGATGAAATTTTCTGCCACTCCTCCATTATAAGGGATTTAAGCGTATCCTTGTTAGTAATTGTCCTCTTTCGTATTTGCCGGTCAATATGCTCCCACAAATGCTCAATAGGGTTAAGGTCCGGTGATTGGGGAGGATGATCTAATGTTTTAGGAGTATGATAAAGGAGCCATTCTTTTACTATCTTTGCCGTATGTTCGGTATCATTGTCTTGTTGAAAGATCCAAGGTCACTTTAAGCCCAATTTCTCCACCATTCATGGCAAATTGTTTTTCAAAATGTTTAAGTAGTCCGTTTTATTCATGGTATCTGCAATAAAAACCAAGCTTTTCACTCCACTTGCCGCAATGCATCCCCACACCATCACCGAACCACCACTATGCTTAACCGTAGATAATAGATTATGTTTAGCATACTCTGTATTTTTTGTACGCCATACTTTTACAATTTTTTTCTGGCCAAATATCTCAAATTTACTCTCATCGCTAAATAAAAAGTTATTCCAGAAAGAGCCATCTTTAGTTTCGTACTTTTTTGCATACTCAATACGTTTTTTCTGATCTACTAACGATATAAGTGGCTTTTTTCGCGGCAACCGACCATGTAGACCATTTGCGTGTAGAGCTCTTCGTACTGTGTTGGCGCTTACGTTGCAATTTTTTGTTGCTGAAACTTCCTCCGATATTTTAATAGCACATTTAAATAGATTCTTCTTCACATCGCGCAAAATAGATCTTATTTCAGACTCACTTAAAGCTTTTGGTCGGCCTGCACCTGGACGATTTTCTACTTTGCCAAATTTTTCGTGCTTATCAACTATTTTCTTTGCTGTATTATGGCTTTTGTTTATAATAGACCCGATTTCACGAAAAGTTTTACCGTCTTTTCAAAGTTTTATCACAAGTTCCCTGACATCTGTGGACCTTTGTCTTCCCATAACAAATTTCTTTCTGCAAAGAAGTTATAGTCCGAAAATTGCGTCTGTCTACTATAAAACAGTAATAGTGATTTAATAGAATGCAAGAAAGTAAATAAACAATAAAACATAACGGTATTTTATGCGGTTCTACTTCGCTAAAATGCTACAAAATAAGATGTACACTTTATTTTGACGCGTAAAATATGGAATAGATTTTGTTTTTGTTTTACAACTTTTGTTGTTGTAAATTTTTGTTGTTGTTTTTTTAAGTTTAAGTAGAGAACTGCATAACAATTAAAAAAACATTAAATGTTAAATAAAATAGTATTTTTAAAGACTGAAATAAAAACTAATTTAAAGAAAATGTTTGTGTACACTTTATTTTGACGCTCACAGTACATATCAGTTACAACGGATACAAAAGAACGCATGAGTGTAGTTGATATTGTATGCTTCTGCTTGTGCGTACTCACACTATGGATATAAACAAATACAGTTGTTTATGGTTTAGCATAGAGTGAGAAAATTATCAGTTTTTTACTCTCAAATATCTGTTGTACCATTAGTATTTGAATATATCGCATCTTTATTGCAACATAGTCATATCTCAAAAAAACTTGAACGTGGCAAAATGCGATTTAAGTTTTGAAGACATAAGTCCTATGATCTAATTGCAGCAATTGCAATTGCTATAACTTCGGTTCAGCTTCGGATATAAAACTGCTTTTTTACAACATGTACAGAAGGACTAAAAGAGCAGTTTTGCTTAAGTAACTACAAATTTTTAATTTTTTGAGATATGCCTATGTTGCAATAATGGAGCGATATCTGTTTATGAAACAGATATTTTGGATAATTGCGTGCTGCTTATCATAGAGGCGAGAACTAATAAGCAGTATTTTAATTTTATTTTATAAAGACAAATAAAAAATTAATAAATTGTTGTCTAGTCGCGCATAGTTAAAAAGGTTTATTACATACATCTCCGCATGTACATGTAGAAAGATAGAAGTTTCGAATAATTTTAATAACGAAACACTTCGAAACATTTACACTTCTAGAAATACACCCAGTAATAATATTGTCCCTGTTATACATGTATGTACATATTAAATAACGCAATTCTTATTTTCACTTAGAAGGATATTATCGGTAGAAGCGTTATAATTTATTATTTATGTTATTGATGCTCTCAAAATTTCTAAAATTTCTAACATTTACTAAAATAAGTAGAGAGTAAAATTTATTCGAAATTGAAAAATTATTAAAATAAAAGAGTAAAATGGACTGGCTCGTTGTAATTGCTTACCAAAGACAGTCAACTTAACAACGGAAAATATAAATTATAATAGTGTAGTATATCTCTTAGTAGTGTGCGTAAACAATTCGTTGTCAACTACTAATTAGAATATATAATGAATTGATTGAAACATACATAAATGGTTAAAAAATGAAACTTTCTTTCTCTGAATGGGAGCGATTAATTAGATGGGACAACTCGTTGAAAATTTTATTAGCATTAAAGTGATTTTCTCATCACAAAAAAGTAGTGAAATATGTACGTTTTATCATTGGACAATATAAGAATATAATTTTTTTTTTCGAGTAAGTAATAGAATATCCTAGATGGGGTTTGAGTTAAATTTAGATATCAGACATCAAGTTTTATTTCCATCTCATGTAAATTTAATAAACTATTAAAATTTTCGAATGTATATCTATCAACGAAAGGGTAAAGGTTTATTTCTTTATGCATAGTTCGTCTAAGGTTTTGCTATTATAATTTTCTTTTTCATAAAAACAATTATTGTTTTCCAGTTGTAATTCCATTCCATTACCATTATTAAAACAATTTTAATTAAAATAAAATTATTAGCATGATATCGTAGTTAAATTTATCCTTTTTCATTATTTCAAATAATTATTTCTTTTTTAACTTTTAAAAATAATTTGGATTCAAAAGGTATTTTAAGATAAACTTAACATAAATATATTTTTAATTGATTTTAAATTATCAGGCTTTTCGTCTCTCTAAATATAGAAAGGGTGGTGAAGGGTATAAAAAGAAGATGTGTTGCTTTTCTCTTGACTGCAACAGTACAAGACATTTTTGCAAGAATTCTGCTGAAGGATTTTCAAATTTTCAGCAAATGTGAGTTTTCAAATATAAACGAAACGTTGAGCCAAGAAATAAGTACATATATGAATAATAAATTATCTGTAGATTAGCTTAAAGAGCAACAAGAAACCGAAAAACGTTGGGAAAATGAGGTTAAAGGAATTCGGTTTTCAAACCTTTGCGGAAAAAGAGACAAATTTACATATCTGAACGCTTTATCTGAGGGAAAACTTTTTTTTATTCTTGTGAAAACTTTTTTACGTATTTGTTTTTCAAACAGAAAAATAAAAAAAAAATTAATTTTGTATGCAAATAAAAAGGTGAATAAAACAGCTGTTAATAAATCTTATTATTCAAATCCTCTATTATCATTTTTAATTAATAGAAAAAACGCGTCCTTGGCTTTGCTGTAATGCTGAGTACTTAAAAAACTTATAAAAGCAATATCGATATCGTTATAAAATGCATAACGTAATTAAATAATTACGTGAAAATAAAAATCAACTTTGCAATTTTAATTAACCAAGTCCCCTTTTACAATGTAGAAATTGATGGCAGACATTTTTCTCATTCTCTTTTGAACTTGCCTGAACTTTTTTACAACCGCAAAAATACTAGACAGAGAGAAATTTTTTTGTTTTCTTTTATCGTTCCTTCTCGCTGTTGAATTTTTTGTTTCATTCGTTGCAATGGCGTCAGTAAGAGGAAGTTTACATTAAGGGCATTGTAGCTGACTTTTTTTTATTGTTTTCTCTTTTAGAGTATTTCCGTAAGTCTTCACGTGCTTACACTATGACTCTTTTGTAGCAAGAGAGAAATTTAATGATGTTTTATCAACCAATTTTTTAAGTGTTGCCATAAACTAAATGTATTAATTTTTCAACATTTTTTGAACAATATAGAAAAAAGCCATTTTGGTAACACCTAACGCTCAAGCAAAGAAATCAAAAAATGAAAGAGAGAAATAGTAATGAAAGAAAAAATTAGAGAAATAACTGAAAATAGTCATGAATATTCATTTCGTGCTACTTTTGCTACCCCGTAAGCTTCTCTACACCTCTTGTCTACAAACTTCTGCATCATAACTTTTGTAGCTGATACAATGCCCTTAATGTAAACTGGCTCAAAAAACGAAAGAGAGAAACAGCAGTGAGAGAAAAATCTGAGAAAAAACTGAAAGAGTCACACCTCCTGTCAAGAAACTTCTGCATCATGACTTTTGTAGGTGATACAGTGCCCTTAATGTAAACTGGCTCTTATAAACTTGCTTTGAAATTGCGTGCAGCCTACGTCCAGCTTTCAATTTTTGTAAATTTTGACAAGTATTATGTGTTAATTTATTGAAAGAGAATTGAGCAAAAACTTGACTGTGTGACTGCACTGTTAGAAATAGTTTTTCGCACTGACTCACACGTTGTTTTCTACTTAAAAACAAAATCCGTTGTATTTTGTTAACATACCGCTCATGTCCACCGACCATCGACTACAAGATGTCAAAAATAGAATACATGCGTGCTTATGAGAATAATTCTTTTAGACGCTACACAACTACCGACTACACGGCTACTTTTGTAGCCCGTAGCCAACTTAGGCTAATTTCTATTTTTCTTGGCTACAAAAAACAGATTAGTGCTGCCAATACAATAAATGAATGAAATGGTGGTTTTAAAACCGCAATAGATTAAATATAGTGGCACCATTGAAAAATAATAATCATCTGTTCATTTGTTTACATTTTTCATTTACTATTTATTTGGCGCATTTTTCATTTACTTTTTATTTGTGAAATTGTCCATTTAGTTCTTTTTTCATAAATTTCTAATTTGTTTCATTTATATTTATTTTTTTTTGGTTTTTTATTGAAATTGGTAAGTATATAATAGTAATTTTTACTGTTTATATGTATTTATTATATTGTTTAATGTAAATGTTTAGTTCAATTGCAAATATGGACGTGGACACTTCATACACTGAAGTCTTTGTTTCCACTATTTTAACAATAGTACTTATAAAGTTAGTTCAATTTTCTTGAGACATTTAAACTTTTTTTTTACACAAATTCACTTTAAAAAATCAAGTTTGTTTTGTTTTTGTTAACTTAAATACATATGTATATCAAAACATGTTTATTTTTGGAACAAATCTAGTTTACGGGCACCGCTCCAAAATATAAAAAAAGTTGCCTACGGGGTGCAAAATGCAATTTTAAGCAAAAAATGTTAAGTGAAAAAATTGGCGGCAACCCTTAGTTTCGGAGTTACGGACCTCGGAAGTTTTTGTATCTAATAAGGCATATATCGAGTATTCGATGTTAGAATGGGACAATATGGATATCATTGGAAAGGGAATTGAAGGACGTATTCAATTAAATAGGAAAAAAGTAAAAATAAAATAAAAAAATCAGGTAAGGCTCCAACAAATTTATTTTTTCCATATAAACATAACTTTACTCAAAAACGAAAGAATTTTCTCCTCTATGGTATAACCAACAGCGGCTTTGCTTTCTAAAGGTTTTCTGCGTAGCCGGACTTCGGCCGGACGAAAGGATTTTCTTCTCTATGGTATAACCAACAGCGGCTTCGCTTTCTAAAAGTTTTTTGCGTAGCCGGCCTTTGGCCGGGCGCAAAGATTTTCTCCTCTGTGGTATAACCAACACCGGCTCCGCTTTCTAAAGGGTTCCTGCGTAGCCGGCCTTCGGCCGGACGAAAGGATTTTCTCCTCTATGGTATAAGCAACAGTGGCTTCGCTTTCGAAAAGTTTCCGAATAACATAATTTATTTTGTAAAAAATTGTTTTTCCTCACCAGATTTTTTTATTTATTTATTTTTTCATTTTTTTCCTTCTTCAATATATAGCCTCTTTTATTCCCTTTCCAATGATACTCATATTGTCTCTCTCTCTCTCTCTCACACTCTCGATAAATGCCATATTATATATAAAAACTTTGGAGGTCCGTTACTCCGAAACTAAGGGTTGCCTCCAAATTTTTCACTTAACATTTTTTGCTTAGAATTGCATTTTGCACCCTATAGGCAACTTTTGTTTTTATTTTGGAGCGGTGCCCGTAAACTAGATTTAAGCCTTATTTTTTGTAGTTAGTGGTCAATGGTCGTTAAATGAATTAAGTAGCTGGCGACTTGGCTATTTTTGTAGCCAGCTACTTTTGTAGTCGGTAGTCGATGGTCGGTAGCCTTTGATTGTGTTTATAGCATTAATCATACAGAGTTGTTCGCAATTTCATGCTTTAAATTGTGTATAAGTTTAATCGCTGTCTTTTGAACTTAAGGCCCAACTATAATGTGCATAAGCTAGCTTTAGCTTATGTCAAAAATTCAACGAAAAGCCTGTCAAATGCTTAGGTAACTTATCAAAGAAATTTATGTGACTACAATGTACATATTTAAATTTAGTAACTTATTTGCCACAGTTGCACATTTATGTTTATTTCGTACCTTTGCCAAAAATAATTTCTATATAAATCAATAAAATTTTAAAACTAAAAGGCTTTAAAGAAAATATTTTATATATTTAATAACATTCACAAACACATTTACATATTTTGGTTTATGTTCTAAGAAAATGTAAAAAACAAAATTATTACAAATTATTTTCTGTTTTGTGTTTGTGGCCAACCGTACTAAAAAATGCAACGATGTTCATCGTTTATATGGTATACATATGTGTGTATAAATACAAATTTAATTTAAATATATTATAATTGTAAAAAATTTCCCATAAAGAAAAATGTTGTTTTTTCTACATTTTTTATTGAATTAAAAACTAAAAAATTTAACAATTTAGGTCTTAATTAGAAAATTTCTTTATTAATGTATAAACCAAAGCACAATCAGCTGTTTCCGTACGGAAAGTGCGATCAGTTTCGTACCTTGCATAAAGAAATGAAATTTAACGAAACTTGACGAAAAGTTATCTTATTCACATTATAGTTTACCACATTTAATTTAATGTATTTGCCGAGTTGTATAAGTTGGCATAAGCTAGTTTATGCACATTATAGTTGGGCCTTTACCATTTTTTAAGAGAATACGCTTTTATATCATTTCATGAAACTTTGTTTGTCGATAAGACCGACACATTTGAGTTGTGGAGTAAACTTCATAACGTGAAGTGAGAACTTATGCAGTCTGATATTTTCCTATATGTAAGAACGAGTCAAAAACTTTATCTGCGATTATTTAGAAATGAATTTTTTTGAGCACTAAGCATACTCGGTGTTTTTGAGTTATGACCAGCGTTGCCGCTTTGGTCCAATCGGACCAAACTTGGTAGTTTTTCGTTTTTAAAAAACAGTTTGGTAGTTTGGTTGGTTTGTTGCATTTTTTTAAATTTTTGGTAGGATTTCCTCCTGTAGCAACAATAAATTTTTTACCTTAAAAATTCAGAACATAAAATAAAAAAATGTAACTTTGAATTAAATAAACAATAACTGTGAATAGTTTTACCACTGTTTTCAAAAACTGTTTTAGGTGTAATAAAAACATCTCTGCTTTTTTGCATAAAGATGATTAAAGCTATAGCCATCTCTGGTTTAAGAAACGCGAACAATATTATGAAATTGAAGTTAACAATATTTTTGTGTGAAGGCTTATTTACAAGTGTTTGTATTAAAAAAATTAACAGACAAAATGGAAAAGTAAGTAAACTTTTTTAATTGTATATATGTACCTATTAATTACATAAATATTTACTAATATTGCATGTAAAGAAACAGTAAAAAAAAATTTTAGAACCGAATGGTTGAGCGAATTTAATTGGCTCCAGGAAAGGGATGGGTGTTCATTCTGCATAGTATTCTCTAAAACTATTTTAAATCATAACATCCATCTTAAAAATCACCAAAAGACAAATTTCCACCTCAAGAGTTACGGAAAAAAACCAAGTGAGTATAACAGAGTTTATGTGCAAGAAACGCATTTTTAAATTTTTGGTAGGCTGTGAACGATTTTGGTAGGATTTTTGAAAATTATTGGTAGGAAGTCAATTTCTTGTGTGGCAACGCTGGTTATGACGTTCTATTAGTAAGTGAGCAATATATCTGATACACATATTTGATTTCATTTCTTTTGTATATAATCCTTTTTTTGCAACACTGTTAAAAAAGGTTGCTAACTTCTGCTTCGTGAAGAAATGTAGAATAGCAAAAAATTGTGGAAAATTTTTAAAAACTTGCGGCGTCTTATAGTAATTTCTTTGCTGAAGCGTTTGCAAATTCATATTTAAATATGAAATACACTTAAAATCTTCTTCAAAAACGGAATTAAGAAATAATTTGCTCTGCTAAAAATAATTATTTTTTAGTTTCTTAAAAGAAATTACAAAACATGTAGTTAAAATCTTCGTTTATATATTACAATTGAAGTATTCAAATAAATAAATGTTTCTAGCATTATAACTATAAATCGTTTCCATGCAAGCTCTTGAACAGGCCGAAAACGTAATTTAAATTAAGAAAAACGTATCAAGCAATTGTAAGTATTTGGGAGATATGGCGATCCCAATTAGTTTTTAGGTTACTTTCCCTGCCAGTAATATTTGTCGGTTCTGTAGCTTGTAAAATATTGACTTACCTTAACAGTATTCGAAAATGGAAGATTTATTTGATCAACTTAAATCAGCGGGACAACAAAAAATGTCAAATACATCGCCCGCCAAATCTATTTCGTCAGTAAGAAGTAATTTAACTAACACAGAACAATTTAATAAAAAACTCAAATTTAAGTCTAGTGGCATACGTCGAGAATCTCTGCCTTCACCCGTTACAGTGAGTAGTGTTTTAAAGAAATCAAAAAGCCACAAGGCTCGTAGCTTATCTCCTCCTAAATATGGTGCCAACAATATAAAATCGCTAAAAGTGAAACTAGAACGTAAAAAATTAGAAGAATTTCTCACCCGCCCTCTTGAAGAACATGCTAATAACATACGAAAGAAACAAGAAAAGTTTAAAAATTCAAATAAGAACCCAAAAGTTACACCAACAAAAGCACAAAAGAAACTTTTTGAACCGTCGGAGGGACAGAAGAAAACAAAAGTTCAAATGTTAAAACAGTTTGACATTAAGCCATGCAAAGTACGAATACATAGAGATAATTTACAAAAACTTTTGCAAGAATTAAAGTTTAAGAATGCACCCATTAAAGAGGGCAAATCTAAGAACAATAAAAAGCCTGCAATAGCAACGTTTACGGAGTCGCCTCCTTCTAAAAAGGGCAAACTAATAACAGGCAATAACAAAAGTAAAAATAGTTTCTTTATAAAACTTAACACTTCACCGACAAGTAAGATAGAAAAAAAATTAAAAAATATTTCGAGGACATCTCCTTCTTCAGAGGCACTTCATAATAAGATAAAAAATTCTAAATTTAACACCACTACCACCCCGACAAAATTTTCACGCTCACAACTTTTACGTTCGTTCGGAAAACGTTTCTTTAATGTTCAAGTAAAAATTGAACGTTGCACGCACCCTCTTATGTTGACTTTTGAATCGAATGATCGTGCTAGACGCCTACAATCTAAACGCAACAAATCAAAAAATCTTTCCGTGTCATTTCGCGAACAGGTTGAAATATTTGGGGGCAGTTCTGATTCAGACGATAGTTGTAATGAGGAATTCTGTGCTATTCCTACTAAATGCAATAATCGTAGAAGCAACTTCAGTCAATCTCTAATTGTTCCAGTAACTCCAGTTGTTATGCCGGCCCGTTTGAAAAAAGTTGAAAATGGCAAAGTAGTCGATGACATTGAACTAGACCCATCCTTATTTGTGGATCCTAAAATCCTGGTCTGTAGTACACCATTCTCACCAGGGCGAAAAAAACGTGATCATAAATCATATAGTCCTTTGAAAGATGAAAGTTCACCCAGTCCTCGCAAAGAACAGTTAAAATTGGCAAACGAAAAAATACCGCCAAGTGGTCTGAGACGTTTGAATGTTGACGAAGATGATGAAGATGATGATTGTGAATATATAGGTAAGGCTTTTTATTATTAAAGTCTCAAGTTTATTGTGATCCATATGACATATTTGTAATCAATTTATTTTTTAAGAAACAGTTTTTTTTTTCTGGGAAAATATATATAATTAAAAAAATAATGCCTTTGATTTTCTTAAACATATAACTAAAAAACTAGCTATTTTCTCTAATCAAACAATGTTGAACAGAAAATGTTTTAGTGGGAAAAATTGCTGCATTGAATATAAGAAACAAAACTTTATTTGATTTTTATATAAGATTCTTTTGTCTCTGTTTGTGCTGGAAATGCATCTCTTACAAACCTTATGAACTGATTTATTAAACGTAGGTTATGAGTTTGACTAAGGGCCATGTTTCACTATTATACACACAAAAATCTGAGAGAATTCTGTCCTACTTTAAAAATCGTTCCAAAATGGCGTCGTAGGTGCCACACTATTATACAAAAAATATACAAAAACATATGGTTTTAATATTTTGTTTTTTTTTTTTCTCCTCATCATCTTAAAATAATCAACTCTAATCGCATAAAGAAAAATATTTTATGAATTATTTCAAAAGATTATAAAATCGTACAGATCTTTAAAAAAAAACCTGTCACACCAAAGACAATAAATTTATAAAGATGTTGCACTTTGAACATTTAAAAAATCAAAAATTATGAGCAGTTTCAAGGCAAATTGATAACAGGTATACTCACGGCGAAAATTTTTTTCCTTCTTCGAGTGTCAAAAGTTAAAATCTCCTTTGATTTTGACAGCCGAAAACTATTTGTACAAAAACAAAATGTACATGTTTCTATCGCAGTGTTGTATTTATTTTCGCCGTGAGTATACCTGTTATCAATTTGCCTTGAGCAGTTTCTTGGTAGCTGGGGTAAGAGATAAGAGGGAAGAAATTTCTGTGAGCGCAACCAAAACTCAAGAGAGCACAATATTAGTTTTGTAAACAAGACAGATTCATACACACATGCGTTTAAAAATGTGTGTGGATGTTCATAAGAAATGTATTGTTAAAGTAAAGTAATGAGAGACAAAAACACACATTTAACATGTAGAAACGTACATAATTACTTTCATATCTACATATAAAGAAGAATGTGCTTCATAAAATTTTATTTCTGAATTCTATTTTTCCTACTTATTTAAAAATTGTTTGTAAAATAAGCTTAAAAACGAAACTATATGAATGCTCTTGTTATTGTAGGGTAACTATATATTTTTATTTGTGTATTTTTAAAAATATGCATAATCGCACCGAACTAATCGTACCCTAAATTACGTAGTAATTTTTTTTAGCATTTTTTCTTGTGGATACTTAATATGTTTTTTAAGAAATTTCAAACAATGGTAATAAAATAAGGCACTTATTTCTGTAAATTTATTATTAAATATTTTGTTAAGTTTATTTAATCTACATATAGGTTCAATATATATAAACTTCAATATGAATTTGATAGCTAAATTTATAAATTAAAATTGCCAAACAAAATAAATTACTGGCGCTTTAAAATTTAGACTTTCCAAGTACTTGTTACTTTGCACTCATCTGTTTCCCATGAGTAATGCTTTTTTAGCAACATAAGTATAATTAAAATTAAGACAACAAATAAAATATCTCAACACACCACGATAATTTATTTATGCCTTTTATATGGGCACTTGCAAGTTAATAATTAAAATTAAATTACGGGAATTTTAAATTAAATTTATTATCTTTAAAAAATATTGTGCTAATTATCCCGAGCAAATTATTAAAATCACCAATTTTTTAATTTTTTCAATTTTCCGACTTTTCGGGAGGGATTTTCAAAAATTTTCTTCTGTAAAAACCTTCTACTTGAAAATACGAACAACTGAAAAAAAATGTTACAGAAATCGGCACAGCAGTTCTTATTTTATGAATTACTATACATTTTTTACACCATTTTTATATATAAGATTCAAGCACTATGTTCACTACAACTGAGACGCTAAACTAGTATTCTTCTTAGAATAGTGATAAAAGTTAATAAAATAAATGGTTATAAATGTTATTGAAACAAATTAATTAATGTTATTAATTTTGGTATTTAATTTATATGTATGTAGTAATTAAATTTGAATAATAAATGAATTTAATTTACTTTATTCGTGCTTGATTGCTTCAAATATAAATATTTCATGATATTCTCATTAAACATTTTTTATTTAAAAGAAGAAATTGAAAATATTACTGCGTAGAAAGTATATTCATACTGCTAATTTAGCTCATTAGTGGATTTTACCCAAATTTTGTATAGAAAACTTGAAAGTCTTATATCAAAAGCCAAATTGATTAAATAAGAACTATTGAATCAATAAGAGAAAAAGACAGGAACAAAAAGACAGTATACAAAAACACAGCAAACATTCAGTAACTAAAAAAGTAAAGTAAATTAAAATCGAAAAGGTTTCGAATAATAAATTTGCATATTGATAATAAATGAATTTAATATTCGGTGTAAATCGATGTTATTTCTCTTATACAACAACAAAACACATATTGTTACCATACAAATACACAATCGGTAACATTGGTTTACGTTGAATATTTTATAATGTAAATATATACACATTCGTATGCACGTATATACAAATGAATTAATGTGAGATGAGAGTAACAAGTTTGCTGAGAATAATAATCTCTCTTCGTGATTTTACTCTTAAAGTGGCAGTAGCAGTACGTCCATACACAAAATATGCACTGGATGTAGAATGTACGGCAGTGAAACATCTTAGTATATTTATAGTCTTTGGTCACACACTTAAACTTTTAATCCACACTATCATACATTTTGAGCACACATGCAATTTTTAACTGATCGTACGACTGAGTATGGTAGTGAATCCTGGCCTTTACCGATAATTTTCTAAAAATAAAACGATCGGATTGTATATATTTTGAGTACACTCGTTAAATCCAGAACAAGTTCCTGAGATATAACATGGTTCCTAGGTTTCTTTTGACACGTATCCCCAAATAGATATATTTTATCCCCACAATTTCGAAAAAAACAAATTCAGTTATCCATAAAAATCCCACTACAAATAATGCTATTTATTATACCCCTCATAACAAAAGTGGAAAAAAGGTATAACTGAGTTTGTCATTCCGTTTGTAATTTCTACGAAATCCATTTCTTACCCCAAAAATATACATAAATATATTCTTAGTTCTTATACATAGGAAAGTCGATTGAGCGATGTCCGTCTGTCCGTCCGTGTTAATGTTAAAATCATGTTTGCCCTTGCAATTTAAATACTCTAATCAATCAGACATAGTGTCAAAAGAAGTGCTATTGGAAGCCAGCAAGATCGGTCCATGTCCTAGACGCAACGGGCAAAACACCACGCCTACCTCTAATTTTTCCATATTATTTGGAACAATGAAGTAACTGCAATCAAAAAAACAAATATATGGGGCGATAGAGAATTAAAAAGTTTAAAATTTTTTTAAATATCAATATGGGTATCATTTAAAAGCTTTTAATGAGATCTTTATGGAAATACTAAAAATATTTAAAAACGTTTTACCCATTAAGAGCCAATGACATTTTATTATAAAATTATGTATATGTATTATGTATATCGCACCTGTTCAACTAAAGAGCGTCAACTCAAAATTTTCAATTTTTCACTTTTTGTTAAAAAACGATATATATTGATCAACTCTAACCATTGTAAATTTTTCTTATTCTTTTGACTACTCTTTCTTTAAAAAAAACCGTTATGTCGCTCACCATGTCTTCCGAGTATTTACTTTATTCACGTCTTCTCTAAATATCGAATTTTTTCACTTCAAAATATGCCCTTTTTTCATATTGATTCTCCCTAAAAGCAAAATTTTCAAAAAATTTATATCTCCGATAACGGGCTGAATCCAGACGTAGATTGTACATCGCTGGAATCTACTAATCCTAGGCTACTCCCGCTATGCCGCTGACCCGATTCATGTCTTCTCTAAATGCCGACTTTTTCCACTTCAAAATATGCCCTTTTTTCATATTAATTTTCCCTAAAAGCAAAAGTTTAAAAATTCATATCTCCGATATCGGGCTGAATCCAGACGTAGATTGTACATCGCTGGAATCTACTAATCCTAGGCTACTCCCACTATGCCGGTGACCCGATTCATGTCTTCTCTAAATATCGACTTTTTCCACTTCAAAATATGCCCTTTTTTCATAATAATTTTCCCTAAAAGCAAAATTTTCAAAAATTCATATCTCCGATATCGGGCTGAATCCAGACGTAGATTGTACACCGCTGGAATCTACTAGTCCTAGGCTACTCCCACTATGCCGGTGACCCATTCATGTCTTCTCTAAATATCGACTTTTTCCACTTCAAAATATGCCCTTTTTTCATATTAATTTTCCCTAAAAGCAAAATTTTCAAAAATTCATATCTCCGATGTCAGGCTGAATCCGGAAGTAGATTGTACACCGCAGGATTCTACTAGTCCTAGGCTACTCCCACTATGCCGGTGACCCGATTCATGTCTTCTCTAAATATCGACTTTTTCCACTTCAAAATATGCCCTTTTTTCATAATAATTTTCCCTAAAAGCAAAATTTTCAAAAATTCATATCTCCGATATCGGGCTGAATCCAGGCGTAGATTGTACACCGCTGGAATCTACTAGTCCTAGGCTACTCCCACTATGCCGGTGACCCATTCATGTCTTCTCTAAATATCGACTTTTTCCACTTCAAAATATGCCCTTTTTTCATATTAATTTTCCCTAAAAGCAAAATTTTCAAAAATTCATATCTCCGATGTCAGGCTGAATCCGGAAGTAGATTGTACACCGCAGGATTCTACTAGTCCTAGGCTACTCCCACTATGCCGGTGACCCGAATCATGTCTTTTCTAAATATCGACTTTTTACACTTCAAAATATGCCCTTTTTCATATTGATTTTCGCTAAAAGCCAAATTTTCAAAAATTAATATCTCCGATATCGGGCTGAATCCAGACGTAGATTGTACACCGCTGGAATCTACTAGTCCTAGGCTTTTCCCACTATGCCGGTGACCCGATTCATGTCTTCTCTAAATATCGACTTTTTCCACTTCAAAATATGCCCTTTTTCATATTGATTTTCGCTAAAAGCCAAATTTTCAAAAATTCATATCTCCGATATCGGGCTGAATCCAGACGTAGATTGTTCACCGCTGGAATCTACTAGTCCTAGGCTACTCCCACTATGCCGGTGACCCGATTCATGTCTTCTTTAAATATCGACTTTTTCCACTTCAAAATATGCCCTTTTTTCATATTAATTTTCCCTAAAAGCAAAATTTTCAAAAATTCATATCTCCGATATCGGGCTGAATCCAGACGTAGATTGTACACCGCTCTAATCTACTAGTCCTAGGCTACTCCCACTATGCCGGTGACCCGATTCATGTCTTCTCTAAATATCGACTTTTTCCACTTCAAAATATGCCCTTTTTTCATATTAATTTTCCCTAAAAGCACAATTTTCAAAAATGCATATCTCCGATATCGGACTGAATCCAGAAGTAGATTGTACACCGCAGGATTCTACTAGTCCTAGGCTACTCCCACTATGCCGGTGACCCGATTCATGTCTTTTCTAAATATCGACTTTTTCCACTTCAAAATATGCTTTTGTCATATTCACCCCTATCGTGAATATATTTTCCCTCGAAATTTTTTCCCTTTTCCCCAAATTGCAATCGTGAATAGTTCACGTGAACAATTTTTCACGTAAACAAAAATTCCCCTTATCATGATTGATTTTTTCCCTCGAAATTTTTTCACTTTTCCCTTAGATTTGTTCACCTAAATTTTGCTGGGGAACTGCATACATTATGCCAGTTTTTATATGTTTTAATTAGAAAATTTACATCAATAACACATTTTTTTGATTCGATATCAGTTACTGCAGTGTAGACTGACATTATGCTCATCAAGATGCAAAACAAAGAGATCTATTGGTTATAAATTTATAAAGATTTTTTATTAAAACCATTTTTAAATGAAAAAAATGGAGATAGAAAAACTCAGATATAAAAATTTATTTTATTGAAATGGGTCAGTAGCAAGGTCTAGGGTAGGTTAGGCAGGCAGCCGTATTGACACAGCCCACTTTGGTCCATTGTTTGGTCCTTTTGCGTCTAGGGTAACTATAAGGACTTTTACGCGTGTTGCACGTCACGTTCTTGAAATAAAATTGTTCTCTGTTGTAGTATCTTCTCCTCTTGCAACAATACAACAGCACAAATCACTTAACTTTAAAAAATTTGGAATATTTTTTTCCCTATTTATATTTTTTTCTTTCTAATTTGCATTCAGTACGAATTGATAGCGGGAACAAACGTTCGCATGAAATTCACGATAGCAATTTTCCCTTCATGGGGAATGAAAATTTCATGGGAACAAAAATTTCACATTTTGTTCACGATAGGGGTGATTAATTTTCCCTAAAAGCAAAATTTTCAAAAATTCATATCTCCGATATCGGGCTGAATCCAGACGTAGATTGTACACCGCTCTAATCTACTAGTCCTAGGCTACTCCCACTATGCCGGTGACCCGATTCATGTCTTCTCTAAATATCGACTTTTTCCACTTCAAAATATGCCCTTTTTTCATATTAATTTTCCCTAAAAGCAAAATTTTCAAAAATTCATATCTCCGATATCGGGCTGAATCCAGACGTAGATTGTACACCGCTGGAATCTACTAGTCCTAGGCTACTCCCACTATGCCGGTGACCCGATTCATGTCTTCTCTAAATATCGACTTTTTCCACTTCAAAATATGCCCTTTTTCATATTGATTTTCGCTAAAAGCCAAATTTTCAAAAATTCATATCTCCGATATCGGGCTGAATCCAGACGTAGATTGTACACCGCTGGAATCTACTAGTCCTAGGCTACTCCCAGTATGCCGGTGACCCGATTCATGTCTTCTCTAAATATCGACTTTTTCCACTTCAAAATATGCCCTTTTTTCATATTAATTTTCCCTAAAAGCAAAATTTTCAAAAATTCATATCTCCGATATCGGGCTGAATCCAGACGTAGATTGTACACCGCTGGAATCTACTAGTCCTAGGCTACTCCCACTATGCCGGTGACCCGATTCATGTCTTCTCTAAATATCGACTTTTTCCACTTCAAAATATGCCCTTTTTCATATTGATTTTCGCTAAAAGCCAAATTTTCAAAAATTCATATCTCCGATATCGGGCTGAATCCAGACGTAGATTGTACACCGCTGGAATCTACTAGTCCTGGGCTACTCCCACTATGCCGGTGACCCGATTCATGTCTTCTCTAAATATCGACTTTTTCCACTTCAAAATATGCCCTTTTTCATATTAATTTTCCCTAAAAGCAAAATTTTCAAAAATTCATATCTCCCATATCGGGCTGAATCCAGACGTAGATTGTACACCGCTCTAATCTACTAGTCCTAGGCAACTCCCACTATGCCGGTGACCCGATTCATGTCTTCTCTAAATATCGACTTTTTCCACTTCAAAATATGCCCTTTTTCGTATTGATTTTCGCTAAAAGCCAAATTTTCAAAAATTCATATCTCCGATATCGGGCTGAATCCAGACGTAGATTGTACACCGCTGGAATCTACTAGTCCTAGGATACTCCCACTATGCCGGTGACCCGATTCATGTCTTCTCTAAATATCGACTTTTTCCACTTCAAAATATGCCCTTTTTTCATATTAATTTTCCCTAAAAGCAAAATTTTCAAAAATTCATATCTCCGATATCGGGCTGAATCCAGACGTAGATTGTACACCGCTCTAATCTACTAGTCCTAGGCTACTCCCACTATGCCGGTGACCCGATTCATGTCTTCTCTAAATATCGACATTTTCCACTTCAAAATATGCCCTTTCTTCATATTAATTTTCGCTAAAAGCCAAATTTTCAAAAATTCATATCTCCGATATCGGGCTGAATCCAGACGTAGATTGTACACCGCTGGAATCTACTAGTCCTAGGCTATTCCCACTATGCCGGTGACCCGATTCATGTCTTCTCTAAATATCGACTTTTTCCACTTCAAAATATGCCTTTTTTCATATTGATTTTCGCTAAAAGCCAAATTTTCAAAAATTCATATCTCCGATATCGGTCTGAATCCAGACGTAGATTGTACACCGCTGGAATCTACTAGTCCTAGGCTACTCCCACTATGCCGGTGACCCGATTCATGTCTTCTCTAAATATCGACTTTTTCCACTTCAAAATATGTCCTTTTTCATATTAATTTTCCCTAAAAGCAAAATTTTCAAAAATTCATATCTCCGATATCAGGCTGAATCCAGACGTAGATTGTACACCGCTCTAATCTACTAGTCCTAGGCAACTCCCACTATGCCGGTGACCCGATTCATGTCTTCTCTAAATATCGACTTTTTCCACTTCAAAATATGCCCTTTTTCATATTGATTTTCGCTAAAAGCCAAATTTTCAAAAATTCATATCTCCGATATCGGGCTGAATCCAGACGTAGATTGTACACCGCTGGAATCTACTAGTCCTAGGCTACTCCCAGTATGCCGGTGACCCGATTCATGTCTTCTCTAAATATCGACTTTTTCCACTTCAAAATATGCCCTTTTTTCATATTAATTTCCCCTAAAAGAAAAATTTTCAAAAATGCATATCTCCGATATCGGGCTGAATCCAGAAGTAGATTGTACACCGCAGGATTCTACTAGTCCTAGGCTACTCCCACTATGCCGGTGACCCGATTCATGTCTTCTCTAAATATCGACTTTTTCCACTTCAAAATATGCCCTTTTTTCATATTAATTTTCCCTAAAAGCTAAATTTTCAAAAATTCATATCTCAGATATCGGGCTGAATCCAGACGTAGATTGTACACCGCACTAATCTACTAGTCCTAGGCTACTCCCACTATGCCGGTGACCCGATTCATGTCTTCTCTAAATATCGACTTTTTCCACTTCAATATATGCCCTTTTTTCATATTGATTTTCGCTAAAAGCCAAATTTTCAAAAATTCATATCTCCGATATCGGGCTGAATCCAGACGTAGATTGTACACCGGTTGAATCTACTAGTCCTTGGCTACTCCCACTATGCCGGTGACCCGATTCATGTCTTCTCTAAATATCGACTTTTTCCACTTCAAAATATGCCCTTTTTTCATATTAATTTTCCCTAAAAGCAAAATTTTCAAAAATTCATATCTCCGATATCGGGCTGAATCCAGACGTAGATTGTACATCGCTGCAATCTACTAGTCCTAGGCTACTCCCGCTATGCCGGTGACCCGATTATGTCTTCTCTAAATATCGACTTTTTCCACTTCAAAATATGCCCTTTTTTCATATTAATTTTCCCTAAAAGCAAAATTTTCAAAACTTCATATCTCCGATATCGGGTTGAATCCAGACATAGATTGTACACCGCTGGAATCTACTAGTCCTAGGCTATTCCCACTATGCCGGTGACCCGATTCATGTCTTCTCTAAATATTGACTTTTTCCACTTCAATATATGCACTTTTTTCATATTGATTTTCGCTAAAAGCCAAATTTTCAAAAATTCATATCTCCGATATCGAGCTGAATCCAGACGTAGATTGTACACCGCTGGAATCTACTAGTCCTTGGCTACTCCCACTATGCCGGTGACCCGATTCATGTCTTCTCTAAATATCGACTTTTTCCACTTCAAAATATGCCCTTTTTTCATATTAATTTTTCCTAAAAGCAAAATTTTCAAAAATTCATATCTCCGATATCGGGCTGAATCCAGACGTAGATTGTACATCGCTGCAATCTACTAGTCCCAGGCTACTCCCGCTATGCCGGTGACCCGATTATGTCTTCTCTAAATATCGACTTTTTCCGCTTCAAAATATGCCCTTTTTTCATATTAATTTTCCCTTAAAGCAAAATTTTCAAAACTTCATATCTCCGATATCGGGTTGAATCCAGACATAGATTGTACACCGCTGGAATCTACTAGTCCTAGGCTACTCCCACTATGCCGGTGACCCGATTCATGTCTTCTCTAAATATCGACTTTTTCCACTCATTTTTCCTATTATTTTACTCTAAAAACATTTTTCTATGTAATTAAGTTTTAAAATTTTTAATGGGGACGAAGACGGTTTTTGTAAAATTTTCAAATATTTTTATTAAATTGTTATAATTTATAGCTATATGGTTTCTTGTAATGTACATGTAACTTTAACTGCACAGTTAGCACTATGTGGAACGTATTTAACATTTTTGTAGGTCGTATTTATCTGACGTATTTATCTTCATATCCTTAAAGTGTTAATAATCGTTTTTAATTTATTTATTTTTGTAAACTGATTTCTTAATCATTTTTAAGAAATCCTTTCATAACCGGGAGTTGAACCTATAATTCTGGACAAGCAACATGATAATTTGGAGTAATATCAGATTCTATAGAAATAGCGTTTGAATTATTTATTTATTTATCCATTAATATCCCATAAAGTAAATTCATAGAATATCTTAAAAAAAGGCGCTGGGTGACAAGACCATTTACGCACGAATACGATCTTAAAATTAAAATACAGCAAAAGTGGAACTAACTTAAAAATATGTAGCAATTATTCATTAAAGGTTAATAATACGTGAAGTAAATGAAAGAAGCAAGATAAATACAAATGATAGTGTTTTTTATGTTCATATGATAGTGGTGATGTGAGGATAGTGGTTTTAAACGTCCCTGATACCATGGCAATCCACGGATCTCCATAACCTGGATATATTTTTCTCGGTAGAACAGTCCAGAATCTCCTCAAGCGACAAGTCAGATTTCGAATTGGGACATTCTGTAAGGATGTGATGTACAGTAAGTACCTCATTGCAAAAACTACATACGAGTGGGATTCTCATTGTATTTGGGTCTTTTAGCTGATGGGTTTCGCTGTCCCACGATGTTTAGGAAGGGCTTTGACAAAGCAAACATGGAACTTCGTTAATGTTGTTTAATTTTAGTGCATTTTTTGCTGCACCGTCCGCTGCTTCGTTTCCTTGGATCCCAATATGTGATGGAATCCAAAGCAACAAACAAGAGCTACTACCATCCGGTAGATGCAGAATGTCATCACATAACCCGTTGCAGTTTTTTTAATAGCTTTTATTGCGCTCAGATTATCTGTGAGAATAATTGATTTTGTTCTTTTTTCATCATCAAAACTTTGAACTATAGAAAAAGTTGATATTCCATTGTGAAAAGACCCGTCAGTGAATATCAGCATGTCAGTGAATATCAGAAGGTCCGAAGCAATCTATTTCTTCGAGCAATAACTTTTTGAATACAACAGGGTCTGTGCTATTTTTATTGAAATAGGAAAGGCTGTCATCAACTTTGAAAGTATGCTTGGAGATAATAGGGGGTAGTGGCTTAAGAGTTAGTGAAATGTTAGCCTGTTTAAGAAGAGAAATGATTTTTTCAATGGTTTATCCAAGTTTCTCCAGAAAGTGTCATGGAGCCTATCACTTGGGATTGTAATGGACCTTAAAGACACCTTAAAGCCACTGATCTCATTTCAAGGAGAGACCTGAAACCAGGGAACCCAGCTTCGGTTCTTAGTAACTTTAGTGGTGTAAATCGAAGAAGGCCTGATGCGATTCTGAAGCAATTATTAAGCGCTGTGTAGCGTTTGAATTAGATCTATAATTTTGTCTTGTTATCAAAGTTTGCTTTTGAAAAAAAAGAACTGTTTGGAAAAATTACCATCGGGTGAATATTCTGACCAATTACCAGCAAATGAAGTTGCTATAATTTATGGATGAGTGATAATTTTATTATTTAATTGAATAGCTAATACCTATTTGTTCACTTCATTGTTGGTGAGTCTGCGATTTTTTCTCCAAATATCCCTAATTAATTAGTTCCTATTTATGGTGTTTGTAAAATTTTAAAAACTAATTTTCTTATGTCTTTTCGTTTCTCTTCAGAATATGGCTTTTGTTATAGACAATTAGGTTTAAAATGTTGTGAGATTTTTTTTTAATTTTCCATGCTTTATTTTTGTTACTTCCTAATTAATATTCAAGGGTGTCATAGAAACCAATATTGGTTTTATTTGGTCTCATGAAACCAAATTGGTTTTGTTAATTTCGAATGTAAATAAAACCAATATCGAAATAGCTGTTGCTATTAAAAGGTGATAAGTGCTTATAAATAAAATAAAATGACAACAGCAGTTGTATCATTTTTGTTATTGGAAGATTAACGCTTATAAAAGGTAACAAACAATGTAGAGGGCACTTCTTCTACCAACTGCGAAATGCTACATAGCCGTACTATGGCCTAGACTCTGTCTTATTTTGAGCTGGTTTTTTTCCCTCACTCTTTCACTAATTTTATTTCAGTACAAATACAAAGACATTACATATAACAATACGAATTGTTCTGTGGAAAAATTTTTGTTTACCTTTTTCCATCCATTCACGTCAAATTGTGGTGGCCCGGCACTATTCACTGAATCAGCCAGTTCTTCTCACAGGGCATTCACTACTGGTTTGTCGCGCTTCGTGAAGCCTTTAGTCAAATCCGGTTATTTTTCCATGAATACCATGATTATGCTATTTTGTGAAAATAAATTTTTCTTTTCATAAAACAAATATTAAATTAACTTATACGGTATTTACACTATGCAACTTTTCATGAAACTAGCATGAAATTTTTGTTTGTTTGTGAGGAAGGAGGAGTAAGCAATATGGTATTGCTTGAGTTTTGATGGGATTTTACTATTGCTAATGTTTACTTTTAGATAACGCATAAAGCTGTAACTTAAAAAGAAAATTAAGAAAAAAATCTCCTCAAAAAATTGCATAGTGTAAATCTGGACTTACTTACATTTCTAAAAAATATCCTGCTTTAAAAATTAAAACTAAAGTGCGAAAATGAAAACTGACAGCTGTTAGCTGCCGATAACATTGGTTTCTATGACCCCAAAGCATTTTGTCTTGTCGGTTTTAAAACCCATTCTGACAATATTTGTTTCTATGACAATTGGTTCAGAAACCCGCTAAGCAATTTGGGTTTCTCCGTTTTATTTAATGATCATATGATTATTATAGGAAAATGTGAAATGAACATTTCGTCTAAAATATCCCACGAACTTAAATGCAGTAAACTTGGCGAAAATAATGAAACATATACGTGTGTTAAAGTCCCATGTGTTGAAAGATAAGTTGGTAGAAGAAAAGAAAGCGTTCCAACAACAAGCTTTGCAGTTATTGCGGAATTAAAAATGTCTGTGAGCTCGCGTTTCAAAAAAGGTGACACGGTGGAATATATGTATATTTTTATATAAATAGACAAACACAAAAATTCGGGATCATTTTTCTTCTCTGTCTGACAACCGATTTGGTTCATTTTATTTTATATTTGTAGACATTGTCGAGCTTTATTGCATATAAATCGGTTCAGTATTAAAGAATAAATGAATGAACGTGTACAAAAAATAAACAAAGAAAAAAGTGTTCAATAACAAACTTCGGAATCCTTTTTATCTTCTGTTTGTCAACCGATTGTTCAATAATAAACTTGGTAAAATTTTGACCACAAGGCAAATTCTAGTTGATATAAATAGGCAAACACTAAACTTCGGGATCCCTTTTTTTCTCCTGTTTGTCAACCGATTTTGTTTATTCTTTCACCTGTTTGTAGATATTATCGAGCTTTAGTGCGCCATTTTTATCTCACTTAAATCGGTTAAGTATTTAAGAAATAAATAAACTTTTAAATTGCTACCACTGCACATGCGCAAAATTCACATGTATTCCACACATGAATGTGTACATAAAACAAGCAAAGAAAAAAGTAATTAATAACAAACTTAGTCGAATTTCTACCACAAGGCAAAATCTTGTATATTGAAATCACCGTAAATTTGGTCCTCAGGTGTATTTCTATGATTAAAACTTGTAATGTGTTGACATGGATAAGCTTACGCGGGATATTATTTTTCACTAGCACCTATACCTTTGTTTAGAGGTGTTGTTAAGTTGTTAATTGTGGAAATATGCACAATATCCTTGCAGCGTTTTTCGTAAAAAAAAAGCTTTTGCATTAATAAAAGACATACCTTTTTATAACTGACCGTAAAAATTTTGGGAAATATTATTTCATCATCAAAAGATACATATTTTGTAAAAGTTCTCATTATTTTCTTTTTATAATTCATTAAGTGCCTATTGAAATGCCGCAACGACGTACATCACGTACCAGCTCTAATACAACACTTGATGATTTAGTCAATTCACCTGTAAATTGTCCAGGAATTATTGACGATGACGAAACATCAGCCGATAAAATTAACTTCACTACAAATACTGAATTTATTCAATATACAAAAAACAATGTCAAAAATAAAAGCGCACTGGCATCGTTTTCAGCAATTAATCTCGAAAATGGTTCAAATGAGAGTTTTAAATCTGCTAAGGATAATTTAGAAAATGAAAATAATAAAAATGGAGAGATCAATCAATTTTCATCTTTGCGAAATACACCAACTTCTGTTTTACAGTTACATCTAGGAACGCGCAAATCCAGTGAAAAGGAGCAATTACAACAGACTAATGGAGATGTATGCACTGAAACAAGTGACAGAAACTTGAATTCTTTAAACACCATGGATGATATTTCAATGAACTTGTTTTTAGAAGGTAATAACAAAATTTAAATCAAATTTCTTAAGAATGGAAATGTTTTAAGAAGTTTATTTCTAGATTCTCAAACAAATGAAGATGATACTCATGCGAAATCGTTTGTTGATAGTCTAATTAATGAAACTATTGATAAATTATCAAAAGATATTGATGAGGAGACCACAGATAAACATCACACCGACACTACTTAGTTTTTTTTATTTTTGAAAGATATAAGTACATATTAAAACTTTTCAACCCTTAAATTTCTTTAAAGTTGTTATTTTCCTCTTCTTTTCTCCTCTTTTGGTAGACCTTTTTTTACCCTTATTAGTTGTTTTAAACAATATCTTATAAAAACTTTAACATACGATCATCTTTATATAGTTATATAGAATATTATATATCCTTCTAAGAATTTAAAAACATAAAATACATATTTGGTTATGTTATTGTATTTTTAACAAATTTTGCAATCAAAACTCTGCATGCAAATTAAGGCAATTATAGTTCATAATATATATGTTATATATAATTTTTCTGAAAACATGGCAATAAAACAATTATACACATTCGGCCAGATTTTAACCAGTGCAGAGAGTTACTTCTACCCGCGTTTTGAATTAGTTAAAATAGTGTCTTGAAACGTAACGTTATTTTTTTCGGTAAACTTTAGCTTTAGTCGATTAAAAAAATAACGGCAACTGAATAAAAAAGATATTCAACGGATTTAAAATAAAAACTGAAAGGCATTTTCAGAATTTTACATGAAATTTTACTTTATATATTCCAGTTTATATATTTTCCAATATATTGTTTAAAAAAAAATATAATACGAAAGTGAAAATTTCGTGTAAAATTCAGAACATGTCTAAATAATATTTAATCAAAAAAAAAAAAAAAAAAAATAATAAAAAACCTTTTTCAAAGACGATGTAAGATTAATCAATTGTTGATTATTATGTTTGAAAAATATTGCCATAATTTCATTAAAATGTATACTTAACTGACATTCGTTTTAGCCCAATTCATTTGTATTATACTGAAGCAAAAATTTCTGGGTTAAAATTGCACTTTTTAGTTTTAAGTTAAATTTATGAATTTAAGGAAAATTATATGTGTTTTTTTCAATATACCTAAAAAAGAATTGTTTTTTTTTTTCAATAGAGTTTGTATAATAGGGTGAATTCCAAAACGCCATTTGCAATGCAACTTAACAAAGTCATGCATTCCTAAACGCAACCATGTAAACATTGACAATGTTACGCATTCCTAAATGTATGATATGCAAACAAAAGCAAACTGTGCATCACTAATTTTGTTACTGCTTTGTTGATATTTTGTGCAAAATAAATTACAAACACATCAATCACGGCGGAAGAAAAGCAAGAAAATTTTCTTTTAAATTTAATTATTATTTTTTGTTTTCTAATTTTTTAAGCACTAGGTCAGTTTATAAATAATAACAAATGTTTATTTATATTTTCAATATTTCGCCACACCTTTGGGTGGCATCATCAGGAAACAGGAAACAAAAATTAAATTTTCTTTTTTTTTTAAATAACAAATTTAAAATGAAATTATTTTTTCAAACAAAAACAGAAAAATCAAAAACCAAACGACAAAAAACGCAAATATTTAAAATTTACATTCTTATAAATTTAAAACTCAAAAAACATTCAAGTAAAATAACTCAAAAATTTAAAACATTTACATTCTTATAAAAATTTAAAAAACAGAAAACATTTAAATTATTTAAAAATGTTAAAAAACTTAATTCAAATACATTAACATAAACTTTCACGATAGAAATGTTACAAGCAATCATATACTCTCAAAAGTTTATTACTTTTTATGCGCTAAATGTCTATAACATTGCGCAACATTATCAGTATCAGCCTTAAAGTTTATTCTTTTTGTTGCTGGTATTTTAATTATTTGTAACATCTCTAACATATACCGACGCTTATAATTATTTTCTATATTTAAAACAGATGCATCTTCAAAGTTAGGATTATGATTAAATCTGGCACAATGGGAAGATAATGCAGTTTTTTGTGAATTATTAACGTCCCTGTATCTTTGATCAGACTTATGTCCAGCTATTCTAGTTTTTAGTTTATTTTTTGTCGTACCTACATATTCGTTATTACAATTCTCACTATCATTACCATTACAAGGTATTTTGTAAACTACATTTGACATGTCCCATTTTTTAATCTTATCTTTTGTTTTACTAAATAATCTATTTAAAGTATTATAAGTTTTGTATGCCATTTTATATTTATCCCCATCAAAAATTTTTGATTTTTCAATCCTTTCTGCTATTTCTGGTACATAAATTAAAGACTTATAAACTTTAGTTTCTGTAACATCTCTTGTATTATTTGCTCTTCTAAACCTTAACTGTTTAAACAAACTATTTATCACTCTCATTGGAAAATTATTATCAATTAATATCTTTTTAACTTTATCTTTATTGCTTTTGTGAAATTTCTTATCACTTAGCTTAAGTACTTTTTCTATCAAATTTTTTCCCGTATTAATAATTATTCTTTTGTTATGCTTTGAATAATAATTAATAATTCTCCCGGAAGCTGTTGGCTTTTGGTACCAATCCATTTTTAGTTTATTCCCTCTCCTTATTACTAACGTATCTAAATAGGGTAATTTAAAATCATTTTCTATTTCTATTGTAAATTTTATACAACTATTGAAACTATTAAATGTTTCCAACATATTTTCAATACCAGATGCAGAAATAATACAAAACAAATCATCCACATATTTTGTCATTATTCTTGGTTTTATACTAATTTCATTAATGCACGTGTCTAATAATTTCTCCATAATAATATCTGCCACAACTGGGGAAGCTGGAGATCCCATTGGAAGTCCTTTTTGTTGCAAATATATGTTATCATTATATTGAAAGTATCTGTTATCTTCAATACAAAATTTTAAAATTCGTAAAAATAAACCTTTTTCCATTCTAGTATATTCCTGTATTACGTTCCATTTTTCTTCAATAATATTCACTGCCAAATCAACAGGTATACTTGGAAATAATGAGACTACATCAAAAGATACTAATTTTTCATCATTTAGAACATTTATGTTCCTTATCCTTTCTTTAAATTCAAACGAATTTTTAACATTATATTTTGAATTTTCTGTAATCTTTTTTAAAATCATTGTAATATATTTACATAACTCATAAGATGGAGAATTTATAAAAGAACAAATCGGTCTTAAAGGAAAATCCTCCTTGTGAATTTTTGGTAACCCATACAATCTTAGAGCTGTAGAAACATTGGGTTTAAGCTTGTTTTTCTCTAAAATTGTAATAACTTTTTGTTTAAAAAGTTCTTCAACCAACACATTATTAACCTTCTGCAATTTGGTTGTTGGATCTATGTTTGCTAACTTATAATTAGCAACATCCCCTACAATATTGTTAATTCTTAAAACATAATCACTCTTGTTTAAAGCTACTGTGGTGTTAACTTTATCAGCTTTTAAGATAAGTATATCCCTATTTCTTCTCAAAAAACTATCCGCCTTTTTTACGTTTTCTAACATAAATCTATCCCTGTTATTTAATTTTATCTTATTTAAATGATTATCTATTATTGAAGTTAATTTAGTCCTAGCTATTTCCTGTTCTTCTTTTGATTTTAAAGTTTGCACTAAATCCTCTCCATCCGGTATCATTTTTAGAACTTTTAAATCTTCTCGTTTAATGGGTAATGCATGTTTATGTCCTAATGAAAGAACCCACTGAACCTCATCTGGAATATCCAAATTAGTCTTATTTACAAACCACTTTTTATTTAATTTAATACCTAACTCCTTCTTCTGTAATTCCCTCAAACACTCAAACTTCTTTTTATGTATTTTATTTACCTTAACTTTTAAAGCTGCTCCTATTCTGTCTTCAAACTGCAAAAATCTTTCCATTGTTTCTCTGGATAAATGTTTTTCCAAATCATTTTCAATCATTATCAGCTCCCTTTGAAAATACCTCAATAATTTATGTTTCTCAAGAATTGAACATCTTAATATTTTATCCCTTAAATCACACAAGTATTTTTCCATAATATGTTTGATTGTCCATTTTCCCTCCATCTTGAAAATATTAGGAATATTCTTTGTTGCATTCACAATAAATTTTGGTACAATTCCTGAATTGCGGCATCTAATTAAAAAGGTTATTGCAGATTGAGTTTTTATAACCTTATCCCTCAACGTTTTAAAGCGATTTACAAGTCCTCTCAACAACCGGTTTCTTTTAAATAAATTATAACTCATTGTTATATTATTTAGGCGTGCTCACTTTTAAATTATATATGAATGTTTTTTTGACCTTTTTTAGTTAATTTTTGTTTTCTAATTTTTTAAGCACTAGGTCAGTTTATAAATAATAACAAATGTTTATTTATATTTTCAATATTTCGCCACAACTTTGGGTGGCATCATCAGGAAACAGGAAACAAAAATTAAATTTTCTTTTTTTTTTAAATAACAAATTTAAAATGAAATTATTTTTTCAAACAAAAACAGAAAAATCAAAAACCAAACGACAAAAAACTGAAATATTTAAAATTTACATTCTTATAAATTTAAAACTCAAAAAACATTCAAGTAAAATAACTCAAAAATTTAAAACATTTACATTCTTATAAAAATTTAAAAAACAGAAAACATTTAAATTATTTAAAAATGTTAAAAAACTTAATTCAAATACATTAACATAAACTTTCACGATAGAAATGTTACAAGCAATCATATACTCTCAAACGTTTATTATTTTTTATGCACTAAATGTCTATAACATAGCGCAACATTATCAGTATCAGCCTTAAAGTTTATTCTTTTTGTTGCTGGTATTTTAATTATTTGTAACATCTCTAACATATACCGACGCTTTTAATTATTTTCTATATTTAAAACAGATGTATCTTCAAAGTTAGGATTATGATTAAATCTGGCACAATGGGAAGATAATGCAGTTTTTTGTGAATTATTAACGTCCCTGTATCTTTGATCAGACTTACAGTGATGTGAAAAATAATAAGGACACAAATGTCCAGTAATAACATTTGATCATAATATAATTAAAATGAGAGAATTGCTAAAAATAACTGTACATATTTTTAGGTAATATATTATAAAAACGAGATCCATTATGTTTTTTAAAATTGTTGTTTTTATTTTAAATTTTTTTAAATAGATTTAACTTAAAATACAAATTCACCCTGTGAAAAAAAATAAGGACACTTCGTGTTATTGCCTAAAAAATTATATTACTTAAAAAAAAAAGAGATCCACAAATAATACTGCTTTCCAGTGGTTAATATTTTGTTGAGGCGCCGTTGTTTTTTAAAACTGCTTGGCATCGTCGTGGCATAGAGTCAACAAGGTTTTGACAGACTGAAAGCGGTACATCATTCCACGCAGTCTGAATTAATTCCCATAGCTGATCGCAATTCGTGGGAAACTTTCCTCTAATTGAAGTTTTAACTATGCTCCACAAATTCTCGATCGGATTTAGATCGGGAGACTGAGCAGGCCATTCTAATAAATTGATTTTATTATTCACAAACCACGTCTTGGTGCACTTTGCCGTATGTTTGGGGTCATTGTCCTGTTGGAACACCCATTGCAGTGGCATATTTTCTTCGGCATAAGGAAGCATACAATTATGTAGAATATCAACATAATCTGTTGCTTTCATAATGCCCTGTATACGATACAGTGGCCCAACACCATAGTAGGAAAATGACCCCCAAACAATAATGTTACCACCGCCGTGCTTTACCCTCTTAATGGTGTGTTTTGGGTTGTATTCCGTATTAATTGGTCTTCTTACAGTATGAAGACCCCTATCCGAATTAAATAAATTAATTTTTGTCTCATCCGACCATAGAATATTTCTCCATTTTTCTTGAGGCCAGCATGCGTGCTCTTCAGCAAATTTTAGCCTTTGTTGTATGTTCTTCTTCGACAACATTGGTACTTTTCTAGCACTATGAGCTTTAAGGTTCTCTTTAATTAGGGTTTTTCGAATTGTTGATGAGTCAATGTTAATGTTTAAATCAATTTTTATCTGTTTCGATGAAATAAATGGATTCTTTTTTACACATCGAATGATTCCACGTTTTACTGCAGGTGTAATTTTTGGTTTTCTGCCACGTGTTTCTCTAATAGGAATCCATTTGACTGCATTTTCTACCATTGTTTTTGAAATTCCAAGCAACCTTGCAATATTTCTATAAGAATTTCCATCTTTATGCAAATCTTTAATAGTTTTTCGTAGTACTGGGTCACAGTGCTTAGATTTTCCCATTTTGCTCTAAAAAACTACGAAATGAAGCTGTTTTTAAGTTTGTATTGAATTTAAAGTTTCACTAAAATCACGTTTCTTACCTATTGTACACAAAAATAAACTTCAAAATAACTTTCAAAAGCTTAGATATTAATTTATTTTAGTTAAACGACAAACTGTCCTTATTAATTCGCACAACCAAAACCAACTGATCTCTGCCTAACAACCTAATTTTATTAAATGTATACAAATTCTCTGAATTTTTGTAACGGGACTTGTTTTTGTAATATATTAGCTGAAAATTAATACAGTTATTTTTTAGAATTTCTCTCATTTTACTTATTTTATGATCAAATATTTTTGCTGGACATTTGTGTCCTTATTATTTTTCACATCACTGTATGTCCAGCTATTCTAGTTTTTAGTTTATTTTTTGTCGTACCTACATATTCGTTATTACAATTCTCACTATCATTACCATTACAAGGTATTTTGTAAACTACATTTGACATGTCCCATTTTTTAATCTTATCTTTTGTTTTACTAAATAATCTATTTAAAGTATTATAAGTTTTGTATGCCATTTTATATTTATCCCCATCAAAAATTTTTGATTTTTCAATCCTTTCTGCTATTTCTGGTACATAAATTAAAGACTTATAAACTTTAGTTTCTGTAACATCTCTTGTATTATTTGCTCTTCTAAACCTTAACTGTTTAAACAATCTATTTATCACTCTCATTGGAAAATTATTATCAATTAATATCTTTTTAACTTTATCTTTATTGCTTTTGTGAAATTCCTTATCACTTAGCTTAAGTACTTTTTCTATCAAATTTTTTCCTGTATTAATAATTATTCTTTTGTTATGCTTTGAAAAATAATTGATAATTCTCCCGGAAGCTGTTGGCTTTTGGTACCAATCCATTTTTAGTTTATTCCCTCTCCTTATTACTAACGTATCTAAATAGGGTAATTTAAAATCATTTTCTATTTCTATTGTAAATTTTATACAACTATTGAAACTATTAAATGTTTCCAACATATTTTCAATACCAGATGCAGAAATAATACAAAACAAATCATCCACATATTTTGTCATTATTCTTGGTTTTATACTAATTTCATCAATGCACGTGTCTAATAATTTCTCCATAATAATATCTGCCACAACTGGGGAAGCTGGAGATCCCATTGGAAGTCCTTTTTGTTGCAAATATATGTTATCATTATATTGAAAGTATCTGTTATCTTCAATACAAAATTTTAAAATTCGTAAAAATAAACCTTTTTCCATTCTAGTATATTCCTGTATTACGTTCCATTTTTCTTCAATAATATTCACTGCCAAATCAACAGGTATACTTGGAAATAATGAGACTACATCAAAAGATACTAATTTTTCATCATTTAGAACATTTATGTTCCTTATCCTTTCTTTAAATTCAAACGAATTTTTAACATTATATTTTGAATTTTCTGTAATCTTTTTTAAAATCATTGTAATATATTTACATAACTCATAAGATGGAGAATTTATAAAAGAACAAATCGGTCTTAAAGGAAAATCCTCCTTGTGAATTTTTGGTAACCCATACAATCTTGGAGCTGTAGAAACATTGGTTTTAAGCTTGTTTTTCTCTAAAATTGTAATAACTTTTTGTTTAAAAAATTCTTCAACCAACACATTATTAACCTTCTGCAATTTGGTTGTTGGATCTTTGTTTGCTAACTTATAATTAGCAACATCCCCTACAATATTGTTAATTCTTAAAACATAATCACTCTTGTTTAAAGCTACTGTGGTGTTACCTTTATCAGCTTTTAAGATAAGTATATCCCTATTTCTTCTCAAAAAACTATCCGCCTTTTTTACGTTTTCTAACATAAATCTATCCCTGTTATTTAATTTTATCTTATTTAAATGATTATCTATTATTGAATAAACTTTAAGGCTGATACTGATAATGTTGCGCAATGTTATAGACATTTAGTGCATAAAAAATAATAAACGTTTGAGAGTATATGATTGCTTGTAACATTTCTATCGTGAAAGTTTATGTTAATGTATTTGAATTAAGTTTTTTAACATTTTTAAATAATTTAAATGTTTTCTGTTTTTTAAATTTTTATAAGAATGTAAATGTTTTAAATTTTTGAGTTATTTTACTTGAATGTTTTTTGAGTTTTAAATTTATAAGAATGTAAATTTTAAATATTTGAGTTTTTTGTCGTTTGGTTTTTGATTTTTCTGTTTTTGTTTGAAAAAATAATTTCATTTTAAATTGGTTATTTTAAAAAAAAAGAAAATTTAATTTTTGTTTCCTGTTTCCTGATGATGCCACCCAAAGGTGTGGCGAAATATTGAAAATATAAATAAACATTTGTTATTATTTATAAACTGACCTAGTGCTTAAAAAATTAGAAAACAAAAATTAACTAAAAAAGGTCAAAAAAACATTCATATATAATTTAATTATTATTTAAACAGAATTTATTTATATCTTCAGGGACAAAAAGTGGACTTTTGAGTGCAAGCAGCTGTTGTTAACAACACGTTTGTAAAATTTTATGGGAGAAGGTGCTCCGGGAAATTAAAACCATTGACTCGGAATTTTTTTCTATTTTTGTACAATTTTACAATTGCTTTGAGGTGCTTCGTCCAATAATCCCATCAAATTTTCAAAGATTATATTTTTTATTCTTGACATCGCCATCTTGAAAAAAAACTGATTGCAAAGAAGTCTTTCTAAATGTAAAAAATTTGCAAAGCTTTTTTTACAAAGTAAACAACACTGCAATGTGTTTTGACGTTTTGGAACTCACCCATACTTCACCATGTATATAAATCTAGTTTAGTGTAGTAACTAAAATCAAAAAAGCTAATGTTGGCGTGACCGAGATTTAAAAATAAAAATTTGGTACTGCATATATATAATTTTGCATAAAAATGTCATCAACTCTTAATTGGTTAAGCATTTTTTAAAAAATATTAGTATTTCCTTAAAGATCTTATCAGAAGCTTTTAAATGATACTCATATTGATATTTTAAAAAATTTTTAAATTTCAAAGGCCCGTGACTCGGAAAATATGGGCGAGCGCCAATTTTTTTACTCGAGGTCTTTTTTTATTTTTTAATTCTCTATCACCGCATATATATGTTTTTATATCCTTCACCACAAAAATTGGAAAAAGGTATAACTGAGTTTGTCATTCCATTTGTAACTTCTACAATATTCATTTCCGACCCCATATATATTCTGAGTTCTTATGCATAGTGAAGTCGATTGAGCAGTGTCCGTTCGTCCGTCAACAAATATTTAAATACGCCAATCGATCATACATAGTGTCGAAAGAGGTGCTATTGGGAATCAGCATGATCGGTCCATGTCCTTAGACGCAGCGGGCAAAACACCAAGCCTACCTTTAATTTTTCTACATTATTTGGAGCAATAATAAAAAAAATTACGGAGCGATAGAGAATTAGAAAATAAATCAAAAATGTATTCTATAATTGTATAATGATATTCTTTGTCACTTAGGTTTTATTGCGGTTATGTAATATAAGTATTTTGGCCTCTGAGGCTATTTATTGCATATTGTTTGAATAAATGAAATGAAAAAGCAAAAATTGGCGCTCGCCCACATTTTCCGAGTTAGAGGGTCTGGAATTTTCAAATTTTTAAAAATATCAATATGGATATCATTTTAAAGCGTTTGAAGAGATCTTTAAAGAAAAACTAAAATTGTTTAAAAATGCTTAACCCATTAAGCGTCGATGACATTTTTATGCAAAATTATATATATGCAGTCCAAATTTTTATTTTTTAAATCGCGGTCACCAACATTTGTTTTTGATTGGAGTTACTTCACTAAACTAGATTTACGTATGTAGATGGTGAAGGGTATGTAAGATTCGGCATAGCCGAATATTGCACTCTTGTTTTGATTTGAGTTACTTCATTGTTCCAAATAATATGGAAAAATTAGAGGTAGGCCTGGTATTTTGCCCGCTGCGTCTAAGGGCATGGACCGATCTTGCTGCTAATAGCAAAAAGTAATACAAAAATAAATCTAAAAATTTAAGGGTGTCACTGTTATAATAAGAAGTATAGACATTTTAAATTGTTAACTAATGAGTATTACAATAGTTAATGTAATTTGATGTATACGGCCAAACTGTAGACGGTTGAAATTTACAAAGATCCTGATCCTGTGGCCACACACATCAATATTCAAAGTAATTTGATGTGTGTGGCCACACTTTTAAACCTTTATAGACAGACAGCTGAAATTAACAAGGAACCTGTATTGTTAAGTCCATTATATTACATATAGAAAATAAGAGGCGTTCCCATTCACTGTTCTGCACGAAAATCCTCCTTTAAACCAAAATGTGCTTTCTTACTGTTTTCAAATGTAGTGAACACGAATTTTAAGTCAGATTGTGTCTATCACGCACAGTTTCTTGAGAAATTCTAGTTTTTTTTATTAAAAAAAGTGAGTTTTTTTAAATTTGACGAATTTTTTTGGCATCAAAACAGTGAAAAAAATTCAAAAGCCTAATGGTTTTGAGCGCAATAATGTATATTTGAACAAAAAAAAAATTGATGGGAATACAAGAAGTTGAAGAAATATGGCTAAAAGTTTTTTTCCTGTATGTATAATCTTAAAATTTTTTTTATGGTGGTATCCTTTTCATTCAAATCCCTACCTGCCCCCTCTCTTGTCCCTATTTGCTTCTAGGATTTGATCAGTACTCTCGAGGCTTTCACTCCAAGTTTCTCCTCTTTTCTTTCAAAATCAGAGGGTGATAGAATTTTTCTGAGTTCAGATTCGGACTCAGCACATCTGAAAACATGAGAAACAGGCAAAATTGTTCAAGGGAGGGGAGAAAAGTTTTTTTTTTTTGCAGAACAGTGTTATTGATGCAATTTGACCTTATGACCCTATCTTCTAAACCATTATGTATAAAGATTTCCTTAAACAATTAAACGAAAAATGTAAAGGATTGTAACTGAATTATAAGGCCACGCCCACTGCCCACAAACCGAAAATCAAAAATCTGGCTCCGTCCTGCATCAACGGAGCAAGAATATTTTGACTATATATATATATATATATATGCCCATATTACGGTTTACAACTCAACTCTATTTCAGTTGAAATTTTTTTATTTGGTATTATGAATTACAACTTAACTTGTCAAAAATGTTAAGGTTGTAATTTTAGAATATTCCAACTTTTTTGTGGCATTACGAATTACAACTCTGTGCTGGTGTGGTTGAAAAAACGCAAAAAAATTACAACTGATGTTTAACAGTTGTTTTAAACACATTAATAGTGAAAATGGAGAGCAGGTGAGTAAAATTTTTGAAATTGTCTTAAAATTATTTATTATTTTTTAACAAATTTATTATAAATTTTAAATAAATTTATAGCAAAAATAAAGTTACTACAAAACAACAGTTTGAAAAGCTTGTTGAATTAATGAAAAGTATCCCGAAACTGGTCGAGGCAAGCTACAATTCGGATCTTCCAAAAATAAAAGTAAAGAATTGTGGGAGGAATTTGCCTTGGAGCTGAATAGCTTAGGACCACCATCAAGAACAGCGTAGGAATGGGGACGTGTAAGTAGAAATAATGAAATAAAACCAATACAATGAAAGTTCAATAGTAATTAAATAATATTGTAGGTTTGGGTACACTACAAGGCAAACTTAAAGAGAAAACTTGCCAACAACCGAAACAACTTCCTTGCAAGTTTCTTTAACTTCATTGGAGGAAAGTGTGGCGGAGCTCATACAAATACGAGAGCAAGTCTCAAATTTTTAATTTTATTTAAGTATATAAAACATGAAGTGATATTTTTTAGTCTTAAAGTTCTAAACTTTTAGTTGTAAGTTTTTCACTATTTAAATTAATTTTATTAAAAACCAAAAGACTGAATAAAGTACAAATAAATAATGGAATATAAATGGTATTTATTGTGTTATTACATGCATATTAAAAAGATAACATGATGTTATTGCGTATTCTTCTGGCACCATCCTCATCTTCTCCTTCAATGTTTCTGTTCAAATGGTTAAGCTCCGTATAGGAATTGGATTGTAATTCCTCCGGAAGTTCCACACGATAGTGTTGACAAATATTGTGCAACACACAACAAGCGTTTACTATCTGCGTTGCTCTTTGCGGTGAATAGTGTAATCCACGAGCAGATAAAAGACAACGAAATCTGCCTTTCAGTACCCCAATAGTGCGCTCAATAATATTTCGGCCCTTAGCGTGTATAGTGTTGTAGTGAGCTTGTGGTGTACCAGTTTGTGTCGTGCGGAAAGGTGTCATCAAAAATCTTTATAGGGGGTAGCCAGCATCACCTTTAAGAATTGACACAATTTCTTTTTAGACAAGGTATGTTTTTCGTCAACGTTACCTAAGATCCAAGAATTGCTCTCCACATTTCTCTGTAAATGTATCTTTAAAGCGCTCGTATTAAATACAAATGAATCATGGTTTGCTCCTGGGTGCCTGGCATCCACGTAACGTACATCTTGTAATCACAAAGCTGAAAATGAAAAATGTCATTATGGTAATTTATTCTTCTATTTTACTTACAATCATAACATTTAGACTGTAATAGCCTTTTCTGTTAAGGTAAAGGTGTTGAACCTCTTTTTTTGGGGAAATAATGCGGATGTGAGTCCCATCGACACACCCCAGCACACCCGGAAATCCACTTTTCGAATAAAATGATATTTTCGAAGCATTTTTTCCTGCAGCCTCATTTCGGTTTTAATCCACTTCTTACAAATATGCTGTTGCATAATGTTTAGAACTTTTTTAATGACAACACTTATTGTAGGTTGAGCCAATCCAATATTGAAGTCGTTTCCACACGATTTTTGGTAACTTCCATCTGCAAGGAATCTGAGTGTCGCACATAATTTCAAAATAGTACACCGAACAGGCTTATTGAAATGTTCTTTGAGCTCAGATAGCAGAAAACAAAAGGCTTCCTTATTTAAACGAAAGTAACTGGTAAATCTACACAAAAATACATATGTATATTAAAATTCTGTTTAAATATCACTTAAATCTTTTCTTACTTGGCGGCTGGAAGTTCCAAGGGATTTGAGTGATCGGGTAGACTTTTTCGTATCCGCAGCATATCAGTAACATTATCAGTACTTTTGTCATTGTAAAATATGTCTGTACTTATGTCCATTTTATGACTTATTAAAAAAAACGCACACTTTTATATAATTTTAAATTCAAATTGCTGTTTAATTTTTTTGCCATAAATGCATGAGCTGTGTATTCATCTGTCATATTTTACATTTATATGTTGGCAGCACCGAAACAACTTCAACTAAAATAAGTTGTAATTCATAATACCGAAAGAGAGTTGAGTTGTTTGAAAGTTGAGTTGTTCCAATTACAACTTAATTGAGTTGAGTTGAGTTGTAAGCCGTAATAGAGGCAATACATATATATATATATATATATATATATATATATATTATATTGAAATTGATAATTGTATATGACCAAAGTTTGAACCGTCGTAGTTAAATAAAATCTGTTTTAAAGTCAGTTTGCAAGAATTATGTTGTATTTAGTCTTAGTTTGTTATTTGATTTCGCTACAATGCTTTATCTAGAACGGTACACTTGTAATCCTTACAGAAGATGCATTATTCATATATATTCTTTCATAATGTGTATACCAGAGAACTGCAAGAGTGTCTGTTTTTAATACTCTAAGTATACTCATCTTAAATGCGGTTGCGGTGTGATTGCCACCGCATTTCTTAAGTGCGAGTATTTACTATACCCATTCCATTTGAGTATAAGTGTCTACCATACTCAAGTAACTGCCATCCCTAAATTAGCGCGTAAAGCGCAAGATAACTGTCAAAATTTCTCATGTTCATACAAAATGTATGAAGCATCCCTAAATAGCACGGCGTCAACGCTTAGCAATTGGAAAATCCAATTTTGACAGTGCGTTAGGAAGTGAAGTTGGCTGCTCGTAGCTTTGTTTTGTTTTGTTATGGCTGAAAAGTAGTGACAATTTAGTTATTTTTAAGGCAATCTAGCGGTTTTATCTCTGTTTTTATTTTTATACAGCGGGTTTTATAAAATAAAATTAGTTAACATTACTGTTATAGACACAAAGTTGACGCTGTTATTTAGGGATGACATTCTAGCGCAAAAGCTATGAATTACATTGCTTTGCGTCTTACGCGCTAATTTAGGGATGGCAGCAAAATGTTTGTGATGCTGGCTTTACTTTATTCGTACTCATACTCACAACAACCACCAAGAGAGAGATTTTAACGTATGTAGTGAGAGGAAAACAGAGTTATCAGATCAGAATTATTAAATCAAACACAATATCAAAAGTCGTCAATGTCTAAATTAGCTAACGTACATACTTCTTTTAAATTGTGAAAGTTTACTTAATATATAACAGAAAATAAATTTAATAGAACCCGTAAAATTCGCCATATTTTCACTTATTAAAAACACAACTAAAGTTTACTAATAACTCAAGAATAGTTCATTGTTTATTATATTACGTTTTTGTTAGGGTTTTTTTTTAAGTCACACAGGAGAGAAATTTAAAAATTCTATTCGTAAAGCAAATAGATTTTTAAAATTAATAAATATGTATAAAAGCAATAATTATATTTAACAAAATAAAATATGTAAACTAAAAACTTTATATTATTTATTATTATGTCTATTCAGTCAATGCAATATTACATCTGCGTATATACAGTTTTGTTAAAACTAAAAAAATTAATTAATTATCCTTTTATTCACGGATTCATTTTATCATTTTGTTTTCCTAAATAGCGTTAGTAGCACGTTTACGACAACAAGGCGCATAAACTGAAAATAATTGTTTATAAAAAACAGCAACAAAATAAGTATACCTGCTTTAAACAGTGTACAAAAGCTGTGCCTTTAAGCGGTTTTTATTGCATTTTATTCATTAAATATACGTATGAAAACGGCTGTTGTCTGTTTTTCTGCTTATAATGTTTAAGCAATAGATTTGATCAAATTTTGTTTTTTTTTTATTGTTTATAAATAGATCTGCATACAATGCAGTATTTCATAAAACGGCAGTAAAAAACTTTAATAGGGTAAAAATGTGGCAACGTTGCTTACAAATAAAGAGAATTAAAAAATTCTCGCGTACGAGTATAAAAAATACTTAAAATTCTGATTGCGACATTTTTGATACTCGTTTTTACAGGAATGGGTAAAATAAATACTCGAGTATGAAAAGTATAGAGTAAGTATGCGGTGTACTCATGAGTTGCGGTGTACTCGTGCAGTTCTCTGGTGTATACATTGTTTAGATATAATATTTAGTTTCGAAGCAAAAGCCATTTTCATGCCACATTCATGCCATTTTAAACGAAATCAGTTTCATTGTAACTTTTCTACATAAACGCAGATATCTCTGGAACCACTGAATATATGTATTTTCTTCCAACCTTCTGCATTTTTTCGTCTAATATTCTTCTTTCATAGTGTGTAAAAGTTGTTTAGATATAACGATTACTTTTCAAGCAATGATGACAATACAAATAAAATACTGATGATTTAAAACAGGAAAATTCTGGTGATTTGAAACAAGTCGATGTTTACAATGAAGATGCTGGAAGTGATGGGGAAAGCATAGAAATCAGTGACAGTAAATTAGGTGAAACACGACCGAGAAAAATTTATTGCACTGAAAATGGTTACGAAATGTTGAACTCTATTGTTGAAAATTCGAACACAGTGGCAGAGGCGTTGAAAGGTGAAGGTAAGTGGTTGAAAGCTATGCGTTTAGAATATGAAAGTCTTATGAAAAATAAAACTTGGGTAAAATTATAATAGGTTGCAAATCGGTTTTTGCTTTAAAATATAACCCAAACGGCACAATTGGTAATTTATTAACAAAATTTATGTGGCTTCAATGTACTTACATAAATTTAGTAACTTATTTGCCACAGTTCCACATTTATGTTTAATTCGTACTTTTGCCAAAAATAATTTCTGTATAAATAAAAAAAAAAAAAAATTAAATGAAAAGGCTTAAAAGAAAATATTTTATATATATTTAATAATATTCACATACACATTTACATATTTTGGTTCATATTCTAAAAAAAAGGAAAAAAATGTTACAAGTTATTTTCTGTTTTGTGTTTGTGGCCAACCGTACATATGTGTGTATAAATTTTAAAATATTTTTTTTAATATATTTGTAAAAAATTGGCCATAAAGAAAAATGATGTTTTTTTCTACATTTTCCATTGAATTTAAAACTAAAAATTTAACAATTTAGGTTTTAATTAAAATTTTTCTTTACGGAAAGCGCGATCAGTTTCGTACCTTGCATAAGGAAATGAAATTTAACGAAACTTGACGAAAAGTTATCTTATTATTTTTTTTTTTAAATCTGAACCCACAGCGCCAGGGTATCCTACAAGTTTTTAAATATTCGTAAAACTTCTACAGGAACAGTACATCGACCTATATCTTTATATAGGAAGTGAGAAATCCTGAAAGTGGTATAGTAATGCGTTATCGAAGTATAGACAATTGTTATAATCCAAAATTTGTTTTGCTTCATGAATAAAATTCGCGAGTTTAGCAAAAATATCAATGTTGTGTGCGTTAAGCAAGGAAAATAAGTCTGTAAATTTACCAATAACAGGATGGTTCTGTCAAACAGAAGTGTATTCCTGGCATTGAAAGATAACATGTTCAGAATTAGCGACCGTATTACAAAAAGGACATAGATTGGAATCCTTCCTGCCAATCATATGTAAATAAACATGGTCATAATTGATTGATTATCTTAATATTGACCACATCTAAATTTGTATGCAAGAACCATGGTTTTGTTGGTATGTCTAGGAATAGTGAAAAAAAGAAAGCACCTCTTGTGCGTGACTGATCAGCAAACTGCTCATTCCATTGATTTTCATTTTATTTTTAAATTCCTTTACCGCTTCAGTATGTGTCAGCAATGCCTCTTCAAAAATGCCTATATCAATATCTCATTAAAAGTAACTCCCATATGCGCAGGTACCCAGACAATATTAACGTCCAGGATAGATCACGAATCAACTAAAGAGTGAATTTCATGAGCGAATTCGGCTGATGAAGAACAAGACATGAATTATAACTGTCCGTATAAATGACCAGACGGTCTATGTTTCTATCAATGGCCATATTTATCGCTTTTTTAATAGCAAGAAGTTCACCAGTAAGTGAAGCAAAATTGTGCGGAAATTTAAAAAGGTAGAAGCGATCTTTTATAATATGAAAAACAGCACAACCAGTAGTGGAGCCTGATATGGAAGCGTCAGTGGCGAGAAGTATATACTCATTTGCAATATATTCATCAACTTCTGAGTAGTAATGAGCCCTGATGTACTCAAGAGGGGTACCATCTGTTTTACCAGATATAAATTTTCTCTTGAATTTGATTTTACTGGACAATTTATGGGGAATAATAGGAGCAACCTTATCAAAAATAGACTTAAATTTGTGATAGACAAACGAGTAACTGTTTACTAGAGATGGGGAAGAAAGCTTTTTTTCCTGTAGTAGATTGAGGTGGAAAAGGGCAATTTTAAGAATCTCCTTAGAAGCTAAGAAAACTGCTCTCAAGTCAGGAAGAAGTTCATTTGCCAATACATATATGGTATGAACAGGTGTGGAATGATTAAGTCCAAGGCATCGCCGGATACTAGCATTTTGAAAAGTTCTGATTTTCTGATTAACATAGTTAGGGGCATGTGCCGTAACAGCTCACGCATATTCTAATTTACTCCTGATAAAACTTCTATAAAATTTCAGAGCAACATTCCAAGTCCAGCTCTTTTCAGAAGATTTACAGCAGGGGTTGCTTCTTTTATAATTCGTTAATAGTGATCACCAATAGAGAGTGCGTTTTTAATGATCATTCCCAGAAACTTGACAGATCTAGTCATTTCAATGAAATTTCTATCTACAGCAATGGAAATCTTTTTATAGGGAGCTGTACCAAAGAACATGGTTTTAGATTTAGTGACATTAATTGACAAATTAAGTCCATTGCAAAGAGATTTAAAACAGTTAAGTTTAGACCTTAAGTTTTCAACAGCAGAGTCAAAAAGGGTGTGGTAAAACATCAAGATAAAATCATCTGCATATTGAAATAGGTAAGTATACGAATCCTCTATTTCATGCAAGGAAGCAGTGTACAAATTAAAAAGAATTGGACTTAGACAACTACCCTGAGGAATGCCATTAAACACACGAACGGAACTGTTTCCAAGACAGAGTTCACGATCAGATAAAAAACATATTACCCAATCAATAATTTCATTAGAGAAACTCATGTTTCTTAAAATGTCCCTCAGAAGGGCAACATTGACACAGTCATATGCACTACTAATATCAACTGAAGCTATTACTATATTGAAACCACTTGATTTTAGCGAGGAAACTTTAAACATAAATTCATTAAGGCATGTCGAGGACGACATTCTTTTTCTATACGCATAGGAGCGGGAAGGTAAAAGCTTAAAAGTCTCAGCATGTTCTATAATACGTTCTTTGACCATGAATTTAATTAATTTAACGAAAACTGAAATGAGTGCAATTGGTCTAAAATTCCTAAAGTCTTCGAGAGGCTTGTTCCATTTTAGGGATGGGAACTATTTTAATTTTCCTCCATAAGGGGTGTATGCTGCAGGAGACATAATAATGATTTAAAACAGCTAAAAGAGACTGCTTTGATTCAGTAGACAGAGACTGAATCATGCGATATGTGACACGATCACTCCCACCAGCAGACGGAGCACGTTTGGCATTTAGAATACTCATGAACTGAGTAAAAGAAAAAACCCTGGGTGGGATAGTTGAGAGCTGACAAAGACAATAGGGACATTATTAGGTACCTGATCGCTTAAATATTGCAGAAAAAAGAGATTTTTGTCATCATTCCATGTAGAGGGGGGATTTCGACCTCTTACATTTTTTACAAAACGCCAAGCTTCTTTAGTATTGGAACACCGATTTAGTTCATTAATTCTAGCCTTGTAATTCTGACTCTTCGCACTTCGTACAGTGTTCTTCCAGTCGTCATAAGCAATAATGGCACTTTCTAAGTTGTCGGGAGAAGGGTATTGCCTTGCCCTATTATGAGCCGCTACATATTTACGAAATAACACTGTAAGTTGCTCATTCCACCAGACTTTAGGTGTACGTTTGGTCGTAACTATAGGATATGAGGCCTTAGAGATTTCCATATTAAAAAGGTCAGATATTACTTTTGAATCACTGGGCAAAACTAATTTTTCCAGGTTCCGGTTGTGGACTTTCTTAGAAATGAAATTAATGGGTTTTGTGATGACAGTGCTAGTTTCCATGAGCACAGGAAGGTGATGTGAACCTCCGATAAAAACAGGCAACGTTTCCCAAGAAATACTCAGCATAGAGTTTGTAAAGCTTAAATCAAGAATAGTTCCATTGTCCATTCTAAGATTAGGAAGAAATGTAGAGGATCCATCATTTAGACATAGAAAATTAGAGCTGTTTATGATATTCAAGGCCGCATTACCCCTGGGAAGATCGACACGATCGCCCCAAAAAGTGTGACGGGCATTAAAATCACCAGCAAGAATACCATTGTCGTCTTCTAGCCATAAGGCTAGAAGTCAGTTCATTACGGAAGGTAATAATAGAAACATTCTGTCTAAAATATATGGAGACAAATGTAAAGTTGGGATTCAGATTTAAGGTCCTTACAATAATTATTTCCTCACCAGTTGTATAGGAGATTCTTTTTTTTCATATTTATTTATTTAACAAAAGTTCTATGTTACAAAATGCTAATGTCTCAGCGCCTTTAAGGCATTGTTGAGACGAGTTGGCAATAATAAAAAAAAATATTCACAATGTTTCCATAAAAATTATAATAAGTAAACTATTTAGAAAAAAAAATAATTTAAACAATTTTTCATAATAAGATCAATTAGTTTTACGTCAGAAGTTCTTCTAGATGTAGCATTAAATATTCTTTTAGTGAAGTTTTCAAAATTATTCTGTTTATGTCTTTTAGGCCCTGTGGAAAGCTGTTGAACTCACGACTACCCATATATTCTACTCTTTGCTTGGTTTTCTCTAACCTGCAAAAGACTCCAGCTAGGTTGTTGTTATTCCTCGTATTGAATGGGTGTTGATTTCTTCTAAACTGTAAAGTGTGGTAACCAATATCGTGAATGCATTTAAAAACATAAGTCAAAAGCTGCATTTTGTAGACACCACAATTTGGAAGAACTGATTTAAAAATATTACTATAAAGAGAAATTCTTGGGTATGCTAATGGAAGGTTTGCTATTACTTTTAACGCTTTATTTTGCACCCGTTGAAGCGATTTCAACTCATTACTGTTTTTGTAGCCATATAATATTGCTAAATAATTAAAGTGACTTGAATTAATGCATTATATATTAACAATTTTGTATCCTTTCTAAATTTGTTTTTAAATTTGTATAATACGCCAACTGCTAGCGCTGTTGTTACTTTGAGATACTTAATATGTTGACCCCAAGACAAAATGCTTTGAAGATTTACAACTAAATACTTTATCGAATTTACTTCCATGACGTTGGGGAATATGGCCTAAATCTTAAAAGTTTTGTTTTACTTGAGTTTCAAACAAGATTATTTATTCTTATAAACTCCGAAATTAAGGCAGCATCTCGTTCAATATATGGCTTAACAGCTATTTCATACTTGTACGGATAAAATAAACAAATATCATCTGCGTACAAAAACGGTTTCCCAGAGATTTTTTATATCATTTATGTAAGTTGAAAATAGTAATGGCCCAAGTACACTTCCCTGTGGTACTCCATATTCAACTTGACCAAAATTACTTTTGTAATCGTTAATTTGTACAAATTGTTTCCTATTCGTCAAATAACTTCTGAGGAGTGACAATTCTCTTCCACAAATCCCATAGTATCTTAGCTTCTTAATGAGAAGCTCATGATCTACTAGATCAAATGCAACATTCCAACTACACCAGTATGTCCTTCATCCAACCCCTTGCAAATAAAGTTGACAACATTTCCGCTGCTTCTTCAGTACCACAACCTTTTCTGATTCTGTACTGGAAGTCATTAAGTAAATTCTGGAACTGCATATAACTAGATACTTGGGTATGCAAAATTCTTTCAAAAATAGTGTCAACAACTGACAATACTGCAATCGGCCTAAACATGTTAACTGTATTAGCATTTTTCTCCTTTGGTATAGGTACAACTCTGTGTATTTTTAAAATTTCAGGGTATTTGCTTGTTTTTATCATATTATTAAAAACATTGACCAAATAAGGTGTAATATCATTAATGCACTCTAAGAGAATTTTTGGGGATATATTATCATGCCCTGAACTTTTACTTAGCGATAAGTTTGATATAATATTATATATTTCATTGTAGTGTAATTCATTTGAAATCTATCATTGTGCTGAACTAAGGTTCTTAAAGCGTTGCAGTTATCTGATGGGATTTGTTCAATTTGTAAGCTTAAAGCTTTCACTGACTCTAGAAAATGTTTATTTAAAGTTTCAGCTTTTACTGCATCATCCACAAGAAGTTCCCCATTAGTGTTTTTAAAATTTACAGACTTTTTCTGGGTTCTCCCAAGGGTTTCATTGATAAACTTCCAGCACTTTTTCGGATTTTGCTGAATTTCTTCTAAGTTGTCTTTGTAAAAATTATTCATTGACTGTTTGCAAGCATTTTTAATTACCCTGCTAATTCCTTTTAATCTCTTTACTAAGTCCAAGTTATTTTGATTTTTTCTTCTCGTTTTCAAAAGACTTCTTTTGTACAGAATTAATTTCCGCAAATTACCATTTATCCACGGCACAATTTCGTTCTTAAGATCCTTTTTAAATTTCTTCTCAACAGTACAGTTTACAATTGCATTACCAACACTCGATATAAACGCCGACATATCAGTAGATGGATCACCAGTTTCACATATTCTTGGCGAATTATCGTGTATATATGCCTTGAATCGATTTAAATCACAATGTAGGCGAACTTCTTCCGTAGCAACTTCGGTTTTAGCTTCAATTTCCAGTCTACATGAAATCAGGTTATGATCTGATAACTTACAATCAACGCTGTCAACAATTAGCGATATATTAAAGTTTCTATAAACATGATCAATAGATGACCCACTTCCCGGTCGTGTTACAAGTGAATGACAATTTTTAAAGTCATAATTAGGTAGTAGATTCAAGAGTTCTTCCGATGCATCTGCATTTAAACAATCAACATTGGAATCACCAGCAAAAACACAGGGATAACGGCCATAGACTGTAAGAAGATTTTCTAGATATGGTAAAAATGTACCTAAAACACACTTAGGTGATCTATAAAAGGATACAAATTTAATAGATTTTCCATTTACTTTTGTTTTATTTAATGTTAATACAATTGTTTCAATAAAATCTTTACTGGTGCAAACCTTAACTCCAAATCGTTTTTCACAAAAACTGTTGTACCTCCATAGCCATCATCTCTACAACAATGTACAGCACTATAACCAGGAATATTATATATTTCGATCAACTTCTTATCAAACCATGTCTCATGGACTGAAATAATATTAGGTAGTCGTGGTAACATACTTATTAAATTTTTAAATTTATTAATCGAAGAAATACTTCTGACGTTTACAGATATTATGTTAAAAAATAAATTTGATATTTTATTGACATAATTTACAAATGAATTTAAATTTAAAAAATATTGATTATTCATCATAAAATACGTAAAAATTAAATAAAACAAGCTAAATCAAAAAATACTATATTATTAAGGTGATAAGAACATATCATTAGCCTCTTCATCATCTTTAGTTGTTGCTTGTTGAGATCTTCTATTACTTGGTTTGTTGATTGATGCTTCCAGTAATAGACTATCAACTTCAGCTTCACATCTTATAATTCTTGGCTTGGACAATTCACTTCTTTTATTAAATACCCTTCCACCTACGGGACACACTGCACGATAACCAACGTTCTTCAATGCTTTTGCATAATTCAGCAAGCTAAGCGTTTTACGACTTAAATAGTCATTAACAAAAATTTCTTTAGTGTTATCATTATCCTTTAATTTTGGTTTTATAGATAAAAGTTTTTCTTTAGACTGCTTCGAACTGAATTTTACCACTATCATTTGTTTATTTTGATTTTTGTTTTGGTTTGCATTTTTGTTTTTGATAAAATAAGCATCATCTATGCTTTCTGGTTGTAAAACCACACCAGCATCACTTGATAACTTTATAATAATATCAACTGCAGACTTCCCAGGCTCCACTTTAACACCTCTAATTAAACAATCATGCTTTACACGTTGATCGTTCAGGAATTTTACCGAGTTTTTTTAGAGTTTCAACTTCGGCTTTTTTATTCTCCGCGACTCCTTTAAAAATGTCAAATTGTATTGTATTTCACTTGTCTCTAAATTACTTGTTTTATATTATAATTTAATTATATTTTCAATCGCATGAGTTGTGACTTTTAAGTTTTATAATATATGTAATTTTTCATTATTCTTAAAATATTTTCCACAATAAAATATTCATTTTAATTTTTGTAATCTGCAATCTATAAATTATAAGAGGTTATGGGCGATAGCAAGCGTGAATCATTCCATGGTATCTTACAATTCCGTGGAGATAATTTTGAAAACTGGAGTTTTCGTGTGTTGATGTACTTAGATTCTTTGAATGTCCTTGATTGTATCAATGATATTCCGCCAGCTGAGCCTGCATCAGGTAAAAATTTGGTGGTAAAAGATAAGAAAGCCAAAGCGGTTTTGATTAGTCTGATTGCTGATGAATATTTGGAATGTGTTCGAGATAAAAATACAGCTAAAGAAATGTGGTTGGCGCTGCAGGATACATTCGCAAAGTCAATTACAAGCCAGACATTGTTTAGGAAACAGCTTGCCTTATTGCGAATGAAGTCAGACGATGACTTACGCAAACATCTTTTAATTTTCGATGACATTATAAGAAAATTAAAAACTTCGGGTGCACAGTTATCCGAAAATGATGTTGTGGCTCAACTATTTGTCACACTACCAGACAGCTTTGATTTAGTAGTGGCTGCGTTGGAAAATATGAGGGAATCGGATTTAACTATTGAAATAGTGAAGCAGCGATTACTTGCAGAAGATGCAAAGAAGCAAGATCGTTTTGATACCGAAGTGAACAAAACCACTGCGTGAGAAGAAGTATAAAAAATTTTTTGGTGTAAGATGGTTGAGGTATAGATAAATTCTCTCCCGTTGGTGTGTGTGATACATGTATTTAAGGTAAGCAATGCCGTAATCCCTTTAGTGGAAGTCGTCCAAAGACAACACGTGTTTTAGAAAGAATACATACAGATGTATGTGGACCGTTTCATCCCCAAACTTGGGATGGTTATAAGTATTTCATTAGTTTCATAGACAATTTTAGTCAAACCTTAATGGCTTATACTCCGCAGCAAAATGGAGTTGCAGAGAGATTTAACCGTACTTTAGTCGAAAAGATACGGTCAATTTTACTTGAAGCTAATGCACCTAAGTTTTTGTGGGGTGAAGCTGCTTTAACAGCAACATACCTAATTAATCGATGCCCAAGTAAAGCTATTAAAATTCTAAAAACTCCTTCAGAGATATGGTATAATAGTAAGCCAAATGTTTCTAAATTGAGAATTTTTGGCTGTAAAGCTTTTGTGTGGGTCCCACAACAAAAGAGAAAGAAATTAGATAAGAAATCCGTCCAGATGGTAATGATGGGGAATACTGCAAACGGTTATAGATTATGGAATCCTGATAAGAAAATAATAGTACTATCTAGAGATGTTCGCTTTGATGAGTCAGCATTTCCATTCAAAGAAGAAAAGACTTTAAAATCAGATATCCTCATTTTGTATGAAAGAAACGAGCAAGATGGGGAAATTGTTGATAACGTCAATGTCGATTCTGTGGAAGATAATACAAGTGATAATACTAATGAAAACTCTACTGCAGTATTTGAGGATAATTCAGACTATTGTGAAAATGGAAATGAAGCATCCTCTACTCAAGTATGTAAACTCAATAAATCAATTTATGGACTTAAGCAAAGCTCACGATGTTGGTACACAAAATTTGATGATTTTTTAATTTAATTAAAGTTCAATAGATCTAAACATGATCCCTGCTTGTACATCAAATTTGAAGATAACTGTGTTTTATACTTGCTAATATATGTTGATGATGTGTTAATCGCAGGAAATAATATAGATGCGATAGAAAATATTAAAAGAAATCTTAATTCAGTTTTCGAAATGTCGGATTGTGGTCTTCTTGAATATTACTTAGGAACAAGGATTGAATATGATCGAAAAAATAGTATAATGAAACTAAGTCAACATTCGAATATTGAACGCATATTGAAAAGATTTTTAATGAGCGATTGCAATCCAGCAAAGACTCCAATGGAAAAAGGCCTATACCTTTCTCAAAATACATCCAACGAAACAACAAATAATCCCTATCGTGAAATGTTGGGATGTCTAATGTACCTCATGTTAAGTGTTCGTCCAGATATATGTTATCAGATTGGATATATGGGTAGATTTCAAAATAATCCCAGTGATATGCATTGGATAGCTTTGAAACGAATAGTTCGTTATATAAAAGGTTCTAAAAATTTTAAACTAATTTATACAAGCAATTTAGATGAAAGAGAAGTCGTTGGATTTGCAGATGCCGATTGGGCTTCAGATGCTGAAGACAGAAAATCTGTAAGCGGCTATTTATTTAAAGTGTTCGGTTGTTCTATATCTTGGAGTAGTAAAAAACAAACGCTGGTGGCAACATCATCTTGTGAAGCCGAATATATTGCTCTTAGCCTTGCCGTTTCAGAAGCTATTTGGATTAGAGGAATTTTAACTGATCTACATATATTTTCGGAAGACAATAATGCAGTAACAATTTATGAAGATAATCGAGGTTGTATTGGAATAGCAAAGAACGCTGATAGCTTACGTTCCAAGCATATAGATGTCAAGTTTCATTTTATACGTGACTACGTATCAAAAGGAATTATTAAACTAGAAGAAATTTCTACAGAAGCACAACTTGCTGATATTTTTACTAAATCATTAGATTCAACGAAATTTATAAAGTTTCGCAAAGATCTTCAACTCAGCGATTGAGAGGCGGTATTGTATTTCACTTGTTTCTAAATTACTTGTTTTATATTATAATTTAATTATATTTTCAATCGCATGAGTTGTGACTTTTAAGTTTTATAATATATGTAATTTTTCATTATTCTTAAAATATTTTCCACAATAAAATATTCATTTTAATTTTTGTAAACTGCAATCTATAAATTATAAGAAATTGTTTAGACATAAACGTCATAGATTCATGTAAAACAGATAATTGATCCAGTTTTTTCAATTCTCTTTTGATCTCACTTAACTCGTCTTTAAGGGTACCTCTAGAATCACACAGATGACATGTATACTCTTCTGCTTCATATTGTAACAGATGTTCGTATTTACGTTTATCGAGTCTAGTACAAAGTACATGATAAACTTTACTGCACTTATCACATTTAATAAAATCATCTTTTTCTTCGTTTACCCTTAATTTGCAATGGCCACAAAATATTTCATTTATTTTAATACTGCGACGGCCTTTAGTCATTTCAATTCATATAATTTAGACTTCACTTACTTTGTTATATACAAATAGATTGTTTATAGATAATAAACTTTGTTTTTGAAGTATTTAATATTATTTAAAGAAAAATTATAAGCACTCAAACAAAAAAACTTGACTTTACGTCAGTGATGCCAACTCTTTTAGCCCGAATATTATTTTTAATGCGTATGGCAACACCACCGTGCCGCCCATCCCGTAATTTATGATAAATCTTATAGTTAACAAGACTATAATTGGAATTTGTATCGTCAATATTGAAAACTTCAGATAAGAGACAAATGTCAATATTATAATGATTAAGATAGAATTCTAGATTAGATTTATTGGAAACAAAACTTTAAATATTATACTGTATAATTTTCATGGTAAAAACATATGATTTAGGTGGTGTCCAAGGAAGCTGCCTCTTTAGTATTGATATTGGTAAATGAAGCAAGAAGTTGTGCACTGAAGCCCCAAGCACACGAATGGCTGAAGGGTTGCCGTCCTTGGCGAAATAGTTACGAATGAAAGATGTAAATTGAGTAAAAATTTTTTTAAACTCAGGTACTTTTTCATTTCCTCTGTTATAACGGGGGTTATTGGGTCCGTATTTATCGGCTGAGATGTAAAGAAACTTGGTTTATGTTTCTGAGCTGGAGGCCTACGTAAGACAACCTTGCTGAATTTACGAGCTGTGAGAATTTTATTAACTTCAGCATCTCTATTCTTAATAGGTGCTGGACGATTTTGATTGAGATCTGGAAAATTACCTTCATAATCATTAAAAATATCAAACCTGTTTGTAGCATAAGAATTTAACGCTTCCCTTCTAGAGAGTTTCTAAGAGGCATGATTTTGCGCAAATCATCCTCTTGCTTCCACCACATAGAATGCATTTGGGAGCACAAGCCCCAGAGCAATCAGCCATAGCACAGTTAAGGCACCTCTTTTTTGATCTGCAGCCTTTTTTTGTGTGTCCAAGACGCACGTAGTTAGAGCATTGTCTAACAGGAGGATAATATAAATGTACCTTAACCTGACAATATTCCAAAATAACGAACTCCGGAATATCAGAAGAAAATAAACCGATCTTGACCGAGTAGGTTGGATTTTCCCTACCAGTGCTTGCATCCTTTCTAACAAAACGTTTGGCAGAAACTACAGGAATATCTGATTTTATGTTTTCTTTAATAAACCTGTCGTCAAGCTCCAAAGGGACTCCCCGTAAAACACCAAAAGAATACACAAAGGACTCTGGTATAAATGGTCTAAGACCAATATTGCTAAGTTCCATAGAAACGAAAAGGTTAGCATTAGATGCTAAGTTAAATTTGATACGAAATAAGTTTTTACCTATTTCTTTGATAAATAGTATACCTCTAATATTAAGGTGTCTAATTTTATTATATAAAAAAATCGCATTCCTAATTTTAAGATTTTCAGAGTCAGCTTCTGACGAATCAACCAATACTAAATAGTCACCAGGATGATCAGAAGGATATAAAATATTCCTGCGCTGCTTATTCTCAGAGGCATTGCTGACATTACACTGATTATTGGAAGTAATAACATTAGATTTAACATGTTGTGCACTAATACGATGATTGCCAATTCATCCCCACTATCAACAGACCCACCAGAATTCACCACGTCACCTGTCACATTTCTTTTGCCACGAGCAGAACTAGAGGCAATCTTTCCACAGAAAAACTCCTCAAATTCACCCTCACTAGCGTCCCCCATTGCAAAAATTTTCTTGGCCGGCGCTTCACCCAATGTTACGACTTAGATTTCCAAAAACACACAAAATTGATTTTAATAAAAGAAAAGTACACTAATAGTGTAAATCAACTGTAAAAAACTATGTAAAAGAGAAATTTCCAGAAAAAAACGCAAAAGAAAAAATGTTCACAAAAAGCAAGGCTACTGCTATTAAAAATGTCCGCACAGAAAAATTAAAACACAATCTAAGCACAAGAAAAAACACAACCGCACGCTTTGAAAGACAAAATGGAAGTGAAAAGTTATCTTATGTACATTATAGTTTACCACATATATTTAATGTATTTGCACAGTTGTATAAGCTTGCTTAAGTTGTTTTATTCACATTATAGTTGGGCCTTTAGACTGTAAACCAGCAGCTACACCTTGGTCAAATGGGACAATATTAAAAAAATGCACAGAAAATTGCGAAGCTATTGATCCAACAAGTAATAAAGGTCTCATCGAGGCTTTAATGTATCTTGCTGTTATTTCTAGGCCTGATCTAATTGTCGCAGTTTAACTCATCCACATAGCGAACATTTCCGAGCGGCAAAATACGTACTTATAGTAAAAGGCCAATGTAAGCGGCATGCGGACGCGGGCGGCAATCAGCTGTTCCTTTGCCACTTAAATTTATTTTACATAGGCAAATGAACTTGTGTAAAATATATAAAACATTTGTAGTTTTTTACGCAGAAATAAATAAATTTAATTGCTAAAAGTTTAAAAAGGAAAAATAAATTAAATGATAAACGATTTAAAGAAAAAAAAAAACAACACAAAAAGAAGACTATGGGTGATTTGCCAAATTAAAGCGACAGAACAAAAAGTTGAACTAAATTCAACATTGCCGCTCGGCCGCTTTTGACGTCATTGCCAAGTAAAATTAAATTCAACGTGTTAAAAATTTTTTACGAGTATTGTTAATAACAAACAAATTATTTTCAAATAGGTAATACTGTTGCCGCATGCCGCTTGCGTTGGCCTTTCACCATTAGATATTTTAAAAAACACCCTGATAGTAAAATAACATTTTCATCTAATATTAAAAAATTTGTATGTTTCACAGACTTTGTGTTTGTATTTATGTTGTATTTAAAGCTTAGGAGTCTCGGAAACAACCAGTTGTGTCTCTCAGCAAAATAGAGGCTGAATACATCGCTATATGTCAAGGAGCAAAAGAAGTTGCTTTCATTCGATGCCTGCTGAGAGAGCTAAATTTTGAACAGTACATTCAAAAACCGCTATATTTTGCAACAACCAAGGAGCTGCCTTCATGCTAAAAAATGCAGCAGTTCAGAAGAAGAGTAAACACATTGATATCCGTTTTCACTATATTACAAACAAATGCGAGGAAAATGAAATTGATGTAAAGTACGTGACGTCTGATGAAAACGCAGCAGATGTTCTTGCCAAAGTTTTAAACAAACAAAAACACGTCAATGGATGTAAACTTTTAAATATTGAATTGTAATAAATCTTTGTATTAAAATTTTTTTCCTTTTATAATGCATCTGGCTTGAGGGGGAGACTCTTGTAAACCTCTTGCAACCCTATTCAACCCAAATGTAATCAACACAAAAATATAAACAACCTTTTATTATTCTTACTTACTTTGGCGCTAAGAAAATGCATAGGCTAACCATTTTTTTTTGGACACAAATTGTTATACAGTTTATTGAATAAACTTAATCTTGAATTTACACGACACGTGTTTTATTTCAACAATTTCTGGACTTCAACATTGCGTCATTTACCCAACAAATAAAAACTACAATAGTTTTTGATAGCATTTGTAACAATTGTAGGTTCTATTTATTATTATTTTTACTTATACTATGTTTTTCGTACTTACATAACAATGAAAGGCAATTATAATTATAATTCATTTGACGCAAAAATTTATTGCAAATATTCTAAACTTTGTTATATGCTATTTCTGTTCTTTAGTAGTTTTTTGGCTTCTTCATCTTTATCCCGATGTTCTACTTCATTTATGGAATTTCGTGAAATTTTTCTAGTGTTGTGCTCTCCATAAAATCTGTAATCCTTGTCCCTTTTTTCCTGAGCCTCCTCTGATAGATCTCCAAGTGGCACCAAATAATATTTAATGATATCTTCTCCATGATAAACGATTTTGTGAACTGTTGCAGACATATTTCTCCATGGGTAGTAGGTTGTACATATTTTTACAGTTTCCTTAGCATAATCTCCAAACTGTCTAGAGTCAATTTCTTCATTGCGAGCGAGTACTTCTTCAGATGCTGTTTCTGGATCTGAAAAGAATCTTCGTGCGGCATTGCCTGACCCTTGTTTTGGCTGAACTATAATCAATACAATTTTGCGATATTCATCTTGAACATGTTTCTTTTTTGAACTTTTTAACTCTTTGTTGGTTTCAATGTTTCTTATGGATCCTGATGATCCGAAATCAAAATCATAACTGATTTTTAGTAAATGTTCCATAAGTCGTACTCTTGCATGTAGTGGTGATAATCCAAATTTATATGCATCGGTATTATCTAATGATTTTGTCGGAACTTGGTTTAATTGGGTTGATGCTGCTTGGCATATAAAGCTGGATGCAGCCTTCTGTTATTTAAAGCCTGACCTACTTTTTCATCTATCATTGTAAGAACTGATTGGTAGCTTACTTCAATTTGCTGCCCATCTAACTGTAATTGAAATGGCTGTAGTGTTGCAATTTGGGCCTTGGTATCACTAATTTCTTTGTTAATGGCATCACAAGTTTCTTTTTTGAATTCAAATTTTATTGGCCTGTAGTATTTTGTAGAAGATGGTGTTTAATTTATCCAAATATCCATTGTTTGCGCTGTACTAGTCGAAGGCTCTGAATCTTCCAAAATCTGTTTTAATCGCAATGGTACAAATGATACATATCTGAGTCCGAAATATTTTCACATACAACTTGTTTGTATTGTTTTTGTCCCGAAGAACCATCACATCTCTACTTGCAAAAAAGAACTATCTTTGTGTTTCCATATTTCTTTAACGCATTTCCTGGTATTTATTGTAGCAAGCGTTCGGCTGTGTGATCAAGAAGAGATTGTAGAGTACCTCTGCCGAAATTGGTGTGATTGTAATAGTGTACTTTGATGGCAGCGGTTATGTGATGATATGCTGGATAGATATTTGAGTAGAGCTGGAAAACTATCGATAGTCGTCCCCATCGATAGTTTAAATAAACTATTGATACTATCGGATTTTTTTGTTTTGCTACTTCTGGCAATGATACAACAATTCAAGTGATATCGTATCAAGGGATACGTTAGCAACACACGATAGTTTCGATAGTTTAAATAAGCTATCGATACTATCGGATTTTTTTGTTTTGCTACTTCTGGCAATGATACAACAATTCAAGTGATAACGTATCAAGGGATACGTTAGCAAACACACGTACATTCTTATGTACAGTGGTGTTCCATAAAATAGAGCCACCTTTTACTACAAATTTCTAAGGAGAAATTTCAATCTAAAACTTTGTAATAATTTTAAAGGTTTTTATTATTGTATAACCAAACAACTGGCGAACTTTAATTACTATATTCCTGTTTTTATAATAACTTAAAAAGAAATATATACGTAGAAACATCAGTAATATACTATTTTAGGTGTGCAAAAAAATAGAGCCATCCACATTAAATATCTAAAAAAACAAACAATTGTAAGAACTAATTAAAATTATGTACGACAGAAATTTTAAATTACCTCAGTACTTAGTTGTATATCCTTTATTTTTTATTACGGCTAAGCAACGTTTAGGCATAGAATCTACAAGTTTTTGGCATGTCTCAATTAGAATATTATTCCTGGCTTCGTTTACTAATGCCCACATGTGATCTTTATTGGTTGCATGCTTTCCTTTAAGAGCTAATTTAACTATTCTCCACAAGTTTTCAATGGGGTTTAGGTCTGGCGACTGAGCAGGCCACCTTAAAACATCAACCCCATTGCTTTCAAACCAACCCGCTTCGAAGTGTGTTTCGGGTCATTGTCTTGCTGAAACACCCATCGAAGCGGCATTTCCCATTCCGCGTAAGGCATCATGAAATTCTTAAGAAGATTTGTGTAAAAAGTAGCATCCATTCTTTCTTCAATCCATACGATAGGCCCAGTTCCATAATATGAGAAACACCCCCACACCATAATATTTCCGCCAGCGTGTTTAATGGTCTTTATGGTGTACTGAGGAAGATGTTCAGTATTCACTGTTCTTCGTACACAGTAGCTGCTTCTGTCAGAGTTAAATAAGTTTATTTTTGATTCATCAGACCATAAAATATTTCGCCACTTGCTAACAGGCCAGCTCACATGTTCGTTGGCAAACTGCAACCTATTTTTCAAATGATTTTTTTAGAAATGGAACTTTTCTTGCACTTTTTGACTTTAAATTATTTTTAATTAATAACTTTCGCAATGTTGAAGTTGCTACATCGAGGTTATATTCTTATTTAGAGCGGTAGATGTCACGAATAGGTCCTTTTTTACATAGCGTAGAATTTTTCTCTTCAAAGCTTCTGTGATTTTCGGCGTTCTTCCTCTTTTTTCGTCTTTGTACACAAATTTTATTGCATTTTCCACCATTTTTTTAGAGCACCCAACAATCGCTGCAATTTTTCTATGGCTTTCACCTTGTTTATGGAAATTCTTTATGATCTCTCTACGTTCTGGAGTACAATGTTTAGATCTACCCATTTTGAACTTTCATAAGAACAAATTAAAGTAAATATTTCACACTTATCATAAAAACAACATAAACTTACGTATGTATTGTTTTAATTAAAAAGCCAACCTAATTTTAAACTTTTAAAAAATTTGTTTTTTAATGACTCTATTTTAAAGAACACTCCTAATCGCAGTTAAAAAAAGAATGATTCTAGTTTTTATAATATTGTCGCGAAATTGTTAATGAAAATAACGGTTTTATAAAGATTAAAAACAAACAACAAGTATACCGTTACAACTTAACATGTAACAATTTCTTGAAAAGAAATAAGGACAGTTAAATGTAGAAAACTATATTATAAGACTATGGGTGGTTTGCCAAATTAAAGCGACAGAATAAAAAGTTGAACTAAATTCAACATTGCCGCTCGGCCGCTTTTGACGGCATTGCCAAGTTAAATTAAATTCAACGTGTTAAAAATTTTTTATGAGTATTGTTAATAACAAACAAATTATTTTCAAATAGGTAATACTGTTGCCGCATGCCGCTTGCGTTGGCCTTTCACCATTAGATATTTTAAAAAACACCCTGATAGTAAAATAACATTTTCATCTAATATTAAAAAATTTGTATGTTTCACAGACTTTGTGTTTGTATTTATGTTGTATTTAAAGCTTAGGAGTCTCGGAAACAACCAGTTGTGTCTCTCAGCAAAATAGAGGCTGAATACATCGCTATATGCCAAGGAGCAAAAGAAGTTGCTTTCATTCGATGCCTGCTGAGAGAGCTAAATTTTGAACAGTACATTAAAAAACCGCTATGTTTTGCAACAACCAAGGAGCTGCCTTCATGCTAAAAAATGCAGCAGTTCAGAAGAAGAGTAAACACATTGATATCCGTTTTCACTATATTACAAATAAATGCGAGGAAAATGAAATTGATGTAAAGTACGTGACGTCTGATGAAAACGCAGCAGATGTTCTTGCCAAAGTTTTAAACAAACAAAAACACGTCAATGGATGTAAACTTTTAAATATTGAATTGTAATAAATCTTTGTATTAAATTTTTTTTCCTTTTATAATGCATCTGGCTTGAGGGGGATACTCTTGTAAACCTCTTGCAACCCTATTCAACCCAAATGTAATCAACACAAAAATATAAACAACCTTTTATTATTCTTACTTACTTTGGCGCTAAGAACATGCATAGGCTAACCATTTTTTTTTGGACACAAATTGTTATACAGTTTATTGAATAAACTTAATCTTGAATTTACACGACACGTGTTTTATTTCAACAATTTCTGGACTTCAACATTGCGTCATTTACCCAACAAATAAAAACTACAATAGTTTTTGATAGCATTTGTAACAATTGTAGGTTCTATTTATTATTATTTTTACTTTTACTATGTTTTTCGTACTTACATAACAATGAAAGGCAATTATAATTATAATTCATTTGACGCAAAAATTTATTGCAAATATTCTAAACTTTGTTATATGCTATTTCTGTTCTTTAGTAGTTTTTTGGCTTCTTCATCTTTATCCCGATGTTCCACTTCATTTATGGAATTTCGTGAAATTTTTCTAGTGTTGTGCTCTCCATAAAATCTGTAATCCTTGTCCCTTTTTTCCTGAGCCTCCTCTGATAGATCTCCAAGTGGCACCAAATAATATTTAATGATATCTTCTCCATGATAAACGATTTTGTGAACTGTTGCAGACATATTTCTCCATGGGTAGTAGGTTGTACATATTTTTACAGTTTCCTTAGCATAATCTCCAAACTGTCTAGAGTCAATTTCTTCATTGCGCGCGAGTACTTCTTCAGATGCTGTTTCTGGATCTGAAAAGAATCTTCGTGCGGCATTGCCTGACCCTTGTTTTGGCTGAACTATAATCAATACAATTTTGCGATATTCATCTTGAACATGTTTCTTTTTTGAACTTTTTAACTTTTTGTTGGTTTCAATGTTTCTTATGGATCCTGATGATCCGAAATCAAAATCATAACTGATTTTTAGTAAATGTTCCATAAGTCGTACTCTTGCATGTAGTGGTGATAATCCAAATTTATATGCATCGGTATTATCTAATGATTTTGTCGGAACTTGGTTTAATTGGGTTGATGCTGCTTGGCATATAAAGCTGGATGCAGCCTTCTGTTATTTAAAGCCTGACCTACTTTTCCATCTATCATTGTAAGGACTGATTGGTAGCTTACTTCAATTTGCTGCCCATCTAACTGTAATTGAAATGGCTGTAGTGTTGCAATTTGGGCCTTGCTATCACTAATTTCTTTGTTAATGGCATCACAAGTTTCTTTTTTGAATTCAAATTTTATTGGCCTGTAGTATTTTGTAGAAGATGGTGTTTAATTTATCCAAATATCCATTGTTTGCGTTGTACTAGTCGAAGGCTCTGAATCTTCCAAAATCTGTTTTAATCGCAATGGTACAAATGATACATATCTGAGTCCGAAATATTTTCACATACAACTTGTTTGTATTGTTTTTGTCCCGAAGAACCATCACATCTCTACTTGCAAAAAAGAACTATCTTTGTGTTTCCATATTTCTTTAACGCATTTCCTGGTATTTATTGTAGCAAGCGTTCGGCTGTGTGATCAAGAAGAGATTGTAGAGTACCTCTGCCGAAATTGGTGTGATTGTAATAGTGTACTTTGATGGCAGCGGTTATGTGATGATATGCTGGATAGATATTTGCGTAGAGCTGCAAAACTATCGATAGTCGTCCCCATCGATAGTTTAAATAAACTATTGATACTATCGGATTTTTTTTTTGCTACTTCTGGCAATGATACAACAATTCAAGTGATATCGTATCAAGGGATACGTTAGCAACACACGATAGTTTCGATAGTTTAAATAAGCTATCGATACTATCGGATTTTTTTGTTTTGCTACTTCTGGCAATGATACAACAATTCAAGTGATAACGTATCAAGGGATACGTTAGCAAACACACGTACATACTTATGTACAGTGGTGTTCCATAAAATAGAGCCACCTTTTACTACAAATTTCTAAGGAGAAATTTCAATCTAAAACTTTGTAATAATTTTAAAGGTTTTTATTATTGTATAACCAAACAACTGGCGAACTTTAATTACTATATTCCTGTTTTTATAATAACTTAAAAAGAAATATATACGTAGAAACATCAGTAATATACTATTTTAGGTGTGCAAAAAAATAGAGCCATCCACATTAAATATCTAAAAAAACAAACAATTGTAAGAACTAATTAAAATTATGTACGACAGAAATTTTAAATTACCTCAGTACTTAGTTGTATATCCTTTATTTTTTATTACGGCTAAGCAACGTTTAGGCATAGAATCTACAAGTTTTTGGCATGTCTCAATTGGAATATTATTCCTGGCTTCGTTTACTAATGCCCACATGTGATCTTTATTGGTTGCGTGCTTTTCTTTAAGAGCTAATTTAACTATTCTCCACAAGTTTTCAATGGGGTTTAGGTCTGGCGACTGAGCAGGCCACCTTAAAACATCAACCCCATTGCTTTCAAACCAACCCGCTTCGAAGTGTGTTTCGGGTCATTGTCTTGCTGAAACACCCATCGAAGCGGCATTTCCCATTCCGCGTAAGGCATCATGAAATTCTTAAGAAGATTTGTGTAAAAAGTAGCATCCATTCTTTCTTCAATCCATACGATAGGCCCAGTTCCATAATATGAGAAACACCCCCACACCATAATATTTCCGCCAGCGTGTTTAATGGTCTTTATGGTGTACTGAGGAAGATGTTCAGTATTCACTGGCCTTCGTACACAGTAGCTGCTTCTGTCAGAGTTAAATAAGTTTATTTTTGATTCATCAGACCATAAAATATTTCGCCACTTGCTAGCAGGCCAGCTCACATGTTCGTTGGCAAACTGCAACCTATTTTTCAAATGATTTTTTTAGAAATGGAACTTTTCTTGCAATTTTTGACTTTAAATTATTTTTAATTAATAACTTTCGCAATGTTGAAGTTGCTACATCGACGTTATATTCTTATTTAGAGCGGTAGATGTCACGAATGGGTCCTTTTTTACATAGCGTAGAATTTTTCTCTTCAAAGCTTCTGTGATTTTCGGCGTTCTTCCTCTTTTTTCGTCTTTGTACACAAATTTTATTGCATTTTCCACCATTTTTTTAGAGCACCCAACAATCGCTGCAATTTTTCTATGGCTTTCACCTTGTTTATGGAAATTCTTTATGATCTCTCTACGTTCTGGAGTACAATGTTTAGATCTACCCATTTTGAACTTTCATAAGAACAAATTAAAGTAAATATTTCACACTTATCATAAAAACAACATAAACTTACGTATGTATTGTTTTAATTAAAAAGCCAACCTAATTTTAAACTTTTAAAAAATTTGTTTTTTAATGACTCAGTTAAAAAAAGAATGATTCTAGTTTTTATAATATTGTCGCGAAATTGTTAATGAAAATAACGGTTTTATAAAGATTAAAAACAAACAACAAGTATACCGTTACAACTTAACATGTAACAATTTCTTGAAAAGAAATAAGGACAGTTAAATGTAGAAAACTATATTGGCTCTATTTTATGGAACACCACTGTATATAGGTGTTAGCTTAAATTTTTCATCTTTATCACTTATTTTCGCAACATTTATTGATTGTAAACATTCTTTTATTTAAATAAATGGTAAATGGATAATAAAAACAATTAAAAACTTAACATACATATGTATACGAATGTATGTTTTGTACTCACTGGACTGGCTTTAATAACTGTTTCAATGATATCCCCTTTTGTTAATTGGTTCTGTGATCGTAATTGATGTAGGAAAGATTTTTTTATATATATAACCAATTGCATCGTTAATATTTTTAAGTTTCCGTCTCTTAGTTCTACTGCTGCAGTTGTCCAACGATTTGCGTAGTCTTCTAACCTTATCTTGCTTTCCTATTTCTGCAGCGACAGTAAGTTGGCCTTCTAACCACTTTTCATATAAAACTTTTGTTTACTGTAGCTAACTTCTTTGTGTCGTTTTTAGTACTTTTACAAAATTAGATAATTGCTCTTGTATTTCAGTGCTACAGGAATAAAAGTTTAATTTTTTTAACGTAACTAAGAACATTTTCCTGGTTTTTATTTCTAAAATACTCTTCTGCCAGTTCTTTATAACTGAAGCTCTCCATATTTTTCTGAATATTTTTATTTGTGTCTATTATTCTTATAGAATCCGTAGTTTTATACATTTTTAGATACATGTTGTTCATACGTTGACCTTTAATTTCATAGCAGGTGGTACTTTGTCACGATTCGACGTCTTTTTGCTACTCACGAAAAGAAGAAGAACCTGCATCCACTGACTGTCATGCTGGTAACTAACTTGATCTTTCTGCGGCTAAAGCTCGTCGGGCTTGTGCGGGTGTCCGTTGCAGTCAGCAATGCGTAGTACAAAATAACGTAGTACATCAAGCTAAATAAAATTGAATGAAATGAAATGAAAATGAAAAACATCTCAGAAAACAAACCAGTATTGGAAGTCCAGATGACACAACTCCATGGGCTGCCCTCCCTCAGTATTAAAACACAATACCATTCTATGATAGCCTACCTTTGTTGGCTATCCCTAAACGTAGCTTCACCAATCCAAATACCTTCCTTTCCAAATTTTTACGGACATTTTTAAATAATTATTTCAAATATCAAATTTATTTAAAGTTCATATTCCAAAATATATTTCCAAGATTGAATATATATATATATATATATACATACATATTTTTTTTTTTTTTGTTGTAAAACTTTTAACAACGTTAACAATGTTCTTACAGCTATTCGTTTCTACATATGAGTTCTGACCTTTAGTATCAAGTGTAAATAAAATATAATAAGAAACCCAGACTAGCAAAAATGTGTATTATGACCGAAAAATTTTGACAAAACACGACTAAACGACGGGCACATTTATTGCAAGGCTGACGTAAAATTAGCGCTAATCTAGGGGCTCTTCCTTTTTGCGTGACTTTTATTTATCTCCGATTTACCGGCTCATTGTATATTTCTTTTCTCTTCTATTATTCTGCTTTTCACTTTTCTCTTTTTTTCGTCAACTCTCATATGTTTTCTATTCTAAATTTTCTTAAGAAAAAAATTTGCATGACACTAATATTTTGCAAATTACAATTTCAGAATATTATATTTAAGTTCTCTTCCCTTAATATTGTTTTATCTGGCCACAAGTAATTGTATATGTAATGTTATAAAAGTAATGTTAAATTTGATTGGGTAGGTATCATATTATAAATTCTTTTCTAAATTGACGTTTACAATCTGAGCACTTCATGTTGATCTTGTTACGTTTTATTTCGCAAAAATTTAATTTTTAACTGACGGTATAAATAAAAGAGAACCGGCTTTGATTTTATTTGAAATTTTATTAAAAGGTTAAAGTTTTAAATTTGTACTCTTTCCACATTTCTTCGGATAAATTCTCAATGAATAAGTCTAATCAGGTAAGAATTGATTGATAGTTCTTATCGGGAAAAATTTAAGCGGTGAGTATAGCATGTATATCTTGATTGGTAAATCTTGAAAAATTCATGGGTAAGTAACTTGATATATTTATATTGTATAGTAACTTGAGAATCTATCTGTAAGTATCTTACAGAATTTATCTTGTTAGATAATTTGAAATTTATAGGTGAGTATCTCGGCAAAAATTTATGGTAAGTATAATACAGCAAAGTTTTTCTTAGCTTTGATTAATAAATTTCTTCTTTTTTTTTCCCTTCTTGCTTACGCACGTATATTCTTATCGTGTAACTTTAATCACGTGGCTTTTGATTAGCCCCTATGATTTGGAATACTTAATCATCATATTGGAAAACTTACTTTAAAAAAAAATTTACATTCATGACTCGGGAAATGTAGTTTAATACTAATAATCCGGTAAATTTTACTGTTACATTATAATGTTAAGAACAAGCAACAGCGAAATATGTGAGCATAACTTTAAAACTAACTATAGAAAGTTTAGGTAGGTGTCTTTCCAGTAAAAGGATCTACTCCTTTCGCCTCTGTTTTTTATTTTTATTTAACTAAAGTAATGTGTATATTTTTCTAGCCGACAGTCAGAGTAACGGTTTAAGGTAAGTTACTATTTACTTATGATATGATGTTAAAAGTAAAGATGATATGATGTTAAACGTAAAGGTGATCTGATGGTGAAAGTAAAGGTGAACCGATGGCGCCGACGCACAGTGGTCAATTTCGCGAGATAGCGGTCAAAACTCTATAACTTTTGACCGGATTGGTATTTTTTTACGCAATTTGTTTTGTTCAATAGGAGGAACTTTAGGCTTCAATTTTTTGTTCAAACGTAAAAATCGACTGATAGGAACGTAACTAATGTGGAGTTAAAAATGCATTTTATTTTTTTGTTGAGTTTCCTTGTAAAAGTTGAATATTTTGACATTTTAAATAGGTATTTTTTTATAATTTCCTATTTTCTTCAATCGTATTTTACAACCAATACTTATTTATTATTCCTAAACTTAATTTTGGTCAGAAAATGCCCCTGACATTTATTTAGTCTCAATATTCACAGAGGCCAAAGGTTGGTTTTTTTGGAAGAAAGCTAAGAACACAACATCGATAAAATTTTAAATTTTGATTTAAAGTGCACATATATTTTATTTAAATGTATTAATAAAAATTTATACTAAAACTAGAAACAAATTATAATCTTTAAACTAGTATTAATTAAACAATATTAGTAAAAATTTCTTCCAAATATCTTTGATTTTTATTTTGTAGTAGTTGTTTAGCTTCTTCATCTAACTCTAATGAGGTTGATTTCCATTTTTGTCGAATACTGGACATATATGGGTCTGATGTGCATAACAAAATATTAATAAGATCTTCATTAGTACAATATCTGGAAATATTTCTTGTATTGTGCTCGCGATAGAATCTGTGGTCTTTGTTCCTTTTTTCTTGCGCTTCTTCTGAGAGATCTCCAATTGGAAGCATATTGTGCTGAATTATTTGTTCCCCATGGAACAAAATTTTGTGAACTGTGGTTGGCATATGTCTCCAACAATATTTTTGGTTATAAAGGGTTGCTGTCTTATTAGCATTCTAATATGATTTGGAATCGTCGTATTAAATCATAATCTACTCCAGTTATAGAAGCTGCAGTTTCTGGATCGAAAAAAAATCTTTTCGCTGTGTTTCCATCATTAGAATTTCCTTCTCCTTGCTTTGGCTGGTCAATTATAAGGCCTATCTCACGGTATTTTTCTTGAATATCTTTTTTTTTGCTTTCTTTTTCCAAATTTTCTTTGTTGTTTCTCACTGTTTCGCCTAACGGGCCAAATTCCAAATCGTATCCCAATTTAAGAATATGCTCCATAAAACGAATTCTAGCATGAGAGGTGACATTTCAAATTTATATGCTTCAATAAAACTATCGTCTTGTGTTGGTGGTTGGCTCAATTGACTTGATGTTTTTTGGCATATGGTGCAGTTTGACGAAGACTTTGTTTCGGTTAAATCTTGTGCAACTTTTCCATCGATCATTGTAAGTGACATTTTAAAGTTAACTTCGATGCATTCAAATATCACTGGTTGAAGTTTTTTAATTTCATCTCTTATTTTGCCAACTTCTTCAGTTATGACATCTTTAGTTTCTTTTTTGTAAGCAAACTTTATTGGTCTACAAAATTTTGTTGACGAGGGAATTTCATTCTTCCATACATCTATCTCTGCAGCTGTACTAGCTGACGGCTCTGAACCAATATAAATCATGAATAAATTGGCATCTGATGAATTTTCCGCATTACATTGTTTCTGGCCAGAGGACCCATCACATCCCCATTTATAAATTAAAGTCATGCTGCAATTTTTAAACTTCTTTAAATAGTCAGCATCAAACGCCTTTAATAATCGTTCTGCAGTGTGTTCAAGAAGATCCTGCAATTTTATTTCTGCTGAACTTGAAGTTACACTAATAGCAGTTGGTGAAGGTAAGCAATCTTTTTTGGCAGAAACTATATCTCGATATGATGGAAAAATTCCAAAATTTTTTTTTCATTGGTTCGCTTCCGCAATTCTGTATATTGGTTTTTAGTCATTTTCAAATCCAAAAATAACGCAAATGCTTCTTCTTTAGTAAATTTATTTTCTTCAGTTGGTGTCGGCATACTTTCTAAAATCCTTTTTGTGCGTCTGGGGCTTGATTCCACTATTTTTTTTAATGATAGCAATTTTACTCTTTTTAGTTTCCGATGGTTGAATTTGATGCAGAAATTAATCCTTTATGATGCTACAAGAAACTTCTTCATTGATGTGTTTAAGCTTGCGTCTTCGTGATCTTTCACTACAATTATCAATTGGCTTTGCTGGTCGACCACCTTTTCCAGTTTCCGTGGTAGTAACTGATGGGTTTTTAACAATAAGTTTATTTCTTAGCCATTCTTGGTTGCGTGAGTAAAACAATTTCTTGTTTCTGGAACATTGATTGTACCGCTTTCTTAAAGTATTAAAAAGTTTTTTATTTTTAAGTTATGAATTTTAATTTCTTGTTTATCGCATATTTTGAAGAATGGATTATTCATTATATGTAAAATAATGTCGTTTTCATCTTTCCGTTCAAAATATATATCAGATAGAACACTATAACTGAATTTAGCCATTGTTTAAACAATAATGAAGAAAAAAACTGAATGCATGGATTAATATACTATTGCTCGAAGTTTCACCATGATGTTTTTTCCTCTTTGAAACATAATATAACAGGTACTTGGTTTTACCAGTTATTTCCATTGGCTTTAAATGTATTTGCAATTTTCAGGTATTTAAATTATGTATTATTAGATTGCAATAAAATCATTTTTACCTTTTGCAAATGAATTGCCAGATACCACATAATTTGAGAGTTCTATTGTCATTTTTGTCAAAATTTTGATACTCCCTTCTATGTGGACTAGGTCCAAATATGGGCCAACTTCTCCTAATTTAAACAGAATTATTTTTTGGGTCAATAAGAACTCTTGTACAAAATTTCATCAAAATATATACATGCATAATAGCCACTTTTACATACAAATAACTTCTCAAAAAATATGACGTGCATTTGTACCCAATATCTTACCTTGTGTCAGAAAAATTGCTGTAGCTCAAAAAGTGCAGTCCCGATGCATGGACATGTATACATAGAAATGTAGGGGAGAGTTAGGACTACAAAATAGTAAATTTGTGTTTTGACTCACAGGAGTTGTGCTCTATGAAGTAGGAAATTTCCGAGAAATTGGACCTTTTTTAAAAAAAATATTTAAATTGTTCTGAAAACAGTAGAGCTTCAAGTTTTTTACCAGTAATAGGAAATAAGTTAAGTTACAACGCAAAAATCTTGAAAAACAAAAAACTTTAAAAATTAACTATTAAATGTTTCCAACATATTTTCAATACCAGATGCAGAAATAATACAAAACAAATCATCCACATATTTTGTCATTATTCTTGGTTTTATACTAATTTCATTAATGCACGTGTCTAATAATTTCTCCATAATAATAATATAGAATTGAAGATCTTAATATTTTATCCCTTAAATCACACAAGTATTTTTACATAATGTGTTTGATTGTCCATTTTCCCTCCATCTTGAAAATATTAGGAATATTCTTTGTTGCATTCACAATAAATTTTGGTACAATTCCTGAATTACGGCATCTGATTAAACAGGTTATTGCAGATTGAGTTTTCATAACCTTATCCCTCAACGTTTTAAAATGATTAATAAGTCCTCTCATCAACCGGTTTCTTTTAAATAAATTATAACTCATGGTTATATTGTTTACGCGTGCTCACTTTTAAATTATATATAAATGTTTTTTTGACCTTTTTAAATAGTTTTTCTTTTCTAATTTATTAAGCACTAGGTCAGTTTTATAAATAATAAAATTTTTTATTTATATTTTCAATATTTCGCCACACCTTTGGGTGGCATCATCAGGAATCAGGAAACAAAAAATTAGATTTTCTTTTTTTAAAATAACAAAATTAAAATGAAATTATTTTTTCAAACAAAAACAGAAAAATCAAAAACCAAACGACAAAAAACTCAAATATTTAAAATACATTCTTATAAATTTAAAACTCAAAAAAACATTCAAGTAAAATAACTCAAAAATTTTTAAACATTTACATTCTTATAAAAATTTAAAAAACAGAAAACATTTAAATTACTTGAAAATTTTAAAAAACTTAATACAAATACATTAACATAAATTTTCACGATAGAAATGTTACAAGCAATCATATACTCTCAAACGTTTATTACTTTTTATGCACCAAATGTCTATAACATTGCGCAACATTATCAGTATCAGCCTTAAAGTTTATTCTTTTTGTTGCTGGTATTTTAATTATTTGTAACATCTCTAACATATACCGACGCTTATAATTATTTTCTATATTTAAAACAGATGCATCTTCAAAGTTAGGATTATGATTAAATCTGGCACAATGGGAAGATAATGCAGTTTTTTGTGAATTATTAACGTCCCTGTATCTTTGATCAGACTTATGTCCAGCTATTCTAGTTTTTAGTTTATTTTTTGTCGTACCTACATATTCGTTATTACAATTCTCACTATCATTACCATTACAAGGTATTTTGTAAACTACATTTGACATGTCCCATTTTTTAATCTTATCTTTTGTTTTACTAAATAATCTATTTAAAGTATTATAAGTTTTGTATGCCATTTTATATTTATCTCCATCAAAAATTTTTGATTTTTCAATCCTTTCTGCTATTTCTGGTACATAAATTAAAGACTTATAAACTTTAGTTTCTGTAACATCTCTTGTATTATTTGCTCTTCTAAACCTTAACTGTTTAAACAATCTATTTATCACTCTCATTGGAAAATTATTATCAATTAATATCTTTTTAACTTTATCTTTATTGCTTTTGTGAAATTCCTTATCACTTAGCTTAAGTACTTTTTCTATCAAATTTTTTCCTGTATTAATAATTATTCTTTTGTTATGCTTTGAAAAATAATAATTCTCCCGGAAGCTGTTGGCTTTTGGTACCAATCCATTTTTAGTTTATTCCCTCTCCTTATTACTAACGTATCTAAATAGGGTAATTTAAAATCATTTTCTATTTCTGTATAATCTTATATTTTAAGCTAATCAGGCCTGATTCCTATTGTAAATTTTATACAACTATTGAAACTATTAAATGTTTCCAACATATTTTCAATACCAGATGCAGAAATAATACAAAACAAATCATCCACATATTTTGTCATTATTCTTGGTTTTATACTAATTTCATTAATGCACGTGTCTAATAATTTCTCCATAATAATATCTGCCACAACTGGGGAAGCTGGAGATCCCATTGGAAGTCCTTTTTGTTGCAAATATATGTTATCATTATATTGAAAGTATCTGTTATCTTCAATACAAAATTTTAAAATTCGTAAAAATAAACCTTTTTCCATTCTAGTATATTCCTGTATTACGTTCCATTTTTCTTCAATAATATTCACTGCCAAATCAACAGGTATACTTGGAAATAATGAGACTACATCAAAAGATACTAATTTTTCATCATTCAGAACATTTATGTTCCTTATCCTTTCTTTAAATTCAAACGAATTTTAAACATTATATTTTGAATTTTCTGTAATCTTTTTTAAAATCATTGTAATATATTTACATAACTCATAAGATGGAGAATTTATAAAAGAACAAATCGGTCTTAAAGGAAAATCCTCCTTGTGAATTTTAGGTAACCCATATAATCTTGGAGCTGTAGAAACATTGGTTTTAAGCTTGTTTTTCTCTAAAATTGTAATAACTTTTTGTTTAAAAAGTTCTTCAACCAACACATTATTAACCTTCTGCAATTTGGTTGTTGGATCTTTGTTTGCTAGCTTATAATTAGCAACATCCCCTACAATATTGTTAATTCTTAAAACATAATCACTCTTGTTTAAAGCTACTGTGGTGTTACCTTTATCAGCTTTTAAGATAAGTACATCCCTATTTCTTCTCAAGAAACTATCCGCCTTTTTTACGTTTTCTAACATAAATCTATCCCTGTTATTACCCATTAAACGAGAAGATTTTCCAGTTCTAAAAATGATAACGGATGGAGAGGATTTAGTGCAAACTTTAAAATCAAAAGAAGAACAGGAAATAGCTAGGACTAAATTAATTTCAATAATAGATAATCATTTAAATAAGATAAAATTAAATAACAGGGATAGATTTATGTCTGGCATAATCGCCTTCTTGCTGTTGACCTGTTGTTGCGACGTTTTTGTCCAATCCTCTTAATTTTCGAAATTTTATTTATATCCGTCGTGACGTTCGAAGCATCAGCTGTATCTGCCAACTCTCTCGCATCAATCTTTGCGGCCTCAGGCGCTAAAGCTTTTGTGACAATCTCATCAAATTTTAGTGAACCCGCCTGTAATAACTGTTCACGCATATAATTGTCCCTTACCCCTCGAATAAATTGAGCACGGAGAAAAATATCTGCTATTGAGACCTTGCAGGTACAGGGGGATGTGGAATCACACTCGCCTATTTCTGCACGAAGGGTTGCAACAAACTCGGCAGTTGTTTGTTGGTCATTCTGGTTTTTGCTCAAAAAGCGATGCTGTGCCACTAGTATATTCCTTGTCGGTGAAAAATGACTTTTATACAATTGCATTAAGTCATCATAAACTAGTTCAGCTGGAGTTTTCGGTGCAGCTAATGCTATGATTATGTTGAACGTACTTATTCCAATTGAATTCAGTAGGAGTTTCAATCAATAATCTTAATTAGCGCTAAATTTTGGTACCAAAATAGTGTTTGCCGTGTTATTTTGCACTTGCACTTGTGCTGTATTTGATGCCATTCTCATTTGTTTGTGCATTTGCATCTGAAGAATTTTCTCGAACTGGTTGGCGTCCATTTTGTTATGTAAAATGCGTAGAGACTTTCTCGTACTATTATCTGAAATGTAAATTTCCGTATATTGTTTTTCCTCGTCGCCAATTTATAGTAACTGGTGGATGATGATAATTGAAAGGCTGTGTATTAATTTATCATTTATATTATTTATATAATATTAATTTAAACTAGACAAAAGTGGTATTAACACAAGTAATAATAAAAAGAGAATTGAATCTATGAAAAACTGTCAAATTCGAACATGCACTTGCAATTCACTGCATAAAGTTAACAAGCGTATGAAGTTGATAACTGTTTATAATCAGAGATGTATATAGTGATATAATACGGTCGGAGAAATTCTACTTCAAAAAAAAAAAAAAAAAAAAAAAAAAAAACAACTAAGAGATACATTTAAAAAATAATAATAAATAAAATACTAAAAAATAATACAAGACATTTTTTAATAATTTTCTTAACAAATAAATTAGAATTATTCGTTCAGGCACAATATTTAAATAAATAGTGCAAATAATAATTTAGGCATCGCACTAATACACAGCGTTATTATTTGTAAAGCTGTTCCCTTTTTTGCAAGTTTCCAAAAAACGAAATTTTTTTAACCTGTTAACTGATTAGTTTTTCTTTGCAAGCTCGATTTAATGTGCTGAATTAATTTCAGCATTTACAGCAAAAACTGTAACATTTTTAAATTGGGTTTAACTTAAAATTAAAAGTTTTATAATTTCAAACTGATTTATGCAAAAATATAAAACTTGATTATGAACAAAATAATTTAAATTTAAATCCATTTTTTTCATTATACTGGGAGGCATCCATCTAGGGGAGTATGTTAAGAAACAAATTTCACATCTAAATTGTTCATTCTTCTTTTAGCTAGTGAACCAAATATTGAAAAAAAAAATTTAAAACTACACTGATTGCAATGTTATCGCCGCTGCACTGCAGAAGAAATACTAACAACTTGACGCTAAATGTTAGAATTCTTCATAACTCACGCTTATGATAACGGTAATCAGCAAATTCAGTGTTAATAACTACTTTATAATGTCAAAATTACAGGGAAATTCTTATTTTGTGCTTACCTTTAAATTTCATAGCAAATGCAATTTTTTTCAGCATGACGCACATATGCGACATCAAATAAAAGATGAACTTTTGAAATTGACGCATATATACGACATAATCAGTTAACAGGTTAAACTTTTTTATAACTACATAATTTAACATACACATATTAAAAATGTTGCATGAAAATATTAAGTCCTCTTTGCAACTTTAATTGCGAAATTCTTGAGTTTGTTAGTAAGAGAGGATAGACGAGTAGGTACACTGTTGCATGTACTTGAAATTCCTCTTTTTTTCCCTTTCGTCTAAGAAATCAAGACCGAAATTGCAGAAAAAAAATTTGAATGTGTAGACTATAATGCAATTTTGTAAGAGAATTAAAAAAATTTAAATTTCATTTGTGGACGGGGACTAATTGACATTTTTATGCAACAATATTATTCTTTCTCATTGCGTTATCACTGCGTGCTTAGCAAGGCGAATTGATAACAAGGTGGTATCAACTACCGGATGTTTATATACCGAATTCAAAATAGATTGCATATGTCTGGCTATAGCGGTTCAAAAGTATGGCTACATACATTAGATTACATTAACTATTGGGACTCCCTTATATATCCAAACTTTAAACTGTATAATAGTTTGGCAATATACATTAAATTACAGCAACTATTGGGGCACCCTTTAATTTCCAAATTCAAATAATATATACTTCTTCTTGTAATAGATTAAGCAATCAGGTTCTGTGTGAATTTCAACCTTATGTCACATATATGTATATCAGATTACATCAACTATTGTAAAACCCTTTAATTTATAATTCAAAATTTTTATACTTCTTATTAAACCAAACAAAGAAGTGGACATTCTGTCTAAGATTCAGGTGTTTGTATATAACGGTTAAAAAATACGGCCATATAGGTCAAATTACATTCATTTTAGGAACACCCCTTAATTTCTAAACTCAAATTATAAGCTTCTTGTAATAGAGGTTCTTTGTAAATTTCAATCGTCTGCTTACAACTGTTCAAAAGAATGGCCATATACACCAAATTAAATGAAAAATTGGGGCACCATTTAACTTATAATTTAGAACATTTATAATTGTTATTATAACGGTCATAATAATCGGCGTTTTGTTAAATTTCCAAGCGTTTGTTTATAACGGTTCAAAAGAAAGGCCCATATAGGTCAATTTGCGTCACCTATATGGACACCTTTTAATTTTTAGATTTATTTCTCTATTACCTTTTGCTCTTGGTAGCTTTAGTTATACTTGGTTTTTTCAATTTTAGAGCGGTACCTTTATGGTTCCTAGTACATTTAGAAAACATATATGTTGTATGAGGACACCCTTTAACTTCAAAATTCAAGTTTTATAGTTGTTGTTATAGCAATACAGGTTCGTTGTAAATTTCAAGCGTCTGACCACAATTGTAAAAAAGTATGGCCATAAACATCCAATTAAATGAACTGTTGGCGCACCCTTTAATATATAATTTTTAATATTTAATAGGGAAGTGATCCGTTTCAATTACCTGACCATCTATTTAATTCAAGATATAGGTTAAATAAGGAAACGGCTCAAAAATTAAAAAATGGCCGAGGATAACCTAGAATTAGATAAAAGAGGTGGTGGAACTTCAGAATCTTTAATAAGTCAGTTATCAAGCAGTTTTAAAAATGGCGATTTAAAAGGACGCTTGTTAGGTAACTCCGGGTTTATATTACAACTATATGTATGTATTTATTTACATCATTTAAGACCACAAAAATCCAAATAAAATTAAATACAATAACGCTCAAATTATTTCGGGGTTTATTAGATGGACTTACAATTAGTTTTTCAAATGCAAAAAATTTAGTAACCACTTTATCTGTCTTGCGCAATATTGCAATTAAATAAACGATACGTTTCCAGGTAATAAATATCAAATTAACTATTAATATTTGGAAAAAATGTGTTTAGAATAGAGAATATATCATAATTTAATTTATTTTTCTTTCATAATTAAAGCATTGTATTTTATTGATTGAAAAATAAAATAAAAAATTCACAAATTCACATAAATAAATAAAATAATATAGTGATGTAAAAACAGTAATGCCGAGATCGGTATTTGGATACTTTTTTGTACTCGTTCAGTGAATCATTGCATAAAAAAGGTTTAACACCATTTTTTATGTTATTTTTAAATTATTTCTGATGTGCAACAATAAATAATAATAAAATAATGATAATTTAAGTTATATCAAATATTATTATTGCTGATTAAATTATTCTTTTTGAATTAAATAAACATTATTCAGGTATTTGGTTCATTATTTTATGCATCACTAAACGTAAATTGACATATAATATGACATGATGTTGCCAACATAAAACCACAATAGTATTAAAATAGTTTAATAGTTAATTTTGCGTTATTAAACATTTGTGAATAAAAATTCTTATTAATGGTTAATAAAACAAGAAGTGTTTAATAACTAAAGTACACATTAGGCTTACTATAAGAAATTTTTGTGAATAAGACTGATAATTTTTAATGCTAATACTTGTTACTATAACGTCCATAGCATTCGACATTCTGTCCAATTTGCAAGCGTTTGTCTATAACGGCCCATATAAGTAAAGATTTACATCCATTATGGGACACCCTTTAAATTCTAAATTCAAATTATAAACACGTTGATATAGCGGGCCTTGCAATACAGTTAATTTTTAAGCTTCAGCGTTCTGTCTATAATGGTTAAAAAATTTGGCTACATACTTGAAACTACATTAACTATTGGGACACCCTACAACTTCCAAATCCAAATTTTATAATTGTTGTTATAGGGGACTTAGCAATACAGGTGCATTGTAAAATTCAAGCGTCTGTCTACAACTGTAAAGTAAGGTATGGCCATATACATCAAATTAAATGAACTATTGGCGCACCCTTGAATTTTTAATATTAATGTGCTGTTTCTGTATTACAATCGATCAGCTCGTCTGTAATATACAAACAGCACATAAAACTTGTTACTACAACGGCTAGAGAAATCGACATTTTGTCCAATTTGTAAGCGTTTGTCTATAAAGGTTCAAAAGATAATACGCATTTATTTTAAGTGCCCTTTACAGTTCATAATACACGTAAAAAATATGTATGTTGTATGGGGACACCCTTTAGTTTTTAAGAATAAGAACTGTTTTTAAAACGGGACCAATCTGTAAGCATAATCTATCATAGTACCAAAAATTCTTAGAATCGGTTCAGAAATGACTGAATTCTGGAGCCACAAACATGATAACCTCCTTCTCTTTTGAAGTCGGTTAAAAATTGCAAAAAGGGTACATATATGTTGGTCATTCCATATATTCTGACTTCTTAAGCATAGGGAAGTCAATTGACCGTCTGTCCGTCTGTGCTAGTGTTGAAATCGGCAAACTTGATTTCACAAAAAAATAAATAAATAAATGTGTCAATCGATCAAATATAGTGTATAGTATAAAGTGTAGGATTTGTAAAGCTATCAGGCGACGTTCAATTAACTTTTGTTAGTCACAAAGGTGAACTTGGACAGAGTTGGCATGAAGTGGTTAGTCGCATTGGCTCAGGTGATAAGGCTTGTTAATTGCAACCTACTTCAGTAAACAATGTTAAAGTCAGCGTAAGCCCCGAGTGTTGGTATATGACAACGCCGCGTTGCGACGTTAGCTTTTAGCAGAAGATAGTTAGCAGACTCAAAGGGTAATTATAACTCAGCTCAGAAAGTAAACCCAGTTTGTTTTTTTTTGTACTTCACCATCTAAATACCTTCCAACCATCCATAATAGTTTTTTAGGTATTCAGAGAAGAAGTAACCATTTTGTTTGAAACAATACAAACATTTTTTTTTGTGTTTATAGAACCAGAAAAGTTTTTGTTAATAAGCTATTTCAATTTGGTACAGTCCAAGTAACAAGTAGGTCACCTACCGATGAAGAAGGAGAGGCAGATCTAGAAGCAACGGTAGTAAGACAAAGGAAAGGCGAGGAAGCATTCGGTATTTCGGCGAATAAATCTTCGGACACTTCATTACCATCCCCAGAATTCAGCAGTATTACAGCCAGAGGAGTAAGAAAAGATTTTAGGGATCCAAGTACCTCTGCATACCTAGAGATGAGCAACATGAAGAGCAGAGAGCTGCATTGGAAGGATTAAGACAAGTCGAGATTCACCGTTCAGTGAATGAGCGAATAGAAGAATTATTGCCAGGAATAGTAGAGGCGACTATCAGATAAATATCACAGGAAAGGGGTAGTAATTATAATAGAAATAATCATCGTCAACCAAACGTTAGTATCCGCACGTAGCAAAATAATCCACAGGTTTCTCAGGTACGACAACAATTAGCACCACTACACTCGATTAATAATTCTCAAAGAATTTCTCAACCGTATCAGAGAAATAATTATCAACACACTTTGCGCAGACCAATCCAAAGGAATCAAGAATATTTTCCCTCATCTAATAATCCATCTCATCAGGTTGACAACATAGCGGGAAAACAATCGAATAACCCACCTCCACTGGAGTTTCAACAACAATTGCCGAACGCACCACCACACTGGAATCATCCAATGAATATGCAATGGAACCACCATAACAGAGAATTAATCCATAGAAAAGATAAATGGGGCTTAAAGTTTGACGATACGCAAAAGACACCAAGCGTTGAAGATTTCGTTTTCAGAATAGAAACACTGCAGTCTGATTATTGTTGTCCTTGGCCTACGCTTAAAAAAGCTCTAATTATATATTTTCACCGTTTTAAGAGCGATTTTGACATCCAGCCTCAGGAATCTTTTGACGATTTTTGCAATACTGTTATTCATCTAAGGAACTAACAAACTAACCCTATAAGAGAGCAAGATCTAGTGGAAATAATGAAAAGCAACTTAAGACCAGCAATGTCACATCTGCTATTCGCTGTAAGACTGTACGGGTTAAGTCATTTCAGGACTGACACGTGTTCATGGATTGTCCCTCAGAAAGAAGTAGATTGTTTTGTTTCAAATGCGGCTACGATAACACGGTTACTCCAAAATGTCCGAAGTGCCAGGGAAACAAGAAATCGAACAGCACTCCGCATGAGTTGGAGGCTCGTTCGAGGAACACAACCAACCCACAACACAACCATCGCCACAACCATAGAACAGATCAATATAATTGAAAGCACATCACGAACTCCCAAAGCAGATGTCCAACCAGTTCACCAAATAATGACACCACCTGTTATGAAACAAAGTAAGCAAGGCGCTAAAATAATAGCTTGTGAAAAATCATTGAAGGCCTGATTGATAGCGGAGCAAATGTTTCATGTATATATAGATGCTTAGAATTTGTCGAAAAGGCTAAACTTGTAATTCATAGATGTCTATCAACAATCTCTACAGCTGATGGTAGATCGAATTAAATCATAAGTCGAGTCAGGGCATTAATAAAATTCAATGATCAGATCACAAAGACGATCTTATGGATTTTTATTTAGTACCTACGTTGAAGCAAACATTATTCCTAGGGATTGATTTTATTAAAAAGTTTAACTTACTTCGTTTCGAGATTAGCAATTTATCCGCAAACACGTCAGATGGAGAAGAAGGAAGTGAGACTAAATTTCCTAGGAAGCATTTTCTAAACCATAATCAACAACTCATTTTGGATAGGGCCATTTAAAAATTTCCATCATTTGTTAACAAAGGATTAGGAAAAACATCACTAGAGATACATGTCATAGAAACAGGATCAGCAGCACCAATTAAGGAAAAAATTATCCTGTATCCCCAGCGGTTCAGCAGTTAATGTACGCGGAGCTGAACAGGATGATTTCGCTAGGAGTCATCGAGCCAAGTGAGATTCACTGGAGCAATAGGGTCACGGTTGTGAAAAAGGGAGAGAAGGTCCGGATATGCCTGGACGCTCTCCGGCTGAATGATGATACAGTGAAGGAAGCCTATCCGCTACCGCTATATATCAAGCATAGATCTGAAAGACGCGTTTTGGCAGATACCCCTAGCAGTCTCCAGTAGGGAAAAGACAGCGTTCACGGTGCTTGGGAGGCCTTTGCATTATTTTACGGTAATGTCGTTCGGGTTGTGCAACGCTGCCGATATGCCGTTTAATGGACAAAGTCATTCCAGCCCGCCTTCGCGAGCTTGTTTTCCTCTACCTGGATGATTTGTTAGTGGTATCTTTTAATTTTGCGGAGCATATTATTTTGGAAGAAGTTGCACAGTGTTTGGATAGTGCAGGGGTAACGATTAATGTTGAACAATCGAAATTTTGTTGTAAGGAGCTAAAATATTTAGGGTACTCTAAGACCAGATCCACACAAAATAGACGCAATTAAAAACTTAAAATATTCGACCAAACTGAAGCAAGTTAGAAGCTTCATAGGAACCACTGGATGGTATCGAAGGTTCATAAACGACTATGCGACGATAACAGCGCCTATAACAGAAACACTCAAAAGAGGAAAGAAATTTGAGTTCACTGATGAAAAAAAGTTAGCATTTGATTTTACAAAACCATTTTTCGTGCAAAGTGTTGCATCCGATGTTGGCATAAGAGCCGTAATGTTTTAAGAGCAGGAAGATTGGCGCGATGGAGCTTGCAACTACAACTGTTTACGTTTGAAATAAGACATAGAAAAGGCACACAAAATGTAGTACCTGACGCTTTGTTCAGGTATACTTTAAATGCACTTGTGGGAGAAGGAGTAGCTTTAGTGGATTTTTCTTCAGCAGAATTTAAATCAGAAGACTATATGGAATTAATAAAGTAGTTCGTGAGGAGAGGTCAGGTCTTCCAGACGTAAGGTAATTGATGATTTAGTGTACAAAAAAACAAACTTTTATAATGGCGACGTAGCACTCGAAGACCACACGTGGAAATTATGGATTCCATCGAACTTGACCCAAAGCGTAATCGAAAATGCACACCGTCCACCAAACTCTGTGGGATTGCGAAAACCATCAGAAAAATCCGAGAATTTTTGTATTGGCCTCATCTTAACATTGAAGTTAGAGAATTTATTAATAAATGTGACACCTGTAATAAGTGTAAGCCGTCGAATTTGGTTCTAAAGCCACCAATGGGCAAGGAAGCAGATGCAACGAAACCATTTCAGCGTATCTATACTGATTTCCTAGGACCATATGTCCGTTCAAAAAGAGGAAATTGTTATATTCTGATCGTATTGGATTATGTAACAAAGTTTGTACTGTTAAAATACAAGTCAAAAGCGAACTCCCGAAATGTTGTTGATCTTTTGATAAAAGAAGTTTTTTCCAAGTTTGGGTGTTCAGGAACATTAGTTTCTGACAATGGACCACAGTTCATCAGTAAAGTGTTTGAAGAGTTAATGAAAGCATTTGAGATAGATCACCGGAGAACTGGAGTTTACACCTCGCAAGCCAACGCCTCAGAACGCGTCAACCAATCCATCTTAGCAGCAATTCGATCGTATTTAGGAGAGAATAATAATGAATGGCATTTCCACTTATGTGAGATAGAATGCTTGCTTCGCTCAGCTGTTCACTTCGCCATAGAAATGACACCATATTTTGCACTTTTCGGTACAAACATGATATCACACGCTTCCACGTATAAGCTAGCTAGAAAATTAAACTTAGTAGACGAACCAGAGATGAGATTGAGAATAGGCACTAGTTTCTGGAAGTTGTTAGAGGCAAAGTGAGAGAAAGTTTGCATAAAAATTACGGGACGAATGCAAAAAGATACAATCAACGGGTGAGGGCAATGAAGTTTAAAGTAGAACAGGAAGTATTTCGGAGAAACTTTCAGTTATCGGACTTTACGAAACAGGTCTCTGAAACGTTGTGTCGAAAATTTCTGAAGTGTCATATCGCCAGAGTCGTTGGTAACAGTTTGTATGAAATTGAGACGCTACAAGGAAAAGCCGTGGGAATTTTTCATGCCAAGGACCTTAAGGTATAAAGGTGTATATCGATATACTTTTATCATATTCGCAATTGGTTGCGAAAACACCGACGAAGTAGTGTAGTCTAATGAATGGAGTTGACGAAAGATTACTACCAAGGTGGCAATACAGGAATTTCATGCGTATTGATACAACAATGCACGCCTGCGCAGTCGTATGAAGATGTAATTTGACAGATAAGTCAATATGGCGGATCGTTGAAAGTAAAAATATTATTTTCCGGTTGAACAGCAGAGGCGAGTAAACACATCTAATATAGACGGGAGAAAACTTGGTAAGTTAAACTCTGGAATTTTAGTGTGATGAGTGTGTAATGTGATTTATTAAAATAAATAGCCAAAAATAAAAAAACGTGAATTAGTGAGAAGTCGTGGGAAAAAGAGTTGCGTATATGGAAGGATTGGTCCAAGGAAGTCAGGTGGAAATTTATGTCCAAGCAGCGAGTTTTACATGAACACCTGCTTTGGGGACAACCACATATAACGATACACGCCAATCATCCACGGTCTTCAGGAGAGCATCACCAGCAATAAGATAATTAGCTCGCACCCTAACTATAGAGTCTGGTTCGGATCACCAGAAGCCAAATAGTGCCGTCAAAACGCTTCCACCACAAACAAATAAAATGCAGGAAACAGCAATTGCCAGAAACACCAGCATTTTTACCAGCACCCACAGCATTAACAACACCAACTTTTTTTAACGCTATCTACAACGTCGCACTGTGGTCAATATTTTGATATAGCGGCCAAAACTCCTTTTGGTTTTTGTTCTCCGAATTTAAAGTTATTAGACTCATATGAAAGAAGACAGTAGTAAACCTCGGGAGCCAAAAAATTAGAACTGTATTTCAACTATTTCACTGAGAACAGGGTGGTCCAAAATGGGCTTTTTCAGAATTTAGTAAATTTATGATATTTTTAGTTAATTTTTAAAGTTTAAATGATCATAACTTTTTTGTTTTTTAAGATTTTTGGACGAAATAAATTTTGTGTTGTAACTTAACTTATTACTGGAGCTTATTGCTTAATTTAAGCTCTACTGGTTTCAGAACAATTTAAATATTTTTTTTAAAAAAGGTCAAATTTCTCGCAAATTTCCCACTTCATAGAGCACAACTCCTGTGAGTCAAGCTGAGTCAAAACACAAATTTACTATTTTGTAGTCCTAACTCTCCCCTATATTCCTATATATACATGTCCATGCATCGGGACTGCACTTTTTGAGCTACAGCAATTTTTCTGACCCAAGGTAAGATATTCGGTACAAATGCACGTCATATTTTTTGAGAAGTTATTTGTATGTGAAAGTGGCTGTTATGCATATATTTTGATGAAATTTTGTACAAGAGTTCTTATTGACCCAAAAAATAATTCTGTTGAAATTAGGAGAACTTGGCCCATATTTGGACCTAGTCCACATAGAAGGGTGTATCAAAATTTTGACAAAAATGACAATAGAACTCTCAAATTATGTGGTATCTGGCAATTCATTTGGAAAAGGTAATCAATGATGTAATTGCCATCTAATATTACATAACTTAAATACCTGAAAATTGCAAATAAATTTAAAACCAATGGAAATAACTGGTAAAACCAAGTACCTGTTATATTATTACCTGTACCTGTTAAAATTGAATTATGTGGTATCTAGCAATTCATTTGGAAAAGGTAAAAAATGATTTTATTGCCATCTAATATTACACAACTTAAATACCTGAAAATTGCAAATAAATTTAAAACCAATGGAAATAACTGGTAAAACCAAGTACCTGTTATATTATTACCAGTACCTGTTAACTCTCAAATTATGTGGTATCTAGCAATTCATTTGGAAAAGGTAAAAAATGATTTTATTGCCGTCTAATATTACACAACTTAAATACCTGAAAATTGAAAATAAATTTAAAACCAATGGAAATGACTGGTAAACCAAGTACCTGTTATATTATGTTTCAAAGAGGAAAAAAAGATCATGTTGAAACTTCGAGCAATTATATAATAATCCATGCATTATATTATATATTAATCCATGCATTCATTCTTTTCTTCATTATTGTTTAAACAATGGCTAAATTCAGTTATAGTGTTCTATCTGATATATACATATTTTGAACGGAAAGATGAAAACGACATTATTTTACGTATAATGAATAATTCATTCTTCAAAATATGCGATAAACAAGAAATTAAAATTCATAACTTAAAAATAAAAAACTTTTTAATACTTTAAGAAAGCGGTACAATCAATGTTCCAGAAACAAGAAATTGTAAAACAAGAAATTGTAAAACAACCAAGAATGGCTAAGAAATAAACTTATTTTTAAAAAGCCATCAGTTACTACCACGGAAACTGGAAAAGGTGGTAGACCAGCAAAGCCAATTGATAATTGTAGTGAAAGATCGCGAAGACGCAAGCTTAAACATATCAATGAAGAAGTTTCTTAAAGCATCATAAAGGATTCATTTCTGCATCAAATTCAACCATCGAAAACTAAAAAGAGTAAAATTGCTATCATTAAAAAATAGTGGAAGCAAGCCCCAGACGCACAAAAAGGATTTTAGAAAGTATGCCGACACCAACTGAAGAAAATAAATTTACTAAAGAAGAAGCATTTGCGTTATTTTTGGATTTGAAAATGACTAAAAACCAATATACAGAATTGCGGAAGCGAACCAATGAAAAAAAATTGTGGAATTTTTCCATCATATCGATATATAGTTTCTGCCAAAAAAGATTGCTTACCTTCACCAACTGCTATTAGTGTAACTTCAAGTTCAGCAGAAATAAAATTGCAGGATCTTCTTGAACACACTGTAGAATGATTATTAAAGACATTTGATGCTGACTATTTAAAGAAGTTTAAAAAGTGCAGCATGACTTTAATTTCAAAATGGGGATGTGATGGGTCCTCTGGCCAGAAACAATACAAACAATGTAATGCGAAAATTCATCAGATGCCAATTTATTCATGATTTCTTTCGCTCCATTACGTTTAACAAAAACTTACATTGATTCAGAGCCGTCAACTAGTAAAGCTGCAGAGATAGATGTATGGAAGAATGAAATTCCCTCGTCAACAAAATTTTGTAGACCAATAAAGTTTGCTTACAAAAAAGAAACTCAAGATGTCATAACTGAAGAAGTTGGCAAAATAAGAAATGAAATTAAAAAACTTCAACCAGTGATATTTGAATTTAATGACCAATGCATCGAAGTTAACTTTAAAATGTCACTTACAATGATCGATGGAAAAGTTGCACAAGCTTTAACCGAAACAAAGTCTTCGTCAAGCTGCACCATATGCCAAAAAACATCAGGTCAACTGAGCCAACCACCAACACAAGACGATAGTTTTAATGAAGCATATGAATTTGGAATGTCACCTCTTCATGCTAGAATTCGTTTTATGGAGCATATTCTTTAATTGGGATACGATTTGGAATTTGGCCCGTTAGGCGAAACAGTGAGAAACAACAAAGAAAATTTGGAAAAAAAAAAGCAAAAAAAAGATATTCAAGAAAAATACCGTGAGATAGGCCTTATAATTGACCAGCCAAAGCAAGGAGAAGGAAATTCTGATGATGGAAACACAGCAAGGAGATTTTTTTTCGATCCAGAAACAGCAGCTTCTATAGCTGGAGTAGATTATGATTTAATACGACGATTCCAAATCATATTAGAAGTTATAGCATGTAGTAAAAAGATAGATGCAAAAAAAATTTGGTCAGTATGCTAATGAGACAGCAACCCTTTATAACCAAAAATATTCTTGGAGACATGTGCCAACCACAGTTCACAGAATTTTGTTCCATGGGGAACAAATAATTCAGCACAATATGCTTCCAATTGGAGATCTCTCAGAAGAAGCTCAAGAAAAAAGGAACAAAGATTACAGATTCTTTCGCGAGCACAATACAAGAAAAATTTCCAGATATTGCACTAATGAAGATCTTATTAATATTTTGTTGTGCACATCAGACCCGTATATGTCCAGTATTCGACAAAAAAGGAAATCAACCTCATTAGAGTTAGATGAAGAAGCTAAACAACTACTGCAAAATGAAAATCAAAGCTATTTGGAAGAAATTTTTACTAATATTGTTTAATTAATACTAGTTTAAAGATTATAATTTGTTTCTAATTTTAGTATAAACTTTTATTAATACATTTAAATAAAATATATGTGCACTTTAAATCAATATAAAAAGTTTACTTAAAATTTTATCGATGTTGTGTTCTGTATATAATATATCCAAATGGTATTGATATTGTTGGGAATTTCAGTGTTATTTTTCAGTTTAATCCTCACAAGAATTAGCTTTCTTCCAAAAAAAAAACAACCTTTGGCCCCTGTGAATATTGAGACTAAATAAATGTCAGGGGCCAAATGTTGGCATTTTCTGACAAAAATTAAGTTTAGGAATAATAAATAAGTATTGGTTGTAAAATACGATTGAAGAAAATAAGAAATTATAAAAAATATCTATTTAAAATGTCAAAATATTCAACTTTTACATGGAAACTCAACAAAAAATTAAAATGCATTTTTAACTCCACATTAAAGACGTGCACTAGTATATCCAACAGTATGGCAAAAACAGATATATCATATACATAACAAGTAAAACTGATACAAAAGAACGAATGAGTGTAGTTGTTATTGTATGCTTTCGCTTGTGCGTACTCACACTATGGATATAAACACATACAGTTGTTTATCGTATTGCATAGAGTAAGCAAATTATCAGTTTTTTACTCTCAAATATCTGTTGTACCATAAGTATTTGGATATATCTGTTTATGAAACAGATATTTTTGATACTTGTGTGCTGCTTATGATAGAGGCGAGAACTAGTAAGCAGTATTTTAACTTTGTAGTAATAACCCGAATTGTAATTATTATTGTTTAGCTTTAGTAATTAGTTTATATGATTTTAAATGTAGAATTAGCAATATTTATAATATTAATGATAATTTTATTTTATAAAAACAAATGGAAAATTAATAAATTGTTGTCTAGTTGCGCGTTGATTTATAAGGATAAAATTAATTCAATTAAGAAATTTTATTGTATGTTTATTTAAAAATATCAATTCCTCTTTGATAAAAACTAGTAAATAGTTAAAATTAATATATAAAAAAAGATTTATTACATACATCTGTACAAACATATGTACATAAAAATAGAAGTTCCGAAAAAATTTAATAAAAAAAAAATTAGGGAAAACATTTACACTTCTAGAATGTCCATTTTATATATGTACGTATTAAATAACGCAATTTTTTTTCTATGCACTTAGAAGGATGTTATAGTTATGTTATTTGTGCATTAAAAATTTCTAAAATTTTTAACATTTACTAAAAAAAACCTCTTTTCTGCATTAAAGAAAAGTCCTACAGCTTAAATAAATAGAGAGTAAAAATTATTCGAAATTAAAAAATTATTGAAAAGTTTTAAAGAAAAAAAAAAAAAAAAAAAATAAAAGAGTAAAATGGACAAGCTCGTTGTAACTGCTTACCAAGGTATAGTCAGCTTAACAACGGTAAATATAAAATATAACAGAGATATACTATCTCTTACTAGTGTGCGTAAATAAGTGGCTGTCAACCACTAATTAGAATATATAATGAATTGATTGGAAAATAAATTGTTAAAAAATGCAAGTTCCTTACTATAAATGGGAGCAATTAATTAGATGGACTAACTCGTTGAAAATTTCATAAATGCTTATGACGTTGTTAATATTTTCACTAGCGGTAATTTTATGAAAAAGTTTGATCGATAATTAGTTACATGGCTTTAAAACATACGTTTTACTACACTAAGTAAACGCCATAGAGCATATTAAAACAATATTTTAAAGTGGCATTTTTATCACAAAATTCTGGTGAAATATGTACGTTTTAACATTAGGCACTATAAGAATATATTTGGTTTTCGAGTAAGTAATAAGATTTGCTAGCTGGGGTTTGAGTTAAATTTTAGTTTAAACAAAAATTATCAGAATAATATTATAAAATAATTTTCATCTCTTAAACGTAAAAAAATTGATAAATGAAAAAAATGCTGTTACTTGGTAACTTTATTAAATAGTGGACATAAGCATTTAAATTAAAGTTTAATTTAAATTCGAGTAAATATTTTATTTCTTATATGTAAGAAAAGTTGCTTAGTGAAAAAAATATGTTACTTGGTAACAGTAAAAAACTAAAGTATTTTAAATACAAGTAAAAATTCTTATTAAAAAAATTATAATAAAAAAATCTCATAAAAATTATATATGAAATTTTCTATTTTTATATATTTTTTTTAATTTCGAATGAGCATAATATTTTTTAAGTTAACCGAGTTAACTTTGTTCCTTCGTACTATGAAGTTCTAAACTCAATTTATTTTAAATAGCGGCTAAATCAGCTAAAATTGCAAGATCTAAGATAAATTATTTCTTTAATATTAAATGTATTATGAAAAGTTCTAAAATGCCTCTTTAAAGTATCCTCTCTTTTTTTAATGTTTTATAACATAAAAGGCATTGCATACCTCCAAAAGAATTTTCAATCCTAAAGTATTTTTGAAATGCCATACTTCGCTTTTCGTAAAAAAAATAAAAAATTTTTCTTTCAGTGTGTTAAAAGAAAAAATTCATTCATCCGCGCGCATGTGCATTCGTCGATGTTTAATCAACGACTTAACAAAAGAGAATAAGAATGTGTGTAAACTATTTTTCCACAATTGTGGTATGGCTTGCGCATCACTGGTATAAACAGATATTGATGGTTGTACCATAAGTACTTATTGTATGCTGCGAATTAATATCCATTCATACGTACATATGCTTTGGTTTATTAAAATTAAAAAATAAAATTATTGTTTCTAAACATGATCAATATTTTTAATTGTTTTATTGTGTTTTATTGAAGTTGAATATACAAAACTGAATTCTTTAACAAAAATTTATGAATCTAATGCTTATAATTGTATTAAAATTACTATTATGTTTTTTAACAACTTTTACCAACAATTACAACAGTTCTAAGGATACAATAACTAAATAAATATATGTATGCATGTTTCTATATTTAGAGAGGCGAAAAGCCTGATAATTTAAAATCAATTAAAAAATATTTTTATATTAAGTTGGCTTTAAAATACCTTTTGAATCCAAATTATTTTTAAAATTTTAAAATGAAGTATGAATATTTAAACATTTTTAGCAAAAATAAAAATAAATTTTTATTACCATTAAAATTGCATTGGCATTAGTTGAAATAATGAAATAGGAAAAAAATAACTACGATATCATGCTAATAATTTTATTTTAATTATAATTGTTTATATAATTGTAATGAAATGGATTTAAAACTGGAGAAAAATAATTGTTTTTATGAAAAATAAAATTATAATAGCAAAACCTTAAAAAGATCTATGCATAAAAAAAGGTTTCGTTGATGGATATGCATTCGAAAAATTTAATAACTTATTAAATTTAAACGAGATAGGAATAAAAATATTATGCTCATTCGAAATTAAAAAAAAATATAAAAATAGAAAATTTCATATATAATTTTTATGAGATTTTTTTATTATAATTTTTTTAATAAGAATTTTTGCTTGTATTTAAAATACTTTAGTTTTTTACTGTTACCAAGTAACATATTTTTTTCACTAAGCAACTTTTCTTACATATAAGAAATAAAATATTTACTCGAATTTAAATTAAACTTTAATTTAAATGCTTATGTCCACTATTTAATAAAGTTACCAAGTAACAGCATTTTTTTCATTTATCAATTTTTTTTACGTTTAAGAGATGAAAATTATTTTATAACATTATTCTGATAATTTTTGTTTAAACTAACATTTTTTGATAAGAAAATTTATTATTTGGAATCTTTTTTATAATAATTTACTTTAATTGTGCTTGATTCCTTCAAATATAAATATTTCATGATATTCATTAAATCTTTCAAATACATATGAATGGTTTCCAATGGCAACCCTTCTGTAGGAAAATTAAAGAAAAAATAATAATATTTACTCAATGGTTACTGTGTTTTTGTATTAAAATTTTTTGAGTTTTTTATGGCTTTTTGCCTTATTGATTCAATGGAGTTCTCATTTAATCAATTTGGCTTTAAGTATAAGACTCTGAGATTTTCCTTACAAAATTTGGGTAGAATACACTGATGAGCTTTATATGAGCAGTAGCGAAATGGCCATATGGATATGCTTTCCCCGAAGTAATACATTTCATTTTTTAGTTTAGTTTAAAAAAATAAATATTTCATGAGAATATCATGAAATATTTATATTTGAAGGAATCAAGCACAATTAAAGTAAATTACTAACATTTTTTGACTTAAATTTAAATACTTTAAATTTTTATTATTTGCTTATGTGCAATATTATATAATATTACTAGCTAACACCGTTTTTTTTATTATACAACTTTTCTCATAGTGTAGCTTTATATTTCTCACCAATACAAATACATTTTATATTTTGCGCATCACTGGTTTATACCCGTTTGTGCAAAACATAGGAGAACAGATATGTTACTCTCATTCTCTCTTTACTCATTCGTATCCATTCAAAGAGAAAAAGTAACAATATTAACTTATATCAGAAACACAAATGTACTTATCTATACGCACTTATAAGAGTAGACACACAAAAACTGATATAAACAGATATATCTGTGCACGTCTTTACTCCACATTACTTACGTTCCTGTCAGTCGATTTTTACGTTTGAACACGCAAATTGAAGCTTAAAGTCCCTCCTATTGAACAAAACAAATTGCGTAAAAAAATACTAATCCGGTCAATAGTTATAGAGTTTTGACCACTATCTCGAGAAATTGACCACTGTGCGCCGGCATAATTCAACCGTATAATAGATCAAATTTTGCGGAAGGTACCCAACACTGAATCCTACTTTGACGATATTATCATTCATGGTAAGTCTATTGCGGAGTGCAAATCAAATCTGAAATATTGTTTACAACAAATAAGGAAGTACGACTTACATTTGAATCGCTCAAAATGTACATTTTTTAAGAACAGAATAGAAGTTTTAGGCCACACCATTGAACACAATAAGATAAAAAAAAAAAAACGCTTCGAAAATTGATGCAATTGTACAGATGCCAGAACCAAAAACGGTTGATGACGTCAGGCGTTTTTTGGGGATGGTCACATACTACTCGAGATTTATTTTAAATGTATCCACAACTACAACTCCGTTGCGGAAATTATTGCATAAAAATACAAAGTTTAAATGGTCAAATGAATTTCTTGAAGCGTTTAAAAAATTGAAAAAGAAAATCGCGGTCGGGACCACGAAGATGAAACAATTGGCCAGACGTTACGTGTATTGGATGGGGATCGATAAAGATATCGAAAAATTTGTAAGAGCTTGTCCAGGTTGCGCCTCTATCAAAAATAATCCAGTAAAAGCTCCACTTCACCCGTGGGAAGAGCCGGACAACAACTGGGAACGTATACATATTGATTATGCGGGTCCCTATCAAGGTCACTACTTCTTAATGGTAGTAGATGCTAAATCCAAATGGATAGAGGTAGGCATATGTACAGCAGCACCAACATCAGCTTCAACATCTTCACAAGAAACGGATACCCCGACGTAATGGTATCCGACAATGCGACAATTTTCAAAAGTGATACATTTTCATCGTTTTGCAAGGATTGCGGTATATTCGAGAGAACGGTAAAACGTCTTCAGAATTGTTCTTAGGGCGACAAATTCGAAGTCACTTGGATATTTTGAAACCTTCAAAAATACAAGGTAATCAACAGGATCACATTCCATCAAGACAAATAAGAGTGGGAGAAAGAATTCAAGCTCGGTATTATCATTATGGAAGCTGGGTACAATAGTTAGGAAAACGGGCCGACTACACTATACAGTTAAATTGGACGATGGATACGTATTCAAGAGGCACATAGACCAATTATTGTCAACCAATATTCAAGCTGAAAATTCAACTAATGCCTACTCCTCGACAGAACAACTGATATTCCAACATGCGTCAATACTATCCATGATACTATCCATATTCCACATGAGGATGAAAACCCGGATTTACATTAAATTCCCCGTTTAAACAGGGGATCTTCACGATAACGCAAGACTGCGGGCTATTTGGAAGATTACGTCTTGGACTAGATTATTCTATGGTGTCATAATAAGAGTGGAAGAATTATTATATCACTATATATATCTCTGATTATGAACAGCTGTCAACTTCATACGCTTGTTAACTTTATGCAGTGAATTGCAAATGCATGTTCGAATTTGACAGTTTTTCATAGGTTCAATTCTCGTTTTATTATTACTCGTGTTAATACTACTTTTATCTACTTTGAATTAATATTAAATAAATAATATAACTGATCAATTAATACACAGCCTTTTAATTATCATCATCCACCAGTTACCATAGACCGCAATGGAATTTCTTTTCCTATTACGATCTTAAAATAAACTAAAACATAAATATTTTATCGAATATTCGAACGAATAAGGAATAAAAGTTTTTATTCGAACAATATTATGAAAAATCCATAAAAATATATATTGTCTAAATTTTTGGTTTATTAATACGCAATTAGTAAACAATTCAATACAAAATGTAATTTTAAGAAAAACTTAAGAACATTATCAAACAGCGAGGTCATATTCGTGGAAAATATACATATATAGTAACATTTGTACACGCTTACTTGTGCTCTACGACATTTTTTTTATTTCTTTTAAAATAATCGTGCAAAAACAATATATAATCCAGTTTTTTTAGGCTGCAGGCGATTCTTCTTTTTGTTTTGAATAAAATAATATGTAGAAAAATTTCTTTCATAAATTGTGGGAAAATTAGTATTGAAAAGCATTTCAAGTTTTTCCGTTTTTTTTTTTTTTTTTATTTTAGATCATCTAGAACAATTTACTACTGACTTCTGAATCTGCGTCTAGTTCTGCATTATAGTTTTAGGCATTTTGAGTATTTTAATCATAAAAAAAAACTTGAAAATAAGGCATTTACATTCTCGTTTGTTTGGCATTTTGAGGAATATTTTAAAAATTCACTACCAGGTGGAAAATTGTCTGAGTTTAGGAATAGAACTAAAGTAAATAATAATTTTTTACGTCTTTCTTTGATTCGGGTCTTAATTAAACATAAAACAAAAACATTCAAACAGGCTAACACAAGAATTTATATTTTAATGCAATTGACATATTAAATATATATTTTTGTTAACAAACCAAAAAACATTACATATTTAACGCACCTTACTGAAAACCAATTTTTATAAAAAGTAGTTTAGAAATATTATTCGAATAATTCTTTATTCTAAATTGAGAAAAAATTTAACAAAAAAAAATAATTGTTCAAATATTCGAATGACAATACTAATACATACATATGTAGATGCAACCATTAAACAGACATACATACATATGTATGTACATCCATAAATATTTTTGAATCAAGGAATATTTTAACTATGTCAAAACGCATACAATCATCGAGTCAATTCTTTAAAAGTATCTCTTTCGACAAAAATGAAATACGTAAGAAAATTTTTGTGCCCTCTTTTCGGCAGGCACGGCGAATCGCTGACATTTATGATGCTCTTATACAAGAATTTTACGAAGACGGTTGTGTAACATCAGCAAAATTTTTTCAAATATTAATAGATAAGGAATGCACGCTTTATCAGAATGCCACAATACGGGATCGTGTTTTAGATGAACCAAAACTACTGCTGAGCCTTTTTGACAGTTGCAAAATGGCAGAAAAGGCTGCACTGTCAGGGGACTGCAATGGGCCAATAATGTGTACACGTTTATTGCTTCAATGTATACTGATGTTTCAAAATTATGGTAAAAAATACGACTGGATTTTAACCGACGTTTTTAAAATAATTATCAAAATAGCGGATAAAGTTTGTCAGGCTAAAGATGCATCAAAAGAATCATTATGCCAAATTTATTATAAATTCGGAGTCTATCTAACAAAATGTGGTAAGCAATGAGGAAGAAATATATCAAGCGCAAACCTGAGCAATCGTTTTAAATATAGGAATTAACATACATATGTATATGATTTTACCCTTTGATCATGTATGTATGTATGTATAAAAAAATTCTCGCATTTATTTCTAAAAATGTTTAGAAATTAAATTAAAAAGAACCAAAAAGCCGAAAATAATCAATTTTTATTCATATATAAGATCGATGGTTCAAATCCAGATTGGGAAAAAATTACAAATTTTTATTTATATTTATTAAATCGTTTTTTACTAATACGGGTTAATATGAGTGTTTTTCTTTTTCTACTGGATAAGGATGAGTTAAATGTTGTTTTTGTCAATGTGTATTCGTGCCGGTTTGTTTTACAATCACAGAATTTCATAAATAAAATTCACAATTCCAAAGCTCGAGTCAATGAGCTAAATGAATGTTATACCCGACAACATTTTGGAAGTCCTATTATAACGACCACTTTGCATTATTTTTATGTATGTTTTTTATCTATGTGTAATTGTTTATTACAGATTTAGAAGAAGCAGTTAAATATCTTGAAAATTCTTTTAATTTGGCTCAAGGCACTAATTGGATCCAAGAACAAAAAACTGGCGATAATATAACTTTACATTTTTCTTCAGTTATAGCCAATAAGTATGCAACAGCACTACTTAATTATGCTAAAAATTTATATAACACCAGACCAGAAAATGCCATTAGTCAGGCCCAAAAAGCGCTAGTAATTTTAACAGGGGGCAAGTTTTATAAAATATGGTACCTGTAAATTTCATTCAAAATTTTTCTTGTTTTAGAGGGGATTGAGCGTAATAAAAATATTTACATAAAAGCCAATTTAGATATGGCCAATTTTCAGCTACAATACGCAAATTATGAAACGAGTATTTCAATACTTGAAAATATTGCAAAACATATAACACCGGATGCGCAAGACAATCTAGAATACTTAAAGTTCCTTTTCCGTTACCATCATTTAAAGGGTTTATGCTTTAAAAGGTATAATTTAAACATATGTATATACGTATATTTAATCTGACGAAAATTTTTCTTAGTATTAGTAAGTACGATGTGGCCCTAATTGAACTTTATAAATCCCTTAACATTGTACGCCAGCTAAAAATGAAGAGAGAAGAAGGAATTTTACTAATGGATATAGGTCAAGTTTATATAAAACGTGGTCGCACACAATATTCAATGGCTGAATCTTGCTTGTGTCAGTCTAAAGAAATTTTTATTTCACTTAATGATATGTTTAATGTTAAAAAAGCTTCATATCGCATGGCCAACGTTCAGATGCAGAATATTCAGCAACTCCTTTTGGATCTTATAAAATTTTCTTCCACCAACTATTGCGATAAATATCGACTGAGTTGTTGGAAAACTTTATCTTTGCCATTTTGGCGTAATTTACGATATTCTTTAGAGGAGGAAGAACGTAGGCCTCTTCATTGTTTATTAACAGCAACCGAATTTCCAGCTGAACATGCCAAAAGAACAACTTTTCAACGCAAAGCTCCGCAGAGTTAAAGATTTTACTTTAATACTATATATAAATGTATGTATGTACTTCTGGTTTTAAATAAAATTTACTTTGAGTGTTGTAAAGAATGTAGTGATGGTGCGAGGATCAATGAAAAATGTGTAACTATTACTAAGTTTAAGAAAAATGTGATTTACTCAAACTTAAAGAAAAAGTTAGTTTTTCAGGAGAAACTCTTTTTATGCGACATCTTGTATTGAACAAATGCAGTCAAAGTCTTTTTATCAGCTATAAAAGATTTTGTATTACCATTTTTCAAAACGACATGTAAGGGATAACTACTTTTATTAGTTTTACCAGTTTGACTTTTTAATAACTTAAACATTTGTATGTATAGAACTATAATATAATAGGTCAGTTTTCTTACTCTTTGATAGACAAAATTGTTAAAAAGTACACACAAAATCTTAATTCTAAACACAAAATAACGAATCAAAGTGTTTTAATAAAAAATATTACGTATTTCAACCAGACTTCAGTTGTTCAGGGGGGTTACTATGTAGCTCGATTCGAAAGTAAAATATTACGAATTCGGATTTTTTCTACCAACCAACTCGAATTCGCAAATACATTTCCTACTTTCGAGTTGCCATATTCGATTGTCGGATACTCATACTCTACTTTCGGATTTGCATCACTATGTATTTCGAATTTAGATGTCAAAGTCGGTCGAAAGTTGAAATTTGTAGCCGTTTGATGTTAAGTTAACGGATGATACATAAACAAATCTTTAAAAAATCGAAACAACGATAGCAGACGCTAAAAAATGTAAGTATTTCTTAAATATATATATATTGATTGATAAATGTTAATTCAAATCTTTTTCAATAAGAAAAATACTACGAAAAATTTAAATACCAAGCAAAGCCAATTTGAGATCATGGTCAACTTTATGACGGAGCATACACAGTTGGCTAAAGGGTACATAAAAGCTACGGACGCCAAACAAGACTCCAATGATTTATGGGCACGATTGGTAGAAGACCTAAATGCAGCCGGTCCACAAATGCGGGGAGTGGTCGGTTGGAAAAAGGTAAGTAATAAATAGTTTGTCCATAAATTAAATTAATTTTTTCTCCTTAGGTTTGGGCAGACCACAAGACCCACCTTAAGGCCTAATTGCGGAAGAAACGCATTACGGGAACCAGTAACAACGCCGAGCAAGGTGTTTACACTGTACATGACAACATGTGTAGCCAACCAAGTAGATATAGACGAGAAAAATTATAAGCTTGCAAAAAGGAAATTCGACCATGAACTTTAATTGGACGTTGAAAATAAAAAAACTTTAACTTTTTTTTATAAATTGTTTTTTATTTCATTTCATCTTCACTTTCTAACCAAAGGGCAACCGAATCCATTTTTATAATAAACAAATATTTCTTGTTAACTTTTATTTTTATTATTTTGATATTTTTGACATTTTTGCGTAGGAAATTCTGCCAAGTTTGAATAATACAATCGAAAGTACTGCCAAAAATAGTTCCAATTAGTGGCAGCACTTTTCACTCGATCCGAAAGTGTTACATGGTAAGAGCTCAAATTCGGATCGAATACAACTTTCGAGCTTTTCGAACTGTCGAATCGAGTTACATAGTAACCCCCCAGGCATGTCACAGAACTTAATTCCGATCGAAAATGGTTTCAATTCCTGAAATTGACTTTTCATAAAACGAAAAACTAAATAACTCCTCGGAATGAAACCGATAATAATGCCTCTATTGCCATTCTCAACTTAACTAAGTTTGGTCGTCTGTCAGCCAACCCGACTTTGACTCAACCAAATTATTTTTTGGTATTGTGGAACACAACAATTTTTAGTTGTATTTATTATGGTGCTGCTGGCATAAAATGTCGATTCATGTTAGAGTAGCCCAATGTTCAATGTTAGAGTAGCTCAATCTACAATTGTTGTATATTTATGAATTTAATACTTTGCATGCTTTGATTGTTTTGTAATTTAAAATATTTTACGTATGAAAATTTTTATATCTTTTTTTGTCAGTTTAAAGATAAAGCTCGTACAATATATACATACATATATGTTATAACAATGTCACTTATTTTAAATTTTAAATAAATATCACTTATTATAAATTCCTCCTACGCTTCTTTACACTGAGTTTTAGTCATCCCAAATTTTTGCTTTCCTTTAGCTATTTCTGAATTTTTTCCATCAGCTGACCTGGCAAAATTGGGATTTGGTTGTTATTTTTAAAGTCCTGCGTATGTGTATTAAATATTTAATTAATTAATATTAGTATCAAGAAACGACTACACTTACAATTTTTTATCTTTAATTGTATTATATCTTTAAAGGTAATGTATTAAAAATTTAATAGAAATTTTTAACTGACAAAGACTCAACTGCTAATAAGCAGTTATGTATATTTATCGTTTTTGTCAACCAAACTCATACAAAATTCAAAATCGATTTCATACGTCTGTCTATAACGGTTCAAAATTATGGCCACATACATCAAAAACATGAAATAATTTTGAAATTCAAAGTATATACTTGCTGTTGTAGAAGGCAGCAGTCAGGTGCTCTGCATATTTCAACCTGGCTATAACGGTTCAGCAGTTTGACCATAAACATCTAATTAAATGAACTTTTGGGGCATCCGGTCATCTATAATTTTGAATGTTATTACTTGTTGTTATTACTTTAACGGCCATAGCAATCGACATTCTGTCCAATTCGAAGGGGTTTGTCTATAACGGGTCAAAGGATACGCCCATATAAGTAAATTCACATCAATTATGGGAACACCCTTTAATTTCTAAATTATCTTTCATTTCTCAATTCAAATTGTATACTTGTTGTAATAGCGGACACAGCAATACAAGTTCCTTGTTAATTTCAACTATCTGTCTTTAACGATTCAAAAGTTCTGTCACATATACCAAATTATATACTTGCTGTTATAGCGGACTTAGCAACACAGGTTCTTTCTAAAATTCAACCGTCTGTATATAAGTGTTCAAAAGTATGGCCATATACATAACATTAAATGAACTATTGGAGCACCATTTAATTTATAATTTTGAAAATTTGTACTTGTTATTATAATTGTTCAAAAGATAGGCCGATATAGATCTATTTATGTCACCTATGGGGACATACTGTAATTTTTAGATTCATTTTTCTATTCCTTTTTGCTATTTAAAGCCATAGTGCTCTACACAGTTCATAATACACTTAAAAACATGTTTGTTGTATGGGGACACCCTTTAATTTTTAAGATTATGGACTGTTTTTAAAACTGCACCAATCTCTAAGCATAATATATCAAATTAGAAAAAATGTTTAAAATCGATTCAAAATGGAATTGAGTTCTGTGACATGTCTGTATATTTTTTGCGGTTTTTAGACTTTCTTTTATTTCGTATCCTTATTTAAATTCGCCTGTTTGTTACTTTGGTGTGATAACTGTTGTTATATTAAAATTAAAAAGTGAAGATTTATCAGTCTTTATGAATATACAAAATCAATCGGAATCTGAAGAATGTAAAAAAGTTCGATCAGAATGGTTAATACAAAATTAAAACCATTTGGAGTGGAATGTGTGACATGCCTGTATATTACAGACGGCAACTGCCAACTAACAAATGGCAACTTCAGTTGCCAAATTGGCAAATTCCAAAAGGCGTTTAAACAATAGAGGAAGAATGTTATTTAATTTATTTTTTTAAATATACAACTTGCCTGTACATTACAAAATGGTAATGTTCGCTTTTTGCAATTTGTAATATTTTACTATTTTTGGCAAATTTTCTTTTACTTATTTAATGTTTTTTATCAAGTTGACTTTTTCCCACTTTATTTTTATTATATTGTTTGCTTGTTGACATTTATTTTTGTAAGGGTGTGAAGATAAATACGTCCTACAAAAATGTTAAATACGTTCCACATAGTGCTAACTGCGCTGTTAAAGTTACATGTACATACATTAAAAAAAACATATAGCTATAAATTATTACAATATAATAAAAATATTTGAAAATTTTACACTATATAAAATAATTGTAAAATATAATTACATAGAAAAATGTTTTTAGAGTAAAATAATAGGAAAAATTAGTGGAAAAGTCGATATTTAGAAAAGACATGAATCGGGTCACCGGTATAGGGAAAATTAATATGAAAAAAGGGCATATTTTGAAGCGGAAAAAGTCGATATTTGGAAAAGACATGAATTGGGTCACCGGCATAGTGGGAGTAGCCTAGGACTAGTAGATTCTAGCGGTGTACAATCTACGTCTGGATTTAGTCCGATATCGGAGATATGAATTTTTGAAAATTTTTCTTTTAGGGAGAATTAATATGAAAAAAGGGCATATTTTGAAGTGAAAAAAGTCGATATTTAGAAAAGAAATGAATCGGGTCACCGGCATAGTGGGAGTAGCCTAGGACTAGTAGATTCCAGCGGTGTACAATCTACGCCTGGATTCAGCCCGATATTGGAGATATGAATTTTTGAAAATTTTGCTTTTAGGGAAAATTAATAAGAAAAAAGGGCATATTTTGAAGTGGAAAAAGTCGATATTTGGAAAAGACATGAATTGGGTCACCGGCATAGTGGGAGTAGCCTAGGACTAGTAGATTCTAGCGGTGTACAATGTACGTCTGGATTCAGCCCGATGTCGGAGATATGAATTTTTGAAAATTTTTCTTTTAGGGAGAATTAATATTAAAAAAGGGCATATTTTGAAGTGAAAAAAGTCGATATTTAGAAAAGAAATGAATCGGGTCACCGGCATAGTGGGAGTAGCCTAGGACTAGTAGATTCTAGCGGTGTACAATCTACGTCTGGATTAAGTCCGATATCGGAGATATGAATTTTTGAAAATTTTTCTTTTAGGGAGAATTAATATGAAAAAAGGGCATATTTTGAAGTGAAAAAAGTCGATATTTAGAAAAGAAATGAATCGGGTCACCGGCATAGTGGGAGTAGCCTAGGACTAGTAGATTCCAGCGGTGTACAATCTACGCCTGGATTCAGCCCGATATTGGAGATATGAATTTTTGAAAATTTTGCTTTTAGGGAAAATTAATAAGAAAAAAGGGCATATTTTGAAGTGGAAAAAGTCGATATTTGGAAAAGACATGAATTGGGTCACCGGCATAGTGGGAGTAGCCTAGGACTAGTAGATTCTAGCGGTGTACAATCTACGTCTGGATTTAGTCCGATATCGGAGATATGAATTTTTGAAAATTTTTCTTTTAGGGAGAATTAATATGAAAAAAGGGCATATTTTGAAGTGAAAAAAGTCGATATTTAGAAAAGAAATGAATCGGGTCACCGGCATAGTGGGAGTAGCCTAGGACTAGTAGATTCCAGCGGTGTACAATCTACGCCTGGATTCAGCCCGATATTGGAGATATGAATTTTTGAAAATTTTGCTTTTAGGGAAAATTAATAAGAAAAAAGGGCATATTTTGAAGTGGAAAAAGTCGATATTTGGAAAAGACATGAATTGGGTCACCGGCATAGTGGGAGTAGCCTAGGACTAGTAGATTCTAGCGGTGTACAATGTACGTCTGGATTCAGCCCGATGTCGGAGATATGAATTTTTTTAAATTTTGCTTTTAGGGAAAATTAATATTCAAAAATGGCATATTTTGAAGTTGAAAAAGTGGGTATTTACAGAAGACATGAATCGGGTCAACGGTATAGTGGGAGTAGCCTAGGACTAGTAGGTTCCAGCGGTGTCCAATCTACGTCTGGATTCAGCCCGATACAAAAAATAGCATTTTAAAACTTGATCACAAGTCGTTAGTTTAATTTTGATTTCAAAACAAAAGAACATTGACAACATTGTTTTCCATTAAAAAACACATGTGCATTTTAATCAGTGCGAAAAATTTATTTTAATTTATTCTATGCAAAAACTTCTGTTTTTATATTTTTTAAATTTTGTTTCGGCTAAGATTAAAGGAAAAAGATCAAAAGAAAATAAATAAGTTCTCTAAAGTATTCCTACCACCAGCAACAACGAATTTTATTTGCTATCCGAGGAAGATGAAGAAACTTCAATAAAAAATGCTCCACCGATAATAGTAGACTCCACCCATAGTTTTTCAACTATATTTGAATTATTTTTTGAGCATTATTTATCTCTAATTGGCTGTCTCACTACGAAGAAGACATAGAAATTCTTACGGACAGAAAGTTCTGCTTTTACACTCACGATATAAAAGACAGCAAAATTTTTAAGATGGTTTTATTTAGTCTATCCCCAATGACAACTGAAATAATAATGTTTTATTCTCAAACAGGTATTTAATCTGATTCCAGTTTGGGAACATCTATGGCAAAGAGAAATCTCTAATACTTCTAAAATGTTTATAATGCAAAGAAATTAATTCAGACGTAAATTGCAGGGATGTGGTAATCCAAACTATTGAAGGCAATCAATTAGTATACTAAAGCAGTTGCACAGACTTATCGATTTTCACATAAGCAGCGTTAGAAATGAGTCTTGATCAAGATTTATTTCTAAGTCGCCTCCCGACTCTAAAAAGTCTTGGAAGCTTACCAAAGTATTTAAAGGCAAGAAATAAGTGCTTTCTGCAGCCTTATTCTGTAATTGTCGTAGCTAAATCTAATTCTCGATCGCTAAAAATAAATTACGGCAAATATTTTAGCTATATCTCCAAATTTGTATTCTGTATCTTTAATCGCTTAGCTAAAATTTTATATTTTCACCGTAGCTAATTTGCTATCACTATACTTACCCTTTCCCTCTACTTTTATAAATTGCTGTAAAAAGAGACAAATATAATGTGGTAGCTCTTGACATTAATTTCATATCACTATAATTATCCCTTTACTCTACTTTGATAAATTGCTGTTAAAAAGAGACAAATATATTGACAGCTTCGTAGTAGAGTTACCTTACTTTATGATTCGCTTTCCTTACAATGATTAGCGTTTACCCACAAAAAGTTTTCAATATATGTATATGATGTATTTATAAAAATTATTTTCAATTTATAGAAAATTTTTTAAATCCTCCGAATATACACACTTAAAACGTATGTACTTGAATAAAAAATGTGTAAATTAAATGTTGCGGTTAGCCATGGAATTATTAACCGCCGCAATGATGGAAACATATTTTCAAGATGCAACACTATTTTACACTAATATTTTGTACAAAAAGTTAACACAAAAAAATTAAAAATAATAAGCATTTAAAATTAAATTACGCGTATTTTAAATTAAATTTATTACCTTCAAAAAAATTGTGCTAATTATCCCGAACAAATTATTAAAATCACCGATTTTGATTATTTAAATTGGCGATTATATATTCACCCCTATTCTGCGTTTCGATTAAGTCTCCGCATTCAGTTCCGTTGCGATCGAAAATTGGTATTCTGCAGAAAAACGGAATCGAAAGAAAAAGAAGAAGACAACAATGTTTACACAATTAATAACATCACTGTGGAATGTGGAAATGAAATAGCAAAATAAGCAAGTTTGCTATCATTTTTGTAAACAAATGTCAAATTTAATACAAAAAGTTGTATGTATTCCTAATTAAAAATAAATTCTTGATGAAATTTAATAAACAAATAATTAATTTAAATAAAAAATGTAAAAACAAAATAAAAATTAGTTGTTCATAAATATATTACAGTGCAAAGAATCTTGTGAAGATAAAGGTATATAATTAAAAGTGTTATTAAACATGGAAAGAAAAAGAGACAGTTGCAATCCATTTGTGAAAGTGAAATGATAAAATATTATAAAATTATTTTATTTTACAGATTTAAAAAGAAATTTCGTTTAAACAAAGACGCGTTCAAATATGCTTTAGACATTTTTGCTCTTGAGCTGCAGACAAATTCTTTGGCTTTTTCTTCACCGCTTGACCGAGTTGTGGCCCCTTTAGGATTTTTGCAGAAGGTAGCTACCAAAGCGGAGTTGGAGCAGGTTTTAATTTTGGGATGTCTGCTTTAGCTGCCAATATATTTGCCAGTTTTTCGTACTTTTCAGGTGTTATTGTTTTTGACTTGTAATACAAAAATCAACAGTTAAAAAAAAAATTAATTTAGTTAAATAAAATAATTGAAAATAATTTTAATTGTTTTTTAATCGTGTCTGAACACATTCAGGCATGTTCTGAAAATCACTTTTTGTAAAAGTGATTTAAAATCACAAGAAAGCTGTTCTGCATACAAAACTTTTAAAATTTTTGTGATTTTAAACCAGTCAGCTAAATGTCTGCCGATTTAATATCACTTGGTTATTTTTTCAACCACTTTATTTTGAACTTCGCAGTAAATTAATAATATGAATACCTTAAAATGTTTTTTATTGATTTTTATAGCAAAATTAGCAATTGGCACCAAAGAATTTATAAAATTATGAAAAAATTAAATTTACAATGCATACACTTCGTAAACGCATATCTAAACTTTTTGACAAAGTACAATGTTCCTAATCGTTTGGCAACTCACTTTAATGAGTATCAGAAGTCAAAATCACGCATCATTTTTATTTTGTATGCAAACATTTTAAAAATGTTATTTTTAAAATGAAATGTGAATAATAAAAAATATTTATTTTTGATCACTTGTATTGTCCTTAATAAAGTTGTCTCCTCTTTTTTTCTTTTTAAAAGGTTTCTATAGCAAATCAATATTTTTTGGAAGATTTGACCTGAGATAATTTCTCAGCACTTGCCAACAAAATGGATAAATAATTTTGTGTAACCTCTATTTTTCCAAAAAAATTATTAAATTTTTTATTTTTGACATTTGCTTTACGTATGCATAGCGACGTTCCTAAATGCCGATAAAATGCAAAAAATGTCTCTGCAACGCAAGTTTGCGTTCAAAACATGTTTAGCATTGCATACGCATTTTTTAAAATTATGCATTGCAACAGGCGTTTAGGAAGTCGGCCATATTGTTATTTGCTTTGTGATTTTGCATTTACTTTTTTGTTATAAGTTTTTTTTTAGTTTTTTATAAAAACAATACTTTTAACTTATTTTCACTTTATATTTTAAGAAAAACACTAACAATTTTCAATACATAAAAATTTGTCGAACTAAAGCAAAATACCAGCTGTTTTCTTGTGTTTTCGAAGAGGTGAAATCACAACGAAAAGTTAAAACTTTTGTGGTTTTCAGAACACCATCAAACCACAATTGTGATTTTAAAAACACATGTGATTTGAAATCTTGTGATTTTCAGAACATGCCTGATAATCTCATTTTCTATTTACTATTTTTTCAATTTTTAACTTTTTAACTAAAAAATACAAATAAAGAAAACCCCTCCGTTAACAAAAAAACAACGGAGAAAAACGGAGCTCCGATCGTAATGCAGAATACATACAATCGAAAGAAACTGAGCGGAATCGAAACGCAGAATACCAAAATTGCTAGACGGAGAAAATTTCGATTCGAATCGAAACGCAGAATAGGGGTGATTGTGAATTGACATATATTCCTGCTCTTTCATTGCTAAAATTAATAAAATTTACATAAAAAACACAAATAGAAAATGTATATGTTTTACCCAAATTTTAGCACTCAAAAATATTCGTTGCTAAAAATTTTACTTATTTTTTATTTAAAATCGCTTATTTGAAGTAGAGAATACAATATTAGATAATTTTAGCGATGATGACAAATTTACGGCGAATTGGATTTTTAGACATCGCCAAATTAAGCAATATGCATTACTGAATTGCCTTTACAGCTAAAAATCGCTAAATGGATTTTTTAGATTTTTAGCGATGGAGTTTTAGCTTTAGCAACTTACAGAATAAGGCTGCTGATCTGCCTGTGAACTGGTGACATTCTAAACACTGGTGTAGATAAAGCTAATGCAATTGCTGATGCGATAAGTAATACATTAACAAGAGATACTTGCGTTACAGATTACCTAGAATGATATTATGAAATTAATGCTATTGTTCTTAACAACATGCCTGATTATTTGTTTGAAACATAAAGTAAGATTTTCCCCCGGTTTCAAAAAGACCGAAGTAGTTCTAGTACACAAAGCTGGAAAATTTCCTAGAATCCCAACCAGTTACAGACCAATTATCGCTCTTAGCCTATTGGACAAAGTTTATGAGAAAATAATTCACGTAAAAATAGTGTGTTTCTCAAACTGAAATATCATTATTGACCAACAGTTGGGATTCCGTAAGGAACATTCTGCCATCATCAATTGAGAAGGGAAATAAAATTTATTCAAAATAATTTGATTCAGCTCATCTGATTCTATTTGGAGTGATGGTTTGTTGTAAAAAGCTTGTTAAGTAATGGCTCGGATCTGTTCTTTCTCCCACATTTAATTCGTTTTATACCTCGGATATAAATATCCGCGGGAATTAAGAACAAGTTATTTATGCTGACGGCAGTGCATTTGTATGTTGCATCAAGGCATCAAATGCAATAGTCAAAAGAATGCAACAAACCCTAAAAGCAAGCCAAAAATACATAAATAAATAAAAAATTAAAATTAACGATTAAAAACTCAAGCTATCATATTTAATGTTCTCAGATTAGGGCAATTGAGAAATTCTTTGGGAATATGTTTTGGGGACTCGTTAGGAACCTCCAGTTAATTAAGCTGTGCAGGGTGCCGGTTGCAATTTCTTTAACTTTTATTTTATTTTTATTTCTATTTGTTTTGTAATTTTATTTAGTACACTTAGTTTATATTTTTTTTTTAACGAAGAGCAAGAATTTCTGGTGATATTGGCCGCAGTCCTACCAACTCCTAAGTCTTATCTCCTACTTTTTTTATTACCTAGATGACAATCCAGTACCTACCTTCTTGATATAAATCAATTCCTTCGACTTCTGAGTACATACGTTTTAGAAGTCTCTATGAAAGTAGCAGATTTAAGTCCGGTCAAGTCAAGTGGGAGGTTAGGTTTACACCAATTTTACTTACTACTCACACGGCTCTTAGAATAATTACTATTCACTACTATTCACTTTGTATTTTGGTTACACTTTGATCTTACTACGTCTGCTTCAGTTCGCATACACAGGGATAAAGCCTTTTATGCTGTTACATCTTTGTAGTTGTGTCGAATCAGTTCATTTCCATCTTTGCCCTTATGCTGTTGCTTGAGTCGTACCAAACGATGAAACCCCTCTTCAATGTTGTGTTGCTGTTGTTGCTCTATTCTCACTTCCTCTAATAGCGTTTTCTTTTCTCACAAAAATGTTGCATATATTTAACACCTTTTACACCTCAGTGTTCTTTTCCCAAAAATGTTCGATAGTGTAAATAAAAAGTATGTTCTTTTAAAAATATGTTGCACGAAAAAGTGTAAGATATGTTACATATTTTACCCTCAATTTTATGTAAGGGTAAGTATGCTACACTTTTTTTTAGTAGATTTTACTCTCGATAAGTGATGTTTGCTCTTCACGCAAAGAAAACATATGGTTGAGGTAACCAAAATCTAAGAGCAACATAATATGGTTGCTAACAAAACATAGTATTGTTATATTTGCAACCATATTGTTGTCCAAAGTATAAACATAATTATGTTCAAATTAAAATATAAAAATATGGCTGAAAATGTCATCTTATATAATTGAATTATAATATAGTCTCGTAAGTGCAAAATTTTTCTGATATAAAAAACTGATTATTGTTTTATTTATTAACGATTTGTCATAAAAAATATTTAAAAACATAAATTCATAAAAAATCAATTATTTGCTTAAAATAACAAATAAACGATTTCACAATAATGCTTCAAACACAAAAGTAAAGGTTTATATGCTTACAATACATACATATTTACTTTAACTTTTTTTTAAATGTTTTGGTTCCCTTTTTATTTGTTATCATCTTTTGCATATTATTTTTAATTATTTATTTTGTACACAAATTTTTATTTTTTATCAAAAAAATTACTAAACTGTCAAGTACGAGTACAAAATATTTTTAAGCGTAAACATTATTCTGTTGCTTTTAAACATACTTTGATTAACAATAATATATTATGATTAAATATTTTATATTATTTTTAATAAGTTATAAAACTTTGGTTGTGGTTGCAATTTTTTTAAGTTAAAACCAACCTTTTTGCATTTTTTGAGCACAGTAACCATATAATCGTTTAAAGTTAACAAAAAATGTTTATCGTGACTAAAGTTTTGGTGAAAACAACTATAATTTGTTCTCCGCAACTATACATTGTTACAAAAAACATAATATGGTTATTGTGACCATATAACAACCATGTTTTTTTTTCTGCGTGTTGTTGCTAAACCCAGTATTATATTACTTTATGTTTGAAACGCTAATTAAACATTACTGACATGTAAAGGTAGTTAGAAAAATTCAATAACAGTTTTTTTTCTCTTGTGGCTATAAAATGTGTAGCAATTTTTCGGGGTTTAGGCAACATGCAAAATATTTAATGTGATTTTTGGGTAATATTTATTTTTAGAATTGAAAACGCCATAAGACATCGTACGCAGACTTCTCTGCCGCTGCTTCGGCTTGAAAAGAACATTATATGACGGAAGTGTGTATAGTAGTGTCGGACTTTGTTGTATTAAGATCCAGCTGTATTTCCGAGATAGACTCCTTCCACATGTTTTTATTCTTTCAGCTGTACGATTATCCTGTTTCGTAGGGTTTTCTTGGGGAGTTTAACGTGCACGCCCATCTGTTTTAAGTATTCCTGAAACATTTTGCTGGTAAACTAACCTCCACTCACTGTTACCAAAAGTGTAGAGTTATTTCAAATTGCCGAAAACCAGATTTGAAGTTTTTTGACCAAAAATCGAAGTTTTTTAAAATTTGTGTGACTACTTCTATGACGCTGACTAATTTTTCTTGTTTTCTTTGGAAAGCGTCCGCATACATTTGTAAAATAATTTTTGGTCCTAAAAAAAGGTTTTCAGAAATTAAAATAAATAACTTAAGCCAAAATCGATTTTCATTCATTTATAATATCCACAGCTCAGCTCCTAATTTTCATTATAAAATTGAATTAAAAACCGACCTTTCAAAAAAATCCTTTATGCATGATAGTTCGGGACTGCATAGATCTTCAAATCTGTTTTTTTTTTTTGCTTGGTAAAAGTAGAACAATGCAACGCTTTTAGCTTACACAAATTAATTTTTAAATATTTTATCGACAGTGACGTTGAGTATAAAGAGAACAAGGTTAGATTTGCAGCAGATAGAGCTGCTGTCGTGAAAGGCAAAAATCAATTTGTTGCCCAAATTTAAAAATGTAAAATATCAGAGTTATTTATTATAAAATGCATAAATATGTCACTCACTGCTATTATGATAGTAGTATGCATAACTAAAATGTTTATCTTCTGTGAAGACGCTAGCTAGAGATGTATGAACCAATTTGAAAAAATATGAATTTTATTAGATATTAATTCCAAAAAGATTTTACACCCATCCCAAACGCGTTGGCTTTCCGTGGAGTCGGTTGTAAGTCGCTTATTAGAATTATATGAGTACTTAAAAATTTATTATTCATTTGCTGTTAACCCATTCATATTAAATAAGCCTAATGATACTAATAAAATTTCAGAAGTACCTTCATGGTATTACGAGTATGATTAATTTGAATAAATTGTTCCAAAGCGAACCGAAAGAGATTCACATTTTGTATAATCAGATGACAAAACTATTAAAAATTGTAATGAGTAACTTTAAAAAAAAACATTTACTAAAAAGCAAATATCTAGGTATTTAAGCAGCTGAAATAGTTTAAAGCACAAATTTTGACCAGTGCGATATAAACAAAATAGTTGAAATTTCATATTGAATTATTAATTGTTATAATATAAAGAAATCGGTAGGCATATTAGCCCATTTTTAATAATAAGTGGTGACACAAAATTAGTTTGGGACTTAGCTAAAAATTTTTCAAAGATTTTAAAGAAAATAAATAAAAGACTTGGAGTTTGGAGAGTTAAGAATATTAGATTTTAAAGATGTACTAAATGAAATATAAATGACTTTAGTTAATTTCTGGGATAAAGTATTCCAAATAAGTCGCACTATATCTGAATCTGCTTTTCCAACTTTTTCAGCGTTCGTCCAAGTTATAAACACTGTACAATATTCATCGGAAAATATCGAGAGAATATTTATTCAGGTAAGTTCAAATAATACAAAACCTCGCGATCGCTTAGAAAATTAATCTTTGGTAGGAAATTGCTTACAAAAGATTATTTAAAACTTAAAAACTTCTTAAAAACTGTTTCGACACACCTTTATCTGCAGATTTGCTAAAAATGATGTCATCTGATATTCATGAACAAAACTAAGAAAAGAAATCTTTATTAATTTTTATACAAACATATAAAAAAACTTTAACATATGTAAGTATGTAACTTTAACATACAGGCATGTTCTGAATTCCACACGAAATTTTCACTTCAAATTTTTCAAGGCAATTTTTTGTAAAAAATAATTTTACAGCAACAATGCTTTGAAAAATTTTAAGTGAAAATTTCGTGTGGAATTCAGAACATGCCTGATAATTTATTTATTCTGTAAGCAAATACAATTCGTTTTGAGTAATAAATATTCGGATATATTGTATAGAAATAAATTGAAAATGTATTTGAAGGCTTATTGAAAATTTTTTAAGTAAGGTGCAGATTTTTTCGCGAAATATTGTTGAATTTTGCAGATTTTACAAATTAAAGTTTTGGCAACACTGTTTCCATAGTCCGTAATAAGTATTTTCTGAACCCCAAAATTTGCTTTGATTCTTTCTCGGAAAGCTTTCCGCAGTGTATCCCCGGTGGCCTATCGTAATGAGACAAACTTAACTCATCGTGAAGAGCCGTTGCCGTTGTGTTGCCGTGTTTAGACATTTTTTTTAAGATTTGTAGTCAATGTGCTTACCACCTTGACTACAGCAGCCTTAAAAATATGTCTTGCGGGCAGTTGCTGGCAGGTCCGACAACTTTTGACATAGGTAAGAGTTCCCTTAAACATTGCTGGTCAGTAGTTTTTATTAGTGATACGTGCGATAGTTTTCCTTATGCCCAGATGGCCGGCTGTTGGATGGTGGCAATTTTTTCCACCCGTTGCCTGAGAAAGGAGGGAACACAAAGTTTTCACGGACTGCATTCTTCGTCTATGAAAGCTGAAAGTAGGTGGCGGTATAGTTGTCCGCCGATTACCGTATAATCGGAATATTTCTCAGGTTCTCTCTCTGCTTCACACTGTTTTTCCCACCAACTGCCATCTGTTGAATAGTTTTTGACAGCCTGGTATACATTTACTGGTCCTGGGAAAAAGCATCTGCCGCAACATAATCGTACTGCTGTAGTTCTAAGCCCATCTCGCAATCTATCACGAGGGGCTTTCGATCGATTTAAGCCATTTGAGTGCTAGACGATCCGTTACAATAGCAAATTGGTAACCTTCTTATGTTTCCTAACCGCCCGCACTATCGCCAAACATTCCTTCTCAGTGGCCGAGTTATTCATTACGGCCCTCTCCTGTCCATCGATTTCCTGGGTCTACGCTGAACCTAACTCGTGTCTGTCTGAAACGTAAATTTTTTGGCAAAATATGAAACGGGAGCACTGGTGCTCCCACAACGGAAGTGTTTAAAGAAACTTTGTGCCATTTTTTTTTCAAATTATCCCGATTAAATTATTTAACGATATTTATTATTGAAGGTCAAAGCGCGACTCGGTGGCCATTTCGCTACCGGTTATGTCGTGTGCACCCTGTGCAGATTTTAGTTATTTGAGGGTAAAGCAGTGCAATCAGCTGTAAAATGGAACAAAGATGGCTAGTGTAGACATTTATAAACAAAAACAAAGATTTAGGGAAGCAAAGGAATATATTGCTGACAAACGGCCCGGAAACCTTTTTTTTGAGAAATGGAGAGCATACCGAGGCTTGCTGCGAAGGCAAGTACAAAATGTCGATCTTTTTACTTTTGGGATTTTTAATAGAGCAAAGGTGTGACGAGTGGCCGCCAAATAATTTGTGAAAACTTAATAACTTATGGTATTAAAGAAAAAAAGAAAATAAGTAAAAAATAAGTCTCATCAAACATATCTACAAGTAACAAGAACATTTTTTTCTGTGCTTAAAAAAGAAGTTTATTGCAAAAAAAAAGTAATAAATATAAATAAAAATATATGAATTTCAAAAATTTTTTTTTAAATACAAATTTCAAAAAACTAAAAATTATAAGTGTTAAACAACGCTAAACAAAGAACAATTTCAATCCTAATAAAAATTACTTAAACCTAAAGAAAACGTAAATTCAAAAATAAAATAAAACAAATTCAAAAGAATCGCCACTCCACATTACGCCCGTCACATCCAACGAGGGATTGTCTTCACCAGCAGTCTCGACACGCATTGCCACCCGGCAGTGCCAGGTATCATGCCAAAGACCTTTGACAGACCCTACAGACGACCTGCGGACAAATCACTAACGTTAAATTATATATATTAACCCTTATCGGACGCGACTTTTCACACGTTTGATTCTCACCAGGTTGTAGTTATTTTTAACAAATATGAAAAAAAAAACAATAGTATGTTATTATACATTTATATTCATTTCTTTTCAGTTTTGTTACAAATTATTTATTTTTTGTACAACTACTACATGTCTGAGTTTCTGATAATTATTTAAGTATATACTTGTAAGGTATGGTATTTTTTGAAGCAATCTGAGTTATCAACTTCTGATTCTGTATCATTTTCTTCTTCACTTGAGTATTGTATAGGAACTATAACTCTTCTTTTCTTAGAAAATAACGAAGCGTTATTGCTAAACTCATCACTAGAGCTAAAATCACTTTCAGAAATTTCTTTGATATTTATAATATTTTCTTTATTCATTTGATGGGCAAAAAATAAATTCAGACATTAAAAAAAAAGAATTGAAAGTTTATTGCACAAGTTAAATGCTCTGCTGATAACTACAAACTGAAAAGATTCATATGCTCATACGGTAACGGTAAATACGTATTTTCAAATGGTAACGGTAAATTGAAGAAATGAATGCATTTTAAAAACAAATCTCATCAATAGACAGTATGTTTCGACATAATTCGCCTTGTCACTTCACACGTGCCATACGACCGTTGCAGAAAAGTACTGTTGTCACGTCAGAGGTGACTTACGACCGATAAGGGTTAATCTTTGCAATTAGGGAAAACATTGATTTACCTTTGCCTTTCAAGAAAAGTCATTCCTCTCAGAGTGCGCGGATTTAGGGTTGAGCTCAGGCCTAAGTATTGCGAAACCGCGATTGCGATTAGTTGCCCTTTTTCATGTCTTCCTTAAGCTAGAGAACAAAAGAAAATTTAACAAAGTGAAATATATATATATATATATATATATATATATATATAGATAAAACCAAAAATTGTTGTGTACTTACAATAACCAGTTGACCAATAACGACCCATAACGAACGGAATGGCATTCCTGTAGAGCCACTAATCCAGCCAAGATAGAATTCCGGGAACCTGAAAAGAACTGAGCGAAAAGAAGCCGCCATCTTGTGAAATATTAGAAGTCTTGATTTAAAATACCATTGCTTTGTAATCGCCATTTCTAAGGAAAACGTGTTTTTTTTTAATTTTTTTCATTGCCTCTAGTTTAAATCTTGCTTTATTTTCTTATTTTGCATTGAATTTTTTTGATTTTATAAAAGAAAACTTTTGCATTAATTTTTTTTTAATTTTATTTTAAATATTGCATTTATATTAATTTTGCATTGAATTTATCTTATACTTTGTATTTATTTAAATTCCTTTAAAACTATTTCTACGCTTTTTTTCTTTTGAATAATGTGAATAATTTTTTGTTGACCCAAATAAATTCGCTTATACATATGTACCCATTTTTAATATGAAAATGAGATCTTTCATTTAAGATGAAGTGCTAAAGGTGACTGTTCAGCGGTAAGTAGGGTAACAAAGTTGCAATAGGGTTTTCTTAGGGACATCTAAAGCATTGTTTTTATGATGTCATGGTGAGGATTGATATCCTCAAGTGAGGAGGGATTTTACCTGGCAGTAACACCAGCCAGAAGGAGATATTCACACTTGCTTCGGGCTCCATAACATTCATTAGTATTTCGCTTGAAGTCTGGCATAATTATATTTTTTTTTTTGTGGCAAACCAGGCCGACCAGTTGGCAAGAACTAGCCCAAGACCGCGAGCTATAGCCGGAGCAACCGCCTGCATGCCAGCCGCCAACATCTGGCCACCTTTATTTTTGGTTTAATTTTTTTTGAAAGATCTGCCACTACAGTTACTTAGCTACTAAGTAGATTTTATTTTTTTTAATATATCGGGGTTTTTTATGTGCGATAGAACTTTAAATTATAAAAATTAAATTTTGATGGAAAAGTTTTTTTTGAATTATTTTCAGTAAACCATGGCAAATCATTGTGAATAGATTTACGCTTCAGGTACGCTATCAGATCATCCAAGTTTACTTCTAAAATCAGTCTTCAATTCGAGCAACGTCTATAAATTCGTGATTTTTTGATGCACATAATCGTCCGTCTGAACAAGCCATCCGTCGAAGAAATATGCGGACTGCAGTTCTCTTCTCTGCCTTAACTGAAGTGTGGAAGATGATCCAAATTTGTCGATTCGTTGTCGGTCGCAGGAATTGGGGCTCTCTCCATCCACTACGTGGAAAATTTTGCGCAAAGATCTTGGCCTATACCCGTACAATATCTAGCTAGCGCAGGTATTTAAGGTATTTCAAGCTTGGCAGCGAAATTTTTGTTTGCCTTTGAGAGGGGGTGCTGTCGGCTTAACACCTGCATTCCTATGCGGGATTTCCACGGTCATAGTCGTTAATTATAGTATCGCTGTTGTCTTTGTGATGCTGCTTCTAGATTCCTCTTCACCAATTTAAAGACTTCATCTTCCTGGGGACGCACAACTTCCGATGTGTAGGAAATTTCTCGGGGTGCTGTGGGATGTTCTCAATTCGTGGTTTTATCTAAGAGCAATCGTGATTCTTATTGCTCTGTACCAAATGGGTGGTTTCAACTGGCTGCCTGGATAGGGCATCAGCTACGAAACTGAAACTACTGAAAATTTAAACTGCTGTAACTCCAAGGCCCTTGGTGCCAGCCGACCCGTCGGGTTGTCGATATTATTGAGGCACTTAAATGACATGCGGTCGGCAATCACTTCAAATCGGTAGCCTTCCAAATATGGCTTTATATTCCGATTTCCCCAGATGATTTCCAGGTACTCCTTTTCTGTGGCAGAGTAATTTTTTCGGCTCCATTAAGGTGTCGACTCGCACATGTGATCACTCTTTCTGCACCGTCGATTGTTTGGGTCAACACTGCCCTTGATCCATGATCACTGAAGTACAAAAGTATTGTTGATATTCGGGCAGGCAAGCAGAGGCGCCTCAGTGAGCCGAATATTCAGAGTGGCAAAGGCAAGCTGTTGCTCGGGTTGCCAAATCCAGTGTTTTCCCTTCTGTAATATTTACGTCAGTTATTTTTAAATGGTGGCAAGATCAGGCACGAATCGTCGATACCACGACGGAACTCCCAAAAATTGTCGTACTTTGTATTAGAAAGGATCGCCATGTATTAAAAACAAAATTTATTATAATGTAAAAACAGAGCTTTCTTTATTAATTGATTTTTAAGAATACTTATGTTATACAAGTATCTTAAATTTATCTACTAGCAGAGCCAACTGCTCTACCAATACACCTTCCCGGTGGCATCAAGAGTCTGTGCTGACTTAACCTAGGTGCAGACGAGGCTCCTCGGGGGTATAGGGGAAACCAGTCCCCCGGTGTGCAGGCTCTAAAGCTGGATAGACAGTTGGGTACTGTCGAAGGATTATACCAGTTTCCTTAAATAATAATAATGTGTGAATAATAATAGCGTAAATAAACTTGCACCAATTGAACCGGTAACCCATACAGAGAGCCGCCCATCTCTGTAGCCGGTTATTTGTGAGGTCCCTTCGGGGTACACGTGGTGGTTCTGGTTCAATTTGTCTATCTTTGCGGGTCTGGCGTGGAAAGATGGAAGTATGCTGTTGCACTCTCAATAAGGGGCAGGTTCATGGTTCTGCATGGTCTTAAAATTGCATAGAATACTGGTTTGACCACCGTCTGGTAAGGGCTTACTACCAGGTTCAGACGTTTATCTTATAACTATATCCTGCTATACCAATACAAACACACTCAAACTGTTGTAATATGCTGATAACAACAGTGTGAGTTGTGTTTGTTATAACTGTGTCGCTAAGAGTTTGTTGATACAGCTAGAATATATTGTTGTGCAGTGCGTCTTATTTACACATACCAGACAGAGGTTTCGGTTTACAAATATTTTATAAGTAAACATTATAAACCTCTGCTGGTGCGGCATAGCCGATTAGTAAGACACACTTCACCTCCCTTTTATAGAAAGAATGATCAATGCTTGGTTGATCATTCTTTGTTATTATTTTTTTTCAGGGATAAAATACTAGTTTCAGATATTCTTATTGAAATAAGTCGCTTTAAACGACTTAAAACCTGAGTAATTTCATAGAGTTTAACCAACTATTTTTTGTAGATTAGTAAGTGAAAAAAAATTATAGCCTTCATGGGTTGAATTTTTTAAATCTGTTTTTATGGACGGCTACCTTTTATCCATTCCCGTCAATTAATTCAACATTGTGTTTTTCGTCAATAGAGACGACGGTATATGATCCTTTATAGGGCTTATCCAGTTTGTGTCCAGCTTCATTACGAACGAGAACAAATTCATTGAGGGTTAGTTTGACAAGATTTGCTGTTTCCCTTGTCCCCTTTTGTTGTCGTTTTTGCTGTTTTTAAAAGACGGCGGCTTTTCGCCACACTACTTGAAGTCTGAACTTGATTTCCTTTTCACCTGTTTTAGGAGGATTCACAACTCTTGAAGTGCTTGATTCATGTACACAGTAATATTTCGGGCAGATTTATCCGAGGTTGGTACGGCAACTAGATATTTAGTTGAGTCACACATGATGGCGACTACGTACTCATTATCGAATAGCGAACTTGGTAAGGATTCCATGGCATCAATGATGACTAGTTTAAAAGGTTTTATTGGGGTTGGTGTGAGTACTCCGCAAATTCTAAGCGAGACAGAGCGTCGGCTGTATAGTTAACTACGACAAAATCGTATTCCTCTAAGTCTAACAATTACAAGAAAAAGAAACAAACAAGTATAAACAATAAAATAGGGTTCTCATACAAGTGTACATACATATAATAGATTTGTGTAAACAAATTATACATAAAACTCGCCTATCATTAGATTGACGCTCCAAGAAAAACATACATAACATTTAATACAAAAAATCAAAATAATATTTAACAATATTTTCTAATATTCTCTTTCTTACATTTATAATTTCAAAATCATAATAACAAGAATACCTTTCTATTTACGTACGTATGACGTTCAATAAAAATTAAAATATCCAATTAAAATTGCTTACTAACGTTTGCCGTTAAAAGGCAAGATTCATTATTATTTTCTCTATAACTTTTTCTTTCTTTTAATATCTGACTTAAATATTTATGACCTGTTTGAGTTATTACAAGATCACTGTCAAACTTCTTTACAGGAATATCATCTTTTTTAATAATTCTGTGCTTAATTGCGTTTGTAAAAGATAAATTAGAATTTGTTCTATAAAACAAATCAGAATAGTCATTCAAAATAAGCCTTAATTTTGTCCTTCCTTATTCAAATGATCCGTTCTAATTTAATCAAATAAGGAAAACTCACAAATATTCTTTTGCATTGAAATATCACCTACCAAGTGATAGTTTTCGGAAGTAACAGGCCAGGAATCCTTTTCACTAATACACATTACATTTGGAGATTCAGCAACTGTTTCTAATTCGACCTTAAAATTTTCTACATTAAAAACCCCTTCACTAAAAATTTTTTCTCCAATATAATTACGATGTTCCTTGATGTGTTTTCCGTGTTTCGGGAATAATAAAGTCACAATTTTATTATTTATTATAGGTTGACTATTACTATAATTGAAAACAGCATTATAAGCTAGTTATATATCACTTCCAATGATTCCATCATAATAATCATGTGTTTTCATTCCATTAAATTTGTTTTATTGTTTACATCACCAAGTTCAGAAAACATTGGCACTTGATAAATTTTGTCTGAAAATATCTAACTTTGAACGGTTTTTAATAAAACTCCTGGTAAATTGATCCTCCATTTTGGATTACACAAACCCGGATTTACAAGTGAATGAGTCGCTCCAGTATCCACTATAAACTTAAGATTTCCTTTTATTATTATATACGGTAATTTCCAGAGGCTGGAAAACGAAAATTTTCTGTTACTACATTTTCAGCTGAAAAATTTTAATTGAAACCATCTGAAGAATTCTTACGTAACATTTTCCGCGAAACTGGCACTTTGTTCCAGTGTTTGTTATTTCTAATATTTTGAAACCCTTTATTGTCACGAATACTATTTGTACCTAATAACTCTTACTTCTATTACTAGAATTATTTTCATATCCTCCACTTCCCCGATGTAAAAAGTTTATTCATTGCACTATCAAGAGTATCAGTATTCCTACATGCCAATATGGTTTTCATCGGTTCTGGTATTTTTTGTTTAAAAATATCAAGAGAAGTTCTCAAATCATTTCTAGCGATTTGTTGACTATTTTCATCAACTCCGAAAACTGAAACGACCTTATTATTAAAACTTCGTAGTTTATCTTTAATATTATTATAAAACTCAACAACATTCGTTCGAAAAACCACAGAACGAAGTTCATCATATAACTCTTCTACACTTCGATTTTCCCCAAAATAATTAATCAAAACTGTTTTTATCTCCGACCAAGACTGCACATGAAAATTAATTGCTATTGCCTCCTTGGCTTTACCCTTAATTTTGCTTTTAATTAAGTCCAGAAATAAAAGCTGAGAAGGAGCATCATAATGAACAAAGAGAGGATTTATTTTATCTACAAGTGAGATAAATGTATACAAATCCTTTTTATCTCCGAAAAATTCTGGTAAACGTTCCAGAAATTTAACAGGATCTAAGGTATGCGCCATTTTAAAATAATCAATGATATTATAATTTTTTTATATCAAAAGAAAGAAAGAGATTTTTGATTTAGTATAAAAAAAGGAACAACACACGCACGTAAAAATGTAAAAGGAATACAATATTTAAAATATATAAAACAAATTCTTTAAAAATATTTACATTGTAAAAACAACAATTACAGAAACAAGAAATATTCTTTTTACTCAAATGCTGATATGATGTCCTCTTTTTATTCTTCTTCTTCTAGTAAATTCTTCAAGTAATTGAATTCTCTCTTGCAAGAAACAATCACAAACGTTTAAGAGTTCTTTATTGACTGAAAACCTTCATAATAGATATAATGTTGGACTTTGCTTTTGCTTCAACGTTTTCCTCTCTATTTAATAACATACTCCAAACTGTTTGTTTTCACATACTATATTTAAATTTAAAGTTTATTTCTTTCATCATCCATTATTTTGATGTACTTAATTGGTATTACTGTTTTTTGTTTTATTTCACACATTCAATAATGATGATTCTAATAATTATTTGTTGGGTGCACTAAAAACTCTTAACTTTGAAACATCAGCATAAACATTCATTACTGTTACTGAAAACCGCTTAATTTTTTTTTTACTAAATTGTTTTTTTTTTACAGATTTTTACGCTTGTTCAGTGAATTTGGTTTTACTGTACTTAAAATTTTTAACTTAATTTCATACAATGTTTCTTATTTTGTTTTAAACCTTTTACATTTGATGTTTTGTTTTTAATGAAGTAATTGCTTTATTTACCTCTATTTTTAATTAAGTTTTTTGTTTGCATCAAACCATATATTTTATAAGCGTATATTGTTCTTTTTTATTTAAGTTGACCATTAGGCGACAATACTTCTTTAAAACCACTCACAATCGGTTGTGATATAATCTTGATTTCTTAATGTTTACCTTTATTGTTAAAAACAGTTCAAAAATCTCAGTTTTATTTCTATACATCAAAAAATCATTTTTAATATATATTTTTTTCACAAATAACGTTCCTAGTTTTTATTCAGTTATTAATAGCCACAATCTAATCTGGATCAGTTTGAATCCCGTTTTGATTAATTACATTAATTGGTCTTCAGGTTTGCCGCACGTAGTCGTCTGAAAACCTCTCTCAAACCTTTTAGATGCTCGTTAAACGTAGCGCTAATTAGAATTATATCGTCTATATATTCGAAAGCATGAGGTTCTACACCAGAGAACTGCAAGAGTGTCTATTTTTAATACTCTAAGTATACTCATCTTAAATGCGGTTGCGGTGTGATCGTCATCGCATTTCTTTTGTGCGAGTATTTACTATACCCATTCCATTTGAGTATTGATGAGTTTAAGTCTCTAGCATACTCAAGTAATATGTTTGCGATGCTGGCTTTAATTTATTCGTGTTCAAATCAGAATTATTAAATCAAACACATCAAAAGTCGCCAATATCTAAATTAGCTAACATACTTCTTTGAAATTATGAAAGTTTATTTAATATGAAACAGAAAATAAATTGAATATAACCCGTAAAATTTGCCATTTTTTATTTATTAAAAGCACAACAAAAGTTTACTAATAACTCAAGAATAGTTCATTGTTTATTATATTACGTTTGCTGGGGTTTTTTTTAATTCACACAGGATAGAAATTTATAAATTCTATTCTTTAAGCAAACAGATTTTTAAAATTAAAAAATAGGTATAAAAGCAATAATTATATTTAACAAAATAAAATATGTAAACTAAAAACTTTATCGCAATTTATTATTTATGAGGTCTAATGAGATTACGTCAATGCAATATTACATCTGCGTATATACAGTTTTGTTTAAAACTAAAAAAATTTAGTAATTTTCCTTTTATTCACGGATTCGAAAAATAAATTTATCATTTTGCTTTTCTAAATACCGTTAGTAGCACGTTTATGACAACAAGGTGCATAAACTGAAAATATTTGTACATAAAAAATAGCAACAAAATAAGTATACCTGCTTTAAATAATGTACAAAAGCTGTGCCTTTAAGCGGATTTTATTACATTTTATTCATTAAATATGTGTTGTACTTCATACGTATGAAAACGGTTGTTGCATGTTTTTTTGCTTATAATGTTTAAGCAATAGATTTGATCAAATTTACATCTGCATACAATGCAGAATTTCATAAAACAGCAGTAAAAAACTTCAATAGGGTAAAAATGTGGCAACGCTGCTTACAAATAAAGAGAATTAAAAAATTCTCGCGTAAGAGTATAGAAAATACTTAAAATTCTGTTATTATTGTTGTTATTTTTGGCCACCAAATTTCTATTTATGTATAATCTTATATTTTAAGCTAAGCAGGCCTGAATTAATCCATGTAAATAAAAAACAATTTTTATTACATTTTCCCCAACGTTTCGTGAATTTTTTGTTCACTTTCTCAAGGGGTCGTCTATTTAATTAAAAAGAAGAAAAATTACCGCGAAAATGTACAAAATATGTTTACTTACACTATGACAGTAGAGTTTACATTAATAAATTAAGGAATTTTGATAAAATTAACAATAAAAAGCAATATTAAACATGAATTAACAAACACAAAATTTAATTTAAACTGTTCCATAAACTAATGCGAGTTTATAACTGGCGCTTAAATTGTCTGTGTCCTCTTTAATGTTCATTGTTTTGTTTATTTTTTATTGTATTCTTAAGCTTTCTATGGTGTATCTCTTTTTCTCGCTGTTTACTTTGTCTAGTATTTTTATATTGTCAAAATCAGGCTTATGTTTTGTTTGTGTTATATGCTGAGACAGTGCTGTGTTTTCTCTGTTTTTGTTGACATCAGCTTTGTGCTCATTTACTCTTGTCTCTAAACTTCTCTCAGTTGTTCCAATGTAAATAAGATTGCAGTTATTATTTTCATCCCCTTTACATTGAATTTCGTAAACTACATTGTTTTGCTGTAATTTTGCTATTGGTGTTTTTGTTTTTGTAAAAATTGCATTTAATGTTTTTTTTGGCTTGTATGCAAAGCTTATGTCAATTTTATTTTTATTTATTGTTGTTTTTATACTGTTGTTGTCGGTTAGGCCAGGTATGTATTTTACACTGTAAAATTGTTTTTCTATGTTGGTGTTACCATTGTTGCTGTTTTGTATTGGATTGTATGCTGTTAATAGAGACTTTATTAATTTTATGGGGAAGCTGTTATTCATCAATATGTCGGTAATTTTTTGAATATTTTGTGGATGGTATATATTGTCGCTGATGTCCAGTACTCGTTGTATAAGGTTTTTGGCCGTGTTTATTATTTGATTGCGATATTTTTGAGACTCGTTTTTTGGCTATTTGTTTTAAATATACTCACAACAAAAAAACACTTACAAGATTGGGTAAAATAAACACGGCAACTTTTTATTAACTTTTATTTAAAATACTCGAGTATGAAAAATATAGAGTAAGTATGCGGTATACTCATGGTTGCGGTGTACTCGTGCCGTTCTCTGTTCTATACCTGATTCGATTATACTATCTAAGGCCCGGTAGAACGTTTCGGGAGCTTAATGCAGGCCAAACGGCATTACACGCCACTGATATAACCCTCGTTCACTAACTGCAAAAGCCGTATACTTCTTGCTGCTTTCTTCCAGTGGAATCTGCCAGTACCCATCTCTTAGGTCTAAGCTGCTAATATACCAGGCGCTTCATAGCTTATTTAAAATGGAGTCGAACCATGGCACTGGGTACGCATCAGGGACTGACCTGGCATTCAGTTGTCTAAAATCAATGAACATTGATCCAGACGAAATATGGTTTCAACAAGATGGCGCTTCGATTTGGAGATAAATAATACGATGTGCATAAAAAATTTGTTTCTTAAGCGTAAACCGGCCAGACCCCTCGCATATTAGTGGTAAAAATCGTCGTCTGGCTTTATTTACTAATAAGTCTTAAAATAAAAGGTTTTCTCGACTTAGTTATATAAACTTTTTTTCATTACAAATTTACAAGTATTTTGTTCATACAAACTTTTAGCCTACGAAAGACCGTTAGAAGTCTATCTTAAAACTGACTTTCGAGTGGCTTCCCTTCAAATTTCAAAGCTATAAGCCTTTTTATCATGCAATAGAAAATTTTATGTACATAAATTACGTGAATAGATTTTGTCCATTTTTTTTTATTCTTTAATGACTTAATGGGCAAAACCTGACTCAGGTCTACACTACTTTTCCTTGAATTTTAAATAATTAAATACAAGAAAGTATGCAAATCGGTTATCTTCACTTTGTAAGTGTTATGGACTCAGTGGGATAATACTAAAGATTATATTTTACCGCATAATCGAATAAAGCTTTTAAAAGTATTTAAGTAAACTATGAAAAATGTTCAATAGTTTTTTATTTGCCAAACATTTTTTTGTAAACCTGAATGTTGGGTATGTCGAAGAGTGTTAGGTCGCACACAAAAATATTATTAAGAAAGGCATTTTCGCCTATGTCATATTAAATTTGGATATCTTCTAGCCCCAAAAACTAGATCGAAGTATTAACTCAATTAAAAAATAATAATAATATGGCAAACTAAAAAAGAACTCTAGAAAAGATCAATCAATGTTCTTGAAAACTTATTATATATAACTTATCTACAGCAGTAGTTTTGAAGATTTTGTTAAAATAGAAAATTTAGTTGACCTACATAATTATCCCTTGTGATGTCAAATGGAAAATAAAGAAACTAAAATAAAGGACCTTTCTACACGAGACCGGCGATATGTAATTCCAAGTACGTTATTATAAATAGTGTGTAATAGTTTATCTTACCTTTTCAGCTAAACAAAGTAAAGACAATTAAATGTATATAATTTTAATTAAATTTATTAAAGAAAAAAATCAACAAAACATAACAATATTTATTTAAAACAGGTAAGAGTGCTATATTCGGCTATGCCGAATCTTATACACCCTTCACCATCTATGTAAATCTAGTTTAGTGAAGTAGCTCCAATTAAAAAACCAAATATTGGGGTGCAGAGAATAAAATTCTATCATTTCGAAACTTTTACTACAATTACCCAATAGTTTTGTTTATAATTGGTGACGCATTCAAGCGTTGGGGAAAAGTTTTGATGTAAGATAATTTATCATTGATATAATTTTTGACAGTGTTACATAATTTTGTCCTGAAGATTCCTTGGTGGCAAACTCGAATAGTTTTAACACCTTTACTTCGAGTTTGAGTCCGCTCATCATTTCAGGACTACCTGTAGTACTTACAAGCAGAAGTTCGGAAGCTATCTTGTACATGTCTTTGTTCTTTCAAGTATGTAGTAAAGTGAATTCCAGCGTGTTTTAACATCCAAAGTATATTTCTTTGTTCGCCATTCTGGAAATCCCACATCAGTTTCTTCAAATTTAACTGAACTACACTATTTTTTATCCCCTTTACTATTTCTCTGACTTTTTTAATAATGTCAGTAACCGGGGACGTTTAATTACTAATTGATGAATATACTATGAAAAACATGGCAAATGTTTAGAATCGCCGAGAGTCCTTTTTACTGCTAAAACAATGTTAGCACCATTGTCTGTTAGTGGAATTCTCCAATCTTTTAAAATATCATCATCCTTCGTGCCAATATTAACGCTTGTAATGGTTGTTTTTTCTAGAAAATGTATGGTTACCACCAAAAAACTTTTTTTATTCATTGTCTCTATCCAAATGTCAAGGGTGGCACAACGTGAAATTGCCGTACAAATTCTTTTACCAAACTCTATCTTCATACTGTCATATTTCACGCAAAGTATATTATTAAAATTCGTTGAAGAACTTACTTTGTTATAGGTTGCCAATTCTGTCATTAATTTTAAAAAACCTTCTACTTCGATGACATTGAAGGGCCTCATTACAGATACAATATAAAATGCATAAATTTATATTGTATTTTTTCCACCTTCTAAAACAATGAAATATACATAGTCTTTAATTGTAATAGCTCTCTTAAGATTGTAACAAATTTCCTACCTTTTGTTGAAGCTATTTTTTCGAAAGCAAACCTTATTGTATTATTTAAATGCAAAGTGTTTTGGGCAGACTTCGTTGATGTCGGTGGGACGAGGCCTGTCACATTATTTTCAGCCTTTTTTGGCTCCTTTGATAACGATGGCATTGTAAATACTACTATCATTTTCCTTTTGGCTTCTTCTAAAAATTTTGTTAATATATTTTTAAATTATGCACTATATTTAAAAAAACAAACGTTAAGTAGAATTTCTAAGATTTCAAGTCAATATAAAAAGAGATTTTTTGACCGATACGAGTACTTTTTTACGTAAGTAAAAGTACTCGGTATCGAGAGCAAAGTATCGAATATGTACTTATATTTACTCGTATCGTTTTATCCCGATCTGTAAGTGCTCCTGGTCCGCTATGGAAAATAACAGTTTCAGTCTTTTAGCCGTGATTGACGCCCGAGTTAATTTCCAATTATAGGAAATGAGAAAAAAAAATATATTTTCTTTTTTCTGCACCAAAAAAATGTGCGTTTCTTTATTAAATATATTGTTAAGACTATCTATCCTATTTTTCTTAGCATCTATTTATATTCATAATTATGTTTAATGTTTCTTTGTTCTAACTCAAAATATGTTTTTCTTTGTTTAGGTTACTAGTACCTTTTTTATCAGTAAAACATGTTTTGAGTTATTTGTATTAAGTTAGAAAAGAATGAATGTGTTTGTTATCGTTACAATAGTTGTATTTATGATGTTTGCCTTATCGTCACAATAGTTGTATTTATGATGTTTGTCTTATCGTTACAATAGTTGTATTTATGATGTTTGTCTTATCTCTAGCTTAGAACAGTTATATTTCAGTTTATGGATTTATCATCTTTTATTACTATCTTAGTTATATTTGAATTTATGGATTTGTTATTACTATCTTAAAATAAGAGATGTTAACTCCCGCACAACAAATAAACAAGCAAGCTTACAAAGAGATTTATAATATATTTTAGATTAGACTTAATTTTAAAAACATTTACTGCCGTATTCATAAAAATACTAAAATAAATTTGAAACGTACTTATATAAGAGATGTTAACTCTCCTCCTTCTTAAAAAAAACGTCCTCGTTTTAAACTGTATATTGTCTCTGTCGGAGCTTGAGAAGTTCTATTTCATATAATTCGTCGATTTTTTTCCTTTGTGTTTCTATTTTCTTTATCCTGTAGCATTCGCAGAATTTAATCATACCATAAGTTAGTAATGCTAATGTACATAGTCCCAATACGAAATAAAATGTGTATTTGACTGGATGTTCTTCGATGGGTATCAGGAAGGTTGATATTTCTTGGATATTGTTAAATTTGTAATTACCATTAGATTCTAAGATGCGCATTATTTGTAATTGTTCGTCGTGTAGGTTATGTATGGCATCTTTGAGTGCTTGTTGGTGGTTGTAGTATTGTTTTCCATCTAGATTTGTTGAGTAATTGAATTGTATTAGTTTAGGTCCATTTATTTTTACGTTATTCCAGGTGTGTTCGTAATCTGTAATGATGTTTCCACTTTCGAGTACTTGTAGCGGTGCGTTATTTTCATGTATTACTTCGCATTTGGCTGGCTTGTTTTCTAATACATTAATAGTACAGTTGTCCGTTTTCTTAATTTTGCATATAAAGTTTCCTAGATAATTTTTACATTTTTCGATACTTGTAAATTTATTATTGCATTTTGCTATTCTAGAGTCTAGTAATAGTTTTCCGTGCTTAAATGCTAGTGGATACAAATTAAATAGCTTACATTTCGTTTTTAATAATGGGTATTTATAGGTGTTTACAATTGTGTGATGAAAATAAAAAACATTAATATCGGCATATTCTAATATATTTATTATAGGTAGATCTAACGCTTCATTAGACACTATTTGTGGAATATCTTTTAAATTTAAAGTTCCGGAATAAAAGTTTCCGTCTTTTGCGAAATTAATCATTGTAGCGATAGAATGTAGTTCGTTGTATACTTCGGTAAGTATTAAATGTTTTGAAATAGATTCGGGGCTAATTCTTTCTAATATTTTTTCAAATTCAGAGTTTACTTTCTTTTGTTTATTATTATTTTCTATTAGCATATTCAATCCTGTCTTGATTTCGATTAGGTCATCGTGGGCAGGTGTTCCTGTAATAAGTTTGAGGGCTGATGCTAGAAAATTAAGTGAATGTTTAGTTCTGGAGATTCTAGGAAGTAGTTGTGACTTCAGAATTTCTATTTTAGTTATCAACAAATATTCTGCAGAGTTTTGTTCTAAATTATATGCAAATCGTACTATATTTTCGTAGTGTGTCAAGATTCTAGAAAGGTTTGTCATATGGTATAAGAACGCTGTGTCCTGAAAAACGTATACAGGGTCAGTCTCTATCATTATATATTTTTTGTCTTTTAAGTCTATTAGTCTGTTACCGAATGCGACGGATATATATAATAATATTATTATTTTTTGCATGTTTGTACTCGTATATTATCCTTATGTATAACAATATTTTTGTTTGTAATTATTGTGTTACCTTTATCTTCCTTTACAATGTGTTTTGAGTATTTCCTTACGTTTTTATTGCGTCGGTGCGTTTTGGAGTATATAACGTCCCCTGCTTGGTATGTGATGTTCTTACGATTTTTGTTGTGATATAGAAGTATTTTCTGTTGGTTTATTTCGATTTTTTCTTTAAGATCAGGATGTGCTCTCCGGTTAAAAAACACGTCCTCGGGTTTCTCTCCAAGACTGAGTGTATTGTTTTGTTGTATTGTCGAATTAAAGATTTCGTCTCCTGGTGAAGAATTATGTTCTTGAGCTAGGACTCTAGTGAGTTCGATCAGCGTGCTATGAGTGCGTTCCACTTGACCGTTTGTTGTTGAATGGTATGTAGTTTTTCATAAACCTGTTTTACGCATATACTTGATAATGCTGCTTCCTTGTCAGTCATTATGAATCTAGCATTTGGATAGATTTGCGATAGTATTTCTTCGATGTATTTGTGTATGTTTTTCTTATTTGGAATTTCTTGTATATAGCAATATTTTGAGTACTTATCAGTTGTGGTGATGTATGTGTTTCCGTTCATATAAAATAAATCTAAGTGTATGTGTTCTCCCACGTGATTTGGAATCGGTGTTGCTCCAATTGGTTGTTTATTTGGTCTTCTTTCGTATTTGTTTGTAAGACAGATTTCACAGTCTTGTGCTTCTTTTTTACACATGGTGCGTATGGTTGGCCAAAAATACGTTGTCTGTATTTCTTGAGCGTTATTTTTGTAATTTCTGTGTGCTCGTCTATGTGCTAGTACTACGATTTCTTTTTGTCTACCTATGTTTTCTATATCTTCTGTCATTTTCTGAGCTACTACAATTTTTACATTTGGAAAAGAAGAAATGATATTATCTTCGACGTGGAATAGAGTTTCTTCCTCTATTTTTATAGCATTTGTTACTTTTGGGTTATTATTTGTTCTAATCTGTCTAATAACTCGTCCTTGGTTGAATAGAAAAGTGTGTGTCGTGCATATGAGAAAATATTTTGTGAAGATATTTGCACTAAGTTATCTGTGTTATAGTGAATAATTATTTGAAACTTAAATGCATTTAATGGTTGTTTCACGCGTTTCAATTTTTCGATTGGCGAACTTTGTGCTGAATGTTGTGAACAACTCGAAGTATTATTAATCTGTTGACGTGACAATGCGCCATATTCTTCGATAAAATTTTTCCATCGTTTCAATTTTGTGTTGGGATTTCTATCAGATATAGAAAAAATGAGTGACTGGTGGTCCGTGTAAATGGTTAAGTCTGCTATACCGTAAAGGTAATTTCTTAATTTTTGAAGTGACCAAACGATCGCAAGAAGCTCTTTTTCGTTTGTGCTATAGTTTTGTTTGGTTTGGTTAAGGGTTCTAGATATCAATGAAATAGGTTTCTTATTCTGAGAAAGTACAGCTCCTATTGCAAAGTTGCTTGCATCAGTTGTTAGTTCGAAGGGCTTGTTAAAATCTGGTTGAAATAATTCGACTTGTGCTTTTAACATATCTTTAATTTTCTCTATCGCTTCGAGTGCTGGTTTATCTAGATTAATTAATACTTTTGTGCTTTGCTTTTTGTTTACACCGCCATTGTCTCCGCGTAAGAATGTAGTAAGGGGTTTTACTATTGAAGCGAAGGGGTTTTACTATTGGATCTTACTAGGATCTACAGTTATTTTATTGTGTTTGATTACGTGACCAAGATATTCTACTGAGTCTTGGAAAAAATGTGATTTCTCGTCAGAAATTTTCATATTTGCATTATGTAATGCGTTGATTATTATTCGAATGTGCTCCATGTGTTCTTCAGGCGAAGAAGAATATATAAGCACGTCGTCGATATAAACGTAAGCGAACTTACCAATATATTGGCGCAGAATATCATCTATACATCGCTGAAATATAGAAGGTGCGTTCTTTAAGCCGAATGGCATTCTAAGAAATTCGTATTTTGCTCCAGTCACACTGAATGCAGTCTTTTCTCTGTCTGATTTTTTTTATCAAGATTTGGTGAAATCCTGACTCTAAGTCTAGTGTTGTAAAGACTTTTGCTTTTCCTAAATTTTGAATAGTCATTGCTACATCTGGGATAGGGTACCTGTCGGTTATAGTCTGAGCATTAAGCTTTTGAAAATCTATTACCATACGTTTTTTTGGTTTCCCTTCCTCATCTGTGCCTTTTTTCGCAACGGTCCATACTGGAGAGTTGTATGGGCTTTTGCTAGGTTGTATTATTTGGTTGTCTAATAATGTTTGAATTTCTTTATTTATAAATTCATTATCTGCTATTGGATACGGGTACTGTTTCACCCAAATAGGATCTTCTGATTTTGTCCTAATTGTAGCTTGTACAGTGGTTGTAAAGGCAGACGTTGGTTTCGTCATTTATTCTCATTATATTTTCAATTTCATTTTTATATTTGTCATTATTGACTGTGTAATTCACTTTTTGTTCGCTAATTTCTTCTTTTCTTTTAAATTTATACGTGATTTTATACTCAAATAAGTTAATTTCTGCTTTTATGGCTCTGAGACCATGTTCCCCGAGAAGCATATCGAACTCTTCTAAGGCTTCAGTTTCTAAAAATACTAAATTGTGGCCTAATAGAGTAATAATTTTTTTTTGCTTTCATTAAAGAGTATCCGTGAAGCGTTTTTACCTTAACTGGTTTTATTGGAATAGATTTTCCTATGTTGCACTTAGAACTAATATAATTGTTTGTCGCACCTGTGTCGATTAATATATTAACGGATTTACCTGTTGTTTGGCAGTGCCTCTGTAGACATGGCAATCCGTTTATTCGCCTAAAAAAGCGATGCGGGTTTCGTAAGTATCTTCGGTGTGTGGTACAAGTGATTGTATATCTTCATCTCTCGTCTGATTTACTCGTTGAACTTTATTCGGATTATAATTTTTTGATGAAGGCATTCTATCCCTTTTTGTTGGTTGTTGCTCCCTTCTGAGTGGGTTGTATTGCTGCTGTGGAGAATACTGTGTTGAACGTCTAAATTGTTGCGAACTATCCACTTCCATGGGTTCCTGCCGTGGTTGATGATTAAATTGAGCTTGTACATTGGGATTGTACCTCCTTCTATCTTCGTATCGTTGTGGTCCGAAGTTTGGTTTTTGGTTGTATAATTGTGTTGTAGCCAGTGTGTCGAACTGCATATTTGCGTTGTCATGGTATATGGTGCTTGCGATTGCAAATGCAGTTTCTATTTTCTTTGGATGATGGCTATATAATGTACCGCTTGTGTGTTTACTGTTGAGTCCTGTGATGAATGTACGGACTGCTTCCTGATTTGCATATTCCGCCATGGATGCAGATCCCTTATCATCTGACATCTCTATTTTCGAAAGTGCGAGGTTCAGTGCTTTGCTGATTTTGCTGTGGAATTCTGAGAGTGTTTGTCTTCCCTGTTTATGTTTCTTCATTTCCTCGAGAAGTACGTATAATGGTCGTTGATCTGCGTAAGTGTAGTCAAGCCTGTTAATTATAGAATAAAAGTTCATCTTGGTGTTGTGGTTGATGAGGATGTCTGCTGCTTCTCCAACAATTTTTGAATGTAGTATCGTGAATGCTGTGTAGTAATTTGGGTGGTTTGGAAAATTGTTTGATATTTTCCATGAATGTCCATGCCCTTTTCCGCCAGTATCTATATTGGTTTATATCCCCACTGAAGCACGGTATAGCTTCGAATGTTTTTAAACTTATCTGAGTTGCATCCTTTATATTTGGTGTGAAGTCGCTATGTTGTTCCTGCGTAGTGATTGTATGGGAAGATCGTTCCGCCTCCAGTGTATTTACCTTCAATTGAGTATTCTGTAGAGTTTGTGTGAGTACCTCTATTTGTGCTCGTAAAGCTGCGATATCTTGATTCATTGTGTCGTTGTCTTTTCCTATAGATCGTAGGGAATTGAATATTTTCTGCCGTTTCTGACGTTGGTCCAGCATGGTAATTTCTCACTTTTTCAGAGATTGGTTTGCTTTTCTTCAAAGCCGTGGAACTTTTATTTAAATTTCTTGAATATCAAGAATATTTGGCTGTAGTCAAGAGTTTAGACCGGCTTGAGCCCCCAGTTAATTTCCATTTATAGGAAATGAGTTAAAAAATATATTAATATATTTTCTTTTTTCTGCACCAAAAAATGTGCGTTTCTTTATTAAATATATTCTTAAGACTGTCTATCCTATTTTTCTTAGCAACTATTTATATTAATAATTATTATTAATGTTTCTTTGTCCTAACTCAAAATATGTTTTTCTTTGTTTAGGTTACTAGTACCCTTTTTTTATCAGTAAAACATGTTTTGAGTTATTTGTATTAAGTTAGAAAAGAAAGAATGTGTTTCTTATCGTTACAATAGTTGTATTTATGATGTTTGTCTTATCGTTACAATAGTTTTATTTATGATGTTTGTCTTATCGTTAAAATAGTTGTATTTTTGATGTTTGTCTTATCTCTAGCTTAGAATAGTTATGTTTGAGTTTATGGATTTATCATCTTTTATTACTATCTTAGTTATATTTGAATGTATGGATTTTTTATTACTATCTTAAAATAAGAGATGTTAACTAGCGCATAAAAACTTTTAAAGAATAAAACCCTTAACACTTTTAATTATATGTATCTATATTTACCCGTCTTCTTCTGGTAAACCTCCTACCACCTCGCCGCCCCTTCTTATATTTGGAAGACTTGTTTATAAGTCGTAAAAATTCCTGAAAGTAAAAAATTTTAATTAATTTAAAACTAGGAATAAGCGCTAAATACTTACAACCGCAACCTTCTGGTCCATGTTTAAAATTGAAATGGTGGTTGAATTAAAAGAAATGATCAACAAAAGTTTTTCACCACTGCGTAAAACGGTAGAAACAATTGAATGGAACAAAATTTATAACTGTTAACTGTTTTTTATAAAGAATAAGTTTGAAAGAGAACTAAAAATTTAAAATATTTGTGTTTGTTTTATGTGCAAATCTAAAAATATTTATTAAAGTGAATGTGTAAAATATAATATTAATAAATAAACGAATTTTAAAAAAGTGAATTTTCGGCATACTTGCCAAAGATATTTTAAAACTAAAATATAATAACATATTTAAAAAAGAACAACAAAAAGCGCGTTAATAATCAAATGGCAGCAACAGCAAAGCAGTTGGCAGCAACAACAATTTGGCAATTGGTAGCAACCACAATACAGTTATCAAGTTAATAACTGGCAGCAACAACCGCAACAACAATATAATTGGCAGCAACAACTTGACAACAACTGGCAGCAACAACAGCAATACATTTGGCCACAACAATTGGCATATGGCCAGCAAGCGCCACATTGGCAGCAAGTTTATGCTCCACCACTGCCAGTTGCTGCCACATCAATATCTGTGGTTCCTCCACCGGTTATTGACGCTCCACCACTGTTGAGGGGGTTGCGTGGGTAAATTTAAATAAAATATTTTAATTTCGTACAGAAAAAAATAAGGGGATTAGACTACTATAATTTCTTACAAAATTGGGGTTTCAATAAAAAAACGTACCTTCGGGTTTGTGGGCTGTTTTTTTAATAACAAACTTCGTTTTATTTCTCCATATTTCTTAAACTTAGTTGTATAAAAACAGTAGCAACCATAAGGGTTGTATTATTTTAAAAATAAAAATAAGGGTGACCAGCGTAGACATCCCGCCCCCTTGCAATAATGCAACAAGGAGAAGCGGGAGCTAGGTGATCAGAGATCGTAGGAAAAACAAAAAGTATATATAATAAAAAAAATAAAAAAAATATGTTTTAATGAACAGCTTCACTGTTTGGCCAGGACATTAATGATAATGGTGGCGCCATTAGATGCCGCACCAGTGTCAACCACATTACCCTTCTGGCATCGACAGTTATGAGCCTGGTTGTGGGTTGCGCTCGTATTCCCTTTCCTCTTTTTCTGCGACTTTCTTCTAATGTTTTGACTGCTGGGCTTGTCGTCGGTTCTCTGTTTGTTGGTTTTGTTGTGTTTGTGTGCCTCACGGCTGCCAGCTGTTGTCCGGAAATGCAGCATGGTGTGATGCTCCTGCAGACATTCCATGCATCGTTCCCGACTTCGGCAATTTTTCACAAAATGCGAATGAGCCAGACAATTAATACAATATCTGTATTTTCTGACCGCATTGAGTCGCCTATACGGGTTCATCTTCCGGAACACGGGGCATTTTCGGAGAGGGTGGTCTTCTCTGCACAGGCGGCAGGACGAGGTAGACTCCGTACTGCTATCGAGCGATTTAACCTCAGTACGCTCAATTGCCAAACGACGTGGGGCTTCAGACATCTAAAAGGAACGACAAACAAAAAAAAGAAGAAAGAAAAACGAATTAGTTCTGCTTGGGATTAGGAAGCAGTACGAGCTTAACAATAGGCCTCGTTAGAACGCCATCGGCAGTTCGAACATCGGCCACCCGTACTTTCGAATCAGAGCCAAAGTAAACTCGATTGATTCGGCCGAGCTTCCACTCGTTTGGGGGTAAAGCATCATTACGAATTACTACAAAGTCGTCAACTTTAAAATCTCTTTCGGGGTATTTCCATTTGTTACGCTTGTGGAGTTCAACTAAGTACTCGTTCTTCCAACGACAAGCAAATAAATGATGCAAAATTTTCAACTTTCGCCAACGATTAGCATAAGTCAAAGATTCGTTTGACAAATCTGGTTCGGGTGGTGAAAGTAATGCGCTACCTATCAGAAAATGACCGGGGGTGAGTGGGTTTATGTCCGACGGGTTATCTGTCATTGGACACAACGGTCGCGAATTCAGACAGGACTCTATTCTGGCCAGCATAGTCGTGAATTCGTCAAACGTAAAACGTTGAGAGTTCGAAATCTTCTTTAAATGAGCCTTGAAGCTCTTTACACCAGCTTCCCAGAGGCCACCCATATGTGGAGCTCCAGGTGGTATAAAATGCCAATCAACTAACTGAAAAGCATTTTTAGCTATGAGTTGGTTCTTCAAGTCAGAAAGAAACTGCTTTTTATCCTTCTTTAACACGTTAGCTGCACCAATAAAAGCGGTTCCATTGTCCGAATAAATATGGGTCGGGCAACCTCTACGGGAGAAAAAACGGGAAAATGCAGCTAGAAAACCGTCAGTTGAAACGTCATTAGTAGCCTCGAGATGAATAGCCTTCGTGGCAAAACAAACAAAGACCAAAACGTATCCCTTTGTTATTCGACAACCACGACCGATATATGATTTTATCTCAAAAGGACCTGCAAAATCAAGTCCTGTATGAGTAAAAGGCCGAGAAAGTGTCGTTCTCTCGGGCGGTAAAGCAGCCATCATCTGCTGACCTAGTTTTTTTCTATAAATTGAGCAAACTTTACAATTGTGAATAACTGTACGAACAAGGTTTTTTAATTTGGGAACCCAAAACTCTTGCCTAATCAGTCTCAGCATTAACGAATTTTCGCCATGTATTGACAACCTATGAATGTATTCTAAATACAAACGGGTAAAACGACCATTGTATGGCAACAATTTTGGAAAACGTTCCTCGTAAGTTAGGGTTGGCGATTTTGAAAGACGCCCATTAACTCTCATAAATCCATTTGAGTCGATAAACGGGGAAATACCAGAAGTGAACTTTTACGAGACAGGCTGGATCCTGTTTTTAAAACAGAGTATTCGGGAAAATGGATGTTTTGACACAAACTAATTAGTCGATTTTTTACAATATTCAATTCACTCTGACTAAGGAGCTCAGAAGAATACTTAAAGAACTGTTTATGTTTCGGATGAATCATGTAATAAAAGCGAAAAACATAAGACAGTACTCGCAACGCTCGGGGTAGATCTGAAAAACGGCATAAAATTTCCTCAGATACAATTGTTTGAGCAACATGTACGTGAACTTACCTAGTCTCAAGTTGGGTAGATAATTTAACTAACGTATTAGGCCATTCTGATTGGCGGCGATTTAACCAAGAGGGCCCTTTCCACCAAATATCACAATTGGCCAATTCCTTAGCGCTAATACCACGACTAGCTATATCAGCAGGGTTATCATGAGAATCAACATGACTCCAGTTGTCATTACCAATTTTGTCCAAAATAAACGAAACTCGATTTGCTACAAAAGTTGGCCAATGGCACGGGGGTTTTATAAGCCAGGACAGAGCAATGGTCGAATCTGTCCAGTAAAAGGCTTCCGACATGGTAAGATTCAGCTCCTTGCGAAGTGAATGTACCATCTTTGCCAGTAGAGTTGCACCACAGAGCTCCAAACGGGGTAAAGTTTGCACTTTAATCGGCGCAACCTTTGTTTTAGCAGCGAGCAAATTGGTGAACAGCTCACCTGACGGGGTTCGGACTCGAATATATAGAGTGGCGGCATATGCTTTCTCAGAAGCATCACAAAAGGCATGAAGTTGTACTTCATGCTGAGGGTTATAATTAACCCAACGGGGGATATTGATGCTTTCAATAGACGGGTAATCATCGACAAATGCGCGCCATCTTTGTAACGTCATGGGTTTCAAACATTCGTCCCAATCCGTCCTGTCTTTCCAAATTTGTTGCATGATAATTTTTGCAACGACTACCTTAGGGGCAAGCCATCCAACGGGGTCAAATAGCTTAGCTATTTGAGACAAGACAGCACGTTTTGTGACGACAGAGCAATCGGGCGTCAGAGCTGGCTTGAAGAAAAATGCATCAATGCTCGCATTCCAACGTAAACCCAACGTTTTAGTGTTACTGGCATCTGACAACTTCAAAAATTCGGAATCTAATAGATGTTCGGGGGGTAAGTTTGCAAGAAGACTCTCATGGTTGGCGGTCCACTTTCGAAGTGAAAAGCCGGCAGATCTCAAGACATGCGTCAATTCATTGCGATCACGAACTGCTTCTTCTATCGTATGTGAACCAGCAAGAACATCGTCAACATACATTTGAGTACGCAAAAGTTCTTAAACTTTAGGGTAAAGTCGTTCGCAGTCATCAGCTAACTGATGCAAAGTTCGTATTGCTAAATATGGGGCACAGTTAACTCCAAAAGTAACTGTTCTTAATTCGAAGTCCTCCACTTCGTTATTGGGGTCAGCGCGGTATACAATCCTCTGAAATGACGCTTGATCTGGCCTGATCAATATTTGCCTATACATTTTTTCAATGTCAGCATTGAACACGAATTGAAATAGCCGCCATTGAAGAATTAAAATAGTCAAATCAGATTGCAAGATAGGTCCAGTATGCAACAGGTGGTTCAAACTAAGTCCATTGGATGATGGGTTTGACGCGTTAAAAACTACACGAAGTTTTGTAGTTACACTATCAGGTTTCAAGACGGCATGATGCGGCAAATAATAGTTACTATTCGCACTATAACCCAAGTCTGGGGTAACCTTGACCATATGACCTAGAGTAAGATACTCACACACAACCTGATCATAGAGGGTTTTAACCTCTTTAGTTCCTAATAATCTCGACTCATTTTTTAGAAATTGTGACAAAGCTGACTTTCGGGAGAGACCAAGCTTCAATTTATCAGGAAAATCAGACTTAAAGGGTAACGAAACGACATAACGTCCGTCTTCATTCCTGTAGGTGGTTTTACGATACAAATTCTGACAAAAAACGTCATCAGAAGACAACGTTTTGATTTTTGGAACTTCTTCTACTTCCCAGAATCGAGCAATTTTTTCATTTAAATCCAAATGATTATAAAATGAAACTATAGAATTCATGGGTTGCGTGTGCGGGACCTTTCCTGTCAGAATCCAACCAAAAACTGTATTCTGGGCTATTCAGTTCCCACTAGGATGTTTCTGAACCTCTGTGAGCATAATCTCAGAATATATGTCTGCACCGATAAGCAAATCCATGTGAGAACACTTAAAATCCGTAAGGGGTATTTCGGGTATATTAAAATCAACAAAATTCGCCAACGCACATGTAGGCAAACGTCCAGTAAGCTTCTCAACAACAAAAGCTTCTGTTTTCAATTCAAATTTGGGATCTATTGAAGATCCAAGTGAAATAAAGCAGATTTTAGACGATTTTCCTGCCATAGCACCATTGAGGCCTACAATTGTGGCAGAGGGGGCAGAGAATGAGGGAAGTGCTAACCTTCTCTGAAGCTTGCATGAAATAAACGTGGCTTGCGAAGCAGGGTCAATCAAAGCTCTGCCTGAACACCTTACGTTATAAAACAAAATGTCAACTACTGTGGTTCCTAACAAAACTGTAGAGTATGGGGTGGACTGTAATCGGGTGGCAAGGGTTTGAAGAGAACGTGCAGCGGCAGATGTTGATGGTCTCTCATCATTATCAGCTCTATTTACCGAGGTGTTAGGAGTTTTGTTCGAACGTAGATGCGAGGTTTCAGGGTTAGATACATTGGTGTCGGATCTTTGCTGTATTTGACCGGAAGATTCCGATCGATGAAGCAACGAATGGTGTTTTTGTTTGCATATATAACATACATTAGAACTTTGACATCTTCTAAACTCATGTGAGGTTGCCAGACAATTTGTACAACACTTATGCTTTCTAATGATGGCTAAACGTTCACTCGCAGACATCCTAAGGAAAATAGAGCATAATCGTACAGGGTGGTTTTCTGTACAAAGCTAGGGGGTATATTCGGGGTAATAGTGGTACCAAAGTTCTTATATTTCCGTACCTCCTGAGGCTTTTTCGGGTTGTGACTAACTATTTTAGTCGGGTTATGGGCGCCAAATATGTCAGACACGGATTCTGAAGTCCTGTATCTAGCCGTCAGAAAGTCATCCATACTACTCCACATCGGCAAATCGGAGCTTGGTCTCTGGGACTGTTCCCAAAGTCCGAGTGTGACTTCAGGCAAACGAGTGGAACAAATAAATACAAATATTATGTCCCAGTTTTTAGTTTCAATGCCCAATAAAGACAAATTCGTTATACAATCGTTAATGGTCCTTTGTAAACGTTTGAGGGGCCAGATTCCTTTTCTATTGTCTGAAGGTTAAAAAGGGTTTTCAGATGAGCGTTGACCAAAACTCGTTTATTCTCGTAACGATCCACAAGGTTCTGCCAAGCCATATCGAAGCCCTCATTTGTTATAGGACACGTACGAATTATGTCGCGAGCTTCACCTTCAGTCTTATGCAATAGATAATACATTTTCTGAATGTTGCTCACGTGCGAGTTATTCCTGTAAAGGGCCGAAAACATATCCCTGAAAGTTGGCCAAGACGAATAATCGCCAGAAAATATTTCGGTGTCACAAGGGGGAAGATGTATCGGAGGGGTGTTAGAAAAAGCAGAGGCTTTATCTTTAAAAGCGTCAACAAGAGTATCTATTGTCGAAACACACTGATAATAGGTGGTGTAGGCAGTCGTATATTTTAACTTAACCTCCTTCAAAGAGACTTTTGACTCGTCAGTATTTTGCAAAATATCGTCATAAGTATCACGAAACATTTCCCACAACCGCGATAATTTTTGTCGGTGGGTATTCAAGGAATGAACCGTGTGCTGATTTTCCGGGATAGATTTAAAAAAGCTTTCGAAATCAGTCAAGCGACTGTAATTCAGCTTTAATGTTGTCATATTTACTGAACGGGTCTTTAGAAAAGCAATAAATATACTCTAAACTGCACAAATATTTTTCTTAAAAGGACCGCAAAAAATCGACAAGATTCAAAATTATTTGAAAATTCAAAATTCGAGGCGAAAAAACGATCAACAAAATAAATTTGCAACAATTTTATCAATTAAAATATAATAATAAGTAATAAAATTTCCGAAGCAAACTCGTTATTAATTATTATTATAAACAGTGGTTTAAGCACCAAAAAAAACGTCTCAAAGGTAATGATTTTGAGTAAAAATAAGAATTTAATATTATTTTAATTCCCAGAAATCAAATTAAAACTTTATTTACTAATGTTGAATACTTTAGTACCAAAATGTACAACTGTGGTGAATTCGCCGTAAACTCAGTTTCGGGTTTGTTCACTTCACCGAATAAGTATAAAACGAAATGAAATAAACAAACTATCAAAAAACAACAACAACACGTTTGTTTAATCTAATTTCAACCACTTTTTTTATTAAATTTACAAGAACTACAAATTTATTTGTACGTACCTTGTACTCAAAGGGTATAAATTTAATTACTCAAAGGGTCCAATATGGAGGGTGCGGGCTTTCTGAAACGAAAGACTCAATTAAAATATTTTATTTAATACGTCGGATCCGGTTCGAATGGACCAAATGTTGAGGGGGTTGCGTGGGTAAATTTAAATAAAATATTTTAATTTCGTACAGAAAAAAATAAGGGGATTAGACTACTATAATTTCTTACAAAATTGGGGTTTCAATAAAAAAACGTACCTTCGGGTTTGTGGGCTGTTTTTATAATAACAAACTTCGTTTTATTTCTCCATATTTCTTAAACATAGTTGTATAAAAACAGTAGCAACCATAAGGGTTGTATTATTTTAAAAATAAAAATAAGGGTGACCAGCGTAGACAACCACCAATTGCTGCTGATGCTCCACCACCAATGGCTGTTGCAGCTGTTCCACCACCGATTGCTGCCGAAGCTTCACTATTAGTATCTGTTGCAGCCGCTCCACCACCAATTGCAGCTGATGGTCAACCAGCAGTGGCTGTTGCAGCCGCTCCACCACCATTTGCTGCTGATGCTCCACCGCCAGTTTCAGCTAATAAAACTTTACCTATAAAATAGTGCCTAATATTTGAAATATTTTGGAATTTTTTTTGTGTTTAGAATTTAGATTTTCGGGTATGTTCAATATTTCGACTGGTTTTGAAAACGAAAAATTTTTTTAATTCCCCATAATTTCTAAAAAGGTTTTCTTAAATCCACACGTTTTTGTTTATTCGAATTCCGAGTTTAGTGACTTTTCGATTTTATCTGAATCTTTTTTTTTAAGTTAATTTCCAATTATAGGAAATGAGAAAAAAAAATATATTTTCTTTTTTCTGCACCAAAAAAATGTGCGTTTCTTTATTAAATATATTGTTAAGACTATCTATCCTATTTTTCTTAGCATCTATTTATATTCATAATTATGTTTAATGTTTCTTTGTTCTAACTCAAAATATGTTTTTCTTTGTTTAGGTTACTAGTACCTTTTTTATCAGTAAAACATGTTTTGAGTTATTTGTATTAAGTTAGAAAAGAATGAATGTGTTTCTTATCGGTACAGTAGTTGTATTTATGATGTTTGCCTTATCGTTACAATAGTTGTATTTATGATGTTTGTCTTATCGTTACAATAGTTGTATTTACGATGTTTGTCTTATCTCTAGCTTAGAACAGTTATATTTCAGTTTATGGATTTATCATCTTTTATTACTATCTTAGTTATATTTGAATTTATGGATTTGTTATTACTATCTTAAAATAAGAGATGTTAACTCCCGCACAACAAATAATCAAGCAAGCTTACAAAGAGATTTATAATATATTTTAGATTAGACTTAATTTTAATAACATTTACTGCCGTATTCATAAAAATACTAAAATAAATTTGAAACGTACTTTAGGACAAATATTTTGAAAAATTTTAACAAAACACAATTAAAAGTTATTTACTTTTTATGAATATGGCAGTTAGTCTGTAAATTTCATCATCTATTTTATAATCTTTTTATTAATTTTTATTTTTTTCCCAATTAGTATTTGAACCAAAAATCTTATAAATGAATGAAAATTGGCTTATTTTCGGCTTTTTTGTTCATTTTTAACTTCTAAACATTTAAAAAAAAAAATTATTTACAAATATATGCGGACGTTTTCCAAAGAAAACAAGAAAAATTAGACGCTAGGCAGAATGAAATGCAGCATTTTCTGGACTACCACATCCTTTATCAGCATTCTTCGCATCTATTTACCTTATTTTATGTACGTCGTAAACATCATCTATTTAACCAACTAATCTTAATCACCCTTATTCTGTTTGGCGTTGTCAACATCGTCGTCAATTTTGAGACAATATCAACTTAACACAACATCAATACTAATTTGGTATTCCCTAACAAACTAATGACGACGTTGACGATTTATGGATAATATGAAAAAATAAAACATTATATCTAATATTTGAGTCAGTTGATTCAATTTGTTTTCTATTGTGTTAAGTAAGAGTTGTGCAAAATTCAAATTTAGTAAAAAAAAATAAAATACTTATAAACAATAAAATATGCAAAACTATTACAAACAATTAAAATATATAGTCAAAGGGCCATTATTACAACTTGTCGTTAGTTAAAGGTAGAATTTTGTCTGCCTTATAAATCGCTTTGTATTATTAAAACTTCCAATTTTTATTGATACTATTAATAATAATAATAATAAATAAATAAAATATTTAAAAAATAATAACAATAAATACACGTGTAGAAATACATTTGTCGGTCCGACAAAATCCTGCCTTTACTAACTGCCTTTTTTCATTGGGATGGATTCTTTCTAACTCTTCCAGTAATTTTTCAAATTGGCAGAAGTTGGTAATTTTAGTTTTTTCCATTTCTTATTTGTTATTTCGTATATTTCTTATTTTGTTATTTTAAATATTGATATATACTTTTTCATGTTTTTAAAAATTTCCTTTGCACACAACACAACTCAACATCAAAAATGGCGACGACAAACTCAACGGCAGCATCAACATCACACAACTTAAAGCATTTCTTTGTCGTTCTCTTTGTAACTCGTCTTGTACATTTGTTTTTGCTTTTCGTGCTAACTTGGGTACAGCCACGAAATTCCATTTTTATATTTAATTACTCATACTTGTTTGCTCACAACATTATGGATGCTGTTCCAGTATCATCTTGAATGTTATAAGTTAAGTATGAATGTAAACATGCGGTGCCTTGCGTTTGTTTTATTTTTAAATTTTTCCCAACCAGGATGTGAACCATAGATCTTATAAATTAATGAAATTTGACTTATTTTATTCTTTTTCGTTCATTTTTAACTTAATTTCTAAACATTTTACATACATATATTTTTAAATAATTTTTCTTTCTAAAAATGTTTAGAAATTAATAATTAAATTTCTTAACGTGACGCGAGTGGTTGAATTTTTTCGTTTACGGCTAATTCGAAAAATAAATCAATGTGATTTTTTTTGTGACTAAAAGCTTTTGAAAAGAGAAGGAAAACTTTTATTTTTAAAAAGGACAATATATGTAACCTTCTTGAGAAGCGCATAGTAGGCTGCATTTCATATTATTTGCTTCAAACATTTAACATCAACTATAGCCCAATTCACAATCTTGCGCAAATGGTCTTGCATCATAGCATTTGTAAAATTGTGTGGCATATTTTACTTATTACTATCGGAAGAAACCATCTCAGTGATTGAAAAAAGTGTCAACTGATACAGCGGACAATACAAATACCCCTTCAGGTAGTGAATCCAGAAAAATACGCAGATTGAAATGGACATGTACGTAACCATAATTAAACGCAAAAGGAGCCCGGACTCATCAAAAGTGGCTTATGTACTAAAAGTGACTAAAGATGAGTGGACTTCTGACCGTTGAAACCTATTCACCTGACGGAAAAAAATCCAAACACGCTAGTTAAGAATTTAAACGGGGTAATGTTTTTGAGACTAAAATTCAATTTATTGGCCAGCCACAATTCAGGAAGACAGTGACCGAATTTGAAAGGATTGAAAATAATTTTTATATATACCAACGAAAAGTAGTAAAGGGCTTCAGGCCGTAATAAAAGGAATCGACTCTTGTGTGGATCCGGAAGAAATGAAAAATTAAGTAGTCAACCTCAGTTTTAAAATTAAGAATGTTATGAGCATAAGGAATTGTAAAAATATTCCTCAGCCAATGTTTAGAGTAGAGTTAGAAGCCGGTGATATTCAGTTGAGGAAAAATGAAACTCATCCCATTTATGATTTAAAGCACCTTTTGCACCGTAGAATTACTGTAGAAGAACCGCATAAAAGGGCTGGTCCTGTTGAATGCCTGAACTGCCACGAATTCGGTCACACCAAGACATATTGTAAATACATCCAGTCTGCATCGTCTGCGGTGAACTGCACAGACTGAAAGTTGCAAAAAGTCAAATCAAAATCTGAACGGCAAAAAATGTGGCAACTGTGGAAAAAATCACTCGGTGAATTACAAAGGATGCCCGGCTTATTCAGAAATCATAAATGCGTCTTATCGTAAGCATCAAAAGTTAGGACAGTAGATTATCCAAAGTCGGCACAACCAGTCACAAACCAATTATCTTATGCTTATATCGTCGAAGTCATGTAACAAAGACACAAAAAGATTATCTTAAGAATCCTCGTGTTAAACCAGAAAGATTAGAGGCTGCCATCGAAACCTTGGTGCAAACTGTAACAAATTTTAGCAATCAAATTACATTTATAATGCAGGAAATGATGAATATGCAGTCTGCCATTTTACAGGCAGTTTTAAAGAAATCATGAACTGTTTAAAAACATGCTTCTGAAATGCAAATGGCATACGCCAGCACAAAAATTAAGTAGAGCACTTCCTTATACCTTCCTTAGACTCATCTCACCTCCAGAAGTTTATTTAAAGTTGGCTATAACTTCTAACATACAAAGGATCCCCAGAAAAGGGTCTGCGGCGGCTCGGGTATTAAATTAAATAAAAAATTAAACACCACTTGCTGGTTAAGTTTTGCGAGGACTATCTCCAGGCAAAAAGTAGTTACATTCACAATTTTCTTCATGGTCTGGTAATTTCATCGGTTTATGCACCAACAGGTTTTTCAATTGCAGATCATCATTTCTAGAAATATTACAAGTCTCTTGGTTCTAGCATACTCACTGGGGCTCGAGGCTAATAACCTCAAGAGGTCGCGCATTGCTTCAAGCGGTAGCCAAAATGCGTTTGGACATCATTTCAAGTTGTCATCCAACCTACTGGCAAACAGATAGACAAAGGGTTCCTGATGTCATTGATTTTGGAGTAGCAAAAAACATTCAGAGTGAATTTATCAATATAGAACCATCTCTCGAGTTATCGTCTGACCATACACCAACAATAGTAACAATATGGAATCCCTCGGACACTGTTTTTTCTGCTGAGTTGCCAACAGTTACACGTATAAACTGGCTTAAATTTAAAATGTATTTAAGTACACACCTATCTGAAAACATAGTCTTACGCACGCAAAAGGATGTGGATGAATCACTTGTGATTTTTGATGAGAATCTGAAACTGAGAATCTGCTCAGCTAAAGTTGAGAAGCTTGTGGCTGAAAAAAGAAGAATTCGCAGGCAATGGCAACAATACCGTTCCCCGGATCTCAAGAGAAGGCTGAGATAAATCACCAAAAGACTTCAAGATCTGCTTGAGTATAAAATATAATGTCTTAATGCAACTCCACAATCGGATTACTCTTTATGGAGAGCGACTCAAAACCTACAAAAGCCCTTACGAACTTCAAGCGAAAGTTGGGTGAAAAATGATGAAGAAAAGGTCAACCTATTTGCAAGCCATCTTGTGAGTGTTTTCTCTTCGAATGCATCACCAACTAGTATGACTCTGCCTCCCATCAACCAGGAAGCAGCAATCCGTCTTAGATTTTCTATAAAGGAAATTATTAAGACCATAGCTGATTTAAAACCAAAGAAATCCCCTGGTGTAGATGAAATTAGCAACCTGATGATTATTATTATGCCAAGAATAGCATTGAACATAATTCTTTACATTTTTAATGCCATACTTCGACTCAACTACTATCCACTGCGCTGGAAAATGTCACTGATTATAATGATTCCTAAGCCTGGAAAGGACCACACACGGGTAGATTCCTATAGACCCATAAGCTTGTTACCTAATATCTCTTAAATATTGGAGAAACTTTTGATCAACTGATTGAGACCTATTTTGGATAGCAAAGGGTGTATACCTTACCACCTATTTGGTTTTAGTAATGGCCACAGCACTATTGAACAAACCCATCGAAAAAAAGAAGAAAAGTAGAAGTGAAGAAAAGTATTGCTCGGCGCTATTTATTGATATCTCTGTTATTAAAGATACGGTTTGGGATATTGCTGACCTGCTGGAGAGCTATTTATCCTCACGTAAATTTGTTGTGAGATATGGCGACTACATCACCACACCAGCCAATAGAAGCCGGAGTCTCGCCAGGCAGTATTTTTCGACCGCTCTTGTATTTATTGTTCACCTCTGACATGCCAACTGTTAGTAGCGTACATACCTCTACGTTGGCTGATTATACGACCTTCTTAAACATCCACGAAAATCCTGTGAAAGTATCTCGACATCTACAGAGACACGTGTTACATTTGGAGAAATGGCTAGGGAAATGGTGCAAAAAAGTGAATGAACTAAAATGTGTTCATATAACTTTTACCTGGGAATCCACCTCGATTGACATCTCACCTGGAAGAACTACATAGATGCCAAGTAGACTTAGATGAAATTGAAAGCAGCGCAGCTGTACTGGCTCATTGGAAGAAACTCCATTCTTATTTTGGATTGCAAACTCCTGTTATATAATTCTATCTTGAAACCGGTATGGTGCTACGGTATCCAAATATGGGGCACTGCCTCGGTTTCCAACATAGAGAGAATACAAAGACTTCAAAACGAAATCTTGGGGACAATCACCGCTGATCCTTGGTTTGTCAAAAATGCTAATATACATAAGAACTTGAACGTTCCACTGGTGAAGTCAGAATGAAAGAAGTACACTACGAAATACCTAAATAGATTGGCTGTACGCGCTTGAAGAGAAGAGATGTCCGCGCTGTTACTAGATAATAAGTGAACACCTTCAAAAAATAAACCAAACAGCCGAAAATAAGTAAATTTTTAGTCATTTATAATAGCATGTTTACACGGCAATGTGAAGCACTTGCTTCGCTCTCTGAATCATGATTGCGAAGCATGCCGTTTCCACGACACATACTACATGCTTCACATTGACTTCTGTTCTAAAATTTTGTTTTTCGTTTTAATTTTATTGTTTGTAATTAATAAAATTTTAAATTATTATATAATTATTTGTTTTTATTTTAACACATATTCACACAGCACTTTTAATATTGGTTTACTTTTTTTGTTTACATTTATATACAGCTAGTTCAGATAAACTTGCGAAAAAAATTAGGGAATACAGAAATTTTTCATGCTTCGCAAGTAGATTCCCAAAACAAAATCCTTCGCTCTAAAAATTTTATATGGCGCAGCACGTTGATTCGGTCGTGATTGAGCTGTGAATCATGAAGAGAGCGAAGCAAGAATATTGGGCTCCGTGGAAACATAGTATTAGATCTATGGTTCAAATCCTGATTGGGAAAAAATTAAAAAAATATATATATATATATATAATAAAAGCAAGGCACCGCGACTCACTAAATTAATATTAGTTGGTTAAATAAATGATGTTTACGACGTAATAATATTTTTGTTTTTAATAATTCTGAGTTTGGAGCTAAGCTCACACTCATATTATTAAGGTGAAATTTGATTTATTGTCTGTTTTTTTATTGTTTATTAAATAAATAAGACAAATTATTAATAAAATAATTTGGAAATTTACAAAATTGAACTGTATGACTTCGTAATTACCTCCGTTAAATTGGGTACGTCTGTACTTCATGACAGTAAGAGCACGACTCCGGTTTTCATTGAGTTTCTTGTTGAAAAAAGGCGATAATTTTTAACAACGTTCTTGTTAAAATTATCGCAATCGGCCGTTTGTAAAATGGGTGTGATCACACCCTCTTCTTCCTTTTCAATTAATAATGGCATGAATTTGTCTGCTACTGCCAAATGCAAACAACGTACAAGCTGAAAATCTTTATACATATGGTATTCATAAACAATTCATGTTTTTACAAATTAATTTTTTTTTCTAATTTTTTAATGATTGTGTTAACATACAAACAATGATACTACATTTCTGCCACAGATCACAATTTCTGCGTTAAAAAACACTGCAGATTCAAAGACTTTTCACTTCTATATGCTGAAATTATCTTGTAAAACCACAGCATATCACATTTTTTTAACAATTTAACAGTTATTTTTTTATTTTCAAAAATAAATTTTATTTTTTATTGTGGCAAAAAATTTTTGTGTTTTATGTTTTCTTGTTAAATATCTAGTTTTTGTTTTGCTTATTATCTCTTTCTTGAGAAGCTGCAGAAAACCTGATTATATTGTTTTTTATGTGCTAAGGGTTTCACCTATGTATGCTTAGTGCTTGATACGAACACACCACAAAACACAAAACAGCATAAATGAAAGATGGAAATGAATCGGTTCGACACAACTTCAATGATGCTGTTTTTTAGTTAAGCAACAGCATAAAAGGTCATGAACTTGATATCTTTTCCCTGTGGCTGCGAACAGAATCAAACTTAGTAAGATAAAAGAGTAATCAAAATACAAAATGAAAACAAGTGAATAGTGAATATTGTAAAAGATGAAGAATTGACTAATGGTGAAAAGCCGTGTGATTAGTAAGTAAAGTCGGGGTTAAGTTCATACCAATCCTAGAGAGGAGTTACTAAGGCAGAGCAAGGAAGATTTATATCCGACCTGACTCGACCGGATTTATATCTGGTCCTTTGATAGAGATTTCTAAAGCTCTGTACAGACGGTCGTCAGATCTTACAATATTGTCAGAAAAATATACAGAAAACGCCTAACAATCGTGTGAACTTACAATTGTTGTCTGACAATATTGTCAAAAAAACAATTGTCAGATAACTGTCAGACTTCTACCTGGCAATAACATTGTCAAATATCTTGCAATTGTGTAAACGCTTTTATTTGCACTGTCAGAACATTGTCAGGTAAAAGTATATGAAAAAAGTGCTTAAAAGAACTTAGAATAAACAAATTAAAGCAGGAAAAAAAATAAAAAATGGACAGCGACGGTATTTCAAGGGACGATTTTGATGGTAGGAAAGAACTTGCCACTTTTCAAGCACTTTGTAAATGGCATATAGTTCTACAGGAGCAGAGGTCGAATAGTTCAAACTGGAATACGGAACAATTATTGTACTGACCAAAACTTTTCGTTTAAACCGACCTAATGTTACTATCTTTTGAACCGTCATAAATAAACGCTAGAAAATTACACAGAATGTAGAAAACTAACAAGTATAAATATTAAATATAGAAATCATTTAATTTTATGTATATACATATATGATGGTTATAAAAAGACGATTGATATTAACAAAGAACCTGTGAGTCCTCTATGACGGCAAGTATAAAATTTGGATTTAGAAATTTAAGGGTATCCCAATAATTGATAATTTGATGTATGTGACTAAACTTTTGATCGGTTATAGACAGACAACTGAACATTGCAAGGAACTAAAAGAGCAGATATACAATTTTAATTTATAAATTAAAGGGTGCGCTCATACCTGATGTTATTTGAAATATATAGCCCTATCTTTTGAACCGGTTAATTCAAACACTTGAAAATTATATAAAATATCCACTAATTTGTATGGTATATTAAGAAATATAATTAGTTTAAACTAAAAATTAAGGGGTGTCCAAATAGTTGATTTATGAGGCCAAATTTTTGAACGTTTTTAGACAAATAGCTAACATCTGTTTTGAAGTTGGTTTTTTTGCAAGAATTATTCCTCCCTAACTAACAATTTTTTGTCTGACAATATTGTCAGTTAAAGTTATTGTCAGATAATTGTCTTACAATAGAATTGTCAGTTTTCTGGCAAATGCCTTGCAATCGTGTGAACTGACAATCTACATTGTGAAAACAATTTTTCTGTGACTTGTCATTGTCAGTACATTGTTATGCCTGACAATATTGCCCAGAAGTCGAAAGGCTTTGTTTACAACAAGAAGGCAGGGACTGGAATGTCATCCAGGAAATAAAAGAAGTAGGAGCTGGTAGGACTGCAGCCAATGTCACCAAAATTCTTGCTCTTGGTTGAAGGAAATTAGCGCTAAGTGTACTAAATAATATAATATAACAAAACAAGTAGAATTTATTTTTCTTTAATTATTCATGTAAATAGTAGTAGTATGTATTCTACTGAAATTATATCCGAATAAAAAAACAAAGTAATTCTTACTTGTTGGAAAGCAATCAACCACTGCCCGCCCTGGTAACTATGCCAGATATATTCTTTCGAGCACGTGCAGTTAAAAGGGTTTTAGCGGATCTCAACATAAACAAGTCCCTTGGTCCGGATGGAATTCCAGCACTGTTCTTGAAGCAGTGCTCTTCGACGTTAGCGCGTCCATTAGCAAAACTTTTTAACATTTTATACCATGTTGGTGAGTTCCCATCATGTTGGAAGACTGCTAATGTAACACCAATCCCCAAAAAGGGAGAGGCTAGCAACCCTGAAAATTACCGCCCAATCGCAATTTGCTCTGCACTCTCCAAAGTAATGGAGAGTATGCTTAATTTTCATCTTGTGAAGTATCTGGAGTCCATCAGCTTACTCAGTGACCGGCAGTACGGCTACCGTAGGAGGCGCTCTACGGGTGACTTACTGGCCTTCCTTTCGTAAAAGTGGTGTCAATCCATTCATCATTTCGGCGAAAGTAAGGTGGTGGCTCTAAATATTTCTAAGGCGTTTGATAGAGTATGTCATGGTGCACTCATATCAAAACTTATTGCTTTTGATGTCGGTAAAAGTTTCTCTCGACTTATATCGAGCTTTCTCAGGGATCGCACTATACGAGTTGCTATAGATGACATCTCACCAAACGAGTTCAAGGTAAATTCAGGGGGACCGCAAGGTTCCGTTCTTTCCCATACCCTATTTCTTATTTTTCTCAATGACCTTCTACGTCATAATTCCAACCCTATCTATTCTTTCGCAGATGACAGTAGCATATGCCATTCACTTTCTTTTCGTAATAGACCAAGCCTTCGGGGGACCTTGCGAATAAGGTTCAATTTAACGCTCATAAAACCCAGTGCTGTGTGCTTTCGAACAGGCGTATGACTGAATATGCTACCTCATCTGTAATTATGGGTGATATATATATTAAGGAATCAGAAGTTCTCGATGTTCCTGGCATGAAAATTCAATGTGATGTTCGTTGGCACCTGCATATTTTTCATGTCGCAAAAGAAGCATTCAAGTGCCTAGGTTTTTTGAAACGGTGTAAAAAATAATTCACTCCATCTGATCTCCTTACTATCTTTGTCACCTTTATCAGACCGTAAATGGAATACAACTCTCATGTGTGGGCCGGTGCTTCAAAGTCTATTTTGGAGTTACTCGACTCACTGAAGCATCGACGCAATGTGGCGTATGTTTCACTGTTTTATCGTTACTACAAAGGAATGTGCTCTTACGAAATCAGGGAACTTGTTTCTGAAAACCGTAATTTCGTACGCGCAACGCGTTCTTTATCACTTTTATCTGTTTGTTTTTGCAATTTTTTCAATTGGTGTTACCATAGAAAATTTCCAATTATCAGGGAATATTCCATATTCTAACAAATTGCTAACAGTATTATTATCTTAATGATACTTTGTTAACCCATTTTGTACCAGGGTACATAAATGTTTTCATATCTTAATGCAATCTTCATGGCTAGTTAGAAATTTGCCAAATATAGCTTTCTGATATTTATTTTTTATTCTGACGGTGATTATCTGTGAAAACTACTGGTCGAGATCTGGTATAATTAGAGCAATCAATTTTCTGTGTGATATGATATGCTATGATTTGAATTATAATAAACTAAGTGGTAAATAACTCTCATTATGAAAACAGGTTAATTAAGATATGTATGTTATCTAAAGTTATAGTTAAATAAAAGATCGCAGTATTTAGTTATTATTTTTATTTATTGAATAAAAAAATATTTAACATTTTTGTGGCAGGACTTGAAGCAACTACCTACATGTAAATTTACGTTTCATTTAGCGCAAGTATAGGCAGTGTGCTTCTTGCACAGTTTGCATCGGCGAGAGCAGCCTTTGACAGACACAGATATGTGCATACCTTTCATTTTGGGCAAGGATTTTGGGCGGTCTATAAAATCGTCGTCACTTTCATTTTCTTCATCGGACGAACTTAATTCGGTGTTTGCTTTCGGTTCGACAGATAACAACAGTTTTTTTTATCGAGTTCTTAAAATCGATTTGACAATGGGCTTCTGATTGGTTTTATCAGCAATCAAGCAATGGAATTTCCATGCATTGACACTAGCGCTGTCCAAGCAGGCAACCCAAAGTGGCCACCACCACTTCTTGCCTCTGATTCCAATTCGACAGTAAGCGACAGCATTATCATGCAAGTCAACTCCGCCTATATACTTATTAACGTTGGCTTAGGGTACAGCGATCCTTTTTTTGTAGTCTATCGTATCTCATAACATTTCTTACTGGATCCATTTCATCATAGTTTTTAGCCAAAGTGACCTCTGCATTGTCTCCCCATCGAAACAATGCAATTTTATGCTATTGATCATATGCGTAGTCCATATCATGTTGATGTAATTTTGTTTATAAACCTGCTCCTGTCAGTCTGTTTGCAAGGATTGTGCCAGTTGCACAAAAACCTTTTTATTATAAAAGGCAAAGCAAATGGTATGCGGTTAAAAAAACTGACATTAGATTCATAACCGCGCTAGCACCTAGGCCAAGTTGTTTATCATATTTGAATTGAAACAATATCATCTTTTACTGCATTCAACATGTACAGAATACACTTAGTCCTTTTCCATTTTGGCACGAAGTCAGATTTTTGGCGATATTTAAAGACATTGGGGACCACAACTTCCTCTACCTTCGCTGAGAAATCATATATGTTTGACGTGTATTCCGCTTCGACTATACCTATGTATAAAAAAAAAACGTTCATAAAAAAGTCAATTATATTATATAATAGAATTTTCTACCTGCAACTTCATTCAATGGATTTTGGTCAGTTGCCTCATTGATTGTAATATCATCATCAAGAAACTCTTCATCTCAAACTTCGTCAACAATAGGCGGAGGCAAACACACAACTTTGGTTATATTATGCAACTGCATTTCACTATCGTCATCATCACTGCAATTTTCAATTATTTTCAAAATTTCACTTGTACTCATGTATTTAACTCGCGATATTTTTTTAGAATAAGGAATAAAAATTCAATAGAATGAAAACACAACTACACAATACGAATCGTTAAACAATAATGTAGCAAAAATAGAGCGAATATATAGAAATGTATTACACATACGGGTATTCCCTTTTTTATAAATTGAAAATTTGTATTGTAAACATAAACATTTATTGGGAAATATACACATTTTGTAATTAATAATCAAAAAATACTAGAAACGATGTATTTTGTGGGCTAATTATCCCAGCGATCGAAATCTCGACCAGCTATGTTCAAAGCTCTCAGTGGTAATGGTTTATATAACTAGTTTGTGCATACTAAATTTTATTCGAAATGTTAGCTATTTAAATCAATAACACTTTTTTATTTTTATATTTTTTTGTAAGTAGTTACAATTAGTATAATAATAGGCTATTTTAAGACTGTTTTAATATTCACCCAGGTAAAACTTTAAAAGGGGAAAGCGGCGGTAAAAGAGTTCGGGTCGGAGAGCCAATACTACAAACTGAGTTATAAATTAAAAAAATAATTTAGTTCTAATACATAGTATTTTTAATTATTTAATAAAAACAGCAAAAGTTTTTAGTCACGATCTCAGCCGATCTTAAAATCTGGTTTATTCATAAGGTGCCTACATATGACTTTAAGTTCTTGAATGGTTATTGCGCGAAATATAAATCTACTAGTTATGTAAGATACTTCGTTAACGTATTGCACATTCTCTATTGTATCTCTTATTGTTTTTATACTTGAAACAAAATAGTTATTGAATTGTGTGGCTATTTTAAAGTTATCTTTATATATTATATCATTAAATATTTAGTTTAAATCACATTAACATTTTTCTTTAGAATTAATTTTTTAATTTCCATCCACATTTCTCTTTGGCTTTTTGCATTATTAACATTGTTATTAATGTATTTTTTCTTAGCTTTTTCAATTTTATTTATATTTATAATTCTTATTATTTTTTAATTACTCCAACTATCGTTTGTATTTGTAAGTTTAGCTATCAGATATTTATTAACTTTATCTCTCTTTAATAATTGTAATTCTCGGTTGAACCATCCGTTAGCACTTGCTTTTTCTCTGATATTCTTTTTGATTGTAAAATTCTTTATACTATCTTCAATACAAGAGTCAAACTTGTTTACTTTATTATTTAAGTCACCTGCTTCAATATTTCCTATCTTAATTTCCCTTTGATGTAGAGTGGTGGCCATATCATATGCAACTGATTCGCTATGTGCAATTATGTTATAAGCATTTTTACTTTAATTTAAACCATATGTCAGCTTTTGATTTTTTCATGTATAACGTTCAATTGACACAATAATAGTAAGTTTTTCAATAAATATTTCCACATTTTGTCTTTTGGTGTCAATTTTATCGATAAAATCGATAAACGCCTGGTCAAAACAAATGCAACTCTAAGGAACAAATGCAACTCTGAAGATACAGTTATTTTAATCACATGTCTTTACTTTTTCTGAGAAGTTTTGGTATTTTGAGTGTTGAAATGGCTCGGAATAACTTCGGTTTGGAAGTAAGAAAACGCATTGTTGACGATTATTCCAAAAAGCAATATCTGAAAAATATTAAGCTTACAAAAGTTCAATATCACGAATAGTAAATAAGTATAAAGCCACAAAAACAGTTTCGGTGCTCCATCAGGGAGGACGTCCACGACACACAAGTCAAGGTATAGATAACTTGATCGTTCAAACTGTAAAAAAACAACCCTTCATTACATCTTCGCAACTAGTTAAAGACTTCCAATTACCAATAGCTGCCAGAAGTGTCCGTAGACGCTTGGTAGATGCCTCCTCAGGAGCGCACCGTCCTGTGAAAAAGCATCTTATTTCAAAACGTAACCAACTGAAGCGGTTAAAATTTGCTAGAGAGCACCTAAGTTGGCCAATTTCTAAATGGAAAAGTGTATTATTCAGCGATGAGTCTAAATTCAACATAACCGTAAGTGACGGCTTGCGCTATGTAAGGAGGCCACCAAATACGCGGCTGAAATCTCAATACTGCACCAAAATAGTGAAACATGGTAGGGGCAGTGTAATGATGTGGGTTGTAATGATGTCTGTTCCGAATCGATGGCATAATGGATCAGCACATGTGTAAACACATTTTAAGAGATGTTATGCTTCCATATGGTGAATGGGAAATGTCACTTGCTTGGGTCTTCCAACATGATAATGACCCAAAGCATACATCAAGAGTGGTAAAGTCATGGTTAGCTGAAGAAAACGTTACTGTTTTGGAAAATCCACCTCAATCACGTGATTAAAACCCCATTGGGAATCTTTGGGAAATTGTTAATCGGAGAATAGACCGTGATAATGTTCGAAATACGCACGAGTTGTTCATAAAAATTAAAGAGGCGTGGAACTCAATTCCAGCATCTATTGTAAACAATTTAATAGAATCTATGCCACGTCGTTGCGCAGCTGTGCTACAGAATTCTGGCTTTGCAACAAAATATTAATATTTTTCAGTTTTAAGTTCTTTTTTTATAGCTTTATAAGTTGCATTTGTTTTGGCCAAACGTATTTTCAGTTTTTTGATAAAAATATATATGTTATTTTAAAAATGAAGTCCAGTTTAAGTTGTTTTGTTAAATTTTGTTTGTAAATAAATAATCTTTGATTTCATAACTCAATTTTAATTTTCTTGGTATTTGGGTTAAAGTTCCAGGGATTTTATTATAAACCATATCTTAGTTGCATTTGATATGGCCACCACTGTATTTCATTTTCCCCTTTACATGTCACTTCAAATTTTATATCTATTAATTGTTACCGAAATGTTTTGATTATTTGTTATGATGCAGTCTGTTGTTGTTTTTGATTTCTTAGTTATTCTTGTATAATTGTAACCAATTTGTTTAAGTCCGTTATTATTTCAATTTCAATTCTATTCCTATAACTTCCTTTTTTACATCAATCTATGTTAAAGTCCCCTGTTATTAGTATATCGGTGTCTGTGTCGCATATATCTTCAATTACTTGCTCGTAAACTTCACAAAATTCGGGTACGCTGGTACTCGGCGATATATACACAGCCATGACATTTATTTGTGTTTTATTTAGTTTTGCTACATACGCGCTTATCCAATAGTTATACTCTGAAGTGTTTTCTTAACGTTCCAGTGTTTTTTTTTTTAATATATAATTACTTCTCGTGTTTTCTTGAATTTGAGTATATTATATAATGATCATATCCCGGTAATCGTATTTCTTTTTCTTTAGTTAAACGAGTCTCCGTAAAGATTAAAAAATTTGGCTTTTGTGCTGCAGCAATTATTTCCACCTGACTATAATTATTTACAAACCCACATATATTAGAGTATATACCTTGTATCCTCTGTAGTTGTTAGTCATTTATTCCCAACCTTTTCCTTTTCATGTTAAGTTTATTTTGATAAACTGGACATTCTTTATTTGATATGATTTTCATCCAGTCCCAAATTTAGCTTCTTACTTGTCTTTGTGCAATTAATACATATGTTAATTATATCTTTTTCCCATTCTTTGGATCTATGGTGCCCATTGCATTTGAAGCAGACTGCTTCATTATTACAGTCTTTTGCTCTGTAATTGTATCAATGAAATTTAAACATTGTACTATATCAGTCCCATCAAATTCTCTACACTTTTCCCATCCAATGTTCAATTTCTGTGATTCCATAATTTTGTTATATGTTTATTTTAATTTTACCATTATAGATGGTTTATTATATTTTTTAAATTCATAGGATTTAACTATATTTACTCATCATACAAATCACCCATTTCATTTTTAATCGCGTGTTTGATTTTTTGTCTTTCCTCGTTATTTTCATTTTGAATAACAATAGCTCCATTTTTTCTATTTTCAACGTGTGATGTTTTTAGATTCGCGAAATCCACTTTATTATTTAAGTCTTCTTTCGTTTTTTCTACTTTTTGCTTTTCTTTCAGTTTTATTATCAGTGGCACTTGTTCTTTTAACACTGGCAACCCTGTATTATTATTTACTGTTTTAGCGTATGACAGTTTGTTTTTCTCATTAATTTCTCCTAATTTCATTGCACATCTTTACATTGTTTTGTTCTATTTGTTGTGTATATCTTTGTTTTTACCTTTAAGATCGTTTACAACGCTATATAGTTTTCTAACTTCAAATACATTGTTTTCACATGCTTTCTGTGTGTTATCTATTTTTAAGTCTTTCTGCATATCTTATTCAATTGCTTCCAATAATTGTTTACTTTCGTTTTCTTTTTTTTTAATGGTTGCTCAAATTATTTTTGTTAACACCATCTTGTGAATATACTACACGCAGTCTTTACACATATGTTTATCTATTGATCAAGACCTGTACATTTCATGGTACAATGGTAAACATTGCCACATACTCCAGCACATAATATGGCAGTTTCGTCACGGATTGAATTCCTACATTAATGGTATTCGGCCATTGCACAGTTTAAAATCTATTTTTTGTTTTTTTTCTGTTTTTTTTTTCGTTTTAGTCAAAACCAATTATTTAATTATACTATTTATCGTTTTAAGTTTATACTTCACTAGAATTTAATTTTATTTTTGATATATTATTATTTTTTGTCTTTGATAAAGTCAAAGACATTGCAAAATTGGAAAAAATCGAAGATTACAGACAAAAAAGTGAAGAAATACTTTGGTTCGTGTGTGGATTTCGTCTAACCAAATTAATACTCCTCGTATTCTTATTTACAAAGTTAGTTGGTTAAGGTAGATAGATGCGAAGAATGCTGATGAAGGATGTAGCAGTCCAGAAAATGCAGCATTTCATTCTGCTGGTTTCTAAATTTTCTTATTTTCTTTGCGTAAAACCTCCGCATTTGAAAAATAATTTTTCTTTCTAAAAAAAGATTCTTAGAAATTAATTTAAATAATGAAGCCAAAATCAATTTCGATTCATTTGTAATATCTATTATCTTCTATCTAACTATTATGTGCGTATTCTACCCAGACTCATTTACCAGGTTTGCTCAACATTTTTCAACTGTTCCACCTTTTCAGCATTGAAATCCCAACTAAATATTTTGAGTTTAGACTATGTTCCAATCTCATGTTTTACCAATAGACATTTTTATTTAAAAAGTATATATATTCTGACTTCTTATGCATAGCGAAGTCTGTTGAGCGATGTCCGTCTGTCCGTGTTAGTGTTTAAATCACAGTTTTTTGAATAAATATGTCAATCGATCAGATATAGTGCCGAAAGAAGTGCTATTCGAAATGAGCATGATCGGTCCATGTCCTTCCAGGTAGCAGGCAAATTAATACGCATACCTCTAATTTTTTCATGTCATTTGGAACAATAAAGTAACCCCAATCAAAAAAATAAATATATAGGGCGAAAAAGAATAAGAAAAAAACATCAAGTGCAAAAATTGGCGCTCGCTTATATTTTCCAGTTACGGGGCTCTGAAATTATAAAATTTTTTTAAAATATCAATATCGGTATCATTTTAAAGATTTTGAAGAGATCTTTAAGAAAATGCAAAAATTTTTTAAAAACGCTTTACCCATTAAGTGCCGATGTCATTGTTATGTAAAATTATATATATGCAGTACCTTTTCAATTTTTATTTTTTATTTCTCTCTCACCCCAATATTTACTTTTTTGATTGGAGTTATTTCACTAAATTAGATTTACATAGATGGTGAAGGGTATATAAGATTCGGCATAGTCAAATATAGCAGTTATTCTTATCATTATTAGATTACCATTCTCGGTGCTGTCAAATACATTTGAACTTTTTGTTAAAAGACTAATTTTGACATGTGAATTTGTCTTTCTCAAGGAATAAATTTTAGGAATGATAAAATAAATGTTTTTACAAAACACCAACAAGAAGAACTATTATGTATACAAAAGTTTACAAATGAAAGGTAGAACTACAACAAGAAGGATGTTTCGAATTGCTAAGAAATTAATGACCATAGATGAGACATGCATGTCAATCAAAGGTTAAGTTAGAGTGTCTATTATTTGCTATTTGTTGATATTTTTTTTTTTAATCAGTTTTCTACTATTATCGTCATTACGTACAAATTGATGCTTTCTATGGATGTGTTTTGAACGTTTGCTATCCGAAAATTTTCATATTGCTATACATCCCGCATTGTCTTTATAAGTTGTGAAACAGATTCCTTTTGATAAATGATTTAAATTCTTTGTTCGGCTTAAGGTCTTTTTGGGTAATTAAAACACTTTGTTAATGTTATTTAATTTTTTTAATTTTTATTCCCAATATTTCGAATAGCTTCGCTATTCATCTTCAGGGGAATCTGTCAAAAATACAAAACAATACAAAAAACATTGTTGCAATTAAACAAATATTTACATTTTAAAATTAAACTATCAATGTTTAAAAGGGCGCGTATATATTGTGTAATAAACACTTATCCACTAACAGCTTAGTTGATCTTTTCTGTTTACTAACAATATTTCTGTAAATTTGAGCGCATTTTCGATGTCTTATTTGTAATTTAATCTCTTATTTGATGGAACATCAATTATATGTAACATTTCTAAAGTAAATCTTCTACAATAGTTTTTCTCTTCTTTTAATACTCTCAAATCGTCAAAGTTCGGTATATGATTTTTCGTTGCACAGTGGGCAGCAAGTGCTGTGTTTTGCTCCACCGGTTTGTGTATAGCTTTTAAGTCTGATTTATGTGATGCGAGTCTAGTTTTTAGTTTTGTTTTAGTTGTCCCAACATAAATCATATCACACTTACTGGATTCGTTTCCGTTACAATTTATACTATGCACAACGTTACCGTTGTCTCCTTAGTCAATTTTCGATTTCATATTACTAAACAATCGTTGTATTGAGTTACTCGTCCTGAAGGCTAATTGGTACTTCCATATATATCACAGCCAGATATATAGGTTAATCCTTTATAAATTTTTGGCGCTTTGTCTATTTTTGTCCTTTTTTCTTCAACATTTTTCATCAATTCTTTTATAGTTCTTAATGGGGAATCATTCAATTTTAATATGTCCATAATTTTGCTTTTGTTTGCTTTGTGAAACACCGCATCACTAACGTCTTAAACTCTTCTGATAAAATTTGTGGCTGTGTTTATAATCATTTTTCTAGGATGTTTAGAATAGAAGTTTATCAGTCGTCCAGATGCGGTTGGTTTTTGATACCAATTCAGTAATATTTTGTTCTTTTGTCTAATGACTAGAGTATCCAAATACGGTATTTTGTTTCCTTCTTCTTTTTCAACTGTGAATTGTATTTGTCTGTTAAATGAGTTTAAATTATTAAGGACTTCTTCTACTTTATGTCTTTTTAATATTGTAAAAATGTCATCCACGTACTTTGTTAAAATCTTAGGTTCATATCCAAGGTTTATAATTGTCCAATCAAGTAACTCTTCCATTACAAAGTCAGCAATAACGGGAGATAAAGTTGATCCCATTGGCATGCCCTTACGTTGTTCATAAATTTTATTTTCATATTGAAAGTATCTGCCTCTTTTTATGTAGAAAGTTAAAAGTTCCATGAACAATGTCTTGGTTATTTTCGTGTACTTTCAAATTTACAGAAATATTGTTAGTAAACAAAAAAGATCAATTTAGCTGTTAGTGGATAAGGATTTACTGTACAATATATACACGCCCTTTTAAACATTGATAGTTTAATTTAATTTTGTTTAATTTTAAAATGTAGATATTTGTTTTCGGTTATTTTATTTGTTTAATTGCAACAATGTTTTTTGTATTGTTTTGTATTTTTGACAGTTTCCCCTGAAGAAATTCGAAAAACCAGCAAGAGAAGACGAATCATTGTTCACCATGGCAATGCGAGCTCCCACACATCGGCTCAAACCAGAGCGTTTTTGACCGGCAAAAACGTCGAATTAATGGGTCATCCGCCGTACAGCCCTGACTTGGCACCTAATGACTTCTTCTTGTTTCCGCACATCAAGAAAAAAATGCGTGGTCAACGATTTTCGTCGCCAGAAGAAGCTGTTGAAGTGTTCAAAAACCATGTTTTAGAGGTTTCAATCGGAGTGGAAAAAGTGCTTCGACAACTGGTTTGAGCGCAAGCAAAAGTGTATAAATCATGCTGGAGAATACTTTGAAAAACAATAAAACGTTTTTTTTTTTTTTGTTTATAAAATATAGATTTTTATTTAATTTATTGCTTTAACTTTTGAATAATTTATTAACATTGTTAAATATTATAAAACTTTTTATTTCCGGTTTGTTAAGTTAGTTTGTTAAGTTGAAAATCCTCTCTTAAAATAAAAAAAAGAAGAAGAGCTGATTATTATTTATTTCATAATAGAAGTTGCCATAATTTATAAAATTAGCTACCTTCTGGTGAATTAAAACCTGGCAGCCAGGCCTGCCATATTTGACGATTTATCGGTATTTTACCGATTTTTCGCCTTAAATTTATCAAAGTGCCGATTCGCCGATTTTGGCTCTAAAAATGCCGATTTTTTTGATAAACACCGGAACAAGGTAACTTTATTGTTTTACAATAATTTATAACTTTATTTATTATTTGGGCAACACTAGAATACTTGTAACATTAGAAAGAGACAACAATAAGTCAGCACTTCTATTTGCTGTCATAAAAAAAGTCGTTGGAAAAAACAGTTTTTAACTGTATGTAAGCTATTAAAAATTAAAAAGGTCTCGCTTTTGTGAATGATCAACAGATCTATGCAACAACAAGTCATTTTGTTTGGTTGTACGTAAATTTAAAATATAAGATAAAAGTAAAAAAGTTGAAAAAGATTAATGCTATGCCAAAGTTTTCTACAAATTTTATACAAAATCACAAAAACTACAAGTCTAATTTGATATGATTAGGTGCTGCCGTTATGACGGGCTCTAATAATGATATTCCAAATTTATCTGTTAGAAAATGTGTTCCGAATTTAAAACTCTACTTAGAGATATTTACAATTACGTATCAAATAGTCCAGAAAGACTTTATTTATTTTAATAATATCAAAAACACCTAAAAATATAACCAAAAAATTACTGCACCAAAGTCAAACCAGATGGCTGGCGCGTGAAGCAGTAGTTGTTTGAATACTAGATTTGTATGAGGCGTTGAACATTTACTTTTCATTTGCTGGTTATGTTGATCAAATCGATACAGCGAAAACAATGATAAAAAATTTAAACCAACCAAATAAAATATATTTATCCTCTTAAAATATATTCTTGAGTGAGTCAAATGATTTACAAAACTTAAGCAGCCAAATGGAAAGGCTTTTAAGAACTGTACTTAGTAATTTAAAAAATCGATGAAATTTATTTAGTGAAATTTTGAAAATTTGATGAGGTGTATTTGGTCTCATTGGATAAAGAGTTAATATAAGAATCAGAACATAACTGTTAGAGCAACGAAGCAGATCAACTACAACCCTGTTACTTACTACTCTGTAAATCATCCATGAATTGTTTAATGCTTTTTCATTATTCTTATGTTTTATTCTATTCTTTATTACATTCTTACATTTCAATAAATACACATTAAAAACTCAAGAACGCGTGAGTAATTCAATAGGTTATGGGCCCAGTAAAAAGGCAAAGAGTGAAAAGCTCGTGTGTTATTAAAATAAAAGTACTGAAAAGAAAAAAGTAAAGAATAAATAAGTTTTAAACAGTGACTTACGTGATTAAAAAATAATACAGATAAAGTATGGCCGGTGTCGTGCGTATAGAACCGCTGAACGCGGAAAACTATGATACGTGGAAAATGCAGATGCGTGCCATTCTAATTAAAAATGATTTGTGGTTGTACGTTGATGAAAGTATTAAATGTCCTACTGAAATTACAGCAGAAAACGCTTGGAAAAAGCAAGATCAAAAGGCTGCTGCAGACATTATGTTTGCAATGAGCCCATCTGAATTAAGTTTAATAAAAGAGTGTAATACAGCAAGAGAGATATGGTTGAGGTTAGAATCGACATATCAATCAAAAGGGCCTGCCCGAAAAGCAACATTATTAAAACGAGTGGCGCTGTCGCATATGCGGGAAACAGATAAAGTGCATGAACATTTAAATGATTTTTTTGACGCTGTTGCAAAATTAAAAGAAATTGGTATAGAAATAGGCGACGAACTTCTTGCCATTTTGCTTTTGTATAGCCTTCCCGATTCCTACGGGACTTTTTGGTGTGCGCTAGAAACACGCGACGAACTTCCAAAGCCAGAGATGCTTCGTGTGAAAATTCTAGAAGAATTCGAGTCGAGAAAATCGAAAGAAGATAAAAATGAAAACAATGCATTATATGCAAAACGTGAACAACAAAAAGTAAAACAAGTAAAATCAAAACATAATGGCGCGTGTTTTAAGTGTGGCAAAATCGGTCATTTTGCAAGAAATTGTAAAACTAAAAACAGACATTTTCAAAGTGTTCAAAACGTTGAAGATAATAACAAAAAACAAAACGCATGCTTTACAGCCAAAGAATCGGTATTTTTGTGTCCGAGTGAAAATATGAAATGGTGTGTAGATAGTGGGTGCACATCACATATGAGTGCAGATATTCAAAATTTTAACAATCTGTCTGAAACTTGTAAAACGCTAAATCTAGCAAACGATAAGTATACAACAATTAATGGTATTGGAATCGTTGAACTTTCGTTTAGTGACCGCGAATATGATACAAATTTACTATTAAAAAACGTTTTATATGTACCCGACTTACGTTCAAATTTGTTATCCGTGTCAAAAATAACAGATAGTGGTTTTGAGGTTATTTTTCGTAAAAACGAAGCAGTAATAATTGATCAAAACAAAAATGTTTGTCTTCGTGCTGAAAGAATAGGCAATTTATACTTTGTGAAAAACAGTGAAAACGCCGCGAAATTTGTTGAAGCAAAAAACGAACTAGACTTATGGCATTTTAAAATGGGCCATTTAAATGAAAGAGATCTTAAAGATATGGCAAAAAATTGTGAAATTTATGGACTGAAATTTAATCCAGAACTGAAATTATCAACATGTGAAGTGTTTATAAGTCAGAAACAAACATGTTCAAGTTTTCCAAAAAACAAAAACGTTAGAACCTCTGACTTACTTGAAATTGTCTATAGTGATGTGTGTGGTCCGATGAGGTGTGCTTCGAACTGCGGTGCAAAATATTTTGTCACATTTATCGATGACAAATCTCGTTATTGTGAAGTTTATTTTTTAAAACAAAAATCTGAAGTAATAAAAGCTTTTCAAAAATATAAAGCCACAGCAGAGACATTTAAAGCTCTTCAGTCGGACAACGGTCGCGAATATTGTAATCATGAATTTGATTTATATTTAGAAAAACACGGTATCAAACGTCGTTTAGCAACACCTTATACACCTCAACAAAACGGAACGGCCGAACGTAAAAATAGGACCCTCGTTGAAATGGCACGATGCATGATGAAATACTCAGGTTCACCACCCCCCTTTTGGGCTGAGGCAATTAACACAGCGTGTTATATCCGAAATAGATGTATCACAAAAGCAAATGGAGAAATTCCTTACAAACTGTGGACAAATAAAAAACCGTCAGTAATGCACATGAAAATATTCGGTTGCAAAGGTTATGTGTTGAACAAAAGTGTTAATAAGGGTAAATTTGACCCACGTTCAGAACTTTGTATATTCGTTGGATATTCTTCAGAATCAAAGGCATATCGTATGTGGTCTAAGAAAAAGAGAGACGTTGTGATTAGTCGAGATGTAAAATTCATCAACGAAAATGGTTTTAATAATGCGTATGAAGATTTTTATAACTTTGAACATGGCAGTGTAGATATTGAAATTGAAAAGAATTTTGAACAGACAGAAACCAAAACAGAAGAAAGTCAAACTATTTTTGAAGAAAAAAGCGAAAAACGCAGAAGAGGTCGTCCGAAATTGCAAAGGCTAGGTACCCGTGGTAGACCCAAGAAATTGTTTCATTCAACTAAGGATGAAGAAAGTGAATCTGATGTTGAACCACAAGCTCAATCTGAAGATGAGAACTTTGAAGAGTGTGAGCTCGCATTTTTGACAACACCATCTGATCCAGAAACATACAGTCAAGCCATGGAAGCAGAAAATGCAGAGAGTTGGACAGCGGCAATTGAAGACGAGTATTTAGCGCATATACGTAACAACACATGGGAAATAGTTGAGAGGCCGCACCAAAGAAAAGTAATTGGCAGCAGATTAGTGTTTCGTATGAAAGAAGACGGCAGAAAGAAGGCGCGTCTCCTAGCAAAAGGCTATGCCCAACGTCCAGGAGAAGATTTTCACGAAACGTATTCCCCTGTTGCTCGATCTTCATCAATAAGACTAACAAAGCAACTTAAAAAGTTAGGTCTAAAAGCAACTAAAAAGGATCCCTGCTTATTTTCAAAAAAGGAAGACGATAAAATTTTACTTATTTTAATATATGTAGATGATATATTGCTGGCATCGAATAAACCTGAATGGTTAAACAAAATCAAATTGGAATTATCACAAATTTTTGATATGAAAGATATCGGTATAGTTAAACGTTGTTTGGGAATTGATTTTCACCAAAACTTAGAAACAAATACAGTTTTCTTGTCACAACGTTATTACGCAGAAGCCATTTTAGAACGCTTCGGTATGACAGAATGCAAGCCCACGCCAACTCCAATTGAAACATGTTGTAAATTGATTAGTCCACCCGTTAAAGATGAGAAAGTGATGTCGAAATATCCTTATCAGCGGCTTATAGGAGCGTTGATGTATTTGGCAGTTACAACACGCCCAGATATTGCTTTTGCTGTCAACTACATGAGCCAATTTAATTCTAACTACAATGAAGACCACTGGATGACAGGCAAAAAGGATTTTACGATATATACGAGGAACAATCAATTATGGACTTTGCTATAATAAAACTAACCTGCAACTATACGGAGTCGTTGACGCAGACTGGGGAGGAAATATCGAAGATCGCGGATCGTATACAGGCTACGCATTCGTATTGGGAGTTGCTGCCATAAGTTGGGAAGCGCGTAAGCAAAGAACAGTTGCGCTATCAAGTACGGAGGCCGAATATTTAGCAATAGCCGAATCTGCGAAAGAGGCTATTTATATTAGAGACATGCTCAACGACATTGGCATAACAAACGAAGAAGTTACTTTATTCAACGATAGCCAAAGTGCAGGAAAACTAATAAAAGGTTTCGCGTACAACTCTCTCACTAAACATATCGACATTCGTCACCATTTTGTGCGCGATTGCATTCGCAACCGTATCATAACCCTTAAATATTTGTCAACTGAGAAAATGCCCGCGGACATGCTTACAAAAGGTCTCAGCAAAATCAAACATAGCTGGTGTTCAAGAAATCTGGGTTTACTCATTAAAAAACAGAGCAGCTTGTAGTCTCTCTACTTCGAGGGGAGGTGTTAGAGCAACGAAGCAGATCAACTACAACCAGGGCTGCCGTTTTTGGTTATTTCTAACCAAAAGTGGTTATTTTTTTCTTTAATGTGGAGATGTGAATATTTTTCTCATTTTGGTTATTTTTTTCTCCAAAATAATACACATGTACATATTTTTTATGTTATACTTTTTAAGCTTTTATATTCTTCAATTTTTCGAATTGCTACCAAGACAACTGAAAATAAAACAGCTGTGACTAAAATCGCTAGTGCAGCCACCTGTTATGAATTCGCCTTTATTGCTACTCACTTGCTTATAATAATTTTCTTTTACAACACTGTCAACAGCTTTTAATTTTGCTAAATGTGAAATTTTACTTCAAAATGCAATGAACTTTTAATAAGTAAATCTATGGTCTCAAACTATTATACTGTGAACTGCATGTTTTGTTTTCTTTGTTTTAAACAAACTTTAATTTGTTTAAATATACGTGTACAATCGTTACTTATTACATACATACATATGTAGGAAAAATAATTTTATTTTTGTAATTATTTTTTTTTTTTTTTTTTTTTTAAAGAGAAGTAGCACTTCAGGCATCAATACGTACTTAGTTCGCAACCGTACTACATTCTTTTAGGAAAGGGATAGATGAGAGAGAAGAAAGGTGGTGATAGGAGATAGATATAGCCATTTTATTAATTATTTTACTTCGCCGGCGAATATGCTATAGAGAAGTACCGACGAAGGAGGCTGCATGTTTTTAATTTTAGGTCTGAATATGTATACATACCATTAAACAGAAAAAAAAACATTTTTATTTTTTGACTTACCGCAACGATTGAACCCAGGGCAGCTGGTTTGTAGTCAACGTGTTTACCACTTAGACTACGGCAGCCTCATTATTATTAACTGAATTTAAATCACATAAGTTACATTATAAATATGTATCCATTTTAAATGTTATTTAATAAAAATACTACACATTAAAATTTGGTTATTTTTTTTCTCATTTGGTAACTTTTAAAGCAAATTTTGGTTGTAAAAATTTTTTGGTTGTGGCAGCACTGACTACAACCCTGTTACTTACTACTCTGTAAATCATCCATGAATTGTTTAATGCTTTTTCATTATTCTTATGTTTTATTCTATTCTTTATTACATTCTTACATTTCAATAAATACACATTAAAAACTCAAGAACGCGTGTGTAATTCAATAATAGCAAAAACGAAATAAGAAAAATAAATAAAAAAGTGTATTAATTTTTATTTAGAACTTACAATTCAAATATTAAAAACATTTTTAATTTGGACATAAATCTTAATATAAATTATGTTTATTTTAAATAAAATTATGTTTTATTGCATCCAAATTGTTTTTTTAACTTTTTAATTATTTGCCGATTTTTTAAAATTAAAGTGCCGATAAAGCCGATTTTTGTGTGCAAAAGTGCCGATTTCTTATCAAAATTCCCTGGCACCCCTCCTAGCAACACTTAATTATATCAAAGCTCCCATTTTTTTATATCGACACCTCAGAAATGTTTTGGTCCAATAGCCACTTAAAAAATTAGTTAGGTATGGAATATATACTTGAATATACTATTTCTGACTTAAGTTAGTTTAATATTGTTTTGCCCCTAAAAGTAATGATTAGACTATGGGGCAATATCGTACAAGAAAACATGATAATAAAAAAATTATTATTTTGCCTTATTACATACATAAAATTTAAGTTAGAACAGCAAATACCCTTATTTTATTTGGTATGGTTATTTTATGTGGAACATCGTTTCTTTAAGAAAAAGTTTGATTTATGTATATGTTTTGACAATAAGTGCAAAAAAGAAAACATAACAGAAGGACTGTAAATATTTGTGATTTTTAAAAATGTAAGTTAAATAATTTTTTTACGTGTTTACTATTTTTATGTTTTAGTATTATGTATTTTTATGTTTCTTTAAGTATGTACTCGTTCATATGTATATAATTATAAAATGTATTAAGCAATAAAATATAATAGTAAGTCTGTTGACTTTATGCATTTTTTAATGAAGTAATAAATAAAAATAAATGGAAGTTTTAATACAGTTTTTATTTGACCTTTTTAATAATTAATATATTTATTTAATTTTTAAGCACTAGGTCTATTTTATTTTTATATATTTTCTCAATATTTCGCTACTCCGTTGTGTAGCATCATCAGGAAAATAATTATTTATTGAATCAAACAAAAAACAAACAATAAAAAAAAAAAAATTAAAATAAAAAAGACCTAGTGCTTAAAAATTAAATAAATATATAAATGGAAGTTGTTACAGACACTGCACTTTCTCCTCCAAATAACTTTAACATTTCATTTTAGTCATAATTTTAGAAAGGAAAAAAGTTTAAACTTTATATGGATGTGAACAGAGCTAAATTTAAAAAAAATTGATAAGAAGCACAAAACAATAATTTTTATTATATCCAAACGTATAAAAACGTTCTTATTCGTAAAAAATATGTCTACAAATTTATTTTTTATAAAAAAGATTGATCGGTTATATTTTCAAAAATTCTAATGTTAGTATTTTTCTCGTTTCTGGCTTTTTTATACATACGTTAAAACATTCCTGAAGTGACGATATTATTAATATAATGGCCACACCTTTGGTTGGTAATTTTTTTCTGGCAACTATAGTTATGCGAATAAAAAAGTTTGTGTCTGGCAGCCTACATTAAGAAAAAGAGTTATCACTCATTTTGCTTCTCCATATAAAGAGAGTGAAAAAGAGCAATTCTCTCTTCATATTGAGTCAAAATTTTAGTTTGTTACATTTAGTTTGTTATCTTCTCGCCCGCATAAGTAGAACTGCTAGTTTTGACTATGCCGAATCTTATATACCCTTCAACATCTATGCAAATCTAGTTTAGTGAAATAACTCCAATCAAAAAAGCAAATATTGGGGTGAGAGAGAATTAAAAAATAAAAATTAAAAAGGTACTGCATACATATAATTTTACATAAAAATGACATCGGCACTTAATGGGTAAAGCGTTTTTTGCATATTCTTAATGTTCTCTTCAAAAAAATCAAATCGAATCAAATAAAAAAATGTAAAAATTTCAGAGTCCCGTAACTGGGAAAATATAAGCCAGCGCCAAGTTTTGCACTTGATGTTTTTTTTTTTCTTATTTTTCAATTCTTTATCGCCCTATATATTTATTTTTTTGATTGGGGTTACTTTGTTGTTCCAAATGACATGAAAAAATTAGAGGTATGCGTGTTGATTTGCCTGCTACCTGGAAGGACATGGACCGCTCATGCTGATCCATTGACATATTTATTAAAAAAACTGTGATTTAAACACTAACACGGACAGACGGACATCGCTCAACAGACTTCGCTATGCATAAGAAGTCAGAATATATATACTTTATAAATAAAAATGTCTATTTGTAAGACATGAGATTGGAACATAGTCTAAACTTAAAATATACAGAGGGTCCTGAGTTCGATACCGGATTCGGACATGTGTGCAACGAAAAAATAATAATTGTTATCATGCAATTAAAATTAATAAACAGCAGTACAAACCTCCGGAGAGGCAAAAGGCAATTATTGTGTCAAAGCCATGGCAGATAATTTAGTGGAGACGTCCAATTTAATATAAGAGCAACAGATAATTGTCAAGAAGCCCTTTACAATAAAAAGTAAGAACGGTAGCGGTTAGCGCGCGGAAGTGTAACAGCATAACAACAGTGTATGGCAGACGTGTGTTGTGGCTACTGTATTAAAGGAGATGACTGGCTTGGATAAAAGTAGTAGTGGAGAAGTCCGTGGATGGTTATGGTTACTAAACAAAGTTCATGTCTCGCCGGAGTAACACAGTAGTGTAGCGTGAATGGCTGCGTTTGTGGTGATAACGCATGTTTAGTAAATACGACACCAAGGCTTCACAAGACCGGTAGGATCGAGAAGTATAGCCAGAGAAAGCCATAAAGTTCGAAGACAGAAATTATAATGAGACACAGTGGTATTTGCAATCAAAAGAATCCGTACGTTTGCCTGCTAAAAACGGAAAAACGTAACATTGGTGTCAGAAGTGGGATTGCAAAATAAACCACAAATGAAAGCCGTTCACTAGTTGTGAACATTTGAAAAGCGGACAAGCAATTATCCTAAAGAATAAAAATTGTGCCTATTCGGGACGAACAGGCTTGAGTGAGGGATAATGTTACGAATAATAAAATCTGGCAACCCCTGTAGTTGTTTCTGTGTGAGCGTGGTGAATAAGTTTATTCAACTAATGGTGTGTTTATAGAATAACAAAACCACAAGTTAGCTAGCAAAAGCTGAGCAGCCTCAATGGCTGCGTTGGTAGAGGTGCGTACTACAAAACAGAGGGTCCTGAGTTATTTACCGGATTCGGACATGCGTGCAACGAAAAAATAATAATTGGTATCATGCAATTAAAATTAATAAACAGCAGTACAAACCTCCCGAGAGGCAAAAGGCAATTATTGTGTCAAAGCCATGGCAGATAATTTAGTGGAGACGTCCAATTTAATATAAGAGCAACAGATAATTGTCAAGAAGCCCTTTACAATAAAAAGTAAGAACGGTAGCGGTTAGCGCGCGGAAGTGTAACAGCATAACAACAGTGTATGGCAGACGTGTGTTGTGGCTATTGTATTAAAGGAGATGACTGGCTTGGATAAAAGGAGTAGTGGATAAGTCCGTGGATGGTTATGGTTACTAAACAAGGCATCGAGTAGTTCATGTCTCGCCGGAGTAACACAGTAGTGTAGCGTGGATGGCTGCGTTTGTGGTGATAACGCATGTTTAGTAAATGCGAGACCAAGGCTTCACAAGACCGGTAGGATCGAGAAGTATAGCCAGAGAAAGCCATAAAGTTCGAAGACAGAAATTATAATGAGCCACAGTGGTATTTGCAATCAAAAGAATCCGTACGTTTGCCTGCTAAAAACGGAAAAACGTAACAATATTTTTAAAAGAAACAAAAATCTTTAAAATTTCGTAAATGTTATTTTTGTTTATCATGTATACTTATTCGTAGACACTTAATACAGAATAGCCATGTTATTGTAAAATTTTATCACTATGAGCTTATAAAGTTATCAGAATGTTTGCCAATACAGGGTAGAAATATTGAACACAGGTAAATTTTAAAATTACTTTTTATTGATTCACGATGAAGCAGTTCTTGTTGAAGTTTAAACTGTATTCTTCATCTTAACACTCTTCTTATTGAAACTGTAAAAACGATATCGTATTAACTTGTTCTTATTTTTTTATTGAAATCAATTGGAAGCGCAGAACTATATACTTTAGTGACATCCAACATTAAAATGTTAAATGGTATCTTTACGCTCTAGTGTGTTGTGGCTATAAGATAAAGGGCTTGGATAAAAAGGGGTAGTGCAGTTGTATATGGATGGTTAAGATTACTAAACAAGCCATCGAGTAGTTCATGTCCCGGAGGAGTAACACAGTAGTGTAGTGGATGGCTTTGTTTGTAATAATACCGCATGTTTAGTAAATACGAGACCATAGGAAAAAATTCTTACGTTTGTCTGAAATGGGAAAAACGTTACAATACTTACATATATGTGAAATAAAACCAAATGCGTGGAAAACTAAGCATTTGTGGCGGGTTTAAGCATTGCGGCGCCGGCTTCTTTAGTAAGTATTAAGAAAATATTGGTAAATTATGGAATGCAGGAATGTAGTAAATGTGTCACGGCAATTACGAAAAGGAATTCTCCCGGTTGATTCAAATAAAGAAAGAACTACTTTTAAGCCTAATGTATCTTATGGCTTACACTTGATCTGACATAGCTTTTGCTTTTGAATATCTTGGTCATCTCCAACAAAATCCAAGTGAGCAATATTAAACTAGCTTCAAAAAATATTGCGTGGGTGATCCTAGTACTGATGTTCAGGTTGGTTACGCTGACGCGGGCTGGGCACCTTTATTTACCTTTAATATTTATGGTTGTCTAATGTCATGGTACAGCAAAATACAGAGAACAGTTGCCTTATCCTCAAACGAAACTAAATATGTGGATGTAACCAGCACGGGATCAGAAGGGTTGTGTATATATGTTTCGCTGGAGGACATGATGGTTTTTTAAAAAGAAATCTATGCAAGTGTGGTGTATTGTTGACCTTTTAATTTTTGATAAATGATTTTAATTCTTTGTTCGGCTTAAGATCTTTTTGGGTAATTTAAACACTTTGTTCATGTTATTTAATTTTTTTAATTTTTATTCCCAATATTTCGAATAGCTTCGCTATTCATCTTCAGGGGAAACTGTCAAAAATACAAAACAATACAAAAAACATTGTTACCATTAAACAAATAAAATAACCGAAAACAAATATTTACATTTTAAAATTAATCAAAATTAAATTAAACTATCAATGTTTAAAAGGGCGCGTATACATTGTGCAGTAAACACTTATCCACTAACAGCTATGTTGATCTTTGTTGTTTACTAACAATATTTCTGTTAATTTGAGCGCATTTTTCGACGCCTTGTTTGTAATTTAATCTCTTATTTAATGGAACGTCAATTATATGTAACATTTCTAAAGTAAATATTCTACAATAGTTTTTCTCTTCTTTTAATACTCTCACATCGTCAAAGTTCGGTATATGATTTTTCGTTGCACAGTGGGCAGCAAGTGCTGTGTTTTGCTCCGCCGGTTTGTGTATAGCTTTTAAGTCTGATATATGTGATGCGAGTCTAGTTTTTAGTTTTGTTATAGTTGTCCCAACATAAATCATATCACACTTACTGGATTCGTTTCCGTTACAATTGATACTATACACAACGTTACTTTTGTCTTCATTGTCAAATTTCGATTTCTTATTAGTAAACAATCGTTGTATTGAGTTACTCGTCCTGAAGGCTAATTGGTACTTTCTCGCGTCATATATATCACAGCCCTTTAATATTTCCAGATATATAGGTTAATCCTTTTAAAAATTTTGGGCTCTTTGTCTTTTTTTGTCCTTTTTTCTTCAGCATTTTTCATCAATTCTTTTATAGTTCTTATTGGGAAATCATTCAATTTTAATATGTCCATAATTTTGCTTTTGATTTCTTTGTTTTTTTTTTTTTTTTTTAATTAATTATTTATTGAATCTTCAAATATATTTTTGAACTAACAATAATTACTCATATCTTAAGCCTTAAATAAAAAAATAAATATACTTATTATGTCCAGCCAATGCTAGACAAAAAAGATGTATGTTTCACGGTCCCTTCTTCTTAAGCGAATGTAACCACGTTCATTTAGCATGTTGCGAGCTAGCGGATTTGGATGTGTTTCAAGTTTCTGCAAATACGTTACTGCATATTTCGCTATTTCTGCTTTTACTGATGGTAGGTTTAGATCTTTGTGGATGTTCGAATTTCTTATGTACCAGGGAGCAACTGCAATCATCCGTAGAATCTTATTTTGGCGCCTTTGGATTTTTTCTATATTGCTTGCAGAGGCAGTGCCCCATAATTGAATAATTGAATTGGTTTTAAAATTGTCTTGTACAATAAAAGTTTGCAATCTAAAGCGAGAGTGTAATTTCTGCTGATAAGCCAGTTGAGTTGGACTGCTTTTAACTTCATTTGTGTTAATTTTGATTCTATGTGGCGTTTCCAAGTAAGGCGCCGGTCAAGATGTATGCCGAGATATTTTATGTCTGAAAGCTGCGGTATTGTTTGGTTATTTATGCGAATAGGGGGGCACGATTCCCTACGCAGTGTGAAAGTTATGTGACTACATTTTTGTTCATTCACCTTAATTCTCCATTTCTTCAACCACTTTTCTAGAATTAATATATGGTCTTGTAAATATCGTGATGCTACTTCGGGACTTTCGTGAATGCTTAAAAAAGCTGTGTCGTCAGCAAATGTCGATGTGTGGATTCGGACACTAGTTGGCATATCTGAAATATACAACAAGTATAAAATGGGCCCCAATATACTACCCTGGGGAACTCCGGCTTCAATTGGCTCAGGTGAGCTTAAAAAATTGCCTTCTTTAACAATGAATTTCCGATCAGTTAAATAACTGTCTAACAGCTTATATAAGTTTGCGGACAAACTCAGTTTTAACTTATATTTTAGGCCATCGTGCCATACCTTATCGAACGCTTGAGAAACGTCGATAAAAAGCGCAGAGCAGTATCTTTTTTCTTCAAAGGTCTTCTTAATTACGTTAACTAACCTGTGAGTGTGTTCAATTGTACTATGTTTTTTCCTGAAGCCAAATTGATGGTTCGGAATACATCCTTTGTCGCTTAGAATGGGGTTCAGCTTATTTATTAACATCTTCACAAACAGCTTTGACATATTTGATAAAAGACTTATAGGCCTGTATGATTCAACTTTTGTGTGGTCTTTTCCTGGTTTAGGAAAACCTTCCAATCTGGAGGAAAGTACTCAAGACGTAAAATGGCGTTAAAAATAAAAAGAATAATTTTGCGAGCTATATGGGGTAACTCGAATAACATCTTGTTACTGGTTTTATCAAAGCCAGGGGCTTTCTTGGTGTTTAAATCAGTTATTGCCTTTTCTACATCACTAAAATGAAATCTAAAATGTACTGCATCACTAGCTTCGACAGTTGGCAGCTCAACTGCATCAGTCAATACATTTAGAGTAAATACCTTTTTCAAATGTTCACCAAATAATTTGCCCTTTTCTGTATCATTTCTTACCCAGCCTCGCAAGGGAGGCTTTTGTACAACTGGACTTTTAAGGTTTCTACACGCTCGCCATAATGAATAATCTGATTAAGGAGTTTGGTCAAGATTTTGTAAATAGTTTTTCAGGGATGCTACTCTTCGGGATTCTAGTAACTCTCTTAGCCGTTTCGTGCATTCTCTAAGTCTGCTTTTAAGTTGAGGAGATCTGTACGATTGCCACTCTCTGCGAATTTTTCTTCTCTCAGCCAAGAGCCTCTCGATGTCAGCAGAATGAATTTGATTGTGTCTTATTAGTTGCCGGGTTACTGTTGCATGTTGGGCAGCTAATTTAAGGTTTTTATCGAAATTAGTAAGACTTTGCTCTACGTCTTCTGGAGTTCTTAGCGGGATATTTTCTGAACAATGAGTACTAAGATATTTTTTATATTTCAATCAATTTATGCTTGTACTAGTACTTGGTGACACGATATTTTGCTGGTTGAATATATAGACAATTGTCGGTGAATGATCTGAGGATAATTCCAGTGACGCTTCGACTTCGATTATTTCTCTTGAAATACCTTTAGTTACGCCAAAATCAATAACATCTGGTATTTTTTGATAATCAGTAGGCCAATAGGTGGGTTGTCCACTCGATATCACATTCAGACTCATTTTTGAAATTGTGTCAAACAAAATTCGACCTTTTAGAGTAATTAGTCTTGATCCCCAAAACGTATGTTTAGCGTTGTAGTCGCCTGATGCTATGAAACAGGGACCTAGTGATTTGAAGAAATCGCTGTATTGACTTTCTGATATTTGCAATCTAGGAGGTGAGTATATCGAGGAAATAACGAAGTTTTGATGAAATTCTTCAATGCAAATGTTTGTTGCTAGAAGGTAGTCTTCACAAAAGTCACACAACAAATGATGTTTGATTCGAGCCTTTATTAGTATTGCTGAACCACCACATGCTCTGCCACGCGGGTCTTATAAAATATAGCCATTTATTTTAAAAAAGCTATTTGTTGTTAAGTGAGTCTCTGCAACCAGCATGACATAAATTTGTTCCTTCTTTATGAAAAACCGCATCACTAACGTCTAAAACTCTTCTGATAAAATTTGTGGCTGTGTTTATAATAATTTTTCTAGGATGTTTAGAATAGAAGTTTATCAGTCGTCCAGATGCGGTTGGTTTTTGATACCAATTCAGTAATATTTTGTTCTGTTGTCTAATGACTAGAGTATCCAAATACGGTATTTTGTTTCCTTCTTCTTTTTCAACTGTGAATTGTATTTGTCTGTTAAATGAGTTTAAATTATTAAGGACTTTGTTATGTCTTTTTAATATTGTAAAAATGTCATCCACGTACTTTGTTAAAATCTTAGGTTCATATCCCAGGTTTCTAATTGTCCACTCAAGTAACTCTTCCATTACAATGTCAGCAATAACGGGAGGTAGAGGTGATCTCATTGGCATGCCCTTACGTTGTTCATAAATTTTATTTTCATATTGAAAGTATCTGCCTCTTTTTATACAGAAAGTTAAAAGTTCCATGAACAATGTCTTGGTTATTTTCGTGTACTTTTTTAATCGTTCCCAATTTCTTTCAATTATCTCTAATGCTAAGTTAATGGGAACGCTTGGGAAAAGAGATACGACGTCAAAAGATACCATAATTTCATCTTCATTTATGAGAGTATTATTTATCCGTGACTTAAAACTTATTGCGTCTTTGATGTTATATTTTGATTCTTTCGTCAGGTTTTTTTAAGATTGATTCTAAGTACTTGCATAGGTAATAGGAAGAAGAGTTTTGTGAGAAACAAATAGGTCTTAAAGGTGTACCCTCTTTGTGTACTTTTGGCAAACCGTATATACTTGGTGCTATTGCTGTTCTATTTGTTAATGCGTTTTTCTCGCACATAAATCCAATTTATGTGATTTTTCAACAAACATATTAGTTTTGCTTTGTATTGTCGATGTTGGGTCTCTTTTTAAACGTTTATAAGTGCACATGTCCTGAAGGGTTTCGTTAATTTTTTGTTCGTAATCTTGTCTTTTCATTGCCACTGTTTTATTACCTTTGTCAGAATTTAAAATTAATATTTCTTTATTTTCTTTGAGAAATTTTTCCGCTTGTCTCACTGTGCTTAATATGTACCTGTCTCTTTGGTTTGTTTTTGTTTTGTTGAGATGATTCTCTACTAATGATATTAATTTTCTTGCATTCTCTTGTTTTTCTTTCTCGTCTAAAGTTTGTATGCAATCTTCAACATCAGCAATGCATTTAAAAAGTGGAAACGTTTTGTTTAAACTAGGTAAAGCAAACTTGGGGCCTAATGAGAGCAACCATTGTATATTTGTTGGTATATTTACGTCTGTTTTGTTAATAAACCACTGTTCGTTGTGTGTTATGTTTAACATAATATATTCTTTGGTTTTAATTCGTTAAGTTTTCTGATATGTTTTCGTTTTTGTTTTGTATTAAAGTTTTCATATAATATATTTTCACTCCTAAAATATAATTCTCTATATCCTTCATCCAGAAGTAATTCTATCAGTTTTCTATTCTCTTTATCTTTCTTTTCACATGCTTTTATTACTTAGTGTTTCTGCTGTATGAACAAATTCAATAATTTTAAATTAAAATGATTGATATGTTTTTTTATATTTATTTCTTTATTTCAAAATATTTACATATTTCATAAATTATAATATACCTTTGCGCCAAAAATGACTTTATAGAGGCAAAGGCTGGCAACTAATTACTTAAAAAATAAAAATATGTAATAACTAATTGTATTTACAAAAATAACTAATATCATTTAATTGCATCTACATAGATTATTTAATTTGCAAGAAGTAGTTCAATATTATGTAACAAAAAAATTTTTAAGCAACTTTTGAAAGTCGATAATACTGAGATTGACTTTAAACGATCAGGTAAGTGATTGTACTCATTAGGACCAGCAAACAAAATCCGCTGTTTACGAGGGCTGCTCTATATATTTCTTGCCTAATAGTGAAAATGCGAATATTAATAATCAAAAATGGTTTTATTGTTTTTCAAAGTATTCTCCAGCATGATTTTTACACTTGCATGCGCTCAAACCAGCTGTCGAAGCACTTTTTCCACTCCGATTGAGACACCTCTTAAACATGGTTTTTGAACACTTCAACAGCTTCTTATGGCGACGAAAATGGTTGACCACACATTTTTTTCTTGATGTGCGGAAAGAAGAAGAAGTCATTAGGTGCCAAGTCAGGGCTGTACGGCGGATAACCCATTAATTCGACGTTTTGGCCGGTCAAAAGCGCTCTGATTTGAGCCGATATGTGAGAGCTCGCATTGTCATGGTGAACAATGATTCGTCTTCTCTTGTTGGTTTTTCGAATTTCTTAGATGACTTCAGGCAAACAAATTGTAGTGTACCACTCAAAAGTGACCATCCTACGTTGCTCATGACCCGTTTTGCCGAAGAAACAGGCGACCATTTGCTTCGAAGTGCTTCTTCCACGAACAACTTTCGTTGGATTTTGCTCGTCTTTAAAGACCCACACGGTCGATTGTTGTTTCGTTTTGGGCTCATACGCTTAGAGCCATGATTCGTCACCTGTGACCATCTTATAAACGTCTTTTGAAGCACCGTAATCGCATTTTTGCAACATTTCTTTGCACCAATCGACACGAGCCTTTTTTTGAGCGACTTTCAAATTGTGCGGGATCCAACGAGAACAATCCTTTTTTACGGCCAGGTGTTCATGCAGTATCGAATGTATGCTGGTGGAAGATATGTCCAAGGATGTCTCTATCTCTCGGTATGTCGCATGTCGATCTTGTATTATGAGTTCACGGACGGCATCAATGTTCTCTGGCACAACAGCCGTTTTTGGACAACCTTCACGGAATTCGTCTTCGAGCGAGCTTCGGCCACGATTAAATTCATTATACCAATTTTTCACAGTGCTATAGGATGGTCCTTCATCGCCATATAAAGATTTAAGTTCATCAATGCACTCTTGTCGTGATAATCCACGTGGAAAGTTGTGAAAAATGATGGCACGAAAATGTTCACGAGTTAATTCCATTTTTTTCTATATTAATTTTTTCAAGTCACTGTTAACAACACAAATAATGGTCGTACGTCAGAACGTTTTGAGCACGCTTATGCTTAAAAATAACAAACTTTCCAATGGAAATGTCAGATTGCACTTGGCAGGACTCATTGTTGCCAGGCCAGAAATATATATAGCAGCCCTCGTAGTGACCTCAAGTCTACATCTTACTAATTGTAAGTTCATTGTCTGCCTCGTTATTCTGTCTGTATATGTACCAACGTAGCAAAACTTTATTGTGCTGGTACCAATACCGTTTAAATTTTTAAAAACATATTAATAGTTGTTGTTTGTGAAGACCTTTGATTGGTAATACGTTAACAGCATATCTCCTGAACAAATCCAACGTACTATAACGCAAAGGGAGGTTGAAAAAAAATTTTTAACGCTTTGTTTTGAGCTGATTGTAGCGAACGCATAGACGAAAAAGATTTAAAGCCATAAACTATTGGTATGAATGAATGAGAGATTGGTTGATCAGCAGTTTGGTTTTAGTGTTTAGTTTGTTTTAAATTTACATAGAATCCCAATCCCAGATGATACCTTAGATTTTAAGTGGTTGATGTGGTCATCCCATGAAATATTTTGAGTTAAAAGAATTCCAAGATATTTAACACTTTTAGATTCATAATTTAATTCTTCATCAATATGGACACTCATTGACTGATCATTCCTTGTTATATATGGCCTAAATCGCACAAATTTAGTTTTCTTGGCATTCAGAACTAATTTATTAAATCTTAAAAACTCAGATAATATTGCAGCGTCATATTCAATTTGCGTTCTAAGTACTTCTTCATATTTTAGCTGTATAAAAGACAAATATCGTCAGCGAACATAAGCTTTCCATTAAATGGTATGTTTTTAATATCATTGATAAAAATTTTAAATAATAGTGGACCAAGTACACTGCCTTGAGGGACGCCACAAACCACTCCAATCTCACAACTTATTGATTCATCTATTTGTACAAATTTTTTCCGATTGTTTAAGTAATCTTGGAATATATTAAGAGACTCCTCAGAAAACCCATAGTATTTTCATTTCTTTATAAGTAAGATGTGATCTACCAAATCGAAAGCTTTTGACAAATCAAAGAATACGCCTGCAACTCCCTTATTACCCACATCAAGACCACCACAAACGGAGGAAGTATAGATATCGGCCTAAAATTTTCAATTTTATTTATTCTTACTGATTTAGGTATAGGAATAATTTTGTGTTTCTTCACAACATCTGCATACTTCCCATCATCAATCATTCTATGAAATATTGTAGTTAATATTTCTGCAATAGCTATCTTTCGGACTAACAGCATTTTAGAAGTGATATTGTCATAGTCAGACTCTAATTTTAAATTGTCAACTGCATATAGGTTGAATGTAGTTGAAGCAGGAATTATTGTACAAAAATTTATTTAAATTTATATTGTCATTATAATCAAGTTGAATACTATTTCTTATATCACGTACAGAACAGTAGAAAAAAGTATTCAAGGCCAAGGCTTTTTCTTCATTAGATATAATAACTTCATTATTGGTATTTACGATATCATTTATTCGTTTATCTTACTTTCCAAGACTTTTGTTTAAAAATTGCCAAGTTTGTCTAGTGTCACCAATATATTTATCGTAATGATACACGTAATAATTAGATTTCAACATGTTACTGTAATACTTTATAATTCTGCTTATTCGTTTTAAACTTTGAGAAACATGTATATTTAGTTGGTTTTTCTTTCGTGCTTTTAGCAAATTATTTTTGTACTTTACTAACGAATCTAGTTCTTCTGTTATCCAATTCACTAATTTTCGCCGTGAACACGACTGTCAAACTCCATATATAAAAAATCTGTGTACTATTTTTTATATATGAAGTTTGACATTCGTGTCTACCAGCAAAAAATAATAAATTCTCTAACGCTGCCACCTGGTAATTGATTCGCCTTGGTATAGCTGCAGCAGAAAGAATGTTGACAAGTTCAGGTCATATTGTTTGGACGAAGTGTCATTACTGGATATTTATTCAGGTTTTCGTCCAAGTATAAACCGAACTTACTATAATCTGTAGAAACTTTCTTATCAATAATATTTTCTTGACGATGAAAATAAGTGTTTATTTGACTAATTATTATATTGTGATCAGATAATTTGTTCTGAATTGAGTTTACCAAGATTATTTCCGAACAATTACTAAACACGCAGTCAATACAAGAACCACTTTCAGGTCTGGTTATCAAATTATGACAAGAAGTGACATTGAATTCCAAGAAGATATCCTCTAGCCATTTGGACGTCCTATCTCCACTTATCAATTTGACATTAAAATCTCCAACAAAAATGCAGGGTAAGTTTCTAATCTTTTTGAGTAAAACCTGCAACAAATCCGTAAACATTTGTGCCGTAAATTTTTGGGATCTGTATAGCGAAGTAATTATTAATTTATTATCTATTTTAATATTTGGCAGACATATACAAATTAATTCCAGAAAATGTTTGCTTTGAGAAAAAAGTACATTATATCTTATCTGCTGCGAAACGTACACAGTAGTTCCTCCATAGTTATCACTTTTACAGCAATGCACAACCTCATATCGAGTACAAAGCCACACAATCACTATTGAACCAAGTTTCCTGAACCGCTATAATCTCAGGCAATACAGGCAGATTAGCTAATTCTGATTTAAATTTATTAAATTTATCTAGGGATGAAATACTTCTTGCATTAATAGATAAGACATTAAACGAGTTAGATTGATTTTTATTGATGTATGTGTTAAACAAATCTACGTTAGAAAAATAATTACATTTCATATAAGAAATTATTATTAGATATTACGAGTAAAAAAAGAAAACAAAAAAGTGCAAAAAAGTGATTATTAGTTGTTGAGCTCAGGTTGGGCGTCATCATCATCATTCGCATCATCATTATCAAGTAAATCAGCTTCAATAGTATTTAAAATATAGCGGTTAGATCCACAACCAACAGTTTTTTATTCAACAACTCGTCCACGTCATCCATAGTTTTTAAACAAGTTTGCCTGGATTTCTGATTCTTCTTGGCATAAATATTTCCATGTTTAGTATGCAAAAATTTAAAACCGGCTTCTTTCAACGATTTAGCATATTTTAACAGTTCTAATAATTCCTTGCAGAAAAAATCATTCACAAAAACTTTTTTAAAGTCTGTAATTTCCTTCAATTTAGACTTCTCGCGCATAAACATGTCTTTAGGTTTTTTATTGGCGAATTTCACAACAATAGACTTTTTATTATTTTGATTAATACTTTGTTTATTGCGGCTTAAAATGTATGCGTCTTCTAAATCATTATTACAAATATTTACTCATTTAACAGACAAATACAATTCACAGTTGAAAAAGAAGAAGGAAACAAAATACCGTATTTGGATACTCTAGTCATTAGACAACAGAACAAAATATTACTGAATTGGTATCAAAAACCAACCGCATCTGGACGACTGATAAACTTCTATTCTAAACATCCTAGAAAAATGATTATAAACACAGCCACAAATTTTATCAGAAGAGTTTAAGACGTTAGTGATGCGGTTTTTCACAAAGCAAAATTATGGACATATTAAAATTGAATGATTCCCCAATAAGAACTATAAAAGAATTGATGAAAAATGTTGAAGAAAAAAGGACAAAAATAGACAAAGCGCCAAAAATTTATAAAGGATTAACCTATATATCTGGCTGTGATATATATGGAAGTACCAATTAGCCTTCAGGACGAGTAACTCAATACAACGATTGTTTAGTAATATGAAATCGAAAATTGACTAAGGAGACAACGGTAATAAATTGTAACGGAAACGAATCCAGTAAGTGTGATATGATTTATGTTGGGACAACTAAAACAAAACTAAAAACTAGACTCGCATCACATAAATCAGACTTAAAAGCTATACACAAACCGGTGGAGCAAAACACAGCACTTGCTGCCCACTGTGCAACGAAAAATCATATACCGAACTTTGACGATTTGAGAGTATTAAAAGAAGAGAAAAACTATTGTAGAAGATTTACTTTAGAAATGTTACATATAATTGATGTTCCATCAAATAAGAGATTAAATTACAAATAAGACATCGAAAATGCGCTCAAATTTACAGAAATATTGTTAGTAAACAGAAAAGATCAACTAAGCTGTTAGTGGATAAGTGTTTATTACACAGTATATACGCGCCCTTTTAAACATTGATAGTTTAATTCAATTTTGTTTAATTTTAAAATGTAAATATTTGTTTTCGGTTATTTTATTTGTTTAATTGCAACAATGTTTTTTGTATTGTTTTGTATTTTTGACAGTTTCCCCTGAAGATGAATAGCGAAGCTATTCGAAATATTGGGAATAAAAATTAAAAAAATTAAATAACATTAACAAAGTGTTTTAATTACCCAAAAAGACCTTAAGCCGAACAAAGAATTTAAATTGTTTATCAAAAGGAATCTGTTTCACAACTTATAAAGACAATGCGGGATGTATAGCAATATGAAAATTTTCGGATAGCAAACGTTCAAAACACATCCATAGAAAACATCAATTTGTACGTGATGACGATAATAGTAGAAAACTGATTAAAAAAAAAATATCAACAAATAGCAAATAATAGACACTCTAACTTAACCTTTGGTTGACATGAATGTCTCATCTATGGTCATTAATTTCTTAGCAATTCGAAACATCCTTCTCGTTGTAGTTCTACCTTTCATTTGTAAACTTTTGTATACAAAATAGTTCTTCTTGTTGGTGTTTTGTAAAAACATTTATTTTATCATTCCTAAAATTTATTCCTTGAGAAAGACAAATTCACATGTCAAAATTAGTCTTTTAACAAAAAGTTCAAATGTATTTGACAGCACCGAGAATGGTAATCTAATAATGATAAGAATAACTGCTATATTTGACTATGCCGAATCTTATATACCCTTCACCATCTATGTAAATCTAATTTAGTGAAATAACTCCAATCAAAAAAGTAAATATTGGGGTGAGAGAGAAATAAAAAATAAAAATTAAAAAGGTACTGCATATATATAATTTTACATAACAATGACATCGGCACTTAATGGGTAAAGCGTTTTTAAAAAATTTTTGCATTTTCTTAAAGATCTCTTCAAAATCTTTAAAATGATACCGATATTGATATTTTAAAAAAATTTTATAATTTCAGAGCCCCGTAACTGGAAAATATAAGCGAGCGCCAATTTTTGCACTTGATGTTTTTTTCTTATTCTTTTTTTTATTCTTTTTCGCCCTATATATTTATTTTTTTGATTGGGGTTACTTTATTGTTCCAAATGACATGAAAAAATTAGAGGTATGCGTATTAATTTGCCTGCTACCTGGAAGGACATGGACCGATCATGCTGATTTCGAATAGCACTTCTTTCGGCACTATATCTGATCGATTGACATATTTATTCAAAAAACTGTGATTTAAACACTAACACGGACAGACGGACATCGCTCAACAGACTTCGCTATGCATAAGAAGTCAGAATATATATACTTTTTAAATAAAAATGTCTATTTGTAAAACATGAGATTGGAACATAGTCTAAACTCAAAATATTTAGTTGGGATTTCAAAGCTGAAAAAGGTGGAACAGTTGAGTATTTCTTCACTTTTTTGTCTGTAATCTTCGGTTGATCACAAATGAAATTTATATTTTAACCATTCTTTGCAGTTTCAGTATCATATTGTTTGTTATGAGTTAAGCATAAATGTACATGCGCTGCGCCGTGTGTTTTTATGAGTTAATTTTTATTAAATTAGGATTTTAACTGTATATATTAAAAATGAATCGAAAGTCGCCAAACTTTTTTACATTTCTTTAACGGTGCTACTATTATACAGATTAATATAATAATAACATAGATTAATACTGGACCACCTCTTACTTCCGGAGTGTATAGACCCATGACGTGTGGACCATGGCTGATTATTTTTTTTTTCTCTTTGTATGTTTCCTATAGTTACCAAGTTCCTGCTCGGGCGCCAATGTAAGGAACCTCCGGTTATCTAGGTTTAAAGCTGGGGTTCACTTTGCTGTCCAGGTCCTCTACATAATATTACAACCAAAATATTTTTCAACCACGATTTTTTCCAATTTTGCAATGTCTTTGACTTTATCAAAGCTTTGTTCAAAGACAAAAAATAATAATGTATCAAAAATAAAATAAAATTCTAGTGAAGTATAAACTTAAAACGATAAATAGTATAATAATAATATAATAATAAAAAAAACAAAAATAGATTAAATGAATAGAAATTATTTGGCTTAAGTTCATTTATTTTTTACTTTCTAAAAATCTTTTTTAGAAAGAAAATTTATTTTACAAATGTATGCGGACGTTTTCCAAAGAAAACAAGAAAAATTAGACGCTAGCAGAATGAAATGCTGCATTTTCTGGACCGCTACGACCTTCATCAGTATTCTTCGCATCTATCTACATTAGTTGTGTATTTTTATAAACATCATCTATTTAACCAACTAACTTTGTAAATAAGAATACGAGAAAACTCATATACTCATATCAACATTAATTTGGTTAGACGAAATTTACACACAAACCAACGTATTTCTTTACTGTTCTCTCTGTATTTCGTCTTGTACATTTGTTTTTGCTTTGTTTCAATCATCGATTGAACACGAATGCAAATTTATTTTTGATCATTCTTACTTGTTTACTCATAACATTATAGATGCTGTTCCAGTATCATTTTGATTGTTATGATGTAAGCATGAATGCTCGCTGTGCCTTGCGTGCTTATAATTTAATTTTTATTAAATTTTTATTTGAACTGTGAATGTTATAAATGAATAGAAATTATTTGGCTTAAGTTCATTTATTTTTTACTTTCTAAAAATCTTTTTTAGAAAGAAAATTTATTTTACAAATGTATGCGGAAGTTTTCCAAAGAAAACAAGAAAAATTAGACGCTAGCAGAATGAAATGCTGCATTTTCTGGACCGCTACGACCTTCATCAGCATTCTTCGCATCTATCTACATTAGTTGTATATTTTTATAAACATCATCTATTTAACCAACTAACTTTGTAAATAAGAATACGAGAAAACTCATATACTCATATCAACATTAATTTGGTTAGACGAAATTTACACACAAACCAACGTATTTCTTTACTGTTCTCTGTGTATTTCGTCTTGTACATTTGTTTTTGCTTTGTTTCAATCATCAATTGAACACGAATGCAAATTTATTTTTAATCATTCTTACTTGTTTACTCATAACATTATAGATGCTGTTCCAGTATCATTTTGATTGTTATGATGTAAGCATGAATGCTCGCTGTGCCTTGCGTGCTTATAATTTAATTTTTATTGAATTTTTATTTGAACTGTGAATGTTATAAATGAATAGAAATTATTTGGCTTAAGTTCATTTATTTTTTACTTTCTAAAAATCTTTTTTAGAAAGAAAATTTATTTTACAAATGTATGCGGACGTTTTCCAAAGAAAACAAGAAAAATTAGACGCTAGCAGAATGAAATGCTGCATTTTCTAGACCGCTACGACCTTCATCAGCATTCTTCGCATCTATCTACATTAGTTGTGTATTTTTATAAACATCATCTATTTAACCAACTAACTTTGTAAATAAGAATACGAGAAAACTCATATACTCATATCAACATTAATTTGGTTAGGCGAAATTTACACACAAACCAACGTATTTCTTTACTGTTCTCTCTGTATTTCGTCTTGTACATTTGTTTTTGCTTTGTTTCAATCATTGATTGAACACGAATGCAAATTTATTTTTAATCATTCTTACTTGTTTACTCATAACATTATAGATGCTGTTCCAGTATCATTTTGATTGTTATGATGTAAGCATGAATGCTCGCTGTGCCTTGCGTGCTTATAATTTAATTTTTATTGAATTTTTATTTGAACTGTGAATGTTATAAATGAATAGAAATTATTTGGCTTAAGTTCATTTATTTTTTACTTTCTAAAAATCTTTTTTAGAAAGAAAATTGATTTTACAAATGTATGCGCACGTTTTCCAAAGAAAACAAGAAATATTAGACGCTAGCAGAATGAAATGCTGCATTTTCTGGACCGCTACGACCTTCATCAGCATTCTTCGCATCTATCCACATTAGTTGTGTATTTTTATAAACATCATCTATTTAACCAACTAACTTTGTAAATAAGAATACGAGAAAACTCATACACTCATATCAACATTAATTTGGTTAGCGGAAATTTACACACAAACCAACGTATTTCTTTACTGTTCTCTCTGTGCTTCGTCTTGTACATTTGTTTTTGCTTTGTTTCAATCATCGATTGAACACGAATGCACATTTGTTTTTAATCATTCTTACTTGTTTACTCATAACATTATAGATGCTGTTCCAGTATCATTTTGATTGTTATGATGTAAGCATGAATGCTCGCTGTGCCTTGCGTGCTTATAATTTAATTTTTATTGAATTTTTATTTGAACTGTGAATGTTATAAATGAATAGAAATTATTTGGCTTAAGTTCATTTATTTTTTAGTTTCTAAAAATCTTTTCCAAAGAAAACAAGAAAAATTAGACGCTAGCAGAATGAAATGCTGCATTTTCTGGACCGCTACGACCTTCATCAGCATTCTTCGCATCTATCTACATTAGTTGTGTATTTTTATAAACATCATCTATTTAACCAACTAACTTTGTAAATAAGAATACGAGAAAACTCATATACTCATATCAACATTAATTTGGTTAGACGAAATTTACACACAAACCAACGTATTTCTTTACTGTTCTCTCTGTATTTCGTCTTGTACATTTGTTTTTGCTTTGTTTCAATCATCGATTGAACACGAATGCAAATTTATTTTTAATCATTCTTACTTGTTTACTCATAACATTATAGATGCTGTTCCAGTATCATTTTGATTGTTATGATGTAAGCATGAATGCTCGCTGTGCCTAGCGTGTTTATAATTTAATTTTTATTGAATTTTTATTTGAACTGTGAATGTTATAAATGAATAGAAATTATTTGGCTTAAGTTCATTTATTTTTTACTTTCTAAAAATCTTTTTTAGAAAGAAAATTTATTTTAGAAATGTATGCGGACGTTTTCCAAAGAAAACAAAAAAAATTAGACGATAGCAGAATGAAATGCTACATTTTCTGGACCGCTACGACCTTCATCAGCATTCTTCGCATCTATCTACATTATATGTGTATTTTTATAAACATCATCTATTTAACCAACTAACTTTGTAAATAAGAATACGAGAAAACTCATATACTCATATCAACATTAATTTGGTTAGACGAAATTTACACACAAACCAACGTATTTCTTTACTGTTCTCTCTGTATTTCGTCTTGTACATTTGTTTTTGCTTTGTTTCAATCATCGATTGAACACGAATGCAAATTTATTTTTAATCATTCTTACTTGTTTACTCATAACATTATAGATGCTGTTCCAGTATCATTTTGATTGTTATGATGTAAGCATGAATGTTCGCTGTGCCTTGCGTGCTTATAATTTAATTTTTATTTGAACTGTGAATGTTATAAATGAATAGAAATTATTTGGCTTAAGTTCATTTATTTTTTACTTTCTAAAAATCTTTTTTAGAAAGAAAATTTATTTTACAAATGTATGCGGACGTTTTCCAAAGAAAACAAGAAAAATTAGACGCTAGCAGAATGAAATGCTGCATTTTCTAGACCGCTACGACCTTCATCAGCATTCTTCGCATCTATCTACATTAGTTGTGTATTTTTATAAACATCATCTATTTAACCAACTAACTTTGTAAATAAGAATACGAGAAAACTCATATACTCATATCAACATTAATTTGGTTAGGCGAAATTTACACACAAACCAACGTATTTCTTTACTGTTCTCTCTGTATTTCGTCTTGTACATTTGTTTTTGCTTTGTTTCAATCATTGATTGAACACGAATGCAAATTTATTTTTAATCATTCTTACTTGTTTACTCATAACATTATAGATGCTGTTCCAGTATCATTTTGATTGTTATGATGTAAGCATGAATGCTCGCTGTGCCTTGCGTGCTTATAATTTAATTTTTATTGAATTTTTATTTGAACTGTGAATGTTATAAATGAATAGAAATTATTTGGCTTAAGTTCATTTATTTTTTACTTTCTAAAAATCTTTTTTAGAAAGAAAATTGATTTTACAAATGTATGCGCACGTTTTCCAAAGAAAACAAGAAATATTAGACGCTAGCAGAATGAAATGCTGCATTTTCTGGACCGCTACGACCTTCATCAGCATTCTTCGCATCTATCCACATTAGTTGTGTATTTTTATAAACATCATCTATTTAACCAACTAACTTTGTAAATAAGAATACGAGAAAACTCATACACTCATATCAACATTAATTTGGTTAGCGGAAATTTACACACAAACCAACGTATTTCTTTACTGTTCTCTCTGTGCTTCGTCTTGTACATTTGTTTTTGCTTTGTTTCAATCATCGATTGAACACGAATGCACATTTGTTTTTAATCATTCTTACTTGTTTACTCATAACATTATAGATGCTGTTCCAGTATCATTTTGATTGTTATGATGTAAGCATGAATGCTCGCTGTGCCTTGCGTGCTTATAATTTAATTTTTATTGAATTTTTATTTGAACTGTGAATGTTATAAATGAATAGAAATTATTTGGCTTAAGTTCATTTATTTTTTAGTTTCTAAAAATCTTTTCCAAAGAAAACAAGAAAAATTAGACGCTAGCAGAATGAAATGCTGCATTTTCTGGACCGCTACGACCTTCATCAGCATTCTTCGCATCTATCTACATTAGTTGTGTATTTTTATAAACATCATCTATTTAACCAACTAACTTTGTAAATAAGAATACGAGAAAACTCATATACTCATATCAACATTAATTTGGTTAGACGAAATTTACACACAAACCAACGTATTTCTTTACTGTTCTCTCTGTATTTCGTCTTGTACATTTGTTTTTGCTTTGTTTCAATCATCGATTGAACACGAATGCAAATTTATTTTTAATCATTCTTACTTGTTTACTCATAACATTATAGATGCTGTTCCAGTATCATTTTGATTGTTATGATGTAAGCATGAATGCTCGCTGTGCCTAGCGTGTTTATAATTTAATTTTTATTGAATTTTTATTTGAACTGTGAATGTTATAAATGAATAGAAATTATTTGGCTTAAGTTCATTTATTTTTTACTTTCTAAAAATCTTTTTTAGAAAGAAAATTTATTTTAGAAATGTATGCGGACGTTTTCCAAAGAAAACAAAAAAAATTAGACGATAGCAGAATGAAATGCTACATTTTCTGGACCGCTACGACCTTCATCAGCATTCTTCGCATCTATCTACATTATATGTGTATTTTTATAAACATCATCTATTTAACCAACTAACTTTGTAAATAAGAATACGAGAAAACTCATATACTCATATCAACATTAATTTGGTTAGACGAAATTTACACACAAACCAACGTATTTCTTTACTGTTCTCTCTGTATTTCGTCTTGTACATTTGTTTTTGCTTTGTTTCAATCATCGATTGAACACGAATGCAAATTTATTTTTAATCATTCTTACTTGTTTACTCATAACATTATAGATGCTGTTCCAGTATCATTTTGATTGTTATGATGTAAGCATGAATGTTCGCTGTGCCTTGCGTGCTTATAATTTAATTTTTATTTGAACTGTGAATGTTATAAATGAATAGAAATTATTTGGCTTAAGTTCATTTATTTTTTACTTTCTAAAAATCTTTTTTAGAAAGAAAATTTATTTTACAAATGTATGCGGACGTTTTCCAAAGAAAACAAGAAAAATTAGACGCTACGAGAATGAAATGCTGCATTTTCTGGACCGCTACGACCTTCATCAGCATTCTTCGCATCTATCTACATTAGTTGTGTATTTTTTTAAACATCATCTATTTAACCAACTAACTTTGTAAATAAGAATACGAGAAAACTCAGCTGTTTTATTATCATCAACTTTGATTCCATTAATTATGCAGTCTTTTTGTACTCTTATGTTATTTAGTAAATAAAAAGATGACTTCACATTCTTCACTTCTTCTTTCAGTTCATCATTCCGTTTCTTTAAAACTTTTATTTGGTTTTAATTTTTCTTTACGCTCTTCAAAATAAGATCATATTGAGATGACATGAAATGCATTGTTTCTCTTATTTCATCTAACTGATTCAATTTTGTTTTAATTTCGATTAAATCATTTGCACAAACGTTCTTAATTGGTGCACAAAATTTACACTTGTATTCAATAGTGGGATTTTTTATAAGATGATCATATTGTTTTTTATCTACTTGACTGCAAAGTGCATGTAGAGTTTTTTTTTTGCAAACATCACATTCCACAGCTTCATCTCTTTCCAGTATTTCTATATTACATTGCTGACATATAACTTTATTTTTGTTTCTATTATTCAAACTTTTGCGAGTTTTACCAACCATTGTTTATATCTCACAGAAACAGTTCTATTTTGTGTACAAAAATTTGATATTTTAAGAAAATATTTCGGTGTTTATTTTATAAAGTATTTATATTAATTTTATGACCACGCCCAGACTCAAATTTAACTTGCGAACTCGAACAGTGTTGCCAATTCATACCATGTTCAGTTACTAATTTGTAGAAATTTGGCGGTATGTTGTTATTCACCTTGTATATGTTATAAACGTTTTTCGTTGAATTAATTAAAAAGTTTGGGACTATACCTGTTTGTTTGCATTTAATTAAGAAAGTTGTAGAAGATTTAAGTTTAGACAATGTTTTACTGTTTCTTGAAAAATCTTAACCATGTTGATGGTGTTGTTGTGTTATTTGTCTTTTATTCTTTTGTAAATAGTCATGATGACTTTTGCGGTGTGTTGATGAAAATGTGGTGTATTGTTGACCTTTTAATTTTTGATAAATGATTTAAATTCTTTGTTCGGCTTAAGGTCTTTTTGGGTAATTAAAACACTTTGTTAATGTTATTAAATTTTTCAATTTTTATTCCCAATATTTCGAATAACTTCGCTATTCATCTTCAGGGGAAACTGTCAAAAATACAAAACAATATAAAAAACATTGTTGCAATTATACAAATAAAATAACCGAAAACAAATATTTACATTTTAAAATTAAACAAAATTAAATTAAACTATCAATGTTTAAAAGGGCGCGTATATATTGTACAGTAAACCCTTATCCACTAACAGTTAAGTTGATATTTTTTGTTTACTAACAATATTTCTGTAAATTTGAGAGTACACGAAAATAACCAAGACATTGTTCATGGAACTTTTAACTTTCTGCATAAAAAGAGGCAGATACTTTCAATATGAAAATAAAATTTATGAACAACGTAAGGGCATGCCAATGGGATCAAATTTATCTCCCGTTATTGATGACATTGTAATGGAAGAGTTACTTGATTGGACAATTATAAACCTTGGATATGAACCTAAGATTTTAACAAAGTACGTGGATGACATTTTTACAATATTAAAAAGACATAAAGTAGAAGAAGTCCTTAATAATTTAAACTCATTTAACAGACAAATACAATTCACAGTTGAAAAAGAAGAAGGAAACAAAATACCGTATTTGGATACTCTAGTCATTAGACAACAGAACAAAATATTACTGAATTGGTATCAAAAACCAACCGCATCTGGACGACTGATAAACTTCTATTCTAAACATCCTAGAAAAATGATTATAAACACAGCCACAAATTTTATCAGAAGAGTTTAAGACGTTAGTGATGCGGTTTTTCACAAAGCAAAATTATGGACATATTAAAATTGAATGATTCCCCAATAAGAACTATAAAAGAATTGATGAAAAATGTTGAAGAAAAAAGGACAAAAATAGACAAAGCGCCAAAAATTTATAAAGGATTAACCTATATATCTGGCTGTGATATATATGGAAGTACCAATTAGCCTTCAGGACGAGTAACTCAATACAACGATTGTTTAGTAATATGAAATCGAAAATTGACTAAGGAGACAACGGTAATAAATTGTAACGGAAACGAATCCAGTAAGTGTGATATGATTTATGTTGGGACAACTAAAACAAAACTAAAAACTAGACTCGCATCACATAAATCAGACTTAAAAGCTATACACAAACCGGTGGAGCAAAACACAGCACTTGCTGCCCACTGTGCAACGAAAAATCATATACCGAACTTTGACGATTTGAGAGTATTAAAAGAAGAGAAAAACTATTGTAGAAGATTTACTTTAGAAATGTTACATATAATTGATGTTCCATCAAATAAGAGATTAAATTACAAATAAGACATCGAAAATGCGCTCAAATTTACAGAAATATTGTTAGTAAACAGAAAAGATCAACTAAGCTGTTAGTGGATAAGTGTTTATTACACAGTATATACGCGCCCTTTTAAACATTGATAGTTTAATTCAATTTTGTTTAATTTTAAAATGTAAATATTTGTTTTCGGTTATTTTATTTGTTTAATTGCAACAATGTTTTTTGTATTGTTTTGTATTTTTGACAGTTTCCCCTGAAGATGAATAGCGAAGCTATTCGAAATATTGGGAATAAAAATTAAAAAAATTAAATAACATTAACAAAGTGTTTTAATTACCCAAAAAGACCTTAAGCCGAACAAAGAATTTAAATCGTTTATCAAAAGGAATCTGTTTCACAACTTATAAAGACAATGCGGGATGTATAGCAATATGAAAATTTTCGGATAGCAAACGTTCAAAACACATCCATAGAAAACATCAATTTGTACGTGATGACGATAATAGTAGAAAACTGATTAAAAAAAAATATCAACAAATAGCAAATAATAGACACTCTAACTTAACCTTTGGTTGACATGAATGTCTCATCTATGGTCATTAATTTCTTAGCAATTCGAAACATCCTTCTTGTTGTAGTTCTACCTTTCATTTGTAAACTTTTGTATACAAAATAGTTCTTCTTGTTGGTGTTTTGTAAAAACATTTATTTTATCATTCCTAAAATTTATTCCTTGAGAAAGACAAATTCACATGTCAAAATTAGTCTTTTAACAAAAAGTTCAAATGTATTTGACAGCACCGAGAATGGTAATCTAATAATGATAAGAATAACTGCTATATTTGACTATGCCGAATCTTATATACCCTTCACCATCTATGTAAATCTAATTTAGTGAAATAACTCCAATCAAAAAAGTAAATATTGGGGTGAGAGAGAAATAAAAAATAAAAATTAAAAAGGTACTGCATATATATAATTTTACATAACAATGACATCGGCACTTAATGGGTAAAGCGTTTTTAAAAAATTTTTGCATTTTCTTAAAGATCTCTTCAAAATCTTTAAAATGATACCGATATTGATATTTTAAAAAAATTTTATAATTTCAGAGCCCCGTAACTGGAAAATATAAGCGAGCGCCAATTTTTGCACTTGATGTTTTTTTCTTATTCTTTTTTTTATTCTTTTTCGCCCTATATATTTATTTTTTTGATTGGGGTTACTTTATTGTTCCAAATGACATGAAAAAATTAGAGGTATGCGTATTAATTTGCCTGCTACCTGGAAGGACATGGACCGATCATGCTGATTTCGAATAGCACTTCTTTCGGCACTATATCTGATCGATTGACATATTTATTCAAAAAACTGTGATTTAAACACTAACACGGACAGACGGACATCGCTCAACAGACTTCGCTATGCATAAGAAGTCAGAATATATATACTTTTTAAATAAAAATGTCTATTTGTAAAACATGAGATTGGAACATAGTCTAAACTCAAAATATTTAGTTGGGATTTCAAAGCTGGAAAAGGTGGAACAGTTGAGTATTTCTTCACTTTTTTGTCTGTAATCTTCGGTTGATCACAAATGAAATTTATATTTTAACCATTCTTTGCAGTTTCAGTATCATATTGTTTGTTATGAGTTAAGCATAAATGTACATGCGCTGCGCCGTGTGTTTTTATGAGTTAATTTTTATTAAATTAGGATTTTAACTGTATATATTAAAAATGAATCGAAAGTCGCCAAACTTTTTTACATTTCTTTAACGGTGCTACTATTATACAGATTAATATAATAATAACATAGATTAATACTGGACCACCTCTTACTTCCGGAGTGTATAGACCCATGACGTGTGGACCATGGCTGATTATTTTTTTTTTCTCTTTGTATGTTTCCTATAGTTACCAAGTTCCTGCTCGGGCGCCAATGTAAGGAACCTCCGGTTATCTAGGTTTAAAGCTGGGGTTCACTTTGCTGTCCAGGTCCTCTACATAATATTACAACCAAAATATTTTTCAACCACGATTTTTTCCAATTTTGCAATGTCTTTGACTTTATCAAAGCTTTGTTCAAAGACAAAAAATAATAATGTATCAAAAATAAAATAAAATTCTAGTGAAGTATAAACTTAAAACGATAAATAGTATAATAATAATATAATAATAAAAAAAACAAAAATAGATTAAATGAATAGAAATTATTTGGCTTAAGTTCATTTATTTTTTACTTTCTAAAAATCTTTTTTAGAAAGAAAATTTATTTTACAAATGTATGCGGACGTTTTCCAAAGAAAACAAGAAAAATTAGACGCTAGCAGAATGAAATGCTGCATTTTCTGGACCGCTACGACCTTCATCAGTATTCTTCGCATCTATCTACATTAGTTGTGTATTTTTATAAACATCATCTATTTAACCAACTAACTTTGTAAATAAGAATACGAGAAAACTCATATACTCATATCAACATTAATTTGGTTAGACGAAATTTACACACAAACCAACGTATTTCTTTACTGTTCTCTCTGTATTTCGTCTTGTACATTTGTTTTTGCTTTGTTTCAATCATCGATTGAACACGAATGCAAATTTATTTTTGATCATTCTTACTTGTTTACTCATAACATTATAGATGCTGTTCCAGTATCATTTTGATTGTTATGATGTAAGCATGAATGCTCGCTGTGCCTTGCGTGCTTATAATTTAATTTTTATTAAATTTTTATTTGAACTGTGAATGTTATAAATGAATAGAAATTATTTGGCTTAAGTTCATTTATTTTTTACTTTCTAAAAATCTTTTTTAGAAAGAAAATTTATTTTACAAATGTATGCGGACGTTTTCCAAAGAAAACAAGAAAAATTAGACGCTAGCAGAATGAAATGCTGCATTTTCTGGACCGCTACGACCTTCATCAGCATTCTTCGCATCTATCTACATTAGTTGTATATTTTTATAAACATCATCTATTTAACCAACTAACTTTGTAAATAAGAATACGAGAAAACTCATATACTCATATCAACATTAATTTGGTTAGACGAAATTTACACACAAACCAACGTATTTCTTTACTGTTCTCTGTGTATTTCGTCTTGTACATTTGTTTTTTGCTTTGTTTCAATCATCAATTGAACACGAATGCAAATTTATTTTTAATCATTCTTACTTGTTTACTCATAACATTATAGATGCTGTTCCAGTATCATTTTGATTGTTATGATGTAAGCATGAATGCTCGCTGTGCCTTGCGTGCTTATAATTTAATTTTTATTGAATTTTTATTTGAACTGTGAATGTTATAAATGAATAGAAATTATTTGGCTTAAGTTCATTTAGTTTTTACTTTCTAAAAATCTTTTTTAGAAAGAAAATTTATTTTACAAATGTATGCGGACGTTTTCCAAAGAAAACAAGAAAAATTAGACGGTAGCAGAATGAAATGCTGCATTTTCTAGACCGCTACGACCTTCATCAGCATTCTTCGCATCTACAGTGGCTCACAGCTTATTTCAACCACCCTCTTTAAAAAAGAATAAGTCGATTTTACTTTTGAATGAAACAATATATTGGAAAAATTGAAGTAGGATTTAATAAAACACTTTCTTTTCTTCACAACAAATATATTTTTTAGTTTAAAATTAACCTATTTATAAACATAAAAACTAAAAATAAGACAACGTAGGTATTTCCGTAGTCACAGCTTATTTCAACCAGTAATAAAAATCTAAAATTTAACTATTTGTTTTTTTCTTTTTTTAATTTTAAAATTTGGTGTGTCCTCCCTTTTGATCAATTACAGCCTTTAGTCTACTTTGCATAGAATTCACTAATTTTCGTATCGTTTCAGGAGTTATTTTCGACCATTCTTCCTTTAGTGCTGTTATTAAGTCTTTCCGGTTAGAGATCTGATGTTGACGGATGCTTTGGTCTAATATTGCCCATAAATTTTCAATGACATTTAGATTAGGTGATTGCGCCGGCGGTTGCATCAAGTGGGGACCGTTCCAAATTAGCCAAGTCTGGACAATACCTGATTTGTGTTTTGGGTCATTGTCCTGATAGAAGCGAAACTCGTCTTTAATACCTAGTTTTTCGGCACTTTGCAGTAGGTTGGCTTTTAGGATGTTGAGGTATAGGTTCTTGTCCATTGTATTTTCAATAAACTGCAAGTTTCCAACCCCACCTGAAGACATGCAGGCCCATACCATAACGCTTCCTCCACCATGTTTTATTGTAGGTTTTAAATTTTTATTTTGCAGCTCTGTATTTGGTTTACGCCATACGTAAATTTGACCATCAGAGCCGAAGATGTTAAATTTTTATTCATCCGCAAAAATCACACGGTCCCAAAATCTTAAGTCTTTGGTAATGTGATCTTTGGCGAATTTTAGTCGTGCTGCTTGATTCTTTTTATTTATAAATGGTTTTTTTCGGGCTACTCTGCCGTTAAAGTCATGACTTCTTAGGACACGGCGAATTGTTTCTGCACTGCAAGTTTTGCCCAAGTCATTTTTAACTTCTGCAGCTAATTTTGGAGCGGATAGCTTCGGGTTTTTCTTTATCTTTCTCACTATATAACGCTCATCTGCTTCATTCAAAATTTTGTTTGGAGCTTTTCTGCCTTTATCGACTACTCTGTTTTCGTGCCTGAATCTATAAATAATACTCTGCACTGTCGAATCACTTAAACAAACCATTTCAGCAATTTTTCGACGAGAGTGGCCATCTTTATAGTGGCGAATAACTAATTCTCTTTCTTCAATTGTAGTACGTCGTCCCATTATTTGAAAATGTGTCTCTGAATCAACCAGCTATAAAAATCACACTAAAATTTTATCTAAATAATTAAAAACATAACTTCAAACAATAATTATTGGAAATTTACCGTTACACAGTAAGTGATGTCAACTAAACAGGTCTAACAATAAGCTGGTTGATATAAGCTGTGACTGCAGAAATATATAAGTTTTATTATTTTTAGTTTTTATGTTTATAAATATTTTAGTTTTAAAATAAAAAATATATTTGTTGTGAAGATAAGAAAGTGTTTTATTAATTCCTACTCGAATTTTTCCAATATTTTGTTTTATTCAAAAGCTATATCGACTTTTTCTTTTTTAAAAAGTGTGGTTGAAATAAGCTGTGAGCCACTGTATCTCCATTAGTTGTGTATTTTTATAAACATCATCTATTTAACCAACGAACTTTGTAAATAAGAATACGAGAAAACTCATATACTCATATCAACATTAATTTGGTTAGACGAAATTTACACACAAACCAACGTATTTCTTTACTGTTCTCTCTGTATTTCGTCTTGTACATTTGTTTTTGCTTTGTTTCAATCATTGATTGAACACGAACAGCGTTGCCACACAAGAAATTGACTGCCTACCAATAATTTTCAAAAATCCTACCAAAATCGTTTACAGCCTACCAAAAATTTAAAAATGCGTTTCTTGCACATAAACTCTGTTATACTCACTTGGTTTTTTTTCCGTAACTCTTGAGGTGGAAATTTGTCTTTTGGTGATTTTTAAGATGGATGTTATGATTTAAAATAGTTTTAGAGCATACTATGCAGAATGAACACCCATCCCTTTCCTGGAGCCAATCAAATTCGCTCAACCATTCGGTTCTAAAATTTTTTTTTTACTGTTTCTTTAGATGCAATATTAATAAATATTTATGTAATTAATAGGTACATGTATACAATTAAAAAAGTTTACTTACATTTCCATTTTGTCTGTTAATTTTTTTAATACAAACACTTGTAAATAAGCCTTCACTCAAAAATATTGTTAACTTCAATTTCATAATATTGTTCGCGTTTCTTAAACCAGAGATATCTATAGCGTTAATCATCTTTATGCAAAAAAGCAGAGATGTTTTTATTACACCTAAAAGAGTTTTTGAAAACAGTGATAACACTTTTCAAAGTTATTGTTTATTTAATTCAAAGTTACATTTCTTTTTATTTTATGTTCTGAAATTTTAAGGTAAAAAATTTACTGTTGCTAAAAAATTGCTACAGGAGGAAAACCTACCAAAAATTTAAAAAAATGCAACAAACCAACCAAACTACCAAACTGTTTTTTAAAAACGAAAAACTACCAAGTTTGGTCCGATTGGACCAAAGCGGCAACGCTGAACACGAATGCAAATTTATTTTTAATCATTCTTACTTGTTTACTCATAACATTATAGATGCTGTTCCAGTAACATTTTGATTGTTATGATGTAAGCATGAATGCTCGCTGTGCCTTGCGTGCTTATAATTTAATTTTTATTGAATTTTTATTTGAACTGTGAATGTTATAAATGAATAGAAATTATTTGGCTTAAGTTCATTTATTTTTTACTTTCTAAAAATCTTTTTTAGAAAGAAAATTTATTTTACAAATGTATGCGGACGTTTTCCAAAGAAAACAAGAAAAATTAGACGCTAGCAGAATGAAATGCTGCATTTTCTGGATCGCTACGACCTTCATCAGCATTCTTCGCATCTATCTACATTAGTTGTGTATTTTTATAAACATCATCTATTTAACCAACTAACTTTGTAAATAAGAATACGAGAAAACTCATATACTCATATCAACATTAATTTGGTTAGGCGAAATTTACACACAAACCAACGTATTTCTTTACTGTTCTCTCTGTATTTCGTCTTGTACATTTGTTTTTGCTTTGTTTCAATCATTGATTGAACACGAATGCAAATTTATTTTTAATCATTCTTACTTGTTTACTCATAAAATTATAGATGCTGTTCCAGTATCATTTTGATTGTTATGATGTAAGCATGAATGCTCGCTGTGCCTTGCGTGCTTATAATTTAATTTTTATTGAATTTTTATTTGAACTGTGAATGTTATAAATGAATAGAAATTATTTGGCTTAAGTTCATTTATTTTTTACTTTCTAAAAATCTTTTTTAGAAAGAAAATTGATTTTACAAATGTATGCGCACGTTTTCCAAAGAAAACAAGAAATATTAGACGCTAGCAGAATGAAATGCTGCATTTTCTGGACCGCTACGACCTTCATCAGCATTCTTCGCATCTATCCACATTAGTTGTGTATTTTTATAAACATCATCTATTTAACCAACTAACTTTGTAAATAAGAATACGAGAAAACTCATACACTCATATCAACATTAATTTGGTTAGCCGAAATTTACACACAAACCAACGTATTTCTTTACTGTTCTCTCTGTGCTTCGTCTTGTACATTTGTTTTTGCTTTGTTTCAATCATCGATTGAACACGAATGCACATTTGTTTTTAATCATTCTTACTTGTTTACTCATAACATTATAGATGCTGTTCCAGTATCATTTTGATTGTTATGATGTAAGCATGAATGCTCGCTGTGCCTTGCGTGCTTATAATTTAATTTTTATTGAATTTTTATTTGAACTGTGAATGTTATAAATGAATAGAAATTATTTGGCTTAAGTTCATTTATTTTTTAGTTTCTAAAAATCTTTTCCAAAGAAAACAAGAAAAATTAGACGCTAGCAGAATGAAATGCTGCATTTTCTGGACCGCTACGACCTTCATCAGCATTCTTCGCATCTATCTACATTAGTTGTGTATTTTTATAAACATCATCTATTTAACCAACTAACTTTGTAAATAAGAATACGAGAAAACTCATATACTCATATCAACATTAATTTGGTTAGACGAAATTTACACACAAACCAACGTATTTCTTTACTGTTCTCTCTGTATTTCGTCTTGTACATTTGTTTTTGCTTTGTTTCAATCATCGATTGAACACGAATGCAAATTTATTTTTAATCATTCTTACTTGTTTACTCATAACATTATAGATGCTGTTCCAGTATCATTTTGATTGTTATGATGTAAGCATGAATGCTCGCTGTGCCTTGCGTGCTTATAATTTAATTTTTATTGAATTTTTATTTGAACTGTGAATGTTATAAATGAATAAAAATTATTTGGATTAAGTTCATTTATTTTTTACTTTCTAAAAATCTTTTTTAGAAAGAAAATTTATTTTAGAAATGTATGCGGACGTTTTCCAAAGAAAACAAGAAAAATTAGACGCTAGCAGAATGAAATGCTACATTTTCTGGACCGCTACGACCTTCATCAGCATTCTTCGCATCTATCTACATTATTTGTGTATTTTTATAAACATTATCTATTTAACCAACTAACTTTGTAAATAAGAATACGAGAAAACTCATATACTCATATCAACATTAATTTGGTTAGACGAAATTTACACACAAACCAACGTATTTCTTTACTGTTCTCTCTGTATTTCGTCTTGTACATTTGTTTTTGCTTTGTTTCAATCATCGATTGAACACGAATGCAAATTTATTTTTAATCATTCTTACTTGTTTACTCATAACATTATAGATGCTGTTCCAGTATCATTTTGATTGTTATGATGTAAGCATGAATGTTCGCTGTGCCTTGCGTGCTTATAATTTAATTTTTATTTGAACTGTGAATGTTATAAATGAATAGAAATTATTTGGCTTAAGTTCATTTATTTTTTACTTTCTAAAAATCTTTTTTAGAAAGAAAATTTATTTTACAAATGTATGCGGACGTTTTCCAAAGAAAACAAGAAAAATTAGACGCTACCAGAATGAAATGCTGCATTTTCTGGACCGCTACGACCTTCATCAGCATTCTTCGCATCTATCTACATTAGTTGTGTATTTTTATAAACATCATCTATTTAACCAACTAACTTTGTAAATAAGAATACGAGAAAACTCATATACTCATATCAACATTAATTTGGTTAGACGAAATTTACACACAAACCAACGTATTTCTTTACTGTTCTCTCTGTATTTCGTCTTGTACATTTGTTTTTGCTTTGTTTCAATCATCGATTGAACAGGAATGCAAATTTATTTTTAATCATTCTTACTTGTTTACTCATAACATTATAGATGCTGTTCCAGTATCATTTTGATTGTTATGATGTAAGCATGAATGCTCGCTGTGCCTTGCGTGCTTATAATTTAATTTTTATTGAATTTTTATTTGAACTGTGAATGTTATAAATGAATAGAAATTATTTGGCTTAAGTTCATTTATTTTTTACTTTCTAAAAATCTTTTTTAGAAAGAAAATTTATTTTACAAATGTATGCGGACGTTTTCCAAAGAAAACAAGAAAAATTAGACGCTAGCAGAATAAAATGCTGCATTTTCTGGACCGCTACGACCTTCATCAGTATTCTTCGCATCTATCTACATTAGTTGTGTATTTTTATAAACATCATCTATTTAACCAACTAACTTTGTAAATAAGAATACGAGAAAACTCATATACTCATATCAACATTAATTTGGTTAGACGAAATTTACACACAAACCAACGTATTTCTTTACTGTTCTCTCTGTATTTCGTCTTGTACATTTGTTTTTGCTTTGTTTCAATCATCGATTGAACACGAATGCAAATTTATTTTTAATCATTCTTACTTGTTTACTCATAACATTATAGATGCTGTTCCAGTATCATTTTGATTGTTATGATGTAAGCATGAATGCTCGCTGTGCCTTGCGTGCTTATAATTTAATTTTTATTGAATTTTTATTTGAACTGTGAATGTTATAAATGAATAGAAATTATTTGGCTTAAGTTCATTTATTTTTTACTTTCTAAAAATCTTTTTTAGAAAGAAAATTTATTTTACAAATGTATGCGGACGTTTTCCAAAGAAAACAAGAAAAATTAGACGCTAGCAGAATAAAATGCTGCATTTTCTGGACCGCTACGACCTTCATCAGCATTCTTCGCATCTATCTACATTAGTTGTGTATTTTTATAAACATCATCTATTTAACCAACTAACTTTGTAAATAAGAATACGAGAAAACTCATATACTCATATCAACATTAATTTGGTTAGACGAAATTTACACACAAACCAACGTATTTCTTTACTGTTCTCTCTGTATTTCGTCTTGTACATTTGTTTTTGCTTTGTTTCAATCATCGATTGAACACGAATGCAAATTTATTTTTAATCATTCTTACTTGTTTACTCATAACATTATAGATGCTGTTCCAGTATCATTTTGATTGTTATGATGTAAGCATGAATGCTCGCTGTGCCTTGCGTGCTTATAATTTAATTTTTATTGAATTTTTATTTGAACTGTGAATGTTATAAATGAATAGAAATTATTTGGCTTAAGTTCATTTATTTTTTACTTTCTAAAAATCTTTTTTAGAAAGAAAATTTATTTTACAAATGTATGCGGACGTTTTCCAAAGAAAACAAGAAAAATTAGACGCTAGCAGAATAAAATGCTGCATTTTCTGGACCGCTACGACCTTCATCAGCATTCTTCGCATCTATCTACATTAGTTGTGTATTTTTATAAACATCATCTATTTAACCAACTAACTTTGTAAATAATAATACGAGAAAACTCATATACTCATATCAACATTAATTTGGTTAGACGAAATTTACACACAAACCAACGTATTTCTTTACTGTTCTCTCTGTATTTCGTCTTGTACATTTGTTTTTGCTTTGTTTCAATCATCGATTGAACACGAATGCAAATTTATTTTTAATCATTCTTACTTGTTTACTCATAACATTATAGATGCTGTTCCAGTATCATTTTGATTGTTATGATGTAAGCATGAATGCTCGCTGTGCCTTGCGTGCTTATAATTTAATTTTTATTTGAACTGTGAATGTTATAAATGAATAGAAATTATTTGGCTTAGGTTCATTTATTTTTTACTTTCTAAAAATCTTTTTTAGAAAAAAAATTTATTTTACAAATGTATGCGGACGTTTTCCAAAGAAAACAAGAAAAATTAGACGCTAGCAGAATGAAATGCTGCATTTTCTAGACCGCTACGTCCTTCATCAGCATTCTTCGCATCTATCTCCATTAGTTGTGTATTTTTATAAACATCATCTATTTAACCAACGAACTTTGTAAATAAGAATACGAGAAAACTCATATACTCATATCAACATTAATTTGGTTAGACGAAATTTACACACAAACCAACGTATTTCTTTACTGTTTTCTCTGTATTTCGTCTTGTACATTTGTTTTTGCTTTGTTTCAATTTTTAATCATTCTTACTTGTTTACTCATAACATTATAGATGCTGTTCCAGTATCATTTTGATTGTTATGATGTAAGCATGAATGCTCGCTGTGCCTTGCGTGCTTATAATTTAATTTTTATTGAATTTTTATTTGAACTGTGAATTTTATAAATGAATAGATATTATTTGGCTTAAGTTCATTTATTTTTTACTTTCTAAAAATCTTTTTTACAAAGAAAATTTATTTTACAAATGTATGCGGACGTTTTCCAAAGAAAACAAGAAAAATTAGACGCTAGCAGAATGAAATGCTGCATTTTCTAGACCGCTACGACCTTCATCAGCATTCTTCGCATCTATCTACATTAGTTGTGTATTTTTATAAACATCATCTATTTAACCAACTAACTTTGTAAATAAGAATACGAGAAAACTCATATACTCATATCAACATTAATTTGGTTAGACGAAATTTACACACAAACCAACGTATTTCTTTACTGTTCTTCTGTATTTCGTCTTGTACATTTGTTTTTGCTTTGTTTCAATCATTGATTGAACACGAATGCAAATTTATTTTTAATCATTCTTACTTGTTTACTCATAACATTATAGATGCTGTTCCAGTATCATTTTGATTGTTATGATGTAAGCATGAATGCTCGCTGTGCCTTGCGTGCTTATAATTTAATTTTTATTGAATTTTTATTTGAACTGTGAATGTTATAAATGAATAGAAATTATTTGGCTTAAGTTCATTTATTTTTTACTTTCTAAAAATCTTTTTTAGAAAGAAAGTTTATTTTAGAAATGTATGCGGACGTTTTCCAAAGAAAACAAGAAAAATTAGACGCTAGCAGAATGAAATGCTACATTTTCTGGACCGCTACGACCTTCATCAGCATTCTTCGCATCTATCTACATTATTTGTGTATTTTTATAAACATCATCTATTTAACCAACTAACTTTGTAAATAAGAATACGAGAAAACTCATATACTCATATCAACATTAATTTGGTTAGACGAAATTTACACACAAACCAACGTATTTCTTTACTGTTCTCTCTGTATTTCGTCTTGTACATTTGTTTTTGCTTTGTTTCAATCATCGATTGAACACGAATGCAAATTTATTTTTAATCATTCTTACTTGTTTACTCATAACATTATAGATGCTGTTCCAGTATCATTTTGATTGTTATGATGTAAGCATGAATGTTCGCTGTGCCTTGCGTGCTTATAATTTCATTTTTATTTGAACTGTGAATGTTATAAATGAATAGAAATTATTTGGCTTAAGTTCATTTATTTTTTACTTTCTAAAAATCTTTTTTAGAAAGAAAATTTATTTTACAAATGTATGCGGACGTTTTCCAAAGAAAACAAGAAAAATTAGACGCTAGCAGAATGAAATGCTGCATTTTCTGGACCGCTACGACCTTCATCAGCATTCTTCGCATCTATCTACATTAGTTGTGTATTTTTATAAACATCATCTATTTAACCAACTAACTTTGTAAATAAGAATACGAGAAAACTCATATACTCATATCAACATTAATTTGGTTAGACGAAATTTACACACAAACCAACGTATTTCTTTACTGTTCTCTCTGTATTTCGTCTTGTACATTTGTTTTTGCTTTGTTTCAATCATCGATTGAACACGAATGCAAATTTATTTTTAATCATTCTTACTTGTTTACTCATAACATTATAGATGCTGTTCCAGTATCATTTTGATTGTTATGATGTAAGCATGAATGCTCGCTGTGCCTTGCGTGCTTATAATTTAATTTTTATTGAATTTTTATTTGAACTGTGAATGTTATAAATGAATAGAAATTATTTGGCTTAAGTTCATTTATTTTTTACTTTCTAAAAATCTTTTTTAGAAAGAAAATTTATTTTAGAAATGTATGCGGACGTTTTCCAAAGAAAACAAGAAAAATTAGACGCTAGCAGAATGAAATGCTACATTTTCTGGACCGCTACGACCTTCATCAGCATTCTTCGCATCTATCTACATTATTTGTGTATTTTTATAAACATCATCTATTTAACCAACTAACTTTGTAAATAAGAATACGAGAAAACTGATATACTCATATCAACATTAATTTGGTTAGACGAAATTTACACACAAACCAACGTATTTCTTTACTGTTCTCTCTGTATTTCGTCTTGTACATTTGTTTTTGCTTTGTTTCAATCATCTATTGAACACGAATGCAAATTTATTTTTAATCATTCTTACTTGTTTACTCATAACATTATAGATGCTGTTCCAGTATCATTTTGATTGTTATGATGTTAGCATGAATGCTCGCTGTGCCTTGCGTGCTTATAATTTAATTTTTATTGAATTTTTATTTGAACTGTGAATGTTATAAATGAATAGAAATTATTTGGCTTAAGTTCATTTATTTTTTACTTTCTAAAAATCTTTTTTAGAAAGAAAATTTATTTTAGAAATGTATGCGGACGTTTTCCAAAGAAAACAAGAAAAATTAAACGCTAGCAGAATGAAATGCTACATTTTCTGGACCGCTACGACCTTCATCAGCATTCTTCGCATCTATCTACATTATTTGTGTATTTTTGTAAACATCATCTATTTAACCAACTAACTTTGTAAATAAGAATACGAGAAAACTCATATACTCATATCAACATTAATTTGGTTAGACGAAATTTACACACAAACCAACGTATTTCTTTACTGTTCTCTCTGTATTTCGTCTTGTACATTTGTTTTTGCTTTGTTTCAATCATCGATTGAACACGAATGCAAATTTATTTTTAATCATTCTTACTTGTTTACTCATAACATTATAGATGCTGTTCCAGTATCATTTTGATTGTTATGATGTAAGCATGAATGTTCGCTGTGCCTTGCGTGCTTATAATTTAATTTTTATTTGAACTGTGAATGTTATAAATGAATAGAAATTATTTGGCTTAAGTTCATTTATTTTTTACTTTCTAAAAATCTTTTTTAGAAAGAAAATTTATTTTACAAATGTATGCGGACGTTTTCCAAAGAAAACAAGAAAAATTAGACGCTACCAGAATGAAATGCTGCATTTTCTGGACCGCTACGACCTTCATCAGCATTCTTCGCATCTATCTACATTAGTTGTGTATTTTTATAAACATCATCTATTTAACCAACTAACTTTGTAAATAAGAATACGAGAAAACTCATATACTCATATCAACATTAATTTGGTTAGACGAAATTTACACACAAACCAACGTATTTCTTTACTGTTCTCTCTGTATTTCGTCTTGTACATTTGTTTTTGCTTTGTTTCAATCATCGATTGAACACGAATGCAAATTTATTTTTAATCATTCTTACTTGTTTACTCATAACATTATAGATGCTGTTCCAGTATCATTTTGATTGTTATGATGTAAGCATGAATGCTCGCTGTGCCTTGCGTGCTTATAATTTAATTTTTATTGAATTTTTATTTGAACTGTGAATGTTATAAATGAATAGAAATTATTTGGCTTAAGTTCATTTATTTTTTACTTTCTAAAAATCTTTTTTAGAAAGAAAGTTTATTTTAGAAATGTATGCGGACGTTTTCCAAAGAAAACAAGAAAAATTAGACGCTAGCAGAATGAAATGCTACATTTTCTGGACCGCTACGACCTTCATCAGCATTCTTCGCATCTATCTACATTATTTGTGTATTTTTATAAACATCATCTATTTAACCAACTAACTTTGTAAATAAGAATACGAGAAAACTCATATACTCATATCAACATTAATTTGGTTAGACGAAATTTACACACAAACCAACGTATTTCTTTACTGTTCTCTCTGTATTTCGTGTTGTACATTTGTTTTTGCTTTGTTTCAATCATCGATTGAACACGAATGCAAATTTATTTTTAATCATTCTTACTTGTTTACTCATAACATTATAGATGCTGTTCCAGTATCATTTTGATTGTTATGATGTAAGCATGAATGTTCGCTGTGCCTTGCGTGCTTATAATTTCATTTTTATTTGAACTGTGAATGTTATAAATGAATAGAAATTATTTGGCTTAAGTTCATTTATTTTTTACTTTCTAAAAATCTTTTTTAGAAAGAAAATTTATTTTACAAATGTATGCGGACGTTTTCCAAAGAAAACAAGAAAAATTAGACGCTAGCAGAATGAAATGCTGCATTTTCTGGACCGCTAGGACCTTCATCAGCATTCTTCACATCTATCTACATTAGTTGTGTATTTTTATAAACATCATCTATTTAACCAACTAACTTTGTAAATAAGAATACGAGAAAACTCATATACTCATATCAACATTAATTTGGTTAGACGAAATTTACACACAAACCAACGTATTTCTTTACTGTTCTCTCTGTATTTCGTCTTGTACATTTGTTTTTGCTTTGTTTCAATCATCGATTGAACACGAATGCAAATTTATTTTTAATCATTCTTACTTGTTTACTCATAACATTATAGATGCTGTTCCAGTATCATTTTGATTGTTATGATGTAAGCATGAATGCTCGCTGTGCCTTGCGTGCTTATAATTTAATTTTTATTGAATTTTTATTTGAACTGTGAATGTTATAAATGAATAGAAATTATTTGGCTTAAGTTCATTTATTTTTTACTTTCTAAAAATCTTTTTTAGAAAGAAAATTTATTTTAGAAATGTATGCGGACGTTTTCCAAAGAAAACAAGAAAAATTAGACGCTAGCAGAATGAAATGCTACATTTTCTGGACCGCTACGACCTTCATCAGCATTCTTCGCATCTATCTACATTATTTGTGTATTTTTATAAACATCATCTATTTAACCAACTAACTTTGTAAATAAGAATACGAGAAAACTCATATACTCATATCAACATTAATTTGGTTAGACGAAATTTACACACAAACCAACGTATTTCTTTACTGTTCTCTCTGTATTTCGTCTTGTACATTTGTTTTTGCTTTGTTTCAATCATCTATTGAACACGAATGCAAATTTATTTTTAATCATTCTTACTTGTTTACTCATAACATTATAGATGCTGTTCCAGTATCATTTTGATTGTTATGATGTTAGCATGAATGCTCGCTGTGCCTTGCGTGCTTATAATTTAATTTTTATTGAATTTTTATTTGAACTGTGAATGTTATAAATGAATAGAAATTATTTGGCTTAAGTTCATTTATTTTTTACTTTCTAAAAATCTTTTTTAGAAAGAAAATTTATTTTAGAAATGTATGCGGACGTTTTCCAAAGAAAACAAGAAAAATTAGACGCTAGCAGAATGAAATGCTACATTTTCTGGACCGCTACGACCTTCATCAGCATTCTTCGCATCTATCTACATTATTTGTGTATTTTTATAAACATCATCTATTTAACCAACTAACTTTGTAAATAAGAATACGAGAAAACTCATATACTCATATCAACATTAATTTGGTTAGACGAAATTTACACACAGACCAACGTATTTCTTTACTGTTCTCTCTGTATTTCGTCTTGTACATTTGTTTTTGCTTTGTTTCAATCATCGATTGAACACGAATGCAAATTTATTTTTAATCATTCTTACTTGTTTACTCATAACATTATAGATGCTGTTCCAGTATCATTTTGATTGTTATGATGTAAGCATGAATGTTCGCTGTGCCTTGCGTGCTTATAATTTAATTTTTATTTGAACTGTGAATGTTATAAATGAATAGAAATTATTTGGCTTAAGTTCATTTATTTTTTACTTTCTAAAAATCTTTTTTAGAAAGAAAATTTATTTTACAAATGTATGCGGACGTTTTCCAAAGAAAACAAGAAAAATTAGACGCTACCAGAATGAAATGCTGCATTTTCTGGACCGCTACGACCTTCATCAGCATTCTTCGCATCTATCTACATTAGTTGTGTATTTTTATAAACATCATCTATTTAACCAACTAACTTTGTAAATAAGAATACGAGAAAACTCATATACTCATATCAACATTAATTTGGTTAGACGAAATTTACACACAAACCAACGTATTTCTTTACTGTTCTCTCTGTATTTCGTCTTGTACATTTGTTTTTGCTTTGTTTCAATCATCGATTGAACACGAATGCAAATTTATTTTTAATCATTCTTACTTGTTTACTCATAACATTATAGATGCTGTTCCAGTATCATTTTGATTGTTATGATGTAAGCATGAATGCTCGCTGTGCCTTGCGTGCTTATAATTTAATTTTTATTGAATTTTTATTTGAACTGTGAATGTTATAAATGAATAGAAATTATTTGGCTTAAGTTCATTTATTTTTTACTTTCTAAAAATCTTTTTTAGAAAGAAAATTTATTTTACAAATGTATGCGGACGTTTTCCAAAGAAAACAAGAAAAATTAGACGCTAGCAGAATAAAATGCTGCATTTTCTGGACCGCTACGACCTTCATCAGTATTCTTCGCATCTATCTACATTAGTTGTGTATTTTTATAAACATCATCTATTTAACCAACTAACTTTGTAAATAAGAATACGAGAAAACTCATATACTCATATCAACATTAATTTGGTTAGACGAAATTTACACACAAACCAACGTATTTCTTTACTGTTCTCTCTGTATTTCGTCTTGTACATTTGTTTTTGCTTTGTTTCAATCATCGATTGAACACGAATGCAAATTTATTTTTAATCATTCTTACTTGTTTACTCATAACATTATAGATGCTGTTCCAGTATCATTTTGATTGTTATGATGTAAGCATGAATGCTCGCTGTGCCTTGCGTGCTTATAATTTAATTTTTATTGAATTTTTATTTGAACTGTGAATGTTATAAATGAATAGAAATTATTTGGCTTAAGTTCATTTATTTTTTACTTTCTAAAAATCTTTTTTAGAAAGAAAATTTATTTTACAAATGTATGCGGACGTTTTCCAAAGAAAACAAGAAAAATTAGACGCTAGCAGAATAAAATGCTGCATTTTCTGGACCGCTACGACCTTCATCAGCATTCTTCGCATCTATCTACATTAGTTGTGTATTTTTATAAACATCATCTATTTAACCAACTAACTTTGTAAATAAGAATACGAGAAAACTCATATACTCATATCAACATTAATTTGGTTAGACGAAATTTACACACAAACCAACGTATTTCTTTACTGTTCTCTCTGTATTTCGTCTTGTACATTTGTTTTTGCTTTGTTTCAATCATCGATTGAACACGAATGCAAATTTATTTTTAATCATTCTTACTTGTTTACTCATAACATTATAGATGCTGTTCCAGTATCATTTTGATTGTTATGATGTAAGCATGAATGCTCGCTGTGCCTTGCGTGCTTATAATTTAATTTTTATTGAATTTTTATTTGAACTGTGAATGTTATAAATGAATAGAAATTATTTAGCTTAAGTTCATTTATTTTTTACTTTCTAAAAATCTTTTTTAGAAAGAAAATTTATTTTACAAATGTATGCGGACGTTTTCCAAAGAAAACAAGAAAAATTAGACGCTAGCAGAATAAAATGCTGCATTTTCTGGACCGCTACGACATTCATCAGTATTCTTCGCATCTATCTACATTAGTTGTGTATTTTTATAAACATCATCTATTTAACCAACTAACTTTGTAAACAAGAATACGAGAAAACTCATATACTCATATCAACATTAATTTGGTTAGACGAAATTTACACACAAACCAACGTATTTCTTTACTGTTCTCTCTGTATTTCGTCTTGTACATTTGTTTTTGCTTTGTTTCAATCATCGATTGAACACGAATGCAGATTTATTTTTAATCATTCTTACTTGTTTACTCATAACATTATAGATGCTGTTCCAGTATCATTTTGATTGTTATGATGTAAGCATGAATGCTCGCTGTGCCTTGCGTGCTTATAATTTAATTTTTATTGAATTTTTATTTGAACTGTGAATGTTATAAATGAATAGAAATTATTTGGCTTAAGTTCATTTATTTTTTACTTTCTAAAAATCTTTTTTAGAAAGAAAATTTATTTTACAAATGTATGCGGACGTTTTCCAAAGAAAACAAGAAAAATTAGACGCTAGCAGAATAAAATGCTGCATTTTCTGGACCGCTACGACCTTCATCAGTATTCTTCGCATCTATCTACATTAGTTGTGTATTTTTATAAACATCATCTATTTAACCAACTAACTTTGTAAATAAGAATACGAGAAAACTCATATACTCATATCAACATTAATTTGGTTAGACGAAATTTACACACAAACCAACGTATTTCTTTACTGTTCTCTCTGTATTTCGTCTTGTACATTTGTTTTTGCTTTGTTTCAATCATCGATTGAACACGAATGCAAATTTATTTTTAATCATTCTTACTTGTTTACTCATAACATTATAGATGCTGTTCCAGTATCATTTTGATTGTTATGATGTAAGCATGAATGCTCGCTGTGCCTTGCGTGCTTATAATTAAATTTTTATTGAATTTTTATTTGAACTGTGAATGTTATAAATGAATAGAAATTATTTGGCTTAAGTTCATTTATTTTTTACTTTCTAAAAATCTTTTTTAGAAAGAAAATTTATTTTACAAATGTATGCGGACGTTTTCCAAAGAAAACAAGAAAAATTAGACGCTAGCAGAATAAAATGCTGCATTTTCTGGACCGCTACGACCTTCATCAGCATTCTTCGCATCTATCTACATTAGTTGTGTATTTTTATAAACATCATCTATTTAACCAACTAACTTTGTAAATAAGAATACGAGAAAACTCATATACTCATATCAACATTAATTTGGTTAGACGAAATTTACACACAAACCAACGTATTTCTTTACTGTTCTCTCTGTATTTCGTCTTGTACATTTGTTTTTGCTTTGTTTCAATCATCGATTGAACACGAATGCAAATTTATTTTTAATCATTCTTACTTGTTTACTCATAACATTATAGATGCTGTTCCAGTATCATTTTGATTGTTATGATGTAAGCATGAATGCTCGCTGTGCCTTGCGTGCTTATAATTTAATTTTTATTGAATTTTTATTTGAACTGTGAATGTTATAAATGAATAGAAATTATTTGGCTTAAGTTCATTTATTTTTTACTTTCTAAAAATCTTTTTTAGAAAGAAAATTTATTTTACAAATGTATGCGGACGTTTTCCAAAGAAAACAAGAAAAATTAGACGCTAGCAGAATAAAATGCTGCATTTTCTGGATTGCTACGACATTCATCAGTATTCTTCGCATCTATCTACATTAGTTGTGTATTTTTATAAACATCATCTATTTAACCAACTAACTTTGTAAACAAGAATACGAGAAAACTCATATACTCATATCAACATTAATTTGGCTAGACGAAATTTACACACAAACCAACGTATTTCTTTACTGTTCTCTCTGTATTTCGTCTTGTACATTTGTTTTTGCTTTGTTTCAATCATCGATTGAACACGAATGCAGATTTATTTTTAATCATTCTTACTTGTTTACTCATAACATTATAGATGCTGTTCCAGTATCATTTTGATTGTTATGATGTAAGCATGAATGCTCGCTGTGCCTTGCGTGCTTATAATTTAATTTTTATTGAATTTTTATTTGAACTGTGAATGTTATAAATGAATAGAAATTATTTGGCTTAAGTTCATTTATTTTTTACTTTCTAAAAATCTTTTTTAGAAAGAAAATTTATTTTACAAATGTATGCGGACGTTTTCCAAAGAAAACAAGAAAAATTAGACGCTAGCAGAATAAAATGCTGCATTTTCTGGACCGCTACGACCTTCATCAGTATTCTTCGCATCTATCTACATTAGTTGTGTATTTTTATAAACATCATCTATTTAACCAACTAACTTTGTAAATAAGAATACGAGAAAACTCATATACTCATATCAACATTAATTTGGTTAGACGAAATTTACACACAAACCAACGTATTTCTTTACTGTTCTCTCTGTATTTCGTCTTGTACATTTGTTTTTGCTTTGTTTCAATCATCGATTGAACACGAATGCAAATTTATTTTTAATCATTCTTACTTGTTTACTCATAACATTATAGATGCTGTTCCAGTATCATTTTGATTGTTATGATGTAAGCATGAATGCTCGCTGTGCCTTGCGTGCTTATAATTTAATTTTTATTGAATTTTTATTTGAACTGTGAATGTTATAAATGAATAGAAATTATTTGGCTTAAGTTCATTTATTTTTTACTTTCTAAAAATCTTTTTTAGAAAGAAAATTTATTTTACAAATGTATGCGGACGTTTTCCAAAGAAAACAAGAAAAATTAGACGCTAGCAGAATAAAATGCTGCATTTTCTGGACCGCTACGACCTTCATCAGCATTCTTCGCATCTATCTACATTAGTTGTGTATTTTTATAAACATCATCTATTTAACCAACTAACTTTGTAAATAAGAATACGAGAAAACTCATATACTCATATCAACATTAATTTGGTTAGACGAAATTTACACACAAACCAACGTATTTCTTTACTGTTCTCTCTGTATTTCGTCTTGTACATTTGTTTTTGCTTTGTTTCAATCATCGATTGAACACGAATGAAAATTTATTTTTAATCATTCTTACTTGTCTACTCATAACATTATAGATGCTGTTCCAGTATCATTTTGATTGTTATGATGTAAGCATGAATGCTCGCTGTGCCTTGCGTGCTTATAATTTAATTTTTATTGAATTTTTATTTGAACTGTGAATGTTATAAATGAATAGAAATTATTTGGCTTAAGTTCATTTATTTTTTACTTTCTAAAAATCTTTTTTAGAAAGAAAATTTATTTTACAAATGTATGCGGACGTTTTCCAAAGAAAACAAGAAAAATTAGACGCTAGCAGAATAAAATGCTGCATTTTCTGGACCGCTACGACCTTCATCAGCATTCTTCGCATCTATCTACATTAGTTGTGTATTTTTATAAACATCATCTATTTAACCAACTAACTTTGTAAATAAGAATACGAGAAAACTCATATACTCATATCAACATTAATTTGGTTAGACGAAATTTACACACAAACCAACGTATTTCTTTACTGTTCTCTCTGTATTTCGTCTTGTACATTTGTTTTTGCTTTGTTTCAATCATCGATTGAACACGAATGAAAATTTATTTTTAATCATTCTTACTTGTTTACTCATAACATTATAGATGCTGTTCCAGTATCATTTTGATTGTTATGATGTAAGCATGAATGCTCGCTGTGCCTTGCGTGCTTATAATTTAATTTTTATTGAATTTTTATTTGAACTGTGAATGTTATAAATGAATAGAAATTATTTGGCTTAAGTTCATTTATTTTTTACTTTCTAAAAATCTTTTTTAGAAAGAAAATTTATTTTACAAATGTATGCGGACGTTTTCCAAAGAAAACAAGAAAAATTAGACGCTAGCAGAATAAAATGCTGCATTTTCTGGACCGCTACGACCTTCATCAGCATTCTTCGCATCTATCTACATTAGTTGTGTATTTTTATAAACATCATCTATTTAACCAACTAACTTTGTAAACAAGAATACGAGATAACTCATATACTCATATCAACATTAATTTGGTTAGACGAAATTTACACACAAACCAACGTATTTCTTTACTGTTCTCTCTGTATTTCGTCTTGTACATTTGTTTTTGCTTTGTTTCAATCATCGATTGAACACGAATGCAAATTTATTTTTAATCATTCTTACTTGTTTACTCATAACATTATAGATGCTGTTCCAGTATCATTTTGATTGTTATGATGTAAGCATGAATGCTCGCTGTGCCTTGCGTGCTTATAATTTAATTTTTATTGAATTTTTATTTGAACTGTGAATGTTATAAATGAATAGAAATTATTTGGCTTAAGTTCATTTATTTTTTACTTTCTAAAAATCTTTTTTAGAAAGAAAATTTATTTTACAAATGTATGCGGACGTTTTCCAAAGAAAACAAGAAAAATTAGACGCTAGCAGAATAAAATGCTGCATTTTCTGGACCGCTACGACCTTCATCAGTATTCTTCGCATCTATCTACATTAGTTGTGTATTTTTATAAACATCATCTATTTAACCAACTAACTTTGTAAATAAGAATACGAGAAAACTCATATACTCATATCAACATTAATTTGGTTAGACGAAATTTACACACAAACCAACGTATTTCTTTACTGTTCTCTCTGTATTTCGTCTTGTACATTTGTTTTTGCTTTTTTTCAATCATCGATTGAACACGAATGCAAATTTATTTTTAATCATTCTTACTTGTTTACTCATAACATTATAGATGCTGTTCCAGTATCATTTTGATTGTTATGATGTAAGCATGAATGCTCGCTGTGCCTTGCGTGCTTATAATTTAATTTTTATTGAATTTTTATTTGAACTGTGAATGTTATAAATGAATAGAAATTATTTGGCTTAAGTTCATTTATTTTTTACTTTCTAAAAATCTTTTTTAGAAAGAAAATTTATTTTACAAATGTATGCGGACGTTTTCCAAAGAAAACAAGAAAAATTAGACGCTAGCAGAATAAAATGCTGCATTTTCTGGACCGCTACGACCTTCATCAGCATTCTTCGCATCTATCTACATTAGTTGTGTATTTTTATAAACATCATCTATTTAACCAACTAACTTTGTAAATAAGAATACGAGAAAACTCATATACTCATATCAACATTAATTTGGTTAGACGAAATTTACACACAAACCAACGTATTTCTTTACTGTTCTCTCTGTATTTCGTCTTGTACATTTGTTTTTGCTTTGTTTCAATCATCGATTGAACACGAATGAAAATTTATTTTTAATCATTCTTACTTGTTTACTCATAACATTATAGATGCTGTTCCAGTATCATTTTGATTGTTATGATGTAAGCATGAATGCTCGCTGTGCCTTGCGTGCTTATAATTTAATTTTTATTGAATTTTTATTTGAACTGTGAATGTTATAAATGAATAGAAATTATTTGGCTTAAGTTCATTTATTTTTTACTTTCTAAAAATCTTTTTTAGAAAGAAAATTTATTTTACAAATGTATGCGGACGTTTTCCAAAGAAAACAAGAAAAATTAGACGCTAGCAGAATAAAATGCTGCATTTTCTGGACCGCTACGACCTTCATCAGCATTCTTCGCATCTATCTACATTAGTTGTGTATTTTTATAAACATCATCTATTTAACCAACTAACTTTGTAAATAAGAATACGAGAAAACTCATATACTCATATCAACATTAATTTGGTTAGACGAAATTTACACACAAACCAACGTATTTCTTTACTGTTCTCTCTGTATTTCGTCTTGTACATTTGTTTTTGCTTTGTTTCAATCATCGATTGAACACGAATGCAAATTTATTTTTAATCATTCTTACTTGTTTACTCATAACATTATAGATGCTGTTCCAGTATCATTTTGATTGTTATGATGTAAGCATGAATGCTCGCTGTGCCTTGCGTGCTTATAATTTAATTTTTATTGAATTTTTATTTGAACTGTGAATGTTATAAATGAATAGAAATTATTTGGCTTAAGTTCATTTATTTTTTACTTTCTAAAAATCTTTTTTAGAAAGAAAATTTATTTTACAAATGTATGCGGACGTTTTCCAAAGAAAACAAGAAAAATTAGACGCTAGCAGAATAAAATGCTGCATTTTCTGGACCGCTACGACCTTCATCAGCATTCTTCGCATCTATCTACATTAGTTGTGTATTTTTATAAACATCATCTATTTAACCAACTAACTTTGTAAATAAGAATACGAGAAAACTCATATACTCATATCAACAATAATTTGGTTAGACGAAATTTACACACAAACCAACGTATTTCTTTACTGTTCTCTCTGTATTTCGTCTTGTACATTTGTTTTTGCTTTGTTTCAATCATCGATTGAACACGAATGCAAATTTATTTTTAATCATTCTTACTTGTTTACTCATAACATTATAGATGCTGTTCCAGTATCATTTTGATTGTTATGATGTAAGCATGAATGCTCGCTGTGCCTTGCGTGCTTATAATTTAATTTTTATTGAATTTTTATTTGAACTGTGAATGTTATAAATGAATAGAAATTATTTGGCTTAAGTTCATTTATTTTTTACTTTCTAAAAATCTTTTTTAGAAAGAAAATTTATTTTACAAATGTATGCGGACGTTTTCCAAAGAAAACAAGAAAAATTAGACGCTAGCAGAATAAAATGCTGCATTTTCTGGACCGCTACGACCTTCATCAGCATTCTTCGCATCTATCTACATTAGTTGTGTATTTTTATAAACATCATCTATTTAACCAACTAACTTTGTAAATAAGAATACGAGAAAACTCATATACTCATATCAACATTAATTTGGTTAGACGAAATTTACACACAAACCAACGTATTTCTTTACTGTTCTCTCTGTATTTCGTCTTGTACATTTGTTTTTGCTTTGTTTCAATCATCGATTGAACACGAATGCAAATTTATTTTTAATCATTCTTACTTGTTTACTCATAACATTATAGATGCTGTTCCAGTATCATTTTGATTGTTATGATGTAAGCATGAATGCTCGCTGTGCCTTGCGTGCTTATAATTAAATTTTTATTGAATTTTTATTTGAACTGTGAATGTTATAAATGAATAGAAATTATTTGGCTTAAGTTCATTTATTTTTTACTTTCTAAAAATCTTTTTTAGAAAGAAAATTTATTTTACAAATGTATGCGGACGTTTTCCAAAGAAAACAAGAAAAATTAGACGCTAGCAGAATAAAATGCTGCATTTTCTGGACCGCTACGACCTTCATCAGCATTCTTCGCATCTATCTACATTAGTTGTGTATTTTTATAAACATCATCTATTTAACCAACTAACTTTGTAAATAAGAATACGAGAAAACTCATATACTCATATCAACATTAATTTGGTTAGACGAAATTTACACACAAACCAACGTATTTCTTTACTGTTCTCTCTGTATTTCGTCTTGTACATTTGTTTTTGCTTTGTTTCAATCATCGATTGAACACGAATGCAAATTTATTTTTAATCATTCTTACTTGTTTACTCATAACATTATAGATGCTGTTCCAGTATCATTTTGATTGTTATGATGTAAGCATGAATGCTCGCTGTGCCTTGCGTGCTTATAATTTAATTTTTATTGAATTTTTATTTGAACTGTGAATGTTATAAATGAATAGAAATTATTTGGCTTAAGTTCATTTATTTTTTACTTTCTAAAAATCTTTTTTAGAAAGAAAATTTATTTTACAAATGTATGCGGACGTTTTCCAAAGAAAACAAGAAAAATTAGACGCTAGCAGAATGAAATGCTGCATATTCTGGACCGCTACGACCTTCATCAGCATTCTTCGCATCTATGTACATTAGTTGTGTATTTTTATAAACATCATCTATTTAACCAACTAACTTTGTAAATAAGAATACGAGAAAACTCATATACTCATATCAACATTAATTTGGTTAGACGAAATTTACACACAAACCAACGTATTTCTTTACTGTTCTCTCTGTATTTCGTCTTGTACATTTGTTTTTGCTTTGTTTCAATCATCGATTGAACACGAATGCAAATTTATTTTTAATCATTCTTACTTGTTTACTCATAACATTATAGATGCTGTTCCAGTATCATTTTGATTGTTATGATGTAAGCATGAATGCTCGCTGTGCCTTGCGTGCTTATAATTTAATTTTTATTGAATTTTTATTTGAACTGTGAATGTTATAAATGAATAGAAATTATTTGGCTTAAGTTCATTTATTTTTTACTTTCTAAAAATCTTTTTTAGAAAGAAAATTTATTTTACAAATGTATGCTGACGTTTTCCAAAGAAAACAAGAAAAATTAGACGCTAACTGCCATCCCTAAATTAGCGCGTAAAGCGCAAGATAACTGTCAAAATTTCTCATGTTGATACAAAATGTATGAAGCATCCCTAAATAGCACGGCGTCAACGCTTAGCAATTGGAAAATCCAATTTTGACAGTGCGTTAGGAAGTGAAGTTGGCTGCTCGTTGCTTTGTTTTGTTTTGTTATGGCTGAAAAGTAGTGACAATTTAGTTATTTTTAAGGCAATCTAGCGGTTTTATCTCTGTTTTTAATTTTATACAGCGGGTTTTATAAAATAAAATTAGTTAACATTACTGTTAAAGACACAAAGTTGACGCTGTTATTTAGGGATGACATTCTAGCGCAAAAGCTATGAATTACATTGCTTTGCGTCTTGCGCGCTAATTTAGGGACGGCAGTAACAGAATGAAATGCTGCATTTTCTGGACCGCTACGACCTTCATCAGCATTCTTCGCATCTATCTACATTAGTTGTGTATTTTTATAAACATCATCTATTTAACCAACTAACTTTGTAAATAAGAATACGAGAAAACTCATATACTCATATCAACATTAATTTGGTTAGACGAAATTTACACACAAGCCAACGTATTTCTTTACTGTTCTCTCTGTATTTCGTCTTGTACATTTGTTTTTGCTTTGTTTCAATCATCGATTGAACACGAATGCAAATTTATTTTTAATCATTCTTACTTGTTTACTCATAACATTATAGATGCTGTTCCAGTATCATTTTGATTGTTATGATGTAAGCATGAATGCTCGCTGTGCCTTGCGTGCTTATAATTTAATTTTTATTGAATTTTTATTTGAACTGTGAATGTTATAAATGAATAGAAATTATTTGGCTTAAGTTCATTTATTTTTTACTTTCTAAAAATCTTTTTTAGAAAGAAAATTTATTTTAGAAATGTATGCGGATGTTTTCCAAAGAAAACAAGAAAAATTAGACGCTAGCAGAATGAAATGCTGCATATTCTGGACCGCTACGACCTTCATCAGCATTCTTCGCATCTATCTACATTAGTTGTGTATTTTTATAAACATCCTCTATTTAACCAACTAACTTTGTAAATAAGAATACGAGAAAACTCATATACTCATATCAACATTAATTTGGTTAGACGAAATTTACACACAAACCAACGTATTTCTTTACTGTTCTCTCTGTATTTCGTCTTGTACATTTGTTTTTGCTTTGTTTCAATCATCGATTGAACACGAATGCAAATTTATTTTTAATCATTCTTACTTATTTACTCATAACATTATAGATCCTGTTCCAGTATCATTTTGATTGTTATGATGTAAGCATGAATGCTCGCTGTGCCTTGCGTGCTTATAATTTAATTTTTATTGAATTTTTATTTGAACTGTGAATGTTATAAATGAATAGAAATTATTTGGCTTAAGTTCATTTATTTTTTACTTTCTAAAAATCTTTTTTAGAAAGAAAATTTATTTTAGAAATGTATGCGGACGTTTTCCAAAGAAAACAAGAAAAATTAGACGCTAGCAGAATGAAATGCTGCATATTCTGGACCGCTACGACCTTTATCAGCATTCTTCGCATCTATCTACATTAGTTGTGTATTTTTATAAACATCATCTATTTAACCAACTAACTTTGTAAATAAGAATACGAGAAAACTCATATACTCATATCAACATTAATTTGGTTAGACGAAATTTACACACAAACCAACGTATTTCTTTACTGTTCTCTCTGTATTTCGTCTTGTACATTTGTTTTTGCTTTGTTTCAATCATCGATTGAACACGAATGCAAATTTATTTTTAATCATTCTTACTTGTTTACTCATAACATTATAGATCCTGTTCCAGTATCATTTTGATTGTTATGATGTAAGCATGAATGCTCGCTGTGCCTTGCGTGCTTATAATTTAATTTTTATTGAATTTTTATTTGAACTGTGAATGTTATAAATGAATAGAAATTATTTGGCTTAAGTTCATTTATTTTTTACTTTCTAAAAATCTTTTTTAGAAAGAAAATTTATTTTACAAATGTATGCGGACGTTTTCCAAAGAAAACAAGAAAAATTAGACGCTAGCAGAATGAAATGCTGCATATTCTGGACCGCTACGACCTTCATCAGCATTCTTCGCATCTATCTACATTAGTTGTGTATTTTTATAAACATCATCTATTTAACCAACTAACTTTGTAAATAAGAATACGAGAAAACTCATATACTCATATCAACATTAATTTGGTTAGACGAAATTTACACACAAACCAACGTATTTCTTTACTGTTCTCTCTGTATTTCGTCTTGTACATTTGTTTTTGCTTTGTTTCAATCATCGATTGAACACGAATGCAAATTTATTTTTAATCATTCTTACTTGTTTACTCATAACATTATAGATGCTGTTCCAGTATCATTTTGATTGTTATGATGTAAGCATGAATGCTCGCTGTGCCTTGCGTGCTTATAATTTAATTTTTATTGAATTTTTATTTGAACTGTGAATGTTATAAATGAATAGAAATTATTTGGCTTAAGTTCATTTATTTTTTACTTTCTAAAAATCTTTTTTAGAAAGAAAATTTATTTTAGAAATGTATGCGGACGTTTTCCAAAGAAAACAAGAAAAATTAGACGCTAGCAGAATGAAATGCTGCATATTCTGGACCGCTACGACCTTCATCAGCATTCTTCGCATCTATCTACATTAGTTGTGTATTTTTATAAACATCATCTATTTAACCAACTAACTTTGTAAATAAGAATACGAGAAAACTCATATACTCATATCAACATTAATTTGGTTAGACGAAATTTACACACAAGCCAACGTATTTCTTTACTGTTCTCTCTGTATTTCGTCTTGTACATTTGTTTTTGCTTTGTTTCAATCATCGATTGAACACGAATGCAAATTTATTTTTAATCATTCTTACTTGTTTACTCATAACATTATAGATGCTGTTCCAGTATCATTTTGATTGTTATGATGTAAGCATGAATGCTCGCTGTGCCTTGCGTGCTTATAATTTAATTTTTATTGAATTTTTATTTGAACTGTGAATGTTATAAATGAATAGAAATTATTTGGCTTAAGTTCATTTATTTTTTACTTTCTAAAAATCTTTTTTAGAAAGAAAATTTATTTTAGAAATGTATGCGGACGTTTTCCAAAGAAAACAAGAAAAATTAGACGCTAGCAGAATGAAATGCTGCATATTCTGGACCGCTACGACCTTCATCAGCATTCTTCGCATCTATCTACATTAGTTGTGTATTTTTATAAACATCATCTATTTAACCAACTAACTTTGTAAATAAGAATACGAGAAAACTCATATACTCATATCAACATTAATTTGGTTAGACGAAATTTACACACAAACCAACGTATTTCTTTACTGTTCTCTCTGTATTTCGTCTTGTACATTTGTTTTTGCTTTGTTTCAATCATCGATTGAACACGAATGCAAATTTATTTTTAATCATTCTTACTTGTTTACTCATAACATTATAGATGCTGTTCCAGTATCATTTTGATTGTTATGATGTAAGCATGAATGCTCGCTGTGCCTTGCGTGCTTATAATTTAATTTTTATTGAATTTTTATTTGAACTGTGAATGTTATAAATGAATAGAAATTATTTGGCTTAAGTTCATTTATTTTTTACTTTCTAAAAATCTTTTTTAGAAAGAAAATTTATTTTAGAAATGTATGCGGACGTTTTCCAAAGAAAACAAGAAAAATTAGACGCTAGCAGAATGAAATGCTGCATATTCTGGACCGCTACGACCTTCATCAGCATTCTTCGCATCTATCTACATTAGTTGTGTATTTTTATAAACATCATCTATTTAACCAACTAACTTTGTAAATAAGAATACGAGAAAACTCATATACTCATATCAACATTAATTTGGTTAGACGAAATTTACACACAAACCAACGTATTTCTTTACTGTTCTCTCTGTATTTCGTCTTGTACATTTGTTTTTGCTTTGTTTCAATCATCGATTGAACACGAATGCAAATTTATTTTTAATCATTCTTACTTGTTTACTCATAACATTATAGATGCTGTTCCAGTATCATTTTGATTGTTATGATGTAAGCATGAATGCTCGCTGTGCCTTGCGTGCTTATAATTTAATTTTTATTGAATTTTTATTTGAACTGTGAATGTTATAAATGAATAGAAATTATTTGGCTTAAGTTCATTTATTTTTTACTTTCTAAAAATCTTTTTTAGAAAGAAAATTTATTTTAGAAATGTATGCGGACGTTTTCCAAAGAAAACAAGAAAAATTAGACGCTAGCAGAATGAAATGCTGCATATTCTGGACCGCTACGACCTTCATCAGCATTCTTCGCATCTATCTACATTAGTTGTGTATTTTTATAAACATCATCTATTTAACCAACTAACTTTGTAAATAAGAATACGAGAAAACTCATATACTCATATCAACATTAATTTGGTTAGACGAAATTTACACACAAACCAACGTATTTCTTTACTGTTCTCTCTGTATTTCGTCTTGTACATTTGTTTTTGCTTTGTTTCAATCATCGATTGAACACGAATGCAAATTTATTTTTAATCATTCTTACTTGTTTACTCATAACATTATAGATGCTGTTCCAGTATCATTTTGATTGTTATGATGTAAGCATGAATGCTCGCTGTGCCTTGCGTGCTTATAATTTAATTTTTATTGAATTTTTATTTGAACTGTGAATGTTATAAATGAATAGAAATTATTTGGCTTAAGTTCATTTATTTTTTACTTTCTAAAAATCTTTTTTAGAAAGAAAATTTATTTTAGAAATGTATGCGGACGTTTTCCAAAGAAAACAAGAAAAATTAGACGCTAGCAGAATGAAATGCTGCATATTCTGGACCGCTACGACCTTCATCAGCATTCTTCGCATCTATCTACATTAGTTGTGTATTTTTATAAACATCATCTATTTAACCAACTAACTTTGTAAATAAGAATACGAGAAAACTCATATACTCATATCAACATTAATTTGGTTAGACGAAATTTACACACAAACCAACGTATTTCTTTACTGTTCTCTCTGTATTTCGTCTTGTACATTTGTTTTTGCTTTGTTTCAATCATCGATTGAACACGAATGCAAATTTATTTTTAATCATTCTTACTTGTTTACTCATAACATTATAGATGCTGTTCCAGTATCATTTTGATTGTTATGATGTAAGCATGAATGCTCGCTGTGCCTTGCGTGCTTATAATTTAATTTTTATTGAATTTTTATTTGAACTGTGAATGTTATAAATGAATAGAAATTATTTGGCTTAAGTTCATTTATTTTTTACTTTCTAAAAATCTTTTTTAGAAAGAAAATTTATTTTAGAAATGTATGCGGACGTTTTCCAAAGAAAACAAGAAAAATTAGACGCTAGCAGAATGAAATGCTGCATATTCTGGACCGCTACGACCTTCATCAGCATTCTTCGCATCTATCTACATTAGTTGTGTATTTTTATAAACATCATCTATTTAACCAACTAACTTTGTAAATAAGAATACGAGAAAACTCATATACTCATATCAACATTAATTTGGTTAGACGAAATTTACACACAAACCAACGTATTTCTTTACTGTTCTCTCTGTATTTCGTCTTGTACATTTGTTTTTGCTTTGTTTCAATCATCGATTGAACACGAATGCAAATTTATTTTTAATCATTCTTACTTGTTTACTCATAACATTATAGATGCTGTTCCAGTATCATTTTGATTGTTATGATGTAAGCATGAATGCTCGCTGTGCCTTGCGTGCTTATAATTTAATTTTTATTGAATTTTTATTTGAACTGTGAATGTTATAAATGAATAGAAATTATTTGGCTTAAGTTCATTTATTTTTTACTTTCTAAAAATCTTTTTTAGAAAGAAAATTTATTTTACAAATGTATGCGGACGTTTTCCAAAGAAAACAAGAAAAATTAGACGCTAGCAGAATGAAATGCTGCATATTCTGGACCGCTACGACCTTCATCAGCATTCTTCGCATCTATCTACATTAGTTGTGTATTTTTATAAACATCATCTATTTAACCAACTAACTTTGTAAATAAGAATACGAGAAAACTCATATACTCATATCAACATTAATTTGGTTAGACGAAATTTACACACAAACCAACGTATTTCTTTACTGTTCTCTCTGTATTTCGTCTTGTACATTTGTTTTTGCTTTGTTTCAATCATCGATTGAACACGAATGCAAATTTATTTTTAATCATTCTTACTTGTTTACTCATAACATTATAGATGCTGTTCCAGTATCATTTTGATTGTTATGATGTAAGCATGAATGCTCGCTGTGCCTTGCGTGCTTATAATTTAATTTTTATTGAATTTTTATTTGAACTGTGAATGTTATAAATGAATAGAAATTATTTGGCTTAAGTTCATTTATTTTTTACTTTCTAAAAATCTTTTTTAGAAAGAAAATTTATTTTAGAAATGTATGCGGACGTTTTCCAAAGAAAACAAGAAAAATTAGACGCTAGCAGAATGAAATGCTGCATATTCTGGACCGCTACGACCTTCATCAGCATTCTTCGCATCTATCTACATTAGTTGTGTATTTTTATAAACATCATCTATTTAACCAACTAACTTTGTAAATAAGAATACGAGAAAACTCATATACTCATATCAACATTAATTTGGTTAGACGAAATTTACACACAAGCCAACGTATTTCTTTACTGTTCTCTCTGTATTTCGTCTTGTACATTTGTTTTTGCTTTGTTTCAATCATCGATTGAACACGAATGCAAATTTTTTTTTAATCATTCTTACTTGTTTACTCATAACATTATAGATGCTGTTCCAGTATCATTTTGATTGTTATGATGTAAGCATGAATGCTCGCTGTGCCTTGCGTGCTTATAATTTAATTTTTATTGAATTTTTATTTGAACTGTGAATGTTATAAATGAATAGAAATTATTTGGCTTAAGTTCATTTATTTTTTACTTTCTAAAAATCTTTTTTAGAAAGAAAATTTATTTTAGAAATGTATGCGGACGTTTTCCAAAGAAAACAAGAAAAATTAGACGCTAGCAGAATGAAATGCTGCATATTCTGGACCGCTACGACCTTCATCAGCATTCTTCGCATCTATCTACATTAGTTGTGTATTTTTATAAACATCATCTATTTAACCAACTAACTTTGTAAATAAGAATACGAGAAAACTCATATACTCATATCAACATTAATTTGGTTAGACGAAATTTACACACAAACCAACGTATTTCTTTACTGTTCTCTCTGTATTTCGTCTTGTACATTTGTTTTTGCTTTGTTTCAATCATCGATTGAACACGAATGCAAATTTATTTTTAATCATTCTTACTTGTTTACTCATAACATTATAGATGCTGTTCCAGTATCATTTTGATTGTTATGATGTAAGCATGAATGCTCGCTGTGCCTTGCGTGCTTATAATTTAATTTTTATTGAATTTTTATTTGAACTGTGAATGTTATAAATGAATAGAAATTATTTGGCTTAAGTTCATTTATTTTTTACTTTCTAAAAATCTTTTTTAGAAAGAATATTTATTTTAGAAATGTATGCGGACGTTTTCCAAAGAAAACAAGAAAAATTAGACGCTAGCAGAATGAAATGCTGCATATTCTGGACCGCTACGACCTTCATCAGCATTCTTCGCATCTATCTACATTAGTTGTGTATTTTTATAAACATCATCTATTTAACCAACTAACTTTGTAAATAAGAATACGAGAAAACTCATATACTCATATCAACATTAATTTGGTTAGACGAAATTTACACACAAACCAACGTATTTCTTTACTGTTCTCTCTGTATTTCGTCTTGTACATTTGTTTTTGCTTTGTTTCAATCATCGATTGAACACGAATGCAAATTTATTTTTAATCATTCTTACTTGTTTACTCATAACATTATAGATGCTGTTCCAGTATCATTTTGATTGTTATGATGTAAGCATGAGTGCTCGCTGTGCCTTGCGTGCTTATAATTTAATTTTTATTGAATTTTTATTTGAACTGTGAATGTTATAAATGAATAGAAATTATTTGGCTTAAGTTCATTTATTTTTTACTTTCTAAAAATCTTTTTTAGAAAGAAAATTTATTTTAGAAATGTATGCGGACGTTTTCCAAAGAAAACAAGAAAAATTAGACGCTAGCAGAATGAAATGCTGCATATTCTGGACCGCTACGACCTTCATCAGCATTCTTCGCATCTATCTACATTAGTTGTGTATTTTTATAAACATCATCTATTTAACCAACTAACTTTGTAAATAAGAATACGAGAAAACTCATATACTCATATCAACATTAATTTGGTTAGACGAAATTTACACACAAACCAACGTATTTCTTTACTGTTCTCTCTGTATTTCCTCTTGTACATTTGTTTTTGCTTTGTTTCAATCATCGATTGAACACGAATGCAAATTTATTTTTAATCATTCTTACTTGTTTACTCATAACATTATAGATGCTGTTCCAGTATCATTTTGATTGTTATGATGTAAGCATGAATGCTCGCTGTGCCTTGCGTGCTTATAATTTAATTTTTATTGAATTTTTATTTGAACTGTGAATGTTATAAATGAATAGAAATTATTTGGCTTAAGTTCATTTATTTTTTACTTTCTAAAAATCTTTTTTAGAAAGAAAATTTATTTTACAAATGTATGCGGACGTTTTCCAAAGAAAACAAGAAAAATTAGACGCTAGCAGAATGAAATGCTGCATATTCTGGACCGCTACGACCTTCATCAGCATTCTTCGCATCTATCTACATTAGTTGTGTATTTTTATAAACATCATCTATTTAACCAACTAACTTTGTAAATAAGAATACGAGAAAACTCATATACTCATATCAACATTAATTTGGTTAGACGAAATTTACACACAAACCAACGTATTTCTTTACTGTTCTCTCTGTATTTCGTCTTGTACATTTGTTTTTGCTTTGTTTCAATCATCGATTGAACACGAATGCAAATTTATTTTTAATCATTCTTACTTGTTTACTCATAACATTATAGATGCTGTTCCAGTATCATTTTGATTGTTATGATGTAAGCATGAATGCTCGCTGTGCCTTGCGTGCTTATAATTTAATTTTTATTGAATTTTTATTTGAACTGTGAATGTTATAAATGAATAGAAATTATTTGGCTTAAGTTCATTTATTTTTTACTTTCTAAAAATCTTTTTTAGAAAGAAAATTTATTTTACAAATGTATGCTGACGTTTTCCAAAGAAAACAAGAAAAATTAGACGCTAACTGCCATCCCTAAATTAGCGCGTAAAGCGCAAGATAACTGTCAAAATTTCTCATGTTGATACAAAATGTATGAAGCATCCCTAAATAGCACGGCGTCAACGCTTAGCAATTGGAAAATCCAATTTTGACAGTGCGTTAGGAAGTGAAGTTGGCTGCTCGTTGCTTTGTTTTGTTTTGTTATGGCTGAAAAGTAGTGACAATTTAGTTATTTTTAAGGCAATCTAGCGGTTTTATCTCTGTTTTTAATTTTATACAGCGGGTTTTATAAAATAAAATTAGTTAACATTACTGTTAAAGACACAAAGTTGACGCTGTTATTTAGGGATGACATTCTAGCGCAAAAGCTATGAATTACATTGCTTTGCGTCTTGCGCGCTAATTTAGGGACGGCAGTAACAGAATGAAATGCTGCATTTTCTGGACCGCGACGACCTTCATCAGCATTCTTCGCATCTATCTACATTAGTTGTGTATTTTTATAAACATCATCTATTTAACCAACTAACTTTGTAAATAAGAATACGAGAAAACTCATATACTCATATCAACATTAATTTGGTTAGACGAAATTTACACACAAGCCAACGTATTTCTTTACTGTTCTCTCTGTATTTCGTCTTGTACATTTGTTTTTGCTTTGTTTCAATCATCGATTGAACACGAATGCAAATTTATTTTTAATCATTCTTACTTGTTTACTCATAACATTATAGATGCTGTTCCAGTATCATTTTGATTGTTATGATGTAAGCATGAATGCTCGCTGTGCCTTGCGTGCTTATAATTTAATTTTTATTGAATTTTTATTTGAACTGTGAATGTTATAAATGAATAGAAATTATTTGGCTTAAGTTCATTTATTTTTTACTTTCTAAAAATCTTTTTTAGAAAGAAAATTTATTTTAGAAATGTATGCGGACGTTTTCCAAAGAAAACAAGAAAAATTAGACGCTAGCAGAATGAAATGCTGCATTTTCTGGACCGCTACGACCTTCATCAGCATTCTTCGCATCTATCTACATTAGTTGTGTATTTTTATAAACATCATCTATTTAACCAACTAACTTTGTAAATAAGAATACGAGAAAACTCATATACTCATATCAACATTAATTTGGTTAGACGAAATTTACACACAAACCAACGTATTTCTTTACTGTTCTCTCTGTATTTCGTCTTGTACATTTGTTTTTGCTTTGTTTCAATCATCGATTGAACACGAATGCAAATTTATTTTTAATCATTCTTACTTGTTTACTCATAACATTGTAGATGCTGTTCCAGTATCATTTTGATTGTTATGATGTAAGCATGAATGCTCGCTGTGCCTTGCGTGCTTATAATTTAATTTTTATTGAATTTTTATTTGAACTGTGAATGTTATAAATGAATAGAAATTATTTGGCTTAAGTTCATTTATTTTTTACTTTCTAAAAATCTTTTTTAGAAAGAAAATTTATTTTACAAATGTATGCGGACGTTTTCCAAAGAAAACAAGAAAAATTAGACGCTAGCAGAATGAAATGCTGCATATTCTGGACCGCTACGACCTTCATCAGCATTCTTCGCATCTATCTACATTAGTTGTGTATTTTTATAAACATCATCTATTTAACCAACTAACTTTGTAAATAAGAATACGAGAAAACTCATATACTCATATCAACATTAATTTGGTTAGACGAAATTTACACACAAACCAACGTATTTCTTTACTGTTCTCTCTGTATTTCGTCTTGTACATTTGTTTTTGCTTTGTTTCAATCATCGATTGAACACGAATGCAAATTTATTTTTAATCATTCTTACTTGTTTACTCATAACATTATAGATGCTGTTCCAGTATCATTTTGATTGTTATGATGTAAGCATGAATGCTCGCTGTGCCTTGCGTGCTTATAATTTAATTTTTATTGAATTTTTATTTGAACTGTGAATGTTATAAATGAATAGAAATTATTTGGCTTAAGTTCATTTATTTTTTACTTTCTAAAAATCTTTTTTAGAAAGAAAATTTATTTTAGAAATGTATGCGGACGTTTTCCAAAGAAAACAAGAAAAATTAGACGCTAGCAGAATGAAATGCTGCATTTTCTGGTTCGCTACGACCTTCATCAGCATTCTTCGCATCTATCTACATTAGTTGTGTATTTTTATAAACATCATCTATTTAACCAACTAACTTTGTAAATAAGAATACGAGAAAACTCATATACTCATATCAACATTAATTTGGTTAGACGAAATTTACACACAAACCAACGTATTTCTTTACTGTTCTCTCTGTATTTCGTCTTGTACATTTGTTTTTGCTTTGTTTCAATTATCGATTGAACACGAATGCAAATTTATTTTTAATCATTCTTACTTGTTTACTCATAACATTATAGATGCTGTTCCAGTATCATTTTGATTGTTATGATGTAAGCAAGAATGCTCGCTGTGCCTTAGGTGCTTATAATTTAATTTTTATTTGAACTGTGAATGTTATAAATGAATAGAAATTATTTGGCTTAAGTTCATTTATTTTTTACTTTCTAGAAATCTTTTTTAGAAAGAAAATTTATTTTAGAAATGTATGCGGACGTTTTCCAAAGAAAACAAGAAAAATTAGACGCTAGCAGAATGAAATGCTGCATTTTCTGGACCTCTACGACCTTCATCAGCATTCTTCGCATCTATCTACATTAGTTGTGTATTTTTATAAACATCATCTATTTAACCAACGAACTTTGTAAATAAGAATACGAGAAAACTCATATACTCATATCAACATTAATTTGGTTAGACGAAATTTACACACAAACCAATGTATTTCTTTACTGTTCTCTCTGTATTTCGTCTTGTACATTTGTTTTTGCTTTGTTTCAATCATCGATTGAACACGAATGCAAATTTATTTTTAATCATTCTTACTTGTTTACTCATAACATTATAGATGCTGTTCCAGTCTCATTTTGATTGTTATGATGTAAGCATGAATGCTCGCTGTGCCTTAGGTGCTTATAATTTAATTTTTATTTGAACTGTGAATGTTATAAATGAATAGAAATTATTTGGCTTAAGTTCATTTATTTTTTACTTTCTAAAAATCTTTTTTAGAAAGAAAATTTATTTTACAAATGTATGCGGACGTTTTCCAAAGAAAACAAGAAAAATTAGACGCTAACTGCCATCCCTAAATTAGCGCGTAAAGCGCAAGATAACTGTCAAAATTTCTCATGTTGATACAAAATGTATGAAGCATCCCTAAATAGCACGGCGTCAGCGCTTAGCAATTGGAAAATCCAATTTTGACAGTGCGTTAGGAAGTGAAGTTGGCTGCTCGTTGCTTTGTTTTGTTTTGTTATGGCTGAAAAGTAGTGACAATTTAGTTATTTTTAAGGCAATCTAGCGGTTTTATCTCTGTTTTTAATTTTATACAGCGGGTTTTATAAAATAAAATTAGTTAACATTACTGTTAAAGACACAAAGTTGACGCTGTTATTTAGGGATGACATTCTAGCGCAAAAGCTATGAATTACATTGCTTTGCGTCTTGCGCGCTAATTTAGGGACGGCAGTAACAGAATGAAATGCTGCATTTTCTGGACCGCTACGACCTTCATCAGCATTCTTCGCATCTATCTACATTAGTTGTGTATTTTTATAAACATCATCTATTTAACCAACTAACTTTGTAAATAAGAATACGAGAAAACTCATATACTCATATCAACATTAATTTGGTTAGACGAAATTTACACACAAACCAACGTATTTCTTTACTGTTCTCTCTGTATTTCGTCTTGTACATTTGTTTTTGCTTTGTTTCAATCATCGATTGAACACGAATGCAAATTTATTTTTAATCATTCTTACTTGTTTACTCATAACATTATAGATGCTGTTCCAGTATCATTTTGATTGTTATGATGTAAGCATGAATGCTCGCTGTGCCTTGCGTGCTTATAATTTAATTTTTATTGAATTTTTATTTGAACTGTGAATGTTATAAATGAATAGAAATTATTTGGCTTAAGTTCATTTATTTTTTACTTTCTAAAAATCTTTTTTAGAAAGAAAATTTATTTTACAAATGTATGCGGACGTTTTCCAAAGAAAACAAGAAAAATTAGACGCTAGCAGAATGAAATGCTGTATTTTCTGGACCGCTACGACCTTCATCAGCATTCTTCGCATCTATCTCCATTAGTTGTGTATTTTTATAAACATCATCTATTTAACCAACGAACTTTGTAAATAAGAATACGAGAAAACTCATATACTCATATCAACATTAATTTGGTTAGACGAAATTTACGCACAAACCAACGTATTTCTTTACTGTTCTCTCTGTATTTCGTCTTGTACATTTGTTTTTGCTTCGTTTCAATCATCGATTGAACACGAATGCAAATTTATTTTTAATCATTCTTACTTGTTTACTCATAACATTATAGATGCTGTTCCAGTATCATTTTGATTGTTATGATGTAAGCATGAATGCTCGCTGTGCCTTGCGTGCTTATAATTTAATTTTTATTGAATTTTTATTTGAACTGTGAATGTTATAAATGAATAGAAATTATTTGGCTTAAGTTCATTTATTTTTTACTTTCTAAAAATCTTTTTTAGAAAGAAAATTTATTTTACAAATGTATGCGGACGTTTTCCAAAGAAAACAAGAAAAATTAGACGCTAGCAGAATGAAATGCTGCATATTCTGGGCCGCTACGACCTTCATCAGCATTCTTCGCATCTATCTACATTAGTTGTGTATTTTTATAAACATCATCTATTTAACCAACTAACTTTGTAAATAAGAATACGAGAAAACTCATATACTCGTATCAACATTAATTTGGTTAGACGAAATTTACACACAAACCAACGTATTTCTTTACTGTTCTCTCTGTATTTCGTCTTGTACATTTGTTTTTGCTTTGTTTCAATCATCGATTGAACACGAATGCAAATTTATTTTTAATCATTCTTACTTGTTTACTCATAACATTATAGATGCTGTTCCAGTATCATTTTGATTGTTATGATGTAAGCATGAATGCTCGCTGTGCCTTGCGTGCTTATAATTTAATTTTTATTGAATTTTTATTTGAACTGTGAATGTTATAAATGAATAGAAATTATTTGGCTTAAGTTCATTTATTTTTTACTTTCTAAAAATCTTTTTTAGAAAGAAAATTTATTTTACAAATGTATGCGGACGTTTTCCAAAGAAAACAAGAAAAATTAGACGCTAGCAGAATGAAATGCTGCATTTTCTGGACCGCTACGACCTTCATCAGCATTCTTCGCATCTATCTACATTATTTGTGTATTTTTATAAACATCATCTATTTAACCAACTAACTTTGTAAATAAGAATACGAGAAAACTCATATACTCGTATCAACATTAATTTGGTTAGACGAAATTTACACACAAACCAACGTATTTCTTTACTGTTCTCTCTGTATTTCGTCTTGTACATTTGTTTTTGCTTTGTTTCAATCATCGATTGAACACGAATGAAAATTTATTTTTAATCATTCTTACTTGTTTACTCATAACATTATAGATGCTGTTCCAGTATCATTTTGATTGTTATGATGTAAGCATGAATGCTCGCTGTGCCTTGCGTGCTTATAATTTAATTTTTATTGAATTTTTATTTGAACTGTGAATGTTATAAATGAATAGAAATTATTTGGCTTAAGTTCATTTATTTTTTACTTTCTAAAAATCTTTTTTAGAAAGAAAATTTATTTTACAAATGTATGCGGACGTTTTCCAAAGAAAACAAGAAAAATTAGACGCTAGCAGAATGAAATGCTGCATTTTCTAGAACGCTACGACCTTCATCAGCATTCTTCGCATCTATCTACATTAGTTGTGTATTTTTATAAACATCATCTATTTAACCAACTAACTTTGTAAATAAGAATACGAGAAAACTCATATACTCATATCAACATTAATTTGGTTAGACGAAATTTACACACAAACCAACGTATTTCTTTACTGTTCTCTCTGTATTTCGTCTTGTACATTTGTTTTTGCTTTGTTTCAATCATTGATTGAACACGAATGCAAATTTATTTTTAATCATTCTTACTTGTTTACTCATAACATTATAGATGCTGTTCCAGTATCATTTTGATTGTTATGATGTAAGCATGAATGCTCGCTGTGCCTTGCGTGCTTATAATTTAATTTTTATTGAATTTTTATTTGAACTGTGAATGTTATAAATGAATAGAAATTATTTGGCTTAAATTCATTTATTTTTTACTTTCTAAAAATCTTTTTTAGAAAGAAAATTTATTTTACAAATGTATGCGGACGTTTTCCAAAGAAAAGAAAAATTAGACGCTAGCAGAATGAAATGCTGCATTTTCTGGACCGCTACGACCTTCATCAGCATTCTTCGCATCTATCTACATTAGTTGTGTATTTTTATAAACATCATCTATTTAACCAACTAACTTTGTAAATAAGAATACGAGAAAACTCATATACTCATATCAACATTAATTTGGTTAGACGAAATTTACACACAAACCAACGTATTTCTTTACTGTTCTCTCTGTATTTCGTCTTGTACATTTGTTTTTGCTTTGTTTCAATCATCGATTGAACACGAATGCAAATTTATTTTTAATCATTCTTACTTGTTTACTCATAACATTATAGATGCTGTTCCAGTATCATTTTGATTGTTATGATGTAAGCATGAATGCTCGCTGTGCCTTGCGTGCTTATAATTTAATTTTTATTGAATTTTTATTTGAACTGTGAATGTTATAAATGAATAGAAATTATTTGGCTTAAGTTCATTTATTTTTTACTTTCTAAAAATCTTTTTTAGAAAGAAAATTTATTTTACAAATGTATGCGGACGTTTTCCAAAGAAAAGAAAAATTAGACGCTAGCAGAATGAAATGCTGCATTTTCTGGACCGCTACGACCTTCATCAGCATTCTTCGCATCTATCGACATTAGTTGTGTATTTTTATAAACATCATCTATTTAACCAACTAACTTTGTAAATAAGAATATGAGAAAACTCATATACTCATATCAACATTAATTTGGTTAGACGAAATTTACACACAAACCAACGTATTTCTTTACTGTTCTCTCTGTATTTCGTCTTGTACATTTGTTTTTGCTTTGTTTCAATCATCGATTGAACACGAATGCAAATTTATTTTTAATCATTCTTACTTGTTTACTCATAACATTATAGATGCTGTTCCAGTATCATTTTGATTGTTATGATGTAAGCATGAATGCTCGCTGTGCCTTGCGTGCTTATAATTTAATTTTTATTGAATTTTTTTTTGAACTGTGAATGTTATAAATGAATAGAAATTATTTGGCTTAAGTTCATTTATTTTTTACTTTCTAAAAATCTTTTTTAGAAAGAAAATTTATTTTACAAATGTATGCGGACGTTTTCCAAAGAAAACAAGAAAAATTAGACGCTAGCAGAATGAAATGCTGCATATTCTGGACCGCTACGACCTTCATCAGCATTCTTCGCATCTATCTACATTAGTTGTGTATTTTTATAAACATCATCTATTTAACTAACTAACTTTGTAAATAAGAATACGAGAAAACTCATATACTCATATCAACATTAATTTGGTTAGACGAAATTTACACACAAACCAACGTATTTCTTTACTGTTCTCTCTGTATTTCGTCTTGTACATTTGTTTTTGCTTTGTTTCAATCATCGATTGAACACGAATGCAAATTTATTTTTAATCATTCTTACTTGTTTACTCATAACATTATAGATGCTGTTCCAGTATCATTTTGATTGTTATGATGTAAGCATGAACGCTCGCTGTGCCTTGCGTGCTTATAATTTAATTTTTATTGAATTTTTATTTGAACTGTGAATGTTATAAATGAATAGAAATTATTTGGCTTAAGTTCATTTATTTTTTACTTTCTAAAAATCTTTTTTAGAAAGAAAATTTATTTTACAAATGTATGCGGACGTTTTCCAAAGAAAACAAGAAAAATTAGACGCTAGCAGAATGAAATGCTGCATTTTCTAGACCGCTACGACCTTCATCAGCATTCTTCGCATCTATCTCCATTAGTTGTGTATTTTTATAAACATCATCTATTTAACCAACGAACTTTGTAAATAAGAATACGAGAAAACTCATGTACTCATATCAACATTAATTTGGTTAGACGAAATTTACACACAAACCAACGTATTTCTTTACTGTTCTCTCTGTATTTCGTCTTGTACATTTGTTTTTGCTTTGTTTCAATCATCGATTGAACACGAATGCAAATTTATTTTTAATCATTCTTACTTGTTTACTCATAACATTATAGATGCTGTTCCAGTATCATTTTGATTGTTATGATGTAAGCATGAATGCTCGCTGTGCCTTGCGTGCTTATAATTTAATTTTTATTGAATTTTTATTTGAACTGTGAATGTTATAAATGAATAGAAATTATTTGGCTTAAGTTCATTTATTTTTTACTTTCTAAAAATCTTTTTTAGAAAGAAAATTTATTTTACAAATGTATGCGGACGTTTTCCAAAGAAAACAAGAAAAATTAGACGCTAGCAGAATGAAATGCTGCATATTCTGGACCGCTACGACCTTCATCAGCATTCTTCGCATCTATCTACATTAGTTGTGTATTTTTATAAACATCATCTATTTAACCAACTAACTTTGTAAATAAGAATACGAGAAAACTCATATACTCATATCAACATTAATTTGGTTAGACGAAATTTACACACAAACCAACGTATTTCTTTACTGTTCTCTCTGTATTTCGTCTTGTACATTTGTTTTTGCTTTGTTTCAATCATCGATTGAACACGAATGCAAATTTATTTTTGATCATTCTTACTTGTTTACTCATAACATTATAGATGCTGTTCCAGTATCATTTTGATTGTTATGATGTAAGCATGAATGCTCGCTGTGCCTTGCGTGCTTATAATTTAATTTTTATTGAATTTTTATTTGAACTGTGAATGTTATAAATGAATAGAAATTATTTGGCTTAAGTTCATTTATTTTTTACTTTCTAAAAATCTTTTTTAGAAAGAAAATTTATTTTACAAATGTATGCTGACGTTTTCCAAAGAAAACAAGAAAAATTAGACGCTAACTGCCATCCCTAAATTAGCGCGTAAAGCGCAAGATAACTGTCAAAATTTCTCATGTTGATACAAAATGTATGAAGCATCCCTAAATAGCACGGCGTCAACGCTTAGCAATTGGAAAATCCAATTTTGACAGTGCGTTAGGAAGTGAAGTTGGCTGCTCGTTGCTTTGTTTTGTTTTGTTATGGCTGAAAAGTAGTGACAATTTAGTTATTTTTAAGGCAATCTAGCGGTTTTATCTCTGTTTTTAATTTTATACAGCGGGTTTTATAAAATAAAATTAGTTAACATTACTGTTAAAGACACAAAGTTGACGCTGTTATTTAGGGATGACATTCTAGCGCAAAAGCTATGAATTACATTGCTTTGCGTCTTGCGCGCTAATTTAGGGACGGCAGTAACAGAATGAAATGCTGCATTTTCTGGACCGCTACGACCTTCATCAGCATTCTTCGCATCTATCTACATTAGTTGTGTATTTTTATAAACATCATCTATTTAACCAACTAACTTTGTAAATAAGAATACGAGAAAACTCATATACTCATATCAACATTAATTTGGTTAGACGAAATTTACACACAAACCAACGTATTTCTTTACTGTTCTCTCTGTATTTCGTCTTGTACATTTGTTTTTGCTTTGTTTCAATTATCGATTGAACACGAATGCAAATTTATTTTTAATCATTCTTACTTGTTTACTCATAACATTATAGATGCTGTTCCAGTATCATTTTGATTGTTATGATGTAAGCATGAATGCTCGCTGTGCCTTAGGTGCTTATAATTTAATTTTTATTTGAACTGTGAATGTTATAAATGAATAGAAATTATTTGGCTTAAGTTCATTTATTTTTTACTTTCTAGAAATCTTTTTTAGAAAGAAAATTTATTTTAGAAATGTATGCGGACGTTTTCCAAAGAAAACAAGAAAAATTAGACGCTAGCAGAATGAAATGCTGCATTTTCTGGACCTCTACGACCTTCATCAGCATTCTTCGCATCTATCTACATTAGTTGTGTATTTTTATAAACATCATCTATTTAACCAACGAACTTTGTAAATAAGAATACGAGAAAACTCATATACTCATATCAACATTAATTTGGTTAGACGAAATATACACACAAACCAACGTATTTCTTTACTGTTCTCTCTGTATTTCGTCTTGTACATTTGTTTTTGCTTTGTTTCAATCATCGATTGAACACGAATGCAAATTTATTTTTAATCATTCTTACTTGTTTACTCATAACATTATAGATGCTGTTCCAGTCTCATTTTGATTGTTATGATGTAAGCATGAATGCTCGCTGTGCCTTGCGTGCTTATAATTTAATTTTTATTGAATTTTTATTTGAACTGTGAATGTTATAAATGAATAGAAATTATTTGGCTTAAGTTCATTTATTTTTTACTTTCTAAAAATCTTTTTTAGAAAGAAAATTTATTTTACAAATGTATGCGGACGTTTTACAAAGAAAACAAGAAAAATTAGACGCTAACTGCCATCCCTAAATTAGCGCGTAAAGCGCAAGATAACTGTCAAAATTTCTCATGTTGATACAAAATGTATGAAGCATCCCTAAATAGCACGGCGTCAACGCTTAGCAATTGGAAAATCCAATTTTGACAGTGCGTTAGGAAGTGAAGTTGGCTGCTCGTTGCTTTGTTTTGTTTTGTTATGGCTGAAAAGTAGTGACAATTTAGTTATTTTTAAGGCAATCTAGCGGTTTTATCTCTGTTTTTAATTTTATACAGCGGGTTTTATAAAATAAAATTAGTTAACATTACTGTTAAAGACAAAAAGTTGACGCTGTTATTTAGGGATGACATTCTAGCGCAAAAGCTATGAATTACATTGCTTTGCGTCTTGCGCGCTAATTTAGGGACGGCAGTAACAGAATGAAATGCTGCATTTTCTGGACCGCTACGACCTTCATCAGCATTCTTCGCATCTATCTACATTAGTTGTGTATTTTTATAAACATCATCTATTTAACCAACTAACTTTGTAAATAAGAATACGAGAAAACTCATATACTCATATCAACATTAATTTGGTTAGACGAAATTTACACACAAACCAACGTATTTCTTTACTGTTCTCTCTGTATTTCGTCTTGTACATTTGTTTTTGCTTTGTTTCAATCATCGATTGAACACGAATGCAAATTTATTTTTAATCATTCTTACTTGTTTACTCATAACATTATAGATGCTGTTCCAGTATCATTTTGATTGTTATGATGTAAGCATGAATGCTCGCTGTGACTTGCGTGCTTATAATTTAATTTTTATTGAATTTTTATTTGAACTGTGAATGTTATAAATGAATAGAAATTATTTGGCTTAAGTTCATTTATTTTTTACTTTCTAAAAATCTTTTTTAGAAAGAAAATTTATTTTACAAATGTATGCGGACGTTTTCCAAAGAAAACAAGAAAAATTAGACGCTAGCAGAATGAAATGCTGCATATTCTGGACCGCTACGACCTTCATCAGCATTCTTCGCATCTATCTACATTAGTTGTGTATTTTTATAAACATCATCTATTTAACCAACTAACTTTGTAAATAAAAATACGAGAAAACTCATATACTCATATCAACATTAATTTGGTTAGACGAAATTTACACACAAACCAACGTATTTCTTTACTGTTCTCTCTGTATTTCGTCTTGTACATTTGTTTTTGCTTTGTTTCAATCATCGATTGAACACGAATGCAAATTTATTTTTAATCATTCTTACTTGTTTACTCATAACATTATAGATGCTGTTCCAGTATCATTTTGATTGTTATGATGTAAGCATGAATGCTCGCTGTGCCTTGCGTGCTTATAATTTAATTTTTATTGAATTTTTATTTGAACTGTGAATGTTATAAATGAATAGAAATTATTTGGCTTAAGTTCATTTATTTTTTACTTTCTAAAAATCTTTTTTAGAAAGAAAATTTGTGTTACAAATGTATGCTGACGTTTTCCAAAGAAAACAAGAAAAATTAGACGCTAACTGCCATCCCTAAATTAGCGCGTAAAGCGCAAGATAACTGTCAAAATTTCTCATGTTGATACAAAATGTATGAAGCATCCCTAAATAGCACGGCGTCAACGCTTAGCAATTGGAAAATCCAATTTTGACAGTGCGTTAGGAAGTGAAGTTGGCTGCTCGTTGCTTTGTTTTGTTTTGTTATGGCTGAAAAATAGTGACAATTTAGTTATTTTTAAGGCAATCTAGCGGTTTTATCTCTGTTTTTAATTTTATACAGCGGGTTTTATAAAATAAAATTAGTTAACATTACTGTTAAAGACACAAAGTTGACGCTGTTATTTAGGGATGACATTCTAGCGCAAAAGCTATGAATTACATTGCTTTGCGTCTTGCGCGCTAATTTAGGGACGGCAGTAACAGAATGAAATGCTGCATTTTCTGGACCGCTACGACCTTCATCAGCATTCTTCGCATCTATCTACATTAGTTGTGTATTTTTATAAACATCATCTATTTAACCAACTAACTTTGTAAATAAGAATACGAGAAAACTCATATATATTTACACACAAACCAACGTATTTCTTTACTGTTCTCTCTGTATTTCGTCTTGTACATTTGTTTTTGCTTTGTTTCAATCATCGATTGAACACGAATGCAAATTTATTTTTAATCATTCTTACTTGTTTACTCATAACATTATAGATGCTGTTCCAGTATCATTTTGATTGTTATGATATAAGCATGAATGCTCGCTGTGCCTTGCGTGCTTATAATTTAATTTTTATTGAATTTTTATTTGAACTGTGAATGTTATAAATGAATAGAAATTATTTGGCTTAAGTTCATTTATTTTTTACTTTCTAAAAATCTTTTTTAGAAAGAAAATTTATTTTACAAATGTATGCGGACGTTTTCCAAAGAAAACAAGAAAAATTAGACGCTAGCAGAATGAAATGCTGCATTTTCTAGAACGCTACGACATTCATCAGCATTCTTCGCATCTATCTACATTAGTTGTGTATTTTTATAAACATCATCTATTTAACCAACTAACTTTGTAAATAAGAATACGAGAAAACTCATATACTCATATCAACATTAATTTGGTTAGACGAAATTTACACACAAACCAACGTATTTCTTTACTGTTCTCTCTGTATTTCGTCTTGTACATTTGTTTTTGCTTTGTTTCAATCATTGATTGAACACGAATGCAAATTTATTTTTAATCATTCTTACTTGTTTACTCATAACATTATAGATGCTGTTCCAGTATCATTTTGATTGTTATGATGTAAGCATGAATGCTCGCTGTGCCTTGCGTGCTTATAATTTAATTTTTATTGAATTTTTATTTGAACTGTGAATGTTATAAATGAATAGAAATTATTTGGCTTAAGTTCATTTATTTTTTACTTTCTAAAAATCTTTTTTAGAAAGAAAATTTATTTTACAAATGTATGCGGACGTTTTCCAAAGAAAAGAAAAATTAGACGCTAGCAGAATGAAATGCTGCATTTTCTGGACCGCTACGACCTTCATCAGCATTCTTCGCATCTATCTACTTTAGTTGTGTATTTTTATAAACATCATCTATTTAACCAACTAACTTTGTAAATAAGAATACGAGAAAACTCATATACTCATATCAACATTAATTTGGTTAGACGAAATTTACACACAAACCAACGTATTTCTTTACTGTTCTCTCTGTATTTCGTCTTGTACATTTGTTTTTGCTTTGTTTCAATCATCGATTGAACACGAATGCAAATTTATTTTTAATCATTCTTACTTGTTTACTCATAACATTATAGATGCTGTTCCAGTATCATTTTGATTGTTATGATGTAAGCATGAATGCTCGCTGTGCCTTGCGTGCTTATAATTTAATTTTTATTGAATTTTTATTTGAACTGTGAATGTTATAAATGAATAGAAATTATTTGGCTTAAGTTCATTTATTTTTTACTTTCTAAAAATCTTTTTTAGAAAGAAAATTTATTTTACAAATGTATGCGGACGTTTTCCAAAGAAAAGAAAAATTAGACGCTAGCAGAATGAAATGCTGCATTTTCTGGACCGCTACGACCTTCATCAGCATTCTTCGCATCTATCGACATTAGTTGTGTATTTTTATAAACATCATCTATTTAACCAACTAACTTTGTAAATAAGAATACGAGAAAACTCATATACTCATATCAACATTAATTTGGTTAGACGAAATTTACACACAAACCAACGTATTTCTTTACTGTTCTCTCTGTATTTCGTCTTGTACATTTGTTTTTGCTTTGTTTCAATCATCGATTGAACACGAATGCAAATTTATTTTTAATCATTCTTACTTGTTTACTCATAACATTATAGATGCTGTTCCAGTATCATTTTGATTGTTATGATGTAAGCATGAATGCTCGCTGTGCCTTGCATGCTTATAATTTAATTTTTATTGAATTTTTATTTGAACTGTGAATGTTATAAATGAACAGAAATTATTTGGCTTAAGTTCATTTATTTTTTACTTTCTAAAAATCTTTTTTAGAAAGAAAATTTATTTTACAAATGTATGCGGACGTTTTCCAAAGAAAACAAGAACAATTAGACGCTAGCAGAATGAAATGCTGTATTTTCTGGACCGCGACGACCTTCATCAGCATTCTTCGCATCTATCTCCATTAGTTGTGTATTTTTATAAACATCATCTATTTAACCAACGAACTTTGTAAATAAGAATACGAGAAAACTCATATACTCATATCAACGTTAATTTGGTTAGACGAAATTTACACACAAACCAACGTATTTCTTTACTGTTCTCTCTGTATTTCGTCTTGTACATTTGTTTTTGCTTTGTTTCAATCATCGATTGAACACGAATGCAAATTTATTTTTAATCATTCTTACTTGTTTACTCATAACATTATAGATGCTGTTCCAGTATCATTTTGATTGTTATGATGTAAGAATGAATGCTCGCTGTGCCTTGCGTGCTTATAATTTAATTTTTATTGAATTTTTATTTGAACTGTGAATGTTATAAATGAATAGAAATTATTTGTCTTAAGTTCATTTATTTTTTACTTTCTAAAAATCTTTTTTAGAAAGAAAATTTATTTTACAAATGTATGCGGACGTTTTCCAAAGAAAACAAGAAAAATTAGACGCTAGCAGAATGAAATGCTGCATTTTCTGGACCGCTACGACCTTCATCAGCATTCTTCGCATCTATCTACTTTAGTTGTGTATTTTTATAAACATCATCTATTTAACCAACTAACTTTGTAAATAAGAATACGAGAAAACTCATATACTCATATCAACATTAATTTGGTTAGACGAAATTTACACACAAACCAACGTATTTCTTTACTGTTCTCTCTGTATTTCGTCTTGTACATTTGTTTTTGCGTTGTTTCAATCATCGATTGAACACGAATGCAAATTTATTTTTAATCATTCTTACTTGTTTACTCATAACATTATAGATGCTGTTCCAGTATCATTTTGATTGTTATGATGTAAGCATGAATGCTCGCTGTGCCTTGCGTGCTTATAATTTAATTTTTATTGAATTTTTATTTGAACTGTGAATGTTATAAATGAATAGAAATTATTTGGCTTAAGTTCATTTATTTTTTACTTTCTAAAAATCTTTTTTAGAAAGAAAATTTATTTTACAAATGTATGCGGACGTTTTCCAAAGAAAACAAGAAAAATTAGACGCTAGCAGAATGAAATGCTGTATTTTCTGGACCGCTACGACCTTCATCAGCATTCTTCGCATCTATCTCCATTAGTTGTGTATTTTTATAAACATCATCTATTTAACCAACGAACTTTGTAAATAAGAATACGAGAAAACTCATATACTCATATCAACATTAATTTGGTTAGACGAAATTTACACACAAACCAACGTATTTCTTTACTGTTCTCTCTGTATTTCGTCTTGTACATTTGTTTTTGCTTTGTTTCAATCATCGATTGAACACGAATGCAAATTTATTTTTAATCATTCTTACTTGTTTACTCATAACATTATAGATGCTGTTCCAGTATCATTTTGATTGTTATGATGTAAGCATGAATGCTCGCTGTGCCTTGCGTGCTTATAATTTAATTTTTATTGAATTTTTATTTGAACTGTGAATGTTATAAATGAATAGAAATTATTTGGCTTAAGTTCATTTATTTTTTACTTTCTAAAAATCTTTTTTAGAAAGAAAATTTATTTTACAAATGTATGCGGACGTTTTCCAAAGAAAACAAGAAAAATTAGACGCTAGCAGAATGAAATGCTGCATATTCTGGACCGCTACGACCTTCATCAGCATTCTTCGCATCTATCTACATTAGTTGTGTATTTTTATAAACATCATCTATTTAACCAACTAACTTTGTAAATAAGAATACGAGAAAACTCATATACTCATATCAACATTAATTTGGTTAGACGAAATTTACACACAAACCAACGTATTTCTTTACTGTTCTCTCTGTATTTCGTCTTGTACATTTGTTTTTGCTTTGTTTCAATCATCGATTGAACACGAATGCAAATTTATTTTTAATCATTCTTACTTGTTTACTCATAACATTATAGATGCTGTTCCAGTATCATTTTGATTGTTATGATGTAAGCATGAATGCTCGCTGTGCCTTGCGTGCTTATAATTTAATTTTTATTGAATTTTTATTTGAACTGTGAATGTTATAAATGAATAGAAATTATTTGGCTTAAGTTCATTTATTTTTTACTTTCTAAAAATCTTTTTTAGAAAGAAAATTTATTTTACAAATGTATGCGGACGTTTTCCAAAGAAAACAAGAAAAATTAGACGCTAACTGCCATCCCTAAATTAGCGCGTAAAGCGCAAGATAACTGTCAAAATTTCTTATGTTGATACAAAATGTATGAAGCATCCCTAAATAGCACGGCGTCAACGCTTAGCAATTGGAAAATCCAATTTTGACAGTGCGTTAGGAAGTGAAGTTGGCTGCTCGTTGCTTTGTTTTGTTTTGTTATGGCTGAAAAGTAGTGACAATTTAGTTATTTTTAAGGCAATCTAGCGGTTTTATCTCTGTTTTTAATTGTATACAGCGGGTTTTATAAAATAAAATTAGTTAACATTACTGTTAAAGACACAAAGTTGACGCTGTTATTTAGGGATGACATTCTAGCGCAAAAGCTATGAATTACATTGCTTTGCGTCTTGCGCGCTAATTTAGGGACGGCAGTAACAGAATGAAATGCTGCATTTTCTGGACCGCTACGACCTTCATCAGCATTCTTCGCATCTATCTACATTAGTTGTGTATTTTTATAAACATCATCTATTTAACCAACTAACTTTGTAAATAAGAATACGAGAAAACTCATATACTCATATCAACATTAATTTGGTTAGACGAAATTTACACACAAACCAACGTATTTCTTTACTGTTCTCTCTGTATTTCGTCTTGTACATTTGTTTTTGCTTTGTTTCAATCATCGATTGAACACGAATGCAAATTTATTTTTAATCATTCTTACTTGTTTACTCATAACATTATAGATGCTGTTCCAGTATCATTTTGATTGTTATGATGTAAGCATGAATGCTCGCTGTGCCTTGCGTGCTTATAATTTAATTTTTATTGAATTTTTATTTGAACTGTGAATGTTATAAATGAATAGAAATTATTTGGCTTAAGTTCATTTATTTTTTACTTTCTAAAAATCTTTTTTAGAAAGAAAATTTATTTTACAAATGTATGCGGACGTTTTCCAAAGAAAACAAGAAAAATTAGACGCTAGCAGAATGAAATGCTGCATATTCTGGACCTCTACGACCTTCATCAGCATTCTTCGCATCTATCTACATTAGTTGTGTATTTTTATAAACATCATCTATTTAACCAACTAACTTTGTAAATAAGAATACGAGAAAACTCATATACTCATATCAACATTAATTTGGTTAGACGAAATTTACACACAAACCAACGTATTTCTTTACTGTTCTCTCTGTATTTCGTCTTGTACATTTGTTTTTGCTTTGTTTCAATCATCGATTGAACACGAATGCAAATTTATTTTTAATCATTCTTACTTGTTTACTCATAACATTATAGATGCTGTTCCAGTATCATTTTGATTGTTATGATGTAAGCATGAATGCTCGCTGTGCCTTGCGTGCTTATAATTTAATTTTTATTGAATTTTTATTTGAACTGTGAATGTTATAAATGAATAGAAATTATTTGGCTTAAGTTCATTTATTTTTTACTTTCTAAAAATCTTTTTTAGAAAGAAAATTTATTTTACAAATGTATGCGGACGTTTTCCAAAGAAAACAAGAAAAATTAGACGCTAGCAGAATGAAATGCTGCATATTCTGGACCGCTACGACCTTCATCAGCATTCTTCGCATCTATCTACATTAGTTGTGTATTTTTATAAACATCATCTATTTAACCAACTAACTTTGTAAATAAGAATACGAGAAAACTCATATACTCATATCAACATTAATTTGGTTAGACGAAATTTACACACAAACCAACGTATTTCTTTACTGTTCTCTCTGTATTTCGTCTTGTACATTTGTTTTTGCTTTGTTTCAATCATCGATTGAACACGAATGCAAATTTATTTTTAATCATTCTTACTTGTTTACTCATAACATTATAGATGCTGTTCCAGTATCATTTTGATTGTTATGATGTAAGCATGAATGCTCGCTGTGCCTTGCGTGCTTATAATTTAATTTTTATTGAATTTTTATTTGAACTGTGAATGTTATAAATGAATAGAAATTATTTGGCTTAAGTTCATTTATGTTTTACTTTCTAAAAATCTTTTTTAGAAAGAAAATTTATTTTACAAATGTATGCGGACGTTTTCCAAAGAAAACAAGAAAAATTAGACGCTAGCAGAATGAAATGCTGCATATTCTGGACCGCTACGACCTTCATCAGCATTCTTCGCATCTATCTACATTAGTTGTGTATTTTTATAAACATCATCTATTTAACCAACTAACTTTGTAAATAAGAATGCGAGAAAACTCATATACTCATATCAACATTAATTTGGTTAGACGAAATTTACACACAAACCAACGTATTTCTTTACTGTTCTCTCTGTATTTCGTCTTGTACATTTGTTTTTGCTTTGTTTCAATCATCGATTGAACACGAATGCAAATTTATTTTTAATCATTCTTACTTGTTTACTCATAACATTATAGATGCTGTTCCAGTATCATTTTGATTGTTATGATGTAAGCATGAATGCTCGCTGTGCCTTGCGTGCTTATAATTTAATTTTTATTGAATTTTTATTTGAACTGTGAATGTTATAAATGAATAGAAATTATTTGACTTAAGTTCATTTATTTTTTACTTTCTAAAAATCTTTTTTAGAAAGAAAATTTATTTTACAAATGTATGCGGACGTTTTCCAAAGAAAACAAGAAAAATTAGACGCTAGCAGAATGAAATGCTGCATATTCTGGACCGCTACGACCTTCATCAGCATTCTTCGCATCTATCTACATTAGTTGTGTATTTTTATAAACATCATCTATTTAACCAACTAACTTTGTAAATAAGAATACGAGAAAACTCATATACTCATATCAACATTAATTTGGTTAGACGAAATTTACACACAAACCAACGTATTTCTTTACTGTTCTCTCTGTATTTCGTCTTGTACATTTGTTTTTGCTTTGTTTCAATCATCGATTGAACACGAATGCAAATTTATTTTTAATCATTCTTACTTGTTTACTCATAACATTATAGATGCTGTTCCAGTATCATTTTGATTGTTATGATGTAAGCATGAATGCTCGCTGTGCCTTGCGTGCTTATAATTTAATTTTTATTGAATTTTTATTTGAACTGTGAATGTTATAAATGAATAGAAATTATTTGGCTTAAGTTCATTTATTTTTTACTTTCTAAAAATCTTTTTTAGAAAGAAAATTTATTTTACAAATGTATGCGGACGTTTTCCAAAGAAAACAAGAAAAATTAGACGCTAGCAGAATGAAATGCTGCATATTCTGGACCGCTACGACCTTCATCAGCATTCTTCGCATCTATCTACATTAGTTGTGTATTTTTATAAACATCATCTATTTAACCAACTAACTTTGTAAATAAGAATACGAGAAAACTCATATACTCATATCAACATTAATTTGGTTAGACGAAATTTACACACAAACCAACGTATTTCTTTACTGTTCTCTCTGTATTTCGTCTTGTACATTTGTTTTTGCTTTGTTTCAATCATCGATTGAACACGAATGCAAATTTATTTTTAATCATTCTTACTTGTTTACTCATAACATTATAGATGCTGTTCCAGTATCATTTTGATTGTTATGATGTAAGCATGAATGCTCGCTGTGCCTTGCGTGCTTATAATTTAATTTTTATTGAATTTTTATTTGAACTGTGAATGTTATAAATGAATAGAAATTATTTGGCTTAAGTTCATTTATTTTTTACTTTCTAAAAATCTTTTTTAGAAAGAAAATTTATTTTACAAATGTATGCGGACGTTTTCCAAAGAAAACAAGAAAAATTAGACGCTAGCAGAATGAAATGCTGCATATTCTGGACCGCTACGACCTTCATCAGCATTCTTCGCATCTATCTACATTAGTTGTGTATTTTTATAAACATCATCTATTTAACCAGCTAACTTTGTAAATAAGAATACGAGAAAACTCATATACTCATATCAACATTAATTTGGTTAGACGAAATTTACACACAAACCAACGTATTTCTTTACTGTTCTCTCTGTATTTCGTCTTGTACATTTGTTTTTGCTTTGTTTCAATCATCGATTGAACACGAATGCAAATTTATTTTTAATCATTCTTACTTGTTTACTCATAACATTATAGATGCTGTTCCAGTATCATTTTGATTGTTATGATGTAAGCATGAATGCTCGCTGTGCCTTGCGTGCTTATAATTTAATTTTTATTGAATTTTTATTTGAACTGTGAATGTTATAAATGAATAGAAATTATTTGGCTTAAGTTCATTTATTTTTTACTTTCTAAAAATCTTTTTTAGAAAGAAAATTTATTTTACAAATGTATGCGGACGTTTTCCAAAGAAAACAAGAAAAATTAGACGCTAGCAGAATGAAATGCTGTATTTTCTGGACCGCTACGACCTTCATCAGCATTCTTCGCATCTATCTCCATTAGTTGTGTATTTTTATAAACATCATCTATTTAACCAACGAACTTTGTAAATAAGAATACGAGAAAACTCATATACTCATATCAACATTAATTTGGTTAGACGAAATTTACACACAAACCAACGTATTTCTTTACTGTTCTCTCTGTATTGCGTCTTGTACATTTGTTTTTGCTTTGTTTCAATCATCGATTGAACACGAATGCAAATTTATTTTTAATCATTCTTACTTGTTTACTCATAACATTATAGATGCTGTTCCAGTATCATTTTGATTGTTATGATGTAAGCATGAATGCTCGCTGTGCCTTGCGTGCTTATAATTTAATTTTTATTGAATTTTTATTTGAACTGTGAATGTTATAAATGAATAGAAATTATTTGGCTTAAGTTCATTTATTTTTTACTTTCTAAAAATCTTTTTTAGAAAGAAAATTTATTTTACAAATGTATGCGGACGTTTTCCAAAGAAAACAAGAAAAATTAGACGCTAGCAGAATGAAATGCTGCATATTCTGGACCGCTACGACCTTCATCAGCATTCTTCGCATCTATCTACATTAGTTGTGTATTTTTATAAACATCATCTATTTAACCAACTAACTTTGTAAATAAGAATACGAGAAAACTCATATACTCATATCAACATTAATTTGGTTAGACGAAATTTACACACAAACCAACGTATTTCTTTACTGTTCTCTCTGTATTTCGTCTTGTACATTTGTTTTTGCTTTGTTTCAATCATCGATTGAACACGAATGCAAATTTATTTTTAATCATTCTTACTTGTTTACTCATAACATTATAGATGCTGTTCCAGTATCATTTTGATTGTTATGATGTAAGCATGAATGCTCGCTGTGCCTTGCGTGCTTATAATTTAATTTTTATTGAATTTTTATTTGAACTGTGAATGTTATAAATGAATAGAAATTATTTGGCTTAAGTTCATTTATTTTTTACTTTCTAAAAATCTTTTTTAGAAAGAAAATTTATTTTACAAATGTATGCGGACGTTTTCCAAAGAAAACAAGAAAAATTAGACGCTAGCAGAATGAAATGCTGCATATTCTGGACCGCTACGACCTTCATCAGCATTCTTCGCATCTATCTACATTAGTTGTGTATTTTTATAAACATCATCTATTTAACCAACTAACTTTGTAAATAAGAATACGAGAAAACTCATATACTCATATCAACATTAATTTGGTTAGACGAAATTTACACACAAACCAACGTATTTCTTTACTGTTCTCTCTGTATTTCGTCTTGTACATTTGTTTTTGCTTTGTTTCAATCATCGATTGAACACGAATGCAAATTTATTTTTAATCATTCTTACTTGTTTACTCATAACATTATAGATGCTGTTCCAGTATCATTTTGATTGTTATGATGTAAGCATGAATGCTCGCTGTGCCTTGCGTGCTTATAATTTAATTTTTATTGAATTTTTATTTGAACTGTGAATGTTATAAATGAATAGAAATTATTTGGCTTAAGTTCATTTATGTTTTACTTTCTAAAAATTTTTTATAAGGAAGAAAATTTATTTTACAAATGTATGCGGACGTTTTCCAAAGAAAACAAGAAAAATTAGACGCTAGCAGAATGAAATGCTGCATATTCTGGACCGCTACGACCTTCATCAGCATTCTTCGCATCTATCTACATTAGTTGTGTATTTTTATAAACATCATCTATTTAACCAACTAACTTTGTAAATAAGAATACGAGAAAACTCATATACTCATATCAACATTAATTTGGTTAGACGAAATTTACACACAAACCAACGTATTTCTTTACTGTTCTCTCTGTATTTCGTCTTGTACATTTGTTTTTGCTTTGTTTCAATCATCGATTGAACACGAATGCAAATTTATTTTTAATCATTCTTACTTGTTTACTCATAACATTATAGATGCTGTTCCAGTATCATTTTGATTGTTATGATGTAAGCATGAATGCTCGCTGTGCCTTGCGTGCTTATAATTTAATTTTTATTGAATTTTTATTTGAACTGTGAATGTTATAAATGAATAGAAATTATTTGGCTTAAGTTCATTTATTTTTTACTTTCTAAAAATCTTTTTTAGAAAGAAAATTTATTTTACAAATGTATGCGGACGTTTTCCAAAGAAAACAAGAAAAATTAGACGCTAGCAGAATGAAATGCTGCATATTCTGGACCGCTACGACCTTCATCAGCATTCTTCGCATCTATCTACATTAGTTGTGTATTTTTATAAACATCATCTATTTAACCAACTAACTTTGTAAATAAGAATACGAGAAAACTCATATACTCATATCAACATTAATTTGGTTAGACGAAATTTACACACAAACCAACGTATTTCTTTACTGTTCTCTCTGTATTTCGTCTTGTACATTTGTTTTGCTTTATTTCAATCATCGATTGAACACGAATGCAAATTTATTTTTAATCATTCTTACTTGTTTACTCATAACATTATAGATGCTGTTCCAGTATCATTTTGATTGTTATGATGTAAGCATGAATGCTCGCTGTGCCTTGCGTGCTTATAATTTAATTTTTATTGAATTTTTATTTGAACTGTGAATGTTATAAATGAATAGAAATTATTTGGCTTAAGTTCATTTATTTTTTACTTTCTAAAAATCTTTTTTAGAAAGAAAATTTATTTTACAAATGTATGCGGACGTTTTCCAAAGAAAACAAGAAAAATTAGACGCTAGCAGAATGAAATGCTGCATATTCTGGACCGCTACGACCTTCATCAGCATTCTTCGCATCTATCTACATTAGTTGTGTATTTTTATAAACATCATCTATTTAACCAACTAACTTTGTAAATAAGAATACGAGAAAACTCATATACTCATATCAACATTAATTTGGTTAGACGAAATTTACACACAAACCAACGTATTTCTTTACTGTTCTCTCTGTATTTCGTCTTGTACATTTGTTTTTGCTTTGTTTCAATCATCGATTGAACACGAATGCAAATTTATTTTTAATCATTCTTACTTGTTTACTCATAACATTATAGATGCTGTTCCAGTATCATTTTGATTGTTATGATGTAAGCATGAATGCTCGCTGTGCCTTGCGTGCTTATAATTTAATTTTTATTGAATTTTTATTTGAACTGTGAATGTTATAAATGAATAGAAATTATTTGGCTTAAGTTCATTTATTTTTTACTTTCTAAAAATCTTTTTTAGAAAGAAAATTTATTTTACAAATGTATGCGGACGTTTTCCAAAGAAAACAAGAAAAATTAGACGCTTACTGCAATCCCTAAATTAGCGCGCAAAGCGCAAGATAACTTTCAAAATTTCTTATGTTGATACAAAATGTATGAAGCATCCCTAAATAGCACGGCGTCAACGCTTAGCAATTGGAAAATCCAATTTTGACAGTGCGTTAGGAAGTGAAGTTGGCTGCTCGTTGCTTTGTTTTGTTTTGTTATGGCTGAAAAGTAGTGACAATTTAGTTATTTTTAAGGCAATCTAGCGGTTTTATCTCTGTTTTTAATTGTATACAGCGGGTTTTATAAAATAAAATTAGTTAACATTACTGTTAAAGACACAAAGTTGACGCTGTTATTTAGGGATGACATTCTAGCGCAAAAGCTATGAATTACATTGCTTTGCGTCTTGCGCGCTAATTTAGGGACGGCAGTAACAGAATGAAATGCTGCATTTTCTGGACCGCTACGACCTTCATCAGCATTCTTCGCATCTATCTACATTAGTTGTGGATTTTTATAAACATCATCTATTTAACCAACTAACTTTGTAAATAAGAATACGAGAAAACTCATATACTCATATCAACATTAATTTGGTTAGACGAAATTTACACACAAACCAACGTATTTCTTTACTGTTCTCTCTGTATTTCGTCTTGTACATTTGTTTTTGCTTTGTTTCAATCATCGATTGAACACGAATGCAAATTTATTTTTAATCATTCTTACTTGTTTACTCATAACATTATAGATGCTGTTCCAGTATCATTTTGATTGTTATGATGTAAGCATGAATGCTCGCTGTGCCTTGCGTGCTTATAATTTAATTTTTATTGAATTTTTATTTGAACTGTGAATGTTATAAATGAATAGAAATTATTTGGCTTAAGTTCATTTATTTTTTACTTTCTAAAAATCTTTTTTAGAAAGAAAATTTATTTTAGAAATGTATGCGGACGTTTTCCAAAGAAAACAAGAAAAATTAGACGCTAGCAGAATGAAATGCTGCATTTTCTGGACCGCTACGACCTTCATCAGCATTCTTCGCATCTATCTACATTAGTTGTGTATTTTTATAAACATCATCTATTTAACCAACTAACTTTGTAAATAAGAATACGAGAAAACTCATATACTCATATCAACATTAATTTGGTAAGACGAAATTTACACACAAACCAACGTATTTCTTTACTGTTCTCTCTGTATTTCGTCTTGTACATTTGTTTTTGCTTTGTTTCAATCATCGATTGAACACGAATGCAAATTTATTTTTAATCAGTCTTACTTGTTTACTCATAACATTATAGATGCTGTTCCAGTATCATTTTGATTGTTATGATGTAAGCATGAATGCTCGTTGTGCCTTGCGTGCTTATAATTTAATTTTTATTGAATTTTTATTTGAACTGTGAATGTTATAAATGAATAGAAATTATTTGGCTTAAGTTCATTTATTTTTTACTTTCTAAAAATCTTTTTTAGAAAGAAAATTTATTTTACAAATGTATGCGGACGTTTTCCAAAGAAAACAAGAAAAATTAGACGCTAACAGAATGAAATGCTGCATTTTCTGGACCGCTACGACCTTCATCAGCATTCTTCGCATCTATCTACATTAGTTGTGTATTTTTATAAACATCATCTATTTAACCAACTAACTTTGTAAATAAGAATACGAGAAAACTCATATACTCATATCAACATTAATTTGGTTAGACGAAATTTACACACAAACCAACGTATTTCTTTACTGTTCTCTCTGTATTTCGTCTTGTACATTTGTTTTTGCTTTGTTTCAATCATCGATTGAACACGAATGCAAATTTATTTTTAATCATTCTTACTTGTTTACTCATAACATTATAGATGCTGTTCCAGTATCATTTTGATTGTTATGATATAAGCATGAATGCTCGCTGTGCCTTGCGTGCTTATAATTTAATTTTTATTGAATTTTTATTTGAACTGTGAATGTTATAAATGAATAGAAATTATTTGGCTTAAGTTCATTTATTTTTTACTTTCTAAAAATCTTTTTTAGAAAGAAAATTTATTTTAGAAATGTATGCGGACGTTTTCCAAAGAAAACAAGAAAAATTAGACGCTAGCAGAATGTAATGCTGCATTTTCTGGTTCGCTACGACCTTCATCAGCATTCTTCGCATCTATCTACATTAGTTGTGTATTTTTATAAACATCATCTATTTAACCAACTAACTTTGTAAATAAGAATACGAGAAAACTCATATACTCATATCAACATTAATTTGGTTAGACGAAATTTACACACAAACCAACGTATTTCTTTACTGTTCTCTCTGTATTTCGTCTTGTACATTTGTTTTTGCTTTGTTTCAATCATCGATTGAACACGAATGCAAATTTATTTTTAATCATTCTTACTTGTTTACTCATAACATTATAGATGCTGTTCCAGAATCATTTTGATTGTTATGATGTAAGCATGAATGCTCGCTGTGCCTTGCGTGCTTATAATTTAATTTTTATTGAATTCTTATTTGAACTGTGAATGTTATAAATGAATAGAAATTATTTGGCTTAAGTTCATTTATTTTTTACTTTCTAAAAATCTTTTTTAGAAAGAAAATTTATTTTACAAATGTATGCGGACGTTTTCCAAAGAAAACAAGAAAAATTAGACGCTAACAGAATGAAATGCTGCATTTTCTGGACCGCTACGACCTTCATCAGCATTCTTCGCATCTATCTACATTAGTTATGTATTTTTATAAACATCATCTATTTAACCAACTAACTTTGTAAATAAGAATACGAGAAAACTCATATACTCATATCAACATTAATTTGGTTAGACGAAATTTACACACAAACCAACGTATTTCTTTACTGTTCTCTCTGTATTTCGTCTTGTACATTTGTTTTTGCTTTGTTTCAATCATCGATTGAACACGAATGCAAATTTATTTTTAATCATTCTTACTTGTTTACTCATAACATTATAGATGCTGTCCCAGTATCATTTTGATTGTTATGATGTAAGCATAATTGCTCGCTGTGCCTTAGGTGCTTATAATTGAATTTTTATTTGAACTGTGAATGTTATAAATGAATAGAAATTATTTGGCTTAAGTTCATTTATTTTTTACTTTCTAAAAATCTTTTTTAGAAAGAAAATTTATTTTACAAATGTATGCGGACGTTTTCCAAAGAAAACAAGAAAAATTAGACGCTAGCAGAATGAAATGCTGCATTTTCTGGACCGCTACGACCTTCATCAGCATTCTTCGCATCTATCTACATTAGTTGTGTATTTTTATAAACATCATCTATTTAACCAACTAACTTTGTAAATAAGAATACGAGAAAACTCATATACTCATATCAACATTAATTTGGTTAGACGAAATTTACACACAAACCAACGTATTTCTTTACTGTTATCTCCGTATTTCGTCTTGTACATTTGTTTTTGCTTTGTTTCAATCATCGATTGAACACGAATGCAAATTTATTTTTAATCATTCTTACTTGTTTACTCATAACATTATAGATGTTGTTCCAGTATCATTTTGATTGTTATGATGTAAGCATGAATGCTTGCTGTGCCTTGCGTGCTTATAATTTAATTTTTATTGAATTTTTATTTAAACTGTGAATGTTATAAATGAATAGAAATTATTTGGCTTAAGTTCATTTATTTTTTACTTTCTAAAAATCTTTTTTAGAAAGAAAATTTATTTTACAAATGTATGCGGACGTTTTCCAAAGAAAACAAGAAAAATTAGACGCTAGCAGAATGAAATGCTGCATTTTCTGGACCGCTACGACCTTCATCAGCATTCTTCGCATCTATCTACATTAGTTGTGTATTTTTATAAACATCATCTATTTAACCAACTAACTTTGTAAATAAGAATACGAGAAAACTCATATACTCATATCAACATTAATTTGGTTAGACGAAATTTACACACAAACCAACGTATTTCTTTACTGTTCTCTCTGTATTTCGTCTTGTACATTTGTTTTTGCTTTGTTTCAATCATCGATTGAACACGAATGCAAATTTATTTTTAATCATTCTTACTTGTTTACTCATAACATTATAGATGCTGTTCCAGTATCATTTTGATTGTTATGATGTAAGCATGAATGCTCGCTGTGCCTTGCGTGCTTATAATTTAATTTTTATTGAATTTTTATTTGAATTGTGAATGTTATAAATGAATAGAAATTATTTGGCTTAAGTTCATTTATTTTTTACTTTCTAAAAATCTTTTTTAGAAAGAAAATTTATTTTACAAATGTATGCGGACGTTTTCCAAAGAAAACAAGAAAAATTAGACGCTAGCAGAATGAAATGCTGCATTTTCTGGACCTCTACGACCTTCATCAGCATTCTTCGCATCTATCTACATTAGTTGTGTATTTTTATAAACATCATCTATTTAACCAACTAACTTTGTAAATAAGAATACGAGAAAACTCATATACTCATATCAACATTAATTTGGTTAGACGAAATTTACACACAAACCAACGTATTTCTTTACTGTTCTCTCTGTATTTCGTCTTGTACATTTGTTTTTGCTTTGTTTCAATCATCGATTGAACACGAATGCAAATTTATTTTTAATCATTCTTACTTGTTTACTCATAACATTATAGATGCTGTTCCAGTATCATTTTGATTGTTATGATGTAAGCATGAATGCTCGCTGTGCCTTGCGTGCTTATAATTTAATTTTTATTGAATTTTTATTTAAACTGTGAATGTTATAAATGAATAGAAATTATTTGGCTTAAGTTCATTTATTTTTTACTTTCTAAAAATCTTTTTTAGAAAGAAAATTTATTTTACAAATGTATGCGGACGTTTTCCAAAGAAAACAAGAAAAATTAGACGCTAGCAGAATGAAATGATGCATTTTCTGGACCGCTACGACCTTCATCAGCATTCTTCGCATCTATCTACATTAGTTGTGTATTTTTATAAACATCATCTATTTAACCAACTAACTTTGTAAATAAGAATACGAGAAAACACATATACTCATATCAACATTAATTTGGTTAGACGAAATTTACACACAAACCAACGTATTTCTTTACTGTTCTCTCTGTATTTCGTCTTGTACATTTGTTTTTGCTTTGTTTCAATCATCGATTGAACACGAATGCAAATTTATTTTTAATCATTCTTACTTGTTTACTCATAACATTATAGATGCTGTTCTAGTATTATTTTGATTGTTATGATGTAAGCATGAATGCTCGCTGTGCCTTGAGTGCTTATAATTGAATTTTTATTGAATTTTTATTTGAACTGTGAATGTTGTAAATGAATAGAAATTATTTGGCTTAAGTTCATTTATTTTTTACTTTCTAAAAATCTTTTTTAGAAAGAAAAGAAAACAAGAAAAATTAGACGCTAGCAGAATCAAATGATGCATTTTCTGGACCGCTACGACCTTCATCAGCATTCTTCGCATCTATCTACATCAGTTGTGTATTTTTATAAACATCATCTATTTAACCAACTAACTTTGTAAATAAGAATACGAGAAAACTCATATACTCATATCAACATTAATTTGGTTAGACGAAATTTACACACAAACCAACGTATTTCTTTACTGTTCTCTCTGTATTTCGTCTTGTACATTTGTTTTTGCTTTGTTTCAATCATCGATTGAACACGAATGCAAATTTATTTTTAATCATTCTTACTTGTTTACTCATAACATTATAGATGCTGTTCCAGTATTATTTTGATTGTTATGATGTAAGCATGAATGCTCGCTGTGCCTTGAGTGCTTATAATTGAATTTTTATTGAATTTTTATTTGAACTGTGAATGTTGTAAATGAATAGAAATTATTTGGCTTAAGTTCATTTATTTTTTACTTTCTAAAAATCTTTTTTAGAAAGAAAATTTATTTTACAAATGTATGCGGACGTTTTCCAAAGAAAACAAGAAAAATTAGACGCTAGCAGAATGAAATGCTGCATTTTCTGGACCTCTACGACCTTCATCAGCATTCTTCGCATCTATCTACATTAGTTGTGTATTTTTATAAACATCATCTATTTAACCAACTAACTTTGTAAATAAGAATACGAGAAAACTCATATACTCATATCAACATTAATTTGGTTAGACGAAATTTACACACAAACCAACGTATTTCTTTACTGTTCTCTCTGTATTTCGTCTTGTACATTTGTTTTTGCTTTGTTTCAATCATCGATTGAACACGAATGCAAATTTATTTTTAATCATTCTTACTTGTTTACTCATAACATTATAGATGCTGTTCCAGTATCATTTTGATTGTTATGATGTAAGCATGAATGCTCGCTGTGCCTTGCGTGCTTATAATTTAATTTTTATTGAATTTTTATTTAAACTGTGAATGTTATAAATGAATAGAAATTATTTGGCTTAAGTTCATTTATTTTTTACTTTCTAAAAATCTTTTTTAGAAAGAAAATTTATTTTACAAATGTATGCGGACGTTTTCCAAAGAAAACAAGAAAAATTAGACGCTAGCAGAATGAAATGATGCATTTTCTGGACCGCTACGACCTTCATCAGCATTCTTCGCATCTATCTACATCAGTTGTGTATTTTTATAAACATCATCTATTTAACCAACTAACTTTGTAAATAAGAATACGAGAAAACTCATATACTCATATCAACATTAATTTGGTTAGACGAAATTTACACACAAACCAACGTATTTCTTTTTATTGCACGCCCACCCCCATGTCTGATATTGGTTTCGGGGTGTCAACATCGGGCACATCGAATATGCGTGGGGATGTGCTTGATGTTTACACTGACGGATCAAAGTCGGACACGGGGGTCGGGGGGGGGGGCGTCTTCATTCCTAGATTTCAAATCAGAATGAAGTTTAGGCTACGGGATCAGTGTAGCGTGTTACAGGCTGAGATTTCAGCCATCAGAAGGGCGGCTTGCTGGATGAGGTACCACAGAATATACGGAGAGGATATCCGGATCTGTACTGACAGCAAGGCCGCGATTAACTCCTTATCGGGTGTCTATACGACATCCAGATTGGTACGTGAATGCCGGACATCTCTTAACGAGATGGCGAGACATTCCAACCTGGAACTGTTTTGGGTACCGGCTCACTCGGGCGTATCCGGGAATATAATTGCGGACGAACTCGCCAGATTGGGAACCCGGTTGGGAGACCGGGAGACAGATCCACTGGTAGGAGTTCCATTAAGCTGCTGTAGAGCTTTACTTCAGCAGGAACTCCTCAGAACTGCACAGTCTAGATGGTCTGAGGAGGTTACCTGCAGGGTCTCGAGGACATTGTGGCCTCAGTACGATGATAGGAGAACCGCGAATCTGCTGAGGTTTCCTCGGGGGCAGCTGGACACACTGGTGGGCGTGCTGACAGGGCACTGCGTCATTGGTGCTCACGCTAGGAGACTGAATCTTCCTCATCATGACTACTGTAGAAGTTGTCAAGATGAGGAGGAGGAGGAAACGGTGGAGCATATGCTCTGCCACTGCCCGGCTCTTTCTGGGAATAGAGCGGCTACTTTTGGCAGTCCGAGACTGCATGGCCTTGCAGACTTATCCGTCTGCGATGTTTCTAGGATAAACTTGTTTATCCGGTCTTCAGGGTGGTTTGGATGTGGATCTTTTGATGGTACCGTAGGGACCTCAATCTGATCTCTGCACATCCTGTTTCCAGGCAACACAATGGGACCTTTGGGACCCAAGTGTGTCGGTCTTTCTTTTTGCCGACGGCCTGCACAACCTAACCTAACCTAACGTATTTCTTTACTGTTCTCTCTGTATTTCGTCTTGTACATTTGTTTTTGCTTTGTTTCAATCATCGATTGAACACGAATGCAAATTTATTTTTAATCATTCTTACTTGTTTACTCATAACATTATAGATGCTGTTCCAGTATTATTTTGATTGTTATGATGTAAGCATGAATGCTCGCTGTGCCTTGCGTGCTTATAATATAATTTTTATTGAATTTTTATTTGAACTGTGAATGTTATAAATGAATAGAAATTATTTGGCTTAAGTTCATTTATTTTTTACTTTCTAAAAATCTTTTTTAGAAAGAAAATTTATTTTACAAATGTATGCGGACGTTTTCCAAAGAAAACAAGAAAAATTAGACGCTAGCAGAATGAAATGATGCATTTTCTGGACCGCTACGACCTTCATCAGCATTCTTCGCATCTATCTACATCAGTTGTGTATTTTTATAAACATCATCTATTTAACCAACTAACTTTGTAAATAAGAATACGAGAAAACTCATATACTCATATCAACATTAATTTGGTTAGACGAAATTTACACACAAACCAACGTATTTCTTTACTGTTCTCTCTGTATTTCGTCTTGTACATTTGTTTTTGCTTTGTTTCAATCATCGATTGAACACGAATGCAAATTTATTTTTAATCATTCTTACTTGTTTACTCATAATATTATAGATGCTGTTCCAGTATTATTTTGATTGTTATGATGTAAGCATGAATGCTCGCTGTGCCTTGCGTGCTTATAATATAATTTTTATTGAATTTTTATTTGAACTGTGAATGTTATAAATGAATAGAAATTATTTGGCTTAAGTTCATTTATTTTTTACTTTCTAAAAATCTTTTTTAGAAAGAAAATTTATTTTACAAATGTATGCGGACGTTTTCCAAAGAAAACAAGAAAAATTAGACGCTAGCAGAATGAAATGCTGCATTTTCTGGACCGCTACGACCTTCATCAGCATTCTTCGCATCTATCTACATTAGTTGTGTATTTTTATAAACATCATCTATTTAACCAACTAACTTTGTAAATAAGAATACGAGAAAACTCATATACTCATATCAACATTAATTTGGTTAGACGAAATTTACACACAAACCAACGTATTTCTTTACTGTTCTCTCTGTATTTCGTCTTGTACATTTGTTTTTGCTTTGTTTCAATCATCGATTGAACACGAATGCAAATTTATTTTTAATCATTCTTACTTGTTTACTCATAACATTATAGATGCTGTTCCAGTATCATTTTGATTGTTATGATGTAAGCATGAATGCTCGCTGTGCCTTAGGTGCTTATAATTTAATTTTTATTTGAACTGTGAATGTTATAAATGAATAGAAATTATTTGGCTTAAGTTCATTTATTTTTTACTTTCTAAAAATCTTTTTTAGAAAGAAAATTTATTTTACAAATGTATGCGGACGTTTTCTAAAGAAAACAAGAAAAATTAGACGCTAGCAGAATGAAATGCTGCATTTTCTGGACCGCTACGACCTTCATCAGCATTCTTCGCATCTATCTACATTAGTTGTGTATTTTTATAAACATCATCTATTTAACCAACTAACTTTGTAAATAAGAATACGAGAAAACACATATACTCATATCAACATTAATTTGGTTAGACGAAATTTACACACAAACCAACGTATTTCTTTACTGTTCTCTCTGTATTTCGTCTTGTACATTTGTTTTTGCTTTGTTTCAATCATCGATTGAACACGAATGCAAATTTATTTTTAATCATTCTTACTTGTTTACTCATAACATTATAGATGCTGTTCCAGTATCATTTTGATTGTTATGATGTAAGCATGAATGCTCGCTGTGCCTTGCGTGCTTATAATTGAATTTTTATTGAATTTTTATTTGAACTGTGAATGTTATAAATGAATAGAAATTATTTGGCTTAAGTTCATTTATTTTTTACTTTCTAAAAATCTTTTTTAGAAAGAAAATTTATTTTACAAATGTATGCGGACGTTTTCCAAAGAAAACAAGAAAAATTAGACGCTAGCAGAATGAAATGCTGCATTTTCTGGACCGCTACGACCTTCATCAGCATTCTTCGCATCTATCTACATTAGTTGTGTATTTTTATAAACATCATCTATTTAACCAACTAACTTTGTAAATAAGAATACGAGAAAACTCATATCCTTATATCAACATTAATTTGGTTAGACGAAATTTACACACAAACCAACGTATTTCTTTACTGTTCTCTCTGTATTTCGTCTTGTACATTTGTTTTTGCTTTGTTTCAACCATCGATTGAACACGAATGCAAATTTATTTTTAATCATTCTTACTTGTTTACTCATAACATTATAGATGCTGTTCCAGTATCATTTTGATTGTAATGATGTAAGCATGAATGCTCGCTGTGCCTTGCGTGCTTATAATTTAATTTTTATTGAGTTTTTATTTGAACTGTGAATGTTATAAATGAATAGAAATTATTTGGCTTAAGTTCATTTATTTTTTACTTTCTAAAAATCTTTTTTAGAAAGAAAATTTATTTTACAAATGTACGCGGACGTTTTCCAAAGAAAACAAGAAAAATTAGACGCTAGCAGAATGAAATGCTGCATTTTCTGGACCGCTACGACCTTCATCAGCATTCTTCGCATCTATCTACATTAGTTGTGTATTTTTAAAAACATCATCTATTTAACCAACTAACTTTGTAAATAAGAATACGAGAAAACTCATATACTCATATCAACATTAATTTGGTTAGACGAAATTTACACACAAACCAACGTATTTCTTTACTGTTCTCTCTGTATTTCGTCTTGTACATTTGTTTTTGCTTTGTTTCAATCAGCGATTGAACACGAATGCAAATTTATTTTTAATCATTCTTACTTGTTTACTCATAACATTATAGATGCTGTTCCAGTATCATTTTGATTGTTATGATGTAAGCATGAATGCTCGCTGTGCCTTGCGTGCTTATAATTTAATTTTTATTGAATTTTTTTTTGAACTGTGAATGTTATAAATGAATAGAAATTATTTGGCTTAAGTTCATTTATTTTTTACTTTCTAAAAATCTTTTTTAGAAAGAAAATTTATTTTACAAATGTATGCGGACGTTTTCAAAAAAAAAACAAGAAAAATTAGACGCTAGCAGAATGAAATGCTGCATTTTCTGGACCGCTACGACCTTCATCAGCATTCTTCGCATCTATCTACATTAGTTGTGTATTTTTATAAACATCATCTATTTAACCAACTAACTTTGTAAATAAGAATACGAGAAAACTCATATACTCATATCAACATTAATTTTGTTAGACGAAATTTACACACAAACCAACGTATTTCTTTACTGTTCTCTCTGTATTTCGTCTTGTACATTTGTTTTTGCTTTGTTTCAATCATCGATTGAACACGAATGCAAATTTATTTTTAATCATTCTAACTTATTTACTCATAACATTATAGATGCTGTTCCAGTATCATTTTGATTGTTATGATGTAAGCATGAATGCTCGCTGTGCCTTGCGTGCTTATAATTGAATTTTTATTTGAACTGTGAATGTTATAAATGAATAGAAATTATTTGGCTTAAGTTCATTTATTTTTTACTTTCTAAAAATCTTTTTTAGAAAGAAAATTTATTTTACAAATGTATGCGGACGTTTTCCAAAGAAAACAAGAAGAATTAGACGCTAGCAGAATGAAATGCTGCATTTTCTGGACCGCTACGACCTTCATCAGCATTCTTCGCATCTATCTACATTAGTTGTGTATTTTTATAAACATCATCTATTTAACCAACTAACTTTGTAAATAAGAATACGAGAAAACTCATATCCTCATATCAACATTAATTTGGTTAGACGAAATTTACACACAAACAAACGTATTTCTTTACTGTTCTCTCTGTATTTCGTCTTGTACATTTGTTTTTGCTTTGTTTCAACCATCGATTGAACACGAATTCAAATTTATTTTTAATCATTCTTACTTGTTTACTCATAACATTATAGATGCTGTTCCAGTATCATTTTGATTGTTATGATGTAAGCGCGAATGCTCGCTGTGCCTTGCGTGGTGATAATTTAATTTTTATTGAATTTTTATTTAAACTGTGAATGTTATAAATGAATAGAAATTATTTGGCTTAAGTTCATTTATTTTTTACTTTCTAAAAATCTTTTTTAGAAAGAAAATTTATTTTACAAATGTATGCGGACGTTTTCCAAAGAAAACAAGAAAAATTAGACGCTAGCAGAATGAAATGATGCATTTTCTGGACCGCTACGACCTTCATCAGCATTCTTCGCATCTATCTACATTAGTTGTGTATTTTTATAAACATCATCTATTAAACCAACTAACTTTGTAAATAAGAATACGAGAAAACACATATACTCATATCAACATTAATTTGGTTAGACGAAATTTACACACAAACCAACGTATTTCTTTACTGTTCTCTCTGTATTTCGTCTTGTACATTTGTTTTTGCTTTGTTTCAATCATCGATTGAACACGAATGCAAATTTATTTTTAATCATTCTTACTTGTTTACTCATAACATTATAGATGCTGTTCCAGTATTATTTTGATTGTTATGATGTAAGCATGAATGCTCGCTGTGCCTTGAGTGCTTATAATTGAATTTTTATTGAATTTTTATTTGAACTGTGAATGTTGTAAATGAATAGAAATTATTTGGCTTAAGTTCATTTATTTTTTACTTTCTAAAAATCTTTTTTAGAAAGAAAATTTATTTTACAAATGTATGCGGACGTTCTCCAAAATGAAATGATGCATTTTCTGGACCGCTACGACCTTCATCAGCATTCTTCGCATCTATCTACATTAGTTGTGTATTTTTATAAACATCATCTATTTAACCAACTAACTTTGTAAATAAGAATACGAGAAAACTCATATACTCATATCAACATTAATTTGGTTAGACGAAATTTACACACAAACCAACGTATTTCTTTACTGTTCTCTCTGTATTTCGTCTTGTACATTTGTTTTTGTTTTGTTTCAATGATCGATTGAACACGAATGCAAATTTATTTTTAATCATTCTTACTTGTTTACTCATAACATTATAGATGCTGTTCCAGTATCATTTTGATTGTTATGATGTAAGCATGAATGCTCGCTGTGCCTTAGGTGCTTATAATTTAATTTTTATTTGAACTGTGAATGTTATAAATGAATAGAAATTATTTGGCTTAAATTCATTTATTTTTTACTTTCTAAAAATCTTTTTTAGAAAGAAAATTTATTTTACAAATGTATGCGGACGTTTTCTAAAGAAAACAAGAAAAATTAGACGCTAGCAGAATGAAATGCTGCATTTTCTGGACCGCTACGACCTTCATCAGCATTCTTCGCATCTATCTACATTAGTTGTGTATTTTTATAAACATCATCTATTTAACCAACTAACTTTGTAAATAAGAATACGAGAAAACACATATACTCATATCAACATTAATTTGGTTAGACGAAATTTACACACAAACCAACGTATTTCTTTACTGTTCTCTCTGTATTTCGTCTTGTACATTTGTTTTTGCTTTGTTTCAATCATCGATTGAACACGAATGCAAATTTATTTTTAATCATTCTTACTTGTTTACTCATAACATTATAGATGCTGTTCCAGTATCATTTTGATTGTTATGATGTAAGCATGAATGCTCGCTGTGCCTTGCGTGCTTATAATTGAATTTTTATTGAATTTTTATTTGAACTGTGAATGTTATAAATGAATAGAAATTATTTGGCTTAAGTTCATTTATTTTTTACTTTCTAAAAATCTTTTTTAGAAAGAAAATTTATTTTACAAATGTATGCGGACGTTTTCCAAAGAAAACAAGAAAAATTAGACGCTAGCAGAATGAAATGCTGCATTTTCTGGACCGCTACGACCTTCATCAGCATTCTTCGCATCTATCTACATTAGTTGTGTATTTTTATAAACATCATCTATTTAACCAACTAACTTTGTAAATAAGAATACGAGAAAACTCATATCCTTATATCAACATTAATTTGGTTAGACGAAATTTACACACAAACCAACGTATTTCTTTACTGTTCTCTCTGTATTTCGTCTTGTACATTTGTTTTTGCTTTGTTTCAACCATCGATTGAACACGAATGCAAATTTGTTTTTAATCATTCTTACTTGTTTACTCATAACATTATAGATGCTGTTCCAGTATCATTTTGATTGTAATGATGTAAGCATGAATGCTCGCTGTGCCTTGCGTGCTTATAATTTAATTTTTATTGAGTTTTTATTTGAACTGTGAATGTTATAAATGAATAGAAATTATTTGGCTTAAGTTCATTTATTTTTTACTTTCTAAAAATCTTTTTTAGAAAGAAAATTTATTTTACAAAAGTACGCGGACGTTTTCCAAAGAAAACAAGAAAAATTAGACGCTAGCAGAATGAAATGCTGCATTTTCTGGACCGCTACGACCTTCATCAGCATTCTTCGCATCTATCTACATTAGTTGTGTATTTTTAAAAACATCATCTATTTAACCAACTAACTTTGTAAATAAGAATACGAGAAAACTCATATACTCATATCAACATTAATTTGGTTAGACGAAATTTACACACAAACCAACGTATTTCTTTACTGTTCTCTCTGTATTTCGTCTTGTACATTTGTTTTTGCTTTGTTTCAATCAGCGATTGAACACGAATGCAAATTTATTTTTAATCATTCTTACTTGTTTACTCATAACATTATAGATGCTGTTCCAGTATCATTTTGATTGTTATGATGTAAGCATGAATGCTCGCTGTGCCTTGCGTGCTTATAATTTAATTTTTATTGAATTTTTATTTGAACTGTGAATGTTATAAATGAATAGAAATTATTTGGCTTAAGTTCATTTATTTTTTACTTTCTAAAAATCTTTTTTAGAAAGAATATTTATTTTACAAATGTATGCGGACGTTTTCCAAAAAAAAACAAGAAAAATTAGACGCTAGCAGAATGAAATGCTGCATTTTCTGGACCGCTACGACCTTCATCAGCATTCTTCGCATCTATCTACATTAGTTGTGTATTTTTATAAACATCATCTATTTAACCAACTAACTTTGTAAATAAGAATACGAGAAAACTCATATACTCATATCAACATTAATTTTGTTAGACGAAATTTACACACAAACCAACGTATTTCTTTACTGTTCTCTCTGTATTTCGTCTTGTACATTTGTTTTTGCTTTGTTTCAATCATCGATTGAACACGAATGCAAATTTATTTTTAATCATTCTAACTTATTTACTCATAACATTATAGATGCTGTTCCAGTATCATTTTGATTGTTATGATGTAAGCATGAATGCTCGCTGTGCCTTGCGTGCTTATAATTGAATTTTTATTTGAACTGTGAATGTTATAAATGAATAGAAATTATTTGGCTTAAGTTCATTTATTTTTTACTTTCTAAAAATCTTTTTTAGAAAGAAAATTTATTTTACAAATGTATGCGGACGTTTTCCAAAGAAAACAAGAAGAATTAGACGCTAGCAGAATGAAATGCTGCATTTTCTGGACCGCTACGACCTTCATCAGCATTCTTCGCATCTATCTACATTAGTTGTGTATTTTTATAAACACCATCTATTTAACCAACTAACTTTGTAAATAAGAATACGAGAAAACTCATATCCTCATATCAACATTAATTTGGTTAGACGAAATTTACACACAAACCAACGTATTTCTTTACTGTTCTCTCTGTATTTCGTCTTGTACATTTGTTTTTGCTTTGTTTCAACCATCGATTGAACACGAATTCAAATTTATTTTTAATCATTCTTACTTGTTTACTCATAACATTATAGATGCTGTTCCAGTATCATTTTGATTGTTATGATGTAAGCGCGAATGCTCGCTGTGCCTTGCGTGGTGATAATTTAATTTTTATTGAATTTTTATTTAAACTGTGAATGTTATAAATGAATAGAAATTATTTGGCTTAAGTTCATTTATTTTTTACTTTCTAAAAATCTTTTTTAGAAAGAAAATTTATTTTACAAATGTATGCGGACGTTTTCCAAAGAAAACAAGAAAAATTAGACGTTAGCAGAATGAAATGATGCATTTTCTGGACCGCTACGACCTTCATCAGCATTCTTCGCATCTATCTACATTAGTTGTGTATTTTTATAAACATCATCTATTAAACCAACTAACTTTGTAAATAAGAATACGAGAAAACACATATACTCATATCAACATTAATTTGGTTAGACGAAATTTACACACAAACCAACGTATTTCTTTACTGTTCTCTCTGTATTTCGTCTTGTACATTTGTTTTTGCTTTGTTTCAATCATCGATTGAACACGAATGCAAATTTATTTTTAATCATTCTTACTTGTTTACTCATAACATTATAGATGCTGTTCCAGTATTATTTTGATTGTTATGATGTAAGCATGAATGCTCGCTGTGCCTTGAGTGCTTATAATTGAATTTTTATTGAATTTTTATTTGAACTGTGAATGTTGTAAATGAATAGAAATTATTTGGCTTAAGTTCATTTATTTTTTACTTTCTAAAAATCTTTTTTAGAAAGAAAATTTATTTTACAAATGTATGCGGACGTTCTCCAAAATGAAATGATGCATTTTCTGGACCGCTACGACCTTCATCAGCATTCTTCGCATCTATCTACATTAGTTGTGTATTTTTATAAACATCATCTATTTAACCAACTAACTTTGTAAATAAGAATACGAGAAAACTCATATACTCATATCAACATTAATTTGGTTAGACGAAATTTACACACAAACCAACGTATTTCTTTACTGTTCTCTCTGTATTTCGTCTTGTACATTTGTTTTTGTTTTGTTTCAATGATCGATTGAACACGAATGCAAATTTATTTTTAATCATTCTTACTTGTTTACTCATAACATTATAGATGCTGTTCCAGTATTATTTTGATTGTTATGATGTAAGCATGAATGCTCGCTGTGCCTTGCGTGCTTATAATATAATTTTTATTGAATTTTTATTTGAACTGTGAATGTTATAAATGAATAGAAATTATTTGGCTTAAGTTCATTTATTTTTTACTTTCTAAAAATCTTTTTTAGAAAGAAAATTTATTTTACAAATGTATGCGGACGTTTTCCAAAGAAAACAAGAAAAATTAGACGCTAGCAGAATGAAATGCTGCATTTTCTGGACCGCTACGACCTTCATCAGCATTCTTCGCATCTATCTACATTAGTTGTGTATTTTTATAAACATCATCTATTTAACCAACTAACTTTGTAAATAAGAATACGAGAAAACTCATATACTCATATCAACATTAATTTGGTTAGACGAAATTTACACACAAACCAACGTATTTCTTTACTGTTCTCTCTGTATTTCGTCTTGTACATTTGTTTTTGCTTTGTTTCAATCATCGATTGAACACGAATGCAAATTTATTTTTAATCATTCTTACTTGTTTACTCATAACATTATATTTGTGTTCCAGTATCATTTTGATTGTTATGATGTAAGCATGAATGCTTGCTGTGCCTTGCGTGCTTATAATTTAATTTTTATTGAATTTTTATTTGAACTGTGGACGTTATAAATGAATAGAGATTATTTGGCTTGAGTTCATTTATTTTTTTACTTTCTAAAAATATTTTTTAGAAAGAAAATTTATTTTACAAATGTATGCGGACGTTTTCCAAAGAAAACAAGATAAATTAGACGCTAGCAGAATGAAATGCTGCATTTTCTGGACCGCTACGACCTGCATCAGCATTCTTCGCATCTATCTACATTAGTTGTGTATTTTTATAAACATCATCTATTTAACCAACTAACTTTGTAAATAAGAATACGAGAAAACTCATATACTCATATCAACATTAATTTGGTTAGACGAAATTTACACACAAACCAACGTATTTCTTTACTGTTATCTCTGTATTTCGTCTTGTACATTTGTTTTTGCTTTGTTTCAATCATCGATTGAACACGAATGCAAATTTATTTTTAATCATTCTTACTTGTTTACTCATAACATTATAGATGCTGTTCCAGTATCATTTTGATTATTATGATGTAAGCATGAATGCTCGCTGTGCCTTGCGTGCTTATAATTTAATTTTTATTGAATTTTTATTTGAACTGTGAATGTTATAAATGAATAGAAATTATTTGACTTAAGTTCATTTATTTTTTACTTTCTAAAAATCTTTTTTAGAAAGAAAATTTATTTTAGAAATGTATGCGGACATTTTCCAAAGAAAACAAGAAAAGTTAGACGCTAGCAGAATGAAATGCTGCATTTTCTGGACCGCTACGACCTTCATCAGCATTCTTCGCATCTATCTACATTAGTTGTGTATTTTTATAAACATCATCTATTTAACCAACTAACTTTGTAAATAAGAATACGAGAAAACACATATACTCATATCAACATTAATTTGGTTAGACGAAATTTACACACAAACCAACGTATTTCTTTACTGTTCTCTCTGTATTTCGTCTTGTACATTTGTTTTTGTTTTGTTTCAATGATCGATTGAACACGAATGCAAATTTATTTTTAATCATTCTTACTTGTTTACTCATAACATTATAGATGCTGTTCCAGTATTATTTTGATTGTTATGATGTAAGCATGAATGCTCGCTGTGCCTTGCGTGCTTATAATATAATTTTTATTGAATTTTTATTTGAACTGTGAATGTTATAAATGAATAGAAATTATTTGGCTTAAGTTCATTTATTTTTTACTTTCTAAAAATCTTTTTTAGAAAGAAAATTTATTTTACAAATGTATGCGGACGTTTTCCAAAGAAAACAAGAAAAATTAGACGCTAGCAGAATGAAATGCTGCATTTTCTGGACCGCTACGACCTTCATCAGCATTCTTCGCATCTATCTACATTAGTTGTGTATTTTTATAAACATCATCTATTTAACCAACTAACTTTGTAAATAAGAATACGAGAAAACTCATATACTCATATCAACATTAATTTGGTTAGACGAAATTTACACACAAACCAACGTATTTCTTTACTGTTCTCTCTGTATTTCGTCTTGTACATTTGTTTTTGCTTTGTTTCAATCATCGATTGAACACGAATGCAAATTTATTTTTAATCATTCTTACTTGTTTACTCATAACATTATAGATGCTGTTCCAGTATCATTTTGATTGTTATGATGTAAGCATGAATGCTTGCTGTGCCTTGCGTGCTTATAATTTAATTTTTATTGAATTTTTATTTGAACTGTGAATGTTATAAATGAATAGAGATTATTTGGCTTGAGTTCATTTATTTTTTACTTTCTAAAAATCTTTTTTAGAAAGAAAATTTATTTTACAAATGTATGCGGACGTTTTCCAAAGAAAACAAGATAAATTAGACGCTAGCAGAATGAAATGCTGCATTTTCTGGACCGCTACGACCTGCATCAGCATTCTTCGCATCTATCTACATTAGTTGTGTATTTTTATAAACATCATCTATTTAACCAACTAACTTTGTAAATAAGAATACGAGAAAACTCATATACTCATATCAACATTAATTTGGTTAGACGAAATTTACACACAAACCAACGTATTTCTTTACTGTTCTCTCTGTATTTCGTCTTGTACATTTGTTTTTGCTTTGTTTCAATCATCGATTGAACACGAATGCAAATTTATTTTTAATCATTCTTACTTGTTTACTCATAACATTATAGATGCTGTTCCAGTATCATTTTGATTATTATGATGTAAGCATGAATGCTCGCTGTGCCTTGCGTGCTTATAATTTAATTTTTATTGAATTTTTATTTGAACTGTGAATGTTATAAATGAATAGAAATTATTTGACTTAAGTTCATTTATTTTTTACTTTCTAAAAATCTTTTTTAGAAAGAAAATTTATTTTAGAAATGTATGCGGACATTTTCCAAAGAAAACAAGAAAAATTAGACGCTAGCAGAATGAAATGCTGCATTTTCTGGACCGCTACGACCTTCATCAGCATTCTTCGCATCTATCTACATTAGTTGTGTATTTTTATAAACATCATCTATTTAACCAACTAACTTTGTAAATAAGAATACGAGAAAACACATATACTCATATCAACATTAATTTTGTTAGACGAAATTTACACACAAACCAACGTATTTCTTTACTGTTCTATCTGTATTTCGTCTTGTACATTTGTTTTTGCTTTGTTTCAATCATCGATTGAACACGAATGCAAATTTATTTTTAATCATTCTAACTTGTTTACTCATAACATTATAGATGCTGTTCCAGTATCATTTTGATTGTTATGATGTAAGCATGAATGCTCGCTATGCCTTGCGTGCTTATAATTGAATTTTTATTGAATTTTTATTTGAACTGTGAATGTTATAAATGAATAGAAATTATTTGGCTTAAGTTCATTTATTTTTTACTTTCTAAAAATCTTTTTGAGAAAGAAAATTTATTTTACAAATGTATGCGGACGTTTTCCAAAGAAAACAAGAAAAATTAGACGCTAGCAGAATGAAATGCTGCATTTTCTGGACCGCTACGACCTTCATCAGCATTCTTCGCATCTATCTACATTAGTTGTGTATTTTTATAAACATCATCTATTTAACCAACAAACTTTGTAAATAAGAATACGATAAAACTCATATACTCATATCAACATTAATTTGGTTAGACGAAATTTACACACAAACCAACGTATTTCTTTACTGTTCTCTCTGTATTTCGTCTTGTACATTTGTTTTTGTTTTGTTTCAATCATCGATTGAACACGAATGCAAATTTATTTTTAATCATTCTTACTTGTTTATTCATAACATTATAGATGCTGTTCCAGTATCATTTTGATTGTTATGATGTAAGCATGAATGCTCGCTGTGCCTTGCGTGCTTATAATTTAATTTTTATTGAATTTTTATTTGAACTGTGAATGTTATAAATGAATAGAAATTATTTGGCTTAAGTTCATTTATTTTTTACTTTCTAAAAATCTTTTTTAGAAAGAAAATTTATTTTAGAAATGTATGCGGACGTTTTCCAAAGAAAACAAGAAAAATTAGACGCTAGCAGAATGAAATGCTGCATTTTCTGGACCGCTGCGACCTTCATCAGCATTCTTCGCATCTATCTACATTAGTTGTGTATTTTTATAAACATCATCTATTTAACCAACTAACTTTGTAAATAAGAATACGAGAAAACTCATATACTCATATCAACATAAATTTGGTTAGACGAAATTTACACACAAACCAACGTATTTCTTTACTGTTCTCTCTGTATTTCGTCTTGTACATTTGTTTTTGTTTTGTTTCAATCATCGATTGAACACGAATGCAAATTTATTTTTAATCATTCTTACTTGTTTATTCATAACATTATAGATGCTGTTCCAGTATCATTTTGATTGTTATGATGTAAGCATGAATGCTCGCTGTGCCTTGCGTGCTTATAATTTAATTTTTATTGAATTTTTATTTGAACTGTGAATGTTATAAATGAATAGAAATTATTTGGCTTAAGTTCATTTATTTTTTACTTTCTAAAAATCTTTTTTAGAAAGAAAATTTATTTTAGAAATGTATGCGGACGTTTTCCAAAGAAAACAAGAAAAATTAGACGCTAGCAGAATGAAATGCTGCATTTTCTGGACCGCTACGACCTTCATCAGCATTCTTCGCATCTATCTACATTAGTTGTGTATTTTTATAAACATCATCTATTTAACCAACTAACTTTGTAAATAAGAATACGAGAAAACTCATATACTCATATCAACATAAATTTGGTTAGACGAAATTTACACACAAACCAACGTATTTCTTTACTGTTCTCTCTGTATTTCGTCTTGTACATTTGTTTTTGTTTTGTTTCAATCATCGATTGAACACGAATGCAAATTTATTTTTAATCATTCTTACTTGTTTATTCATAACGTTATAGATGCTGTTCCAGTATCATTTTGATTGTTATGATGTAAGCATGAATGCTCGCTGTGCCTTGCGTGCTTATAATTTAATTTTTATTGAATTTTTATTTGAACTGTGAATGTTATAAATGAATAGAAATTATTTGACTTAAGTTCATTTATTTTTTACTTTCTAAAAATCTTTTTTAGAAAGAAAATTTATTTTAGAAATGTATGCGGACATTTTCCAAAGAAAACAAGAAAAGTTAGACGCTAGCAGAATGAAATGCTGCATTTTCTGGACCGCTACGACCTTCATCAGCATTCTTCGCATCTATCTACATTAGTTGTGTATTTTTATAAACATCATCTATTTAACCAACTAACTTTGTAAATAAGAATACGAGAAAACACATATACTCATATCAACATTAATTTGGTTAGACGAAATTTACACACAAACCAACGTATTTCTTTACTGTTCTCTCTGTATTTCGTCTTGTACATTTGTTTTTGTTTTGTTTCAATGATCGATTGAACACGAATGCAAATTTATTTTTAATCATTCTTACTTGTTTACTCATAACATTATAGATGCTGTTCCAGTATTATTTTGATTGTTATGATGTAAGCATGAATGCTCGCTGTGCCTTGCGTGCTTATAATATAATTTTTATTGAATTTTTATTTGAACTGTGAATGTTATAAATGAATAGAAATTATTTGGCTTAAGTTCATTTATTTTTTACTTTCTAAAAATCTTTTTTAGAAAGAAAATTTATTTTAGAAATGTATGCGGACGTTTTCCAAAGAAAACAAGAAAAATTAGACGCTAGCAGAATGAAATGCTGCATTTTCTGGACCGCTACGACCTTCATCAGCATTCTTCGCATCTATCTACATTAGTTGTGTATTTTTATAAACATCATCTATTTAACCAACTAACTTTGTAAATAAGAATACGAGAAAACTCATATACTCATATCAACATTAATTTGGTTAGACGAAATTTACACACAAACCAACGTATTTCTTTACTGTTCTCTCTGTATTTCGTCTTGTACATTTGTTTTTGCTTTGTTTCAATCATCGATTGAACACGAATGCAAATTTATTTTTAATCATTCTTACTTGTTTACTCATAACATTATAGATGCTGTTCCAGTATCATTTTGATTGTTATGATGTAAGCATGAATGCTTGCTGTGCCTTGCGTGCTTATAATTTAATTTTTATTGAATTTTTATTTGAACTGTGAATGTTATAAATGAATAGAGATTATTTGGCTTGAGTTCATTTATTTTTTACTTTCTAAAAATCTTTTTTAGAAAGAAAATTTATTTTACAAATGTATGCGGACGTTTTCCAAAGAAAACAAGATAAATTAGACGCTAGCAGAATGAAATGCTGCATTTTCTGGACCGCTACGACCTGCATCAGCATTCTTCGCATCTATCTACATTAGTTGTGTATTTTTATAAACATCATCTATTTAACCAACTAACTTTGTAAATAAGAATACGAGAAAACTCATATACTCATATCAACATTAATTTGGTTAGACGAAATTTACACACAAACCAACGTATTTCTTTACTGTTCTCTCTGTATTTCGTCTTGTACATTTGTTTTTGCTTTGTTTCAATCATCGATTGAACACGAATGCAAATTTATTTTTAATCATTCTTACTTGTTTACTCATAACATTATAGATGCTGTTCCAGTATCATTTTGATTATTATGATGTAAGCATGAATGCTCGCTGTGCCTTGCGTGCTTATAATTTAATTTTTATTGAATTTTTATTTGAACTGTGAATGTTATAAATGAATAGAAATTATTTGACTTAAGTTCATTTATTTTTTACTTTCTAAAAATCTTTTTTAGAAAGAAAATTTATTTTAGAAATGTATGCGGACATTTTCCAAAGAAAACAAGAAAAATTAGACGCTAGCAGAATGAAATGCTGCATTTTCTGGACCGCTACGACCTTCATCAGCATTCTTCGCATCTATCTACATTAGTTGTGTATTTTTATAAACATCATCTATTTAACCAACTAACTTTGTAAATAAGAATACGAGAAAACACATATACTCATATCAACATTAATTTTGTTAGACGAAATTTACACACAAACCAACGTATTTCTTTACTGTTCTATCTGTATTTCGTCTTGTACATTTGTTTTTGCTTTGTTTCAATCATCGATTGAACACGAATGCAAATTTATTTTTAATCATTCTAACTTGTTTACTCATAACATTATAGATGCTGTTCCAGTATCATTTTGATTGTTATGATGTAAGCATGAATGCTCGCTGTGCCTTGCGTGCTTATAATTGAATTTTTATTGAATTTTTATTTGAACTGTGAATGTTATAAATGAATAGAAATTATTTGGCTTAAGTTCATTTATTTTTTACTTTCTAAAAATCTTTTTGAGAAAGAAAATTTATTTTACAAATGTATGCGGACGTTTTCCAAAGAAAACAAGAAAAATTAGACGCTAGCAGAATGAAATGCTGCATTTTCTGGACCGCTACGACCTTCATCAGCATTCTTCGCATCTATCTACATTAGTTGTGTATTTTTATAAACATCATCTATTTAACCAACAAACTTTGTAAATAAGAATACGATAAAACTCATATACTCATATCAACATTAATTTGGTTAGACGAAATTTACACACAAACCAACGTATTTCTTTACTGTTCTCTCTGTATTTCGTCTTGTACATTTGTTTTTGTTTTGTTTCAATCATCGATTGAACACGAATGCAAATTTATTTTTAATCATTCTTACTTGTTTATTCATAACATTATAGATGCTGTTCCAGTATCATTTTGATTGTTATGATGTAAGCATGAATGCTCGCTGTGCCTTGCGTGCTTATAATTTAATTTTTATTGAATTTTTATTTGAACTGTGAATGTTATAAATGAATAGAAATTATTTGGCTTAAGTTCATTTATTTTTTACTTTCTAAAAATCTTTTTTAGAAAGAAAATTTATTTTAGAAATGTATGCGGACGTTTTCCAAAGAAAACAAGAAAAATTAGACGCTAGCAGAATGAAATGCTGCATTTTCTGGACCGCTGCGACCTTCATCAGCATTCTTCGCATCTATCTACATTAGTTGTGTATTTTTATAAACATCATCTATTTAACCAACTAACTTTGTAAATAAGAATACGAGAAAACTCATATACTCATATCAACATAAATTTGGTTAGACGAAATTTACACACAAACCAACGTATTTCTTTACTGTTCTCTCTGTATTTCGTCTTGTACATTTGTTTTTGTTTTGTTTCAATCATCGATTGAACACGAATGCAAATTTATTTTTAATCATTCTTACTTGTTTATTCATAACATTATAGATGCTGTTCCAGTATCATTTTGATTGTTATGATGTAAGCATGAATGCTCGCTGTGCCTTGCGTGCTTATAATTTAATTTTTATTGAATTTTTATTTGAACTGTGAATGTTATAAATGAATAGAAATTATTTGGCTTAAGTTCATTTATTTTTTACTTTCTAAAAATCTTTTTTAGAAAGAAAATTTATTTTAGAAATGTATGCGGACGTTTTCCAAAGAAAACAAGAAAAATTAGACGCTAGCAGAATGAAATGCTGCATTTTCTGGACCGCTACGACCTTCATCAGCATTCTTCGCATCTATCTACATTAGTTGTGTATTTTTATAAACATCATCTATTTAACCAACTAACTTTGTAAATAAGAATACGAGAAAACTCATATACTCATATCAACATAAATTTGGTTAGACGAAATTTACACACAAACCAACGTATTTCTTTACTGTTCTCTCTGTATTTCGTCTTGTACATTTGTTTTTGTTTTGTTTCAATCATCGATTGAACACGAATGCAAATTTATTTTTAATCATTCTTACTTGTTTATTCATAACGTTATAGATGCTGTTCCAGTATCATTTTGATTGTTATGATGTAAGCATGAATGCTCGCTGTGCCTTGCGTGCTTATAATTTAATTTTTATTGAATTTTTATTTGAACTGTGAATGTTATAAATGAATAGAAATTATTTGGCTTAAGTTCATTTATTTTTTACTTTCTAAAAATCTTTTTTAGAAAGAAAATTTATTTTACAAATGTATGCGGACGTTTTCCAAAGAAAACAAGAAAAATTAGAGGCTAGCAGAATGAAATGCTGCATTTTCTGGACCTCTACGACCTTCATCATCATTCTTCGCATCTATCTACATTAGTTGTGTATTTTTATAAACATCATCTATTTAACCAACTAACTTTGTAAATAAGAATACGAGAAAACTCATATACTCATATCAACATTAATTTGGTTAGACGAAATTTACACACAAACCAACGTATTTCTTTACTGTTCTCTCTGTATTTCGACTTGTACATTTGTTTTTGCTTTGTTTCAATCATCGATTGAACACGAATGCAAATTTATTTTTAATCATTCTTACTTGTTTACTCATAACATTATAGAAGCTGTTCCAGTATCATTTTGATTGTAATGATGTAAGCATGAATGCTCGCTGTGCCTTGCGTGCTTATAATTTAATTTTTATTGAATTTTTATTTGAACTGTGAATGTTATAAATGAATAGAAATTATTTGGCTTAAGTTCATTTATTTTTTACTTTCTAAAAATCTTTTTTAGAAAGAAAATTTATTTTAGAAATGTATGCGGACGTTTTCCAAAGAAAACAAGAAAAATTAGACGCTAGCAGAATGAAATGCTGCATTTTCTGGACCGCTACGACCTTCATCAGCATTCTTCGCATCTATCTACATTAGTTGTGTATTTTTATAAACATCATCTATTTAACCAACTAACTTTGTAAATAAGAATACGAGAAAACTCATATACTCATATCAACATTAATTTGGTTAGACGAAATTTACACACAAACCAACGTATTTCTTTACTGTTCTCTCTGTATTTCGTCTTGTACATTTGTTTTTGCTTTGTTTCAATCATCGATTGAACACGAATGCAAATTTATTTTTAATCATTCTAACTTATTTACTCATAACATTATAGATGCTGTTCCAGTATCATTTTGATTGTTATGATGGAAGCATGAATGCTCGCTGTGCCTTAGTTGCTTATAATTTAATTTTTATTTGAACTGTGAATGTTATAAATGAATAGAAATTATTTGGCTTAAGTTCATTTATTTTTTACTTTCTAAAAATCTTTTTTAGAAAGAAAATTTATTTTACAAATGTATGCGGACGTTTTCCAAAGAAAACAAGAAAAATTAGAGGCTAGCAGAATGAAATGCTGCATTTTCTGGACCTCTACGACCTTCATCATCATTCTTCGCATCTATCTACATTAGTTGTGTATTTTTATAAACATCATCTATTTAACCAACTAACTTTGTAAATAAGAATACGAGAAAACTCATATACTCATATCAACATTAATTTGGTTAGACGAAATTTACACACAAACCAACGTATTTCTTTACTGTTCTCTCTGTATTTCGTCTTGTACATTTGTTTTTGCTTTGTTTCAATCATCGATTGAACACGAATGCAAATTTATTTTTAATCATTCTTACTTGTTTACTCATAACATTATAGAAGCTGTTCCAGTATCATTTTGATTGTAATGATGTAAGCATGAATGCTCGCTGTGCCTTGCGTGCTTATAATTTAATTTTTATTGAATTTTTATTTGAACTGTGAATTTTATAAATGAATAGAAATTATTTGGCTTAAGTTCATTTATTTTTTACTTTCTAAAAAGCTTTTTTAGAAAGAAAAATTATTTTACAAATGTATACGGACGTTTTCCAAAGAAAACAAGAAAAATTAGACGCTAGCAGAATGAAATGCTGCATTTTCTGGACCGCTACGACCTTCATCAGCATTCTTCGCATCTATCTACATTAGTTGTGTATTTTTATAAACATCATCTATTTAACCAACTAACTTTGTAAATAAGAATACGAGAAAACTCATATACTCATATCAACATAAATTTGGTTAGACGAAATTTACACACAAACCAACGTATTTCTTTACTGTTCTCTCTGTATTTCGTCTTGTACATTTGTTTTTGTTTTGTTTCAATCATCGATTGAACACGAATGCAAATTTATTTTTAATCATTTTTACTTGTTTATTCATAACATTATAGATGCTGTTCCAGTATCATTTTGATTGTTATGATGTAAGCATGAATGCTCGCTGTGCCTTGCGTGCTTATAATTTAATTTTTATTGAATTTTTATTTGAACTGTGAATGTTATAAATGAATAGAAATTATTTGGCTTAAGTTCATTTATTTTTTACTTTCTAAAAATCTTTTTTAGAAAGAAAATTTATTTTACAAATGTATGCGGACGTTTTCCAAAGAAAACAAGAAAAATTAGAGGCTAGCAGAATGAAATGCTGCATTTTCTGGACCTCTACGACCTTCATCTTCATTCTTCGCATCTATCTACATTAGTTGTGTATTTTTATAAACATCATCTATTTAACCAACTAACTTTGTAAATAAGAATACGAGAAAACTCATATACTCATATCAACATTAATTTGGTTAGACGAAATTTACACACAAACCAACGTATTTCTTTACTGTTCTCTCTGTATTTCGACTTGTACATTTGTTTTTGCTTTGTTTCAATCATCGATTGAACACGAATGCAAATTTATTTTTAATCATTCTTACTTGTTTACTCATAACATTATAGAAGCTGTTCCAGTATCATTTTGATTGTAATGATGTAAGCATGAATGCTCGCTGTGCCTTGCGTGCTTATAATTTAATTTTTATTGAATTTTTATTTGAACTGTGAATGTTATAAATGAATAGAAATTATTTGGCTTAAGTTCATTTATTTTTTACTTTCTAAAAATCTTTTTTAGAAAGAAAATTTATTTTAGAAATGTATGCGGACGTTTTCCAAAGAAAACAAGAAAAATTAGACGCTAGCAGAATGAAATGCTGCATTTTCTGGACCGCTACGACCTTCATCAGCATTCTTCGCATCTATCTACATTAGTTGTGTATTTTTATAAACATCATCTATTTAACCAACTAACTTTGTAAATAAGAATACGAGAAAACTCATATACTCATATCAACATTAATTTGGTTAGACGAAATTTACACACAAACCAACGTATTTCTTTACTGTTCTCTCTGTATTTCGTCTTGTACATTTGTTTTTGCTTTGTTTCAATCATCGATTGAACACGAATGCAAATTTATTTTTAATCATTCTTACTTGTTTACTCATAACATTATAGATGCTGTTCCAGTATCATTTTGATTGTTATGATGGAAGCATGAATGCTCGCTGTGCCTTAGGTGCTTATAATTTAATTTTTATTTGAACTGTGAATGTTATAAATGAATAGAAATTATTTGGCTTAAGTTCATTTATTTTTTACTTTCTAAAAATCTTTTTTAGAAAGAAAATTTATTTTACAAATGTATGCGGACGTTTTCCAAAGAAAACAAGAAAAATTAGAGGCTAGCAGAATGAAATGCTGCATTTTCTGGACCTCTACGACCTTCATCATCATTCTTCGCATCTATCTACATTAGTTGTGTATTTTTATAAACATCATCTATTTAACCAACTAACTTTGTAAATAAGAATACGAGAAAACTCATATACTCATATCAACATTAATTTGGTTAGACGAAATTTACACACAAACCAACGTATTTCTTTACTGTTCTCTCTGTATTTCGTCTTGTACATTTGTTTTTGCTTTGTTTCAATCATCGATTGAACACGAATGCAAATTTATTTTTAATCATTCTTACTTGTTTACTCATAACATTATAGAAGCTGTTCCAGTATCATTTTGATTGTAATGATGTAAGCATGAATGCTCGCTGTGCCTTGCGTGCTTATAATTTAATTTTTATTGAATTTTTATTTGAACTGTGAATTTTATAAATGAATAGAAATTATTTGGCTTAAGTTCATTTATTTTTTACTTTCTAAAAAGCTTTTTTAGAAAGAAAAATTATTTTACAAATGTATACGGACGTTTTCCAAAGAAAACAAGAAAAATTAGACGCTAGCAGAATGAAATGCTGCATTTTCTGGACCGCTACGACCTTCATCAGCATTCTTCGCATCTATCTACATTAGTTGTGTATTTTTATAAACATCATCTATTTAACCAACTAACTTTGTAAATAAGAATACGAGAAAACTCATATACTCATATCAACATTAATTTGGTTAGACGAAATTTACACACAAACCAACGTATTTCTTTACTGTTCTCTCTGTATTTCACCTTGTACATTTGTTTTTGCTTTGTTTCAATCATCGATTGAACACGAATGCAAATTTATTTTTAATCATTCTTACTTGTTTACTCATAACATTATAGATGCTGTTCCAGTATCATTTTGATTGTTATGATGTAAGCATGAATGCTCGCTGTGCCTTAGGTGCTTATAATTTAATTTTTATTTGAACTGTGAATGTTAAAAATGAATAGAAATTATTTGGCTTAAGTTCATTTATTTTTTACATTCTAAAAATCTTTTTTAGAAAGAAAATTTATTTTACAAATGTATGCGGACGTTTTCCAAAGAAAACAAGAAAAATTAGACGGTAGCAGAATGAAATGCTGCATTTTCTGGACCGCTACGACCTTCATCAGCATCTTCGCATCTATCTACATTAGTTGTGTATTTTTATAAACATCATCTATTTAACCAACTAACTTTGTAAATAAGAATACGAGAAAACTCATATACTCATATCAACATTAATTTGGTTAGACGAAATTTACACACAAACCAACGTATTTCTTTACTGTTCTCTCTGTATTTCGTCTTGTACATTTGTTTTTGCTTTGTTTCAATCATCGATTGAACACGAATGCAAATTTATTTTTAATCATTCTTACTTGTTTACTCATAACATTATAGATGCTGTTCCAGTATCATTTTGATTGTTATGATGTAAGCATGAATGCTCGCTGTGCCTTAGGTGCTTATAATTTAATTTTTATTGAATTTTTATTTGAACTGTGAATGTTATAAATGAATAGAAATTATTTGGCTTAAGTTCATTTATTTTTTACATTCTAAAAATCTTTTTTAGAAAAAAAATTTATTTTACAAATGTATGCGGACGTTTTCCAAAGAAAACAAGAAAAATTAGACGCTAGCAGAATGAAATGCTGCATTTTCTGGACCGCTACGACCTTCATCAGCATTCTTCGCATCTATCTACATTAGTTGTGTATTTTTATAAACATCATCTATTTAACCAATTAACTTTGTAAATAAGAATACGAGAAAACTCATATACTCATATCAACATTAATTTGGTTAGACGAAATTTACACACAAACCAACGTATTTCTTTACTGTTCTCTCTGTATTTCGTCTTGTACATTTGTTTTTGCTTTGTTTCAATCATCGATTGAACACGAATGCAAATTTATTTTTAATCATTCTTACTTGTTTACTCATAACATTATAGATGCTGTTCCAGTATCATTTTGATTGTTATGATGTAAGCATGAATGCTCGCTGTGCCTTAGGTGCTTATAATTTAATTTTTATTTGAACTGTGAATGTTATAAATGAATAGAAATTATTTGGCTTAAGTTCATTTATTTTTTACATTCTAAAAATCTTTTTTAGAAAGAAAATTTATTTTACAAATGTATGCGGACGTTTTCCAAAGAAAACAAGAAAAATTAGACGCTAGCAGAATGAAATGCAGCATTTTCTGGACCGCTACGACCTTCATCAGCATTCTTCGCATCTATCTACATTAGTTGTGTATTTTTATAAACATCATCTATTTAACCAACTAACTTTGTAAATAAGAATACGAGAAAACTCATATACTCATATCAACATTAATTTGGTTAGACGAAATTTACACACAAACCAACGTATTTCTTTACTGTTCTCTCTGTATTTCGTCTTGTACATTTGTTTTTGCTTTGTTTCAATCATCGATTGAACACGAATGCAAATTTATTTTTAATCATTCTTACTTGTTTACTCATAACATTATAGATGCTGTTCCAGTATCATTTTGATTGTTATGATGTAAGCATGAATGCTCGCTGTGCCTTAGGTGCTTATAATTTAATTTTTATTTGAACTGTGAATGTTATAAATGAATAGAAATTATTTGGCTTAAGTTCATTTATTTTTTACATTCTAAAAATCTTTTTTAGAAAGAAAATTTATTTTACAAATGTATGCGGACGTTTTCCAAAGAAAACAAGAAAAATTAGACGCTAGCAGAATGAAATGCTGCATTTTCTGGACCGCTACGACCTTCATCAGCATTCTTCGCATCTATCTACATTAGTTGTGTATTTTTATAAACATCATCTATTTAACCAACTAACTTTGTAAATAAGAATACGAGAAAACTCATATACTCATATCAACATTAATTTGGTTAGACGAAATTTACACACAAACCAACGTATTTCTTTACTGTTCTCTCTGTATTTCGTCTTGTACATTTGTTTTTGCTTTGTTTCAATCATCGATTGAACACGAATGCAAATTTATTTTTAATCATTCTTACTTGTTTACTCATAACATTATAGATGCTGTTCCAGTATCATTTTGATTGTTATGATGTAAGCATGAATGCTCGCTGTGCCTTAGGTGCTTATAATTTAATTTTTATTTGAACTGTGAATGTTATAAATGAATAGAAATTATTTGGCTTAAGTTCATTTATTTTTTACATTCTAAAAATCTTTTTTAGAAAGAAAATTTATTTTACAAATGTATGCGGACGTTTTCCAAAGAAAACAAGAAAAATTAGACGCTAGCAGAATGAAATGCTGCATTTTCTGGACCGCTACGACCTTCACCAGCATTCTTCGCATCTATCTACATTAGTTGTGTATTTTTATAAACATCATCTATTTAACCAACTAACTTTGTAAATAAGAATACGAGAAAACTCATATACTCATATCAACATTAATTTGGTTAGACGAAATTTACACACAAACCAACGTATTTCTTTACTGTTCTCTCTGTATTTCGTCTTGTACATTTGTTTTTGCTTTGTTTCAATCATCGATTGAACACGAATGCAAATTTATTTTTAATCATTCTTACTTGTTTACTCATAACATTATAGATGCTGTTCCAGTATCATTTTGATTGTTATGATGTAAGCATGAATGCTCGCTGTGCCTTAGGTGCTTATAATTTAATTTTTATTTGAACTGTGAATGTTATAAATGAATAGAAATTATTTGGCTTAAGTTCATTTATTTTTTACATTCTAAAAATCTTTTTTAGAAAGAAAATTTATTTTACAAATGTATGCGGACGTTTTCCAAAGAAAACAAGAAAAATTAGACGCTAGCAGAATGAAATGCTGCATTTTCTGGACCGCTACGACCTTCATCAGCATTCTTCGCATCTATCTACATTAGTTGTGTATTTTTATAAACATCATCTATTTAACCAACTAACTTTGTAAATAAGAATACGAGAAAACTCATATACTCATATCAACATTAATTTGGTTAGACGAAATTTACACACAAACCAACGTATTTCTTTACTGTTCTCTCTGTATTTCGTCTTGTACATTTGTTTTTGCTTTGTTTCAATCATCGATTGAACACGAATGCAAATTTATTTTTAATCATTCTTACTTGTTTACTCATAACATTATAGATGCTGTTCCAGTATCATTTTGATTGTTATGATGTAAGCATGAATGCTCGCTGTGCCTTAGGTGCTTATAATTTAATTTTTATTTGAACTGTGAATGTTATAAATGAATAGAAATTATTTGGCTTAAGTTCATTTATTTTTTACATTCTAAAAATCTTTTTTAGAAAGAAAATTTATTTTACAAATGTATGCGGACGTTTTCCAAAGAAAACAAGAAAAATTAGACGCTAGCAGAATGAAATGCTGCATTTTCTGGACCGCTACGACCTTCACCAGCATTCTTCGCATCTATCTACATTAGTTGTGTATTTTTATAAACATCATCTATTTAACCAACTAACTTTGTAAATAAGAATACGAGAAAACTCATATACTCATATCAACATTAATTTGGTTAGACGAAATTTACACACAAACCAACGTATTTCTTTACTGTTCTCTCTGTATTTCGTCTTGTACATTTGTTTTTGCTTTGTTTCAATCATCGATTGAACACGAATGCAAATTTATTTTTAATCATTCTTACTTGTTTACTCATAACATTATAGATGCTGTTCCAGTATTATTTTGATTGTTATGATGTAAGCATGAATGCTCGCTGTGCCTTGAGTGCTTATAATTGAATTTTTATTGAATTTTTATTTGAACTGTGAATGTTGTAAATGAATAGAAATTATTTGGCTTAAGTTCATTTATTTTTTACTTTCTAAAAATCTTTTTTAGAAAGAAAATTTATTTTACAAATGTATGCGGACGTTCTCCAAAATGAAATGATGCATTTTCTGGACCGCTACGACCTTCATCAGCATTCTTCGCATCTATCTACATTAGTTGTGTATTTTTATAAACATCATCTATTTAACCAACTAACTTTGTAAATAAGAATACGAGAAAACTCATATACTCATATCAACATTAATTTGGTTAGACGAAATTTACACACAAACCAACGTATTTCTTTACTGTTCTCTCTGTATTTCGTCTTGTACATTTGTTTTTGTTTTGTTTCAATGATCGATTGAACACGAATGCAAATTTATTTTTAATCATTCTTACTTGTTTACTCATAACATTATAGATGCTGTTCCAGTATTATTTTGATTGTTATGATGTAAGCATGAATGCTCGCTGTGCCTTGCGTGCTTATAATATAATTTTTATTGAATTTTTATTTGAACTGTGAATGTTATAAATGAATAGAAATTATTTGGCTTAAGTTCATTTATTTTTTACTTTCTAAAAATCTTTTTTAGAAAGAAAATTTATTTTACAAATGTATGCGGACGTTTTCCAAAGAAAACAAGAAAAATTAGACGCTAGCAGAATGAAATGCTGCATTTTCTGGACCGCTACGACCTTCATCAGCATTCTTCGCATCTATCTACATTAGTTGTGTATTTTTATAAACATCATCTATTTAACCAACTAACTTTGTAAATAAGAATACGAGAAAACTCATATACTCATATCAACATTAATTTGGTTAGACGAAATTTACACACAAACCAACGTATTTCTTTACTGTTCTCTCTGTATTTCGTCTTGTACATTTGTTTTTGCTTTGTTTCAATCATCGATTGAACACGAATGCAAATTTATTTTTAATCATTCTTACTTGTTTACTCATAACATTATATTTGCGTTCCAGTATCATTTTGATTGTTATGATGTAAGCATGAATGCTTGCTGTGCCTTGCGTGCTTATAATTTAATTTTTATTGAATTTTTATTTGAACTGTGAACGTTATAAATGAATAGAGATTATTTGGCTTGAGTTCATTTATTTTTTTACTTTCTAAAAATCTTTTTTAGAAAGAAAATTTATTTTACAAATGTATGCGGACGTTTTCCAAAGAAAACAAGATAAATTAGACGCTAGCAGAATGAAATGCTGCATTTTCTGGACCGCTACGACCTGCATCAGCATTCTTCGCATCTATCTACATTAGTTGTGTATTTTTATAAACATCATCTATTTAACCAACTAAATTTGTAAATAAGAATACGAGAAAACTCATATACTCATATCAACATTAATTTGGTTAGACGAAATTTACACACAAACCAACGTATTTCTTTACTGTTATCTCTGTATTTCGTCTTGTACATTTGTTTTTGCTTTGTTTCAATCATCGATTGAACACGAATGCAAATTTATTTTTAATCATTCTTACTTGTTTACTCATAACATTATAGATGCTGTTCCAGTATCATTTTGATTATTATGATGTAAGCATGAATGCTCGCTGTGCCTTGCGTGCTTATAATTTAATTTTTATTGAATTTTTATTTGAACTGTGAATGTTATAAATGAATAGAAATTATTTGACTTAAGTTCATTTATTTTTTACTTTCTAAAAATCTTTTTTAGAAAGAAAATTTATTTTAGAAATGTATGCGGACATTTTCCAAAGAAAACAAGAAAAGTTAGACGCTAGCAGAATGAAATGCTGCATTTTCTGGACCGCTACGACCTTCATCAGCATTCTTCGCATCTATCTACATTAGTTGTGTATTTTTATAAACATCATCTATTTAACCAACTAACTTTGTAAATAAGAATACGAGAAAACACATATACTCATATCAACATTAATTTGGTTAGACGAAATTTACACACAAACCAACGTATTTCTTTACTGTTCTCTCTGTATTTCGTCTTGTACATTTGTTTTTGTTTTGTTTCAATGATCGATTGAACACGAATGCAAATTTATTTTTAATCATTCTTACTTGTTTACTCATAACATTATAGATGCTGTTCCAGTATTATTTTGATTGTTATGATGTAAGCATGAATGCTCGCTGTGCCTTGCGTGCTTATAATATAATTTTTATTGAATTTTTATTTGAACTGTGAATGTTATAAATGAATAGAAATTATTTGGCTTAAGTTCATTTATTTTTTACTTTCTAAAAATCTTTTTTAGAAAGAAAATTTATTTTACAAATGTATGCGGACGTTTTCCAAAGAAAACAAGAAAAATTAGACGCTAGCAGAATGAAATGCTGCATTTTCTGGACCGCTGCGACCTTCATCAGCATTCTTCGCATCTATCTACATTAGTTGTGTATTTTTATAAACATCATCTATTTAACCAACTAACTTTGTAAATAAGAATACGAGAAAACTCATATACTCATATCAACATTAATTTGGTTAGACGAAATTTACACACAAACCAACGTATTTCTTTACTGTTCTCTCTGTATTTCGTCTTGTACATTTGTTTTTGCTTTGTTTCAATCATCGATTGAACACAAATACAAATTTTATTTTTAATCATTCTTACTTGTTTACTCATAACATTATAGATGCTGTTCCAGTATCATTTTGATTGTTATGATGTAAGCATGAATGCTTGCTATGCCTTGCGTGCTTATAATTTAATTTTTATTGAATTTTTATTTGAACTGTGAATGTTATAAATGAATAGAGATTATTTGGCTTGAGTTCATTTATTTTTTACTTTCTAAAAATCTTTTTTAGAAAGAAAATTTATTTTACAAATGTATGCGGACGTTTTCCAAAGAAAACAAGATAAATTAGACGCTAGCAGAATGAAATGCTGCATTTTCTGGACCGCTACGACCTGCATCAGCATTCTTCGCATCTATCTACATTAGTTGTGTATTTTTATAAACATCATCTATTTAACCAACTAACTTTGTAAATAAGAATACGAGAAAACTCATATACTCATATCAACATTAATTTGGTTAGACGAAATTTACACACAAACCAACGTATTTCTTTACTGTTCTCTCTGTATTTCGTCTTGTACATTTGTTTTTGCTTTGTTTCAATCATCGATTGAACACGAATGCAAATTTATTTTTAATCATTCTTACTTGTTTACTCATAACATTATAGATGCTGTTCCAGTATCATTTTGATTATTATGATGTAAGCATGAATGCTCGCTGTGCCTTGCGTGCTTATAATTTAATTTTTATTGAATTTTTATTTGAACTGTGAATGTTATAAATGAATAGAAATTATTTGACTTAAGTTCATTTATTTTTTACTTTCTAAAAATCTTTTTTAGAAAGAAAATTTATTTTAGAAATGTATGCGGACATTTTCCAAAGAAAACAAGAAAAATTAGACGCTAGCAGAATGAAATGCTGCATTTTCTGGACCGCTACGACCTTCATCAGCATTCTTCGCATCTATCTACATTAGTTGTGTATTTTTATAAACATCATCTATTTAACCAACTAACTTTGTAAATAAGAATACGAGAAAACACATATACTCATATCAATATTAATTTGGTTAGACGAAATTTACACACAAACCAACGTATTTCTTTACTGTTCTATCTGTATTTCGTCTTGTACATTTGTTTTTGCTTTGTTTCAATCATCGATTGAACACGAATGCAAATTTATTTTTAATCATTCTAACTTGTTTACTCATAACATTATAGATGCTGTTCCAGTATCATTTTGATTGTTATGATGTAAGCATGAATGCTCGCTGTGCCTTGCGTGCTTATAATTGAATTTTTATTGAATTTTTATTTGAACTGTGAATGTTATAAATGAATAGAAATTATTTGGCTTAAGTTCATTTATTTTTTACTTTCTAAAAATCTTTTTGAGAAAGAAAATTTATTTTACAAATGTATGCGGACGTTTTCCAAAGAAAACAAGAAAAATTAGACGCTAGCAGAATGAAATGCTGCATTTTCTGGACCGCTACGACCTTCATCAGCATTCTTCGCATCTATCTACATTAGTTGTGTATTTTTATAAACATCATCTATTTAACCAACAAACTTTGTAAATAAGAATACGAGAAAACTCATATACTCATATCAACATTAATTTGGTTAGACGAAATTTACACACAAACCAACGTATTTCTTTACTGTTCTCTCTGTATTTCGTCTTGTACATTTGTTTTTGTTTTGTTTCAATCATCGATTGAACACGAATGCAAATTTATTTTTAATCATTCTTACTTGTTTATTCATAACATTATAGATGCTGTTCCAGTATCATTTTGATTGTTATGATGTAAGCATGAATGCTCGCTGTGCCTTGCGTGCTTATAATTTAATTTTTATTGAATTTTTATTTGAACTGTGAATGTTATAAATGAATAGAAATTATTTGGCTTAAGTTCATTTATTTTTTACTTTCTAAAAATCTTTTTTAGAAAGAAAATTTATTTTAGAAATGTATGCGGACGTTTTCCAAAGAAAACAAGAAAAATTAGACGCTAGCAGAATGAAATGCTGCATTTTCTTGACCGCTGCGACCTTCATCAGCATTCTTCGCATCTATCTACATTAGTTGTGTATTTTTATAAACATCATCTATTTAACCAACTAACTTTGTAAATAAGAATACGAGAAAACTCATATACTCATATCAACATAAATTTGGTTAGACGAAATTTACACACAAACCAACGTATTTCTTTACTGTTCTCTCTGTATTTCGTCTTGTACATTTGTTTTTGTTTTGTTTCAATCATCGATTGAACACGAATGCAAATTTATTTTTAATCATTCTTACTTGTTTATTCATAACATTATAGATGCTGTTCCAGTATCATTTTGATTGTTATGATGTAAGCATGAATGCTCGCTGTGCCTTGCGTGCTTATAATTTAATTTTTATTGAATTTTTATTTGAACTGTGAATGTTATAAATGAATAGAGATTATTTGGCTTGAGTTCATTTATTTTTTACTTTCTAAAAATCTTTTTTAGAAAGAAAATTTATTTTACAAATGTATGCGGACGTTTTCCAAAGAAAACAAGAAAAATTAGACGCTAGCAGAATGAAATGCTGCATTTTCTGGACCGCTGCGACCTTCATCAGCATTCTTCGCATCTATCTACATTAGTTGTGTATTTTTATAAACATCATCTATTTAACCAACTAACTTTGTAAATAAGAATACGAGAAAACTCATATACTCATATCAACATTAATTTGGTTAGACGAAATTTACACACAAACCAACGTATTTCTTTACTGTTCTCTCTGTATTTCGTCTTGTACATTTGTTTTTGCTTTGTTTCAATCATCGATTGAACACGAATGCAAATTTATTTTTAATCATTCTTACTTGTTTACTCATAACATTATAGATGCTGTTCCAGTATCATTTTGATTGTTATGATGTAAGCATGAATGCTTGCTGTGCCTTGCGTGCTTATAATTTAATTTTTATTGAATTTTTATTTGAACTGTGAATGTTATAAATGAATAGAGATTATTTGGCTTGAGTTCATTTATTTTTTACTTTCTAAAAATCTTTTTTAGAAAGAAAATTTATTTTACAAATGTATGCGGACGTTTTCCAAAGAAAACAAGATAAATTAGACGCTAGCAGAATGAAATGCTGCATTTTCTGGACCGCTACGACCTGCATCAGCATTCTTCGCATCTATCTACATTAGTTGTGTATTTTTATAAACATCATCTATTTAACCAACTAACTTTGTAAATAAGAATACGAGAAAACTCATATACTCATATCAACATTAATTTGGTTAGACGAAATTTACACACAAACCAACGTATTTCTTTACTGTTCTCTCTGTATTTCGTCTTGTACATTTGTTTTTGCTTTGTTTCAATCATCGATTGAACACGAATGCAAATTTATTTTTAATCATTCTTACTTGTTTACTCATAACATTATAGATGCTGTTCCAGTATCATTTTGATTATTATGATGTAAGCATGAATGCTCGCTGTGCCTTGCGTGCTTATAATTTAATTTTTATTGAATTTTTATTTGAACTGTGAATGTTATAAATGAATAGAAATTATTTGACTTAAGTTCATTTATTTTTTACTTTCTAAAAATCTTTTTTAGAAAGAAAATTTATTTTAGAAATGTATGCGGACATTTTCCAAAGAAAACAAGAAAAATTAGACGCTAGCAGAATGAAATGCTGCATTTTCTGGACCGCTACGACCTTCATCAGCATTCTTCGCATCTATCTACATTAGTTGTGTATTTTTATAAACATCATCTATTTAACCAACTAACTTTGTAAATAAGAATACGAGAAAACACATATACTCATATCAACATTAATTTGGTTAGACGAAATTTACACACAAACCAACGTATTTCTTTACTGTTCTATCTGTATTTCGTCTTGTACATTTGTTTTTGCTTTGTTTCAATCATCGATTGAACACGAATGCAAATTTATTTTTAATCATTCTAACTTGTTTACTCATAACATTATAGATGCTGTTCCAGTATCATTTTGATTGTTATGATGTAAGCATGAATGCTCGCTGTGCCTTGCGTGCTTATAATTGAATTTTTATTTGAACTGTGAATGTTATAAATGAATAGAAATTATTTGGCTTAAGTTCATTTATTTTTTACTTTCTAAAAATCTTTTTGAGAAAGAAAATTTATTTTACAAATGTATGCGGACGTTTTCCAAAGAAAACAAGAAAAATTAGACGCTAGCAGAATGAAATGCTGCATTTTCTGGACCGCTACGACCTTCATCAGCATTCTTCGCATCTATCTACATTAGTTGTGTATTTTTATAAACATCATCTATTTAACCAACAAACTTTGTAAATAAGAATACGAGAAAACTCATATACTCATATCAACATTAATTTGGTTAGACGAAATTAACACACAAACCAACGTATTTCTTTACTGTTCTCTCTGTATTTCGTCTTGTACATTTGTTTTTGTTTTGTTTCAATCATCGATTGAACACGAATGCAAATTTATTTTTAATCATTCTTACTTGTTTATTCATAACATTATAGATGCTGTTCCAGTATCATTTTGATTGTTATGATGTAAGCATGAATGCTCGCTGTGCCTTGCGTGCTTATAATTTAATTTTTATTGAATTTTTATTTGAACTGTGAATGTTATAAATGAATAGAAATTATTTGGCTTAAGTTCATTTATTTTTTACTTTCTAAAAATCTTTTTTAGAAAGAAAATTTATTTTACAAATGTATGCGGACGTTTTCCAAAGAAAACAAGAAAAATTAGACGCTAGCAGAATGAAATGCTGCATTTTCTGGACCGCTGCGACCTTCATCAGCATTCTTCGCATCTATCTACATTAGTTGTGTATTTTTATAAACATCATCTATTTAACCAACTAACTTTGTAAATAAGAATACGAGAAAACTCATATACTCATATCAACATTAATTTGGTTAGACGAAATTTACACACAAACCAACGTATTTCTTTACTGTTCTCTCTGTATTTCGTCTTGTACATTTGTTTTTGCTTTGTTTCAATCATCGATTGAACACGAATGCAAATTTATTTTTAATCATTCTTACTTGTTTACTCATAACATTATAGATGCTGTTCCAGTATCATTTTGATTGTTATGATGTAAGCATGAATGCTTGCTGTGCCTTGCGTGCTTATAATTTAATTTTTATTGAATTTTTATTTGAACTGTGAATGTTATAAATGAATAGAGATTATTTGGCTTGAGTTCATTTATTTTTTACTTTCTAAAAATCTTTTTTAGAAAGAAAATTTATTTTACAAATGTATGCGGACGTTTTCCAAAGAAAACAAGATAAATTAGACGCTAGCAGAATGAAATGCTGCATTTTCTGGACCGCTACGACCTGCATCAGCATTCTTCGCATCTATCTACATTAGTTGTGTATTTTTATAAACATCATCTATTTAACCAACTAACTTTGTAAATAAGAATACGAGAAAACTCATATACTCATATCAACATTAATTTGGTTAGACGAAATTTACACACAAACCAACGTATTTCTTTACTGTTCTCTCTGTATTTCGTCTTGTACATTTGTTTTTGCTTTGTTTCAATCATCGATTGAACACGAATGCAAATTTATTTTTAATCATTCTTACTTGTTTACTCATAACATTATAGATGCTGTTCCAGTATCATTTTGATTATTATGATGTAAGCATGAATGCTCGCTGTGCCTTGCGTGCTTATAATTTAATTTTTATTGAATTTTTATTTGAACTGTGAATGTTATAAATGAATAGAAATTATTTGACTTAAGTTCATTTATTTTTTACTTTCTAAAAATCTTTTTTAGAAAGAAAATTTATTTTAGAAATGTATGCGGACATTTTCCAAAGAAAACAAGAAAAATTAGACGCTAGCAGAATGAAATGCTGCATTTTCTGGACCGCTACGACCTTCATCAGCATTCTTCGCATCTATCTACATTAGTTGTGTATTTTTATAAACATCATCTATTTAACCAACTAACTTTGTAAATAAGAATACGAGAAAACACATATACTCATATCAACATTAATTTGGTTAGACGAAATTTACACACAAACCAACGTATTTCTTTACTGTTCTATCTGTATTTCGTCTTGTACATTTGTTTTTGCTTTGTTTCAATCATCGATTGAACACGAATGCAAATTTATTTTTAATCATTCTAACTTGTTTACTCATAACATTATAGATGCTGTTCCAGTATCATTTTGATTGTTATGATGTAAGCATGAATGCTCGCTGTGCCTTGCGTGCTTACAATTGAATTTTTATTGAATTTTTATTTGAACTGTGAATGTTATAAATGAATAGAAATTATTTGGCTTAAGTTCATTTATTTTTTACTTTCTAAAAATCTTTTTGAGAAAGAAAATTTATTTTACAAATGTATGCGGACGTTTTCCAAAGAAAACAAGAAAAATTAGACGCTAGCAGAATGAAATGCTGCATTTTCTGGACCGCTACGACCTTCATCAGCATTCTTCGCATCTATCTACATTAGTTGTGTATTTTTATAAACATCATCTATTTAACCAACAAACTTTGTAAATAAGAATACGAGAAAACTCATATACTCATATCAACATTAATTTGGTTAGACGAAATTTACACACAAACCAACGTATTTCTTTACTGTTCTCTCTGTATTTCGTCTTGTACATTTGTTTTTGTTTTGTTTCAATCATCGATTGAACACGAATGCAAATTTATTTTTAATCATTCTTACTTGTTTATTCATAACATTATAGATGCTGTTCCAGTATCATTTTGATTGTTATGATGTAAGCATGAATGCTCGCTGTGCCTTGCGTGCTTATAATTTAATTTTTATTGAATTTTTATTTGAACTGTGAATGTTATAAATGAATAGAAATTATTTGGCTTAAGTTCATTTATTTTTTACTTTCTAAAAATCTTTTTTAGAAAGAAAATTTATTTTAGAAATGTATGCGGACGTTTTCCAAAGAAAACAAGAAAAATTAGACGCTAGCAGAATGAAATGCTGCATTTTCTGGACCGCTGCGACCTTCATCAGCATTCTTCGCATCTATCTACATTAGTTGTGTATTTTTATAAACATCATCTATTTAACCAACTAACTTTGTAAATAAGAATACGAGAAAACTCATATACTCATATCAACATAAATTTGGTTAGACGAAATTTACACACAAACCAACGTATTTCTTTACTGTTCTCTCTGTATTTCGTCTTGTACATTTGTTTTTGTTTTGTTTCAATCATCGATTGAACACGAATGCAAATTTATTTTTAATCATTCTTACTTGTTTATTCATAACATTATAGATGCTGTTCCAGTATCATTTTGATTGTTATGATGTAAGCATGAATGCTCGCTGTGCCTTGCGTGCTTATAATTTAATTTTTATTGAATTTTTATTTGAACTGTGAATGTTAAAATGAATAGAAATTATTTGGCTTAAGTTCACTTATTTTTTACTTTCTAAAAATCTTTTTTAGAAAGAAAATTTATTTTAGAAATGTATGCGGACGTTTTCCAAAGAAAACAAGAAAAATTAGACGCTAGCAGAATGAAATGCTGCATTTTCTGGACCGCTACGACCTTCATCAGCATTCTTCGCATCTATCTACATTAGTTGTGTATTTTTATAAACATCATCTATTTAACCAACTAACTTTGTAAATAAGAATACGAGAAAACTCATATACTCATATCAACATAAATTTGGTTAGACGAAATTTACACACAAACCAACGTATTTCTTTACTGTTCTCTCTGTATTTCGTCTTGTACATTTGTTTTTGTTTTGTTTCAATCATCGATTGAACACGAATGCAAATTTATTTTTAATCATTCTTACTTGTTTATTCATAACGTTATAGATGCTGTTCCAGTATCATTTTGATTGTTATGATGTAAGCATGAATGCTCGCTGTGCCTTGCGTGCTTATAATTTAATTTTTATTGAATTTTTATTTGAACTGTGAATGTTATAAATGAATAGAAATTATTTGGCTTAAGTTCATTTATTTTTTACTTTCTAAAAATCTTTTTTAGAAAGAAAATTTATTTTACAAATGTATGCGGACGTTTTCCAAAGAAAACAAGAAAAATTAGAGGCTAGCAGAATGAAATGCTGCATTTTCTGGACCTCTACGACCTTCATCATCATTCTTCGCATCTATCTACATTAGTTGTGTATTTTTATAAACATCATCTATTTAACCAACTAACTTTGTAAATAAGAATACGAGAAAACTCATATACTCATATCAACATTAATTTGGTTAGACGAAATTTACACACAAACCAACGTATTTCTTTACTGTTCTCTCTGTATTTCGACTTGTACATTTGTTTTTGCTTTGTTTCAATCATCGATTGAACACGAATGCAAATTTATTTTTAATCATTCTTACTTGTTTACTCATAACATTATAGAAGCTGTTCCAGTATCATTTTGATTGTAATGATGTAAGCATGAATGCTCGCTGTGCCTTGCGTGCTTATAATTTAATTTTTATTGAATTTTTATTTGAACTGTGAATGTTATAAATGAATAGAAATTATTTGGCTTAAGTTCATTTATTTTTTACTTTCTAAAAATCTTTTTTAGAAAGAAAATTTATTTTAGAAATGTATGCGGACGTTTTCCAAAGAAAACAAGATAAATTAGACGCTAGCAGAATGAAATGCTGCATTTTCTGGACCGCTACGACCTTCATCAGCATTCTTCGCATCTATCTACATTAGTTGTGTATTTTTATAAACATCATCTATTTAACCAACTAACTTTGTAAATAAGAATACGAGAAAACTCATATACTCATATCAACATTAATTTGGTTAGACGAAATTTACACACAAACCAACGTATTTCTTTACTGTTCTCTCTGTATTTCGTCTTGTACATTTGTTTTTGCTTTGTTTCAATCATCGATTGAACACGAATGCAAATTTATTTTTAATCATTCTAACTTATTTACTCATAACATTATAGATGCTGTTCCAGTATCATTTTGATTGTTATGATGGAAGCATGAATGCTCGCTGTGCCTTAGGTGCTTATAATTTAATTTTTATTTGAACTGTGAATGTTATAAATGAATAGAAATTATTTGGCTTAAGTTCATTTATTTTTTACTTTCTAAAAATCTTTTTTAGAAAGAAAATTTATTTTACAAATGTATGCGGACGTTTTCCAAAGAAAACAAGAAAAATTAGAGGCTAGCAGAATGAAATGCTGCATTTTCTGGACCTCTACGACCTTCATCATCATTCTTCGCATCTATCTACATTAGTTGTGTATTTTTATAAACATCATCTATTTAACCAACTAACTTTGTAAATAAGAATACGAGAAAACTCATATACTCATATCAACATTAATTTGGTTAGACGAAATTTACACACAAACCAACGTATTTCTTTACTGTTCTCTCTGTATTTCGTCTTGTACATTTGTTTTTGCTTTGTTTCAATCATCGATTGAACACGAATGCAAATTTATTTTTAATCATTCTTACTTGTTTACTCATAACATTATAGAAGCTGTTCCAGTATCATTTTGATTGTAATGATGTAAGCATGAATGCTCGCTGTGCCTTGCGTGCTTATAATTTAATTTTTATTGAATTTTTATTTGAACTGTGAATTTTATAAATGAATAGAAATTATTTGGCTTAAGTTCATTTATTTTTTACTTTCTAAAAAGCTTTTTTAGAAAGAAAAATTATTTTACAAATGTATACGGACGTTTTCCAAAGAAAACAAGAAAAATTAGACGCTAGCAGAATGAAATGCTGCATTTTCTGGACCGCTACGACCTTCATCAGCATTCTTCGCATCTATCTACATTAGTTGTGTATTTTTATAAACATCATCTATTTAACCAACTAACTTTGTAAATAAGAATACGAGAAAACTCATATACTCATATCAACATAAATTTGGTTAGACGAAATTTACACACAAACCAACGTATTTCTTTACTGTTCTCTCTGTATTTCGTCTTGTACATTTGTTTTTGTTTTTTTTCAATCATCGATTGAACACGAATGCAAATTTATTTTTAATCATTCTTACTTGTTTATTCATAACATTATAGATGCTGTTCCAGTATCATTTTGATTGTTATGATGTAAGCATGAATGCTCGCTGTGCCTTGCGTGCTTATAATTTTATTTTTATTGAATTTTTATTTGAACTGTGAATGTTATAAATGAATAGAAATTATTTGGCTTAAGTTCATTTATTTTTTACTTTCTAAAAATCTTTTTTAGAAAGAAAATTTATTTTACAAATGTATGCGGACGTTTTCCAAAGAAAACAAGAAAAATTAGAGGCTAGCAGAATGAAATGCTGCATTTTCTGGACCTCTACGACCTTCATCATCATTCTTCGCATCTATCTACATTAGTTGTGTATTTTTATAAACATCATCTATTTAACCAACTAACTTTGTAAATAAGAATACGAGAAAACTCATATACTCATATCAACATTAATTTGGTTAGACGAAATTTACACACAAACCAACGTATTTCTTTACTGTTCTCTCTGTATTTCGACTTGTACATTTGTTTTTGCTTTGTTTCAATCATCGATTGAACACGAATGCAAATTTATTTTTAATCATTCTTACTTGTTTACTCATAACATTATAGAAGCTGTTCCAGTATCATTTTGATTGTAATGATGTAAGCATGAATGCTCGCTGTGCCTTGCGTGCTTATAATTTAATTTTTATTGAATTTTTATTTGAACTGTGAATGTTATAAATGAATAGAAATTATTTGGCTTAAGTTCATTTATTTTTTACTTTCTAAAAATCTTTTTTAGAAAGAAAATTTATTTTAGAAATGTATGCGGACGTTTTCCAAAGAAAACAAGAAAAATTAGACGCTAGCAGAATGAAATGCTGCATTTTCTGGACCGCTACGACCTTCATCAGCATTCTTCGCATCTATCTACATTAGTTGTGTATTTTTATAAACATCATCTATTTAACCAACTAACTTTGTAAATAAGAATACGAGAAAACTCATATACTCATATCAACATTAATTTGGTTAGACGAAATTTACACACAAACCAACGTATTTCTTTACTGTTCTCTCTGTATTTCGTCTTGTACATTTGTTTTTGCTTTGTTTCAATCATCGATTGAACACGAATGCAAATTTATTTTTAATCATTCTTACTTGTTTACTCATAACATTATAGATGCTGTTCCAGTATCATTTTGATTGTTATGATGGAAGCATGAATGCTCGCTGTGCCTTAGGTGCTTATAATTTAATTTTTATTTGAACTGTGAATGTTATAAATGAATAGAAATTATTTGGCTTAAGTTCATTTATTTTTTACTTTCTAAAAATCTTTTTTAGAAAGAAAATTTATTTTACAAATGTATGCGGACGTTTTCCAAAGAAAACAAGAAAAATTAGAGGCTAGCAGAATGAAATGCTGCATTTTCTGGACCTCTACGACCTTCATCATCATTCTTCGCATCTATCTACATTAGTTGTGTATTTTTATAAACATCATCTATTTAAGCAACTAACTTTGTAAATAAGAATACGAGAAAACTCATATACTCATATCAACATTAATTTGGTTAGACGAAATTTACACACAAACCAACGTATTTCTTTACTGTTCTCTCTGTATTTCGTCTTGTACATTTGTTTTTGCTTTGTTTCAATCATCGATTGAACACGAATGCAAATTTATTTTTAATCATTCTTACTTGTTTACTCATAACATTATAGAAGCTGTTCCAGTATCATTTTGATTGTAATGATGTAAGCATGAATGCTCGCTGTGCCTTGCGTGCTTATAATTTAATTTTTATTGAATTTTTATTTGAACTGTGAATTTTATAAATGAATAGAAATTATTTGGCTTAAGTTCATTTATTTTTTACTTTCTAAAAAGCTTTTTTAGAAAGAAAAATTATTTTACAAATGTATACGGACGTTTTCCAAAGAAAACAAGAAAAATTAGACGCTAGCAGAATGAAATGCTGCATTTTCTGGACCGCTACGACCTTCATCAGCATTCTTCGCATCTATCTACATTAGTTGTGTATTTTTATAAACATCATCTATTTAACCAACTAACTTTGTAAATAAGAATACGAGAAAACTCATATACTCATATCAACATTAATTTGGTTAGACGAAATTTACACACAAACCAACGTATTTCTTTACTGTTCTCTCTGTATTTCGTCTTGTACATTTGTTTTTGCTTTGTTTCAATCATCGATTGAACACGAATGCAAATTTATTTTTAATCATTCTTACTTGTTTACTCATAACATTATAGATGCTGTTCCAGTATCATTTTGATTGTTATGATGTAAGCATGAATGCTCGCTGTGCCTTAGGTGCTTATAATTTAATTTTTATTTGAACTGTGAATGTTATAAATGAATAGAAATTATTTGGCTTAAGTTCATTTATTTTTTACATTCTAAAAATCTTTTTTAGAAAGAAAATTTATTTTACAAATGTATGCGGACGTTTTCCAAAGAAAACAAGAAAAATTAGACGGTAGCAGAATGAAATGCTGCATTTTCTGGACCGCTACGACCTTCATCAGCATCTTCGCATCTATCTACATTAGTTGTGTATTTTTATAAACATCATCTATTTAACCAACTAACTTTGTAAATAAGAATACGAGAAAACTCATATACTCATATCAACATTAATTTGGTTAGACGAAATTTACACACAAACCAACGTATTTCTTTACTGTTCTCTCTGTATTTCGTCTTGTACATTTGTTTTTGCTTTGTTTCAATCATCGATTGAACACGAATGCAAATTTATTTTTAATCATTCTTACTTGTTTACTCATAACATTATAGATGCTGTTCCAGTATCATTTTGATTGTTATGATGTAAGCATGAATGCTCGCTGTGCCTTAGGTGCTTATAATTTAATTTTTATTGAATTTTTATTTGAACTGTGAATGTTATAAATGAATAGAAATTATTTGGCTTAAGTTCATTTATTTTTTACATTCTAAAAATCTTTTTTAGAAAAAAAATTTATTTTACAAATGTATGCGGACGTTTTCCAAAGAAAACAAGAAAAATTAGACGCTAGCAGAATGAAATGCTGCATTTTCTGGACCGCTACGACCTTCATCAGCATTCTTCGCATCTATCTACATTAGTTGTGTATTTTTATAAACATCATCTATTTAACCAATTAACTTTGTAAATAAGAATACGAGAAAACTCATATACTCATATCAACATTAATTTGGTTAGACGAAATTTACACACAAACCAACGTATTTCTTTACTGTTCTCTCTGTATTTCGTCTTGTACATTTGTTTTTGCTTTGTTTCAATCATCGATTGAACACGAATGCAAATTTATTTTTAATCATTCTTACTTGTTTACTCATAACATTATAGATGCTGTTCCAGTATCATTTTGATTGTTATGATGTAAGCATGAATGCTCGCTGTGCCTTAGGTGCTTATAATTTAATTTTTATTTGAACTGTGAATGTTATAAATGAATAGAAATTATTTGGCTTAAGTTCATTTATTTTTTACATTCTAAAAATATTTTTTAGAAAGAAAATTTATTTTACAAATGTATGCGGACGTTTTCCAAAGAAAACAAGAAAAATTAGACGCTAGCAGAATGAAATGCAGCATTTTCTGGACCGCTACGACCTTCATCAGCATTCTTCGCATCTATCTACATTAGTTGTGTATTTTTATAAACATCATCTATTTAACCAACTAACTTTGTAAATAAGAATACGAGAAAACTCATATACTCATATCAACATTAATTTGGTTAGACGAAATTTACACACAAACCAACGTATTTCTTTACTGTTCTCTCTGTATTTCGTCTTGTACATTTGTTTTTGCTTTGTTTCAATCATCGATTGAACACGAATGCAAATTTATTTTTAATCATTCTTACTTGTTTACTCATAACATTATAGATGCTGTTCCAGTATCATTTTGATTGTTATGATGTAAGCATGAATGCTCGCTGTGCCTTAGGTGCTTATAATTTAATTTTTATTTGAACTGTGAATGTTATAAATGAATAGTAATTATTTGGCTTAAGTTCATTTATTTTTTACATTCTAAAAATCTTTTTTAGAAAGAAAATTTATTTTACAAATGTATGCGGACGTTTTCCAAAGAAAACAAGAAAAATTAGACGCTAGCAGAATGAAATGCTGCATTTTCTGGACCGCTACGACCTTCATCAGCATTCTTCGCATCTATCTACATTAGTTGTGTATTTTTATAAACATCATCTATTTAACCAACTAACTTTGTAAATAAGAATACGAGAAAACTCATATACTCATATCAACATTAATTTGGTTAGACGAAATTTACACACAAACCAACGTATTTCTGTATTTCGTCTTGTACATTTGTTTTTGCTTTGTTTCAATCATCGATTGAACACGAATGCAAATTTATTTTTAATCATTCTTACTTGTTTACTCATAACATTATAGATGCTGTTCCAGTATCATTTTGATTGTTATGATGTAAGCATGAATGCTCGCTGTGCCTTAGGTGCTTATAATTTAATTTTTATTTGAACTGTGAATGTTATAAATGAATAGAAATTATTTGGCTTAAGTTCATTTATTTTTTACATTCTAAAAATCTTTTTTAGAAAGAAAATTTATTTTACAAATGTATGCGGACGTTTTCCAAAGAAAACAAGAAAAATTAGACGCTAGCAGAATGAAATGCTGCATTTTCTGGACCGCTACGACCTTCACCAGCATTCTTCGCATCTATCTACATTAGTTGTGTATTTTTATAAACATCATCTATTTAACCAACTAACTTTGTAAATAAGAATACGAGAAAACTCATATACTCATATCAACATTAATTTGGATAGACGAAATTTACACACAAACCAACGTATTTCTTTACTGTTCTCTCTGTATTTCGTCTTGTACATTTGTTTTTGCTTTGTTTCAATCATCGAAAATTTATTTTTAATCATTCTTACTTGTTTACTCATAACATTATAGATGCTGTTCCAGTATCATTTTGATTGTTATGATGTAAGCATGAATGCTCGCTGTGCCTTAGGTGCTTATAATTTAATTTTTATTTGAACTGTGAATGTTATAAATGAATAGAAATTATTTGGCTTAAGTTCATTTATTTTTTACATTCTAAAAATCTTTTTTAGAAAGAAAATTTATTTTACAAATGTATGCGGACGTTTTCCAAAGAAAACAAGAAAAATTAGACGCTAGCAGAATGAAATGCTGCATTTTCTGGACCGCTACGACCTTCATCAGCATTCTTCGCATCTATCTACATTAGTTGTGTATTTTTATAAACATCATCTATTTAACCAACTAACTTTGTAAATAAGAATACGAGAAAACTCATATACTCATATCAACATTAATTTGGTTAGACGAAATTTACACACAAACCAACGTATTTCTTTACTGTTCTCTCTGTATTTCGTCTTGTACATTTGTTTTTGCTTTGTTTCAATCATCGATTGAACACGAATGCAAATTTATTTTTAATCATTCTTACTTGTTTACTCATAACATTATAGATGCTGTTCCAGTATCATTTTGATTGTTATGATGTAAGCATGAATGCTCGCTGTGCCTTAGGTGCTTATAATTTAATTTTTATTTGAACTGTGAATGTTATAAATGAATAGAAATTATTATTACATTCTAAAAATCTTTTTTAGAAAGAAAATTTATTTTAGAAATGTATGCGGACGTTTTCCAAAGAAAACAAGAAAAATTAGACGCTAGCAGAATGAAATGCTGCATTTTCTGGACCGCTACGACCTTCATCAGCATTCTTCGCATCTATCTACATTAGTTGTGTATTTTTATAAACATCATCTATTTAACCAACTAACTTTGTAAATAAGAATACGAGAAAACTCATATACTCATATCAACATTAATTTGGTTAGACGAAATTTACACACAAACCAACGTATTTCTTTACTGTTCTCTCTGTATTTCGTCTTGTACATTTGTTTTTGCTTTGTTTCAATGATCGATTGAACACGAATGCAAATTTATTTTTAATCATTCTTACTTGTTTACTCATAACTTTATAGATGCTGTTCCAGTATCATTTTGATTGTTATGATGTAAGCATGAATGCTCGCTGTGCCTTAGGTGCTTATAATTTAATTTTTATTTGAACTGTGAATGTTATAAATGAATAGAAATTATTTGGCTTAAGTTCATTTATTTTTAACATTCTAAAAATCTTTTTTAGAAAGAAAATTTATTATACAAATGTATGCGGACGTTTTCCAAAGAAAACAAGAAAAATTAGACGCTAGCAGAATGAAATGCTGCATTTTCTGGACCGCTACGACCTTCATCAGCATTCTTCGCATCTATCTACATTAGTTGTGTATTTTTATAAACATCATCTATTTAACCAACTAACTTTGTAAATAAGAATACGAGAAAACTCATATACTCATATCAACATTAATTTGGTTAGACGAAATTTACACAAAAACCAACGTATTTCTTTACTGTTCTCTCTGTATTTCGTCTTGTACATTTGTTTTTGCTTTGTTTCAATCATCGATTGAACACGAATGCAAATTTATTTTTAATCATTCTTACTTGTTTACTCATAACATTATAGATGCTGTTCCAGTATCATTTTGATTGTTATGATGTAAGCATGAATGCTCGCTGTGCCTTAGGTGCTTATAATTTAATTTTTATTTGAACTGTGAATGTTATAAATGAATAGAAATTATTTGGCTTAAGTTCATTTATTTTTTACATTCTAAAAATCTTTTTTAGAAAGAAAATTTATTTTACAAATGTATGCGGACGTTTTCCAAAGAAAACAAGAAAAATTAGACGCTAGCAGAATGAAATGCTGCATTTTCTGGACCGCTACGACCTTCATCAGCATCTTCGCATCTATCTACATTAGTTGTGTATTTTTATAAACATCATCTATTTAACCAACTAACTTTGTAAATAAGAATACGAGAAAACTCATATACTCATATCAACATTAATTTGGTTAGACGAAATTTACACACAAACCAACGTATTTCTTTACTGTTCTCTCTGTATTTCGTCTTGTACATTTGTTTTTGCTTTGTTTCAATCATCGATTGAACACGAATGCAAATTTATTTTTAATCATTCTTACTTGTTTACTCATAACATTATAGATGCTGTTCCAGTATCATTTTGATTGTTATGATGTAAGCATGAATGCTCGCTGTGCCTTAGGTGCTTATAATTTAATTTTTATTTGAACTGTGAATGTTATAAATGAATAGAAATTATTTGGCTTAAGTTCATTTATTTTTTACATTCTAAAAATCTTTTTTAGAAAAAAAAATTATTTTACAAATGTATGCGGACGTTTTCCAAAGAAAACAAGAAAAATTAGACGCTAGCAGAATGAAATGCTGCATTTTCTGGACCGCTACGACCTTCATCAGCATCTTCGCATCTATCTACATTAGTTGTGTATTTTTATAAACATCATCTATTTAACCAACTAACTTTGTAAATAAGAATACGAGAAAACTCATATACTCATATCAACATTAATTTGGTTAGACGAAATTTACACACAAACCAACGTATTTCTTTACTGTTCTCTCTGTATTTCGTCTTGTACATTTGTTTTTGCTTTGTTTCAATCATCGATTGAACACGAATGCAAATTTATTTTTAATCATTCTTACTTGTTTACTCATAACATTATAGATGCTGTTCCAGTATCATTTTGATTGTTATGATGTAAGCATGAATGCTCGCTGTGCCTTAGGTGCTTATAATTTAATTTTTATTTGAACTGTGAATGTTATAAATGAATAGAAATTATTTGGCTTAAGTTCATTTATTTTTTACATTCTAAAAATCCTTTTTAGAAAAAAAAATTATTTTACAAATGTATGCGGACGTTTTCCAAAGAAAACAAGAAAAATTAGACGCTAGCAGAATGAAATGCTGCATTTTCTGGACCGCTACGACCTTCATCAGCATTCTTCGCATCTATCTACATTAGTTGTGTATTTTTATAAACATCATCTATTTAACCAACTAACTTTGTAAATAAGAATACGAGAAAACTCATATACTCATATCAACATTAATTTGGTTAGACGAAATTTACACACAAACCAACGTATTTCTTTACTGTTCTCTCTGTATTTCGTCTTGTACATTTGTTTTTGCTTTGTTTCAATCATCGATTGAACACGAATGCAAATTTATTTTTAATCATTCTTACTTGTTTACTCATAACATTATAGATGCTGTTCCAGTATCATTTTGATTGTTATGATGTAAGCATGAATGCTCGCTGTGCCTTAGGTGCTTATGATTTAATTTTTATTTGAACTGTGAATGTTATAAATGAATATAAATTATTTGGCTTAAGTTCATTTATTTTTTACATTCTAAAAATCTTTTTTAGAAAGAAAATTTATTTTACAAATGTATGCGGACGTTTTCCAAAGAAAACAAGAAAAATTAGACGCTAGCAGAATGAAATGCTGCATTTTCTGGACCGCTACGACCTTCATCAGCATTCTTCGCATCTATCTACATTAGTTGTGTATTTTTATAAACATCATCTATTTAACCAACTAACTTTGTAAATAAGAATACGAGAAAACTCATATACTCATATCAACATTAATTTGGTTAGACGAAATTTACACACAAACCAACGTATTTCTTTACTGTTCTCTCTGTATTTCGTCTTGTACATTTGTTTTTGCTTTGTTTCAATCATCGATTGAACACGAATGCAAATTTATTTTTAATCATTCTAACTTGTTTACTCATAACATTATAGATGCTGTTCCAGTATCATTTTGATTGTTATGATGTAAGCATGAATGCTCGCTGTGCCTTAGGTGCTTATAATTTAATTTTTATTTGAACTGTGAATGTTATAAATGAATAGAAATTATTTGGCTTAAGTTCATTTATTTTTTACATTCTAAAAATCTTTTTTAGAAAGAAAATTTATTTTACAAATGTATGCGGACGTTTTCCAAAGAAAACAAGAAAAATTAGACGCTAGCAGAATGAAATGCTGCATTTTCTGGACCGCTACGACCTTCACCAGCATTCTTCGCATCTATCTACATTAGTTGTGTATTTTTATAAACATCATCTATTTAACCAACTAACTTTGTAAATAAGAATACGAGAAAACTCATATACTCATATCAACATTAATTTGGTTAGACGAAATTTACACACAAACCAACGTATTTCTTTACTGTTCTCTCTGTATTTCGTCTTGTACATTTGTTTTTGCTTTGTTTCAATCATCGATTGAACACGAATGCAAATTTATTTTTAATCATTCTTACTTGTTTACTCATAACATTATAGATGCTGTTCCAGTATCATTTTGATTGTTATGATGTAAGCATGAATGCTCGCTGTGCCTTAGGTGCTTATAATTTAATTTTTATTTGAACTGTGAATGTTATAAATGAATAGAAATTATTTGGCTTAAGTTCATTTATTTTTTACATTCTAAAAATCTTTTTTAGAAAGAAAATTTATTTTACAAATGTATGCGGACGTTTTCCAAAGAAAACAAGAAAAATTAGACGCTAGCAGAATGAAATGCTGCATTTTCTGGACCGCTACGACCTTCATCAGCATTCTTCGCATCTATCTACATTAGTTGTGTATTTTTATAAACATCATATATTTAACCAACTAACTTTGTAAATAAGAATACGAGAAAACTCATATACTCATATCAACATTAATTTGGTTAGACGAAATTTACACACAAACCAACGTATTTCTTTACTGTTCTCTCTGTATTTCGTCTTGTACATTTGTTTTTGCTTTGTTTCAATCATCGATTGAACACGAATGCAAATTTATTTTTAATCATTCTTACTTGTTTACTCATAACATTATAGATGCTGTTCCAGTATCATTTTGATTGTTATGATGTAAGCATGAATGCTCGCTGTGCCTTAGGTGCTTATAATTTAATTTTTATTTGAACTGTGAATGTTATAAATGAATAGAAATTATTTGGCTTAAGTTCATTTATTTTTTACATTCTAAAAATCTTTTTTAGAAAGAAAATTTATTTTACAAATGAATGCGGACGTTTTCCAAAGAAAACAAGAAAAATTAGACGCTAGCAGAATGAAATGCTGCATTTTCTGGACCGCTACGACCTTCATCAGCATTCTTCGCATCTATCTACATTAGTTGTGTATTTTTATAAACATCATCTATTTAACCAACTAACTTTGTAAATAAGAATACGAGAAAACTCATATACTCATATCAACATTAATTTGGTTAGACGAAATTTACACACAAACCAACGTATTTCTTTACTGTTCTCTCTGTATTTCGTCTTGTACATTTGTTTTTGCTTTGTTTCAATCATCGATTGAACACGAATGCAAATTTATTTTTAATCATTCTTACTTGTTTACTCATAACATTATAGATGCTGTTCCAGTATCATTTTGATTGTTATGATGTAAGCATGAATGGTCGCTGTGCCTTAGGTGCTTATAATTTAATTTTTATTTGAACTGTGAATGTTATAAATGAATAGAAATTATTTGGCTTAAGTTCATTTATTTTTTACATTCTAAAAATCTTTTTTAGAAAGAAAATTTATTTTACAAATGTATGCGGACGTTTTCCAAAGAAAACAAGAAAAATTAGACGCTAGCAGAATGAAATGCTGCATTTTCTGGACCGCTACGACCTTCATCAGCATTCTTCGCATCTATCTACATTAGTTGTGTATTTTTATAAACATCATCTATTTAACCAACTAACTTTGTAAATAAGAATACGAGAAAACTCATATACTCATATCAACATTAATTTGGTTAGACGAAATTTACACACAAACCAACGTATTTCTTTACTGTTCTCTCTGTATTTCGTCTTGTACATTTGTTTTTGCTTTGTTTCAATCATCGATTGAACACGAATGCAAATTTATTTTTAATCATTCTTACTTGTTTACTCATAACATTATAGATGCTGTTCCAGTATCATTTTGATTGTTATGATGTAAGCATGAATGCTCGCTGTGCCTTAGGTGCTTATAATTTAATTTTTATTTGAACTGTGAATGTTATAAATGAATAGAAATTATTTGGCTTAAGTTCATTTATTTTTTACATTCTAAAAATCTTTTTTAGAAAGAAAATTTATTTTACAAATGTATGTGGACGTTTTCCAAAGAAAACAAGAAAAATTAGACGCTAGCAGAATGAAATGCTGCATTTTCTGGACCGCTACGACCTTCATCAGCATTCTTCGCATCTATCTACATTAGTTGTGTATTTTTATAAACATCATCTATTTAACCAACTAACTTTGTAAATTAGAATACGAGAAAACTCATATACTCATATCAACATTAATTTGGTTAGACGAAATTTACACACAAACCAACGTATTTCTTTACTGTTCTCTCTGTATTTCGTCTTGCACATTTGTTTTTGCTTTGTTTCAATCATCGATTGAACACGAATGCAAATTTATTTTTAATCATTCTTACTTGTTTACTCATAACATTATAGATGCTGTTCCAGTATCATTTTGATTGTTATGATGTAAGCATGAATGCTCGCTGTGCCTTAGGTGCTTATAATTTAATTTTTATTTGAACTGTGAATGTTATAAATGAATAGAAATTATTTGGCTTAAGTTCATTTATTTTTTACATTCTAAAAATCTTTTTTAGAAAGAAAATTTATTTTACAAATGTATGCGGACGTTTTCCAAAGAAAACAAGAAAAATTAGACGCTAGCAGAATGAAATGCTGCATTTTCTGGACCGCTACGACCTTCATCAGCATTCTTCGCATCTATCTACATTAGTTGTGTATTTTTATAAACATCATCTATTTAACCAACTAACTTTGTAAATAAGAATACGAGAAAACTCATATACTCATATCAACATTAATTTGGTTAGACGAAATTTACACACAAACCAACGTATTTCTTTACTGTTCTCTCTGTATTTCGTCTTGTACATTTGTTTTTGCTTTGTTTCAATCATCGATTGAACACGAATGCAAATTTATTTTTAATCATTCTTACTTGTTTATTCATAACATTATAGATGCTGTTCCAGTATCATTTTGAATGTTATGATGTAAGCATGAATGCTTGCTGTGCCTTGCGTGCTTATAATTTAATTTTTATTTGAACTGTGAATGTTATAAATGAATAGAAATTATTTGGCTTAAGTTCATTTATTTTTTACTTTCTAAAAATCTTTTTTAGAAAGAAAATTTATGTTAGAAATGTATGCGGACGTTTTCCAAAGAAAACAAGAAAAATTAGACGCTAGCAGAATGAAATGCTGCATTTTCTGGACCGCTACGACCTTCATCAGCATTCTTCGCATCTATCTACATTAGTTGTGTATTTTTATAAACATCATCTATTTAACCAACTGACTTTGTAAATAAGAATACGAGAAAACTCATATACTCATATCAACATTAATTTGGTTAGACGAAATTTACACACAAACCAACGTATTTCTTTACTGTTCTCTCTGTATTTCGTCTTGTACATTTGTTTTTGCTTTGTTTCAATCATCGCACAGAGGAGTATTTGACCCAAAAAGCTGGCCAAAATTATTAAGCGTGGTTTTTGTTTTAAAAGTTTAACTTTTTTGATAGTTTTAGCTTTAGTTTGATAAAAAAAAAGGTAGTGGCAGATTATTATTGGGTTAGTGTTATTTTTGACACCCCCCACCCACCAACCACCCACCCAACCACTATTTAGAACTTTGTTTTTTTTTTTTCATTTTGAAGAGAATTTATTTTTATATATTTGTTGTGTATTTTTAGAAAAATTATTTATTATTACGTATGCCGTTCTCCCCCTCGCATTCCGCCAAAATTTGATTTGCAACTGTACTTTATTCTAAGAGCAAGTCAAATTAAATTTAGATAGTCGATAGTCGTAGTTATGTAGATACAGGGAAATAAAACAAAGCTTTTTATGGATGTTACAATGTCTCCTTTCTCAAAATTATAATATATCCAATATTAAATATTTATAAAAATTGGTCTCGTAGCTTGGCTTCCTATAAGGAATAAACAACCAAATAAGCAAAAACATGTTCCCTTCTAATATTTATTTTATATTATTAAATACAATGGATATACAATTTTGTTGGCATTGTATAAAATTTCATATTGGTTTTTCGTGAGTTCAGCATTTATAAACAATGCTAAAGCACCCTCCGTTGAAAACTTATTGACTGTGTTGACTTCGGAAGTTGTTAACGATCACTTGTAAATTTTTGCTTTTCTTGGAGATCGTGTTATATCCATTATTAATTTAGCCGCATCTGGCTCATTGATGCAGTAAATGTGATCTCCTCTGTTGTTAATTGCTGACGAATTTCTTCTCTTTCACTTGCTTCATTAAATAATTTTTTTGGTCGCCCTGAAGATGAACTGCCAAATACTGGTATTGTCACAGTTCCTTCCAGCCATTTAGCATACGTGCTTAAAAATCGGTCCTCTTTTCGTTGTGCTAAACCCCAATATCTTTTGAAACAATTTTTGAAATTTATAACACACTGCATTACTGCTTGTATATCCCCATCTCCCTGGCATTCTGAAATCGCACACAATTTACTAGCTAAAAACTGCAACTTCTCGTCAATGATTCTAGCATTAGATTCCTGTAGTATTTGGAATAACTCAAATCTTGTGTAATTTTTTCCATGTTATCTCTCAAAGTTGCAAAACTCTTATAATAAGAATTTTGCGCAATAAGCCATATACGTATATTTTTCAAAGTGCATTTTTCCGTTAATTAGTTAATAACCTGATACTTGGGTGCATTTTTTATATACCTGCACCGTTTTTAAATGTAATTTTGATTTGTAACCCTTTTAAATTAGGTATGTTTATAGCTAACTATATTTTCAGAAGAAATAAAGTGTCCTGAAGACGATGAAGTATTACATAGACCGCTGGTAAACAAAAACAGTTTAAGAGGTGTGTATGCGTGGGTTGACTTACAGTTAGTAAATTTGAATTTATAAAGTAAGAACTGAATTCTAAGATATTGCTCTTTAAAGGCAGGTAATCCATCATGTTGGTAGTTGTTAAAAGTGATTTAATAATATTTCACATCAATAATTCGAAAAACACAAAAGTTTATGACGACAATAAAGTATAAGAAAAAGTGCCTTATGAGCAAAAATAGAAAAAAGGTAAAATTTTCAAAAAATCACCAAAAATAATGGCGCAAACTTGCGCAAACTTTTTTTCTTTTTTCTTAAATTAGAGATTTCGTATTTTATTGTGGTATATAACATTATTTGTACAACAGCTACCTTCACTTTCAAAAAGCTTTTCCTTTTTTGTTTTTGGTAAGAATTAATATATTTAAAATCATAGTTTTTTTTATAATTAAAATTTTAAAAATAAATATTTAAGATAAATTTTTCTTTTTAAATATTGAAAATAGCTGCTGATGAAATCTTTCAGGCAAAAAAAAAAATCAATGTAATACCTCTATTCGTTTAGCCATAAAAAAATATCATATAAATATCTTGAAATCGAAAAAATTCAATAAAAATGCATGCAATTTTCTTCACTTTAGTGACTTTAACAGCGTCCCACGACTACAAATCTTAACTTAAACCCTTTAAATTGCACGATATGATGTAGAATTTTGTTTTCTATCGATCTGCGTAATTTTTTCTTAGGATTTCATCAAATTAATTTTTGCCTTTTTGGCCAGCTTTTTGGGTCAAATACTCCTCTGTGCATCGATTGAACACGAATGCAAATTTATTTTTAATCATTCTTACTTGTTTACTCATAACATTATAGAAGCTGTTCCAGTATCATTTTGATTGTAATGATGTAAGCATGAATGCTCGCTGTGCCTTGCGTGCTTATAATTTAATTTTTATTGAATTTTTATTTGAACTGTGAATTTTATAAATGAATAGAAATTATTTGGCTTAAGTTCATTTATTTTTTACTTTCTAAAAATCTTTTTTAGAAAGAAAATTTATTTTACAAATGTATGCGGACGTTTTCCAAAGAAAACAAGAAAAATTAGACGCTAGCAGAATGAAATGCTGCATTTTCTGGACCTCTACGACCTTCATCATCATTCTTCGCATCTATCTACATTAGTTGTGTATTTTTATAAACATCATCTATTTAACCAACTAACTTTGTAAATAAGAATACGAGAAAACTCATATACTCATATCAACATTAATTTGGTTAGACGAAATTTACACACAAACCAACGTATTTCTTTACTGTTCTCTCTGTATTTCGTCTTGTACATTTGTTTTTGCTTTGTTTCAATCATCGATTGAACACGAATGCAATTTATTTTTAATCATTCTTACTTGTTTACTCATAACATTATAGATGCTGTTCCAGTATCATTTTGATTGTTATGATGTAAGCATGAATGCTCGCTGTGCCGTGCGTGCTTATAATTTAATTTTTATTGAATTTTTATTTGAACTGTGAATGTTATAAATGAATACAAATTATTTGGCTTAAGTTCATTTATTTTTTACTTTCTAAAAAGCTTTTTTAGAAAGAAAATTTATTTTACAAATGTATACGGACGTTTTCCAAAGAAAACAAGAAAAATTAGACGCTAGCAGAATGAAATGCTGCATTTTATGGAGCTCTACGACCTTCATCATCATTCTTCGCATCTATCTACATTAGTTGTGTATTTTTATAAACATCATCTATTTAACCAACTAACTTTGTAAATAAGAATACGAGAAAACTCATATACTCATATCAACATTAATTTGGTTAGACGAAATTTACACACAAACCAACGTATTTCTTTACTGTTCTCTCTGTATTTCGTCTTGTACATTTGTTTTTGCTTTGTTTCAATCATCGATTGAACACGAATGCAAATTTATTTTTAATCATTCTTACTTGTTTACTCATAACATTATAGAAGCTGTTGCAGTATCATTTTGAATGTTATGATGTAAGCATAAATGCTCGCTGTGCCTTGCGTGCTTATAATTTAATTTTTATTGAATTTTTATTTGAACTGTGAATGTTATAAATGAATAGAAATTATTTGGCTTAAGTTCATTTATTTTTTACTTTTTAAAAATCTTTTTTAGAAAGAAAATTTATTTTACAAATGTATGCGGACGTTTTCCAACGAAAACAAGAAAAATTAGACGCTAGCAGAATGAAATGCTGCATTTTCTGGACCTCTACGACCTTCATCATCATTCTTCGCATCTATCTACATTAGTTGTGTATTTTTATAAACATCATCTATTTAACCAACTAACTTTGTAAATAAGAGTACGAGAAAACTCATATACTCATATCAACATTAATTTGGTTAGACGAAATTTACACACAAACCAACGTATTTCTTTACTGTTCTCTCTGTATTTCGTCTTGTACATTTGTTTTTGCTTTGTTTCAATCATCGATTGAACACGAATGCAAATTTATTTTTAATCATTCTTACTTGTTTACTCATAACATTATAGAAGCTGTTCCAGTATCATTTTGATTGTTATGATGTAAGCATGAATGCTCGCTGTGCCTTGCGTGCTTATAATTTAATTTTTATTGAATTTTTATTTGAACTGTGAATGTTATAAATGAATAGAAATTATTTGGCTTAAGTTCATTTATTTTTTACTTTCTAAAAAGCTTTTTTAGAAAGAAAATTTATTTTACAAATGTATGCGGACGTTTTCCAAAGAAAACAAGAAAAATTAGACGCTAGCAGAATGAAATGCTGCATTTTCTGGACCTCTACGACCTTCATCATCATTCTTCGCATCTATCTACATTAGTTGTGTATTTTTATAAACATCATCTATTTAACCAACTAACTTTGTAAATAAGAATACGAGAAAACTCATATACTCATATCAACATTAATTTGGTTAGACGAAATTTACACACAAACCAACGTATTTCTTTACTGTTCTCTCTGTATTTCGTCTTGTACATTTGTTTTTGCTTTGTTTCAATCATCGATTGAACACGAATGCAAATTTATTTTTAATCATTCTTACTTGTTTACTCATAACATTATAGATGCTGTTCCAGTATCATTTTGATTGTTATGATGTAAGCATGAATGCTCGCTGTGCCTTGCGTGCTTATAATTTAATTTTTATTGAATTTTTATTTGAACTGTGAATGTTATAAATGAATAGAAATTATTTGGCTTAAGTTCATTTATTTTTTACTTTCTAAAAAGCTTTTTTAGAAAGAAAATTTATTTTACAAATGTATGCGGACGTTTTCCAAAGAAAACAAGAAAAATTAGACGCTAGCAGAATGAAATGCTGCATTTTCTGGACCTCTACGACCTTCATCATCATTCTTCGCATCTATCTACATTAGTTGTGTATTTTTATAAACATCATCTATTTAACCAACTAACTTTGTAAATAAGAATACGAGAAAAATCATATACTCATATCAACATTAATTTAATTAGACGAAATTTACACACAAACCAACGTATTTCTTTACTGTTCTCTCTGTATTTCGTCTTGTACATTTGTTTTTGCTTTGTTTCAATCATCGATTGAACACGAATGCAAATTTATTTTTAATCATTCTTACTTGTTTACTCATAACATTATAGAAGCTGTTCCAGTATCATTTTGATTGTTATGATGTAAGTATGAATGCTCGCTGTGCCTTGCGTGCTTATAATTTAATTTTTATTGAATTTTTATTTGAACTGTGAATGTTATAAATGAATAGAAATTATTTGGCTTAAGTTCATTTATTTTTTACTTTCTAAAAAGCTTTTTTAGAAAGAAAAAATATTTTACAAATGTATGCGGACGTTTTCCAAAGAAAACAAGAAAAATTAGACGCTAGCAGAATGAAATGCTGCATTTTCTGGACCTCTACGACCTTCATCATCATTCTTCGCATCTATCTACATTAGTTGTGTATTTTTATAAACATCATCTATTTAACCAACTAACTTTGTAAATAAGAATACGAGAAAACTCATATACTCATATCAACATTAATTTGGTTAGACGAAATTTACACACAAACCAACGTATTTCTTTACTGTTCTCTCTGTATTTCGTCTTGTACATTTGTTTTTGCTTTGTTTCAATCATCGATTGAACACGAATGCAAATTTATTTTTAATCATTCTTACTTGTTTACTCATAACATTATAGAAGCTGTTCCAGTATCATTTTTATTGTTATGATGTAAGCATTAATGCTCGCTGTGCCTTGCGTGCTTATAATTTAATTTTTATTGAATTTTTGTTTGAACTGTGAATGTTATAAATGAATAGAAATTATTTGGCTTAAGTTCATTTATTTTTTACTTTCTAAAAATATTTTTTAGAAAGAAAGTTTATTTTACAAATGTATGCGGACGTTTTCCAAAGAAAACAAGAAAAATTAGACGCTAGCAGAATGAAATGCTGCATTTTCTGGACCTCTACGACCTTCATCATCATTCTTCGCATCTATCTACATTAGTTGTGTATTTTTATAAACATCATCTATTTAACCAACTAACTTTGTAAATAAGAATACGAGAAAACTCATATACTCATATCAACATTAATTTGGTTAGACGAAATTTACACACAAACCAACGTATTTCTTTACTGTTCTCTCTGTATTTCGTCTTGTACATTTGTTTTTGCTTTGTTTCAATCATCGATTGAACACGAATGCAAATTTATTTTTAATCATTCTAACTTGTTTACTCATAACATTATAGAAGCTGTTCCAGTATCATTTTCATTGTTATGATGTAAGCATGAATGCTCGCTGTGCCTTGCGTGCTTATAATTTAATTTTTATTGAATTTTTATTTGAACTGTGAATGTTATAAATGAATAGAAATTATTTGGCTTAAGTTCATTTATTTTTTACTTTCTAAAAATCTTTTTTAGAAAGAAAATTTATTTTACAAATGTATGCGGACGTTTTCCAAAGAAAACAAGAAAAATTAGACGCTAGCAGAATGAAATGCTGCATTTTCTGGACCTCTACGACCTTCATCATCATTCTTCGCATCTATCTACATTAGTTGTGTATTTTTATAAACATCATCTATTTAACCAACTAACTTTGTAAATAAGAATACGAGAAAACTCATATACTCATATCAACATTAATTTGGTTAGACGAAATTTACACACAAACCAACGTATTTCTTTACTGTTCTCTCTGTATTTCGTCTTGTACATTTGTTTTTGCTTTGTTTCAATCATCGATTGAACACGAATGCAAATTTATTTTTAATCATTCTTACTTGTTTACTCATAACATTATAGAAGCTGTTCCAGTATCATTTTGATTGTTATGATGTAAGCATTAATGCTCGCTGTGCCTTGCGTGCTTATAATTTAATTTTAATTGAATTTTTATTTGAACTGTGAATGTTATAAATGAATAGAAATTATTTGGCTTAAGTTCATTTATTTTTTACTTTCTAAAAATCTTTTTTAGAAAGAAAGTTTATTTTACAAATGTATGCGGACGTTTTCTAAAGAAAACAAGAAAAATTAGACGCTAGCAGAATGAAATGCTGCATTTTCTGGACCTCTACGACCTTCATCATCATTCTTCGCATCTATCTACATTAGTTGTGTATTTTTATAAACATCATCTATTTAACCAACTAACTTTGTAAATAAGAATACGAGAAAACTCATATACTCATATCAACATTAATTTAGTTAGACGAAATTTACACACAAACCAACGTATTTCTTTACTGTTCTCTCTGTATTTCGTCTTGTACATTTGTTTTTGCTTTGTTTCAATCATCAATTGAACACGAATGTAAATTTATTTTTAATCATTCTTACTTGTTTACTCATAACATTATAGATGCTGTTCCAGTATCATTTTGATTGTTATGATGTAAGCATGAATGCTCACTGTGCGTTGCGTGCTTATAATTTAATTTTTATTGAATTTTTATTTGAACTGTGAATGTTATAAATGAATAGAAATTATTTGGCTTAAGTTCATTTATTTTTTACTTTCTAAAAAGCTTTTTTAGAAAGAAAATTTATTTTACAAATGTATACGGACGTTTTCCAAAGAAAACAAGAAAAATTAGACGCTAGCAGAATGAAATGCTGCATTTTCTGGACCTCTACGACCTTCATCATCATTCTTCGCATCTATCTACATTAGTTGTGTATTTTTATAAACATCATCTATTTAACCAACTAACTTTGTAAATAAGAATACGAGAAAACTCATATACTCATATCAACATTAATTTGGTTAGACGAAATTTACACACAAACCAACGTATTTCTTTACTGTTCTCTCTGTATTTCGTCTTGTACATTTGTTTTTGCTTTGTTTCAATCATCGATTGAACACGAATGCAAATTTATTTTTAATCATTCTTACTTGTTTACTCATAACATTATAGAAGCTGTTCCAGTATCATTTTGATTGTTATGATGTAAGCATGAATGCTCGCTGTGCCTTGCGTGCTTATAATTTAATTTTTATTGAATTTTTATTTGAACTGTGAATGTTATAAATGAATAGAAATTATTTGGCTTAAGTTCATTTATTTTTTACTTTCTAAAAAGCTTTTTTAGAAAAAAAAATTTATTTTACAAATGTTAACGGACGTTTTCCAAAGAAAACAAGAAAAATTAGACGCTAGCAGAATGAAATGCTGCATTTTCTGGACCTCTATGACCTTCATCATCATTCTTCGCATCTATCTACATTAGTTGTGTATTTTTATAAACATCATCTATTTAACCAACTAACTTTGTAAATAAGAATACGAGAAAACTCATATACTCATATCAACATTAATTTGGTTAGACGAAATTTACACATAACCAACGTATTTCTTTACTGTTCTCTCTGTATTTCGTCTTGTACATTTGTTTTTGCTTTGTTTCAATCATCGATTGAACACGAATGCAAATTTATTTTTAATCATTCTTACTTGTTTACTCATAACATTATATATGCTGTTCCACTATCATTTTGATTGTTATGATGTAAGCATGAATGCTCGCTGTGCCTTGCGTGCTTATAATTTAATTTTTATTGAATTTTTATTTGAACTGTGAATGTTATAAATGAATAGAAATTATTTGGCTTAAGTTCATTTATTTTTTACTTTCTAAAAAGCTTTTTTAGAAAGAAAATTTATTTTACAAATTAGACGCTAGCAGAATGAAATGCTGCATTTTCTGGACCTCTACGACCTTCATCATCATTCTTCGCATCTATCTACATTAGTTGTGTATTTTTATAAACATCATCTAAATAACCAACTAACTTTGTAAATAAGAATACGAGAAAACTCATATACTCATATCAACATTAATTTGGTTAGACGAAATTTCTTCTATTCATTTATATAATTTCTATTCATTTATAACATTCACAGTTCAAATAAAAATTCAATTATAAGCACCTAAGGCACAGCGAGCAATTATGCTTACATCATAACAATCAAAATGATACTGGAACAGCATCTATAATGTTATGAGTAAACAAGTAAGAATGATTAAAAATAAATTTGCATTCGTGTTCAATCGCTGATTGAAACAAAGCAAAAACAAATGTACAACACGAAATACAGAGAGAACAGTAAAGAAATACGTTGGTTTGTGTAAATTTCGTCTAACCAAATTAATGTTGATATGAGTATATGAGTTTTCTCGTATTCTTATTTACAAAGTTAGTTGGTTAAATAGATGATGTTTATAAAAATACACAACTAATGTAGATAGATGCGAAGAATGCTGATGAAGGTCGTAGCGGTCCAGAAAATGCAGCATTTCATTCTGCTAGCGTCTAATTTTTCTTGTTTTCTTTGGAAAACGTCCGCATACATTTGTAAAATAAATTTTCTTTCTAAAAAAGATTTTTAGAATGTAAAAAATAAATGAACTTAAGCCAAATAATTTCTATTCATTTATAACATTCACAGTTCAAATAAAAATTAAATTATAAGGACCTAAGGCACAGCGAGCATTCATGCTTACATCATAACAATCAAAATAATACTGGAACAGCATCCATAATGTTATGAGTAAACAAGTAAGAATGATTAAAAATAAATTTGCATTCGTGTTCAATCGATGATTGAAACAAAGCAAAAACAAATGTACAAGACGAAATACAGAGAGAACAGTAAAGAAATACGTTGGTTTGTGTGTAAATTTCGTCTAACCAAATTAATGTTGATATGAGTATATGAGTTTTCTCGTATTCTTATTTACAAAGTTAGTTGGTTAAATAGATGATGTTTATAAAAATACACAACTAATGTAGATAGATGCGAAGAATGCTGATGAAGGTCGTAGCGGTCCAGAAAATGCAGCATTTCATTCTGCTAGCGTCTAATTTTTCTTGTTTTCCTTGGAAAACGTCCGCATACATTTGTAAAATAAATTTTCTTTCTAAAAAAGATTTTTAGAATGTAAAAAATAAATGAACTTAAGCCAAATAATTTCTATTCATTTATAACATTCACAGTTCAAATAAAAATTAAATTATAAGCACCTAAGGCACAGCGAGCATTCATGCTTACATCATAACAATCAAAATGATACTGGAACAGCATCTATAATGTTATGAGTAAACAAGTAAGAATGATTAAAAATAAATTTGCATTCGTGTTCAATCGATGATTGAAACAAAGCAAAAACAAATGTACAAGACGAAATACAGAGAGAACAGTAAAGAAATACGTTGGTTTGTGTGTAAATTTCGTCTAACCAAATTAATGTTGATATGAGTATATGAGTTTTCTCGTATTCTTATTTACAAAGTTAGTTGGTTAAATAGATGATGTTTATAAAAATACACAACTAATGTAGATAGATGCGAAGAATGCTGATGAAGGTCGTAGCGGTCCAGAAAATGCAGCATTTTATTCTGCTAGCGTCTAATTTTTCTTGTTTTCTTTGGAAAACGTCCGCATACATTTGTAAAATAAATTTTCTTTCTAAAAAAGATTTTTAGAAAGTAAAAAATAAATGAACTTAAGCCAAATAATTTCTATTCATTTATAACATTCACAGTTCAAATAAAAATTCAATAAAAATTAAATTATAAGCACGCAAGGCACAGCGAGCATTCATGCTTACATCATAACAATCAAAATGATACTGGAACAGCATCTATAATGTTATGAGTAAACAAGTAAGAATGATTAAAAATAAATTTGCATTCGTGTTCAATCAATGATTGAAACAAAGCAAAAACAAATGTACAAGACGAAATACAGAGAGAACAGTGAAGAAATACGTTGGTTTGTGTGTAAATTTCGTCTAACCAAATTAATGTTGATATGAGTATATGAGTTTTCTCGTATTCTTATTTACAAAGTTAGTTGGTTAAATAGATGATGTTTATAAAAATACACAACTAATGTAGATAGATGCGAAGAATGCTGATGAAGGTCGTAGCGGTCTAGAAAATGCAGCATTTCATTCTGCTAGCGTCTAATTTTTCTTGTTTTCTTTGGAAAACGTCCGCATACATTTGTAAAATAAATTTTCTTTCTAAAAAAGATTTTTAGAAAGTAAAAAATAAATGAACTTAAGCCAAGTAATTTCTATTCATTTATAACATTCACAGTTCAAATAAAAATTCAATAAAAATTAAATTATAAGCACGCAAGGCACAGCGAGCATTCATGCTTACATCATAACAATCAAAATGATACTGGAACAGCATCTATAATGTTATGAGTAAACAAGTAAGAATGATTAAAAATAAATTTGCATTCGTGTTCAATCGATGATTGAAACAAAGCAAAAACAAATGTACAAGACGAAATACAGAGAGAACAGTAAAGAAATACGTTGGTTTGTGTGTAAATTTCGTCTAACCAAATTAATGTTGATATGAGTATATGAGTTTTCTCGTATTCTTATTTACAAAGTTCATTGGTTAAATAGATGATGTTTATAAAAATACACAACTAATGGAGATAGATGCGAAGAATGCTGATGAAGGACGTAGCGGTCTAGAAAATGCAGCATTTCATTCTGCTAGCGTCTAATTTTTCTTGTTTTCTTTGGAAAACGTCCGCATACATTTGTAAAATAAATTTTCTTTCTAAAAAAGATTTTTAGAATGTAAAAAATAAATGAACTTAAGCCAAATAATTTCTATTCATTTATAACATTCACAGTTCAAATAAAAATTAAATTATAAGGACCTAAGGCACAGCGAGCATTCATGCTTACATCATAACAATCAAAATAATACTGGAACAGCATCTATAATGTTATGAGTAAACAAGTAAGAATGATTAAAAATAAATTTGCATTCGTGTTCAATCGATGATTGAAACAAAGCAAAAACAAATGTACAAGACGAAATACAGAGAGAACAGTAAAGAAATACGTTGGTTTGTGTGTAAATTTCGTCTAACCAAATTAATGTTGATATGAGTATATGAGTTTTCTCGTATTCTTATTTACAAAGTTAGTTGGTTAAATAGATGATGTTTATAAAAATACACAACTAATGTAGATAGATGCGAAGAATGCTGATGAAGGTCGTAGCGGTCCAGAAAATGCAGCATTTCATTCTGCTAGCGTCTAATTTTTCTTGTTTTCCTTGGAAAACGTCCGCATACATTTGTAAAATAAATTTTCTTTCTAAAAAAGATTTTTAGAATGTAAAAAATAAATGAACTTAAGCCAAATAATTTCTATTCATTTATAACATTCACAGTTCAAATAAAAATTAAATTATAAGCACCTAAGGCACAGCGAGCATTCATGCTTACATCATAACAATCAAAATGATACTGGAACAGCATCTATAATGTTATGAGTAAACAAGTAAGAATGATTAAAAATAAATTTGCATTCGTGTTCAATCGATGATTGAAACAAAGCAAAAACAAATGTACAAGACGAAATACAGAGGGAACAGTAAAGAAATACGTTGGTTTGTGTGTAAATTTCGTCTAACCAAATTAATGTTGATATGAGTATATGAGTTTTCTCGTCTTCTTATTTACAAAGTTAGTTGGTTAAATAGATGATGTTTATAAAAATACACAACTAATGTAGATAGATGCGAAGAATGCTGATGAAGGTCGTAGCGGTCCAGAAAATGCAGCATTTTATTCTGCTAGCGTCTAATTTTTCTTGTTTTCTTTGGAAAACGTCCGCATACATTTGTAAAATAGATTTTCTTTCTAAAAAAGATTTTTAGAAAGTAAAAAATAAATGAACTTAAGCCAAATAATTTCTATTCATTTATAACATTCACAGTTCAAATAAAAATTCAATAAAAATTAAATTATAAGCACGCAAGGCACAGCGAGCATTCATGCTTACATCATAACAATCAAAATGATACTGGAACAGCATCTATAATGTTATGAGTAAACAAGTAAGAATGATTAAAAATAAATTTGCATTCGTGTTCAATCAATGATTGAAACAAAGCAAAAACAAATGTACAAGACGAAATACAGAGAGAACAGTAAAGAAATACGTTGGTTTGTGTGTAAATTTCGTCTAACCAAATTAATGTTGATATGAGTATATGAGTTTTCTCGTATTCTTATTTACAAAGTTAGTTGGTTAAATAGATGATGTTTATAAAAATACACAACTAATGTAGATAGATGCGAAGAATGCTGATGAAGGTCGTAGCGGTCTAGAAAATGCAGCATTTCATTCTGCTAGCGTCTAATTTTTCTTGTTTTCTTTGGAAAACGTCCGCATACATTTGTAAAATAAATTTTCTTTCTAAAAAAGATTTTTAGAAAGTAAAAAATAAATGAACTTAAGCCAAGTAATTTCTATTCATTTATAACATTCACAGTTCAAATAAAAATTCAATAAAAATTAAATTATAAGCACGCAAGGCACAGCGAGCATTCATGCTTACATCATAACAATCAAAATGATACTGGAACAGCATCTATAATGTTATGAGTAAACAAGTAAGAATGATTAAAAATAAATTTGCATTCGTGTTCAATCGATGATTGAAACAAAGCAAAAACAAATGTACAAGACGAAATACAGAGAGAACAGTAAAGAAATACGTTGGTTTGTGTGTAAATTTCGTCTAACCAAATTAATGTTGATATGAGTATATGAGTTTTCTCGTATTCTTATTTACAAAGTTCATTGGTTAAATAGATGATGTTTATAAAAATACACAACTAATGGAGATAGATGCGAAGAATGCTGATGAAGGACGTAGCGGTCTAGAAAATGCAGCATTTCATTCTGCTAGCGTCTAATTTTTCTTGTTTTCTTTGGAAAACGTCCGCATACATTTGTAAAATAAATTTTCTTTCTAAAAAAGATTTTTAGAAAGTAAAAAATAAATGAACTTAAGCCAAATAATTTCTATTCATTTATAACATTCACAGTTCAAATAAAAATTCAATAAAAATTAAATTATAAGCACGCAAGGCACAGCGAGCATTCATGCTTACATCATAACAATCAAAATGATACTGGAACAGCATCTATAATGTTATGAGTAAACAAGTAAGAATGATTAAAAATAAATTTGCATTCGTGTTCAATCGATGATTGAAACAAAGCAAAAACAAATGTACAAGACGAAATACAGAGAGAACAGTAAAGAAATACGTTGGTTTGTGTGTAAATTTCGTCTAACCAAATTAATGTTGATATGAGTATATGAGTTTTCTCGTATTATTATTTACAAAGTTAGTTGGTTAAATAGATGATGTTTATAAAAATACACAACTAATGTAGATAGATGCGAAGAATGCTGATGAAGGTCGTAGCGGTCCAGAAAATGCAGCATTTTATTCTGCTAGCGTCTAATTTTTCTTGTTTTCTTTGGAAAACGTCCGCATACATTTGTAAAATAAATTTTCTTTCTAAAAAAGATTTTTAGAAAGTAAAAAATAAATGAACTTAAGCCAAATAATTTCTATTCATTTATAACATTCACAGTTCAAATAAAAATTCAATAAAAATTAAATTATAAGCACGCAAGGCACAGCGAGCATTCATGCTTACATCATTACAATCAAAATGATACTGGAACAGCTTCTATAATGTTATGAGTAAACAAGTAAGAATGATTAAAAATAAATTTGCATTCGTGTTCAATCGATGATTGAAACAAAGCAAAAACAAATGTACAAGACGAAATACAGAGAGAACAGTAAAGAAATACGTTGGTTTGTGTGTAAATTTCGTCTAACCAAATTAATGTTGATATGAGTATATGAGTTTTCTCGTATTCTTATTTACAAAGTTAGTTGGTTAAATAGATGATGTTTATAAAAATACACAACTAATGTAGATAGATGCGAAGAATGCTGATGAAGGTCGTAGCGGTCCAGAAAATGCAGCATTTCATTCTGCTAGCGTCTAATTTTTCTTGTTTTCTTTGGAAAACGTCCGCATACATTTGTAAAATAAATTTTCTTTCTAAAAAAGATTTTTAGAATGTAAAAAATAAATGAACTTAAGCCAAATAATTTCTATTCATTTATAACATTCACAGTTCAAATAAAAATTCAATAAAAATTAAACAAAAATAGATTTTAAACTCTGCAATGGCCGAATACCATTAATGTAGGAATTCAATCCGTGACGAAACTGCCATATTATGTGCTGGAGTATGTGGCAAAGTTTACCATTGTACCATGAAATGTACAGGTTTTTGATCAATAGATAAACATATGTGTAAAGACTGCGTGTAGTATATTCACAAGATGGTGTTAACAAAAATAATTTGAGCAACCATTAAAAAAAAAGAAAACGAAAGTAAACAATTATTGGAAGCAATTGAATAAGATATGCAGAAAGACTTAAAAATAGATAACACACAGAAAGCATGTGAAAACAATGTATTTGAAGTTAGAAAACTATATAGCGTTGTAAACGATCTTAAAGGTAAAAACAAAGATATACACAACAAATAGAAAAAACAATGTAAAGATGTGCAATGAAATTAGGAGAAATTAATGAGAAAAACAAACTGTTATACGCTAAAACAGTAAATAATAATACAGGGTTGCCAGTGTTAAATGAACAAGTGCCACTGATAATAAAACTGAAAGAAAAGCAAAAAGTAGAAAAAACGAAAGAAGACTTAAATAATAAAGTGGATTTCGCGAATCTAAAAATATCACACGTTGAAAATAGAAAAAATGGAGCTATTGTTATTCAAAATGAAAATAACGAGGAAAGACAAAAAATCAAACACGCGATTAAAAATGAAATGGGTGATTTGTATGATGAGTAAATATAGTTAAATCCTATGAATTTAAAAAATATAATAAACCATCTATAATGGTAAAATTAAAATAAACATATAACAAAATTATGGAATCACAGAAATTGAACATTGGATGGGAAAAGTGTAGAGAATTTGATGGGACTGATATAGTACAATGTTTAAATTTCATTGATACAATTACAGAGCAAAAGACTGTAATAATGAAGCAGTCTGCTTCAAATGCAATGGGCACCATAGATCCAAAGAATGGGAAAAAGATATAATTAACATATGTATTAATTGCACAAAGACAAGTAAGAAGCTAAATTTGGGACTGGATGAAAATCATATCAAATAAAGAATGTCCAGTTTATCAAAATAAACTTAACATGAAAAGGAAAAGGTTGGGAATAAATGACTAACAACTACAGAGGATACAAGGTATATACTCTAATATATGTGGGTTTGTAAATAATTATAGTCAGGTGGAAATAATTGCTGCAGCACAAAAGCCAAATTTTTTAATCTTTACGGAGACTCATTTAACTGAAGAACAAGAAATACGATTACCGGGATATGATCATTATATAATATACTCAAATTCAAGAAAAAATCAAGTAACTCTTCCATTACAATGTCATCAATAGCGGGAGATAAAGTTGATCCCATTGGCATGCCCTTACGTTGTTCATAAATTTTATTTTCATATTGAAAGTATCTGCCTCTTTTTATGCAGAAAGTTAAAAGTTCCATGAACAATGTCTTGGTTATTTTCGTGTACTCTCAAATTTACAGTAAACAAAAAAGATCAACTTAGCTGTTAGTGGATAAGGGTTTACTGTACAATATATACGCGCCCTTTTAAACATTGATAGTTTAATTTAATTTGGTTTAATTTTAAAATGTAAATATTTGTTTTCGGTTATTTTATTTGTATAATTGCAACAATGTTTTTACATTGTTTTGTATTTTTGACAGTTTCCCCTGAAGATGAATAGCGAAGTTATTCGAAATATTGGGAATGAAAATTTAAAAATTTAATAATATTACCAAAGTGTTTTAATTACCCAAAAAGACCTCAAGCCGAACAAAGAATTTAAATCATTTATCAAAAATTAAAAGGTCAACAATGCACCACATTTTCATCAACACACGGAAGGCACACCGCAAACATCATCATGACTATTTACAAAAGAATAAAAGACAAATAAAACAACAACACCATCAACATGCATAAAGATTTTTCAAGAAACAGTAAAACATTGTCTAAACTTAAATCTTCTACAACTTTCTTAATTAAATGCAAACAAACAGGTATAGCCCCAAACTTTTTAAATAATTCAACGAAAAACGTTTATAACATATACAAGGTGAATAACAACATACCGCCAAATTTCTACAAATTATGAACTGAACATGGTATGAATTGGCAACACTGTTCGAGTTCGCAAGTTAAATTTGAGTCTGGGCGTGCTCATAAAATTAATATAAATACTTTATAAAATAAACACCGAAATATTTGCTTAAAATATAAAATTCTTGTACACAAAATAGAACTGTTTCTGTGAGATATAAACAATGGTTGGTAAAACTCGCAAAAGTTTGAATAATAGAAACAAAAATAAAGTTATATGTCAGCAATGTATATATAAATACTGGAAAGAGATGAAGCTGTCGAATGTGATGTTTGCAAAAAAACTCTACATGCACTTTGCAGTCAAGTATATAAAAAACAATATGATCATCTTATAAAAAATTCTACTATTGAATTCAAGTGTAAATTTTGTGCACCAATTAAGAACGTTTGTGCAAATGATTTAATCGAAATTAAAACAAAATTGAATCAGTTAGATGAAATAAGAGAAACAATGCATTTCATGTCATCTCAATATGATCTTATTTTGAAGAGCGTAAAGAAAAATTAAAACCAAATAAAAGTTTTAAAGAAACGGAATGATGAACTGAAAGAAGAAGTGAAGAATGTGAAGTCATCTTTTTATTTACTAAATATCATAAGAGTACAAAAAGACTGCATAATTAATGGAATCAAAGTTGATGATAATAAAACAGCTGTGGATGCTGTGTTGGACATTGCAACGAAAACAGGTGTAAATATTTGTAATAATGATTTAGAAGACGCATACATTTTAAGCCGCAATAAACAAAGTATTAATCAAAATAATAAAAAGTCTATTGTTGTGAAATTCGCCAATAAAAAACCTAAAGAAATGTCTCAATTGAAGGAAATTACAGACTTTAAAAAAGTTTTTGTGAATGATTTTTTCTGCAAGGAATTTTTAGAACTGTTAAAATATGCTAAATCGTTGAAAGAAGCCGGTTTTAAATTTTAGTATACTAAACATGGAAATATTTATGCCAAGAAGAATGAGAAATCCAGGCAAACTTGTTTAAAAACTATGGATGACGTGGACCAGTTGTTGAAAAAAAAACTGTTGGTTGTGGATCTAACCGCTATATTTTAAATACTATTGAAGCTGATTTACTTGATAATGATGATGCGAATGATGATGAATACGCCCAACCTGAGCTCAACAACTAATAATCTCTTTTTTGCACTTTTTTGTTTTCTTTTTTAATATCCAATAATAATTTCTTATATGAAATGTAATTATTTTTCTATCGTAGATTTGTTTAACACATACATCAATAAAAATCAATCTAACTCGTTTAATGTCTTATCTATTAATGCAAGAAGTATTTCATCCCTAGATAAATTTAATAAATTTAAATCAGAATTAGCTAATCTGCCTGTATTGCCTGAGATTATAGCGGTTCAGGAAACTTGGTTCAATAGTGATTGTGTGGCTTTGTACTCGATATGAGGTTGTGCATTGCGGTAAAAGTGATAACTATGGAGGAACTACTGTGTACGTTTCGCAGCAGATAAGATATAATGTACTTTTTTCTCAAAGCAAACATTTTCTGGAATTAATTTGTATATCTCTGCCAAATATTAAAATAGATAATAAATTAATAATTACTTCGCTATACAGATCCCAAAAATGAACGGCACAAATGTTTACGGATTTGTTGCAGGTTTTACTCGAAAAGATTAGATTGGAGATTTTAATGTCAAATTGATAAGTGGAGATAGGACGTCCCAATGGCTAAAGGATATCTTCTTGGAATTCAATGTCACTTCTTGTCATAATTTGATAACCAGACCTGAAAGTGGTTCTTGTATTGACTGCGTGTTTAGTAATTGTTCGGAAATAATCTTGGTAAACTCAATTCAGAACAAATTATCTGATCACAATATAATAATTAGTCAAATAAACACTTATTTTCATCGTCAAGAAAATAGTAAGTTCGGTTTATACTTGGACGAAAACCTAAATAAATATCCAGTAATGGCACTTCGTCCAAACAATGTGACCTGAACTTGTCAACATTCTTTCTGCTGCAGCTATACCAAGGCGAATCAATTACCAGGTGGTAGCGTTAGAGAATTTATTATTTTTTGCTGGTAGAAACGAATGTCAAACTTCATATGTAAAAAATAGTACACAGATTTTTTATATATGGAGTTTGACAGTAGTGTTCACGGCGAAAATTAGTGAATTCGCCTACGCTGCCACCTGGTAATTGATTCGCCTTGAGCTAAACAAAGTTCCAAAACTATATTTAGTGAAGTAAGCTTACGACGCACAGTGGCGCCATTTGAGTTTTTTTGTTGCAAAAATCATATCTTTTGAACCGAATAAGATAATTAAAAAGTTTAAACAGCATATGATAGATGTTCAGACTGTTCAGCCTATGAAATGAGTGTTTGGAAAGGGGGCTACGCTTTGTAGGGGCCTACTTATGGGTTATCAAAGTTAAAATTAGTAGAAAAATCAATTTTATAGTAACTAAAAAAATTTTTTTTTACATTTTTAAATAGTTTTTCTTTTTTTTTCTTTAGGGTTTTATGTTTTAAATTATTACCCAACAAATTAAAAAAAAATAATTTTTTAAAAATAATTTTTCCAATTTTCTGTAAAATAGTCATCACAAATCGTAAGAGAAGGTATATCTAAAAGACTAAGCATTTCTAAACTATAATTATTTTCTAACTCTTTTCGTGACTTCACATGCCGCAGTGTGGATCGGAAGATGCTGCCAACATGTTGAAGAGGTCCTCATTTTGCCTTACCCTTGATGTTTTGAATGTGTTATGCAATCTATATTTTTTATAAAATTTGTTAAGAGACTCCTGTGCTTCTTGAGAAAGCTCTCCAATTGGCAAAGACTGGAACTCAATTATATCTTTGCCATGCGCCAATATTTTATGGACGGTCGGGGTCGGGGTTTTCGACGCATATTCTCCATATTTTGTAGAATTGACATTTTCTTTGCAGTTTAAAACATCCACGATCGTTCCCAATCTTTTCACGATTTGATTGTCAATTCCAGTGATTTTAGTTACTGCCTCATCATTTTCAAAAAATCTCCTAGAGGTGTTTCCATCGTTTGAGTTAGCATATCCGTGCTTGGGACGGAGCATCCTGTATTTTCTTCTTTTTGATCTTTTCCGTATCCTTAATTGATGTATTTTCATCGAAGTTTTCCTCCTCTTGTGGTAGGGTATACGCCAGTTTTAGCAAGAACTCCATACACCTAATCCTTGCGTGCAATGGTGACATTCCATATTCGTAATTCTCTTCATTTGTAGAATCGTTTAAATTACCAAAGTTCTTCTGACTCTTTTTGCAAATCGGGCATGACATTGTTGATTTTGTTCCTGTCAGTTCGTTTAAGACTTTTCCGTCAACCATAGTCAGGTGGAACTCGTAATTGCATTCAATATATTTTCCTTCTCCAATTTGCAGCTTTGTAGGCTTAATCTTGCTTATTTGTTCTTCAATGTTCTTCACCGAGGTCCTTATGAGTTCTGCCGATTCTCTTGCAAACTGAAACATTATTGGTCGGCAATAATGCACTGATGACGGACGTGGATTTCTCCAGTGTACGGAAACATTAGATTTTAGCCGCAAAGGAACAACAAATGCCATATACATATTTCCGTCCGATATTGTAGCGTCATCAGAAGATATCCTTTACTTATAAACGCTTTGTCCGGATGATCCATCGCAGCCCAATTTGCTGATCAATGTCAACTTCTCAGGAAGGATTTTCAACTCATTTTCAGAAAGATTCTCCAACAACTGTTTCACTGTATGGCCCATGCGATCCTGCAGATTGGGTTTCGCAGAGACTTCCGTAAACTCCGTATGCAGTGGTCGAGAATTTATTTTGGCTTGCGTAATAAGCTTGTATCCGGGTAAAACGTCAGCGCCGTGTCGTGTTAAAGATGCCCGTAGTTTCTCATATTTCTCTTTGGAAAGTTCTAAGTCCATAAACAAGGCCAAGGCTTCTTCAGAACCATACTTTTTAATGTGTGCGTTTGTGGGCGTGGGCATGCTTTCCTTAATCCTTTTTAGTCGCAGTGGGCTTGCATCAGCAACAGATTTGGTTATCTGAGACCTAACTCTTTCACTATCCTTTGTATATTTAATAGCTAGCGCGTCCGATAAATGCTTCGTGTTCAAGTCATTGGTAGCATCGGCAAGTTTCCTCTTTCTTGTGAAAATTGAACACTCCTCAATACTTTTTTTGGCCTTCCTTTTGCTCCTCTGGTTGATGTGGTGGGTTTATCTACTGCCATTATAGCCAGGATGGTGTCTTCATTAAGCCAGTCCTCGTATTTGGAGTTGAACTTCTGAATGGATCGATTAGATTTCACCCATTTTGCCTTAATATTTGCATATATCAGATAAAAATTATTTGTTATAATTTCGCTTCTCTCAATATTTCCGTATAAGCTATCAAGTTCTTCTAAAGCAGCTTCCGTGAAAAACTTTAGTGTGGTTGACTTTCAGAACAGTTCAAATAATTTTAAATTGTTCAACGCCATGTTTTCAGTACTTAAATTCTTTAATGGTTTCAGTAATTGTTGCGCCAACTTTGAGTCGTAGACTAATCCAGGCATTGTGGTTATTTTGCAATATATAGGCTTATGCTACCATGCCTAAAAATTTACTACTACAAAAAAAATTTAAACAAAAATTTACTACTAAAAAAAACTACTGTCAGTCAAAACATATGTATAAGGGATGGATGCCATACAATTTCTGCAACCATGTCTTTTTAACCTTTTTTACCTCTAGAAGCCAAACGGGCACGTACGGGCAGATAAAACCTTTTGAATTATGTTAAGATATAATCAAAGAACAGGTTTTGCAAATATGGCAAATATAGAAAAATATAGATTTTTTTTATTTTCCGTCAAAGTTGAAAAATAGTGAAAAAACGGATAGTTTTTAAATAGTGATTTACCAGGATAAAAACAAAGCAAACAGTTAATTTTTTATCATTATACATTTAATAAATACATTAATCAATACAAACAAAAAATATGGCGATTCGTTACCTATTTTTCGTGATATTATACCTGAAATCCCAACAAATTGACTAGAAATTGTGTGTTTTTTTGAAAAACGAAAGTCGGTCACCTTTGAACGGTTATATCTTCTAAACTAAAAATGTGATATTATTAAGAGTGGCATATTTGAAATCGTTGAAAAGTTTCCTATAACATGGGTTTATTCAAAACTTCGTGGGCGCTCATAAAAATTTTGGTTTTTGCAACCTCGTTTGCTCTACGGGCGCCACTGTGCGACGTCAAGTTTGGCCTTGGATAACAGAAGAACTAGGTTCGTTACTAAAGTACAAAAATAATTTGCTAAAAGCACGAAGGAAAAACAAACTAAATATACATGTTTCTTAAAGTTTAAAACGAATAAGCAGAATTATAAAGTATTACAGTAACATGTTGAAATCTAATTATTACGTGTATCATTTAGATAAATATATTGGTGACACTAGAAAAACTTGGCAATTTTTAAACAAAAGTCTTGGAAAGAAAGATAAACTAATAAATGATATCGTAAATACCAATAATGAAGTTATTATATCTAATGAAGAAAAAGCCTTGGCCTTGAATACTTTTTTCTACTGTTCTGTACGTGATATAAGAAATAGTATTCAACTTGATTATAATGACAATATAAATTTAAATAAATTTTTGTACAATAATTCCTGCTTCAACTACATTCAACCTATATGCAGTTGACAATTTAAAATTAGAGTCTGACTATGACAATATCACTTCTAAAATGCTGTTAGTCCGAAAGATAGCTATTGCAGAAATATTAACTACAATATTTAATAGAATGATTGATGATGGGAAGTATCCAGATGTTGTGAAGAAACACAAAATTATTCCTATACCTAAATCAGTAAGAATAAATAAAATTGAAAATTTTAGGCCGATATCTGTACTTCCTCCGTTTGTGGTGGTCTTGATGTGGGTAATAAGGGAGTTGCAGGCGTATTCTTTGATTTGTCAAAAGCTTTCGATTTGGTAGATCACATCTTACTTATAAAGAAATGAAAATACTATGGGTTTTCTGAGGAGTCTCTTAATATATTCCAAGATTACTTAAACAATCGGAAAAAATTTGTACAAATAGATGAATCAATAAGTTGTGAGATTGGAGTGGTTTGTGGCGTCCCTCAAGGCAGTGTACTTGGTCCACTATTATTTAAAATTTTTATCAATGATATTAAAAACATACCATTTAATGGAAAGCTTATGTTCGCTGACGATATTTGTCTTTTATACAGCTACAAATATGAAGAAGTACTTAGAACGCAAATTGAATATGACGCTGCAATATTATCTGAGTTTTTAAGATTTAATAAATTAGTTCTGAATGCCAAGAAAACTAAATTTGTGCGATTTAGGCCATATATAACAAGGAATGATCAGTCAATGAGTGTCCATATTGATGAAGAATTAAATTATGAATCTAAAAGTGTTAAATATCTTGGAATTCTTTTAACTCAAAATATTTCATGGGATGACCACATCAACCACTTAAAATCTAAGGTATCATCTGGGATTGGGATTCTATATAAATTTAAAACAAACTAAACACTAAAACCAAACTGCTGATCAACCAATCTCTCATTCATTCATACCTTATGTATCTTCCAATAGTTTATGGCTTTAAATCTTTTTCGTCTATGCGTTCGCTACAATCAGCTCAAAACAAAGCGTTAAAAATTTTTTTTCAACCTCCCTTTGCGTTATAGTACGTTGGATTTGTTCAGGAGATATGCTGTTAACGTATTACCAATCAAAGGTCTTCACAAACAACAACTATTAATATGTTTTTAAAAATTTAAACGGTATTGGTACCAGCACAATAAAGTTTTGCTACGTTGGTACATATACAGACAGAATAACGAGGCAGACAATGAACTTACAATTAGTAAGATGTAGACTTGAGGTCACTACGAGGGCTGCTATATATATTTCTGGCCTGGCAACAATGAGTCCTGCCAAGTGCAATCTGACATTTCCATTGGAAAGTTTGTTATTTTTAAGCATAAGCGTGCTCAAAACGTTCTGACGTACGACCATTATTTGTGTTGTTAACAGTGACTTGAAAAAATTAATATAGAAAAAAATGGAATTAACTCGTGAACATTTTCGTGCCATCATTTTTCACAACTTTCCACGTGGATTATCACGACAAGAGTGCATTGATGAACTTAAATCTTTATATGGCGATGAAGGACCATCCTATAGCACTGTGAAAAATTGGTATAATGAATTTAATCGTGGCCGAAGCTCGCTCGAAGACGAATTCCGTGAAGGTTGTCCAAAAACGGCTGTTGTGCCAGAGAACATTGATGCCGTCCGTGAACTCATAATACAAGATCGACATGCGACATACCGAGAGATAGAGACATCCTTGGACATATCTTCCACCAGCATACATTCGATACTGCATGAACACCTGGCCGTAAAAAAGGATTGTTCTCGTTGGATCCCGCACAATTTGAAAGTCGCTCAAAAAAAGGCTCGTGTCGATTGGTGCAAAGAAATGTTGCAAAAATGCGATTACGGTGCTTCAAAAGACGTTTATAAGATGGTCACAGGTGACGAATCATGGCTCTAAGCGTATGAGCCCAAAACGAAACAACAATCGACCGTGTGGGTCTTTAAAGACGAGCAAAATCCAACGAAAGTTGTTCGTGGAAGAAGCACTTCGAAGCAAATGGTCGCCTGTTTCTTCGGCAAAACGGGTCATGAGCAACGTAGGATGGTCACTTTTGAGTGGTACACTACAATTTGTTTGCCTGAAGTCATCTAAGAAATTCGAAAAACCAACAAGAGAAGACGAATCATTGTTCACCATGACAATGCGAGCTCTCACATATCGGCTCAAATCAGAGCGCTTTTGACCGGCCAAAACGTCGAATTAATGGGTTATCCGCCGTACAGCCCTGACTTGGCACCTAATGACTTCTTCTTCTTTCCGCACATCAAGAAAAAAATGTGTGGTCAACCATTTTCGTCGCCATAAGAAGCTGTTGAAGTGTTCAAAAACCATGTTTAAGAGGTGTCTCAATCGGAGTGGAAAAAGTGCTTCGACAGCTGGTTTGAGCGCATGCAAGTGTAAAAATCATGCTGGAGAATACTTTGAAAAACAATAAAACCATTTTTGATTATTAATATTCGCATTTTCACTATTAGGCAAGAAATATATAGAGCAGCCCTCGTAAACAGCGGATTTTGTTTGCTGGTCCTAATGAGTACAATCACTTACCTGATCGTTTAAAGTCAATCTCAGTATTATCGACTTTCAAAAGTTGCTTAAAAATTTTTTTGTTACATAATATTGAACTACTTCTTGCAAATTAAATAATCTATGTAGATGCAATTAAATGATATTAGTTATTTTTGTAAATACAATTAGTTATTACATATTTTTATTTTTTAAGTAATTAGTTGCCAGCCTTTGCCTCTATAAAGTCATTTTTGGCGCAAAGGTATATTATAATTTATGAAATATGTAAATATTTTGAAATAAAGAAATAAATATAAAAAAACATATCAATCATTTTAATTTAAAATTATTGAATTTGTTCATACAGCAGAAACACTAAGTAATAAAAGCATGTGAAAAGAAAGATAAAGAGAATAGAAAACTGATAGAATTACTTCTGGATGAAGGATATAGAGAATTATATTTTAGGAGTGAAAATATATTATATGAAAACTTTAATACAAAACAAAAACGAAAACATATCAACAAACTCAACGTATTAAAAACCGTGGTTTATTAACAAAACAGAAGAAAATATACCAACAAATATACAATGGTTGCTCTCATTAGGCCCCAAGTTTGCTTTACCTAGCTCAAACAAAACGATTCCACTTTTTAAATGCATTGCTGATGTTGAAGATTGCATACAAATTTTAGACGAGAAAGAAAAACAAGAGAATGCAAGAATAAAATTAATATCATTAGTAGAGAATCATCTCAACAAAACAAAAACAAACCAAAGAGACAGGTACATATTAAGCACAGTGAGACAAACGGAAAAATTTCTCAAAGAAAATAAAGAAATATTAATTTTAAATTCTGACAAAGGTAATAAAACAGTGACAATGAAAAGACAAGATTACGAACAAACAACAAAATTAACGAAACCCTTCAGGACATGTGCACTTATAAACGTTTAAAAAGAGACCCAACATCGACAATACAAAGCAAAACTAATATGTTTGTTGAAAAATCACATAAATTGGACATAATAACAATCAACGAGAAAAACGCATTAACAAATAGAACAGCAATAGCACCAAGAATATACGGTCTGCCAAAAGTACACAAAGAGGGTACACCTTTAAAAACTATTTGTTCCTCACAAAACTCTCCTTCCTATGACCTATGCAAGTACTTAGAATCAATCTTAAAAAAACCTGACGAAAGAATCAAAATATAACATCAAAGACGCAATAAGTTTTAAGTCACGGATAAATAATACTCTCATAAATGAAGATGAAATTATGGTATCTTTTGACGTCGTATCTCTTTTCCCAAGCGTTCCCATTAACTTAGCATTAGAGATAATTGAAAGAAATTGGGAACGATTAAAAGAGTACACGAAAATAACCAAGACATTGTTCATGGAACTTTTAACTTTCTGTATAAAAAGAGGCAGATACTTTCAATATGAAAATAAAATTTATGAACAACGTAAGGGCATGCCAATGGGATCACCTTTACCTCCCGTTATTGCTGACATTGTTATGGAAGAGTTACTTCATTTGATAATTAGAAACCTGGGATATGAACCTAAGATTTTACCAAAGTACGTGGATGACATTTTTACAATATTAAAAAGACATAAGGTAGAAGAAGTCCTTAATAATTTAAACTCATTTAACAGACAAATATAATTCACAGTTGAAAAAGAAGAAGGAAACAAAATACCGTATTTGGATACTCTAGTCTTTAAACAACAGAACAAAATATTACTGAATTGGTATCAAAAACCAACCACATCTGGACGACTGATAAACTTCTATTCTAAACATCATAGAAAAATTATTATAAACACAGCCACAAATTTTATCAGAAGAGTTTTAGACGTTAGTGATGCGGTTTTTCACAAAGAAAACAAAAGCAAAATTATGGACATATTAAAATTGAATGACTTCCCAATAAGAACTATAAAACAATTGATGAAAAATATTGAAGAAAAAAGAACAAAAATAGACAAAGCGCCAACAATTTTTAAAGGATTAACCTATATATCTGGAAAGATTAAAAGGCTGTGATATATATGACGCGGGAAAGTACCAATTAGCCTTCAGGACGAGTAACTCAATACAACGATTGTTTAGTAATATGAAATCGAAATTTTACAAAGGAGACAAAAGTAACGTTGTGTATAGTATAAATTGTAACGGAAACGAATCCGGTAAGTGTGATATGATTTATGTTGGGACAACTATAACAAACTAAAGACTAGACTCGCATCACATAAATCAGACTTAAAAGCTATACACAAACCGGCGGAGCAAAAAACAGCACTTGCTGCCCACTGTGCAACGAAAAATCATATACCAAACTTTGACGATGTGAGAGTATTAAAAGAAGAGAAAAACTATTGTAGAATATTTACTTTAGAAATGTTACATATAATTGACGTTCCATTAAATAAGAGATTAAATTACAAACAAGACATCGAAAAATGCGCTCAAATTTACAGAAATATTGTTAGTAAACAAAAAAGATCAACATAGCTGTTAGTGGATAAGTGTTTACTGCACAATGTATACGCGCCCTTTTAAACATTGATGGTTTAATTTAATTTTGTTTAATTTTAAAATGTAAATATTTGTTTTCGGTTATTTTATTTGTTTAATGGTAACAATGTTTTTTGTATTGTTATGTATTTTTTACAGTTTCCCCTGAAGATGAATAGCGAAGCTATTCGAAATATTGGGAATAAAAATTAAAAAAATTAAATAACATTAACAAAGTGTGTTAAATACCCAAAAAGACCTTAAGCCGAACAAAGAATTTAAATCATTTATCAAAAATTAAAAGGTCAACAATACACCACATTTTCATAGATTTCTTTTTTAAAAACCATCATGTCCTCCAGCGAAACATATATACACAACCCTTCTGATTCTGTGCTGGTTACATCCACATATTTAGTTTCGTTTGAGGATAAGGCAACTGTTCTCTGTATTTTGCTGTACCATGACACTAGACAACCATAAATATTAAAGGTAAATAAAGGAGCCCAGCCCGCGTCAGCGTAACCAACCTGAACATCAGTACTAGGATCATCCACGCAATATTTTTTGAAGCTAGTTTAGTGCTCACTTGGATTTTGTTGGACACGACCAAGATATTCGAAAGCAAAAGCTATGTCAGGTCAAGTGTAAGCCATAAGATATATTAGGCTTAAAAGTAGTTCTTTCTTTATTTGAAACAACCGGGAGAATTCTTTTTCGTAATTGCCGTGCCACATTTACTACATTCCTGCATTCCATAATTTACCAATATTTTCTTAATACTTACTAAAGAAGCCGGCGCCGCGATTCTTAAACCCGCACTGAAAGAAATTAAAACCGTTGGCACAAATGCTTAGTTTTCCACGCATTTGGTGTTATTTCACATATATGTAAGTATTGTAATGTTTTTTCCATTTCAGACAAACGTAGGAATTTTTTCCTATGGTCTCGTATTTACTAAACATGCGTTATTATTACAAACGAAGCCATCCACTACACTACTGTGTTATCCTCCGAGACATGAACTACTCGGTGGCTTGTTTAGTAATCTTAACCATCCATATACAACTGCACTACCCCTTTTTATCCAAGCCCTTTATCTTATAGCCACAACACACTAGAGCGTAAAGATACCATTTAACATTTTCATGTTGGATGTCGCTAAAGTATATAGTTCTGCGCTTCCAATTGATTTCAATAAAAAAATAAGAACAAGTTAATACGATATCATTTTTACAGTTTCAATAAGAAGAGTGTTAAGATGAAGAATACAGTTTAAACTTCAACAAGAACTGCTTCATCGTGAATCAATAAAAAGTAATTTTAAAATTTACCTGTGTTCAATATTTCTACCCTGTATTGGCAAACATTCTGATAACTTTATAAGCTCATAGTGATAAAATTTTACAATAATATGGCTATTCTGTGTTAAGTGTCTACGAATAAGTATACATGATAAACAAAAATAACATTTCAGAAATTTTAAAAATTTTTGTTTCTTTTAAAAATATGTTTAGCCGTAAGGTCTACGTTTTTAATACGCTAGTATTACAGACTAGCCAGCAATGTTTTAGTACACATGTAAAACAATGGTTTAATTTAATTTGTTTTTAATAATTTATTTATTGTTTTAAATATTAAAGCAAATTAACAAGTTTATATTTTCTTTTTTCTATTTCGTAATATATATGTTTGTGTAATAATCACATACTACCTACATTGTACAAAAATATCCAATCATAATTGACTTTTTGCATAATTGGAAAAATTAGAACTTGAAGAAAATTGAGTTAACGTTTAACATTTACAAAGGAAGTGTACTTATTAAATAAAATTCATTGTTCTTTATACTTCAGGCGGTTTGGTATTTAGAATTTTTTAGTTTACTTTGTGTACGAAACATCGGTTTAAATGGCACCACAGATTGCAATAGCAATATGTTTATACAAATATTCCTCGTATATGTATATATGAAACCGTTTGCTGTCTTTCTGGAAGCCTTATTTGTTAGCTGATAACAAAGCTTAAATGTCAAAACCACAAAAAACATATGTATATCGCTCATTTGCTGCAAGCACTGGATTTCTACTTGCATTATCTGCATTTTGCAGATTTTAGCGTCTCAAATTGGCAAAACACCGGTTTGAAATTTTTTAAAATCGAAAATTCTTTAAAACATCTGCATAAATTTGTAAGACAATTTTTCTTTTTAAAAAATTAACTAAAATCAATTTCAATTTATTTATAATATTCACAGTTTAACTCTTAATTATCATAAAAATTTAAATTGAAAAACGACCTTTCAATTAAAAAATTCTTATTCATGACAGTTCGGGTCTTCATACATAGATTTTTAAATCTGTTTTTTGGCATTTAAATTCATAAATATGCCACTCACTGGTATTAGGTTCGTCGTATGCATAACTTAAATTTCTATCTGCTGTGGAGACGCTTCAGCTATATAATTATTTGTCGAACAGTCCAAAACAATTTAAGCAATTTGATAAAATACAAATTTTATAAGATGCTAAACCCAATAGGCTTTCCGTAGAGTAGGTTGTAAGTCGTTTATTAGAATTATGTGAGTGGTTAAAAGTTTATTTTTCATTTGCTGTTAATATCAATCAAATCGACAATGCTAAATTCATATTAAATACTTCTAAAGTACATTCATGGTGTTATTAATAATTTTAATACAGTGTTTCAAGACTAATAAGAATTGTATTTAAAACAACATTTAATAAAAACTAATGATTTTTTTGCTGTATATTACAAGAGCCCTTCAAAATTTCTTAATTATGAAAGCGCATATCTAGACATTCATGCAGCTGAAACAGTTTTAAGCACAAGTCTTGACGAAGATAATTGTATTAAATTTTATATTAAATTAAACTAAGATTTAAAAAAAAGATTTAATTTGAATTAATAAATGAAATCGCTAGGCGTAATTGTCCATATTTAATAATAAATGGTGACACAAAATCAATTTAGGATTTAGCTAAAAATTTTCCGAGATTTTTTAAAGAAAATAAAAAACCGGACTTTGACTCGGTGTTTAGAGATTTAAAATTATTAAATTGTAAAGGTATACTAAATGAAAAAGAAATTACTTTAATAAAAAAACTTTGTGCAATTTTTTAAATTATCCCGATTAAATTAATTACTGATATTGATTGAGGGTACTGCTTACTTAACTCTTCAGGAAACTTCTGACAAACATTTCAAATAAACTAAAAATTTTTGTCCAAACATTGAAGCAAAGACAAAAAGCAAAGTTAAGCACAAACAACAATAACCAACTGTTGTTTAATTATCCCGATTAAATTAATTACCGATATTGATAACTGAGGGTCAAAGTACGTGTCGATGGCTATTTCATTACCGCTTACTTTACTCTTCGGGAAACCTCTGACAAACATTTTAAATAAACTAAAGTGGCCATCGATACGTGCTTTGACGCTCAACAATTAATATCTTTAATTACTTGAATCGGGATAATTTAAAAATAGCACAAAGTTTTTTTTTATGAAAATTAAATAATTAAAAAAATATTCCCATGTCTTTAAGAAAAAGAAATGACTTTAGTTAATTTCCAAACTCAAACTTTTCAAACTCTCAGCGTTTGTCCTAATTATAATAACTTAACCACATTCATCGGAAAACGTCAGGTAAATTTAAATTAAAAACACTTTGCAATCGCTCAGAAAATTAATCTTTAGTAGGAATATTGCTTACAAAAGTTTATTTTAAACTTAAAAACTTTCAAGTTTTTGTCACACTTTATCTACAAATTTGCTAAAAATTATGTCATCTAATAATTATGAACAGAACTATATTCGGATATATTGTATAGAAATAAATTGTCATGTTTAAAATAAAGGAAAACGCATTTGAAGATTTTTAAAATAAAGTGCAAACTTTTTCCCGAAATATTGTTGGATTTTACAGATTTTACACATGAAAGTTCTGGCAACACTGGCTGCAAGGTCGTCATAATTCAAAAAATGTGTGTAAAAATAGAAATACCTAACGTTTTTTTGCCAGAATAAAAAGAAACAAGGTAACTCTGTTAAGGTCAAAGAAAATTATCGTATTACAATACAGTTATTGTATATAAGTATATTTATTTTAAGAAATAAATGCTTTTTAGTATGTATATATATAAAATACACCATATCCTTTTCTATATGTACTTTAAATAGCAAAACTGATGTACTAGACGGAAATGAAAAATAAATTAATTCTTTTTAAATTTTATGTTTTTGGTTTACTTTTAAGTTTTGTATTAACTGAATCAGGTAGGCAAATAGGTTTTAGATAAAATAATGAATGAGACGTATTTCGTTAAATTTTAAATAGTATTGTACTCTCTCATAAAAAATTTTTGGAATCATTTTTTTGCTTTACGACGAAAATAATAAAGAATAACGGACATAATAAATCAGCGCGGTTAACGCCACGCTACCTAGCGCATGGCTGTAACGGTGACATGCCATACTTATATAAGAGATAGTTAAGGAACACTACAACCTCAAGGTTGTTAAAACAAAGATACAAACATAATTGAAGCTAAAGCAAGATCAAGCATGTTAAACTAAAACAAAGATACAAAACATACTTTAAGACACAAACATTAGCTGTAATAAAACAAAACCAAGGTTATTTGTAATAACATGCTAAATTGTAATCGAAATAAAGATACAAACACTTTAGGACAAAGACATTCATTTCAGGGAAATATCAAATGTAAACATATTCTAGAGATAAGAAAATATCAAACACATTTTTAGTAAACACAATTTACAAACAAACAACCCAAGAAAAGAGTATGTTAATAAAAATAAGATAAAGAATGTACATTTTCATAACTAACCCTAGTTTAAGCAAACAGGTACTAAAACTCAACATTATACAAAAAGATTATTTTTAGACATGAGGGCAGACTAAATTTAACACGAGTCTCAATCGAACATCAGTATTAAACATAAGTGTAGTTTAGATTCATTTTTTAAAGGAATAAATAAAGAAAGCGCATAGCCGCTTAATAAATTAATTTTTTCAAAAATCTAAAAAGAGAAATCTTTAACTGGCGATCCTGCCAGGAGGATAATATATTTTTATCCTTCTAACGAGCGGACCAAAGCATCCTTGTCGCAGCAAGGAAGAATCCTTCATAAGAAAAGGATCATTAAAAGAAAATATATATATATAAAACTTTTCCACATAAGTAAAATTATTGCACATAGTAAAGAAAAGTGTGGTGAAGAAATTTATGAAAAGAATTAAAAAATTTAACATCTTTGACGAACAAAGAAATCTTGTTACTGAGGAAGAAATGACACAAGCCGACCTAAGTACAATGATCCAACAAATGGCTAGTTTGCAGATCATGCTACAAAATATTCAGGAAGAGAATAGAACGCTGAAAGAAAGACTCGATCAAATACCAATCAACCCAGGCATAGCACCACCAGCAACGGCTAGATTACAATCAGTGAACGTCTCATACACCACACCCGAGGAAATTAATCTGGACGTATTCAAAGCATTGCCAGTATTCGACGGCAATATCGCAAGATACCGAATTTGGAGGGAAGACGTATCGATGCTTATTGGAAGGTAGCAGAATTCACCAAAACTCAAATAGATACGTGGAAGCCTTGTCAATAATAAAAACGAAGATACAAGGCGCAGCCGCAGACGTATTAACAAATCACAACACAATATTCAATTTCGATGCTATACGAAACAGACTAGATTATACTTATGCCGATCAGAGACCATTATATGTACTTCAGGATGAAATGAAGAAATTAACACAAGGTAGACGCAACCTATCAGAATTTCATGATGAAATTAATAAAGCTCTCACCTTAATCACTTCCAAAATTGCCATGTCCGGTCATTCACAAGAGGTAATAGATGTAATGACAAATGAAGCCACTCAAAAAGCTGTACGAGTCTTCAAAGACGGAATTAGTAACTCGTACATACGTTCCACACTATATGGAAATCCAATAAAGGATTTGGAACATGCTTTTGCGGTAGCACGCACCATAGAACACGATGACGAGCATCGAAAATTACGATTATCATACTCCAGCAATGAACAGAGGAATTATGTACAGCCAATACAAAGACCCAATAACAACCATCATCATCATCACAGACGTCCATCGTATATCCATCAACAAAGAGAAGTGCCTACCCAACATCAGTATCAACCACGTTCAGAACCAATGGACACATCATCAGGTAACACCAATCAACATCGCAGAACGAATTTTCATAATCAACAACATCATCCTTGGAAAAGACACCGAGAACCCAGCACACAATTTCACCAAGCTAAATTTCTGAGAAGCAATAACCTTGCAGCGGAAGATGATAACCAAAGTATTATTGTAGAAACAGGTACCGTAAATAAAATAGGTACTAAGTCTTTAAGCTAAAAAATAGGTTGCCCTTTATTATAATGAATGATGGAGAAAAAAATTTTGAAGTGTTAATAGATACAGGCGCAACCCACAATTATATAAAAAAATCTTTAAAGTTTAACCATTCAGAAAAAATTAAGCCTTTACAAATTATAAGTATGCATGGTAAATCAATAGTCAATACTAAACAAACTATTAAATTTATGGGAAAAGACATAGATTTCTTCGAAATAGATTCGATAGATAATTTTGACTTAATATTAGGATGGGACGGAATAAGAAATCTAGGCGCAATAATAAACAGTAACGAAATAAGATTTGAATTGCAGGAAAGAAAGGATAATGCATACATAAATTTCACCATAGGAAGTGAAGAATATAGAAAAGAGATTGAAGAATTAATGATAGGTAATAATAAAATAGGTCCCCTACCTTTTACTACAACTATTGAGGCAAGCATTAAAACAACTACAGATGACCCAATTTGGACAAAACACTCCCCGGGCAATATGAATGACGTAGAATTCGTTAATAAAGAAATAAAAAAATAATAGAAGATGGTATTATTCAAAAAAGCTTTAGTCCTTATAATTCACCTATGTTAACAGTTCACAAAAAAGGAACTGATGAGAATGATAAACCGAAACGTAGGATCGTGATAGACTTCAGAAAACTAAACGAACATACAGTTGCTGACAGATATATAATTCCAGATATAAATATAACTTTACAGAATCTAGGAAAAGCTAGATACTTTACCACACTCGACTTGGAATCAGGATTCCACCAAATTAGGATAACGGAAAGGGCTAGAGAGAAGACTGCTTTCTGTGTAAATGGCAGAAAATATGAGTTTTTACGTATGCCTTTCGGCTTAAAGAACGCTCCTTCCATTTTTCAAAGATGTGTAGATGATATTTTACGAGAATTTATAGGAAAATTTGCTTACGTATACATAGACGACGTAATTATATATTCTTCCTCGCCAGAGGAACACATACAACATATCCATACTCTTTTTAATGCCCTAAATAAGGCGAAATTAAAAGTGTCCAATGAGAAATCAAAATTCTTCATGGAAGAAGTAGAATATCTCGGACATATTGTAAAATATAATAAAATAACCACTGACCCGGAAAAAATAAAGGCAATAGAAAATTTTCCAATACCGAAAACATTAAAAGACCTCAGAGGTTTTTTCGGACTTACTGGTTACTATAGGAGATTTGTAAAAGATTATGCTCAAATTTCAAAACCGTTAACTTTGCACCTAAAAGGAGAAAATGCTCACATTGGTAAAAATAAAAGTAAACTTTGGTAAAAATAAAAGTTAAACTGCAACAATCAGCCATAGAAGCTGTAAACAAATTAAAAAATAGTCTAAAAGAGCAAGTGGAATTATACGAACCCAACTTTAATAAACCATTTGAACTTACAACAGATGCTTCCAACATAGCTATTGGAGCTGTTCTAAGTCAAAATAGGAATCCAATTTATTTTTTATCTCGTACACTGAGCACCACCGAACAAAATTATAGTACTAACGAAAAAGAATTACTGGCTATAATTTGGGCATTAAAGAAATTACGTAACTACATATACGGCATAGCTGACTTGACCATCTTTACTGACCATCAGTCATTGACATACGCAATCTCAGACAAAAATCCTAACCCCAAGCTAAAAAGATGGAAAGCAATCATCGAAGACTATGGTGCTAAATTAACCTATAAACCTGGTTCACAAAATGTTGTGGCGGACGCATTATCACGACAAGCTATAAATACATCATCAGTAGGCACGGTTCATTCCAGTGATAGATTAAGTGAACAAATAATAAAAACTGTATCACAACCATTTAATGCGTATGGAATACAAATTGAACTCATACCAAATGAATTATCTGATGAAATACATACACAAATAATATTTCAGAGTAAATTACGTCATATTATTAGATTTACTAACGAGAAAAATTTAATTACCGAACTAAAAAAGTGCATTCAACCCCAAAAAATCACCGCCATATATGCTACAGCTGAAGATTTATTTAAATACGGTAGAATCATAAAGAATACATTCAATACCACCAAATTCGTACACACACCAATAAGATTAAGAGATATAACGAAAAGAGAGGAACAAATTCGATTAGTTCAAGAAACACACGAGAGAGCACATAGAGGCTATAAAAAAAATATATACGAACTATTAGAACAATATTACTGGCCGGACATGAGAAAACACTGTAAGGCATTTAATAAGAAATGCACTGCATGTTTGTACATTACAACACTCGGATATTCCCGAACATCCAAGGGAATACATACATATAGACATTTATTTCAACGAGCATAAACAGTATCTTGTAGTTATAGATAAATTCTCTAAATACATAGTTATCAGAGACATCGACTCAAAGGCTGATATGGACAGAAAACTAGAAGAAATTCTCATTAATAATTTTCCGAACTGCAAACGATTAATGACAGATAATGAAAAATGTTTGAATACGATCATGGTGAACCAAATGGGTATAAAACATAACATTAAAAAGATACAAACCCCAGTACACAGGTCTAAAGCAAACGGACAAGTCGAACGAGCACACAATTCAATATCGGAACTATTCCGAATTTTTAAGACACATAAAGAAACATCAACAACGGAGGAGTTATTCCTAGCGGTAAAAGAAATAAACAACTCTACACATTCAGTTACAGGATATAAACCCAAAGATATTCATTTTAATTTAATAAAATTCTCTAAGGAGGATATACAAAATAAATTAAGAAATGCTTCGCAGAAGACACTACAAAGGTTAAATCAAGGATCAAAACATAGGACATTTCAACAAGGAGATCAAGTGTTGGTAGCTAGAACTAACATCAGAAGTAAGAGCGATAGCAGATACAAAAAACACATAGTTCAGGAAGATCGTGAGGACACTATCTTAACTCAAGGAGGGCAGATCATACATAAAAATAATATAAAAAATTATGTAATTACAAAAAATGAGGATAACATTCCTTACATCAATAATCATGGTCATCACAACCGCAACAATAATTAAAGCAGACGTTAAACTACAAAATCTAACAGGAAAAAAATACGTATTGACAAGAGGTGACGACGCATTGTTATTCGACAATTATTCTTATTTATTTCATGTAATACTATGTTTACACGGAGCCCAATATTCTTGCTTCGCTCTCTTTTCATGATTCACAGCTCAATCACGACCGAATCAACGTGCTTCGCCATATAAAATCTTGAGAGCGAAGCATTTTGTTTTGAGACGATTCAGCTTGAATCTACTTGCGAAGCATGAAAAATTTCTGTCTTCCCTAATTTTTATCGCAAGTTTATCTGAACTAGCTGTATATAAATGTAAACAAAAAAAGTAAACCAATATTAAAAGTGCTGTGTGAATATGTGTTAATATAAAAACAAATAATTATATTATAATTAAAAATTTTGTTAATTACAAACACTAAAATTGAAACGAAAAACAAAATTTTAGAACAGAAGTCAATGTGAAGCATGTAGTATGTGTCGTGGAAACGGCATGCTTCACAATCATGATTCAGAGAGCGAAGCAAGTGCTTCACATTGCCGTGTAAACATGCTATAAGCAACTTAACAAAAATATTCTCGCCGTACAGGCAAGTGCTTAGTGGTAATTACAAGCCTAATGTAGAAGAACAAATTTGGATTGAAAAAATTGAAATTCTTACAAAACAGCTAACAGAGCATAATATTCAGAGAAGAGGAATAAATTTTTTAGGTTCCGCCTTGAAATTTATTACGGGTATCCCGGATCACGATGATGTTATAAAAATAGTGAAAGCCATTAACACACTAATTGAAAATAATACAAAACAAAAATTAATAAACTCTAGATTCGAAAAAAATCTTAATACAATCAATCGGAAAAATATAAAAAACCATATAATCTTAGAACAAGTGCATGACCAACTTTTATTAATAACACGAACTATTAATGCAGCAAAAAACAATGAATTCTTATCGGAAGCTTTGGACATGGAGGATTTGAGGAAAGTGATTACGCATGAATTAACAAGAACCCCAATAATTAACATAATGGAATACGCAGCCATACACATCGCTAGAACTTATGAACTCATTATCACCATATACAAATACCCGGTACTAACTAACCAATGTGACTATTTTAAGGTAACTCCAATTAGTTTTAGACACGGAAAAATTGTTACTGACCAGGAAATAGCAAGATGCGGGAAGGACTATGTTAGGATCACAAAGTGTAAAAATAATTTGCAAACGAAACAATAACACGGACAACAACTGTATCATACCATTACTAGAAAATCAGAGCGCTAAATGTTCAATTATTCAAGAGTACAATCAACCGCTATTACAAATTGACGAAAGATTTATATTATTAGACAGAACTCACACTGTAAATAACCATACGACAACAGAAATAACATTAGTAGAATTCACGGACGAAGTACATATAGATAACATAACTTATAAAAACATACATGCCGGATTGCTGGAAGCAATACACACTAAACATAGTGAAAGTTTTGAGATAATGAAAATTTTATATACAGACACAGAATATGCATTTAAAAACTTAGACTCATTACAGAAATTTTATATACCTGTAGAAAATCACCCCTTTAGGTCATTTATTTACTTAATAATAATTACAACTGGAATTATTAGTTGTCTATATACAGCTATAAAAATATCTAAATATTGTATAATATACAGACAACGCAAAGCAGACGAAAATTTTAAAGTTCTTTATAGAAATGAGCTAGTAAAGCTACAGGCTAATACAGTTTAAATCGGGACGATTTAATTTAGGAAGGGGAGAGTTAAGGAACACTACAACCTCAAGGTTGTTAAAACAAAGATACAAACATAATTTAAGCTAAAGCAACATCAAGCATGTTAAACTAAAACAAAGATACAAAACATACTTTAAGACACAAACATTAGCTGTAATAAAACAAAGATTATTTGTAATAAAACAAAACCAAGGTTATTTGTAATAACATGCTAAATTGTAATCGAAATAAAGATACAAACACTTTAGGACAAAGACATTCATTTCAGGGAAATATCAAATGTAAACATATTCTAGAGATAAGAAAATATCAAACACATTTTTAGTAAACACAATTTACAAACAAACAACCCAAGAAAAGGGTATGTTAATAAAAATAAGATTAAGAATGTACATTTTCATAACTAACCCTAGTTTAAGCAAACAGGTACTAAAACTCAACATATAAAAAGATTATTTTTAGACATGAGGGCAGACTAAATTTAACACGAGTCTCAATCGAACATCAGTATTAAACATAAGTGTAGTTTAGATTAATTTTTTTAAGGAATAAATAAAGAAAGCGCATAGCCGCTTAATAAATTAATTTTTTCAAAAATCTAAAAAGAGAAATCTTTAACTAGCTTCAACTTTCTGTCTTAAACAGTAATCTTAACTCATTTTATTTTATAAAATCCATTGTGTAGAAATAGAATAAGATATAAAACCGGTAGATTATCCTAAAAATAACTAAATTGACATTAATTTTCGAAAATAAGAAAACAAAACGAACAAACATGCAGCCAACTTTAGTACCCAAAGCACTGTCAAAATTCCCACTTGCTAAGCGCTGACGCCACGCTATTTAGGTTTGCTTCATACATTTTGTATGCACATGAGAATTTTTTTGGTTTGAATGTAAATCGTAACTGCAATAAAACAATGTTGTAATAAAACAAGTAAGATTGCTATATTCGGCTATGCTGAGTCTTATATACCCTTCACCATCTATGTGAATCTAGTTTAGTGAAGTAACTCTAATCAAAAATGCAAATATTGGGATGACAGAAAATTAAAAAGTAAAAAAAATTGGTACCGCATATAAATATATAATTTAACATAAAAATGGCATCGGCTATCAATGGGTTACGCATTTTGATATTTAAAAAAAAGTTGAAAATTTCAGAGCCCCGTAACTCCTGAAATATGGGCGACTGCCAACTTCTTCACTTGATGTTGTTTTCTTACTTTTAATTCCCTATCTCACCATATATTTATTTTTTTGATTGAAGTTACTTTATTGTTCCAAATGACATGAACAAATTAGAGATAGGTGTGGTGTTTACCATCACGATTGTAAGATTGTACAATTCTATTTTAAAGAATATAAAAAAAGGACTTTTGTAATATAAAATGATACACTTTTGACAGCTGCTCTACACATATGAAGTTTAAGCAAAAAATAGTCAGCTGCCGCAACGATGCCACCTAAGAATTCGCCTTGGTAATATGAAAAATCATGGCGAAATAATACAGGTGGTCTCGATGGCGAATTTATCACTTTTGCCGTAAACGCTAAATGTCAGACTCCATACATAAAAAAATGTGTATATATATTTTTTATATAGTGTTTGACATTTCACTTTGTGGCAAAAATTATTAATTCGCCATTGCGACCACGTAGTATATTTTCGCCATGTGAAAAATGAACTTATAATGAGTTTTCAAGTACAAAATTCAAAATTGATTTTCTGATTGATTACAGTATGGCAGTTTAAAAAAGCAACAAGCAGGTAAAGCTAATTATAACAGTTTTTTAGGTTGTGTCTAATTTTTTTTCACTGAATTATGTATTTACCTTCATAAAGCATTAACCGACCAAATACTCAATTTTAATTTTTTTGTTGTTGTTGTTTGACACGATTAAAAACTAAACTGATCAATTAATATAACACTTTTATTACTGGTGATACTAACGCAACGTTTGCTTTTTTTAATTACAACGACGTTGCAGCAAATGAACGATATTAATATTTTGTTTGTAAGAAATTCCTTGATTGCATGTAATTTTAGTGTTTTGTTTCTTCAATTTGAACCTCAATAACAATAAGCTAACAAAAAAATTATATTCTACTCAGGCATATCTAACACACCAGATACAAATGTTGAAATATCTGTGTTACGTTTTGCATGCTCCGTAATAAATGGATGTTGTAGTAATTGTTCATAATTGGGTCGAGCTGTAAAACTTTTCTGCAGGCATTTTGTTATAAAGTCATCGAATTCAGGTGAAAATGTTCCAGGTTCCAACCGTGGTGGTTCATCTTTAACAACCTGTCGTAATTGTTCAAATGGTGTTTTCCATATGTTATATGGAAATTTGCCAGTTGCCATTTCAAACATACTAATACCAAAGGACCACACATCAGAACGTATGTCGTATTGAGCCGGGTTACCGGAAGGATCAATACGTTCGGGTGCCATATACGGCTTACAACCAGCATCTATAGTTTTTGCCACTGAGTCCACGAGGTAACCTTAAGTAGAAATTTTTATTATTAATAATCTAATTGTAATTTACTTCGATTTTTTTTAAATAAAATAATTAAGTATTCGAGCTTTTACCTTAAAAGTACTAACAACAAAAACTAAAGTTTTTTCCTTTTTAAGTTCCGTGACTAAGCTAATATGACCTGTGTTTCCAAATGTAAATAAAACCAATTAATTTTCATTTTTTCCCGACGTTTCGTCAATTATTTGTTGAGTTTCTCTAGGGGATATCTATTTAATTTTTTCAAAATATTTACAATGTTATTAAATTTATAAAAATTGTTTTTACATTTAAAAACTTACAGTAAAATTATTTACACAAACAAAAACAAGTGTAGATATAAAACACTCAAAACAACCTAAAGAATATGTAACATATAAAACAAACGTTACAAAAACATTAATTTAAACAAAAAAAAAAAACACACACACAAATTAAATCAGTATCACAGTCCGTTCAAATGAATTGCTACTCTATAATTTGCATTTATGTTGTCCATGTCTTCTTTTAAATTCATTGCATGTTCCCTTTTCTGTTGTATCATCAAACTTTCTATAGTATACCTTTTCTTTTCAATATTTTCTTTATCCAATATCTTAATGTTATCAAAATCAGCTGTATGACCAGTTTCTAATAAGTGTTGCGCCAAAGCTGTTGTTTGTTTTTGTTTCTCTATGTCATTCTTCTGCTCTTTCATTCTTGTTTTCAAAGTTTAGTAGTGCCAATGTAAATCATATTACAATTACTGTTGTCATTTCCTTTGCACTTGATTTCGTACACAATATTGTTTTGTTGTTGTTTGTCAATCTTTGTTTTTACTTTAGAGAATATTGTGTTTAATGTTATATTTGGTTTGTAAGCAAAATTTATGTTTTTGTCTTTAATTGTGTTTCTGATGTTTTTGTTGTCAGTCAGACCTGGAATATACAATACACTGTAAAATTGTTTCGGATTATTGTCAATTGAGTTTGAAATTCTACTATTGTCGTTAATTTTTTACATATTTCATTAATCTGTTTATCACTTATATTTAATATTCTGTAAATGAAATTTTTTACTGTGTTTACTATTTGGCTCATAACCACAAATAAAAAAAATCGGTAACACTAATTATAGGTCGAAATAAAAAAAGCACACACAGTTTTTTATATTTTGTTTTTTTTTTACATACATATGTGCGAAGTTTGGAGAAAGGAATAGCTGATGAAGTAGAAGAAAGAAACTGCTACACAGTAATGAAGCTGCTTTGAGTTATGAAATAATGAAAGGGGCCAAAATTACTATATCTCCCTGCATAAAGTAAAATCAAATTTAAGTGTGTACGTGTACAAATATAAAACAACGATTTTTAACGGAACTGTTACTTAATAAACTCAGTACCTGTAGTGACCAATGATTTTTTAATTACAGTGATTTAATCACAGGTGCTGAAATATCTCTCATCTCTATTTACAACCGCCTTAACTCTAAACAATTAATGGAAAATGTTAAGCATTGTGTCAAAAGTTTTTCTTTTTTAGCACCAAAAATCAGATCTGAAGCTGGAATCTAGCAAGTATCTCAACAGTAAAAAGAGCCACTGGAAGCTGTGAATACCTAAAACTAAAAACGAAAGATTAAAAAGAACGGCTACAAAGTCGCACAGCTGCATCCTGCGCGTCCGAAGTTGCGCAGCTGCCTTCCTCTGATCTAATGTGGGCCAAATTGTCCTTGCAATCAAGCAAGGCTACTCGTTAGAACATGTGACCTGGATAAGATCATAAAGAGCTAACGAGAGGAGGATTTTTCAAAAAGTATCAATCGCATCATCGTACAGCATAGCCCCTTCTTTACCAGTTCATCCGCAACACAATTGCCAAAGATAGTCCTATGTCGCCTCTCCTATTTGAGGGTAACTGTCACATTAAATGATACCCGGCATTTAGAGACAATATTCGATGTGGTAATCAACTTTAAGAGAAATGATTGTGGCTTTACTGTCAGTACAGACAGATTTTCCTATTATATACTCTATGGTACCTTAACCAGCTCGCCGCTCTTACGATAGTAGTTATTTCTGCTTGAAACACACTACGAGTCAATGTAGACTCGTCGGTCTCTCGGAGACATCCGTGATGTAGATGGAGGAGAGTTTCCTTCCCTCAAGACGAAAAGAAATCCTATTGTAAAGCAGAGTTCTAGGGTGCAGTAATCAGTGAAATTAGGTATGAAATTCATGAATCCTAGAACGCTAACATGATCTGTAGTACCATGCACCTACGACGTTCAGTCTGGCTCAATAACTGACAACCAGTTGAGAATTGCAATCTTCGTTTAATATTAATCAGTACTGATTTGGAGCTTTAAATAAACAAAATTTTATATTTATATGTTTACAACAAGGGTGTGAAGATAAATACGCCCTAGAAAAATGTTGAATACGTTCCACATTGTTCTAACTGCGTTGTTAAAAATACATGTACATTTAAAATACCATGTAGCCATAAATTATTACAATTTTCAAAAAAAATATTTAAGAATTTTACTAAAACAATTGTCGGCCCCATTAAAAATTTCAAAACATAATTACATAGAAAAATGTTTTTAGAGTAAAATAATATGAAAAAAAGGATATGTTGAAGTGGACCAAGTGGATATTTAGAGAAGACATGAATAGGGTTACCGGCATAGTGGCCGGTGTACAATGTACGTCTGGATTCAGCCCGATATCGGAGATATCGATTTTAGAAAATTTTGCTTTTAGGGAAAAATAATATGAAAAAAAGAGCATATTTGGAAGTAGACCCAGTCGGTATTTAGAGAAGGCATGAAGCATGAAGCGGCATAGTGGGATTAGCCTATGACAATTAGGTTTATGCTGTATACAATATACGTCTGGATTCTGCCTGATATCGGAGATATGCATTTTTTTAAATTTTGTTTTTAGGGAAAAATAATATAAAAAAGAACATATTTTGAAGTGGACCAAGTAGGTATTTAAAGAAGACATGAATCAGGTCACCGGCAATGTAGCATTAGCCTAGGACTAGTAGGTTCCTGAGGTGTACAATCTGGTGTGGATTCAGGCCGATATCGGAGATATGAATATAGCAGATAAAACCCGCGGAAAAAAATGTCACGGAAATATTGAATTTTAGTGCCAGATTAAGAGTTAGAAAATAATTATAAAGAAATGTGAGACATGATTTGTGAGAATAACTTAAAATGTGTAATGAAATTAAAGAAGTTATAAAAGAAAAAAAATTTAAACATAAACCAAATAATATATGCGCAATTAGTACTATAATAATAAAGCTAAAGGAAGAACAAAGAGTTGGAAAAATTAAAAAAGAATTAAAGAATAAAGTTCATCAACTTAATTAATAATGAAAATATAAAGAAAACAGCTCTTTTCAAACAGAAAATGAATATATAAAAAAGATAAAAAAAAGCAATTCAAAGTAAAATAAGTGATAGATATGAAATTAAGATTTCCAACAGAAGAAAAATAATTAAATCAAATATAACATTAAGACATAACAAACTCAAATTATACAAAAAAAAAAAAAAAATAAGTTCAAAGTACAGTAGTTAGAGACGGTATATTTAGTATTTAAAAAATGTATAAGTATAGAAATAGAAAAATAATACAACTGTCTATAATGCAAAATTAGGCGTAGATAAAGAATAGCATCATAAACTTATAAAAGATTAATGTGGGATGGGAAAAATTAACAATACAATACAATTTTTAAACGTTCTAGTCACAAAGCAGCTCATTGCTAAAATCATGAAATATGTTCGTGGACGACTTAAAAGTAGCAAGTGTAAAAAAAAATGTTTTCAGAAATGTATTAGTTGTGTACTAAATAATGAAAATTTAGCTCAGAACTTGATAGAAACCTTCACACAGCTCAGTTTAGCAGAATAAACTGAACATAAAAAACACTGGTTCAGTTAATGAAATACATACAAATGTGCATAGGGTAGAGTGAAAGTGGACAATATTTTTTTTTTAATTTGAAGACCCTATAGAAAAACTAAAATCATGCAAAATATAAAAGCGTACGTCTTTACACCAATACCCCGATTTGCGTCGCTTCAGTTTGCGTCGCTTCGAAGTTGCGTCTTTTTTTAAGTTTCTGGAATTTCAATATTGCATCGTTTTTGTGTCAGTTTGAGTCGCATGGCTTCGAAGTTGCGTCGTAAATGCTTCGGTTTGCGTCGTTGATATGAAAATGTTTTTACAAAGCTGAAGCAGAAAATTTTGCAGTTGTGCGTTGTTTGCATATTAAGCGTAGCTATTAGTTTCGAATTACATATGTCGTGGAGTAAAGTTAGTCTGCAAGTTAAAAAAATGAGCCAAAAAAGAAAGCAAATAACTTTAGAACAAAAGCTAGATATCTTAAAACGTTTTAAATTAAGGGAAAAGGCTGTTGATATCGGGAGAAACCTTGGACTAGCCCCTTCTACAATTAAATCCATTTGCTCTCGAGATGCTGAAAAAATTAAAAAATTTGCTGAAACTGCAACATCGCTGCAACATAAACAAGTTACAAAAATTAGTAGTAACTTAATGGAAAAAATGGAGTCACTTACGATATGGATAGAACATCAAAATCAGCGAAGAGTGCCATTAAGTCAGATGGTAATTCAAAATAAAGCACGAACTATATTTGAAGATTTGAAAGAAAATTGTCCATTATCAAGTGCCGAAAGTGCAGAGAAATTTGAAGGAAGTAGAGGTTGGTTTGATCTTTTCAGAAGCCGTGCAAATTTGGATAGCATTTTACTAAAGGGAGAAGCTGCTAGTGCAGACTATTCTGCTGCTGAAAATTTTAAACTTGAGTTTAAAGCGATTATTCAGGAAGGTGGGTATTCCCCGGAACAAGTTTTTAACGTTGATGAAACGGGACTTTTTTGGAAGCGTTTGCCGGAAAGAACTTACATTTCTCAATCAGAAAAATCAGCGTCTGGCCATAAATGTAGTAAAAACAGACTTACACATCTTTTAGGAGAAAATGCAGCGGGCGATTTTAAATTTAAGCCATTTTTAATTTATCACTATCAATAATGTAAATTTTTCTGGTATGGAGGAACAAGACATTCATGATCTTATATTATATGACGAGGAGATGAATAATGAAATTTTGATTGCAATTCAAAGTAAAAATGCCTTAGATGATGAAGCACTTCCACTTGAGGTTGAAGTGGAAGAAAAAAAGCTTACAGCTGCTAAAATTTCTGAAGCGATGGAGTTAATATCGCAAGCAATAGATATTCTAGAAAATAATTACCCAGACGAAGATCGCAGTTCAAAAGTGGCTAGAAGTGTGGCTGACGCTATGAATTGCTATAAACAAATTTATTTGGAAAAAAAAGCTGTTACAATCCAAAAAACTTTAGATGATTATTTTCAAAAATCTTCAAGATTAACAAATCTAACCACAGAATTTGTAATCGATTTAGATGGTTCAAGCTTAGAATAAAAAATTAACACATCTATAAAGACTTTTGCTTTAATTCTATGAATTTCTTATTTTTAAAATTAATATGTATAAATTTTTGTTATGTTTTTTAAGTTTTTTATGAATTATTATATTTTTATTTTAATAAAATCTGTTATTCAAAAAATAATAAAAAAATATTTTGATTTAAAAACCCTTTTTCTAAGCTAAAATGTTTAAAACCTGTATTGACTAAACGAAAATCAAATACATACGTAAACAATGGAAAATTCTGCTTCAGTTTGCGTCGTTTCGGTTTGCGTCTCATTTTTTCAGTCCCAATTAGCGACGCAAACCGGGGTATTGGTGTACTTGGAGGTGGCGGACGAAGGGTGAAGTAAAAAAAAAATTACAAGGTACTCATATTATTACTACATTTAAATACTTAGAAGAATATTGTTGGTTGTATGAAAAAATATAAATATCATATATTCTTGGTGGTAATCGAATCTGATGGAACGGCTGTCAATACGGGACATAAAATCAAGTTATTGCTTTGTAAGAGAAACATCTGAAGCGACCTTAGAAATGGTTTGTGTATTTTACAGATGATGAATTTCTTGAATTTGAAAAGTTTCCTTGGCATACTTAAGCAGTAGAAAAGTGTCAAGCAGTGTATAAGATGGAGTTGAATATTTAAGTTTGGGGTATAGGGAATTCTTTGAAAATATATTTTGCGTTTTGGGGATTTAGAGGTTTTTTAGCGACTTTTTTAAAATTGAGTTTTTGGTTATTGTAATACAACATATTTTGCTTTTTTTCTACGTACAACATTTCTAGTATGGCAACAAATAACGTCGTTAAAAATTATGACAGGTAGGTCTCTCCGTAAATTTAAAAATTGAATTCGCCTATTTCTAGCAATGAACTCAGTGAAAACCAAAATTAGAAATAAAATGCAATACAAGCTGCTTGAATCTTTATTAAGAATTAATACACATTTTAAAAATATTACAAATTGTTGTGAGAATTTTGTTCCATCTTCGGAAATGCTTCAAATTTTTAACTCCAAAAACAAGTAGACAACGAAATGGAACATTTTAATTCAGAACTTTTTGATTTTGTTATTCAACTTAACTAATGAAAGTATATAATGAAGTATACAAATACAATACTCGTATTAAAAAACATACAAATGTTAATACTTAAGTTGAATTAAAAAATATATAGTATTATTTGTAGTGGGCATTTTGGGGATAGTTGAATTTGCTTTTGGGGAATAGTGGGATAACATTTATCTAACTGGGGATACGACTCGAAAAAATCTGGAAACCCTGGTGTCAAGCTCGTCACTGAAGCTTAAATTTCGATTTGTGGATCGGTAGCAAGAGCTAGTGTCATTCTGTACAAAATAAAAGCAAGGCAAGATATATCTTTTTTTATTATTTTTACAGATCGCTGGTCTTACGTAGAAATGCCCTACTCGTACATTTGTAACTTTACAGGAGAAGGTAAAAACATAATAGAAACTTTATTTATCACAATGGCCCTATTCACGATCTTGTGCAAATGGTCTTGCATCATAGCATTTGCAAAATTCTGTAGCATACTTTTAGTCTACACCAACAAAACATATAGTAATGAGTAAAATATGCTACACAATTTTGCAAATGCTATGATGCAAGACCATTTGCACAAGATCGTGAATAGGGCCAATGTAATATTAAAAATGCAAATATTGTGGAGAGGTGTATCTTTGCGAAATTTATTGTAATCATAAAAAACTCAATTTCCTAAACATTCGAATTAGGGTCTTTCCACATGCGACCAGCGATATGTATATAATATAATGATAAACCACATTTTGAATTCGGCTCGACTTATCAAAAATAATAAGACTTTAAACCATTCAGAATAAAGCTTTGCGAGCATTATTGATATGTAATAGTTACATATGCGTCAGCTTAAAGTGGGTCATTATTTGTGAAAGACTTGAATTAAATACACTAATATTTATCCAAAAAATTAGGACGGGATGCGCGCTAAAAGGAGAGAATAAATTTTACTGTACGGCCTACGAAACTTTCACTTCAGATTGCAAAGGTCGACGAACACCGCAATGCTAAGATCGCTATTTTACAATGGCTTGATTACATATAATCATTTACCTATAAACGTATATAAAGACTAAAGGAACGTTTCTCTAGAATATTTTAAGAAAAAATGACAAATTGAAAGAAAGAAATTTAGACGAGAATTATACATTTTCTAAACAATGCATGATACCAAATTTTTCTAATTTAATTAATTTTCTAAAATAAATATAAATGCTTTTTAAAGTGTAAAATACACTACTTAATAACGAAATAATATTAATCTACTGGCTCCCGTTTAAGGATCGCTGGAGTATCCTATGCTCTCCACCAGATTAGGACTCCGTAGAGATATATCTTTCAGATCACCGCCTCGTGAAACTAGTTCACGTTACTTGGGTTGATTATTCAAGCCTTGCTAATGGTTTTTCTGCACACAAATATTGCCACAATGGCCTCAGATGTTTTGGCTTTCAAATTCAGTTTCCAGGACAATTTACTATCCAAGATAACATCCAAATATTTGAAACTATCAAAGTGAGTGATTGATTTCCTAAATAAAAGTAGTATTGTACAAAACGTATACACGATAACAATATTCTCATAAACACTATTCAAAAAACGAAGCAGACCAGCAATTGTACATTGTCAGAGGTGACAGAGATAGAGATCATGGTGAATGACTTTTGTTCATTATATAACGAATGTCAACAAAAAGTCCCACCAATACCTCGTGAATCTGATTCTTACATTGAGATTATGGGTATTTTCATAGACAATGAAAATACGGATTATCACCCAAGCATTCCTTATCTATTGCATAGATAATAGATAGTAAATGGTGATTGAAATGCTCATTACTTCTGGTATTCCCAACTACCAGAAAATCGTCGCAGTGAACAATTATGAGAACAGATAAAAGAATCGGATTTTGCTACAGCAAACGAAGACTTCCCAACAAGAATTACAGCAAGGTTTATCAATTACTGATTGCAGAATATGAACGGTTGCACAACTAACTCCAGTTCTAAAGCCTGACAAGCCAGCTATAATTGGAGAATCAGTCCAATCTCCTCTTATTACCCGTAGCAAAGATTTTAAAACCCTTAACGGTCCATAAGAATTGCAAGCTCACTTTCCATCAGGTCCAGCTGTTTTTTATCCTCACTGTCATCGAAATTATTGTTACTCTCGTTTATAATTCATTTAGAATTTCTTTCCATATTTTACGGTTTTTGGTCGAATATAACCGCTTTAAACATGATACTCTTGCGCACTTCGTTCTGATGAACGACTTTCCAACGACGTCTAAATATCTAAGTGGTAGACAAGAGTTTCTTGACTTCAGAGATCAGATTAAAAATACCGAAAGATAAGAATGGGCTTGCCAAAAGAAGGAGTACTGCTGTCTATTCTCTTCAAGATTTATCTTGCGAAACTTCAAGATGTCAAAATAGTGTCGTTCGCAGATTATTGCACTATTTACCAATTTAGTGTTAAAAACGACAACATAAGAGCTAAAATTTTAAAATACTTGGTCGCCGTTTTAGGCGTGGTCTTCGACAGCCTCCTTCACTTGAAGAATGACAAAGCAATTTAGGTCTCTCTCCTTCATTATGCTTCCGCAATATGGACCTCGTTTCTCAGCAACACCAAATGGCGAGTTTTACAAACTACAGAAAATAATAACACATCATCCGGTAGAATCGCTACATGAAGAACGAAGATCATCTCTATGACGAGACCAGAATGCTTTAAGTCAGATTGCAAAATGAATTACTGACTAAACAATTCCTAGGACATTTCACCGTTCCAGTCACCATTATCACCACTTAATATCCGCCTCCTAGTAAGGTCCGGCACGACTAAAGGCATCCGAGATACATCTCATCGACAATAAACCGGATGGCTTATACGGTTTTAGAGGTGTCTCAATAGGAGTGGAAAAAGTGCTTCGACAACTGGTTTTAGCGCATGCAATAGTGTATAAATCATGCTGGAGAATACTTTGAAAAACAATAAAACCATTTTTGATTATAAATATTCGCATTTTCACTATTAGGCCAGAAATATATAGAGCAGCCCTCGTATATATACCTAACAGCGCTTGCAGCCCACTACTCCAAACTTCAATGACATAGATATTTTAGACACAGAAAAGATTATAAGAAGATTTTATATTGGAAATGCTACATATATACCACAGGATAAGAGAATGAGTATAAATGAGAATATGCATAAATTTTAAACAAATTTTCTAATTACTCTTTTATTAAAGTGAAACAATTTACTACGCAAGGTATTTCCTTATTGAAGTTTAAAAGTAAAAGGCTAAACAATTAATCTTACACATTTGTTCTCTTTAATGATCAATGCTGGTATTACTACAATATTTCTCTTTAATCATTACAATATTTTACTTTAAAAGTTCTCTTAATAAATATGAGTAAGTATATATATATATGTGCTCGAATAATTAATTAATTAATATAATTATTATTAAGAAATATATTTTTTATTACCTGATATCCCAAAATCGCACATTTTAACTTCACCATTGCGATTTATTAGTATATTCGACGGCTTGACATCACGATGAATAACTTTTAACTGTCCGTGTAAATAGTGCAAAGCATTCACGACCGACATGGCAATCTGAAATGTGGATGCAACTTTAAACCTTAAACTTTAAAGTTAATAATACTTATTTTACTTGACAGTCATGGAAACTATTATAAAAATATAAAAGTACATTTAATCAATTTTTAATGCTAATGGCCAGTTTTTTATTTCGTATTTTAACTATGATATAAATATGACAGCATTACGAAATATCAAAAAATTTATCGATAGTTATTTATCTTTTTGTTTACCATAAACTATTTAAATTAACAAATGTAAACAAAACATAAATTTTTGTTCTCATGAAATATTTATACTAAAAATGAAATGTATTACTGCGGGGAAAGCATATCCATATGGTCATTTCGCTACTGCTCATATATAGCTCATCAGTAGATTCTACCCAAATTTTGTAAGCAAAACCTCAGAGTCTTATCCTTAAAGCCAAATTGATTAAATGAGAACTCCATTGAATCAATAAGGCAAAAAGCCATAAAAAAACTCAAAAAATTTTACTACAAAAACACAGTAACCATTGAGTAAATATTTTTATTTTTTCTTTAATTTTTCTATATAAGGGTTGCCATTGGAAACCATTCATATGCATTTGAAGGATTTAATGAAAAAATAAAAATTGTAAACAATGAAATATTTATTTTTTTTAACTAAACTAAAAATTAAATGTGCGCCAATAGTTCATTTAATATGATGTATATTGCCATACTTTTTAACATTTATAGACAGACGCTTAGAATTTACAACGAACCCTGTATTGGTAAGTCCGCTATAACAACAAGTATAAAATATGGATTTAGAAGTTAAAGGGTGTTCCAATAGTTGATGTAATTTGAAGTGTGTGGCCGTACTATTGAACAGTTATAGACAGAACGCTGAAACTTGAAAGGGACCTGTATTTCCAAGTCCGCTATATTAACGAGTTGATAATTTAAATTTAGAAATTAAAGGGTGTTCCATAATTACTGTAGATTTACTTATATAGGCCTATCGTTAGAAAAGCGCTTGTAAATTTCACGTAATGTCGATTACTATGGCCGTTATAGTAACAGCTGATAATATTTAACAGCAGATAATATTTAATTTGCTATATGGCCATACTTTTAAACAGTTGTATACAGACGATTGAAATTTACAAAGAACCTGTATTACTAACTCGTCTAATAACAACAAGTATAAAATTTGGATTTGGAAATAAACGGCTGTCCCAATAGTTGATATAATTTGGTGTATGTGGCCGGACTTTAAAACCATTATAGACAGACACCTGACATTTACAAGGGACATGTTTTGCTAAGTCCGCTATAACAAAAAGCTTATAATTTGAATTTAGAAAGTAAAGGGTGTTCCCAAACTAATGTAATTTGTTCTATATGGCCGTATTTTTTGAACCGTTGTATACAAACACCTTAATTTTAGACAGAATGTCCACTACTTTATTTGGTAAAAAAGAAGTAAACAAATATTACATTATAAATTAAATAGTTGATATAATCGGATGTATATGGGTAAACTGTTGAACCGTTACAGACAGATGGTTGAAATTTACATTGAACCTGATTGCTAAATCTACTACAACAGCAAGTTTATAATTTGAATATGGAAATTAAAGAGTGACCCTATAGTTGCTGCAATTTGATGTATATTGCCAAACTATTAAACAGTTGAAAAAGTATAAAGTTTGGAGGTATAAGTGTGTCCCAAGTTAATGTAATCTAATTTATGTGGCCATACACTTGAGCTGTTATAGCAGACATATAAAATCTGTTTTGAAGTCGGTTTTTTTTGCAAGAATTATTTTTTATATATTCTAATTATTATTATATATTTATTTTATATTAATTTCTATAATTATTTCTTTTATTGCATTTTTTTTATAAATTGTTATCAATTCACAAGTTTGTTGCCTAATTATGTACACCTGTTAACGGTCAACGATTTTCGTCGCCAGAAGAAGCTGTTGAAGTGTTCAAAAACCATGTTTTAGAGGTGTCTCAATCGGAGTGGAAAAATGGCTTCGACAACTGGTTTGAGCGCATGCAAAAGTGTATAAATCATGCTGGAGAATACTTTGAAAAACAATAAAACCATTTTTGATTATAAATATTCGCATTTTCACTATTAGGCCAGAAATATATAGAGCAGCCTTCGTAGTGCACCAACTATATATGCCCCAAAAGGCTCAGTTGGTTACTGTAATAAATGAATAAAAAATATATAAGAGAAATTCTTACCACAAATAATGAAACAAGCACTTTTTCAGTGATATTACTTTATTTCGTGTCTGTACCAAAAGTTACGAAAATTAGGCCAAATATAACTAAATTATACATGTTAAGTGGAGTCTTCAAAAGTTAAAAAAAATGTAAAAAATGTAACCAAACAGCAACACTGGTTGGTAACCAAGCTGCACCAACAACACCCATTACTAACATGCTCAAAGAAGCCAATCTCCCACCCATAGACGCCAGAATATGTCAGGCTTGGATCAGAATTCTATTAAAATTGTTAATTAACACTAGCTTTGTTATAGACAAAGACTCCTCCATAACTGTCAAACGATTTAAACGTTTTTAATCCTAAATAGGCTAAAGTACCGCCAATCACATACAGTGATGTGAAAAATAATAAGGACACAAATGTCCAGCAAAAATATTTGATCATAAAACAAGTAAAATGAGAGAAATTCTAAAAAATAACTGTATTAATTTTCAGCTAATATATTACAAAAACAAGTCCCGTTACAAAAATTCAGAGAATTTGTATACATTTAATAAAATTAGGTTGTTAGGCAGAGATCAGTTGGTTTTGGTTGTGCGAATTAATAGGGACAGTTTGTCGTTTAACTAAAATAAATTAATATCTAAGCTTTTGAAAGTTATTTTGAAGTTTATTTTTGTGTACAATAGGTAAGAAACGTGATTTTAGTGAAACTTTAAATTCAATACAAACTTAAAAACAGCTTCATTTCGTAGTTTTTTAGAGCACTGTGACCCAGTACTACGAAAAACTATTAAAGATTTGCATAAAGATGGAAATTCTTATAGAAATATTGCAAGGTTGCTTGGAATTTCAAAAACAATGGTAGAAAATGCAGTCAAATGGATTCCTATTAGAGAAACACGTGGCAGAAAACCAAAAATTACACCTGCAGTAAAACGTGGAATCATTCGATGTGTAAAAAAGAATCCATTTATTTCATCGAAACAGATAAAAATTGATTTAAACATTAACATTGACTCATCAACAATTCGAAAAACCCTAATTAAAGAGAACCTTAAAGCTCATAGTGCTAGAAAAGTACCAATGTTGTCGAAGAAGAACATACAACAAAGGCTAAAATTTGCTGAAGAGCACGCATGCTGGCCTCAAGAAAAATGGAGAAATATTCTATGGTCGGATGAGACAAAAATTAATTTATTTAATTCGGATAGGGGTCTTCATACTGTAAGAAGACCAATTAATACGGAATACAACCCAAAACACACCATTAAGAGGGTAAAGCACGGCGGTGGTAACATTATTGTTTGGGGGTCATTTTCCTACTATGGTGTTGGGCCACTGTATCGTATACAGGGCATTATGAAAGCAACAGATTATGTTGATATTCTACATAATTGTATGCTTCCTTATGCCGAAGAAAATATGCCACTGCAATGGGTGTTCCAACAGGACAATGACCCCAAACATACGGCAAAGTGCACCAAGACGTGGTTTGTGAATAATAAAATCAATTTATTAGAATGGCCTGCTCAGTCTCCCGATCTAAATCCGATCGAGAATTTGTGGTGCATAGTTAAAACTTCAATTAGAGGAAAGTTTCCCACGAATTGCGATCAGCTATGGGAATTAATTCAGACTGCGTGGAATGATGTACCGCTTTCAGTCTGTCAAAACCTTGTTGACTCTATGCCACGACGATGCCAAGCAGTTTTAAAAAACAACGGCGCCTCAACAAAATATTAACCACTGGAAAGCAGTATTATTTGTGGATCTCTTTTTTTTTTAAGTAATATAATTTTTTAGGCAATAACACGAAGTGTCCTTATTTTTTTTTCACAGGGTGAATTTGTATTTTAAGTTAAATCTATTTAAAAAAATTTTAAATAAAAACAACAATTTTAAAAAACATAATGGATCTCGTTTTTATAATATATTACCTAAAAATATGTACAGTTATTTTTAGCAATTCTCTCATTTTAATTATATTATGATCAAATGTTATTACTGGACATTTGTGTCCTTATTATTTTTCACATCACTGTAGCTAACGCCTGATCTTTGTGCGAATTTATTTTTTCTCCTTCAAAGGCTAATACTGTGCTTACTGTGAGCTTAATACTGTCTGCTTGTGCCGCTCAAACAACGTCGTGTGCACTGTTTCTATCTGCAAGTCACAGGGCAGCATTATGTGTTCTGCATGCAATGAGTGGCTACATCTTAATTGTGCTGGAATTACTGCTAGTCAACTGCCGCCGATAAAAAGAAAATGTTCACCTGCAGCTTTTGCTTAACCAATGACTCTGATGACCGTGATAGCACTCTAAAGGAAGAAGTTAGAGCCTTAACAAATGGTTTCAACCGGTTTGTTAAAAAATGAGACAGATAGCAATTCTTTCACTGAATCTATGTCTAAAACGTTTGCCGACTTTAAGAATGACGTGTCTTCTTGTTTGAAAGATATGAAAGATGATATCGTTGGCTGTTCAAATTGAATTAATATTATCGATGAAAACATATCCAACAAATTGGTTTCCATTGAAGCTGAAAACAATCCTCTCCACCACAGAATGAATCGTGATAACGTGATTGTGAGCGAGCTGCCATCTAACTTAACAAATTTGTCATCGATTGCCTGTTCTATTTGCACATTCTTCAAGATTAATGCCTCTGAAAATGATATTAATCAGGCATGCTATATCAGCAACAAAAGGCTCCTATTGATTAAGTTCAACCAAGTAACACTGCGCGATAATCTCATGAAGGCGTATTTCAAGACTTATTTTTTGAATTTTAAAAATATAATTGGAGGGGAAACTACTAGCAGGGTATACCTTAATGACCACTTATCTCCAGCGGCTTCGATATTAAATTCCATGTGTGGGAAACTTAAACGCAATAAACGTAAAATGAAATAAGATGCTAAACTCCGATAAAGTTCTGGTTAAACTGACATTAGCTGATAGCAAGGAATGTGCTGAATTAATGCTGTAGTGCCAAAGTAAATTCTATCTCTCTCAATTATTTTATATTATCATATATTATTGTGGCCTCAATCGTAAAAACTATTTATCATTTTGTTGACGAATGCATTTCATAGTGTCTTTCCTTTTGCAACTAGTTCCCATTACCTAATGAAAATATTTTGTATATGCGGGTCCATTAATAACTCATTAATATTTCCTCATTTGATCTCTATACGTTAGTTGATAACTGAGTTCATTCAATGTTTGTTATATTATATATTATCTTTTTTATTTATTTATTCAATTAATTATATTTCCTGCACAACAAGACCAAGTCTCATATTTATAGTACAGGAACGCGTTACGTTACAATATTTGAATTAACATCATAAACTTAATACATATGTAAGTATATAATATTATCAAAAATAAAAAACAGGAGGAAAATGTTATTTTTATTAAGATTATTTATAAAAATTTTTTGAAACTATTAGCATTGCTATTTACTTGTTGAATTGGTGGAAGATTGTTCCAAAGACGTGCGGCATGCACATAGAACTGCCATTCAGACATTAGGTATTGATGCCGAGGTATTATAATATTTCGGTTTCGACTCGATTGAGAAAAACGTATATGTTCAAATATATATCTGGGTGTTTGACTATATATTATTTTATGCAAAAAAGTAACAGTGCGAATTTTTAATAGATTATCAAGTGAAACTCCGTACAGAGTATTAGAAACAGAGGAGACATAAACATATCTTCTCAATCCATACACATATCTTATGATATTATTAAACAATATATTTAGTTTCCGCTTACTGTGTCACAATTTCCAAATAATTCACACCCATAAAGAAGAGAAGGAATCAGGTATGTTTTAGCAAGTAATGCCCTTATCCTAAAAGGAGTGAAATATTGTGTGTGCCAGACAGCTCTTAGTTTTACATAATTTTGACCCACCAGTGAGTTTATATGACCACACCATGTCAAGTTGGTATTGAAAGTAATAACAAGATTTTTATTTGTTTTAACAATTTCAATTTTTTCTCCATTTAAGACAATATCTTTAGAAATATTGGGATTTATGTGTTTTTACATATAACTAGACATTTCGATTTTCTCGGATTCAAACAAAGACCGTTTGCACTAGCCCAAGTGTAGATTCTGTTTAAGTCATTATTCAGATCTGAGATGCCTGAAGCAATATTCTTAACTGGGCTACATAATGTGTGTTGCACGTCATCTGAGTATAAATGAATTTTACATTCAGTAAGTTGTTATTGCAAATCATTTGCATACAATGAAAATAAAAGAGGACCTAAAATAGAGCCTTGAGGCACTTCCTTAATAATGGATATTCTATCAGACCATGCATCGTTAAAAAATACCGATTGTGTTCTGTTTAATAGATACGATGATATAAGTCTAGTTGGTGTGTTCGTAAATCTAAAAAAGTGTTTCATTTTTCCAAGCAGTATATTATGGCCCACCGTATCGAAAGCGTTGGAGTGGTCTAAAAGCACTAAAAAATTAATGTCACCATTTTCTAATCCTTGCCGTATATTCTCAATAACTTCCACAAGAGCCGTAACGCAGATATGATTTTGACGATATCCAGATTGCATACTGGAAAGCAAAATTTAAGAAGTAATATACGCAATCATTTGTTTATAAAGGAGTTTTTCAAAAACTTATGATAAAAAACAAAAAAACATTCGACTTAGGTACTGGTACAATTTTTGCATGTTTCCAGTTTAACAGGAACACACTTGTCATTATGATGGTATTAAACCAATAAGAAATATACACCAAAATCAGGAGTAATAGTAGTTTTATAAATTTTGGATTTAAATTATCACTTCCCATTTGATCTTATTGATGAGCACGTTGAACTGATGTCATATTGAGTAACGAAAGAAAATTGAAAATGTTCCCCGATTGTCCCGTTATCTGTATTCACCCCGTCTGTAGAAAAATTAAAAAATTGGGATTTGCTTGGACAACAGGGGCGTTAGTAAAAGTTCTGTTACGCATATTTGCATCCAAGTGACAGTCAACATTGATGTTTGCATTGCCGATTCCTATTTCACGAAAAGTATTCCAATTTTTTCGAGAATCTATTGCAGTACTAAACCGTCTAGAATAATATTGGGTTTTTGGACGTTTAATAAGCTTATTAACATTTTTGCTGGCCATGGAATATTGAATTTTAAGTTCGGTGGTTTTATATCGCTTCCATCTGCCATATGCTAAATCCCTTTGGTGTATTGCATTCTTAACAGTATTTGAAAACCAGGGGTGGCACTTTGAAAACCAGCATTAGATAATCTTAACGGCGCTTTAAATTTACGACGATATGATGCAACGCTTCTTAGAAAAAAATTTTTTTATATGGCGTATTGAATTTAATAACAATTGGTGGATCATCTACATTGCGATGGTTTTTATAGTTTTATACACGAAAAATTGATTTTAATGAAGGCAAAGTAACTTTTAGGGTATTGCATATATTTTCAAAAATTTCATTTAAATTTTTATTATTATGCGAAGGTAAACCCGTAATACGTACATCTGCTGCCACCATGGAGTTTTCTTGTCTTAGACATTTTAATTAACACACATGGACATGAACCAAGGGAAATAGATGAATTACACATAAGTAAAAAAGGACGAAGACTAGACATTCTTGAAAACATGGAAATTTACAAAACACGAACGTTTAACAGAGATATATTAACGAACAGGTAAACACAACCTCTAACACGATTTTTACACAACTAAAACTACTAAAACACTCTTACAAACGACGGTCACACTTACCTATCCAATAATAAAAGACCCAAATATAAACTACTTACCCCAATAAATAGGACAGATATCAGACAATCTACCTGTATAATACCATTTAAACGGACAAAAATTACCTAAAGCCACCACCTTTTATTCTTAACACTATCTAGTTTTAACACTATCTCTTCAGTATGAACAAACACGTGGCTTGAAAATGATGTTATCACATCGAAAGCGTTGCCAAACCTACGAAGTATACGGCCAGAGATGGCGATTTTCTAACATTTTAAAATAAAATAAAACATATGTAAAATAAATAAAACATATGTAAAATAAATATATATATACATATGTAAAATATATAGTGAACAAAAAATTCACGAAACGTTGGGGAAAAATGTAATAAAAATTGTTTTTTTATTTACATGGATTAATTCAGGCCTGATTAGCTTAAAATATAAGATTATACATAAATAGAAATTTGGTGGCCAAAAATAACAACAATAATAAATATAAACAATATTTTTTCTTCTCAACATCTAAACAAATAAACTAAAGTGCAGGGTAATAAACACACACAACAAACAAATTAAAAATCTATACTCGGAGACTATAAGAGAATTAACAAAAATTCTTCTACAATAAGCATTTTATTAACTTTTAATCAAGAGTAACAACAAGCAAAACTTAAACACAAACTACGAAATAAGAAAATAAATAAAAGCAAAAACACAAAAAAAAATAAGAAAAAATGTAAACACGTAGAATTAAGAGAAATAAGTAATAAGAGAACAGCAGATAAAGCCGAGCTTAGCTCATTTCATAAGACTCCTGCAGTAGCTGAACTTATTTTTTCGAATCCAAATGACTCATATTCACGCAGTTGTTTATGGAATTGGCTTCATGCCAAAAATTTAGTAAATTTTACTAAACAGGATGAGTATATAAGAGAGCAAACTGAAATGATAAAAAGTATGATTGCGGAAAGTAAGAGATGTTTGATAACTGAAATTAAGCAAAAATGTAGATTTGAAAGATGAAATAATTAACGGTGTGAAAAGGGAAGTAAATGAATTAAATGACAAAATAATTAAACTTGAGATAGCTAACACGGAAATTGATAAACTAAAATTTGTGATATATATATATATATATATATATATACATATATTATTATATATCTAAATATAAATAAATAATTATATATATATAAAGCCATATACAGTACTGTTCGAAACCTAAGCAACTTTTCCCCAGTAAATACTCATGGTCGTATATGTTCTTTTTAAATAGATTTTTGAAAAATTTCCTTTTTATTTATTTTTATACATATAGTCTACATACTAATAATAACAACAAAAAATACAATTTATGTCTTTGGAAGCAAATATAAAACAAAAACAAAATTAAATTAAAAATTCGCTGTTCGAAACCTAAGCAATTTTTACATTGTTGCATCTGTTGCAAAATATTAACTAAAACAACAACAAAAATTTTAAACAAAAATTTTAGTCCCGTTATGATTGATATTGAAAAAAGTAATTTTGGTTGATTTTATGCATTTAAGTAGTACCAATTCTTTAGAAGTGCAACCATGACGCGAACACGTTATGGATCAGCTTTTAAACTAAAGATTATTGAACTTTTTAATAACGGTAAACCCCAAATTGCTATAGCAAACCAATTAAATACTAATAAATCAATAGTTTCCCGACTTATAAAAAAGTATAAAGCTACTAGGAAAGTAGAGAAGGCCAATAGCGGTGGGCGACCTCGAAAAACTTCTGAGCGAACAGACCAGAAAATTTTCCGACTAGTTAAAAAAAATCCATTTATTTCGTCGAAAGGCATAGTGAAAAGCTTGAACTTCAGATTAGTTCTTTCACAGTAAGAAAACGTGTATTGGAACAAAACTTAAGGAGCTTCATGCCATCTAAAAAGCCTATGCTGACTAAGAAGCATCTAAAAAAGAGGTTTGTTTGATTGATTGCAACGTAGTCTCTGATTTTCTCAGCTTTTCGGTAGTTTTAGGTTGGATGTTGCTAGAGCACATATGGATTGGACTATATCCAAATGGAGAACTGTTTTGTTTAGTGATGAATCTAAATTGAACTTACTAAACTCAGATGGACTTTGCCACGTGAGAATACCAAAAGGAAAGCGGCTACATCCTCGGTACTCAAAAGCCACAATAAAGCATGGGGGGGAAATGTGATGGCTTGGACTTGTTTTTCGGCAAGTGGTGTTGGTCCCTTTGTAGAAATTCAAACAAAAATGGACCCTTTTGTTTACAGAGACATTTTAGCAACTCACATGCTTAACTATGCTGAGTGGGAAATGCCTTTATTCAAACTACTACTTATTTTTATTAAATAAAAAACGAAGTAAGCTGTGTTACTGTTTTCTGTTTCTATCAATTATATATATAATATATACAGCAGCTCCAAGCGAAACTCGTACACTTTAGACTAATTTTTAAACTATCTTTTAACATTAAGTAAGAAGCTCTTAACAAATAAAACTGTATTTATTTTATTAGTTCATTTTATAACAAATTTAACAAAACATAAAAACTTTAAATTATTATTCAATAAAAATTTTTTTTAATAAAAACATAAAATAATTGTAATTTCTGTGACAAAGCCAAACTCGTACACCACATTTCAATCAAATATTATTTTGTTGGTTTTAAATATTATTATTTGGTGTGCATGCCTTAATGTTTTATCACCATTTTTAATCTATTTGGCATACTGCGCACAAGGTTTTCGCAAAAACTTGGTTCAATTTTGCCCCATTCGTCCTGAAGAACTCGTTTCAAGCCATCCTTAGAACTTATTGTATGACTACGAATTTTACGATCGAGATAGCTTCAAAAATTTTCGACTGGGTTTATGTCTGGATTCTGGGCTAGTGTATCCATAACATGTGGACAATTATAAAGTAGCCATGATCGCACATTATAAGCCTTATGCTTAGGGTCGTTGTCTTAGTAAAAATAAAAGTTTTCACCAAGACAAAGTTTCTGCTTACAAACTGGCAAACTTTCTTTTAAAATGTTCAGATACATATGCTGATCCATGGTACCATCGATAAATTTTAAAACACCGGGCCCAGATGCAGAAAATTATCCCCAAACCATTACTGACCCACCACCGTGCTTAACTATTGGTTTATGTTTTAGACAAGCAACTCCTCATTGGATTTTCTCCATACATAAGGTCTTCCATCTGAACCAAACAAGTTGAATTTACTTTCATCTGTGAATAATACTTGCTTCCAAAATGAAAAATCCTTTGTTTCATGTTCCTTGGCGAATCGTAACCTTCTCTTTAATTTCTCTTATTAATCAGAGGTTTAACTCTTGTCCTTCTACTATTGAAATTAGCCCTTTTTAATATGTTTCTTATGGTCTGTGGGCAACATTTTTTTTCCTAAGTCTTTCTCCACAACTTCTACGTGTTTCGGAGCACTTAAAAATGGATTCTTTTTTATTTGACGTAAAATATATTGCTCGTCTCCAGCAGAGAAAATTTTGTTATTTGCACTTTTCTTCATGTTCGCAATCCTCTCTTCCATTTTACACCTTTTTATAATATATTGCACTGTTGATAGGCTTCTATCAACTATCTAAAATATTTATCGCAGCGATTTATTATTATTATTATAATGTTGAATTATTAATTTTCTTACTTCGACAGAAGTTTGTCCTCTCTGTCTACCCATTTTGTTCTCATTTGTAACTCATTCAAACAAGAAATCAAATAAATGACAATAAAAAAGGTAATAATGGGAAAAGTCCCTAATTTTTTTTAATTATTTTTACGAAATATCCCGAAGTTAGATGCAAATTAAAAGAATGTTGCCAAATTAAATAAGACTGTACGAGTTTGGCTTTGGCGTCAAAAGTTGTTACTTTTTAAAATATTTATCTGTATTTTAATAAATAAATTTATATTCAAAATTTCGTTTCTGTTAATTAATTAAGTACATAGTTTTGTACTAAAATTAAGTAAATTTATTTTATTAGCCTATTTAGTTTTAAACATATAACATAAAGAAATTTGTTTTCATAGGTGTACGAGTTTCGCTTGGAGCTACTGTATATACATATCATTATTATATTATTTTTTATTTTATTTAATTAAAATAAGTAGTAATTTGAACATACATAGTTATAAATAATTAAGAAAATCTAAATAAACTAAATTATTAACTTACCTCATTTATTTCCATTTTTTTTTTTGTTTTTGCAGTTTGGCAGATCAAAAGAGAAAGATTCCAAACAAATAAATTTAATTAACATATTTGCCAAACTTCACCTAGTACTGCGAGTATCAACTGAAGTTTGACTGTCGCATGATACTCGACGTGTTCGTAGAAAACATATTGCAAGTAAGAGAAAAAAAGAACATGTACTCACCTAACAGAGTCGAGTACAACTAATAGTTACTCAATGAGTTTGATGTTGTCAAAACCATGTTCATCGTTTTTAAAATAACCTCAAGCAAGTGTTCATGTTTTGTAAATCATATGTACTTTTTAATAGCAAATGCATTTGTGCAGGGGTCTATTTTTAAATGTTCATCCAGTTTGTCCGATGTATGTATGGTTGCAGGTGCAAGTAAGTCTGTATACTCTGTTGGTGCTAAATTTATCGGTTGTTTTTATTGATGTCTTGAGATTGTTGCGTAGAGTGTTGGTAATTTTTAGTTGTGTCTGTCATGGTTGGTTTTCTATAAATGTCACAGTTTTAGGTATCAATTCCTCGTGTTATTGATATGTCAAGATAATGTAAAGCCTCAACATTTCTGTATTGGCTTCTTAAATAACTCTCATGTTGTTTTTGAAGTGTTTATACTTACTGGAAATGTTTTTGGTTTTTATAAAAATTTGGATAAAGGTTTCCTGATGAGCTGGCTTAAGCAACCGGCGAAATACGTATAGATACCTGCTTTTCCTACCAACGAATAATTTTGCATTTTTATTTAAAAATGTTATGGGATATTAATAAATAATAAATAATATTATAAAAATTCCCAAAATAATTTTTAAAATAAAATTTATATGCAATTGCTTGTGCAAACTGTTGGCATCACTGTTGTTTTTTTCTTTCTCTTGAGAAATTAAAAAAATAACTGTGTTGTTTTTATTTTTATTACGCCTTACGTCTGCATTAAGAGTTGGCATATAACCAACCTTACGCAAAAGGGAATGTAAGCAAAAATAAAAACGTGGTTTGTTTGTTGGTAATTTTTGTTAAAGCCTTAACATTTCTGTATTGGCTTCTTAAATAACTCTCATGTTGTTTTTGAAGTTTTTATACTTAAAGGAAATGTTTTTGGTTTTTATAAAAATATGGATAAAGGTTTTCTGATGAGCTGGCTTAAGCAACCGGCGAAATACGTATAGATACCAGCTCTTCCAACCAACGAATAAATTGCATTTTTATTTAAAAATGTTATGGGATATTAGCATAATATAATAAATAATATTATAAAAATTCCCAAAATAATTTTTAAAATAAAATGTAAAGTTCTGTTTTGCTCTCTTTCCATTGTGTATGTGATTTGTATTATGTTTAAGTCTATAAGAATTTGTTCGGCGTTGTCTCTTTCTAGGATGCATTTTATGTCGTCTACGTATCTGTAGTAATGGGTAGTTTTTCAACCAGTTTTTTGATGTGTAGTTGTTCTAAATATTGCATGAAAATCTCTGTGAAGATTGCGGATGTTGGGTTTCCCATGCCGAGTCGATCAGGTAGTTTATAGAAGTTATTATTGAATCTTGCAATATCCATTATTTCGTTGATGTATTGATTGTCATGTAAGTTAGAAAGTTTGTTACGTAGGATAGTCAAAGTTTCGTGCGTGGGTATTGATGTATATAGATCTTTTATGTCAATGGAAACGAGTCTCGTATTATCAGTGATTTCGATGTCCTAAATTTTGTTAATAAGGTCTTGTATAATTCGTAACATGTATATTTTCTGCAAATTTATTTTCTCTTTTATGAATGTGGTGAGGTTTTTGGCCAAGTTATATGCAGGTGCAGGTTAGTAATTTACTACAGGTTTGATGGGTATATTTTCTTTATGAATTTTGGTTGTGCCCTGAGTGTAGGGGGTCCTGGGTTCATGTATATGTATAACTTTCCGTCAGTAAACGTTTTGCAGCGTTTTAATAGGCTTCGTATTTCTCTTTGGAATGAATCGGTTGGGTCATTCTTGAATTTTGTGCATTTTGCTTTTTCTATGAATTGTTGTGTTTTCTCTTTCTTTAGCCTTTCTTGTGCATTATTACAGTTGTGTTCCCTTTGTCTGCTTTAGTAAGTAATAGACTATTATTTCGAAGTTCTGCCTTTATCTTTCTAGTAGTTTTTTGTTCGTCAGGATTAGTTTTAGATGCAGCGTGTTCTTTTATTGTTTTTTCAAGTACATCGGCTACCCTGCGTCTCATGTGTTCTTGTCAGTCAGTTGGTAAATGTGTAATAGTAGCTTCGGCATCTACAATTTAGGTTTCAATTGTTTTCTGTATTTTGTCATAGGGTAGATTATGTTTTAGTCCCTTCTCCATTAGTTTTGTTTCATTGTCGCTGAATTCTATGTTTGCCAGGTTTTTCATCCGTGAGTAAAATTCTGAGTTTGTACGTTTTTCAGTCTGTTTTGTGAGTTTTGTAAAGTGAGCGTATCTCAGTTTTTATCCAAGTCAGTTGGGCTACACGCTTTGTGCGTTGGGAAGCGTATGTTTGGTTCGTAATGTTAGTAGTTATGTAACGTGGAGTAATGTTGTTGTTAAGACATTGTTTGTTGAATCGTATGTTTGCTATTGTTTTGTGTAGTTGTAGAGTCTTGTTAGTGAGTCTAGTTACCAGTACCTTAGCTCGACTAGCTGTATCCGGTATTAAATTAATTGGATTAATTCCGCCAGTATATATTAAACTGTTGTTTTAATTTTCGGTAAAAACTGTCGTCCTTGGCTGTGTACTTTGTACGTTTGGCGAGCGCTTTCGATGTGATAACATCATTTTCAAGCCACGTGTTTGTTAATACTGAAGAGATAGTGTTAAAAATAGATAATGTTAAGAATAAAAGGTGGTGGCTTTAGGTAATTTTTGTCCGTTTAAATGGTATTATGCAGGTAGATTGCCTGATATCTGTCCTATTTATTGAGGTAAGTAGTTTATATTTGGGTCTTTTATTATTGGATATTGGACGTTTTGAAGTCACAAATACTTAGCCATGTCTCCTAACAAAACCTAATTTCTTGTGCCCAATATGCTTACAGGGACAAATATAATACTGCCGGTATGCTATAAGCAATTACTGTATTGTAGCATGGGAATTTCTGAACGAAAATAAGGACTATAAATGAGGTCATTTATATTTCCAAAAAATATTTTAATAAGTTTATTTCATTAATTGAAACACAAAACTGTTATAAGTACAAAATTAAATTCGAAAGTGAAAATATTTTTATGAGCAAAACTAACAATATAAAAAATGATACTTTGAATTAAAATACATATTTTCTAATGCAAAGTATTTTTAATAAAGTAGTGCCTACAAATTCTCCTCCCTCAATGGACGCGGACGCGTTGAGGAAACCTGATAGTTCTACCAGTCTTTGAAATTAAAATCTGTCTCTAGTTATCTTCATTGGTAGTGGAAATATCTTGGTTTAAGGAACAATTAACAAAAAATGCGGGCTTAAGACGATCAATAGATATAGTTTCTCTTTTATTATTAATAAAAACTTTGAAAGTTTTAGGATTTCGCTGTAAAACTTGGAACGGGCCAATATATTTTGGTTGAAGAGGTTTCGTATAACAGTCACGACGTATTCAAACCATGGGAGCATTTATTCAAATCGTGACTTATGAAAAATTCTTTAGTTTCGCTGATGGTGTGAGGTTTCCGCGGGCTTAAGATTATGAATTATTTTCCGAATTGTTGCCAAATGAGATATGGGATCGTTTATCTGGGCGGACTTAAAAAATTCACCTGGAAGTTGCACAGTTTCACCATATATCATTTCTGCTGGCGAAGTTCTAAGATCTTCTTTAAAGCTTGCTCTTCAACCAAATAGAACCGAATTCAAAGTCCATTGATCATTATTAGCACATGTAAGGCCGGCTTTTAGTGTTCGGTGAAAACGTTCTGCTAAGCTATTAGCTTGTGGATGATATGACGTAGTAAAGTTGTGAAATATTCCTGAATTCTTACGCATATCATTAAATAAACTAGATTTAACTTGACTTCCTGTATTACTCACGATAGTATTTGGAATACCAAAACGACATATCCAGCCATCATAGAAAACTCGAAAAATAGTTTCAGTTTTAATATCCTCTAAAGGAAATACTTCTGGCCAACGACTGAAACGATCAACGCTTGTTAATAGATAATTATATCCTTCCGATGTCGGCAATGGTCCGACAATGTCTAAATGGACCACTGAAAACCTGTTGCTCACTACTGGAAAGGTTCCAATCGTTGACATTTTTGTTCATTGACGGCCAAAAAATTTTTGAACAAATAAGTTTTCAAGTCGCTTGAATACCAGGGAGAGAAAGTGTATGAATGTTCTTAAAAACTATTTCTCGAAAATCATTTGGAACATACGGGCGAGCAACTCCAGTTGACATCTCACAATAAACTTGAGTGTCTGTATTTGGAAGCTTTAAAAGGACAAATTTTTCTTTACCTGTTGCGTTTAACAGTTCTTTGAGTTGAGTGTCGTTTGCTTGAATACGACTTAATTTGTTATAGTCTATTGCTTGAATTTGAATTGCCTCAATACGTGACAGACCATCGGCTATCGAATTATCTGAACCAGATATATGTCTAATATCTGTAGAGAACTGAGCAATAAAGTCAAGGTGATTTCGTTGACGGGGTGATGCCTTCTCCAACTTTTGCTGAAAAGCAAATGTTAAAGGACGATGATCTGTATAAATGGTAAATTGTCGGCCTTCTAATAAATAGCGAAAATGACGAATAGCTTTATACATAGCTAGTAGCTCACGGTCGTACGTGCTATATTTCTCTTGAGTGGAATTAAGTTTTTTACTGTAGAAACCAAGTGGTTGCCAAGAATTCTTTACAAATTGTTCAAGCACTGCACCATCGGCAAAATTTAAGACACATTTTCCCATTAGGAGCAGGGTGACATAATAAAGCTGCATCAGCCAGAGCTTTCTTACTGTTGTTAAATGAATTTATAGAGTCATCAGTATAGGCTATCTTACGATTATCATCCTTTTTGGTTTTTCCTTTCAAAAATGCGTTGAGATCCGCTTGTACTGCAGCACCATTTGGAAGAAATTTTCGATAAAAATTCATCATGGCCAAAAATGTTCTTAATTCCTTAATAGTTTTGGGAAGAGGTTACTCATTTATAACCTTGATCTTCTCTGGAAGTGGGCTGATTCCATTTGCGCTAATGCCATGTCCGAGAAAATCAATCTCTGGAACACCAAAAATACATTTTGCAGGATTAAATTTTATTCCAAATTGTTTAAATCTCTCAAACAGAACTTTAAGGTGAATGATATGTTCCTCTTCAGATTTTGAAAAAATGCAAATGTCGTCAATGTAGACGAAAACAAAATCGATTCCTCTGCAAACTCAATCAATGAAACGTTGAAAAGTTTGTGCAGCGTTGCACAACCCAAAGGGCATTCTCAAAAACTCAAATAACCAAAATGGTGTGGTAACAGCAGTCTTCGGAATATCATGTGGATGCACTGGTATTTGATAAAATGCTTTGATTAAATCTAGTTTTGAAAAAATTACCGATCCATGAAGATTCATTTGAAAATCAGTGAGGTATGGTATTGGGTATTTGTCCGCAATTCTGATTTTGTTAAGGGCTCTGTAGTCCACACATGGGCGCCATTCACCATTTGGTTTCAGCACCATGAAGTGGATTTGCCCAATTGCTATTGGATGGTCTAATAATTCCTTTATCCATCATGTATTGAAACTCATCCTTCGCTGCTTTTAATTTAGGTGGATCTAAGCGCCTTGGTCTACATGAAACACTAGGTCCTTGAGTGACAATATGGTGATAAGTGTTGTGGTTATTGGATTCAAAAGTATCAGACGGTCTAAAAATTTCAGGATACTCCTTTAACAGTTTATGATAGATACTTCTACCAGAAACCATTTTAATGCCAGCAAAAGAATCGGTTAGTATGTTACCGGTTGTTTGAAGGTTGTTTCTACCATCGACTAATGATCTTTGCTTTAAATCTGGAAGCAGGTGAAAATGACGTAGAAAATCTGCTCCAATAATTGGACGGGAAACATCAGCAATTAAAAAGCTCCATCGAAAACTTCCGCGTAGACCTTAATCTAAATTAAGCACTATGTGACCATAAGTTTTTATCTCTGTACCGTTTGCAGCAAATAGTGAAAGTTTTTGAGGTGACTTACGATTCTTACAAGGGTATACTGAAATTTTAGCTCCTGTGTCGCTAAGAAACTGTATTTTTGAATATTTTTTAGTTACAAATAAACGACCATTATAAATTTGTTCTATACGAGCGGTCGAGGAACTTGTATGAATCAAATTTAGTTTTTTGAAGTAACGAATTTGCAGGGTTTAATGCATTTAAACGCTTTTTTAGCAAAACGCCAATGATACCAACATAAAAAAGACTCTTTCCTCTTTACTGAAACACCCCTTGTACGAGACCGCGCTTTGAAATTTGAGGGGTTTTCTCGGTGAACTGTCCTGGATCGCATTTCGAGGGCGTCGATTCTAGCAATAATATTATCGAGTTCCTTTGAAATTTTATTTTCCTGTGAAATTGAAGTTATTTCAGAAACAAACATCGAGGTTGAGTTCGAAAAAGCCTCAACAATTTTATCGGCTTGGTATGCTAATTTATCAACATCACTTGTTTCACAAACAGCCAAAATGCTCTTTACCTTATCAGGCAAACGTTCCAGGAACAGGGTTTTAAGAATGTCATTACTAACCTTACCATTTGAAAGAGATTTCATGCGTTGTAGGTAATGGGATGGCCTCTGATCACCGATGTCCATTCCACTAAGCAAGCGTTTTAATTGCTGTTCCGCTGATTCTGCAAATGATTTAATTAATGCGTTCTTTAAGCGCCTCGTATCTGCCTAATGACGGTGGTGAAATAATATCTTTCACAAGATACAACACGGATTGATCCAAATTCAAAACCAAGTATTCAAATTTAGTAACATCTTGCGTTATGCCGCACATACGGAAACTTGCCTCAAATGGAGGAACCAAACTTCTGGTTCATCTTTCCAAAAAACAGGCAGCTTCGGGGTTTTTGCTGACGAAATTTCAGAACCATTTACAGGTTCTGCCGGAGCTAATATATTTTAGGATGTTTCTCCCGCTAATCTATCTGTAAAAACAGGCATCCTGATTTTTGCACTTATCAGAAAAATTAAATGTTCTTATAGGGGTCACCAATTATAAATGAGAAGTCATTTACATTTCCAAAAAATATTTTAATAAGTTTATTTAATTAATTTAAACACAAAACTGTTATAAGTACAAAATGAAATTCGAAAGTGAAAATATTTATATGAGCAAACTAACAATATAAAAAATGATACTTTGCTTTATAATACATATTTTCCAATGCAAAGTATTTTTAATAAAGAAGTGCCTACAGGACTGTGTCATGGTCTTTATTGACTTGTCTAAAGCTTTTGACAGTTTGAACCACTCCTTGCTCATCCGTTAGCTGAAGGAAATATTCAATTTCTCTTTAATGGCATGTAAATTGATAAATTCTTATTTGAAGGATAGATCACAATTCATTAACATGTTTGGTTTTAACTCAGACACTATTCCTGTTCGTTTTGGTGTACCCCAAGGCTCTATAATTGGTCCAATTGTTTTCCTTTTATATTCAAATGACTGTATAAATTGTCGTGACCCTATATTGGTTAAACCATTTATTTTTGCTCACGACATACAACTATTGTTTCGTAGCAACAAGAAAAAACGGATACTCTTGAATCATCTTTTAACTCAGCATTACATAATTTACATGAGTGGACACTCGCCAACTCTTTTTTGATAAATGCTTGCAAGACTAAAGCCATTATGTTTCGCACCGGTTCTCGTAATACAATCTACCCTTCAATCCAAATATCTAACGAAAATATTTCTTTCACTCATTCTAGTGCCTTGGTGTCATCATAGATAATGAGCTTAATTTTGAGGATCATATTAATGCTGTATCCTCACGGGTCACTTTTAGGCTCAGAATATTTTTCATTGTGGCCTGTACTTGCCCATCAGGGTTAAATACATGCTTGCTCATACTTTACTTATGTCTGTTAAAATAGCACAAACAATTATTAGCTAATGGTAACTCTGACACTTATCATCCACAACCATGTACAAATTTCTAAGCTTACACCAATCACACGTGTTTTACTCTCTGCACCTATTTCAACAGGTTATGGGCCTATATGTCACCATTAAATTCCACTAAAGGATTTTATAAAACACCTACGCTGATAGTGTTGATTGTGTTAATGGCATTGGCTGTATCGATTTGATAAATTGTTAAAACAAAAACACTTACACGCGTGCTGTGTTTAAAAAAGAAATTTTATTGCCACTCCTGTACGAGGGCTGCTCTATATATTTCTGGCCTAATAGTGAAAATGCGAATACTTATAATCAAAAATGGTTTTATTGTTTTTCAAAGTATTCTCCAGCATGATTTATAAACTTTCGAATTTCTCCGATGACTACAGGCAAACAAATTGTAGTGTACCACTCAGAAGTAACCGTCCTACGTTGCTCAAGCGGAACAGTCGCCACATGACCAGTTTTTCTGAAGAAACAGGCGACCATTTGCTTCGAAGTGCTTCTTCCACGAACAACTTTCGTTGGATTTTGCTCGTCTTTGAAGACCCACACGGTCGATTGTTGTTTCGTTTCGGCCTCATACGCATAGATCCATGATTCGTCACCTGTGACGATCTTATAAACGTCTTTTGGAGCACCGCAATCGTATATTTGCAACACTTCTTTTCACCAATCGACACGAGCCTTTTTTTGAGCGACTTTCAAATTGTCCGGGATCCAACGAGAACAAACCTTTTTTACGGCCAGTGTGTTCATGCAGTATCGAATGTATGCTGGTGGAAGAAATGTCCAAGGATGTCTCTATCTCTCGGTATGTCGCATGTCGATCTCGCATTATGAGTTCACGCACGGCATCAATATTCTCTGGCACAACAGCCGTTTTTAGACGACCTTCACGGAATTCGTCTTTGAGCGAGCTTCGGCCACGAATAAATTCATTATACCAATTTTTCACAGTGCTATAGGATGGTGCTTCATCGCCATACAAAGATTTAAGTTCATCAATGCACTCTTGTCGTGATAATCCACGTCAAAAGTTGTGAAAAATGATGGCACGAAAATGTTCACGAGTTAATTCCATTTTTTTCTATATTAATTTTTTCAAGTCATTGTAAACAACACAAATAATGGTCGTACGTCAAAACGTTTTGAGTACGATTATGCTTAAAAATGACAAACTTACCAATGGAAATGTCAGATTGCACTTGGAAGCACTCAGTGTTGCCAGCCCAGAAATATATATAGGAGCCCTCGTACAAGTATTAACAGGTGTACATAATTAGGCAACAAACTTGTGAATTGATAACAATTTATAAAAAAAATGCAATAAAAGAAATAATTATAGAAATTAATATAAAATAAATATATAATAATAATTAGAATATCTTCACTCATCAAGGTGCCGCTATTTCCTGGGGAACACGACGCCAACGAACTATTGCTCTATCGACCAAGGAAGCATAGTTTATGGCCATAGGTTCAGCTATTCAAAAGTCAATTTGGTTAAAACGACTCGAAAAGGAATTGATTGTTAATGCTACCTATCCTTTAACACTCTTTTGCGATAAAAAAAAGCGCAATACATGTTGCAACAAACAATTCTTATTCGCCTCGAACAAAACATGTAGACATTAAATCCAAATTTATATCTGAAGCTATCAAAATTATTCAAATAGTATTAACATTGAAACAAACAATATGTTAGCTGACATACTAACAAAAGACGTAGTCGCCCTTAAACAAAGTATTAAAATGAATTCGGTTTAAATTAAATTCACTATAATACAAAAGGCTTAGTTGCCATAAAACAAAGTTTTTTTATAGTAAATTTGTAATAAATTAAATTCAAATATCCATTAATTTAACTATTCATAGTTTAAAGTTTTAAATGAATTTGAAATATCTTAAATACAAATATGAATTAACTTAATAATACCCTGTTCAGACAAACGTTTTAATTGCGCAATAAAGGAATTTACGCAATTAAGTCCCTAATTGAATTTAATTTACCATATAAGAAATTAATTAACAAATTTTTTAATTAGTACTTAATTGAGTCGATAATTGATTAAGTTTCCTCATACAACCCTTGTGAAATGTGTTCAGTGAGAGAAAATTTTATAAAATGACAAAACTGAATGCCATAAAAATGAAAAATAAAATATTCTTAAATTAAATGAAAATTTTTTGAAAATTTAATGGACTTTCAAAGCTAGCGTGCAGTCAGAACTTGATCGTACTGACTGGAAGAGTTCCATATTTCAAATAAAAACAAGCAAACTTTCTTTTAAAGCCGAACTTCTCTTCGTTCTTCCAAATTTACAAACACAAATTTCTAATGTAAAAATTAGGTCTGTTCAATAAATTTTCGGCAGAAACTAGCAACAATAGAGTAAAATAAAAATTTACAACATTACTATTCCAAATAAAAAAGGAATAAATGCATTTTTGAAAAAAAATAGCAAATTAAAGCCGAACTGACCATAATAACAAACAACCATAAAAATAAATATTTATCTAAAACAGAAAAAAGGGGTGTTCGATGCGTAAAGCATATTGTATTGCAACAGTTATCATTTGCAAGAGCTTTGTCATCGATTGTGAGCACCTTTTTTCGAATACTTTGCAAAATTGCAAAAATTGTTCCTTCCGTCTTCTTCTTTGTAAAACTTTTAGTTTATTTTGTTCTATTTCTTTTGTTTATTGTTTTATTATCCTGGCGTTAACTTGTACATAATTTTCTCAGATTTCTTCTAACTGTTATACAAACGTTAGATTCAAATCAAAATATTTTGTATTTAAAACCGAAAACTATAAATTTTATGTACATTTTGTGCTGTGTGGTTGTAAAAAATTTCAGCTGTAGATATTTTGTTTTGAAATCGCCATACAAATTATTGCAAAAAAGCCACACCATTTTAGTCTAGTAACGATGTGATGTAAATATTTTCGTGGGAAGTGCTAATAAACACTTAAATTCAAAGTATTTAATATTTACTAACTTATTTTGTAAAACAGAACAAGAATCAGCTGTTCTGTTCTTGCCAGTAACAAAAGTAGTAACAAATTTATTAACATTCACATCTTATACTCTTTTTTACTCTTTCGCTGCTTTTTTTTAAGTACTGAAGTAAACACTTTCCAATACCATTTAGTAACAACTTCTTGTTATTGAACAGAATTATATTCTACTGTCAAATTTTAATTAAGTAAATTAAATTGGATATGTATGAACACCAAAATTAATTACTCAATTAAAATTTTAATTGTCTAAATTAAAAAGTATGTCTGAACAGGGTATTACTGATATATAAAGATCAAATAATAACAGAACAATTGTTCAGTGAAGATGTATTATAAATAGGAACAAATAATTAAATAATTAATATTTAATTAAATAATTTTATTATAAACGAAATGGCAAGACAATTATACAGAATACTTGTTTAATTATTATCGCTGTTGGTAACTCTGTATACTTATTTTGACTCTTATCAATCACAACCATCAGTCACAACATGTACAATGTCTAAGTTCCTGTTTAATAAAAACTTTCTTGTGTTTTCTAAGCGTACACCAATCACACGCGTTTTACTCTCTGCACCTATTTCAACAATGTCTCACGTGAACTACTGTATTGAGCTGGGTGCGGGGACTTTTTCTTATAATATAGGTAAGGTAGAACTTTTGGTTTACAGAATTGCGAGATTTATTTATGGCATAAATTATCATGAACATTATTCCCAGTGCGTTGCTGAATTCCTTGGGTGCAATTTAAGACAATTATTATTATCTTTCTACCAGATTTGGGTTTTCCAGGTTATCAAGAAACCCTCAAATTATCATCCCGCTTATTACATGTTCGGTGTTCGAAGGTTCTTTTCTTAGTAGAACAGCAAGGATCTGGAATTGTTTACCACGCGAGCTACGTCTTCTTTTGCTTTTTTCGTGAAAATAATATATATATATATATATATATATATAAAATAATATATATATTATATATATATATATATATATACGTTTAATATAGTTAATTCGTGTTAAATGTCTTTATAATTATTATTTAAAGATGTATATAATATATATAAATTATTTAAACAAATTATCATATAATTTTTGAATAAAAAAATTCAATTATGATTTGTTCCGCTTTTATCGTTAAAATTTACAAAGATATTTTTTAAGTATTTCTTCTAATTTTAATACAAAAAAAACATGAGAAACCTATATTTATATTTTTAAATTTTCTGAGACGCGCATATGTATTCATTTTCAAATTGTTTTATGGGAATATAACATTAATGAAATTTATAATATAGCTGGCGCTTACGAAAGGATCCTGCTTTTAGGGAGTATTTTTTTTATAAATTTTTGTTTTTTGTCATTTTCATACTTTTTTAAAGGGTGGCCACATTAAAGGCAAAAGTTGTAAAATTTTTTTCTATGCATTTTTTTCTATGCATTTTGTTCTTCGTGAATCCCTGCCACCCAATAAAAAATAATTTATTTTTTACTTTCAAAGGGGAAAAACTTAGATCAAAATTGGACTTAAATTAAAAAATATATATATATAATACAAACATTCCTTAGGTTTAAATACATAAGTAATATTTAATTATAGATAATGAATTTAGAAAAAAGTTAAAATGCGCCTTTCGAAAAATATTAGCAATTACAAAAAGTACCCTGAATAAACCCCAATTTTCTAAAAAAAAAAAACACCTTTAAAAAAAATTAAAAAATGCCTTTTTTATACAAGTACCGTTTTAACAAAAATTCTGTTCATAACAAATACCTTTTGAGAAAATATATATTTTTACAAAAAATTTCCTTTTTTCAAAAACGTACGATAGAGATATTTTTTAATAGCAAGTAACTTTTGTTAAGTTGTTTTTGAAAAAGGTTTTACAAAAGTATCATTTTAAAAGAAAGTATTTGTTTTACAAAGAGTACCTTTCCACATACAGTACTCTTCGAAACCTAAGCAACTTTTCCCCAGTAAATACTCATGGTCGTATATGTTCTATTTAAATAGATTAATGAAAAAATTCCCTTTTATTTATTATTATACATATAGTCTACAAATTTTAAACAAAAATTTTAGTCCCGTTATGATTGCTATTGAAAAAAATAATTTTGGTTGATTTTATACATTTAAGTAGGACCAATTCTTTAGAAGTGCAACCATGATGCGAACACGTTATGGATCAGCTTTTAAGCTAAAGATTATTGAACTTTTTAATAACGGTAAATTCCAAATTGCTATAGCAATTAAATATTAATAAATCAATAGTTTCCCGACTTATAAAAAAGTATAAAGCTACCGCCCAATAGCGGTGGGCGACCTCGAAAAACTTCTGAGCGAAAAAAATTTTCCGTCTAGTTAAAAAAAATTAATTTATTTCGTCGAAAGACATAGTGAATGAGCTTAAACTTCAGATTAGTTATTCCACTTAAGGAGCTTCATGCCATCTAAGAAGCCTATGCTGACTAAGAAGCATTTAAAAAAGATGTTTGTTTGATTGATTGCAATGTAGTCTCTGATTTTCTCAGCTTTTTAGTTGTTTTAGGTTGGATATTGATAGAGCACATATAGATATTCAAATGAAGAACTGTTTTGTTTAGTGATGAATCTAAATTTAACTTACTAAATTCAGATGGAGTTTGCCACGTGAGAAGACCAAAAGGAAAGCGGCTACATCCTCGGTACTCAAAAGCCAGAACAAAGCATGGGTGAAAATGTGATGGTTTGGACTTGTTTTTCGGCCAGTGGTGTTGGTCCCTTTGTAGAAATTTAAACAAAAATGGACCGTTTTATTTACAGAGACATTTTAGCAACTCACATGCTTAACTATTATGAGTGGGAAATGCCACTTTGATGGGTGTTTCAACATGACAATAACCCAAAACACTCATCGAAGTTAGTTAAGGATTGGTTATCAGCTTATGGGGTTCAAGTTTTGGATTGGCCACCTCAATCGCCAGACTTGAATCCCATAAAGAACCTCTTTGGAATTTTAAAAAGGAGAGTTGGAACTCGACGCTTTCAAAATAAACAGGAGTTGATAACCTGTCTAAAATAAGAGTGGGAAGCTATACCAACATCTATTCTATCGAATCTTATTGAATCTATGCCCCAAAGATGCGCTGAGGTCGTAAGAAACAAAGGATATCATACCAAATATTAAAAGTTGCTTAGGTTTTGAACAGCGAATTTTTAAGTTATTTTGTTTTTATTTTCTTATAACTTCCAAAGAAATGGAATTTAATTTTGGTTGTTATTTTTAGGTTATGGACACATCATGTAGTAGTAAATAAAAAAATATTTTCTATAAATTTATTTAAAGAAAAGATATGAGTCTATTATTACTTAGTGGGATAAAGTTGCTTAGGTTTCGAACAATACTGTAAGTATCTTCTATCAAAGTCCTTTTTATAAATATAACCTTTTTAGGAATGGTACGTACTTTATAAAAACGCACTTATTAAGTATATAATTATAATTTTGTATACAAAAACAGGAGAATACTTTTTAACATGTATCAAGCGATGCCAGAATTAATATTTTAGCTTATTTTTTAAGATTTTTAATCAAAATGGAATTTTGAAGATCTTTTTCCCAAATAAAGATATTTTGATTTAATTGCTTGACACCTAATGTTATAGTTTCTTGTAAGAATTTATTAAACATTTTTACCTATATGAAACAATTTTATTGTCAATAAGTACTCTAAAACTAAATGTGTTATAACTTCCGCTGGTGGGTAATAAAGACGTGCACTAGTATATCCAACAGTATGGAAAAAACAGATATATCATATACATAACAGTTACAACAGATACAAAAGAACACATGAGTGTAGTTGATATTGTATGCTTTCGCTTGTGCGTACTCACACTATGGATATAAACACATACAGTCGTTTATGGTTTTGCATAGAGTGAGAAAATTATCAGTTTTTTACTCTCAAATATTTGTTGTACCATAAGTATTTGGATATATATGTTTATGAAACAGATATTTTTGATACTTGTGTGCAGTATTTTAACTTCGTAGTGATAACCCGAATTGTATTTATTATTGTTTAGCTTTAATTAGTTTATATGATTTTAAATGTAGAATTGGCAATATAAAGTGTTGTCTAGTATCGCGTTGAGTTATAAGGATAGAATTAATTCAATTAAGGAGTTTTATTGTATGTTTAATTAAAAAATTAATTCCTTTTTGATAAAAACTAGTAAATAGTTAAAATTAATATATAAAAAAGGTTAATTACATACATCTGTACAAACATATGTACATAAAAATAGAAGTTCCGAAAAATTTCAATAAAAAAAAATTAGGGAAAACATTTACACTTCTAGAATACACCCAGTAATAATATTGTCCCTTTTATATATGTACATATTAAATAACGCAATTTTTATTTTCTATGCACTTAGAAGGATATATTATAGTTATGTTATTTGTGCATTAAAAATTTCTAAAATTTCTAACATGTACTAAAAAAACCGCTTTTCTGCTTTAACGAAAAATCCTACAGCTTAAATAAATAGAGAGTAAAATTTGTTCGAAATTAAAAAATTATTAAAGAGCTTTAAAGAAAAAAATAAAAGAGTAAAATGGACAAGCTCGTTGTAACTGCTTACCAAATGATAGTCAGCTTAACAACGGTAAATATAAAATATAACAGTATAGTATATCTCTTACTAGTGTGCGTAAATAAGTGGCTGTCTACCACTAATTAGAATATATTCTTAAAAAATGCAAGTTTCTTACTATAAATTTCATAAATGGTTATGATGTTGTTAATATTTTCACTATTTTCACTAGCAGTAATTTTATGAAACAGTTTGATTGATAATTAGTTAAATGGCTTTAAAACATAGCATCTACTTACGTTGCCTCTTTTCTTTGTACACTAAGTAAACGCCATAAAGCATATCAAAACAATATTTTAAAGTGACATTTTTATCACAAAAATCTGATGAAATATGTACGTTTTAACATTAGGCACTATAAGAATATATTTTGTTTTCGAGGAAGTAATAAGATTTGCTAGCTGGGGTTTGAGTTAAATTTAGATATCAGACATCAAGTTTTATTCCTATGTCGTTTAAATTTAATAAATTATTAAAATTTTCGAATGCATATCCATCAACGAAAGGGTTAGGGTTTATTTTTTATGCATATATCTTTTTAAGGTTTTGCTATTATAATTTTATTCTTCATAAAAACAATTATTTTTTTCCAGTTGTAACTCCATTTCATTACCATTATTAAAACAATTATAATTAAAATAAAATTATTAGATTGATATCGTAGTTAATTTTTCTTATTTCAACTAATGCAATTTTAATGGTAATAAAAATTTATTTTTATTTTTGCTAAAAATATTTAAATGTTCATACTTCATTTTAAAATGTTTAAAGTAATTTGGATTTAAAAGGTTTAAACTTAACATAAAATATTTTTAAATTGATTTTAAATTATCATGCTTTTCGTCTCTCTAAATATAGAAACATGCATACATATATTTATTTAGTTATTGTATCCTTAGAACTGTTGTAATTGTTGGTAAAAGTTGTTAAAAAACATAATGGTAATTTTAATACAATTATACGCATTAGATTCATAAATTTTTGTTAAAGAATTCAGTTTTGTATTCTCAACTTCAATAAAACACAATCAAACAATTAAAAATATTGATCATGTTTAGAAACAATAATTTTATTTTTTAATTTTAATAAGGCAATGCATATGAACGTATGAATGGACATTGATTCGCAGCATACAATAAGTACTTATGGTACAACCATCAATATCTGTTTATATCCGTTTGTGCGAAACATAGGAGAACAGATATGTTACTCTCATTCTCTCTTTACTCATTCGCATCCATCCAAAGAGAAAAAGTAACAATATCAACTTATATCAGAAACACAAAAGTACTCATCTATACGCACTCACAAGAGTAGACACCCAAAAACTGATATAAACAGATATATCTGTGCACGTCTTTAGTGGATAAATATGTAAAAAATGTTGACGTTTACCAGTGTATACTTTTTTTAAATTAAATGAATTCATTGATAATTATATTTTACATTGATTTTTGTAAACAAATTACAAAAACATTTGACTTTAACGGTGCAACATTTAAAAAGCTTTCTTACTTTCACCCTCAAAACGTTATTAACAAAAAGGTTTGTTAACTAGCAGGTCTAATACAATTTTTTTAAATTTAACTGAAGGCAGTGAGAAAATTTAGTGAGTGAAAATTTAGATGAAGAAGTTAGGGAACACAATTTTAAACATTTCTAGAGCGGATAATGAGTTTGTATTTCTAACTTTGTCGAAGTTTGCATTAAGTTTGAGTTGTCTCTCTTGTTCATCTGCAAACATTAAACGGATATTTTCAAAAGTAAACGTAATTATAATAGAGTAGCCAACGCCACATTAGAGGGTTTTTTAAATACTCAAGATTATTTGTTAGTTAAAAATTGATGCTAATATTTTGGAAAATATAAAACCTTCTCAGTGTTGTAATCAGAAATGTGTGAAATATTTTCAACTTGTTATAGAATTTTGGTTACTTTTATAAAGTCATTATTTTTCTTGTTGGCTTTAAACCAGAAGCATACAAACATACTTATACATACGAGGGCTGCTATTTATATTTCTGGCCTGGCAACACTGAGTGCTGCCAAGTACAATATGACATTTCCATTGGAAAGTATGTAATTTTTAATCATAATCGTACTCAAAACGTTTTGACGTACGACCATTATTTATGTTGTTTACAGTGACTTGAAAAAATTAAAATAGAAAAAATGGAATTAACTCGTGAACATTTTCGTGCCATCATTTTTCGCAACTTTCGACTGGGATTATTACGACAAGAGTGCATTGATGAACTTAAATCTTTGTATGGCGATGAAGCACCATCCTACAGCATTGTGAAAAATTTTTATAATGAATTTAATCGTGGCCGAAGCTCGCTCAAAGACGAATTCCGTGAAGGTCGTCCAAAAACGGCTGTTGTGCCAGAGAACATTGATGCCGTGCGTGAACTCATAATGCAAGATCGACATGCGACATACCGGGAGATAGAGACATCCTTGGACATTTCTTCCACCAGCATACATTCGATACTGCATGAACACCTGGCCGTAAAAAAGGTTTGTTCTCGTTGGATCCCGCACAATTTAAAAGTCGCTCAAAAAAAGACTCGTGTCGATTGGTGCAAAAAAATGTTGCAAAAATACGTATGCGGTGCTTCAAAAGACGTTTATAAGATCGTCACAGGTGACGAATCATGGATCTATGCGTATGAGCCCGAAACGAAACAAAAATCGACCGTGTGGGTCTTCAAAGACGAGCAAAATCCAACAAAAGTTGTTCGTGGAAGAAGCACTTCGAAGCAAATGGTCGCCTGTTTCTTCGGCAAAACTGGTCATGTGGCGACTGTTCCGCTTGAGCAACGTAGGACGGTCACTTCTGAGTGGTACACTACAATTTGTTTGCCTGAAGTCATCGGAGAAATTCGAAAAACCTACAAGAGAAGACGAATCATTGTTCACCATGACAATGCGAGCTCTCACACATCGGTTTAAACCAGAGCGTTTTTGACCGGCCAAAACGTCGAATTAATGGGTCATCCGCCGTACAGCCCTGACTTGGCACCTAATGACTTCTTTTTGTTTCCGCACATCAAGAAAAAAATGCGTGGTCAACGATTTTCGTCGCCAGAAGAAGCTGTTGAAGTGTTCAAAAACCATGATTTAGAGGTGTCTCAATTGGAGTGGAAAAAGTGCTTCGACAACTGGTTTGAGCGCATGCAAAAGTGTATAAATCATGCTGGAGAATACTTTTAAAAACAATAAAACCCTTTTTGATTATAAATATTCGCATTTTCACTATTATGCCAGAAATATATAGAGCAGCCCTCGTATGTTCTCAAAGCTACAATGTATAGTTTCAACTATGTTTAAACATTATTTATTTTAATGTTTACTTGTTAATTTTTATATACATTTGTATGTATACTTTCGTTTTATGTATTTATGGTAAACTTATTAAAGGTAACAACACGTAATAAAGAATAAAAAATATTGAAGAATTTTTTTCTAAAATTAAGATTTTTTTGCGAAATTTAAACATAAAATTGAAAAAAGCAAGTAAAAAAGAAGCTAACAACATTTTAATTCAAATTGAGAATCTTAAAGTGAAATTGAAAAAATTACAAATAAAATTGAAAGATTAAACTTTAAAAGAATAATTAAAAGACAAAGTTGTCAACACTCGATAGACAATGTAATGCCTAAGCGAATTCATTAAAGATAAACTTACGGCGATGAATATGTACATTTTGTTTGCAAAAAACAGGGCTGTCGAGGCAACCTGTTATTAATTCGAATTGTGAAATGCAAATTCCAATCAGGGCGAGTTCAAAATATTTTAATTCGCTTTGATGTTGTGTACGAGAGCCTTGAACAAGAAGATTTGAAAATTGAAACATTAAAAACAATTTTATATTTATACCTTTTATGTCCATATACGTACATTAAGGGTAATTTTTATTAAAAGAACTTTTTTAGTTATATTATTTTATGTACCTATAATATATTGTCTTGCACAAAATTATAATATAATATAATTAAAAATATCATTTTTGGATATACTATTGCGTAAATACATATTTTCTGTTTGTATTTACAAATTTAATTTAATTATTACCAGGAAAAAATTAGACATTGCTTTAAAAATTACTTGTCATATAAAGACTTACTTTTGCGATAGCAATTTTTTGTTGCTTGCTTACAAAAAAGAATACATTAAAATATTTACTAATAGTCGTTACAATTTCCAGTAATAATCAATGTAATCGATTCTCAGGAATTGATTATAAGAGTTTTATGTCTTCTTCAAAGCATTATATAAAATTATATTAAAAAAATAAACTTTATAACTTGAGGGATTTCCGTACATTAGAAAATTTTGCTGCGTAATAACTTTTTTGTACTTGCTTTATGCTATAAACATAATCATGTCCACCGACCATCGACTACAAGATGTCAAAAATAGAATACATGCGTGCTTATGAGAATAAATTTTTAGCAGCTACACGACTACCGACTACACGGCTACTTTTGTAGCCCGTAGCCAACTTAGGCTAATTTCTATTTTTCTTGGCTACAAAAAACAGATTAGTGGTGCCAATACAATAAATGCATGAAATGGTGTTTTTAAAAACGCAATACATTAAATATCGCTATTAAAAACGCGAAAAACTTTTATAGTGGCACCATTGAAAAATAATAATCATCTGTTAATTTGTTTACATTTTTCATCAGTTTATTACTTTATCTCGAAGGGGGAACATCTGCGCGCGAGCCGATTTTTTAAAAAAAAGTGAAGTTATAATTGAAGTCGCAACGCGCACAGTTTTTATTCAACAGGATTTTCCACTTCCTATACGAAGGTATAGGTTGATGTGCAGTTCCTGGAGAGACTAGTAATATCAAAATCTTTGTGGGATACCTTGGCGCTGTAGTTATATACCCCTGCCATTATTAAATTAAGATTTAAAAAAAAAAAAAAATACAATTTTCATTTACTTTTTGTTTGTGAAATTTTCCATTTAGTTCTTTTTTCATAAATTTCTAATTTGTTTCATTTATATTTATTTTTTGGGTTTTTTATTGAAATTGATAAGTATATAATAGTAATTTTTACTGTTTATATACATTTATTATATTGTTTAATGTAAATGTTTAGTTCAATTTACATGCAAATATGGACGTGGACACTTCATACACTGAAGTCTTTGTTTCCACTATTTTAGCAATAGTATTTATAAAGTTAATTAAATTTTCTTGAGACATTTAATTTTTTTTTTTTACACAAATTCACTTAAAAAAATCAAGTTTGTTTTGTTTTGGTTAACTTAAATGTTAACTTTAATGTATGTCAAAACAGATGTTTTTTTTGTAGTTAGTGGTCGATGGTCGTTAAAAAAATTAAGTAGCTGGCAACTTGGCTATTTTTGTAGCCAGCTACTTTTGTAGTCGGTAGTCGATGGTCGGTAGCCTTTGATTGTGTTTATAGCATTAGTCTTTATTCTTCGCATTTAGGTCTGCCTTTTTGACACACTCAGTGTGTGTTCAGTAAATAAAAATCATAAATCAAGAAAACAACAACAATATGTTGTGTCACGTATACATAGAATATATTTTGTAAGCAAACAACATTTGAGTATGGAAGGTGTAACAGAGTTAATGTAAGAGAGCCAAAAATCTCTTATACTTTTTACAACAAACACGCATTCTACTATGACTTAGATGCACGGTAGAAAAATTCTTTAAACGTCTAAATTCGCAATCTTGTTTTTTTGATTCATGTCTAGTAATTGTTAGTCCAGAGTTATAACATTCAATTTTTTTTCAATTCTCTTGTAATGTCATCGGAATTTGTACACAATACAAAATTAACATGAAACTAGTTACTTGCAAAATGGCAGTGTAAAATCGGTTTTACTAGAACGTGTACATGAATCAGGGATGCCAGATAATTCTTATGAGAAATCGGCACTTTTGCACAAAAATATCAGGCTTATCGGCACTTTATTATTAAAAAATCGTCAAACACATTTTGAATACAATAAAACATATTTTTATTAACGAAAACTGTCAAATAATTTATCATTTTAAAAATACATATATGTTTAAAATCAAAGTGTTTTAATATTTAAATAAAAAGTTGATACAGTTATTTACAATTTCCGTTAAATAAAGTAAATCGATTTTTATAAAATTACTTAGTAGAGTTCTTAGAAGGATAAATAAATTTTATTTGATCCGTTTAATTTTTTTAACCAACATTAGCTGCAAATTAAGAGTAAATTTTTAAGGCCTCATATAAATCTAGTATTCAAACAACTACTGCTTTAAGCGACAGCCTTCTGGTTGGGCTTGGGTGCAATAATTTATGCTTTTATTTCTAGTAATTTTTTAATGTTTTAAAATTGGTGAAGTCTTTCTGTATTTAAGGACAAGCATATAATTCAAGTGAGTGCCAAACATATTTCACAATAAATAAACATATTTCATAATAACCCAATCCTATGAAATTGGACTTGTAGTTTTTGTGATTTTGTGTGAAGCCCGTACAAACATTTGTCACAGCATTATCTACTTTTATCAATCGGAAGAAATAGTTCTATATTTGTAACTTTCACATATACGTGCAACCAAAAACAATGACTTGGTGTTTCATAGATCGGTTGCTTCATTGACGCCAGCAAGGACTTTTTATCTTCTAACAGCGCAAATATAGTTAAGAACTGTTTTCCGATAGCACCAAATAAGCTTAACCCTTTTTCTCCTTAGAAGAAATGCTGCCTCTTTTTAATGTTAGAAGTATTCTAGTGTTGCCCAAAACAAAAATTATTCTAAAACAAACAAAGTTACGTTTTTACAGTGTTAATAAAAATTCGGCGTTTTTGGAGCCAAAATCGGCATATTAATAAATTTGAGGTGAAAAATAGGCAAAATGCCGATAAATCGGAAAATATGGCAGTCCTGACATAAATACTCGAAAAACTTGCAAGCAGGGGTGCCAGAAAATATTAACCAAAAATAGGCACTTTTGCGTAAAAAAATCGGCTTTATCGGCACTTCAATTTTAAAAAATCGGCAAAAATCAGCATGTTAAAAAAACACATTTTTAATACAACTAAACAAATTTTTATTAACAAAAATTATCAAATAATTTATTTGAATATTTGAACTGGAAGCTCTACATAAAAATTGATGCAGCTATTTACAATTTTGTATATTTCGTTTTTGTTATGTTTTGATTCTCATACACATCTAGTATTCAAACATCTACTGCTTCAAGCGAAAGCCATCTGGTTTGACTTGGGTGCAGTAATTTTTAGTTTTATATCCAGTAATTTATGAATGTTTTGAAATTGATGAAGACTTTCTGAATTATTTTATACGTAATTGTGAAAATCTCTAGGTAGAGTTTTAAATTCAGAAGGTAATAAAAGACAAGCATATAATGCAAGTGAGTGCCAAACACATTTTATAAATATAATAAATAAATATTGAATATTGCTTTTTTAGGTTTTGCAACTGAATTATTTGTCTGTTACAACGGCAGCACCGAATCCTATCAATCTAGACTTATAGTTTTCGTAATTTTGTGCAAAATAGTCTACAATTAACTTGTAAAATCCTTTGGCATAACGTTGATCCACTATTTATTAATCAGAAGAAATAGTCCTGTATTTCAAATTTAACATATATATGTACGTACAACCAAACACAATTGCCCTATTCACAAGCCCCCTAGTACGTGCTAAGTGCTAACAAAATACAGCGTTGCTAGCTGTGTTGTTGGTAATTTTCATGCAAACATGCGATACAACACTTAGTACTTTTTTTCATATGTTTTTCAAACGTTGTATTTGTTTAAATGTTTTATGTTTAAATGAATTTTTATTTTTGTGTTCATGTGTAAATTATATTAAATTAACTTGAATTAAAAGATATTTTTATTAGTTTTATTTATTTAATTTATTGATTTGACTGATTTATTAGAAAGTTGAAGTTGAAAATTGCCAATATAAAAACTGTTCTTTAAGATTTAATATTGCTTTAATGACTCGATTTCTAATATTTTGTATGGTACCGCCATCACCTATACCAAAAAGAGATGCTACCTTACGAACACAAGCACCATTTCCTGAAGATCCCAAGCAGTAAAGTACAATTTTAAGCTGCAAGTCAAGGTTATAAGGTTAAATATATATAGGGAAATTCCTCTGGCCGTAGTCGTATCATATGAAGAAATCTGTTTTCATCAAAATATCTTAAAACCCGATTATGCCATAATGATGATTTTGGTAGCCGTAAATGTATAATTCTGCGACTGGAGAACAAGTACATTAGGTTCATCCTAAAAATGTCTTGAATTTCATCCTCACACAAAAAATTTATTAATTTACTTTTTTCTGTTTTCTCCCCCATTTGGCTTATAAATAACAAATGATGAAAAACACTTTTCTTCTTCTTATTTACTTTTTGACGTATGAAGTACAATGTACAATGGCACACTGATACAATGGTTGTTCACAAAGAAGTAAACAAAAGGTAGTATGCAATACTACCTACACCTTAGCAGAGCTTGTGAATACGGCAAATAATGTGGTGTTGCATAGATCGATTGATTCATTCACGCCAGCGAGAACTTTTTATTTTTCACTTACAGTTAAGAACTGTTTTTTATAACAGCAAATACGCCTTATCCTTTTTCCTCTTAGTAGAAGTGCTGACTTATTAGGAGTTGTCTCTTTCTAATGTTACATGTTTTCTAGTTTTGCCCAAACTAAACAAATTATTCTAAAAGAAACAAAATTACCTTGTCATAGTATTTTCACTTACAGTTAAGAACTGTTTTTTATAACAGCAAATACGCCTTATCCTTTTTCCTCTTAGTAGAAGTGCTGACTTATTAGCAGTTATCTCTTTCTAATGTTACATGTTTTCTAGTTTTGCCCAAACTAAACAAATTATTCTAAAAGAAACAAAATTACTTTGTCATAGTATTTGTAAAAAAAACGGAATATTTGGAGCCAAAATCGGCAAATCGGTACTTTGATAAACTTGAGGCGAAAAATCGGCCAAATGCCGATAAATCGACAGATATTGCATGCCTGCTTGCAAGCAGAGAGTGAAAAATGAGCAGTGTTGCCAAAACGGTGGTTTTTTATTATCAAAAGCGGGAAGTTAGAAAAAAACCCGCTAAGTGGGTTTTTTAGCTGGGAAAAGTTTAACTTGAAGGATTTTTAGCGTTGTTTTAAGCTACAATAAGTTTTGTTTGTTTCAAAGAAAGCTGAACTGTGTGTTTCCAACCTTTATATGAATATATAGATTATCTGTCTCTGCCTTGTTTTTTTTAACGAAATATATTTTAATTGGGTAATTAAAAACTTTTTTTAACTAATGGAAACTGTAATTTTAGATTACCAGAAAATCGGGACATTTTAGAAAAAACTAATGAATTATCAGTAAATAACGTATTTATAACAAAAAAAAGAGGATGCCTGTCAATATTTGGAACAACTAGGTTATAGCCCGGAAATTATCGAAACAGTAAAGTGGAAACAAGTGGAATTCTAATAGATACTACATCTTCTTAATACAAAGCTTTTGAATATAAAAATTCGGCTGAAAATAAACTTTTCAAAGAGATAACTAAATTTGCCTTGCGAATATTATGCATGTCATGGTCTAATGCAGAAGTGGAACGAGTTTTTAGTCAACCTAATACATATCGCTAAATCAAGGATCAGAAATCGAATATTGTAAATCCTATTTTAACCGTTAAGTATGTCAGTTCCTCAAGATTATAACAATACTATAGTATAGCGAAAATCTGTTGCCTTATTTTCAAATATGATAGACGTATCAGCAAGTAACTCACTGGACTGATATGCATTCTACTTAGAATTTCAAAAAAATTTCAGACACGGCCTTTATATAGTAGATTTGGCAGAGAAGTTAATAAAGGAGCATATTTTGTGAAGGAAAGTTTTTAAACTTGAACTGTCAGCAAGAAATCGTCTTAAAAATATGAAGGAACAAATTGATCGCAGAGTTGCCTCGAAATTTTTTATACAAAATAGTACAAGTTCACCATTGCCCAGTAATTTACCAAATAATCGACAGCGGTGTTGCACACAAATTCGTAAGTTAATATACACTAGTATTAGAAATACAATTATTAGTCACTGTCGCCATAACAAAAACTGCTTCGATTACAAGGTTCCGAAAACATTTTTAAATTTAATTGGAACCTCTAATATTTACTTCAGTTCTAAAAAATCTAAAATGTAGAGATAAACAAAATCTTAACTAGAGATGGACAATTATTGCCATATTCATAAAATAATATAAGTTTATTTTATGAATACGGCAGTTAGTATTAAAAAACAGTGTTAAAATATAAATTGTTCATAAATTTTTTAGCGGTTTATGTTAGTGTTTTTTTGGGCTAGTTAACGGTTTCTAGCGTTTTTTAAAATAATGTCTAGCGGGAATTGGTTTTGGCAACACTAAAAATGAGCGTAAAAATATGAGAGAGAAAAATTTGTTGCTTGTTTTCCTAGCTAGAATTAATCAACCAGCTTTTGTTTTGTTTACAAAATAATTTGCTTGAAAAATTTCTGCTGAAATTTTTGTAACATTGAAAAAATGCAAGTGTTTTGCATTATAAGAATACTAAAATATTATTATTTTGTTATTTTTTTACCCTTCACTGCAAAAAGTGGAAAAGGGTATTGGTATCATTTTAAAGCTTTTAAAGATATCTTTAAGGATATACTAAAATGTTTTAAAAATGCTTAACGGATTAAGAGCCGACAGCATTTTTACGTAAAATATAATGTATGCAGTACTAAATTTTTTAATTTTTTAATTGTCTGTCACCCAAACAGTTGCTTTTTTGAGTAGAGTTACTTCACTAAACAAGATGTACGTAGATAGTGAAAGGTATATAGGTTATGGCATAGCCGAATATAGCAATCTTACTTGTTGTCTTTAATTTAGCTTGGTGAATATGTAGCAAAAAACCTAAACCAACCGAAATTTGGTTTAAAGTCTTCTAGCTTTGCAAGTGTTTTTGTGTTTTTGAGAATTAAAAGTAAATAAGCCAGCGATGGCACATTTAATACAATTGCTGTTTTAGGTACAATTTTAGTAAGAACAGTACATTTTCTATGCACAATTAGAAATAAGTAATACGAATGTATGAAATTTAGATTATTTTTAATGTAAATATTTTTACATAATAATCACAATACAAATGTTTAAAAGAAATAAGTGCAAAAAATGTTATATTTATGATGCGCTAAAACATCAAAAACGCTTTTACCTAATAATTAAAAACTTTACAATATATTCAGGCTTGTTCTGACAATCGCAAATCGCTTAAAACTGGCGATGCGAGTTGAAATCTCATGAAAGGTGTTCTGTAGTTCACAATCGCAAGAAATTTGGCGGTTTCAAATCGCAAGCACATACTGAAGTGAAGTTACGAATTTTGCTTAAAATAAACTTTAAAGCAATAATAAAATTTTACACAAATGAAAATTAACAAAAATTAAAATGTTCTCTTTTCTCAAGTGTTAAGGGACCTTAAAAAATTAACAAAATAAACAAAAATACTCTTTAAGTACTGATTACTTACAGCGTAAGTAACCTTTTACATCAAAGATGCTTAATGCAATATCACTAATAGAAAATTCATTTGTCGCTAAAATTTTTCTTGGCTTGCGCTATTTTTTTAAACTAATAAATATAAACTGGATTGAAGTGTCCACTGAATTATCCCAATCTCTAAGCGTCCGTTTTTTAATTCGTTCTTTTTTTAATTGCATGTTTTTTTTTAAGAAATGAAACTAAGCAAGGCCGCAGCAGGCATTTTGTTGCAGTTTTCTTTTGTTTATTTATGTTTTGCACCGTAAAATCATATGTTTTTCTTTTCGAACATAACTATGAAAAAGAGCAAAACGCGTATGTTTCAGAACATGTAAAACAAAAGTTGGCGTTTTTGAAATCATGCGAGTGTCTGAATATGCCTGATTATTATGTATATATTTTCGTTGTTTGCTTATTAAGGGTATAATTTTAAATTTTTTCTTGTGTTTGACATCAGTTTGCTGGCTTATACTGGTCTATTGGTCATACCCAAGGCGAATTCATAAATGGTATACTCACGGTAAAAATAAATACAACATTGCGATACATACACGTACATTTTGTTTTTGTACAAATAGTTTGCGGCTGTCAAATGCAAAGGAGATTATAACTTTTAACAATTGAAAAAGGAACACCACAATAGTCACCTGGGATGTTAAGGCCACCTGTTATTTTTGCTAGTAAAGTTACTGAACAGGCCTAATGAATTAGCCTTAACCACAACTTACTAAATAAATCTTTATGTAGATATGTTTTGAATTGAATAATATTTGGTTTGCTTTAAATAATATAAAGCTGGGTATAAAAATATTTAAATATAAACATAGTAGGTCTGTTTCTTTACTCTATTTGGGATCCCGTGGGATCCCAATTAGCACAAAAAGCTTTCCCGTACTTTAAATTTGGGTAAATGAGAGCGGTTTTGAGAGAGTAGAGTTCTTCTTCTTCTTGCACGAAACAGCCCAAACTTTTTCATCGTGTAAGGTTTTTATATTTGTGAAACAGCTGTTAAATACAAAAAAATAAATAAAAAATAAAAACAAATAAAAAGTTTAAGTCGTTAGCTATGTTTAAAAAAGAGTCAAATATTTATTCTAATATAAAAGATACTTTGCAATGGCAGAAGAAGACGTGCTAAAAACTATTGTTGCAGATTTAGTGGACAGTTCAAGTGATTCTAGTGATGATGAGGACATCCTAGATCTTTTTGAACAAGAGTCCGACTTAGAAGAATCGGTAATATTGGATCTTTTTGAAATTTTTGAATGCCAAAAGAGAAATAGCATTCCAAATTATTTAAATGAAATTGTCCCCTTATATACGGACAAAGAATTCAAACAACACTTCCGCATATCGAAAGAGTTGTATTTAAATTTATCCGCAAAATTTGCAGAGTCACAATTATGCTTCTTTGCGAGCCGATAAGCGCTTACCACCAAACACCTACCTGGCTTTTTTCTTGTGGTTTGCGGGTCATGAAGCGTGTAGTTTTCGTAACCTTTCAGACCGATTTAATTTAGCGCTGTCAACTGTATGTAGGATAATCGACAAAGCTACAATATTTATCAGCAGCTTAAGTCCTGACGTTATTACGTGGCCAAGTGATGTGCAGAAACAGCAATCTGCCATTTGTTTTGCAAATAGATATGGCTTCCCAAAAACTATAGGTAAGCGAAAATAAATTTTGGTACCTTACATATTTATATTCATCCTCCCTTATTATGCAGGTTGTGTTGATGGGACTCATATTGTCATCGATCCCCCAAGAGTATGTAAGGATGACTACGTAGACCGTAAGGGAAACGTTACAGTTACCATGCAAGCAGTGTGTAATGAAAGCAGAAAATTTATAAATATTTTTGTTGGCTTTCCCGGATCATTTCATGACAGTTGGGTCTATAAAAATTCCCCTTTGTACCAAAACTTGGCTACGTTATGTGAAGGTAACTTCTTTCAAAAGTGAATAAGCTTATAAGTTATTATTATATAATATATATAGTATCAAAGACACCAATTATTATTTTTTTTAGATTATTATTTGTTAGGGGATTCGGCCTATCCATGCACGCAGTATCTTTTGACACCTTACAAAGATAATGGTCATTTAACCAAAGCTCAAAAAAATTTTAATATAAAATTAAGCTCAGGCCGTGTTTGCATAGAACATTCATTTGGAATGTTGAAGCAACGCTTTCGAAAATTGTATTATTGTAAATTGAGAGGTATGAGCGTGTTGTGTTTTACATAACCTGGCAAATGCTAATGATCTTGAATTTAACGATACTGAAGACGAAGCCAAAAGTTGCGAAAATGAACAACCTGGAGAGGTAGCCATGTGAGGGACGAAATTTGCATGGCACTTCAAACAAAGCTTTAAATATTTACTAATAATTTTTTAATCTCTTATTAAATTCTTAATTTTGCAATTTAATTTATTAATCCAATATACATAATATAACGTTAACAATAAAGAAAAAGGAAAACTTGTATAAAAATTAATTAAAAATTTTAAATTAAAAAAAGGAAACTTAGGAAAATAAATTTTAAAAGGTTATATAATATTTTTTTCATTTACAAGTCGCTCCAAAAGCGCCAATTTCCTTTTAGATATTTCTTCCCTTTTTTGAGCTCTTTCATGTTTTTTGTTCAGAAGCTCGAGAACTTTAGCATGAAAATCTTTTTTTTTTCTTCTTTAATTTCTTCCATTTTGGCCAAGACTTGCTCACGTATTCCAAATTTTGATTTTGTTTTACACCCATTGCTTGAGCTAGGCTCATCGTCTTTAAGTGAAAAGAAAAGTACATACATACCAGAGAACTGCAACTCATGAGTACACCGCATACTTACTCTATACATACTCTATACTTTTCATACTCGAGTATTTTAAACACCGCAATAAAAAGTTGCGGTGTTTATTTTACCCATTCTTGTAAAAACGAGTATCAAAAATATCGCAATCAGAATTTTAAGTATTTTTTATACTCGTACGCGAGAATTTTTTAATTCTCTTTATTTGTAAGCAACGTTGCCACATTTTTACCCTATTAAAGTTTTTTACTGCCGTTTTGTGAAATACTGCATTGTATGCAAATCTATTTATAAACAATAAAAAAAACAAAATTTGATCAAATCTATTGCTTCAACATTATAAACAGAAAAACAGACAACAACCGTTTTCATAGGTATGAAATACAACACATATTTAATGAATAAAATGCAATAAAAACCGCTTAAAGGCACAGCTTTCGTACACTATTTAAAGCAGGTATACTTATTTTGTTGCTGTTTTTTATGAATAATTATTTTCAGTTTATGCGCCTTGTTGTCATAAACGTGCTACTCGTACTAACGGTATTTAGGAAAACAAAATGATAAAATGAATCCGTGAATAAAAGGAAAATTACTTAATTTTTTAGTTTTAACAAAACTGTATATACGCTGATGTAATATATTAATTCCTCATAAATAATAATAAATAAAATAAAGTTTTTAGTTTATATATTTTATTTTGTTAAATATAATTATTGCTTTTATACCTATTTATTAATTTTAAAAATCTATTTGCTTAACGAATAGAATTTTTAAATTTCTCTCCTGTATGACTTAAAAAAACCCTAACAAAAACGTAATATAATAAACAATGAACTATTCTTGAGTTATTAGTAAACTTTTGTTGTGTTTTTAATAAATTAAAATATGGCGAATTTTACGGGTTCTATTAAAGTTATTTTCTGTTATATATTAAATAAACTTTCATAATTTCAAAGAAGTATGTATGTTATACCCTGTTCAGACATACGTTTTAATTTATACAATTAAAATTTTAATTGAGTAATTAATTTTGGTGTTCACACATATCCAATTTAATTTACTGAATTAAAATTTGACAATAGAATATAGTTCTGTTCAATAACAAGAAGTTGTTACTAATTGTTATTGGAAAGTGTTTACTTCAGTACCTCAAAAGAAGCAGCGAAAGAGTAAAAAAGAGTAGAAGATGTGAATGTTAATAAATTTGTTACTGTCAAGAACAGAACAGCTGATTCTTGTTCTGTTTTACAAAATAAGTTAATGAATATTAAATACTTTGAACTGAAAGTGTTTATTAGCACTCTCCACGAAAATATTTACATCACATCGTTGTGGCTTTTTTCCCATAATTTATATGGCGATTTTAAAACCGAATATCTACGCTGAAATTTGTTACAACCACACAGCAAAAAATATACATAACATTTATAGTTTTCGGTTTTAAATACAAAATATTTGAATTGAAGCTAATGTTTGTATAATAGTTAGAAGAAAGCTGAGGAAACTATGTACAAGTAAACGCCAGGTTAATAAAACAATAAACAAAAGAAATAGAATAAAATAAACTAAAAGTTTTACAAAAAAGACAGAAAATTTTTGGCAATTTGCACACAATCGATGACAAAGCTCTTGCAAATGCTAACTGTTGCAATACAAAATGATTTAAGCAACGAACACCGCTTTTTTTGCTGTTTTAGATACAAATTTTTTTTATGGTTTTTTGTTATTATGGCTCGGCTTTACTTTGTTATTTTTTTCCAAAAATGCGTTTATTCCGTTTTATTTATTTGGAATAGTAATGTTGTAAATTTTTATTTTACTCTATCGTTGCTAGTTTCTGCCGGAAATTTATTGAACAGACCTAATTTTTACATTAGAAATTTGTGTTGGTAAATTTGGAAGAATGAAGAGAAGTTCGGCTTTAAAAGAAAGTTTGCTTGTTTTTATTTGAAATATGGAACTCTTCCAGTTTGTACGATCAAGTTCTGACCGCACGCTAGCTTTGAATTTCCATAAAATTTTCAAAAACTTTTCATTTCTTATAATTTGAAAATATTTTATTTTTCATTTTTATGGCATTTACTTTTGTCATTGTATAAAATTTTCTCTAACTGAACACACTTCACAAGGGTTGTTGGAGTAAACTTAATCAATTATCGACTTAATTAAGTGCTAATTGAAAAATTTTTTAATTAATTTCTTATATGGTAAATTAAATTCAATTAGGGACTTAATTGCGTAAATTCCTTTATTGCGCAATTAAAACGTATGTCTGAACAGGGTATTAGCTAATTTAGACATTGGCGACTTTTGATATTGTGTTTGATTTAATAATTCTGATCTGATAACTCTGTTTTCCTCTCGAATAAAGTAAAGCCAGCATCGCAAATATAATTACTTGAGTATGGTAGACACTTATACTCAAATGGAATGAGTATAGTAAATACTCGCACTTAAGAAATGCGGTGGCGATCACACCGCAACCGCATTTAAGATTAGTATACTTAGAGTATTAAAAACAGACACTATTGCAGTTCTCTGATACATACATAGCAGAAAAATCACAAATTTAAATGATAATAACAGCACTTACCCTTGAATGAGGTGTCAGTGTCCGTACGATTTTCTTTATGATTTTCTTCTTGCATATTGCCATTGTCCAACAGGAATTCTGGATGAATACCTTTCTTCTCCTTTAAAATTTGGCTTAATTCGCTTAAAACACACTTTATAAAATTTTTTAAAACCCAGAAAAAATAATATACGTACCTTTCATAGGCACAAGTCTGTCTACTTCGACCCGTTTGCCTGTTGTTGAGTACCGTTTTCTTGAATGTCCGCTCCAGCCCTCTAAACTTGTTTTCTATTTGCAAAGTCGTAAAAGCGTATCCTTCAACTACCATTTTTTCGGAAATCACCTTATACATTTTCCCTTTTGTTTTTAGATGTATACTTTTCCCAAACCTTGGACGAAGATTTTCCATTGCAGTTAACATTAGCTTTGTTGGTGCGTCATGCCAATTCTGCAATTTTGCAGTCCTTTCTTGTTTGCCATCTAAAATTAAACGTAAAGCAGAAGCATTTTCAATGAGTTGTGTAGTAATTATCTTACCATTTGCTTCAATGTTGGACTTGAATACTGGCTCTTCGCATATTTCCTCCCCATGTTTTTCCTTCGCTACAGCTACTATGAATACAAAAACTTTACTTTAATATAAAATTATCTCCAACTTACTTACGACTTTCTTGCGACTCTGACTCCACAAAAATTATTTGACTGAATGAGCTTTCCTGCTCTACCAGAGCCTGCTGTGTCACCTGCATTCTATATTTTTCATCTAAAACATGCAAGCTTACATTCAAAATCAAGCTTTTTAAACAAATATGCATACTTACTATTTTTTACGGCTTTATAGGTTTCCGGAGAACAACATATTTGTAACGACTGTTCCATTTTTCTTTTCTAATGATTTTGAAAAAAATTTTTTATTTTATTGAAACAGTCAAAATACTTTGACATTTAATTTTGTGTTGAAAATTTAAAATTTGTGTTCCCGTACCTTTGTACAATTTTGACTTTTTACGAGAGAAAATTATGCTTGCTCTCATTTTCACGAACTTTACCCAAAAAGTAAAGAAACAGACCTAGTGATTTCCACTTTACAAAATAATGTCTCTTCGTTAAAATTGCGCATGTATGAAATGTTTTTCTAGCCCTGTAATAATTCTATTCGTTATATGCCAAGCACAAAACACAAGTTTTAAAATAGTATGACGCCTTCTGTTTAATATCTAAAAGATAAGTTTGTTCATACGCAGCATAGGCGAATTAAATAATTTTTGCAGTGAACACTACTGTCAAACTCCTTATATAAAAAATCTGTGTATATTTTTTTATATTAAGTTTGACAGTAATTTCTACCAGTAACTGATTCGCCTTGTTCTTAAACATATAAAAAACCAAAGGCGAATTCATTTACTTGTGGTTATAACAGCCCAGTTGATTATTGCTTATGTTCGACGTTGTGTCAAAATTTTAAAACTAACTAAAAAAAAATAATTTTAAAATAAAGTAAAAAAAGTTTTATTAAAACAAAAAATAAAATTTGAGGTTTGGCTACATAAGCGGGAGAAAGAAACCAACTGGTACAAATTTATTTAAAGTACCAAATGAAGTTTAGTCATGTGTTTTTGCCATCTGCAACATTTTTGCCACTGGCCGGCTATTAATTTTCTTTGAAAGAACTTAAAAATATTCTTAAATTAAAAGTCTCACAAAATAAAATAAATAAGGCATACAATAATTAACGAAATTAACTTGAATTGTTTTTAATTAACGAAATTTAAATTTTGCTCGGAAGCATTTCAGTGAGAGTAAAAATATTATTCAAAATAAAGTTTCAAAAAATATTAGACGCTAACTGTAGAAAAAGAGCTGCAGGCGAAAACGCAGCAATAACAAACATGAAGATACACTAGCACCATGGCGAAATAATTCAGGTGAACGCATGGGCGAAAAAGCTCATCAGCTGTATACGTTGCAATTGTCAAAAAAAAATTTCAAAAATAAATTATAGCTCTGTTCCCTTACTTTTTGCGTAAAGTTTGGGAAAATGAGAGTAGTGAAAAATTACTCTCAATTAGAGACTAAAATGTTTAAAAGTACGGGAACACTACAAACCAAATTTTTAGCCCGAAAGAAAATGTCAAAATTTTTTACTTTTTTAATGTCAAAAAATAAATTTGAATTAAAAAAGCGCCAATAAAGTTAAAATTAAAAAACTTAATTAAAAGATTTAAAAATGGAAAATTTAGAAATATGTTGTTCTCCATATATAATCGCGTAAAAAATGGTAAGTTAAAATAATTATTTACAAGGAAGATTTATTTACTCGTATTTAAGTTTTCAGACAAGCAGTTGCCAAAGGTGTTGTAATGGAGCAGGCAGGCTCTTACAGTCAAATAACATTTAGTCAAGGAAATGGTAAGAGTAACAGTTCGAAATCTTGTACACAAAAAAAATTAATTTTTCTTTTTGATTAGCACTGTGGCAAAAGGAAAGCACAGAAACCTTGGATGATATCTTTGTTCCCATATGTAATTATTCACAAGGTAAGAAGAGAAACGAGTGTCTGGATCAACAAAACAAGTATTAGTTATATATTTTTGGGCAACAGTTGACATACAACGTCTAAAATAGTTTTTTTAATTGAAAAAACTAGTGCATAAAATTGATGATATAAGGTTAGGTTAGGTTGTACAGGCCGTCGGCGCAAAACAGAAAGACCGACTCACTTGGGTCGCAAAGGTCCCATTGTGTTGCCTGGAAACAGGATGTGCAGGGATCAGATTGAGGTCCCTACGGCACCATCAAAGGATCCAAATCCAAACCACCCCGAAGACCGGATAAACAAGTTTATCCTAGAAACATCGCAGACGGATAAGTCTGCAAGACCCTGCAGTCTCGGACTGCCAAAAATAGCCGCTCTATTCCCAGAGAGAGCCGGGCAGTGGCAGAGCAGATGCTCCACCGTTTCCTCCTCCTCCTCATCTTGACAACTTCTACAGTAGTCATGATGAGGAAGATTCAGTCTCCTAGCGTGAGCACCAATGATGCAGTGCCCTGTCAGCACGGCCACCAGTGTGCCCAGCTGCCCCCGAGGTAACCTCAGTAGATTTGCGGATCTTCCACTATCGTACTGAGGCCACAGTGTCCTCGAGACCCTGCAGGTAACCTCTTCAGACCACCTAGACTGTGCAGCCCTGAAGAGTTCCTGCCGTAATATAGCTTTACAGCAGCTTAAAGGGACCCCCACCAGTGGATCTATTTCTCGGTCTTCCAACCGGGCTCCAAGTCTGGCGAGTTCGTCTGCAACCATATTTCCGGGTACGCTCGAGTGAGCTGGCACCCAAAACAGTTCCAGGTTGGAATGTCTCACCATCTCGTTGAGAGATGTCCGGTATTCACGAACCAATCTGGATGTCGTATAGACACCTGACAGGAGTTAATCGCGGCCTTGCTGTCAGTACAAATCCGGGTATCCTCTCCGTACATCCTGTGGTACCTCATCCAGCAAGCCGCCCTTCTAATGGCTGAGATCTCAGCCTGTACCAAGCTACATTGATCATTAAGCCTGAACTTCATCCTGATCCTAAATCTAGGGATGAAGACGCCCCCTCCGATCCCCGTGTCCGATTTTGACCCGTCAGTATAGACATCAAGCACATCTCCACGAGGCATACTCGACGTGCCTGACGTTGATGCCACGAAATCAATGTCAGACATGGGGGTGGGAGTGCAGTAATCGATGTTGTCAGGAATAACCGAGGAATGGCCCAAGATGGCCGCATGTCCAAAGTCCCCTGAACTCCACGCCACCGCTGCATCCAGTCTGACCGCCGAGTTCATGGCCAATTGTTTGGCCATGAGATCAACCGGCAGCCAGTGCATCATTGTAAAAAGGGCCCTCGACGGGGTGGTGCGTATTGCACCAGTGACTATCAAGGCCGAGGTGCGCAGTACCCTGTTCAATATACTGCAGTTAGCCAGTTTTCCCAATGCGGGCCACCATACAAGCGTCCCATACATTAGTATAGGTTTTATCACCGTGTCAAAGAGCCAGTGCGACGTCCTCGGGTTAATACCCCAGTTTTTGCCTATGGCCCTCATACACACATACAAAGCCACTGAGGCCCTGTCCGCCCTAAAGCGGACATTTGGGGTCCACGACAGTTTGGAGTCCAGGATGATACCTAGATACTTCGCTCTGTCACACAACCCAAGCTTCACTCCATTAAGGAGTGGTAGTGGAAAGGCCGGAATCTTGTTTCTTCTCGTGAAGAGCACAAGCTCCGTTTTCCGAGCGTTCGCGCTAAGCCCACTCTCAGTACACTACCTACTGACGCAGCCTAGCGCCGTTTGTAGACGTTGCGATAGCGTGTCGAGATATTTTCCCGATACAGCAACCGCAACGTCAAATATAAAGAAATGTATTTATTAAATTCTGTATTTATATTTCAGATGATGAGCAACATACGCCCTCCTTAGACCTGGAAGGCCCCTCTTGCAGCTCTGCAACTGTAGATAATAGTTCCGATACGGATCTATCGGCAAAAGGTAACATTTTCGCCTTACAGTATTAAAAATATATTTTTGTGTTTTTTTAACTTTATGTTTTGTGGAAACACCATTTTTTTTAAGACGAAAGAAGCCCTGAAGTTTCAAGTAAAAAGACTGGCTTAAAAGAAGAGCTAATGAAGAAAATTACGGAAATGTGTGAAGAGAAACGGCAATTTCATTCCTTGAAAAGAAAGATGAGAGAACCCAAAGCCGAGAGGAAAGGGCAAAAAGAAAGCTCGAATTTTTGGAGCTTCTTAACAAGAAAAAGAATGAATAACATCTCTATCCTACATATGTACATCAGAGAACTGCAAGAGTGTCTGTTTTTAATACTCTAAGTATACTCATCTTAAATGCGGTTGCGGTGTGATCGCCACCGCATTTCTTAAGTGCGAGTATTTACTATACCCATTCCATTTGAGTATAAGTGTCTACCATACTCAAGTAAAATGTTTGCGATTCTGGCTTTACTTTATTCGTACTCATACTCACAACAAACACCAAGAGAGAGATTTTAACGTGTGTAGTGAGAGGAAAACAGAGTTATCAGATCAGAATTATTAAATCAAACACAATATCAAAAGTCGCCAATGTCTAAATTAGCTAACATACATACTTCTTTGAAATTATGAAAGTTTATTTAATATATAACAGAAAATAAATTAAATAGAACCCGTAAAATTCGCCATATTTTCATTTATTAAAAACACAACAAAAGTTTACTAATAACTCAAGAATAGTTCTTTCTTTATTATATTACGTTTTTGTTAGGGTTTTTTTTTTAAGTCACACAGGATAGATATTTAAAAATTCTATTCGTTAAGCAAATAGATTTTTAAAATTAATAAATAGGTATAAAAGCAATAATTATATTTAACAAAATAAAATATGTAAACTAAAAACTTTATTTTATTTATTATTATTTATGAGGAATTAATATATTACGTCAGCGTGTATACAGTTTTGTTAAAATTAAAAAAATTAAGTAATTTTCCTTTTATTCACGGATTCATTTTATCATTTTGTTTTCCTAAATACCGTTAGTATACCCTTTATGACAAGAAGGCGCATAAACTGAAAATAATTGTTCATAAAAAACAGCAACAAAATAAGTATACCTGCTTTAAATAGTGTACAAAAGCTGTGCATTTTATTCATTAAATATGTGTTGTATTTCATACCTATGAAAACGGTTGTTGTCTGTTTTTCTGTTTATAATGTTTAAGCAATAGATTTGATCAAATTTTGCTTTTTTTATTGTTTATAAATAGATCTGCATACAATGCAGTATTTCATAAAACGGCAGTATAAAAACTTTAATAGGATAACAATGTGGCAACATTGCTTACATATAAAGAGAATTAAAAAATTGTCGCGTACGAGTATAAAAAGAACTTAAAATTCTGATTGCGATATTTTTGATACTCGGTTTTGCAGGAATGGGTAAAATAAACACCGCAACTTTTTATTGCGGTGTTTAAAATACTCGAGTATGAAAGGTATAGAGTAAGTATGCGGTGTACTCATGAGTTGCGGTGTACTTGGGCAGTTCTCTGATGTACATATGTAATAATAAAAATATGCCTATACATAGTTTATTATTTATTTATTTTACTTAATATTCTTACTTTTTTAATTGATTGAATTTAAACTGTTTGTTTTAACTTTATTAAATTTAAATAGATTTTTATTATGTTGTTTTTTATAGTTTTAAATAAAAGCAAATATAATTTTAAATTGCATTTATTTTTTATTTAATTGTAGCTCTCTAGAAATTTTGTCTCTTATTGCATTTTCACTAGCCGCCTCTATAGATTGTTCAGTATCCAAAATTTTTAGCTCTTGTCTATTTTCTTCTTCAAACGTCAAATCGTCTTCGTTTGCAATATTATGCAAGACGCAACAAGCTCTTATGAAATGACATAACTTTTTCATCCCTCGTAATTTGCAATAGTACAATTGCCTAAATCTTTGCTTCAATATACCAAAGGTATGTTCAATACATACACGGCCAGAACTTAATTTCACATTAAAACTTTTTTTGTGCTTTTGATAAATGCCCATTGCCTTTATACGGTGTCACTATATGTTGAGAGCAAGGATAGGCGGAATCTGCCAGCAGGTAGTAATCTACCATACAAAATATGTTTATTTTTTATAATATTAAAAAATGTCTTTGTTTAGCTCCGCAAAGGTTTCTAAGTTTTGATACAAAGGAGAGTTCTTAAAAACCCAGCTATCGAGAGATAAGCCCGGAAATCCAACGGAAATATTGATGAATTTTTTATTTTCGTTACAAACTCCCTGCATTTGTAAAGTTACATTACCTTTTCGGTCAATGTACTTGTCCTTACATTTAGATGGAGGGTCAATAACTATATGTGTGCCGCTGATACAACCTGAAGAATGGCAAAAATATGAAAACAAAAAGCAGAAATTTGCAATAATTTTTTAAATACTTAAATATCATGCTTTGTTTTCTTACCTACTATTACTTTAGAAAATCCACATTTATTCTTGAAATAAGTTGCTGATTCGAGCTTCTGTGCTTCATCGGGCGGTTTTATTACATCTAAACTTAAACTGCTGATGAACATAGTGGTTCTGGCTATAATTCTACTCACAGACGATATTGACAAATTAAAACGATCAGACAAGTCACGGTAACTACATGCTTCGTGGCCCGCAAACCACAAAAAAACCGCCAAATATGTTTTGGCCGGCAAGCGTTTGTCAGGTCTAGGGTTCTTATAAGTATCACTTTCAGCAAATCTCTCCAAAAGATTTAAGTGTAAGTTTTTTGATACTCTAAAATGGTTTCGAAAATCTTGTTCTGTATACGAAGGGACAATACCATCCAAGTAATTTGGAATGCTGTTCCTTTTTTCACATTTAAAAGCTTGTAAAAAAGAGTCAAGCATCACAAATTCTTCATCATCAGAGAAGTGGTTAAAAATTTCAAAAATATCATCATCTTCCGAATCACTGGAAGAGTCTATTAGCGCCGCAACCAAAACTTCGAAATCATTGTCACCTGCCATTTCGATACAAGAAGACTTTAAAGAAAGATATGTTTATAAGTATATAATATTCATAGAAATGTGTATGTATGTATATATCGTTAGTATGTTTTTTTATACATAGATATATATGTACATACAGTGTCTCAAAGTAATAATGGGACACAACCAAAGTATTTTTTATCTAACATATTTTTTCTCCCAGTTGCGTTAATTTTTATGCTTTTTATGTTTTTATGATGCTTTTACTCTTGATTTTGTTAGGACGTAATTTTATCGCTGTTTGTTTTTAAGAGAAAAAGTTACAAGCGATAATTCACATTAACGCATATTTATATCACAAAGTAATAATGGGACATCTGGCAACTTGGATTTGATTGCGGTTTATAACGGAACTATTTGCAAATATTTTTCATTTAAATGGTTTAAGAGTTTGTTTACAAGCGTTTTTTAACAACTTTAAATATTTTACTGACTATGGCGAATCGGGGTTCCCAAACAACGCCTGAAATTAGAAAATTGATTACTCAACACTCAAAATCCGGAAAATCTGTACGAAATATTGCAGAAATGTCAATAAACCTAAGTCTACAGTATTTAATATTATAAAACGTTATTGCGGTGCAAAAAATTTCGAGAATGTTTCAAAGCCAAGCAAAAGAAAAATATTTTCCGATGCAGATGAACGGTGGTTAATAAGAGAAGACCTCGCATAAGCGCCCCTAAAATAACTGCTGAAGCAGAACAACATCTCAAAAAGAAAGCTAATCCTGAAACTGTAAGAAATATTTTGAGAAAACATGGTTATAATGGCCGGGTAGCTAGAAAAAAGCCTTATGTAAATGATGTAAACAGAAGAACATAAAAATAAGGACTTTTCGTTTTGGAGTAAAGTAATCTTTACCGACGAAAGTAAATTTAATGTTTTCCGGTTGGATAGACGTTCTTACGTGTGGAGAAAACCGCTTACAGAGCTCGCCAATGAAAATTTGAGACCAACAGTAAAACATGGTATGGGGTCGGTTATGGTTTGGGGTGCAATATCAGCAGCTGGACCGGGTAATCTCCATATTGTTGAAGGAATTATGGATCACAGATACTATTTAGATATTCTACGTAAAAATCTTGCGGAATCAGCGAACAAATTGGGTCTTAAAAATGACTACTTACTTCTACCAAGACAATGACCCGAAGCACAAGGCATACAATGTCAGAAGCTGGCTGCTCTATAACTGCCCGCATGTGCTTGAAACCCCACCACAAACGCCGGATATTAATCCAATAGAGCACGTGTGGAGCTATTTAGAGGAAAAATTAAAAGACCATCAAATACATACCAAAAACGACTTAATAGTTGCTCTAAAGGAGGAATGGGGAAGGATATCACCTGAGTACTGCCGTAGGCTTGTTGAATCGATGCCAAATCGATTGAAATGGGTAATACGACAAAAAGGGCTCCCAACAAAATATTAATCTTAGTCTACAATATTAAATTTAATACTTTATGAATTGTTCTTTTACTTTGTTCTATTATTACTTTGAGCTCTAATTAACGTGTTATGAAGTTTATTTTGTTATTATTTTATTTTGCCGGCATTAATTGAATTTCTTGTTTATGTTTTTAATAAAACACCATACATGCTTTTCAATTACATATAAACTTTTTTCCTGGGATTTTTATATTAACCAAATTATTACAAGAAGTGTCCGCGTAGGTGTGTGTCCCATTATTAGTTTGAGCCACTGTACATACATAAATAAAAATTTTATGCGGTTACTTACATTTTTCATGAAAAAAATTTATTTTAACTCTTTTAGGAAAATTTGTATGCTGATAATTTCTATTGTTTACTTTAGGCAACAGCTAATTGATTTACAATCTTACCAAATCAGCCCGAAGAAAAAGTGCGGTCTGTTTTGTGTAGAAAGAAGAAGAATATTATTCTCTCAAGTTCTCTCTCACTTGCCCAAAATTTGTGTACGGGAACGGTTTTGGGTAAATTTGGGACCCGCGGGCGCCCAAAGTAGTGTACAGGAACAAAGCTTATATGTTAAAAAATTTTTCAAAATTTAATTTGTTTTGATTGCTAATAGAAAACAAAATAATTATTGAAATTTCTACAGAAAACTAGTACATTATTTGCAGTTCCTGATTTATATAAATTAATAATGCGTAAAAAGATACTGGCATTATTGTTAACACGCTTAAAATGTCTTGCTTGTTTTCTTGTGGAAGATTATGTGACTCTGCAGGTACTGTTGGTGGCGGTGATCTGACAAAGTAAAGCTTTTTATTGGGAGATGAATGTGTGATAGCTCCAAAGTCTCTTTTTCAGACTGAACTGTTGAAGGTAACAAAAAAAAAAAACGTCGTTTAGAGAGTTTATAATTTCGCTCTAATTAACAATCAGATCCAGAAAATTGTTTTGATACTGAGTTTCGGCAAATTTCCTAATCGTTGTGGTAATCAAATTTAAGTCTTTATGCTCGCTACTTGAAAAACTGCCGGTGATGAAATTGTTGCGGTAAACGATAAAAGATGGAGATTTTTCTGTTAGTGTTTAAATGGTCAACGAACGAGAATGGAACGATGCATGTGAATTCGGCAAGCTAGTGGCACAATATAATTTTGGTCACACTTTGCCTGGATTTTCATTTTTATATAACTTAATTTTTTATAATTTTTTTATTCTAAAATTTATACCACTTTTGTTTATCAAATATATTGTTATTTTGTTTTTTAAAACAATATTTTTTAACAGCACACCTGGATTTTGTAGCAACAAATTGCCTGTTGTTTTTTTGTATTGTTGGATTGTTGTAGCCGTGTGGTCACCTGTATTACTTCGCCTTGACTTGCACTTGCATCCCTGCACCCACGTAATGAACACTCGCGTATGTTATGTACGATTACGATTTATTTATTATGTTATCTTTAACACACACAGTCCAAAAAGTAGCAATAAATTCCCCTTGCGTACACCTAACTTCATATGTAGGCATTTCTAAGGCGAATTAATTCGTCTTAAGCATTTCCAAAAAAATTAAATTTAAAACTGTGCGATTTAATAATAGGTGGCCACACCGATACAAAAACAAGAATCTAATGTAATATTGAAGAGGACAGCGTTGATGTCAAAAACGTCTGAGCAAAAGCAATCCGAATTCAATTCACACTTCTATCATTATTTAGTACATTAATACTTAGAGCCCCACGTGACCACCCGTAGTCATTTTTTTCTGCAGTGTTGGACCGCATGCTGACGTGTGGTTGTTTGCGGGTTGACAAGCTGTGACCAAAATTTGTTTACTCATTTTTTTTAGTTTTTTCAATTGGTTTGACTTTGTTATATTTGTTTTTTAAACCAAATGTATTTTTGTTATTTTTTTTTTTTTGCTGTTTTGTTTCTTGTGACCACCGGTGCACTGTGGTCAATATTTTGAGATAGCGGCCAAAACTCCTTTTGGTTTTTGTTCTCCGATTTTAAAGTTATTAGACTCACATGAAAGTAGACAGTAGTAAACCTCGGGAGCCAAAAAATAAGAACTCTACTTCAACTATTTCACTGAGAACAGGGTGGTCTAAAATGGGCTTTTCAGAATTTAGTAAATTTCTGATATTTTTAGTTAATTTTTAAAGTTTAAATGATCATAACTTTTTTGTTTTTCAAGATTTTCGGACGAAATAAATTTTGTGTTATAACTTAACTTATTACTATTACTGGTAAAAAAATTGAAGCTCTACTGTTTTCAGAACAATTTAAATATTTTTTTAAAAAAAGGTCAAATTTCTCGGAAATTTCCTACTTCATAGAGCACAACTCCTGTGAGTCAAGCTGAGTCAAAACACAAATTTACTATTTTGTAGTCCTAACTCTCCCCTACGTTCCTATATATACATGTTCATGCATCGGGAGCGCACTTTTTGAGCTACAGAAATTTTTCTGACCCAAGGTAAGATATTCGGTACAAATGCACGTCATATTTTTTGAGAAGTTATTTGTATGTGAAAGTGGCTATTATGCATATATTTTGATGAAATTTTGTACAAGAGTTCTTATTGGCCCAAAAAATAATTCTGTTGAAATTAGGAGAAGTTGGCCCATATTTGGACCTAGTCCACATAGAAGGATGTATCAAAACTTTGACAAAAATTACAATAGAACTCTCAAATTATGTGGTATCTGGCAATTCATTTGGAAAAGGTAAAAAATGGCAATAATGCCATCTAATATTACATAACTTAAATACCTGAAAATTGCAAATAAATTTAAAACCAATGGAAATAACTGGTAAAACCAAGTACCTGTTATATTACGATTCAAAGAGGAAAAAAAGATCATGTTGAAACTTCGAGCAATAGTATATTAATCCATGTATTCATTTTTTTCTTCATTATTGTTTAAACAATGGCTAAATTCAGTTATAGTGTTCTATCTGATATATATTTTGAACGGAAAGATTATTTTACATATAATGAACAATCCATTCTTCAAAATATGCAACAAACAAGAAATTAAAATTCATAACTTAAAAATAGAAAAACTTTTTAAATACTTTAAGAAAATGGTACAATCAGTGTTCCAGAAACAAGAAATTGTTTTACTCACGCAACCAAGAATGGCTAAGAAATAAACTTATTTTTAAAAAGCCATCAGTAACTACCACGGAAAATGGAAAAAGTGGTCGACCAGCAAAGCCAATTGATAATTGTAGTAAGTGATCACGAAGACGCAAGCTTAAACATATCAAGGAAGAAGTTTCTTGTAGCATTATAAAGGATTCACTTCTGCATCAAATTCAACCATCGAAAACTAAAAAGTTGCTATCATTAAAAAAATAGTGGAAGCAAGCCCCAGACGCACAAAAAGGATTTTAGAAAGTATGCCGACACCAACTGAAGAATATAAATTTACTCCAGAAGAAGCATTTGCACTATTTTTGGATTTGAAAATGACTAAAAACCAATATACAGAATTGCGGAAGCGAACCAATGAAAAAAATTGTGGAATTTTTCCATCATATCGAGATATAGTTTCTGCCAAAAAAGATTGCTTACCTTCACCAACTGCTATTAGTGTAACTTTAAGTTCAGCAGAAATAAAATTGCAGGATCTTCTTGAACACACTGCAGAACGATTATTAAAGACATTTGATGCTGACTATTAAAAGAAGTTTAAAAATTGCAGCATGACTTTAATTTCTAAATGGGGATGTGATGGGTCCTCTGGCCAGAAACAATACAAACAATATAATGCGGAAAATTCATCAGATGCCAATTTATTCGAGCCGTGAGCCGTCAACTAGTAGAGCTGCAGAGATTGATGTATGGAAGAATGAAATTCCCTCGTCAACAAAATTTTGTAGACCAATAAAGTTTGCTTACAAAAAAGAAACTAAAGATGTTATAACTGAAGAAGTTGGCAAAATAAGAGATGAAATTAAAGAACTTCAACCAGTGATATTTGAATTTAATGACCAATGCATCGATGTTAACTTTAAAATGTCACTTACAATGATCGATGGAAAAGTTGCACAAGCCAAAAAACATCAAGTCAATTGAGCCAACCACCAACACAAGACGATAGTTTCAATGAAGCATATGAATTTGGAATGTCACCTCTTAATGCTAGAATTCGTTTTATGGAGCATATTCTTAAATTGGGATACGATTTGGAATTTGGCCCGTTAGGCGAAACAGTGAGAAACAACAAAGAAAACTTGGAAAAAAGAAAGCAAAAAAAAAGATATTCAAGAAAAATACCGTGAGATAGGCCTTATAATTGACCAGCCAAAGCAAGGAGAAGGAAATTCTAATGATGGAAACACAGCAAGGAGATTTTTTTGCGATCCAGAAACTGCAGCTTCTATAACTGGAGTATTCCAAATCATATTAGAAGTTGTAGCATGTAGCAAAAAGATAGATGCAAAAAAATGTTGTCAGTATGCTAATGAGACAGCAACCCTTTATAACCAAAAATATTCTTGGAGACATATGCCAACCACAGTTCACAAAATTTTTTTCCATGGGGAACAAATAATTCAGCACAATATGCTTCCAATTGGAGATCTCTCAGAAGAAGCGCAAGAAAAAAGGAACAAAGACTACAGATTCTTCGCGAGCACAATACAAGAAAAATTTGCAGATATTGTACTAATGAAGATCTTATTAATATTTTGTTGTGCACATCAGACCCATATATGTCCAGTATTCGACAAAAATGGAAATCGACCTCATTAGAGTTAGATGAAGAAGCTAAACAACTACTGCAAAACGAAAATCAAAGCTATTTGGAAGAAATTTTTACTAATATTGTTTAACTAATACTAGTTTAAAGATTATAATTTGTTTCTAATTTTAGTATAAATTTTTATTAATACAATTAAATAAAATATATGTGCACTTTAAATCAATAGTAAAAGTTTACTTAAAATTTTATCGATGTTGTGTTCTGTATATAATATATCCAAATGGTATTGATATTGGTCGGAATTTCAGTGTTATTTTTCAGTTTAATCCTCACAAGAATTAGCTTTCTTCCAAAAAAACCAACCTTTGGCCCTTGTGAATATTTAGACCAAAATAAATGTCAGGGGCCAAATGTTGGCATTTTCTGACCAAAATTAAGTTTAGGAATAATAAATAAGTATTGGTTCTAAAATACGATTGAAGAAAATAAGAAATTATAAAAAAAATACCTATTTAAAATGTCAAAATATTCAACTTTTACATGGAAACTCAACAAAAAATTAAAATGCATTTTTAACTCCACATTACTTACGTTCCTATCAGTCGATTTTTACGTTTGAACACGCAAATTGAAGCTTAAAGTCCCTCCTATTAAACAAAATAAATTGCGTAAAAAAATACCAATCCGGTCAAAAGTTAGAGTTTTGACCGCTATCTCGCGAAATTGACCACTGTGCGGTGGTCACTTTGTCCTACAATGTCAAAGTACATCTTGGGCCCAAGTGGCCACCAGTGGGCATACTCTAATTTTATGTTTTTATCTTTTCATCTTTTTGATTTTTTTTATTAATTTCTTTAATATATGTACACGTGATGACATTGCTTCTGAGCTTGAAAAATCGAGTGTAGACGAAGTAAAGGATTTTCAAATGATACATTTGTTGATAATGACTGAACCAGATTCTGAAAGCTCTGATTCAGAATTTGATGACGGGAATTTAGATGATAGTAATGAAGACATAGACATGACTAAATGAAGTTTTCTTACCCCAATTTAACACACAATTTCTTAGGCATTTGTAGACCAAAACTACAAAGTCCAAGTCAATTAGGTTTACATTCTGGGACCAAACTACTTTTATTTCAATAGTAGATGTATGCAAAACATGTCCACTCGTGATAAAAATGCCGGGAAATGACACACAACTTGTGACCACGGGTGGTCACGATGTCACATAAAGTAAATCCACCAATGACCACGGGTGGTCACATTGTCCTTAAGCATCAAAATACAAATATGCCACCGGTGGCGCACGTGGGGCTCTAAGTGTTAAATAAACCTTTACCAGTTGGTTTCCTTCAACAATACTTCATACTTTATTTCTTGTTTTTAAATTTTATATAATTTTTATTATTTTTTTGAAATTTTGGAAACCTTTTCTTTTACAAGAAGATAAATTAACCGGGCTACTACCTGTTAATGAATTCGCTGTGATTTAAAATATAATTTCAAGGCGTATAAAACCGGGTGTTAGCAATCAAACACCATATAAAAAATAGCCTTACATAATTTCGTGCCTTTTTTGTCGAGAAGAAGAAAAAACTTTTTAGGAAATTTTTTCTGCGTTGACAAACTTTTTTCAGTTGCATCGAAAGTACCTTGCGTGTTAACACGATTTAGTCTTTTTTTATTTAATGTGTGCAGTGTGGTTTCCCTTTTTATATAAAGCAACAGAGTTACTACTAGGCAAGGCATATTTATTTTACTAGGTAATGTCGTCCGCGCAGCTGGTTTGTAGCTGGAAATGTCAAAAGTTTATTGTATTTTACTACGTTTGTTTAGGAATAGCAAAATACACTAACAACAAATACTTGCAAAACAAAGCAGGCATTTGTGTTGAGAGCAATTATCTTTTATTTCTCTTTTTGTTTTTAACGTTTAGAAAGCACAATGTTGTATTTGTTATAAAGCTGCTACTACCTAGGAAAATAAACGTACCTTGCATTTAACCAAGCAAAACAAGCCAAATTCAATTTGCGCTTCTATCATCATTTGGGACTTTAAATAAAGTTGTACCAGTTGGCTTCTTTTAGAAATACATAAAAGTATTATATTTTAATTTCGCTTTTCAAATTTTTTAATATTTTTTATTTCAAATTATTTGAAAACATTTTTTTTACAATTGATTTTAAAATTTTGACAACGCTGTCAATGAAATCACTTTGATTTAAAATATAATTTCATGCTTTTTTGTCAAGAAGAATATAAAAAACTTTTGGATAGTTTTTTGTTTTGGCAAATTTTTTCAAAGTTGTATGGAAAGTGCTATTTCCCAAAGCGAATTACTGACAAAAAAATTTTCAAAATGATTGAAAAGTTTTGAACTAATTATAGTTAAAGTCTACTCAGTAATTAGTAATCAGTAAACTAATTAGTAGAGGATGAAAATACAATTTTAAAAATTGGTAGATAAGTTTCTTAAACAATAAAAGACATGTTAAAAAATAATCTTGTTGGAAACTTATTAGTCTGCGCCTTATTAGTTTTAAATATGGAAAATAAGTATAAAGTTTTCGCCTGTGTGAATAATTTTGTCAGTCTGTATGTTGGGTTTCCTTAGTAGTTTATATGCATATGTATTACATGTATTATTTTATTATTGTTATAGTAAATTTACCGAAATGTTTGTCAATTATTAAAAGATTGCAAATTTATTTTTGTTTTGTTTCGTTATTGAAAAAGGCTTTTAATTTTAAAGTGAAGGACTTTGTATCCCCGGAACTTATACAGATAGAAATATACTTTAAACTACGCTTTGGTCAATGCTTAAAGTAAACGGATAGTTATTTGGTACATAATAATATTATTATTATATTATAAAAAATACATTTTAGACATTCGTACTCTTTATTTCTGTTTTTATAGTGATTCACATTTTTACAAAAGTATCTTCTTACAAATTAAAAAAAACTTTTTGCAAAAGTATCTTTTTATAATCTCTTTGTTTTTTATTTTCTTTGTTTTCTTAATTATATCCCCTATGTAAGTATTTTACATTAAGGATCATTTTACAGAAAGAAATTTTTATAAAAGAGAAAGTTACGAGCTTCTAGGTAACAAAAGTATTTCCAATAAAAAGCACTTTCATTTGCAAAGGGTACTTTTTTAAAACATAACTTCGGATTTTTATTTTTTTAAATTAACTAACAATTGTTGTTACACTAATAAAATACTAATTTTATTTTTAGCCAAAAATAGACTGCCTCCTCCTTACAACGTATAAAAACATATAATATACAAGCGGACCCGGCGAACTTCGCCTCGCTCCAATTTTAAGCCTTCAGACGAACTTTAGAGTAATAATACAACACAATTCATTTGAAAAGCCATTAAGGAATAATTTGACACAAAATTTCGTTAAAAAAATCAATTTTCGATTTTTCCAACTTTTCGGGATGGATTTTCCAAAATTTTCTTCCGTAAAAACCTTCTCCTCGATAATACGAACAACTGACAAACAAATTTAAAGAAATCGGCCCAGCCGTTCTAATTTTATGACTTACTATACATTTTTTACACCATTTATACTTATATATAATATATAGATGTGTACATATATATCGATGGCTTAATATAAAAAAGGCCTTACTTAATTTTTTTGTTACTTTGCAGGAGAAAGAAAAAACTAACAACACCATAAAAATTTTAGATACAACCAAAATTTTCCATATGCACAATATGTATTATTTTTTAATGGAATAAAAAATAAAAGATTGACATTGTTTTGTGTTATCCATTTTTTAGATATTTTGCAATGTTTTTACCTTGTTATAAAATATTAGTAATTTTAAACAAGGTATAATCAAAATTGCTAAATTTTTTATTCCTTAGAAGTCAAAGTTGCCATCACTGTATTAGAAGATGCCTTAAAATATCAAAAAGGCGCGCTGTCGTCAAAATATGCGCACAGTAAAGGCCCAACTATAATGTGCATAAACTAGCTTATGCCAACTTATACAACTGTGCAAATACATTAAATTATATGTGGTAAACTATAATGTGAATGAGCCTTTTCACACTGGAACAATTGTGCTGGCATAAAATCGCAGTTTGTTGGCCTTTTCGGTGAGGAGAGTGGTTTTTGGCTGGCACAATTTTTCAACCAGCTTCAACCCAGCACAAGCAGAACAAAACTAACACATACACACTTATGAAAACAGGTTCTGCGTTTTTTTTTTGCAGAGCGATTTTTAGTATTTAGTTGTCCATCGACGAGTAAAGATGAATATGAAGAAAATGATATTAATTATGTACATGATTGGGATTTGTTATGATTGAAATTAATGTGCTGTTTCTATATTACAGGCGATTAACTCGTCTGAAAAATTTATATGGAAATAAAAAAACTGAGTGCTTTTCATATAATTTTTTCAGACGAGTTAATCGCCTGTACTACAGAAACAGCACTTAAGTTTAAAGTTAATTGAGTTGATTTTTATATGTACTTTACAGGGAAAAACTTTGAAAACGAACTTTTTGTCAAATATGAATAAAATATTAATTGAAATCTTGTGAAAATGTGGCATAAGTTAAGAAATTCCTCCTAAAATTAACTGCCAATTCATCATAACTTACTTTATCCAAGTATGTTCCGCAAATTATGCATGTGTTTAACGAACGAAAGGCAAACATGAAATAAACAAAGAAAATACTAACACACACAAAGCTGTGTATACGTGCACAATTTTATGCCAGCATAATTAGTCTAATGTAAATACGAAAGAACAAAAGTTGTGCGGATTAAAAATTAATCGTGTGTGAAAAGGCTCAATAAGATAACTTTTCGTCAAGTTTCGTTAAATTTCATTTCTTTATGCAAGGTACGAAACTGATCGCACTTTCCGTACGGAAACAGCTGATTGTGCTTTGATTTATACATTAATAAAGAAATTTTCTAGTTAAGACCTAAATTGTTAAATTTTTTAGTTTTTACTTCAATATAAAATGTAGAAAAAACAACATTTTCTTTATGGCCAATTTTTTACAATTATAATATATTTAAATTAAATTTGTATTTATACCCACATATGTATACCATATAAACGATGAACATCGTTGCATTTTTTAGTACGGTTGGCCACAAACACAAAATAGAAAATAATTTGTAATAATTTTTTTTACATTTTCTTAAAAAATAAACCAAAATATGTAAATGTGTTTGTGAATGTTATTAAATATATACAAAATTTCCTTTAAAGCCTTTTAGTTTTAAAATTTTTTGATTTATACAGAAATTATTTTTGGCAAAAGAACGAAATAAACATAAATGTGCAACTGTGGCAAATAAGTTACTAAATTTATATATGTACATTGTAGCCACATAAATTTCTTTGATAAGTTACCTAAGCATTTGACAGGCTTTTCGTTGAATTTTTGACATAAGCTAAAGCTAGCTTATGCACATTATAGTTGGGCCTTAAACTAGAAAGTTTTTAAAAAAAATGTCGTCATAGTATGCGCTGCATAAATTTCAATATGTCATAATAAGCTATTAGTAATTTAATCGCCGCCGGCCAATTCAAATTTTTTGACGCCTTCAAAGACTTCATTTTTTTTTCGAAGGTATGGCAGCACAATAATTAATTAAAATATTTTTAAATCGATATAAGGCACAATTATTGAGCATACATCGATAAAAACGCATTAAAATATAGTTATATTTAAAAAGTCCAACCCATAAATATATTTAAAAAAATTGTATAACAATGTCGCCAAACTATGCGCAAGGCATATGAAAACTTTGACGACTGTCGTCAAAGTATGCGGTAGATTGGGCAAAACCTAAGAAACATTGCTTAATATTAGCTTCTGAGTCAAATTATATTCAAATGAACAAATTTCAATTCAATGTTTTAATGCAGTTTTATTAGTTACTGTGTCATACAAAATTACAAAAAAAAAAATAAAAATTTGGAATTATCACTCACCTAACGGTTCTTTTAGTACAACAACAAAAAATACTCAAAAATTCATTGGGCAAAACCTAAGAAATGTTTAATATTTGGTAATATAACAACCCTTATTTTTTATTACTGCGGCGCAATGACGCGTCATAGATTTGATTAAATTATCAATTATTTTTGGATCCATGCGTTTTCATTCATCCTCCAGGCACGAAAATAAATCGTCTCTGTTTGTTTAAGTTGAATTGTTTATTTATATCTTTAAAGTGGTTGTAAGTCAATTTTATAGAATGCATTCTATTTTCATTCTGTTGACTTTATTAGGATTAAGTTATACTCCCTTTCTAAATTTTGGGTGTATTCTTATAATAACGAGTAAAACCGCTAACGGTACAACTTAAGCATTGTTTTTTCGCCGTCTTTAGTTTATAAAAAAAACAAGATTTCTATTCGTTTAAGAATATTTGAAGCGAACGCACTATACTTTGAAAGGTAATATTTCATAAAATTGAGAATCCTTTCTTTAATTGATATAAATAAAATTGTGATTTACTTTCTTTATTTTAAACTTTTGCACGCAAATATTTGGTCCTTTCGAGTCGGATATTGTGGAGAAAAATACATACAAGTGAAATTATTTATTCATTTAAATTTTATTTCTGCCTTATATTCAGGACATCACCTTTTTCAACCACCTAGTTCCACAACATCATCTTTTATTCATAATTATCTCTCACCTAACGGTTCTTTTAGTACAACAACAAAAAATACCTAAGAAACTTTTTACTTTTGAATAATAAATTTGTTATTTTTTGCGAAGATAACGTTAATTTCTTATTTAAATTAAATGCTATAACGCATTATAATACAGGCAAATCACAGGCTGAAATTGCAAATTAGTTGAAAGTAAGCAAATCAATGGTTTCCAAATGGACAAACCCTTATAAAGATAAAGAAACTGTTGTCAATATTAATCCTGGAAGAAGACCTCGTAAAACATCAGTTCGTGATAATAGAAATATCAAAAAGATAATAAAAAACCCTTCATCTCGTCAAAAAAAAAAATTGTGTAAGAATTAGGCTTAAGTGTTGATGCCAGCACAGTCCGCAGACGGGCGAGAAAGGCTGGATTGAAAAGTTATACAGCTTCCAAAAAACCTCTTCTTACAAAACGTCACGCAAAAAATCGGTATGTATTTTTAAGCTATACAAGTCAACCATTGATGCCTGATTTTTTTAGGCTCGAATTTACAAAAAAATAAATATCTTGATTGGTCAGTTACAAAGTAGAAAAGTGTGCTATTTAGCGACGGGAGCAAATTTTATTTGTTCAACTCCGATGGCATATATCGTGTAAGACGCAATACAGGTGAAAGGCTTAAACCCCGATATTGCAAAAAAAAAAAACTGTCAAGCATGGGGGTGGCAATGTGACGGTGTGGACGTGTTTTTCAGGTCATAGTCTAGGGCCGTTCCACAGAATTTCTACCAAAATGGACAAATTTGTGTATAGGGTCATTTTAGAAAATAAGATGTTACCATATGCCGAGTGGAATATGCCACTTCGATGGGTGTTTCAACATGAAAACAATCCGAAACACCAATTGAAGTTGGTGAAGGACTGGATACAATCGAAAGGGATTCAAGTGTTTGATTGACCGGCCCAATCACCCGATTTGAACCCAATCGAAAATTTATTTTCCATATTGAAGAGGAATGTTGGATCAAACGATTTTCCAACAGTGTGTGCGTTCAAAAGTTTAAAATAAAGAAAATAAAACACAATTTTATTTATATCAATTAAAGAAAGGATTCTCAATTTTATTAAATATTACCTCTCAAAGTATTCAAATATTACCTCTCAAAGCTTCAAATATTCTTAAAGGAATAGAAATCTTGTTCTTTTTATAAACTAAAGACGGCGAAAAAACAATGCTTAAGTTGTACCGTTAGCAGTTTTACTCGTTATTTGCCTGAAATAACAACAAGAATTTTCACGTGGATTAATTATTAAAGAAAGAAAAATGTCAAAATCACCACTAAATAAATTTATAAGAGCATCGGATACGCTTATTAAAGTTATTTTTGCGAGTTTCGTGACGAAATGCATACCATTTACACTCTGGAGATTCAGGGTGTCGAATTAAAGAGTTTGTGGGAAAAAGTTAAGTCTTCGTATGAGGCTTGTTTTTTTTTTAGGACAGTGCTAAGGTGGAGCCTACTGATGTAGAGGTAGATTCGTCTAAGTATCAGTCCACTATGTAGCGTATTTGAAATGTTCGGCTGCTATAAATGAAAAAGTTCATAATTTCCAAGCGACCCCAAAGGCGGGTTGTTCTACTTCGATGAATTCCAATACGGGTAGTTTTGACCATAATTTGTCCTTGCCTCCTTGTGATGTGAAAACATTTGAAGGTGATTATATTGCTTGGCCCGCATTTAGGGATTTATTTACTGCAATATATAGTAATAGTTCGCGCCTTAGTAATGTTGAACGGCTTTGTCATTTTGTACGTAAGACCGCCGATGAGTAATGAAGGGTTTGACGTGGAGTGGCAAAATTTGAAAGAGTCATATGAAAACCCTCGTATGCTGGTTAATTACCAATTAAAATTGTTATTTAACCTTCCTTCGGTGGATAAGGAATCTAGTGCCGGTCTTAAGACTCTTCAACGCGGAATTAATAATTGTCTTACTTCGCTTTCTGTATATCAGGTGGCAACGGATAATTGGGATCCAATTTTGATTTTTATGTGCATTCAGCGTCTGCCTACGTCTACTGTTAGTCTCTGGGAACAGGGTGTTCGTAATAAATCGGCCTTGTCTACTTGGAAGGAGTTTGATGCTTTTTTGGCGGAAAGAATTCAGACTCTAGAGTGTGCTCGTGATCTTAAGGATTCACAGCCATCTGTAAAATCTTCTGGAAAGAAGGTCAGGGCTCATGTTGTAAATTCAGCTTCATCTTCCTGCGTTTTATGTCGGTCTTCAGGTCATTTTTTGAGGACTTGTAAACTTTTTAAAAATCTTTCGATTTCGGAAAGATTTTCAACTGTGAAGAAATTTCACTGTTGTGTGAATTGCTTGTCGCGGGAACACGAAGTGAAAAATTGTAAAAGTGCTTTTAATTGCACGACGTGTAATAAAAGGCATCATACATTACTACATCGTAATGAAACAGGTTTAGAAGTTTCGGCTAGGGATTATTCGGCACCGACTTCGGGTAACATCGCACAGGGTGCTAATGTGAACTCTTCCCTACCTTCTACATCAAGTGTCGTATATCATGATGGCAACTCTAGTCGGCAGGTTTTTCATGTCTCTCAGAATCGAGAAGTGCTTCTAGGAACAGCTATGGTGAATATTATTCATCAGGGTATGACATACCCCGTTCGCGCTCTTATTGACCCTGCTTCAGAATCTTCTTTTATCTCTGAACTTTTACGGAATCGGTTGAAACTATCTGCACATTCGACGAATGTCAAAGTTTCTGGTATTAACCAAACGATTTCTGCTGCAAGTAAGGTTTGCGCTTTGAAAATTGGTGATCCTTTAGATAAATCTATTCTATTGGAAACCATGGCCCTGATATTACGAGTATCAAATATATCAGGCACTTTGCCCTCTTTCCTATTCGGATCGAAGTTTCGGGATAATTTTTTGGATCTACAGCTAGCTGACCCCCGGTTTTATCAATCCAGACCGGTTGAATTACTTCTCAGGGCGGATTTATATCCTCAGCTAATTTTGGGCGGAATTCGTCGTGATGTTTTAGGGACATTGCTGGCTCAGAATACCGTATTTGGATGGATCTATTCGAGAATCACGTGTGCAAGTGTATGCGACTACTGCAGGGATTTCTACAGGGGACGATTTGAATAAAAATCTGCTTCGCTTTTGGGAACTTAAGGAAACCCCTAAAACGGGAATATTATTACCAGCTGATGAGTTTTGTGAGGACAATTTTAGAAGAACTACGCGACGCGACTCCGACGACAGATATGTAGTGTCGCTACCCTTTAGGCCGGAATTTCCTCATTCTATTAATTTAGACTTTTCAAGACAGAATGTTATGGCACAATTCTTGAGAAATGAGTCCTCACTTTTGCGGAAGCCCAATGATAAGGCATTATATGATAGTGTTGTTAAGGAGAATTTGAGTTTGGGTCATATGGGGCCTCTGGTGCGTGCTTTTACTGGTCCTTCATTCTCCTGTTATCTTCCTTATCACCCGGTATTTAAGCCGGATAGCAAAACTACGAAATTGCGTGTCGTATTTAATGCATCAAATAGAACCTCTAATGGAAGTAGTTTAAATGATTGTATTTATGTGGGACCCACTTTGCAATCAGATTTAGTTCTACTTATTCTGCGTTGGAGGCTATTTCGATTTATTTTTAATTGCGATATTACTCAGATGTTCAGAGACGGAGTACCCTCTTGTGGCTAATATATTGCGCAAAGATATGTACGTTGACGAAGTATTAACAGGGGCTCATGATGTTTCGTCTGTATTGAAGGCACGAAATCAGCTTATATCTGCTTTGCCTTCAGCCAAATTTGAGTTAAGAAAATGGACTTTGAACGACATTGAAGTTCTAAAAGGCCTTCCATCGGAATATCTTGTGGATTCTAAACTTTTAGTATTTGTTGAATCTATTAACTCGAAAACATTGGGTATTCAGTGGAATGCTCAATTGGACTCCTTTTACTTTCGTGTAGAGCCTATGCCGAGAGGCCACGTTACACGAAAAGGGAAGTGTTGTCTATATCGCCAAATTGTTTGATCCTGTAGGATGGATAGGTCCGGTAATCATTACTGCTTAGATTATTATGCAAAGTATCTGGAGAGATAATATTGATTGCGATGATTTTTTAGTCCCTTATACGGACAGGGAATGGAGAAAATTTGACAACTTTTATACGGAAATAAATGACATCCGGATACCCAGATGGCGCACTATGCGCCTGGGACATTAGTGGAAGTTCATGTTTTTTCTGATGCCTCAGAGAAAGCATACGCGGGGGTGATTTATGTTCGTGTCGAAGCATGTAACCAAATCTATACTTGTTTGCTCTCTAGCAAAACTAAAGTGGCTCCAATAAAATCGATTTCCCTACATCGCTTGAAACTTTGCGGTGCCGTTTTGGCCTTAGAGCTGTTAAAAGTTGTTATTGGAGCGATTGGTATTCCGATAAGGCAAGTGTATTGTTGGACAGACTCCACTTTTGTTCTGTGTTGGTTGGGAAAACACCGGATAGCTGGACAACGTTTGTGGCTAATAGGGTTTGTCTGATTTAGGAGAATGTAGGGAAGCATAGTTGGTATCATATTAGATCGGAAGAAAATCCGGCGGATTTAGGCAGTCAGGGACTTTTGCTCGCAGATCTGGCTAAGAGTGAACTCTGGTGGCACGGACCCACGGGGCTTCGTGAGCCTAAGTCTCAGTGGAAGATTCATGATCTCTCCCCGTTGGACACAGATGTCGAAGCTAGAGCTGTTAGAGCACACGCTTCTATTTTTCGAAATATGAGGATATTCTTGACCGGTTTTCTAAACTTGACCGCGCTCTTAGGGTAATTGCTTACATGTTTCGGTTTTTTGTTATGACACATTCTTCGCTTAGAGGCAAACAATCTTTTGATCCTTCTACCATTTCAAGTGCTGAGATTATAAAGGTTCGATTGCGTTTAGCAATTTTGGCTCAAAAGGTTAATTTTGTGGAAGAATATAAATCTCTTTTAGCAGGAGAAAACATTTCATCAAAAAGTTCGCTTAGTTCACTTAATACCTTTTTAGATGATAAAGGAGTAATGAGACCATTATTTGTGTTGTTTACAGTGACTTGAAAAAATTAATATAGAAAAAAATGGAATCAACTCGTGAACATTTTCGTGCCATCATTTTTCACAACTTTCGACGTGGATTATCACGACAAGAGTGCATTGATGAACTTAAATCTTTGTATGGCGATGAAGCACTATCCTATAGCACTGTGAAAAATTGGTATAATGAATTTAATCGTGGCCGAAGCTCGCTCAAAGTCGAATTCCGTGAAGGTCGTCCAAAAACGGCTGTTGTGCCAGAGAACATTGATGCCGTGCGTGAACTCATAATGCAAGATCGACATACGACATACCGAGAGATAGAGACATCCTTGGACATTTCTTTCACCAGCACACATTCGATACTGCATGAACACCTGGCCGTTCTCGTTGGATCCCGCACAATTTGAAAGTCGCTCAAAAAAAGGCTCGTGTCGATTGGTGCAAAGAAAAGTTGCAAAAATACGATTGCGGTGCTTCAAAAGACGTTTATAAGATCGTCACAGATGACGAATCATGGATTTATGCGTATGAGCCCGAAACAAAACAACAATCGACCGTGTGGGTCTTCAAAGACGAGCAAAATCCAACGAAAGTTGTTCGTGGAAGAAGCACTTCGAAGCAAATGGTCGCCTGTTTCTTCGGCGAAACTGGTCATGTGGCGACTGTTCCGCTTGAGCAACGTAGGACGGTCACTTCTGAGTGGTACAATACAATTTGTTTGCCTGAAGTCATCGGAGAAATTCAAAAAACCAACAAGAGAAGACGAATCATTGTTCACCATGACAATGCGAGCTCTCACACATCGGCTCAAACCAGAGCGTTTTTGACCGGCCAAAACGTCGAATTAATGGGTCATCCGCCGTACAGCCCTGACTTGGCACCTAATGACTTCTTCTTGTTTCCGCACATCAAGAAAAAAATGCGTGGTCAACGATTTTCGTCGCCAGAAGAAGCTGTTGAAGTGTTCAAAAACCATGTTTTAGAGGTGTCTCAATCGGAGTGGAAAAAGTGCTTCGACAACTGGTTTGAGCGCATGCAAAAGTGTACAAATCATGCTGGAGAATACTTTGAAAAACAATAAAACCATTTTTGATTATAAATATTCGCATTTTCACTATTAGGCCAGAAATATATAGAGCAGCCCTCGTATTTTACCTTATTCGTGTCGGTTTTCTGTTCTTTTAGGAGAATTCGTGCATTTAATTTCTATTCATGGCGGTAATCACTTGATGTTGAGGATTATGCGCACTGAATATTGGGTGCCTCGACGTAAGGTTCTAGTACGGACTATAATAATCGTTGTAAGCGTTGTGTATTAGATAAGAAACGCTCATGTTCTCAGATAATGACTGCTTTACCTCCGGAACGCACTACTTTAGAGCGACCTTTAACAACTACGGGTGTTGATTTTGCAGGTCCTTTTTATCTGAAAAGTTTCACTGGTAGATCCTGACGGATAACGAAGGCCTGTATCTTCGTGTGTATCTTCGTTTGTTTTTCCACTAAAGCAGTCCATTTAGAAGCAACGACTGATTTAACGTCAGATTCGTTTTTGGCGGCATTACATCGTTTTATTGCGAGACGTGGTTGTCCACTGACAATATTTTCTGATAATGGAACCAATTTTGTAGGAGCTTCTCGTGAGATTGAGAGATTTTCGTACTTTCCTGACGGAGAGCCAGGCTCAACTGTGCTCTACTTTTGCCGTTCTGGGCCTTTCATGGCGGTTTATCCCTGCAGTTGCGCCCCATATGGGTGGCTTATGGGAAGCTGCTGTTAAAACCTTTAAACTTCATTTTAGAAAGGAGGCTCATTCGGTAAAATCTACCTTCGAAGAACTTTCTACAATACTTGCGCGGATAGAGGCTTGCTTGAATTCTCGACCCTTATGTCCTTTGTCTGACAATCCTAACGAGCCTGTGGTCCTGACTCCTGGTCATTTTTTAATAGGCGGTCCAATATTGGCACCACCGGAACCATCTATTTATGAGTCACCTATAGGTTTAGTGAATCGATATCGCAAAAACAAGGCATTTTCCCATGATTTCTGTCTGTAACTTGCATAAACGCTATAAATGGAAATTTCCTGACAGGGACATAGCCGTGAACGACTTGGTTGCTATTCGTCATGAACAGTTATCTCCAACTTCCTGGAAATTAGGTCGCGTAATCAAAACGTACGCAGGAAGTGATGATCATGTGCGCGTCGCCGACATTCGCAGAGAAAACGAGGTTGTGAAACGACCAATTACGAAACTGGTCATTTTGACCAATTAATTGTACTACTCTTTCTTAATCCATATTATTTCTTAGCACAATGGCCACTTTGTCAACAATTTTTGAAGATGCCTTGCTAGAAGACTACAAGGAGGCTATGGAAGTGTCAGATCAGGCTACAGTGGCACCTAAAACTCAATCTTCCACTGGGGCTTCGATGGCCTTGGAATCTCCACCACCTGAACCTTTATCGAAAGTGAATGAGACTGTCACTGTGGTACCAACATCTACTGAACCTGCACCAACTAGATCTTCCAGCTTAGTGAAGGCAATGACAGGCTCCAATGTGCTCAACTGCAGCCTCTGCAAAAAACCTCACCCCTTAAGAACGTGCTTTCGGTTTCGGCAGCTAAGTCATGAAAATAAATTGCGTCACGTGCTGATTTGGGGCCATTGCTTACGTTGATTGGCCAGCAATCACACGTTGAAAGACTGTCGAAGCGTTCGGAAGTGCAATAAATGTCAAGGAGATCATAATACTCTACTGCATTCCTCCAGGCAGTTGAAGGAAAGGGCACAAAGAAAGGAAAGAATAATAGAAAACAAAATTTTAGAAATAGTGTGCCTCCACCCATGACGGAGGTTGTTCGGAAACAATTTCCTGGTTTGCAGTTGGCGGATCCAACCTTTTATCATTCTAGTCAGGTTGCGCTGGTTCTTGGTCCAGTTTCAGTTCATGGGTCTGTTGTAAAAACCATGTTTTTGAATTTGAAAAAATAATAAAATTTTAATAAAAAAAAAAGGAAACGTTCATGCATTAAATTACTTATTATATCTAACTACGTTGTTGTAAGGCGGCCGGCAATGTTTAAGTTGAATTGTTTATTTATATCTTTAAAGTGGTTGTAAGTCAATTTTATAGAATGCATTCTATTTTCATTCTGTTGACTTTATTAGGATTAAGTTATACTCCCTTTGTAAATTTTGGGAGTATTGTCATAATAACGAGTAAAACCGCTAACGGTACAACTTAAGCATTGTTTTTTGGCCGTCTTTAGTTTATAAAAAGAACAAGATTTCTATTCGTTTAAGAATATTTGAAGCGAACGCACTATACTTTGAGAGGTAATATTTAATAAAATTGAGAATCCTTTCTTTAATTGATATAAATAAAATTGTGTTTTATTTTCTTTATTTTAAACTTTTGCACGCACACACTGTTGGAAAATCGTTTGATCCAACATTCCTCTTTAATATGGAAAATAAATTTTCGATTGGGTTCAAATCGGGCGATTGGGCCGGTCAATCAAGCACTTGAATCCCTTTCGATTGTATCCAGTCCTTCACCAACTTCGATGGGTGTTTCGGATTGTTTTCATGTTGAAACACCCATCGAAGTGGCATATTTCACTCGGCATATGGTAACATCTTATTTTCTAAAATGACCCTATACACAAATTTGTCCATTTTGGTAGAAATTCTGTGGAACGGCCCTAGACTATGACCTGAAAAACACGTCCACACCATCACATTGCCACCTCCATGCTTGACAGTTTTTTTTTTTTTTTTGCAATATCGGGGTTTAAGCCTTTCACCTGTATTGCGTCTTACACGATATATGCCATCGGAATTGAACAAATAAAATTTGCTCCCGTCGCTAAATAGCACACTTTTCTACTTTGTAACTGACCAGTCAAGATATTTATTTTTTTGTAAATTCGAGCCTAAAAAAATCAGGCATCAATGGTTGACTTGTATAGCTTAAAAATACATACCGATTTTTTGCGTGACGTTTTGTAAGAAGAGGTTTTTTGGAAGCTGTATAACTTTTCAATCCAGCCTTTCTCGCCCGTCTGCGGACTGTGCTGTCATCAACACTTAAGCCTAATTCTTACACAATTTTTTTTTGACGAGATGAAGGGTTTTTTATTATCTTTTTGATATTTCTATTATCACGAACTGATGTTTTACGAGGTCTTCTTCCAGGATTAATATTGACAACAGTTTCTTTATCTTTGGAAACCATTTGGAAACCATTGATTTGCTTACTTTCAACTAATTTGCAATTTCAGCCTGTGATTTGCCTGTATTATTATGCGTTATAGCATTTAATTTAAATGCTTCACAATATTTTCTACGTCGCTATTATTTTAATTTTCAATGCGCAATTTAATCGTTAAACGCTTTCAAATGTATACTAGATCAATTTTTCATAAGAAATCATCGAAAGAAATAAGAAATTACCGTTATCTTCGGAAAAAATAACAAATTTATTATACAAAAGCAAAAAGTTTTTAGGTTTTGCCCAATGAATTTGAGTATTTTTTGTTGTTCTACTAAAAGAACCGTTAGGTGAGAGATAATTAATGAATAAACGATGATGTTGTGGAAGTAGGTGGTTGAAAAAGATGATGTCCTGAATATAAGGCAGAAATAAACTTTAAATGAATAAATAATTTCACTTGTATGTATTTTGCTCCACAATATCCGACTCGAAAGGACCAAATATTTGCGTGCAAAAGTTTAAAATAAAGAAAATAAAACACAATTTTATTTATATCATTTAAAGAAAGGATTCTAAATTTTATTAAATATTTCCTTTCAAAGTATAGTGCGTTTGCTTCAAATATTCTTAAACGAATAGAAATCTTGTTCTTTTTATAAACTAAAGACGGCGAAAAAAAAATGCTTAAGTTGTACCGTTAGCGGTTTTACTCGTTATTATGATAATACTCCCAAAATTTACAGAGGGAGTATAACTTAATCCTAATAAAGTTAACTGAATAAAAATAGAATGCATTTTTTAAAATTGACTTACAATCACTTTAAAGATATAAATAAACAATTCAACTTAAACAAACAGAGACGATTTATTTTCCTGTCTGGAGGATGAATGAAAACACATGGATCCAAAAATAATTGATAATTTAATCAAATCTATGGGTTATTATACCAAATATTAAACGTTTCTTAGGTTTTGCCCAATGAATTTTTGAGTATTTTTTGTTGTTGTACTAAAAGAACCGTTAGGTGAGAGATAATTATTTTTTTTTTTTTTGTAATTTTGTATGACACAGTAACTAATAAAACTGCATTAAAACATTAAATTGAAATATGTTATTTTAAATATAATTTGACTCAGAAGCTAATATTAAGCAATGTTTGTTAGGTTTTGCCCAATATATATATATAATTTTTTAATGATTTCTGTTTTTATATATTGTTAATGTACAAATACCATGTAATAATGTAAATACAATGTATAATTTCAATTGTCTAGTAATACGCTTTTGGCCTCCAAGGCTTATTGTATTACAAATGAACGAAATAAATAAATAAATCCATACAACAGCAATTGGAATATTATTATTAAAAGCGCTCTAATGAGCAGTGACTATAAAATTAAATTGCACTGGTTTCCTAGCCGCATCGGAATCGCTGAAAGTGAATCTGCTCAAAACACAGCCAAATATGGCACTTATATACCAATTATAGTCAATACAGCCCTAGAAAAAATTATTACTCGTCGAGACATAAGGCGAGCTACATCGTCTCAAATTAAAAGAACCGCGTTCTTCTCATCACCATATCTAAAACAGCTCAATCAACTAATTAAAGTTTGACAAAAATAGCTCTTTCAAGACCGCAACTGGGCCACATCGTTTACTCACACGAATGGTTAATAAGATTCACTTCACACTATGCTTGTAAGAGATGTAACTGCTATCTTAAAATCATGCATGTTTTATTAAAATTTCCAATACTCCATATCAGAAATAAAGTATTCGTCAACATTTTCGCCCTAAGTACTGCAAAGTTTCCTTTTATTTCTTATCTTATTTTTTTAAATGGCATTTTAGTGAAACTCTCAACACTGTTCTTTCGCATAATATAGTATCATTTGCTATTCGCATAATTTCAACAATAGACCAATTCGGTCGGAAATTGCGGACATACTCCACTCCCGACGGACAACGATTAAACCATCAATCAACCACCAACTAATAAGAATTTATAAATGAATGAATCAAGATCTATGGTTTAAATCCTAATTGGAAAAATTCAAAAATAAAAATTTATTTATTTTGACAGGCTGGAAGATGAACGAAACGATTTAAAAAACGTAGTAAATATTATTAATGACAATAGTTTGTTATATGACTGTCTATTTTAATCATTCTTATACACTTACCTTTCCCAACACATACTCCTCCATAGTTAAGTTATTACTGAAAACTTTTGGATAAAACTTATCCAAACTGGTATCCATAACTTCCATACAAATCCATACATCACCCTCGCGAAACAGAGCACCATAGAAGTGTACTGTATAAGGACAATCGCTAGAACGCATAGATATGTCTAAATCCATAAGTAGACGTTTTTGTTCTTTACGATTGACAGTGGCAGTAATGCGTTTTACTGCCATAACAGTACCAGTTTGTTCATGGCGCATTTTCTCAACAATACCATACGCGCCACGACCTAAATCACAAATCTTTTCTAGACTGTCCGCATCAATTTCAAAAGTTCGGTCTCCAATTTGTATTGTCGTACTAGAATCCAAATTTCGGGGAGGAACTCTGGAAACAAGATTGTAAAATTCATATGTACTTATAAGCATACACATATGTATAAATGTATGTATTTGATAAAGCCGACTTACAATTCTTGTTCCGTTTCTTTTTGTATGGTCATATGAAGTTTTGGTCTCTGTCTAGACATTGTTGTATGTACTTTTATATTTATCTTGTAGTATTTGACGTACTAACGAGCTTGGTTTACGTAGAAGTGCAGCAGTAATGTCTGCTAGGCTTTTTTTAACGGTTACTAGTTATATTCTTTGATAACAACTACCCTGTTCTTTATAATGCAACTAAGTTTTCAGCTGTATTTTTAATATGTGGACAATTTTTATGGACTTCTTTATGCTTTAAATATCTTTGAATGCTTCAGTGATTAGAATTTTTAGTTAATAGAAAACATTTTGTCGAAGGTATTAACACTTAAGCTTCTTCTTGTTATTAAACTACAAATAATATTTAAAAGTTATATGTATTGAATTTTTTCGTGGTTATTGCAAATTTTAAATTTTAGACTACAGACAATTATATCTTGCTTCGTTTCTTCGCTCGTTCGATCTTTGCTTTGCTTTTGTTTTTACACTTTTTTGGACATGTACTTATTTCACGTAGGAGAAGATAACAAACTCTGAGAAACGTCAAACTTTTTTTTACAGAGTTGTAAAAAAAAGAGTATTATTGTTATTCATAACAAAAATGTAAACAAAATTTGACAAAAAATAAGACCTTTTAGAAACGGTCACAATTCGTCAATTTTTAATAGATTTTGAAATAAAAATTAGAAGTAAAAAGCTCTAAGCTTGCAGAATCAGATTTTTAGGTTGTCACTTTCGCCATTTAAAAAATGAAGGAGCTACACCCAAAATATGTAGTCATTAATTGTGATGGTTTTTTAGTTATAAAAACAAAACTAAAAGCCGTGCATCATAGCGACTGACGCCAATCGATAGAGGCTTAAAATGCGAATCGATCGTGGTATATATCGTTTCTTGCAAGACTGTAAGAAAAAAGTTATAAGCCAGCAAACGTTTAAATTGTACAAAAAAATCGCTCAAAAATATATGTTAAGTTTCTCGCTTATATCTCGAAAACTATTTAGCGTGCACATATACCGCTATATACGATCGATAGAGGATAAAAATACGAGTCGATCGTGGTATAGTCTGTTATCTGAAAGACTGTACGAAAAAAGTTATTAAGCGGCAAACTTTTAAAATTTGAAAAAATCACTCAAAAATATAAGTTTCGTTTTTTGCTTATATCTCGGAAACTATTCCGCGTGCACATATACAGCTATATACAATCAATAGAGGATTAAAATACGAATCGATCGTGGTACATCTTGTTTTCTGAAAGACTGTACGAAAAAAGTTATTAAGCGGCAAACTTTTCAAAATTAAAAAAATCGCTGAAAATAATAACTTTAGTTTTTCGCTTATATCTCGGAAACCATTCCGCGTGCACATATACCACTATATACGATCGATAGAGGATAAAAATACGAATCCATCGTGGTATAGTTTGTTTTCTGAAAGACTGTACGAAAAAAGTTATTAAGCGGCAAACTTTTCAAATTTGAAAAAATCGCTGAAATTAATAAGTTTAGTTTTTTGCTTATATTTCGGAAACTATTCCGCGTGCACATATATGATCGATAGAGGATAAAAGTACGAATCGATCGTGGTATAGTTTGTTTTCTGAAAGACTGTACGAAAAAAGTTATTAAGCGGCAAACTTTTCAAATTTGAAAAAATCGCTGAAATTAATAAGTTTAGTTTTTTGATTATATTTCGGAAACTATTCTGCGTGCACATATACCGCTATATATGATCGATAGAGGATAAAAGTACGAATCGATCGTGGTATAGTTTGTTTTCTGAAAGACTGTACGAAAAAAGTTATTAAGCGGCAAACTTTTAAATTTTGAAAAAATCGCTGAAATTAATAAGTTTAGTTTTTTGCTTATATTTCGGAAACCATTCCGCGTGCACATATACCACTATATACGATCGATAGAGGATAAAAATACGAATCGATCGTGGTATAGTTTGTTTTCTGAAAGAATGTACGAAAAAAGTTATTAAGCGGCAAACTTTTCAAATTTGAAAAAATCGCTGAAATTAATAAGTTTAGTTTTTTGCTTATATTTCGGAAACTATTCCGCGTGCACATATACCGCTATATATGATCGATAGAGGATAAAAGTACAAATCGATCGTGGTATAGTTTGTTTTCTGAAAGACTGTACGAAAAAAGTTATTTAGCGGCAAACTTTTAAAATTTGAAAAAATCGCTGAAATTAATAAGTTTAGTTTTTTGCTTATATCTCGGAAACCATTCCGCGTGCACATATACCGCTATATATGATCGATAGAGGATAAAAATACGAATCGATCATTGTATAGTTTGTTTTCCGAAAGACTGTACGAAAAAAGTTATTAAGCAGCAAACTTTTAAAATTTGAAAAAATCGCTGAAATTAATAAGTTTAGTTTTTCGCTTATATCTTGGAAACTATTCCGCGTGCACACATACTGCTATATACGATCGAAAGAGGACAAAAATACGAATCGACCGTGCTATAGTTTGTTTTCTGAAAGACTGTACGAAAAAAGTGATTAAGCGGCAAACTTTTAAAATTTGAATAAATCGCTCAAAAATATAAGTTTCGTTTTTTGCTTATATCTCGGAAACCATTCCGCGTGCACATATACCGCTATATATGATCGATAGAGGATAAAAGTACGAATCGATCGTGGTATAGTTTGTTTTCTGAAAGACTGTACGCAAAAAGTTATTAAGCGGCAAACTTTTAAAATTTGAAAAAATCGCTGAAATTAATAAGTTTAGTTTTTTGCTCATATCTCGGAAACCATTCCGCGTGCACATATACCGCTATATACGATCGATAGAGGATAAAAATACGAATCGATCATTGTATAGCTTGTTTTCCGAAAGACTGCACGAAAAAAGTTATTAAGCAGCAAACTTTCAAAAATCGAAAAAATCTCAAAAAATTGGTGAAAAGTTTTGAACTAATTAAAATTTACTTCTACTTAGTATTAAATAGTTGGTAATACTAATCAATAGAGATCGAAAATACCTTCCAGAATATGTGTGATTAAGTTTCTAAAACACTTGCATTTATAATATATACCACAGCAAACTTTAGCTAATTAAAAAAAACACAAAGTCTTAAAATAACAGCGATGTCGATAATAGTGTTTATACAAACACACATGGAAAAATGTAATCAAACTTTTGAAAAAATATTTCGTTTTTAAATGTTGCAAGAATTCATCAATTTGTCATACGTTTAAAAACGAAAGATGGTTTTTAGAAGCTGAAAGGCTGTAATATCAGATTTTCTGGTTGTCACTATCGCCATTATAGAAATAAAGATGCTGCACGTAAGATACTTTGTCCTTGATTGAGATAGTTATTGAGTTATAAAATCTTAATTAAAAGCTGTACCACACAGCAACTTGTATCAATTGATATAGAACAAAAATACGATTCCATATTGATATAGATTATTTTCGGAAATGCTTACGTTTAGAAGACAACGCGAAAAATTTGACGAATGGCTTAAAATTATACAAATAGTTTGTTAAATATTATAGCTAAGCTATTCGTGATATCACACACCTACTAGTATGAGTTAACAAAGGACAATATTACCTTTTTAAATTGGTATACATTTGGTTTCAACTCCGCTTATGGGCATACTTTATTTGGATTTTGTATGCGTTGTCCTTCCAGATATCATACTACAGTGGTTGCACAGCATTATCAAAGATTTGCTTAATTTTTTATGAACTGTTTTACCCATATCGTTTTTTACTAAATTTATTAAATATATTATACCAATCCAGAAAGGTAATTTTGTCCTCTATTAATTGGTACTAGTCGATGTATAATATAACGAATATCTTAGTCGATGTATGGTAGAACGAATAGCTTAGCTGTAATATTTAACAAACTATTTGTTATGCCCATAAGCAGAGTTGAAACCAAATGTATACCAATTTAAAAAGGTAATATTGTCCTTTGTTAACTCGTACTAGTAGGTGTGTGAAATCACGAATAGCTTAGCTATAATATTTAACAAACTATTTGTATAATTTTAAGCCATTCGCCAAATTTTTCGAGTTATGTCTTCTAAACGTAAGTATTTCCGAAAATAATCTATATCAATATGGAATCGTATTTTTGTTCTATATCAATTGATACAAGTTGCTGTGTGGTACAGCTTTTAATTAAGATTTTATAACTCAATAACTATCTCGATCAAGGACAAAGTATCTTACGTGCAGCATCTTTATTTCTATAATGGCGATAGTGACAACCAGAAAATCTGATATTACAGCCTTTCAGCTTCTAAAAACCATCTTTCGTTTTTAAATGTATGACAAATTGATGAATTCTTGCAACATTTAAAAACGAAATATTTTTTCAAAAGTTTGTTTACATTTTTCCATGTGTGTTTGTATAAACACTATTACCGACATCGCTGTTATTTTAAGACTTCGTGTTTTTTTTAATTAGCTAAAGTTTGCTGCGGTATATATTATAAATGCAAGTGTTTTAGAAACTTAATCACACATATTCTGGAAGGTATTTTCGATCTCTATTGATTAGTATTACCAACTATTTAATACTAAGTAGAAGTAAATTTTAATTAGTTCAAAACTTTTCACCAATTTTTTGAGATTTTTTCGATTTTTGAAAGTTTGCTGCTTAATAACTTTTTTCGTACAGTCTTTCGGAAAACAAACTATACAATGATCGATTCGTATTTGTATCCTCTATCGATCGTACATAGCGGTATATGTGCACGCAGAATGGTTTCCGAGATATGAGCAAAAAACTAAACTTATTAATTTCAGCGATTTTTTCAAATTTTAAAAGTTTGCCGCTTAATAAATTTTTTCGTACCGTCTTTCAGAAAACAACCTATACCACGATCGATTCGTACTTTTATCCTCTATCGATCGTATATAGCGGTATATGTGCACGCGGAATAGTTTCCGAAATATAAGCAAAAAACTAAAGTTATTAATTTCAGCGATTTTTTCAAATTTGAAAAGTTTGCCGCTTAATAACTTTTTTCGTACAGTCTTTCAGAAAACAAACTATACCACGATCCATTCGTATTTTTGTCCTCTTTCGATCGTATATAGCAGTATGTGTGCACGCGGAATAGTTTCCGAGATATAAGCGAAAAACTAAACTTATTAATTTCAGCGATTTTTTCAAATTTTAAAAGTTTGCTGCTTAATAACTTTTTTCGTACAGTCTTTCGGAAAACAAACTATACAATGATCGATTCGTATTTTTATCCTCTATCGATCGTATATAGCGGTATATGTGCACGCGGAATGGTTTCCGAGATATAGGCAAAAAACTAAACTTATTAATTTCAGCGATTTTTTCAAATTTTAAAAGTTTGCCGCTTAATAACTTTTTTCGTACAGTCTTTCAGAAAACAAACTATACCACGATCGATTCGTACTTTTATCCTCTATCGATCATATATGTGCACGCGGAATAGTTTCCGAAATATAAGCAAAAAACTAAACTTATTAATTTCAGCGATTTTTTCAAATTTGAAAAGTTTGCCGCTTAACAATTTTTTCGTACAGTCTTTCAGAAAACAAACTATACCACGATCGATTCGTATTTTTATCCTCTATCGATCATATATAGCGGTATATGTGCACGCGGAATAGTTTCCGAAATATAAGCAAAAAACTAAACTTATTAATTTCAGCGATTTTTTCAAATTTGAAAAGTTTGCCGCTTAATAACTTTTTTCGTACAGTCTTTCAGAAAACAAACTATACCACGATGGATTCGTATTTTTATCCTCTATCGATCGTATATAGTGGTATATGTGCACGCGGAATGGTTTCCGAGATATAAGCAAAAAACTAAACTTATTAATTTCAGCGATTTTTCAAATTTTAAAAGTTTGCCGCTTAATAACTTTTTTCGTACAGTATTTCAGAAAACAAACTATACCACGATCGATTCGTACTTTTATCCTCTATCGATCATATATAGCGGTATATGAGCACGCAGAATAGTTTCCGAAATACAAGCAAAAAACTAAACTTATTAATTTCAGCGATTTTTTCAAATTTGAAAAGCTTGCCGCTTAATAACTTTTTTCGTACAGTCTTTCAGAAAACAAACTATACCACGATCGATTCGTATTTTTATCCTCTATCGATCGTATATAGTGGTATATGTGCACGCAGAATTATTTCCGAGATATAAGCAAAAAACTAAACTTATTAATTTCAGCGATTTTTTTAATTTTGAAAAGTTTGCCGCTTAATAACTTTTTTCGTACAGTCTTTCAGAAAACAAGATGTACCACGATCGATTCGTATTTTAATCCTCTATTGATTGTATATAGTGGTATATGTGCACGCGGAACAGTTTTCGAGTTATGAATGAAAAACTACTCTAAATAGCTGGATTTGCAGCACCTTTATTTCTTAATTATCAAAAGTGACAGTTGCAAAATTTGATTCTATGATCTATAGGCTTTTGATTTTGTTTTTTTTGCATTAAAATTAATAATTAATTAACGAATTGCGATCGAGTTGAAAAATGCTATTTTTTGTTTTAGTTTGTTTACATTTTTTTATGTATAACATGAAAGCACGTGGCACTAATACAACTACAAAAAAAAACAACAACATGTTCACACGCATAGGAAAAAATACTTTCCATGCAACTCTGAAAAAAGTTTGCCAAAACAAAAAAAAGTTTGCCAAAAAGTTTGTTATCTTCTCCTCGATAAAAAATCCCTCATAAATAAAAGTTTAGTTTTTTGCTTATATTTCGGAAACCATTCCGCGTGCACATATACCACTATATACGATCGATAGAGGATAAAAATACGAATCGATCGTGGTATAGTTTGTTTTCTAAAAGACTGTACGCAAAGAGTTATTAAGTGGCAAACTTTTCAGAATGAAAAAAATCGCTGAAATTAACAAGTTTATTTTTTTGCTTATATCTCGGAAACTATTCCGCTTGCACATAAAGTGCTATATACGATCGATAGAGTATTGAAATAGGAATCGATCATGGTATAGTTTGTTTTCCGAAAGACTGTACGAAAAAAGTTATTAAGCAGCAAACTTTCAAAAATCGAAAAAATCTCAAAAAATTGGTGAAAACAAACTATACCATGATCGATTCGTATTTTTATCCTCTATCGATCGTATACAGCAGTATATATGCACGCGGAATAGTTTCCGAGATATAAGCAAAAAAATAAACTTGTTAATTTTAACGATTTTTTTAATTTTTAAAAGTTTGCCGCTTAATAACTTTTTTCGTACAGTCTTTTAGAAAACAAGCTATACCACGATCGATTCGTACTTTTATTTTCTATCGATCGTATATAGCGGTATATGTGCACGCGGCATAGTTTGCGAGATATAAGCGAAAAACTAAACTTATTAATTTCAGCAATTTTTTTAAATTTGAAAAGTTTGCCGCTTAATAACTTGCTTCGTACAGTCTTTTAGAAAACAAGCTATACCACGATCGATTCGTACTTTTATTCTCTATCGATCGTATATAGCGGTATATGTGCACGCGGAATAGTTTGCGAGATATAAGCGAAAAACTAAACTTATTAATTTCAGCGATTGTTTTCAAATTTGAAAAGTTTGCCGCTTAATAACTTTTTTCGTACAGTCTTTCGGACAACAAGCTATACCACGATCGATTCGTATTTTTATCCTCTATCAATCGTATATAGCGGTTAATGTGTACGCAGAATAGTTTGCGAGATATAAGCGAAAAACTAAACTTATTAATTTCAGCGATTGTTTTCAAATTTGAAAAGTTTGCCGCTTAATAACTTTTTTCGTACAGTCTTTCAGAAAACAAACTATACCACGATCAATTCCTACTTTTATCCTCTTTCGATTGTATATAGCTGTATATGTGCACGCGGAATAGTTTTCGAGATATAAGCGAAAAACTAAACTTTTATTTATGAGGGATTTTTTATCGAGGAGAAGATAACAAACTTTTTGGCAAACTTTTTTTTGTTTTGGCAAACTTTTTTCAGAGTTGCATGGAAAGTATTTTTTCCTATGCGTGTGAGCATGTTGTTGTTTTTTTTGTAGGTGTATTAGTGCCACGTGCTTTCATGTTATACATAAAAAAATGTAAACAAACTAACAGCCAGTTTACAGAACACAATCTGCCGTTTAGACGAACAAAAACGTTACCGTTTTCCATCTTTGGGTTTATAAAAGACGAATGTCATTTTCTTTTTTAAAAAACGTAACAAATGACAATTATTTCTGGTTTATGTATCGCGAATTGTATTGTCAGAAACATCAAAACTGGGCGAAGGAAAAATACCATTCGTTTTAAAAATTTTACATACAAGTACATTATTAGTTGTTTCCAAAATTAGTTGAAAAATATAATAAAATAAAAAATATGGAGTTTTCAGGAAAAAAAGGTAAATATGTACTTGTGTGTTATAAAATATGTGTATTTTAAAAGAAAATTTTTATGCATTTGCCAGCAGCAAGATGAAAACGGGTCTACAGTTCCAGAAATGTGTGAACTGTATGGAGGAATATCCTCATCTTGCCACAGGAACTCCCCAGTTTGGAAGCAGCCATGACCAAACATTGGAGACGGTTGCGAAAAAAAATAAATAAATGTCTATGGACCATTAGCAAGAAACGCCAGTGAGTGGAAAAAAGTATTTTTTTAAAGTGCAGGCTTAAATCCAGTGTACCGGCACGGCTCCAATAGAAAATGTTTCCTATGGGGCGTAAAATGCAATTCTAAGCAAAAAATGTAAAGTGAAAAATTTAGAGCCAACTCCTAGTTCCGGAGTTACGGACCTTCAAAGTCTTTATGTTTATTATGGCATATATCGAGTATTTGATGGCAGAATAGGACAATATGGATATCATTGGAAAGGTAATTTAAGCGGCTGGGTAAATTATTTTACATTCAAATTCTTATTAATTGCTAGATTAAAAAAAAATAAATAAAAAATTAACAATTTCAAAGTTGCATTATTTTAAATAATTGATATTGCACTTATATTTTTATAATTTCATTACCGTTTTTATAAGGAAAATTCAATACAATAAGTTAGTGAATTTTTTATTATAATGCAAGTTTGAATATAAATAAACATAATTTAATTTGTAAGTTTAGCTTTAAGTTTTATCTTCTTCTGTTAAGTAAAAATAAACTCTTAAATAAAAAATAAAACATATAAACAATAAAATAGTATATTTCTTTCTGAAATAACTAAATAAAGTTATTTAATTCGCGTTTTAAAAGAATTTATTAAAGTATATGAAAGTTTGCCGGAATTAGGTAATATAAAAAAATGATGCTTTCAATAATAAAAATTTAAAACAAAAGCTTTTAGAAAAATGTTTGTTCTTTTCGTTTTCCTTCAATTTGACATAATGCTGTTGCAAACCATGCAACGTCAACTTTGCTTCATCATCATCACTTCCATGGGCTACAAGTCAAAAAATACATGGATTATTATGTAATTTAAATAATCATAATAATTAAAAAGATGTTTATGTGTGAGATTGTGATTGCACGAGACTTCTTCATTGGATGTACTCCAACTTAAAATTAAACATTTTAATAGCTGAACTTATTCTTCATTCTCCAAACTGAAGTTAAGACATAAGACATGAAAAGTAATATAATACTGTTACTTTTTAGCTATTAAAAGCACTGTATGCTAAATAGTTTTCTTCCACATTTACCTAGTTGTTCCAACATTTTATCGCATACGTTATGCAATAAACACAATCATGTCCACCGACCATCGACTACAAGATGTCAAAAATAGAATACATGCGTGCTTATGAGAATAAATCTTTTAGCCGCTACACGACTACCGACTACACGGCTACTTTTGTAGCCCGTAGCCAACTTAGGCTAATTTCTATTTTTCTTGGCTACAAAAACAGATTAGTGCTGCCAATACAATAAATGCATGAAATGGTGGTTTTAAAAACGCAATACATTAAATATCGCTATTAAAAACGCGAAAAACTGTTATAGTGGCACCATTGAAAAATAATAATCATCCGTTCATTTGTTTACATTTTTCATTTACTATTTATTTGGCGCATTTTTCAGTTACTTTTTGTTTGTGAAATTTTCCATTTAGTTCTTTTTTCATCAATTTCTAATTTGTTTCATTTATATTTATTTTTTGGGTTTTTTATTGAAATTGGTAAGCTTATAATAGTAATTTTTACTGTTTATATGTATTTATTATATTGCATAATGTAAATGTTTAGTTCAATTTACGTGCAAATATGGACGTGGACATTTCATACACTGAAGTCTTTGTTTCCACTATTTTAGCAATAGTACTTATAAAGTTAATTAAATTTTCTTCAGACATTTAAAATTTTTTTTTTACACAAATGCACTTAAAAAATCAAGTTTGTTTGTTTTGGTTAACTTTAACACATATGTCAAAACAGATGTTTATTTTTTGTAGTTAGTGGTCGATAGTTGTTAAAAGAATTAAGTAGCTGGCGACTAGGCTATTTTTGTAGCCAGCTACTTTTGTAGTCGGTAGTCGATGGTCGGTAGCCTTTGATTGTGTTTATTGCATTAAGAATAAGATGCTTTAAGTTTAACTTCTTATTGCGAATCAGGGCCAATATATGTTGTTCCAACATTTTATCGTATTCATCAAGAATAAAATGCTTCAAGTTTAACTCCTCATTGCGAAGCAGTGCCAATATACGTCCAGGTGTACCGACTACAATGTGAGGAGTAGCATTCTTAAAACTTTCTTCATCCTTTTGTATGAATAAACCGCCGAAAAATACTTAAACCTAAAAGAAAATAAGGAAAACTATCACAAAAAAAAGCTGGAGACACTTTAAAAGTATTATACATACATATAATTAGCACACTCACTTTAAAAATTATTATTTAATATTCAACTTTTTTACTTATTTATTGTGTACACTTTTTTTTCTCAATTTTGTTTAACAGATTGACTGATACTTTTGTTTTATTAAACTCAGCTGTTTCTTTTTAGGCGCCGAAGCAGGGTTACCATCATTTAAGACAAAAACAAAAAATTTATATGATAAAAAGTAAACAAAAAATATTAATTAACACATTGGCAATACTACGATTTGACACACCATTTATTTATACGAAACATAACGTAAGTTAAACGAAAAAACCGAAACGTGTTACATGGACGCTAATTATTACGTATTCGTCCATATGCCATCCGTTTTCGTTTCGCTCGTGACGTGTTCTATAAACAGGCTGTAAGACAAAAAATAGCATTTTTCAACTCGATCGCAATTCGTTAATTTATTATTAATTTTAATGCAAAAAAACAAAATCAAAAGCCTACAGATCATAGAATCAAATTTTGCAACTGTCACTTTTGATAATTAAGAAATAAAGGTGCTGCAAATCCAGCTACTTAGAGTAGTTTTTCATTCATAACTCGAAAACTGTTCCGCGTGCACATATACCAGTATACACAATCAATAGAGGATTAAAATACGAATCGATCGTGGCACAGTTTGTTATCTGAAAGACTGTACGAAAAAAGTTATTAAGCGGCAAACTTTTCAAATTTGAAAAAAAAACGCTGAAATTAATAAGTTTAGTTTTTTGCTTAAATCTCGAAAACCATTCCGCGTGCACATATACCGCTATATACGATCGATAGAGGATAAAAATACAAATCGATCGTGGTATAGCTTGTTATCTAAAAGACTGTATAAAAAAAGTTATTAAGCGGCAAACTTTTAAAATTTAAAAAAATTGCTGAAAAATATACGTTTAGTTTTTCGCTTATATCTCGAAAACTATTCCGCGTGCACATATACCGCTGTATACGATCGATAGAGGATAAAAATATGAATCGATCGTGGTACAGTTTGTTATCTGAAAGACTGTACGAAAAAAGTTAGTAAGCGGCAAACTTTTCAAATTTGAAAAAAAACGCTGAAATTAATAAGTTTAGTTTTTTGCTTAAATCTCGGAAACCGTTCCGCGTGCGCATATACCGCTATATACGATCGATAGAGGATAAAAATACGAATCGATCGTAGTATAGTTTGTTATCTGAAAGACTGTACGAAAAAAGTTATTAAGCGGCAAACTTTTAAAATTTGAAAAAATCGCTGAAATTAATAAGTTTAGTTTTTTGCTTATATATCGGAAACTATTACGCGTGCATATACCGCTATATACGATCGATAGAAGATTGAAATAGGAATCGATCGTTGTATAGTTTGTTTTCCGAAAGACTGTAGGAAAAAAGTTATCAAGCAGCAAACTTTAAAAAACCGAAAAAATCTCAAAAAATTGATGAAAAGTTTTGAACTAATTAAAATTTACTTCTACTTAGTATTAAATAGTTGGTAATACTTATCAATAGAGATTGAAAATACCTTCCAGAATATGTGTGATTAAGTTTCTAAAACACTTGCATTTATAATATATACCGCAGCAAACTTTAGCTAATTAAAAAAAACAAAAAAGTCTTAAAATAACAGCGATGTCGGTAATAGTGTTTATACAAACACACATGGAAAAATGTAAACAAACTTTTGAAAAAATATTGCGTTTTTAAATGTTCCAAGAATTCATCAATTTGTCATACATTTAAAAACAGAAGATGGTTTTTAGAAGCTGAAAGGCTGTAATATCAGATTTTCTGGTTGTCACTATCGCCATTATAGAAATAAAGATGCTGCACGTAAGATACTTTGTCCTTGATCGAGATAGTTATTGAGTTATAAAATCTTGATTAAAAGCTGTACCACACAGCAACTTGTATCAATTGATATAGAACAAAAATACGATTCCACACATATACCGCTATATACAATCGATATAGGTTTGAAATAGGAATCGATCGAGGTATAGGTTGTTTTCTGAAAGACTGTACGAAAAAGTTAAAAAGCGGCAAACTTTTCAAATTTGAAAAAATCGCTCAAAAATATAAGTTTAGTTTTCTGCTTATATCTCGGAAACTATTCCGCGTGCACATATACCGCTATAATGATCGATAGAGGATAAAAATATGAATCGATCATGGTATAGTTTGTTTTTCGAAAGACTGTACGAAAAAAGTTATTAAACGGCAAACTTTTCAAATTTAAAAAAATCCCTCATAAATAAAAGTTTAGTTTTTCGCTTTTTTCTTTTTTTTTAAAACTTGGTTCAAGAAAATATGCTCAACGAATAACACATATATGCCAAATTATAGGCAATATGTGTGGCTTTCATCCACAATTGGTCCTATCCAGGAACAACTCTTAGTTTTCGAGATATAATCCCATAAGCATTTTTATTCATTTTAAAAAATCAAGTTTGTTTGTTTTGGTTAACTTTAACACATATGTCAAAACAGATGTTTATTTTTTGTAGTTAGTGGTCGATAGTTGTTAAAAGAATTAAGTAGCTGGCGACTAGGCTATTTTTGTAGCCAGCTACTTTTGTAGTCGGTAGTCGATGGTCGGTAGCCTTTGATTGTGTTTATTGCATTAAGAATAAAATGCTTTAAGTTTAACTTCTTATTGCGAATCAGGGCCAATATATGTTGTTCCAACATTTTATCGTATTCATCAAGAATAAAATGCTTCAAGTTTAACTCCTCATTGCGAAGCAGTGCCAATATACGTCCAGGTGTACCGACTACAATGTGAGGAGTAGCATTCTTAAAACTTTCTTCATCCTTTTGTATGAATAAACCGCCGAAAAATACTTAAACCTAAAAGAAAATAAGGAAAACTATCACAAAAAAAAGCTGGAGACACTTTAAAAGTATTATACATACATATAATTAGCACACTCACTTTAAAAATTATTATTTAATATTCAACTTTTTTACTTATTTATTGTGTACACTTTTTTTTCTCAATTTTGTTTAACAGATTGACTGATACTTTTGTTTTATTAAACTCAGCTGTTTCTTTTTAGGCGCCGAAGCAGGGTTACCATCATTTAAGACAAAAACAAAAAATTTATATGATAAAAAGTAAACAAAAAATATTAATTAACACATTGGCAATACTACGATTTGACACACCATTTATTTATACGAAACATAACGTAAGTTAAACGAAAAAACCGAAACGTGTTACATGGACGCTAATTATTACGTATTCGTCCATATGCCATCCGTTTTCGTTTCGCTCGTGACGTGTTCTATAAACAGGCTGTAAGACAAAAAATAGCATTTTTCAACTCGATCGCAATTCGTTAATTTATTATTAATTTTAATGCAAAAAAACAAAATCAAAAGCCTACAGATCATAGAATCAAATTTTGCAACTGTCACTTTTGATAATTAAGAAATAAAGGTGCTGCAAATCCAGCTACTTAGAGTAGTTTTTCATTCATAACTCGAAAACTGTTCCGCGTGCACATATACCACTATACACAATCAATAGAGGATTAAAATACGAATCGATCGTGGCACAGTTTGTTATCTGAAAGACTGTACGAAAAAAGTTATTAAGCGGCAAACTTTTCAAATTTGAAAAAAAACGCTGAAATTAATAAGTTTAGTTTTTTGCTTAAATCTCGAAAACCATTCCGCGTGCACATATACCGCTATATACGATCGATAGAGGATAAAAATACAAATCGATCGTGGTATAGCTTGTTATCTAAAAGACTGTATAAAAAAAGTTATTAAGCGGCAAACTTTTAAAATTTAAAAAAATTGCTGAAAAATATACGTTTAGTTTTTCGCTTATATCTCGAAAACTATTCCGCGTGCACATATACCGCTGTATACGATCGATAGAGGATAAAAATATGAATCGATCGTGGTACAGTTTGTTATCTGAAAGACTGTACGAAAAAAGTTAGTAAGCGGCAAACTTTTCAAATTTGAAAAAAAACGCTGAAATTAATAAGTTTAGTGTTTTGCTTAAATCTCGGAAACCGTTCCGCGTGCGCATATACCGCTATATACGATCGATAGAGGATAAAAATACGAATCGATCGTGGTATAGTTTGTTATCTGAAAGACTGTACGAAAAAAGTTATTAAGCGGCAAACTTTTAAAATTTGAAAAAATCGCTGAAATTAATAAGTTTAGTTTTTTGCTCATATATCGGAAACTATTACGCGTGCATATACCGCTATATACGATCGATAGAAGATTGAAATAGGAATCGATCGTTGTATAGTTTGTTTTCCGAAAGACTGTAGGAAAAAAGTTATCAAGCAGCAAACTTTAAAAAACCGAAAAAATCTCAAAAAATTGATGAAAAGTTTTGAACTAATTAAAATTTACTTCTACTTAGTATTAAATAGTTGGTAATACTTATCAATAGAGATTGAAAATACCTTCCAGAATATGTGTGATTAAGTTTCTAAAACACTTGCTTTTATAATATATACCGCAGCAAACTTTAGCTAATTAAAAAAAACACAAAGTCTTAAAATAACAGCGATGTCGGTAATAGTGTTTATACAAACACACATGGAAAAATGTAAACAAACTTTTGAAAAAATATTGCGTTTTTAAATGTTCCAAGAATTCATCAATTTGTCATACATTTAAAAACAGAAGATGGTTTTTAGAAGCTGAAAGGCTGTAATATCAGATTTTCTGGTTGTCACTATCGCCATTATAGAAATAAAGATGCTGCACGTAAGATACTTTGTCCTTGATCGAGATAGTTATTGAGTTATAAAATCTTGATTAAAAGCTGTACCACACAGCAACTTGTATCAATTGATATAGAACAAAAATACGATTCCACACATATACCACTATATACAATCGATATAGGTTTGAAATAGGAATCGATCGAGGTATAGGTTGTTTTCTGAAAGACTGTACGAAAAAGTTAAAAAGCGGCAAACTTTTCAAATTTGAAAAAATCGCTCAAAAATATAAGTTTAGTTTTCTGCTTATATCTCGGAAACTATTCCGCGTGCACATATACCGCTATAATGATCGATAGAGGATAAAAATATGAATCGATCATGGTATAGTTTGTTTTTCGAAAGACTGTACGAAAAAAGTTATTAAACGGCAAACTTTTCAAATTTAAAAAAATCCCTCATAAATAAAAGTTTAGTTTTTCGCTTTTTTCTTTTTTTTTAAAACTTGGTTCAAGAAAATATGCTCAACGAATAACACATATATGCCAAATTATAGGCAATATGTGTGGCTTTCATCCACAATTGGTCCTATCCAGGAACAACTCTTAGTTTTCGAGATATAATCCCATAAGCATTTTTATTCATTTTAAAATGTTTTCAAAGTTAGATTCCAGCAACTTCCTTCTTAATCATTCCTAAATTAAAAGATTGTCTCTGCAGCTAAGGCATATTTTGACGGACTTTTCCTAAAAAAATTTTTTTTTTAAATAGCAGTAAAATAAATACAAAAGCAATAACTGATAACAAACAAAATAATAGGAAAACTTAAATATTTATAGCTATTGTTTATTGTATTATATTGCTTATAAAATTGTTAATAAAAAATAAACATTTCTTTCAGTGTCTTTTCAAAACAAATTATTTTTTGATGAATTTCGCAAATAAAACAAAAATTTTCATTTTAAAATTCATTAAAAAAATATGTGTGAATAACGAGATTTTAAATCTTAATTGAAAGCCTGCTTTCAATTAAATAATAATAATAATACTAAGTAAAAAATAAACGTTTTTCTTAGAGAAAACAAAATAACAATTTTTCCGAAATTAACAAGAGACGTCTCACTCCAATTATTCAAAAGGTGTCTTAAACGAGAAGGTGCAGTAATTATTAATAATTTTCAAAATAAATCATGTATGAAATTTATGTAATAGAGTTTTCTGTCCATCTCTCTCTCTCTCTCTCTATTTTTTTCTTTTACATTAATTTTGTTTCATTCAATTTGTTTAAAATTTCTTTCTTTGGCGAAATGGTTTATAAATGAAATGCATTTTGTATTGTTTGCATTTGTGCTAGAGATGGCTGTTGTTGTTGTTGCTGTTGCATTTGTTGTTGTGTAGTTGCCTGTTGTTGTTGCTGATTATTATTTTGATTATATTGTTTTACATTAATGCATTTTGTATTGTTTGCATTTGTGCTAGAGATGGCTGTTGTTGTTGCTGTTGCATTTGTTGTTGTGTAGTTGCCTGTTGTTGTTGCTGATTATTATTTACTGAAGCTTGTGTCTGTGATATGGAGGATAAAAAATTTTGATGTTGCTGTTGATGAGCTGGTATCAGTTCGGTTGTTGGCCACCATAATTTACAGCCTGTTGAGAATTTAACGAAGATAATGAATTCATTGACGAGGCCGGTCCAATACCCACTAAGGTTTGGGATTTTGAGTTTCTAGTTAAGGGCTTATGATATTTAACAGCATCTGTTGAGTGCTGCCATTGCCAGCAAGTGCGACAGAAATATCTGTTTAAAGAGAAAATAAGAATATGTTGCCACTTTTAAAATTTACTAAAACGGCAGGAAATTCTAAAAAAAAGATATAAAAGTAAATTATAAATGCGATTTTTTAAGTCTAATTCGAATATTTATTACCTATAATTTCAGATTCTCTCCAGTACAGCTTCATTGCAGCAGTACGAATGAATAACTTCATTAAAAAAAGTTAACAAAAAAAAAATATATAATTCATGTAATTATTTAAAAAAATTTGAAGAAATAAATATGCTCTGAAAATAAATGAAATGCAATAATTTATGTAAAAATGTCCTTTTACTTCAGTGAGTACTTACCATTGTATTTGCTCCTGTGTCGGCGGCGGCGGTTGTTGTACAACCGTAGGTAGCGATGGGGTAGGGTGCTGCACAGCAACAGGTTGCTGGGGCACCATCTGTGGCGCATAGAACATGTATGGCGGATATGGGTAAGCCACCGGTGCTTGCTGTTGTTCCTCGTGCTGCCCCTTTTTAAATTTTAAAAAATATTTTATTTTTTTATGGCAGTGTGGGCAGTTAAAACTCTGAAAATAAAAAATGAAGGAATAAATCTAATTTACGGGCACCGCTCCAAAATAAAAAAAGTTGCCTACGGAGTGCAAAATGCAATTTTAAGCAAAAAATGTAAAGTGAAAAAATTGGCGGCAACCCTTAGTTTCGGAGTTACGGACCTCCGAAGCTTTTGTATTTAATAAGGCATATATCGAGTATTCGATGGTAGAATGGGACAATATGGGTATCATTGGAAAGGGATTTTAAGGGCCTATTCAATTAAGTAGGAAAAAAGTAAAAATAAAAAATCAGGTTAGGCTCCAACAAAACTATTTTTACCATAGAAATATAACTTTACTCAAAAACGGAAGATTTTTCTCCTCTATGGTATAACCAACAGCGGCTTCGCTTTCTAAAGGTTTCCGAATAACTTAATTTTTTTAAAAAATGTTTTTTCTTACCAGATTTTTTTAATTATTTATTTTTTCAATTTTTTCCTGCTTTAACAAATAGGCTCTTATATTCCCTTTCCAATGATACTCATATTGTCCCATTCCGCCATCAACTACTCGATAAATGCCATATTTTATATAAAATTTTTCACTTTACATTTTTTGCTTAAAGTTGCATTTTGCACCCTATAGACTTTTTTTATTTTGGAGCGATGCCCATAAACTAGATTTAAGCCAAAATGAAAAATAATTGGAATATATATAAATATATATTACTTACCATTTTCCTTTTAAACAAAAATCGTGCTCTGAATGGCATTTGGAATTTTCTGAAATACTTGAATTCAGAAGATATTATCTAACAAACTTTGGCAAATCAAAATATTTTCAAAGTTAAGGCAAACAGTTTTTTACTTTTAAGACCTAAACTATTCGGTGTGCCACATAGCGACCTATACTAATGGATAGAGGAGAAAAATACAATTCAGAAATGGTATTTGGAATTTTCTGAAATACTTGAATACAGAAGATATTACCTAACAAACTTTGACAAATAGAAACAAGTTAACATAAAAAGATATTTACTTATAAATTCTAAACTATGAGGTGTGCCACATAGCAACCTATACTAATAAGTAGAGGACAAAAATACAATTCATATTGGGTATTGGACATTTTCTGAAATACTTTAATTTACAAAATATTGTTAAATAACTTATATTAATTAAGAAAACATATATTCAGGTAATAAGGAACAATGTCGGTAATACTGTTCATATTATTTATTATAAATAAGAAAAGTGTGGCAACATTATATGAAAAACTGTGTAAATATGTGAAACAAAGCAGATATCAAGATGGCGCATTATTTTTGGGCTGGTGGAAAACACAGTTTGTGGAAATTTGGCAGAACTGAACAAAAATTGGTAAGTTTTTGCTGAAAATAAAATGTTCATTAAAAATATAAATTAAAAACATTTGATTTTTTACAGGAACTTATCTCCTTTGATATTTTGTATGTTTGCAAGAAAATTGCAAATTCGTAAGTGTTGGCAAAAAACAAAGGTACTTGGATTTTCATAAACAGTTTGTTTACCTACAGGGATTTGCCAACAAAAGCCCACATTTTTTGTTTTATGAAAATTGGGAAAACTGGATCCAAATTGGTAAGTGCTGCCTAAAAATAAAATCTGTATCAGTTTTTATTAATACATTTTTTTCTTTTCCAGGCACTTATCTACATCTTGAAATTATTAGTTTGGGTGGTGGAAAATGGCAGAACTGGACTCAGAATAGTGTTTTGTTGAAAAGAAAGTGATTAGGTATTTATTCACATAATGTGCTTTTAAAATAAACTTGCCTACAATTCAAAACGATTTGTTTGGCTGGTGGATAATTAACAGAACTGTGAACAAACTGGTAAGTATCTGCTGGAAATAAAATGTACATGTACATAAAAATGTATATGATTTTTTACTTAGTGGCAGTTACATACAGAAGGAAATGATGCATTTGTTTGATCTGGTTAATTTGCAGAAATACACAAAAACTGGTAAGTATCATCTAAAAATAAAATGTGTGTTACTATGTGTTAACTTACAGGCGCTTACATATAAAACAAAAGTCCTTTTCAGGGCTCTGAAACACTTTAAAAAAGAGATTAATTAAATCTTGAAAAATCTATTTTGAAGGATTAAAAAGAAAAAATAAAAAAAAAAAAAAATAAATTTTCAAAAGCCCTTTTAAGGGCTACAAAATAACTTGAAAAAGGAGATAAAATATAAATGCATAATAAATATTCTTACAAACATTTTAAGGTCCAGCTTGTTTGTGGTGTCATCGATTTACATATTTTTATTAGGCATTTGGAAAATTAGCAGTGTTGAACCCAGAATTGTAAGTAATAACTAAAAATATAAACTAGTTTTTTATTAATGTAAGGCTTTTACTTTGGATTTTATAACTAAAAAACCATTGCACTTAATGACTTTTTGTCTTAGGTGTAGCCCATTTATTTCTAAAATGGCGAAAGTGACAACCGGAAAATCAGATTCTACAAGCCTACAGCTCCCTATATCATATTTTTATTTTAAAATACATGCACAAATGGCGAGTTTTGGTCGCGTTAAAAATTGCAATATTTTTTCAAAAGTTTGTTTACAAATTTTTATATGTTTGCATGAACTCTATTACCGACATTGCTTTTTACTTGCAATATTTTTGTTCTTTAATTTGCAGTAGTTTGCTGTGGTATATCTTCTGAACGCAAGTATTTCAGAAAATGTCAGATACCAATTCTGAATTATATTTTTGTCCTCTAATCATTAGTATATATTGCTATGTGGCACATCGGCTACTTTAGACAATATACGTAAATACTTTTACCTTACTTTTTTGCGATTTTTTCTATTTGTCAAAGTTTGTTACGCAATATCTTCTGAATTAAAGTATTTCAGAAAATATCAAATACCAATTTTGAATTGTACATTTGTCCTCTATTTATTAGTGTATGTCGCTATGTGGCACATTTTCTAGTTTGGTTTAAATATTTAACAAACTATTTGTACAATTTTAAAAAGATTGTTACGTCATAACTTTTGAACGCAAGTGTTTCAAAAAATGTTTTACACCAGTTATGAATTGTATTTTTTGTCTCTATCGATTGGCATCAGTTATTTTGATGTACGGCTTTTAGTTTGGATTTTATAACTAAAAAACCATTACACCTAATGACTTTTTGTCTAAGGTGTAGCCCATTCATTTCTAAAATGGCGAAAGTGACAACCGGAAAATCAGATTCTACAAGCCTACAGCTCCCTATATCATATTTTTATTTTAAAATACATGCACAAATGGCGAGTTTTGGTCGCGTTAAAAATTGCAATATTTTTTCAAAAGTTTGTTTACAAATTTTTATATGTTTGCATGAACTCTATTACCGACTTTGCTTTTTACTTGCAAAATTTTTGTTCTTTAATTTGCAGTAGTTTGCTGTCGTATATCTTCTGAACGCAAGTATTTCAGAAAATTTCAGATACCAATTCTGAATTATATTTTTGTCCTCTAATCATTGGTATATGTTGCTATGTGGCACATCGGCTACTTTAGACAATATACGTAAATACTTTTACCTTACTTTTTTGCAATTTTTTCTATTTGTCAAAGTTTGTTACGCAATATCTTCTGAATTAAAGTATTTCAGAAAATGTCAAATACCAATTTTGAATTGTATATTTGTCCTCTATTTATTAGTGCATGTCGCTATGTGGCACATTTTCTAGTTTGGTTTAAATATTTAACAAACTATTTGTACAATTTTAAAAAGATTGTTACGTCATAACTTTTGAACGCAAGTGTTTCAAAAAATGTTTTACACCAGTTCTGAATTGTATTTTTTGTCTCTATCGATTGGCATCACTTGTTTTGATGTACGGCTTTTAGTTTGGATTTTATAACTAAAAAACCATTACACCTAATGACTTTTTGTCTAAGGTGTAGCCCATTTATTTCTAAAATGGCGAAAGTGACAACCGGAAAATCAGATTCTACAAGCCTACAGCTCCCTATATCATATTTTTATTTTAAAATACATGCACAAATGGCGAGTTTTGGTCGCGTTAAAAATTGCAATATTTTTTCAAAAGTTTGTTTACAAATTTTTATATGTTTGCATGAACTCTATTACCGACTTTGCTTTTTACTTGCAAAATTTTTGTTCTTTAATTTGCAGTAGTTTGCTGTGGTATATCTTCTGAACGCAAGTATTTCAGAAAATGTCAGATACCAATTCTGAATTATATTTTTGTCCTCTAATCATTAGTATATATTGCTATGTGGCACATCGGCTACTTTAGACAATATACGTAAATACTTTTACCTTACTTTTTTGCGATTTTTTCTATTTGTCAATGTTTGTTACGCAATATCTTCTGAATTAAAGTATTTCAGAAAATGTCAAATGCCAATTTTGAATTGTATATTTGTCCTCTATTTATTAGTGTATGTCGCTATGTGGCACATTTTCTAGTTTGGTTTAAATATTTAACAAACTATTTGTACAATTCTAAAAAGATTGTTACGTCATAACTTTTGAATGCAAGTGTCTCAAAAAATGTTTTATACCAGTTCTGAATTGTATTTTTTGCCTCTATCGATTGCCATTAGTTATTTTGATGTAAGGCTTTTATTTTGGATTTTATAATTAAAAAACTCTTACACTTAATGACTTTTTGTCTTAGGTGTAGCCCATTTATTTCTAAAATAACGAAGACAACCAGAAAATCAGATTATACAAGCTGCAAGCTTCTTAGTTCAATTTTTAGTTTTACAATGCATTAAAATTTGACGATTTGTGACCGCATTAAATTACGCTTATTTTTTCTCAAATTTTGTTTACATTTTTGTTAAAAACAACAAAAATACTCCGTTTTTTGCAACTCTGTAAAAAAAGTATGCCATTTCTCAGAGTTTGTTTTCTTCTCATGCGTAACTTATAGACGCATGGGAAGAAAAAAACGTAGGAGAAAAGAAAAAACTCTGATAATTGTCAAACTTTTTTTACTGAGTTGTAAAAGAAGGAGTATTATTGTTGTTCATAACAAAAATGTAAACAAAATTTGACAAAAAATAAGACCTTTTAGAAACGGTCACAATTCGTCAATTTTTAATAGATTTAAAAAAAATAAAAGGCTATAAGCTTGCAGTATCAGATTTTCAGGTTGACACTTTCGCCATTTTAAAAATGAAGGAGCTACACCTAAAACGTGTAGTTCTTAATTAAGATGGTTTTTAGCTATAAAAACACAACTAAAAGCCATGCATCATAGCGACTAACGCCAATCGATAGAGGCCTAAAATACAAATCGATCGTGGTAAATCTCGTTTCTTGTAAGACTGTACGAAAAAAGTTATAAGCCAGCAAACTTTTCAATTGTAAAAAAAATCGGTCAAAAATATAAGTTTAGTTTTCCGCTTATATCGCGAAAACTATTCCGCGTACACATATACCGCTATATACGATCGAAAGAGGATAAAATACTAATCGCTCGCAATATAGTTTGTTTATGAAAAGCAGTACGGAAAAAGTTATTAAGCGGCAAACTGTTCAAATTTGAAAAAATCGCTCAAAACTAAAAGTTTAGTTTTTGCTTATATCTCGAAAACTGTTCCGCGTGCACATATACCGCAATATATGATCGATAGAGTATAAAAGTACAAGTCGATCGTGGTATAGATTGTTTTCTGAAAGACTGTACGAAAAAAGTTATTAAGCGGCAAACTTTTCAAAATTAAAAAAATCGCTGAAATTAATAAGTTTAGTTTTTAACTTATATCTCAGAAACTATTCCGCGTGCACACAAACTCACTTTTAAATTATATATAATTGCTTTTTTGATAATTTATGTAAATGTATTTGTATTTTTTAAATAATGTAAATGTTTTCTGTTTTTAAATTTTTATGTAAATGTTTGAAACTTTTGAGTTATTTGACTTGAATGTTTTCTGAGTTTTAAATTTATGAGAATGTATATGTTTAAATATTTGAATTTTTTGTCGTTTGGTTTTTGAATTTTCTGTGTTTGTTTGAAAAAATAACATGATTTTAATTTTGTTTTTCAAAAAATCTAATATTAATATTTTTTTGTTTCCTGTTTCCTGATGATGCCACCAACGGTGTGCCGAAATATTGAAAATATAAATTGAAATTATATTATTTATAAACTTAAAAAAGTAGACAAGAAAATTATTTTAAAAGGTCAAAACAATTATATATAATTTAAAAGTGAGCACGCAGAGACAATATAACCATGAGTTATAATTTATTTAAAAGAAACCGGTTGATGAGAGGACTTGTTTTAAAACGTTGAGGGATAAGGTCATAAAACCCAATCCCCAATAACCTTTTTAATTAGATGCCGTAATTCAGGAATAGTACCAAAATTTATTGTGAAAGCAACAAAGAATATTCCTAATATTTTAAAGATAGAGGGAAAATTGACAATTAAACACATTATGGAGAAATATTTGTGTGATATAAGGGATAAAATATTAAGATGTGCAATTCTTGGAAATCATAAATTATTGAGGTATTTTCAAAGGGAGCTGATAATGATTGGAAATGATTTGGAAAAACTTTTGTCAGGAGAAGCAATGGAAAGATTTTTGCAATTTGAAGACAGAGTAGGAGCAGCTTTTAAAGTTAAGGTAAATAAAATACATAAAAATAAGTTTGAGTGTTTGAGAGAATTACAGAAGAAGGAGTTAGGTATTAAATTAAATAAAAAGTAGTTTGTAAATAAGACTAATTTAGATATTCCAGATGAGGTTCAGTGGGTTCTTTCATTAGGACATAAACATGCACTACCAATTAAACGAGAAGATTTTCCAGTTTTAAAAATTAAAACGGACGAAGAGGATTTAGTGCAAACATTAAAATCAAAAGAAGAACAGGAAATAGCTAGGACTAAATTAACTTCAATAATAGATAATCATTTAAATAAGATAAAATTAACTAACAGGGATAGATTTATGTTAGAAAACGTAAAAAAGGCGGATAGTTTTTTGAGAAGAAATAGGGATATACTTATTTTAAAAGCTGATAAAGGTAACACCACAGTAGTTTTAAACAAGAGTTATTATTATGTTTTAAGAATTAACAATATTGTAGGGGATGTTGTTAATTATAAGTTAGCAAACAAAGACCCAACAACAAAATTGCAGAAGATTAATAATGTTTTGCTTGAAGAACATTTTAAGCAAAAAGTTAATACAATGTTAGAGAAAAACAAGCTTAAAACTATTGTTTCTACAGCTCCAAGATTGTATGGGTTACCTAAAATTTACAAGGAGGATTTTCATCTAAGACCGATTTGTTCTTTTATAAATTCTTCATCTTATGAGTTATGTAAATATATTACAATGAGATAAAAAAAAATATTACGGAGAATTCAATATATAATGTTAAAAATTCGTTTGAACTTAAAGAAAGGGTAAGGAACATAAATGTTCAGAATGATGAAAACTTAGTATCTTTTGATATAGTCTCATTATTTCCATGTATACCTGTTGACTTGGCAGTGAATATTGTAGAAGAAAAATGGAACGTAATACAGGGATATACTAGAATGGAAAAGTGTTTATTTTTACGAATTTTAAAATTTTGTATTGAAGATAACAGATACTTTCAATATAATGATAACATATATTTGCAACAAAAAGGGCTTCCAATCGGATCTCCAGCTTCCTCAGTTGTGGCAGATATTATTATGAAGAAATTTTTAGACACGTGCATTGATGAAATTAGTATAAAACCAAGAATAATGACTCAGGCCCAATTTTTGAGTTCGTATTCAAATACGCATTTAGTTAATTTTCATTTAAATTTAAGTTGTATATAAATGCAGTTCCATTTTTTCAGTCCTAATTTAAGTTCTCATTTAAATACTACAAGAATATGGCAGCACTACGAAATATCTAAATATTTCTCCATTGTTTATGAAAACCAGCTGCTAACAAACAAATTGAGTTGCAAATTTTGTTAATAATATTTAAAATATATTAAAAAATGCCAGCAATACTCATGTTTTCACTACCAAAACTTATTTTATTTATTAATTTAAGTTTTTGATTACTATTTTCATTATGAAATGTGTGTAAAACATAAAATATTGTTCTATCAATGGCTAAAAGGTTTGTTTAGTTTTGCGAAACAGCAACAAAAAATGCCATTACCATATGGTAAAACTGTATTATTTAAATAGACTTTAAATGCGCAAGATTGGTAATTTAAGTTTCATTTAAGTGTGCATTGAAAAACTAAATTTTGTACTTAAATAGAACTTAAATATAAATGACATTTAAATACGAAGTCAAAAACTGGCCCTAAATATGTAGATGATTTGTTTTGTATTATTTCTGCATCTGCTATTGAAAATATATTGGAAACATTTAATAATTTCAATAGTTTATACAACTATTTATTTACAATAGAAATAGAAAATGATTTTAAATTACCCTATTTAGATACGTTAGTAATAAGGAGAGGGAATAAACTTAAAATGGATTGGTACTAAAAGCCAACAGCTTCCAAGAGAATTATTAATTACACTGTTCTGCACGAAAATCCTCCTTTAAGCCAAAATAAGCTTTATTACTGTTTTCAAATGTGCTGAACTCGAATTTGAAGTCAGATTCTAGATTTTTATTCAAAAATGTGAGTTTTTTTTTGTAAATTTGACGAATTATTTTGGCATCAAAATAGTAAAAAAAAATTCAAAAGCCCGATGATTTTGAGCGCAATAAAGTATATTTGAACTAAAAAAGATTGATGGGAATATTACAAGTGGTTGAAGAAATATGGCTAAAAGTTTTTTTCCTGTATGTATAATCTTACAATTTTTTTTCTTATGGCGGTATCCTTTTCATTTAAATCCCTACCTGCCCCCCTTTCACCCTTAATACCCCAACTCCCCCCCCTCCTCCTACTCAGCCGCACTCATGTCACTATTTTCTTCTAGGATTTGATCAGTACTTTCGAGACTTTCGCTCCAAGTTTCTCCTCTTTTTTCAAAATCAGAGGGTGATAGAATTTTTCTGAGTTCAGATTCGGACTCAGCACATCTGAAATACAGGCAAAATTGTTCAAGGGAGGGGAGAAAAGTTTTTTTTTTGCACATCAGTGTTATTATTCGAAGCATAACAAAAGAATTATTATTATAAGTGATTAGGAATTTCACAAAAGAAATAAAGATAAAGTTAAAAAGATATTAATTAATGAGAGTAATAAATAGTTTGTTTAAACAGTTATGGTTTACAAGAGCAAATAACACAAGAAATTTTTCAGAAACTAAAGTTTACAAGTCTTTAATTTATCTACCAGAAATAGCAGAAAGGATTGAAAAATCATAAATTTTTGATGGGGAGAAATATAAAATGGCATACAAAACTTATAATACTTTAAATAGATTATTTAGTAAAACAAAAGATAAGATAAAAAAATGGGACTTGTCAAATGTAGTTTACAAAATACCTTGTAATGGTAATGGTAGTGAGAATTGTAATAAGGAATATGTAGGTACGACAAAAACTAAAACCTAGAATAGCTGGACATAAGTCTGATCAAAGATACAGGGACGTTAATAATTCACACCCAACGGTGTGGCGAAATATTGAAAATATAAATTGAAATTATATTATTTATAAACTGACCAAGTGTTAAAAAAATTAGAAAAGAAATTAATTATAATAGCATATTTGTAAATATGAAGCATTTACTGTTTTGTTATTTTAATACAAACTGAAATTAATCTTTATTTTAAAAAGGTAACCCTTATTAAACTCGCTGCAATTCAGTGCGTTGTATATACAGAAAAATCTCCAACATTGCTAAGTCCCAATTTTCACTAGGCAATTCTTATCGGCTTATCCCTTTTGCTTGATGGTGAGGGCGACAAGGGGAAAAGAAACGAGTACAGAAGCTGATATACTCGTTTAATTCGCGTTGCTTTCTTATTCGTAATTTTTAGCTGTTTAAATTTTATATTTTTTTATATACAAACTGAACTTAAAAGAAGAATAAGTGATAAGTTTATTAATAAGAATTGCTTCGTGAAAATTGGTACTAACTAAAAATATATCCCATTCACACACGCAAATTTTACTTTGCAAAGTTTTGATTTTATGTGAGAGAAAGGGAAAAAGCATGATGAGCAGTACAGACTTTAATGTACTCGCAAAGTTGCTTTGGTTTTCTTTCGTTGCTTATACACAGTTATATATGTATATTTACATACACATATTTTTGTGTTATAAGCACCAAATACGATCAAAAAATTGTAAAAGAAAACTTTTTGTGTCTGAACACCAAACAAAGCTTAAAAGAAAATTAACAAAAACTTGTCAAAGTAAAATTTACGTGTATGAATGCAGTCATATTAATTCAACAGAGTTGCCATCAGGTAAATCTAATAATAAAAAGTGCTGACAATGGCACATATAAAATTTCTAGTTTCAAATGATTAAAATAAACAAACAATAAATGATTTAAGGCATTATTTATATTTAAAATTAAGAATACCATTGGGTATTTAATATGGAAAGCAATACTTATTTTTATTTATTTTCACTTCCACTGCGTTTATATTTTTAAATATATTTTGTATCATTGTATAAAATGTATGAAAATCTAATTTCTAATATTTCAGATTGCAATTTTTTTAGAAAGTTTTTCGGAAAGTAACTTGTACCACGTTTTAGTTGCATTTTTGTCCCTTATCCATTCTAGGTAATGGGATAGGTGCGCTCGAAACCGTTTTGGAGTAATGAACTAAATACTAATTTCATATATTCTGACATTTTTTCGTAATTTCCAAAAGTTTGTTGCTTAATAAATTTTTTTAGCAAGTTTTTTAGAAAATAGCTAATACCACGTTTTATTCGTATTAAGTTGATTATTAACAAACGAGGATACATTTGATTTACTTCGAATTGAAAAAGAACTTGGAACTGAAATCAAACCTGTACTTAAAGTAATTGATCCAGCTGTAGAAGTAATTATTATTACAGAGACTTGGTGGTCCTTTCTTTTGAACCGTTATAGATAAACGTTTAAAAGTTAGGCAAAATGTCGATAGCTATGACCGCTATAATAATAAGTAGAAATATTTAATATTATAAAAACAAGGGTACTCCAATAGTTAATTTAATTTGATGTATATGGCCATAATTTTGAACAGTTAAACCTGTATTGCAATTATAAATTAAAGGGTGTCTTAATAGTTAACGTAAATGATGTAAATGGCCAAAATTTAATCGTAATAGACAAATGGCTAAAATTTGTTTCGAAGTCGGTTTTTTTTGCAAGAATTAGTTATGATATATTTTGTTTTCGACTGGGAACCAAAATTTTAATTAATTTTATTGTTTAGTTTAATTTTTTTTATTGAATTATTATTTGAACTGTGAATATTATAAATTAAAAGAAATTATTTTGGCTTAAATTCATTTATTTTTTTTTTAATTTCTAAAAATCTTTTTTAGAAAGAAAATTTATTTTACAAATGTATTCGGACGTTTTCCAAAGAAAACAAGAAAAATTAGACGCTAGCAGAATGAAATGCTGCACTTTCTGGACCGCTACGTCCTTCATAAAAAAAAATAAATGAACTTAAGCCAAAATAATTTCTATTAATTTTATTATTTAGGTAATCAATAAAGTTAGGAAATTAAATAGAATTTTGAATTGATTATTTTTACAGAAAAAAAAAACGAATTGAGTGAAATTTAAGCCAATGGATTGCCATTCGTTTCTAATTCAAATGAATTCGTAGAATGTATTGTTATATGTTTCTAATTCAAATGAATTTATAAAATTAACTGCAATTCGTTTCTAATTCATTTGAATTTAATTGAATTGGTATTAATTCAAATAAGTTGTAAAAAGAATTGTATTGATTTTGTAAGTAAATATGCAGTTAGCATCTCCATGTTTTTTTTTTTTTTTTTTGATCTTTGAATATTTTCAGTTTGGTAGGAGAAATTTTTCAGTCCCCCTAGATCTGCTCTCGAATTTGATTGATTGCATCTAATTTCATTCATTTGAGTTCCAATTCATTGGTCTAACTCATATGAATGAATTCAAAACCAATTCAATTCAAACGAATTGGAAATGAATTGCATGTCACTTTAGCAAGTTCATTTGGAAACTAATTGCAACTCATTATATAAGTTCATTTGAATTGGAAACGAATGGAAATTTATTTGAAATTAGTTATTTGAACTGATTAAAATTTTATTCAATTATATTTTTTTATGCAAAGTTTTCCACACAACCCAGAAGAACTATGCAATGTGCGTTGCCAGTTGTTTTTTTTTGGCTGGCATCCCCATTAGGTCTACATACCATAATATTTTATTTGCCTACTTAAATATATATCACAGATATCAAATAATTCAAATCTACATTGATAAGATATATTGGGAAATAATTTTACAAATATTGGAAATTTGTATCCAATGTTTGTATGTCTTTCACAAATATAATATTCGCAATCCTTACAAATACGTATGTTATCACTTTTGTAACTTATATACCCACATACCATAATATTTTATTAACAAACTTTTCATTGATTTTCTAAAACTATTGGTTTATTTAAATGTTTCAAAGGCCTGTTTTCAAGAATTTTAGAAGCATACTTAATACATGTATGCCACAACTTGTATTATCTTTCAGCTATAGGACAATAATTCCATAAATATCTTTCTTTTCCTTCACTTTTTTCTGAATTTAAATACAAAAATTCATTCAATTCAGCACACACAAAGTGTAATGACGAGAATGCAAAATAGGTACAAGTAGTACTTTCGAATGATTTCTTATTAAAACGTTCATTTTTTCGAAATTGATATTGTCAGTGTAAAATAAAATTAGTTAATTATTTACCATTATATAAAGAAATCAAGTCTGATATTTCTAAGCTATCAAAAAATCTAAGACTTATATTTTCTGTTAGTTTATTGATTTTAGAAAAAAGTAGATCAAACTTGAACAACTAAACTGTCTCCTTTGTCTTACGAGTCCCGTATGATTTAAGTTGATTTTTACGAAATTTCATATTTTTTTTTACTTTTGCCTCAAGCACCAATTAGGCCGAATTGCTTGTTGTTTGTTAGTTATTTGCGAATAACTGTGGTATTTTTCAATAACTTCCACTCTTAAATCAAAAGAGTTTTCTTCTTTACTATTTCTTTCATTAGGTGTTGAAGTAATATATGAGTATTCTTTTTTAAGTCTTCTATTAATATCGACTTCATTATATTTATGAAAAGAAACTATTGTGTCTCCCAAACATTTTGTAATGGTAACGTATTTCTTTAGGTGTACTAAGGTAATCAATTCTAATGAGATTGACAAAAATGCAGCTCTAACTGATATCTGTGCAAAATTATTTATTTTTGCAAAAAGTAGGTGAATTCACCCGGAGCATTACTTATATGTTTTTCTGATGGATCAACCTGAATACCCATTACATTGGTCCAAAGAACAACAAAAGACCAATATTTGTTTAGTATAAACAAACTAATTTCATTATTTCTATACTCAGTTAATATCTGACCTTTATTGATATCTTTAATATCGTTTTTAATTTGACTATATATGAAAAAAACATCTTTTGAAGTGAACTATTTATTGCAATTGACTCAAATGGATCTATTTGTTCATTGTCTGGAAGAGTTTATTTCTTGCTTATGCTTTCTGAGTCAATTTCTGTTAAATATTGACGTAATATTTGAAGACTATTTTTCACATTATGACATTTATATGGTGTAAGCAATTTTATGAAAATATGTTTAAACCATTGTTGGCATTAATCAATTGTAGTTAAACTAAAAGCAGCTATTAAAACATTTTTAATATATTCCTTAAAATATGTTTTTTACCTAACTTTGCAAAAAAAATCTTGGCGAATTATGTGTATATAGTGGCATTTACACCATTGTAATATAACAAAAGCACGCTTTGCTCCTAAATTTACTTTGAAATTATTTAGAAACGTAGCACACGCGTTATGATACTCTAATAGTGTTTGCTTATTAAAACTTTTTAATACCGCACTCTAAAATGCTGCACTTACATCAGTACAAACTCTTTTACAATATGGCTATTTAAGCTGGTACTTAACTTTGTGATCTTTCAAAGATGACATTATGTGTCTAGAAAGAATTGCTTTTGCAATGGGAAATACTTTTTCCAGTTTACTAAAACTACTTTAAAAATAAGTAAGTAATTTTTCTAGCGCTTTCACTTGAAGCATCTAAATGTGATATGTATTTGGAGTCTTCAAGAATCTTCGTGTTATTTGAGATTGTCTCAAAGGTATATTTTTCCCATGTGTAAATTGTAAATGGTGAAGAAAGCCTGTATATATAGTTTTATACGGACCCATTTGTATTATATAAAGAGTATAAAATGGATCTGAGTGCTGATATCTATCATGATTCAGCTAAGATTAAAATTTTCTTAATGTTTCTAATTTTTGAATATTTTGGAAGTAACCCTATTCAGCAAAATCATCAGCGGCATCCAAAATTTGTCGCTTTCTGAACAGATATGCTTTATTTCTTTTAAGTTTAGTTTTAATTACATGTCTCTTTATTCCCCTCATTTGACCAACTTTTGCTTCATTTTCAGCATGTTGTATTTATTTTGTCCTGTAAACAGTAACGTTTCCTTCAGGACTTAACTTAAACCGAAAATTAGTAAAGCCATTAAATTGGCAATATGCATATACCAAAATTATTTCATTGCCGTATTTAATTAATCAACACAGCAAACCTTAATATTAGCCCTCAAATCTGTCAGGTTTCTCATTTTCTGATTTAGAACGAATTACATTTCTATTACATTTTTCATCCGAATTTGCCAATGGGACAAAACTGGTCTGGAAAAAAAATAATAATGGCAAAATGTAGCCAAGACAATTGGCTATTAATCTGCGTTTTTAGATTTTTGGCGAATTTTTCGGTATTGGTGCTATTGATCAAAAAGTAGGTTGAGTGACTTTTGTGAAAGCAGTATTTTGCATAGGTCGTATGGGACAAAAACTGGTCTGGAAAAAAAGTAATGATGGCAAAATGTAGCCTATGTAGACTATGGCCTATTAAACTGAGTTTTTAGATTTTTGGCGAATTTTTCGGTATGGGTCCTATAGGTCAAAAAGTGGGTCCAAAACATAAAGTTTATCATATACATATTTCATATAGTAGTTAAACATTTTTTGTTTATTCATCACTAGGTATCACTAAAATATTAGCCTGCACGTCCGAAAATACTCAATTCTGCCTGCACAACAGAGTATTTCTTCGTTGCCTCTCTCTGCAAACTGACTGCAAAAAAATTATGTTGAAAAAGTTTGTTATCTTCACGGAGATGAAAAAAATTTATTGGAATTTTATCGGCGAGAAGAAAACAAACTTTTTGGCAATCTTTTTTTTTTTTTTGATTTGGCAAACTTTTTTCAGAGTTACATGGAGCGTACATTTTCCGTGTACATGTGAGCGCGTTTTTTTTGAGAGTATGGGTACAACCAAAGTATATCTATAACAAGTACATGCAGGAGTTCAGCTGATAGTTTTATTGGTGTGCGTGTTTATCATGTTTTGTGTCAAAATTTGTTTAAATTTATTTTAATTTTTATTTTACTATACATTTCTCTTGTTTTTTACGTGTTTCTTTTCATTTTTATAATGTTCTATCAGGGATGGTAAACGAAATATTCAAATTACTAATAGAAAAAATTCGAATAGTGAAAATGCGAATAATTATAATCAAAAATGGTTTTATTGTTTTTCAAAGTATTCTCCAGCATGATTTATACACTTTTGCATGCGTTCAAACCAGTTGTCGAAGCACTTTTTCCACTCCGATTGAGACACCTCTAAAACATGGTTTTTGAACACTTCAACAGCTTCCTCTGGCGACGAAAATCGTTGGCCACGGATTTTTTTCTTGATGTGCGGAAACAAGAAGAAGTCATTAGGTGCCAAGTCAGGGCTGTACGACGGATGACCCATTAATTCAACGTTTTGGCCGGTCAAAAACGCTCTGGTTTGAGCCGATGTGTGAGAGCTCGCATTGTTATGGTGAACAATGATTCGTCTTCTCTTGTTGGTTTTTCGAATTTCTCCGATGACTTCAGGCAAACAAATTGTAGTGTACCACTCAGAAGTGACCGTGCTACATTGCTCAAGCGAAACAGTCGCCACATGACCAGTTTTGCCGAAGAAACAGGCGACCATTTGCTTCGAAGTGCTTCTTCCACGAACAATTTTCTTTGGATTTTGCTCGTTTTTGAAGGCCCACACGGTCGATTGTTGTTTCGTTTCGGGCTCATACGCATAGATCCATGATTCGTCACCTGTGACGATATTATAAACGTCTTTTGAAGCACCGTAATCGTATTTTTGCAACATTTTTTTGTACCAATCGACACGAGCCTTTTTTTGAGCGACTTTCAAATTGTGCGGGATCCAACGAGAACAAACCTTTTTTACGGCCAGGTGTTCATGCAGTATCGAATGTATGCTGGTGGAAGAAATGTCCAAGGATGTCTCTATCTCTCGGTATGTCGCATGTCGATCTTGCATTATGAGTTCACGCACGGCATCAATGTTCTCTGGCACAACAGCCGTTTTTGGACGACCTTCACGGAATTCGTCTTTGAGCGAGCTTCGCCCACGATTAAATTCATTATACCAATTTTTCGCAGTGATATAGGATGGTGCTTCATCTCCATACAAAGATTTAAGTTCATCAATACACTCTTGTCGTGATAATCCACGTCGAAAGTTGTGAAAAATTATGGCACGAAAATGTTTACGAGTTAATTACATTTTTTTCTATATTAATTTTTTCAAGTCACTGTTAACAACACAAATAATGGTCGTACGTCAAAACGTTTTGAGTACGATTATGCTTAAAAATTACAAACTTTCCAATGCAAATGTCAGATTGCACTTGGCAGCACTCAGTGTTGCCAGGCCAGAAATATATATAGCAGCCATCGTATAGTCGTTAAAAGGTCATTCTCTTACTTTTTTTAATAATTAAGTAAAATTAATATTAATTTTTTAGCTAGACAAATTACAAAATGTTACCCACTTTGCCGTCTCTGAACTGTTTTTTGACATAATACATGATTTTACACAAATTTTGTATTTGTTGTAGACTTGCATGTATTTAATATAAATATACTTTGGGTACAACGTGCTCATTAAAAACAAATTACGAGCAAAAATGTACATTATTTAACATTTATTCAAAAAGTAATTTGTTAATGTTTTTTTAAATAAAAAATTTAATTAGATGCGTCTTAGGGCCAGTTTTTGACTTCATATTTAAATGTCATTTATATTTAAGTTCGATTTAAGTACAAAATTCAGTTTTCCAATGCACACTTAAATGAAACTTAAATGACCAATCTTGCCCGTTTAAAGTCCATTTTAATAATACAGTTTTACCAAACAACAAAACAAAAGTAAACAAACTTTTTAGCCATTGATAGAACAATATTTTATGTACATTTCATAATGAAAATAGTAATCAAAAACTTAAATTAATTAATAAAAAACGTTTAGGAAGTGAATACATGAGTATCGCTAACGTTTTTTTAATATATTTTAAATATTATTAACAAAATTTGCAATTCATTGTGTTTGCTAGCAGCTGTTTTTCATAAAAAAATGGAGATTTATTTTGATATTTCGTAATGCTACCATATTTTTGTGATATTTAAATGAGAACTTAAATAAGAACTGAAAAAATGAAACTGCATTTAAATACAACTTAAATTTAAATGAAAATTAACTAAATGCGTATTTAAATACGAACTCAAAAATTGGCCCTTAAGCTCTAAACACTTAGACGACAGCAGACTTCACGGCATCAAATGCTGCCAACTTCAAATGCTGCTCTGTAGTCAGCTTCATAATTATTTTGAAGACAGCAACAACATAATAATCAGCTGATGTGTAAGTCAATTTCAAGTTTTTAAAAATATTAAAAATTACTTCAAATTTTAAAAATATCAAAAATGAGTGAAGAAAATTTAGTGAATTTTATCACAACCATTGTAAAAATAGCTCAGACTACAGCTGAAGTGTATAAAACCCATAAGTCGAACAGTACAAGAAACCGAAGATGGTGTGTTCGCCCAGTAAATATAACCCGTGATGAAGAGGGCTTTTACAAAACATGTGTACAACAACTTAAGGAAAAATATGAAGAACACTTTTTAAAAGCAACCAGGATGAACATAGATAGTTTCAATTTAATATTGGAACTATTAAAGGAAAAATGGAGCGATTTTCCAACATAAAAGCTATTCATGTCGAGACACGTTTGGCTGTAACAATTATGTAAATATAATTTCTTTCTTTCTTTTTTATATTATACTCAAAACAGTTCTAGGTACTTGGCGAAGGCATGTAACATACAAATTCTTGCCTGGGCTTATAAAATGGGGATTTCAACTGTTCGGAAAATCGTTTATGGAACCTGTAATGCAATTTGGGATGATCTGCATGCTGTGTACTTGTCACCTCCAACGGTTCATGAGTTTAAAACAATATCGGACAAGTTTTATGTAAAAACTGGAATAACAAATGTCTCAGGTGCTATTGATGGGAAGCACGTGCGAATAGTTTGCCCAAATAAAAGCGGTTCATTATATTATAACTACAAAAAAACTTTTAGCATAATATTAATGGCAGCTTGTGATGCAAATTATGTTTTTACATACGTAGATGTGGGTGCACTAGGAAGTCAGAGCGATGGTGACGCATTTGGTCGAAGTAACTTTGGAAAAAAAATTATTGAATGGCACTTTAGAAATTTCTCAAAGTGCAAATTTACCAGGATCTTTAATAAATTTCCCTTACTATTTTGTTGGCGATAACGCATTTCCATTGAAACATAATTTAATGCGTCCATTTCCTGGAAATAACTTGCCTCAAGATAAAGATAAGTTCAATACAATATTATCTAAAGCTCGAGTTCATATTGAAAATGCTTTTGGCATATTAGCCAACATGTGGAGAGTGCTACACACAACAATACATATGAGCCCAAAAAATGTAGATAAAATTGTGCTGGCCACCATAGTGCTTCATAACTTTTTGATGTTGCAAAACGATAGAAATTATTTCACTATTGGGTCAGTGGAACTCCGAAATACGTTAAAAGATTTTTTGCAAAACAATACTCTATAATATTGGTACATATATTCATATATGTACATTATTGTGAAATTATGTTACATACATATGTACACACCCTTAAGAAAAAAAAATTCTTGAATAAATCGTTTGTTAAATAAAACAATCACATTATGTTTTTTTTATTTTTAAAACAAAACGTTTATTTCATTAGTTTTTTTTTTAACAAAAAATGGTTTTACCAGTTATCATAATGTATTTTAAAACAAATTTGCACTTCACGTGAGATCATTGATAATTATTAATATTCATATCATATTATGATCTACTTGTTTGAGATTAAAAGTCTTAAATTATTTTGTTTGTATTTTCTTCAATATTTCGCTTACAATTTGTAAGCCTCGTCAGGATTATTATTATATATATAATAATATTGCTGACGACGCTTTTATACCTTAAGCAAATTATTGAAGAATATAAAAACAAAATAATTTAAGTCTTTTAAGCTCAAATAAATAGATAGATATTATTGGTTAGAATCTTAATTTAAGAATTACTTGAATAAAATTTTTCAATTTCTGAAAAAACTAAATTGGAAACCTTACTTTCTATTTGATTCAAAATATTTTTTGGCATATTTGCTTCTTTGATTTTTGCAAAAAGTGCTAAAGTGGTGTCTTTTTTGTTAGACGTTGCTGCAAAAGCCCCACAAGTCTCAGAAATGCTTGATGCGGCAAGGAATTCCTGAAACTGTCCTTTTTCTGAAAGATGTACATATAAATAGATACTAATTAAACAAAATTTTTTTGTAAGAAAAACATTCATTGTTTTATACAGAAGCGATTGAAATACGCTTGTGAATTAATAAATGTCACCTTTTTTACGTGGACTCTCAAGAACACATTCACTGTCGGTTGAGTTCATGTCCATATATTCCTCAGTGCACACGGACACATCATTATTGATAGTTTCAACAGTGCTAAAAAGTATAATAAATGAACATTAATATATGTATTTACCATAGTGTTTGTACTATGAAATATGAAATTTAATATTACATTCAAATATTACATACGGTCTCGAATTCGTAAAATTGTCTAAAAATGACAAGTACTACCACTTCTTTTTAGAAATGCTAGCGCCACTGCCAGAAACGACCTGCTCCTTTCTCTTACACCGCTTGTATGAGTCTCGAGGCACCTTCCAATTCAGTCCAATTCTATAACAGCACAATCAAAATTTAAAAAGAAATACATAAGTACATACAAATATAAAAGCAAATTAATTTATCCAACCATTTAACTTTAAAATAGCTGCAACTTCCCTCCATGCCTGCTCTTTTTTCTTTAAATTTTTGTAGCTGGTGTGGCCCAAATCAAACAAAATTGTGCGGTTGCGCACCTCTTCAATTAATTGTTCATCTACGTTCATACTATTTCTCTGCAAAATTTTACAAACGTATCAAAAATAACAGAAAATCTAGCAAATATTTATCTTACCATCATCTTAAAACGAAAAATGAAATAAAATAGGACAAAAATTAATTCAAACGAAAAACAATGAACAGCTGTGTATTTAAGCAAAACAAATTTCAGGGGTGCCACATATATATTTTATAATGAATAAAATTAAAGTTTTTAATAAAAAATTTAATAATATCACAAAAAACACATAAATTTATTTTCTTATTGTATTTTTGTAATGTTCTTTTATGTTTAAAATTAAAAAATAAAGCTTTTGTTTTTATTTTTCCAATTTATATGTATAATGGCAACACTATATTTGTTTATTGCTGCCCGTCAAAATAGAAAATAGCCTAATTTGGCAGCAGCAGCAAATGCTGTCGTGAAGTCGTGCTGCTGTGAAATCGTCAAAATAATCGTTTTCATTTAAACACAGGTTTATTGTTTTTGACAGTTTGCTGCCTGCTGTCTCTAAGTGTTAGGGCTTAAAGTGGCAAAATCAAATTTAACGGTTGTCACTTAATTGATTTTAATTATATATAAGCTATATGGTAGACAAATTATTACTGAGTTAAAATCTCCTGATACACTTTTTTGCTAATAACTCCAAAACTATTTCGCGCGCACATATCCCACTACCCGGAATCAATAAAGGACAAAAACACGAATAAACATGGTATAATTTGTTTTCTGAAAACTTTCTGAACAAAGTTATTAAACAGCAAACTATCAAAAATTAAGAAAAATCGTCACAATATATTAAAGTAGTATTTTGTTCATTACTCCAAAACCATTTCGCGCGCAAATATCTCACTACTTGGAATCAATAGAGGACAAAAATACAAATAAAACATGGTGTAATTTATAACTTTCTGAAAAACAGCAAACTTTCGAAAATTAGCAAAAATCGTCAAAAAACTTTTTGGAAAAAGTTGTAGGGTAGCAAACTTTGGAAAATTATAAAAAACACGTTTATATATATTAAATTAGCATTTTGTTCATTACTCCAAAACGAATTCGCGCGCATATACCCCACTACCCAGAATCGAATCGAATACGAATAAAACTTGGTACAAGTGATTTTCCGAAAAACTTTCTGAAAAAAATTATTAAGCAGCAAACTTTCGAAAATTACGAAAAAAAAAGTCAGAATATATGAAATTAGTATTATATTCATTGCTCCAAAATGGTTTTTCGCGCACTTATCCCACTACCCAGAATGGATAAGGGACAAAAATGCGAATAAAACATGGTACAAGTTATTTTCCGAAAAACTTTCTGCAAAAATTAGAAATATATTAAAATAGATTTTCATACATTTTATACATTCAAACAAAATATTTACCAAATTGCTGTTTAAATGTTCGTATTAATAATAATTCTTGTAAAAAAACGACTTCAAAACAGATTTCTGCTGTCTGCCTATAACAGTTCAAGTGTAAGGCCATATAAATTAGATAACTTTAACTATTGGGACACACTTATATCTCCAAACTTTATACTAGTTCAACTGTTCAATAGTTTGGCAATATACGTCAAATTATAGCCACTATAGGGTCACCCTTCTACTTCCAAATTCTAATTATGTATATACTTGCTGTTGTAGTAGAATTAGCAATCAGGTTCTATGTAAATTTCAACAGTCTGTCTGTACCGGTCAACAGTTTGACCATATACATCAAATTATATCAACTATTTAATTTATAATATAACATTTTTATACTTCTTTTTACGCCATATAAAGTAGTGCCCATTCTGTCTAATATTAAGGTGTTTGTATATAACGGTTGAAAAAATACGGCCATATAGAACAAATTACTTTAATTTTAGGAACACCCTTTAATTTCTAAATTCAAATAATAAACTTCTTTTTATAGCGGACTAAGCAAAACATGTCCCTTGTAAATTTCAGCTGTCTGTGTATAACGGTTCAAAATTCCGGCCACATACACCATATTATATCAACTATTGGGACACATACTTGTTTAGCGTTCTGTTTATAACGGTTCAAAAGTTTGGTCATATACACAAAATTACATTAACTATTGGAACACCCTTTCACTTCTAAATCCAAATTTTATACTTGTTGTTTTAGCGGATTGCTACAGGTTCGTTGTAAATTTCAAGCCTCTGTCTAAAGTATGGCCATATGAATCAAATTTAATGAACTATTGGCGCACCCTTTAATTTATAATTTGTAATATTAATACTAGTTACTATTATGCCCATTGCAATTGACATTCTGTCGAATTTGCAAGCGTTTGTCTATAACGTAAGTAAATTTACATCAATTATGGGGGCACTCTTTAATTTTTAGATTTATTTTTGTATATTTTTTTGTTATTGGGGGCTATAGTAAGACGCAGTCATTTTAAACTTTACAGAATCGCCCTTTACAGTTCAGAATACACGTAAAAAATATGTATGTTGTATGGGGACACCCTTTAATTAAGATTATTAACTGTTTTTAAAACGGGACCAATCTGTAAGCATAATCTATCATATTACCAAAAATTTTCAAAATCGGATCAGAAATGACTGAGTTCTGGAGGCACAAATATAAAAAAAGCAACATTCAGCCGAATTGTATAACCTCCTTCTTTTTTGAAGTCACTTAAAAATATCAATGCATTGGAAGATAAAATAAATAAAAGAAAAAAGAAGTATTGCTGCCCATAGTCCCGATTTTCACGAAGCAATTCTTATTAATATACTTATCACTTTTTCTTCTTTGAACTTGCCTTGTGTACTCTTTTCTTTTCCTCTTGTCGCCCTCACCAACAAGCAAAAGAATTGCCTAGTGAAAATTGGGACATATGAAGTGTCCAAAGGTATGCATATAATTAATGCTTTAAATCATTACTTTGTTTGATTTAATCATTTGAAAGTAGAAATTATAATATAAGCCATTATAATTATTTGTTTTTATAGTGTATGGTGAGTTCGTTCTTTCAATTGCATTCATTAATTCCATTTAGGTCTGGCAACGCAAAATAAGTTTTTCAAATCTGATGCATAGCAAACAACAGAAGAAAGCTCATTTTATTTTTATCTCAAAATGGAAACATCTGCTTGCAAGCCGATTTTTCTTCAAAAAAGTGGGGTTATAATCAAAGACGCAACGCACACGTTTTTTTTCAACTGTCTTCCCAAAATGCCATCGTGTTAACAAATAAATTTAAAAAAAGCATAGCAGCAACATCAAAAAATAGTAAATATCAACCTGATGAACAGTCCTAATGGATTAAATTGCAGCAAACGTCATGAAGTATTCTTTTGGCGCAGAAAACTTCTAAACGTAAGTATTTCCGAAAATAATCTATACCAATATGGAATCGTATTTTTGTTCTATATCAATTGATACAAATTGCTCTGTGGTACAGCTTTTAATTAAGTTATATTTTTTTTAACTCAATAACTATCTCGATCAAGGACAAAATACCTTTATTTTTATAATGGCGAAAGTGACAACCGGAAAATCTGATACTACAGCCTCGCAGCTTCTAAAAAACATCTTTTTTTTTTTTTAAATAAATGACAAATTGATGAATTCTTGTATCATTTAAAAACGCAATATTTTTTCAATAGTTTGCTTACATTTTTCCATGTGTGTTTGTATAAACACTATTACCGACATCGCTGTTATTTTAAAGCTTTGTGTTTTTTTAATTAGCTAGAGTTTGCTGCGGTATATCTTCTGAATGCAAGTGTTTCAGAAACTTATCCACACATATTACGGAAGGTATTTTCGATCTCTATTAATTAGTATTACCCACTGTTTAATACTAAGTAGAAGTAAACTTTAATTAGTTTAAAACTTTTCACCAATTTTTTGAGATTTTTTCGATTTTTGAAAGTTTGCTGCTTAATAACTTTTTCCGTACAGTCTTTCAAGAAACAAACTATACCATGATCAGTTCGTATTTGTATCCTCTTCCGATCGTATATAGCGGTAAATGTGCACGCAGAATATTTTTCGAGATATAAGCGAAAACTAAACTTATTAAATTCAGCGATTTTTTTTTAATTTGAATAGTTTGCCGTTTAATAACTTTTTTCGTACAGTCTTTCAGAAAACAAGCTATACCACGATCGATTCGTATTTTTATCCTCTATCGATCGTATATATCGGTATATATGCACGCGGTATAGTTTTCGAGATATAAGCGAGAAACTAAACTTATATTTTTGAGCGATTTTTTTAAATTTGAACAGTTTGCCGCTTAATATCTTTTTTCGTACAGTTTTTCAGAAAACAAACTATACCACGATCGATTCGTATTTTTATCCTCTATCTATCGTATATAGCGGTAAATGTGCACGCGGAATAGTTTTCGAGATATAAGCGAGAAACTAAACTTATATTTTTGAGCGATTTTTACAAATTCGAACAGTTTGCCGCTTAATGTCTTTTATCGTACAGTCTTTCAGAAAACAAACTATACCATGATCGGTTCGTATTTTATCCTCTTCCGATCGTATATAGCGGTAAATGTGCACGCAGAATAGTTTTCGAGATATAAGCGAAAACTAAACTTATTAATTTCAGCGATTTTTTTAATTAGAAAAGTTTGCCGTTTAATAGCTTTTTTCGTACAGTCTTTCAGAAAACAAGCTATACCACGATCGATTCGTATTTTTATCCTCTATCGATCGTATATATCGGTATATATGCACGCGGAATAGTTTTCGAGATATAAGCGAGAAACTAAACTTATATTTTTGAGCGATTTTTTAAATTTGAACAGTTTGCCGTTTAATATCTTTTTTCGTACAGTCTTTCAGAAAACAAACTATACCACGATCGATTCGTATTTTTATCCTCTATCGATCGTATATAGCGGTAAATGTGCACGCGGAATAGTTTTCGAGATGTAAGCGAGAAACTAAACTTATATTTTTGAGAGATTTTTTCAAATTTGAACAGTTTGCCGCTTAATTTACTTACATGTGCCTATCTTTTGAACCGTTATAGACAAACGCTTGCAAATTGGACAGAATGTCAATTGCAATGGGCATAATAGTAACTAGTATTAATATTACAAATTATAAATTAAAGGGTGCGCCAATAGTTCATTAAATTTGATTCATATGGCTATACTTTTGAGCAGTTTTAGACAGAGGCTTGAAATTTACAACGAACCTGTAGCAATCCGCTAAAACAACAAGTATAAAATTTGGATTTAGAAGTGAAAGGGTGTTCCAATAGTTAATGTAATTTTGTGTATATGACCAAACTTTTGAACCGTTATAAACAGAACGCTGAAACTTAAAACGGACCTATATTGCTAAGTCCGCTATATCAACGAGTTTATAATTTAAAGTTAGAAATTAAAGGGTGTCCCATAATTGATGAAGATTTACTTATATGAGCCTATCTTTTGAACCGCTTGCAAATTGGATAGATTTCGATTGCTATGGCCGTTATAGTAACAAGTATAAATATTAAGAATTATAAATTAAAAGGTGTGCCAATAGATCATTTAATTTGATGTATATTGCCAAACTTTTTAACAGTTATAGACAGACGCTTAAAATTTACATCGAACCTGTATTGGTAAGTCCTCTATAACAACAAGTATAAAATATGGATTTGGAAGTTAAAGGGTGTTCCAATAGTTGATGTAATTTCAAGAGTGTGACCGTACTTTTGAACCGTTATAGACAGAACGCTGAAGCTTAAAAGAGACCTGTATTTCTAAGTCCGCTATATCAATGAGTTTATAATTTGAATTTAGAAATTGAACCGTTTTGAACCGTTATAGACAAACGGTTAGATTTGACGGAATGTCGATTGCTATGGCTGTTATAGTAACAGCTGATAATATTTAAAATAATTAATTAAAGGGTGCACCAATAGTTCATATGATTTGGTATATGGCCATATTTTTAAACATTTGTAGACAGATGATTGAAATTAACAAAGAACCTGTATTACTAACTCCTCTTTAACGACAAGTATGTGTCCCAATAGTTGATATAATATGGTGTATGTGGCCGGAATTTTGAACCGTTATACACAGACAGCTGAAATTTACAAGGGACATGTTTTGCTTAGTCCGCTATAAAAAGAAGTTTATTATTTGAATTTAGAAATTAAAGGGTGTTCCTAAAATTAAAGTAATTTGTTCTATATGGCCGTATTTTTTCAACCGTTATATACAAACACCTTAATATTAGACAGAATGGGCACTACTTTATATGGCGTAAAAAGAAGTATAAAAATGTTATATTATAAATTAAATAGTTGATATAATTTGATGTATATGGTCAAACTGTTGACCGGTACAGACAGACTGTTGAAATTTACATAGAACCTGATTGCTAATTCTACTACAACAGCAAGTATATACATAATTAGAATTTGGAAGTAGAAGGCCCTATAGTGGCTATAATTTGACGTATATTGCCAAACTATTGAACAGTTGAACTAGTATAAAGTTTGGAGATATAAGTGTGTCCCAATAGTTAAAGTTATCTAATTTATGTGGCCTTACACTTGAACTGTTATAGGCAGACAGCAGAAATCTGTTTTGAAGTCGTTTTTTTACAAGAATTATTATTAATACGAACATTTAAACAGCAAGTTGGTAAATATTTTGTTTGAATGTATAAAATGTATGAAAATCTATTTTAATATATTTCTAATTTTTGCAGAAAGTTTTTCGGAAAATAACTTGTACCATGTTTTATTCGCATTTTTGTCCCTTATCCATTCTGGGTAGTGGGATAAGTGCGCGAAAAACCATTTTGGAGCAATGAATATAATACTAATTTCATATATTCTGACATTTTTTTCGTAATTTTCGAAAGTTTGCTGCTTAATAATTTTTTTCAGAAAGTTTTTCGGAAAATAACTTGTACCAAGTTTTATTCGTATTCGATTCGATTCTGGGTAGTGGGGTATATGCGCGCGAATTCGTTTTGGAGTAATGAACAAAATACTAATTCAATATATATAAACGTGTTTTTTATAATTTTCCAAAGTTTGCTACCCTACAACTTTTTCCAAAAAGTTTTTTGACGATTTTTGCTAATTTTCGAAAGTTTGCTGTTTTTCAGAAAGTTATAAATTACACCATGTTTTATTTGTATTTTTGTCCTCTATTGATTCCAGGTAGTGAGATATTTGCGCGCGAAATGGTTTTGGAGTAATGAACAAAATACTACTTTAATATATTGTGACGATTTTTCTTAATTTTTGATAGTTTGCTGTTTAATAACTTTTTTCAGAAAGTTTTCAGAAAACAAATTATACCATGTTTATTCGTGTTTTTGTCCTTTATTGATTCCGGGTAGTGGGATATGTGCGCGCGAAATAGTTTTGGAGTTATTAGCAAAAAAGTGTATCAGGAGATTTTAACTCAGTAATAATTTGTCTACCATATAGCTTATATATAATTAAAATCAATTAAGTGACAACCGTTAAATTTGATTTTGCCACTTTAAGCCCTAACACTTAGAGACAGCAGGCAGCAAACTGTCAAAAACAATAAACCTGTGTTTTAATGAAAACGATTATTTTGACGATTTCACAGCAGCACGACTTCACGACAGCATTTGCTGCTGCTGCCAAATTAGGCTATTTTCTATTTTGACGGGCAGCAATAAACAAATAAAGTGTTGCCATTATACATATAAATTGGAAAAATAAAAACAAAAGCTTTATTTTTTAATTTTAAACATAAAAGAACATTACAAAAATACAATAAGAAAATAAATTTATGTGTTTTTTGTGATATTATTAAATTTTTTATTAAAAACTTTAATTTTATTCATTGTAAAATATATATGTGGCACCCCTGAAATTTGTTTTGCTTAAATACACAGCTGTTCATTGTTTTTCGTTTGAATTAATTTTTGTCCTATTTTATTTCATTTTTCGTTTTAAGATGATGGTAAGATAACTATTTGCTAGATTTTCTGTTATTTTTGATACGTTTGTAAAATTTTGCAGAGAAATAGTATGAACGTAGATGAACAATTAATTGAAGAGGTGCGCAACCGCACTCTCCAATTAAGCAGTCTCCAGTAGCACTCTCCACATGTTGGCTAATATGCCAAAAGCATTTTCAATATGAACTCGAGCTTTAGATAATATTGTATTGAACTTATCTTTATCTTGAGGCAAGTTATTTCCAGGAAATGGACGCATTAAATTATGTGTTAATGGAAATGCGTTAACGCCAACAAAATAGTAAGGGAAATTTATTAAAGATCCTGGTAAATTTGCACTTTGAGAAATTTCTAAAGTGCCATTCAATAATTTTTTTTCCAAAGTTACTTCGACCTAATGCGTCACCATCGCTCTGACTTCCTAGTGCACCCACATCTACGTATGTAAAAACATAATTTGCATCACAAGCTGCCATTAATATTATGCTAAAAGTTTTTTTGTAGTTATAATATAATGAACCGCTTTTATTTGGGTAAACTATTCGCACGTGCTTCCCATCAATAGCACCTGAGACATTTGTTATTCCAGTTTTTACATAAAACTTGTCCGATATTGTTTTAAACTCATGAACCGTTGGAGGTGACAAGTACACAGCATGCAGATCATCCCAAATTTGAACAGTTTGCCGTTTAATATCTTTTTTCGTACAGTCTTTCAGAAAACAAACTATACCACGATCGATTCGTATTTTTATCCTCTATCGATCGTATATAGCGGTAAATGTGCACGCGGAATAGTTTTCGAGATGTAAGCGAGAAACTAAACTTATATTTTTGAGAGATTTTTTCAAATTTGAACAGTTTGCCGCTTAATATCTTTTTTCGTACAGTCCTTCAGAAAACAAACTATACCACGATCGATTCGTATTTTTATCCTCTATCGATCGTATATAGCGGTAAATGTGCACGCGGAATAATTTTCAAATTTGAAAAAATCACTGAAATTAGTTAATTTTTCCATATACTTTAGAACAAATTTTTCATACAAAATTCATTTTAAAATAAACCTGAAATCAACATTAATTTGTATGCATAAGGATAGTTAAATTTAAAATCAAAATTAATTTTTAAGGCAGTATATGTTTAGGTTTTGATAGTAAGTAACAAAATAAAATCGCTATCCCCTCAATTTAACATATGTATATAATAATACACTGCATATTAGAGTATATTATTAAAGATATATTAAGCCATATTAAAATAAAAATTAAAATATATTTTAAGTATTTGAAAACCAAATTCAATTTTAAAAATATAATAAATTAAAAAAATTTGTATAATTGTTACAAAAAAAAATTTATTTGTAGGGTATGGTGCAGTATTTTGTTTAAATTCCATTCATCCTATTTACTTGGTCTGGCAGCATAACGTAGGTTTTCTTTGCGGACGAATAACGGAATTGGTTTAAGCTAAAAAACTAAAATATAAAAAATTGGAGAAAATAAAAACTACCGCTTAATCATTGTTGCCATTCCAACTATATAAAAAATGTGTAATTTGTTTAATATCTAATCCGTGTGTAATATCCCTTTGTACTTCTAAATTAGTTTTAATCTCAATTGTGCGATAATTAAAACCTAGTTTCTAAAAAGTGTTGAACTAGTTGATTAATCCACTTTAGAATTTTCGGATATAAAAATGGGTTTTTAAAAATTTCACCTCAAGTAGTTAGCAAATGTTTTTAGACTATAAAATCAGTTAAAACCTATATTATTAAAAATAGTTCTAACTATATTTTATTTTTTTAATTTTTCTGCTTTTTATTAATCACAAAAGTTAACATCGTTTATCGAAATTTCCTAAAAATCTAAATTAATAGAAATTATAGAAGATATAAATAATATATATATATATTATATATATATATATATATATATATATATATATAATAATACACGGTGTCGCTCAGCCGCCAACTAAAAGTACCGGCTACATCATGGTTCCACTGCGGTAGGCCGACCGCAAGGGCAAGGTAGACCATTAACATAAAATTTTATATAAATTTAACCGGGATTTGGGTCGGAGGTGGTTTCACCAAGCCAGCAATGACCCCTCCCAATCAGTATAGTGAGGGACTTGGGATATCAGGATCTTTTTGCCTCCTCCCGACGCTATTATTAGGGTAGGGTCACACCAAATTTATTTTTTAAACGACTTCAAAAAAAGAAGGAGGTACATTTCGGCTGAATGTTGCTTTTTTATATTTGTGCGTCCAGAACTCAGTCATTTCTGATCCGAATTTGAAAATTTTTGGTAATATGATAGATTATGCTTACAGATTGGTCCCGTTTTAAAAACAGTTCATAATCTTAAAAATTAAAGGGTGTCCCCATACAACATACATATTTTTTACGTGTATTATGAACTGTAAAGGGCGATTCTGTAAAATTTAAAATAACTGCGTTTTGCTATAGCCCACAATAACAAAAGTTATATACAAAAATAAATCTAAAATTAAAGGGTGCCCCCATAATTGATGTAAATTTACTTATATGGGTCTATCTTTTGAACCGTCATAGACAGACGCTTGCAAATTGGACAGAATGTCGATTGCTATGGCCATTATAGTAACAAGTATTAATAATTAAAGGGTGCGCCAATAGTTCATTTAATTTGATGAAGATTGCTATACTCTTTAACATTTTAAGACAAACGCTTGAAATTTACAACGAACCTGTATTGGTAAGTCCTCTTTAACAACAAGTATGTGTCCCAATAGTTGATATAATATGGTGTATGTGGCCGGAATTTTGAACCGTTATACACAGACAGCTGAAATTTACAAGGGACATGTTTTGCTTAGTCCGCTATAAAAAGAAGTTTATTATTTGAATTTAGAAATTAAAGGGTGTTCCTAAAATTAAAGTAATTTGTTCTATATGGCCGTATTTTTTCAACCGTTATATACAAACACCTTAATATTAGACACTACTTTATATGGCGTAAAAAGAAGTATAAAAATGTTATATTATAAATTAAATAGTTGATATAATTTGATGTATATGGTCAAACTGTTGACCGGTACAGACAGACTGTTGAAATTTACATAGAACCTGATTGCTAATTCTACTACAACAGCAAGTATATACATAATTAGAATTTGGAAGTAGAAGGGTGACCCTATAGTGGCTATAATTTGACGTATATTGCCAAACTATTGAACAGTTGAACTAGTATAAAGTTTGGAGATATTAGTGTGTCCCAATAGTTAAAGTTATCTAATTTATGTGGCCTTACACTTGAACTGTTATAGGCAGACAGCAGAAATCTGTTTTGAAGTCGTTTTTTTACAAGAATTATTATTAATACGAACATTTAAACAGCAATTTGGTAAATATTTTGTTTGAATGTATAAAATGTATGAAAATCTATTTTAATATATTTCTAATTTTTGCAGAAAGTTTTTCGAAAAATAACTTGTACCATGTTTTATTCGCATTTTTGTCCCTTATCCATTCTGGGTAGTGGGATAAGTGCGCGAAAAACCATTTTGGAGCAATGAATATAATACTAATTTCATATATTCTGACATTTTTTTCGTAATTTTCGAAAGTTTGCTGCTTAATAATTTTTTTCAGAAAGTTTTTCGGAAAATAACTTGTACCAAGTTTTATTCGTATTCGATTCGATTCTGGGTAGTGGGGTATATGCGCGCGAATTCGTTTTGGAGTAATGAACAAAATACTAATTCAATATATATAAACGTGTTTTTTATAATTTTCCAAAGTTTGCTACCCTACAACTTTTTCCAAAAATTTTTTTGACGATTTTTGCTAATTTTCGAAAGTTTGCTGTTTTTCAGAAAGTTATAAATTACACCATGTTTTATTTGTATTTTTGTCCTCTATTGATTCCAGGTAGTGAGATATTTGCGCGCGAAATGGTTTTGGAGTAATGAACAAAATACTACTTTAATATATTGTGACGATTTTTCTTAATTTTTGATAGTTTGCTGTTTAATAACTTTTTTCAGAAAGTTTTCAGAAAACAAATTATACCATGTTTATTCGTGTTTTTGTCCTTTATTGATTCCGGGTAGTGGGATATGTGCGCGCGAAATAGTTTTGGAGTTATTAGCAAAAAAGTGTATCAGGAGATTTTAACTCAGTAATAATTTGTCTACCATATAGCTTATATATAATTAAAATCAATTAAGTGACAACCGTTAAATTTGATTTTGCCACTTTAAGCCCTAACACTTAGAGACAGCAGGCAGCAAACTGTCAAAAACAATAAACCTGTGTTTTAATGAAAACGATTATTTTGACGATTTCACAGCAGCACGACTTCACGACAGCATTTGCTGCTGCTGCCAAATTAGGCTATTTTCTATTTTGACGGGCAGCAATAAACAAATATAGTGTTGCCATTATACATATAAATTGGAAAAATAAAAACAAAAGCTTTATTTTTTAATTTTAAACATAAAAGAACATTACAAAAATACAATAAGAAAATAAATTTATGTGTTTTTTGTGATATTATTAAATTTTTTATTAAAAACTTTAATTTTATTCATTATAAAATATATATGTGGCACCCCTGAAATTTGTTTTGCTTAAATACACAGCTGTTCATTGTTTTTCGTTTGAATTAATTTTTGTCCTATTTTATTTCATTTTTCGTTTTAAGATGATGGTAAGATAACTATTTGCTAGATTTTCTGTTATTTTTGATACGTTTGTAAAATTTTGCAGAGAAATAGTATGAACGTAGATGAACAATTAATTGAAGAGGTGCGCAACCGCACTCTCCAATTAAGCAGTCTCCAGTAGCACTCTCCACATGTTGGCTAATATGCCAAAAGCATTTTCAATATGAACTCGAGCTTTAGATAATATTGTATTGAACTTATCTTTATCTTGAGGCAAGTTATTTCCAGGAAATGGACGCATTAAATTATGTTTTAATGGAAATGCGTTAACGCCAACAAAATAGTAAGGGAAATTTATTAAAGATCCTGGTAAATTTGCACTTTGAGAAATTTCTAAAGTGCCATTCAATAATTTTTTTTCCAAAGTTACTTCGACCTAATGCGTCACCATCGCTCTGACTTCCTAGTGCACCCACATCTACGTATGTAAAAACATAATTTGCATCACAAGCTGCCATTAATATTATGCTAAAAGTTTTTTTGTAGTTATAATATAATGAACCGCTTTTATTTGGGTAAACTATTCGCACGTGCTTCCCATCAATAGCACCTGAGACATTTGTTATTCCAGTTTTTACATAAAACTTGTCCGATATTGTTTTAAACTCATGAACCGTTGGAGGTGACAAGTACACAGCATGCAGATCATCCCAAATTTGAACAGTTTGCCGTTTAATATCTTTTTTCGTACAGTCTTTCAGAAAACAAACTATACCACGATCGATTCGTATTTTTATCCTCTATCGATCGTATATAGCGGTAAATGTGCACGCGGAATAGTTTTCGAGATGTAAGCGAGAAACTAAACTTATATTTTTGAGAGATTTTTTCAAATTTGAACAGTTTGCCGCTTAATATCTTTTTTCGTACAGTCCTTCAGAAAACAAACTATACCACGATCGATTCGTATTTTTATCCTTTATCGATCGTATATAGCGGTAAATGTGCACGCGGAATAATTTTCAAATTAGAAAAAATCACTGAAATTAGTTAATTTTTCCATATACTTTAGAACAAATTTTTCATACAAAATTCATTTTAAAATAAACCTGAAATCAACATTAATTTGTATGCATAAGGATAGTAAAATTTAAAATCAAAATTAATTTTTAAGGCAGTATATGTTTAGCTTTTGATAGTAAGTAACAAAATAAAATCGCTATCCCCTCAATTTAACATATGTATATAATAATACACTGCATATTAGAGTATATTATTAAAGATATATTAAGCCATATTAAAATAAAAATTAAAATATATTTTAAGTATTTGAAAACCAAATTCAATTTTAAAAATATAATAAATTAAAAAAATTTGTATAATTGTTACAAAAAAAAAATTTATTTGTAGGGTATGGTGCAGTATTTTGTTTCAATTCCATTCATCCTCTTTACTTGGTCTGGCAGCATAACGTAGGTTTTCTTTGCGGACGAATAACGGAATTGGTTTAAGCTAAAAAACTAAAATATAAAAAATTGGAGAAAATAAAAACTACCGCTTAATCATTGTTGCCATTCCAACTATATAAAAAATGTGTAATTTGTTTAATATCTAATCCGTGTGTAATATCCCTTTATACTTCTAAATTAGTTTTAATCTCAATTGTGCGATAATAAAAATCTAGTTTCTAAAAAGTGTTGAACTAGTTGATTAATCCACTTTAGAATTTTCGGATATAAAAATGGGTTTTTAAAAATTTCACCTCAAGTAGTTAGCAAATGTTTTTAGACTATAAAATCAGTTAAAACCTATATTATTAAAAATAGTTCTAACTATATTTTATTTTTTTAATTTTTCTGCTTTTTATTAATCACAAAAGTTAACATCGTTTATCGAAATTTCCTAAAAATCAAAATTAATAGAAATTATAGAAGATATAAATAATATATATATATATTATATATATATATATATATATATATTATATATATATATATACTTATGCACAGCGCATAGTTTGGGGACACAAAAAATCTTAACTTTTTTTCATGAAATTAGATAAAATGTGTAATAATATAAACATATATACCGATATTTCCCCATAATTCAAAATAAAATCGGAATAATATAGTTTTTACTATGCTGCGCATACTTTGAGGACATAAATATATCTTGCGTTTACATCAGGGACATGTCCCCAAAGTGTTGCGAAAATATATGAAAATTATTGTTACCAGATGTTCAGTATTTTGACGATTTTGCTTATGACGCCGTCGTAGATTGTAATTAGCAACGGAGTGTGTTTCAGTGCTGCTAAAATATTTTTTCTTACCAAAATCGCTAATAATTGAAAAACAATAATTACAAATATATTAATTTGTTTTTAAAATGTATTGCTTTTTTGTCGTATTTAGGAATTTCTTTTCTCAAACATATATCACTACTGTTTTAAATAAACCTATCAATGACTATATAAATGATATTACTTTTGAGAAAACGTGTTTCTTTATAGGAAAAAAAGATCATTACATTTTTAAATTATATGGTTATTTTATCTCTAATATACATATTGATATGTATTTTATTCGATCTTTTGATTATCTTTTCTACGGAAAAAACTAATTAAAATAAACTGTCTTAAGGATTTTAACGATCCGTATGCAAATTGTGGTAGAAGATTATATTTTAATTATTATATTTTTTCTACTCTTCGTTTGATCGGTAAGAGATGGTAATAAATAATTTGTGTCTAACCTTTATATCATAACGCTGGTGTGGAAAAGACTACTAGTAAAACTAAAAAGGCAAATTATGGTCTTTGTATAAACAATATTATACCCTTCTGTTCTGGAATACGTATTGACGTTGTGCTAAAGTGATGTTGCCTTAAAATTTAGAAATTTCTTTTCTCAAACATATATCACTAATATTTTAAATAAACTATCAATGACTATATAAATGATATTACTTTTGAGAAAACGTGTTTCTTTATAGGAAAAAAAGATCAATACATTTTTAAATTATATGCTTATTTTATCACTAATATACATAATGAAATATATTTTATTCAATCTTTAAATTTTCTTTTCTACGGAAAAAAGTTAAAAGACAGCTCTTGTTAGATGAATGTACTAATCAATCAATTGTCTTAAGGATTTTAACGATCCGTATGCAAATTGTGGTAGAAGATTATATATTAATTATTATATTTTTTCTACTCCTCGTTTGATCGGTAAGAGATGGTAATATATAATTTGTGTCTAACCTTTATATCATAACGCTGGTGTGGAAAAGACTTCTAGTAAAACTAAAAAGGTAAATTATGGTCTTTGTATAAACATTATTATACCCTTCTGTTCTGGAATACGTATTGACGTTGTGCTGAAGTGATGTTGCCTTAAAATTGACGACGATGTGTCCAACGCCAAACAGAATAAGGGTGAATATGTCAGTCGATCAGATATAGTTTCGAAAGAGGTGCTATTAGAAATCAGCGTGATCGGTCCATGTCCTCCAATCAAAAAAATAAATATATAGGGCGATAGAGAATTAAAAAATAAGAAAAAAACATCAAGTGAAAAAATTGGCGCTCGCCCATATTTTCCGAGTTACGGGTCTATGCAATTTTTTAATTTTTTAAAATATCAATGTGGGTATCATATTAAAAAGCTTTAAGAAGGGATCTTTAAGGAAATACTAAAATTTTTTAAAAATTCTTAACCCATTAAGAGCTGATGTCATTTTTATGTAAAATTATATGTATGCAGTACCATTTTTTTTAATTCCCTGCCACGCTAATATTTGCTTTTTTAATTGGAGTTACTTCACATAGAGATGGCGAAGGTTATATAAGTTTCAGCAAAACGAATATAGCACTTTTAATTTTTTTCTATATTATTCATTTAAAAATTCCCATTCTAAGAACTCATATGCAAAATAATATAAATGATTTGCTACCCAGATATTATTATCAGTCAGTGTTCAGTATGCTTTTTCAAGCTTTTATCAAGCTTAAACTTTTACCTTTCAATAAATTACAGTGTTGATTAGAAACTGTTGTCGAATCTATGTAGTTACAATTAGCATAAGAAAAAAAGTTAACACAAAGAATCTTTCTGAATAACTCTTGCCTTTTGTGAAGGGTTTATTTTTTCAATTTATAACTGCTGATTCTCCTTCATTTGCTTATTTGTAATCAAGATATACAAATACTTGTGCTACAATGTTTTTTTGTATATTGATAAAATTAAAAAACAGCTTATAGTTAATATTTTTTTTTTTTTTTTTTTTTTTGCTTAAAAAGTAGTTTTCTCATTAAACGAGAAAGGAATATTAAACAGGATAACACTACAGAGAAAATGTGTATGAAATGTTTAATGATATACTTATATTAAAAATATATTATAATATAACGTAGTACAATTATCTAATAAACATCGCTAGTTTCGAGAAAAAAAATTATAAATTGTCATCACTGTTTGCACAAAAAAAAATTAAGATGTATGCAAGGCGAATTAATACCAGGTGGGTTGACAGCCTAGGTGACAATTTTTTACGCTTGTGATTTTTTCTTCTTCGAGTGTCAAAATTAAAATCTCCTATTGTACTTCCTTATTTTTGACAGCCAAAGACAATTTGTACAAAAACAAAATGTACATATTTCTGTGGCATATTTTTTTGCAGAAAACAATATAAAATTTAATTATAATTTGAAATTTCAGAAAAAAGCTCTAGGTTATAAAAAATGTTGGAACTTTATAAACGGCCAAAAGAACACACTAAAATTAAATTTTACCAAAATTTCGGAAAAATACTTAAATTTTTTCTAAAAAACGCATTTGAAATCGAAAATTTATAAAAAACGAAAAATTCACATAACCAAAAATGACCAAGGCAACAAGGCGAAAAGAACAACCTAACATCCAACATCACCAGAAACATTTTCATTGTTTCAAAAATAAATTATAAATTTTGGTTTTTGGCATGATGGATGTAACACTTTGATGTGTGTATTGTGTGTTTAATTCAAGCTCGTTTTCATTTTAAACGAGATTTTAAGTTCCATGGTTGCATAAAATGTCGAAAGATAAAAAAAGAAATGAAAGAAATGGACTTTATCGATTTTTGCCAGTCATTGCCTGCAATTTGGGTTGTAGTGATCGTCATTTAAAAAATAAATATGCAATTTTATTAGAATGCTGCAAGTAAAAACCAACCTTCGAAGGAAAATTCAAGATTTAATGAAAAGAATAATCCGTAATAACTTTTTTCATACAGTCGTTTAAGAAACGAGCTATACCACGATCTGATTCTCCAATGATCGCATATAGAGTTATATGTTTACGTAGAAAAGTTTTGGAAATATAAGCAAAACACTGAACTTGTCAATTTGAGCGATTTAAAAACCCAAAATTTATTTTTAAGCAATTTTTTACATATAAAAAGTTTGCTACTTAATAACCTTTTTGCTACAGTATTCAAGAAATACGATTGTATTAAAATTATCAATAGAGCATAATAGCGATATTTGTACACGGAATATAGAGATATAAGCAAAAAACCTAATTTATATATTTGAGGGATTTTTTCATTTAAAATTTTGCTGCTTAATAACTGATTTATTTACAGGCTTTTAAGAACACATGCGCACCTTTTTTATTTTTTGCTGGCCATACAAATACCTATTTTGTGTAAATATTTCATTGGAATACTCTTTTTATGCAACTCTGTAAAGAAGTTTAGCTGTTTGCTTAAGTTTAATATATTTTCGTACCATGTCGAAATCAATTACCAGGTGGTGACAGTGGCGAATTTATAAATTTTCGCCGTTGCGGGAAATATCAAACTTCATAAAAAAATATTTGACGCTGATTTTTTATAAATTTGTTTGACATTTTTAGCAGTGACGAAAATGAATAAATTCGCCACTGCTACCATCTGATGCATTATTTTGCCCTAATACGTACGTTAATAAATAAGTGGTCATTACAAATTTTTTGGTTTACAGTTTTTTTCTCTTTGCATTTATCTGCCTTTGTGTGGCCACCTTCTATTAATTCACATTGAATGAACTTAAAAATATGCTAAAACTTAAAGACCCAAAAAAGGTACAATAAACAAGGCATACGATAATTAACGAAAATTATATTTTGCTCGAAAGCAGTGCAGTGTAAGCAAAAATAATATTTAAAGAAAACTTTCAAAAATATTGGACGTCAACCGTAGAAATACAACTGGAGTCGAAAACGCAGCATTAGCAAACATGAAGATTGACACACACTTGCATCCATGAACACACGCAATGAACACGCGCTGGTTTTATGTAATATATTTATTAATTATGTTATTTTTAACACACTCAGTTTCATTTTCGCCAAAATCATTACTCAAAATCTTAATACATTGCTTATATATGTAGTTTGACAATAAACATTTTTTATAAATGGAGTTTGACAGTATGGTTATTATCAACAAAAAAATTAATTCGCCTACGCTGCAACCTTATAATTTATTTGCCTTGTCTAACTTCATATGTAAGCATTACCAAAAAATATTAAACAAGTCGAATTTATTACCAGGTGGCCGCCTAGGCGAATTCATTATTTTTTGCTGGTAATAGTTACTGTCAGACTTCATATATAAAAATATATAAAGATTTTTTAAAAAAGAAGTATGAAAGCATTGTTTACAGTAAAAATTAATGAATTCACCTACGCTGCCACCTGATAATTGATTCGCCATAATATTAAACTTAATTTAAAACAGAGCGAATTAATAATAGGATACCACACCGATATAAAAATAAGTACCAAATACAGTTTTATTGTCGTAAAGGACCACGTTTATGCGAAAAACGTCAGACCAAGGCGAATTAATACAGGTGACCGCACGGCTGCAACAATCCAACAACACAAAAAACAACAGGCAATTTGTTGCTACAAAATTATGTATGTTGTCAAAAAAATATTGTAAGAAAACAAACAAAATAAAAAAATATATTTGATGAAAAAAAGTTGTTGTAATTATCAGAATAAGAAATTTATAAAATTTAAGTTAAATAAAAATACATGAAAAGTGACCAAAATTCTTTTGTACCACTAGTTTGCCCAAATCAAGAAGACTAACATAATCTTCCACAAAAAAATCAAGAAATTATAAATGTGTTAACAATAATTTTACTATCTTTTTACGCATATTTTAATTATACACATCAGGAACTGCAAATACGGTTCCATGTTGTAGTAGTTTTCTCTAGGAGTTTCAATAGTTTGTTTTCTATTAGCAATCAAAAAAAATTGTATTAAAAAAAATTTAACAAATTATTTATTTTTAACAAATTTTTTTGACAACTGCAATGTATACATCTGATCGGCTTTTTCGCCCGTGCGTTCACCTATATTAATTCGCCATGCGTCAGACTAAGCAAAAGTAGGCCAATTTAATTGAGACTTCTATCATCTTTTGGTACTTTAAATAAAGTTTTACCAGTAGGTGGGATGACTTATTTTCATCTTTTTATTTAATTTATAAACAGGGCTGCCGTTTTTTGGTTATTTCTAACCAAAAGTGGTTATTTTTTTCTTTAATGTGGAGATGTGAATATTTTTCTCATTTTGGTTATTTTTTCTCCAAAATAATAATACACATGTACATATTTTTTATGTTATACTTTTTAAGCTTTTATATTCTTCAATTTTTTGAATTGCTACCAAGACAACTGAAAATAAAACAGCTGTGCCTTAAATCGCTAGTGCAGCCACCTTTTATGAATTCGCCTTTATTGCTACTCACTTGCTTATAATACTTTTCTATTACAACACTGTTAACAGCTTTTAATTTTGTTAAATGTGAAATTTCACTTCAAAATGCAATGAACTTTTAATAAGTAAATCTATGGTCTCAAACTATTATACTGTGAACTGCAAGTTTTGTTTACTTTGTTTTAAACAAACTTTTATTATTTTGAACATACGTGTACAATCGTTACTTATTACATACATACATATGTAGGTAAAAGAATTTTATTTTCGTTAATATTATTATTAACTGAATTTAAATAAAATAAGTTACATTATAATAATGTATCCATTTTAAATGTTATTTAATAAAAATACTACATATTGAAATTTGGTTATTTTTTTCTCATTTGGTAACTTTTAAAGCAAATTTTGGTTGTAAAAATTTTGTGGTTGTGGCAGCACTGTTTATAAATATTTTTAGAAAGAAGAATTATTTATAAATGTATGCGGAACTTTTTCTTTCAGCGATGGGATTTGACGTTCTCATCTAAGATGTTATCTCTAATGTAGACCTCATGTAAAACAATTTTGAAATTTTTTTGTTTCGGCAAACTTTTTTTAAAATTGCGTAGAAAGTACTTTTACCTATGGGTGTTAAGGCCCCTTTCAGATTAGGCAAGTTTACTTGTGCAAGTCTTGTGTTTGCCGGTGTGAGAGGAAAGGTCGGTTTGAAGGGGAAAGACTTGCCGAGATTTGAGCACCGACTTGCTTGTACTTGGCAATTCTGCTTCTACAGTCATTCTTGTCTTGGATTATTTATTAGTTTTTTACATTGTCTTTTATTTCTTCTTCGGCGTGTTGTTAAGCTACATTCCAAAACGGGAAGAAATTTATGGTTTACAAAAACGTCAACAAATTAAGAAAAATCGAGCATAAGAAAATTAAACTTGCTCAACAAAGTTGCCGAATGTAAACATAAAAGCAAGTTTAAGAGAAAATAAACAAAAGTGAAAATTATACTTGCGCAAGTAAACTTGCCTAAACTGAAAGGGGCCTAAGACAATTTTTTTATTAAGTAAATGTTTGCAATGTAGTTTCCCTTTTTTATAAAACAGGCAAGTCAATAATAGGTTTCCGCACCGGTACAAAAATAAAAACCTAATGTAATTTTATTATGGCAAAACGCAACGTCGTTGCAGAAGCAAGCCGAATTTAATTTATACTTCTATAGTCAGTTGGTACTTTATATAAAGTGGTACCAGTTGGTACAACAACAATATTAAATTTTATTTTTGATTTAAAAAAATTATTTGTTTGCTCAAGTTGTTTGAAAATTTTTCTCCTTGCCAGATGATTTTAAATTTTAAAACGCTGAACCAAAGCATTAATCAGCTGGGCTACTACCTGTTAATTAATTTACTTTGATTTAAAATATAATTAAATTTTTTTGTCAAGTGGATGATAAAAAAATTTTAGATTTTTTTTTGTTTTTGCATACTTATTTTAAATTTGCGTGAAAAGTGCTACCGTGTATAAACCCGAAAATGCATAAAGACAACAAGGCGAAAAGAACAACCCGACTATCAAAACATCACCAAAAAATTTTAATTATTTCAAAAATAAATTATAAATTTTGGTTTTTGGCATGTTGGATGTCACACTTTGATGTGTGTATTGTGTGTTATTATTCAAGCACGTACAAAATATTCATTTAAAACGAGATTTTAAGTTCCATGGTTGTATAAAATGTCGAAAGATAAAAAAAGGAATGAAAGCAATGGAATTTAATTACTTTACTTTATTCGTGCTTGATTCCTTCAAATATAAATATTTCATGATATTCTCATGAAATATTTATTATTTTAAACTAAACTACAAAATGAAATGTATTACTGCGGGGAAAGCATATCCATATCCATCAGTGGATTTTACCCAAATTTTGTATAGAAAAACAGAAAGTCTTATATCAAAAGCCAAATTGATTAAATGAGAATTTCATTGAATCGATAAGACAGAAGACAATAACAACTCAAAAATGTTCTACACAAAAACACAGCAAACATTTAGTAACTATTTTTATTTTTTCTTTCATTTTTCTACATAAGGGATCCCATTGGGAACCATTCATATGTATTTGAAAGATTCAATGAAAAAATAAAAATTGAAAAACAATTTTTATTAATAAGCAAGGTGCACATGCAAATATATCAAAATGAAAAATTTATTATTCGGAATCTTTTAAAATTTAATTACTTTACTTTATTCGTGCTTGATTCCTTCAAATATAAATATTTCATGATATTCTCATGAAATATTTATTATTTTAAACTAAACTACAAAATGAAATGTATTACTGCGGGAAAAGCATATCCATATGGCCATTTCACTACTGCTCAAATAGCTCATCAGTGGATTTTACCCAAATTTTGTATAGAAAAACAGAAAGCCTTATATCAAAAGCCAAATTGATTAAATGAGACTTTGATGTGTGTATTTTATTCAAGCACGTACAATAATTAAAATAATAATAATAATTAAAACGAGATTCTAAATTCCATAGTTGCAAGCACAAAATACAAGTTTTAAAAAGTGTGACGCCCTCTTTTAATAGCTGAAAGATAAATGTTCCTCAGCATATACAAAATCATAAGGCGAATTCATTCACCACAAAAAGTGGAAAAAGGGTATACCTAAGTATGTCATTCCGTGTGTAATTTCTACAATATCAATTTCTGAATATGTCAATCAATCAGATATAGTTTCGAAAAAGGTGCTTGCAAATCAGCATGATCGCTCGATGTTCTTCTGCAAAGCATCACGCCTACCACTAATTTGTTCATGTCATTTGAAGCAATAAAGTTACTCCAATCAAAAAAAATATAAATTTATTTAAATATTTTCCGAGTTACTGAGCTCTGAAATTTTAAAATATTAATATGATTGTCATTATAAAGCTTTTGAAGAGATCTTTAAGAAAACATTAACACAAATTTTTTGGGAACACGCTATACTTCTAGCGTATGTAGTCGGATAGGTGCACGGGGAACAAGTCGTGAGATACATACAAGCGAAAAGCAAAACTTATAACAAAGGCTATAAATATACTAAGATGTTTCACTGCCATACATTCTACATCCAGTGCATATTTTGTCGATGGACGTACTGCTACTGCCACTTTAAAAGTAAAATCATAAAGAGAGATTATTATTCTCAGCAAACTTGTTACTCTCATCTCACATTAATTCATTTGTATATACGTGCATACGAGTGTGTATATATTTATATTGTAAAATATCCAACGTAAACCAATGTTACCGATTGTGTATTTGTATGGTAACAATATGTGTTTTGTTGTTGTATAAAAGAAATAACACCGATTTACACCGAATATTAAATTCATTTATTATCAATATGAAAATTTATTATTAAATTTTAATTTACTTTTCTTTTTTAGTTACTGAATGTTTGCTGTGTTTTTGTATACTGTCTTTTTGTTCCTGTCTTTTTCTCTAATTGATTCAATAGAATTCTTATTTAATCAATTTGGCTTTTGATATAACACTTTCAAGTTTTCTATACAAAATTTGGGTAAAATCCACTAACGAGCTAAAATAGCAGTAGTGGAATGGCCATATTAATATACTTTCTACGCAGTAATACATTTCAATTTCTACTTTTAAATAAAGAATGTTTCATGAGAATATCATGATATATTTATATTTGAAGCAATCAAGCACGAAAAAAGTAAATTAAATTCATTTATTATCTAAATTAAATTAGTATATACATATAAATTATCGTGGCGTGTTGTGATATTTTATTTGTTGTCTTAATTATATTTTTCATCATCTTTAAAATGTATAGAAGAGCCGAAAAAAAGTCAGCCTTATACAGTGTATAAAGAAAAATAAAATCAGGTAGCAAATTACGACACTCGATATCGATCGAAATTTCAATTGAATTTAAATGTAAATTTCGATCGATATCGAATGCCATAATTTGCCCCCTGTGTTGATAATTGTTGTTTTTGCTTTAACTTGGATATTTGTCTTAACTTTATTGTTTGATCAAAAAATTTTAGTTTATTTAAAATGTTTGTGAGAAGTTTCCTGAAGAGCTAAGTAAACGGTAGCGAAATGGCCATCGAGACGTGCTTTTGCCTTCAATAATTAAAATCGGTGATTTTAATAATTTGTTCGTTATAATTAGAACAATATTTTTAAAGATTAAAATTAATTTTTTTTGTACGAAATTTTAGGTGAAATTATTTCTTAATGGCTTTTCAAATAAAAATAGAAAGTTCTTGGTGTAAAACATGGAAAATTGCGAAAAATGTGATATTTCAACGATATTCTTGCTATTAATGCAGAATAATAGATATAATTAAACCTTCACAAACTCTGACATATCCATCGGAAATGTATATCCGTTCTAAGAACTATAAAAACACGCATAAAGGTCTTATAAATACTATTTTGTAAAAACAGCAGCTAAAAACACAAAAAATATATTACGAAGCAATGTGCATAGTGTACTAAAATTATTATTATTATTTGATTTTTTAAATGTTCAAACTGCAACATCTTTATAAATTTATTGTCTTTGCTTATAAGTTTGAGCTATTTTTTATTTTAAAAGCTTACTGCAAGGTACATTCCAAGGTAAATTAATTTTACTAGGTAGTAGCGGTTCTACAACAAATTCAATATTGGCAAAAACAGCATGGCTCTTTATTGTTGTTTTGTGCGTTGAAACGTCAAAAACAGAAATAAAAGATGCTTGCTTTGTTTTGCAAACGCTTGAAATTCGAAAACAAAGAGAGTAAAATACAAACAACTTTTGACATTTCCAACTACAAACCAGCTGGGCGGACGACACTACCTTGTAAAATAAATAGACCTTGGCTTACTGCTTAGATTTTTTTTCGTACAACGTTCAAAGAAAAGAGTTGTACAGTGATCGATTTGTATTTTAATCCCCTATAGATCTTTTATAGCATATATATGTATATGACAGTATCCAAATTTGATTCTATAATCTCTGGGCTTTTGATTTTGTTCTTTTGTATTAAAATTAAATTAACGAGATGTCGAGTTTAAAAGTATTATTTTTTGTCACAGTTTGCAAGCTGCATTTATTTTGTGGTTGTAAATGTAAAATGTTTATATATTACAACAGTTGTTTACAAATTTCAATAATACACCAAAAACAAGCATTGGCGATACAAAACAAACATGTGTGTTAAGAGCAATAATCGTTTGATTTTTAATTACCTTTTAATGTTTTCCAACGTACAAAGCAACAATAAAAACCCATGTTGTTCTTGCAAATTTTTATTTGTAGCAGAGATGCTACTACCTAGTAAAATAAATGTACCTTGCACTGTTTGTTTACATTTTTTTGTAAAAAGGGAAACCCCACTGCACTCATACACACTAAAAACATAAAAACCAAAACAGAAAGGTGTTTACATGTACTTTCCATGCAACTGTGAAAAAAATTATCCAAAAAGTTATTTATCTTCTCTTCGACGAAAAAGCATGAAATTATATCTTAAATCATTAAAAAAAAATTTATTAACAAGTAGCAGCCCAGCTGATTATTTATATTCAGCGTTTATAAAACTTATAAAAGCATTTGTAAAGGAAATAGTTTTCAAATAATTAAAAAAATATTAAATGTTAAAAACAAAATGTTAAAAGCAAAAATATAATATAATATGATTGCTCTTAAAAATCAGCTGCTATAACTTTATTTAAAGCAACAAATAATGATAGAATTATAAATTGAATACGCTAGATGTTTTTAACAACAACGTGTTGATGCTTATTGCAGTTGTATTAATTCGGCTTGATTTAAAGGAAAATATTGTTTTCAAGGCGAATTCATAGAAGTTGGCTTTTTCTAAGGCTATATATTGTTTTTTTCAGAGTCGCATGATTATTACCGCTTTTTTACGTGTGAGCACATATTGTTTTTTTTATTTAATAGTGTATGAGTGCAACATTCTTTTCCATTTCACATAAAAAATTTTTACAAACTGTAATAATAACTATCTTTTCTAAACTCGACCACAACTCATTATTTGATTTTAATACGAAAGGGAGGAATAAAATCCTGCTAATAAAGAAATAAAAGTGCTACACATAAACCAATGTGGAAGTAATTTTTAAAATAAAATCTTTTTTTTTTTTGGTGCTATTTTCTATTATCCCGATTAATTATTTAAATTACCGATATTGATTATTGAGGGTCAAAGCAGGAAACTTATGGCAAACACATATTAAAGTAATTTTTCAGTCATAAGCCTAAAACTATTCTGCATGCACATATCCCATTATATTCGGTCGATACAGAACTACAATACGAATCTATCTTGGTATGGTTCATTTCTGGAATGACTGCGCAAGGAGTAATAAGCAGCATACATTCAAAATTAAAAAAATTGCTCAAATTCATAAGTTTAGTGTGATTTTCTTACAACTGAAAATTTTCCTATGTAATAACTTTTTTTATACAGGTGTTTAATAAACGAGCTATACCACGATCGATTTGTATTCTGATTCTCCAATGATCGCATATAGAGTTATATATTCACGTAGAAAAGTTTTTGAGACATAAGCAAAACACTAAGCTTATGAATTTGAACCATTTAAAAAAACAAGGTTTATTTTTAAGCGATTTTTTACATATAAAAAGTTTGCTGAGTAATAACTTTTTACTACAGTATCCAAAAACTACAAAGGTTGATTTGTATTAAAATATACAAGTATTTTGTTTAAATATTTCTTGGGAATACACCTTTTATGTAACTCTGTTAAGAAGTTTAGCTGTTTACTTAAGTTTAATATATTTTCGTACCATGTCTTAATCTTGTACCAGGTGGTGACAGTGGCGAATTTATACATTTTACCCGTTGCAGAAAAAGTCAAACTTCATATAAAAAAATTTTAGGCTTATTTTTTATATATAGAGTTTGTTATTTCTAGCAGCGACCAAAATGAATGAAATCGCCACTGCTACCACCTGGTGCATTATTTTGTCATGATTCGTACTTTAATAAATAAATGAACATTACAAATTTTTTGGTTTCGTCTTTTTTTCTTAGCATTTATCTGCATTTTTGACATACTCAGTTTATCAAGAAACAATGAATTTGCCTTGAACACAACTTATTCCATGAGTCTTGAAATATATATACTTCGAAATAAATAATATGCTTTGAATAATGTAAAGCTAGGCATAAAGACATTTAAATAAAAATATAGTGATTTAATTTCTGGCGCATGTATGAATGTTTTTCTAACCCTGTTATAATTTCATCTGTTATTTGGCAAGCACAAAATACAAGTTCAAGGCAAATTGAACAGGTGACTGCATTAGCTCTTGTGGTCAACATATGTTTGCTGTTTTTTTTTGCGAGTTGTCAAAATTGTTGCTCTTTTTTTATTGTATGTGTATATAGTGTGTGCATGTGTATTGTATATATGTGTTCAATTGCTTGCTTTTTTCACAAACATACATATTGCCAGACGTTTTTGACAGCTCATCAAGATTTTACAAAAACAAAATACACGCAAAGGCTAATGCAGTCGCCTGTGTCAATGTGCCTTGTACAAGTTTTAAAAAATGAGACGCCCTCTTTGTAATAGCTGAAAGATAAGTGTTGCTCAGCATATACCAAATCATAAGGCGAATTCATTTACTGGTGGTTAAAACAGCCTAGCTGAGTTTTGTCCATGTTCAACATGGTTTCACAATTTTACAACAAATTTCGAAAAAAGAAGCTGCATATGCAGAAGAAAAAAACCAACTAGTACAACTTTAAAAATATACACAGATTTTTTATAAATGAAGTTTGCAGCACTGTTTGCAGTAAAAATTAATGAATTCGCCTACGCTGCAACTTAATTTAAAACAAAGCGAATTAATAATAGGCAACCACACTGATATAAAAAGTACCAAATATAATTTAATTGTTGTAAAGCACCACGTTGATGCGAAGAACGTCAGACTAAGCAAAAGCAGGCCAATTTAATTATCGAGGAGAAGATAACAAACTTTTTGGCAAACTTTTTTTTTGTTTTGGCAAACTTTTTTCAGAGTTGCATGGAAAGTATTTTTTCCTATGCGTGTGAACATGTTGTTGTTTTTTTTTGTAGGTGTATTAGTGCCACGTGCTTTCATGTTATACATAAAAAAAATGTAAACAAACTAAAACAAAAAATAGCATTTTTCAACTCGATCGCAATTCGTTAATTAATTATTAATTTTAATGCAAAAAAACAAAATCAAAAGCCTATAGATCATAGAATCAAATTTTGCAACTGTCACTTTTGATAATTAAGAAATAAAGGTGCTGCAAATCCACCTATTTAGAGTAGTTTTTCATTCATAACTCGAAAACTGTTCCGCGTGCACATATACCACTATATACAATCAATAGAGGATTAAAATACGAATCGATCGTGGTACATCTTGTTTTCTGAAAGACTGTACGAAAAAAGTTATTAAGCGGCAAACTTTTCAAATTTAAAAAAATCGCTGAAATTTATAACTTTAGTTTTTCGCTTATATCTCGGAAACTATTCCTCGTGCAGACATACTGCTATATACGATCGAAAGAGGACATAAATACGAATCGATCGTGGTACAGTTTGTTTTCTGAAAGACTGTACGAAAAAAGTTATTAAGCGGCAAACTTTTAAAATTTGAAAAAATCGCTGAAATTAATAAGTTTAGTTTTTTGCTTATATCTCGGAAACCATTCCGCGTGCACATATACCACTATATACGATCGATAGAGGATAAAAATACGAATCGATCGTGGTATAGTTTGTTTTCTGAAAGACTGTACGAAAAAAGTTATTAAGCGGCAAACTTTTCAAATTTGAAAAAATCGCTGAAATTAATAAGTTTAGTTTTTTGCTTATATCTCGGAAACCATTCCGCGTGCACATATACCGCTATATACGATCGATAGAGGATAAAAATACGAATCGATCGTGGTATAGTTTGTTTTCTGAAAGACTGTACGAAAAAAGTTATTAAGCGGCAAACTTTTCAAATTTGAAAAAATCGCTGAAATTAATAAGTTTAGTTTTTTGCTTATATCTCGGAAACCATTCCGCGTGCACATATACCGCTATATACGATCGATAGAGGATAAAAATACGAATCGATCGTGGTATAGTTTGTTTTCTGAAAGACTGTACGAAAAAAGTTATTAAGCGGCAAACTTTTAAAATTTGAAAAAATCGCTGAAATTAATAAGTTTAGTTTTTTGCTTATATCTCGGAAACCATTCCGCGTGCACATATACCGCTGTATACGATCGATAGAGGATAAAAATACGAATCGATCGTGGTATAGTTTGTTTTCTGAAAGACTGTACGAAAAAAGTTATTAAGCGGCAAACTTTTAAAATTTGAAAAAATCGCTGAAATTAATAAGTTTAGTTTTTTGCTTATATCTCGGAAACCATTCCGCGTGCACATATACCGCTATATACGATCGATAGAGGATAAAAATACGAATCGATCATTGTATAGTTTGTTTTCCGAAAGACTGTACGAAAAAAGTTATTAAGCAGCAAACTTTCAAGAATCGAAAAAATCTCAAAAAATTGGTGAAAAGTTTTGAACTAATTAAAATTTACTTCTACTTAGTATTAAATAGTTGGTAATACTAATCAATAGAGATCGAAAATACCTTCCAGAATATATGTGATTAAGTTTCTAAAACACTTGCATTTATAATATATACCGCAGCAAACTTTAGCTAATTAAAAAAAACACAAAGCCTTAAAATAACAGCGATGTCGGTAATAGTGTTTATACAAACACACATGGAAAAATGTAAACAAACTTTTGAAAAAATATTTCGTTTTTAAATGTTGCAAGAATTCATCAATTTGTCATACATTTAAAAACGAAAGATGGTTTTTAGAAGCTGAAAGGCTGTAATATCAGATTTTCTGGTTGTCACTATCGCCATTATAGAAATAAAGATGCTGCACGTAAGATACTTTGTCCTTGATCGAGATAGTTATTGAGTTATAAAATCTTAATTAAAAGCTGTACCACACAGCAACTTGTATCAATTGATATAGAACAAAAATACGATTCCATATTGATATAGATTATTTTCGGAAATACTTACGTTTAGAAGACATAACTCGAAAAATTTGACGAATAGCTTAAAATTATACAAATAGTTTGTTAAATATTATAGCTAAGCTATTCGTGATTTCACACACCTACTAGTACGAGTTAACAAAGGACAATATTACCTTTTTAAATTGGTATACATTTGGTTTCAACTCCGCTTATCGGCATACTTTATTTGGATTTTGTATGCGTTGTCCTTCCAGTTATCATACTACAGTGGTTGCACAGCATTATCAAAGATTTGCTTAATTTTTTATGAACTGTTTTACCCATATCGTTTTTTACTAAATTTATTAAATATATTATACCAATCCAGAAAGGTAATTTTGTCCTCTATTAATTGGTACTAGTCGATGTATAATATAACGAATATCTTAGTCGATGTATGGTAGAACGAATAGCTTAGCTGTAATATTTAACAAACTATTTGTTATGCCCATAAGCGGAGTTGAATCCAAATGTATACCAATTTAAAAAGGTAATATTGTCCTTTGTTAACTCGTACTAGTAGGTGTGTGAAATCACGAATAGCTTAGCTATAATATTTAACAAACTATTTGTATAATTTTAAGCCATTCGTCAAATTTTTCGAGTTATGTCTTCTAAACGTAAGTATTTCCGAAAATAATCTATATCAATATGGAATCGTATTTTTGTTCTATATCAATTGATACAAGTTGCTGTGTGGTACAGCTTTTAATTAAGATTTTATAACTCAATAACTATCTCGATCAAGGACAAAGTATCTTACGTGCAGCATCTTTATTTCTATAATGGCGATAGTGACAACCAGAAAATCTGATATTACAGCCTTTCAGCTTCTAAAAACCATCTTTCGTTTTTAAATGTATGACAAATTGATGAATTCTTGCAACATTTAAAAACGAAATATTTTTTCAAAAGTTTGTTTACATTTTTCCATGTGTGTTTGTATAAACACTATTACCGACATCGCTGTTATTTTAAGGCTTTGTGTTTTTTTTAATTAGCTAAAGTTTGCTGCGGTATATATTATAAATGCAAGTGTTTTAGAAACTTAATCACACATATTCTGGAAGGTATTTTCGATCTCTATTGATTAGTATTACCAACTATTTAATACTAAGTAGAAGTAAATTTTAATTAGTTCAAAACTTTTCACCAATTTTTTGAGATTTTTTCGATTTTTGAAAGTTTGCTGCTTAATAACTTTTTTCGTACAGTCTTTCGGAAAACAAACTATACAATGATCGATTCGTATTTTTATCCTCTATCGATCGTATATAGCGGTATATGTGCACGCGGAATGGTTTCCGAGATATAAGCAAAAAACTAAACTTATTAATTTTAGCGATTTTTTCAAATTTTAAAAGTTTGCCGCTTAATAACTTTTTTCGTACAGTCTTTCAGAAAACAAACTATACCACGATCGATTCGTATTTTTATCCTCTATCGATCGTATACAGCGGTATATGTGCACGCGGAATGGTTTCCGAGATATAAGCAAAAAACTAAACTTATTAATTTCAGCGATTTTTTCAAATTTGAAAAGTTTGCCGCTTAATAACTTTTTTCGTATAGTCTATCAGAAAACAAACTATACCACGATCGATTCGTATTTTTATCCTCTATCGATCGTATACAGCGGTATATGTGCACGCGGAATATTTTCTGAGATATAAGCAAAAAACTAAACTTATTAATTTCAGCGATTTTTTTAAATTTGAAAAGATTGCTGCTTAATAACTTTTTTCGTACAGTCTTTCAGAAAACAAGCTATACCACGATCGATTCGTATTTTTATCCTCTATCGATCGTATATAGTGGTATATGTGCACGCGGAATGGTTTCCGAGATATAAGCAAAAAACTAAACTTATTAATTTCAGCGATTTTTTCAAATTTTAAAAGTTTGCCGCTTAATAACTTTTTTCGTACAGTTTTTCAGAAAATAAACTATACCACGATCGATTCGTATTTTTATCCTCTATCGATCGTATATAGCGGTATATGTGCACGCGGAATGGTTTCCGAGATATAAGCAAAAAACTAAACTTATTAATTTCAGCGATTTTTTCAAATTTGAAAAGTTTGCCGCTTAATAACTTTTTTCGTACAGTCTTTCAGAAAACAAACTATACCACGATCGATTCGTATTTTTATCCTCTATCGATCGTTTAAAGTGGTATATGTGCACGCGGAATGGTTTTCGAGATATAAGCAAAAAACTAAACTTATTAATTTCAGCGATTTTTTCAAATTTGAAAAGTTTGCCGCTTAATAACTTTTTTCGTACAGTCTTTCAGAAAACAAACTATACCACGATAGATTCGTACTTTTATCCTTTATCGATCATATATAGCGGCATATGTGCACGCAGAATAGTTTCCGAAATATAAGCAAAAAACTAAACTTATTAATTTCAGCGATTTTTTCAAATTTGAAGAGTTTGCCGCTTAATAACTTTTTTCGTACAGTCTTTCAGAAAACAAACTATACCACGATCGATTCGTATTTTTATCCTCTATCGATCGTATATAGCGGTATATGTGCACGCGGAATGGTTTCCAAGATATAAGCAAAAAACTAAACTTATTAATTTCAGCGATTTTTTCAAATTTTAAAAGTTTGCCGCTTAATAACTTTTTTCGTACAGTCTTTCAGAAAACAAGCTATACCACGATCGATTCGTATTTTTGTCCTCTTTTGATCGTATATAGCAGTATGTGTGCACGCGAAATAGTTTCCGAGATATAAGCGAAAAACTTAAGTTATTAATTTCAGCGATTTTTTTTAAATTTTAAAAGTTTGCCGCTTAATAACTTTTTCCGTACAGTCTTTCAGAAAACAGACCATACTACGATCGATTCGTATTTTTATCCTCTTTCGATCGCATATAGCGGCATATGTGCACGCTAAATAGTTTCCGATATATAAGCGAGAAACTTAACATATATTTTTGAGCGATTTTTTTGTACAATTTAAAAGTTTGCTGGCTTATAACTTTTTTCTTACAGTCTTGCAAGAAACGATATATACCACGATCAATTCGCATTTTAAGCCTCTATCGATTGGCGTCAGTCGCTATGATGCACGGCTTTTAGTTTTGTTTTTATAACTAAAAAACCATCACAATTAATGACTACATATTTTGGGTGTAGCTCCTTCATTTTTTAAATGGCGAAAGTGACAACCTAAAAATCTGATTCTGCAAGCTTAGAGCTTTTTATTTCTAATTTTTATTTCAAAATCTATTAAAAATTGACGAATTGTGACCGTTTCTAAAAGGTCTTATTTTTCGTCAAATTTTGTTTACATTTTTGTTATGAATAACAATAAAACTCCTTTTTTTACAACTCTGTAAAAAAAGTTTGCCGTTTCTCAGAGTTTGTTATCTTCTCCTACGTAATTTAATTAAGACTTTTATCATCATTTGGTACGTTAAATAAAGTTTTACCAGTTGGTAGTAGTTTGACTTATTTTCGACTTTGATTCATCTTTTTATTTAATTTATAAACATTTTAAGAAAGAAGAAAACAAGAAAAATTAGACGCCAGCAGAATGTTTGCTGTTTTCTTTGAATAACGTCTGCATACGTTTGTAAATAATTTTTCATTGTAAGAATTTTAGAAAATAAATAAAGAGATGAATCAAAGCCGAAAATAAATCAACCAACCTACTGGTAAAACTTTATTTAAAGTGCCAAATGATGATAGAAGTCTCAATTAAATTGGCCTGATATTTGACAGTAAATATCATATGATTGTTCCTTTGAGATATCGCATAAGAATTCTTAAATGATTGTAATAACATCAATTTTACGTCTACACGTAACAAAAGACAATTTTTTAAGGAGTAAATGATTGCATTGTAGTTTCCCTTTTTCATAAAACAGGCAAGTCAACAATAGATTGGGCACCGGTACAAAAATAAAAACCTAATGTAATTTTATTATGGCAAAGCATAACGTTGTTGCAGAAGCGAGCCGAATTTAATTAATACTTCTATTGTCATTTGGTACTTTAAATAAACTTGTACCAGTTGGTACAACAACAATATTGTATTTTATTTTACTTTAAGAAAATTATTTTTTTTCTCAAATTGTTTTAAAATATTTCTCCTTAACAGATGATTTTAAATTTTAACAACGCTGAACCTAAGCATTAATCAGCAGGGCTACTACCTGTTAATGAATTTACTATGATTTGTCAAGTAGATGATAAAAAAGTTTGAAAAAAAAGCATACTTAATTTAAAATTGCATGAAAAGTGCTTACGTGTATAAAACCGAAAATGCACAAAGACAAGAAGGCGAAAAGAACAACGCAACTATCAATACATCACAAAAAAATTTTAATTATTTGAAAAATAAATTATAAATTTGGGCATATTAGATATCACACTTTGTTGTGTGTATTGTGTGTTTTATTGAAGCACGTACAAAATTTTCATTTAAAACGAGATTTTAAGTTCCATGGTTGTATAAAATGTCGAAAGATCAAAAGAGGAATGCAAGCAATGGAATATATCGAAATTTACCAGTCATTGCATGCAATTTGGGATGTAGTGACCGTCAAAATGTCAAAAGTTGTTTGTATTTAATTTTGTTTATGAATTTCAAAAATACTAGCAACGAGCACTTGCAAAACAAAGCAAAAATTAGTATATGGCATTTAATAAAATTGCATAATGTCCCAAATTACATGCAATGACTGGTAAACTCCGAGAAATTTCATTTCTTTCATTTTTAGACATTTTATGCAACCGCAATACTTAAAATATGGTTTTAAATGAAAGATTTTGTAAGTGCTTGAAAACACAAACAATACACACATCAAAGTGTGACATCCAACATGCCAAAAATTAAAATTATAATTTTTTATCCAACATCGTGTACAAAACGTACACAATGGAGGCAATCCCTCAATTTTAAAGCAATAGAAACAAATTAACCTTTGCTCCATTGCCGATTTTTTTTAGTTTTTGGGCATTTTCAGTTTTTAATAAGTTTGATATTTTCGATTGCACATGCCTTTTTATTATCTAGAGGTTTTACTAAAACTTTAAATTATAATTAAATTTAACATTTTCTTCTGTAAAAATTTCTACATTTTGTTTTTTTACAAATCGTCGTTGGCTGCCAAAAACAAGAAAGTACAATAGGAGATTTTAACTTTTGACACTCGAAGAAGGAAAAATAACAAGCGTAAAAAATAGTCACATGGGCTGTCAAGCACACCTGATATAAATTCGCAATGTATGCATAATAATTTTCTTTATGGCAACAGTGATGACAATTTATAAATTTTTTTGTCAGAGCTAGCGATGTTTGTTACATTATTGTACTACTTTATATTAAACGTAATATATTTTATATACAAGTTTATCAATTAATATTTCATCTACATTTTCTGTGTTGTATTATCCTGTTTTATTTTCCCTTCTCTTTTAATGATGGATGCTTTGATGTACATATGCTGGATGACCGATCAATAATTAATTTTTAGTTTGTTTTTGTGCTGTTAACATCTATCATGTTTAAAATAGAAAATAATAAGTTATGGTAAAAAAGAAAGAGTGTTAAAAAAATTGTTCTTCCTTTTCAACTTTTTCTTAAAATTTATAATTAGTCTTTAAGTTTCTCTCCGGAGTTTTTCTAAAAAGTTTGCATATCGTTCTTTTGTTAAATTCCGGTGTTATATTTTGCACTTCTTAGGTTCCGAATTGCATGCAATGAATGGTAAACTTTAATAAATGAGGAGATTATAATAAAAAGTCATGTTGTTCTTGTAACGTGTTATTTGTAGCAGATATACTACTATCCAGTAAAATAAATGTACCTAGCACGGTCTGCTTACAACTTAAAAAAATGTAACTACACTGGAGTCATACACTCCCTAAAAACAAACAAACAAACAACAAAAACGTTTGTCATGTACTTTCCATGCAACTTATGTTTTTAAGAGCTGAAGACGATTTGAAGGTGCTTTTCAAGGCGAATCAAGTACCAGGTGGCAGCGTAGGCGAATTCATTAACTTCGCCGTGAACACTACTGTCAAATTCCATATATAAAAAATCTGTGTATATTTGAAGTTTGACAGTAGTTTCTACCAGCAAAAAATAATGAATTCGCCAACGCTTCCACCTGGTAATTGATTCGCCTTGGTGTTGGTTTATATATGGAATTTGACACTTCTAGCTGCGGCGAAAATGAATGAATTTGCTACTGCTACTACCTGGTGCATGATTCGTACGTTAATAAATAAGTGCTCATTTCTAATTTTTTGGTTTGAGGTCGTTTTTCAATGCATTTAGGTCTGCCTTTTTGACACACTCAATTTAGGAAAAAACAATGATTTTGTCTTGAACACAACTTAGTTAATAAGTCCTGATATAGGTATACTTTGAAATAAATAATATTTAATTTGCTTTGAATAATATAAAGCTAGGCATAAAAACATTTAAATAAAAACATAGTGATTTCTTTTTGGTGCATGTATAAATGTTTTTCTAACCCTGTAATAATTGATTCGTTATTTTCCAAGCACAAAAACAGCTGGAGTCTAAAACGTAGCAATAGCAAACATGAAGCACTTGCATCCATGAACACACGCAGATCTTATGTACTTAGGCGAATTAACAACAGGTATACTCACGGCGAAAATAAATACAACACAGCGACTGAAACATCTACATTTTGTTTTTGTACAAATAGTTTTCGGCTGCCAAAAACAAAGGAGATTATAACCAAGGCAAATTGATAACAGGTATACTCACGGCGAAAATAAATACAACACTGCGATAGAAACATGTACATTTTGTTTTTGTACAAATAGTTTTCGGCTGTCAAAATCAAAGGAGATTTTAACTTTTGACACTCGAAGAAGGAAAAAAATTTTCGCCGTGAGTATACCTGTTATCAATTTGCCTTGATTATAACTTTTCACGCTCGAAGAAGGAAAAATCACAATAGTCACAGGGCTGATTAAGACACCTGTTGTTAATTCGCTTGTTATGTACCATATTTATGATTATGTTATTTCTAACATACACAGTCCAACAAGAAGCAATAAATTCGCGTTGAACACAACTTACTTCAGGAATCAGTTACCAAATTTTCGCTGAAATCATTACTCAAAATATGTATAAATTTTTATATATGGAGTTTGACCGTAAACAAATTTATATATAGAGTTGACAGTAATGGTTACTATCAAAAAAGAATGAATTTGCATGCAGAAAATTACAAACAAATGTGCAATCAACGTGTTTCATATATAACACATTAACTATTCTATGCATGTTTTCTTGAAATCAGTTAATAAGCAGCAAACTTTAAATAGAAAAAAATCGCGTAAGTATATAAATTAAGTTTTTTGCTCATATTTTGAAAACTATTTCTTGTGTACAAATATCGCTATTATGATCTATTAATAATTTTTATACAAATCAACCTTTGTAGTTTTTGGATACTGTAGTAAAAAGTTATTAATCAGCAAACTTTTTACATGTAAAAAATCGCTTAAAAATAAACCTTGTTTTTTTAAATCGTTCAAATTCATAAGTTTAGTGTTTTGCTTATGTCTCAAAAACTTTTCTACGTGAACATATAACTCTATATGCGATCATTGGAGAATCAGAATACAAATCGATTATGGTATAGCTCGTTTATTAAATAACTGTAATAAAAAAGTTATTGCACAGCAAAATTTTCAATTGTAAGAAAATCACATAAACTAAAGTTTTCTAGATCTAAGCAAAACACTAAACTTATGAATTTGAGCAATTTTTTTAATTTTGAATGTATGCTGCCTAATTACTCCTTGTGCAGTCATTACAGAAATGAACCATACCAAGATAGATTCGTATTGTAGTTCTGTATCGACCGAATATAATGGGATATGTGCATGCAGAATAGTTTTAGGCTTATGACTGAAAAATTACTTTAATATGTGTTTGCCATAAGTTTCCTGCTTTGACCCTCAATAATCAATATCGGTAATTTAAATAATTAATCGGGATAATAGAAAATAGCACCAAAAAAAAAAAGATTTTATTTTAAAAATTACTTCCACATTGGTTTATGTGTAGCGCTTTTATTTATTTTATTTATTTATTTTATTTATTTCTTTATTAGCAGGATTTTATTCCTCCCTTTCGTATAAAAATCAAATAATGAGTTGTGGTCGAGTTTAGAAAAGATAGTTATTATTACAGTTTGTAAAAATTTTTTATGTGAAATGGCAAAGAATGTTGCACTTATACACTATTAAATAAAAAAAACAATATGTGCTCACACGTAAAAAAGCGGTAATAATCATGCGACTTAGAAAAAGCCAACTTCTATGAATTCGCCTTGAAAACAATATTTTCCTTTATATCAAGGCGAATTAATACAACTGCAACAATCATCAACACGTTGTTGTTAAAAACATCTGGCGTATTCAATTTATAATTCTATCATTATTTGTTGCTTTAAATAAAGTTATAGCAGCTGATTTTTTAAAGCAATCATATTATATTATATATTTGCTTTTAACATTTTGTTTTTAACATTTAATATTTTTTTAATTATTTGAAAACTATTTCCTTTACAAATGCTTTTATAAGTTTTATAAACGCTGAATATAAATAATCAGCTGGGCTGCTACTTGTTAATAAATTTTTTGTTAATGATTTAAGATATAATTTCATGCTTTTTCGTCGAAGAGAAGATAAATAACTTTTAGGAAGTTTTTTTATTTGTTTTGGCTAATTTTTTCCAGAGTTGCATGGAAAGTACATGTAAACACCTTTCTGTTTTGGTTTTTATGTTTTTAGTGTGTATGAGTGCAGTGGGGTTTCCCTTTTTACAAAAAAATGTAAACAAACAGTGCAAGGTACATTTATTTTACTAGGTAGTAGCATCTCTGCTACAAATAAAAATTTGCAAGAACAACATGGGTTTTTATTGTTGCTTTGTACGTTGGAAAACATTAAAAGGTAATTAAAAATCAAACGATTATTGCTCTTAACACACATGTTTGTTTTGTATCGCCAATGCTTGTTTTTGGTGTATTATTGAAATTTGTAAACAACTGTTGTAATATATAAACATTTTACATTTACAACCACAAAATAAATGCAGCTTGCAAACTGTGACAAAAAATAATACTTTTAAACTCGACATCTCGTTAATTTAATTTTAATACAAAAGAACAAAATCAAAAGCCCAGAGATTATAGAATCAAATTTGGATACTGTCATATACATATATATGCTATAAAAGATCTATAGGGGATTAAAATACAAATCGATCACTGTACAACTCTTTTCTTTGAACGTTGTACGAAAAAAAATCTAAGCAGTAAGCCAAGGTCTATTTATTTTACAAGGTAGTGTCGTCCGCCCAGCTGGTTTGTAGTTGGAAATGTCAAAAGTTGTTTGTATTTTACTCTCTTTGTTTTCGAATTTCAAGCGTTTGCAAAACAAAGCAAGCATCTTTTATTTCTGTTTTTGACGTTTCCAACGCACAAAACAACAATAAAGAGCCATGTTGTTTTTGCCAATAATGAATTTGTTATAGAGCTGCTACTACCTAGTAAATTTACCTTTCAGTAAGCTTTTAAAATAAAAAATTGCTCAAACTTATAAGTTTTGCTTTTCGCTTATATGTATCTCACAACTTGTTCCCCGTGCACCGATCCGACTATATACGATTGATAGACGATTAAAAGTTGAATCGCTAGTAGTATAGCGTGTTCCCAAAAAATTTGTGTTAATGTTTCCTTAAAGATGTCTTCAAAAGCTTTAAAATGACAATCATATTTATATTTTAAAATTTCAGAGCTCAGTAACTCGGAAAATATATAAATATATTTTTTTATTGGAGGGAGTTACTTTATTGCTTCAAATGACATGAACAAATTTGTGGTTGGCGTGATGCTTTCTATGCTGCCTCAAAGGACATCGACCGTTCATGCTGATTTACATTAGCACCCCTTTCGACACTATATCTGATTGATTGACATATTTACTATTTAGTGAAATCAAGTTTGCCTCGGCATAAGAACCTGGAATATATTTACTTTATGGGGTCGGCAATTGATATTGATTTTTCCACTTTTTGTGGTGAAGGGTATAAAAATAATAATAATAATAATTGCCAAAGCCATTTTTTATATTTGTTATGGTGCAAAAGCAGAATTTCAATGTATTGACGCAAATCTCCGCGAACCAATTTATATTCACTTCGAAAAAATACTCTTAAAATAACGCACCTAGGGACCTTTTTTGTTCGAGTTCGTGTCAAAACCAAGTGGTTGAGGCGAATTTAATTTTTAATAAAGCAAGCAAAGAAATTCAAAACAAGAATAACAACATGGCGAAAATATACTAGGTGGTCGCAATGGCAAATTCATAATTTTCGCCGCAAACGTGAAATGTCAAACACCATATAAAAAAAATATATACACATTTTTTTATGTATGGAGTTTGACATTAAGCGTTTACGGCAAAAGTGATAAATTCGCCATCGAGACCATCTGTATTATTTCGCCATGAATACCAAGGTGAATTAACTTAAAATTAAATTAGATCAAAGCGAATCAATAATTTGTGGTCGCGATGGCGAATTCATTAGTTTTCGCTGTAAACGAAAGTTACATGTCAGTCGCCATGTATATGGAGGCAAGGCGTATCGATACAAATTGTCGCGATGGTAAATTCTTAAGTTTTTTCCGAAACCTTAAATGTCAAACCCTATATATAAAATATGTAAATTTTTTGATATAGTGCTTGACATTTAGTGTTTACGGCGAAAATTATTGAATATAAACAATAAATGTCCAACACCAAGGCGAATCAATTAGCAGGTGGCAGCGTTAGAGAATTTATTATTTTTTGCTAATAGAAACGAATGTCAAACTTCATATATAAAAAATGGTACACAGATTTTTTTTATATATGGAGTTTGACAGTAGTGTACACGGCGAAAACTAATGAATTCGCTTACGCTGCCAACTGGTAATTGATTCGCCTTGGTCCAACACCATATTAAAAAAAATTATACATATTTTTTTTCAAGGCAAATCATTTACTTTTTTTATACATATATGAAAGTTTGACATTTATGTGAAATTTAAAGGATTTTACATCGCGACCAACTGCAAAAGATACGTCTTGAATCAAATTATTTCACCTTGAATAACAAAATAAACGTTCCGTTTTTTATATAAAACAAATATTAATTTTTAAAGGAATCAAGCACAATTAAGTTAATTAGCATAAAAAATGCCAAATAATAAATTTGCTTATTAACATTTTCATAAGTTTTATTAAAGAAATAACATTTGAATAAAGATATAACATTACAAAAAGTTGTGGACTCCGCTGAATTTTAAGTCTTTGTATTTATATACATATCGCACTTGATAAACAAGAGGGTACTAGCTCAAAATTTTTAAAATTTAACTTTTTGCAAAAAGTTCACTGACATCAGTATCTTTCTACTGTAAAAATTTCATCTCATTACGATAACTCTTTCATCTCTAAAACAACTTTTGAGACCATTTTCGTGTAGTGACTTCTTTTATATCAACAAAAACGTTTTGAGTTAATACCAACTTAAAAAGGAAATGCATCGTACATTTTCATAAAAAATGTATATGAGTTGAGCCTCTTTTCAAAATAAAAATTAAATTATTTTATTTCAATTTGGATTTATTATTTAAAAAAAAAATTGTTTCACTTTATGATTAATAAATTACAGAAAAATGGTATCTCAAAAAATAGTTTTTTCTTGCAACACTTGCACAGATTTAAAGGAATAAGAAATAGGTTTTCTAATCCATTTGCTTACTACGATGTAAATTCTATGATTTTAAATTCTCTTAAAATGTACCCACAAACAGTATTTCACCTCTACAGAAAATTTTTATTATCCTCTTGTTGATCAAGTGCGACGTGTACATACATACACTCTGGATCGGATGATTACAACCACTCAAAAAGCTTAAATAAATTTTTTCTCCACTGCCAGAGCCGGATTCGCTAACGTCGTCTACATTGCTACCATCCACGTCCGAATCAGCTCGAAATAATGTTTAGTTGGCTCTTAGACTTCAGCAGTCATAGCTACATTATTAGCAATGGTTTTTTTTTAAACTTTGCTTTTTACCGCCCTTACCATTGCATGGTGCTGTATTAGCTGCTGTCATATCTCCTTCACACTCACTCACTTCATTGCCGTGTTCTTCATAGAAATTATTTATTTATATCTAAAATTATTGAAAGTAATGTATTTGTACATTAATAAAACTTTATTCAAACATATAATTACACACTTGAGCATACGCACACTTCCAATTGATAAAAACAGGATACCAATTTTTAACCAAGTATGGACATTTTTTACAATAAAGTGGTAAATCTTTCTCCAAAATTTCCAAATTAAGAACTATACTCGGCAAATGAACATGCGACATATAGATTACTCCTCTTATTTTTCATTTACTTTTCCCAACTAATTAAAAATGTTCAATTTCGACACAAAAATGTATTTAACTAAAATATGCAACACGTCTGCTTTACAAATTTTTTTAATATTTACCCCCTATAGATCAAAGCCTACCAAAATGTTCTTATTGAACGGCGTTAACACAAAAATAGTAAAATTCTTGGCGGGTATAATCAAAAAGTAAAAGTAGAAAGTATGGCAACTTAGCATACAAAAATCTGAAATTAATATGATTAATTTTAATATTTAGAATGCATATATCGCGAAAAGGATATAATAGATCGAGCAAATTAAAATGGAGAATTTTAACCGCAATAAAATTTAAAAACCCAAAAAAATGGGCCCAAAGTATCATGTCCTCAAAGTATGCGCTAGATATATAAAAACTTTGAGGACTGTCCTCAAAGTATGCAAATGTCCTCAAAATATACGGTAGATTGAAAAACTGACCCCAAAGTATGCGCTGTGCATAAATATATATATATATATATATATATATATATATATATATATATATATATATATATATATATATATATATATATATATATATATATATATATATATATATATATATATATATATATATATATAATAATACACGGTGTCGCTCAGCCGCCAACTAAAAGTACCGGCTACATCATGGTTCCACTGCGGTAGGCCGACCGCAAGGGCAAGGTAGACCATTAACATAAAATTTTATATAAATTTAACCGGGATTTGGGTCGGAGGTGGTTTCACCAAGCCAGCAATGACCCCTCCCAATCAGTATAGTGAGGGACTTGGGATATCAGGATCTTTTTGCCTCCTCCCGACGCTATTATTAGGGTAGGGTCACACCAAATTTTTTTTTTAAACGACTTCAAAAAAAGAAGGAGGTACATTTCGGCTAAATGTTGCTTTTTTATATTTGTGCGTCTAGAACTCAGTCATTTCTGATCCGAATTTGAAAATTTTTGGTAATATGATAGATTATGCTTACAGATTGGTCCCGTTTTAAAAACAGCTCATAATCTTAAAAATTAAAGGGTGTCCCCATACAACATACATATTTTTTACGTGTATTATGAACTGTAAAGGGCGATTCTGTAAAATTTAAAATATCTGCGTATTACTATGGGTCCCAAAATTGATGAAATTTACTTATATGGGCCTATCTTTTGAACCGTTATAGACAAACGCTTGCAAATTGGACAGAATGTCGATTGCTATGGCCGTTATAGTAACAATTATTAATATTAAGAATTATGATGTGTGAATTATGGTGTGCCAATAGTTTATTTAATTTGATGTATATGGTGAAGGGTATATAAGATTCGGCATTGCCAAATATAGTACTCTTACTTGTTATATTTGAAACAACTAATTGCACTCAGTGTTGCCCAGTTCTATCTTTAGGATCCCCTTAGGCGGAAATGAATAAAGAAACAATTGAAGTTGTGGTTGATTACGATTGCTGTTTCTTGCTGTAACTCGCTGCTTTTCATCCCTTTTAACTTTGGAAACTTATGAATGTATGTACTTATGTATGTATTTATTACTTACAATACGTAAGAAAATACATACGTTGCTATTATTACACTATTAAATAGAGTTTTTTTTTCCTAAAAAGCAACAGCAAGAGAAAAAACAAACATCAACTTATTCACCGATATCGCGAATTATTTTCCACGTGAAATTTTTTCACATTTCACTGAAAATCAAATTCCCCTTATGAATGTTTTCCTTTTGCTAATGATTTTTTAAAATAATATTTCATTATAATTGGAGCAAAAGAAAAAAAATTATTTATGTTTATTACTTTTAGTGTTTATAAATTTTTATTCTTTACATTAAACACTTTGCTAAATAAAATTAACCCCACATAATTGTTTATATATTCCATATATATGTACTATATTCAACAAGAACTTCTTTCGAGATCTCTAATCGAGAACAATCTATCTCTTTGAAAACTCTATGCATTTCGAATTATTACAAATAAATAATAAATGTTAACAATAAAGACTGAATTTACACATGCAAAGTTTACTTTGACAAAGTCTTGTTAATTTTCTTTTAAACTTTGTTTGGTGTTTAGACACAGAACGTTTTCTTTTACAAATTTTTGTTTTCTTCTCTTTGATCGTTCCTTATTTTTGGATGTTTTGTATGTGGTGCTTATATGTATATGTAAATATATACAAATTTGTATAAGCAACGAAAGAAAGCCAAAGCAACTTTGCGAGTACTTCAAAGTCTGTACTGCTCATCATGCTTTCTCCCTCTCTCTCACATAAAATCAAAACTTTGCAAAGTAAAATTTCCCTGTGTAAATTAGGTAAAAGAAAAAACTAAATATATATTTGAATTAATTGGATGTGTTTTGTTTCTGGTCTGTGGTGTAGTATGGTGAGTATAAATACATAATTAATTTAATGACTATTTTCTAAACGCAAAATCTGTGCATCGACGACATTAATAATTTCATCGAAATGTGGACGGGATTCGAAAAGTAATTCACCTACCTTTAAAGATAACTCTCGATTGCTCTTGATCATTTTCAAAAAATCCAAAGTTATCTTTTTTAATATATTTATGTTAACATATACAAGATATAACAAATGTGTAGATTTCCACACCACCATTGAGGTACTACACTTAGTGCGTTGTAAATTCTTTTTAATGGCTGACTTCCCTAGTAGGCCTAAACCATTATTCACGTATGTTTACAATAGAAATAAATATAAACATAAATAAATAAATTGTATGTCTTGATTTAATCATTTGAGCCGTCATTTGATGAGTGTGATTCTTAGAAGTGTGCGCTTTTTTTCACTCATTTTTATCACTAAATAAATCTTAATTATAAATTAAAAAGTTTTATGAAATATAATAAGAATGATAAAATAAATACCTACATACATATTTTTTTTGACGGCTGTGTTGGCATTTGTAACACACTTCTTTAAAATAAACTATGATTACTACATATTTTACATTATTTGAAACAATTATTGTATATATATTTTATGCAATCTTTACAAACATAATAAATGCAGTTGGAACATTTAGTTTTCGGTTTTTTAGAATTTCCACAATGGCAACAAAAGTTTGAACACTTGTCAGCATATTTAAATAGCATTGATTTGATAACATTTCTGAACTGATTAGGTGAAGGTAAGTTGGTCATTGGCTCTTCTGTTAACATATTTTTTATGTACATAATTACGAAAACACCGCAGCTCACAAAATCTTTTTGCTTTGTCCTTTGCGTAATGTTTACAAATTTCCAAGTCTCATTTTTAAAGATGTTTTGTGCAAAGTGTTTGAAATAAGACTCGCCGTTATTATCATTAAATGAGTCGATAAAAACAAATTCTTTTGTTTCTGGTTTTCAAACACAAAGACTGAAATGTCTGTTTCGTAAAATTGGTACAAAAAGCATTTCAGGGTCAAATGAAATTAGCTTATTTAACTTTTCAAAATTTACTTCTGCTATTTGACATGGCAAGCTTAAAACATTTTTCGAATGTTCTGTTAAAACTGTCATAATTGCGCAATCCAAAACCAAATTTGTCAAAAGATTATTTTCTTTTAATGATTCCAAATCTTCTCGGTCTAAGAAGTTAAAGAACCCGACTTCAAATTGTGTCAGTTGTGGGTAAATTTTAGTAAATAGGTAATTATATCTAAGCAAATAATAATTAATTTTTTGTTGCTTATTTGGTTGCGCCCAAGAACTTGGGTCAGAGTAACCGTGTTCCTTTTTTATACGCGATGTAATTGAAAGATCATCTACATCGACTTTAATAATGTCCTGAATGTTTTCAGTTTGTTTTATAAATTTTTTAGTTCTTTTGGCATTTCTTAAGTGTTTTGGATTTATTGCTTTTCTTTTTCTTGGATCTTTCTTATTCCATTTTTCTTCCGGTTGAACATCTTGTATTAATCTAATTTCCTGATATTTTGTCAACTTTGGATAGCAATGATTTTCGCAAACAATAGCAGGAGATAATATTTCCCCTTGCTGGCTTAAATCTATTTTAGTACGCTCTAAGTCTTCAACATGTGTATCTTCAAACACGTTATATCGATATCTAAGATCCTTTAGAGAACTTATGTTGTCCTTTCGATCAATTCTTATAAAATCTCCAGGCCGCATTGACTTTTGTTTTAAAAGAATGTGCTTGTTAAGAACATACATTAATATATTTAAATACATTTATATACATTTATTCTGCTTGACCTAATTCTAGTGCATTAACCAATTGCTTACACAATATTTGGTTTAATTTTTTGTTTAATTGCTTATTGCACAATTCCTTTAATATTTTGCTTTTGTTAATCGCATACACAGCATTTTAAGTTCATTAACCATTTAAATTTGTTTACTTATTTTGTTTTTAAGTTCATTTACACTATTTATAAATTAGGTCATTTTTTGTGTTAAGTTTAGCAATTTATCCATTTGTTATTATTCATAAGCTAAGCATTTTATTATTAATTAATTGTATATAAAAGAACGTAAAAAATAAATATGATTCAGTCGTTTTTAGTAATCAGAACAATTGTGTTTTATTACCTGACGGCTTCCTTCAAGTTACAAGTGCTTGTAAGGAATTTGATTGCGATTTAGTGCCAGTTAAAATTTATGTGTTTGAATTGACTACCACTAAATCTTTTTATCAACAAACATTTTGGTGACCCCAGGTTTTGGTTAGATATTCTAAGTTTCCCCACATCAGTGGTAAGGGACTTTGATAGCCATAACAAACAAAAAACACACATCCTTCAGATGTTAGAGGCATAATACAAGGCATCAGGACACCTTGAAGTTATCAAGTTTTCAACACGCAACCAAGACGTTAACAGGATTTACCGGTTGTGTGTATGAGGACAAACACAGTACTAACTGCTTGAATACTATCAGTTCCGGCAACAGCAAGTTCAACTCCTATTTTGAAAAACCCTCACGAGTAGTGCAGGTCTTGACAAATCAAAAGGAGTAGCTACAAGCGGACAACAGAAAAACAAACTCAACACAACGCAATCAGCTCACAATGGCAACCATTCAGGATCTTGTGGCACAACAGGAAATAAGGGTTGGTAATATTGAAAAAATCATTTCAATTATTAAAAAAGCTCCACTCGACAGAAGAACTGAAGAATTTTATCAAAGTAAACGGAATGAACTCATTTCCGTATGGCAGTCATTTGAGAAAACAGAGAATAAAATTCGTAGCGATTCAACTTTGTCAGAAGAGGATCCTTATATTGTAAGGAATTTATACAAATCAACTGGTGCAAAATACAGCTCTATAATTGAATACATTGAGTCAGAAATAAAGAAATTGATGCCTTTAAACACCAAGCCAGTACCAACCATAAGAGAGAAGATATCAGAAGACTTTTCATCTAAACAGTATGACGCAGAAGAGGAATCAATTCATGGACTAGCTAGAAGGATAACTGCTCGTATGACAGCACTTACTCGTCTGCTAGATGGCTTAGACTCCATAGACGCGGATCAGCCAAAACAGTTTTATCAACTCAAATCAGACACTGTGAAAAATTTATGGACTCAAGTTCAAGATTTATATGACCACATGTGGCAAAAGACTGGAGATCTATCAAAGGTGGGACTACATCAAGATAAATACGATGCCCTGGAAGACTTGGTTCAACATCATCTTGTTAAACTTGCAGTATTAAGAGACAAATGCAATGAGGGTGCAACTCTTGCGCCACGTCTGGGAAGTGACATGACAGTACACAGTTCACTGCCCCTTTCAAAGGTAACGATTCCTCAATTTAATGGCGACTGTTTGAAGTGGCGTCAGTTCTATGAACTTTTCTTAGAAATGGTAGATAAGCAGTCTCTCCCGAATGTCCAAAATATGTGGTATCTCAAAACCAATTTATCGGGGGAGGCTGGCAAACTTATAAGCCACCTAACTCTAACAGAAGAAAATTACAAAACGGCATGGACCCTTCTTCAGGAGCGTTACAACAATACACGGATTCTTGTAGCCACGCTAGTAGAAAGGATCCTGAGTCAACCAAAGGGAACATTATCTACTGCATCAATCAAGACTCTTCACGATACAACAAAAGAATGCATGTTAGCACTTAATAACTTGAATATCGACACATCCGCTTGGGATGCCTTACTAATTCAAATAATGATGAAAAAGTTAGATCACACTCTTTACATTCGGTTTATACAATCCTTATCGAAACCGAAGGAGGTGCCCACTTTTAGAGAATTATTTTCAGTTTTGGAGATGCAATTTGAATCAATGCAGTCGATTGGTAAAACATTAATTACCCATCAAGGTTCCAGCAAGGTTGTTTCCTCTATAGCTTCAATGGAGAATAACAGTAATTGCAAACTATGCAATAATGGTAAGCACCGCATTTATCATTGCAAACAATTCATGGCAATGACAGAAACTGAAAGACTCAAATGGGTACAACAACAGAAACTATGTGTGAACTGTTTTAAGTCTGATCATTTAGCCAAGACTTGTACTTATGGCAACTGTAAAAAATGTAATAACAAGCACAACACGTTGTGACGGTGGAAGTCCCGATGGTCGTTTCTACCTACACATCGTAAAATAGTTTACTCTAGCCTAAGTATTAGCTTTAAGATCTTATAAAATGAATTCTGTATTATTTGATTGTTAAGTTCTTATTTTAATTTTATAAGCAAAAGGCATTCCTTTCTTTGTTAAACAACGATCTACTCATGCTGGGTTGTTGTTGTGACGATCAAAAGCAAGTATAGCTGCTTTATTGTTTGTTTTTATTTTTACAACAACACCCACGACAACAACCAAGCATGCGTTGGTTGATGGTCAACCATTTAGCTTACGTAGTGTAAGCAAATGTATTTTTAGAATTACAAGCAGACACTACCACAATCACAGCCTGCCTGTATGTGTGGCCAGCCGACGGGTATAAAAGGCGAGCAATTTGCCTGTATCGAGACAGTTGATTGCCGGCTGGCCTTTAGGTAAGACAGGGAGTTTAGTAGTGGATACACGCTAGACTGTTGATCCTACACAGGCAGTAAAAAGGAAGTGGTAGTGACTGCTTGCGCTCAGTACCAACTCCTCCGAGAGTGATCACTTGTCGTAGTTAGTCGACTGTCATAGTGGGGTTTACATCGGTTGCGGTCACGCGCTTATGTATTGCCCAAGTGGTACGAGTAGTGGTTCACACGCTCGTATCCGCTAACCGACAACGGCTGCCGACGGTAAGTGACGCCCACACGCTTGAGCCTAGGTCACTTGCAATTGATTAAGTAGTAGTTTTGTTAAAACGTGTAGAAAAATAAAAAAACACGCTATCGTATTTAAAAGAATACTGTGTTTTACTCACGACGACGACGACCCTGGACGCCGCTGAGTTCTGCCCCAGCAACCAGCGGAAACGTGTCGTTACAACGTTACTACATTTATCAAAAAAAATTCAAGTCTCATCAATAGCCTCAAAGCAAACGCCACCCACAAAGAACGATTTCACACCAGCCAATGCAGCCGCAGTCTCCTCAGCATCAACAGAAGACAAGAAAAACGTAATTTTAGCCACAGCAAGGGTTATTATCAAGGCGGCAAATGGAATTTCAGAAGAATTTAGGGCTGTATGGGATTCAGGTTCACAAGTGAATATACTGACTGAAAGGCTCGTAAGAAAGTTATCGCTTAAAACAACAGGGACCACTTTGTCCATTGACGGAGTTGGAAGAATTAAAAAAAAGGCATATTACCGCGTAAATATGAAAATGATGTCTCGTAATCATGAATTTTCAACCAACTTTGAAGCCTTTGTGTTACCAACAATTATACCAGCACAGCCAAATCATAATTTGGATGTTTCTAATTGGAAAATTCCACAGGACATTCATTTGGCAGATCCCAATTTTAATACACAAGGAAAAATTGGTATTCTTCTCGGTGTGGAGTTTTATTTTAGTCTAATACAACCTGGTACCATAAAGATTTCGAATGACCATCCTATACTTCAAAATACTTCGCTTGTAGGCGGCTTACTCAAACAACCCACAATTGATTTCCCATCTGCAACGTTAACATGTGCGGTTTTTGACGCTGAAACCTCATTAGAAGAAGCAATCGAACAACTACGGAAACTCGATGAGGTAGAGTCAAATGAGTAAATAATGTCTCCAGCAGAAAATCTGTGTGAATCTCTCTTCAATCAGCACGTTCAGATGGACTTAAGTGGTCGTTTTATTGTCAACCTTCCGTTCAGCGAAAATCCAGCAGCATTGGGGCATTCTCATCAAATGGCATATAATAGATTCATTAGTCTAGAGCAACGGCTACAGAAAAATACAAATATGCAAGGTCAGTACATTCAATTCATGAGGGAATATGAAAATTTAGGACACATGGAAAAGGTCAACTTGGATAACATATCAAATCCAAAATACTTTATTCCACATCATTGTGTTCTAAAACCTGACAGCACAACAACAAAACTCAGAGTAGTTTTCGATGCTTCTGCAAAAACGTCAACAGGCTATTCTCTAAATGAATTAATGTACACTGGGCCAACTATCCAAAGTGATCTGTTTTCTATTTTACTACGGTTTCGAATGCCTAAATTTGTCTTTACAACAGACATCGAAAAAATGTACAGACATATTAATCAGTTCAGACAACCATCAATACCAGTTGATCATATGGAGAGAGAATCCTTCATTACCAATTAATTATTATAGGCTTAATACAGTAACATACGGCACACGAGCAGCTGCTTATTTGGCTACAAAATGTTTACAGAGAATTGCAGAAGAAAACATGGCTCGCTATCCACTTGGATCTCAAATGCTAAAATAAAATTTCTATATGGATGACGGTCTCGGTGGTGCTGATAGCTTAAGTACAGCGTTTGAAACTCAAAGGGAACTAATAGCTATTTTGAAAAAACACGGATTCAATCTAAGGAAATGGTGTTCAAATACTTCTAGATTACTGAAGGATATACCACATAGTGATCGAGAAGTCAACTTTGCATTAAGGTAAAAACTAACCGTCTTCAAGTAATATTGAAACGCACAGTTACTTCCGAGCTCGCAAAACTATTCGATCCCCTTGGTCTCCTTGCTCCTATTGTGGTGAAAGCAAAGATATTTATTCAACAATTGTGGCAACTTACACTAGATAGGGATGAACCATTACCTCAGAAGCTCTGTGCAACTTGGAATACATTTCAAAGTGATTTGGAAAGTCTCAACAATTTCAAAATATGTCGACATATATTTTATGACGAGATTCCAATAGAAACACAATTACATGTGTTCACAGATGCATCGGAAAAAGCCTTTGGCGCGGCTGTGTATATTCGTTCTGTTACAAAGGATGGAAGAGTAGCTGTGCGATTGCTTTGTGCGAAATCAAGAGTGGCTCCTTTGAAACAACAAACGCTACCTCGGCTAGAGTTGTGTGGCGCAGTAGTAGCAGCTCAACTTGCTAACAGGGTAAAAATCGACTTAAAGTTTCAAGATCGGACTATGTTCCTATGGACCGATTCCGAAATAGTGCTTTCCTGGGTAAAATCACAATCGTCTTTATATAAAACATTCGTCGCTAATAGGGTATCAACTGTTCAAACATTGACATTGCCAGAACAATGGAGACATGTTGTTGCAGATTTTCTTAAACGAAGACGGTTCATTAAAATTATGTTAAGACATCAGCGTAGAGATAACGCCGTTACCTTAAAATTTTTGTTTTTACCCATGGCCATCACTGGCGATTGAATTTGGATTGAGTACCCGGTTATTCGCTTGCTATGAATTCTTTTAGAAAACCACATTTTGTGCGAGACTTTTGGTTCACTTCCTTTTGTTAAGAGAACGTGTTTAAGTGAAGTACAACATAATATAATGTTTAAAATATTTATTATTGAAATGATCAAAACCTTGCTAAGTATTTTATGATGCTGCGCTTAGCCACAGCACGTTTTAATTCTTCTGAGCACTGTTGAGGGTGCTTGGCTAGAATAGTGAGAATACTTTGTTTGTCAAAATTATTCTGAATCTTTATTTAATTTACTTACAGCTATTTATACAAAATTTCTTAATTCTACTTCTTTTAATAATTATGTGCTTGCGTATTGTTATTGATCTTACATCAGCAATTATTTACAATGTCTCATTTATGGGTCAATCGTAATATAATTCCCTTTAAACAATTGCTGTTTCAATATGTGGGTTATTTTGTTTACTTTTTGTGACAAATTCATTGCAATGCAAAATTCTAGTGTAAAAATGTAGTTTGATAAATGTGACCAATATATTATAATGAATAGTGTGACCAATACACTACACCTCCGTCCTCAAGATTGAATTCATGAATAAATGAAATGAATTAAATCTTAAAAGAAATGTGTTATAATATCAAATTAATAAGTGTGTACAATATAATGTCTAGTGATATGTAGGGATAGTATATACTATGTGTTTTATAATAATGAAAATAAATTTAAAATTGCTTATAATTATTTTTAATAATTTTAATTTGCTGATATTTTATTGATATTGCTAAGTTTTATACAATTTAAGTATATTATTATGAAAAATTTTATTCTTATTATCTATTTTTAACAATGAATTTACTCCTAATCTTTTTATAATTTCATATGGTCCCTTATATGGACTTTGACTCTTTTTTCTAGATATTAGTTTTATTAATACTAAGTCTCCTACTTTAAAAGTGCTTACATTTGTGTTTCTGTCATATACTTCTTTTGATTTCTGTTTAGCTATTTCTATTAATCTTTTAGCATTTTCTAATGACTTTTTTAGTCTTAATTTTATCTCATTAGCATAGTTTTCTATGTCATAACATATTCTATTGTTTTGTATTTTGTCTGTTGGTAATGCTGCTAGTTTACCGTAAATCAATTCGTAAGGTGAATAGTTGGTGTCAATATGTGGTGTCGTATTATATGCGAATGTATAGTATGCTACCCACTTGTCCCATTCATAATCATTAACAAAATTTAATAAATATTCATTTAGTATGGTGCTGAAAATTTTTGATTAATATTTAATAAATTACAAACTTCTTGTAACAATTCGTTATTAAATTCAGTTCCTCTATCAGATTTTAAATTCTTAAAACATCCATACTTTAAGATAAACTGTTCAACTAATGCTTTGGCAATACTTTTAGCATCTTTAGTTTCAATTGGGTGTGCTATTACATACTTTGTTAATTCGCACTGCATAGTTAGTATATATCTGTAGCCATTAGAAATTCTCAAGGGTCCAACAGTATCTATTTCTACTGTTTCAAAGCTAGTACTAGGATTCTCTGTTATAATCATCTCTTCCTTAATATGTTTAGTTTGCTTATTTCTCAAACATTTATCGCATTTATTAATATAATCTCTAACCATTTTTCTCATGTTTTTCCAAACGTAACGTTGTTTTAATTTTAGAATTGTTTTTCTTATACCAAAATGTCCTGATAATGGTGAGTTGTGGAATTCTTCTATAATCTTCATTTGTGACTTTTTGTTCATAATATGTTGCAAAGGTTTATATAATATTATGTTCAATTCTAACTTTCTATGTTTATTCGTTTTCAATAATTTCTGGTATACCTCATTATAAGTTTTATTCAAATATTCTTTTGATATGAGCTCAAAAATACTATCTTCGCAGGATAAAGCGAGATTTTTTATATTTTGCTTATGCATATAAATTATTAACTTCTCTAGTGACAAAACGTATTTTGCTAGATCTTCATTAACATTCATTACAAAGCTATTATTTTTATTTTCTATGGTACCATCCTTTGGTCCATCTTTCACATTTCTTATACCGGTTTTTATAATACTAAATTTCAATTCATGAATATTCTTTATATCTTGCAAGGATGTACATTCCCACATATGATTTTTATGTTGGCCTTGGGATATGTCATTCTTACTATTTATTTCCACATTTTCCGTATTTTCCTTTGCTTTCTTTCCACGTGTTGTTACTAAAATTTTCGATGGTTTACTTTTGTCTTCTTCCATAGGTATCATATTCTTCAACATTTCAGAATCTAATTTGATTCTTGACAAAGCGTCTGCGTTTGTATTTATTTTTCCTTTTTTATAAACAATTTCAAAATCATAATCTGACAAATCTATTCGTATTCTAGTCAATTTAGATGATGGATTCTTGTGTGAAAAAAGTGAAATAAGTGGTCTGTGATCCGTCACTACAATAAATTTTCTACCAAATAAATATGGTCTAAAAAATTCTATTCCCCAATGTATTGCAAGTAGTTCTTTTTCAATCACTGGTTTATTTAAATCATGTTTTCCTAAGGTTTTGCTTGCATAAGAAATTGGTAAATCTTCTCCTATATTTCCTTGTGATAGAACAGCTCCTAATGCAAAATTTGATGCGTCAGTAGTCAATATAAATGGTTGTTTAAAATCTGGATATCTTAATATTGGTGCGCTAATTAATTTTGTCTTTAATAAGTTAAAAGCTTGTTGACAATTTTCAGTCCATTCAAATTGCTTTCCTTTTTTAGTTTGATCGTTCAGACATTTTGTGATTTCAGCAAAATTTTGTATAAAACGTCTATAATAATTACAAAATGCTACAAATCTTTTAATATCGTCCTTGTCCTTTGGAGTTGGATATTGTTCTATTGCTTTATTTTTTGAAGGGTCTGTCCGTATACCGTCTTTCGTTATTTGGTGTCCTAAATAAATTACTTCTGATTTGAGAAATACACATTTTGCTGCATTCAATTTTAGGTTGTATCTCGATAAACGTTCGAATACTTTCACTAAGTTTTCATTGTGATGTTTTAAACTACATCCAAATACAATTATATCGTCAACGTATAAAAATGCTTTGGAATCTAAGCCACTGAGTGCTATTGTTAGCATTCTTTGGAAACTATTTGAAGAAATTTTCAATCCAAATGGTAATCTTTTGAATTGATAATGTCCATTGTTAGTTGAAAATGCAATCAATTGTCTTGAGTCGTCATCTAACTTTATCTGATGAAATGAGCTAGTCATGTCTAAAGTTGAAAAATATTTTGCTCTTCCAAGACGATCTAAAACATCTTCTAATCTTGTTAATGGAAATTTATCATTAACTATCTTTTTGTTGAGTTGTCGGAAATCTACAACTAATCTCCATTTTGCTTTTCCATTTTCGCTCTTTTTTGGCACTATTAGTAGTGACGAATTGTATGCACTATTAGATGGTTCGATGATATCTTCATCCAATAATTTTTGTACTTGGTTATTAATCTCATCGTGTTGTGTATGTGGTAATCTATAATTCTTTATGTATACTGGTGTATTGTCTGAAACCTTTAAATTCTGTGTATAAAAATTATTAGAAGTCAGTGTCTCTCCTTCTAAATGAAAAATATCCTGATATTCCTTAAAGATCTGTATTAGTTCTGTTTTTGATTTTTCGTCCTTTACGTCAAATTTCAAAATATTAAGCAATTTTCTAAATCTGTCTTCATTGAAGTCTTTTTCTCTCGTGTGCGGTCTTTGTAATACAATATAATTTCGTAAGGGTTCTATTTCCAGATTAATGTCCTTTAGTACTACATCGCTATCTGTTGTATTTAATATCTTGACATGGTGATTTCCGTTTCCTGGTACTATTGTGTTGCTAATAAATATACCTGGTTGAATTTCTTTATTAAGAATAATGCTATCTTCACATATATCTAAGTTAATAGGATGAATACTTTCCGATCGTCTCTCTACCTTTATCCAGTAATTTTTATTTATCCATGATTTCATAGGTATGGTAATCTCTTCATTCCCTAAAGTAAGTGTTAAGGTAAATGTTTCATAATCAATCTTACACAAGAATTTTGAAAAGAAATCCCTTCCCAAAATTCCATCTGTTGGTATTGGAAAATCTTTGTCAATTATATGAAATTTATGTTTTTCTTTGAAATTATTTATGGTGAATTTTAATTCTGATGTTCCAATTGATTTAATTTTTTCTGTAGTGATACCTGTAAAACTAATCGATCTTTCCTTGTTTATGTCTATAGAATCTTCATTTAATTTGTTAATTTTACACAAAGAGATGTCTGCTCCTGTGTCTATCAGAAAAGTAAGTTTTGAATTCTTGCCTAAATCTAAAGTTATGAAATTGGTCATGTCATTTGATATCTGGAAAACATTATTTAATCTTATTATTGGTTCTCCGGATAGTGGGTTTGTACAGTTTCTTGACTCACATCCGGAGCCTGATAGTTTTCCTGTATACAGTGTATATTTCTTCGGTTATTTTGAAAATTATTACTGTTCTTATTATTGTTATTTCGATTATTTCTGTTATTATATCTATATGATCCATTGCTGTTGTTTCTATTATGATACGTATTTGGTCCATTTCTGGCGTTTGTATAATTATTATGCCTATAATTGTTATTATTGTATGTTGGTCTATGATTACCATTATTGTTCCTTTTTGACCAATTGTTGTTATTTCGGTTTCTGTTGTTATAGTTAAAATTATTTGTTCTGTTACTATAATTGTTATTTGAATTTCTTAAATTATTTCTCCTATTATTCGCATTATTGTTAGAGAAATAAAGAACTTGTTCGGAGTTATTCGAGAATTCTTTTTCTAATTCTAAAGCCAATTGTAGTGCTTCATTGAGTTCTTTTGGTCGTGAGGCAAAAACTGTTGGTTTCAGTTCTCCTTTTAAACCATTTTTAAATACATTTAAGGCATGATTGTCATTTAGTTGTTTAATAGTTGTAGCCTGTAATTGATTGCAATTTTCTATGTCCTTAATTTGTAAATCGTTTAGTTCTGTTATTAACTCTAAGAGTTTTTCATGGTATGTGTTTACATTCATACTTTTTTGTGAAAAAGTGCTGAGAGTAGCCTGTACTTGAGCGACGGTTTTCTTCGATTTATATCTGTTGGATAGAAGGCTTTTTAATTCATCAAATGTCGTTGGTGCAGATATACCCAACGATGTTCTTACCAAGTTTGATAACTTAACGTTATAAACAAAAGTTATTAGGATTTGCTTTTGAGATGTCTCTAAAGTACTGTTGATCAGTTCTACTATAGTGAGGAAAGAGTTTAATTCTTTGTAATTTCCATTGAACACTGGAATAATTTTTACAGCGGTTTCCAAACTAAAAGTTGCCATATTTGTTAAATTTTGGTTTTTAGAAGTTAGGGTTGTTCAAAAAGTATTTTTGCTTTATTGTAAAATCTATTAAATTTTTCTATGTCTTCCTGAACGTTTTCTGTTTCTAATTTTGTATCAGTTAATTTTAAAAATTCTTCTTTTAACAATTCTAGTTCTTCTAATTTACATAGTAAAGTCGCTTCATTGTATCCCCTAGCTCCTGCTTTTTTAAAGTTTTTAAGTAATGTTTCTAATCTATTTATAATTGCTTCCATTAGCAATATACAAAAAAAAAAAAAATTTTTTTTTCTACTATATAATTATATACAATTATCATATAAATTATAAACTTTTTATCTTTATCTTATTTTAAACTTGTACTACAGCTTTCTTTTGTACATATTGCTTAAAATATCTATTTAATTTATATACTAGTATTGCTAAAGCCACCATGCAAAAGATGAAAAAGGCGTCTACTGTTATGGTCGTCCCGAAGTCCATTTTCTGCTCGTTTTTGTTGTTGATGTTTATCACCTCCTCTTGTTTGGATTTTTGGTTTCCCATTTAGTTCTTTGATTTTCATATACAGTTTCCTCTTTTGCTCTCCACTCGTTATTCCCATCAACCGCAATATTTCTTGTTTCTGTTTCTTTATTTGTTGGGTTTTTCCCCCTCTTTTTGTTTTTTTTTTGTTCTGCTGTATGGGAACCTCTGGTTTTTGTGTCCTCCTTCTATATTCCTCAAGAGTTATGGGCTTTGGACCGGCGTTTTTTGGTGTTGGAATATATTCTGGATAGTTCTCAGTACTTCCTTCTGGCACGTACTCCTTGCTTATATATTTTGAAAAGATAAGCTCTATCTCTTATTTAGTTGGACTATCTTCCAGCGACATTCAGAATTAATACTGTTAACGTCCTTCAAATGTCCTTTAAGTGATAGGACAACTAGGCAGTTTTAGGATATTATTTAGGATATTAATTAAATTTTGTTTGGCAGGATCGCCATATAATGTTTAAAATATTTATTATTGAAATGATCAAAACCTTGCTAAGTATTTTATGATGCTGCGCTTAGCCACAGCACGTTTTAATTCTTCTGAGCACTGTTGAGGGTGCTTGGCTAGAATAGTGAGAATACTTTGTTTGTCAAAATTATTCTGAATCTTTATTTAATTTACTTACAGCTATTTATACAAAATTTCTTAATTCTACTTCTTTTAATAATTATGTGCTTGCGTATTGTTATTGATCTTACATCAGCAATTATTTACAATGTCTCATTTATGGGTCAATCGTAATATAATTCCCTTTAAACAATTGCTGTTACAATATGTGGGTTATTTTGTTTACTTTTTGTGACAAATTCATTGCAATGCAAAATTCTAGTGTTAAAATGTAGTTTGATAAATGTGACCAATATATTATAATGAATAGTGTGACCAATACACTACAATAAAGTTTCTTAAATACAAAAAATATATATTAAAATGATAAGCCCATTTCAATAGGATCTGTAAAAAAAAATAAGTGTATTGGAAAGCAAACTATTTCGATTTTGCCGGTCTTTTATGGAAAAAAAAAAGCTATAATGTAAGTTACAGAAGATTATATAGGAAATATTTTATTTGAAAATTCACTCCTATTCTAGACATGTGGTTCCGTAATAATTTTTGGGAAAAAAAAACTAATCAAAACCAAATTTGTTGAAGTCGTAAACTTGTCCACAGTTCCTGGCTATTGAAATTATTTTCGAAACACAATCAAAATTGCACTCCAAAAAAAAAGTAAAACGTGGAGTGCAAGTCTAAGCACGAAGTAGACTTCTTTTGGTAAAATATTTATGGGCTCATAAAAGCAGGAATTTGATTAAAAAAAAATTAAACTACTCATTTTTTTTATTATTTCAAGCATAAGTTAATTGATTATCCACACAAATCATTGTCACTAATTGTAAACATATAAGAACCTTACTATCATACTTTACTACACTTTATATATATATATATATATATATATATATATATATATATATATATATATATATATATATAGGTATATAAAATTCCCATTAATATTTTCATTGTCGAATTCATTCATAAAAAAATACCATGTTGAATTATTAATTATTAACACTGCCTCATCTATCAATTATTGCATATTGCCTTTAAGGTTCTCTGTTGAAAAATTACTATGGTTCCATCTCACTCCTTCACATAGATTTTTATTTCTTGTAATATCAATTGTTTTCTAAATAAGTAAAACTAAACGCAGTCTTAATTCTTCCTTACTTCAATTCGTTGTTAAAGTTCGTCCCAAACATGTACTTTGGATAATTGCTTTAAGTAATTGATATTAATTAAAACGTAGTGATATATTTAAAACAAAATAAAAGGTTTATTCCAGCATGAAAATTAACTAAATATTTAGTGACACAAATAAAAAACGTAATAGTCCAAGCAAGAAGAAAAAAAACACTAAAACAACAACGACAACAAACAATTAATTCTTTCATTAACAGAAGCTGAACTTCAATTATATGTGTCATCATAGGCCTTTAATGACGTCATCAGAAGGAACGAACAATTAATATAAACTTTAAAACTGTAAGTAAGAAACAAAGAAGCATTAAATTATTAAGAAATAGTTATGTTGTTGAAGGTGTAAAAATAAAAAAAAAGTATAAATGTGTTTTTTTTACAATTGCGGCGAATTAAGCAAGCCCCAAGCCTTCTTTCTCTTAAATGTATTTGGTCCTAAATTGTTCTCAAAATTAGTAAATGACTATATACAATTTTGTCTTTACATTTTCCCCTCTTTTTACAGTTGGCAAATTGAATAACTAAAAATATTTCTTAAAAACAATATAACAAATTTGTCATACATAATTGCTGATGAGGCAGAGAAATAAAAACAAACTATTTTTGTAACTAAACATAAAAAGCAAAAAAATCAAAAATTTAAATTAAAAAGGTTAATTTTGTAAATAAGTATTCTTAATCCTAATGTAAACAAGTAGGAACTTTTTTTTCATATATATATATATTTATATTAATTTAAGGCATGGATATAATACAAAACATAATGAAGTATTAAAGTTTAAAATAAAGAAAATGTTGAACTCTTTAAAATGAAGCCTTAATTAGCGTTAGAGTGGAAAAGGGACGATTATAAGAAAAAACCTGGGCTGCTGTAATCGTCAAAGGCGTATTGATCGAATCAATTGGGAGGGAACAATGCACCCTTGGTCAAAACATCCGACCACTTACCGAAAACAAATAACCATTAGACACTAAACCAATTTCTAAAAAAAAAAACAAATATATACTTACGAAATATAAACACCCCACAAACTTTTAGGCAAATAAAAAAAAATGGCATGAAGAATCTTTTTTTTATGCTGCGCGGTCTATGCTACAAATATAAAAACTCACGCCTTAGCCGCTAGAACTAGCCGATGTAAAATCAAACATGCCGCCGTGTATTTATAGCATAGTTATAGAATTTACTTGGGTAAACCTAACGCGTAACATAAATGGCGCTCAACGGGACGCTTTGCGTCAGATAAAATACCAATCATTTCAAACGTTAATTTTGGAATTTAGAAATTAGTTTTCGTTAAATCAAGTTTAGGTTTTACAGAACGTTAGAATTTTTTTTAATATTCGTGTATATATTTTCACCAAATATTTCAAAAGTATAGACGTGAGTCCAATATGCTGAAAAAAAGGAAAAACAATAATTTCACAAATGTTGCCACAATACTTTTGTTTTATTTTATTTAAGTTTTGTACACCTTACTTTAGACGTTGTTCTTCTTGTGAGTCCTAAATTTCTGAAACTTGTAGTTTTGTTTTAAGTGCAACAATCTCAGGGCAACGTTTTCTTTTAACTTAAATATACTATACAAGTCAATTTTAGTTTTAAATAAAGCTGTAATTTCGCTGTATATTATTTTGATAATTCCAATAGGTAGTTCCTATATTCAACTTTTGTTTGAAATAAGTGCACCTTTTGGGTCTTACGGAATTTGTAACAAACGCTATGTAGAAAAAATAGGGCCAATTTTGTAGTTCAGCATTTTCTTTATAACAGATATTTTAAATTTTAACAGAATTTCATTTAAACAAATACACAACGTACATTTATTTACTTTCTTTTTTTTTGGGTTATGGATACTAGAAACTCGACACGTGCGTCAAAGTCTAAAACAAGTAACAATATTAATTTGAATAGCAGCAAGTCGTATACGCCAAGAGGGCGCGGAAGGGTATCTACTGCTTCTATAACATTTCTATTAGTTTGGATCATTCTTTTAATAAACCCCCAACCCAACCTCGTGTAGTTCATTCTCCTCCTCTTAAGAAAAAATCTTCGCAAAGCAATCAGACAGATCTACAAAATAGGTCTCTGGATCGGGAAAGTGTAAGCTCGTGTACACAAAAGCAGGATACTGTCGATAACGCTAGTGTTTCAATATCGAGTCAAAATATAGAAAAAACCCTGCCAAGTCTTTTGGGTATAGGCAACGCTGCTGGCTTACCAGCAGAACAATTTCAGAACTCACCTTACTCTGAATCAGCTTCCACTTCACAACCTTTGGTTGTAGTTAGTCATACTCCGAGAGCGTCGCTTGAAATAAATCAACCCAAACGTTCTGTAGATATATTACAAAATTTGGTATTACCACAAGCTTCTAATAATAATAATAATACAGATAAACTAGAAGTGTGTGTAATGGACAATCAAAACATGAATTTACATTCTATTCAGGAAAACAACGATAGCTTTTCTAATCGTGATCAATTCCGAGATCTAGCATCTGGGTTTAATCTAACTTCTTCTAATTTTCCGCCGGTTGAACAAAGTCAAATTGACTCGTTAGCAGTTCTTATGCAAGAAACTCTACAGGCAACAAAAGAAGAATTTCGAAGGGAATTCTTAACTCTAAAAGAAAGCATTTCTCACATTGGCGTAAATAGAGGCAGTCCTAGCTCCTCCAATGTACGATCTACTTATTTACCTACCGGTAGTCATAATCCGGAAACAAGTAGTTCAAGCCGTGACAATAGAGGGAACGAAAATAACTCTTATATTAACAATAGTGTTTGGAATGAAAATACATCGAGTCACATAAAATTGGAAAGTTGGAAAATTGAATATGATGGTAGCGGTCCTGTATCTGATTTTTTATATAAGTTACAAACATTAGCCAATCGCACTAAATGTTCGGAACAACATCTTTTGACAAATTTTCATATATTTTTAACTGGAAGGGCGGAAAAGTGGTATTGGACTTACTTGCAGTTAAATCCAGACGTTTCTCTTAGTTCATTACGGTCTGCACTGAAAAAGGAGTTTGGTAATCTGGAATCAGATTATGAAATACAATTAAGAATTTCAATGAGAAGACAACAATTTAAGGAATGTTATGATAACTTTCATGCTTCTGTCGTTTCTATGAATAGCCGATTGAGGGATCCATTTGTAGAAAGAACCTTAATTGAGATAATGAAAAAGAATTTGAATGCCAATCTAACATTTTTACTTTTTAACTCTGAACCTAAAACTTTAGAGGAATTAAAGGAAATTGCCCGAAAAGCTGAAAAATTGATACGCGATAGCAGATTTCAACCAGTTTTTAATAACCAAGGGCGAAACATCAGCGAGGTTGAAATATCTAATATCGAGGACGAGGAACAGGTAACACTAGATCCACAGATAGACGCATTAGATTTTTCTAAACGTTACAAGCCTGATTATTCAAAAATTCAATGTTGGAACTGCCTAGCATTTGGGCATTCCTATATCTATTGTTCGGAGGAAGTACGAAACACCGTTTGTTATAAGTGTGGCCATAGGGGCGTGGTTACTGTAAAATGTCCAAATAAACACCTGGGAAACCGCAAGGTGAACGAGTTGACTACCGGGGACTCTCGTTCTTTACCCCAGACTCCGGGCCAGAATCAAAGTTTTTAAAACCTAGAAACCTCCCTTTTCATATCAGTGATTTAGAAAATACCTCGAACCTTTTAATATCACAAAATGAGGATCCAACAAAAAATTTCAGCCAAGGTAATGATTTAAAAATCATCTCTGAAAAACCTAACAAAAGTGATTATTCAATTTTGAAAAATAAAACTCAAAATGTATCGTACAAGATTTTAAAGTGTAGATTACGGTTCAAAAAGAGAAAGGAAATTCGTAAAGTCATTGAGTCTTCTATTTTATCAGCACCGGATGATCGACCTTTTTTAGCGATTAAGATATTAAATAAAAAAATTATTGGGTTGTTAGATTCAGGTGCAAACGTTTCTGTTCTGGGTAGAAATTGTATAGAATTTGTTGAAGAAAACAACCTTTTCTTTAAACGGATGAAAACTTTTATTCGCACAGCTGATGGGTCCAAAAATATAGTTTTAGGGTACTCTAATATTCCTGTGACTTTTAAAGGAGTAACTAAGTCCATAATTTTTTATTTAGTGCCAACCCTAGCCCAGGAAGCTTATTTAGGAGTAAATTTTTGGAGAGAATTTGCTTTAGCCCCAGACATTATACCACCGACTCCCTCATATGCTATTGATTCTGTCTCTCTGGAGAACAAGCAGACAAACTTTCATATTTTAACTCCAGAGCAACAATTTAGGTTAGATAAAGTAATCCTCGATTTTCCTTCATATGAAAGACTTGGCTTAGGTTGTACTGATTTAGTTGAGCATAATATTGATACTATGGATGCTGCTCCAATAAAGTCAAGGCATTATCCGATGTCACAACCCCGACAGCAGGAAGCGTACCAAGAAATTGACAGACTGTTAAAAATGGGTGTCATCGAAGAGTCAAATTCGCCTTGGTGTTCACCGGTGGTATTAGTGCGAAAACCAGGGAAAGTGAGATTATGTGTGGATTCAAGAAAATTAAATGCTGTAACCAAAAAGGACTCTTATCCACTACCACACATTAACGGATTATTAAGTCGACTCCATAACACATATTTTATTACAGGGATAGATCTAAAGGATGCGTTTTTACAAATTAAATTAACCACTGTTCCACTATACAAGAATGCCGTTCGGATTATGTAATGGACCACAAACTATGAGTCGTCTTATGGACCGTGTAATACCCTCACGACTTCGAGAACATGTTTTTATATATCTCGACGACCTCCTGGTTTGCTCTTCGGATTTCGATACTCATATTAAAGTTTTAAGAGAAGTAGCATCTAGCCTTTGCAATGCGAAACTAACCATTAACGTAGGCAAAAGTAAGTTCTGTCAAAAAGAATTTCGTTACTTGGGCTACATTGTAGGTAATGGGTGTTTAAAGGTTGATCCGGATAAAGTTAAGGGTATCACAGATTTTCCTTTACCAAAGACGCCGCGTCAGATTCGCAGATTTGTTGGAATGGCAAATTGGTATCGTTCGTTTATTACAAATTTTTCAGATATTGCCGTCTTAAAAAAAGCTCAAAGTCATTTTTCTTAACGGAATCGGCAAAAACCTCTTTTGAAAAATTGAAGGAAGCACTTTCTACCGCGCCAGTCCTCTCACAACCCGATTTCCACCGTGAGTTTATTATTCAGTGCGATGCTTCCAGAATTGGTGTAGGCGGGGTACTTTTTCAATATGACAAGGATGGGAAGGAACACCCTATTTCCTATGTATCGCAAAAGCTAAATAAAGCACAGCGGAATTATACCGTAACAGAGCTAGAGTGTATGGCGGCTATAGTTTGTGTGAATCGTTTCAGGCCTTATATAGAAGGGTTACCCTTTAAAATAATAACCGACCACTCAAGCTTGTGATGGTTGATGTCCCAAAAAGATTTAAGTGGCCGCCTAGCTAGATGGAGTTTGAAACTTTAAAGGTATGATTTTAGTATAGAACATCGTAAGGGTGTCTTAAATGTAGTCCCCGACTCGTTGTCCAGAATAGATGCCGATGAAATTTCTATAAAAAACTTACCAGTTGAAGCCGATTTGTCATCAGAAGATTTCAATAGCACTGAATACAATCACCTTCGGGAAACTGTGGAAAAGAATAAGGATTCCCTACCCGATATTTGTTTGTCAGATGGCTTCGTATACAAGAGGGTGAAGTTCAGAGAAGGTTCACAAGATGAAGAGGAAGGCTTGTGGCGGCTGTGGATTCCACAGTCCTTAGTAGAGACGATTTTGAAGACCAATCATTGCACAGCAACTACTTGCCACGGCGGATATGCAAAAACCTTGAACCGTATTAGACAAAAATATTTCTGGCCAACGATAACACGTGACGTAAAACTTTTTGTGAATGGTTGTGATAAATGCAAATCAGTTAAATCGTCAAATCAAATTTCAAGACCATTAATGGGAAACGCTTTTACAACTACAAGGCCATTTGAGCGGTTATATTGTGATTTCCTCGGCCCATATCCTGCTAGTAAACGTAAAAATACAGTTATTTTCATTTGCTTAGACCATTTTACAAAATACGTTTTCCTGAAAGCCTTTAGAACGGCGACTGCTGCAAATATAGTTCAATATCTTCAAGCTGAGATATTTCCTTCTTTTGGGGTGCCCAGATATATTCAATGGCAGACAATTTGTCTCAAAAGAAATGAAAGATTTAATGGATTTGTACGATATTATTCATATCAAAACAGGATTCTATGCACCACATTCAAACGCTTCTGAGAGAGTGAATCGTGAAATTGGTACGAAACTGCGTTGTTTCCTTGAGGATCATAAGGATCACACAGATTGGGATAAATATGTCCCAGAGATTTTGACCATATTAAGAAGCGATTATCATTCCTCAATTCGTTGTACACCGTATTATGCTGTCTTCGGCCAAAATATGTGTCAACACGGCTCATGTTACAAAATTCTTGACAAGCTTGGTTTAAACGGTTCTGAAGATTTAAACATTTCCCTTCGCGTTGATAAATTATGTAAAATTAGAGAAAAAATACGAACTAGCTTAGACACCGCGCATGATAAAGCAAGCAAGAGCTATAATTTAATATCGAGACCAAGGACCTTCCAGGTGGGTCAAACAGTTTATCGCAAAAATTATGTACTTAGCAATCTTGCAAAATCAATAAATTCAAAACTTTTACCGAAATTTTTAAAATGTAGGGTTAAAAAAAGAATTGGAAACAGCCTGTACGAATTAGAAGATACAAAAGGGAATTTCATCGGAAGATTTCATGCTAAGGATATAAAATCTTAGTTGCCCGGCTATAGATGGGTCGTGCCCCACGTTAAGAAAAAAAAATCTTCTATATAAAACATTATATAATATTCATATTCATTTTTTTTTGTCTCAGGCAAAACCCGTATTTAAAACTTTTTTTAACAGATAGCCTTTTCAAAGGTTCTTTTAGTATACAAATTTTTATTAGAAAATGTGTTTTTTTCTCACAGTAGCTTTCCACATGACAAGTATAAAATTAAACAATTGCATATGGGTACGTACATACATATGTATATTTTTTTTAAGAAAATCGTTTCCTATTCATCATTTAAGCTTTTGCTTAATAATGAAGCAGGTTTGTTGCAGATTTTCTTAAACGAAGACGGTTCATTAAAATTATGTTAAGACATCAGCGTAGAGATAACGCCGTTACCTTAAAATTTTTGTTTTTACCCATGGCCATCACTGGCGATTGAATTTGGATTGAGTACCCGGTTATTCGCTTGCTATGAATTCTTTTAGAAAACCACATTTTGTGCGAGACTTTTGGTTCACTTCCTTTTGTTAAGAGAACGTGTTTAAGTGAAGTACAACATAAAGTTTCTTAAATACAAAAAATATATATAAAAATGATAAGCCCATTTCAATAGGATCTGGAAAAAAAAATAAGTGTATTGGAAAGCAAACTATTTCGATTTTGCCGGTCTTTTATGGAAAAAAAAGCTATAATGTAAGTTACAGAAGATTATATAGGAAATATTTTATTTGAAAATTTACTCCTATTCTAGACATGTGGTTCCGTAATAATTTTTGGGAAAAAAAAACTAATCAAAACCAAATTTGTTGAAGTCGTAAACTTGTCCACAGTTGCTGGCTATTGAAATTATTTTCGAAACACAATCAAAATTGCACTCCAAAAAAAAAAGTAAAACGTGGAGTGCAAGTCTAAGCACGAAGTAGACTTCTTTTGGTAAAATATTTATGGGCTCATAAAAGCAGGAATTTGATTAAAAAAAAATTAAATTACTCATTTTGTTATTATTTCAAGCATAAGTTAATTGATTATCCACACAAATCATTGTCACTAATTGTAAACATATAAGAACCTTACTATCATACTTTACTACACTTTATATATATATATATATATATATATATATATATAGGTATATAAAATTCCCATTAATATTTTCATTGTCGAATTCATTCATAAAAAAATACCATGTTGAATTATTTAACACTGCCTCATCTATCAATTATTGCATATTGCCTTTAAGGTTCTCTGTTGAAAAATTACTATGGTTCCATCTCACTCCTTCACATAGATTTTTATTTCTTGTAATATCAATTGTTCATCTAACTTTTTCTAAATAAGTAAAACTAAACGCAGTCTTAATTCTTCCTTACTTCAATTCGTTGTTAAAGTTCGTCCCAAACATGTACTTTGGATAATTGCTTTAAGTAATTGATATTAATTAAAACGTAGTGATATATTTAAAACAAAATAAAAGGTTTATTCCAGCATGAAAATTAACTAAATATTTAGTGGCACAAATAAAAAACGTAATAGTCCAAGCAAGAAGAAAAAAAACACTAAAACAACAACGACAACAAACATTTATTTCTTTCATTAACAGAAGCTGAACTTCAATTATATGTGTCATCAATGGCCTTTAATGACGTCATCAGAAGGAACGAACAATTAATATAAACTTTAAAACTGTAAGTAAGAAACAAAGAAGCATTAAATTATTAAGAAATAGTTATGTTGTTGAAGGTGTAAAAATAAAAAAAAGTATAAATGTGTTTTTTTTACAATTGCGGCGAATTAAGCAAGCCCCAAACCTTCTTTCTCTTAAATGTATTTGGTCCTAAATTGTTCTCAAAATTAGTAAATGACTATATACAATTTTGTCTTTACATTTTCCCCTCTTTTTACAGTTGGCAAATTGAATAACTAAAAATATTTCTTAAAAACAATATAACAAATTTGTCATACATAATTGCTGATGAGGCAGAGAAATAAAAACAAACTATTTTTGTAACTAAACATAAAAAGCAAAAAAATCAAAAATTTAAATTAAAAAGGTTAATTTTGTAAATAAGTATTCTTAATCCTAATGTAAACAAGTAGGAACTTTTTTTTCATATATATATATATTTATATTAATTTAAGACATGGATATAATACAAAACATAATGAAGTATTAAAGTTTAAAATAAAGAAAATGTTGAACTCTTTAAAATGAAGCCTTAATTAGCGTTAGAGTGGAAAAGGGACGATTATAAGAAAAAACCTGGGCTGCTGTAATCGTCAAAGGCGTATTGATCGAATCAATTGGGAGGGAACAATGCACCCTTGGTCAAAACATCCGACCACTTACCGAAAACAAATAACCATTAGACACTAAACCAATTTCTAAAAAAAAAACAAATATATACTTACGAAATATAAACACCCCACAAACTTTTAGGCAAATAAAAAAAAAATGGCATGAAGAATCTTTTTTTTTATGCTGCGCGGTCTATGCTACAAATATAAAAACTCACGCCTTAGCCGCTAGAACTAGCCGATGTAAAATCAAACATGCCGCCGTGTATTTATAGCATAGTTATAGAATTTACTTGGGTAAACCTAACGCGTAACAATGTACAATCGAAAGATAGTCCTGCCGACATTCTATCCCGAGGTCTTCAACCATCAGATCTGTCTAAATGTGGATTATGGTTTCACGGGCCAGTATTTCTTCATGGAAAAGAAGAGCTGTGGCGGGCGGAAGTATCTCCTCAACATTTATTCCAAACAACATGGAATTAAAAAAGTTAGTTACTGCAGCTATAGTAACGACGGACATCGATTTCATATATAGAATTCAACACAAAAATTCGTTTAGAAGATTGCAAAGGATTTTGGCATATGTGCGCAGATTCACAAGAAACTTACGAATGTCAAATTCACAGCGAACAAAAAATATATCACCTATTCCTAAGGAGCTAGACGACTCCCTTCTTTTAATTATTCAAGCCATACAAGCTTCAGAGTTTGCAGTCGAAAAGAAACAATTGAAAGGCGACAAACAAATAAGCAACCATAGCTCTATCAGCAGTTCATCACCATTTTTATATGAGGAAGGCATTATTCGCGTAGGAGGAAGATTGAAACAGTCCAATCTACAACCAGACGCAAAGCACCCAATAATATTACCATATAACGATCCCTTGGTAAAATTATTATTTACAATGACGCATGAAGAGTACAAGCACTGTGGAACTCAAGCACTTCTAAGTACAATAAGACAAAGGTTTTGGCCAATAAAAGGAAAGATAACATCACGATCAATTATTCAAAAATGCATAAGGTGCACTAGAGCGCGACCGCAATTATACCAACAGGTAATGGGTAATCTACCAAAACAAAGAGTAGTTCCTGCTAGACCATTTATAAACTCTGGTGTATACTATTGTGGCCCATTTTGGGTACACTACAAAGTCAGGGGTAAAAGACCAACCAAAGCTTACATAGCTGTGTTCTGCTGTTTTGCAACAAAGGCAGTCCACTTGGAGCTTGTGTCTGACTTATCAACTGAATCGTTCATTGGGGCTCTTAAACGATTTATTGCTCGTCGTGGTCACTGTCAAAATATTTATTGTGATAATGCTACAAATTTTGTCGGAGCAAAAAATAGTTTGGCAGAATTATCTAAAAACATATATTCAGACAAGGCACAGGAAGTAATCATTTCAGCTTCCAACTCAAAGGGCATACAATTTCACTTTATCCCACCGAGAGCACCACATTTTGGAGGCCTATGGGATGCTGCAGTGAAGTCCGCAAAACATCTCCTGGTACGCAGTGTATCAACTGAAGCACTAACCCATGAAGAATTAGAAACAATTATCATAGAAATCGAAGCAATTTTGAATTCTCGCCCTCTCACTCCACTATCAAACGATCCAAACAGTCTTGAAGCATTAACACCGGGTCATTTTCTTATCGGTGAAGCACTAACATCGCAAGTAGACAGCAGAGCTAATACTCTTAAGATGTCCAGCATATCACACATAAAACACCAATTCTGGAAAAGGTGGTCAGCAGAATATTTACATGAACTCCAACAACGTCACAAATGGAAGCAAAAGATCAGCAATCTCAAAACGGGAGATATGGTTATCATCAAAGAAGATAACCTTCCTCCGATGAAATGGCCTCTAGGAAGAATTTTAAATGTGTTCACTGGTGATGACGGTGCTGTAAGAGTGGCTGAAGTAAAAATATCAACAGGGGTATTAAAGCGACCCATTCACAGGCTGGCTCCACTATTTCCAGAAAATGAAAAAGAAGTCCCAACAGAAATAAAACCAACACTAGGACGATCTTTGCCCAGGAAAGACGATAAGGATACCATCCCAACAAAAAGATTAAAGGCTTCAAATAACCCGATAATACTAACTGCATTATTATCACTATTCCTAATGCCTATGGTGCTGTGCAATAACTTGATAGTTACACCATTTCAGAATGACCCAGGGTTGTATTTCGAAGGAGTAGGAAAGGTGAAACTGAATACGGCGGAATGGAAAATGTTAGTGTATTACGATTTAACGCCATTTTATTCAGAAATAAAATCCTTGTCATCAGGTTTGCAAACTTTACAGCAACTGTGCTCTGTAATGCAACAACACTCGATGTGCAATATCTTGGTGAACAACATGAAGCAAATCAAAAATGAATTACTCCAAGAAGAAGAATTATTTTCGAACAGACGTTTTAAAAGATCTCCATTTAACATAGTTGGCACTATTGCCCGTCCACTTTTTGGTGTTCTTGATGCAGACTACGCAGAAGAAATGTCAAGGACTATTCACAAGGCCAAAATCGAACACGGCCACATAACTAGTCTTTTAAAAAATCAAACATCAATAATTGATTCAACCATCAACGTCATTAAACAGGATGAAGTTAATACTCAGAATAAAATAAATGAGATCTTAGAAATGGTTGAGCAAAACAAAAATGAAGTAGCTAAGGAATCTTCCTAACTAAGCAACTCGCAACTTGTTGGACTTCTGTCAACTCACTTGGCATTAACAGCAATAAGTCTACAGAGAACAGAGGCCGAAATCATTAATGTACTTACTGATACTCATAATGGAAAAATAAGCCCTGTTTTATTGTCTCCTAATCAATTAAAGGAGGAGATTACTGTCATCAAGGCTAATCTCCCAGCGTCACAACAGTAGGTCATAACTTAATTGAACTATATAAGCTTATGAAGGTCATGGGAGCTGTAACAAAATATGAAGTTATTTTCGAAGTTAAGATACCTCTAGTTAATCAACAGTTCTTTGAGCTGTTCAAAATAGTACCAGTTCCAACAATAAAAAATAATACTTTAATCGCCATCAAACCAGACACATCATACCTAGCAACAGAATATATGCTTCTGAATTCAGAGGACGTAGCAAATTGCATCAAAGCCAAGGATGACGAATATATTTATAAAAATCAGCAGTCAAAACTCAGAAGAAATGCCAATGCCAATCCCTGTGAGATCAATATCTTCAATAATCAATCAACAACCAATTGCAATTTTCAAAGAATCCCAGGAACAACAGTTTGGAATCAATTAAATCATCAAAATAAGTGGATCTTTGCTACTACAACCGACATTGAAGCGTCAGTGGTATCTGACATGAAACCCACGCTCATCACAATTAGAAATGCAGGAATAATGGAAATTGGTTCCAATTGTGTAATGAAAAACAATTTTGTAACAATACAAGGGCATTTTGAAGCATCAAATAGTATACATACCTCCTATGTAAGACTAAAACATATCGAATCAATAAGTCGACCACAGGAAATAGAAAAGATTTTTGTTAACACTAAAGGGACTCAATACAACGTCCACTTAGAGGAGCCGAAAAATCTACAAAAACAATTAAATGAGTCAACTCTAGAACATTTACCACAACTCATCAACGCTAAAAGTAAACATCATCACGCTTTCAGCTACACCTCGCTTATTTGTTGCATCATTATATTACTTTGCCTGCTGAGTTGGAAGATCCGTTCAAAATTCAATAAAACATCACAGTTCACACCCAAGCCAGCTATGAGGTCACAGTCATCAACACCAGCTGTGGTAGAACCCTGAAACCAGTCGATCAATCCACCCTAGGTGCACTAAGTTCATAATTTGAACGGCGTTCAACGCGGCAGAGAATGTTAAGAACATACATTAATATATTTAAATACATTTATATACATTTATTCTGCTTGACCTAATTCTAGTGCATTAACCGATTGCTTACACAATATTTAGTTTAATTTTTTGTTTAATTGCTTATTGCACAATTCCTTTAATATTTTGTTTTTGTTAATCGCATACACAGCATTTTAAGTTCATTAACCATTTAAATTTGTTTACTTATTTTGTTTTTAAGTTCATTTACACTATTTATAAATTAGGTCATTTTTTGTGTTAAGTTTAGCAATTTATCCATTTGTTATTATTCATAAGCTAAGCATTAATTAATTGCATATAAAAGAACGTAAAAAATAAATATGATTCAGTCGTTTTTTAGTAATCAAAACAATTGTGTTTTATTACCTGACGGCTTCCTTCAAGTTACAAGTGCTTGTAAGGAATTTGATTGCGATTTAGTGCAGTTCAAATTTATGTGTTTGAATTGCCTACCACTAAATCTTTTTAACAACAAACAGTGCTTTTTCAAGAAAATACTAAACTCAACTGGAGCGTTACTAAAATGATCTCCCGAAGGATCTATTAAAATTCCCATTATATTTGTCCACATTGGAATAAATAGGCAATATTTATTGATAATAAAATTGCATATTTCTTCATTTTTATATTCGTTCTCTTCATCTTTTATAGTTATTTTTTTAACATCATTAATTATGCCATCATATATCTCTAAAAATATTTTTTTGAAAGGGCTTCTGGAAGCAATGGACTCTAAATTGTTCATAGTATCATCTTCTATAATATTAGAGTTTTTAAAATCCGTTTCATTGACTTCTAAAATATTTTTCGCAAAATATTCAAGCTATTTTTGAATGTAAAATTTTTTTTGCTTAAACCAAAATTTCCACTCTTGTAGCGTTTTTAGATCAAAAGCCATAATTAAGACATGCTTAATGAAATGGCACAAAAAATGTCTTTTGCCGATTTTATTGTTTAAATCCTTGTAGATAATTTGTATATAGTTGGCTTTACACCATTGTACTATTACCTTTGGTCTCTTAGTAATACCCTGGTTTTCTAAATAGCGGTAGCAGTTAATTAAATACTCTGAAATATTCTCATTGTTACAACATTTTAAAACTGCTCCAAATAAGGCATAACTAACATCTGTACAAACCCTTTGAAAAAATGGCCACTTGAATTTATTTTCAGTACAATAGGCTTTCATTTTTTCCAGAATAGCATATATATCATTAAGCGTATGCCTCGAAAGAATGGCAGTTGCAACAGGAATAATCATTATCAATTTTTTAATTCTTATTATCATTTTGTATATCAGTACCCGTTTCTCGGCACATTTAGTTTGGCGTACGCTTTGTCCAGATGCGTCGAAATGGAGTGTGTAACACGCATCTTTCAGTATTTCAGGATTAATAGCAAATGTTATAAAAGTTGCCTTTCCCCAACAATATATTGTTAATAGGGATGCAACGTGTTGTATATAATCTTTATACATTCCCTGGTGCATCAAAAAAACTTCAAAAAACGGGTCTGGATGTAGCCATTTATCGGAAATTCCTTCAGATTTACATTTTTGTAGGGTCTTAAGGTTTTGAACATTTTGCAAATTTCCACTCTTTGAAATGTCATTAGCTGATTTAAGAATTTGATCTTTTCTAAAAAGATAGGCACTTTTTCCTTCTAATGCTTCACAATTTTACGGGCTACACCTCGCATTTGAGCTACTCTTTTTTCTCCTTCAGCATGAAAAATTTCTCCAGACCTATTAACTGAAACTTTTCCATCAAAATTAATTTGAAATCTATATTTAGAGTAATCCTTGAAATTGCTATATCCATACAGTAATAAACCAGATCTTATTTTTTTGTGCTATAAAAGGATATAATGCAAGCATTGTTGATTTTTAGGTATTCCTGTCCTTGTATCTAATATTTCGAAAGGTTCAAACTTTACGTTCCTGTCATTAAAAATATCTTCTGAGCTTTTATTTAAAATTTCCTCGTTATCATTGAAACGATATTGAAAGAACCAAAGTCTATATTGCCGCTGTTAATATTTTTGGAGATTTCAATAAAAGTTATCATCACTTTTTATTAAAGTGGAATCTCTATCTAAAACTTCCTTACTGCATTTATCATCTTCATTATCACCTTCATTGTAAGTATTTTCAAGTTTATTTTCTACATGTTTTATATTATTATTTTGAAAAAAATATTATCAAATAAGCTTTCAAACATACCCTTTAACTGATCAACAAAACTGGCCAAAATATCCTCAATTCTTCGGAAATTCACTTCCTGATTGCTTTCACACTGTTGATCAGTAATAGAAAATATGAAATATAGCAAGTAATATAAAAGAAAAAGCAAAAAAATATGAATTGTTGCAAGTAAGAGTGCTATATTCTGCTGCATCAAAATTTATAAATCCTCAACTTGTCTTTGGCAAGAAACACCAGAATAAAAAGAAATTTGTATACATTTATTACACTTACCATTATAAATGATAGATTGTCCTATTTCTCTTCTTTCTGTTTCTATATTAAAAAGAATTAAAAAAAAAAAAAATATATATATATATATATATACTATGAATGAAGCTCTAAATTTGGAAAAATATATACATACACATTTATGAATATTTTAAAGATTAAAATATAACACTTTTTTCTAATAATTACAGTTCTTACCATTAAAAGATTTATATCCATTATCTGCATTCAATATTGCACTTTCTGTTGGTCTTATTTGTGGCCTTACATTGGATTTTTTTATGACACGCAGGCTCATTAATGCTTCGATAGCATATAATTCTTCCGCCGTTAAACATTCTAGGAGAAACAGGTCACTTTCTGTTGGTTGTGGCAATTCATTGCCTTTTTTCATGTCACGCAGACTCATTAATGCCTCCATAACATATATGTCATCCGCCGTTAAATATTCGATATCTGGATGAAAGAGGTCACTCTATATTGTTTGGTTCATCTCACATAGGCTGATTAACGCGTTTAAAGCACACATCTCCTCCGCGCTTAATAAAACGTTTTCTGGGAGCAAAAACTCTTCTATTCGAATATCTTGGAAATCCTCCAAAAGACATAGGTCTGTGAAATTTGGATCAACACTAGTTTCATCAATATTTTCAATTGGGGCAATATTTTAACCGATTTTAAATCGAATATATTGTCTATGCTTAAATGCGTGCTTTCAAAGGTTAAAAGTTCATCCAAAACATTGCTTTCCAAATTTATTAAGACATCTAATGCACTGTTTTCATCACTACTAAGAACTCTATTTTTTAATGAAATAGGTTCTTTTATCTAAAATAATTATAATTTTATATCTACGCATAACTTAAGCCGTTAAATGTTAAATTTTTTACCTGCATACTCTCAATAAGTTTTTGAGAATGCTGCAGTGTTTCTCTTTTCAAGTTTTTTGAAACAACGTTTTACCTAAAATATTAAAACAATTCACATACTAAAATGTGATTATGTTCAGTCGCAGTTACTTACATTGCTTAAAATCATTTTCCTATTTTTATGATTGTCAGGAATATTGCAAAACACAGGCTTACTTGCATTATATTTTTCCATTATAAATTCGTATGTTTTTCTATCATTTTTTTTTTTTGGATCTAAGCCACTTAAAACCAGCTCCATTATAGTTTTTCGTAATTTTGTAGTGTCTCGCATTTTACTTTAAAAAAATTAAATTTCAAATAAAATCAATTCATTGAATAATTCATTCATCTCATGTAGTACGGCCCTAACTCACATAATTGTAACTGTACGTAAAAACATAGTAGAAGTTGCACTTACCAATATGTATGTATGTATATATATATTTATATATATATATATATTATAAAATATATTATTATATTATAAAATATATTATATTTACATACATACATATATATTACCAAGGGCCCCATTTTTTAGAATGCAGCGATGAGCGAGTTAATTTCCATTTATAGGAAATGAGTAAAAAAATAAATTTTCTTTTTTCTGCACCAAAAAATGTGCGTTTCTTTATTAAATATATTCTTAAGACTATCTATCCTATTTTTCTGAGCATCTATTTATATTAATAATTATGTTCTGTCCTGTATTAAGTTAGAAAAGAAAGAATGTGTTTCTTATGGTTACAATAGTTGTATTTATGATGTTTGTCTTATCGTAACAATAGTTGTATTTATGATGTTTGTCTTATCGTTACAATAGTTGTATTTATGATGTTTGTCTTATCTCTAGCTTAGAATAGTTATATTTGAGTTTATGGATTTATCATCTTTTATTACTATCTTATTTATATTTGAATTTATGGATTTGTTATTACTATCTTAAAATAAAAGATGTTAACTCTCCTCCTTCTTAAAAAAAACGTCCTCGTTTTAAACTGTATATTGTCTCTGTCGGAGCTTGAGAAGTTATATTTCATATAATTCGTCGATTTTTTTCCTTTGTGTTTCTATTTTCTTTATCCTGTAGCATTCGCAGAATTTAATCATACCATAAGTTAGTAATGCTAATGTACATAGTCCCAATACGAAATAAAATGTGTATTTGACTGGATGTTCTTCGATGGGTATCAGGAAGGTTGATATTTCTTGGATATTGTTAAATTTGTAATTACCATTAGATTCTAAGATGCGCATTATTTGTAATGTATGGCATCTTTGAGTGCTTGTTGGTGGTTGTAGTATTGTTTTCCATCTGGATTTGTTGAGTAATTGAATTGTATTAGTTTAGGTCTATTTATTTTTACGTTATTCCAGGTGTGTTCGTAATCTGTAATGATGTTTCCACTTTCGAGTACTTGTAGCGGTGCGTTATTTTCATGTATTACTTCGCATTTGGCTGGCATGTTTTCTAATACATTAATAGTACAGTTGTCCGGTTTCTTAATTTTGCATATAAAGTTTCCTAGATAATTTTTACATTTTTCGATACTTGTAAATTTATTATTGCATTTTGCTATTCTAGAGTCTAGTAATAGTTTTCCGTGCTTAAATGCTAGTGGATACAAATTAAATAGCTTACATTTCGTTTTTAATAATGGGTATTTATAGGTGTTTACAATTGTGTGATGAAAATAAAAAACATTAATATCGGCATATTCTAATATATTTATTATAGGTAGATCTAACGCTTTATTAGATACTATTTGTTGAATATCTTTTAAATTTAAAGTTCCGGAATAAAAGTTTCCGTCTTTTGCGAAATTAATCATTGTAGCGATAGAATGTAGTTCGTTGTATAGTTCGGTAAGTATTAAATGTTCTGAAATAGATTCGGGGCTAATTCTTTCTAATATTTTTTCAAATTCAGAGTTTATTTTCTTTTGTTTATTATTATTTTCTATTAGCATATTCAATCCTGTCTTGATTTCGATTAGGTCATCGTGGGCAGGTATTCCTGTAATAAGTTTGAGGGCTGATCCTAGAAAATTAAGTGAACGTTTAGTTCTGGAGATTATAGGAAGTAGTTGTGACTTCAGATTTTCTATTTTAGTTATCAACAAATATTCTGCAGAGTTTTGTTCTAAATTATATGCAAATCGTACTATATTTTCGTAGGGTGTCAAGATTCTAGAAAGGTTTGTCATATGGTATAAGAACGCTGTATCCTGAAAAACGTATACAGGGTCAGTCTCTATCATTATATATTTTTTGTCTTTTAAGTCTATTAGTCTGTTACCGAATGCATGTTTGTGTTCGTATATTATCCTTATGTATAACAATATTTTTGTTTGTAATTATTGTGATACCTTTATTTTCCTTTACAATGTGTTTTGAGTATTTCCTTACGTTTTTATTGCGTCGGTGCGTTTTGGAGTATATAACATTCCCTGCTTGGTATGTGATGTTCTTACGATTTTTGTTGTGATATAGAAGTATTTTCTGTTGGTTTATTTCGATTTTTTCTTTAATATCAGGATGTGCTCCCCGGTTAAAAAACACGTCCTCGGGTTTCTCTCTAATGACTAAGTGTATTGTTTTGCTGTATTGTCGAACGGCATTAAAGATTTCGTCTCCTGGTGAAGAATTGTGTTCTTGAGCTAGGACTCTAGTGAGTTCGATCAGCGTGCTATGAGTGCGTTCCACTTGACCGTTTGTTGTTGAATGGTATGTTGGCGTTAGCGTGTGCTCAATATGTAGTTTATCATAAACCTGTTTTACGCATATACTTGATAATGCTGCTTCGTTGTCAGTCATTATGAATCTAGCATTTGGATAGATTTGCGATAGTATTTCTTCGATGTATTTGTGTATGTTTTTCTTATTTGGAATTTCTCGTATATAGCAATATTTTGAGTACTTATCAGTTGTGGTGATGTATGTGTTTCCGTTCATATAAAATAAATCTAAGTGTATGTGTTCTCCCACGTGTTTTGGAATCGGAGTTGCTCCAATTGGTTGTTTATTTGGTCTTCTTTCGTATTTGTTTGTAAGACAGATTTCACAGTCTTGTGCTTCTTTTTTACACATGGTGCGTATGGTTGGCCAAAAATACGTTGTCTGTATTTCTTGAGCGTTATTTTTGTAATTTCTGTGTGCTCGTCTATGTGTTAGTACTACGATTTCTTTTTGTTTATCTGTGTTTTCTATATCTTCTGTCATTTTCTGAGCTACTACAATTTTTACATTTGGAAAAGAAGAAATGATATTACCTTCGAGGTGGAATAGAGTTTCTTCCTCTATTTTTATAGCATTTGTTACTTTTGGGTTTATTATTTTTTCTAATCTGTCTAATAATTCGTGCTTGGTTGAATAGAAAAGTGTGTGTCGTGCATAGGAAAAATATTTTGTGAAGATATTTGCACTAAGTTATCTGTGTTATAGTGAATAATTATTTGATTCTTAAATGCATTTAATGGTTGTTTCACGCGTTTCAATTTTTCGATTGGCGAACTTTGTGCTGAATGTTGTGAACAACTCGAAGTATTATTAATCTGTTGACGTGACAATGCGTCAGCGACGACGTTTTGATTTCCTGGTTTATATACTAATTTAGCGCCATATTCTTCGATGAAATTTTTCCATCGTTTCAATTTTGTGTTGGGATTTCTATCAGATATAGAAAAAATGAGTGACTGGTGGTCCGTGTAAATGGTTAAGTCTGCTATACCGTTAAGGTAATTTCTTAATTTTTGAAGTGACCAAACGATCGCAAGAAGCTCTTTTTCGTTTGTGCTATAGTTTTGTTCGGTTTGGTTAAGGGTTCTAGATATAAATGAAATAGGTTTCTTATTCTGAGAAAGTACAGCTCCTATTGCAAAGTTGCTTGCATCAGTTGTTACTTCGAAGGGCTTGTTAAAATCTGGTTGAAATAATTCGACTTGTGCTTGTAACATATCTTTACTTTTCTCTATCGCTTCGAGTGCTGGTTTATCTAGATTAATTAATACTTTTGTGCTTTGCTTTTTGTTTACACCGCCATTGTCTCCGCGTAAGAATGTAGTAAGGGGTTTTACTATTGAAGCGAAGTTTTGTAAAAATTTCCTATCATAACTAGCTAGTCCTAAAAATGACCTTAATTCTTTTAAATTTTTAGGTATTGGGTAATCCTTTATTGTTTGGATCTTACTAGGATCTACAGTATTTGATTACGTGACCAATATATTCTACTGAGTCTTGGAAAAAATGTGATTTCTCGTCAGAAATTTTCATATTTGCATTATGTAATGCGTTTATTATTATTCGAATGTGCTCCATGTGTTCTTCAGGCGAAGAAGAATTTATAAGCACGTCGTCGATATAAACGTAAGCGAACTTACCAATATATGGGCGCAGAATATCATCTATACATCGCTGAAATATAGAAGGTGCGTTCTTTAAGCCGAATGGCATTCTAAGAAATTCGTATTTTGCTCCATTCACACTGAATGCAGTCTTTTCTCTGTCTGATTTTTTTATCAAGATTTGGTGAAATCCTGACTCTAAGTCTAGTGTTGTAAAGACTTTTGCTTTTCCTAAATTTTGAATAGTCATTGCTACATCTGGGATAGGGTACCTGTCGGTTATAGTCTGAGCATTAAGCTTTTGAAAATCTATTACCATACGTTTTTTTGGTTTCCCTTCCTCATCTGTGCCTTTTTTCGCAACGGTCCATACTGGAGAGTTGTATGGGCTTTTGCTGGGTTGTATTATTTGGTTTTCTAATAATGTTTGAATTTCTTTATTTATAAATTCATTGTCTATTGGATACGGGTACTGTTTCACCCAACTAGGATCTTCTGATTTTGTCCTAATTGTAGCTTGTACAGTGGTTGTAAAGGGCAGAATTTCGTTGGTTTCGTCATTTATTCTCATTATATTTTCAATTTCATTTTTATATTTGTCATTATTGACTGTGTAATTCACTTTTTGTTCGCTAATTTCTTCTTTTCTTTTAAATTTATACGTGATTTTATACTCAAATAACTTAATTTCTGCTTTTATGGCTCTGAGACCATGTTCCCCGAGAAGCATATCGAACTCTTCTAAGGCTTCAGTTTCGAAAAATACTAAATTGAGGCCTAATAGTGTAATAATTTTTTTTGCTTTTGTTAAAGAGTATCCGTGAAACGTTTTTACCTTAACTGGTTTTATTGAAATAGAATTTACTATGTTGCACTTAGAACTAATATAATTGCTTGTCGCACCTGTGTCGATTAATATATTAACGGATTTACCTATTGTTTGGCAGTGCCTCTGTAGACATGGCAATCCGTTTATTCGCCTAAAAAAGCGCTGCCGGTTTCGTAAGTATCTTCGGTGTGTGCTACAAGTGATTGTATATCTTCATCTCTCGTCTGGTTTACTCGTTGAACTTTATTCGGATTATAATTTTTTGATGAAGGCATTCTATCCCTTTTTGTTGGTTGTTGCTCTCTTCTGAGTGGGTTGTATTGCTGCTGTGGAGAATATTGTGTTGAACGTCTAAATTGTTGCGAACTATCCACTTCCATGGGTTCCTGCCGTGGTTGATGATTAAATTGAGCTTGTACATTGGGATTGTACCTCCTTCTATCTTCGTATCGTTGTGGTCCGAAGTTTGGTTTTTGGTTGTATAATTGTGTTGTAGCCAGTGTGTCGAACTGCATATTCGCGTTGTCATGGTATATGGTGCTTGCGATTGCAAATGCAGTTTCTAGGTCCTTTGGATGATGGCTTTATAATGTACCACTTGTGTATTTACTGTTGAGTCCTGTGATGAATGTACGGACTGCTTCCTGATTTGCATATTCCGCCATGGATGCAGATCCCTTATCACCTGACATCTCTATTTTCGAAAGGGCGAGGTTCAGTGCTTTGCTGATTTTGCTGTGGAATTCTGAGAGTGTTTGTCTTCCCTGTTTATGTTTCTTCATTTCCTCGAGAAGTACGTATAATGGTCGTTGATCTGCGTAAGTGTAGTAAAGCCTGTTAATTATAGAATAAAAGTTCATCTTGGTGTTGTGGTTGATGAGGATGTCTGCTGCTTCTCCAACAATTTTTGAATGTAGTATCGTGAATGCTGTGTAGTAATTTGGGTGGTTTGGAAAATTGTTTGATATTTTCCATGAAAGTCCATGCCCTTTTCCGCCAGTATCTATATTGGTTTTTATCCCCACTGAAGCACGGTATAGCTTCGAATGTTTTTAAACTTATCTGAGTTGCATCCTTTATATTTGGTGTGAAGTCACTATGTTGTTCCTGCGTAGTGATTGTATGGGAAGATCGTTCCGCCTCCAGTGTATTTACCTTCAATTGAGTATTCTGTAGAGTTTGTGTGAGTACCTCTATTTGTGCTCGTAAAGCTGCGATATCTTGATCCATTGTGTCGTTGTCTTTTCCTATAGATCGTAGGGAATTGAATATTTTCTGCCGTTTCTGACGTTGGTCCAGCGTGGTAATTTCTCACTTTTTCAGAGATTGGTTTGCTTTTCTTCAAAGCCGTGGAATTTTTATTTAAATATCTTGAATATCAAGAATATTTGGCTGTGGTCAAGAGTTTAGACCGGCTTGAGCCCCCAGTTAATTTCCATTTATAGGAAATGAGTAAAAAAATATATTTTCTTTTTTCTGCACCAAAAAATGTGCGTTTCTTTATTAAATATATTCTTAAGACTGTCTATCCTATTTTTCTTAGCAACTATTTATATTAATAATTATGTTTAATGTTTCTTTGTCCTAACTCAAAATATGTTTTTCTTTGTTTAGGTTACTAGTACCATTTTTATCAGTAAAACATGTTTTGAGTTATTTGTATTAAGTTAGAAAAGAAAGAATGTGTTTCTTATCGTTACAATAGTTGTATTTATGATGTTTGTCTTATCGTTACAATAGTTGTATTTATGATGTTTGTCTTATCGTTAAAATAGTTGTATTTGTGATGTTTGTCTTATCTCTAGCTTAGAATAGTTATATTTGAGTTTATGGATTTATCATCTTTTATTACTATCTTAGTTATATTTGAATTTATGGATTTGTTATTACTATCTTAAAATAAGAGATGTTAACTAGCGCATAAAAACTTTTAAAGAATAAAACCCTTAACACTTTTAATTATTTGTATCTATATTTACCCGTCTTCTTCTGGTAAACCTCCTACCACCTCGCCGCCCCTTCATATATTTGGAAGACTTGTTTAAAAGTCTTAAAAATTCCTGAAAGTAAAAAATTTTAATTAATTTAAAACTAGGAATAAGCGCTAAATACTTACAACCGCAACCTTCTGGTCCATGTTTAAAATTGAAATGGTGGTTGAATTAAAAGAAATGATCAACAAAAGTTTTTCACCACTGCGTAAAACGGTAGAAACAATTGAATGGAACAAAATTTATAACTGTTAACTGTTTTTTATAAAGAATAAGTTTGAAAGAGAACTAAAAATTTAAAATATTTGTGTTTGTTTTATGTGCAAATCTAAAAATATTTATTAAAGTGAATGTGTAAAATATAATATTAATAAATAAACGAATTTTAAAAAAGTGAATTTTCGGCATACTTGCAAAATATAATAACATATTTAAAAAAGAACAACAAAAAGCGCGTTAATAATCAAATGGCAGCAACAGCAAAGCAGTTGGCAGCAACAACAATTTGGCAATTGGCAGCAACCACAATACAGTTATCAAGTTAATAACTGGCAGCAACAACCGCAACAACAATATAATTGGCAGCAACAACTTGAGAACAACTGGCAGCAACAACAGCAATACATTTGGCCACAACAATTGGCATATGGCCAGCAAGCGCCACATTGGCAGCAAGTTTATGCTCCACCACTGCCAGTTGCTGCCACATCAATATCTGTGGTTCCTCCACCGGTTGTTGACGTCCACCACCAATTGCTGCTGATGCTCCACCACCAATGACTGTTGCAGCTGTTCCACCACCGATTGCTGCCGAAGCTTCACTATTAGTATCTGTTGCAGCCGCTCCACCACCATTTGCTGCTGATGCTCCACCGCCAGTTTCAGCTAATAAAACTTTACCTATAAAATAGTGCCTAATATTTTAAATATTTTTGAATTTTTTTTGTATTTAGAATTTAGATTTTCGGGTATGTTCAATATTTCGACTGGTTTTGAAAACGAAAAATTTTTTTAATTCCCCATAATTTCTAAAAAGGTGTTCTTAAATCCACACGTTTTTGTTTATTCGAATTCCGAGTTTAGTGACTTTTCGATTTTATCTGAATCTTTTTTTTTTTTAATTTTTAAATAAGGTTCTTTGGATTAAATTCCGGCATAAAAAGCAGTCATCAAATGGCTAAATTAGTTAGACGTTTGTCTTAAATGATTATCCTGATTATTAGAAATATGACACCAGAAACTATATTCGGCAAAAGTACAAACATATTTTATTCGAAAAATTGACTTTAACAATCCTCTTGATGTGAAATTATGAATAAATCTGTATGTTTGCGTTTAAGATTAAATGTAACTAACATAAATAAACAGTTTAAGTTAAAATAAAACTAAAAAGGCGCAATCTTTAAATAGATGCTTTTCTATTTTTTTTTCTTAAAAGTATTGTGTTTTTATTTATCATTATTTTATTTATTTTAATAATACTTAATTTGATAATAATTTCAATTTGCAATTTAAAATCATACATAATAAATTCTCAATAATAATTGGTGATAACTTGGTTTGTTTTTAGTTTTTCTCGGAGTATACGTTAGATTTATAGATTTTAAATATCAATTGTACAATATGTTTTTATGATTTATATAAAGTAATTTGAGAGTATTTTTTAACCGACTTCAAAAAAAGAAGGAGGTTATACAATTCGGCTGAATGTTGCTTTTTTTATATTTGTGCCCCCAGAACTCAGTCATTTCTGATCCGATTTTGAAAATTTTAGGTAATATGATAGCTTATGCTTACAGATTGGTCCCGTTTTAAAAACAGTTCATAATCTTAAAAATTAAAGGGTGTCCCCATACAACATACATATTTTTTACGTGTATTATGAACTGTAAAGGGCGATTCTGTAAAATTTAAAATAACTGCGTTTTGCTATAGCCCACAATAACAAAAGTTATATACAAAAATAAATCTAAAATTAAAGGGTCCCCCCATAATTGATGTAAATTTACTTATATGGGTCTATCTTTTGAACCGTCATAGACAGACGCTTGCAAATTAGACAGAATGTGGATTGCTATGGCCATTATAGTAACAAGTATTAATAATTAAAGGGTGCGCCAATAGTTCATTTAATTTGATGAATATTGCTATACTCTTTAACATTTTAAGACAAACGCTTGAAATTTACAACGAACCTGTATTGGTAAGTCCGCTATAACAACAAGTATAACATATGGTTTTAGAAGTTAAAGGGTGTTCCAATAGTAGATGTATGTATATGGCTATACTTTTGAACAGTTGTAGACAGACGCTTGAAATTTACAACGAACCTGTATTGCTAAGTTCGCTATAACAAAAAATATAAAATTTGGATTTGGAAGTTAAAGGGTGTTTTGTAATGTAATTTTGTGTATGTGACCACACTTTTGAACCGTTATATACAGAACGCTGAAACTTAAAAGGGACCTGTATTTCCAAGTTATTTATTTTTTCAATATTTCGCCACACCGTTGGATAGCATCTTCAGGAAACTGGAAACAAAAAATGTCAATAATTATATTTTCTTTCAAAAACAAAATAAAGTTGAAAAGAAATTCTAATTATTGATATTTTTTGTTTCCTGAGGAATCAGAGGACGACATACTTCTAAAATAATTAAAAGCTAATAAATAAATACAGGAATTTATTTATAGCCATCCTTATTTTAAAACCATAAGTTTTTTATTAGAAAAAGTTGCATAGAGATAAACTGGCGTTTAAAAATAATAATGAATTTACAATACACCGATATCTACTAGATTTGATGTTAATCTCTTTTAAAATCTAGTTCGTTTACATTGTGTTTTTCTGCGACTAGCAAGTTCAATTTTAATATAAGTTTAATTTTAATAAAAAATTGAAAAATGGATATTTATTTTTTTTTACATTATATTTATAATTTACACATTATTTATCTTTTACTTTTGTTTATATTAAGGCATATCAATTACCAGGTGGCAGCGCTAGAAAAAGAAATACATTAGTACTAGATTTGGGTACAATGTAAATGCACTATAAAAATTTTTAATTTTAGATGATTCTGATTGGCAGCATTTACATCTCAGCCAAAAAGTCGGCGCCAAATTGTCAAATTTATTTAAAAGGGTGCTGCCAAATTACCAGATACATTATTGTTAAACTGAAAAAAACTCTATCATCATATAATGATCTTGCTAATTTCCAATAGCACCTCTTTCGGCACTATGTCTGATCGATTGGCGTATTTAAATTGTTATTTCAACACTAACACGGACGGACACACGGACATAGCTCAATCGACTTCGTTATGCATAATAACTTACAATATATATACTTTGTGTGAACGGAAATGGATATTGTAAAAATTAAAACTTAGTTATACCCTTTTTCCACTTTTTGTGGTGAAGAGTATTAAAAACAGCAAATAATTAAGACCATATATTTTTTACACCTTTTTTTTTTGTTTAATAGTGTGGCACATATGATGCTATTTTAAAACGATTTTAAAAGTAGGATAGAATTCTGAGAGATTTTTGTTTGATTAAATCGATTGTGTATGATAATGAATACTGGCCTTAAGCTACATTTAGAACTATACTTTCATTATCAAAATAATTTACGGAGCATGATTATTCACTACTGAATAAAGAATTAGAAAATCAACGTATTTTTTTTTTCTTCTGTTCATTAGAAAGAAGTTTTATTTTAGAATTTTTACGAAACTTTTCCAATGGTGTAATTGAAAAATACAAACTACTAATTTAAATTGTTTTTTTTTTTAATATGAAGGTGATATTCTTTATTGAATATCAGCTTAATATATATAAGGTACATTAGTATTAGGATTTACTTAAAATTACTACAGAAATTACAAACTACTTAATTAAATATCTGAAACTTTTAACTTAAAAGACAGTTTATTTCAAACAAACTTATGTAAACTTAAAAGATATAATAAAATATCGTTAAGTTATACAGTGAAGTGTTAGATTGGGTTTTTAGTATTTATAAGGTTTTGGAATGCATTGCAGCCAAACTTTAATCGATACGCAACAGCCGCTAAATTAGCGTGTAACGCGCAAAGCTATCTGATGCATAGCTTTTGCGCTTGAATGCCATACTTAAATAAGAGCGCAACTTTGTGTCTTGAATAGTAATCTTAAATAATTTTTTTATAAAACCCGCTGCATAAGAATGAAGAAAAGATAAAACCGCTAGATTGACCAAAAAATAACTAACTGCCAGTATCACGATGTGGCAAAGAATTTGTTTTTGTTTTGAATGTAATTGTACGAACGAACACTTGCGATACCGTGGGATTGGCAGTAAATTGTCATTACTTTTTAACAATAACAAAACAAATAAACAAGCAGTCAACTTCAATGGATTTTCCAATTGCTAAGCTTTGTCGTCGTGCTATTGTGTTTTGCTTCATACATTTTTTATGACCATGAGAATTTGTTACAGATAGGTTATTTAGGCTTGGCTGTAGTTAATTTTGTGTAGCAGTTGCTATGGACCTAGTAGTTGTTCTTTACATGAATTGGCCACAATTTTACATTAATATTTTTAAAGATCAATAATAGGCTATAAGTAAATGAATAATCATTCCTTTTTTTATTCAATTTTTTTAAGTTTTCTGCCCTTAACGTAATATAGAGACTTAATATTGTTCTGTTCTTTTTTTTTTTCTCTGTTTTTTTTACGTCAAGAACTGTTTATTTAGAAGGACTAATACCACTTCACTCGACTTTATGTCATTACTTTTCAAGATATATTCTTCAACTGTCCATGAATTTTGAAATTATATGCTTGAAGCAAATTTAGTGTTAACATAACATTTATAGAAATAAAATTTACACAAAAAATATAACGTACATTAAACAAAACGTACGACAAACCAAGTTCACTGAACCTTTGGCCTTGAAAAGGATATTTTTGTTGTTATGAACAAGGCTTTAGTAATCAACTTAATATATTTTTTTTAAAGAGAAATTTGAAGCAGACTATGTCGGTGTTTCTCTTTAATTTCTAAGCCTTTGCACCCTGCCCTGAACGTTTCTACACCGCAAATAACTAAATCGGTTTTATCTCAACATCCACTTTTTGATGTTTATATTCAAGGCAGATTTATTTTACTAGGTAGTAGTGACTCTACAACAAATACAACATTGACAAAAACAACATGCCTTTTTATTATTGCCTTGTTTATATTTAACCAAATAATAAATGACATCATCAACTACAATTGGGCACGGATTCATTAAACAATTTCACGAAAAATAAATAAAATAAATGGAAATACAAAAACCAAACCAAACAAGTCAAAAAAATACAACCACCATAGAAGAAAAACTGATAATTTAACTATTTTTCTTGGAACAAAATCTTACCACCAATTCTACAAAACATAAAAAAACACTTGTCAGGACAACAGAAGCAGGCCAGTTCAGAGCATCTCAACAAAACTTTGATGTGCCCAGGCTTGTCGCAGGGCGGACAGAGTGAGTTCTATGAAACAGGTAAGTACTTTTGCCTTTCTATTATCAACTTTAGCTATAATTTCTTCAGCGCCCAACGTAGGTTACACCCACGCAACCATCCTCATCAGTTCACCGACAGAGTTAGTCGGGCATTAATTCTAGTGTACACCAACATATTAGGTAAGTAACTTATCTATATTTCTAATTTTAGCCCCATACTTTGGTTTCTACTTTTCTCATTTCAGGTACTAGGCATCACGTCGTGGATGTAAAACTCGAACCTTTTTTTTACATAAAATAATTGCAAATAAATAATCAACCCACATAATGGTCCCATTACCTTTACTAAACCTAATATTGGACGAACGACAACTACAGTTATAAACTGACAAATAATTCAACACTTAGAACAATACACTTCTTAACCCTTTGACGACTGGAGGCAAACATGCTTGCTCAGGGGTTTTTGCTTCATATAATTGTTCACATAAAAGATAGGATAAATATATTCCAAAGTGTGATGTAGCGGAGGGTTGGATCAACAAAAATGTAATAGGTGATAGTGTCCTATCTTGGCCAATTTGCTCGCTAGCCATTTTATGAGAGTGCTGTGGGAGGTGCTTAGGGCGCATCTGGCTTAAACTCGGGTATATTTTTGGGGCAACTTTAACCTTTCAGAAAATATATTTTGGAAGTGTGTGTAAGTTTCAACCTGCCTAAAATTACCACAAACATGTTTGGCAAGTATATTTGCCTCTGGGTTGAAAAGCAACTAAGTACAATCAAAATATTATTTTATTTGTACCATTGCATGTTCGTATGTTTATATTGTGCTACTTCGCTCTGAAGCATGTTTGGTTTTGACTGTTAATGATGAAATCAAATTGAACAAAACGTACTTTGTTTATTATTGTTTTAAGTTGCAAGTTTTTTCTGCGCTGCTTGTTTGCTTGTTTTCATCCATTACTTATGTGAATCCAATTAGAGCAGACGTGTTTCGTGCATTCCTATTTGACAGTGTATTATAATAGTATTTTGAGTGCTAATTTTTATAGTGTATTCTTATTTGAAGTGATTAAAAATATAAAATTTTAAATGAGTGTACCCGTCCGTGATCGTTTTTTTTCCTTAATCCGGATGAAATTGAGCAACTTTTGCTTTACGACACCAGTGACAATGAGGAAGAAGCTGCTATATATATGGATGAAGAGGACATAGTTTTCTGGAAAATTACGGTTTCGAAATCCAAGAGGATGAACCCATAGAAGTAGTTATAGAAAGCACTAAGCCCATAGAATCTCCTATAATTAAAAAATCCCGCCTTGGTCGTAAACCGATACAAGTTGCTTTAGAGGATAAGCAAGTAGCATCTGCTTCAAATGCTGTAGTTATACCAGAAAATCCAGCACTTTTTTTTACCACCCGCGAAGGCTTTCAGGTTCAGAGAGACGCTTTCCTATAAAGCCCCTGTTTTCATCGGATGCCAGGAGAATTCCACATATCAACATTCGCAAATACTAAAACCAATTGTAAATACACACGAGGAAATGCTGCCAGCGTATGATGTGTTCAATGCTGTTTTTAACTTTGAAGGTAAGTTTTTACAAGCAAAAATGCTAGTTTGTTATAATACATTATACATTTGGTCTCAGAAATGTGTATAATGATAGTGGAGCAGTCCAAACTATATGCCATGCAAAAAGGTCGAATTTTCACATTGATCGTGGAAGAGTTCAAAGCTTATATGGGTCTGATTTACGTATGAGCCTTGTTAAACTACCCAGCATTCGAATGTATTGGTCTACAGATCCGACATTTCATCAAGCTCAAATTGCAGACATCATGACGCGGCCTCGTTTTGAGGAAATCACTTCTAATCTGCATTTTTGTGACAATGACCGTGGATACAAAATCCGGAATATTATAAACCACATAAAAAAGGCTATGCCAGACGCATACACGTATTCGAAAAAGGTTTCAATTGACGAACATATGGTGAAGTTCAAGGGACATAACGCCATGAAACAGTATATGAAGAACAAGCCCGTGTCATGGGGCTTCAAGCTTTGGTGTCTGTGTAAATCGAACACCGGATACGTATATAACGTTGACATACACCGGAAAAAAGACGTCTGTGGAGCACGGTCTTGGTGAATCTGTGGTTTTGCAGTTATGTAAACCACTAGCAAAGAACAGAGTTGAAGTTTACTGCGATAACTTTTTTACTAGCATTAACTTGCTGTACATTTTACAGAAAAATGAGACAATGGCATGCGGTACAGTTTGAAGTAATAGAAAGCATATGCCAAAGCAGTTTCCGGCCGATAAAAATATGAAGCGTGGGGACATAAGCTATTTTACATCCGATAGTATATCCGTAGACAAATGGATGGATAATCGCGCTGTTTACCTAGCTTAAAATTTTTTTGACCCAACTGCCGTATGCAAAGTTAAATTGCGTGTTGCAGGACAAGCAGGTAAAATTGATATTGATTGCCCATTGGTTGTCCAGCATTACAACAAGGGAATGTGTGGTGTAGATCTGATGGATCAAAAAAAGGTTTATTATGAGTATGATCGCAGAAACAAATGGCGATTTTATATTCGATTGTTCTTTGATCTCTTCGAAATACTCGTTCAAAATAGCTACGTGATATATAGCAAATTCATGTCGACTAACAGCTTTGAGAGAAACGTAACTTCGATTGATTTTCGGGAAGCTTTAGCAAAGGAATTGATTAGTGATTTCTGTTCAAGATCGCGCAGATTCCCAGTAGCAACCAGAAGTAGAAGTATTTCTTTAAAGCAGCCTAAATCTTTGCATAAGATGGAAAAGCGTGAACATTGGAAGCGATGCGTCCATTGCGCTAGCCAACGCAAATATAGCCGCACAAATGTATTTTGTACTATATGCAATGTATTCCTTTGCTTCACTTCATCACGTGAATGTTTTAGTGAATACCATGTATAAGATTTTTTATCTTAAATTTGTTTAAATTCTTCAAAACTTACTTTAAATGAAAAAATATTTCAATAAACCATCATACTTTTTAATTAAATTTTTTTGGTAAAAAATTCTCATTCAACCCAGAGGCAACTATATTTGCCAAGCAAAATAAGGGGCAAGAAGGGGAAATGGGGGGCCAAATTTTTATTCCGTAACTATTATTTGGGTATATTTTATGAAAATAATAAATAAAAAAATCGCTTCGGCAGAAAAAGTTCGGACCTCAGAGGGTTAACCCACTATTGCACAAACATTATTGTATTGGTAAGTCAAAATTATCTTGTTATAAATATTGCACCATTCCCCAAGCCTGCCCTTTATTACACTGCCCTCTTCCGATTAACTGTTTCATATGTTTGGCGTGATACACTCCAAGCGGTCTCCCTGTAAAACTTTCGTACAGGGTGTTTCCTATAATTCTTCGAAACCGACATTTTCATTTGAATCTCATTATCGTCTAGGGCTTTTAATTGAAATTTTTAATTAAATCTATAACCTGATCCACAAGTTAACATGTTGAATCCAAATATAGCAAAGAATGGACTCATTCCCGTTACCGTATGAATCGATGTACGCAACGCTAATTATATTGCTAGTAAATTAACATCCCAATCGCTGTGGTCGTTTTCCATATATGCTCTTATTGAAGCCAGTACACTCTGATTTACCCCTTCAGATGCGTTTGATTGCGGAGAATGAACTGGCGTCCTCATATGGTTAATTTCATAGGCTTTGACCATCTTTTTAAATTCTTTGTATAAACATTGCAGCTGCGAGAACACAAATTTAGTCATGTGGTCTACGACTATAAATATGTACGCATTTCCCTTTTTCGACCGTGGATATTTACCAAAAAGTTGATATATAACTTTTGAAAAGGCCTTAATGAAACTACTTCAGATCCAATTTCTGGCATCATATTCCTATTGACAGGTTTTGTTTCTTTGCAAATTACATAGTTCCTAACATAATTCCGAACTTCAATCAATATATTTGGCCAGTAAAATGGGCTTTATCTTCCAGATTATGTGCTTCCCTTATTAATGCATCTGTAAGTGTGTTAGGACCCATAATTACCACTTAAATTCTTCTAAATTTTCATTTTCGGTACTTATATGATTTCTTTTATAAACAATACTCTTCACTATTTTATGTCCGCTAGCCTTTCCTGATTTTTATTTACTGTCTCTACTAATTTCATATATTCTTCTGAGTCAAATTCGTACGTATCGAAACCTATCAAGTTTTCAATCTCTACTTCTTCGACTAATCTTGACAGAGTGTCGGCTACAATGTTCTCCGGACCTTTTCGGTGCTCAATTTCAAAGTCGAATGATAGTAATTTAAATGACCATCTGGCCAATCTTCCATCCAAATCTCTCAAAGACATTATCCAATTAAGGCTGGCGTGATCCGTTATTACGGTAAACGGCATGAGCTCAACATATGGTCGAAATCTTTTTATGTATTGTCATTGTGCTTGATTTAGCTTTTGGGAAAAGAATGTGTAGGTTCGTGATTTCTCTTCTAATTAAATTTTCCAAAAGGCATATTTTAAGTCTACACTGCTTATAAAATATGTTTCATCCAATCTGCTTATAATTTCCTCTATATTTTAAATAGGATACGCATCTAAACATAATCGCTTCTATAACTACTGCGCAACGGTTATTCCATGGACTTTAGTTTTCCTCAGTTACACCTAGTTTTAGCATGTGGTCCACCTCGGCATAAATCAACTCCTAAATTGCAGCGGATACTGGGTAGTATCTTTCTATAGTTGGGTCATGCTCTACCACTAAATCTATTTTATGCACCTCTACACTTGTTCTTCCCAGACCCTGGTTTTAAAATGTTCGAAAATTTTTCTTAACTTAATTTAGTTCTTCTTCTTGTTCTACTTTTAGTCTATGTTTTTCCACGTTATCTAAATGTAAAGGATAGTTATCTGATGTAGTTCTGGAGTAATCTCATCTATCTTAAAAATATTAGGTGCTATCATAAACTTCCTCTAGAAATCTATGCCTAAATACACGCTTTGCAATAGATCCGAACATATGTAAAATTCTATAAACTCAACTTGATCATTATACATTACTAATATCTTAGCTTTTCCCAAAACATCATAATCTTTTCCCTCTGGTAGTTTTTACTTTAGTAAAATTAGGTTGCAACTCTGCTCCTAAACTATTTACTAATTCCAATGAATCTCTGCCCAATAAGCTAATAGATCCACCACTATCAAGTAATCCGTCTACTTTAATTTCACCTAATTAAATTTAGCGTACGCCCTGGGATCAAATTCTCTTCCTACAGTTATAGCCGAACATTTCATTACTGCCCTGTGTACCTTTTTATATTTTAATTTCTTATCCCTAAATCTGCTACGAATTTTCTTTCTTTTAATCTCCAACATCTACTTCGGATTCGATTATTCTTTTTTACCTTTTCGTAATTATCTAACTTTTTCTGAAACCCTTGGCACATAGAAAAAATATAATCAGATTGTCTGTAGGTTCTGAAGAGACATATATATTATTATGAAGAAGGAAGAAACAAAACAAAAATTAGGTATTTAACAAGAAAAAAGGAAGCACAACAAGTTTCTTTTCCACAAAAAAGAAAAAGAAAAAAATTATTATTCGTAAAAATAAAACATGTAATTATAAAATTGCTTAAAGTGTGGTAGGGTGCGGCTTTACGAGATAATTCCAGCTTATTTTTCTCTGTGCTATTTCTTTAGTTTATTTAAAATCATCTTTTTGTAAATTTTTTTTTTAAAATACTGTCAATTCAAACAAAAATGATATATGTACTTAAGCCATCCGTTCAATTTAACTCATACACTATTGATAAAAAAGATCCCAGTTAAATGACCGGATTATTCCATTCACTTGATTCGGTCAATTAACTCGTTCGTTCGAGAATGACACAGCTCTAATTATACCTGGGCTGCGCTCGTGTAGTAGCTGCTGACTATGGCTTCAAATAGTTACGCTCTATATTTTTACGTTCGCTGTAGTTAAGGTGGTAATCACGTTGACTACAAATCTGGCTGACCTGGGTTCAACCCTTGCGGCAGTCAAGAAATAAATAATGTTTTTTCTGTTTAATGGTATATATACATATTCAGATTAACATTAAAACATGCAGCCTCCTTCGTCGGTACTTCTTCATAGCATATTCGCCGGCGAAGTAAAATAATTAATAAAATGGCTATATCTATCTCCTTTCAACACCTGTCTTCTCATTTATCTATCCCTTTCCTAAAGAATGTAGCACGGTTACTAAGTAGGAATAATATAAAAATAGAAGGTAGTTCCACTTTAAAAATTTGTGACGTTTGCCGGAATAATTTGAAATATATTTTTTAACACAATTTGCGTTGCCACAGATATAAATAAGAAAAAAATATTTTGGACTTATTTAACAAAATATGTGTGATTTGTATAAAAAAATATAAAGAAAATTCAAATGTATTTACTATAAATATAAAATTACACAGTAATAAATCCTTTATTTATTTTTTATTATCATAATTTATTACAAATACAATTGCAGAGTAAGAGTTTTACCGAATTAAGCAACTTAATTAAAAAAAATTTGCAATGATTGATATTTATTTTCACGTAATTAAGTAATAAATATTGGTTCATTGAGCAAACTGTGTTTCAAAGCGTTTTATTATGATATCCATATTGTTTATAAAAGTTTTTTAAGTTCTTAGCATTAGCTAAGGACAAACTTTTTTATATTAATTAAAAACGACAATAGAATAAGTTTTATTAACAAACAGTTTTTTTATCTTTTTACAAATTTTACATTTTTCTGTTTTAAAAGCGAATACGAAAAAATGTTCTTCCCAAAAACGAAAAAAGCAACTTATCTTTTTGCTAAATTTATGAATTAAATTTTGTATATTTTGTTTTATTTTTTAATAAAATTTGTTTATGATTTTTATATTATGTATTTCGTTCATATAAAATTTTATATACAAAAAAAAAAAACAAAACAGAAAACCGGGCTATTAGAAATTTATATGGTAGCACAAATTTTCATAATTGTCGCAAACGTCAGAACGTTAATATGGCGACGAAAAGAGAAAATGTAACTACCTTCTATTATTATATCAGGGAAAATATTCGTCAATAGACTCTCCAGGTTTTTATCGGCGTTCTTTAAAAGGCCGCATTAGCTCGTACTCACTGCGATTTGAAACATATTGTTTCCTCATAGCTTTTTTAATCTTCCCAAGATTATAACGTTTTGTGCTGTACTAGTAACCAATACCAGTCTTTAGCATCTCCTTTCAGTAAGTTATGAAACTCGCCATGTAACTCTCTCCATGAGCAAGAATTATACTTGTCAACTCTGAGCGGAGTATTATACGGGTAATGTTTCTGTATGCTTTCGGGAGTGTTAACATGTACTTCTTCATATTGAAAATTTCTAGCTTAACTCAGATCACTACTTACTTACAGAATTTTTTTCAAATTCTAACTTCTTATGCGCATTGTAATTATTATATTCTCTTCTTTTCTTTTCAGGAGCTCTTGTTAGATTTGCAGTATTTCCATCTTCGCTAGTTCGAGTTTGTTCTCTCTGCCTGTGGAGGCGGTATGTTTATCTTCCGTATTTCTTTAACAATATCGGTAAATCCATCTTGTAGACTTCTTTAAATTTTATTATCTATTATTAAAGGCTTTGGGACTCTATATAGGTGGAATTCTTTGAATTGGCATTTTAAAAAAAGGTTTATTAATTTTCCAAGACTGACTAAAAAACGATTCTTCAAATCATTTGCTGTCTAAAATAAATCTTATACTCTACAATGTTTTTTCGTGATTGGATTCTTTTCCAATTGTGTAAAAAAATTATATATCCTTATGTGTTTATTTGTATATCAACATAATTTAATAATAAAAAAATTTACAAAATAATTACTATAACGACGATTGATTTCTTAAATTCGTACACAAAAAAAACCAAACTAAATATAAAAAAAACACACACGATTTAATAATATAATTTTTACACAACTATACTTTTTGTATTTAGTTAGTTATAAATTACACAAACTTACAGAAAACAAAAGAACAAAAATATTTATATGTATAAGATGTTTATTCGATGTTTATTTTTGTGGTTATATTTATGAAAAAACAATATTCGAAGAATACACAAACACAAAATAAAGATAAATTATCTTAATGTAGGGATAAAGTACAAAAAAGAAATTTAAATAAAATACAAGCACATATAATAAAATATACAATAAAAAAACAAAATATAAGCTTACGTCCAGTGTTTACAAACAAACTTGCAATCACAAAAACAAGAAACATACAGCCCAATTATAAACAAAAATTCCTTGCGAGTTTTTTCACTTTTCCCTTTTCTCCAATTATAAATTTTTCTCCTTTTGATTGATTGCGGAAAATGAAAAAAATCCGGGGGAAAAAAGTACGTATTCTAAATTATAAAATAAAAATAATGAAAATAAACAACAAAACTCCCTTCAAATTACGATGATGCCACATTTTCATATTTTTTTTCCCACACAATTCATAATTGGAGAAATCTTTTCTCGCGAAAAATTTTTTCCGTGGGAAAGAAATTCCGTGAGAATATTCATAATTGGGCTTAGTATGAAAATAAAAAAAAACTCCCTTTAAATTACGATGATGCTACTTTTATATAATTTTATTCCCACGGAATTCATGATTGGATAAATTTTTTCTCGAGAAAAATTTTTTCCGTGGGAAAGAAATTCCGTGAGAATATTCATAATTGGGCTAAAAGTTTCTTGATCGACATTTGTTATTGCACTGAGAGTAAGCTAATATTGCTTCATTTACTTACAGTACAGTCACACGAAGTTTTTGTTCAATTCTCTTTCAAGAAATTTACACATACTGCTTGTCAAAATTCACAAAAATTGAAAGCTGTGACATAGGTTGCACGCAATTTCAAAGCAAGTTTGTAAGCAAGATGTCGTAAAGAAAACAAAAAAAAATATTAATTTGAAAAAAAAAACTTCAATCAGCTGTTCTCTTGAATAAAAATTTGAAAGACTCAATTGAACGAAAATTTGAAAGCAAATTCTCAGCAAGTTTTTAAAGTGAGAATGTATTGGTAAAAAAATGAGAGAAATTTTAAAAATTGAATGAAAACTTGATCGTCTGACACCCTAGTTATACTAATTTTTGCTCTGTGTTTTATATTTTATTGCTTATTTATTAAATGTCGGTATATTTGGGCGCAATTTTCTGTGTCAGCTTTAAAGTGAATCCTCTCCTTCGATGGAATATTAATGATGTTTCGCATTTTTAGCATGAAGCGATGTTTGTGATTATTCTCCGTTGTTTATATTTCGGTTTTTTGGAAATCTGGAGAGTGATTTAAAGATGCACAATGGGCCGCTAATGCTGTTTTTGGAGTATTGTTACACAACATTTGATTTTTCTAATTTGTCAATTTTGTCTTTTGTTTTCTAAAAAAAATTGTTCATTGCTGTTAAATATTTTATAAGCTATTTTATAGTTTTTAGAAGCAAAGAGTTTTGAATTCGCAAATCTTTCAGATATGTCATCTAGTTCGGTTCCTTCGTTTTTGAATTGCTCACCCTATGTCTGGCAATTAGGTTCTCGATAAGCTTTGAGGGTAAATTATTCGACTTCAATATTTTCTTTATTTTGCTCAGATTTTTATAGTGAAAACCCACATCACTAATATTTACAACTTGCTTAATTAGGTTGCAGGCAGTGTTTATAATCATATTCTTCGGATGTTTTGAAAAATAATTAATTATGCGACCCGATGCAGATGGTTTTTGATACTAGTCTATCTTAACAGACTCTCTATTCCTTATTATTAGTAGATCCAAATATCAAAGTTTGGATTCAGATTCTTTCTCCACTGTAAATCTTATATTAGGGTGAAAATTATTAAACGTTTCCAAGGTAGATAAAATATCATTTTCATATATGATACTGAATAACTCATCTACGTATTTTGTAATTATTTTTGGTTTGTTATTTAATTTTTGCAAACAAGAGACAATTAACTTTTCCATTATTATGTCTGCAACTATTGGTGACGCTGGTAAACCCATGAGAAGACCTTTTCTTTAGATGTAAATTTTATTATTGTATTTAAAGTAGCGGTTATCTTTAATGCCAAATTTCAAAATACGAAAAAATAAAGTCTTATCCATCTTAGTATATTCCGAAATCTCACTCCATTTTTCATCGACTTCAAAAAGAAGGAGGTTATACAATTCGGCTGAATGTTGCTTTTTTATATTTGTGCCTCTAGAACTCAGTCATTTTTGATCCGATTTGAATAATGATATGATAGATTATGCTTACAGATTGGTCCCGTTGAGAAAACAGTTCATAATCTTCAAAATTAAAGGGTGTCCCCATACAACATACATATTTTTTACGTGTATTATGAACTGTATAGGGCGATTCTGTAAAATTTAAAATAAATGCGTTTTGCTATAGCCCACAATAACAAAAAGTTATACAAAAATAAATCTAAAATTAAAGGGTGCCCCCATAATTGATGTAAATTTACTTATATGGGTCTATCTTTTGAACCGTTATAGACAAACGCTTGCAAATTGGACAGAATGTCAATTGCTATGGCCATTATAGTAACAAGTATTAATATTAAGAATTATAAATTAAAGGGTGCGCCAATAGTTCATAAAATTTTATGTATATGGCCATACTTTTGAACAGTTGTAGACAGACGCTTGAAATTTACAACGAACCTGTATTGCTAAGTTCGCTATAACAAAAAATATAAAATTTGGATTTGGAAGTTAAAGGGTGTTTCAATAGTATATGTAATTTTGTGTATGTGACCACACTTTTGAACCGTTATATACAGAACGCTGAAACTTAAAAGGGACCTGTATTTCCAAGTTATTTATTTTTTCAATATTTCGCCACACCGTTGGATAGCATCTTCAGGAAACTGGAAACAAAAAATGTCAATAAGTAGATTTTCTTTCAAAAACAAAATTAAGTTGAAAAGAAATTCTAATTATTGATATTTTTTGTTTCCTAAGGAATCAGAGGACGACATACTTCTAAAATAATTAAAAGCTAATAAATAAATACAGGAATTTATTTATAGCCATCCTTATTTTAAAACCATAAGTTTTTTATTAGAAAAAGTTGCATAGAGATAAACTGGCGTTTAAAAATAATAATGAATTTACAATACACCGATATCTACTAGATTTGATGTTAATCTCTTTTAAAATCTAGTTCGTTTACATTGTATTTTTCTGCGACTAGCAAGTTTAATTTTAATATAAGTTTAATTTTAATAAAAAATTGAAAAATGGATATTTATTTTTTTTACATTATATTTATAATTTACACATTATTTATCTTTTACTTTTGTTTATATTAAGGCATATCAATTACCAGGTGGCAGCGCTAGAAAAAGAAATACATTAGTACTAGATTTGGGTACAATGTAAATGCACTATAAAAATTTTTAATTTTAGATGATTCTGATTGGCAGCATTTACATCTCAGCCAAAAAGTCGGCGCCAAATTGTCAAATTTATTTAAAAGGGTGCTGCCAAATTACCAGATACATTATTGTTAAACTGAAAAAAACTCTATCATCATATAATGATCTTGCTAATTTCCAATAGCACCTCTTTCGGCACTATGTGTGATCGATTGGCGTATTTAAATTGTTATTTCAACACTAACACGGACGGACACACGGACATAGCTCAATCGACTCCGTTATGCATAATAACTTACAATATATATACTTTATGTGAACGGAAATGGATATTGTAAAAATTAAAACTTAGTTATACCAAAGACAATAAATTTATAAAGATGTTGCACTCTGAACATTTAAAAAATCAAAAATTATGAGCAGTTTAATGGTAGCGGGGGTAAGAGATAAGAGGGAAGAAATTTCTGTGAGCGCAACCAAAACTCAAGAGAGCACAATATTAGTTTTGTAAACAAGACAGATTCATACACACATGCGTTTAAAAATGTGTGTGGATGTTCATAAGAAATGTTTTGTTAAAGTAAAGTATTGAGAGACAAAAACACACATTTAACATATAGAAACGTACATACATACTTTCATATCTACATTTAAAGATGAATGTGCTTCATAAAATTTTATTTCTGAATTCTACTTTTTCTACTTATTTAAAAATTGTTTGTAAAATAAGCTTAACCTATTACCGCCCACTGTCCCCATATGAGTACATATATTCAAAGCCTGGCAACTCTAACTTAAACCGTTAATTTAGTTAATATTAAGATATATACCGCTTCTTTAGGCTTAGTTGAGCTTACAATCAAAGACACGTGTTATAAAGTAAGAAGCAGTTGCAGTATTTAGTGTTTTTAATTTTGTATTTGTTTAGAGTGTTAACAATCTCTCATATCTATTTATTTGACAAAAAAGTAAAGAAGTTATTTAGAAGGTATGGTTTTATTCGACTGTCCCCAATTGGGGACAATGGGCGAAACTATTAATAAACTCTACAATTTCAGAGGCTTTTTGATCTTCTTCAATATGACGCACAGAAATCTTTTTAGAGGTCGAAACAGCTTTTTACGACTTGAAGAAGCTGTTAATTACATAGCGGAAAATGATGATGATGACACCTATGATATTTTAGTCATGCCACCAGATGCTGCCGCTGTAAGTGATGTCGATGAAGGTGATGAAGAAGATTTACTTTGTACAAATATGCCAAATGATGTACCGGGAAAAATAGAAGTTGTTTTGAAACAACAAAATGACAATTTTACGTCAGATTGGAGTGGTAGTGATGATGAGCCACTGTTAAGTTTTATAAGAAAAGAGAATCAATGTAACCTACAAAATCCTAGATGGAGACGTGAAGAACCAACTTATAGCACAACATATAATAGGAATGATGCAATTGGCAGTAGAGTTGATGATTTCGTTAAAAATATGAACGGTCATAGCCCTTGTGTGTTATTTGAAAAGATAGTCGACACCAGTGTTATTGATTTGATAGTCGAAAACAGCATGTTATACGCAAATCAAAACAACAGACATAATTTCAGTCTCGATGGAAAAGATTTAAAATGTTTTTTCAGAATTTTGCTACTGAGTGGATACATGCAATTACCTTCGGAACGTGCATACTGGAGTTTAGATGAAGACTTAGGGGTTTCATTGGTTGCAAGGACAATGAGTAGAAATAGATTCCTAGAGATAAAACAAAACTTGCATTTTGCCGACAACAGCCTTGCCAATATTGCAACTGACAAAATGTTTAAGTTAAGACCTTTGTGCAATCTAATTGAAAGAAATTCATGCCAATGGGGAATACTGCACGAGAACTTATCAATAGATGAATCTATGATAAAATATTTTGGTCGCCATTCCGCGAAACAATTTATTATGGGCAAGCCAGTGAGATTTGGCTATAGGAATTGGGCAGCCACAAGTTCAGATGGATATTGCTATGATTTCGATATTTATTGCGGTAAGTCCACGAACGTTTCTACTGACCCTCTCGGCTCACGAATTGTGAAATCTCTACTCGCAAAAATGTCAGTAGCCCCAAAAGATCATGCCGTTTACTTTGATAAATTTTTTACAAGTTACAAATTGTTGTGTGACTTAAAACAATTAGGATTTAGAGCAACTGGTACAATACGAGACAATAGAACGAAAAAATGTCCACTTGTACCCGTCAAAGAATTTAAAAAACAACCCAGAGCACAGTATGATTATCGTTTTGACAGAAATAACGAAATTACAATAGTCCGATGGAATGATAATAACGTTGTTACCAGGCAACAAATTTCGATTTCATAGAACCCTTGGGAAAAGTGAAACGTTGGTGTAAGAATCGAAAGCAAAAAGTTGACTTCAGTATACCAAGACTGTTTGTCAATTATAAAAACAATATGGGAGGTGTAGACCAAATGGATCAATCGATCGGTCTTTATAGAGTATCCATAAGAGGCAAAAAATGGTGGTGGCCAATAGTTACATATATTTTAGACTTGGCAGTCAGTAACGCTTGGCGCTTGCACGTGATACTATGTAGAGCTGAAAATACTACTCCGATGGACCAACTATCTTTTAGACGGAGTATTGCACGGTCCTATTTGCAGCCCACAGCATTAAAGCGGCATCAAGCAACATCCACAATAGTTGGCCCTGATCGCAAAAACAACGGTCATAATCCGGAACGGATTGTAAACCAATTGAGATGTGTTGTTTGTCATAGTAAATGCCGCTGGAAATGTATATTATGTACAAAAACCCTTGGCGTTGAAAAAAAAATGTTTTGGGCAATTTCATACTTAGTATGCCCAATGTCCCCAAGTGAGGACACCCAATTTTCTAAAAAGTGAATAAAAAAATTTCAGTTTTTTCTTATTACTCCATTTATTTAGTTGACGTTGAATTAATAAATAACAACAAAAACATTTTTTTACCTGCAGTTTTCTTTTGGGCGTTAATGGGTTAAAAACGAAACTATATGACTGCTTTTGTTATTGTAGGGTAAATATATATTTTTATTTGTGTATTTTTAAAAATATGCATAATCGCATCGAACTAATCATACCCTAAATTACGTAGTAATTTTTTTTAGCATTTATTCTTGTGGATACTTAATATGTTTTTTAAGAAATTTCAAACAATGGTAATAAATTAAGGCACTTATTTATGTATATTTATTATAAAATTTTTTGTTAAGTTTATTTAACCTGCATATAGGTTCAATATATATAAACCTCAATATGAATTTGATCGCTACATTTATGCATTAAAATTGCCAAACAAAATAAATTACTGGCGCTTTCAAATTTAGACTTTCCCAGTACTTGTTACTTTACACTCATGTGTTTCCCATGAGCCATGCTTTCTTAGCAACGTAAGTATAAGCAAATTTGGAATTTCCAACCTGTTTTTGTGACAAGAGTTATTTTCGTCAAACCAAACATTGCATCGTAGTATATTTTTATGTTTTTAGCTGCTGTTTTTACAAAATAGTATTTATAAGACCTTTATGCGTGTTTTTATAGTTCTTAGAATGGATAAACATTTTCGATGGATATGTCAGAATTTGTGAAGGTTTAATTATATCTATTATTCTGCATTAATAGCAAGAAAATCGTTGAAATATCGCATTTTTCGCAATTTTCCATGTTTTACACCAAGAACTTTCTATTTTTAATTTGGAAAGCCATTAAGAAATAATTTCACCCAAAATTTCGTACAAAAAAATTAATTTTAATCTTTAAAAATATTGTGCTAATTATTCCGAACAAATTATTAAAATCACCGATTTGGATTATTGAAGGTAAAAGCACGTCTCGATGGCCATTTCGCTACCGTTTACTTAGCTCTTCGGGAAACTTCTCACAAACATTTTATATAAACTAAAATTTTTTGTTCAATCAATAAAGTAAAGACAAAAATCTAAGTTTAAGCAAAAACAACAATTATCAACATTGGGGGCAAATTACGACATTCGATATCGATCGAAATTTACATTTAAATTCTATTGAAATTTCGATCGATATCGAGTGTCGTAATTTGCCACCTGTTTTTATTTTTCTTTATATACTGTATAAGGCTGACATTTCTTCGGCTCTTCAATACATTTAAAAGATGATGAAAAATAAAATTAAGACAACAAATAAAATATCACAACACACCACGATAATTTAGTTATGCCTTTTATATGGGCACTTGCAAGTTAATAATTAAAATTAAATTACGGGAATTTTCGTACAAAAAAATTAATTTTAATCTTTAAAAATATTGTGCTAATTATTCCGAAAAAATTATTAAAATCACCGATTTTGATTATTGAAGGTAAAAGCACGTCTCGATGGCCATTTCGCTACCGTTTACTTAGCTCTTCAGGAAACTTCTTCCGTAAAAACCTTCTCATTGAAAATACGAACAAAAAATGTTACAGAAATCGGCACAGCTGTTCTCATTTTATGAATTACTCTACATTTTTACACTATTTTCATATATAAGATTCAAACACTATGTTCACTACAATTGAGACGCTAAACTAGTGTTCTTCTTAGAATAGTGATAAAAGTTAATAAAATAAATATTAATAAATGTTATTGAAACAAATTAATGTTAATAATTATGGTATTTAATTTATATGTATGTAGTAATTAAATTTAGATAATAAATGAATGTAATTTACTATTTTCGTGCTTGATTGCTTCAAATATAAATATTTCATGATATTCTCATGAAACATTTTTTATTTGAAAGTAGAAATTGAAATGTATTACTGCGTAGAAAGTATTTTCATATGGCCATTTCACTACTGCTATTTTAGGTCATTAGTGGATTTTACCCAAATTTTGTATAGAAAACTTCAAAGTCTTATATCATAAGCCAAATTGATTAAATAAGAAGAACTCTATTGAATCAATAAGATAAAAAGACAGGAACAAAAAGACAGTATACAAAAACACAGCAAACATTCAGTAACTAAAAAAGTAAAGTAAATTAAAATCGAAAAGATTCCGAATAATAAATTTTCATATTGATAATAAATGAATTTAAAATTCGGTGTAAATCGATGTTATTTCTTTTATACAACAACAAAACACATATTGTTACCATACAAATACACAATCGGTAACATTGGTTTACGTTGGATATTTTATAATGTAAATATATACACACTCGTATGCACGTATATACAAATGAATTAATGTGAGATGAGAGTAACAAGTTTGCTGAGAATAATAATCTCTCTTTGTGATTTTACTCTTAAAGTGGCAGTAGCAGTACGTCCATCGACAAAATATGCACTGGATGTAGAATGTACGGCAGTGAAACATCTTAGTATATTTATAGTCTTTGGTTATACCCTTTTTCCACTTTTTGTGGTGAAGAGTATTAAAAACAGCAAATAATTAAGACCATATATTTTTTACACCTTTTTTTTTTTGTTTAATAGTGTGGCACATATGATGCTATTTTAAAACGATTTTAAAAGTAGGATAGAATTCTGAGAGATTTTTGTTTGATTAAATCGATTGTGTATGATAATGAATACTGGCCTTAAGCTACATTTAGAACTATACTTTCATTATCAAAATAATTTACGGAGCATGATTATTCACCACTGAATAAAGAATTAGAAAATCAACGTATTTTTTTTTTCTTCTGTTCATTAGAAAGAAGTTTTATTTTAGAATTTTTACGAAACTTTTCCAATGGTGTAATTGAAAAATACAAACTACTAATTTAAATTGTTTTTTTTTTTTTTAATATGAAGGTACATTAGTATTAGGATTTACTTAAAATTACTACAGAAATTACAAACTACTTAATTAAATATCTGAAACTTTTAACTTAAAAGACAGTTTATTTCAAACAAACTTATGTAAACTTAAAAGATATAATAAAATATCGTTAAGTTATACAGTGAAGTGTTAGATTGGGTTTTTAGTATTTATAAGGTTTTGGAATGCATTGCAGCCAAACTTTAATCGACACGCAACAGCCGCTAAATTAGCGTGTAACGCGCAAAGCTATCTGATGCATAGCTTTTGCGCTTGAATGCCATACCTAAATAAGAGCGCAACTTTGTGTCTTGAATAGTAATCTTAAATAATTTTTTTATAAAACCCGCTGCATAAGAATGAAGAAAAGATAAAACCGCTAGATTGACCTAAAAATAACTAACTGCCAGTCCCACGATGTGGCAAAGAATTTGTTTTTGTTTTGAATGTAATTGTACGAACGAAACCTTGCGATACCATGGGATTGGCAGTAAATTGTCATTACTTATTAACAATAACAAAACAAATAAACAAGCAGTCAACTTCAATGGATTTTCCAATTGCTAAGCTTTGTCGTCGTGCTATTGTGTTTTGCTTCATACATTTTTTATGACCATGAGAATTTGTTACAGATAGGTTATTTAGGCTTGGCTGTAGTTAATTTTGTGTAGCAGTTGTTATGGACCTAGTAGTTGTTCTTTACATGAATTGGCCACAATTTTACATTAATATTTTTAAAGATCAATAACAGGCTATAACTAAAATGAATAATCATTCCTTTTTTTATTCAATTTTTTTAAGTTTTCTGCCCTTAACGTAATATAGGGACTTAATATTGTTCTGTTCTTTTTTTTTTCTCTGTTTTTTTTACGTCAAGAACTGTTTATTTAGAAGGACTAATACCACTTCACTCGACTTTATGTCATTACTTTTCAGGATATATTCTTCAACTGTCCATGAATTTTGACAAGTTCACTGAACCTTTGGCCTTGAAAAGGATATTTTTGTTGTTATGAACAAGGCTTCAGTAATCAACTTAATATATTTTTTTAAAGAGAAATTTGAAGCAGACTATGTCGGTGTTTCTCTTTAATTCCTAAGCCTTTGCACCCTGCCCTGAACGTTTCTACACCGCAAATAACTAAAACGGTTTTATCTCAACATCCACTTTTTGATGTTTATATTCAAGGCAGATTTATTTTACTAGGTAGTAGTGACTCTACAACAAATACAACATTGACAAAAACAACATGCCATTTTATTGTTGGTTTGTGCGTTGGAAACGTCAAAAACACAAAGAGAATACTAATGCTTACTCTGCTTCTAAACGCTTGATGTTAGTGTTTTTTGAAATTCGTAAAGAAAGGAAAATACACACAACTTTTGTCGTTTCCAACTACAAACCAGCTGGGCGGACGACACTACCTTGTAAAATAAATCCGCCTTGTTTATATTTAACCAAATAATAAATGACATCATCAACTACAATTGGGCACGGATTCATTAAACAATTTCACGAAAAATAAATAAAATAAATGGAAATACAAAAACCAAACCAAACAAGTCAAAAAAATACAACCACCATAGAAGAAAAACTGATAATTTAACTATTTTTCTTGGAACAAAATCTTACCACCAATTCTACAAAACATAAAAAAACACTTGTCAGGACAACAGAAGCAGGCCAGTTCAGAGCATCTCAACAAAACTTTGATGTGCCCAGGCTTGTCGCAGGGCGGACAGAGTGAGTTCTATGAAACAGGTAAGTCCTTTTGCCTTTCTATTATCAACTTTAGCTATAATTTCTTCAGCGCCCAACGTAGGTTACACCCACGCAACCATCCTCATCAGTTCACCGACAGAGTTAGTCGGGCATTAATTCTAGTGTACACCAACATATTAGGTAAGTAACTTATCTATATTTCTAATTTTAGCCCCATACTTTGGTTTCTACTTTTCTCATTTCAGGTACTAGGCATCACGTCGTGGATGTAAAACTCGAACCTTTTTTTTACATAAAATAATTGCAAATAAATAATCAACCCACATAATGGTCCCATTACCTTTACTAAACCTAATATTGGACGAACGACAACTACAGTTATAAACTGACAAATAATTCAACACTTAGAACAATACACTTCTTAACCCTTTGACGACTGGAGGCAAACATGCTTGCCCAGGGGTTTTTGCTTCATATAATTGTTCACATAAAAGATAGGATAAATATATTCCAAAGTGTGATGTAGCGGAGGGTTGGATCAACAAAAATGTAATAGGTGATAGTGTCCTATCTTGGCCAATTTGCTCGCTAGCCATTTTATGAGAGTGCTGTGGGAGGTGCTTAGGGCGCATCTGGCTTAAACTCGGGTATATTTTTGGGGCAACTTTAACCTTTCAGAAAATATATTTTGGAAGTGTGTGTAAGTTTCAACCTGCCTAAAATTACCACAAACATGTTTGGCAAGTATATTTGCCTCTGGGTTGAAAAGCAACTAAGTACAATCAAAATATTATTTTATTTGTACCATTGCATGTTCGTATGTTTATATTGTGCTACTTCGCTCTGAAGCATGTTTGGTTTTGACTGTTAATGATGAAATCAAATTGAACAAAACGTACTTTGTTTATTATTGTTTTAAGTTGCAAGTTTTTTCTGCGCTGCTTGTTTGCTTGTTTTTATTCATTACTTATTTGAATCCAATTAGAGCAGACGTGTTTCGTGCATTCCTATTTGACAGTGTATTATAATAGTATTTTGAGTGCTAATTTTTATAGTGTATTCTTATTTGAAGTGATTAAAAATATAAAATTTTAAATGAATGTACCCGTCCGTGATCGTTTTTTTTTCCTTAATCCGGATGAAATTGAGCAACTTTTGCTTTGCGACACCAGTGACAATGAGGAAGAAGCTGCTACATATATGGATGAAGAGGACATAGTTTTCCTGGAAAATTACGGTTTGGAAATCCAAGAGGATGAAGCCATAGAAGTAGTTATAGAAAGCACTAAGCCCATAGAATCTCCTATAATTAAAAAATCCCGCCTTGGTCGTAAACCGATACAAGTTGCTTTAGAGGATAAGCAAGTAGCATCTGCTTCAAATGCTGTAGTTATACCAGAAAATCCAGCCCTTTTTTTACCACCCGCGAAGACTTTCAGGTTCAGAGAGACGCTTTCCTATAAAGCCCCTGTTTTCATCGGATGCCAGGAGAATTCCACATATCAACATTCGCAAATACTTAAACCAATTGTAAATACACAAGAGGAAATGCTGCCAGCGTATGATGTGTTCAATGCTGTTTCTAACTTTGAAGGTAAGTTTTTACAAGCAAAAATGCTAGTTTCTTATAATACATTATACATTTGGTCTCAGAAATGTGTATAATGATAGTGGAGCAGTCCAAACTATATGCCATGCAAAAAGGTCGAATTTTCACTTTGATCGTGGAAGAGTTCAAAGCTTATATGGGTCTGATTGTACGTATGAGCCTTGTTAAACTACCCAGCATTCGAATGTATTGGTCTACAGATCCGACATTTCATCAAGCTCAAATTGCAGACATCATGACGCGGCCTCGTTTTGAGGAAATCACTTCTAATCTGCATTTTTGTGACAATGACCGTGGATACAAAATCCGGAATATTATAAACCACATAAAAAAGGCTATGCCAGACGCATACACGTATTCGAAAAAGGTTTCAATTGACGAACATATGGTGAAGTTCAAGGGACATAACGCCATGAAACAGTATATGAAGAACAAGCCCGTGTCATGGGGCTTCAAGCTTTGGTGTATGTGTAAATCGAACACCGGATACGTATATAACGTTGACATACACCGGAAAAAAGACGTCTGTGGAGCACGGTCTTGGTGAATCTGTGGTTTTGCAGTTATGTAAACCACTAGCAAAGAACAGAGTTGAAGTTTACTGCGATAACTTTTTTACTAGCATTAACTTGCTGTACATTTTACAGAAAATTGAGACAATGGCATGCGGTACAGTTTGTAGTAATAGAAAGCATATGCCAAAGCAGTTTCCGGCCGATAAAAATATGAAGCGTGGGGACATAAGCTATTTTACATCCGATAGTATATCCGTAGACAAATGGATGGATAATCGCGCTGTTTACCTAGCTTAAAATTTTTTTGACCCAACTGCCGTATGCAAAGTTAAATTGCGTGTTGCAGGACAAGCAGGTAAAATTGATATTGATTGCCCATTGGTTGTCCAGCATTACAACAAGGGAATGTGTGGTGTAGATCTGATGGATCAAAAAAAGGTTTATTATGAGTATGATCGCAGAAACAAATGGCGATTTTATATTCGATTGTTCTTTGATCTCTTCGAAATACTCGTTCATAATAGCTACGTGATATATAGCAAATTCATGTCAACTAACAGCTTTGAGAGAAACGTAACTTCGATTGATTTTCGGGAAGCTTTAGCAAAGGAATTGATTAGTGATTTCTGTTCAAGATCGCGCAGATTCCCAGTAGCAACCAGAAGTAGAAGTATTTCTTTAAAGCAGCCTAAATCTTTGCATAAGATGGAAAAGCGTGAACATTGGAAGCGATGCGTCCATTGCGCTAGCCAACGCAAATATAGCCGCACAAATGTATTTTGTACTATATGCAATGTATTCCTTTGCTTCACTTCATCACGTGAATGTTTTAGTGAATACCATGTATAACATTTTTTATCTTAAATTTGTTTAAATTCTTCAAAACTTACTTTAAATGAAAAAATATTTGAATAAACCATCATACTTTTTAATTAAATTTTTTTGGTAAAAAATTCTCATTCAACCCAGAGGCAACTATATTTTCCAAGCAAAATAAGGGGCAAGAAGGGGACATGGGGGGCCAAATTTTTATTCCGTAACTATTATTTGGATATATTTTATGAAAATAATAAATAAAAAAATCGCTTCGGCAGAAAAAGTTCGGACCTCAGAGGGTTAACCCACTATTGCACAAACATTATTGTATTGGTAAGTCAAAATTATCTTGTTATAAATATTGCACCATTCCCCAAGCCTGCCCTTTATTACACTGCCCTCTTCCGATTAACTGTTTCATATGTTTGGCGTGATACACTCCAAGCGGTCTCCCTGTAAAACTTTCGTACATGTTGTTTCCTATAATTCTTCGAAACCGACATTTTCATTTGAATCTCATTATCATCTAGGGCTTTTAATTGAAATTTTTAATTAAATCTATAACCTGATCCACAAGTCCACATGTTGAATCCAAATATAGCAAAGAATGGACTCATTCCCGTTACCGTATGAATCGATGTACGCAACGCTAATTATATTGTTGGTAAATTAACATCCCAATCTCTGTGGTCGTTTTCCATATTTGCTCTTATTGAAGCCAGTACACTCTGATTTACCCCTTCAGATGTGTTTGATTGCGGAGAATGAACTGGCGTCCTCATATGATTAATTTCATAGGCTTTGACCATCTTTTTAAATTCTTTGTATAAAAATTGCAGCTGCGAGAACACAAATTTAGTCATGTGGTCTACGACTATAAATATGTACGCATTTCCCTTTTTTGACCGTGGATATTTACCAAAAAGTCGATATATAACTTTTGAAAAGGCCTTAATGAAACTACTTCAGATCCAATATCTGGCATCAAATTCCTATTGACAGGTTTTGTTTCTTTGCAAATTACACGGTTCCTAACATAATGCCGAACTTCAATCAATGTATTTGGCCAGTAAAATGGGCTTTATCTTCCGGATTATGTGCTTCCCTTATTAATGCATCTGTAAGTGTGTTAGGACCCATAATTACCACTTAAATTCTTCTAAATTTTCATTTTCGGTACTTAAATGATTTCTTTTATAAAACAATACTCTTCACTATTTTATGTCCGCTAGACTGTTCTCCGGACCTTTTCGGTGCTCAATTTCAAAGTCGAATGATAGTAATTTAAATGACCATCTGGCCAATCTTCCATCCAAATCTCTCAAAGACATTATCCAATTAAGGCTGGCGTGATCCGTTATTACGGTAAACGGCATGAGCTCAACATATGGTCGAAATCTTTTTATGTATTGTCATTGTGCTTGATTTAGCTTTTGGGAAAAGAATGTGTAGGTTCGTGATTTCTCTTCTAATTAAATTTTCCAAAAGGCATATTTTAAGTCTACACTGCTTATAAAATATGTTTCATCCAATCTGCTTATAATTTCCTCTATATTTTAAATAGGATACGCATCTAAACATAATCGCTTCTATAACTACTGCGCAACGGTTATTCCATGGACTTTGGTTTTCCTCAGTTACACCTAGTTTTAGCATGTGGTCCACCTCGGCATAAATCAACTCCTAAATTGCAGCGGATACTGGGTAGTATCTTTCTATAGTTGGGTCATGCTCTACCACTAAATCTATTTTATGCACCTCTACACTTGTTCTTCCCAGACCCTGGTTTTCAAATGTTCGAAAATTTTTCTTAACTTAATTTAGTTCTTCTTCTTGTTCTACTTTTAGTCTATGTTTTTCCACGTTATCTAAATGTAAAGGATAGTTATCTGATGTAGTTCTGGAGTAATCTCATCTATCTTAAAAATATTAGGTGCTATCATAAACTTCCTCTAGAAATCTATGCCTAAATACACGCTTTGCAATAGATCCGAACATATGTAAAATTCTATAAACTCAACTTGATCATTATACATTACTAATATCTTAGCTTTTCCCAAAACATCATAACCTTTTCCCTCTGGTAGTTTTTACTTTAGTAAAATTAGGTTGCAACTCTGCTCCTAAACTATTTACTAATTCCAATGAATCTCTGCCCAATAAGCTAATAGATCCACCACTATCAAGTAATCCGTCTACTTTAATTTCACCTAATTAAATTTTAGCGTACGCCCTGGGATCAAATTCTCTTCCTACAGTTATAGCCGAACATTTCATTACTGCCCTGTGTACCTTTTTATATTTTAATTTCTTATCCCTAAATCTGCTACGAATTTTCTTTCTTTTAATCTCCAACATCTACTTCGGATTCGACTATTCTTTTTTACCTTTTCGTAATTATCTAACTTTTTCTGAAACCCTTGGCACATAGAAAAAATATAATCAGATTGTCTGTATGTTCTGAAGAGACATATATATTATTATGAAGAAGGAAGAAACAAAACAAAAACTAGGTATTTAACAAGAAAAAAGGAAGCACAACAAGTTTCTTTTCCACAAAAAAGAAAAAGAAAAAAATTATTATTCGTAAAAATAAAACATGTAATTATAAAATTGCTTAAAGTGTGGTAGGGTGCGGCTTTACGAGATAATTCCAGCTTATTTTTCTCTGTGCTATTTCTTTAGTTTATTTAAAATCATCTTTTTGTAAAAATTTTTTTTAAAATACTGTCAATTCAAACAAAAATGATATATGTACTTAAGCCATCCGTTCAATTTAACTCATACACTATTGATAAAAAAGATCCCAGTTAAATGACCGGATTATTCCGTTCACTTGATTCGGTCAATTAACTCGTTCGTTCGAGAATGACACAGCTCTACTTATACCTGGGCTGCGCTCGTATAGTAGCTGCTGACTCTGGCTTCAAATAGTTACGCTCTATATTTTTACGTTCGTCCCTTAAATGTTCGACTGAAAATATCTGCATCGGATAAATTATCTGTGATATATTCAACCGTACATTTGTGCTGTAGTTAAGGTGGTAATCACGTTGACTACAAATCTGGCTGACCTGGGTTCAACCCTTGCGGCAGTCAAGAAATAAAAAATGTTTTTTCTGTTTAATGGTATATATACATATTCAGATTAACATTAAAACATGCAGCCTCCTTCGTCGGTACTTCTTCATAGCATATTCGCCGGCGAAGTAAAATAATTAATAAAATGGCTATATCTATCTCCTTTCAACACCTGTCTTCTCATTTATCTATCCCTTTCCTAAAGAATGTAGCACGGTTACTAAGTAGGAATAATATAAAAATAGAAGGTAGTTCCACTTTAAAAATTTGTGACGTTTGCCGGAATAATTTGAAATATATTTTTTAACACAATTTGCGTTGCCACAGATATAAATAAGAAAAAAATATTTTGGACTTATTTAACAAAATATGTGTGATTTGTATAAAAAAATATAAAGAAAATTCAATACATTATAAATATAAAATTACACAGTAATAAATCCTTTATTTATTTTTTATTATCATAATTTATTACAAATACAATTGCAGAGTAAGAGTTTTACCGAATTAAGCAACTTAATTAAAAAAAATTTGCAATGATTGATATTTATTTTCACGTAATTAAGTAATAAATATTGGTTCATTGAGCAAACTGTGTTTCAAAGCGTTTTATTATGATATCCATATTGTTTATAAAAGTTTTTTAAGTTCTTAGCATTAGCTAAGGACAAACTTTTTTATATTAATTAAAAACGACAATAGAATAAGTTTTATTAACAAACAGTTTTTTTATCTTTTTACAAATTTTACATTTTTCTGTTTTAAAAGCGAATACGAAAAAATGTTCTTCCCAAAAACGAAAAAAGCAACTTATCTTTTTGCTAAATTTATGAATTAAATTTTGTATATTTTGTTTTATTTTTTAGTAAAATTTGTTTATGATTTTTATATTATGTATTTCGTTCATATAAAATTTTATATACAAAAAAAAAAACAAAACAGAAAACCGGGCTATAAGAAATTTATATGGTAGCACAAATTTTCATAATTGTCGCAAACGTCAGAACGTTAATATGGCGACGAAAAGAGAAAATGTAACTACCTTCTATTATTATATCAGGGAAAATATTCGTCAATAGACTCTCCAGGTTTTTATCGGCGTTCTTTAAAAGGCCGCATTAGCTCGTACTCACTGCGATTTGAAACATATTGTTTCCTCATAGCTTTTTTAATCTTCCCAAGATTATAACGTTTTGTGCTGTACTAGTAACCAATACCAGTCTTTAGCATCTCCTTTCAGTAATTTATGAAACTCGCCATGTAACTCTCTCCATGAGCAAGAATTATACTTGTCAACTCTGAGCGGAGTATTATACGGGTAATGTTTCTGTCACGTAGTATGCTTTCGGGAGTATTAACATGTACTTCTTCATATTGAAAATTTCTAGCTTAACTCAGATCACTACTTACTTACAGAATTTTTTTCAAATTCTAACTTCTTATGCGCATTGTAATTATTACATTCTCTTCTTTTCTTTTCAGGAGCTCTTGTTAGATTTGCAGTATTTCCATCTTCGCTAGTTCGAGTTTGTTCTCTCTGCCTGTGGAGGCGGTATGTTTATCTTCCGTATTTCTTTAACAATATCGGTAAATCCATCTTGTAGACTTCTTTAAATTTTATTATCTATTATTAAAGGCTTTGGGACTCTATATAGGTGGAATTCTTTGAATTGGCATTTTAAAAAAAGGTTTATTAATTTTCCAAGACTGACTAAAAAACGATTCTTCAAATCATTTGCTGTCTAAAATAAATCTTATACTCTACAATGTTTTTTCGTGATTGGATTCTTTTCCAATTGTGTAAAAAAATTATATATCCTTATGTGTTTATTTGTATATCAACATAATTTAATAATAAAAAAATTTACAAAATAATTACTATAACGACGATTGATTTCTTAAATTCGTACACAAAAAAAACCAAACTAAATATAAAAAAAACACACACGATTTAATAATATAATTTTTACACAACTATACTTTTTGTATTTAGTTAGTTATAAATTACACAAACTTACAGAAAACAAAAGAACAAAAATATTTATATGTATAAGATGTTTATTCGATGTTTATTTTTGTGGTTATATTTATGAAAAAACAATATTCGAAGAATACACAAACACAAAATAAAGATAAATTATCTTAATGTAGGGATAAAGTACAAAAAAGAAATTTAAATAAAATACAAGCACATATAATAAAATATACAATAAAAAAACAAAATATAAGCTTACGTCCAGTGTTTACAAACAAACTTGCAATCACAAAAACAAGAAACATACAGCCCAATTATAAACAAAAATTCCTTGCGAGTTTTTTCACTTTTCCCTTTTCTCCAATTATAAATTTTTCTCCTTTTGATTGATTGCGGAAAATGAAAAAAATCCGGGGGAAAAAAGTACGTATTCTAAATTATAAAATAAAAATAATGAAAATAAACAACAAAACTCCCTTCAAATTACGATGATGCCACATTTTCATATTTTTTTTCCCACACAATTCATAATTGGAGAAATCTTTTCTCGCGAAAAATTTTTTCCGTGGGAAAGAAATTCCGTGAGAATATTCATAATTGGGCTTAGTATGAAAATAAAAAAAAACTCCCTTTAAATTACGATGATGCTACTTTTATATAATTTTATTCCCACGGAATTCATGATTGGATAAATTTTTTCTCGAGAAAAATTTTTTCCGTGGGAAAGAAATTCCGTGAGAATATTCATAATTGGGCTAATAGTTTCTTGATCGACATTTGTTATTGCACTGAGAGTAAGCTAATATTGCTTCATTTACTTACAGTACAGTCACACGAAGTTTTTGTTCAATTCTCTTTCAAGAAATTTACACATACTGCTTGTCAAAATTCACAAAAATTGAAAGCTGTGACATAGGTTGCACGCAATTTCAAAGCAAGTTTGTAAGCAAGATGTCGTAAAGAAAACAAAAAAAAATATTAATTTGAAAAAAAAAACTTCAATCAGCTGTTCTCTTGAATAAAAATTTGAAAGACTCAATTGAACGAAAATTTGAAAGCAAATTCTCAGCAAGTTTTTAAAGTGAGAATGTATTGGTAAAAAAATGAGAGAAATTTTAAAAATTGAATGAAAACTTGATCGTCTGACACCCTAGTTATACTAATTTTTGCTCTGTGTTTTATATTTTATTGCTTATTTATTAAATGTCGGTATATTTGGGCGCAATTTTCTGTGTCAGCTTTAAAGTGAATCCTCTCCTTCGATGGAATATTAATGATGTTTCGCATTTTTAGCATGAAGCGATGTTTCGGTTTTTTGGAAATCTGGAGAGTGATTTAAAGATGCACAATAGGCCGCTAATGCTGTTTTTTGGAGTATTGTTACACAACATTTGATTTTTCTAATTTGTCAATTTTGTCTTTTGTTTTCTAAAAAAAATTGTTCATTGCTGTTAAATATTTTATAAGCTATTTTATAGTTTTTAGAAGCAAAGAGTTTTGAATTCGCAAATCTTTCAGATATGTCATCTAGTTCGGTTCCTTCGTTTTTGAATTGCTCACCCTATGTCTGGCAATTAGGTTCTCGATAAGCTTTGAGGGTAAATTATTCGACTTCAATATTTTCTTTATTTTGCTCAGATTTTTATAGTGAAAATCCACATCACTAATATTTACAACTTGCTTAATTAGGTTGCAGGCAGTGTTTATAATCATATTCTTCGGATGTTTTGAAAAATAATTAATTATGCGACCCGATGCAGATGGTTTTTGATACTAGTCTATCTTAACAGACTCTCTATTCCTTATTATTAGTAGATCCAAATATCAAAGTTTGGATTCAGATTCTTTCTCCACTGTAAATCTTATATTAGGGTGAAAATTATTAAACGTTTCTAAGGTAGATAAAATATCATTTTCATATATGTAATATACATAATGAATAGTTGGTAACCCTTATTTATAATCTGACATTTCTCAATTCTTTATATACTATTCATTCTTAATTTTATGTATCAGCTAATCAATCATTAACTAGCGTGCATTCAATCATTTACTTTTTTTTATATGCCACATTAATTAATAAATCTTTTATAATTAGTTGTATTTTAAATAGTAACTAAAGAGCGTTTTATTTCAATAATACACAACAGTATTGGCGACGAAGGTGAAAAATAAAGAGCAAATTCATCAAACGGAAAAAAATAAAAGTTCAGCAACTAAAAAGAAAAATGCATTAGTAGTGAACGGTCTTAACCTCAAACAAAATGGAGGCCCAGGTGGAGCAATTGTTACGAGCAATAACAGCCATGACTACGACGATGCAACAGCAACAGCAGCAAATACAAGCAATTCAACAGCCAACTAGCACAAGTGTCAATATCATTTCTAATTTTGATGCATTCGTTCCAAAAATAGAATCGTTTCGGATGTACAAAGAGCGTTTGGAAATTCATTTTCAAATTAAGAAAATTTTTGATGATAAGGACATGTGTGCCAAACTTTTGTTGCAGTACATAGGGTCAGAGACATATTCATTGCTGACGACATTGGCTGCCCCTAAAAACATAAACCAGCTCAAATATAACGAAATAGTAAAGCTACTGGAAACACACTTCTGCCCCAAAAAGAACGTGTTAGTAGAACAACACAAATTTCTTTCTGAAATTCAGAATAGTGAGCAATCTCTTGCAGACTTTGTAGCTGTGTTACAACGAAGGGCAACGGAGTGTGATTTTGTTTGTGAATGTGGGAAGTCTGTTTCCGAAATTTTTCTTAGATCGCAGTTAATTAGAGGATTGCGTGATGGTTACATCAGAGAACAGCTACTACAAGATACAAAGTCAACTTTTACACAAATTGTCGAAAAGGCAAAAACACTGGAAGCCGCTAAAATAAACAACAAAGTAATTGCAAACAATGCAACTGGTTCTACAGGTGATATTCATCAAGTCCGTCATCAACATGGCGATAATCATCGTGGCGGTAGAAATCGTAACCGGAGTATTTCAAGAAATCGAACATCAAAGTCATCAACAAGGGTAAACTACAGCGAATTGGGCATAGAAGGTTTGTGTTTAAGATGTGGCCGCAGTAATCACTTATCGAAAGAGTGCAAAACAAATAAAAACAAATTAAAATGCAACTCATGTGGTAAAACTGGGCATGTACAAAAGGTTTGTATTCAGGATAGAATGAAACAAAAGAAATCGAAAAATACCAACAACGGCAACAACGCATCAAATTCTATCGAATCATTTACAACAACAACAGATGATTTTTTTGGCGTTAATAAAGTAATCGACATATACAGCAAAACAGCTGTGTCACATACAGATGCACAAAAATTTTTTATAAAAGTGTTTATTGAAGGCAAAGAGCAGCAATTTGAAGTAGATTCTGGTGCAGGGTATACTTTAATTCCCGAAAATGATTTTAACAAATTAAACATAAACACGAAAATAGCAAAAACTAATATTGCTTTTCGATCCTACACGGGGGATATTTTCATACCGGTGGGTGTCGTGAACGTAAATGTGAAATACAACAGCAAGTCATCAAAAGAACAAATGTATGTGGTGTCAAAAGAGCAGTCAGCTTTGTTGGGACGTGTGTGGATTCGCCATTTAAAAATTAATTTAGCGGAAATTGATCAACAAAGTGGCAATAAAAATCGCACTAGTGAAAATATGAAAATAAATTCGATTTCTCAAGTACAAAAAAAATTTCCACAAATTTTTCAGGAAAAAGTAGGATGCATCCCAGACTTGGTGTGTAGTTTAAAGCTGCAAGAAGGAGCGAAACCCGTGTTCATAAAGGAAAGGCAAGTACCCTTTGCTCTTCGTGAGAAAGTGGAACGGGAACTTGATAGTCTGGAAAGAGATGGTATAATTTCTAAAGTGAATACAAGCAATTGGGGGTCACCGTTGGTGGTGATTCCGAAGCCAGATGGGAATGTGCGGTTGTGCGTAGATTATAAGGTCGCTGTAAACCCTCAACTAGAATCAGCCCATTACCCAATTAAGAGAATCGACGAAATATTTAACAGCTTAAAAAACTCAAAATTCTTTTGTAAATTAGATTTATACAAAGCGTATCTTCACGTGATGGTTGACGAAGAAAGTAAACAGGTACAAACAATTTCGACACACCGAGGTACGTACCAAATGAATCGCTTATCTTTTGGAATCAAAACTGCTCCTAGCGAATTTAACCGCATTTTAGATCAAATTTTACAAGGGCTACATGGTACTATCTCATATTTCGATGACATCATTATTCATGGTGCAACGTTAGAAGAGTGTGAAGAGCGTCTAATCAATTGTTTTGAAAGATTGAACAAATATCAACTACATGTAAATAAAAACAAATGTGAGTATTTTAAAGAGCAAATTAGATATCTCGGGTATGTTATTAGCTACAACAAAATATCGAAATGTCCAACCAAAGTACAAGCGATCGTAAACCTCCCAAGGCCTGAAAGCGCGGATGATACTAGGAGATTCCTCGGAATGATAACATATTACTCCAAATTCATTCCAGATGTTTCTACACTCACATTTCCATTACGTCAACTTTTAGAAAAAAATCGAAAATTTACTTGGTCCACAAAATGTGAAGAAGCATTCAAAAAACTAAAACGTGAAATATTGCAAGATAGAGTTTTGGTGCCTTATAATCAAGAATTGCCAGTAACGCTAGCTTGTGATGCAAGTCCAACGGGGATAGCAGCTGTCTTATCTCATATAATGGATGGGGAAGAACGCCCTGTAGCGTTTATATCGAGAGCATTAACAAGAGCAGAACAAAACTACAGCCAGTTAGACAGAGAAGCATTAGCGATTATTTTTGCCGTCGATAAATTCTTCATGTATTTACATGGTAGGGAATTCACCTTGCTAACGGATAACCGACCACTTTCTAGAATTTTCCATCAAAATGCAAAAACACCAGCGATGACATCAGCCAGACTGCTTCGGTATGCGTCATTCCTTCAAGGATTCAACTACAAAATCGAACACCGAAAAGCCGAAGACAACGTAAATGCAGATTGTTTATCAAGAGCACCTATAAATGAAGCATCAAATTTCAAACATTTTTTAGATGAAGAGGTACGTGTTATTCAAGATCAAACTATTAACGAAATTTCTACTTTTTCAATTACTGCCACTACAATAGCTAATAAAACAGAAACCGATCCTGAACTTTGTAAATTAAAGAAAGATTTAATAGAAGGAAACAACTTTGATACCGAATATTCAATGCAAGATGGCGTGATATTCAAAGGTGATCGTGTGGTTGTTCCTACAGGGTTGCGGGAAGAAATTTTAAAAGAATTGCATCATACACATGTTGGCATCGTTAAAATGAAGCAACTAGCAAGAAAATATTGTTTCTGGAAAGGCATAGATTCCGACATTGAACGTTTGGTAAGAGCATGTGCCAGTTGTGCAAAAGTAAAAAAAAGTCCACCCAAAGTGGTAACTCATCATTGGGAAGACCCAAATGAAAATTTTCAGCGGGTCCACATTGATTATGCCGGTCCATTCCAGAATCATCATTTTTTCGTACTGGTTGACGCTAAGTCAAAATGGCCGGAAATTCGAATAATTAAAGATGCTCCTACGTCCGAAAAATCTATAACGTTATTACAGGACATTTTTGCTACGCATGGTCTACCTCAAGTCATCGTCTCAGACAACGCTACGATTTTTCAAAGTTCAATTTTTAGAAAGTATTGTACCGATAACGGTATGATTCAAAAGTTTATAGCCCCAGGGCATCCAGCTACGAACGGGTTAGCAGAGCGTTACGTGCAGATTTTAAAGTCGAAGTTGAAGGCTATGGAAGACGATAAATTGGCGTTAAACATCAGAGTGCAGGAGATCCTTTTTCGTTATAGGGCAACCCCGTTAGCCAATGGTCAAAGTCCCGCACAAAGATATCTTGGTCGTGAAATTAGAACAAAACTAGATGCAATGCGTCCAGTAAAACAAACCACATCAGCAATAATCACACCAGGAGTCCGCCAAATTAGCGTGGGAGATAGGGTGGAGGTACGGTGGTACGAAAAAAATAAATCAACTTGGAAATTTGGAACCGTTAAAATAAAGTTTGGTCGTCTTCATTATCAGATAAAGCTCGACAATGGGTACGAGTTAAAACGCCACATAAACCAATTATATCAGTCAGGAGTAGAAAAGCCGAAAAAATCGGTAACGTTTGCTGATCCAGCAGTACAAGAAAAACCGAGAATTGAAGAAGTTCAAATAGAACGCAGGGTTGCCACCCCATCTATTGGGCAAGCTCATGAAACAACTTTGCAATCGCCGTTTTCAAGAATACAAGAGGATGCTGTGAGAAGATCCGGTCGTATTAGAAGACAACCAGCTTACCTCAATGACCACGTCCAGTATTAGCGTGGGAGATTGTAATATACATAATGAATAGTTGGTAACCCTTATTTATAATCTGACATTTCTCAATTCTTTATATACTATTCATTCTTAATTTTATGTATCAGCTAATCAATCATTAACTAGCGTGCATTCAATCATTTACTTTTTTTTATATGCCACATTAATTAATAAATCTTTTATAATTAGTTGTATTTTAAATAGTAACTAAAGAGCGTTTTATTTCAATAATACACAACAATATATGATACTGAATAACTCATCTACGTATTTTGTAATTATTTTTGGTTTGTTATTTAATTTTTGCAAACAAGAGACAATTAACTTTTCCATTATTATGTCTGCAACTATTGGTGACGCTGGTAAACCCATGAGAAGACCTTTTCTTTAGATGTAAATTTTATTATTGTATTTAAAGTAGCGGTTATCTTTAATGCCAAATTTCAAAATACGAAAAAATAAAGTCTTATCCATCTTAGTATATTCCGAAATCTCACTCCATTTTTCATCGACTTCAAAAAGAAGGAGGTTATACAATTCGGCTGAATGTTGCTTTTTTTATATTTGTGCCTCTAGAACTCAGTCATTTTTGATCCGATTTGAAATATGATATGATAGATTATGCTTACAGATTGGTCCCGTTGAGAAAACAGTTCATAATCTTAAAAATTAAAGGGTGTCCCCATACAACATACATATTTTTTACGTGTATTATGAACTGTATAGGGCGATTCTGTAAAATTTAAAATAAATGCGTTTTGCTATAGCCCACAATAACAAAAAGTTATACAAAAATAAATCTAAAATTAAAGGGTGCCCCCACAATTGATGTAAATTTACTTATATGGGTCTATCTTTTGAACCGTTATAGACAAACGCTTGCAAATTGGACAGAATGTCAATTGCTATGGTCATTATAGTAACAAGTATTAATATTAAGAATTATAAATTAAAGGCTGCGCCAATAGTTCATTTAATTTGATGTATATTGCTATACTCTTTAACATTTTAAGACAGACGTTTGAAATTTACAACGAACCTGTATTGGTAAGTCCGCTATAACAAAAAGTATAACATATGGTTTTAGAAGTTAAAGGGTGTTCCAATAGTAGATGTATGTATATGGCTATACTTTTGAACAGTTGTAGACAGACGCTTGAAATTTACAACGAACCTGTATTGCTAAGTTCGCTATAACAAAAAATATAAAATTTGGATTTGGAAGTTAAAGGGTGTTCCAATAGTATATGTAATTTTGTGTGCGTGACCACACTTTTGAACCGCTGAAACTTAAAAGGGACCTGTATTTCCAAGTTCGCTATAACGCGAATTAAGAAATTAAAGGGTGTTCCCAAAATTTATGTAATTTGTTCTATATGGCTGTTTTTTTTGAACCGTTATATACAAACACCTTAATTTTAGACAGAATGTCGACTATTTCATTTGGTATAATAAGAAGTATAAAAATGTTATAAATTAAATAGTTGATACAATCTGATGTATATGGGCAAACTGTTGAACCATTGCAGACAGACGTTTGAAATTTACACAGAAACTGATTGCTTAATCTACTACAACAGCAAGTATATAATTTGAATTTGGAAATTGAAGAGTGACCCTATAGGTGCTGCAATTTGATGTATATTTCCAAACTATTGAACAGTTGAAAAAGTATAAAGTTTGGAGATATAAGTCTGTCCCAATCGTTAATGTAACCTAATTTATGTGGCCATACACTTCAGCTGTTAAAGGCAGACAAATGAAATCTGTTTTGAAGTCGGTTTTTTTCGCAAGAATTATTGTTATAATCATGTTAATTACTACTATGTACCTAAAAGAAATTTTATGCATTAGCAGCGATAGAACCTGATGAGGCTGCAGAGGCGGCACTTGTAGCACCAGTTAGAGAGCCCAACCTTTATAATGACGGTTCACGTTTTGGTGGTACAATTGGTTTGTTAGGGGGTATAGGTGGTGGGGCTCCTCTGGTGGAACTGTTTCAGGCGGTACCGCTATCGGAACGGGGTGAGGCGAGGCAACTTGGTCAAAAGTATGGCCTGCTGCAGCTGCTAATCCTGAATATTTACCGCGTTGTATTGTTGCTGTTGGTTGCATTTTAGCTTTTGATGGTGTCGAAGGAGCTGCTGTTTGTGCTTTCTGTACGACAGATGCTGAAATAGTAGGAGCTAAAACAGTCCCTGGAGGCTTATTCTGAATTGCGATGCGAAAATACATAATGCGAACAATTGCTATTCTGTATTGCGATATTCGCAAAGTTCTATTTTAATCGCATTTCAAATGCGAAAAGGTGGTAAATCGGTATTCTAAATTGCGAAAACACATGTCAAATTCGCAAAATTTGTTCGACAACAAAGTAGCATTCGCAAAGTACAAACATGTAAGTAAAAAACAATATTTTATTTATGTATTCATCATATATTTACTATTTAATTCAGGGAAGTAAGCAATAAGACCAACAAACCGCGTCAACTTTAAATAAAAATAGAATTTATGAATAAGCACAGCCATTTGGCAAGAGGCCATTTAAAAACACCAAATGCACGTTAGTCTGCAAATACTTTGTGGCAAACGTTAACTGAAGAACTAAATATTAATGGACCACCTATTAGAGAAGTTCAAAAATATTTGACTTAAATTTTAATAGGTTTGGACCTATTAAATAAATTTTAGAAACAATTTTCACAGCGAAGCACAAAAAATTTATTTATTTTTAATTTGACGTTTGTTGATACTGATGTTTATTTGAGCAGCGTTGCCAACGATTTGAAATAAATTGCGAATGCAATTGCGAAAGTCTAACAGAATACCAATTTCCTTTCGCATCGCATTTCATTTGCGCATCGCATTGATTTTCGCATCGCAATTCAGAATAAGCCCCCTGGTGTTAGTGTGCAAGAAGAAGAATCACTGGCAACTGTAGCAGATTGCGCCGCTATTGCTGCACCTGTAGCAATTTGAGTTGTTAAATTTAATGGAGCTGCTGCTATACCTGTACGCAAACTTATTGCGTAAAAAAGAGCAAAATATTTATAAATATTGTAGAAAAGCAATCATTGAATAATGTTTTGTATTTTAAGTCATTGGGAAAAAAAATATTTTTTTTCATTCTCTTGTAAACTTTTGTCGAAACAACTTTAATTCTATTTTTAATAAACTTCAATTACAAACAAACCAACGGTTTTATAATAGGTTATGGGCGATTTTAAAGATAGTGTTGGTATACCGCAATTTAATGGTAGCGGTTTCGATGAGTGCCAATTTCGCGTTAAAATCATTTTGAAAATTTGAATTTGGTAGAGGTTCTAACAGGCCTACCACCAGAAGAAAATGCTGCTTTATTTGAATTTAAGAAGAAGGACAGAAAAGCAAGAGACAAGCTTGTATCTTTTGTAAGTAATGATTGTCTATGATACATTCGTGAAAAGCAAACTGCTAAGGAAATGTGGGAAGGACTTCAGAATGTATTTGCAAAGAAGTCCATTGTAAATCAAGTATTACTTAGGAAGCAGATAATGAATCTGAAAATGAAGGAAGGACAACCAGTAGCAGATCATTTAATGAAATTTGAAAATTTGGTAAGAAATTTAAAGATGGCTGGTGCTAGTATGGATGAAAGTGACATTCTTACACATCTATTTATGTCGTTACCTGAGAAATTTGATCCCTTAATTACTGCTCTGCAGAATTTAGAGGAATCGAAATTAAATTATATTATGGTCAAGGAACGGTTGGTGCACATTGGGCATTTATCTTTTTATGATTTGGTGAACAAAAAAATGGTGTACGGTATTGACGTTAAACCGGAGAAGCTTGAATTTTGTGATGTTTGTGTAGAAGGAAAACACTGCCGTGATGCTTTTAACCAAACTCGCAATAAATCTAGCCGGCACCTTGAAAGAATTCATTCTGATATTTGTGGTCCAATAGATCCGGTAGGTTGGGACGGTTCGAAATATTTTGTATCGTTTATAGATGATTTTACTCACTTCTCAATGATATATACAATTAAAAAGAAATCTGAAGTGTTTAATCAATTAATTGCATATGAGGCAATGGTAACTGCAAAATTTGGGATTTCCATTTCAAATCTTACAATAGATCAAGGAAGAGAATATGGATCTACAGAACAAAAGAAGTAGTACAAACAGAAAGGAATTAATGTAGAAGAAACTATAGCTTATTCTCCTCAACAAAATGGTGTTGCCGAACGTTTTAACAGGACCTTAGTGGAAGAGGTAAGAACAATGTTACTTCAATCAAGTATACCTAAGTATATGTGGAAAGAAGCGGCTTTAACTGGAGTATATTTAATTAACCGAAGTCCTACGAAAGCACTGTCTCAAAATGTCACACCAGCAGAGATGTGGTTCGGGTATAAACGAAACGTAAGCAGGCTTAAAGTTTTTGGCTGTAAGGCTTATGCTTGGGTTCCAAAGCAAAAACGTTATAAACTTGATGCTAAAAGTAAAAAGTTAGTTATGATGGGATATGTTTCAAACGGCTACAAGTTGTGGGACATGTATTCGAGGAAGATAATTACTTCAAGAGATGTTAAGTTTGACGAATCGAACTTTCCTTATGCAGAAGGGGAAAATGAAGAACAAACAAATATAATAGTAAGAAGTGAGATGCCAGAAGGTGACGAAGATAAACAGATTCCTGTTACACCTAATAATAATGAATTAGCCGAAAATAATGAAAACAGACTTGATGATTACATGACATCGGATGAGGAAGTTAATAATGGTGAATAGACTGGTTGTAATAATAGTTACAATAGTAATGGAAGCTTTAATGGTCATAGAACAACTGATAATAATGAAGTTCCAACACCTAGAAGAAGTCAAAGAGAAAGGAAACCACCGAGTAAATTTCTTGGTTTTAGTTTAGGCTATTCTGTTTATACAGATGTGTATCATTTTATAGACGTTCCTGCTCAATTCTCTGATATTTCTGGTCGTAGTGATGCAGCAAAGTAGAATGAAGCTATTAAAGAGGAATTGAAATCAATGGATAGAAATCAACTTTGGAAAGTCGTCAAGTGTCCGGAAAATGCAAAGTTATTGAAATCAAGATGGATTTTTAAAATTAAGTGCGATGAAAATAGACTTCCAATACGTTATAAAGCCCGTCTAGTAGTAAAAGGTTTTCTTCAAAGGAAAGGAATAGACTACAAGAAAACATATGCACCTGTGGCTAAGTTGGCTACTATTCGTATGTTGGTGGCCGTAGCTTTAAAGAGGAAGTTAACTCTATATCAAGTTGACGTCAAATCAGCTTTTTTAAATGGATATCTTCAGGAAGAAATCTTTATGGAAGTCCCAGATGGAGTTGATGTAAAAACTGATATGGCATGTCTTCTCCAAAAGTCGCTTTATGGTTTAAAGCAAGCTCCAAAGTGTTGGAATGATACACTTAACAAATATCTTATTACCATTGGCTTTATCAGATCAAAACATGATTATTGTTTGTACACAAAATTTGAAAATTCTTCTGATGTTTTATTTATAATCATGTATGTAGATGACTTGTTAATTGCTAGCAGCAGTGAGAAACTTTTTGAAGATTTTAAAAATAATTTGGCGAAAAAATTTGAATTATCAGACTGTGGATTTCTTAAACATTTTTTGGGTATGAAATTTTTAAAAGATGATGGTAACATATTTATATCGCAAGAAGCAAGTATTATAAAAGTTTTGGAGAAATTTTCTATGAGCGATTGTAATCCAGTAAAGACATCGATGGATAAATGTCTTAAATTATCTTTGAACAAAAAGAAATTAACAGAGAAACCTTACAAAGAATTGCTTGGAAGTTTGATGTATATAATGCTGTCTGTAAGACCTGATATCTGTTTTCCAATAGGTTACCTTGGTGGTTTTCAACAAAATCCTTCAGATGAACACTGGCAAGCACTGAAACGAATATTAAGATATTTGAAAGGCTCTTTAAAGAAAATGTTAACGTATAATCCTGACAATACAGTTTTGGTTGGTTATGCTGATGCGGACTGGGCAAGTGATGAAATCGACAGAAAGTCTGCCAGCGGTACCGTTTTTAAGGTATGCGGTTGTACAGTTTCTTGGGGTAGTAGAAAACAACAAACAGTTTCAACATCTTTAAGCGAAGCAGAATATGTTGCCTTAAGTGCTGCTGTATCAGAAGCAATTTGGTTACGTGGGTTACTTCAAGATTTGAAAGAAATTAGAAATGAAGCTATCACTATTTTTGAAGACAATAATGGTTGCATTTGTATGGCGTCCAATGTAGAGTGCAAGAAATCAAAACACATTGATATCAAACATCACTTTATAAGGGATTACATTGAGAAAGGGGTTATCACAGTTAAGCCTATAGGAACTGTTGATCAATTAGCTGATATATTTACTAAGTCTTTAGATAAAAATAGATTTATCAAACTTTGTAATTGTTTGGGCTTGCATGATTGAGAAGGGGTATTGTAGAAAAGCAATCATTGAATAATATTTTGTATTTTAAGTCATTTGGAAAAAAAAAATATTTTTTTTCATTCTCTTGTAAACTTTTGTCGAAACAACTTTAATTCTATTTTTAATAAACTTCAATTACAAACAAACCAACGGTTTTATAATAATAAATAATTAAAAATAAAATTTGTATCGCTCCGTAAGAATTTCTCGATTTACAAAACAAATTAATAAAAAAGGGGTATAAGGAAAAATATATTTATTTCATAAGATTAGCAGGGCATAAACCGAATAATATTATATTAGCTATTCCAGGTGCGCTTCGCTTCCCCACTCCAGCCAGTTTTTTATTTGATTATATGAGTTATTTGTATGAAATTTTTAAACCCTTCTCCTTACAGTTCCCTAGGTAAACGATAAAATATTTTAATTTTGCATGAGGTACAATGCCCACTCTCTCCCAAACGACACAGTATTTCATACAAAAGTACACTTAATTCAATTAGATTATGATAAAAGCTGAAATTCAAAAACACCAGCGAAGGCTCTAGACTTCGAAGTTGTATTGACGCTGTTTGCATTTTGTTGAAGTTGTAATTTGTTTAATGTCTCATTTTCAGCCCGTAAGGTTAATATTTCACGTTCCAATTCTTTGACTCTAAAACATAAGAAGAAATAGAAAAATTATTAGAATAAGTTAAAAAATATGAAAACTTCTTTTTATGTTTACCGAAGTTCTTCCTTAGCTAGGTTAGCATATGTTCTTGTTCAGAAGCAGCAGCTTGCTTTTCCATTCTTCTTCCATGCGTATTGATTTTTTGCTTTCTTCTTCTAAGCCTTCAGCTATATTGTCAGAACGTTGTTTCTCCTCAGCTAAAATTTGAGCTAGATCTTCTGAACGTTTTTCTATTTAATAAATTTAAACATTATAATAATAAGTAATACCATAAGCGTGTCTCATAGTTCTGCTTGGTATCATTCAAAATCTTATTTTTTTTTTAAGAAAATTAAAAGTTTTCGTTAAGTTTTCTTTCAAAAATCTAAACAATCACCCTTATTCTGCGTTTCGATTCGGATCGAAAATTACTCAGTTTGTCAACTTTGGTATTCTGCGTTCCGTTCCCCGTATTAATTCGATTTCTTTTTCGATTGTATGTATTCTGCGTTACGATCGTAGCTACGTTTTTTCAAGTTGTTTACTTACTAGCGGAAAGTTTTTCGATTTTTGTTTTTGTAGTTAAAAAAGTGTAAAATTTAATAAAATGTGAGTATAAAATGCTATAACTTTATTTTGTAATTTTAAGGCTTTATTGAATTTATTGCAAGTTAGTATAATGGCAACGAAGGCTGATATGTATTGCGTCTGGATATTATAAGCGTCCCAAGGAAGAAGTATAGACATTCTGGAAAGAAGTTCCAAATGCACATAACACAATAGGGCCACAAAAAAAACTGGAAAGAAAGTATGACATGATGATGTGTAGAAAATAAAAATTTCGCTCCGGCGCTTCAGGATTCCTCACGCTGGAATAGTTTGGCCACAAATACCCTTTGTTTTTAGTCTGTTGGCTATTTTCTTTTTTTCCGCACTTAACTGATGAGTTTATTTAATTATGGCTTCCACAATATTTAGTTCTAATACATGTATTTATCACTGTTTATTGATAAAATTGTATTTATAGTTTAACAATTACAATGTTTACAAATTTTTTTTATGTTTCTATTTCATCGTTTCATAACAAAGCAGCTGGTTTGAACATACTCTTCTCTTCTTCTTTTTCTTTCGATTAGGTTTTTTTGTAGAATACCTATTTTCGATTCGAGCGTAACTGAATGCGGGAACGTAATCGAAACGCAGAATAAGGGTGAATGTTTTGCTTATTATACTGCAAGTAATTTAAGTAAATGAAGTCTCTGACTCATTCATATATTGTGGTAAAATTACTTACATCTTGTTCTTCCATTATATAGAGGGGCGATGTTGGATGTAATACAGCCTTTTGTGCGTAGTAAAACATTTCGGATATATTGTGCAAAGTTTTTGCTGAACATTATAGACAACTCTCAACTTCAGGAAAAATTCTTTTAATCCAAAGAACACTCTGCAACAAAGAAGCCAAAAACATTACGAAGTTTATTAAAAAAAATTGGAAAAAATAATAAATATTAATATAGTTTTTTATTTGACCTTTTTAATTATTTATTTTTTAATTTATTATTCAAGCACAAGGTCTTTTAATTTTTATTTTTTCAATATTTCGCTACTCCCTTGTGTAGCATCATCAGGACAAAGAATTAATTTTAAGGCAGACACAGATAATGTAGCTCAAATTTACAGACACTTGATAAATAAAAAATAATATGTACTTTATTTTTTGTTTCAAAAAAAACAAATTTTTTTATGACTAAATAATTTTATGTTTTTTGTTTTATGTTAGTTTGAAAAAATTTTTTATAACTTTTTTTTGTTGCTTTTTTGTGTTCAAATAAATATTTCTTTGTCCTGATGACAATAATTATATAAAAATATAAAAAAAAAATAAATAAAAATTAAAAGACCTTGTGCTTGAATAATAAATTAAAAAATAAATAATAATAAATAATTACAAACCAAACAACGGGTTTCATAGGTTGATCTTCACCGGCCGCATTGCGTATTACCGGCAGATGTTATACGATCCAAAGTATCATCATCGTCAACAGCATACACAATACAGACAACATGAGATTTAAGGATTTCTTCATTTAATGCTTCATCACTTTGTTCAGCACCTGCAGTAAAGACGAAATATATTTATATAACATAGTTTTATGCATTAATGTTGACGAACTTGAATAATCGACTATATTTGTTGGTACTTGTTCTGGTGTAACTGGAATGGCAACTAATAGAGCTCTGTCGTTCGCGAACGATCGGGTTAAATTGACCGAATCAATCAAGTGAACGGAGTGATCCGGTCATTTAAATCCGGTCTTTTCGTTCAATAGTGTACGAGTTAACGCTACGTTTACATTAGACAATGCTGTCATGACAATAAAATAATACACATTAGTTGTCAAAAAAGCTGACAATTGCTTCTGTAGTATAGGCGTCCAGACAATAATTATGACAATTCATTATGAGCACGTTCTCGGAAAATTTAAAATAGCTTTAGAGTTTCTTCTTGCTATTTTTCCATTTCTATTGTTATATGCAAAGAAAATTTTAGTAATTAAAATAATAATTTAATTAAAATTTCATTTAATTAAAGCAATTATAAAAAAATTTGTCGGCATACGTCAAATCACTGTCTTGTTTACTGTCTTCAAAATATTCAAGACAGTAATTCAGACAATTGAAATGTGTACTTGTATTAGTGAAAAACTGTGCATGTATTTCTATTGTCATGACAGCATTGTCTAATGTAAACTGTGGGTAAATTGAACGGATGACTTAATTGAACGAAATGAGCCAGATATTTAACCAGCTCCTTCCGACAAACTGACCGATTGAACGATCGAATCAGTCTTTGATAAATGACCATAAAAAAACCGGTCACTGAAACGAACGACCAGGCACATGTCTAGCAACTAATGACTAAGCCGTAGTTTTTATTTTCTCCAATTTTTTTTTAGTTTTTTAGCTTAAAAAAATTCCGTTATTCGTCCGCAAAGAAAACCCAAGTTATGCTGACAGACCAAGTAAATAGGATGAATGGAATTGAAACAAAATATTTCACCATACCCTACAAATAATTTTTTTTTTGTGACAATTATACAAATTTTTTTAGTTATTATATTTTTAAAATTGAGTTAGATTTTCAAATACTTAAAATATATTTTAGTTTTTGTTTTAATATGGCTTAATATATCTTTAATAATATACTCTAATATGCAGTGTATTTTATATACATATGTTAAATTGAGGGGATATCGATTTTATTTTGTTACTTACTATCAAAACCTAAACATATACTGCCTTAAAAATTTATTTTGATTTTAAATTAAATTATCAGAATCTTAATATATACCTCCTTATGCATACCAGTTAATGTTGATTTCAGGTTTATTTTAAAATGAATTTTGTATGAAAAATTTGTTCTAAAGTATATGGAAAAATTAACTAATTTCAGCGATTTTTTCAAATTTGAAAAGTTTGCCGCTTAACAACTTTTTTCCTACAGTCTTTCAGAAAACAAACTATACCACGATCGATTCGTATTTTTTTCCTCTATCGATCATATATAGGGGTATATGTGCACACGGAATAGTTTTCGAGATATAAGCGAAAAACTAAACGTATATTTTTTCAGCAATTTTTTCAAATTATAAAAGTTTGCCGCTTAATAACTTTTTTCGTAACGTCTTTCAGATAACAAACCATATCACGATCGATTCGTATTTTTATTCTCTTTCGATCATATATAGCGGTATATGTGTACGCGGAATAGTTTCCGAGTTATAAGCGAAAAGCTAAACGTATATTTTTTTTTAGCAATTTTTTTAAATTTTAAAAGTTTGCCGTTTAATAACTTTTTTCGTACAGTCTTTCAGATAACAAGCTATTCCACGATCGATTCGTATTTTTATATCTGTGGACTAAATTTGTTGGCACTTGTTCTGGTTATACTCGGTGTTTCTGGTGTAACTGGAATGGCAACAATGACTAAGCAGTAGTTTTTATTTTCTCCCATTTTTTTATTTTTTACCTTAAACCAATTCCGTTATTCGTCCGCAAAGAAAACCAAAGTTATGCTGCCAGACCAAGCAAATATAATGAATGGAATTGAAACAAACTATTTCACCATACCCTACAAATACATTTTTTTGTAACAATTATACAAACTTTTTAGTTATTATATTTTAAAAATTGAATTTGATTTTCAAATACTTCAAATATATTTCAATTGTTGTTTTAATATGGCTTAATATATCTTTAATAATATACAAATAAGTGTTGATTTCAGGTTTATTTTAAAATGAATTTTGTATGAAAAATTTGTTCTAAAGTATATGGAAAAACTAAAATAATTACAGCGATTTTTTTAATTTTGAAAAGTTTGCCGCTTTATAACTTTTTTCGTACAGTCTTTCAGAAAACAAACCATATCACGATCGATTCGTATTTTTATCCTCTATCGATCATATATAGCGGTATATGTGCACGCGGAATAGTTTCCGAGATATAAGCAAAAAACTAAACTTATTAATTTCAGCGACTTTTTCAAATTTGAAAAGTTTGCCGCTTAATAACTTTTTTCGTACAGTCTTTCAGAAAACAAACCATATCAAGATCGATTCATATTTTATCCTCTATCGATCATATATAGCGGTATATGTGCACGCGGAATAGTTTTCGAGATATAAGCGAAAAACTAAACTTATATTTTTGAGCGATTTTTTCAAATTTTAAAAGTTTGCCGCCTAATAAATTTTTTTGTACGGTCTTTCAGAAAACAAACCATATCAAGATCGATTCGTATTTTATCCTCTATCGATCATATATAGCGGTATATGTGCACGCGGAATAGTTTCCGAGATATAAGCGAAAAACTAAACTTATATTTTTGAGCGACTTTTTCAAATTTTAAAAGTTTGCCGCCTAATAAATTTTTTTGTACGGTCTTTCAGATAACAAACTATACCACGATCGATTCGCATTTTTATCCTCTATCGATCAAATACAGCGGTATATGTGCACGCAGAATAGTTTTCGAGATATAAGCGAAAAACTGAACTTATTAATTAAAGCGATTTTTTTAATTTTGAAAAGTTTGCTGCTTTATAACTTTCTTCGTACAGTCTTTCAGAAAACAAAATATACCACATTCGATTCGTATTTTTATCCTCTATTGATCATATATAGCGGTATATGTGCACGCGGAATAGTTTCCGAGATATAAGCAAAAAACTAAACTTATTAATTTCAGCGACTTTTTCAAATTTGAAAAGTTTGCCGCTTAATAACATTTTTCGTACAGTCTTTCAGAAAACAAACCATATCAAGATCGATTCGTATTTTATCCTCTATCGATCATATATAGCGGTATATGTGCACGCGGAATAGTTTCCGAGATATAAGCGAAAAACTAAACTTATATTTTTGAGCGATTTTTTCAAATTTTAAAAGTTTGCCGCCTAATAAATTTTTGTACGGTCTTTCAGAAAACAAATCATATCAAGCTCGATTCGTATTTTATCCTCTATCGATCATATATAGCGGTATATGTGCACGCGGAATAGTTTCCGAGATATAAGCGAAAAACTAAACTTATATTTTTGAGCGATTTTTTCAAATTTAAAAAGTTTGCCGCTTTATAACTTTTTTCGTACAGTCTTCAGAAAACAAACTATACCACGATCGATTCGTATTTTTATCCTCTATCGATCGTATATAGCGGTATATGTGCACGCGGAATAGTTTTCGAGATATAAGCGAGAAACTTAAGTTATATTTTTGAGCAATTTTTTTTACAATTTAAAAGTTTGCTGGCTTATAACTTTTTTCGTACAGTCTTGGCAGAAACGAGATATACCACGATCGATTCGTATTTTAAGCCTCTATCGATTGGCGTCAGTCGCTACGATGCGCGGCTTTTAGTTTTGTTTCGAAACCAAGCAATTTGCTTGGTTTTCGAAGAACGCTAAAACCGAACTTTACTCCATGGTGCCTCCAACTAAGTGTATAGCGGAATGGAAAAAAGTATTGTTCTAATACTCTTAAAACAATTGATTTTAGAAATCAAAATGCCACAGGAAGTGGCCCAAACAACAATCAAACATTTTCTGCTATAGAACAAACTATATATAACCTAGTAGGTATGAAAACTTCTGTGGAGGGTGTTTCGGACTTTTGGTATAAACAATGGAACTTACAACTATGAATTACCGGAAACAGCGCAGTATATGAAGTTTTGATGAAGTGTATATGGTTGAAGAGGAAAGAATTAAAGAAAAACATAATCCCCTTAAAGGTTTTCATGATGCACTAGTGGCCGAACTTGTAATTCAAAAGGAACTCTTAGAAACAATAAAAATAGTAGTTTCCAAGCAAGTAGATTTAGAATAAACCACAAAAAAATGTATCAATCTACAGATAAATTAGCCGATGTTCAGCAAAAGCGTTTTATAGGAATGGAAAGGGTGAAGAAAAAGGAAAAAAGAAGAAATGCAGCGGATCAGTGCCTATATGGAGAAATTAAGGATGCGAGAAGTGAATTATAATTTGAAAAAAACTAGATTGCAAATGCAGGATAAAAATAAAACTTTAGTAATTTCTGTTTATGAATTATTTTATTTTTTAAGTTTTATGAATAAATTCTTTTTTAATGTTAAATGTTTTTCTTTAATAAAAAAGAATTATATACATTGCATATACATATGTACATATACATATATGTAAATTATATTTTAGAATTATTTATCCTATAACAGATTATGTCCAATACTGCCCCTATGGCTTATGCGGTAGCTAGGTTTCTTCGATTGCTCTCGGTTGGAGGTAATGGTGTTGCATCCTCTACTTATCTCTATAAAATCCCTGGTTTCATCTGCTATATTATATCCAATGCATACGTTATGCAAAGCACAGCATACGTTTATTTTTGCTGCCTTTGCTAGGATATAGCACAATTCTCGTGCGCAAAGAAGGCAGCGCCAACGGTTCTTTAAAACTCCATTAGTACGCTCGATTATATTGCGGCATTTTGCGTGGACCTTATTTAACCGCATTATAGGTACCGTCTCCAGGAACGCGGTGCGGGGTTAATAGCCACGGTTCTAATGTGTATCCGGCATCTCCTTTTTGTATAAAAAATAACAGTTAATGTGGAATTATTCTTATTTCGAAAATGTTTACCTAAGAGCCAAAAGTTAGTTTTAACATTTAAATAAAGCTGATCAAAGTAAGTCCTTAGCTTACTGGTGTTCCATATAAAGGAATCATGGCATGCTCCAGAATGTGATAGGTCTACATACCGAATTCTTTGTTGGTTGTCACAAACCTAAACATTTAACGAAAGCTTTATAATTTAAAGTGAAAATAAATATTATTTTTTAACTCTCACCAGCAAAACATTCAAGCTATATTTCCCGTTTCTGTTATAGGAAAGGTGCTTGTTTTCCGAAGAAGCAATTATTTGGACGTGCGTTCCATCGATGCATACTACAATGCCAGGGATGTTGATTTTCGTATAAAAATGAACAGCAAATTTCCTTCTCTCTTTTCTGGTTTTTGGTGCTTTAATCCAAACTGGACAGAGATAAGTCTGAAAAATGTGTAGTACCTCCGTAAGTACTTTGCTGAAAGTGGATTGAGCTAATGAGAAGTCACAATCTTTGCCAACACATGTCTGATATTCACCTTCAGCGAAAAAACATAGCTCGCGCTTAGTTTGACAATTTTTTTGTTGGTTGTGAATGGGCTGTTATAATTTCGAGCAAATACCGGAATACTGGTTTATTTAATCTGTAATATTTTTGGAACGTATAATACATTGAAAGCTTAAATAAACAAAAATGTTATTGCATATATTAACTTACAATGATTGTGGCAGCTCCAGTGGGTTGGACTTATCTCGTAAACGCCTTTTAGCCATCCTTTGGCTACTTTGTAGATGCTCTTCTGCAACAACAATTTCTTTAGCAAGATTTTAAAAAGCTATGCTATTCATTTTCTTTTACAAAATTTATAGTTGTTTTGATCAAAAACGCCAATATATGTATTTTTGATGCGCATCAAAAATAAATAAAATTAAATGTACGCTGGTGTCAGCGTTACCAATATTGAATATTTTATTCCCGCGGATTTTATAATTAGAGGAATTTTTTCGAGAAAAGACTTTTCCTTGGAAAACAAATTCCTTGCGAATTGGGCTGAATTAGAAAAATGGAAAAGTGAAAAAACTATCACAGAATTTTTTTTATAACAAAGGAATTTTTATTTTGCAATTATTAATTTTTTAAAAACAATAAACAAAATATCCAACATATGTAATTAAATTCATTTTAAAAATGAATTTTTTTAAGTCTAGTTTTTTTCTTTAAAAGTAATTTTTTTATATTAATTTTTTCCATTTATAATGGAAAAACAATAAATAAATATAATTAATTGAAAGCAAAATATGTATATGAGATACATTTGTTTCGATTTAATAGATATAAAGACGGTGCACTAAAGCTCAACAATATCTACAAATATGTGAAACAATAAAGAAAATCGGTTGACAATTTATATATTGTAATGTTCTTTATTTTAGATTTTCTATTACAGAACGTGTTATTGGCTTCAATGCTTTTCGTCAAAAACGGCAGAAACCGGAAATCCAAAAGGCAGGTTCGCATTTCTTTCTGTCAAAAATCAAGTGCATTAGCATGTTGCCATATTGTTGAAATATGACAGATGTTTTCTAGTGTTGCCATATGCAATCACTACAATTTCGGCCGACCTGACTAAGCAATCGGCCTCGATTGCAGTGTACTTTCTGAGCATTCATCTTCTAAGAATTCGTAATCTTCGTATTCGCTCGTGTTGCCTTCAGGATCACATATGTGATCATTTACAGATTCCTTTGTCTCCAACCATTTCTTTAGTCGACTTGAGTCCACTATGCCTCTATAGGGTAATTGTATAACTTGGCAATTTTCTACATCGGTTATTTCGTAACGATCATTCCCTAATTCCTTCCGTATAATATATGGGCCACGGAATTTTGGGATTAGTTTTTTATTAACTCCCGCGGTAGTATTTACATTCTTCAAATAACCAAGTCCCCAAGTTTAAAAGACTTAGCAGGTCTGTGATGACTCTGGAAATACGTGAGATTGTTCTCTTGAGATTTTATTATTGCTTTTGTTGCTTTTCCCCTTATTTCTTCTAAATCTCTGCTACTATTGCTATAAGCATCATGTAAGTGCTCCGTCAGTTCGTCTATTATTTCACCTCGTTGTTCGACTCCAAATAACATTACAGCAGGTGATTCTTTTGTAGCACCATGTACTGAGTTATTGATAGCAAACTCGGCTTGTGAGAGCTTAGTAAACCAATCGGCATGTTCTACAGGTTCGGACAATCTTGACAAAATCTTTTTTAGATCCCTATTAACTCTTTCTACCTGACCATTTGATTGAGGTGATGCCACTGAAGTCTTTACATGCACAATATTTCTTTCGTTGACGAATTTGTTAAATTCATCGGAAGTGAAGCATGTACCCCTATCACTAATGATTCGTCTTGGTCGGCTATAGTTCTCAAAATACTTTTTTAGTGCACAGCACGCTTCTTTTGTTCCTGTTGAATTTACTGCATAAAGCTTAGTGAATTTTGTAAAAGCATCTACTACTACCAGTATGTGTTTTCTTTTGGATCTAATCGATGGCAACGGCCCGAAGTGGTCAATATGTAAAATATCGTAAGGAACTCCTTTTTTCCTTATATTGTACAAATTTCTTTCATTTTTTCTATGTGTGCCCGAATTATATATACATTTTAAGCAATTCCTTATGAATCTATTTAATTTATCTCTCATATTTGGGAACCAATAATATTTTTGAATGCGGTCTATACATTTTTCGATTCCTACGTGGCTATACTTTTCGTGCATCAGTCTCATTATGTTTTCTTCTAATTCCATGGGTACATATAATTGTTTATGACCTTGGCTACCTAATCTAAACACGAGACCGTTATCTAACACATATCCTTCTGCCTCTTTCTGTTCTAAAACAGACCGAATATTTTGAATTTTTGGATCCCTAGATTGTGTTATCTGTATATTTAAATCAACTTCGCCTTCATCAATAATTCCTATAATTGGTTCTCGACTTAGCGCATCAACATGGGATATAAGTTCACCTCTTCGGTGCCTAATGTAATAGTTATAATTTTCAAGTTCTAATGCCCATCTAGCGATACTCGGGTTTATTAATTTTTTGCTTAAAGTCAACGTAAGAGAATTGAAGTGTGTAACTATTGTAAACGTAACTCCTTCCAAATAAATACGAAATCTTCTTAATGTATACACTATTGCTAATGTCTCCAGTTCAAAACTGTGATACCTAGATTCCGATGAAGAAGTGCATTTAGAATAATAAGCCACAGGTTGAAACTTGCCATCGTCTTGTTTTTGCAGTAGAACTGAACCGTAACCTTTGGTGTTCGCGTCTGTGTGCAATTCTGTTTCACGCAACTGATTGTAGATTGCCAGCACAGGACTGTTAATTAATTTCTCTTTTAATGTCAGAAATGCATCTTTACATTCATTTGTCCATTCAAAGTTTTTGTTTTTTTTTTAACTTGTAAGTGGTCTTGCTATTCTTGAAAAATTTTCTACAAACTTCCGAAAGTATGAAAACAACCACAGGCATCGTTCAACTCCCTCATAGTCTGTTGGCATGGGATATTCCGTTATGGATCTGATATGGTCATCATTAGGTCTTATACCCATTTTCTAAAACATTCGTCGAAATAAGCGCATCTTGCATTTGATTGTCAATTTTTATTTTATTTTAATTCATTGTTTTCATATTTTTATAGCAACTAATTTTAATATCGCATAAGTGTATATTTAATTTTCTAAGTACGTCACGACCGATCAACAGCGGCACTATAGCTTCGTCATCTGGCAAAATAAATAAATCACAATTTACTTTATTGTTTCGAAACAGTATATCACATTTCATACGACCGATCATACTTATGGATTTGTTTTCAACGCCACGAAAAGATAATTTAGTTACATCAAAAATTGGCACTGCAAATGGCACATGAGATTTACTCAAACAGCTAATGGGACTTCCGGTATCGAATAAACAAAAAAATTAACAATTACGATGCGCTTATCATTGTTTCTAAAGGCAACACTTACCGACTTAAATGCGTCCACACCCTCTACATTTATGGCTCCTACCCCTTGTGCTGCATTCTTTTTTCTTGGACACGTTTGGTGATAATGTCCGACCTCAGCGCAAATGAAGCAGGAGTTTGGTGGGCGCCGAGGCTTCTGACACTGACTTTGATAATGTCCATATTGTGAGCAATTGTAGCAGCGGACCTCCGTTTCAGCTACTTTGGCAACACTAACATCACTTTGCCTCTGCATCGACTTATAAATTTCTTGACTTCTTGTTGTGCTGGAACCCATTCGACGACGGCGGCAGTCGTATCTGTCCAAACGGCGGACTAGGTCGTCTATGGTATCGGCGCCATAAAGCAAATGGACAGCAGTATTATCATCTGGGACGCCATCTTTTATTATGTCAACTAGTTCCTGTTCTTATGTCAGACTTGGCGGCAATGGACTGCATAGCCACCACGTAGCTGAAGCATGTCTCGCTTGGCTTTAATTTTCGGTTTTGCAGTTGTCTGTATACCTCCGGTCGCGAGATCGTACGCTTGAACATCTTCTTGAGCTTTTTCTTCAAGTCGACATAACTTACCAGTCCCAGATTAGTGACATACTGCTTCGCTGACCCTTCTAATCGACGACGGATGGCTACACATTTCTCCTTATCCGAAAAAATGCCTGCGTAGTCTTCGAATTGCAGGAACCAACGGTAGATGTCTTGATTATCATCCCCCCTGAACATGGGAACAGCTGCATCTAGTTCAAGAAGATCTATTTGGCGTACTGGGGACTGACAAGCTTGGCCTCTTCCAAAACGCGAATTCGTTCCTGCAGTTGCAAAATTTGCAAACGTGTTTGCAAAGTTTTAATCATTTCGTCAGCAGAGAGAGAGTCATTAGTTATTGGAGCTGTATTGGAAAAAATTTTTTTAGCTCCAGCACCGGTTGCACTGGCTGCAGGCATCTGGGCGTCAGGTTCTTCGGGCATCTGGACAGCAGCTTTTTTAGACATCAGGACAGCAGCATCTTCATACAGGACATCAGGCTCGGGTTCCTCTTCTTCATTACACCCTTTGACTGGCAAGGAACCTGAGGCTTCGGTTGTATTTAGCTGATCTGTACCATCGGTTAAATTCTCCAAGGTTCCTTCGGCATCTGCATTTTCATTTTGCTGCGTTGAATATGGCATTTCTTTCGGTCAAAAATCCAGTGCATTAGCATGTTGCCATATTGTTGAAATATGACAGATGTTTTCTAGTGTTGCCATATGCAATCACTACAATATGTATGTATATTTATATATGTATAGAATTTTAAACAAGTAAAACAAAAAAATTAATAAATTTAATTTTTATTAAATTATTATTTGAACTTTGAATATTATATAAATGAGAAGAAATTATTTTGGCTTAAGTTCATTTATTTTTAATGTCTAAAAATCTATTTTAGAAAGAAAATTTATTTTTACAAATGTATGCGGACGTTTTCCAAAGAAAACAAGAAAAATTAGACGCTAGCAGAATGAAATGCTGCATTTTCTGGACCGCTACGACCTTCATCAGCATTCTTCGCATCTATCTACCTTAGTTGTGTATTTTTATAAACATCATCTATTTAACCAACTAACTTTGTAAATAAAAATACGAGAACACTCATATTCATATCAACATCAATTTGGTTAGACGTAATTTACACACAAACCAACGTATTTTCTTTACTGTTCTCACTGTATTTCGTCTTGTACATTTGTTTTTGCTTTGTTTCAATCATCGATTGAACACGAATACAAATTTGTTTTAAGTCATTCTTACTTGTTTACTCACAACCTTATAGATGCTGTTCCAGTATCATTTTGATTGTTATTAAGTAAGCATGAATGCTCGCTGTGCCTTGCGTGCTTATAATTTAATTTTTATTAAATTATTATTTGAACTTTGAATATTATATAAATGAATATAAATTATTTTGGCTTGAGTTCATTTATTTTTAATTTCTAAAAATCTTTTTTAGAAAGAAAATTTATTTTTACATACGGACGTTTTCCAAAGAAAACAAGAAAAATTATACGCTAGCAGAATGAAATGCTGCTTTTTCTAGACCGCTACGACTTTCATCAGCATTTTTCGCATTTCACCCTAATATTATATTTACAGTGGAGAAAGAATCTGAATTCAAACTTTGATATTTGGATCTACTAATAATAAGGAATAGAGAGTCTGTTAAGATAGACTAGTATCAAAAACCATCTGCATCGGGTCGCATAATTAATTATTTTTCAAAACATCCGAAGAATATGATTATAAACACTGCCTGCAACCTAATTAAGCAAGTTGTAGATATTAGTGATGTGGATTTTCACTATAAAAATCTGAGCAAAATAAAGAAAATATTGAAGTCGAATAATTTACCCTCAAAGCTTATCGAGAACCTAATTGCCAGACATAGGGTGAGCAATTCAAAAACGAAGGAACCGAACTAGATGACATATCTGAAAGATTTGCCAATTCAAAACTCTTTGATTCTAAAAACTTTAAAATAGCTTATAAAACATTTAACAGCAATGAACAATTTTTTTTAGAAAACAAAAGACAAAATTGACAAATTTGAAAAATCAAATGTTGTGTATAAAATACCGTGCAATAAAAATTGGATAGAGAAATGTAAAATGGTTTATGTCGCTACAACTAAAAATAAGTTAAAAACCAGAATAGCAGGGCACAAATCTGGTCAACAATCGCGCCATAACAATACTCAAAAAACAGCATTAGCGGCCCATTGTGCATCTTTAAATCACTCTCCATACCATACCAAAAGATACGAATCCGATCCGGTAGAGTCCCATAGCCTTTAATAATAGATAATAAAATTTAAAGAAGTCTACAAGATGAATTAACCGATATTGTTAAAGAAATACGGAAGATAAACATACCGCCTCCACAAGCAGAGAAAAGAAGAGAATATAATAATTACAATGCGCATAAGAAGTTAGAATTTGAAAAAAAAATCTGTAAGTAGTGATCTGAGTTAAGCTAGAAATTTTCAATATGAAGAAGTACATGTTAATACTCCCGAAAGCATACTACATGACAGAATCATTACCCGTATAATACTCCGCTCAGAGTTGACATGTGGGATGTAAGCTTTGATGGGAACATTGAACACCTCTATGTAGAATATTTCATTTTTCGCTTAGAATATTTACAAAAGTAGAATTCTTGTTCATGGAGAGAGTTAAATGGCGAGTTTCATAAATTACTGAAAGTAGATGCTAAAGACTGGTATTGGTTACTAGTACAGCACAAAACGTTATAATCTTGGGAAGATTAAAAAAGCTATGAGGAAACAATATGTTTCAAATCGCAGTGAGTACGAGCTAATGCGGCCTTTTAAAGAACGCCGATAAAAACCTGGAGAGTCTATTGACGAATATTTTCCCTGATATAATAATAGAAGGTAGTTACATTTTCTCTTTTCGTCGCCATATAACGTTCTGATTTTTGCGAGAATTATGAAAATTTGTGCTACCATATAAATTTTTGATATCCCGGTTTTCTGTTTTGTTTATTTTTGTATATGAAATTTTAAATGAACGAAATACATAATATAAAAATCATAAACAAATTTTATTAAAAAATAAAACAAAATATACAAAATTTAATTCATAAATTTAGCAAAAAGATAAGTTGCTTTTTTCGTTTTTGGGAAGAACATTTTTTCGTATTCGCTTTTAAAACAGAAAAATGTAAAATTGTGTAAAAAGATGAAAAAACTAAAACTTATTCTATTGTCGTTTTTAATTAATATAAAAAAGTTTGTCCTTAGCTAATTCTAAGAACTTAAAAAACTTTTATAAACAATATGGATATCATAATAAAACGCTTTGAAACACAGTTTGCTCAATGAACCAATATTTATTACTTAATTACGTGAAAATAAATATCAATCATTGCAATTTTTTTTTAATTAAGTTGCTTAATTCGGTAAAACTCTTACTCTTCAATTGTATTTGTAATAAATTATGATAATAAGCGAATTTTATAAATTGTATTTTAGAGTCAAAGGATTTATTACTGTGTAATTTTATATTTATAGTAAATACATTTGAATTTTCTTTATATTTTTTTTATACAAATCACACATATTTTGTTAAATAAGTCCAAAATATTTTTTTCTTATTTATATCTGTGGCAACGCAAATTGTGTTAAAAAATATATTTCAAATAATTCCGGCAAACGTCACAAATTTTTAAAGTGGAACTACCTTCTATTTTTATATTATTCCTACTTAGTTTTTAACCGTGCTACATTCTTTACGAAAGGGATAGATAAGAGAGAAATCAGGTGTTGAAAGGAGATAGATATAGCCATTTTATTAATTATTTTACTTCGCCGGCGAATATGCTATGAAGAAGTACCGACGAAGGAGGCTGCATGTTTTAATGTTATTCTGAATATGTATATATACCATTAAACAGAAAAAACATTTTTTATTTCTTGTCTGCCGCAAGGGTTGACCCCAGATCAGCCAGATTTGTAGTCAACGTGATTACCACCTTAACTACAGCAGAAATGTACGGTTGAATATATCACAGATAATTTATCCGATGCAGATATTTTCAGTCGAACATTTAAGGGACGAACGTAAAAATATAGAGCGTAACTATTTGAAGCCAGAGTCAGCAGCTACTGTACGAGCGCAGCTCAGATATAAGTAGAGCTGTGTCATTCTCGAACGAACGAGTTAATTGACGGAATCAAGTGAACGGAATAATCCAGTCATTTAACTGGGGTCTTTTTTATCAATAGTGTATGAGTTAAATTGAACGGATGGCTTAAGTACATATATCATTTTTGTTTGAATTGACAGTATTTAAAAAAAAAAAAATTTACAAAAAGGTGATTTTAAATAAACTAAAGAAATAGTACAGAGAAAAATAAGCTGGAGTTATCTCGTAAAGCCGCACCCTATCACATTTTTAAGCAATTTTATAATTACATGTTTTATTTTTACGAATAATAATTTTTTTATTTTTCTTTTTTGTGGAAAAGAAACTTGTTGTGCTTCCTTTTTTCTTGTTAAATACCTACCTAGTTTTTGTTTTGTTTCTTCCTTCTTCATAATAATATATATGTCTCTTCAGAACCTACAGACAATCTGATTATATTGTTTTCTATGTGCCAAGGGTTTCAGAAAAGGTTAGATAATTACGAAAAGATAAAAAAGAATAATCGAGTCCAAAGTAGATGTTGGAGATTAAAAGAAATAAAGAAAATTCGTAGCAGATTTAGGGATAAGAAATTAAAATATAGAAAGGTACACAGGGCAGTAATGAAATGTTCGGCTATAACTGTAGGAAGAGAATTTGATCCCAGGGCGTACGCTAAAATTTAATTAGGTGAAATTAAATAAGACGGATTACTTGATAGCGGTGCATCTATTAGCTTATTGGGCAGAGGTTCATTGGAATTAGTAAATAGTTTAGGAGCAGAGTTGCAACCTAATTTTACTAAAGTAAAAACTACCAGGGGAAAAGGTTATGATGTTTCGGGAAAAGCTAAGATATTAGTAATGTACAATGATCAAGTTGAGTTTATAGAATTTTACATATGTTCGGATCTATTGCAAAACGTATATTTAGGCATATATTTCTAGAGGAAGTTCAGGATAGCACCTAATATTTTTAAGATAGATGAGATTACTCCAGAACTACATCAGATAACTATCCTTTACGTTTAGATAACGTGGAAAAACATAGACTAACAGTAGAACAAGAAGAAGAACTAAATTAAGTTAAGAAAAATTTTCGAACATTTGAAAACCAGGGTTTGGGAAGAACAAGTTTAGAGGTGCATAAAATAGATTTAGTGGTAGAGCATGACCAAACTATAGAAAGATACTACCCAGTATGCGCTGCAATTCAGGAGTTGATTTATGCCGAAGTGGACCACATGCTAAAACTAGGTGTAACTGAGGAAAACCAAAGTCCATGGAATAACCGTTGCGCAGTAGTTATAGAAGCAATTATGTTTAGATGCGTATCCTATTTAAAATATAGAGGAAATTATAAGTAGATTGGATGAAACATATTTTATAAGCAGTGTAGACTTAAAATATGCCTTTTGGAAAATTTAATTAGAAGAGAAATCACGAACCTACACATTCTTTTCCCAAAAGCTAAATCAAGCACAATGACAATACATAAAAAGATTTCGACCATATGTTGAGCTCATGCCGTTTACCGTAATAGCGAATCACGCCAGCCTTAATTGGATGTCTTTGAGAGATTTGGATGGAAGATTGGCCAGATGGTCATTTAAATTACTATCATTCGACTTTGAAATTGAGCACCGAAAAGATCCGGAGAATATTGTAGCCGACACTCTGTCAAGATTAGTCGAAGAAGAGATAGTAAATAAAAATCAGGAAAGGCTAGCGGACATAAAAATAGTGAAGAGTATTGTTTATAAAAGAAATCATTTAAGTACCGAAAATGAAAATTTAGAACAATTTAAGTGGTAATTATGGGTCCTAACACACTTACAGATGCATTAGTAAGGGAAGCACATAATCCGGAAGATAAAGTCCATTTTACTGGCCAAATATATTGATTGAAGTTCGGAATTATGTTAGGAACTGTGTAATTTGCAAAGAAACAAAACCTGTCAATAGGAATATGATGCCAGAAATTGGATCTGAAGTAGTTTCATTAAGGTCTTTTCAAAAGTTATATGTCGACTTTTTGGTAAATATCCACGGTCGAAAAAGGAAAATGCGTACATATTTATAGTCGTAGACCCCATGACTAAATTTGTGTTCTCGCAACTGCAATTTTTATACAAAGAATTTAAAAAGATGGTCAAAGCCTATGAAATTAACCATATGAGGACGGCAGTTCATTCTCCGCAATCAAACGCATCTGAAGGGGTTAATCAGAGTGTACTGGCTTCAATGAGAGCATATATGGAAAACGACCACAGAGATTGGGATGTTAATTTACCAGCAATATAATTAGCGTTGCGTACATCGATTCATACGGCAACATTCTTTGCAATATTTGGATTCAACATGTTGACTTGTGGATCAGGTTATAGATTTACAAGACAATTAAAAGCCCTAAACGATAATGAGATTCAAATGAAAAGGTCGGTTTCTAAGAATTATAGGAAACAACATGTACGAAAGTTTTACAGGGAGACCGCTAGGAGTGTATCACGCCAAATATATGAAACAGTTAATCGGAAGAGGGCAGTGTAATAAAGGGCAGGCATGGGGAATGGTGCAATATTTATAACAAGATAATTTTGCGTTGGCTAGCGCAATGGACGCATCGCTTCCAATGTTCCCACTTTTCCATCTTATGGAAAGATTTAGACTGCTTAAGGAAATACTTCTACTTCTGGTTACTACTGGGAATCTGCGCGATCTTGAACAGAAATCACTAATCAATTCCTTTTCTAAAGCTGCCCGAAAATCAATCGAAGTTACGTTTCTCTCAAAGCTGTTAGTCAACATGAATTTGCTATATATCACGTAGCTATTATGAACGCATATTTCGAAGAGATCAAAGAACAATCGAATATAAAATCGCCATTTGTTTCTGCGATCATACTCATAATAAACCTTTTTTTGATCCATCAGATCTACACCACCCATTCCCTTGTTGTAATGCTGGACAACCAAAGGGCAATCAATATCAATTTTACCTGCTTGTCCTGCAACACGCCATTTAACTTTGCATACGGCAGTTGGGTCAAAAAAATTTTAAGCCAGGTAAACTGCGCGATTATCCATCCATTTGTCTACGGATATATTATCGGATGTAAAATAGCTTATGTCCCCACGCTTCATATTTTTATCGGCCGGAAACTGCTTTGGCATATGCTTTCTATTACTACAAACTGTACCTCATACCATTGTCTCATTTTTCTGTAAAATGTACAGCAAGTTAATGCTAGTAAAAAAGTTATCGCAGTAAACTTCATCTCCTTTCTTTGCAAGTGGTTTACATAACTGCAAAACCACAGATTCACCAAGACCGTGCTCCACAGACGTCTTTTTTCCGGTGTATATGTCAACGTTATATAGGTATTCGGTGTTCGATTCACACAGACACCAAAGCTTGAAGCCTCAAGACACGGCTTGTTCTTCATATACTGTTTCATTGCGTTATGTCCCTTGAACTTCACCATATGTTCGTCAATTGAAACCTGGCATAGCCTTATTTATGTGGTTTATAATATTCCGGATTTTGTATCCACGGTCATTGACATCAGCCTGATCATTGTCACAAAAATGCAGATTAGAAGTGATTTCCTCAAAACGAGGCCACGTCAATTTGAGCTTGATGAAATGTCGAATCTGTAGACCAATACATTCGAATGCTGGGTAGTTTAACTAGGCTCATACGTACAATCAGACCCAGATAAGCTTTGAACTCTTCCACGGTCAATGTGAAAATCCGACCTTTTTGCATGGCATATAGTTTGGACTGCTCCACTATCATTATACACATTTCTGAGACCAAATGTATAATGTATTATAACAAACTAGCATTTTTGCTTATAAAAACTTACCTTCAAAGTTAGAAACAGCATTGAACACATCATACGCTGGCAGCATTTCCTCGTGTGTATTTACAATTGGTTTAAGTATTTGCGAATGTTGATATGTGGAATTCTCCTGGCATCCGATGAAAACAGGGGCTTTATAGGAAAGCGTCTCTCTGAACCTGAAAGCCTTCGCGGGTGGTAAAAAAAAGTGCTGGATTTTCTGGTATAACTACAGCATTTGAAGCAGATGCTACTTGCTTATCCTCTAAAGCAACTTGTATCGGTTTACGACCAAGGCGGGATTTTTTAATTATAGGAGATTCTATGGGCTTAGTGCTTTCTATAACTACTTCTATGGGTTCATCCTCTTGGATTTCGAAACCGTAATTTTCCAGAAAACTATGTCCTCTTCATCCATATATATAGCAGCTTCTTCCTCATTGTCACTGGTGTCGTAAAGCAAAAGTTGCTCAATTTCATCCGGATTAAGGAAAAAAAACGATCACGGACGGGTACACTCATTTAAAATTTTATATTTTTAATCACTTCAAATAAGAATACACTATAAAAATTAGCACTCAAAATACTATTATAATACACTGTCAAATAGGAATGCACGAAACACGTCTGCTCTAATTGGATTCACATAAGTAATGGATGAAAACAAGCAAACAAGCAGCGCAGAAAAAACTTGCAACTTAAAACAATAATAAACAAAGTACGTTTTGTTCAATTTGATTTCATCATTAACAGTCAAAACCAAACATGCTTCAGAGCGAAGTAGCACAATATAAACATACGAACATGCAATGGTACAAATAAAATAATATTTTGATTGTACTTAGTTGCTTTTCAACCCAGAGGCAAATATACTTGCCAAACATGTTTGTGGTAATTTTAGGCAGGTTGAAACTTACACACACTTCCAAAATATATTTTCTGAAAGGTTAAAGTTGCCCCAAAAATATACCCGAGTTTAAGCCAGATGCGCCCTAAGCACCTCCCACAGCACTCTCATAAAATGGCTAGCGAGCAAATTGGCCAAGATAGGACACTATCACCTATTACATTTTTGTTGATCCAACCCTCCGCTACATCACACTTTGGAATATATTTATCCTATCTTTTATGTGAACAATTATATGAAGCAAAAACCCCTGAGCAAGCATGTTTGCCTCCAGTCGTCAAAGGGTTAAGAAGTGTATTGTTCTAAGTGTTGAATTATTTGTCAGTTTATAACTGTAGTTGTCGTTCGTCCAATATTAGGTTTAGTAAAGGTAATGGGACCATTATGTGGGTTGATTATTTATTTGCAATTATTTTATGTAAAAAAAAGGTTCGAGTTTTACATCCACGACGTGATGCCTAGTACCTGAAATGAGAAAAGTAGAAACCAAAGTATGGGGCTAAAATTAGAAATATAGATAAGTTACTTACCTAATATGTTGGTGTACACTAGAATTAATGCCCGACTAACTCTGTCGGTGAACTGATGAGGATGGTTGCGTGGGTGTAACCTACGTTGGGCGCTGAAGAAATTATAGCTAAAGTTGATAATAGAAAGGCAAAAGTACTTACCTGTTTCATAGAACTCACTCTGTCCGCCCTGCGACAAGCCTGGGCACATCAAAGTTTTGTTGAGATGCTCTGAACTGGCCTGCTTCTGTTGTCCTGACAAGTGTTTTTTTATGTTTTGTAGAATTGGTGGTAAGATTTTGTTCCAAGAAAAATAGTTAAATTATCAGTTTTTCTTCTATGGTGGTTGTATTTTTTTGACTTGTTTGGTTTGGTTTTTGTATTTCCATTTATTTTATTTATTTTTCGTGAAATTGTTTAATGAATCCGTGCCCAATTGTAGTTGATGATGTCATTTATTATTTGGTTAAATATAAACAAGGCAATAATAAAAAGGCATGTTGTTTTTGTCAATGTTGTATTTGTTGTAGAGTCACTACTACCTAGTAAAATAAATCTGCCTTGAATATAAACATCAAAAAGTGGATGTTGAGATAAAACCGATTTAGTTATTTGCGGTGTAGAAACGTTCAGGGCAGGGTGCAAAGGCTTAGAAATTAAAGAGAAACACCGACATAGTCTGCTTCAAATTTCTCTTTAAAAAAAATATATTAAGTTGATTACTAAAGCCTTGTTCATAACAACAAAAATATCCTTTTCAAGGCCAAAGGTTCAGTGAACTTGGTTTGTCGTACGTTTTGTTTAATGTACGTTATATTTTTTGTGTAAATTTTATTTCTATAAATGTTATGTTAACACTAAATTTGCTTCAAGCATATAATTTCAAAATTCATGGACAGTTGAAGAATATATCTTGAAAAGTAATGACATAAAGTCGAGTGAAGTGGTATTAGTCCTTCTAAATAAACAGTTCTTGACGTAAAAAAAACAGAGAAAAAAAAAAAGAACAGAACAATATTAAGTCTCTATATTACGTTAAGGGCAGAAAACTTAAAAAAATTGAATAAAAAAAGGAATGATTATTCATTTACTTATAGCCTATTATTGATCTTTAAAAATATTAATGTAAAATTGTGGCCAATTCATGTAAAGAACAACTACTAGGTCCATAGCAACTGCTACACAAAATTAACTACAGCCAAGCCTAAATAACCTATCTGTAACAAATTCTCATGGTCATACAAAATGTATGAAGCAAAACACAATAGCACGACGACAAAGCTTAGCAATTGGAAAATCCATTGAAGTTGACTGCTTGTTTGTTTGTTTTGTTATTGTTAAAAAATAATGACAATTTACTGCCAATCCCACGGTATCGCAAGTGTTCGTTCGTACAATTACATTCAAAACAAAAACAAATTCTTTGCCACATCGTGATACTGGCAGTTAGTTATTTTTTGGTCAATCTAGCGGTTTTATCTTTTCTTCATTCTTATGCAGCGGGTTTTATAAAAAAATTATTTAAGATTACTATTCAAGACACAAAGTTGCGCTCTTATTTAAGTATGGCATTCAAGCGCAAAAGCTATGCATCAGATAGCTTTGCGCGTTACACGCTAATTTAGCGGCTGTTGCGTGTCGATTAAAGTTTGGCTGCAATACATTCCAAAACCTTATAAATACTAAAAACCCAATCAAACACTTCACTGTATAACTTAACGATATTTCATTATATCTTTTAAGTTTACATAAGTTTGTTTGAAATAAACTGTCTTTTAAGTTAAAAGTTTCTGATATTTAATTAAGTAGTTTGTAATTTCTGTAGTAATTTTAAGTAAATCCTAGTACTAATGTACCTTATATATATTAAGCTGATATTCAATAAAGAATATCACCTTCATATTAAAAAAAAAAAAAACAATTTAAATTAGTAGTTTGTATTTTTCAATTACACCATTGGAAAAGTTTCGTAAAAATTCTAAAATAAAACTTCTTTCTAATGAACAGAAGAAAAAAAAAATACGTTGATTTTCTAATTCTTTATTGAGTGGTGAATAACCATGCTCCGTAAATTATTTTGATAATGAAAGTATAGTTCTAAATGTAGCTTAAGGCCAGTATTCATTATCATTCACAATCGTACGATTTAATCAAACAAAAATCTCTCAGAATTCTATCCTACTTTTAAAATCGTTTTAAAATAGCATCATATGTGCCACACTATTAAACAAAAAAAAGGTGTAAAAAACATATGGTCTTAATTATTTGCTGTTTTTAATACCCTTCACCACAAAAAGTGGAAAAAGGGTATAACTAAGTTTTAATTTTTACAATATCCATTTCCGTTCACATAAAGTATATATATATTGTAAGTTATTACGCATAACGAAGTCGATTGAGCTATGTCCATGTGTCCGTCCGTGTTAGTGTTGAAATAACAATTTAAATACGGCAATCGATCAGACATAGTGCCGAAAGAGGTGCTATTGGAAATTAGCAAGATCATTATATGATAGAGTTTTTTTCAGTTTAACAATAATGTATCTGGTAATTTGGCAGCACCCTTTTAAATAAATTTGACAATTTGGCGCCGACTTTTTTGCTGAGATGTAGATGCTGCCAATCAGAATCATCTAAAATTAAAAATTTTTATAGTGCATTTACATTGTACCCAAATCTAGTACTAATGTATTTCTTTTTCTAGCGCTGCCACCTGGTAATTGATATGCCTTAATATAAACAAAAGTAAAAGATAAATAATATGTAAATTATAAATATAATGTAAAAAAATTAAATATCAATTTTTCAATTTTTTATTAAAATTAAACTTATATTAAAATTAAACTTGCTACACGCAAAGAAAAATCATGGTTGCGGTATGGTCACAATAACCATAATATGTTCCTTGTAACATTGTAAAGTTGCAGAGAACAAATTATAGTTGTTTAGTCACAACAAACACGTTTCTGTTGATATTTAACCATTATATGGTTACTGTACACAAAAAATACAACATGGTTGTTTTAACGTAAAAAAATTTGAACTACGACCAAAGTCTTATAACTTACAATATATTTAACCATAATAATATAAAATTAATCAGAGTATGATTAAAACCAAACAAAATAATGTTTCCGCTTAAAAATATTTTGTTCTTGGTCTTGACAGAATGTTTTTCTATCAATTTAATAATTTTCTGTCAGCTTAAAGTTTTTATTGTTAGAGAAAATTAAAAAAATAAAAATGTATGTACAAAATTAACAATTAAAAATGATACAGAAAATATGACAACAAATAAAAAGGTAAGCATAGCATTTCAAAAATAGTTGAAATATACATACATATGTATGCATGTTGGCATATAAATCTTTATTTTGGTGTTATAAGTACAATTGTGAAACCATTTACGTATTTTTTTTTATTTAAAGGTATCATATTATACATCAACAATAGTTGCCAGATGCCAGATTAATGTATTAGAAGTCTTGGATAAATGTGTAGTCAGTACAGAAGTACCATTACGTACCGTATATCTTCAATACGAGAATATCACGTTTACTCCATAAATGGATATTCACATGGGAATGTATGCAGATAAGATGCCGTTATTTGTGCTTATATATTATATATATTTTTTATAAATGATTCTTGTAGCCTATGTGTTTAAGCCTTTTTATTATATATAATAAGCAACGAATTGTTTTTTTTTGTGCATTTATGTTATTGAATAACTTTTGTAACAAATCAATAATAATAATAATAATTCAATTATATAACATGACATTTTCAACCATATGATGATGTTTTAATTTATCCATTTATTGTTTATATTATAACATAACTATTTTCAGATTTTACCATGTTATTGAAACAGTACTATGTTTAGTTAACAACCATATAATACAACCATAGTATGTTGATCTTAGATTATGGTTGCCTCAACCATGTTTTTTCTTTGCGTGTAGTCGCGGAAAAATACAATGTAAACAAACTAGATTTTAAAAGAGGTTAACATCAAATCTAGTAGATTTCGGTGTAATGTAAATTCACTATTATTTTTAAACGCCAGTTTATCTCTATACAACTTTTTCTAATAAAATACTTATGGTTTTAAAGTAAGGACGGCTATAAATAAATTCCTGTATTTTTTTATTAGCTTTTAATTATTTTAGAAGTATGTCGTCCTCTGATTCCTCAGGAAACAAAAAATATCAATAATTAGAATTTCTTTTCAACTTAATTTTGTTTTTGAAAGAAAATCTAATTATTGATATTTTTTGTTTCCAGTTTCCTGAAGATGCTATCCAACGGTGTGGCGAAATATTGAAAAAATAAATAAAAAATAATAAACAATATTTATATTTAAAAACTGACCTAGTGCTTAAAAAATTACAAAAGAAAATTTTTGAATTGTTTTACTTTTAAAATGGATAAAAAAAAGTAAGTAAAAATTACAATTTGATGTATGTATGTAGATTTATTTATTTATTTTTAATTTATTTCTATTACTACTAATTTAAATCTAAAACAGTGCGAAATAGTGCTAGCAAATGGGATCCAAAATTTCGTGGATGCGGAAAAAATAACCACGTTCTTATTGAAATGGCTACAGAACTTGAAAAGCGGGCTATAAATACACAGCAAAAGAAGTGAAGAAAAAAATGCGTAACATGACATGTCAACATCGGTGGTAAAATGTGTTTTTTTAATTTTTTCCTGATTTGGAAATGAAATGCAAGAAAGTTTTCACATAGTCTGTCTAATTATATATGACAATGATTGTTATAGTCTTACTATCTCTATCCGTCTTTATCACCGTATATGATATACATATGTATGTACATAAATGCCTTTATTTTTTGCATGTACATATTTATTAAATTATATTAAATAATATATGTATTTATTTCTATTTAGAGGAAAGAAAAGTTACAAATTAGGACAACTGGTGGTTCGCCTTCGGAATGGTACCTTTTTAAAGATATGGAATGTTTATTGGCTTCATGTAAAACTATCATCCTGAGGGCCTGGTTTCTGACAACATAAATGGTAAGCAATAAAAATCTTATTTAAAAAATAAGATTAAAACTTTTGAGAAAAATCGGCAGTAACACACCTAGAGAATGTAAGAAAGGATTTTAAAAGTACATTAGGAAGGTTGTTGGCAATTGGGTAAGAAAAAATGAAGTCTTAAAATCATTTGCTGCCAAAGAAGTCGAAGTGCCGAGGCACTAGTTGCATTAAAAAGAAGATAATATTATATATTATATACCTATAAATTGAATTCGTTTTTTTTTTATTTTTGTTTTTATTATTAATATTTGTTTTACTACTTTTATTTTGAACTCTTGAATTTGTGATATGTTTTTTATTATTAATGTTTGTTTTACTACTTTTACTTTTATGTATTTTTTGTCTCTTGAATTCGCGATATTTGTTTTTTTTTATTGAATAATGCTTGTTGTTTATATTAAATAAAACTTACAGATATTCTGAAATAGCATGTCTCATTTTTTCCAGGTTATTTTCGTGGTCTATTATGGTTGCAACATATTCTGGATATGAGCGATTTTTTAAAGCAATTTTTAATGCCTAAAACCAGTTTTCATTTATATAGTCGTTGTTCTTTTTTAAAAAGTTGTGAAGAACGCAACATGATAGGACAATGGTGTATGTATTTCTTAAGGCGTTGTCTATGACTTTTCCGATACTCCTGAAACGAGCTATCAGATGTTCAAAAGCATTTTGTACTTCTCTACGTGACTTGGACAGTCCATAGTTAAGGCATTTTCTAATAACTTTGCGATATATTAAAAGGATATGGCTTCATTAATTTTTCGCTTAGCCGAAATGCTGAATCGCCAATTTTGTGAACTGGAACATCAGTCTCGGAAATAAGTCGTCATAGAAGATTCTTGAAAATGATTGCAACGTCCTGGGCTTACACAACTAACTTAAATAAAACGGCACCTGCGAAAAAACATATGCTTATATAAGGTACATACATTATCTTGTAGTGCTTATTACCTTGCGTCCACAAATACTAAGAGTAAAATTGAGTATTAACCCTTATAGTTATAGTAGTCCGTAGCATCTTCTCGGGATGGGTGAATCTCAATGTGGCAACCATCTACGAATGAGAGAAGACTTAATGGTAAAACATATAACAATCTTAATTAAGAAACAATTAACTTACCAATAGCTCTCATGCATTGGGGATATCCCAGTAAACCAAATTCCTTAACTAATTCAACAATTTATTCTCTTTTGACAGGAAAATAGCTTAGGAATATTAGAGCTAAAACTCTCCAAACCTTACCACAGAGCTTATGCAACTGAAATGAAATTTGTATTTATACATACATATGTATACGGTATAAGCGATGAACATCGTTGATTTTTTTTAGTGCGGTTGGCCACAAACACAAAACAGAAAATAACTTGTAATAATTTTTTTTTACTTTTTCTTTGAACATGAACCAAAATATGTAAATTAAAACTCTATGAGTTTTTTAATGTTAAAAAAATATTTTTTTGGGAGCTATGCTCCTTTATTTAATGAATGCAGAAATAGAACTGACTTAAAATTAACAATAATGTTCCTTATATTAAAATTATTATTTTCCCATCACCAAACATCACCTGATTTATTTCCTGGAATTTCAGGTAACTGGATCAGTTGTTTTGCAGCTAGCGGATGTTCCCACAACATGCTTAAATTTTGTAGACATGAAGTCAGCAGAAATGTTCATTTGGTATTTTTGTTGTTGTTAAGAAATGCAACGTTAACTCCTCCCCTCTTAAGAACAATTGCACTCAATTGTTTTACTAGAAATACGGGATGCTACTTATTCGAGAATTTGATGACGTCAAATCGTTTGTAGGTTGGATATTTGTTAGGATAATTCCTTGGTTCGACGGTGAACATGCAGTTTCTGTCTTTAAATGGACCACATTTACCCTTTGAGTAATTTTGTACAGATGAAGAATCAAGGAGGCAATAACAAAAAGATTTAGTAAATAAACCACAGTTGAAACTCCATTTATAGTAGTTCCCATTCTTATTGTTGCAATGCTGCGAGTATTATTGAGGTGCAATTCATTCAGGCTTTCGAGAGTCAGGATATGCTCTAAATTTTTCTCTGATGGTGCAGGTTGCAATACAGCAGGAATAGCTTCTATTCGGGGTGCCTCCAGGTTACGATATATTTTTTCTGCTGCCTTTATTGTAGTGTTTGTGAATTTGACCAAGAAAGTGCCGGACAAATGGTGTTTAACTTCATCGATGAATATTGTATCGTTGTAATCGTTTAGCAGGATCACTCCAGGAAGTATGTTTTCAACTGATGGGATATGTTGGCTGTTGGTATAGGTGCAATATGATGGTAAACTGCTTATGATGTTCGTTATACATGTATTATTGCTTAAATTTATTAATTGATCGTTCTTACAAATATTAACAGAATTATATTTTAGACAATTATTTTTTAATCCATAAATTTCTCTTGAATTGAATTAAAAGACAATTTCACAATTTTTCCATTTTTCTTAACAGGATATAATAATAAATTTTCATATATTTCTTCATTTGTCAATGGAATTTTTATAACATATAATATAATTGAATTTTTATACATTACATTTACTTTGGCGTATTCCATCGCCTCTTCATTTGATGCAAATGGCATCTTTTCTTTATTTAATTCTTCTAATGCTAGTTTAATTTCCAACTTATCTAAAATTATAGAGTTTATTACTCCACTTTTGGCCCATTGAATGGCATAGTGTATATTTACTAATTGCTCTTTTATGAGTCTTATTCGACTTTGCAAAATTAAAGCTATGTCGTTATTCAAATAATTATTCTGGCCTATGGCATTTGTTATCTCATTAATTATTTTTGTTACATTATTTAATCTGTCATTTATCATATCATTAATAATAACTTGTTTATTATTGTTTTCATTTAATTCATTTATGTTAAATTTTAATATTTCAAAGTCATCGTGGTCTGGAGTGCCAGCGATGTACTTCCATGCAGTGCCAATTATATTAAATGATCTTTTATGTCTTAAATAACTACTCTTTTCATTTTTATTTTTATTACTATTATTTTCAGTGTTATTATTTTTAATGTTATTACTATTAATATAACTTTCATTATTATCATTGTTATGTGGAACAATACTTTGGATTAAGTCTAAAGCTTGCGTTATTTCATCGTTCAAGATGGGATAAAAAAGATTGGTTTTAAGGATATTCCGTTCAACAAATTTTCGGGTATCTTTTACGAAAGTGTCAATTGGGTGGATAATTCTAAACGTTCCGTCTTGTACTTTACTTCTTCCGTCATTAATGATTACTACATGAGCGGACGTGTAGTCGACTATCTGAAATTCCGCTCTACAAATTGTTAAAATTGACCTGAAAAAGAAAAAGTATTGAAATTTTATGTTTTTATGAGACTTTTATGAACAGTCCTTCCAGATCTTGTTTTAACTGTAGAATTTCCGTTACTAGCTACTACTTCCTTTTTGTATCTTGCAGTAAGTTTATTACCGTGTCGTTTATTAATTCTGACATATATAACATCTCCATCTGAGTATGTTTTCAGTGGTTCTTTCTTTTTATTATGGTAACTGAGGTCTGATATTTGTTTTTTCTTTATCCTATGCATAATTTCATTTCGAGCATTTTCGAGTTGATCTGGGTCGCTACTGACATTTCTGCCAAATAAAACTTCGACAGGTTTCTTATTAGTTGTGGAATGAACTGACAAATTATATTCCTTGACCGACCTCTCTAGTAATTCCTCAAAGGTACTGTGAGCTCTCTCAGTCTTGAGACATCGCATGATCTCTTGAAGTGTCGAGTGGAAACGTTCCACTTGTCCGTTCGAGCAACTTGTGTATGGTGGTGTGCGATAAATGTTAATGCCTAATTCATTTTCTATCATATGGTTAATGGAAATTGAGTTAAAAGATTTTTCGTTATCAAAAATTATAGTTTCAGGAATAAGAAAAAATAGTATGTCCCTCAAAGGTTGTCTAATATCCTCTGCGGCTCTGGATTTAAGTACCTTTGCTACCGCAAACTTAGAAAATTTATCTATGGCTGTCAAAACCGAATGCTTATCTGTTATAAAGATATCGAAGTGGACAATTTGTCCAGGGAATTGTAGAATGGGGGTTGGCTGAATATCTGGTTTGGCAGGATGGCGATCGTACTTATTTTCTTTACATACCAAACAATTCTTTATTATCCTACTAATTTTATTGTTCATGGACGGAAAATAATATTTCTCGATAATTTGAATTTTATTTTCACGGGCATTTCTGTGTGCTCGATTGTGTATACGCAAAATTAAATTTTCCTGTTCTTGTTCGCTAATGACGTCTTCGACTTGTAATTGTGTAAGTCTTATCTTGTACCTGCTAAAGTGGAAAGGATATACCTCTTGGATTTTTCCCATAATGCGCTCATCAGTTTTAATGCAGTTAACGACAGATGGATTTAAACATCGTTTCAAAATTCGTATTAGATTTTCTGATTCATAATATTGTTCCGTAACTATGTGCCTGTGGTATGTTGGAAAAACTATTTTAAATTGATATGACTGATTTTGACCTTGATTAAGAAAAATTTGATTTTTGAATACGTTAATGGGTACCGCTACGGAATATATCAAATTATGTGAAGAACTTTCATCGCTGTGTTCACTAGACGTTAGTGTATTTATTTCAGGAGGAATTCTTGACAAGGCATCAGCGACAACATTCGCTTTCCCTGGTTTATAGTGCAATTGGTAATTGTACTCTTCTAAAATTGCCTTCCAGCATTTCATTTTTGCATTATTATTCTTATTGCTTAACGCGTACGTAAGCGGCTGATGGTCGGTATAAATATTAACCTTAGTAGTACCGTACAAATAATTTCTTAAACAATTCAATGCCCAAATTATCGCTAACATCTCTTTCTCGTTAGCGGCATAGTTTTCTTCAGTTTTGCTCAAAGTTCTAGAAATGAAAATAATTGGTTTATCGTTCTGAGAAAGTACTGCACCCAGGGCAAAATTTGATGCGTCAGTAGTTAATTCGAATTCTTTATTAAAATTTGGATATGACAACATTACATCTCCGGAAACGAGAGTTGACTTTATTTTATTGAAAGCCGAAATAGCTTCTAAATCTAAATTAACTTTAACTTTTGAGGATTGATTTTTGGACACATGTCCTTCCTCCCCTCTTAAAAGGGATGTCAGGGGTGGCAAGTTTCGCGTAATCTTGAACAAAACGACGATAATACCCTGACAGGCCTAAAAATGATCTTAACTCTTTTAGCGTTTTGGGTGGTGGAATTTTAGAAATAGCTTCTGTTGTTTTTGGATTCGCAGAAATTCCTTCAGAAGAAATAATAAAACCTAGAAACTCAACTGATTTTTCAAAAAAATGACATTTGTCCAACTGGACTTTCATGTTTGCACTTTCAAGAATCTTGAAAACTTTTTCTAAATCACGGATGTGATCGTCCTCATTTCGACTGAAAACAATTATATCATCGATATAAACGAAACAGCACACTCCGATACATTCGCGTAATATGTCATCAAGCGCTCTTTGGAAAATAGAAGGGGCATTTTTCAAGCCAAAAGGTAATCTTGTGTACTCATATTTTCCATTGTTAATGGAAAAAGCTGTTTTTTCTATATCAGATTCTTTTAACGGAATCTGATGAAATCCGCTCTTCAAATCGAGTACTGAAAAAAAATTATTATTCCCCAATTGCGCAAGAACGTCATTGATATCCGGAATTGGATATCTGTCTGCTATGGTGATCGCGTTGAGTTTTCTATAATCCGTTACAACTCTATATTGTTTATTTCCGGCTGAATCCGGTTTTTTTGGAACAATCCATACCGGGGAGTTGTAAGGAGAACGTGATGGCCTTATGATGCCATCATTAAGCATTGCTTGGATTTGTTTTTCCACCTCAGCTTTTAAATCCATGGGGTAGGGGTAATATCGAGTATATACTGGCGTATCAATCTTTGTTCGAATTTCCCCTATAACCTTTGTGGTATAAGTTAATTTCATATCTGGTTCGGAAAAAAGATTTGTATGGTTTGAAACAATTTTGCCTAATTTCTGTTTTTGCTCTCTAGTCATGTGGCTTGTCCTAAGTGATGTCATGTTAATATTGTCCGCTTCAAGCTGTTTAAGGAGAACCTTCTTCCCGTTTCCTAGCGTCATGTAATTATATCTAGTATGAATAATGGCGTTTAGGTCTTTAAGAGTGTCATTACCGACGATTCCGTGGAAAGTTTTTAGTTCCGGTAGTAAGTAAAATTTTACTGGAATGTTTGTTTGTCCGAAGAGATATATATTTGTATGAAAACGAATTTGTACTTTTCCTCCTATGGAATTTGCGTAAAAATTTTCCTTATTTGGAATAGGTTTTTCAACTAGGTTTGGAGCTATATAATTTTTGTTGGAGCCGGTGTCAATTAAAATCTTTATAATCTGTCCGTTGTCCATCCTACATTCGAAGTATGGTAGGGTGGACGAGTTCAATCTAAAAAATGTATTTCATTGAAGGAGTCATAGTCTTTAACATAGTCAGCCTGGTTATCAATGTACTCGTCTAAAGTCTGTCCGCCAATTTCTGTTTCTGTTGTCTGCAAATAGTCGTTAATTTCATCAGCTTCCCCTGTCTCCAGTTTATTTGAACCCTTGCCTGACTCCAGGTTTAGATGAAAATTTCTGGTTTGTTTACGCGCTTCTGGATGCGCTGGAGGCGGTCTTTTTCCAAAAAAGCCATTGTTCAAGGGTCTATTCATATAGTTTATATTCCTGGTCTTCATACTCTGATCCACATCCATAGGCTCAGGCCTTGGCTGTGGTTTCGCGGCAAACGGTCTTTGGGGTACATAATTGGCATGGTTGTGCTGGTTGTATTGAATGTATTTTGGGATGGCACCTTGATTTTGATAATAGTTAAATCCTTGGGGAGGTTGCTGCCTTTGGAAATTTGCAGTTGGTTTTCTTGGTCGCGGTGGTGGTGGTATATGCGCTAACTCAGAAATAAATGTAGCTTGGTTCCGTGAAGGAATAGGCATGAATTTTCTATTATGCGCATAACTGGTTCTAAAACTTTGGTTCTCCAGTTTAAGACACAAGTGCAATGCTTTTGGTAGGTCTGTTGGCTTTTTCATGGCCAAAAGTCTAGGCAGATCTCCTTTCAACCCTCTTATGAAGGTATCAAGTGCTTTATCCCTATAGGTCTGGGTCAAGAGATTCAATGCCTCCTGTCCTATGTCAATAGAGCTAATTTTGTTTAATATTAATGACAAGTGATTATAGACTTTCTGGTAAAACTCCTGAATAGTTTCCGATCCTTGAACGAGTGAAGTTAACTGGTATTCGAGAGTGCTAACATCTCTCTTGTCAGCATAGTGCAAGGTCAGACAGCGAGCTATGCTTTCCCAGTTCAAGGGCGTATTGTATGACTCAAGTACGGCATCTGCGTTGCCGACAATTTTGTTTCGTACTATACTAAGAATTCCAAAGTATTTGGGTGTCCCTCTTAAATGCTTATAAATGTCTAAAATTCGCTCAACAGATTTTCTCCACGAACTATATTCGCCTGGTTGACCGGCGAACTCTCTTAAGCACCTAACTACATCTGGAATCCTATCCAAATCGTTCAACTGTCCTGCATGTCGAGGATCAATTGCCTGATCTTGTTCAATTTGCTGATTTCTATTAATATCCTGAATCGCTTCTGTAACTATTCTTCTAATTTGGTTTTCCAAATCTCTCATATTAAATGCGACCTGGTTTTCCTGCGGAGGCGCAGCTGGTAGCACCGGTGGTCTAATCAAGTTATTAGGGTTCGACATTTTTTCTTTTATGCGATTAAAAATTAAATTAATTTATATTGGCACGAAATTCCCTATAAGAATATGCCTACAGTTATTTGTGTCCTGTCCAGTTAGATTGCAAAAATTTGTTAAAGTGAAAGAATTGTCAAATTATTAAATTATTTTGCAAATAAAATAATTTTAAGAGATTTCTTACGGCACTATCTTTTATTGTAAATTTTCCTTTTTTATGAGAAACACATTTATTTCTAATCTTTGTCCCTTTTTTTTATATGATGTGTTAGTGGACTTTAGGCAACAAACAAGGTAAAAAATTTAATTCTTGAAATTATTGACGAAACGAAATTTAAAATACTGAAATTGTTACTTTATTACAGGATTTGAAAAACTTTGATAATTTCCTTTTTAAATTTTTAATAATCTATATATGTATGCATATATATATTTTTAATAATATATTTTCAATAATGAAATATATATATAACTTAAATGGCTAGTTTCTTACATTACTATGATGTTCCACATGTTGGTGGCTGGCGTTTGTTTGTTGAAAGATGATGTGAGTAGTGGAGATTAATCCTTGTAGAATCAGAAAGGTTTCAGCAGCTCTTTTTATGTGAAGCAATATTGTTCTTATCTTTTACACCAAAAGATTATTTTTCATTTTTTGCACCAAAAGATTGTTTTTCAGTTTTGCACAAATAATTTATTTAATTTATAGTTTTTAGTTCTTTCGAAAGGATTTTTTTATTATCGCTTTATTATTTCTAGTTTCGTTTTTTAATTCTATACAGAAGGATAAACAATAAATTTTTTATGTCCTATTTTATACGAATTTTATTATTGTTTCTTATGGTCACTATTTAATTAAGTCTATGACTTTTTATTTTAAAAGGTATTAGAAACTTTTTCTTTTCTTTTAGTTTATTTCTATTATATTTCACCTTGGAAGCTTATATATTCTATTATTTAACTTTATTTTCCTTCTTTTTATTAGTTTGACTTATGTTATATTTTGAATGTTTTTTATTTTTAGGATTTTTTTATTTTTTATTTTTTACGTCACTTAAGAAATTTCTTCCTTTTGTATTTAACTTTCACTTATTATTAAACTTATATCACTATGGTGTCCAGTGAAGCGGCTGGTGTGCAACACCGTCCCTTTTTCTACACAGGATACTTGGGGGCCTCGTTCTTCACAACTATCGCGGGAGTTCCGACCGCGCGGACACTTGGGCGACCGAAAAGGATAATTTGACACACCACTTATACGTGCGGCTAATTGAGGCATTCATATGTGCCTTTAACGTTCGCGTTATCCTTCGGGTCCCTGCTCGGGCGCCAATTAAAACTCTATGAGTTTTTTAATGTTAAAAAAATATTTTTTTGGGAGCTATGCTCCTTTATTTAATGAATGCAGAAATAGAACTGACTTAAAATTAACAATAATGTTCCTTATATTAAAATTATTATTTTCCCATCACCAAACATCACCTGATTTATTTCCTGGAATTTCAGGTAACTGGATCAGTTGTTTTGCAGCTAGCGGATGTTCCCACAACATGCTTAAATTTTGTAGACATGAAGTCAGCAGAAATGTTCATTTGGTATTTTTGTTGTTGTTAACAAATGCAACGTTAACTTGTATGTGAATGTTATTAAATATATAAAATATCTTTTTTAAAGCCTTTTTGTTTTAAAATTTTGTTTATTTATATAGAAATTTTTTTTGGCAAAAGTACAACTGTGGCAAATAAGTTACTAAATTTATGTAAGTATATTGTAGCCACATAAATTTCTTTAATAAGTTACCTAAACATTTGACAGGCTTTTCGTTGGATTTTTGACATAAGCTAAAACTAGCTTATGCACATTATAGTTGGGCTTTTAAGAGTATTTTGTAGACAGTCGCCTTTCCTACGTTAAACATATAAGCAATTGTGCAATATTCTGCAGCAATTCTTTTCTTCAGCGGTATTGCTTTAAGCATATTTGTGTCCTTTTTTTGCAGTTCAGATACAATCTCGCACAATTTATAGAAACAACACCGATTCAGTATAAAATTATTCTTAAAATGGATAGTCAGCATATTAAAAATCTGTCTCCCAGAAAGTTTGAGATCGGTCCTAAAACGTTTCATAAAATTTTTCTTAAATACCTTCATCCATACATATGTATGTAAGAATATTTTGCTTACAGTTTCACATGACAATCTTTCCGCAGCTAATGGCAACGCTAACGTGTTGACAAGCTGTAGCTGATTTAAAAGCTGCGAATGCTTTTCCTGTGAATCATGAATGAGAGAGCGAAACAAGAATATTGGGCTCCGTGGAAACATAGTATTAGGTAGACATGCTGAGACAAAATTTCATAAAAAAATGTACTTTCAGTAAAAAAACAAAAAAACGAAACCAGTGGAATCATTTTTTGAAAAAGAAATATTACGATTAAGCTTCTTCTTCGCTGAACATAATGTCGCCATTGATGTTGTGGATCACTTAATACCTTAACTAGAAGATATTGTTCCGGATTCATCTATAATTCAAAACTGCCAACTGGAAAGAACTGAATTTACTCAAGTGATAAAAAAATATGTTGGCTAAGGAGGAAAAAGTAAAACTAATAGAAAAACTGAAAATATTTAAATTTTCCGCACTAATTATTGAAAGCACAAATGTTGCTTAAAAAAAATTATGTGTTTTGATGAAGTGGAAAGTAAAACTTTTGCACAGTTATTGGACTTGTTACATGTGGGGGTTGATTGAACAGCTAAGGCACTTTATGACCAATTGAAGAAGTGTATTTTGGGAAGCAATATTTGTTGTGGGCGAGGCAAAATCAATTGCGCACTATAGGCAGCCGGCCGGAAAAAAATTTTTTCGTGGCGGACCCTTATGGCAACAATTTCGGGAAGAGGCGGAATATAATGCATGCCTCAAATCCCTCATAAAAATTTTATGTTCTTGCCAGGGAGGGGTGTTTGTGAATGTGGAGGCACCTACTTCTACTCTTGTCCATGTCCCAGTGCTTTTCTTAAATTTGTGGTTTTTATTAACATTTGGTTGCTTAGTCGGTTGTTTTTATTGTTTGGTAGCTGAAATAAAAAGAGATGTAAATTAATATTGATTGAAAAAAGGCTGAAAAAAAAACGATATATACACTGACGGACAAAACTATTGACACAGCAGGTATGAATATTTTCTATTCACTACAGTTCTTAAATGAAATGACATAGACAAGTAATGTTTTCAACAAAATTATTTATTCACTTCTGAAGTATTAGAATATATAGTAAATGTAATATGTTGTGAGGAAAATATAAATGTTCAACTTAAACTAAAATTCTCAAGGGACAAAAGTTTTCACACAGTGGCAATTTTCAGTCTTTAAAGTACAAACTTGTAAAATTTTTTGGGGTATGGCAACACAATTCGTTGTAAGATTAGGAGTTCCGTTATAAAATTGTTTACATTTTCATTATTGTGTTTAAAAGTGGTAATTAGAAGTTAAATTTTGCAAAATGGGCCGAAAATAAAAAGAAACGTCTGAAGCTCAAAGAAAAATTATTTTAGAGCTTTACAAACAAAATAAATCATACTCTAAAATTGGCGAAATAGTAAAAAGAAGCCGATATACTATCGCTAGTATTGTTAAAAGATTTAAAGAGACTTCAGATTTAACTAGTTCCCGTCGAACTGGCCGACCACGAAAACTTAGCCCAAGAGAAGAGACTCAAATTATAAGAAAAATAAAAAAGAATCCCAAAACTACCTCCACTGAACTAGCTGCTGAATGTTTAGAAGTCATGGGAAAAGAAATTCACCCAAAAACTATCAGAAGAACTCTACATCGAGCTTGTTTTAACTCAAGAATTGCTAGAAAGAAACTACTAATCAGCAAAATCAACAAAAAGAAGCGTTTGGATTTTGCCAAAGCGTATGTAAATAAACCTGTAGACTTCTGGGACGGCGTGCTGTTTTCCGATGAAAGCAAATTTAATATTTTTCAATCGGATGGAAGAACACGTGTTTGAGAAAGCCTAATATCGAACTTGATAAAAATAACGTCGTGAGTACAGACAAACACGGTAGTGGAGGAGTTATGGTTTGGGGATGTATGGCTTCATCGGGAGTGGGGAACTTAGTTTTCATCGACGGCAATATGGACAAGAAAATATATCTAAATATATTAAAAGAAAATCTCCTGCAAAGCGCCGATAAGCTGGGTCTTGGGGACAGTTTCTATTTTCAACGGGATAACGACCCCAAGCACACAGCGAATGATGTTCGAATGTGGATTGTTTATCATGTTCCCCATATCCTCCCAACTCCACCGCAATCGCCAGACATGAATCCCATTGAGCATCTTTGGGATGAGTTGGTCAGGCGAGTAGAAAAACGCCATATTACTAGCAAAATACAACTCAAGCAGGTGCTGCAAGAAGAATGGCAAAGTATTGGTGCAGATGTTACAAAAACTTTAGTACATTCAATGCCAAGGAGATTAAAAGAAATCCTGGATAAAAAAGGTTACTCTACCAAATATTAAAATAATAAAATTTTGATCAATTACATGTATATAAGACACTGTGTGAAAACTTTTGTCCCTTGAGAATTTTAGTTTTAGTTGAACATTTATATTTTCCTCACAACATATTACATTTATTATTACTTTTACTATATATTCTAATACTTCAGAAGTGAATAAATAATTTTGTTGAAAACATTACCTGTCTATGTCATTTCATTTAAGAACTGTGGTGAATAGAAAATATTCATACCTGCTGTGTCAATAGTTTTGTCCGTCAGTGTATGTATTTTCCCATAAGTATAAAATTTATAAATTATACTTACATGTGCTTCGTTCAGCTGTCAGTCTAATATGAAATACATGTATAAGAATCATCACAGATGTGTCAGCTAAAAAGGTCATAATGGAGAAGTTTCTAGCCAAGCGGTGTAGAGAATCATACGGGGTAGCAAAAGTAGCATGGAATGAATATTCATGACTTTTTTCTCTCAACTCTGTTTCTCTCTTTCGTTTTTTTGCAGTTCTATGTTTAAGCTGTGTTAATAAAATGCCTATTTTTTCTATATTGTTTAAAAATTGTTGAAAAATTATTACGTTTAGTTAATGGCAACACTTAAAAATTGTTTGATAAAACATCATAAAATTCTCTCATTTGGTACAAAAGGATCATAATGTAAACGCGTGATGACTTACGGAGATACTCTAATATGGTGTTCATACATGCGTTTTTAATTGAAACAATATTCAGTTAATTGTCAATATATTTTTAGTGTTCATACATACTCAATATTGATACGACAATTAGCAATTGACAACTGAAAAAAATTGTTTAAATTTTTACTTTTTGTGTTTGTGGTTTTTATCATACTAAATATACAATACAATAGAAAGATAAACATTTTTCAAGTAGTGCTTTCCAGTTTATATTTCAAATTAAATATCTTAAAAAAAATAAAATTTGGAAATCCTGTTGGAGTTGGAGGAAGCTGCAGTTCTTGCTTTTTTCAATATAAGAGGAAAGATCATACGTCATTTCACAGAATCCTCTTCTTTTTTGATTTCACGCCTGTTGATGAATAAAAAATTTATTAACAATAAATAATTTGCTAATAAATTTGATTTTAATAAGTTTTCCACCCTTAATTTGTTTGTCCATTTTTTTGTTTGTTTATTTTTGTTGACGTTTGTTAGTCAAATTTCAACAAAGTGTATTCAATAAGTACTGTTCATGGCTAAATAATACAGGAGAACGCACGGGCGAAAAAGCCCATCAGCTGTATACATTGCAGTTGGCAAAAAAATTTGTCAAAAATAAATTACCACAACATGGAACCGCATTTGCAGTTCCTGATGTGTATAATCAAAATATACGTAAAAAGATAGTAAAAAAAATTCTTAACACATTTATAGTTAATTTCTTGGCTTTTTTGTGGAAGATTATGTTAGTCTTCAAATGGTCAACGTGCAAGAATGGAACGATGCATGTGATTTGGGCAAACTATTGGTACAATAGAATTTTGGTCACACTTTTCATGGATTTTCATTTTTAAGTAACTTAATTTTTATAATTTTCTTATTCTGAAAATTACAACCACTTTTTTTTATCAAATATATTTTTTTATTTTGTTTTTTTTTAACAATATTTTTTGACAACATACCTAAATTTTGTAGTGTAGCCAATGCAATGAAATTTGAAAAAAAAATGGAAATAGTTATTACTGGGCGGGAAAATTTATTTTATAACTAGTGACGATTTGTCGTAGATAAGGATTAGCGGAAAAATTTAATATTATGTATTTTATTTTACCGTGGAAAACACATGAAGAAGTGCATAGCTGAACAATAGTATTTAAAGAGCAGAATTATAGAAAAATGATCAGATGCAGTCAGGAAGTTAACCAGTGCAACAAATGTAGCAAAGTAAAGTTTTATTTGAAAATAGGTTAAAATTGGAATTTTTTTTGTTGTTGTCTAAAGTTAAATATAACTAAATAAAAGTGTTTTAAATTGGAAAAAACGTAAGTGTAGAGAAAGGAATTCTAGCGGAACTTAGTTCAAACGTTTCGTCAGAATTAACACTATTTTTTTATTTCCTTTTTGTTCTTACAAGCACTTGAACCTGACGAACGCTAATCAATACAATAAAACACCTTGAATGCTTTAAAATAATGATAATTAATTTCTTTATTTTTCATGCTTATATACTAAATTGTTTTACAATAAAATTGCTTAGTAAGAAAAATAAATTTTTGCAAAATTATTGAACCTATTTTTTATTATTACAGTTACAATATTATTGTTTTGTCAACAATAATGCTAAATGAAACTTAATACAAATGTTTAGGTAGTTGAACTTAAAAGAAAAAATGTTTAGTCAACAACAATGGTTAATGAATTTAATATAAAAATTGGATTATAATATAAAGTGTTTAGTCAACAATAATAGTTATTGAATTTAAATACAGAAATTGTGCAATGTTTTTTAATAATGATAAAATAATAAAAAAAATAAAATTATGTTGATTAAGTATCAACATTGTGTTGTGTTTTCAATAGCTGGCTATTCATCGTATATGTATAGGGAACTGGAGATCGTTGTTGAAGGTACACCAAGGAAATAGGCAGGTAAAAAATTATTTGTTTAACTATGCATTTTTTAATTTTAGATTTTTCTCAAACAAGCAAACTAAATCAATCTCCAAAATTTGAAACCCACGGATTGCTGACCTAAAAAGAAGAAAATAAAAAAGCTAATGTGTAGTAACAGTTAAAATTTATAATATTGCTTTAGTATTTAAGGAAAAACGAAAAAAAGGAAAAAACGAGTCTTATTATTTTTAAGTGTATGTATAATAGAATGAATTTAGAAGTCTGTAAACGTTGAGTTTGTGTGTAGTTTTGTGTTTTTTTATTAAAAAATAATAGTGTTAAGAAAAATTTTTATTTATTTGTAATAAAATATTTGTGCTAGGGAAAGTGTACATACAGTACTGTTCGAAACCTAAGCAACTTTTTCCCACTAAGTAATAATAGACTCATATATTTTCTTTAAATAGATTTATAGAAAATATTTTTTTTATTTACTACTACACAATGTGTCTATAACCTAAAAATAACAACAAAAATTAAATTCCATTTCTTTTTAAGTTATGATAAAATAAAAACAAAATTAACTTAAAAATTCGCTGTTCAAAACATAAGCAACTTTTAATATTGGTATGATATCCTTTGTTTCTTACGACCTCAGCGCATCTTTTGGGCATAGATTCAATAAGATTAGATAAAATAGATGTTGTTATAGCTTCCTACTCCGATTTTAGACAGTTCATTAACTCCTGTTTACGATTGAGGTGGCCAATCCAAAACTTGAACTCCATTAGCTGATAACTAATCGTTGACTAACTTCGATGAGAGTTTTGGGTCATTGTCATGTTGAAACACACATCGAAGTGGCATTTCCCACTCAGCATAGTTAAGCATGTGAGTTGCTTAAATGTCTCTGTAAACAAAACGGTCTATTTTTTGTTTGATTTTCTACTGGCCGATAAGTAAGTCCAAACCATCACATTTACACCCCCATGCTTTATTGTGGCTTTTGAGTACCGAGGATGTAGCCGCTTTCCTTTTGGTCTTCTCACGTGGCAAAGTCCATCTGAGTTTAGTAAGTTAAATTTAGATTCATCACTAAGCAAAACAGTTCTCCATTTGGATAAAGTCCAATCCATATGTGCTCTAGTAAAATCCAACCTTAAACAACCAAAGAGCCGAGAAAATCAGAGACTACGTTGCAATTAGTCAAACAAACCTCATTTTTAAATGCTACTTAGTCAGCATAGGCTTCTTAGATGGCATGAAGCTCCTTAAGTTTTGTTCCAACAAACGTTTCTTTACTGTGGAAGAACTATCTGAAGTTCAAGCTCATTCACTGTGTCTTTCGACGAAATAAATGGATTTTTTTTTAACTAGATGGAAAATTTTCTTGCCTGTTCGCTCAGAAGTTTTTCGAGGTTGCCCACTGCTATTGGCTTTCTCTACTTTCCGAGTAGCTTTATACTTTTTATAAGTCGGGAAACTATTGATTTATTAATATTCAATTGGTTTGCTATAGCAATTTGGGATTTACCGTTATTAAAAAGTTCAATAATCTTTAGCTTAAAAGCTGATCCATAACGAGTTCGCGTCATGGTTGCACTTCTAAAGAATTGGTACTACTTAAATGCATAAAATCAACCAAAATTATTTTTTTCAATAGCAATCATAACGGGACTAAAATTTTTGTTTAAAATTTTTGTTGTTGTTTTAGTTAATATTTCGCAACAAATGCCACAATGTAAAAGTTGCTTAGGTTTCGAACAGTGAATTTTTAAGTTAATTTTGTTTTTGTTTTATAATTTCTTTCAAAGACAGTATGTAGTATGTAGACTATATGTATAATAATAAATAAAGGGGACATTTTTTATTAATCTATTTAAAGAGAACATATACGACCATGAGTATTTACTGGGGAAAAGTTGCTTAGGTTTCGAACAATACTGTATATATATCTCGTCCAAAATCGTTTTAAAGTCGTAGTGAAAGATAAGTGATATCTGTTTGTCATTTAGCGTCTGTATAGTTCAGGCACAAGCGTATGTCCTTAGGCAGCTCTTTCAGGGGATAGAAAAAAAGTAAATATTTGCTCGTCCGGTATTGAGGATATTGTGTTTTAAGCCTTAAAAAATATAAAAAATAAATACTAACCCTTATTAAACTAAATGAGATATAAATATAATACCGTAGTTCATATATTAAAAAAAAGTCATTGTAAAAGGAAAATATAAAACAGTCATTTATTTTGTGTTCACATTTATATATATATATTACATAAGTGTTATATTTCTTAGAGTTTTGAGTTTTACGTTTTATTGTACAAATTAAATATGTTATATAGTTAAGTTTTATTCAAAAATTATGGTTTAAATTAAGCAAGTTTCGGTATTGATAGATTGGTAAGTGGAAGAGTGCGGTCGACCGAAATTCGGGTGGTAACTTCTAAATTGTATGAACGACGAGGATGGAAGGGTAATCGAAAAATCAACATCAGTCTCTAGATTTGTGTGTAGTAGTCAGTTTTTTTGTGTTAACTCTTTTTTGTTTTGTGTTGCCGTCGCGAACCTGACGAGAGAGTTGGAACCTTCTGAGGTAAAAGCCAGCTAGTCGGAAACCTCGTCAGGTGTATCGCCGTAGACCGTAACACAAATGGCGCCCAATCCAATGCTACGACTTAGGATACAATCGAAATATATTTGAAGAAGGTATCCTAAGCCTTTTGAAAGAAACATGTAGAAATAGCTAGACATGTTACAATAGTCCAATAGTGGTCTAAAATAGCCCAAGAAATTATGTGTGTATTTTCAGCAGTTTCGCAACCTCTGTAATTAAAAAGAGTTAGTAGAGTAGTAGTTCCTCTGCGACGGGCAGTCACCTTGTCGTAATGCAGAGGCTTAAGTGCAATGATCCGTGTTGGCCGTGCTGGTAGGAACACCCATGCCAGAGGGGCTCATGGTGAGTGCGAAAGTAAGAACTGACCCCCCCCCCCCCTCAGTGTCTGATAGCGTCTGTTTCCCTAATGGGGCGGCTATCAGCTACCCTGTACCGAGTGTTTCCCCTTTCAATGAGACTGGCCACTCTGCCAGGGTATGTCCGTTTTCTTGGGTCAGCCTAGATCCACGGTCCACTGTCCGAAACCCACGAGCGTCTGTTCACCACATTGGTGCGGCTCGGTGCTCCGCCTAGCCCACACTAGGCAGCACTTACAACTACGTGGCAGTATGTATAAAATGCAAACCCACACGCACCTATAATAAAAAAAAAAAACAAAATGCCACAAGTGTCCGGTCGGGGGCTTAAGAATCTCCGGAGACCCTATTCCCGCGGTGGCGATTTCAGGCCACGGTTAATCGAGTGTGACAGAGATCCGCGATGGTCAGGTTGGAACGCCATGCCTGACTGGTCTGCAAGTTACTGGTATCACCAGATACGCAGGAGGAGGCTCGGGAAACCAAAATCACCCGGGTGCGGGGCGACTGCACGACTGTGAGCAGCGGAACTGCGAACCGGGTTTGACCCCGCCAGTAAGGTAACTGCGAACAGGACTTCGGGTTCCCAAGCTGTGCTTCCAGCCGTAAAAGGCAAAATAATAACCGTATGGCATGCCCCACCTGCCAGAAGGGCCTTTTTAAAACGGTGTGCTGCCGAGAAATGTGTTGACCAGTTGGGCAAAAAGCCAGCTGCGTCCCTCACAAAGGTGGATCTACCTCATTAAAATGGGCAAGATTTTATCTAGCTGGCCTGCAGAAGCCCTCTTCTATATCTACGGATGTGCCTTAAAGCAAAGAATTGAGGAGGAGGCTCAAGCGCAGAATCAGCAGCTCGCTAGAAAGCGTATAAGTCAATGAACAGGAGTTTAAGTTAAGTTTAGTACGTGCCGTCATCGACAGGAATGACAAGGATAGCTCAATCTCCCATGCTAACTAGGCGGTGGTACGCAAGAAAATCATGGGAGTGTTCTGGAGGGTCATCAAAGACAATCCAGGTCCCTTCCGTCAATGCGACGACGCAGGTGGGTATCGTGGACGTGTCAAACTCATGACATGTTCAAACGAGCATTCGGCTATGCTTATAAAGCAAGCCGTCGCTCTTTTGTAAGGCCTATGGGAAGGAACTAAGCTTGACGTGGTACCTCGCAAAGAGATAACCCGCAGGCCTAGAGCCACGGCACGAGTACCAGGCGAACTGGCTGAACCAAAGGAAATAATGGAGCTCATTCAGGGAGGAAATTTTCAACTACCAACCAGTGACTCTGACGGATCATTGTCCTGCTGAGTCAGAAATCACTGGTGCCGCTTCGAGGGTGACGAGGAAGCCCCCTTCTACATCTACGAATGTGCCTAAAAGCAAAGATCTGAAAAGGAGGCTCAAGCGCAGAGCCAATAGCCCGCTAGAAAGCGTATAAGTCGATGGACAGGAGTTTTAGTGAGGTTGTAAAGGGCAACCTATTACCTGCCGTCGTTGACAGGAATGACACGGATAGCTCCATCTTCCATGCTAACTGGGAGGTGGTACACAAGAAAATGATGGGAGTTTTCTGGAGGGTCATCAAAGATAATTCAGGTCCCTTCCCTCAATGTGACGACGCAGGTTGGTTTCGTCGACGTGTCAAACTCATGACATGTTCAAACGAGCATTCGGCTATGCTATTAAAGCAATTTGAATATCCTCATCAGCGGGTCCTGATGGCATTATTCATTCTCCAGCATAATGCGGATATTGTTATACTATGGTTAATTCGGATATACACAGCATGCATTGCATGGTCGTATATCCCGGAACCGTGGACTTTATGCTCCGTGGTCTTTATTCCCAAGGGAGGAAAGACTACGCAAGCTGAACCGAAACACTTTAGATCTATAAGTCTATCCTGCTTCCTTTTGAAATGTAACGGATAATTTACCTCCATTTGAGGAGCAAGATTAATCCGGACCGAATCTCCGCCTCTCAACATGGGTATGTCTAGGTCAGATCTGTTAAGACCGCACTGCACACGCTTGTGGTGTCTATAGAAATATCCCTAGAGCATAAGGAATATGCATTGGTTGCCTTTCAAGATACAGAAGGCGTCTTCAACAATGTAAAACCGGAGACTAAAAAGACTAAAAGTAAGTCGGTCGATAATAAGCTTTGTATGGAATCTTTTGACGAATAGGGTGATTACTTCCAGTATGGGGCAAGCTACCATATACAGGGTAGCTAAGCGGGGTACACCACAAGGGGAGGGGTGTTATCTCTCCTTCTCTGGAATCGCTCCGTGAAGGCATTGCTTTCAGAAATGGACTACAAGGGGTTCAGGACTGTGGCATATGCGGATGACGTTGCAGTTGCAGTGTCAGGAAAGTATCCTAACACGCTATCACAAAATCTGCAATCGGCGCTGGGTTGCGTCAGTAGGTGGTGTACCGAGAGCGGGCTTAGTGCGAACTCTCGGAAAACATAACTTTTGCTCTTCACGAGAAGATACAAGATACCAACTTTTCCACTACCACTTCTCAATGTAGTGGAGCTTGGTTTGTCTGATAGGGCGAAGTACCTGGTATCATCCTGGACTCCAAACTGTCGTATCAACACTGGGGTATCAACCCAGGCACGTCGTACTGGCTTTTTAACACGGTGATTAAGCCCATACTTATGTACAGGGCAGTATACTGAACAGAATACTGCGCACCTCGGCCTTGATGGCCACCAGTGCAATGCCCACCACTCCTTTGAAGGCCCTTTTTACAATGCTGCACTGGCTACCGGCCATTGTGGGCTTAGTATGAAAGTGGGAGATTCGCAACTTTGCTGAGGTTTCCTCGAGGGCAGCTGTGTGTACTGGTGGCTATGCTGACAGGGCACTGTATCATTCGTACCCATGCTAGGAGACTGAATCTTCCACATCATGACTACTGTAGAAGTTGTAAGGATGAGAAGGAAGAGAAAACGGTGGAGCATCTGCTCTGCCATTTTCCAACTCTTTCTGGGAATAGAGCGGCCATTTTCGGCAGTCCGAGACTACATGGTCTTGCTGACTTATCGGTCTGCGATATTGCTAGGATAAACTTGTTTATCTGGTCCTCGGGGTGGTATGGATATGGATCTTTGATGGTACGGTAGGAACCTGAATTTGATCCTTGCATATCCTCTTCCAGGTAACACAACGGGACCTTCAGGACCCAAGAGAGTCGGTCTCATTACGCCGGCAGCATGTGCAACCTAACCTCATCTAGCAGAGTAGTATGAAAATTTTAGCTTGAGAAAGAAAACTAATTTTATAAATGATTTTTAACGGAAGTGGCCGGCTATAAGTTTACAGTAACTTGTACTGTTTTTAAATTATGTATTGGTTGTTTCTAAGTTGTTAGTAAATGTAAAATAAAGTCTTTTGTTTAAAAGACCTTTGTGAATGTGGCAATGTAAAATATGCTCTTGTGACAGTAATCGTAAGGAATATTGTATGCAATGTTAGCTGCAACATGTTGTAAACTCACTTGTCTTGTGAAATTTTAATTAAATTTAATTTTTATTGAATTTTTATTTGAACTGTGAATGTTATAAATGAATAGAAATTATTTGGCTTAAGTTCATTTATTTATTACTTTCTAAAAATCTTTTTTAGAAAGAAAATTTATTTTACAAATGTATGCGGACGTTTTCCAAAGAAAACAAGAAAAATTAGACGCTAGCAGAATGAAATGCTGCATTTTCTGGACCGCTACGACCTTCATTAGCATTCTTCGTATCTATCTACATTAGTTGTGTATTTTTATAAACATCATCTATTTAACCAACTAACTTTGTAAATAAGAATACGAGAAAACTCATATACTCATATCAACATTAATTTGGTTAGACGAAATTTACACACAAACCAACGTATTTCTTTACTGTTCTCTCTGTATTTCGTCTTGTACATTTGTTTTTGCTTTGTTTCAATCATCGATTGAACACGAATGCAAATTTATTTTTAATCATTCTTACTTGTTTACTCATAACATTATAGATGCTGTTCCAGTATCATTTTGATTGTTATGATGTAAGCATGAATGCTCGCTGTGCCTTGTGCAGTTCCCGAGGATGAAATTACTCCTGAAGTAAGAGAACTAGTCACTCAAGAAGTCATCATGGTACAAAAATCATTGGAAAATAAAGTTAAGGAAATGATACTGCCAGAAATGTCAGATGTCAGAAAGAGTATTGCGGAATTGACTAAATGTGTAGCTTATTTGGCACTACTCAGTACTACACACTAGTACAACAAACAATAGAAATATGTCTTTACCCATCCAAAACGTTAATATGTCAGTTCATAGTTTGCAGAATTTAGATTTTGAGAAAATTAGATTGGATAAGTTAGGTTTTATATATAATGGTAACTCTGCGCACATTAGCCCTATTGATTTTATTTTCCGTCTAGAACACCTAAAATCGCATTATGAAATACATTTGGCAGAAGTTCTAAGGGATTTTGACTAGCTTTTATCTAGTTCAGCCAAAGAATGGTACTGGCTCTACGTTAAAACCGATGACATAGTGGGCTGACCAGTATTAAGGCTCGCCCTATTAGTACAGCACCAAATTACTCGCCCGAATTTTGAAATTATGAGATATTTGGTGGAACGTAAGCAACAAATTAGTGAAACTGTTGACAATTATTTTCACACGATGGTACAAATAAGATCTAAATTAAATCAGCTCTTACCTGAATTTGACCTAATAAAAAATATTACAGAGAGTATCGGAAGAATTTTATGCCCCATAGCTGTTTCTTCAGTTGAACAACTTAGATTGGAGTGCAACGAGGCCGAGCGAAATTTTCCCCGGAGAGAAACCCGACCAATGCAAGATACTTTGCGGTCCACAAAATATGTAAATGAAATTTTCTGCGATAATGATGAGAATTTAGAATGTGCTACATCAATGGATAGCTATGAAGATTTGGGAGCGTTAAACGTAAATCAATAGCCACGAAAACCACTAAATGTATGTTGGAATTGTAAACAGCAGGGTCATGAAAGGAAGATAGAAGAGATAAAAGAATTTTTGTAGACGTGTTAGTAGAGGGAAAAGTATTCAAAGGATGTCAAACAATCCTGGAGCCACTATTAGTATTTTAGGAAAGGGGTGTAGAGAATTAGTGCAGGAGCTAGATCTTACTTTAAATCAGAAGTAAGTGAATACAATTTAAGGCCACATGAATTAGATAATGAACAGAAACAAATATTAGCTGAGGTAATAAAAGAATTTGAGACATTTGAGAAAAAAGGTCTTGGAATGACTTCTTTAGAAAAATATAAAATTAAGTTAATAGATGATGCAGAACCCATAAAAGATCATTTTTACCCAACATCGCCAGCGGTTAAGGAGATAACATGCCGTGAGTTAGAGGAAATGTTAGAAATGCAAGTAATAGAGCCAAGTGTTAGGAAAAAATCGTTTTCGTTTAGATGTGGTTAAGTTAAATAAGCTCACTATAAAAGATGCTTACCCCCTTCAAAATGTCGACGGGATCTTAAATACGCCTTTTGCAAATAGAACTCAACAAGAATAGCTAGACTTATACAGCTTTTACGGTGGCAGATAAACCATTATATCAGTTTAGGGTCATGCCATTTGGCCTATGTAACGCGACCCAAAGACTCTGTCGATTGATTAATAAGCTTATACCCAATCGTGTAAAGGAAAATGTATTTACCTATCTCGATAATCTTTTGGTTAATTCTAGCACTTTTGAGCAGTGTTGCTAAAACTATTGAACCAATTCCCGCTAGATATTACTTTAAAAAATGCTAGAAACCGCTAACCGCTAAAATTTCTTGAACGATTTATTTTTATACCCTTCACCGAGGCAAACTTGGTTTCACAAAAAATAAATATGGCAATAAATCAGATATAGTGTCGAAACAGGTGCAATTGGAAATCAGCATGATCGGTCCATCGAGGCAGCAGACAAAACACTACGACTACCTCTAATTTTTTCTTATCATTTGGATTATGAAAGAAACTCCAATCAAAAAAAATAAATATAGGGAGTGATAGAGTATTAAAAAGTAAGAAAGAAACATTGCCTGAAAAACTTGGCGCTAACCCATATTGCCCGAGTTACGGGGCTCTGAAATTTTAAAACTTTTTGAAATATCAATATGGTTTTAAAGCTTTAGAAGAGATCTTTACCCATTAAGAGCCGATGGCAATTTTATGTAAAATAATATATTTTTTTATTTTTCATTCTCTGTCACCCCAGTATTTGTTTTTTTTTTTTTTGATTGGAGTTACTTTACTAAACTAAATTTATATGGCAATAATTGTTCATCTCTAGCTAAGATTTTGATTATCTATACATATTAGTTTCGTTTTGAGAGCTGGAATATATATTAGAGGTTTCGATTAAGTTTACAAATTTTTTTGGAACCTTGTAATCAAAGTATATCTATTCAAGTACACGCAAGTCTACAATAAATACAACATTGGAACAACAACAGGCATTTTGTTTGTGTAAAATCATGTATTATGTCAAAAAACAGTTCATTTTATCATTTTTGTAACTAAAAAATTAATATGAGTTTTACTTAATTATTATTAAAAAAAAGTAAGAGAATATTCTTGTAACGACTATATCAATGTATATTTAAACAAGAATTCAATAAAAGGATGTTTAATGCAACTTAGGCTGAAAAGTGTATTTTTAGATTTCGTTTACCATCCCTGATAAAACAAAAAAATTTAAAAGAAAAACGTGAAGAAACAAGAGCAAAATAAAAATTAAAAAGAATGTAAGTAAATTTTGACGCACACAAATAAAACTATTAGCTGAACTCATGCCTGTACTTGTATTAGATATACTTTGCTTGTAATCATAGCAGTATTTGTTATGCCGACGGAGACCATATCTAAAGCAACAAAGTAATTATAACACTTTCAGACCGTGATGCATCGATTGTGCGGGTGGGTTTCGGTCTCAATATTTTTACTTCTGTTTGCTTAATGTGAAATTGACTGGCATACATCGATTGTGCCGTTTGTTTTCTATATTTGCTTCTCACATTTCTCTTCTATTTAATTTACCGTTACTTTAATTATTGCGAAACTCTTCAGTCATATTTCAGTTTTAGGATAATGACCCGTAAACGTAAGCTGTGTATTTAATGACAAAAGTATCAATCGTCTACAAATAACTAAAAAAACTAAAAAAGTAACTAAAAAATTATAATTTTTAAAATTTCAAACTATTTGATATCTTTTCGTGCAATACAAATGTGTTTTAGTTAAAAATATTATTGAGTGCATCAATTGTGCGCGAGTTAACATCTCTTATTTTAAGATAGTAATAACAAATCCATAAATATAACTAAGATAGTAATAAAAGATGATAAATCCATAAACTCAAATATAACTATTCTAAGCTAGAGATAAGACAAACATCATAAATACAACTATTGTAACGATAAGACAAACATCATAAATACAACTATTGTAACGATAAGAAACACATTCTTTCTTTTCTAACTTAATACAAATAACTCAAAACATGTTTTACTGATAAAAAAAAGGTACTAGTAACCTAAACAAAGAAAAACATATTTTGAGTTAGGACAAAGAAACATTAAACATAATTATTAATATAAATAGTTGCTAAGAAAAATAGGATAGACAGTCTTAAGAATATATTTAATAAAGAAACGCACATTTTTTGGTGCAGAAAAAAGAAAATATATTTTTTTACTCATTTCCTATAAATGGAAATTAACTGGGGGCTCAAGCCGGTCTAAACTCTTGACCACAGCCAAATATTCTTGATATTCAAGATATTTAAATAAAAATTCCACGGCTTTGAAGAAAAGCAAACCAATCTCTGAAAAAGTGAGAAATTACCACGCTGGACCAACGTCAGAAACGGCAGAAAATATTCAATTCCCTACGATCTATAGGAAAAGACAACGACACAATGGATCAAGATATCGCAGCTTTACGAGCACAAATAGAGGTACTCACACAAACTCTACAGAATACTCAATTGAAGGTAAATACACTGGAGGCGGAACGATCTTCCCATACAATCACTACGCAGGAACAACATAGTGACTTCACACCAAATATAAAGGATGCAACTCAGATAAGTTTAAAAACATTCGAAGCTATACCGTGCTTCAGTGGGGATAAAAACCAATATAGATACTGGCGGAAAAGGGCATGGACTTTAATGGAAAATATCAAACAATTTTCCAAACCACCCAAATTACTACACAGCATTCACGATACTACATTCAAAAATTGTTGGAGAAGCAGCAGACATCCTCATCAACCACAACACCAAGATGAACTTTTATTCTATAATTAACAGGCTTTACTACACTTACGCAGATCAACGACCATTATACGTACTTCTCGAGGAAATGAAGAAACATAAACAGGGAAGACAAACACTCTCAGAATTCCACAGCAAAATCAGCAAAGCACTGAACCTCGCCCTTTCGAAAATAGAGATGTCAGGTGATAAGGGATCTGCATCCATGGCGGAATATGCAAATCAGGAAGCAGTCCGTACATTCATCACAGGACTCAACAGTAAATACACAAGTGGTACATTATAAAGCCATCATCCAAAGGACCTAGAAACTGCATTTGCAATCGCAAGCACCATATACCATGACAACGCGAATATGCAGTTCGACACACTGGCTACAACACAATTATACAACCAAAAACCAAACTTCGGACCACAACGATACGAAGATAGAAGGAGGTACAATCCCAATGTACAAGCTCAATTTAATCATCAACCACGGCAGGAACCCATGGAAGTGGATAGTTCGCAACAATTTAGACGTTCAACACAATATTCTCCACAGCAGCAATACAACCCACTCAGAAGAGAGCAACAACCAACAAAAAGGGATAGAATGCCTTCATCAAAAAATTATAATCCGAATAAAGTTCAACGAGTAAACCAGACGAGAGATGAAGATATACAATCACTTGTAGCACACACCGAAGATACTTACGAAACCGGCAGCGCTTTTTTAGGCGAATAAACGGATTGCCATGTCTACAGAGGCACTGCCAAACAATAGGTAAATCCGTTAATATATTAATCGACACAGGTGCGACAAGCAATTATATTAGTTCTAAGTGCAACATAGTAAATTCTATTTCAATAAAACCAGTTAAGGTAAAAACGTTTCACGGATACTCTTTAACAAAAGCAAAAAAAATTATTACACTATTAGGCCTCAATTTAGTATTTTTCGAAACTGAAGCCTTAGAAGAGTTCGATATGCTTCTCGGGGAACATGGTCTCAGAGCCATAAAAGCAGAAATTAAGTTATTTGAGTATAAAATCACGTATAAATTTAAAAGAAAAGAAGAAATTAGCGAACAAAAAGTGAATTACACAGTCAATAATGACAAATATAAAAATGAAATTGAAAATATAATGAGAATAAATGACGAAACCAACGAAATTCTGCCCTTTACAACCACTGCACAAGCTACAATTAGGACAAAATCAGAAGATCCTATTTGGGTGAAACAGTACCCGTATCCAACAGCAGACAACAAAATTTATAAATAAAGAAATTCAAACATTATTAGACAACCAAATAATACAACCTAGCAAAAGCCCATACAACTCTCCAGTATGGACCGTTGCGAAAAAATGCACAGATGAGGAAGGGAAACCAAAAAAACGTATGGTAATAGATTTTCAAAAGCTTAATGCTCAGACTATAACCGACAGGTACCCTATCCCAGATGTAGCAATGACTATTCAAAATTTAGGAAAAGCAAAAGTCTTTACAACACTAGACTTAGAGTCAGGATTTCACCAAATCTTGATAAAAGAATCAGACAGAGAAAAGACTGCATTCAGTGTGAATGGAGCAAAATACGAATTTCTTAGAATGCCATTCGGCTTAAAGAACGCACCTTCTATATTTCAGCGATGTATAGATGATATTCTGCGCCCATATATTGGTAAGTTCGCTTACGTTTATATCGACGACGTGCTTATATATTCTCCTTCGCCTGAAGAACACATGGAACACATTCGAATAATAATAAACGTATTACATAATGCAAATATGAAAATTTCTGACGAGAAATCACATTTTTCCAAGACTCAGTAGAATATCTTGGTCACGTAATCAAACACAATAAAATAACTGTAGATCCTAGTAAGATCCAAACAATAAAGGATTACCCAATACCTAAAAATTTAAAAGAATTAAGATCATTTTTAGGACTAGCTAGTTATTATAGGAAATTTTTACAAAACTTCGCTTCAATAGTAAAACCCCTTACTACATTCTTACGCGGAGACAATGGTGGTGTAAACAAAAAGCAAAGCACAAAAGTATTAATTAATCTAGATAAACCAGCACTCGAAGCGATAGAGAAAAGTAAAGATATGTTACAAGCACAAGTCGAATACTGATGCAAGCAACTTTGCAATAGGAGCTGTACTTTCTCAGAATAAGAAACCTATTTCATTTATATCTAGAACCCTTAACCAAACCGAACAAAACTATAGCACAAACGAATAAGAGCTTCTTGCGATCGTTTGGTCACTTCAAAAATTAAGAAATTACCTTTACGGTATAGCAGACTTAACCATTTACACAGACCACCAGTCACTCATTTTTTCTATATCTGATAGAAATCCCATCACAAAATTGAAACGATGGAAAAATTTCATCGAAGAATATGGCGCTAAATTAGTATATAAACCAGGAAATCAAAACGTCGTCGCTGACGCATTGTCACGTCAACAGATTAATAATACTTGTTCACAACATTCAGCACAAAGTTCGCCAACCGAAAAATTGAAACGCGTGAAACAACCATTAAATGCATTTAAGAATCAAATAATTATTCACTATAACACAGATAACTTAGTGCAAATATCTTCACAAAATATTTTCTCATATGCACGACACACACTTTTCTATTCAACCAAGGACGAATTATTAGACAGATTAGAACAAATAATAAACCCAAAAGTAACAAATGCTATAAAAATAGAGGAAGAAACTCTATTCCACGTCGAAGATAATATCATTTCTTCTTTTCCAAATGTAAAAATTGTAGTAGCTCAGAAAATGACAGAAGGTATAGAAAACATAGATAGACAAAAAGAAATCGTAGTACTAGCACATAGACGAGCACACAGAAATTACAAAAATAACGCTCAAGAAATACAGACAACGTATTTTTGGCCAACCATACGCACCATGTGTAAAAAAGAAGCACAAGACTGTGAAATCTGTCTTACAAACAAATACGAAAGAAGACCAAATAAACAACCAATTGGAGCAACACCGATTCCAAATCACGTGGGAGAACACATACACTTAGATTTATTTTATATGAACGGAAACACATACATCACCACAACTGATAAGTACCCAAAATATTGCTATATACGAGAAATTCCAAATAAGAAAAACATACACAAATACATCGAAGAAATACTATCGCAAATCTATCCAAATGCTAGATTCATAATGACTGACAACGAAGCAGCATTATCAAGTATATGCGTAAAACAGGTTTATGAAAAACTACATATTGAGCACACGCTAACGGCAACATACCATTCAACAACAAACGGTCAAGTGGAACGCTCTCATAGCACGCTGATCGAACTCACTAGAGTCCTAGCTCAAGAACACAATTCTTCACCAGGAGACGAAATCTTTAATGCCGTTCGACAATACAACAAAACAATACACTCAGTCATTAGAGAGAAACCCGAGGACGTGTTTTTTAACCGGGGAGCACATCCTGATATTAAAGAAAAAATCGAAATAAACCAACAGAAAATACTTCTATATCACAACAAAAATCGTAAGAACATCACATACCAAGCAGGGGACGTTATATACTCCAAAACGTACCGACGCAATAAAAACGTAAGGAAATACTCAAAACACATTGTAAAGGAAAATAAAGGTATCACAATAATTACAAACAAAAATATTGTTATACATAAGGATAATATACGAGTACAAACATGCATTCGGTAACAGGCTAATAGACTTAAAAGACAAAAAATATATAATGATAGAGACTGACCCTGTATACATTTTTCAGGACACAGCGTTCTTATACCATATGACAAACCTTTCTAGAATCTTGACACCCTACGAAAATATAGTACGATTTGCATATAATTTAGAACAAAACTCTGCAGAATATTTGTTGATAACTAAAATAGAAAATCTGAAGTCACAACTACTTCCTAGAATCTCCAGAACTAAACGTTCACTTAATTTTCTAGGATCAGCCCTCAAACTTATTACAGGAACACCTGACCACGATGACCTAATCGAAATCAAGACAGGATTAAATATGTTAATAGAAAATAATAATAAATAAAAGAAAACAAAGTCTGAATTTGAAAAAATATTAGAAAGAATTAGCCCCGAATCTATTTCAGAACATTTAATACTTACCGAACTATACAACGAACTACATTCTATCGCTACAATGATTAATTTCGCAAAAGACGGAAACTTTTATTCCGGAACTTTAAATTTAAAAGATATTCAACAAATAGTGTCTAATGAAGCGTTAGATCTACCTATAATAAATATATTAGAATATGCCGATATTAATGTTTTTTATTTTCATCACACAATTGTAAACACCTATAAATACCCATTATTAAAAACGAAATGTAAGCTATTTAATTTGTATCCACTAGCATTTAAGCACGGAAAACTATTACTAGACTCTAGAATAGCAAAATGCAATAATAAATTTACAAGTATCGAAAAATGTAAAAATTATCTAGGAAACTTTATATGCAAAATTAAGAAACCGGACAACTGTACTATTAATGTATTAGAAAACATGCCAGCCAAATGCGAAGTAATACATGAAAATAACGCACCGCTACAAGTACTCGAAAGTGGAAACATCATTACAGATTACGAACACACCTGGAATAACGTAAAAATAAATGGACCTAAACTAATACAATTCAACTACTCAAAAAATCTAGATGGAAAACAGTACTACAACCACCAACAAGCACTCAAAGATGCCATACATAACCTACACGACGAACAATTACAAATAATGCGCATCTTAGAATCTAATGGTAATTACAAATTTAACAATATCCAAGAAATATCAACCTTCCTGATACCCATCGAAGAACATCCAGTCAAATACACATTTTATTTCGTATTGGGACTATGTACATTAGCATTACTAACTTATGGTATGATTAAATTCTGCGAATGCTACAAGATAAAGAAAATAGAAACACAAAGGAAAAAAATCGACGAATTATATGAAATAGAACTTCTCAAGCTCCGACAGAGACAATATACAGTTTAAAACGAGGACGTTTTTTTTAAGAAGGAGGAGAGTTAACATCTCTTATTTTTTCTTTTCTAACTTAATACACATAACTCAAAACATGTTTTACTGATAAAAAAGGTACTAGTAACCTAAACAAAGAAAAACATATTTTGAGTTAGGACAAAGAAACATTAAACATAATTATTAATATAAATAGATGCTAAGAAAAATAGGATAGATAGTCTTAAGAATATATTTAATAAAGAAACGCACATTTTTTGGTGCAGAAAAAAGAAAATATATTTTTTTACTCATTTCCTATAATTGGAAATTAACTTCCGTCAGACGTGCGTGTCCTGAAAATCTTTTAAGGTTATAAAAATGATAAAATCTATTCATTGATTATATTTTCATACGCTGTAGAGACCACATGTTCTAAAAATTATAAACAAATCCCGGTAGTTTTGTGTCAGGTCTGAAAGGGTTAAAGAGGCAAATAAAAAAAATTTAGGAATTGGCATACTTAACGGTTAAACTAGCGTCAACCATATTGGTTGAATAAAAACTCTTTGTACCTCCGCATTAGACCAGGCATGCATAATAATCTCAATGCAAACTTAAACTGAAAATTTTATTTCCAGCCGAATTTTGATACTCAAAAACTTCGTGCCAAAAATATGTAGTATCCATTAGATTATTCCATTTTATAGCATTTATATTATTAAGCTGATTTAAAATTGTTTCTATTATTTCCGGGCTATAACTCAGTTTCGTCAGATATTGAGAGGCATCTTCTTTTTTTTTTTGTTATAAATAGGTTATTTACTGATAATATTTCTAAATTGTCCCAATTTTCTGGTAATCTGAAATAACAGTTTCCATTAGTTAAAAAAAGTTTTTATTGGACCAATTAAAGTATATTTCTTTATTTACCTTTGGATTAATTGTTTTAACAGTTAAAAAAAACAAGGCAGAGACGGATAATCTATATATTTATATAAAAGGTTACAAATACATAGTTTAGCTTACTTTGTAAATAACAAAACTTATTGTAGCTTAAAAAACGCTAAAAACCCGCCAACTAAAATTTTTTCAGCTGAAAAAACCACTTAGTGGTTTTTTATCTAACTTCCCGCTTTTAACAGCAAAAAAGCCGGTAGTTCTAGCGGGAAAACCGCCGTTTTGGCGACACTGCTTTTGAGGAACATATGAAGCTATTAAAAGAAGTGGCGATATGTCTAAAAGAGGCCAATTTAACAATTGGTTTAAAAAAAATCTCAATTTTGTTTTCCGGAGTTGAAGTCTTTAGGGTTTATTATAGGAGGCGGTACTCTCAAGACAGACCCGGATAAAGATAAAATTTCGTAAGAATCTTAGAGAAATTAGAAGCTTTCTAGGTACAGCGAGCTGGTATTAGGCGCTGTATAAAAATTTTTCAACTATATCAGCGACGTTAACAAATACTCTAAAAAAATCGAAAAAATTTATAATTACGCTGCTATAGAGGCCTTCGAAAAGCTGAAGAAAGCCTTGACTTCTGGTCCTGCTCTACGCCATGCCTACTTCTCCAAAAGATTTTACATATAGTGTGATGCATCAGATTTTGGAATAGGTGCTGTATTGTATCAGCTGAATGGTAAAAATGAAGAGCATGTGATTGCATTATATTCCCAAAAACTTAACTCATGTCAAAAGAATCATACCGCCACTGAGAAAGAGTGCTTGGCGGCAGTGATGACAGTTCAAAAATTTAGGCCCTACGTAGAAATGATGCCCTTTACCATCATAACTGACCACACAAGCCTTAAGTGGCTGATGACTCTTAAATACTTAAGCAGCAAACTTGCCAGGTGGTAATTAAAACTGCAAGCGTTTGATTTTGAAATCAACCATCGCAAGGGATCTGAAAGTGTTGTGACTGATATGCTTTCACGTATACCACAGCAGCAAAATATCAGCCCGATTGAAAAAGAGGATTTATTGGAGTTTCAAACTACTGAGTTTGAATCCGAGGAATATTTAGATCTTATTAAACAAATTCAAAATAACATCAATAAGTGACCGGATATCAAAGTAGAAGATGGAAAAGTTTTCAAGCCAACAAGTTGTGAAGCCAGTTTACAGAATCAATGGAAGTTGTAGGTACAACATAATCTTACTCACGCAATAATAGAAAAAGCCCATACGACAAAAACTTCTGCTCACGGTGGAACAACAAAAACCATAGAAAGAGTGAAAAAATTCTTTTATTGGCCAAAAATGTTTGTACAAATAAAATAATAAAAAAAAATAAAGAAACTCAATGCCGGAATTAGGTCAAGAAGTGATTACTGAAAGACCCTTTCAAAAGTTATATATTGACTTTCTGGGGAAATACCCCAGATCTAAAAGTGGCAGCAGTTATATGTTCGTATTAATGCATATGAAAGGGTAAACCAGTCTGTATTAGCGGCGATTAGGGCGTACTTAAATGAGGATCATAGAGACTGGGATCTCTTTTTGTCAGAAATTGAATGTGCCCACCGGTGTCTTTTCGGGTTTCACATGTTTACGAATGGGTCGGATTACAGGCTTGCCCTGAAACTCAAGTCTCTTAAAGATCATGAGATCACAAATGTAAATTTTTATAAAAAGCTTGAACTAATTAGAGAATATGCATGAGGCATACGAAAAGAGTGCTGCTTGATACAACAAAAGAGCTCGCTCGCTCGCTCCAGGTCAGGAAGTTTTTCAAAGTAACACTGTCCTTAATGATATTAGAAAGAATATTGCGCAAATTTCGTCGAAAATTCTTAAAATGTAGAATAGTGAAACCAGTAGGGACAATATGTATAAAGTAGAAGATTTACAAGGAAGGCTAATAGGTATTTTTCACATGAAAGATATTAAAGCCTAAATATGACAAGAACTTTGAATCTGAGATAAAATCAATACCAAGTGCAATATTAGGATAAATTTTAATTATTTTTACAAATTTTATGTCTGTTATGTCCTAATATCTCACAGAGTTTTTTTAGATTATACAAGTTCTGTGATAAAATAAAACCTATGTGCAATATTAGCATAAGTGAATTAGTTTTAGGAATGCGTTTTCATGTTTCCATTGTTTGTTTTGGCTAAATGTTATTTGTTAGATCAATACGTTTATTTATTTACATATGTGAATTTTTTTTGTAGCTTACATACGTTAGATTAGTCGATACCTTGTGTTTGGCCCTCGTTACTTGTTATCTTGTAAATATTAGTTGATAATTGGCTACAAAAAAAAAATTCACAAAGTAAAAGTTATAAGATTAATGTACGTATTAGTACTTCCGGTAATAAAATTTTCATATATGTATATGCTCCAATTGTACTGTCAGCTATGTGAAATAGTTTTGCCCGGCTAGTTCAATCAATAAGGGTGTGGGAGTTCCCCACGTTGGGCTATGGTAAATAAAAAACATTTCACCCGCACACCGTCAGGGATGAATGTATGAATGTATCAATTACTTGAATATATTTAAATTTCTGAAAATATGTTAATATAAAATTTATAAATTAAACTTACATGTGCTCTTTAGTGCGATTCACTAACTTTTAACACTTTAAAAGATGTTAACTTTAACTTCACATTTTATTGGTTGCACTAACCACTATGTGAGTTACTAACTTATTTATAACCATGGTAAACAGTTTTATATATCTCTCTATTCAAATTGATATTACAAGGCAACTCTGCCAGGCGAAATGTCAAAATAGGAGAAAATAATAAAGAAGAATCCAAAAAAACAAAACAAAAACCTTGCGATTAATAAATTTTAAATAGTTTTGTGCAAAGTAAGGAGAAAATTATAAATAATTACTAACTTATTCATTTAGTAAATGCTTTTAAATTTTCAAGTAGAATGGCTAGTACTTTTGTTAAAAGTAGATGTGGTCTGCCGAGCAGCTTAGTGATATGGTTGACTTTATGGTAAGCAACTCGGGATGTGCTGGCGGTAAATTTAAAAAGCTTCATGGAAAATTAGAGTGCGACAACAAGTGGAGCGAATTGTCCGAAATTCTAAATAGTCTTGGTGGGGCGGTTAAAGCGGTTGATTGTAACTCTAGGAAAAGAAGTAGAGCAGTGCAGTTCGATCTGAATAGATAAACCCCTTTTTCTTTTGGAAAATCTTACAAATCAAATACTGCTAGACGAAAGCTTAGTTTAGCTAGAAATCTAGAAATGGAAGAAGCTTCACGGTATTCGAGTCCACAAATAAAACGATAAATGTTAATAAACCGCCAAGTTGTGATGCTTTTCAAGAAATGGAGAGAGCACAAAAAATAAAAAGAGCCCAGGAAATAGAGAGAGCGCAGCAATTTAATGAGACAAGAGAAATGGCAGAATTAACCGCCTCTGTAGGAAAATTAAGTATGGTTTTACAACACATCCAATGAGTACTTCCCCTTGAAGTTCAGCAAACTCTTCTAGAGCATCAGTAGAAAATGTGATGTGCACTAATTAAACAAAAACTTACCATAAAATGAGAACAGACAAATGGGGTCTTGAGTTTGATGGTAATACAAATAGATTAGCAGTAGAAGATTTTGTATTTAGGGTTGAGCGATTGCAACGACAGCATGGTGTTTCATGGGATGAGATCTTGGACAATTGTCATTTATTTGTCAGAGGCGTGGCCGAAAAGTGGTACTGGCTGTTTATACAGACCAATTACGTCTCAGAATGTTCGACGCTGAAAGATGCGTTGTTAAATCAGTACCAGTCCACCAGGTCTAGTTTTGAATTCATAAGTGACATGGTCGAGAGAAGGCAGCAGCCTGGCGAAGGCATCTATGCGTTTTTCTTCGCCATGACGCAAATGAGGGCAAGACTAAACATGGCCGTATCTGAAAAAGAAATGATCAAAATGATAAAAAAAATTTAAGAGATGATATCAGGAGTAAAGTTTACCCAATTGCTGTCAATACAAAATTTTAATAAGTTTAATCCTCAATTGCGGCACAAGTTTACATACGAAGAAAGTATGTCAAATTATCAAAAAGTGAGAGAAAGAATTTTTAGCGAGGCTATAATTATGAAAAAAAAAAATTCAAATAAGATAATAAAACTAAGGGAAAAATTTGCTCAGAAAAGGAAAATAAGAAAATTATTTTTAAAAACTATTGAACGGACCGAAAAAATGCGATCCCCGAGCTTTTGCCGAAATTAATATAGGTAACATAATTATAAACGGGCTATTAGATACAGGAGTACCAAGTAGTTTGTTAGGTAAAGGGTGTAGAGAGTTGTTAGAAAAATTAGGAATAAATTGTAAACCAATATTTTCAGTAGTTTCCACTGCGTCTGGCAAAGAACACAGACTAATAGAAAAAATTGAGTCAGAAATTGAATTTAATAACATAGCTAAGAAGATATTATTTTATTTGTGTCCAGATTTGGAACAAGAAGCGTATTTCGGTGTAGATTTTTTAGAATGTTTAATTTAGCACCACAAATATTTAAAGCTGAGGAAGTTAATCAACAAAAATTGCAAGATTTATGTCATAGAACTGTTCCCAACATTTGAGAAGGAAGGATTAGGATGCACTTCTCATGAAAAACATGCAATTAATTTAGTAGAAAATGCAGTCCCATTTAAAGACCGACACTACCCTTTGTCCCCAACAATGCAAGAAATAGTGTATATCCATAACTTTGGAGAGTGCAGAGCAAATTGCGATGGGGCGGTAATTTTCAGGGTTGCTATCCTCTCGCTTTTTGGGGATTGGTGTTACATCAGCCATCTTCCAACATGATGGGAACAGGCCGGCCACTCTATCAATTTCGGGTTATGCCATTCGGTATCTGCAATGCGGCCCAACGACTTTGCAGATTAATGGTTAAAGTTATACCACAGCGGCTTAAAGAAAATGTGTTTATATATTTAGATGACCTTAATGGTATCTGACACTTTTGATAACCATTTGAAAATATTAAAAGATGTGGCTTCTTGCTTAAGAAAGGAAAATCTCACAATAGGCCTTAAAAAGTCAAAGTTTTGTTTTGAGCAATTGCGGTATCTTGGTTTCGTCATAGGTGGTGGAAGTCTAAGGACAGACCCTGAAAAAGTGCGAGCCATAAAGGAAATAAGAGTGCCAAAGTCGTCCTGTGAAGTACGCAGCTTTCTTGGAACAGCGGGATGGTATCGCCGCTTTATTAAAGATTTTGCGACGATAGCTGCTCCCTTAACTGAAAGGCTAAAGAAGATGAAGAAGTTCAAAATGACTCCGAACGCAATTTAAGCGTTTGAAAACTTAAAAAAAGCACAGGCATCAGCTCCAGTACTACGACATCCAGATTTTTTAAGAGATTTTGGATACAGTGAGATGCATGCGATTATGAGATAGGTGCAGTTTTGTATCAGCTTAACGACCAGAATGAAGAACATCCCATAGCTTTCTACAGCCAAAAGCTAAACGCATGTAAGAGAAATTGCAGCGTAACAGAAAAAGAATATTTAGCGGCGGTTATGGCAGTCAAAAAGTTTCGCCCTTACATAGAAATGATGCCTTTTACAATAGTTACAGATCATGCAAGCTTCAAGTGGCTAATGCCATTGAAAGACTTATCGGAAAGATTGGCAAGGTGGTCACTTCAACTACGGGCCTTTCATTTTGGAATACAACATAGAAAAGGTTCTGATAATATTGTAGCGGACATGCTTTCGAGGCTGCAAGATGATGAGTTAAACATTAAAGAGGTTGCACTAGAAGAGTTATTTGAATTCGAAACCACAGAATTTCAAAGCGAGGAATATCTGGAGTTAATAAAACATATAAACGACAACCAAGTAAGTTTGCCAGACTTAAAAGTAGAAGAGGTACTAGTGTACAAACGTATTGATTTTGATCTTGGTGATGAATCTGAAAGTCAGTGGAAGTTATGGATACCACCAAATATAACACAGTCCATAATTGAAAAAGCACACGCCAATAGAACATCAGCTCATGGTGGTATAGTGAAAACTTTGGATCGCATTGGAAGATTCTTTTATTGGCCAAAAATGCCCCTTCAAGTGAAAGCTTACATCAGGTACTGTCAAACGTGTAAAGATATAGAGCCGTCAAATAAAAACCTTCGTCCCAAAATAGGAAATCAGGTAATTACTGAGCGTCCATTTCAGAAACTATCTTTGGATTTCTTGGGAAAGTACCCAAGGTCCAAAAGTGGGTATTGCTACGTTTTTATAGTATTGGACTATTTTTCAAAATACATATTCATCAAGGCTATGAGAGAATCTACAGCAGGAAATGTCATAAAATTTGTAGTACAGGAAGTGTTTCACAAATTTGGTGTGCCAGAAATCATACACACTGATAATGGTGCCCAGTTTGTCTCCAAAAATTTTCAAAGTGTGATCAACACATATAAAATTCAACATATTGAAACGCCAGTTTACCAGCCTAGTAGTAATGCGTCTGAAAGTGTTAATTAAAGTATTTTAGCCGTCATAGGAGCCTATTTAAAGGAAGACCACAGGGACTGGGATCTATATCTTTTAGAGATAGACTGTGCGTTAAGAAATTCATTACATAATGATATTGGTTTCACTATATTTATATACAAGTGGAGCAGACTTTAAATTGGCCCGAAAATTGCAATCCATAACAGATCACTGTATAATGCCTAAACCGAATGAAAGAATGGAATTTATAATAAAAAAATATGAATAAAGCTTAGAATGCCAGAATTTACAATAGAAGAGCGAGAATAGTGAAATTTATTCCTGGACAAGAAATCTACAGGCGGAATATGGTCCAGAGTAATTTCGAGAAAAATGTAAATGCTAAATTCTGCAGGAAGTTCCTAAAATGTAGAGTGGTTCGGCCTGTAGGTAACAACATGTATGAGTTGGAAACTTTAGACGGAAAGACAATAGGTGTATATCACGTAAAAGACATTAAGGTATAAATTGCTGACGGTTATTTCACTTTAACAATAAATTTAGTTCAAAATTTCGAATTATTAGGACAGAAAACAATTATTTAATGCAATTATTTATTTGATTATTTATTATTAGTTTTGTTTTTTTTTATATTATTTATTTCTGTTTTTTTATTTTTTTCGGTAATTATTTGTCGTGTCGGTCTGCACTTGGATAAGTAAGCCATTTTTACCTTAATATCTGTGATAATACTTAGGTACCTGATTAGATTAGTTTTGAGTTTCTGTGCAATATTAGTTATTATAGATAAAAACCTGTGATCATCTGTGATATTTGTGTTTATATATATATATATATATATATATATATATATTGAATTGACTTTTTTTGTAAGGGATCACTACAGCAAACTGTTGTCGTATTTATTGATAGTCGGTCTAACCGTGTTATCTAGAAAGTAAAGAAGACAACACAAAGTAAGCACTTATATTGGATATGAGTCACAGATGTACTTCCCGTAATCATTTTCGATGAGAACTTGCGTTAGTATCTTTAGGTCCCTTTTGATAAAAGTATTCAGATATATGCCGAAAATCCTTGGAGTAGCTGTAGTATAGCATAATGGAAATAGTAGAGGCGTTGCCCAAGTAAAAGTAAAAGGTCTAATAAAACAAAATAAATAAGAATGTATGATAGACAAAATAAAAGATAAATATTGATTAAGGTTTAGTAAAAAAAAAAAACTTGTTAAAAAAAAGTTTAGTAAAAATTTATTTAATGTCAAGTAAGATTTGGCCTCAAAATGCGATTTTGCGGGCGTTCGATTTTAATTACATGCACTATAAGGATGTGCACAATTGGTAATTTGTAAATCCAATTACAAGAAAATTATTTTTAAGTAATAGATCTTTTATTAAGGGTTGCCACTACGGTTTTCTTTATGAGAAAATGCTGATGCTGGTACTTACTCTAGATGGAAGTAGGTTCGGTTTCCGGCGGTTGAATGTTACTTATGTAATTATTGTTGAACCAGGAGAAATTGTGTAGCTAGGTAAGGTTACTTACCGGTTTGATGTGGTTAAAATTAAGCCCTGCTAGAGCTTGACTCTGTCTCAAGAGTGGGTGTTCCGCACGTTGAGCATTTCATCTAATAAAACACAAGAATTTTTGTTTTGTGTATTCATTTGGCCACTTACTTTGTTTTTGATTTTTTAGTTTTTTAGCTTCTTGTTCTTTAGACCTGAATTTTTTTGTTGTAAATAAAAATGCCTTTAATTTACAATTTTTTCCGAAGTATCGTAGATCTTTTGTCTACTTTTTCAAGGGATCGTCTATTTAAATAATAAAAGCAATTATTACAATAAATTTTTTGCAATGAAACAACAAATTACTTACAAAATTGTAAGATTTTACATTTAAACAAAATTTAAAACATATGTGTAAATTTTTGGACTTTAAAAAATTTTTTTTAAAAACAAAACAAAACGAAAACAACAAACACATCTTAAAATTTAATATCACAGTTTATTTTAAATTATTGCTTAAAACCACTCTGTAGCTTGCGTTTATGTTGTTCGTATCTTCTTTCAGGTTCATTGTTTTGTGTATAATCTGTTATATACGTAAGCTCTCGATTGTGAAACGCTTTCTCTCAATGTTCTCTATGTTCAGTATTTTAACATTATCAATATAAGCTGTGTGTCCAGTTTGTAGTATGTGTTGTGCGAGTGCTGTTGTTTCTTTTTTCTTTGTTATGTCGATTTTATGTTCTCCCATTCTTGTCTCTAAACTTCTTTTTGTTGTACCAATGTATACAAGTTCGTAGTTTTCATTATTTCCACCCTTACATCGGATTTCGTAGACAACATTGCTTTTTTGTTTTTTATCAACTGGTGTTTTTGTTTTTGAAAAAATTGTGTTGATTGTTTGGTTTGGCTTGTAGGCGAAGCATGTGTTTTTAAAAGTCCAAATATTTACACATAAGTTTTAAATTTTGTTTAAATGTAAAATCCCACAATTTTGTAAGTAATTTGTTGTTTCATTGCAAAAAATTTATTGTAATAATTGTTTTTATTCTTTAAATAGACGATCACTTGAAAAAGTAGACAAAAGATCTACGAAACGTCGGGAAAAATTGTAAATTAAAGGCATTTTTATTTACAACAAGAATTTTTGATTAGAACCTCACACCGATTCCTAATGCGGTGTACCTTTAGGACTCGGAGTTTTGTTTGTTAGAATTTTCATAAGCCACTTTAAACGGGAAAGTAAAACACACAATTGTTCATTTTGCTTCTTTTTCTTGTTCTTCTTAATGTTTATAGTTGTGTGATGTAAATATTTGTTATAGGGAAATTAAAACAGGAAAATTATGAAAATTGCAAGAGGCAAAAATGAAAATTGAAGTTTTTATTTTTCGTTCTAGAAATAAATAGAAAGTAAATATAATGGTTGTTACGGAGCGCAAAAGTAAAAAGAAAAAAATATGGAGATTTAAAACAATAGAAAGTTCTAGAAAAACAAACAGAAAAAAAATATGGATAAAAAGGCGCGAAGAGTTTAGGGAAAGTTGGAAAATATTTATAGAGAAAATTGGAAAACTGGTAGGGAATTAGGAGAGCAGAACTTTTCAAAATGTTCAGAATTTGTGTAGCTTTCAAAGTGATAAGTTTGAAAAAATTTTAAATGTGAAATAGGATAAAGAAAAAGAATTTTAATAAAACAGAAGATTTGTAAAAAAGGACCTTTAAAAAAATTGTTTTGTGTGGAACAAGAGTTCCGTGTGATTAATCTTTTGGAATAAGGGATAGCTGTGTTGAGTTAATTTTTTTTAAAGAAAAAAAACATAAGTAAACGTAAGATTATCTGAGGGTAGAATGGAATGTGTTGAGTCCTATTAACAAGGATAAGCTCAGTTCTACAATTTAGCCAGGTAACAGTTTTTTATTTTTGTCTTATAAAAAGCTTGAATGAATGCCACAAAAAAATCGTGTAGCCAAATAAAAAGATTTATTAAGTAATTGTAATTGGCTATAGAAAGAAAGGAATGTCCAAGTCAAAAAGGAAGAATTAAATTAAACTAATTAAATTAAAATTGTGCAATTTCGTTAAAAAAACAAAAGATAAATTCTGTAAATGAAATTTTATAAAGAGATAAAATAAGAAATTATTGTTGTGTTTTGGATTACTTATTTATTTATTTATTTATTCAACTTCAATAATATAAAAAAGCTGTTAAGGCCAAATAACTTATATTATAGACAATTCCTGAATATATATATGTATATGTATATATAATAATAACGATCTAAAATTAAATATATGCAAATGAATTATATAAAGCTTTACAGATTGGATCCCCAGCCAAAGAAGTGTTAAATATTAAGATACAACAAAAAGTCCCAAATAGTGGTAAAATTTAAGATATAATAGTCATCAGAGAATCAAAACAACAAGTAGCCTCTAGCATATCTAACAGTCAAGGCATGAGTTAAATATAAGGCAAATTAAGTACAAAAATGAGCAGCGAAATTAGTATTAGGTAAAGGGTAAAATGGAACTTACTAAAAAGGTTCGAATAAGTTTCAAACGAAACGCATTATTAGAATGCGAAAATAAACAAAGTTCAATAGGTAATTTATTCTTCCAACGAGCTACTCTAACTAGAAACGACTATTCAAATATGCTATACCTAATTCTAGGAATAATAATTTGAGGATTCCTAGTAGAACGAGTAAAATTAAATAAGGAACAAAGTTGAGAATGTTGTCCACTCTTAAGAACCCTGTAGAAAAACCATAGGTTTCTATAGGAAATGAGTTGCTTGTAATTACAACCTAGGAAATTCTTTACAAAGTCAGATATATGACTTCTTCTACGAACATTATAAACGTACCGTACAATAGTATTCACAACTCGATTAAGTCTATTTAAAACATAGCCACAACAAGCAGATATAACTTCCAGCCCATAAAAAATATGGTGCATTAATATAGCATAAGCCAATTTATGTTTAAGGTAACAAGGTAAATATATGTTATTTAAATATATTCGTCGCAAAATTCCAAAAACCCTAAAAAAAATAAGGTTAACATGGGCCTCAAATGTAAGTCGATCATCCACATAGATGCCAAGAACTTTAAGTCGGTCAACAAGTGAAATTCTATTTCCATCGATTAAAATATTCAAGCCGGCAAGTTCAGGTCCATGCCTACCAAAAAGAATCGCGTTAGTCTTAGAAGGGTTAATATGTAAAAAGTTTGAAGTCGACCATTAAGAAAACTGTGAGAGGTTATAATTGACATTAGCTTCTAGAACATCACTATTATCACGATCAGCACAAAATAACAGAAAGACATCATCAGCAAATATAAATGATTTACAAATGGTGTTATCAATACAAGTTGGGAGGTCTTTCATATATAATATAAAAAGAAGTAAACCTAACACCGAGCCCTGAGGAACACCTGACGATAAGGGAAGTAATCCAGATGTTACCCCCTTCATATCAAGAAACTGATATCTTTCTAATAAATACGAATAGATCAATTTACAAGCTGATCTAGAAAAGCCAAGAAAGAAAAAAAAGTATGAGATCAAATAATACTAAAGTTAAATAGAAAGGAACTAGACTTAACTTAAATAAATTATAGATACAAATGTATGTACATCTGCACTCCACCTTCAAAAGTTTCCATGTTAAAATCAAAAATTTTGGGAAAATCGAGTAAAAATTGGGATATATGTTTGTCAAGAATTATCACAAAATTAGCGATTTATAAACACGACTGATAGGGGACTTGAAAGGTTTTAAAAAAATAAACAAATTTATAAAATGCCAGTTTTATAGGAATTTGGTTATATGTATGTACTTAATTCTTGTTATTTTTAACATGGAAACCTTTGGTAGAGGTTACTCCTATATGAGTTAAGTTATATAAGTTAATGATCGATGCCAATTGTCCTCTATAAGGAGTTTGTCCAATGAAATAATTTAACTTTTCTTTTCAATGGTTGACAACAAACCGCTTTATTTTAAAATATTAGGCCAAATTTATATTACAAAAGTAATTTACTTCAAAAGCATATAGCAGTTGTGAGAAAAGGATAACTATATTAATACTTAATATTAGTAAAAGCTAATCTAAAGTGACATTAATATAAAAATATAATTAATAAAGAGAGTTTGAACAAACGTTGTGATGTAATACTTAGCGATGCTAACTCTTCCCTCTCTTAAATTCAAAGCGTACTCGTTTCGATTGTTAATTTGACAGAGAGAAAAAAAAATAAATCATTCTTTTGTATTAATTTACACTAATATTAAAATATCTCATATTCTATGAAATAAAGTTGCAAAAATTATACGTTAAAATAGTTCATATTCTATGAAATAAAGTTACAAAATTTAAATAAATGTAATATTTTACTGGAAATATTTAACGTAGTATTTACAGTACACCGGCTATACCGAAACATTGAGAATATCTGTGATAGTGATTCGTACATTCTCTAAATACTCCTGGCTAACTTATTATTAATACATTAGTTTTATATTTTCTGATTCTTTTTATTAATATACTAATTTTATCTTTTTTATTTCTTATTTTTTTTCTCAAAATGTATACCTATTATGTACTCTCATATAGAGACCTGAAAATATCAGCTATACTAATTTTAAATTTTCAAGTTCTAAAGCTTGAATTTAATAGTTTCAATTTTACTTTTAATTATTTATATACATATTCATATGTTCCAAACATAAATGATATTCAGGTTACTAAAATACATTATTATTTTAATCTTACAATATACTTATTTATATAATTTTTTATCTGTATGTTCTCAGTGTACAACTTTTACAAAAGCTACAATAAGTTATATCAAACTAACATATGTGTTTCAGTTTACAAATTTCTTCTATTTGTAGAGTTTACAGTATAAAATAACACGGCTCTTGCTTTCGCTGTGTAATGGAGGAACAAAAAATTGCTCGATGGAAAAATAATCCCTTAAAAGCGTGGTTACGACACCGGATGCAAAAGCCTTTTCATTATCTGTTACTAATAATCTAGTATTTTTAAATTTGGACACTGCCTGCATTAGGGCCGGTTTAATGTCTATACAAGTTAGAAAATGTTGTTTGTTTGTGATCAATATATCCACGTGTAAAATTTTACCTGGATAAGTCGGAATAGGTGTAGCACCATACTTTGGATTTGGAGGTCTCCTTTGGTATTTATTTTCCTGGCAAATCTTACAGTTTCTAATCATAGTTCTAAGCATTTTTTTGATGTTTGGAAAGAAATATTTATTTGTAATTTGTAGAAAATTTTCTTGAAGGGATCTATGAGCACGGTTGTGTTCAGTATTTACGATTTCTAGCTGGTCGTTTTTATTTGTGACATCCATAACAATTTTCTCCGTGTAAATAAATTTTATGCCGGTGAATGCAATAAGAACTTCAGTCTGAATTTCACCTAGCGTATGTAGATCGCAATAAATAGCATTTACTGTTGTTGTGCTAACACGTTCTTTTAAATATTTAATTAGGATGTTTATACTAGAATAATTTATATTATGCCGTATGAGCTTTTAAAACATTATCTTTCGCCCTAAAAAGCTATGTTCACTTTTATTTATTATAAGTTGCACTTTAAATTGATTTACCGGAAAATTTGTAGTCCTCATCACCTGACTCAGAGAAATTTCGCTATGTACCGTTTCATTGTTAGTTGATAAATTATAAATATGTTGCCTTGACAAGGCGTCGGCTACAATATTATCCTTTCCTGGTTTGTAATGGAACTTGGGACCGAATTCCTCTATAAAAGCACGCCATCGTTTAATCTTGCAATTTGGATTTTTGTCTGATACAGCACCTGTCAACGGTTGGTGATCTGTGAATATATTAATTTTAGTTGTTCCATATAAATAATTTCTTAAGGAGCGCAAGGCCCAAACGATCGTCAGTAATTCCCTCTCATTTGTTGCATAGTTCTGCTCTGTTCCTGATAGTGTCCGAGAAATCATGGTTATGGACCTGCCTTCCTGAGACAAAACAGCTCCAAGTGCGACTGAAGATGCGTCCGTTGTTAGGTCGAAATACTTTGAATAATCTGAATGCCCTAGAAAAACTTCTTCTGATGCTAATATGCCTTTCAATTTTTCAAATGCTTGCAAACCCCCATTATCCAGATTGATTTTCACATTCTTAGAGTGGCGTTTTCCGGTTTTCCCATTGTCACCCTGTAAGTACTTCGTTAAGGGCTTAGCTATCTGGGCATAATCCCTAATAAACCTACGGTAATATCCAGATAATCCTAAAAAGGACCGTAAAGATTTTAAAGTTCTGGGGGTTTTAAATTTAAGATATCCTGTACTTTAGATTTACAAGTTTTTATACCATTTTGGGTTACCATAAACCTCAAGTACTCAATTTCTTTTTGAAAAAACGTAGATTTATCTGCTGAGATGCGCATGCCTACCTGTGATAATTTTGAAAGTATTCTATCTATGTGTTCTAAATGAGATATTTCGTCGGATGAAAAAATTATTACATCATCCACGAACACATGACAAATTTTACCGATATCTTCCCTTAATATGTCGTCAATCGAACATTGAAATATACTTGGCCCATTTTTCAATCCAAACGGCATTCGGCAAAATTCGTATTTGCCATTATTTATTCCAAAGGCAGTTTTCTGTCTATCCTCTTCACCTAAGACTATTTGATGGAAGCCTGATTTTATATCGATTGTACTAAAATATTTTGCTTTGCCCATATTAGCCAATATCACCGATATATCCGGTATGGGGTACCTATCGGGAATAGTATGCTCGTTAATTTTTTGAAAGTCAATAACCAATCTTTGTTTCTTATTTCCATGCTCATCCAGTCCCTTTTTCTTAACAATGTGAATTGGTGAATTATACGGCGAAATCGAATCGATGAGTTCTTTTCCATAACTTCTTTTTGATGTGTTGGGGGGTAAATTTTTTATTGTTTTCTATATTATTCACTTCTTGGCAGGGTCCATGCCTGTTTTATGTAAAAGTATTTCCCTTGCCGTATCAATTTTTGCTTCTATTTGTTTCAGAAAATCATAGCCAATTATACCGTCAAAACTATTTAAAAATGGTAGTAAAAAAAAAAGGTTGAAGTGTGATTAAGAACGTTAATTAAACATTTTTCTGAAACAAGGTTCATGTTCTTGTTGGAATTGCACATTTGATTGATCCATGTAGTGAAGTCTTTGGTTCTTTGGTTGTGGCAAAAATGTTCTTTTAGATGAATATATGTGATCTCGATTACGATTAGGTGTGATAAAACGATGGGGGTTTTGAAAATTTGGATATGATTGAACCGGTTGCTGCTGATGGTATTGAAATTTATTCTGAGGTTGAATTGCTTGTTGTTGATAGTCTTGAAATTTATTTTGAGGTTGAATCGCTTCTTCTCGTTGATAGTCTTGAAATTTATGCTGAGATTGAACTGGTTGTTGTTGTAAATAATTTTGAGACAGAAAATTTGGATTGTAGGGGAATTTCCCCTGTTTCTATTATAAGATGTTGTCTGCCTTAAAAATGAAGAACCACGATCTACTTTCATTGAAATGGGAGCATTTTGTTCCTGCTTAAAAACAATTGAAGGATGAGAAAAATTTCGTTGCATAGAGAATACCCTTTGTTGCGAGTCATAGTAAGTTCGCATTATCTTTGTTCGTTCTCCAACAGCAAAAGAATGTGCAAAATTGTTGCGTAAGTGATTCACCTCTAATTCTTGGGCGGTCGCAAGAGCTGATGGGAGATCTACTGGTTTAGCTGAAAATAAAATATTCGATAATGGTTCCCTTAGGCCAGATATAAAGACCCGAAGTGCGTTGTCCCTAGCCTTCTCATTTAAAGCCGCTATCACCGTTTCTTCGCTGTTATTGCTCATTCGATTTTTGTTTATGATTAAAGTTAATTGTTTATCAACTAAGTCATAATATTTAGCCAAAGACAAATTGCCTTGCCGCAGTGTACTCATTTCGTTTTCTAAAACATGTATAGGACGCTTGTCAGCATAACGTTGATCTAAACGAGCGATAATGGCTTTAAAATTGAGTGGAGTATTAAATGCCGACAGAGCTGTATTTGCAGAACCCTTAATTCTATTCCTCAGAATTCCCATAGCGATGTAATAGTTTTGTGAACCTTCAGGGTAATAATTAACAGCGAAGTTTGCTGCTTCCCGCCATGATGGATATTGGACCAACTCACCATTGAATTCAGGCAATGATTTTATAAGATCCAAAGTAGTTTTATTATTACTCAAACCCGGTCTAATCGTGACCGGAATATAAGGCTCAACTGTTGGTGGTCTTAATTGATTAACACTTTCTGTCAAATTTCGCACTTTCTCTGAAATCCCATGCAATCCCACCTCTACGCTTGCTTCTAACAGTGTTAGCACCTGATCCCTATTCATTATAAATCGATCGACTCCACTTTGTTTTTTAAAAAAATATATATACTGTAAAACTCACCTCACTTCTGTTTTTCCTATCGCAGCCTTTTATTAATTTTTCTGTTTTAAATTATACTACAAATATTCGCACTGGAAACATACTTACAAAAATTTTATGCCCAAATAACATTAGTTGTCGACACTGATGCTCAGCTGCTGTATTCGGCTACTGCGATTGGTTGCTATGTTGGTTTTAGTTTATGCTTGCTATTTTGACTATTTGGTTGCAACTGTACTCAGTTTTATTATTATTTTTTAATATTATTATTTATTTTTTAATATTTGTTCTTTAAAATGTAGTAGAAAATATAAGAATTACTGTTATTCTTTTAACATTCAATTATAGTACTTTTACTCTTTGTTCTTTTTTCTCTATTCTTTTTTTATATAGGTTATGATTATCCACTTTTATGAAAGCACTCTTCACAGAATGGTGCTATAATACTAAACGTTTTCTTAGTTTACTCTGCAAATAGTCTTTTTTTACTATTTCATTATTCTATTTTTGGATTTCCCAAGTAAATGGAAAACTTTTATTAGGCTTGGCATTGGCACTGACACTTTTTGTTATTTTGTTTTTAATATAACAATGAATTATTAAATATTTAGTTTTTGTTTAATTTTTATTTTTAACTTTTGTTCGATTTGTTTTATTTTATAGATATGCAGTGCTGCAGTGTGGTCTTTAATTGTATGTTCTTTTGCTTAACTAGTTTTTTCTCTGTTTCGAGCTAATAATTATTATAATTTTTAGTGTATTTGGAAGTAGTAACTGTAGTTTTCTTCGGGTACTTTTGCACTTTCTTTATAAGAAACTAAAAGCAAACCACGTTGGGCGCCAGTTAATGATCGATGCCAATTGTCCTCTATGAGGAGTTTGTCCGATGAAATAATTTGACTTTTCTTTTCAATGGTTGACAACAAACCGCTTTATTTTAAAATATTAGGCCAAATTTATATTACAAGAGTAATTTACTTCAAAAGCATATAACAGTTGTGAGAAAAGGATAACTATATTAATACTTAATATTAGTAAAAGCTAATCTAAAGTGACACATTAAAGAGCTGTTAATATAAAAATATAATTAATAAAGAGAGTTTGAAGAAACGTTGTAATGTAATACTTAGCGATGCTAACTTATATGATATCATGTATCAATTATTCATGGCAAAAAAACGTTAGCCTCCAGCTTTTCAATCCCAAGCAAGTAAATTTTAAGCGATAATCACCCGCATTTTGTTATTGTAACAAAAACAAAACACATTTGTATTTCACTCAAAATTTACTTAGGAATCGAAAAACACACACGCGTTTATTCAGGCATCAGTGTTGCCAACGTTTTGGTTTATGTATTTATTTATTTAATTATTTATTAATTTTGATTTTTTATTTGTTTTTATTATATATTTTATTTATTTATTAATTTTTATGAGTTTTTTTTTTGTTTTGCAATTTATAAAATTTTTTTTGTAGTGAATAGGTTAATTTTGTCAATTTCATTAGTGCCTAAAAGTAGACATAGAAAAATTTTCTTTTGGTTTCTTTAGTGCAGTTATACCCCTTCAGAGGGCAGTAGTTATTTGAGATAAATAATTTATTTAATAACGGAAAAGAAAAAGTAACAATAAGATAAACAGCAGCTTCAGTTCAAGAAGAGATATTTTTGTTGAGGGAGAAACTCCTTGGAAAAAGTGTCAGGAGATTAAATAACCTTAGGGAGCTCCTTCAGGTAAAAAGGTAAGATAGGAAAAAGAGGAAAAACCCAAGATTTGAATAATCCATTTGAGCTAGTTGCGTTGAAAAATAAAAATTGGTAATTTCGAGCTGTAAAGAAAGAGTAAAAGCTTTGCAAAGGAAACAAAATTTCTTTATGTTTATTTAGATTTAATTCAAAGGATTTATTGCATATATAATTTGTCTTTGTGTATTAAATTTTTTTATTTAAGTTTATGTACATGTTTGTTTTTTTTAATTTAATAAATTTTGTTAGAATTTAGTTTTTTTTAATAAATGAATATGAATTATAACGTCTGAAAAAAATATTTTATAATGTTTTGGTATTAGTTTGAAAAGGTTCGTGACATGAAGGTGAGTTAAAGCTGAAGGAGGAAGTTGGTTAGGTGTTGGGGTCACATGTGGAAAAATTTGGGATAGTTTTTGCCTCAGGTGGGAGGGCCATGTAGGGCTGAACATCTGCCTGAAAAGGAAAGATGGTGTAAGTGGTGCGTGTTTGTTTATGGAAGTTAATTTGTGTGTTACCTGCAATTCATTTTTATGTCCAGCGTACCCAGTGAGAGGGTTGGAACCCACTGAGATGTGTTCCCCGCAAAAAAGGGAAGAGAGCGTGCCGGAAACTTCACTGGTCCCTACGGCTGTCACACGGTCAACCAGTGGCAGGCGGTAAGTAAACATATTTGAACAAACATAAAAAAATACAAAATAGTTCATTATCACAAAGTTTGGGAAGGAATTAAAAAGCAGCAGCAGTACCAATGTGAGAGACCGTAAAGGCAACAAGCGCTAACCGGAAATAAGCCGTTGACACAAGAAGCCTTAAGTGAAATGGAAAGGAGGGTAATTTCTGTTATCGGCAACGATTACATTGAGGGCCATGCATCCGTTGTCGAAAATGTTCTAATGGAAGAGGTAAGTTACGAGTATCGTATTTTTGCAACATTTCTTTGCACCAATCGACACGAGCCTTTTTTTTGAGCGACTTTCAAATTGTGCGGGATCCAACGAGAACAAACCTTTTTTACGGCCAGGTTTTCATGCAGTATCGAATGTATGCTGTGGAAGAAATGTCTAGGATGTCTCTATCTCTCGGTATGTCGCATGTCGATCTTGCATTATGAGTTCACGCACGGCATCAATGTTCTCTGGCACAACAGCCGTTTTTGGACGACCTTCACGGAATTCGTCTTTGAGCGAGCTTCGGCCAAGATTAAATTCATTATACCAATTTTTCACAGTGCTATAGGATGGTGCTTCATCGCCATAGAAAGATTTAAGTTCATCAATGCACTCTTGTCGTGATAATCCACGTGGAAAGTTGTGAAAAATGATGGCACTAAAATGTTCACGAGTTAATTCCATTTTTTTCTATATTAATTTTTTCCAGTCACTGTAAACAACACAAATAATGGTCGTACGTCAAAACGTTTTGAGTACGATTATGCTTAAAAATGACAAAATTTCCAATGGAAATGTCAGATTACACTTGGCAGCACTCAGTGTTGCCAGGCAGAAATATATATAGCAGCCCTCGTACGATGATATTAATATGTATAATTAACCCTTTGATGTGTGGCGTACATTATAATGTACGTCGATTTTATTAACCCGAAACTGGTTGAAATTTTAGCATACATGGAATTTATTTGCAGGTTCATGTTCGTTGTGATGTTATTTTTTAATTTCTAAAGAAGCTGTTAGATTTCAATACAACTTGAGATCACTTTTATATATTTTGTCTAGTCATCCTCGACGCAGCCTCGTATATGTGAAAGTTATTTTCAAATAAAAAAAAATAAAAATTGAATTTTCTCGCGTATTTTTTGATGAATTTTTTGATGTTTCTTTTATTTAAGTACATATATATGTGTATTCAGAAATTTAAAAAAATAAAATAAAGTGAAATGGTTTTTAGATTGAAGCAGATTTTACAATAAAATGTACATCTTCAAAACCCACTTTGGAATAAAAATTTGACCCCATAATTTTTTACACATGTTATCTGAAGCCTTTTAAAGCTATAAAAACAATATGTAGAATTTTTCAACAGCCGAAATTAATTCCCGTGTCAAAGGGTTACCTCAAGCCCATTACATACAGGAAGCAGCTTTGGATTTTCAATGTGATACGCCAAGCACTTCGAAAAGGACACCTCGCAGAGGGCTGAAAAGAAAGCGAGCCGAGGACGATAGCGAAACAAAGAAGGAATTCTTGGAGATCGCAAGAAAACATGCTGATGCTTTACAGGTAATTATTAATAAAATAAATTATTATTAACAGTGTATTTTTATTTTTTAACCGACTTCAAAAAAGAAGGAGGTTATACAATTCGGCTAAATGTTGCTTCTTTTTTATATTTGTGCCTCCAGAACTCAGTCATTTCTGATCCGATTTTAAAAATTTTTGGTAATATGATAGACTATGCTTACAGATTGGTCCCGTTTAAAAAACAATTCAAAATCTTAAATAATAAAGGGTGTCCCCATACAACATACATATTTCTTACGTGTATTATGAACTGTAAAGGGCGATTCTGTAAAATTTAAAATGACTGCATGTTACTATGGCTCCCAAAAACAAAAAAATATACAAAAATAAAAGATGCCCCCATTATTGATGTAAATTTTTTATATGAGCCTATCTTTTGAATCGTTATAGACAAACGCTTGCAAATTAGAAAGAATGTCGATTGCTATGGCCGTAATAGTAACAAGAATTAATATTACAAATTATAAATTAAAGGGTGCGCCAATAGTTCATTTAATTTGATGTATATGGCCATACTTTTGAACAGTTGTAGAAAGACGCTTGTAATTTACAACGAACCTGTCCACTATAACAAAAAGTATAAATTTTTAACTTTTCCCTGACCAGGATTCGAACCATCGATTTTATAAGTTAATGAAATTTTGCTTTATTTTCGGCTTTTTGGTTCTTTTTAATTAATTTTCTAAACATTTCTTCATTTCTTCCTTCATCAGCATTCTTTGCATCTATCTACCTTATGTTATGTACATCGTAAACATCATCTATTTAACCAACTAATATTAATGTTAATTTGGTGAGACGAAGTTCACACACAACTTAAAGCTTTTTTCTTTGTCGTTCTCTTTGTAACTCGTCTTTACATTTGTTGTTGCTTTTTGTGCTAGCAATTTGATAGCCACAAATGCAACTTTTTTATTTTAATTTATTCATACTTGTTTGCTCACAACATTATAGACACTGTTTCAGTATCATATTGACTTTTATGAGTTAAGTATGAATGTAAATACGCGGTGCCTAGCGTTTGTTTTAATTTTTCCCTGACCAGGATTCAAACCATCGATTTTATAAATTAATGAAATTTTGCTTTATTTTCGGCTTTTTGGTTCTTTTTAATTAATTTTCTAAACATTTTTAGAAAGAAAAATTATTTGCAAATGTATGCGGACGTTTTCCAAAGAAAACAAGAAATGCAGCATTTTCTGGACCGCCACATCCTTCATCAGCATTCTTTGCATCTATCTACCTTATGTTATGTACATCGTAAACATCATCTATTTAACCAACTAATATTAATGTTAATTTGGTTAGACGAAGTTCACACACAACTTAAAGCTTTTTTTTGTCGTTCTCTTTGTAACTCGTCTTTACATTTGTTGTTGCTTTTTGTGCTAGCAATTTGATAGCCACAAATGCAACTTTTTTATTTTTAATTATTCATACTTGTTTGCTCACAACATTATAGACACTGTTTCAGTATCATATTGACTTTTATTAGTTAAGTATGAATGTAAATAAGTGGTGCCTAGCGTTTGTTTTAATGTTTAATTTTTCCCTGACCAGGATTCGAACCATCGATTTTATAAATTAATAAAATTTTGCTTTATTTTCAGCTTTTTGGTTTTTTTTAATTAATTTTCTAAACATTTTTAGAAAGAGAACGACAAAGAAGAAAGCTTTAAGTTGTGTGTGAACTTCGTCTCATTAATATGAGTTGGTTAAATAGATGATGTTTACGATGTACATGCGGCGGTCCAGAAAATGCTGCATTTCATTCTGCTAGCGTCTAATTTTTCTTGTTTTCTTTGGAAAATGTGCGCATACATTTGCAAATAATTTTTCTTTCTAAAAATGTTTAGAAAATTAATTAAAAAGAACCAAAAAGCCGAAAATAAAGCAAAATTTCATTAATTTAAAAAGTATAAATTTTGGATTTGGAAGTTAAAGGGTGTTCTAATAGTTAATGTAATTTTGTGTATGTGACCAAACTTTTGAACCATAGACAGAACGCTGAAACTTAAAAGAGACCTGTATTGCTAAATCCGCTATATCAACGAGTTTATAATGTGAATTTAGAAATTAAAGGGTGTCCCATAATTGATGAAAATTCACTTATATGAGCCTATCTTTTGAATCGTTATAGACAAACCCTTGCAAATTAGACGGAATGTCGATTGCTATGGCCGTTATAGTAACAAGTATTAATATTACAAATTTTAAATTAAAGGGTTCGCCAATAGTTCATAAAATTTGATGTATATGGCCATACTTTTGAACAGTTGTAGACAGACGCTTGAAATTTACAACGAACCTGTATTGCTAAGTCCACTATAACAAAAAGTAGAAATTTTTGATTTGGAAGTTAAACAGTGTTCCAATAGTTAATGTAATTTTGTGTATGTGACCAAACTTTTGAACCGTTATAGACAGAACGCTGAAACTTAAAAGGGACCTGTATTACTAAATCCGCTATATTAAAGAGTTGATAATTTGAATAATTACTGTAGATTTACTTATATAGGCCTATCGTTAGAACCGTTATAGAAAAGCTAGGTACTAGGTAGTGGCAGTAGATCAGTTTACTTTCTTGTTTATGTTTTCAGATGTCTAATTTTGTTGACACTTATTATTTCTTTCCTACAAAAGTTTTTTTCTTACAGTGGTGTTGTGGAATATATTTAAAATTTTCATAAAACAAAAAAAGTTTCACACACTTTTTGAAACTGGATTTTATTTAAAAATTGTAGGCCTCGCCTCCTCATGATTTTATTTGCTCATTTTATATATTAAAAGTAAGAAGCTTGGTACAAAATGTGTTCACAAACATTTTTTTTTTGTTTACATATAAAAAATAATCTAACATAATCACGAGGATGGGATATTTAGTAAGCTCCTCTAGCTTAAATATATGCATGGTAGTAGCATCAAAGGAAAGCTTATGACATCTAGATTAATAATATTGTAATTATTTTTTTCTGTGCTACATTTTCAAAAACTGAAAAAATCATGTTAAGGTGGTTTTTTTTTTATAAATTCCTACAAAATTTTGAAGTGATATAGCTAAAAGAGTTTTTAATCAAATGGTGAAATAAAATTTAAATTTTTTTGTTTTAACATACGAGTATAAATTTCTGGAAAGGGGAAAAAAGTCCGAAAAAATTGTTTTTTTTTTACATAAAAGGCCTTAATTAATCACGGGGCTGTCAAATCCTTTTGGAAGTATGTAGTCAAAATTTTGAGACTTACCGTTTACCTTTTTTTATTCGGTGCTTTGCACTGCAAGAAATTTTCAATAACTTTAAAATTTTGTTCCAAAATTGTCAATGTTGGAAAAGGAGGGGGAACCGTTATATTTGTTGATCTAATTTTACTTTTACTCGCATTTGCTAAAGTTTGTCTTTAAAATTGTTTAAACAAATTTGCTATTACTAAAGTAAATTTAAATTACATAAGCAAAAAAAAAGAATAAGGAAAATCCTTAAAAACAAATGTATTTTTTACATTTTCTCAATTTAGAGGCTTGTAACTTTTTAACGAAAAGCACTATCGGAACAAAACTTTATTTTAAATTTTATTAAGAATTATAGCAAATATCTTAAATTAATAATCCGATAATTAATAAGCGTACTGCGCCAAAAACACTTAGGTAAGATTGGCCAAAATTAAAAAAACAAAAAAAAAATTGTCATCCAATTTTCTCCCTGCACATTTAAACATACTTTTTATGACATTTTCAAAAAATTATATGTTCGAGTTACCTAAATTTGGGGCCCTACTCAGAAGCCCTCCTTTACCCTAGGAGGGCCTGACCGTCCGTAGATTCACTAAGAAACACCTCTGCCCTGCCTTTGTAAAATTTCGTTGAGATATATTGAATGGTTCAAAAGATACCGAATTTTGTAAAAAAAAAATCGTTTTCAAACCACTGTGCGTCAGTTGATTTGACATTTGAAAATATATTTTACAAAAACAAAATACATGTTGTTTACTTATTGTTGTAGTTGTAGGTGCCTTGGGTGCACCAATAGTCGATATAATTTAGTGTATGTGGCCGGTCTTTGAACCATTATAGACAGTCAGCTGAAATTTACAAGGGACATGTTTTGCTAAGTCCGCTATAACAAGAAGCTTATAATTTGAATATAGAAAGTAAAGGGTGTTCCCAAAATTAATGTAATTTGTTCTATATGGACATATTTTTTGAACCGTTGTACACAAACACCTTAATTTTAGACAGAATGTCCACTACTTCATTTGGTATAATAAGAAGTAAAAAAATGTTATGTTATAAATTAAATAGTTGATATAGTCGAATGTATAAGGGCAAACTGTTAAACCGTTACAGACAGATGGTTGAAATTTACACAGAACCTGATTGCTAAATCTACTACAACAGCAAGTGTATAATTTGCAGTTTGATGAATATTGCCAAACTATTAAACAGTTAAAAAAGTATAAAGTTTGGAGGTATAAGTGTGTACCAAAGTTAATGTAACCTAATTTATGTGGCCATACACTTGAGCTGTTATAGCAGACATATAAAATCTGTTTTGAAGTCGGTTTTATTTGCAAGAATTATTTTTGCTTTGTTTTATTTTAATTGATGCTAGCCGTATTTATCGCTTCGAACGTAGCGATAAACAAAATTACGGCCGATGTCCTAAAAACAATGGGGGAAGTTTTTAAAAAACTGCCATTGCGATTACTAATTTAGGCAATGTAATGAGCAAAATATAAGTAACTTATAAACCTTTTAAAAAACTAATATGATAAAGGCTAAAATTTTTTAGTAACTATTAACAAGCAAAACGTTAATATAATAATACAATTATCGAGTGTCATATATGTATGTACTATTAGTCTTATTCGTAATAATTTATCAGAGGTTTAATAACAATCAATAATAATAACATTAATAAGTCACAATTTGGTTTAAATAGCATAGTGAATCGCACTACTATTAAGCTTTCCGTCTAAAGGCTGGTACTCTGTTCTATTTCGTGAAAATTGTTGAGCAACATTGATTATTTCATGTGGAAAATTTGACATTTAAAATCTGGTGTCTATCTAGAAAAATTTAACGTTTTAATATTTTCACGTATACTACATTGTTTTGAAAATGTAAGCAAAAGACATATAATCAACTGTTGTTTAAAAAATTCCGCATGAAATAATGTCTACTATTTCACAGCTTTGATTAAATGTTGCCAGAAATATTTCATATGTTTTTCCAAAATAAAAACAGAGTACTACTTCTGCAACATTTTTTCATGTCTTTTTCATACAAATTTTTTATGTATACAGTTTGACAGCATTCCGCATGAAAAACTGAACAGAGCACCATGCTTAATATGAAATACATGTATAGAAATAATCACAGATGTATAGGTATGCCTGTGTTTTATAAAGCCAGAGTACATTAAGGGCATTGTATCAGCTAAAAAAGTCATGATGCAGAAGTTTCTAGCCAAGACGTCTAGGGAATCATACGGGGTAGCAAAACTAGCCCGGAATGAATATTCATGACTCTTTTTAGTTCTTTCACTCATTCCTGTTTCTCTCTTTCGTTTTTGCAGTTCTATGCTTAGGCGGTGCTACCAAAATGGCTGTTTTTTTCTATATTGTTCAAAAATTGTTGAAAAATAAATACGTTTAGTTTATGGCAACATTTGAAAAATTAGTTGATAAAACATCATAAAATTCAGTCTCTTGCTACAAAAAAGTCATAATGTAAACGCGTGAAGACTTACGGAGATACTCAAAAAGAGAAAACAATATAAAAAAGTCACCTGCAATGCCCTCAACGTAAACTGGCTCTTAGTACTTAAATAGTAAAAGTGAAGCCAATGCAAATATTAACATTGTTGTATTTTCCATTCAAGAATAGGTTTTTGAATGTTTGAAAATTAATTTGAAAAAATTAATTAAATAGTTATTACTGAGCGGGAAAATTTATTTTATAACTAGTGACGATTTGTCGTAGATAAGGATTACGGGAAAATTGAATATTACGTATTTTCTTCATTCAGTGCAAAAAGTGTAGCAAAGTGAAGTTTTTTTTTGAAAATATGTTAAAATTGAAATTTTTGTGTTGTTTTCTAAGGTTAAATAAAAGTGTCCTTAATTGGAAAAAAAGTAAGTTTATTTAATGACAAAAGATTAAATATATATTTGTAAAAAAAATAGAAAAAGTGTTAGGCTTATTGCAGAAATATGAAGTGCTTGGTTAGACAGGATATAGCAGAACAATGAGTTGACTGTATGTATGTATATGTTAGGATCCTCCAGACAGGCACCAAATTCTTTACCAATGTACATATATGTTGTGTCGATATTAAAGTGTAGATGTGTGTTTGAGAATAAGGAACGACCAATAAACAAAATGGTGGTTTCAGTACAAATTTAGTTTTATTGCAATAATTCATTTGAGTTTATTTGTAGCTTTTAAATATAAATTAGTTGCATACAATTAAGTAACAGATTTTAGCAAATTTTACAAATATAAATTAATTAAGTAATCAAGTTTCAAATTTACTTTGTAGAATTTAATTGAAAGGTAACTTCGTTACTAACTGTTGCAAACATCAAAAGAAAGTGAGTTTTGATTTCATATTTTAAAGCGATTAAGCCTAGGTGTTGAATGTTTGAATTCCTTCGAGTGTTCGAACAATTCATTTCACCACAAGAACATTTCTAAACTTGAATTACACATTTCAATAACAATAGCTTTTATGTTAAGACATTTGTTACAAAATGTTGTAATATTATTTGTAAATTTTTAAATAATGAAAATAAGAGAAAACGAAAATTAAGTTGTAATTTTCGGTATAAATTCAGGGATTTTATACAATCCAGCCACCAGAAGAAGGGTTTGTGGGGTTTACACACAGAACTTCTGCTAAAGAACGGATGGTTTCAGAAATGATGCGTTGGTTCACAGTTGATGATGAAGCTGGCTGTTTCGTGGCTATTGAACTGTCAGTACCGGCATGTTCTTTGGATACACGGTGCTGAGAGAGATTCTAGACGTACCTGATCGCTTGACCGATGAGCGGTGGCTAGTTGCTGTTGAAAAAGATTTTTCTTTAATCCTTCTAATCCCTTTTGTATAAAGCCTGGCTTGAATTCCTGGATGAAGAAGGGTATGATGATAACTTCCACATTTACGCCATGTAACCTTAGACGCACATGCTCTGAGGTCATGGCTTTTAGCAAGGCAATTGACGCAATATCTGTGTTTGTTGACTATACGTTCATGTCTAAAAATCTTCTGCAAAATTGTATTGAGTGGTAATGTTGACATAGATTACATTGGTACAGTTCAGGTTCACGTCTAGGTTTGTTGTTGTTGCGTTAATGTTGCTTGTAGCTATACGAAAACAAAAAAAATAAAGAGTAAAAAATAAATGTAATTAGTTAACTGTTTACTAGCTCTGACAAAATTTCTACCATTGTCTGAATATAGCCTGAAAGAGAGTCCCCCAATGAACCGAGTAAATGCTGCTCTGAAGGCTGCGTCTGTTAAATCTGATCATACTTCTAAGTGTATGGCTTTCGTGCTAAAACACAAGCATAGCCCTTTATTATGGGAGCATTTTTGAGAGTGGAACTCTTTAGATCGAATGGACCGGCAAAGTGTATTCATGAAGTTTAAAAGGGGACTGTGTGATTGCATCTATCTGGGGGCAATGGGGCCATGATTAGAGAACATGGTTTTTGCTTGCATAAGATACATTTTGCATTGATGTATTACTTTTTTGATATGATGTTTTAATCGGGATATGTAGAACTCAGTTTTTACCATACTACACACTTAATTGCATTCTGAGTGAGCAAGAAAATTGTGGCAAGTGTCTCAAGTAAAGGTAACAAAGTGTTGAATTCTCTGTCAAGATAATTGGGAATCGCTCGACCCCAAGTTCTTTAAGTTAGTATTATTTGGTTTACCAAAATCGGAAGTATGTTCATTAAAGGTCGAGTTATCTAAAATACATAATATAACACCCGTAAGTCTTAAAGATATTGTAACCAAAAGAACTACCGATGATGATGCTATTTACTTGGTGGAGTTCAATAAGTAAGTAGTCTCAAAAAGAGAGGTTATAAAAATAAAATACATAAGTAAATTTGCTATGCATTGGAGAAGGCCACTGAAGGGTAACAAAGGATCCACTCAATGTTTAAAGTATCGATATGGTGCGAAAAATTGTACCAGAGACAGTGTGTGTGTAAACTGTGCGGGCAATTATGACCAGGCAAAGTGTGCTCTAGCCAAAAGCTCCCAAGAAGTCAGTATTGTGTACAAATATCACAACTGTATCAAAAAGAATCTTAGAAATGTGAATCATAGATCTGATGAAACTAATTGCCCGTGCCGTAATGATTATTTGGAAATGCGGCTCCGAATAACCACCAGAACCAGACCTAAATTCAACAGACACAGATATAACTATGTGTATGATGAGGCCGAGTTACCTCAGCCTTCAAACCGGCAGCAACAAGAGGATTCAGGCGAGCCCACCTCCCAAAGGAGAACACTGTACTCCGGAGTTGCTCAGAACACACCTCATGACAGCAACAACGATGAAGATATCTAACGAGAGATTGTTGGATATGTTCTTCAGAGCAATGGACGCCTTAGAAAAATATCGAAATAAATTTGACAAATTAAGAGTGCTTGGTATGATGCTTAAGCATGCTATATAATATCGTGGGTAGTAAAAATGTATTCGTTATGCACTGGAATGCTCAAGGCATAACAATAGAGTCAGCAGCTTTACAGCTCGAAAAAGATCTTCATAAAAGAAATATTGATGTTTTTCTTCTTAACGAGACATCCTAAAACCGTACCATAAAATTAAATTTGGAGGCTAAAAAGTTTACCCTGAAGACCGACAAACACATTGAGGAGGTGTGCTCATAGCGGTTAAAAATGGTAAAGTCCATAAATTACTACCAAAGAGTAAAACAAAAATCATTGAAAATATCTCTGTAGAAGTTTTAATAAATGATCGTCCAGTAAGCTTTACTGCTGCCTATAATCCTCACTATAACATAAATTTCAAATCGGACTTAGATTTAATTATCTACACTATAAACGATTACTTTCTTTTTGGTGATTTCAATGCTCAACACGTGAGTTGGAATTGTGCCACAAACAAATCAGCAGGCAAAGAACCCTACAGACATCCTCTTAGTTCTAATTGCTATATATTCTATCCAGACAATCACACCAGATTCGAACAAAACATGATTCCGACTCAACCATCCACCGTAGACTTATTGCTGACTTACACAAATATATCTTTTTCGCCCTTACTGTTGCATCAGAATATATTGCAATCTGACCATGTATCTATTTCATGTTATATACTTAGTCTACCTCAAAATCACACAGTAACAGTTCCATTGTACAACCGCACAAATTGGCCAGAAATAAAAAATTTGGTAGAGAATGACATTAGGTCTCACAACATTGCCCAAAATGAACAAAATAATGTGTACCTTGACCATTCATTGACTAAATTGATTAGTATCATTTGAGAAGCTTATGATAAGGTTCCAGTTGGCCAAAAAAAAATTCCTGACAAAAAGAAATTTCTAGTACATCCAAAATGCTTATTTCTCAGCGAAAAAAATATAACCATAGAGCTGTAGAAATCCAAACAGCAGAACCAATTGGTCTAAATTTATTTCGAAATTGCCATCCGGTTCCAAAAAGTTTTAAAAGCTAACTAAAGCTCTCAAAGGTAAAAACTTTACTATTTCGGATCTAAGTATGAACGATGAAGTTTGGAAAACTGGTGCAGAAAAAGCAAATGTTATTAAAGATGTTTTCAGTAGTAATCATGCCATCCTTTAGATGGGGTAGTTCGGGTTTACTTACGTGAACTTAACAACCTTGCCCTTTCTAACAATGACTTTATTGAATTTACAGATCCCGCAGAAGAAAAATCATCTGTCCTTTCTTTAAACATAATAAAGCCCCTGGCCTCGAAGGTATAAATAGTGTTATTCTAAAACATATGCCGGAACACTTTTTTGAAACTTTATTGTGGTGTTTTTTTTTTTTTTTGGTATAATACTAATAGCCAGTTTTTGACTTCATATTTAAATACGCATTTAGTCAAGTTTCATTTTAAGTTGTATTTAAATACAGTTTCAGTTTTTCAACCAGCTGCGCGGACGACACTACCTAGTAAAATAAATCTGCCTTGGTTCTTATTTAACTGTGATAAAAATATGGCAGCATTACAAAATATCAAAATAATTATCAATAGTTTAAGAAAAACAGCTGGTAACAAACACAATGAATTGCAAATTTTGTTAAAAATATTTGAAACATATTACAAAGGGCCAGCGAACTGAATTTTGTACTTAAATAGAACTTAAATATAAATGACATTTAAATACAAAGTCAAAAACTGGCCCTAAGAGTATTGTGTGTGTTTAACATACCCAAAATCCTGTGGCCTGATTGTTAGCGGTGCTGGCGTGTCGCTCCGGCTGAAGCTCGCCGTTTTGGGGGAGATCTTGCCAACATACTTGCCACCATTTTACAACTACAACTACGCACGGGCGAAAAAGCTCATCAGCTGTATGCTTTGCAGTTGTCAAAATAATTTTCAAAAATAAATTATTTGTTAAATTTTTTTTTAATTTAATTTGTTTTGATTACTAATAGTAAACAAAATAATTATTGAAATTCCTAGAGAAATCTAGTGCAATATGGAAACGTAATTGCAGTTCCTGATGTGTATAAGTTAACCCTTATCGGTCGTAAGTCACCTCTGACGTGACAACAGTACTTTTCTGCAACGGTCGTATGGCACGTGTGAAGTGACAAGGCGAATTATGTCGAAACATACTGTCTACAAGTATATAAATAAGTATATAAATAATTATCAGAAACATGTAGTAGTTGTACAAAAAATAAATAATTTGTAACAAAACTGAAAAGAAATGAATATAAATGTATAATAACATACTATTGTTTTTTTTTTCATATTTGTTAAAAATAACTACAACCTGGTGAGAATCAAACGTGTGAAAAGTCGCATCCGACAAGGGTTAAATATGCGTAAAAAGATAGTGGCATTATTGTTAACACGTTTATAATGTCTTGCTTGTTTGGTTGTGGAAGATTATGTGTCTCTGCATGTACTGTTGGCGGCGGTGATGTGACAAAGTAAAGCTTTTTATTGGGAGATAAATGTGTGTTAGCTTCAAGGTCGCTTTTTCACACTGAACTGTTGAATGTAAAACAACAGTGTTTGAATTCCTACTTTACCTACCTTTTTTTTAAATACAGCTACGGCTACAGCTCCAACTTTTTCAAGTAGAAGTAGCGGTAGACGCTGTTTTTTCCGAAGCATTAAAATTTTTGAGCTACAGCTACTTTTCATAAAAATAAAGCGACAAGTAGGAGTAGCAGTAGACACTGTTTTTTTCCGAAGCATTAAAGTTTATGAGCTACAGCTACTTTTCAAAAAAATAAAGCGGTATGTAGAAGTAGCCTCTTTGCTACTTCAGTTAAAGTATTGGTAGGAGTACAAAAAGCAAAAATATTCTACTTCATTTTTTGCTGCTATTTGAAAAGTAGCCAAAAACGAATACATTATTTCTGGCTACTTTGTGTTGATAATGAACATACTTTTTGGCTACTTTATATGAATACTTTATGCTTGGAGCTACGCAATACAAATATTTGCTTCTGGCTACTTACCAACAATAAGAAGAACGAAGAAAGAACGTGTATTATTTTTTTTTTTTGGATTTTTCTTTTGAAAATTGTTTTACACTCTTTTAATATCATGAAGCGTTGCTACGCACTTTTGACGATATATAAAAAGTTTTTTACCTATAAACAACAAATGTTTTTAGTTTATTTTGTACTTTTTAAGGTATATCACTTTAAACTGAAATAGCCCCTAGATGAATAGCGCCAATAGAATGGATTTGGGCTTATTTCAAAAGCAATTTTCTGTTACATTTTAAGAACATTTCCAATAAAAAACTTTCTTCATCACATTAAAGTCAAATAAGCCCAAATCTACACCAAATGAAAATATCATTTCCCATCACTGAAATGCAGCACGAAATTTTATTATTTTTTAATTCCCTGTCACCCTAATGTTTGCTTCTTTGATTGGAGTTACTTCACTAAACTAAATTAACATAGATGGTGAAGTAAGTATAAGATTCGGCATAGCCGAATTAGCACTCTTACTTGTTTGTATTAAGATTGACAATTCTATCAAAAGATATACAAAAAACGTAACAGTTGTTTTTTTGTAGCTACCCTATGTACATTGTGAAAAAACAAAACGAATATGTAAAACCAAATAATAAGACACGATAAGAACTAGAGTTGCAATATTCGTAAACTATAAGTGATGAAAGGGAAATGCTAAAACAGATTAATTTAAGAAAATCAATGGTTTTAAATTGTAGACGTATCACTGAGAGTATCAACTGTTACAGAGGAGTAACACAGTATTTTTTTAAATCAAATAGTATAAAAAAAAGTACGATCGTAACAACTTTTCCATCACTGTTACAAATTTAAAATTAAAGGGTGCGTCAATAGTTCATTAAATTTGATGTGTATGGCCATACTTTTGAACAGTTGAAGACAGACACTTAAAATTTACAACGAACCTGTATTGCTAATCTGCTATAACAACAAAAATTTGGATTTGGAAGTTAAAGGGTGTTCCAATAGTTAATGTAATTTTGTGTATGTGACCAAACTTTTGTACCGTTATAGACAAAACGCTGAAACTTAAAAGGGACATGTTTTGCTAAGTCCGCTATAACAAGAAGCTTATAATTTGAATTAAGAAATTTAAGGGGTGTTTCCAAAGTTAATGTAAATTGTTCTATGTGGCCGTATTTTTTGAATCGTTGTATACAAACACCTTAATTTAAGATAGAATGTCCACTACTTTATATGGTATAATAAAAAGTATAAAAACGTTATATTATAAATTAAATAGTTGATATAATCTGATGTATATGGGCAAAGTGTTGAACCGTTACAGATGGACGGTTGAAATTTACACAGAATATGATTGCTAAATCTACTACAACAGCAAGTATATAATTTGAAATTGCTGGAATTTGATGTATATTGCCAATCTATTGAACAGTTAAACTAGTATAAAGTTTGCAGATATAAGGGTGTCCCAATAGTTAATGTAAACTAATTTATGTGGCCATACACTTGAACTGTTATAGGCAGACAGATGAAATCTATTTTGAATTCGGTTTTAAATTAAAAAATTTATTTATTTTAAATTAAAAAAAACTGTTATAGTATTACATGTTATTTTAATTGTTTACGAATTTACTTTATTTTGCCCCATTGTCGAGAGTGTGAAACAAATTCCAAAAGAAAAAACCAAACAAAATAACACACGTTCTTTCTTCGTTCTTCTTATTGTCGGTAAGTAGCCAGAAGCAAATATTTGTATTGCGTAGCTCCAAGCGTAAAGTATTCATATAAAGTAGCCAAAAAGTATGTTCATTATCAACACAAAGTAGCCAGAAAAAATGTTTTCGTTTTTGGCTACTTTTCAAATAGCAGCTTTTTTTTTCAAATAATAGCTTTTTGTACTCCTACCAATACTTTAACTGAAGTAGCAAAGAGGCTACTTCTACTTACCGCTTTATTATTTTAAAAAGTAGCTGTAGCTCAAAAATTTTAATGCTTCGGAAAAAAACAGCGTCTACCGCTACTTCTACTTGAAAAAGTTGGAGCTGTAGCTGTATGTTATGGTTTGCTCTTTAAATGTGACTTCAGCAGTAGAAGTAGCTGGATATTGGCTACTATTTTTAACAAATTTGTGTCTTAAAAAGTAGGCTTTTTTTTGTCGCTACGGCTACTTTTAGAGTAGCTTTTTAAACGCTGAAAAAAACGTGGTTTAGAGAGTTTACAAGTTCGCTATAATTAACAATCAGATACAGAACATTGTTTTGATACTGACTTTCGAAAGATTTATACCCGCTACTTGAGCAACTGCCGGTGATAAACTTGTTGTGATAAACGATGAAAGATGGCGATTTTTTTGTTAGAGTTCAAATGGTAAACGAACGAGAATGGAAAGATGTGATTTGGGAAAACTAGAGGTACAATATAATTTTGGTCACACTGCCTGGATTTTCTTTTTTATATAACTCTATTTTTTAAATTATTTTTTATTCTGAAAATTACAACCACTTTTGTTCATCAAATATACTTTTTTTATTTTATTTAAACAATATTTTTGACAACATACTAGATTTTGTAGCAACAAATTGCCTGTTGTTTTTGTGTAGCCGTGCGGTATTAAGTCCCCTTGTGCCAGTCTTAAAACAAAACGATATAACAAGAATTTTGAGCCAGAAAGTGAACTAAACAGTGAAACACGCAAAACAAATTACTACATTAACTTAACTTAACACCACGCACTTTCCGTTTAGGTTTTAGCACAAATCATTGTTAGTTGATGTCACGCTAACATTGGCGGCCCACCCTCCTTACATCCTAGCGAATTTTCCATGATATTTTTTGCCTGGAATCTAAAAATTATCCCTAACACCAACTCACCTTCCTTTTGACAAATTAAAACTTATTTCTCCATTAAAAAAAAAACATTAACACGTAAATTTTCAAATTATAAACATTATCAGTCTAATTCATTAATGTACTTTAAGAGTTTATAAGCCTTAAATAAGCAAAAGTCGACAAAAGAGTATTCATAAACGTTTAATAGCCAGTTTTTTATTGTAGCCTCTACCCTACTTTAAACCAAAAATAAAATGAATTTTGTTAAGATATTTTGTTTAAAGAAGAATATGTAAAATGACAAAATCGTCGGTGACCCATATTTTCAAAGTGTATATAAATAGTTTGTGATATCTTAAACACTTTATTGCGGAATGTGACAATATGGATATCACAGACGATCTTATCAAAATTCCTATCAGACACCATGCATATCGCAAACAAATTTTTGGCCCAATAAGACTCGCAAATGAAAGTCTAGCGCTTAGACCCTGGTTTACCCTGTGCCTCAAAACACATACTTATGTGCATATACATACATATGTATGTACATACCAGAGAATGACAAAAGTATCATTTTAAGTACTCTTCAAGTATTTGAGGCCAAACATGTATGAATGAGTATAGTTACAGCTTCAACAACATACCATACACAACATATTCATACCGATTTCAACTTAAATATGTACAAATATTGACAGCTAATGAGTAGAGACATACTCTCATACTTTATTGCACGAAGCACAAATAACTATAAGTATAAGTTGGATTGGATATTTTCTATACTCATACTTATAAGTATTGAGTAGAAATAAGTATAAGTATGTAAATACTCTAAGTATACTTATAAGTATTTCTTCATAGGAATATGGCATGTATTGTTTTATAATGGTGTGAACCAAATTTATTTTAAATAAAGACTAAATGATAAAGACTAAAGAATAAATGGGATTGAAGTATCCATTGAATTGTCAAAATCTCTAAGCGTCCGTTTTTTAATTCCTTCTTTTAATTAATTGCACTTTTTTTAAGAAATAAAACTAAGAACATGCCTGAATATAATCTTAAAAAATTTAAAAAAAAGCACAGATAAATTGTCCTTTATTTATATTTGTACACAACAATTGTATTTACTATTACATTATTAATAAATAAACTAATAAAAAACAATAAAACCGCACAAGAAATTCCAAAGCAAATGAGTCTAAGCAACTAAAAAAGTGAAAATTATTAATTTTTCACCATCGTATCAAGAAAAAGTAAATCATGGTAACAAAAAAGATTAAATATAATAAAATTACAAAGTAAAAACTCTTTACTTAGTTTTATCTTACAAAAGAATCAGGAAAAACATTAAATGACTTAAAAGAGTTACGCACAATATTGTATGCACGAGATACTCTAACAAAAATATTTTAGTCAACCTTAATAATGACAGTTGTTTATTTCTATTGAATCTACTAAATTTAAAAAAAAAACTAAGTAATTAGGCATTTGAAGTTTAAATGTCTTGTAAATTTCTAAACTTTCTAAAATCGGTAAAAGAAAATCCTATGGAGAAATACGAGCTGATATTCTGAGCGAGTATAGTTACCTAATAACTCCATTGAATGCAAATTTTATTCTTATTATCACATATCCCAGGGTGCCTGAGTAAACCTCTAATCCATGCAGAAAAATCGGCGTTATAAGGCTATTGAAAATTATTTTTCTTATATAACTTTGATTTTTGAAGAATAAATATTGTTACGTTTATTTAAATTTATAAACGTTTAATTTAATGAGTTCTTTATTTGCAAAATAATTAAACACACAACTTTTAGAGTTTTAATTAAATTACACTTTATTTAATCAATTATTTGACGATTTAACTATTCCCGATTAATAACACACGCTGGCAACTTTAATTGTTGTACCACAAGATCTTAACTAGATGACGCTCACAATACGAATGAATCAACACGTATTGGCGTTGCTTTTATATACCCTATGTTTAGGCGTTCTTGAATGTTCGAGAATTTCTACCGCCATCTATTGCGTAGTTTAAAATGCTGCGTTGTCACTTTTATCTCAGACACATTAGTGAGCATTATTATTTACTTCTAGAACCTTCAATCATTATTTAAAAATACATGTTGTGTATTTTTATTTAGTTGTTATACAATGCAGGTGTGTGTATGTTTGTGTATTGTGTTTGTTTAGTCATCGCTTTGTGTTAGTTGTTTTTGTTTTGCAATAAAGATGTTTTGTAGAAACTTCTGGCTTTGAAAACAAACACAATAGGCCATTTCGTTTTACTTTCTTGGCCTCAACTATTTTTAACATCGTCCCGAATAGGCTCATCATTACCTCTGCCATATTTAGCCAACCGCTCCAGGTGAACCACCTTCATTTTGGACCTCGGATTATGATATCTCTGTATCCGGTAAACCACGTCATTCAATTTCTTTATCACCTTGTACGGTCCCTCCCAGTGGGTTTGCAGTTTAGGGGATAATCCTTTCTTGCGTTGCGGGTTAAATAGTAGAACCATTTGTCCTTCGGTAAATCCCTCCGTATTTGCAGCTCGATCATATCTGGCTTTCATCTTATCGCTGGTCATTTTAATGCGGTTACGTACAAACTCATGAAGCTCATGCAGTTCTTCTTGTGCCTGGAGAACGTTTTCATTGCCTTCGTGCACTTGTCCAGGTTTAACACCAAATTCTAAATCTGCTGGCAGTTTTAGTTCTGTCCCAAACAAGATTTTTGCTGGACTACGTGAGGTTGAATCATGTACAGCGGATCGGTACGCCAGTAGAAATTTGGGTATATGCTCATCCCAATCCTTTTGGTGTGAACTGACCACTTTTCTGAGATATTCTTCTAGGGTACGATTGAATCTTTCCACCATTCCATCAGACTGTGGATGCAGCGGTGTAGTTCTCGTCTTTTTAATACCGTAAACGTCACACATCTCTTTGAATATAGCTGATTCAAAATTTCGTCCCTGGTCTGAATGTAGTTCTAGTGGAACACCGTATCGGCACACCCAATTGTTCACAAGGGCGTCTACCACTGTTTTAGATTCTTGGTTTGGAATGGCATAAACTTCAGGCCATTTGCTAAAATAATCCATTACCACTAGTACATATCCGTTTCCAGCATCACTGACAGGGAATGGACCTGTGATATCAATAGCTATCCGCTCAAAGGGTGCACCTGCGTTGTACTGTTGAAGTTTGCCACGACTTTTTCTTACAGGACCCTTGGCCTTTATGCACTCTTCGCAATTAGCTATCCAATCGGCTACGTACTGTTGGCAACCTACCCAGTAAAATCTCTGCTTTATCTTTTCCAGAGTTTTTGTTATACCCATATGACTACCGCTGGGACCGTTATGGAACTGCTTTACTATCTCATTCCTTTTGGAGGTTGGCACGACAATTAAGTCCGTCGTAGTTTTGCCATCTGTACTTTCCCAGGATCGATATAAGCAGCCGTCTTCTACTTTTAGGCTATTCACTGGGCCCAGTACGACTTGGCTAGTTGGCTCTCTGCCGATATTTCATTATGATTCGGTCTCCTGTTGTTTTGCTTAGCCAATATAATTTTTGCCAAAATTGGGTCGTCATTCTGGGCCTTCGACCAATCTTCCCTTGACCCAATTTGGGTAAGCCGCACATCAATGACGCACTCCTTTTTCTCTACTTTTGTGCAGTGCTTGCATTCTACATTGCATGGCCGTCTTGATAGGGCATCAGCATTATTGTGCTTTCCTCCTTTTCTATGCACAATACTAAAGTCATAGCTCTGCAGACGTTCAACCCAGCGTGCAAGCTGGCCCTCAGGATTCTTAAATTGCATCAACCAACGTAATGCAGAATGGTCTGACCGTAAGATGAAATGTTGACCATATAAGTATTTGTGGTAATGTTTAACACACTCCAGCACTGCTAAAAGCTCTCTTCGTGTAACGAAGTAATTTCTTTCGGGCTTAGAGAGCACCCTGCTGTAATAGCCAATGACCTTTTCTATTCCATTTATTTCCTGAGAAAGCACTCCACCTATTCCATAGCCGCTTGCGTCCGTGTCCAATATGAATTTCTGTCCAGCTATTGGATAGGCAAGGACTGGTGCCGTACACAAAAGTTTCTTGAGCTCCTGGAACGCTTTTTCCGCTGCTTCACTCCAGTGGTATGGTTGCGACTTCCTGGTCAACTCATGCAAGCTAGCAGCCACTTGAGCAAAGTTTGGCACAAATCTCCTGTAGTATGTGCAAAGCCCCAGGAAACTACGCAGCTCATGAAGATTTTGTGGGCGAGGCCAGGTCTTTACTGCCAGTACTTTGTCTTCATCAGTTGACACGCCCTCTGCAGTTACACGATGCCCCAGGTATTTGACCTCCTTTTGAAACAAAGCACATTTCTTAACACTTAATTTTAATCCTGCAGCAGTTATACGCTTAAAAACTTCATCCAGGTTTTTGAGGTGTTCATCAAAAGTCTTCCCCATCACGATTATGTCATCCAAATACACTAAGCACGTCTTCCAATTTATAGCTGGAGCGTTGCAGAGCCCGAATGGCATCACCTTGAATTGCCATAAACCACCACTTGCGCTAAAGGCAGTTTTCTCCTTGTCTTTATCAGCTATCTCTACTTGCCAATAGCCGCTCTGCAAGTCCAAGGTAGAGAACCATTCCGTTCCAGCCAACGTGTCTAAGGTATCGTCTATTCTAGGCAACGGATAACTGTCTTTCTTGGTGACGTCATTGAGCTTCCTGTAGTCAACACAAAACCTAGTACTGCCGTCCTTCTTCTTTACCAAAACTATTGGTGAACTCCACGTACTCGAGGATGGCTCAATGACTCCGTTCCTTTCCATTTCGCTGACAAGTTCTTTGACCTCATTTCGTTTTGCTAGGGGAACACTTCTGGGTGCTTGTTTTATAGGCCTCGCTTCGCCAGTATTAATTTCATGTTTAACAACTGCCGTTCTACCTTGGCTTTTATTATTTAGGGCGAAGACGGAGGCATGTTTTCTCAGCAACTGCTTTGCTTTGTTTCTGTCAGGAGGTGTTAGTTCTGCCACCCATTTTTGCACCTGTTCTTCTAATGAATTTCTTTCTGTGGCTGTTATTTTAGGACATACTGTATTTGCTGCACAATTAATTATGGCTTCTGCTGGCTCACATCGACCCATCTCAAAATTCCTGTTAATTGTTTTTTCGCTATTGGACAGATTAAGTACTCTCACAGGAACTCTGCCATCGTCGCAGATTTTCACGAGGGCTTTTGCTGTTATGATATCGTCTTAAAGTTTTTTTGGTTCCACCACCCACAACCGGTTATCCTCACAATCTGCCTCCACACGTGCCCAAACTATAGTTTCCGTCTGAGGTGGTAATTTCTGACGTTCAACGGCAAATAGCTTCCTCGCTGTGGTCATGCTATCATATCCAACATCCAGGGGTATCTCCACATTGCGCCAGATCATTATTTGCTCGCCCATGTGCAGACTAATACCGTGGGCTATCATAAAGTCTGCACCAATGATAATTTCATCCACTATATCGGCAACAACAAATACATGGTCAGCGCTGATGTTTGCAATAGTCATTCTTACCCTGGCTCTTCCATAGACAGTGGCTAAGTAGCCAGTAGCAGTGCGCAGTCGTACATTATTTAACGGTTCCACTGCCCCTTTTACTAAATCGGGTCTTATAATTGACTGAGATGCTCCTGTGTCTATGGTGAGGACTTGCTTACTTCCGTTTATAAGACCGCAAACAGTAAGGTTGCTATTTTTCTGTTGTACAATGGAAATGGAGATTGTGGGGCCATCGGTTGTGGGAGCCAGCACTTGCCCCTTAGTGCTAGCTCGATTTAGTTTAACGGTGACTCATGAGATTTGGTGTTGTTGGCCCGCTTGTTGTCCCTTGCTGGCGAAGCAGATCTTGATCTTCTCTTTGCTGATCTACAGTTGCGCTGAAAATGGCCAGCCTTACCGCATTTAAAGCACTTAGCGCGAGAATTACTTTTTTCCTCCTCCATTATCTGTTTGACTAACTCCCTTATCTCGCTTCTACTGTCTGTGTTATGAGTTTCAGTATCGAGACACCGCACCTTGTACTTCTGTGGCTTCGAGATGACTTTTGCAGTCTCCTGGGCTAGCGCGTACGAGATAGTTTCTGCAAAGGATGACTTTTGCATAGCACAAACCGCATATTTAATATCTGGATCCCGTATGCCATTCACAAATGCTTCAATCTTAAACTGATTCAGAAACGGGTGATCTTCGCCTGGGTAAGTCAACTGCACCAAACGTTCAATTTCCATGGCGAAGTCTTGCAGCGTCTCATTTGCCTTCTGCACCCTGCCTCGTAACTCCATTCTGTAGAGTTCTCTTTTATGCTCGCCACCGTACTTACGTTGTAAGGCTACCATATTGTCCTCATAATTATTTCTGCAGCCGGCTGGTAAGCTTTCGAGTATCTGTGCTGCTGCACCCTTTAGGGCCAGAATTAGCTCAATAGCTTTTTCTTCGTTGTCCCATCTATTTTTGCTGGCCACTGTTTCGAACTGAAACTTAAAAACATTAAAAGGTGCGCTGCCATCAAAGCTCGGGGTGTTAATCTTGCTGGCGTGCTCAGAGATAACTCTCACCGGTCCCTCTCGAATTTGAAGATCGCCCATTTGCACTTTTAATTCTTGTAACTCTTCGCTTACTTTTCTCTCTAGGCCGCACAATTTTTCATCAAACTCACTGACCCTTTGTTCTACGACGTTTACTCGTTGGTCGAAGACTTTTGATATTTCTTCAAATTTCTCATTTACCTTCACTAGAAGCCTTTCTCCGTTGACGCTAGAAATTTCTTGCATTGCCTTAAAGCTGTCTTGTAATTTTTCTTGAAGCTTCAGGTTGTTTTCTTCTAACTTCTTTATCTGGTTCTGGTTGGTTTCTTCTATTTTCTTCATCTGGTTTTCCTGCTTCTGGTTGTGCTTTTCCTGCTTCTGGTTGTTTTCTTCTATTTTCTTCATTATAGCGGCAAACATTGAATTTAAGTCTATAACGCTATTTGTTGCTGGGGCACATACTTCAATCTCTTCCTTTTCGTCTTTTTCTCGAAATTCGTATGTGCCAATATCGATACCACGCTGCTTAAATTCATCTATTAACCGCTTTTGCAACTCCGCTTTATTGCCTGCTGCCGGTAGATTTAACTTACTCAGCTCCATTTTTAGCTGCTCAACTTTTAGCTCGTCGAATTTCATTTTAACTATTTATTTATTATTTTGCAATTTCACTTCTGACACCAGTTGTTACGTTTATTTAAATTTATAAACGTTTAATTTAATGAGTTCTTTATTTGCAAAATAATTAAACACACAACTTTTAGAGTTTTAATTAAATTACACTTTATTTAATCAATTATTTATTTAACTATTCCCGATTAATAACACACGCTGGCAACTTTAATTGTTGTACCACAAGATCTTAACTAGATGACGCTCACAATACGAATGAATCAACACGTATTGGCGTTGCTTTTATATACCCTATTTTTAGGCGTTCTTGAATGTTCGAGAATTTCTACCGCCATCTATTGCGTAGTTGAAAATGCTGCGTTGTCACTTTTATCTCAGACACATTAGTGAGCATTATTATTTACTTCTAGAACCTTCAATCATTATTTAAAAATACATGTTGTGTATTTTTATTTAGTTGTTATACAATGCAGGTGTGTGTATGTTTGTGTATTGTGTTTGTTTAGTCATCGCTTTGTGTTAGTTGTTTTTGTTTTGCAATAAAGATGTTTTGTAGAAACTTCTGGCTTTGAAAACAAACACAATAGGCCATTTCGTTTTACTTTCTTGGCCTCAACTATTTTTAACATCTTTTTATGATTTAAATAAAGCATCTTTGTAACAATATATTATTGATTTTTTTCCAAATAGTATCAAAGAAAGTTATATTTACAAAATTTTATTCTCAAGAAACCTCAATTTCTCATATATGCGTATTTTCTTAAAATATTTATAAATAACTGTTAATTTTGGCCCCTAAACTGTATCAATAAGAAAACAAGTCATAAGTTGACTTTGAAATATACACATATGTATATGTACATATATATTTTATATCATTAAATGATAAAATAAAAATTATGTATGTATACGAGGGCTGCTATATATATTTCTGGCCTGGCAACACTGAGTGCCGCCATGTGCAATCTGTCATTTCCATTGGAAAGTTTGTCATTTTTAAGCATAATCGTACTCAAAACGTTTTGACGTACGACCATTATTTGTGTTGTTTACAGTGACTTGAAAAAATTAATATAGAAAAAAATGGAATTAACTCGTGAACATTTTCGTGCCATCATTTTTCACAACTTTCGACGTGGATTATCACGACAAGAGTGCATTGATGAACTTAAATCTTTGTATGGCGATGAAGCACCATCCTATAGCACTATGAAAAATTGGTATAATGAATTTAATCGTGGCCGAAGCTCGCTCAAAGACGAATTCCGTGAAGGTCGTCCAAAAACGGCTGTTGTGCCAGAGAACATTGATTCCGTGCGTGAACTCATAATGCAAGATCGACATGCGACATACTGAGAGATAGAGACATCCTTGGACATTTCTTACACCAGCATACATTCGATACTGCATGAACACCTGGCCGTAAAAAAGGTTTGTTCTCGTTGGATCCCGCACAATTTGAAAGTCGCCCAAAAAATTGCTCGTGTCGATTGGTGAAAAAGAATGTTGCAAAAATATGATTGCGGTGCTTCAAAAGACGTTTATAAGATCGTCACAGGTGACGAATCATGGATCTATGCGTATGAGCCCGAAACGAAACAACAATCGACCGTGTGGGTCTTCAAAGACGAGCAAAATCCAACTAAAGTTGTTCGTGGAAGAAGCACTTCGAAGCAAATGGTGGCCTGTTTCTTCGGCAAAACTGGACATGTGACGACTGTTCCGCTTGAGCAACGTAGGACGGTCATTTCTGAGTGGTACACTACAATTTGTTTGCCTGAAGTCATTGGAGAAATTCGAAAAACCAACAAGAGAAGACGAATCATTGTTCACCATGACAATGCGAGTTCTCACACATCGGCTCAAACCAGAGCGTTTTTGACCGGCCAAAACGTCGAATTAATGGGTAATCCGCCGTACAGCCCTGACTTGGCACCTAATAACTTCTTCTTGTTTCCGCACATCAAGAAAAAAATGCGTGGTCAACGATTTTCGTCGCCAGAAGAAGCTGTTGAAGTGTTCAAAAACCATGTTTTAGAGGTGTCTCAATTGGAGTGGAAAAAGTGCTTCGACAACTGGTTTGAGCGCATGCAAAAGTGTATAAATCATGCTGGAGAATACTTTGAAAAACAGTAAAACCATTTTTGATTATAAATATTTGCATTTTCACTATTAGGCCAGAAATATATAGAGCAGCCCTCGTAACTTTAAATTTTTTTTCTAAAACTAAGGACAAGAAAAAATCAGCTTTAAATTTATTTATTAATAATTTTAATTAATTAATTAATAACAAGAGTAGAATAAAAAAATTAAATTATGATTATGACAATATATAAAAAAGGTGTGTATGAAATCAAAAGAATTAAACCTAACTAAGTACATACGTATATGCATATGTCTTGGAACATTACAAAAATTTTACCAAAAATTTATTTTTTACAAAGAATTCAAAAATATAATATTTCAATAACTGGTAATCTCCACAATTAATTTTTCTTTAAATTTTGTCTTTGTTCTCCTTACTGTGAATTTAAATAACTTAATGAATGTTAAATGGTTAAAGTATTAAAAAAATTACTTAAAGGTTTCGTTCTAAAATATATTATTTTTTAAATTTTATTATTTAATTTTTTATTTTATAAAGCGTACTTTCACGGATCTAGTAAGCAACTCGGCATATATGCATATATGAGATTGTTAGTTTATCTTGTGTTTTTTATACTGGTTCGCCATGCCAAATTCAGGTAAAGCTAAGTGCGGTAATAAAAAATTTGTCAATTATTTACTACATTTTGGAAATATAATTTGCACTTCTAAGAAAAAAAAACTCACTACCTGTTCATTAATATTTAGAAAAATATGAGCAAAATTTGTTAATTTAGAACTTTTAAAGTATTGCAATTTTTTTTAAATAAAAAAGGGTTAATAAACTTTTTATTTGCTGCAAACATCTTAAGTAAATGCCATAAAAAACACCAAATTAACAAAGGTACTTTTCGTACTTATAGAAGGTTTTAATATTTAATTATTCATTAAGTATTTCTTAGAATTTATGTCGTTTAAACGTATTGTTTTAACGAGAATTATAAAAATTTTTAATAAAATTAAAATAAAACACAGATAATAATGATGGAAAATATATGAATATATATTTAACTGACAATTGAATAAATATATAATATTTAATTTAAATTTAATCAATTCATTCTAATAAAAAAAAAACTTAGATTTTCTATTTAATTTCTTCTACCTTTTTACCAATCAAAATGTTGAACATTCTACACATTTTTATATACATAGTTCCTATAAGTACTTATTTTACTTATAAGTATTTCAACTACTTTATGAGTATTATAAGTATTTTGCCATACTTATGAGTATTTCAACTACTTATAAGTATTTTGCCATACTTATAAGTATTTCAACTACTTTATGAGTATTATAAGTATTTTGCCATACTTATGAGTATTTCAACTACTTTATGAGTTTTATAAGTATTTTGCCATACTTATGAGTATTATGTAGTTATAAGTATGGGTATGGCAGATACCCAACACATTAGTTGTATTCATACTCTCATTTCATTTATATTTTTAAGTTCGATGTGTATAAATAATGTGTGCTATGGGTATTGAGTATACTCATACTTGTTTGATAGCAAATAAGTAGATGTAAGTATTTTCTGTATTACAAGTATGAGTATACTCAATACTCAAAAATATGAGTAATATATTGTTACGTTTTACCCTTTTTAGAGCAGCAACCGTACGGATTCTTTTGATTGCAAATACCACTGTGGCTAAATTCTGTCTTCTTTTACTTTATGGCTTTCTCTGGCTATACTTCTCGATCCTACCGGTCTTGTGAACCCTTGGTCTCGTATTTACTAATCATGCGTTATCAGCACAAACGCAGCCATCCACGCTACACTATTGTGTTACTCCGGCGAGACATGAACTACTCGATGCCTTGTTTAGTAACCTTAACCATCCACAGACATCTCCACTACTCCTTTTATCCAAGCCAGTCATCTCCTTTAATCCAGTAGCCACAACACGCGTCTGCCATACACTGTTGTTATGCTGTTACACTTCCCCCGCGCTAACCGCTATTGCTCTTACTTTTATTATAAAGGGCTTCTTGACAATTATCTGTTGCTCTTATATTAAATTGGACGTCTCCACTAAATATCTGCCATGGCTTCAACAATAATTGTCTTTTGCCTCTCGGGAGGTTTGTACTGCTGTTTATTAATTTTATTTACATTATAACAATTATTATTTTTTTTCTTGCACGCATGTCCGAATGCGGTATGGAACTTAGGACCCTCTGTTTTGTAGTACGCACCTCTACCAACGCAGCTATTGAGACTGCTCCGCTTTTGTTAGCTAAATTGTGGTTTTTATTCTATACACATACCTTTGGTTGTTGAATTAACTTATTCACCACGCTCATGCGGAAACAACTACAGGGGTTGTCAGATTTTATTATTCGTAACAATATTTTTTTAAGGATCCTGATGGCTTATTTAAAAAGCTTTTTGATGACACCCATATTGACCTATTCCCCCTAAGAATATTTGAAATATTGAATATTTTATATAAAAACTTTAAGAGTCCATAACTCTGAAAGTATGAGGTTTCGCAGGTTTGAAAATATTACTTTTTCTCCTCAAAACCTCTTTTTTTGAACCCCGGACAACTTTTTTTTTATTTGCAGCTACTGGGCTAAACTAAATTTGTTGCATAAAATAAAAATAAATTAAAACAAATTTATTTGAATAGTGAAGTATATAAAATGTAAACATTTTGTTAAAGAGCTCGTTATTCGAATACTACGAGTATCAAAAATAACGCAATCAGAATTTTAAGTATTTTTTATACTCGTAGGCCAGAATTTTTTTAATTCTCTTTATTTGTAAGCAACGTTGCCACATTTTTACCCTATTAAAGTTTTTTACTGCCGTTTTATGAAATACTGCATTGTATGCTGATCTATTTATAAACAATAAAAAAAAACAAAATTTGATCAAATCTATTGCTTAAACATTATAAGCAGAAAAACAGACAACAACCGTTTTCATAGGTATGAAATACAACACATATTTAATGAATAAAATTAAATAAAAACCGCTTAAAGGCACAGCTTTTGTACACTATTTAAAGCAGGTATACTTATTTTGTTGCTGTTTTTTATGAACAATTATTTTCAGTTTATGCGCCTTGTTGTCATTAACGTACTACTAACGGTATTTAGGAAAACAAAATGATAAAATGAATCCGTGAATAAAAGGAAAATTACTTAATTTTTTTAGTTTTAACAAAACTGTATATAAGCAGATGTAATATTGCATTGACTGAATGTCATTAGACCTCATAAATAATAATAAATAAAATAAACCTTTTAGTTTACATATTTTATTTTGTTAAATATAATTATTGCTTTTATACCTATTTATTAATTTTAAAATTCTATTTGCTTAACGAATAGAATTATTAAATTTCTCTCCTGTGTGACTTAAAAAAAATCCTAACAAAAACGTAATATAATAAAGAAAGAACTATTCTTGAGTTATTAGTAAACTTTTGTTGTGTTTTTAATAAATGAAAATATGGCGAATTTTACGGGTTCTATTTAATTTATTTTCTGTTATATATTAAATAAACTTTCATAATTTCAAAGAAGTATGTATGTTAGCTAATTTAGACATTGGCGACTTTTGATATTGTGTTTGATTTAATAATTATGATCTGATAACTCTGTTTTCCTCTCACTACACACGTTAAAATCTCTCTCTTGGTGTTTGTTGTGAGTATGAGTACGAATAAAGTAAAGCCAGCACGGCAAACATTTTACTTGAGTATGGTAGACACTTATACTCAAATGGAATGGGTATAGTAAATACTCGCACTTAAGAAATGCGGTGGCGATCACACCGCAACCGCATTTAAAATGAGTATACTTAGAGTATTAAAAACCATAGTAAGTAAATGCGCAGCGCCGAGCAGCTCTTTTCTGCTCTTTTGCGCAAAGAGCAGAGCCAACTTGTTATTGCGCTTTGCTCGGCGCCATGAAGGACCAGCGCATTAAAAAGAGCAATATGCTAGGCTCTTTTTTGCGCAATGCGCCAAAAGAGCCAAAAATGCGCTTGGCTCTTTTACTGTGGTACAAAACATATTGTTACGTTTTACCCTTTTTAGCAGGCAAACGTACGGATTCTTTTGATTGCAAATACCACTGTGGCTAAATTCTGTTTTCGAACTCTATGGCTTTCTCTGGCTATAACTTCTCGATCCTACCGGTCTTGTGAACCCTTGGTCTTGTATTTACTAAACATGCGTTACCACCACAAACGCAGCCATCTACGCTACACTACTGTGTTACTCCGGCGAGACATGAACTACTCGATGCCTTGTTTAGTAACCTTAACCATCCACAGACATCTCCACTACTCCTTTTATCCAAGCCAGTCATCTCCTTTTAATCCAGTAGCCACAACACACGTCTGCCATACACTGTTGTTATGCTGTTACACTTCCCCGCGCTAACCGCTAGTGCTCTTCTTTTTATTATAAAGGGCTTCTTGACAATTATCTGTTGCTCTTATATTAAGTTTGACGTTTCCACTAAATTATCTGCCATGGCTTCACACAATAATTGTCTTTGCCTCTCGGGAGGTTTGTACTGCTGTTTTATTAATTTTAATTGTTTATAACAATTATTATTTACAATTATTATTTCTTTTGTTGCACGCATGCTCGCATGCGGTAGCGAACTCGGACCCTCTGGTTTGTAGTACGCACCTCTACCAACGCAGCCATTGAGGCTGCTCAGCTTTTGTTGGCTAACTTGTGGTTTTGTTATTCCGTAAACACACCATTGGTTGTTGAATTAACTTTATTCACCACACTCATACGGAAACAACTACAGGGGTTGTCAGATTTTTATTATTCGTAACAATATTTATTAACGTCAAGATTATAATGTAAAAATCAATTCAATAAATAAATTATTTGATTTATGTGTTTGGGACAGTTTAAAAGATTGTTTATCGTTTTTTATATATAGCTAATATTCAAATTAAGGTTGGAGGAACATATACATATGTATATTTATTTTATTTATATTATTGTCTATTTATGTATATGCATATAGATATTTTTATTGGCATACATAATTGTATGTATGTGTAGTGAAGTGTCTTGTAAATTCAAGCGAGGGTCATATGAATAGCTCATTAATAAAAATGTGCAATAAGTGCTGTTATAAAAAGTAAGGATTAAGGGTAATAATTTGCTTATCTTTAACATTATTGCTGTTATACCTAAGGAAGGAATTTTTGATGTTTACTGGTATCATAAAATAATTATTTTCATTTGGGTTTTTTGTTTGTCCAATTGTTTTCCTGCTTTAAATTTGCATGTGTTATGTGTTGTTGTGGTTTTTCAAAAAGTAGATGTGCTTTACTTATAATTTAGGTATGGGATGTCTAGTAGTGCATTTGTTATTGTTTTATTACTATCTTTGTTACAGCTTGTGATATTTTTTGTTGTTAAATGGTGCTTTGCTTATGTTTTAGGTAGGGGATGCTTACTGGTGCAGTTGTTATTGTTTTATTACTTCTTAATTGATGGTAAAAAACCAAATTATCGGTATTAAAAACAAAACTGTAGAATTCCTGGTATTGTTTGTAAAAATATAATTTTCTTGTTAACATTAATGCAAAAAAATTCCATTCTTTCTATCTTTTCCTCATACATACATACGTATGTAAAATCTATGTAAATGTTTAATATACCAGAATCGTAATATAAAATAAATAAATTATTTATTATTATTACCAATTGTATTTATGAAAATTTTAAACTCCTCTATGTATTGGATATTAATTCCAAGAACACTTTTAACCATCCTCGTCGCAATGTCTAATTTTAATGAAATCATTCGGTTCTTAATTCTATTTTTAATAATATTTTGAATTATTGTTGTAGAATTTGTTGAAAGTAATGTTATGTTTTTTGAATTTATGTTGGTTTCGGATTTGTTTTCACATGGCGAAAGCAGAACTTTAAAAAATCGGTATTACAAAAAATCGAAAAGGCAAATTTTTAACTGTCACTAGTCCAACACAACTTTTTAAAAATTTTTTTTGCCAATATTTTTGAAGGGATTTTTATTAAATTGTCTTTTTGAAGGGGGTTCTTCATTCACTTCATCATTATCTATATCACTTGGAAAATTTTTGGGTTCAATTTTAATTTTATGAACACTTAAATAATGGCGTTTTATATTAAAAGTATTTATACCCGAAATAAATTTATTGCATTCCAAACACTGAATTTTGTTGTTTTTAAATTGTGTAGTAGGTATTTTCCATTTTGGCTTCTTGTTCTCTAATAATTTTTACACAAAAAACTACGGCACTTTTATATCAAAAGTTTAAACTTTTCCATGAGCACATACGTATGTGTGTAAAAATTCATAAGTACGCAGGTACATATTTTCATACATATATATGTAAAACAAATTATTTTTGTCACATAATGCAGGTAAAATTATTTCGTTGGTTAAGGCTTGACTTAACAAGTAGTAAGAGTGAACGCAGTAGAGAAAGGCTATACATATACATATTTCTCTCTGATTAAATATGTAACGTGAAACTAACGCAACGCTTGTAGGATGTCCATGTTTTGAGTTAAAACTACGTTAGCAAAAATTCAACCGTAAATCATCCACATTTCCTTAAATCGATTATAAAATCATGTTGAATTAATACTTTTAATATAAATATAAATTTTAAATCCCACAACAAGCAAAAAAATAAATAAATCCTTCCTTATATAAATATAAACAGTAATATTAATATTAAATAACATACTGTTATGAAATTTTTTTCTAAAACTGAAAAAAAAAACCAAACGAACCACTGTTACTATCAAAAGGAGCAGAGCTCTTTTGGCTCAAAACGCAAAGCAAAAGCGCCAAAAATAAAATAGTATGCTCTTGGCTCAAAGAGCAGAGCTTAAAAAGAAGGAGCAAACGCAATGCGCATTAACTATTGGCTCTTTTTTTCTGCTCTGCTCTTTTGAGCATAGCTTAAAAAGGAGCGAGCATAAAAAGAGTACGCAAAGAGCAGAAGAGCAAAAGAGCGAGCCAATCTTAAGCCTGTTAAAAACAGACACTCTTGCAGTTCTCTGCTGTGTACTATTGGTGTATTAATTATATGTGACATTTCTAACAGTTAACGCCGTTTATAACTGTTTTCTGTGTTTATTACTAAAACATTTTCAAAATTAGGATATTTATTTATAAATTTAATTAATACGTTTCTTGTTCGTATATTTTGCAGACACCAGAACATATATTTATACTAAAAAGGTTCCTTTTTTGGTGTAAAATAAATATAAAGAGAAATCTATATTCGGTTTTCGGGTTAATTGAAAATTGGTTTTTAAAAGCATTAAGTATAAAATGATAATAGGAGTTGCCAGGTGAAAACGTTAGATTGCTTAAAGTGTAGATTAGTTAAGGCCCAACTTTAATGTGCATAAGCTAGCTTTTCCTAGCCATTTCCAACGAAAAGCCTGTCAAATGCTTAGGTAAATTATTAAAGAATTTTATGTGGCTACAATGTACTCAGATAAATTAAGTAACTTATTTGCCACAGTTGCACATTTATGTTTAATTCGTACTTTTGCCAAAAATAATTTCTCTATAAATCAACAAAATTTTAAAACGAAAAGGCTTTAAAGAAGATATTTTATATATTTAATAACATTCACATACACATTTACATATTTTGGTTCGTGTTCTAAGAATAAGTAAAAAAAAAAATATTACAATTTATTTTCTGTTTTGTGGCCAACCGTACTAAAAGATGCAACGATGTTCATCGTTTATATCAAAGACAATAAATTTATAAAGATGTTGCACTTTGAACATTTAAAAAATCAAAAATTATGAGCAGTTTCGTGGTAGCGGGGGTAAGAGATAAGAGGGAAAAAATTTTTGTGAGCGCAACCAAACTCAAGAGAGCACAATATTAGTTTGTAAACAAGACAGATTCATACACACATGCGTTTCAAAATGTGTGTGGATGTTCATAAGAAATGTTTTGTTAAAGGAAAGTATTGAGAGACCAAAACACACATTTAACATATAGAAACGTACATACATACTTTCATATCTACATATAAAGAAGAATGTGCTTCATAAAATTTTATTTCTGAATTCTTTTTTTCCTACTTATTTAAAAATTGTTTGTAAAATAAGCTTAAAAACGAAACTATATGACTGCTCTTGTTATTGTAAGGTAACTATATATTTTTATTTGTGTATTTTAAAAAATATGCATAATCGCACCGAACTAATCATACCCTAAATTACGTAGTAATTATTTTAGCATTTATTCTTGTAGATACTTAATATGTTTTTTAAGAAATTTTAAACAATGGTAATAAAATAAGGCACTTATTTATGTATATTTATTATTAGATTTTTTTTTAAGTTTATTTAACCTGCATAGTATATATAAACCTCACTATATAAACCTCAATATGAATTTAATAGCTAAATTTATAAATTAAAATTGCCAAACAAAATAAATTACTGGCGCTTTAAAATTTAGACTTTCCCAGTACTTGTTACTTTACACTCATGTATTTCCCATGATCATTGCTTTCTTAGCAACATAAGTATAAGCAAATTCGGAACTTCCAACCTGTTTTTGTGACAAGAGTTATTCTCGTCAAACCAGACATAATTATTATAGTACATTATGCACATTGCTTCGTAATATATTTTTTATGTTTTTAGCTGCTGTTTTTACAAAATAGTATTTATAAGATCTTTATGCGTGTTTTTATAGTTCTTAGAACGGATATACATTTCCGATGTATATGTCAGAATTTGTCAAGGTTTAATTATATCTATTATTCTGCATTAATAGCAAGAAAATCGTTGAAATATCGCCTTTTTCGCAATTTTCCATGTTTTACACCAAGAACTTTCTATTTTTCATTTGGAAAGCCATTAAGAAATAATTTCACCCAAAATTTCATACAAAGAAATTATTTTAATCTTTAAAATATTATTATTCCGAAGAAATTATTAAAATCACCGATTTTGATTATTGAAGGTAAAAGCACTTCTCGATGGCCATTTCGCTACCGTTTACTTAGCTCTTCAGGAAACTTCTCACAAACATTTTAAATAAACTAAAATTTTTTGTTCAAACAATAAAGTAAATACAAAAATCAAAGTTTAAGCAAAAACAACAATTATCAACACTGGGGTCAAATTACGGCATTCAATCGATCGAAATTTACATTTAAATTCTATTGACATTTCGATCGATATCGAGTATCGTAATTTGCCACCTGATTTTATTTTTCTTTATATACTCTATAATGCTGACTTTTTTTCGGCTCTTCTATCCATTTAAAAGATGATGAAAAAGAAAATTAAGACAACAAATGAAATATCACAACACACCACGATAATTTATTTATGCCTTTTATATGGGCACTTGCAAGTTAATAATTAAAATTAAATTACGGGAATTTTAAATTAAATTTATTATCTTTAAAAAATATTGTGCTAATTATCCCGAACAAATTATTAAAATCACCAATTTTTTAATTTTTCAAATTTTCCGACTTTTCTGGAGGGATTTTCAAAAATTTTCTTCCGTAAAAACCTTCTACTTGAAAATACTAACAACTGACAAAAAATGTTACAGAAATCGGCATTACTATACATTTTACGAATTACTATATAAAGTATATTCATATGGCCATTTTACTACTGCTATTTTAGCTCATTAGTGGATTTTACCCAAATTTTGTATAGAAAACTTAAAAGTCTTATATCAAAAGCCAAATTAATTAAATAAGAACTCTATTGAATCAATAAAAGAAAAAGACAGGAACAAAATGACAGTATACAAAAACACAGCAAACATTCAGTTACTAAAAAAGTATAGTAAATTAAAATCGAAAAGGTTCCGAATAATAAATTTTCATATTGATAATAAATGAATTTAATATTCGGTGTAAATCGATGTTATTTCTTTTATACAACAGCAAAACACATATTGTTACCATACGAATACACAATCGGTAACATTGGTTTACGTTGGATATTTTATAATGTAAATATATACACATTCGTATGCACGTATATACAAATGAATTAATGTGAGATGAGAGTAACAAGTTTGCTGAGAATAATAATCTCTCTTTGTGATTTTACTCTTAAAGTGGCAGTAGCAGTACGTCCATCGACAAAATATGCACTGAATGTAGAATGTACGGCAGTGAAACATCTTAGTATATTTATAGTCTTTGATTGAGTTTATTGCATCTAGCATACTCAAATAAAATGTTTGCGATGCTGGCTTTACTTTATTCGTACTCATATTCACAGCAACAGCGTTGTCAACTTTGAAATTTCAAAACGCACCAAAGTGGCGAAAAAAACGCACCATTGAAGAGAAAACGTACCAAGTTTTAGATTTTTTTTTTAAGTCTTTAATTATTTACAGCCCGATTCTGTGAATTCTTGATAAATTTTTTATCAAGATATTTTGTCAACATTTTTATCAACTAAAACTTCGGTTGGTATTCTGTGGAAACACTGATAAATAAAAAGCTTTTGAAATTCACCAGTGTGGTGAATTTCTATTGACAGCTAATTTTAATTAAATTTATTAAATTAAATTATTGCCAAAGCAAAAATATGGATACACCAGATAAGTAAGTATTTTTAACCGACTTCAAAAAAAGAAGGAGGTTATACAATTTGACTGAATGTTGCTTTTTTATGTTTGTGCCTGCAGTACTCAGACATTTCTGCACCGATTTTGAAAAATTTTAGTAACATGATAGATTATGCTTCTAGATTAGTCCCGTTAAAAAAACAGTTCATAATCTTAAAAATTAAAGGGTGTCCCCATACAACATACGTATTTTTTACGTGTATTATGAACTGTAAAGGGGGATTCTGTAAAATTTTAAACGACTGCGTATTACTATAGCTCCCAATAACAAAAAGTTATACAAAAATAAATCTACAAATTAAAGGATGCCGCCATAATTGATGTAAATTTACTTATATGGGCCGTTATAGACAAACCATTGCAAATTTGACATAGTTTTGATTGAAATGGTCATTATAGTAACAAATATTAGTAGTTTATTTAATTATGTATATGGCCATAATTTGAAAAAGTTGTAGACAGACGATTGAAAATTACAAAAAACCTATATTACTAACTACGCTAATGTTATTTGGTGTATGTTGCCGTACTTTTGAACCGTTATAGACAGACAGCTGAAATTTATAAGGGACCTGTTTTGCTAAGTCCGCTATAACAAGAAGAATAGAATTTGATTTTAGAAATTAAAGAGTGTTTCCAAAATAATGTAATTTGTTCTATATGGCCGTATTTTTGATCCGTTGTATACAAATACCTGAATTTTAGACAGAATGTCTACTACATTGTTTGGTATAATAAGAAGTATAAAAATTATAAATTAAAGGGTTTAACAATAGTTGATATAATTTGACGTGTATGGGCAAACTAATGATCAGTTATAAACAGACGATTGAATTTTACACATAACTTGATTGCTTAATTTATTACAAGAGAAAGTATATAATTTAAATTTTGAAAATAAAGGGTGACCCTATAGTTGCTGTAATTTGATGTATATTGCTAACCTATTGAATAGTTGAACAAGTATTAAGTTTGGAGATATAAGAGTGTCCCAATAGTTAATGTAATCTAATTTATGTGGCCATACTCGTGAACCGTTATAGGCAGATAGATAAAATCTGTTTTGAAGTCGATTTTTTGCAAGAATTACTATAAATTAATTGGCTATAAAGTGTATCAATAAACATATAAGTTTGTATAATCGATTAACCCGTAAAGGAAACCGAAATATGATCGACTGCAAGTCTGCAATTAATTGCCGAGCAAGAAAACGACTCAGGCGAACATTTTTTGTAAATTTTGCCTTTAACAACTGAACTATATATTTTTATTTGTGTATTTTAAAAAATATGCATAATCGCACCGAACTAATCATACCCTAAATTACGTAGTAATTATTTTAGCATTTATTCTTGTAGATACTTAATATGTTTTTTAAGAAATTTTAAACAATGGTAATAAAATAAGGCACTTATTTATGTATATTTATTATTAGATTTTTTTTCAAGTTTATTTAACCTGCATAGTATATATAAACCTCACTATATAAACCTCAATATGAATTTAATAGCTAAATTTATAAATTAAAATTGCCAAACAAAATAAATTACTGGCGCTTTAAAATTTAGACTTTCCCAGTACTTGTTACTTTACACTCATGTATTTCCCATGATCATTGCTTTCTTAGCAACATAAGTATAAGCAAATTCGGAACTTCCAACCTGTTTTTGTGACAAGAGTTATTCTCGTCAAACCAGACATAATTATTATAGTACATTATGCACATTGCTTCGTAATATATTTTTTATGTTTTTAGCTGCTGTTTTTACAAAATAGTATTTATAAGATCTTTATGCGTGTTTTTATAGTTCTTAGAACGGATATACATTTCCGATGTATATGTCAGAATTTGTCAAGGTTTAATTATATCTATTATTCTGCATTAATAGCAAGAAAATCGTTGAAATATCGCCTTTTTCGCAATTTTCCATGTTTTACACCAAGAACTTTCTATTTTTCATTTGGAAAGCCATTAAGAAATAATTTCACCCAAAATTTCATACAAAGAAATTATTTTAATCTTTAAAATATTATTATTCCGAAGAAATTATTAAAATCACCGATTTTGATTATTGAAGGTAAAAGCACTTCTCGATGGCCATTTCGCTACCGTTTACTTAGCTCTTCAGGAAACTTCTCACAAACATTTTAAATAAACTAAAATTTTTTGTTCAAACAATAAAGTAAATACAAAAATCAAAGTTTAAGCAAAAACAACAATTATCAACACTGGGGTCAAATTACGGCATTCAATCGATCGAAATTTACATTTAAATTCTATTGACATTTCGATCGATATCCAGTATCGTAATTTGCCACCTGATTTTATTTTTCTTTATATACTCTATAATGCTGACTTTTTTTCGGCTCTTCTATCCATTTAAAAGATGATGAAAAAGAAAATTAAGACAACAAATGAAATATCACAACACACCACGATAATTTATTTATGCCTTTTATATGGGCACTTGCAAGTTAATAATTAAAATTAAATTACGGGAATTTTAAATTAAATTTATTATCTTTAAAAAATATTGTGCTAATTATCCCGAACAAATTATTAAAATCACCAATTTTTTAATTTTTCAAATTTTCCGACTTTTCTGGAGGGATTTTCAAAAATTTTCTTCCGTAAAAACCTTCTACTTGAAAATACTAACAACTGACAAAAAATGTTACAGAAATCGGCATTACTATACATTTTACGAATTACTATATAAAGTATATTCATATGGCCATTTCACTACTGCTATTTTAGCTCATTAGTGGATTTTACCCAAATTTTGTATAGAAAACTTAAAAGTCTTATATCAAAAGCCAAATTAATTAAATAAGAACTCTATTGAATCAATAAAAGAAAAAGACAGGAACAAAATGACAGTATACAAAAACACAGCAAACATTCAGTTACTAAAAAAGTATAGTAAATTAAAATCGAAAAGGTTCCGAATAATAAATTTTCATATTGATAATAAATGAATTTAATATTCGGTGTAAATCGATGTTATTTCTTTTATACAACAGCAAAACACATATTGTTACCATACGAATACACAATCGGTAACATTGGTTTACGTTGGATATTTTATAATGTAAATATATACACATTCGTATGCACGTATATACAAATGAATTAATGTGAGATGAGAGTAACAAGTTTGCTGAGAATAATAATCTCTCTTTGTGATTTTACTCTTAAAGTGGCAGTAGCAGTACGTCCATCGACAAAATATGCACTGAATGTAGAATGTACGGCAGTGAAACATCTTAGTATATTTATAGTCTTTGATTGAGTTTATTGCATCTAGCATACTCAAATAAAATGTTTGCGATGCTGGCTTTACTTTATTCGTACTCATATTCACAGCAACAGCGTTGTCAACTTTGAAATTTGAAAACGCACCAAAGTGGCGAAAAAAACGCACCATTGAAGAGAAAACGTACCAAGTTTTAGATTTTTTTTTTAAGTCTTTAATTATTTACAGCCCGATTCTGTGAATTCTTGATACATTTTTTATCAAGATATTTTGTCAACATTTTTATCAACTAAAACTTCGGTTGGTATTCTGTGGAAACACTGATAAATAAAAAGCTTTTGAAATTCACCAGTGTGGTGAATTTCTATTGACAGCTAATTTTAATTAAATTTATTAAATTAAATTATTGCCAAAGCAAAAATATGGATACACCAGATAAGTAAGTATTTTTAACCGACTTCAAAAAAAGAAGGAGGTTATACAATTTGACTGAATGTTGCTTTTTTATGTTTGTGCCTGCAGTACTCAGACATTTCTGCACCGATTTTGAAAAATTTTAGTAACATGATAGATTATGCTTCTAGATTAGTCCCGTTAAAAAAACAGTTCATAATCTTAAAAATTAAAGGGTGTCCCCATACAACATACGTATTTTTTACGTGTATTATGAACTGTAAAGGGGGATTCTGTAAAATTTTAAACGACTGCGTATTACTATAGCTCCCAATAACAAAAAGTTATACAAAAATAAATCTACAAATTAAAGGATGCCGCCATAATTGATGTAAATTTACTTATATGGGCCGTTATAGACAAACCATTGCAAATTTGACATAGTTTTGATTGAAATGGTCATTATAGTAACAAATATTAGTAGTTTATTTAATTATGTATATGGCCATAATTTGAAAAAGTTGTAGACAGACGATTGAAAATTACAAAAAACCTATATTACTAACTACGCTAATGTTATTTGGTGTATGTTGCCGTACTTTTGAACCGTTATAGACAGACAGCTGAAATTTACAAGGGACCTGTTTTGCTAAGTCCGCTATAACAAGAAGAATAGAATTTGATTTTAGAAATTAAAGAGTGTTTCCAAAATAATGTAATTTGTTCTATATGGCCGTATTTTTGATCCGTTGTATACAAATACCTGAATTTTAGACAGAATGTCTACTACATTGTTTGGTATAATAAGAAGTATAAAAATTATAAATTAAATGGTTTAACAATAGTTGATATAATTTGACGTGTATGGGCAAACTAATGATCAGTTATAAACAGACGATTGAATTTTACACATAACTTGATTGCTTAATTTATTACAAGAGAAAGTATATAATTTAAATTTTGAAAATAAAGGGTGACCCTATAGTTGCTGTAATTTGATGTATATTGCTAACCTATTGAATAGTTGAACAAGTATTAAGTTTGGAGATATAAGAGTGTCCCAATAGTTAATGTAATCTAATTTATGTGGCCATACTCGTGAACCGTTATAGGCAGATAGATAAAATCTGTTTTGAAGTCGATTTTTTGCAAGAATTACTATAAATTAATTGGCTATAAAGTGTATCAATAAACATATAAGTTTGTATAATCGATTAACCCGTAAATGAAACCGAAATATGATCGACTGCAAGTCTGCAATTAATTGCCGAGCAAGAAAACGACTCAGGCGAACATTTTTTGTAAATTTTGCCTTTAACAACTGAAAAGGATCGCTTGAGTCACGTTATCTTTGTAAGTCACACTTACGCATTAACAAATTTATTTCTGCTTACATTTTTCTGAAAGGATACATAAATACATTCATGTTTTTTAAAAAAGAATCCATTATGTTGATATATGCATGAAGCGTGCACTATTTACCGAATTTTAAAACACACACACTCAATAAAATAGAGTTATCAATACCAAATTAGACTTTGACAAATTATCAACTAAAGAGCTTTTATTTTTTGTAGTAGAATACCAAATCTTGATAAATATTCAAAAGTTGATAAATACTCAATGTTTTCAACTTCACAGAATAGGGCTGTTAATTGCCCTTACAGGCAATAACATAAAAAAACCCATATGCACCACATACGAAAACAACGTAGATTTTCATATGCAATGGTTGTGAACAGTTTTTTTACACTATTTTAAGAAGGTATACTTATTTTGTTGCTGTTTTTTATGTACAAATATTTTCAGTTCATGCGCCTTGTTGTCATAAACGTGCTACTATCGGTATTTAGGAAAACAAATTGATAAAAAATAAAAAAAATTTGTTTTTCGAATCCCCACATTAAAGGAAAAATACCTAATTGTTTTAGTTTCAAACAAAACTATAAATACGCAGAAGTTATATTGCCTTGATTAAATCTCATTAGAACTGATAATTAATAAATTGCAATAAAATTTATAGTTTACATATTTTATTTTGTTATATATTGTCTGAGCCAGGAGCTTTTCCCTGACACAAAGCAACAAAAAACGACCAAACTGAACTTTTGTTCTCTATAAAAAATAAGCACCTGTTTTTTCTTTGATAGTCAAACGACGACTGATTTATTAAAATTCAAAAAGAATAATTTTTTTCGAATTAAAAAGCATAAGATTTAGTGTCCAAAAAATACATTTTTTTTAAATAGTTTTTAAATGAGTGCGATGATTAGCGGTACTTTATTGAAAAATTTTATTTTGTTCTAGTTTTGTTATTTTTTGTGTGGTTGCAAAAAATACCCTGTAGGAATTGTAAGTAAAGGCTCAAACATCCTCCCCGCCTTGAAAGCAAAGCTTTTTATTTTTAAACGTTATAAATCGGTAATTTGCAAACCCTTGTTATTGCTCTTTTAAATACATCTTCTGCTGTTTTAATAGTTGCTACTCTTACCATTCCATCGTCCCCTGGATGACATTCAATAACTCTTCCTGCTGTATACCTGCTTTAAATAGTGTACAAAAACTGTCACGGCCTTTAAAGTGGCGGTAGCAGTACGTCCATCGACAAAATATGCACTGGATGTAGAATGTACGGCAGTGAAACATCTTAGTATATTTATAGTCTTTGCTTATATTGTATACATATGTGTATATAAATACAAATTTAATTTATATATATTATATTTGTAAAAAATTGGCCATAAAGAAAAATTTTGTTTTTTCTACATTTTATATTGAATTAAAAATTTAACAATTTAGGTCTTAAATAAAATTTTTCTTTATCAATGTATAACACAAAGCACAATCAACTGTTTCCGTACGGAAAGTGCGATCAGTTTTGTACCTTGCATAAAGAAATGAAATTTAACGAAACTAGACGAAAAGTTATCTTATGTACATTATAGTTTACCACATATAATTTAATGTATTTGCACAGTTGTATAAGCTTGCTTAAGTTGTTTTATGCACATTATAGTTGGGTCTTTATTATCAAGGCGAATCAATTACCAGGTGGCAGCGTAGGCGAATTCATTAATTTTCGACGTGAACACTACTCTCTAACTCCATATAAAAAAAATCTGTGTATATTTTTTAGATATGAAGTTTGACAGTACTTTTTGCCAGCAAAAATAATGAATTCGCCTACGCCGCCACCTGGTAATTGTTTCGCCTTGGCTATTATACTGTTATTGTGTGTTTTTTAATACAAATGGTTTATTAAGCGGAAAGTACACAATAACTATTGTAAACTTTAAACCTAAAATAGGAACTTTTTTTGAATTAGGCCGTATAAATTTAATTTATAAAATACATAGCAAGTTAAATAAATGTAAAACTTATAAAACAAAAATTAAATTTGATTCCATTTTTTACAAATGAAGTTATTAAGCTTTAAAAAGTAATATTATATATATATATATATTATTTTATTGTGTTTTTTTGTAATACATATGTATGCAGTACCATTTTTTTATTTTTCTCTGTCACCCCAATATTTATTTTTTTTATTGGACATACTTCACAAAACTAGTTTTACATGGTAGAGAGTATATAAGATTCGGCATAGCCGAAAATATCCTCTTACTTGTTTAATACTATTTTTAAATACTAACTGCCGTATTCATAAAATAAACGTATATTATTTTTTATGAATATGGCAATAATTGTTCATCTCTAGTTCAGATTTTGATTATCTATACATATTAGTTTCGTTTTGAGAACTGGAATAAATATTAGAAGTTCCGATTCAGTTGAGAAATTTTTTCGGACCCTTTTAATCGTAGCAGTAATTGTTATGCCAACGGAGACCATATTTAAAGCAATAAAGTAATTATAAAGAGGTTGTTGAAAAAAAATTAAGGAATTGACATACTTAACGGTTAAAATAGCATTTTGCATCTTGGTCTGCAATCGATTTCTGAGCTTTGATTTAGCTATATTAAGTTGACTAAATACTCGTTCCACTTCTTCACTAGACCATGGCATGTACAATAATCGCATGGCAAACTCAGCTAGATCTTTGAAAATTTTATTTTCAGCCGAATTTTGATATTCAAAGACTTCGTACCAAAAATATGTAGTATCCATTAAATTATTCCATTTTATAGCATTTACATTATAAAACTGATTTAAAATTGTTCCGATTATTTCTGGGCTATAACCCAGTTGTTCCAAATATTGAGACGCATCCTCTTTTTTTATAAATAAGTTATTTACTGATAATTTATCAGTTTTTTCTAAAGTGTCCTGATTTTCTGGTAATCTGAAATGACAGTTTCCATTAGTTAAAAAAGTTTTTATTGGCCCAATTAAAATAAATATATAATTGTTTTAACAATTTAAAAAAACAAAGCAAAGACGGATAATCTATATATTTATATAAAAACTTATTGTAGCTTAAAAAACGCTAAAAATTCGCCAACTAAAATTTACCCAGCTGAAAAAACCACTTAGTGTTCTTTTTCTAAGGCCCCTTTCAGTTCAGGCAAGTTTACTTGCGCAAGTATAATTTTTATTTATTTTTTTTTTTTTGAATTTGCTTTTATGCTCACATTCAGCAAATTAGTTGAGCAAGTTTAATTTTCTTATGGTCGAATTTTCTTAACTTGTTGACATTTTATTTCATTAACAAATATAAAATTTTCCTAACACAATATAAGACAACACACCGAAGAAGAAATAAAAGACAATGTCAAAAAATAAATAAATATCCCAAGACTTGTTCGATATCAAGTAATAAAATACCTGTAATATTTACTACTCTTTTTAATTGAACTACCGTGGAGTGCTCTTTACGGTAATCACACAGATGTTTATTAATTGTTCCATTTTGTTCGAAGAATTCAACATTTCTGTGGTGGATAACTTTTTCAAAGGCTTTATCTAATAAACTCAGAATACTTATTGGCCTGTAACTGAAGGACAGTTTGGGATCTTTTACAGATTTGAAAATGGGAATCACCTTAGCTTCTTTAAATACCAAGGGAAAGTGTCCATAGTTTGCTTAAAGTTCTGGTGTGCACCCTGTATTTTTTTTTTTTTTTTTGGTAAGGCAGTTCATCAGCTGTGCGGCGAGAAATAAAACAGTATAAACAGATATAAACAAAAACAAATGTGTTGTAACAGCAAAACAGATTGCTGAAATAATACAAGCGGTTTGGCTTTTTTTTGCGAATGAATGGTGGCGTGACCGCGGTTTCCTGGAAAGCCAAGGACAAAATGTCGGTCTCTTCTTCTGATTGAGTTTCGAAGGTGATGGTGTGACGAATGCAGGTGCCTGCAGTGAGATATTCAAAAGAAGAAAAACACGAAAAACAGCAAAATTTAAGGCTAAAACTTATGCCAAAGTGGCAAATCTTTTAATGAAAAAAAAACTCAAAAAAGCAACACTTTGAAATTATAAAAAACAACATTTTAAAATCATAAAAAGACACTTCTTTAAAGAAATAAAACCTCAAACTAAACTTAAACTACAGAAATGTAAAACTAAATAAAAACCAATTAAAGTGTTGGCTAAAGCTAGAAAGTAAAATAAAGTGCAAAAGTATTGACCAAAAAAACTAAGCTAATCAATTAAAAATGGTGAAAGTTAAACATAAATTCAATATTCAAACATAAAAAACTGTAAAGAAATAATAAACTAATACAACTTGTAAACGGAAATTTTCCACCAGGCATCCATTGATCCAGCAGTCACATCCAGCGTGGAAAGAAGCCGGAAGTAGCACTGTCTAGCCTGATGGTGCCAAGTACTGCTGCCAATAAGACCTGGACATTCAACACGAACGACAAACGGACCTGAAAATAATATATATATTTCCTTTAGGGAAAACACTTTGCTTTTTAATTACATTTGTATGGTTATAATTAGTCCCTTTTGTTTTTTTTTTACCACAAATGGTGCGCGTCATTAGGATTGAGCTCAAGCCTAGGTTTCGTGAGTGTAGGGTATTTACCCGTTACAAATTATACTGGTGTTTGCCTTAACAAAAAAATAATAATAATAATAATAATAAAGAAATTATATTGTGTATAAAGTCATTTGTACTAGTTGACCCTAAAAGTATCCACGGACTGACGGCAGTTCGAGAGATCTGTGTTCGCCTTTAACCTTATTTGGAACCTACAAAGGAAAAAAGCTCTATTTTTAGTTGGTTATTTCATTTCATCGTGATTTAAAATCCTACTTTGAATTTTATATTAAATTTATGACAACTTTTGTTTTATAATTTTTACATTTATTTAACTTATGTATTTTATAAATTAAAGCTAATCCAATTGATTAATTTATAATGTTTGTAATTTAAAAATCTACGTGTTAATGTTTTTTTAATGGAGAAATAAGTTTTTAATTCGACAATAGGAAGGTGATGGAAAGATGAGTTGGTGTTCGGGATAATTTTGTAGATTCCAGGCAAAAATTGTCATGGAAAACCCGCTTGGATAACATATTGTGTGTGTATAACGTAGCCAGATTGTTAGCGGTGCTGGCATGCTGGCGTGTCGCTCCGGCTGAAGCTCGCCGTGTTGGGGGGGATCTTTCCAACATACTTGCCACTATTTTTAACTACAAAAAAAAAATCATGCCAGTCGTAGAACAAAACGAAATAACAAGAATTTGGAGCCCGAAAGTGATTTAATAGTGAAACACATAAAACAAACTACTACATAAACTTAACACCACGCAATTTCCGTTTTGGTTTTAGCAGAAATCTATTTTAGCTGATGTCACGTTAACTTTGGCGGCCCACCCTCTTGACATCCTAGCGGATTTTCCATGATAATTTTTGCCTGGAATCTACAAAATTATCTCTAACACCAACTTATCTTTCCATCACCTTTCTATTGTCGAATTAAAAACTTATTTCTCCATTAAAAAAACATTAACACGTAGATTTTTAAATTACAAACATTATAAATTTATTAATTGGATTAGCTTTAATTTATAAAATACATAAGTTAAATAAATGTAAAAATTATAAAACAAAAGTTGTCATAAATTTTAATAAAAAATTTAAAATTATATATTTGGGGTTTATTTACATCAGAGGAGCCGCAAAATATTTCGGGTGGCTAAAAATCCCACCAGCTAATTATCCAAGATAGTAACCCTGCTTGATAGACGGACATTCCCCTCAACCCACCTTCCATCTACACTACACACTGGCAACTTGTCAATTTGGCACGACTAAGGCTCGCGGGCATGGGCGGTGGTTCGTTGTAGTGCAGACTTCCGGAGACAAAAAAATTGAGCCAGTGTTGGTAGACCTGGATCATCACTGCCTGTCAAATGAAAATTCATAATAAATAACTTTAAAACCAAAAATTACATTGTATTTTCTTTTCGTTAACTCTAAAAGTGTTGTTTTATATTGAACTTATCCTGTATCTGTACAAAGATTTCTTAACATGTTACTGATTTCTAATACATATGATTTATTTTGGCTCAAGATTGGCTTATCTGGAGTAGGCTCTTAGCACCCTTTTGCTGTTAACCAATGAAATTAATTATTCCGTATTATTCAGTCGCAAGCACTTCGCCCTTCTCCACGTAAACTAATCTTTTGTTACTTGGCCTCTTTCTTATATTGATTTATTATTACAATAGTTTGTTTTTCTCTTATTTATACTCTCAAGGTAAGTATTTAATATATTTTTTTCACTACCGGTAAGAACTATATTTATATTGTAGACTTTGTTTTTACTTAAACCTAAATAATGTAAATTATTTTCTATTTTAAATTTGTTTTTATTTCTAGATTTAATAAAAATATTTTGCCTTCAATTTCGTGAATTAAGATTTTTTACGATTTCAGGAAATCATTCATACATTTCCGGAAATTATCTCTTTTCCTTTAATTTAAAGAAATTATTTCTAATTTTCAAGAAATTAACCGGTTTTTGTTTCGAAATTTTTAGTTTTTGAATGTTCAGGTGATCGTGTTAACTTTTATGTAAGTATTTTTAATTTTGGATAAGTATTTTAACTTTTTAAGAATGATTTTAAATTTCAGAGAATTGTTTTTATAGTTTCAGTTAGTTATTTTAACTTTTAGGTAAGTATTTTGAATTTCTAGGTAAGTATTTTAAATTTTGGGTAAGTATTTTATGTAAGTATTTTAAAATTTTGAGGTAGGTATTTTAAATTCTGCTAAATATTTTAAATTTAGGGAATTTATTTTAAATTTTAGGTTAGCTAAACTTTCAAAAGTATTTAAATTTTCAAAAATTTTTATATTTCCAAGAGTTTTTAAATTTTCAAAAATTTATATATTTCCAAAAGTTTTTAGATTTTCCAAAAGTATTTAAATTTTCAAAAATTTTTATATTTCCAAGTAAGTATTTAAATTTTTAAAAATTTATATATTTTCAAAAGTTTTTAAATTTTCAAAAGTATTTAAATTTTCAAAAGTCTTTAAATTTTCAGGTAAGTGTTTAAATTTTCAATTACAGGGAAGTACAAATTTTGAAAATTTAGTTTTATATAAATTGAATTTTAATTAAAGGTAGGTAAATTTGGAATTTAGTTTTATCTAATTAAATTTCAATTACAGGTAAGTATTTAAATTCTAAAAATTTAGTTCTATACAAATAGAATTTTAATCAAAGGCAGGTAAGTTTTCCTTTTCTTTCAGGTTAAATGTTTTCGAATATGGACAGATCAATTGATATTTTTATTGGAAATAGATTTTGAACATACACTAAATGAATTATCGAAATTTTGAAATTTTAATCGAAAAATGAATTTGTACTTTTAAATCACTGTATAACAGGCCTATTGATTGCTCCAAATTGAGCTAAGCGCGATGCTTGCTAATAAATAATATGTGCCCTAAACAAAGGCAAAGAAAATAGCCAAAAGAAACTTATATTAACCGAAAATATTACAATTTAACGCGCGGATTTAAAATTTTTTCGGACTTAAAATTACACGGAATCTAATTTTCTAGTCAAACATATTTCTACACTTTTACTTATCTGGCCAGGTTATAGATGATGATAATGATGTTGATTACTGGTGGTGGTGTTGTCGAGTTTCAGTTGTTCCTGTTGTATCCTGGTTGTTCTACAGCTGACAAAATGGCGTACTGTTGTTTTCTGTTTCGAAAATGGCGCTGCGGCTGTTAATGTTGAAGATGAATGCTTGATGATACTATTGTCGTTGTCGTTGTAAAAACAAAATGGTGATAAGGTGGCGTTATTGATGCTGGTAGAAAACGTTGAAGATGGTGGTGATCGAACGAAGCTATTGTTGTTTTTATCTTAATTCAACATGGTGGTCGACTGAGGTTTTAGTTTTGTTTAACAAAATTGATGTAACGGGATGATGATGATAACTTTTGCTGTTACTGCGCAAACTGCTAATTTCATTTACTTGTTGGGGACCGTTGTTGATGTGATATCTTATAAATGGACTCAAAATATTGATTTTATGTGTTGTTGTTATCCGCCATGATGGTAAGTTACTTTGTTGATACGATGATTAATTAAATGGCGATGCAAGCTGGGGCTGTTGTTACTATTGCTGATTCCCTTTACATGGTGAAGCGAGATGTGGTAACGGTAGTTGTTTCAACGTTTTTTTTTCGAACTGGTAACGGGATTTCGATGATGCTGCTAGGTGTTATGGCTTTCGCTAATACCGTTGAAATTATATCAACTGACGCTATGTGTCGTCGTTGCGAATATACCGTTTATTAAATGGCGTCAGGTGCAGTCGCTGTGGTAGCGGGATGTTGTTGCCTTTGATAGCCTGCCGCTCGAAACTTGCGGCGTGATTGTTTGTTGATCATGGTTTAAATAGCGGTTTGGTTTTTTGTTAGCGTCACGGTCATGGACATCACATTATATCCTTGCCAGTTTTGGCTACTTTTAAAAGTTGTTACCACGCACTTCCAGTACCGCTGGACCCGCTCACGACACAACTCGTCCACAATTTTCACTTTTATTTTATTATTTCTTCTTACTTTTTTTGTTGTTGTTGTTAACTTGGTTTATCTCCCGAGTTAACTTATTTTAATCCAACTTTTTCCAACCCCATTCCTTTACAACAATAACACTTGAATTAGGTTTACAACAAATTTTTCCCACTATACTTACAAGTTGCGATTTTGTCAGCATCCAGCCCCTCAATTTATATTTTCTTATTTTGATAAATTTCTATTTTATTATTTTGTTAAAATTTTTCTTTTATCCGCGACTTTATTTATGCTCTAAACACTTCGACTTCACCATTACAAAAGGACCGGAAATGAGTGTTGTTCGCCGCATGTCAACTTTGACATTTTTTGGTGTGGTCAAGAACTAGAGTTGAATTTAAAACGTAGTAGGTTTTATTATGGAGTTGCCATACCTCAACGTATTTCCTATGTTAGCCGTTGGGTTCATACATGCTAGGACTGTGTTGACACCGGTGACACAGTACACACACCCTTTCGTGGGCGCGTTTACTTTATTATATTAGCAAATCATATTTGCTAATATGATAAAGTTCAACCGCTAACGGTATTACCCTCATTTGTCGCTAGATGTGCATTTTGTTATTAAGCTCTTAAATCTTTTGCGTGAAATATACCTTGACTCTTTCCCTGTAAGTCTTCGACTTCATAAATACTATTTCCTACTTGTGCGAACGATTCTGCACTTCACGAATTTCTTGCAGAGCTTAGCCGAAAGCTGCTTTGAAAAGTCAGACAGTTGAAAATTACGCCTGTGTATTTCCTGCCCCACTCTGAACTTAGTATCTCGGCATCTGACATTGTATCGCTTAGCATTGCTGAGATAACTTTTATGTAAATTCTTTCTAACTTGGTACGTACAAGTTCCAAAAATCTTCCTCTGCTATCAATTCTATTTTCCGACTCCTCTAAAAGATTAAATTTTCTAGCAAGTTTGTATACGGAGGCATACACTGTGTACGGATGATCTCAGTAAACATTCGATTTCGCATAAATACTTATCCCAATCAGTTTGGTTTTCATTTAGGTACGATCTTATCGCGGCCAGAACGGATTGGTTAACCCGCTCTGCAGCATTGGCTTGTGGTGAGTAGTATGCTGTTCTTAGATGTTTAATGCCGAAACTACTTATCATCTCTCCGAACTCCTTTCCCACGAACTGTTTGCCATTGTCAGATACAATGGTCTCTGGGCAACCAAACTTGTAGAAGACTTCTTTAATTAAAAATTCAATAACAAATTTTGATGTGGCTTTTGGCATCGCCTTGAGTATTACATATTTTGAAAAATAGTCTAGCACTATAAATATAAAAGAATTTCCCCTTTTAGAACGTACATAGGGACCTAAAAAATCTATATATATCCTCTGAAAAGGTCGACAAGCCTCCGCTTTGTTTCCCATTGGTGGTCTCAGTATTGTTTTTACTGGTTTACTCTCTTTAGATACATCGCACTGACTGACATATTCCCGTACTTGTATATTTAAATGAGGCCAATAAAATTTTTCTCGTAATTTGTTAATGGTTTTCCCTATTCCTCCATGTGCTGAAGTTGGTAGTTCGTGTGCCATTCTAATCAAATTCTTGGTAACACCTGATGGTATCCATAGTTTCCAGCTATGCTCCACACGGATAACGTTGCTATCACTTGGTATTGTTCGCTTGTAAATTAATCCTCCCACAATCTTAATGTCGGGTAAGGTATCCTGTTACTTTCTATAGTTTTTATAAGCTCTTGATAATCTTCAGACTGGAACTCTGGTGACTCTAGATCTATTACAGGCTCTACCATTATTTCGTCCATATCATACCTTGATAAAGTGTCAGGTACAATGTTTTGCGAACCCTTTCGATGCCTAATTTGGAACGAAAAACTTTGTAATTGTAGGCTCCACCTTGCGAGACGTCCACTTAAATCGTGTTGTGACATCAGCCACTTCAAGCTTGAGTGATCTGTAATCACGACGAAATTCATTAGTTCGATGTAAGGTCTGAAGCGCTTTACTGCTGAATCTACAGCTAAGCATTCCCGTTCAGTTACTGAATAGTTTTTCTGCGGGGCGGTAAACTTTTTTGAAAAATACGCAATTGGATGCTCTCCTTTGTTCTCATCTTCCTGAAACAAAACTGCTCCCATTCCGACATCTGAATCGTCGGATTGTATGAAAAACACTTTATTAAAATCTGGTTGAGTTAACACGGGACTGGCCGTTAAACAGGTTTTGAGCTTATCGAATGCTCTCTTGGCTTCTTCAGTAAAAAGAAATTTTTTTCCTTTCTTAAGAGTTTCGCATATAGGTGCTGTGACTGTGGCGTAATCATGTATAAACCTCCTGTACCAACCGGTAGTTCCCATGAAGCTTCGGACTCGTTTTACAGTTTTTGGATACTCGAACTTCAAAATAGCCTGAATCTTATCAGGATCTGGTTTCAACCGACCTTCGCCTACAATGTATCCCAGATATCGCAATTCTCTACAGCAAAATTTAGATTTTCCTACGTTGATCGTTAGACCGGCAATCTCTAGACAAGTCGCAATTTCCCTCAACAACGATACCACTAGCAAATCATCCAAATAAACGAAAACATTTTCCCTTAAACACGCTGGAATCACCTTGTCCATTAAACGGCATAACCTTTGGGCCGCATTGCACAACCCAAAAGGCATGACCGTAAAATGATACAAGGGTCTTCCAGGCACGGTAAAAGCAGTCTTTTCTCGGCTTTGGTTACTATTGCTGATGCCCTTTACATGGCGAAGCGAGATGTGGTAACGGTAGTTGTTTCAACGTTTTTTTCCTTTTTTTTCTCGAACTGGTAACGGGATTTCGATGATGCTGCTAGGTGTTATGGCTGTCGCTAATAACGTTGAAATTATATCAACTGACGCTATGTGTCGTCGTTGCGAATGTACCGTTTATTAAATGGCGTCAGGTGCAGTCTCTGTGGTAGCGGGATGTTGTTGCTTTTGATAGCCTTCCGCTCGAAACTTTTGGCCTGATTGTTTGTCGATCATGGTTTAAATAGCGGTTTGGTTTTATGTAATCGTCACGGTCATGGACGCCACATTATCTCCTTGCCAGTTTTGGCTACTTTTAAAAGTTGTTACCACGCACTTCCAGTACCGCTAGACCCGCTCACGACACAACCCGTCCACAATTTTCACTTTTCTTTTATTATTTCTTCATACTTTTTTGATGTTAGTGTTAACTTGGTTTTTCTTCCGAGTTAACCAATTTTTATCCAACTTTTTCCAACCCCATTCCTTTACAACAATAACACTTGAATTAGGTTTACAACAAATTTTTCCCACTATACTTACAAGTTGCGATTTTGTCAGCATCCAGCCCCTCAATTTATATTTTCTTATTTTGATAAATTTCTCCTTTATTATTTTGTTAAAATTTTTCTTTTATCCGCGACTTTATTTTATGCTCTAAACACTTCGACTTCACCATTACAAAAGGACCGGAGATGAGTGTTGTTCGCCGCACGTCAACTTTGATATTTTTTGGTGTGGTAAAGAATAGAGTTGAATTTTAAACGTAGTAGGTTTTATTATGGAGTTGCCATACTTCAACGTATTTCCTATGTTAGCCGTTGGGTTCACACATGCTATGTGTTGACACCGGCGACACAGTACAAAGTTAAATTTGATTCCTTGTTTTACAAATAAAGTTATTAAACTATAACGAAAAATAATATAATATATGTTTACTCGTTTTCTTTCTAAAGTTTAATTTAAGAGTTCTGATATTTTAGAAGATATAAAAAGAAAAAATCGATAAAAATTAAATTCAAAGTAGGATTTTGAATCACGATGAAATGAAATAACCAACTAAAAATAGAGCTTTTTTCCTTTGTAGGTTCGAAATAAGGTTAAAGGCGAACACAGATCTCTCGCACTGCCGTCAGTCCGTGGATACTTTTAGGGTCAACTAGTACAAATGACTTTATACACATATATAATTTCTTTATTATTATTACTCAACTCAAAAATGTTCTACACAAGTTTAGTTTAAAATAATAAATATTTCATGAGAATATCATGAAATATTTATATTTGAAGGAATCAAGCACGAATAAAGTAAATTAATTAAATTTTAAAAGATTCCGAATAATAAATTTTTCATTTTGATATATTTGCATGTGCACTTTGCTTATTAATAAAAATTGTTTTCCAATTTCCATTTTTGAGTTTTTATTGTCTTCTGTCTTATTGATTCAATGGAGTTCTCATTTAATCAATTTGGCTTATGATATAAGACTTTCTTTTTTTCTATACAAAATTTGGGTAAAATCCGCTGATGGGCTATTTGAGCAGTAGTGAAATGGCCATATGGATATGCTTTCCCCAAAGTAATACATTTCATTTTGTAGTTTAGTTTAAATTAATAAATATTTCATGAGAATATCATTAAATATTTATATTTGAAGGAATCAAGCACGAATAAAGTAAATTAATTAAATTTTAAAAGATTCCGAATAATAAATTTTTCATTTTTATTATTATTTTTTTTTTTTGTTAAGGCAAACACCAGTATAATTTATAACGGGTAAATACTCTACACTCACGAAACCTAGGCTTGAGCTCAATCCTAATGACGCGCACAATTTGTGGTTAAAAAAAACAAAAGGGACTAATTATAACCATACAAAAGTAATTAAAAAGCAAAGTGTTTTCCCTGAAGGATGTCATATATGAGTGTATTTATTTATATTTACTAAAAATAGTAAAATTTCATATTTGGGTTTATTTATACCAGAGAAGCGGCAAAATATTTCGGGTGGCTAAAAATCCCGCCAACTAATTATCCAAGATGGTAACCCTGCTTGACAGACGGACATTCCCCTCAACCCACCTTCCATCTACACTACACACTGGCAACTTGTCAATATGGCACGACTAAGGCTCGCGGGCATGGGCGGTGGTTCGTTGTAGTGTAGACTTCCGGAGACAAAAAAATTTGAGCCAGTGTTGGTAGACCTGGATCATCACTAGGGCTCAGATGTTATGGCCCTCACTGTTCCCTCCCCAAAACCGTGGTATTACCTGAGTGAAATTGATGGAATACCCCTAACATATACATCACCGTTGATCACTTACCTTATTGTTCTTTTAGCCTGTCAAATGAAAATTCATAATAAATTACTTTAAAAACCAAAAAGATTTACATTGTATTTTCTTTTCGTTAAATTTTAAAGTGTTGTTTCTATATTGACTTATCCTGTATCTGTACAAAACTTTCTTAACATGTAACTAATTTCTAATACATATGATTTGCTTTGGCCTAAAATTTGCTTATCTGGAGTAGGCTCTTAGTACTCTTTTGCTGTTAAATAATGAAATTAATTGTACCGTATTCTTCACTCGCTAGCACTTCGCCTTTCTCCACGTAAACAAATTTTTTGTTACTTGGCCTCTTTTCTTATATTGATTTATTACAATGGTTTAGTTTTCACTTGTTTAAACTCTAAAGGTAAGTATATAATATATCTTTTCACTACCGGTAATTACTATATTTATATTTTAGACTTTGTTTGTAACTTATTTTCTATTTTAGATTTGTTTGTATTTCTAGATTTAATAAAAATATTTTGCCTTCAATTTCATGAGTTTAGAATTTTATTTTTTTGGAAATTGTTTTTTTCCTTTCACTTAAAGAAATTATTTCTTACTTTCAAGAAATTAACCGGTCTCTATTTCGAAATTTTTAATTATTGAATTTTCAGGTGATCGTATTAACTTTTATGTTAGTTTCTTTAACTTTGGATGAGTATTTTAAATTTTTCAGGAATGATTTTAAATTGCAGAGAATTGTTTTCAAGTTTTAAATTTCCAAAGGTTTTAAATTTTCCAAAAAGTATCTAATTTAATTAATTTAATCCAATCAATTAACTTTCAAAAATCTTTTAAATTCTCAAAGGTATTTAATGTTCACAAGTATTTAAGTTCTCACGTAAGTATTTAAGTTTTCCAAAGTATCTAAGTTTTAAAAAGTATTTAAGTTTCAAAAGTTTTAAATTTTCAAAAGTATTCAAGTTTCAGATAAGTATTTAAATTCTGAAAATTTTGTTTTATATAAATTGAAATTCAATCAAAGGTAGGTATGTAAATTTTGAAAATTTAGTTGTATATAAATCGAACTTCAATTAAAGGTAAGTATTTAAATTTTCAAAATTTAGTTTTGTGTCAATTGAATTTCAATCAAAAGTAAATATTTAAATTTTCAAAATTTAGTTTGAGATAAAATGAATTTTAACTAAAAGGTAGGTAAATTTGGAATTTAGCCTTGGCTAATTAAATTTCAATTGCAGGTAAGTATTTGAATTCAAATTTCCAAAAGTATTTAAAATTTTCACCAGTATTGAAATTTAGGAAAGTATTCTAATTTAAATTTTTAAATAAGTTTCTGAATTTTAAATTTTCAAAAACTTATTCAAATCCAAATTTCAAATAAGTATACGAATGCAAATTTTCAATAAAGTATCTAAATTTTGACAATTTGGTTTTCAACAATGGAAACTAAATTAAAGGTAGGTATTTAAATTTTCAAAATTTAGTTTTGTATCAATTGAATTTGAATCAAACGTGAATATTTAAATTTTGAAAATTTAGTTTTATATAAATTAAATTTTAATCAAATGTAAGAAAATTTGGAATTTAGTTTTACCTAATTGAATTTCAATTAAAGGTAAGTATTTTACTTTTTGAAAATTAAGTTCTATACAAATGGAATTTTCAATTAACGGTCAGTATTTAAATTTTGAAAATTATTTAAAATTTTGCCAATATTAATTGGATTTTAATCAAAGGTGAATATTTAAATTTTTGAAATTTAGTTTTATATTAAATGAATTTATCTGAATTTTTAATTTTAATTGAAAATGAATTAGTACTTTTAAATCACTGTCAAACCGGTCTATTGATAGCTCCAAATCGAGCTAAGCGCGATGCTTGCTAATAAATAATATGGGCCCAAAACCCATGTGGTCAAATGCATGTGGATGTTTTCTGTTTTTAAGGCAAAGAAAACAGCCAAAAGAAACTTATTTACGAACAACGCGAATCTAACCTCAAATACTGGCTTACGCGATGCTATTCTTATACGTTTTTTCTTTTCACCGGCTTGAAATTACATGAAATCTAATTTCTATTCAAACATGTTTCTACTCTAACTACGACTACTTATCTTTCGCTATTTTTATGATGTCATCAGTGGTGCCTTTCCAACCTCAGCCTCTGTTGTCGTTCACGATTAAAGTTGGTGGTGTATTGCTAGAGTTGTTGCTGTTGTCGCTGATGTTCAAGATGGACGCCGCCAAGATGGCGGAATGATGCTGATGTTGTTGTTGTTGTGGCTGAACCTGATGGCGATGATGTTGTTGTTGTTGTTAATGAACATGATGGCGACCTGTTATGATGTAACGACGAAAAGTGGTGTGGTTGTTTAATAAATTCCATATGATGAGTCTGGATCTTGTTGTTAGAAAAATGTATAAGCGTGGTGATAAGTTGACATTTTTATTGTTGCTATCGTGCAGGTTGTTGTTGTTTCCGCGTTGATCTAGTTGTTAAAAAAACGATGCCTTTTTGACTAGTGCCGTTAGGTGTTAGACGCCGTTATTTTGCCCAAAGCAGATAAGTTAAAAATTTTGAAACGGTGCTGATTTAAAGATGACGCTGAGTGTTGTTGTTGCGGTACCGTTAAAACGGTTATGTCATTGACTGTTGCTGCGGGCTTTTGTCGTCTTTATTGAAACTGTACCGACTAGTTGTTGTTGGTTAAATGACGTTGGTATGGCGGTTTTAGTTGTTGATGTTACTAATATGATGAGGAATTGTGGCTTTCGATTATGAGATCCCTGACTGCCTGCAGAACATGACTTGCTGCGTTAATTTTATAATCGCATGCGTATTTTCAGATTACGTATCTGTTTTAACATTGTTGAACTGATAATTTTGATTCCAACAGGTGGTTCCATGCTGCTACCTAGCCCCACGACCATGCAGCACTACAAACACAACGGCGCTGCGTCTCCAACGGACAACCAAACTGCGACGTGGTGGCGAGTTTTAATAACCGCGTCGAAAAACTTTTGGATGTACAATTCCCTGAGGATCCTAAATGCAACCGCAGCAACACTTGCCATCTATTTCCGCACCTATTAATTTTTTTCCCCAGCAATCGACCGAGAGTTTTTATTTTATTTTATTTTTGCTTTTTGCGGCCGTCACTTGTATTATTTTTTTCTTCCACACACTATCGAAATTTAAACTTTGCCGGTTTTTCACACTTTAATTTTAATTTACTTTTCATCCGCTCTTTAACTCGTCTGCTTCGGTTTTTTTGACATTTCATGGGTGTTGTCTAGAACCAGCGCTGAATTTTAACTGCAGTAGGTTTAATAATGGAGTTGCCATACTCGAGATTATTTCTTATGTTAGCCGCTGTGTTCACACATGCTAGAACTTTGTTGACACCGGCGACACAGTACACACCCCCTTTCGTGGGCGAGTTTACTTTATCATATTAGCAAATCATATTTGCTAATATGATAAAGTTCAACCACTAACGGTACTACTCTCCTTAGTCGTTAGATGTGCATTTTGCTATTAGCTCTTAAATCTTTTGCGTGAAATATTCCTTGACTCTTTCCCTGTAAGTCTTCGACTTCATAAAGACTATTTCCCACTTGTCGAACGATTCTGCACTTCACGAATTTCTTGCAGAGCTTAGCCGAAAGCTGCTTTGAAAAGTCAGACAGTTGAAAATTACGCCTGTGCATTTCCTGTCCCCCTCTGAACTTAGTATCTCGACATCTGACATTGTATCGCTTAGCATTGCTAAGATAATTTTTATGTAAATTCTTTCTAACTTGGTCACGTACAAGTTCCAAAAATCCTCCTCTGCTATCAATTCTATTTTCCGACTCCTCTAAAAGATTCAATTTTCTAGCGAGTTTGTATGCGGAGGCATGTGTCATCATATTTGTTCCAAATAAAATAAAATAAGGTGTAACTCCTGTAGCACTGTGTACAGACGATCTCAGTGAACATTCGATTTCGCACAAATACTTATCCCAATCGGTTTGGTTTTCATTTAGGTACGATCTGATCGCGGCCAGAACAGATTGGTTAACCCGCTCTGCTGCATTGGCTTGTGGAGCGTAATATGCTGTTCTTAGATGTTTGATGCCGAAACTACTTATCATCTCTCCGAACTCCTTTCCCACGAACTGTTTGCCGTTGTCCGATACGATGGTCTCTGGGCAACCAAACTTGTAGAAGACTTCTTTTATTAAAAATTCAACAACATATTTTGATGTGGCTTTTGGCATCGCCTTGAACATTACATATTTTGAAAAATAATCTAGCACTATAAATATAAAAGAATTTCCCCTTTTTGAACGTACATAGGGACCTAAAAAATCTATATATATCCTCTGAAAAGGTCGACAATCATCCGCTTCGTTTCCCATTGGTGGTCTCAGTATTGTATTTACTGGTTTACTTTCTTTACATACATCGCACTGACTGACATACTCCCTTACTTGTATATTTAAATGAGGCCAATAAAATTTCTCTCGTAATCTGTTAATGGTTTTCCCTATTCCTCCATGTGCTGAAGTTGGTAGTTCTAGTGCCATTCTAATCAAATTCTTGGTAAGACCTGATGGTATCCATAGATTCCAGCTATGCTCCTCACGGACAATGTTGCTATCACTTGGTATTGCTCGCTTGTAAATTAATCCTCCCTCAATCTTAATGTCTGGTAAGGTATCCTTGTTACTTTCTATAGTTTTTATTAGCTCTTGATAATCTTCAGACTGGAACTCTGGTGACTCTAGATCTATTACAGGCTCTACCATTATTTCGTCCATATCATACCTTGATAAGGTGTCAGGTACCACATTCTGCGAACCCTTTCGATGCCTAATTTGGAACGAAAAACTTTGTAATTGTAGGCTCCACCTTGCGAGTCGTCCACTTAAATCGCGTTGTGACATCAGCCACTTCAAGCTCGAGTGATCTGTAATCACGACGAAATTCATTAGTTCGATGTAAGGTCTGAAGCGCTTTACTGCTGAAACTACAGCTAAGCATTCCCGTTCAGTAACTGAATAGTTTTTCTGCGGGGCGGTAAACTTTTTTGAAAAATACGCAATCGGATGCTCTCCTCCGTTCTCATCCTCCTGAAACAAAACTGCTCCCATTCCGACATCTGAAGCGTCGCATTGTATGAAAAACACTTTATTAAAATCTGGGTGGGTTAACACGGGACTGGCCGTTAAACAGGTTTTGAGCTTATCAACCGCTCTCTTGGCTTCTTCAGTAAAAACAAATTTTTTTCCTTTCTTAAGAGTTTCGCATATCGGTGCTGTGACTGTGGCGTAATCATTAATAAACCTCCTGTACCAACCGGTAGTTCCCATGAAGCTTCGGACTTGCTTAACCGTTTTAGGATACTCGAACTTTAAAATAGCCTGAATCTTATCAGGATCTGGTTTCAACCGACCTTCGCCTACAATATATCCCAGATAACGCAATTCTCTACAGCAAAATTTAGATTTTCCTACGTTGATCGTTAGACCGGCAGTCTCTAGACAAGTCGCGATTTCCCTCAACAATTGTATATGCTCAGCAAATTCAGACGATACCACCAGCAAATCATCCAAATAAACGAAAACTTTTTCCCTTAAACGCGCTGGAACCACCTTGTCCATTAAACGGCATAACCTTTGGGCCGCATTGCACAACCCAAAAGGCATGACCGTAAATTGATACAAGGGTCTTCCAGGCACGGTAAAAGCAGTCTTTTCTCGACTTTGGTTTGCCAGGGGTATCTGCCAAAATGCGTCTTTGAAGTCTATACTAGATATAAAATGTGTGTCACCCAGACGACTCAGTAGACCTTCTATATGGGGAAGTGGATAAGCGTCTTTCACTGTTAGCTCATTAAGCCGACGAGCATCTAAACAAATTCTAACCTTTTCGCCTTTTAGCACCATGGTCACTCGGTTATTCCATGGGCTTTCGCTCGGCTCAATAACTCCTAATGAAAGCATCCTGTCCAGCTCTCCATACATCAGGCTCTAAACCGCTGGTGATACCGGGTAGTGCTTCTCCTTAACAGGTACTGCATTTCCCGTATCAATTGTGTGCTCCTCTAAAGTAGTTTTGCCAAGGCCTTTTTGCGAAAAACAAGGGAATAATCTAATAACATTCTCTAAGCTGTCTTGCTGCTGTTTATTCAAATTGTGCATTTTTGGAAATGGGACATCAGAATCCTCCGCATTTTTAGTTTCCTGCAATTCGCTAACTTCAAATCGTATCAACTTAAAAATCTTCATAAAATCCGCTCCTAAGAAAAGTTGCTTCAACGTTGGTACTAGATAAAAATCAATTGGATTACTAACGCCGTTAAACACAATATCTGCTCTAACTCTTCCTATAATCTTATTTAAACGTCCATCTGCTGTCCTTATCGCTGATGTAAAAGGATACACCACTAACATGGCTTTCTCAACAAATTCCAAACAATCTTTACCAAGGCATGTTACACTGGCTCCACTATCCAATAATCCTTGAATAGGTTGTCCATTTATTTCTATGGTTGTATAAATTCTTGAATCGGGTCCTTCATATAAACTGGCTGAGGAAATTCCTAACCTTGTCTTTTTCCTGTTTTCATATCTCTCACGTGTTTTTTTAGTCTTAATCGATGTTCCGAAGATTCGAGCTCTCGCTGCGTCGTATTCCTGCTGTCTTACTTGTATTGGTTTAAAAATACGGGTTTTCGCTTACTGTTCACTTTGCCTAATCTTCTCCAAACGTTTTTCCTCTAAGCTGTTGTTTCCTGTACTAATTGACTAAGATTTGCTGATGTTGTTAAGCTTTCAGTGCTTCCTATGGTTTGGGTTGCTTGGGATAAAAAATTCTTTGAACGGGCCTCCATCCCGTGTCGAGACACGTTCACTCCCCGGTTTCCCTGACAATTTGGACACCTTGGTGTAACTGTTCCTTCTAATCCACACTTAAAACAAAATAGTGATCTTTTTTCCTCAGGACAATCTACGAAAATATGACCTTCGGCCTTACAATTCCAGCACTGTAGCTTTCGGGCTGTTTCTATCGCTTCGACTTCTTCAATATCTTCCCTCTCGATTGGATCACATTCGATCGCATGTAATGATCTAGGAACATATCTTCCACTAAACTGTCGTTGACTATTAAGCAAGTTTTCTGCCCGCCTACATTCTTTCGCAAACTGTGCTAAACTTGTGACTTGAACTGAAAAAAGTAACTGCGCCATCGGAGCTTTGAGATTACCCCTCATTACGGTGACTAAATCCTTTTCTCCTAATGGACTACGTAATTGATTCCTAAGTTTAATGACGTAATTATAAAAATCATCAAAGGACTCTTGACTGTTTTGACGACGGTCCAATATTTTCCTCTGGATATCAAAGTCGCTATCGTAACGATGAAATTGTGTTATTAAAGCTGCTTTTAAATCTTTCCAGCGCGCTATATTGTTAAACCTACGGTGGTCCCAAAACCATTCCCTAGCTGGTCCACTCAATAAATGATGAAATGATTTCAATACATCCCTCCACTCACAACCAAAATCTGCCTGTAGAGTTTCTACGCGGAAAACAAAATCCTCGATGCTGGTAGTCTTATTTGTTCCATCAAAAATGATTCCCCATTTATCGATTCGTAAGCCTGGATTTGAATTTGGATGCTGACTCTGACGAAATATATTTGGATTTATTGGGTTTCCCGACCGATAATTCTCGTGAAGATTAAAGTTATTATTCATTGGGTTGAAAAAGAAATTTGGGTGTGGTTGTACCTGTAACTGTTGAATATGTGCATTCGATATTGACGGTGGTGGTTGACTAACATCTGGTATAGATACGTTACTATTACGCGGTTGCGATAAATTTCTATTTTGTTGGTTTTGATGTGTATTTTGGTGAATACTTTGTTGGACTAAACGTGGTATTATATTTAAAAGTCTGTCCTCGAAGCTCCTAAGGTCTTCGTGTGTTAAAACTTTTCTTTCCTCTGGAAAGTTAGTTGTTCCGCCAGGTGGTCTTAATGGTTCATTCAAATTCCGAAATGCGTCGATGACTCCTCTTGCGCTTATGCTACTGAAAGGTGGCGTGACGATAGTGCTATTTCCTTCCATGCTCTCTCCGCTTGTTTCCAAAACGTCATCCATTTGACCTGCTGCTGCTTCAGTATTAGTGTTGGTTTGCTTCGGAACCGCTCCTGTACTACCTGTTGTTGTTGTTGTACTAGTTGTAGTAGTTGTTGTTGAAGTGGTGGGTGCCGCCGCTGAAGCTTCCCCTTCCATTCTACTTTTAGAACGCGTACCGAACATATTCAAAACTAATTAATGGTCCTAATATCCCTAACTACCAAAATCAATCCTAGTAAAATGAAACCTACCAAAACCTGAAAATAACCATCTATAAAAATGACCGACTGCGTCGAAAAAAAAATCAATGCGAAAGAAAACTTACCAAATCTTTAAAATTTTCTCACCTGAAACAAAAATTCAAAAGTAACCCGCCAATTCGGTGGGGATAGGAGAATAATAAAATAAATAATATATAATAATAAAATGAAATGTATAAAATCAAAATGGTTTTTGGTGTAGCTTTACCAAACCATGAAACAACAACAAACTGATAAATTTACCCACGGAATCCGTGGCTATTGTTTTATTAATAAAAAAATGCAAAATGGTTTTACTAAATCGTTGAATATTTACAGTGAAAATTAATAAATTAACTCAAAAGAAGTTAAACAAAATTCAAGTATCAAACATGAGGTGTGATCAAAGGTGATGTAAACAAATTGTGATGACCTGTCTACTTAAACGAGCCAAAACTCAAACAATATTATCGGATGCACGTTGATTAGCAAGTTTTATATTTCACTTGTAGTGAATAGTGGCAACAGAAGTATTATAATAATAATCTCTCTGGACTCACTAAGCCCTTGTAAGCTTCGCTGTTCCAGCGATCTGTGTCGCAATTAGAGTGCTTATTTTCTAAGCCTCTAAGACTTACACATATCAGCTGTAAAGCTTTCATCTGACTAAAGCTAGTCGCAAACGGACCGCCTGAAACAACACTACCTTCCGTGACTTACTGAACTTTACTCTAGACTTCCTTGTATGTCAACGTAACTTATCCGCAACTGTATCAAACTATATTGCCTTACTCAATTTCGGGCTTGCTTCATGTTGTTATTAAACTTGATCCGAAAATAGATCTGGTCGCTATCGGTTTTCGTTTTCGTGCCCCACGTTGGGCGCCATTTATTGTCATATATGAGTGTATTTATTTATATTTACTAAAAATAGTAAAATTTCATATTTGGATTTATTTATACCAGAGAAGCCGCAAAATATTTCGGGTGGCTAAAAATCCCGCCAACTAATTATCCAAGATGGTAACCCTGCTTGACAGACGGACATTCCCCTCAACCCACCTTCCATCTACACTACACACTGGCAACTTGTCAATATGGCACGACTAAGGCTCGCGGGCATGGGCGGTGGTTCGTTGTAGTGTAGACTTCCGGAGACAAAAAAATTTGAGCCAGTGTTGGTAGACCTGGATCATCACTAGGGCTCAGATGTTATGGCCCTCACTGTTCCCTCCCCAAAACCGTGGTATTACCTGAGTGAAATTGATGGAATACCCCTAACATATACATCACCGTTGATCACTTACCTTATTGTTCTTTTAGCCTGTCAAATGAAAATTCATAATAAATTACTTTAAAAACCAAAAAGATTTACATTGTATTTTCTTTTCGTTAAATTTAAAAGTGTTGTTTCTATATTGACTTATCCTGTATCTGTACAAAACTTTCTTAACATGTAACTAATTTCTAATACATATGATTTGCTTTGGCCTAAAATTTGCTTATCTGGAGTAGGCTCTTAGTACTCTTTTGCTGTTAAATAATGAAATTAATTGTACCGTATTCTTCACTCGCTAGCACTTCGCCTTTCTCCACGTAAACTAATTTTTTGTTACTTGGCCTCTTTTCTTATATTGATTTATTACAATGGTTTAGTTTTCACTTGTTTAAACTCTAAAGGTAAGTATATAATAAATATATCTTTTCACTACCGGTAATTACTATATTTATATTTTAGACTTTGTTTGTAACTTATTTTCTATTTTAGATTTGTTTGTATTTCTAGATTTAATAAAAATATTTTGCCTTCAATTTCATGAGTTTAGAATTTTATTTTTTTGGAAATTGTTTCTTTTCCTTTCACTTAAAGAAATTATTTCTTACTTTCAAGAAATTAACCGGTCTCTATTTCGAAATTTTTAATTATTGAATTTTCAGGTGATCGTATTAACTTTTATGTAAGTTTCTTTAACTTTGGATGAGTATTTTAAATTTTTCAGGAATGATTTTAAATTGCAGAGAATTGTTTTCAAGTTTCAGTTAAGTATTTTAACGTTAAGGTAAGTATTTTGAATTTTGAGGTAAGTATTTTAAATTTTGTAAGTAAGTATTTGAAATTCTAGAAAATATTTTAAATTTCAGTGAATTTATTTTAAATTTCAGGTAAGCTAAACTTTCAAAAGCATTAAAAAAAATTTAGATTTCCAAGAGTTTTTTTAAATTTTTAAGAATTTTTAAATTTCCAAAGGTTTTAAATTTTCCAAAAAGTATCTAATTTAATTAATTTAATCCAATCAATTAACTTTCAAAAATCTTTTAAATTCTCAAAGGTATTTAATGTTCACAAGTATTTAAGTTCTCACGTAAGTATTTAAGTTTTCCAAAGTATCTAAGTTTTAAAAAGTATTTAAGTTTCAAAAGTTTAAAATTTTCAAAAGTATTCAAGTTTCAGATAAGTATTTAAATTCTGAAAATTTTGTTTTATATAAATTGAAATTCAATCAAAGGTAGGTATGTAAATTTTGAAAATTTAATTGTATATAAATCGAACTTCAATTAAAGGTAAGTATTTAAATTTTCAAAATTTAGTTTTGTGTCAATTGAATTTCAATCAAAAGTAAATATTTAAATTTTCAAAATTTAGTTTGAGATAAAATGAATTTTAACTAAAAGGTAGGTAAATTTGGAATTTAGCCTTGGCTAATTAAATTTCAATTGCAGGTAAGTATTTGAATTCAAATTTCCAAAAGTATTTAAAATTTTCACCAGTATTGAAATTTAGGAAAGTATTCTAATTTAAATTTTTAAATAAGTTTCTGAATTTTAAATTTTCAAAAACTTATTCAAATCCAAATTTCAAATAAGTATACGAATGCAAATTTTCAATAAAGTATCTAAATTTTGACAATTTGGTTTTCAACAATGGAAACTTAATTAAATTAATTAAATTTTCAAAATTTAGTTTTGTATCAATTGAATTTGAATCAAACGTGAATATTTAAATTTTGAAAATTTAGTTTTATATAAATTAAATTTTAATCAAATGTAAGAAAATTTGGAATTTAGTTTTACCTAATTGAATTTCAATTAAAGGTAAGTATTTTACTTTTTGAAAATTAAGTTCTATACAAATGGAATTTTCAATTAACGGTGAGTATTTAAATTTTGAAAATTATTTAAAATTTTGCCAATATTAATTGGATTTTAATCAAAGGTGAATATTTAAATTTTTGAAATTTAGTTTTATATTAAATGAATTTATCTGAATTTTTAATTTTAATTGAAAATGAATTAGTACTTTTAAATCACTGTCAAACCGGTCTATTGATAGCTCCAAATCGAGCTAAGCGCGATGCTTGCTAATAAATAATATGGGCCCAAAACCCATGTGGTCAAATGCATGTGGATGTTTTCTGTTTTTAAGGCAAAGAAAACAGCCAAAAGAAACTTATTTACGAACAACGCGAATCTAACCTCAAATACTGGCTTACGCGATGCTATTCTTATACGTTTTAATCTTTTCACCGGCTTGAAATTACATGAAATCTAATTTCTATTCAAACATGTTTCTACTCTAACTACGACTACTTATCTTTCGCTATTTTTATGATGTCATCAGTGGTGCCTTTCCAACCTCAGCCTCTGTTGTCGTTCACGATTAAAGTTGGTGGTGTATTGCTAGAGTTGTTGCTGTTGTCGCTGATGTTCAAGATGGACGCCGCCAAGATGGCGGAATGATGCTGATGTTGTTGTTGTTGTGGCTGAACATGATGGCGATGATGTTGTTGTTGTTGTTAATGAACATGATGGCGACCTGTTATGATGTAACGACGAAAAGTGGTGTGGTTGTTTAATAAATTCCATATGATGAGTCTGGATCTTGTTGTTAGAAAAATGTATAAGCGTGGTGATAAGTTGACATTTTTATTGTTGCTATCGTGCAGGTTGTTGTTGTTTCCGCGTTGATCTAGTTGTTAAAAAAAACGATGCCTTTTTGACTAGTTCCGTTAGGTGTTAGACGCCGTTATTTTGCCCAAAACAGATAAGTTAAAAATTTTGAAACGGTGCTGATTTAAAGATGACGCTGAGTGTTGTTGTTGCGGTACCGTTAAAACGGTTATGTCATTGACTGTTGCTGCGGGCTTTTGTCGTCTTTATTGCAACTGTACCGACTAGTTGTTGTTGGTTAAATGACGCTGGTATGGCGGTTTTAGTTGTTGATGTTACTAATATGATGAGGAATTGTGGCTTTCGATTATGAGATCCCTGACTGCCTGCAGAACATGACTTGCTGCGTTAATTTTATAATCGCATGCGTATTTTCAGATTACGTATCTGTTTTAACATTGTTGAACTGATAATTTTGATTCTAACAGGTGGTTCCATGCTGCTACCCAGCCCCACGACCATGCAGCACTACAAACACAACGGCACTACAAACGGACAACCAAACTGCGACGTGGTGGCGAGTTTTAATAACCGCGTCGAAAAACTTTTGGATGTACAATTCTCTGAGGATCCTAAATGCAACCGCAGCAACACTTGCCATCTATTTCTGTACCTATTAATTTTTTTCCCCAGCAATCGACCGAGAGTTTTTATTTTATTTTATTTTTGCTTTTTGCGGCCGTCACTTGTATTATTTTTTTCTTCCACACACTATCGAAATTTAAACTTTGCCGGTTTTTCACACTTTAATTTTAATTTACTTTTCATCCGCTCTTTAACTCGTCTGCTTCGGTTTTTTTGACATTTCATGGGTGTTGTCTAGAACCAGCGCTGAATTTTAACTGCAGTAGGTTTAATAATGGAGTTGCCATACTCGAGATTATTTCTTATGTTAGCCGCTGTGTTCACACATGCTAGAACTTTGTTGACACCGGCGACACAGTACACACCCCCTTTCGTGGGCGAGTTTACTTTATCATATTAGCAAATCATATTTGCTAATATGATAAAGTTCAACCACTAACGGTACTACTCTCCTTAGTCGTTAGATGTGCATTTTGCTATTAAGCTCTTAAATCTTTTGCGTGAAATATTCCTTGACTCTTTCCCTGTAAGACTTCGACTTCATAAAGACTATTTCCCACTTGTCGAACGATTCTGCACTTCACGAATTTCTTGCAGAGCTTAGCCGAAAGCTGCTTTGAAAAGTCAGACAGTTGAAAATTACGCCTGTATATTTCCTGTCCCACTCTGAACTTAGTATCTCGACATCTGACCGGCTTATCGCTTAGCATTGCTAAGATAATTTTTATGTAAATTCTTTCTAACTTGGTCACGTACAAGTTCCAAAAATCCTCCTCTGCTATCAATTCTATTTTCCGACTCCTCTAAAAGATTCAATTTTCTAGCGAGTTTGTATGCGGAGGCATGTGTCATCATATTTGTTCCAAATAAAATAAAATAAGGTGTAACTCCTGTAGCACTGTGTACAGACGATCTCAGTGAACATTCGATTTCGCACAAATACTTATCCCAATCGGTTTGGTTTTCATTTAGGTACGATCTGATCGCGGCCAGAACAGATTGGTTAACCCGCTCTGCTGCATTGGCTTGTGGAGCGTAATATGCTGTTCTTAGATGTTTGATGCCGAAACTACTTATCATCTCTCCGAACTCCTTTCCCACGAACTGTTTGCCGTTGTCCGATACGATGGTCTCTGGGCAACCAAACTTGTAGAAGACTTCTTTTATTAAAAATTCAACAACATATTTTGATGTGGCTTTTGGCATCGCCTTGAACATTACATATTTTGAAAAATAATCTAGCACTATAAATATAAAAGAATTTCCCCTTTTTGAACGTACATAGGGACCTAAAAAATCTATATATATCCTCTGAAAAGGTCGACAATCATCCGCTTCGTTTCCCATTGGTGGTCTCAGTATTGTATTTACTGGTTTACTTTCTTTACATACATCGCACTGACTGACATACTCCCTTACTTGTATATTTAAATGAGGCCAATAAAATTTCTCTCGTAATCTGTTAATGGTTTTCCCTATTCCTCCATGTGCTGAAGTTGGTAGTTCTAGTGCCATTCTAATCAAATTCTTGGTAAGACCTGATGGTATCCATAGATTCCAGCTATGCTCCTCACGGACAATGTTGCTATCACTTGGTATTGCTCGCTTGTAAATTAATCCTCCCTCAATCTTAATGTCTGGTAAGGTATCCTTGTTACTTTCTATAGTTTTTATTAGCTCTTGATAATCTTCAGACTGGAACTCTGGTGACTCTAGATCTATTACAGGCTCTACCATTATTTCGTCCATATCATACCTTGATAAGGTGTCAGGTACCACATTCTGCGAACCCTTTCGATGCCTAATTTGGAACGAAAAACTTTGTAATTGTAGGCTCCACCTTGCGAGTCGTCCACTTAAATCGCGTTGTGACATCAGCCACTTCAAGCTCGAGTGATCTGTAATCACGACGAAATTCATTAGTTCGATGTAAGGTCTGAAGCGCTTTACTGCTGAAACTACAGCTAAGCATTCCCGTTCAGTAACTGAATAGTTTTTCTGCGGGGCGGTAAACTTTTTTGAAAAATACGCAATCGGATGCTCTCCTCCGTTCTCATCCTCCTGAAACAAAACTGCTCCCATTCCGACATCTGAAGCGTCGCATTGTATGAAAAACACTTTATTAAAATCTGGGTGGGTTAACACGGGACTGGCCGTTAAACAGGTTTTGAGCTTATCAACCGCTCTCTTGGCTTCTTCAGTAAAAACAAATTTTTTTCCTTTCTTAAGAGTTTCGCATATCGGTGCTGTGACTGTGGCGTAATCATTAATAAACCTCCTGTACCAACCGGTAGTTCCCATGAAGCTTCGGACTTGCTTAACCGTTTTAGGATACTCGAACTTTAAAATAGCCTGAATCTTATCAGGATCTGGTTTCAACCGACCTTCGCCTACAATATATCCCAGATAACGCAATTCTCTACAGCAAAATTTAGATTTTCCTACGTTGATCGTTAGACCGGCAGTCTCTAGACAAGTCGCGATTTCCCTCAACAATTGTATATGCTCAGCAAATTCAGACGATACCACCAGCAAATCATCCAAATAAACGAAAACTTTTTCCCTTAAACGCGCTGGAACCACCTTGTCCATTAAACGGCATAACCTTTGGGCCGCATTGCACAACCCAAAAGGCATGACCGTAAATTGATACAAGGGTCTTCCAGGCACGGTAAAAGCAGTCTTTTCTCGACTTTGGTTTGCCAGGGGTATCTGCCAAAATGCGTCTTTGAAGTCTATACTAGATATAAAATGTGTGTCACCCCGACGACTCAGTAGACCTTCTATATGGGGAAGTGGATAAGCGTCTTTCACTGTTAGCTCATTAAGCCGACGAGCATCTAAACAAATTCTAACCTTTTCGCCTTTTAGCACCATGGTCACTCGGTTATTCCATGGGCTTTCGCTCGGCTCAATAACTCCTAATGAAAGCATCCTGTCCAGCTCTCCATACATCAGGCTCTGAACCGCAGGTGATACCGGGTAGTGCTTCTCCTTAACAGGTACTGCATTTCCCGTATCAATTGTGTGCTCCTCTAAAGTAGTTTTGCCAAGGCCTTTTTGCGAAAAACAAGGGAATAATCTAATAACATTCTCTAAGCTGTCTTGCTGCTGTTTATTCAAATTGTGCATTTTTGGAAATGGGACATCAGAATCCTCCGCATTTTTAGTTTCCTGCAATTCGCTAACTTCAAATCGTATCAACTTAAAAATCTTCATAAAATCCGCTCCTAAGAAAAGTTGCTTCAACGTTGGTACTAGATAAAAATCAATTGGATTACTAACGCCGTTAAACACAATATCTGCTCTAACTCTTCCTATAATCTTATTTAAACGTCCATCTGCTGTCCTTATCGCTGATGTAAAAGGATACACCACTAACATGGCTTTCTCAACAAATTCCAAACAATCTTTACCAAGGCATGTTACACTGGCTCCACTATCCAATAATCCTTGAATAGGTTGTCCATTTATTTCTATGGTTGTATAAATTCTTGAATCGGGTCCTTCATATAAACTGGCTGAGGAAATTCCTAACCTTGTCTTTTTCCTGTTTTCATATCTCTCACGTGTTTTTTTAATCTTAATCGATGTTCCGAAGATTCGAGCTCTCGCTGCGTCGTATTCCTGCTGTCTTACTTGTATTGGTTTAAAAATACGGGTTTTCGCTTACTGTTCACTTTGCCTAATCTTCTCCAAACGTTTTTCCTCTAAGCTGTTGTTTCCTGTACTAATTGACTTAAGATTTGCTGATGTTGTTAAGCTTTCAGTGCTTCCTATGGTTTGGGTTGCTTGGGATAAAAATTCTTTGAACGGGCCTCCATCCCGTGTCGAGACACGTTCACTCCCCGGTTTCCCTGACAATTTGGACACCTTGGTGTAACTGTTCCTTCTAATCCACACTTAAAACAAAATAGTGATCTTTTTTCCTCAGGACAATCTACGAAAATATGACCTTCGGCCTTACAATTCCAGCACTGTAGCTTTCGGGCTGTTTCTATCGCTTCGACTTCTTCAATATCTTCCCTCTCGATTGGATCACATTCGATCGCATGTAATGATCTAGGAACATATCTTCCACTAAACTGTCGTTGACTATTAAGCAAGTTTTCTGCCCGCCTACATACTTTCGCAAACTGTGCTAAACTTGTGACTTGAACTGAAAAAAGTAACTGCGCCATCGGAGCTTTGAGATTACCCCTCATTACGGTGACTAAATCCTTTTCTCCTAATGGACTACGTAATTGATTCCTAAGTTTAATGACGTAATTATAAAAATCATCAAAGGACTCTTGACTGTTTTGACGACGGTCCAATATTTTCCTCTGGATATCAAAGTCGCTATCGTAACGATGAAATTGTGTTATTAAAGCTGCTTTTAAATCTTTCCAGCGCGCTATATTGTTAAACCTACGGTGGTCCCAAAACCATTCCCTAGCTGGTCCACTCAATAAATGATGAAATGATTTCAATACATCCCTCCACTCACAACCAAAATCTGCCTGTAGAGTTTCTACGCGGAAAACAAAATCCTCGATGCTGGTAGTCTTATTTGTTCCATCAAAAATGATTCCCCATTTATCGATTCGTAAGCCTGGATTTGAATTTGGATGCTGACTCTGACGAAATATATTTGGATTTATTGGGTTTCCCGACCGATAATTCTCGTGAAGATTAAAGTTATTATTCATTGGGTTGAAAAAGAAATTTGGGTGTGGTTGTACCTGTAACTGTTGAATATGTGCATTCGATATTGACGGTGGTGGTTGACTAACATCTGGTATAGATACGTTACTATTAAGCGGTTGCGATAAATTTCTATTTTGTTGGTTTTGATGTGTATTTTGGTGAATACTTTGTTGGACTAAACGTGGTATTATATTTAAAAGTCTGTCCTCGAAGCTCCTAAGGTCTTCGTGTGTTAAAACTTTTCTTTCCTCTGGAAAGTTAGTTGTTCCGCCAGGTGGTCTTAATGGTTTATTCAAATTCCGAAATGCGTCGATGACTCCTCTTGCGCTTATGCTACTGAAAGGTGGCGTGACGATAGTGCTATTTCCTTCCATGCTCTCTCCGCTTGTTTCCAAAACGTCATCCATTTGACCTGCTGCTGCTTCAGTATTAGTGTTGGTTTGCTTCGGAACCGCTCCTGTACTACCTGTTGTTGTTGTTGTACTAGTTGTAGTAGTTGTTGTTGAAGTGGTGGGTGCCGCCGCTGAAGCTTCCCCTTCCATTCTACTTTTAGAACGCGTACCGAACATATTCAAAACTAATTAATGGTCCTAATATCCCTAACTACCAAAATCAATTCTAGTAAAATGAAACCTACCAAAACCTGAAAATAACCATCTATAAAAATGACCGACTGCGTCGATAAAAAATCAATGCGAAAGAAAACTTACCAAATCTTTAAAATTTTCTCACCTGAAACAAAAATTCAAAAGTAACCCGCCAATTCGGTGGGGATAGGAGAATAATAAAATAAATAATATATAATAATAAAATGAAATGTATAAAATCAAAATGGTTTTTGGTGTAGCTTTACCAAACCATCAAACAACTACAAACTGATAAATTTACCCACGGAATCCGTGGCTATTGTTTTATTAATAAAAAATGCAAAATGGTTTTACTAAATCGTTGAATATTTACAGTGAAAATTAATAAATTAACTCAAAAGAAGTTAAACAAAATTCAAGTATCAAACATGAGGTGTGATCAAAGGTGATGTAAACAAATTGTGAATACCTGTCTACTTAAACGAGACAAAACTCAAACAATATTAACGGATGCACGTTGATTAGCAAGTTTTATATTTCACTTGTAGTGAATAGTGGCAACAGAAGTATTATAATAATAATCTCTCTGGACTCACTAAGCCCTTGTAAGCTACGCTGTTCCAGCGATCTGTGTCGCAATTAGAGTGCTTATTTTCTAAGCCTCTAAGACTTACACATATCAGCTGTAAAGCTTTCATCTGACTAAAGCTAGTCGCAAACGGACCGCCTGAAACAACACTACCTTCCGTGACTTACTGAACTTTACTCTAGACTTCCTTGTAAGTCAACGTTACTTATCCGCAACTGTATCAAACTATATTGCCTTACTCAATTTCGGGCTTGCTTCATGTTGTTAGTAAACTTGATCCGAAAATAGATCTGGTCGCTATCGGTTTTCGTTTTCGTGCCCCACGTTGGGCGCCATTTATTGTCATATATGAGTGTATTTATTTATATTTACTAAAAATAGTAAAATTTCATATTTGGGTTTATTTATACCAGAGAAGCCGCAAAATATTTCGGGTGGCTAAAAATCCCGCCAACTAATTATCCAAGATGGTAACCCTGCTTGACAGACGGACATTCCCCTCAACCCACCTTCCATCTACACTACACACTGGCAACTTGTCAATATGGCACGACTAAGGCTCGCGGGCATGGGCGGTGGTTCGTTGTAGTGTAGACTTCCGGAGACAAAAAAATTTGAGCCAGTGTTGGTAGACCTGGATCATCACTAGAGCTCAGATGTTATGGCCCTCACTGTTCCCTCCCCAAAACCGTGGTATTACCTGAGTGAAATTGATGGGATACCCCTAACATATACATCACCGTTGATCACTTACCTTATTGTTCTTTTAGCCTGTCAAATGAAAATTCATAATAAATTACTTTAAAAACCAAAAAGATTTACATTGTATTTTCTTTTCGTTAAATTTTAAAGTGTTGTTTCTATATTGACTTATCCTGTATCTGTACAAAACTTTCTTAACATGTATCTAATTTCTAATACATATGATTTGCTTTGGCCTAAAATTTGCTTATCTGGAGTAGGCTCTTAGTACTCTTTTGCTGTTAAATAATGAAATTAATTGTACCGTATTCTTCACTCGCTAGCACTTCGCCTTTCTCCACGTAAACTAATTTTTTGTTACTTGGCCTCTTTTCTTATATTGATTTATTACAATGGTTTAGTTTTCACTTGTTTAAACTCTAAAGGTAAGTATATAATATATCTTTTCACTACCGGTAATTACTATATTTATATTTTAGACTTTGTTTGTAACTTATTTTCTATTTTAGATTTGTTTGTATTTCTAGATTTAATAAAAATATTTTGCCTTCAATTTCATGAGTTTAGAATTTTATTTTTTTGGAAATTGTTTCTTTTCCTTTCACTTAAAGAAATTATTTCTTACTTTCAAGAAATTAACCGGTCTCTATTTCGAAATTTTTAATTATTGAATTTTCAGGTGATCGTATTAACTTTTATGTAAGTTTCTTTAACTTTGGATGAGTATTTTAAATTTTTCAGGAATGATTTTAAATTGCAGAGAATTGTTTTCACGTTTCAGTTAAGTATTTTAACGTTAAGGTAAGTATTTTGAATTTTGAGGTAAGTATTTTAAATTTTGGGTAAGTATTTGAAATTCTAGAAAATATTTTAAATTTCAGTGAATTTATTTTAAATTTCAGGTAAGCTAAACTTTCAAAAGCATTAAAAAAAATTTAGATTTCCAAGAGTTTTTTTAAATTTTTAAGAATTTTTAAATTTCCAAAGGTTTTAAATTTTCCAAAAAGTATCTAATTTAATTAATTTAATCCAATCAATTAACTTTCAAAAATCTTTTAAATTCTCAAAGGTATTTAATGTTCGCAAGTATTTAAGTTCTCACGTAAGTATTTAAGTTTTCCAAAGTATCGAAGTTTTAAAAAGTATTTAAGTTTCAAAAGTTTTAAATTTTCAAAAGTATTCAAGTTTCAGATAAGTATTTAAATTCTGAAAATTTTGTTTTATATAAATTGAAATTCAATCAAAGGTAGGTATGTAAATTTTGAAAATTTAGTTGTATATAAATCGAACTTCAATTAAAGGTAAGTATTTAAATTTTCAAAATTTAGTTTTGTGTCAATTGAATTTCAATCAAAAGTAAATATTTAAATTTTCAAAATTTAGTTTGAGATAAAATGAATTTTAACTAAAAGGTAGGTAAATTTGGAATTTAGCCTTGGCTAATTAAATTTCAATTACAGGTAAGTATTTGAATTCAAATTTCCAAAAGTATTTAAAATTTTCACCAGTATTGAAATTTAGGAAAGTATTCTAATTTAAATTTTTAAATAAGTTTCTGAATTTTAAATTTTCAAAAACTTATTCAAATCCAAATTTCAAATAAGTATACGAATGCAAATTTTCAATAAAGTATCTAAATTTTGACAATTTGGTTTTCAACAATGGAAACTTAATTAAAGGTAGGTATTTAAATTTTCAAAATTTAGTTTTGTATCAATTGAATTTGAATCAAACGTGAATATTTAAATTTTGAAAATTTAGTTTTATATAAATTAAATTTTAATCAAATGTAAGAAAATTTGGAATTTAGTTTTACCTAATTGAATTTCAATTAAAGGTAAGTATTTTACTTTTTGAAAATTAAGTTCTATACAAATGGAATTTTCAATTAACGGTGAGTATTTAAATTTTGAAAATTATTTAAAATTTTGCCAATATTAATTGGATTTTAATCAAAGGTGAATATTTAAATTTTTGAAATTTAGTTTTATATTAAATGAATTTATCTGAATTTTTAATTTTAATTGAAAATGAATTAGTACTTTTAAATCACTGTCAAACCGGTCTATTGATAGCTCCAAATCGAGCTAAGCGCGATGCTTGCTAATAAATAATATGGGCCCAAAACCCATGTGGTCAAATGCATGTGGATGTTTTCTGTTTTTAAGGCAAAGAAAACAGCCAAAAGAAACTTATTTACGAACAACGCGAATCTAACCTCAAATACTGGCTTACGCGATGCTATTCTTACACGTTTTAATCTTTTCACCGGCTTGAAATTACATGAAATCTAATTTCTATTCAAACATGTTTCTACTCTAACTACGACTACTTATCTTTCGCTATTTTTATGATGTCATCAGTGGTGCCTTTCCAACCTCAGCCTCTGTTGTCGTTCACGATTAAAGTTGGTGGTGTATTGCTAGAGTTGTTGCTGTTGTCGCTGATGTTCAAGATGGACGCCGCCAAGATGGCGGAATGATGCTGATGTTGTTGTTGTTGTGGCTGAACATGATGGCGATGATGTTGTTATTGTTGTTAATGAACATGATGGCGCCCTGTTATGATGTAACGACGAAAAGTGGTGTGGTTGTTTAATAAATTCCATATGATGAGTCTGGATCTTGTTGTTAGAAAAATGTATAAGCGTGGTGATAAGTTGACATTTTTATTGTTGCTATCGTGCAGGTTGTTGTTGTTTCCGCGTTGATCTAGTTGTTAAAAAAAACGATGCCTTTTTGACTAGTGCCGTTAGGTGTTAGACGCCGTTATTTTGCCCAAAGCAGATAAGTTAAAAATTTTGAAACGGTGCTGATTTAAAGATGACGCTGAGTGTTGTTGTTGCGGTACCGTTAAAACGGTTATGTCATTGACTGTTGCTGCGGGCTTTTGTCGTCTTTATTGCAACTGTACCGACTAGTTGTTGTTGGTTAAATGACGCTGGTATGGCGGTTTTAGTTGTTGATGTTACTAATATGATGAGGAATTGTGGCTTTCGATTATGAGATCCCTGACTGCCTGCAGAACATGACTTGCTGCGTTAATTTTATAATCGCATGCGTATTTTCAGATTACGTATCTGTTTTAACATTGTTGAACTGATAATTTTGATTCCAACAGGTGGTTCCATGCTGCTACCCAGCCCCACGACCATGCAGCACTACAAACACAACGGCACTACAAACGGACAACCAAACTGCGACGTGGTGGCGAGTTTTAATAACCGCGTCGAAAAACTTTTGGATGTACAATTCTCTGAGGATCCTAAATGCAACCGCACCTATTAATTTTTTTCCCCAGCAATCGACCGAGAGTTTTTATTTTATTTTATTTTTGCTTTTTGCGGCCGTCACTTGTATTATTTTTTTCTTCCACACACTATCGAAATTTAAACTTTGCCGGTTTTTCACACTTTAATTTTAATTTACTTTTCATCCGCTCTTTAACTCGTCTGCTTCGGTTTTTTCATCAAAAGGGCCGGAAATCATGGGTGTTGTATAATGGAGTTGCCATACTCGAGATTATTTCTTATGTTAGCCGCTGTGTTCACACATGCTAGAACTTTGTTGACACCGGCGACACACTACAAGGAAATATATATATATATATATATATATATATATATATATATATATATATATATATATATATATACATTTTATTTTCAGGTCCGCTTGTCGTTCGTGTTGAATGTCCAGGTCTTATTGGCAGCAGTGCTTGGCACCATCAGGCTTGACAGTGTTACTTCCGGCTTCTTTCCACGCTGGATGTGACTGCTGGATCAATGGATGCCTGGTGGAAAATGCCCGTTTACAAGTTGTATTAGTTTATTATTTCTTTACAGTTTTTTATGTTTGAATTTTGAATTTATGTTTAACTTTCACCATTTTTAATTGATTAGGTTAATTTTTTTGGTCAATACTTTTTCACTTTATTTTACTTTCTAGCTTTAGCCAACACTTTAATTGGTTTTTATTTAGTTTTACATTTTTTTAGTTTAAGTTTAGTTGAGGTTTTATTTCTTTAAAAAAAGTGGCTTTTTATAATTTTAAAATGTTGTTTTTTATAATTTCAAAATGTTGCTTTTTTGGGTTTTTTTCATTTAAAAGATTTGCCACTTTGACATAAGTTTGAGCCTTAAATTTTGCTGTTTTTCTTCTTTTGAATATCCCACTGCAGGCACCTGCATTCGTCACACCATTACCTTCGAAACTCAATCAGAAGAAGAGACCGACATTTTGTCCTTGGCTTTCCGGGAAACAGCGGTTTCGCAAAAAAAGACAAACCGCTAGTATTATTACAGCAATCTGTTTTGCTGTTACAACACATTTGTTTTTGTTTATATCTGTATATACTAAACATCTTGTTTTTTTTCTCGCCGCACAGCTGTTGAACTGCCTTACCAAAAAAAAAAAAAAAAAAATTATTGTGCAGTCGAGAACTTTAAGCAAACTATGGACACTTTCCCTTGGTATTTAAAGAAGCTAAGGTGATTCCCATTTTCAAATCTGTAAAAGATCCCAAACTGTCCTTCAGTTACAGGCCAATAAGTATTCTGAGTTTATTAGATAAAGCCTTTGAAAAAGTTATCCACCACAGAAATGTTTAATTTACGGAACAAAATGGAACAATTAATAAACATCTGTGTGATTACCGTAAAGAGCACTCCACGGTACATCAATTAAAAAGAGTACTAAATATTGCAGGTATTTTATTACTTGATATCGAACAAGTCTTGGGATATTTATTTATTTTTTGACATTGTTTTTTATTTCTTCTTCGGTGTGTTGTCTTATATTGTGTTAAGAAAGTTTTATATTTGTCAATGAAATAAAATGTCAACAAGTTAAGAAAATTCGAGCATAAGAAAATTAAACTTGCTCAACTAATTTGCTGAATGGGAACATAAAAGCAAATTCAAAAGAAAATAAATAAAAATGACAATTATACTTGCGCATGTAAACTTGCCTGATCTGAAAGGGGCCTTAGAAAAAAAAACACTAAGTGGTTTTTTCAGTTGGGAAAATTTTATTTGGCGAGTTTTTAGCGTTTTTAAGCTACAATAAGTTTTTATATAAATATATAGATTATCCGTCTTTGCTTTGTTTTTTTAAATTGTTAAAACAATTAATCCAAAGGTAAATATATTTATTTTAATTGGGCCAATAAAAACTTTTTTAACTAATAGAAACTTTCATTTCTGATTACCAGAAAATCAGGACACTTTAGAAAAAACTGATAAATTATCAGTAAATAACTTATTTATAAAAAAAGAGGATGCCTCTCAATATTTGGAACAACTGGGTTATAGCCCAGAAATAATCGAAACAATTTTAAATCAGCTTTATAATGTAAATGCTATAAAGTGGAATAATTTAATGGATACTACATATTTTTGGTACGAAGTCTTTGAATATCAAAATTCGGCTCAAAATAAAATTTTCAAAGATCTAGCTGAGTTTGCCATGCGATTATTGTACATGCAATGGTCTAGTGAAGAAGTGGAACGAGTATTAAGTCAACTTAATATAGCTAAATCAAAGCTCAGAAATCGATTGCAAACTAAGATGGTAAATGCTATTTTAACTGTTAAGTATGTCAATTCCTTAATTTTTTAATAACCTCTTTATAATTACTTTATTGCTTTATATATGGTCTCCGTTGCCATAACAATTACTGCTACGATTAAAAGGTTCCGAAAAAATTTCTCAACTGAATCGGAACCCCTAATATTTATTCCAGTTCCCAAAACGAAACTAATATGTATAGATAATCAAAATCTGAACTAGAGATGAACAATTATTGCCATATTCATAAAAAATAATATACGTTTATTTTATGAATACGGCAGTTAGTATTTAAAAATAGTATTAAATAAGTAAGAGTGCTATTTTCGGCTATGCCGAATCTTATATACTCTTTACCATGTAAAACTAGTTTTTTGAAGTAACTCCAATAAAAAAAAATAAATATTGGGGTGACAGAGAATTAAAAAATAAAAAAAATAGTACTGCATACATATGTATTATTTTACATAAAAATGCCATCGGCTCTTTCTGAATAAAGTTGCAAACTGAAAAATTAGATATATATTAAATTAGATTTTCATACATTTTATACCACAGATAACTAACCAGATAAGACACGAAAAATTAGTGTGGCCAGATTCCAGCTTTCGTTACAGAGGGATTAATTATCTGTGTTTTATACCACACATACTTATCTGTTTTATACATTCAAACAAAATATTTACCAAATTGCTGTTTAAATGAATAAAAATATCTATGCATTGAAATTGAAAATATATAAAAGGAAAAAAATGTATTGCTTCCCATATGAAATACCCTAAGGTATGCATATAATTAATGCTTTAAATCACTACTTTGTTTGATTTAAACATTTGAAAGTAGAAATTTTATATGCCATTATAATTATTTGTTTTCATTAATTACATTTAGGTCTGGCAACACAAAATAAGTTTACAAATCTGATGCATAGCAAACTACAGAAGAAAACTCATTTTATTTCTCTTTATCTCGAAATGGGAACATCTGCCGGCGAGCAGATTTTTCTTCAAAAAGAGGGTTTATAATCAAAGATGCAACGTCCACGTTTTTTTTTTCAACTGTGTTCCAAAAATGCCAACAAATAAATTAAAAAAAGCAATAACAGCAACAAAAAAAAACAATAAATATCAACCTGATGAAAAGTCAACATCTGCTGATTATCCTAATGGATTGAATTGCCGCAAACGTCATGAAGTATTCTATTGGCGTAGAAAACTATACGATCATTATAAGATGCACAATGTTGAAAAAGCTGCTCTCAAACAAGAAAAATAACAAATTTTGAAACATTCAAAACAGGCAAACAACTTCGAATCGTCAAAACAAGACTAAAGCTACAAAAAAGTACAATCGAAAACAACAAGCATTGTAGAAACTCAATTGGGCACATCGAACACATCAACTTACTCTAGCCTACGTTGGCCTTAATATCACTTCGCCAAATATTACCAAACTCAATTTAGTAGCTCCACTGACATCATCCTCTAACTCGACCTATACCTTGCCTTGGGATGCGATACGTAGATTGTGGAAACCGATCAAACCATAGAAAATGTTATGGATTTTTATTTTCAGTGTGATGATGATGCTTTGTTTCGAAATTTTGATGATGTCGATGTAGAGAATGATACCGAATTACGTAATATCTTGCTTACGTCCGATGACTTTCGAAAATATGTTGCAGGATTAAAAAAAAGATACTTGTGCTGTGGCAGACACAACTGAATCGTATTGTGCTCACTGTCAGAAATCCTTCATAAGGCAGTATCAATCGACTATATGGAAAAATACAACATGAAAATAATTATGAACTGGTAAATAACTAACTGAGATGGCATTTTTCTTTGTATTGTAATAATAATTAAATTTTAGTTTGAAATAGATTTCAGCATTTCTTATCCCACATCAAAAAGGATTTACGAATGGAAATCATACCACAAAATTATTGATAAGGCAGAAAAGTTAAGGCACAATACTGTTAAGTATATTTTAACAAATATTCAAAACTCATGGGATGAAGGTAAAAATTACAAATGATCCAAAAACTATTGCTCTTCAGTTACTTGTTCAAAAATTTGTTTACAGATTAAATTAGATTTGTCATTGTTACTAGTGCCTTATCTATTACCAAGTTCTAGACAAACAACTAAATCTGAAGTACAAAAATCTTTTATAACCTATTGCAAGGTAATTAATAAAAAAAGAGAATTTAACATTTTTTTTATTCTAATATTTAATTTGGTAGAATTTTGTAAAAAAGGAGGAGGATGATGACAGCAACCATAGCGTAAAACACATAGAATCATACAATCAGCCAAAAATCTATTTTTATGGCGACTGCATTAAAACAATTAGCTTTACACATTTGGATTTTTTTAGACAAAGACATGTTTGCTTTATGGGTTCGCGCACTAAATATCCAAGAACTTGTGAACACATTTGGTTATTCCTACAGAAACTTATTTTTCAAATTAATACTCCAGAGGATGCTGTTATACCTTACACAAATACACTGACCAATGATCTGCAACATCAAAACCTGGAATCCCAAAAGTGTTGATATCAACACAACATTTTAGTACAACAACATTTTAGTACAACAACATTTTAGTACACTATGATTCAAAATTACTTTAGGAAGACTTTCAACTAACAAGACATTATGCTTTCTAGGACTGGAATTTGAAATATTAGCCTTTTACCTGGGTATGGTTTCCCACAATTAATAAGAAAAAATTAGATTTATCATTCGATTATTTTCCATTTTATAAATGCTTATTAAAAATTGTATTTAAAAGCTAAATATAATTTTAATAAAATTTATACATAAAATTAAGATCAATTGTGATTTTCTTTTTTGAAAAATTTCTTTGATTAAAAACAAGAGTCCTATATTCGGTTATGCCGAAGCTTTTTTACCCTTCACAATGTAAATCTAGTTTAGTGAAGTAACTTCAATCAAAATAGCAAATATTTTTCAAAGTTTGCTGCCCTACAATTTTTTCCAGAAAGTTTTTTAGACAACACCCAGGACCACGTTTGATTCGTATTTTTGTCCTCTATCGATTGCAGGTAGCGCGATATGTGCACGCGAATTCGTTTTGGAGTAATGAACAAAATACTAATTTAATATATATAAACGTGTTTTTTTTTTTTTAATTTTCCAAAGTTTGCTACCCTACAATTTTTCCAGAAAGTTTTTTTAGAAAACACCCAGGACCATGTTTGATTCGTATTTTTGTCCTCTATCGATTGCAGGTAGCGCGATATGTGCGCGCGAATTCATTTGGAGTAAGGAACAAAATACTAATTCAATATATATAAACGTGTTTTTTTTTTAATTTTCCAAAGTTTGCTACCCTACAACTTTTTCCAGAGAGTTTTCTAGAAAACAACCAAGACTACGTTTGATTCGTATTTTTGTCCTCTATCGATTGCAGGTAGCGCGATATGTGCGCGCGAATTCATTTGGAGTAAGGAACAAAATACTAATTCAATATATATAAACGTGTTTTTTTAATTTTCCAAAGTTTGCTACCCTACAACTTTTTCCAGAAAGTTTTTTAGAAAACACCCACAACTACGTTTGATTCGTATTTTTGTCCTCTATCGATTGCAGGTAGCGCGATATGTGCGCGCGAATTCGTTTTGGAGTAATGTACAAAATTCTAATTTAATATATATAAACGTGTTTTTTATAATTTTCCAAAGTTTGCTACCCTACAACTTTTTCTAGAAAGTTTTTTAGAAAACAACCAAGACCACGTTTGATTCGTATTTTTGTCCTCTATCGACTACATGCAGCGCGATATGTGCACGCGAAATGATTTTCGAGAAATGAATGAAAAACTAATTTTATACATTTTACAATTTTTTTCTTCTAATTTGTTTTCCCTATAACGTTTTCCAGCAAGTTTTTTAGAAAAAAATTTGGACGGCGTTTGATGCGTATTTTTAGGCTTTATCGATTGGCATCAGTCGTTTCGATGTATGAATCTTAGTTTGGATTTTATAACTAAAAATCCATTCCATTTAATGACTAAATGTCCTAGGCGTAGCTCATTTATTTCTCAAATGGCGAAAGTGACAACCGGGAAATTAGATTCTACAAGCTTTAAGCTTCTTAATTCAATTTTTTATTTTACAATTCATTAAAATTAGAGGAATTGTGACCGCATTTAATTACGCTTATTTTTTGTCAAATTTTGTTTACATTTTTGTTAAGAATAACAAAAATACTCCGTTTTTTGCAACTCTGTGAAACAAGTTTGACGATTCTAAGAGTTTGATTTCTTCTCATGCGTATACATACATATGTATATATAAATAATAGTTAAAAACAAGGTGCGTTGAACAACCGAAATGAAGAAATCCAGGTCCTTAAGACCAACTATACCAATCGTTACACCGACAACCAACAGTGATAATACACAGTTTGAGGTGGAGTTATGTTGGTGCATACAGCAAATGGAAACAGCCTTAAATTCTGGAAGCTTGTCGCAAAAAGTTGGTAAACAAATTCAATATACATACATATGTACAAATATGAATCTATAAAGATTTTTACATTTTTAAATAGCCGAAGATACGGTCAAAAACTTAAAACTCCTCAAAGGCACAGGTGTACCACTAATTAAAAAACGTCAGATTATGAAAGCAGCCATGGGTGATTATCGTCAGAAAATGAAGGACGAAGAGAGGAAAATGGCTTTAGGTAAGAAGGAAATAATCTTTACTTTTTACTGTGTCTACGATGCCGAATGAATACTGTTTTTTATTTACGCTATTTTTTATCCACTCTTAAAAATGACACACTTTAAAACATATTAAATGCTGATAAGACTGATACGTTATTAATAACTCAGTTAAATACCTTCGAAACCAATTACTTGTCTGCTTACCTCAATGACGTAGTTAATGCTTTCCACGCATAACTACCCACAATTTTGGAATTTTTTGTAAAGTAACTAACCTAATATACTGTATCGAGTATTCGATGGCGGAATGGGACAATATTGGTATCATTAGAAAAGGATTTGAAGGACCTCCGAAGTTTTTGTATCTAATAGGACATGTATCGAGTATGCGATGGTAGAATGGGGCAATATGGATATCATTGGAAAGGGAATTTAACGGCCTATTTAATTAAACAGGAAAAAAGTAAAAATAGAATAAAAAATCAGGTAAGGCTCCAAAAAACTGTTTTTTTCCATATAAACATAATTTTACTCAAAAACGAAGGAACTTTCTCCTCAATGGAATAATTAACAGCGGCTTTGTTTTCTAAAGGTTTCCTGCGTAGCCGGCCTTCGGCCGGACGAAAGTATTTTCTCCTCTATGGTATAACCAACCGGCTTCGTTTTCTAAAGGTTTCCTGCGTAGCCGGCCTTCAGCCGGACGAAAGGATTTTCTCCTATATGGTATAACCAACACCGGCTTCGCTTTCTTAAGGTTTTTTGTGTAGCCGGCTTTCGGCCGGGCGAAAGGATTTTCTCCTCTACGATATAAAAAAAGCGGCTTCGATTTCTAAAGGTTTCTTACTTTTCCTTACTAAATTTTTTTATTTTTATTATTTTTCTTTTTAATTTTTCCTGCTTTATTAAATAGGCTCTTAAATTTCGGCCTTTCCAATGATACCTATATAGTACCATTTCGCTATCAACTACTCGATGTACATATGCCATATTAAATATAAAAACTAAGGGTTGACGCCGAATATCCTACTTAACATTTTTTGCTTAAAATAGCATATTGCACCCTATAGGCAAAAGCCTACGAGCGGTGCCCGTAACTAAATTCAAGCCTAGGAAAATAGTAAAAAAAAATCTGGTAAGGTCCAAAAAATAAATTTTTCACATAAACTTAAGTTTACACAAAATTTTTAAGTTTAATAGGATGTTTTATAGAAAAAAATTATCTAGAGAGTGTAAAATTTAATTTTAAGCTAAAAATGTTATGTAACAATTTTCGCGGCTTCGCTTTCTAAAGATTTCCTGTGTAGCCGACCTTCGGCCGGATGCAAATGCTTTCTGTATTATGTATGACCAACAACGGCTTCGCTTATTCAAGATAACCTGCGTAGTCGGCTTTTGGCCGGGCGCAACGATTTTCTCCTCTATGGTATGACCAACAGCGACTTCATTTCTAAAGATTTCTTGCTCAGACGACCTTCGTCTGGGCGCAAGGATTTTTTCGTCTATGGTATGACCAACAGCGGCTTCTCTTTCAAGGGATTTTCTGCCATACGAGTTACCAAAACAATTTATCTTTCTACAAAAAACATACTATAAATCCCCATCTTCTATATATATAAAAATGAATGTCTGTCTGTCTGTTTATTTGTGCTTTATAGGAGGCCAAACCCTTGGACCGATCTTCCTGAAATTTTCACAGCATGTTACTGTGACTCTGGAAGGAATAATAGGCTATATGAAGTTTTAATTGGACAAAGTGGCGTGGCACCGCCCATATAACCCAAAAATTTAAATCGCCATATTTTGGCCATTTTTTGACCTACGTCGACGATATTTGGTACATATGGTATTGGCATAATTAGGAATACGTACCAGGAGAAAAGTGGGTGGTTTAGAAAAATTAAAAATCGTAATATAGTCTTAACTACTGGACCAATCGTCATTAAATTTTCGCAATAGGATATTCTTGACTATATAAAATTGTGAGTGGACAAAGGAGCGTGGCCTCGCCCATATAACCCAAAATTTAATATCGTCATATCTTGGGCATTTTTTGAAGTAAATATATAAATACTTTTAATTTTATTTAATAACGAGGGGGTAGCGAAGCACACCGGGTTCAGCTAGTATATACATAAATCACGGCGAGGCAACCATTGCAACGGAAAAAGAAATTTATTCACCTTTTCAAATTTACTTATACTGTCTCATTCCACCATAAAATACTCGTTTTAACTATAAATTATACATAAAAACTTTGAAGGTTCGCAACTCCGTAACAAAGGGAATTCCCAGGAATTACCTCTACATTTTTTGCTTAAAATAACATTTTACGCCCTTTATATAACTTATTTAACTTAGTAAAGCTATATGGAAAAAATTTAATTTTTCCTTCCCAGTTTTTTTTTAACTTTTTAATGTATCATTAAATGAGCTCCTAAGTTCCATTTCCAATGTATTATAACTTTTGTAAACGTAATGGAAACGCAGGCGTATTTTATCCAATATGAAATTCAATTTGTATATGAAATTCAATTCTTATACAGCGGTCAAAAAAAGTATTCGACATGCAATCATATTTTTAAAAATCATTAATTGTGTTACATGCGGACAAGAATTTAAAGCATTTAGCTGTAATTTTTTATTACAGTGGAGGTAATTTCTTATTAAAAGTTACAAAACTTAATTATATTTGAGAATGTGAGATAATTGAGCGTATTTTATTACAAACGCTAAAATTGCAAAGCAAAAAAAGTATTCGACAACACTCATTTTTTGTCGCCTTTGCGTTAATATGTTGACTATGCTTGTTGTTGTTATTTTTAATACCGTTAGGAGTTTAGTTCGAAGCTTTTTTCATGCATTGTTTTCATTTAGTTTCACGTGGTTACAAAAATGGGGCGCAAAGGACGAGAAACCACTATTGAAATAAGAAATTTAATAATCCACCATTTTGAATTAGGCAAATCGGAAAATTATATTTCAGAAATCGTTGGAAGGCCACGAACTACTGTCCATTATATAATAAAAAAACACAAAGCTGCAAAAACAGTTGAAAATAAGCCCAGGTTTGGTCGTCCACGGAAACTTACAGAGGTACATGAGCGACAAATACTGCGCGAAGTCAAAAAAATCCCCGAGTCAATGCATCAACATTAGCCAAAAATACCAAGGAATACGTAGGCACTGAAGTTACTCCCCAAACAATTAGAAATGTTTTAAAACAGCACCAATTTCAGGCACGATCAGCTAGGAAAAACCTCACATCTCAAAGAAAAATCTAATTATGAGATTAGAGTTTACTAAAAAGTGTGTAAATAAGCCAGAAGAGTACTGGATGAATGTAATTTTTGCTGACGAAAGCAAATATAATCTTTTTGGATGTGATGGTAAGGTTCTAGTTTATCTAAAAGCAAATACAGAGTTGGAGGAAAGAAATATGGTGCCAACGGTTAAACACGGTAGAGGTGGTGTTATGGTCTGGGGGTGTATGGCGGCATCAGGAGTTGGCAATTAATCATTCATTGATGGAATAATGGATCATTTGAAATATATTGACCTTTTGAAGGAAAATTTGCGTCCGAGCGCAGAAAAATTAGGACTTGCAGGCAAATTTAAATTCCATCAAGATAATGATCCAAAACATTCCGCAATGAATACAGGACTATGGCTTTTGTACAACTGCCCGCATTTGATAAAAACGCCGCCACAATCTCCAGATCTTAACCCAATTGAACATATTTGGGGTCATCTGGAGAAAAAAATAAGATCTCGTTCATTTACAAATTAAAACCAAATGAGGGCAATATTGCAGGACGAATGGTATAAAATTGAGCCAGGATGTACAATGTCATTAGTAAAGTCTATGCCCGAGCGTTTAAAAGAGGTTATACGGCGCAAAGGAAGAGTAACTCGTAACTAGAATGTCAATAACAGTTTAATTTTATAATAGTTTTTTAAATGTCGAATACTTTTTTGTTCCTGTTTTTTTAGCTTAAGTTGTAAATATTATGTTTTTTTGTTTTAGTAGTTGTAAAGATCTAATTTTTTTACTGAATTATATTCTTTGTTCCTTAATAAATAAAATTTAATGTGAGTTTTACCACTAAACAAAATCTAATTGTTTTTATTGAAACACAAATAAAATTTTATATAGATGTCGAATACTTTTTTTGACCGCTGTATTTGCAGAGGGAAAATAGTAAGTAAGTGAATAGTATAACGTTAAAGATTGACAACGTGTTTTTGGGTTTTGCAGTGATGTTAAAAAATAGAGATAACTTATAATCTAAGTATTTGGTAACAATTACAGCAATTCCATTGCAATTTGTTGCAAGGTTACCGTAGTTCTCCCACGCTTAAAGGAAGCTTTAGACATCGAACACGTAATCTTCCAAGTAAGCTGGACGGCGGCGAAATCTAGCAATTTTTTTTTCAGTTTGTGGCTCTGCTGGGTGAATTCTAACGTATGAATTATCGATAACTTGACTTTTAGTTTGTGCGTTGGTGGGAAACTGCACAAGATCTTGAAGAATTGGTTGAAGAGTGATGAGCTCAGAAGTTTGCGGTGTTGGTTCAGCTACTATGGACTCAGAATTTTGTTGTATTGGTTGGTCATGAGGTTTGGTAGTATCTTCTTCAGCTTGCTGTATCATTGTTGATAGAAGTTGATTGATATGACGCTTAAGAACATACCCTTCATCAAATTTTTTTAGGTAATGGAGATGACCCAATTTTTTTATGACTGTGGACCAAAAGGCGTTATGTCAATTTCAGCCCACTTGGATTTAGCATCCATAACTACTAAATAGTAATAACTTTGAAAAATATCTGCATAATCGATATGTATCCTTTGCCAATTATGTTCTGGTTCATTCCAGGAATGTAATCTTGCTTTTGGTGGACTAGAGTTAGCCGATCCACAAGAAAGGGTGTGAAGATAGCTCCGTCAGTTAGCATCGTTTTAGACAACCCTGTTATAGTTTACATTCATCTCACTCAGAAAATGTTAAGTTAACAGAGTTGAATTATTTTAACATTATATAAAAAAAGGATATAAATGTATATAAAATTAAGTTTATATATACTAATAGCAAAATATACACAGTCAAAATATAAAGATTTTTAAAATGAGGTCGAAAAATGTATTTTCTTTTTTTATACAGGTATTTATCAAATGCTCAAAAATGGGTCAAAATTGAAATGGTGCGGCTTAGCGGACTACTGGGGGAGAAAACCTCGACATTATAGATTTCAGAACTGTAAAGGTTATATTCAGAATTTGTATAGGTTTTTAGTAATAGAATTAAGAAAAATGTGAAATTACGCATTTCCCCATATGGACATTTTTCAAATGCCCAAAAATGGGTCAAAATTTAAAAGGTGCGGCTTAGCGGACTACTGGGGGAGAAAGCCTCGACATTATAGATTTCAGAACTGTAAAGGTTATATTCAGAAATTGTATAGGTTTTTAGTAATAGAATTAAGAAAAATGTGAAATTACGCATTTCCCCATATGGACATTTTTCAAATGCCCAAAAATGGTGTAGCATAATATGATTTAATTCTTTTCAACCACACCAACATTAAAGATTTAATTATTTTAAAGGCATTCTTTTAAATAGCCAAACAAGTGTCATGTGTCACTTAAAAACTCATCAACAAAGGCAGGCAAACACATGTGAATTTTTTTAAAATACTGCCGCCTGTACACCTCTTGAAGTGACAATGATTTTATTGCTATGTGTGTGTGTGTGGCACACTTAAAGACCAAAATACCAAGCAAAATTATTTACATTAAATTAGACATACATATTACGTTACACCAAAATAATCTAATTACATTTAAATTCCTAAAACATTCCCACAGTGATAATGAAAAACAAGTGAAATTAAAATCTAGGATCTTCTCATAAGTAGTATATAAGCTGAATTAATTTTAAGAACAAATCAATCTAAATTCTACAGCAAGACGTACAGCAACTATTGCTTACTTGCTTTTAAATAAAGATTCAAATTTTTATATGAAAACCAAACTTATTAAAATACTTTTATTTATTTTTGGTTTTATGGCGATCCTGCCAAATTCCTAATAAGGAAAAAATAGCAAATATTGCTTATCCTTATTTCGAATAAAAAGGGATAATAGAATCCAACACACAGAGCTTAAGCTTAGTTGGATCTCTATTTTAAAAAAAAATTAATTTATTAAATAATTCACAAACCTTATGGGAGATAGCCTAGAGGAGATCCTGAAGAGCATTGAAGAAGCGGAAGCCAGGTGGAAGGCGCTTCTAGAAGAGGGTGAAAACCCGGAAAATAAACCGGCAATCCTATCGGTAGGACCACGGCCGAAGAAAAAGCAACGAAAAAAAACCAGGACATAAAATATCCAATCTTTCCGGTACCTAACATCCAAAAGTCCAGAGGGGGACGAAAAAATTCTAAAAGTACAACTACGAGCACTGGAACACCAGCAAACTTATGCCACGGACGAAGAACTAATACGAGTTTTGCAACAAATCAAGGAGATAAAAAGTACAATTAAGGAAATAAACAAAAACAAAAAAAAAACAACACACTCAAATACACAAAAAAAAAATGTTAACTAAACAAAAACAATGAAGAAAAAAAAAATATGTTAAGTAAATAATATATACGTTAAGATTATATTTTTGAAAAAAAAAAAAATAAAGATATTTATATTTATATGAAAATTTATTAAATTTCTTTAATGGTCCTAATACAAAAATTTTTTTAATATGAACATGAGTAGGGCCAAAGTTAGGGCAAAGAATCCGATTAGGTGGAATAACATATCCCCCGAACCTTTACAAAATCAAATTGAATGGCTAACAAGCTACTGGAAACTGATAGGATTACAAGGAACTCCTACAGAGGAGGATATTACTAATAAAACTCGATTAGAAGAAGAAACAATAGCAGGAATTAGATGGTCAGAAAAATTAGAATTAGAAAATAGAACAAATTAAATTCATATTAGTATTCAAAATGGGTAAAACTGAGTCAAAAATAGAAAACCCAAACGCTAACGTAATAAATAAAGTAGAAATTGTAGACCATAGTAAAGAAATTAATTCATTATGGGTTTTAACATTGATGTTAGTAATTATAGCAGCAATAAACTTAGCTCTTAAACTATATATATTTCACAAAAGATCGCTTAGAAAGAAATATGCTAGTAGAGCGGACAACTTGGATAAAATTTAGTTTATTTTAATGGATTGGAAAGATATTTTGCAAAAGGCTAGAAACATTAAAGAAAATTTTGAACGTTCATACAAATGTTTAAATCAAGATAGACCAATAAAAAATGAAACAGTCAAGTACCATTTGCAAAACTTATTAAAATACTTGGAAGAAATAAGAATTTCATTTAACGTAAATTACAAAAGACTTACCACAGCTCACCAAAGAGCTGCTGATGCGTTTTTTCTTGATTTAACCATTCGTATAACGAAAATAGCAACCAAAAAGGGCATTGATATTGAGTTGCCAAATACAATACATGAAAACGTTAACATTGAAATTTATACTGAAAACAACATGAGTCAAACGGTAGTAGAATTTTTAAACACAGCTTCAAAGCTGATTCCAGAATTTGATGGTAAGTCAGAAAATCATCCGTCATTTATTGACTCTTTACACCTAGTAAATACAATACAAGGAGCTCATGAGTCAACTGCAGTCTCACTAATTAAAACAAAGTTGAAGGGTACTGCAAGAAACCTAATAAGCGGTGAAAAGACCATAAGCGAAATCATTCAAAAATTAAAAACTTCAGTCAAAGGAGAATCAGTAGAAGTTCTCACTGCAAAAATTTTGAATATTAAACAAAATAATAAAACGGCTAACGCATATTGTAGTGAAATTGAAAATTTATCTAAATCCTTGGAAAATGCATATATTTCCGATGGATTAACATGCGAATTAGCCACAAAATATTCTACACAAGTTGCTGTTAAAGCACTTACCAAAAACTGCACCATCGATAAGGTAAAGCTTATTATGGAAGCAGGACAGTTTAATAGCATGAATGATGCTATAAGCAAATTTGTCAACAGTTGCACAGTAGCAACTGGACAACAAAATGCTGTACTATACTACCGGCAAAGACAAAATAATAGGTACAATTCTTTCCGTGGAAATACCTATCGTGGAAGAAATAATTTCCCACAAAATAATAATATAAACAATAGACTATCTTTTAACAGTAATAGGCAGTCACATAATAATAATAACAATAATAATACTAATAATAGGTACAGTCAACGACCTAACAATTATCGTAGAAACGGAAACTACGTAAGAGCAACAGAATCAAACCAAATTGATTCGGAAAACCAACAAAATCCCCTAAGAGAAATTCTATAAATAACAAAATATACAATCTTAATCTCAACTTATGTTACTGCGTAAATTTTTTAATAGACAAAACCAATACACCAATAACCCTACTAATAGATACAGGAGCTGACATTTCACTAATAAAACTAACACACATCCCTATAAATAAAATAAATACTAACAACATAACAACTCTAAGCAGAATAGGACAAGGTAAAATACGATCACTTGGAAACATATTTTTTGATTTAAAACACAAAAATTGGCTAATTCCACACATTTTCCAAGTTGTTAAAAATGATTTTCCCATACCATGTGATGGAATTATTGGTATGGACTTTATTAAAAAATATAACTGTATTTTAGATTTCAACACCACGTATGATCACTTTGTCCTACGCCCTTCTTACATTAACCAACCAATAGAAATACCAATTCAAAATAATGGTGATGATATAATTCTGCCACCAAGGTCAGAAGTTATACGCCAGGTTAGAATATTATCTACAGAAACCGAATTATTAATTCCTAACCAAGAAATAGAACCAGGTATTTTTATTGCAAACACAATAGTAACAACAAATAAAGCTTTTATTCGTATATTAAACACTAACAATAGTATCAGTAAATTTAACCAAGTTAATATAAAACCCGAAAACATCTCAAACTATACCATATTTAAAAATAATTCAAAATCAAATATTGAAAGAAACAATAAAATCTTAAAAATTCTAGAGAAAAACTTTCCTGAACAATTTAAAAATACATTAACAAAACTTTGTAGTTCATATTGTGATATTTTCGGTTTAGAATCAGAAAAAATAACAACAAATAATTTCTACGAACAAAAGTTGAGAGTAAAAGATACAACACCTGTATACATTAAAAACTATAGAATACCACATTCACACAAAGAGGAAATAGATAAACAGGTCAAAAAATTAATAAAAGATAGAATAGTGGAACCTTCATACTCTGAATATAACAGCCCAATCCTGTTAGTACCAAAGAAATCACTACCTAATTCAGAAGGCAAAAGGTGGCGACTCGTGATAGATTATAGGCAAATAAACAAGAAATTAGTAGCAGATAAATTTCCATTACCAAGAATAGATGATATTCTGGATCAGTTAGGAAGAGGAAAATATTTTTCTTGTCTTGACTTAATGTCAGGATTTCATCAAATACCCTTAGATAAAAATTCACGAGACTTAACATCATTTTCAACAACAAATGGTTCTTACAGATTCACAAGGTTACCATACGGCTTAAAAATTGCTCCCAATTCTTTTCAAAGAATGATGACACTTGCATTCAGTGGATTAAAACCCGATCAAGCATTCCTTTACATGGATGACTTGGTCGTACTGGGGTGTTCTGAGAAACACATGCTTTCAAATCTACAAAACGTCTTCGACTTATGTCGCAAATTCAACCTAAAATTACATCCTGAAAAATGTTCATTCTTCATGAAAGAAGTTACATATCTTGGTCATAAATGTACAGATAGAGGAATATTACCAGATGATAGTAAATATTCAATAATAGAAAATTATCCAACAGATGCGGATAGTGCAAAAAGATTTATCGCATTTTGTAATTACTATCGAAGATTTATAAAAAAATTTTCTGAATATTCCAGACACCTATCAAGACTAACAAAGAAAAATGTTAAATTCGAATGGACAAAAGATTGTGAGTTTGCGTTTAAGTATTTGAAAAAAGCACTAATGAGCCCCACCTTACTGCAATACCCAGAATTTTGCATTACTACAGACGCAAGTAAATTCGCTTGTGGAGCAGTACTAACCCAAGAATATAATGGTAAACATTTACCCATTGCATACGCCTCAAAAACGTTCACTAAAGGTGAAAGCAACAAATCAACAATCGAACAAGAATTAACTGCCATACATTGGGCAATAACACATTTCAGACCATACACATATGGAAAACATTTTCTTGTTCGTACTGACCACAGACCGCTATCTTATCTATTTTCAATGAAAAATCCAAGTTCAAAATTAACAAGAATGAGACTTGATCTAGAGGAATACAATTTTACAGTTGAGTACCTTAGGGAAAAAGATAATTATGTTGCCGACGCACTTTCAAGAATAAGCATAAATGACCTAAAAGACATGAGTATTAAAATTTGTTCTATATTAAGAGACACGACTAGATCGATGACGGATAACAAAGAAAACAAAAATAATAGAAATTTTATGAATAGTCAGCATAATAATAATAATAAGAAAAATAATGAGCCCAGTATATATGTACCATTAAACAACACTGACGTCAGAAAATATTATAAACTTAAGATTTTCCCCGGAAGATGTTACATCAAACGAGGAAAATCTATAGTAACATATATACAAATTACTGATTTGTTTACTAAAGGGAACTTTGACTTAGGACAATTTCTCCCTAGGCTCGAATATGTGGCCGGTAAACATAATATAAGTAAATTACAAGTGGCACCTAGTGAGAAAATTTTTATGGAAACCGCAAGCAATGTCTGTATTGGATTTCAGCATATGCTGAATTTGGGACTTATTTGTTTTTTTTTTTCGAACTACATAAGAATGCAAATACATAAACAAATAAAAACATTTATTGCTTAAAACTTTATTTTATAAAAATATTACGTAGGAGAAGATAACAAACTGAGGAAAACCTTAAACTATTTTTTACAGAGTTGTAAAAAAAGGAGTATTATTGTTGTTCATAACAAAAATGTAAACAAAATTTTACAAAAAATAAGACCTTTTAGAAACGGTCAAAATTCGTAAATTTTCAATAGATTTTAAAATAAAAATTATAAATAAAAAGCTCTAAGCTTCCAGGATCAGATTTTCTGGTTGTCACTTTCGCCATTTTAAAAATGAAGGAGCTGCACCCAAAACATATAGTCATTAATTGTGATGGTTTTTTAGTTATAAAAACAAAACTAAAAGCCGCGCATCGTAGCGACTGACGCCAATCGATAGAGGCTTAAAATACGAATCGATCGTGGTATATCTCGTTTCTGCCAAGACTTATTTAATTTATCTCAATTAATGAATTTAAAATAATGGGCAATAAAATATTAAAGAATATTAAAGTAGCGCTACTAAATGAGGTGACCCAAATTGATAGTAAGAATGCCAAGGCAATTCTCGAAATAATGCTGAAATATCACGATGATCCCATAGAAGGAGGACATTGTGGAATTTATAGAACAATAGAAAAAATAAAAAGATACTTTTATTGGAAAAATATGTCTAAGGATATATCAAATTATGTAAAATCATGTCATAAATGTCAAACATCAAAAACAACTAAAAATTTAAAGAGTCCAATGACTATTACAGAAACACCAGATAAACCATTTAACACGGTGTATGTAGATACAATAGGTCCATTTCCAAAATCAATTTACGGAAATGAATATGCTGTCACACTAATATGTGACTTAACTAAATACTTAGTTACTATACCAATACAAGACAAAAGCGCTAAAACAGTCGCTAAAGCCATTTTTGAAAATTTCATACTCACCTACGGTCCAATGAAGACGTTCATCTCGGACATGGGCACTGAGTATACAAATGAAACATTACAAGAAATTTGTAAATTTTTAAAGATAGAAAAACTAACTTCCACAGCTTATCACCACCAAACGTTAGGAACAATAGAAAGAAGCCACAGAACTTTTAATGAGTATGTGCGCTCTTACATTCAAGTTGACAAGACAGATTGGGACGAATGGTTAAAATATTTTACGTATTGTTTTAATACAACATCATCAACAGTCCACAATTACTGTCCATATGAGCTAGTTTTTTCAAAACTTCCTAACAAGTTTGAACAATTCAATAAAATTGACAAAATAAATCCGTTGTATAATATAGACAATTACGCCAAAGAGGCAAAATATAGATTAGAAGTAGCATATAAGAGGGCCCAACAATTATTAGATAGGAATAAAATTAAGCAAAAACAAAACTATGATAAAAATAGCTTAGAGTACAATTTAAAAATAGGAGATTTAGTTTTACTTAGAAACGAAGCAGGTCACAAAGTAGAACCAAATTACAAGGGACCATTTGAAATTAAGAACATAGACGTAAGAAATAATGTTACTATAGTTGATAAGAAAAACAATAAAAAACAAATAGTACATAAGAATAGACTTAAGCTATATTATAACAAATAATACATAGTAAAAACCATTAGTTAAACAATCCGGATTGTTAATAAGCAAATACAAAATAAAAATAACAATTTAATAGTTAAGATCATAAACCTTATTTTTAATTTTTCTTATAAAATAAAGACATTTTGTAAAAGAATGTTCATAAAACTATCGTTATATGAACATTCTTGCGAAAAATGGAGGTGTAGCATAATATGATTTAATTCTTTTAAACCACACCAACATTAAAGATTTAATTATTTTAAAGGCATTCTTTTAAATAGCCAAACAAGTGTCATGTGTCACTTAAAAACTCATCAACAAAGGCAGGCAAACACATGTGAATTGTTTTAAAATACTGCCGCCTGTACACCTCTTGAAGTGACAATGATTTTATTGCTATGTGTGTGTGTGGTACACTTAAAGACCAAAATACCAACCAAAATTATTTACATTAAATTAGACATACATATTACGTTACACCAAAATTCCAGTCGCTGTGGGAAACAATAATTTTAAGAATAATCTAATTACATTTAAATTCCTAAAACATTCCCACAGTGATAATGAAAAACAAGTGAAATTAAAATCTAGGATCTTCTCATAAGTAGTATATAAGCTGAATTAATTTTAAGAACAAATCAATCTAAATTCTACAGCAAGACGTACAGCAACTATTGCTTACTTGCTTTTAAATAAAGATTCAAATTTTTATATGAAAACCAAACTTATTAAAATACTTTTATTTATTTTTGGTTTTAATGGGTCAAAATTGAAAAGGTGCGGCTTAGCGGACTACTGGGGGAGAAAGCCTCGACATTATAGATTTCAGAACTGTAAAGGTTATATTCAGAATTTGTATAGGTTTTTAGTAATAGAATTAAGAAAAATTTGAAATTACGCATTTCCCCATATGGACAGTTTTCAAATGCCCAAAAATGGGTCAAAATTGAAAAGGTGCGGGTTAGCAGACTACTGGTGGAGAAAGCCTCGACATTATAGATTTCCGAACTGTAAAGGTTATATTCAGAATTTGTATAGGTTTTTAGTAATCGAATTAAGAAAAATGTGAAATTACGCATTTCCCCATATGGACATTATTCAAATGCCCAAAAATGGGTAAATTTTTTTTTTTATTAGGACCAGCACTCAGGGGATGACCCCTACTTATGCAATGCATTGTACCAGAACTAGGAAATTAGGTTGTGGGAAGGGGGATAAAGGAAGTAGTGCCTGTGGACATTTGATTTGAATCTTTGCACATTGAAAGTGGCAGGAAAGACCTCTGCGGGGAGTTTATTCCACATACGAACTGTTCGGCTAAAAAACGAATTCTCTCTGTAATGCGTAGTGCGATTCGCTGGCCAATCGACTACAAAGGAATGCGTTCTTGATGCAGAACGCGTTGCGCGTACGAAATTACGGTTTTCAGGAACAAGTTCCCTTATTTCATAAGAGCACATTCCGTTGTAGTAACGATAAAACAGTGAAACACACCCCACATTGCGTCGATGCTCCAGTGAGTCAATAGAGCTGGATATCCTACTGTCACCGATGAGCTTCTTCGCTCTCTCCTGCACGCAGTCGAGTAACTCCAAAATATACTTTGAAGCACCGGCCCACACATGAGATTTGTATTCCATTTTCGGTCTGATAAAGGTGACATAAATAGTAAGGAGATCAGATGGAGTGAAGTATTTCTTACACCGTTTCAAAAAACCTAGGCACTTGAATGCTTCTTTTGAGACATGAAAATTATGCTGGTTCCAACGAACATCACATTGAATTTTCATGCCAAGAACATCGAGAGCTTCTGATTCCTTAATATATATCACCCATAATTACAGATGAGGTAGCATATTCTGCCGCACGCCTGTGCGAAAGCACACAGCACTGGGTTTTATGAGCGTTAAATTGAACCCTATTCGCAAGGCCCCATTCGGAGATTACCAAAAGGTCGCGATTAAGGTATCATCCATGTGCTTTCGCATAGCCCCAATTTCCCGAAGGCTTGGTCTATTGCGAAAAGAAAATGAATGGCATATGCTACTGTCATCCACGAAAGAATAAATAGGGTTGGAAGTCTGACGTAGAAGGTCATTAAGAAAAATAAGAAACAGGGAACCTTGCGGTACCCCTGAATTTACCTTGAACTCGTTTGATGCGATCCCATCTATAACAACTCGTATAGTGCGATCCCTGAGAAAGCTCGATATAAGTCGAGAGAAACTATTACCGACACCAAAAGCAATAAGTTTTGATATGAGTGCACCATGCCACACTCTATCAAACGCCTTAGAAATATCTAGAGCCACCACCTTACTTTCGCCGAAATGGTGAATGGATTGACACCACTTTTCCGAAGGGAAGGCCAGTAAGTCACCCGTAGAGCGTCCCCTACGGAAGCCGTACTGCCGGTCACTAAGTAAGCTGTTGGACTCCAGATACCTCACAAGATGAAAATTAAGCATACTCTCCATAACTTTGGAGAGTGCAAAGCAAATTGCGATCGGGCGGTAATTTTCAGGGTTGCTAGCCTCTCCCTTTTTGGGCACTTGTGTTACATTAGCAATCTTCCAACATGATGGAAACTCACCAACATGCTATAAAATGTTGAAAAGTTTTGCTAATGGACGCGATAACGTCGAAGAGCACTGTTTCAAGGCCAGTGCTGGAATTCCATCCGGACCAGGGGACTTGTTTATGTTTAGATCCGCTAAAACCCTTTTAACTGCACGTGCTCGAAAGAATATATCCGGAATAGTTACTGATACTCTTTCCAGTGCGGGCAGTGGTTGATTGCTTTCCGGCAAGTAAGAATTACTTGCAAAGATTTCAGCCAAGAAGTTTGCTTTATCAACCGGGTCGTTAAATATTTGATCATCCCTTAAAAGAGGCGGAATTGAGGAACTAGCATTATCCTTCACTCTTTTAACGAATGACCAAAAGCTCTTGTTACCCTGAGGAGTAGCAAGAACTTTGCACGAAGGCGCTGCTCGTATAGAGCTTTTTTGCGCCTAAGTACTTTGGCACACGAAGATCTCGACTTTTTGCGTAGCGAATCAGTATCAGCGTTTTTATTACACCGCCGCTTCCTGTCTGGATCTGATTACAAATATCAAAGACTCAAACCCATTGTCTATTTTATATTACTAACACCCTTGTAAAAACTGATGCTTTTTGACCAGACAGTGACCAGTGTTATACCTTCGCCACTGACTAATCAAACAGCAGTTGTCACAGGAACAAGTAAAATAAAATTACTACTACTATATGGAAAATAAATAAATACTAGGAAAAGGAAAGGAAAAAAAATTCGCGGTGCAATCTGTTTTATAAAGAGCCATAAAAGCCCTGATCTGGTCACATGCGACCCGTGGTGCCATCACTATTTATTTTTGTTATCTTTTTTTTGTTTTGTTTTGGTGGTCTGTTGATGTGTTTTTTTTGTGATGATTTTTATGTATTGTTGTTGTAAATTATGGATTTTATTGTTCTTAAAGTTGTTTTTACTTTTTTGTAACTGTATGAATTTATTTCTGACTGTTTGTTTGTAGTAATTATTTTTGGTTTTTTATTCTAAATATTTTTCTCGTAATGATATTGTGGTTTATAATTATTATTATTTATTTATTTTTTTCTGTTTTATTTAATTTTGGCACATTTAGTTAACAATTAACACTCTATTATATTAATAAACAACGACGAAACAAAAACGCGTGCGGACGGGACAAAAGACAAAAAAGGTGCGGCTTGGCGGACTACTGGGGGAGAAAGCCTCGACATTATAGATTTCAGAACAGTAAAGGTTATATTCAGAATTTGTATAGGTTTTTAGTAATAGAATTAAGAAAAATGTGAAATTACGCATTTCCCCATACTCGTATGGACATTTTTCAAATGCCCAAAAATGGGTCAAAATTGAAAAGGTGCGGCTTAGCGGACTACTGGGGGAGAAAGCCTCGACATTATAGAGTTCAGAACTGTAAAGGTTATATTCAGAATTTGTATAGGTTTTTAGTAATAGAATTAAGAAAAATTTGAAATTACGCATATCCCCATATGGACATTTTTCAAATGCCCAAAAATGGGTCAAAATTGAAAAGGTGCGGCTTAGCGGACTACTGGGGGAGAAAGCCTCGGCATTATAGATTTGAGAACTGTAAAGGTTATATTCAGAATTTGTATAGGTTTTTAGTAATCGAATTAAGAAAAATGTGAAATTACGCATTTCCCCATATGGACATTTTTCAAATGCCCAAAAATGGGTCAAAATTGAAAAGGTGCGGCTTAGCGGACTACTGGGGGAGAACGCCTCGACATTATAGATTTCAGAACTGTAAAGGTTATATTCAGAATTTGTATAGGTTTTTAGTAATAGAATTAAGAAAAATTTGAAATTACGCATATCCCCATATGGACATTTTTCAAATGCCCAAAAATGGGTCAAAATTGAAAAGGTGCGGCTTAGCGGACTACTGGGGGAGAAAGCCTCGACATTATAGATTTCAGAACTGTAAAGGTTATATTCAGAATTTGTATAGGTTTTTAGTAATAGAATAAAGAAAAATTTGAAATTACGCATTTCCGCATATGGACATTTTTCAAATGCCCAAAAATGAGTCAAAATTGAAAAGGTTCGGCTTAGCGGACTACTGGGGGAGAAAGCCTCGACATTATAGATTTCAGAACAGTAAAGGTTATATTCAGAATTTGTATAGGTTTTTAGTAATAGAATTAAGAAAAATTTGAAATTACGCATATCCCCATATGGACATTTTTCAAATGCCCAAAAATGGGTCAAAATTGAAAAGGTGCGGCTTAGCGGACTACTGGGGGAGAAAGCCTCGACATTATAGAGTTCAGAACTGTAAAGGTTATATTCAGAATTTGTATAGGTTTTTAGTAATAGAATTAAGAAAAATTTGAAATTACGCATATCCCCATATGGACATTTTTCAAATGCCCAAAAATGGGTCAAAATTGAAAAGGTGCGGCTTAGCGGACTACTGGGGGAGAAAGCCTCGACATTATAGATTTACTGTAAAGGTTATATTCAGAATTTGTATAGGTTTTTAGTAATCGAATTAAGAAAATTGTGAAATTACGCATTTCCCCTTATGGACAGTTTTCAAATGCCCAAAAATAGGTCAAAATTAAAAAGGTGCGGCTTAGCGGACTACTGGGGGAGAAAGCCTCGACATTATAGATTTCAGAACTGTAAAGGTTATATTCAGAATTTGTATAGGTTTTTAGTAATAGAATAAGGAAAAATGTGAAATTACGCATTTCCCCATATGGACATTTTTCAAATGCCCAAAACTGGGTCAAAATTGAAAAGGTACGGCTTAGCGGACTACTGGGGGAGAAAGCCTCGACATTATAGATTTCAGAACAGTAAAGGTTATGTTCAGAATTTGTATAGGTTTTTAGTAATAGAATTACGAAAAATGTGAAATTACGCATTTCCCCATACTCGTATGGACATTTTTCAAATGCCCAAAAATGGGTCAAAATTGAAAAGGTGCGGCTTAGCGGACTACTGGGGCAGAAAGCCTCGACATTATAGATTTCAGAACTGTAAAGGTTATATTCAGAATTTGTATATGTTTTTAGTAATAGAATTAAGAAAAATTTGAAATTACGCATTTCCCCATATGGACATTTTTCAAATGCCCAAAAATGGGTCAAAATTGAAAAGATGCGGCTTAGCGGACTACTGGGGGAGAAAGCCTCGACATTATAGATTTGAGAACTGTAAAGGTTATATTCAGAATTTCTATAGGTTTTTAGTAATCGAATTAAGAAAAATGTGAAATTACGCATTTCCCCATATGGACATTTTTCAAATGCCTAAAAATGGGTCAAAATTGAAAAGGTGCGGCTTAGCGGACTACTGGGGGTGAAAGCCTCGACATTATAGATTTCAGAACTGTAAAGGTTATATTCAGAATTTGTATAGGTTTTTAGTAATAGAATAAAGAAAAATGTTAAATTACGCATTTCCCCATATGGACATTTTTCAAATGCCCAAAAATGGGTCAAAATTGAAAAGGCGCGGCTTCGCGGACTACTGGGGGAGAAAGCCTCGACATTATAGATTCCAGAACTGTAAAGGTTATATTCGGAATTTGTATAGGTTTTTAGTAATAGAATTAAGAAAAATGTGAAATTACGCATTTCCCCTTATGGACAGTTTTCAAATGCCCAAAAATGGGTCAAAATTGAAAAGGTGCGGCTTAGCGGACTACTGGGGGAGAAATCCTCGACATTATAGATTTCAGACTTGTAAAGGTTATATTCAGAATTTGTATAGGTTTTTAGTAATAGAATAAAGAAAAATGTTAAATTACGCATTTCCCCATATGGACATTTTTCAAATGCCCAAAAATGGGTCAAAATTGAAAAGGCGCGGCTTAGCGGACTACTGGGGGAGAAAGCCTCGACATTATAGATTTCAGAACTGTAAAGGTTATATTCAGAATTTGTATAGGTTTTTAGTAATAGAATTAAGAAAAATGTGAAATTACGCATTTCCCCATATGGACATTTTTCAAATGCCCAAAAATGAGTCAAAATTAAAAAGGTGCGGCTTAGCGGACTACTGGGAGAGAATGCCTCGACATTATAGATTTCAGAACTGTAAAGGTTATATTGAGAACTTGTATAGGTTTTAAGTAATAGAATAAAGAAAAATGTGAAAATACGCATTTCCCTATATGGACCTTATTCAAATGCCCAAAAATGAGTCAAAATTGAAAAGGTGAGGCTCAGCGGACTACTGGGGGAGAGAGCCTCGACATTATAGATTTCAGAACTGTGAAGGTCATATTCAGAATTTGTATAGGTTTTTAGTAACAGAATTGACATTATAGATTTCAGAACTGTAAAGGTTGTATTCAGAATTTGTATAGGTTTTTAGTAATAGAATTGAGAAAAATGTGAAATTACGCATTTCCCCATATGGGTATTTTTCAAATGCCCAAAAATGAGTCAAAATTGAAAAGGTGCGGCTTAGCGGACTACTGGGGGAGAAAGCCTCGACATTAAAGATTCCAGAACTGTAAAGGTTATATTCAGAATTTGTATAGGTTCTTAGTAATAGAATTAAGAAAAATGTGAAATTACGCATTTCCCCATATGAAAACTTTTTAAATGCCCAAAAATGGGTCAAAATTGAAAAGGTGCGGCTTAGCGGACTACTGGGGGAGAAACCCTCGACATTATAGATTTCAGAACTGTAAAGGTTATTTCAGAATTTGTATAGGTTTTAAGTAATAGAATTAGGAAAAATGTGAAATTATGCATTTCTCCATATGGACATTTTTCAAATGCTCAAAAATGGGTCAAAATTGAAAAGGTGCTGCTTAGCGGACTACTGGGGGAGAAAGCCTCGACATTATAGATTTCAGAACTGTAAAGGTTATATTCAGAATTTGCACGGCAGTCAAGATTGGCTGAGTCTTCTTCCCTAAAAGGAGAACAGCCCGGAAAATGAGTTTCCATGAGAACCCCTAGGGTCTCCTGTGCACTCAAGGTCCTATTGCCACATGGTTTCTTAATGAAACTAGGTGCAATGGGAGTTACGGATAGAATTTTACGAAGCCTGCTCGTATCATAAGTACCCTCCACTCCACTGCAGAAGGATCACCAAGATCTTTGCTTTACATTTTTACCATGTTCTTGAATCTATTCACTGAGGACTTTTAAGCTGACCAGTTTCCTGATCTCTTAGCCTCATTATAAAGCCTACGGGAGACCTTACGTGCCGCCACAATATCCGAGCTCCGTTTGCTCTTACCTCGGCAGATATTCATTTGGCAAGATTCCGAAGTCGCGCGTTCAAACGCATTGGTCAATGTATTCACCGCAATTTCAATGTCCCGCCGATTTTCATTCTCGGTTGACTCGAAAGAAAACCAGGAAGGAGGGACCGTTGTCGCTCCCAGTCCGTTTCCCTTCTGTTTCGTCAGGGAATGACCCCATGTACACGAATTACCACATCGAATTCAATATACCTATAATCAGAGAACGAGCAGTCACTAGAGACCTTCCATGCCCTAATCAAATCTGAGTGCTTAGTACTAACTAGCGTCAGGTCAAGAACCTCGCTTCTATTTACTACAACAAAAGCGGGATCTGACCCAACGTTCACAACGTCTAAATTATTACAAGGATGAAATAAAAAAGTGACTCACCCTTTGCGTTGGAATCCGAGCTACATCACACGACATGGTGTGCACTGGCGTCCGCTCCAATAATAACCGGCAGGTTCCGTGTAGCTCCCATCTTAGTTACTCTGCGAAACATTGTTGGTGGTGATTCGCATTCATGCGCCATGTAGCTGGAGACAATTATAACTGCTCCTCCGTTTGTCTCTCAGGCAGCTGCTACCGTATCTTCATCACTTTAATCAAAAAGAATGAAGATATTCAAATTGCTTTTAGCCACTATGCATGATCTGATCTTAGCTGCATTATTCATATATAGCAGCTTGAAGCCTCTAACACCAAGCCCGCAAACCTTGCCTTGATGAAGCCATGGTTCTTGGGCTAATACAAGCTCCTCCACTCTCTTTGAGATGCGGAGGAGTAGTGCAGCGGAAGCTGCTTTAGAATGGTGAAGATTAACCTGAGTCACCTTCACGTTGGCGTCATCTTGGTCCGAGTACAAGAGGGCGTCCTCGTCAACTGCCTCGTCCATTCTCTCGAAGAATTCACCCAAAAATTCAGAGTTTGATAAAGTGCCTTTCTCAGATATCAGACTGGCAGTCTCCTCATTCTTCTGGGATAGGTTCATCACCCTCCGAAGTCAGGTTACCCTTGTCGTCGCCTCTATAGACAAGAAGAAGGATCGTTTCGAAACCGTAATAGATCCTTCCGCGACTCTCCCGAAGCGGCGCCAGCGATTCCTGGCTCTGGATGCGCCTTCAGGCTCGGACCCTTTGCTACTTTTCAGTCACTGAATCGGCAGGTTCATCCGGTATTCGTACCGTGGCTCTAGGTCTGCGGGGTGTCTCTTCGAGAGCTACCACGTCAGCTTCGCTCCTTCCCATAGGCCTTCCAAAAGAGCGACGGCTTGCTTCAATAGCATATCCGAACGCTCGTTTGAACATGCCATGAGTTTGACACTTCCACGAAACCAACCTGCGTCGCCACACTGAGGGAAGGGACCTGGATTGTCTCTAATGACCTTCCAGAACACTCCCATCAACTTCTTGTGTACCACCTCCCAGTTAGCGTGGGAGATGGAGCTGTCCGCATCATTCTTGTCAATGACGGCACGTACTAGGTTGCCCTTTGCAACCTCACTAAAATGAGGTAGATTCCTCCTTCGTAAGTTCTCAGCTGGCTTTTTGCCCAACTGGTCCACACATTTCTCGGCAGCACGCCGTTTCAAAAATGCCATTCTGGCAGGTGGGGCGTGCCGTGTAGGTATTTTTTGCCCTTTACGGCTGGAAGCACAGCTTGTTCGCAGTTACCTTACATCCGGGGGTAGGTGAGGCCTGGCGTTCCAACTAAAGACGTGCACATGTATATCTGTTTATATCAGTTTTTGTGTGTCTACTCTTTGAGTGCGTATAGATGAGTACTTTTGTGTTTCTGATATAAGTTGATATTGTTACTTTTTCTCTTTGGATGGATGCGAATGAGTAAAGAGAGAATGAGAATAACATATCTGTTCTCCTATGTTTCGCACAAACGGATATAAACAGATATTGATGGTTGTACCATAAGTACTTATTGTATGCTGCGAATCAATGTCCATTCATACGTACATATGCATTGCCTTATTAAAATTAAAAAATAAAATTATTGTTTCTAAACATATTGTTTCTTAACAAAAATTTATGAATCTAATGCGTATAATTGTATTAAAATTACTATTATATTTTTTAACAACTTTTACCAACAATTACAACAGTTCTAAGGATACAATAACTAAATAAATATATGTATGCATGTTTCTATTTTTAGAGAGACGAAAAGCCTAATAATTTAAAATCAATTAAAAAATATTTTTATGTTAAGTTTGCTTTAAAATACCTTTTGAATCCAAATTATTTTTAAAATTTTAAAATGAAGTATGAATATTTAAACATTTTTAGCAAAAATAAAAATAAATTTTATTACCATTAAAATTGCATTGGCATTACTTAAAATAATGAAATAGGAAAAAATAACTACGATATCATGCTAATAATTTTATTTTAACTATAATTGTTTTAATAATGGTAATGAAATAGAATTACAACTGGAAAAAATAATTGTTTTTATGAAAAATAAAATTATAATAGCAAAACCTTAAAAAGATCTATGCATAAAAAATAAGCCTTAACCCTTTCGTTGATGGATATGCATTCGAAAATTTTATTAATTTATTAAATTTAAACCCCAGCTAGCAAATCTTATTACTTACTCAAAAACAAAATATATTCTTATAGTGCCTAATGCTAAAACGTACATATTTCACCAGATTTTTGTGATAAAAATGTCACTTCAAAATATTGCTTTATTATGCTTTATGACGTTTACTTAGTGTACAAAGAAAAGAAGCAACGTTAGATGATGCTATGTTTTATAGCCATTTAACTAATTATCGATCAAACTTTTTCATAAAATTACCGCTAGTGAAAATAGTGACAATGTTAACAGAATCATAAGCATTTATGAAATTGTCAACGAGTTAGCATTTATAGTAAGAAACTTGCATTTTTTAAAAATTAATTTTTCAATCATTTCATTATATATTCTAATTAGTGGACATACGTTTTAACTTAGACAATTAAAATTTTAATTGAGTAATTAATTTTGGTGTTCACACATATTCAATTTAATTTACTTAATTAAAATTTGATAGAAGAATATAGTTCTGTTCAATAACAAGAAGTTGTTACTAATTGTTATTGGAAAGTGTTTACTTCAGTACTTAAAAAGAAGCAGCGAAAGAGTAAAAAAAATATAAGATATAAATGTTTATAAATTTGTTACTACTTTTGTTACTGGCAAAAACAGCTGATTCTTGTTCTGTTTTACAAAATAAGTTAATAAATATTAAATACTTTGAATTGAAGTGTTTACTAGCACTTAGAAAATATGTACATCACATCGTTGCTAGACTAAAATAGTGCGGCTTTTTGCCATAATTTGTATGGCGATTTCAAAACCGAATATCTACAGCTAAAATTTTTTACAACCACACACATGCATAATATTTATAGTTTTCGGTTTTAAATACAAAATATTTTGAATTGGAACTAACATTTGTATAATAGTTAGAAGAAATCTGAGAAAACTATATATAAGTAAACGCCAGCATAATAAAACAATAAATAAAAGAATTAGAATAAAATAAACTAAAAGTTTTACAAAAGAAAAACAGAAAAATTTTGGCAATTTTGCAAAATATTCGAAAAAGGGTGCTCACAATCGATGACAAAGCTCTTGCAAATGCTAACTGTTGCGATACAAAATGCTTTACGCATCGAATACCCCTTTTTTTCTGTTTTAGATAAATATTTATTTTTATGGTTGTTTGTTATTACGGTCAGTTCGGCTTTACTTTCCTACTTTTTTTTTCCAAAAATGCGTTTATTCCTTTTTTTTTATTTGAAATAGTAATGTTGTAAATTTTTATTTTACTCTATAGTTGCTAGTTTCTGCCGAAAATTTATTGAACAGACTTAATTTTTACATTAGAAATTTGTGTTTGTAAAATTGGAAGAATGAAGAGAAGTTCGGCTTTAAACGAAAGTTTGCTTGTTTTTATTTGAAATATGGAACTCTTCCAGTCAGTACGATCAAGTTCTGACTGCACGCTAGCTTTGAATCTCCATTAAATTTAAAAAATTTTTCATTTCATTTAACTTGAAAATATTTTATTTTTCATTTTTATGGCATTTAGTTTTGTCATTTTATAAAATTTTCTCTCACTGAACACACTTCACAAGGGTTGTATGAGGAAACTTAATCAATTAATTTATCAATTAAGTACTAATTGAAAAATTTGTTAATTAATTTCTTATAATATAAATTAAATTCAATTAGGGACTTAATTGCGTACATTCCTTTATTGCGCAATTAGAACGTATGTCTGAACAGGGTATTAGGCACACTAGTAAGAGATATAGTATACTGTTATAATTTATCTTTCCCTTTGTTAAGCTGACTATCCTTTTGTAAGCAATTACAACGAGCTTGTCCATTTTACTCTTTTATTTTTTCTATAAAACTCTTTAATAATTTTTTAATTTCGGATAAATTTTACTCTCTATTTATTTAAGCTGTAGGACTTTTATTTAATGCAGAAAAAAGTTTTTTTTAGTACATGTTAGAAACTTTAGAAGTTCTGAATGCACAAATAACATAACATCCTTCTAAGTGCATACATAAAAGGAACAATATTATTACTGGGTGTATTCAAGAAGTGTAAATGTTTTCTCTAATTTTTTTTATTGAAATTTTTCGGAACTTCTATTTTTATGTACATATGCATGTACAGATCTATGTAATAAACCTTTTTTTATATATTAATTTTAACTATTTACTAGTTTTTATCAAAAAGGAATTATTTTTTTAAATTAACATACAATAAAATTCCTTAATTGAATTAATTCTATCCTCATAACTCAACGCGCAACTAGACAACAATTTATTAATTTTTCATTTGTTTTTATAAATAAATTTGTTTTATAAATATTGCTAATTCTTCCTTTAAAATCATATAAACTAATTACTAAACAATAATAATTACAATTCAGGTTATTACTACGAAGTTAAAATGCTGCCTATTAGTTTTCGCCTCTATCATAAGCAGCACATAATTATCAAAAATATCTGTATAATTAACAGGTATATCCAAATACTCATGGCACAACAGATATTTGTGAGTAAAAAACTGATAATTTTCTCACTCTATGCAAAACCATGAACTGTATGTGTTTATATCCATAGTGTGAGTACGCACAAGCGAAATCATACAATATCAACTACACTCATGCGTTATTTTGTATCTGTTGTAACTGTTATGTATATTATATATCTGTTTTTGCCATACTGTTGGATATACTAGTGCACGTCTTTAGTTCCAACCTGACTAGCCTGGATCCCAGTAACATTCGATTCACCGCGGCCTGAAATCGCCACCGCGGGAATAGGGTCTCCGGAGATTATTAAGCCCCCGACCGGATACTTGGGGCATTTCTTTTTCATTGTGGGTGGGTGTGTGTTTGCATTTTATACATGCTGCCATGTGGTTATAAGTGCTGCCTAGTGTGGGCTAGGCAGACCACCACGCCGCACCAATATGGTGAACAGACGCTCGTGGGACCTTGGATCTAGGCTGACCCTAAATTGGGTTTCTCTACCAGCACGGCCTACACGGATCATTGTACTTAAGCCTCTGCATCACGTCAAGATGACTGCCTCTTGCAGAGGATCATAGTTATTAAAGAAGTTTTAAATTTAATTTAGAGTTATACTGTCAAAAACATGTAAATGTACCTATTAGTTTGCGCAGCAAATACGTTTACCTTATTGTTAAAAGTCGTCAATATTTTTAGTCAGTTGTTTTGAATCGTTAATCATTTTAAGTTTCAAACTTCTTTAATAACTATGATCCTCTGCGAGTGAGTGAGAAATGCGATAGCAAATAAGGGTGAATAATAATAATAATAATGTCTTGGTGTTATTTTAATTTGTCATCCAAATTTTTCTAAACATATAAATCAGCGCTCGGGTAATTTCTACCTTAAGAAGCCTGTTTGCTTTTTGTATTTACTAGTCCATGTTAAAAAAATGTTGCTAATGCAATTTTAATGTTGCGACTACAATATGCTAAGTAGTATATACAAGTACCAATAGCAGCTATATGAGGATAATTAAACTCATTTTTAATCGTATAGTCAGATATGTTTATGATTTAAAAGTAAGAACTCGCATTTCACTGTATGTTATTGATTTTCTTGGCAATTGACAATTTTATTTGTTTAAGAATATTATTTCTGTTTCGCAAAACATTAGTTTTAAATTGTCCCAAGCACTTAGCGAGTAATTTTCAAGATTTACTAGGAATCCTTAAATAATATGCCATCACATAGCAACTTCACTTTTGAAAAATCATTATTACAAATATCTGCCTATGGACTAAAACATTTGCATTTACAAATAATAATAAAAAAAGTTGAAAATGTACTATGATACAACTGCATAACTTGGCACTATTGTAGTAACTATTATTAACCAAACTGACTATCTTGTATCACTATTCTTTCTTTATTTTTATACCCTTTACCACAAAAAGTGGTGTATTTCTACAATATCAATTTCCGACCCATAAAGTATATATATTCTGTTAAAACTTGATTTCACAAGAAAAAAAAAATAAATAAAATAAAAAAATAAAAATAATTAGTTAGGAGTGGCAGCCTCTCACTACGAAGCTAACTTGAGCACAATCGAATGGCCCGTTGTGATACCACAAGGAAGACGGCGTGACTCCCCTTATCCAGTTGAGAACCATGAAGATTCCCGGATGATCTTCGCTATGTCCCCTATAGAGTGAGATGATAGCTTCGTAAGAGTTGCGAAGAAAGGAGAACCCAGAATTCTTAATCTTCTTCTTGTCAGGGATGGGCAGTGGCACAGGAGGTGCAGTACGGTCTCTTCCTCAATCTTCGAGCCACAGCTGTGACAGAAATCATTAAAGGGCAGACCGAGTCTTTCAGCATGCCTGCCGATTAGACAGTGACCAGTAAGTACCGAGACCGTGACACATGGATTTCCTGTCCAGTCCGAGCAGCCGCTTGAGGTCCAGTGTAGTCCACAGTTGTCTGGAGACACAACAGGAACTTTCCTCTACCCATAATTTGCTACCCAAATATTTTCCGAGATAACGAGGCTCTGAAATTTAAAATTTTTTTAAATATCAATATGTGTATCATTTTCAAGCTTTTGAAGAGATCTTTAAGGAAAAACAAAAATTTCTTAAAATGCTTAAGTATTTATTATTATAAGGTTTTGAGTAGAATACGAATCATACCATAATTAAAAATATAATTCTGATTTTTGAGCAATTGATTTTTTTATTGTAATAGTAGTATTTATTATACTTTTAGTTGAACTTTATAACATAATATTTAACAATTTTATAAATTTTCATGAATTGTATTATTTCCATTATTTCTAACAAATTTTGAGATATTTCTTTTAAAAATGTTAATATATCTTTCCGTTTTGATATAATTAGGCAGCATATTATATAGTTTTAGTCCCTTGAAGAAAAGCGATGTTTGCATTGCTGTCGTTGTCACCCTTTGTAGTCTAAAGTTTTCTGCGTTTCGTAGGTTGTATGGTTGAAACTCTCCTACATAATTTAGCTGATCGATTAAGTATTCTGGAGCATTTCCTATCTTCATTTTTTGGACAAAGTTAAGTGTATTTACAGCCAGCCTTTGTTGTATATTTAGCCATTTTAATGTATCAAGCATTATCTGTATTGGAGTATATCTGTCACATTTTAATATTGCACGCATAGCTTTATTCTGAAGTTTTTGCAGTCTATCTAATTGTGTTATTGTGCAGCAGGTGTATAGTATTGTGGAGCCAAATTCAAAATGTGGTTTCATAATATAATTGTACATATTAATTGCCGTTATTATCGATACTTTATTTCGCACCCGTTTAAAGAACACTATTTTTTTTTGCCAATTTTGTTTACATATATATTCAACGTGTTGTTTAAATTTTAAGTCCTTGTCGATTATGAAACCGAGATATTTAATTTGATTAACTTTTTCAATTATCTGATTATTTATTTTAAAAATTACGTTACTGTTCATGTTAATTTCCATTATTTTAGTTTTACTTTCATTTAGTTTTAATTTGTTAATTTTTAGCCAATTGTTTATGTTGTTCATGTCTTGATTTAAATTATCTGCACATTCTTCCTCTGTATTTCCTTTAGCATAAATTAATGTGTCATCAGCATATAAAATAATTTTACATTTCTCCAAAATGTTTGGCATATCATTTATATATATTATAAACAATAATGCTTCTAATATTGATCCTTGCGGTACACCAAATTCATTATCAATTTTAACAGATTTAATACCATTAACTTTAGTTATTTGCTTTCGATTCGTAAGATATGATTTAAACCATTGCAATTCATTTTCTCTTAACCCGTACATATATGATTTTTGAATTAATAACTCCCTATCAATAGTCTCGAATGCTCTTTTAAAGTCCAAGAAAAGTGTCATTCAGCCTTATTACGGTTGTCGTTCTCGTGTCGAAAATCCTACGTTTTTTTAAAATGGTACTACGCACGTCGTTATTGTTAAAAATGTTACTCGAAAAACAAATCTATTACAAAAATCGGTACTACGTTTCTCGCATTCGAATGATAATTTGTTCAAATATTGTCGTTGAAATTTATGTACACAACAAACAATTTTTTTTTCGTAAATTTTTAAAACGAACGCTAACAAAAGATAAGTTTACTTTTGATTTTTTGATTTTAATTTATTTTTTGCATGCTGTTTTTATACCAGCACAAAAATTGGAAAAAGGGTATATTTAAGTTTGTCATTCTCGGTGTAATTTATACAATATCCATTTCTGACCCCATAAAGTATATACGAGGGCTGCTATATATATTTCTGGCCTGCCAACACTGAGTGCTGCCAAGTGCAATCTGACATTTCCATTGGAAAGTTTGTCATTTCTAAGCATAATCGTACTCAAAACGTTTTGACGTACCACCATTATTTGTGTTGTTTACAGTGACTTGAAAAAATTAATATAGAAAAAAATGGAATTAACTCGTGAACACTTTCGTGACATCATTTTTCACAACTTTCGACGTGGATTATCACGACAAGAGTGCATTGATAAACTTAAATCTTTGTATGGCGATGAAGCACCATCCTATAGCACTGTGAAAAATTGGTATAATGAATTTAATCGTGGCCGAAGCTCGCTCAAAGACGAATTCCATGAAGGTCGTCCAAAAACGGCTGTTGTGCCAGAGAACATTGATGCCGTGCGTGAACTCATAATGCAAGATCGACATGCGACATACTGAGAGATAGAGACATCCTTGGACATTTCTTCCACCAGCATACATTCAATACTGCATGAACACCTGGCCGTTGGATCCCGTACAATTGGAAAGTCGCTCAAAAAAGGCTCGTGTCAATTGGTGCAAAGAAATGTTGCAAAAATACGATTGCGGTGCTTCAAAAGACGTTTATAAGATCGTCACAGGTGGCGTATCATGGAACTATACGTATGAGCCCGAAACGAAACAACAATCGACCGCGTGGGTCTTCAAAGACGAGCAAAATCCAACGAAAGTTGTTCGTGGAAGAAGCACTTCGAAGCAAATGGTCGCCTGTTTCTTCGGCAAAACTTTCCATTTGGCGACTGTTCCGCTTGAGCAACGTAGGATGGTAACTTCTGAGTGGTCCACTACAATTTGTTTGCCTGAAGTCATCGGAGAAATTCGAAAAACCAACAAGAGAAGACGAATCATTGTTCACCCTGACAATGCGAGCTCTCACACATCGGCTCAAACCAGAGCGTTTTTGACCGGCCAAAACGTCGAACTAATGGGTCATCCGCCGTACAGCCCTGACTTGGCACCTAATGACTTCTTCTTGTTTCCGCACATTAAGATTTTCGTCGCCAAAAGAAGCTGTTGAAGTGTTCAAAAACCATGTTTTAAAGGTGTCTCAATCGGAGTGGAAAAAGTGCTTCGACAACTGGTTTGAGCGCATGCAAAAGTGTATAAATCATGCTGGAGAATACTTTGAAAAACAATAAAACCATTTTTGATTATAAATATTCGCATTTTCACTATTAGGCCAGAAATATATAGAACAGCCCTCGTATGTATATTCTGACTTCCTATGCATAGCGAAGTCAATTGAGCGACGTCCGTCTGTCCGTGCGTGTTGGTGTTGAAATCAAGTTTGCCTTTGCAACAAAAAAAAATAAATGTCAATCGATCAGTTATAGAGTCGAAAGAGCTACTATTAGAAATCAGCATAATGGGTCCATGTCCTTCGAGGCAGCAGGCAAAACACCACGCCTACATCTAATTTTTTCATTTGATTTTGAATAATAGAGTAACTCCAACCAAAAAATAAAAATATATAAGGAGATAGCGAATTAAAAAATAAGAAAAAAACATTAATTAAAAAATTTGCGCTCGCCCATATTTTCTGAGTTACGGGACTCTGAAATTTAAAAATTTTTTTAAATATCAATCATTTAAAAGCTTTTGAAGAGGTCTTTAAGGAAATACAAAAATTTAAAAAAAATGCTTAACCCATTAAGAGCCGATGGTATTTTTATATAAAATTATATATATGTAGAACCACTTTTTTTAGTTTTCTGTCACCCCACTATTTGCTTTCTTGATTGGAGTAACTTCACTAAACAAGATTTACATAGATGGTGAAGGGTATATAAGATTTGGCATAGCCGAACTCTTTCTTGTTCATTTTAAATATAAAAATAACAATCGTAAGCAGTTCAATCTGCTGGTTGAGCTTATGGAGAAACATCAGACTTAGATAGAGGCCTAAGTTCCAATGTCAATATTTTTGAAGCTATAGAAGAGTGAAAAAATTAGCAACAAAATTAAGCATTCAAACAGAACTGTATACTAAAGTTATGAAGACGTTAAAAGAAATTAAAAGATTTAATAGAAAAAGATACATTTCAAAGGAAGAAACTTAAAAAAAGAAGAGCATAGAAAACATCATCTAAAACTTACGTCCGATGAAATCGAATTAAAAAACGTAAAATTAAATTAAAAGAACTGAAAGGCAGAGTACGTTTTATGCTACACTAACTTCAAGTTTTTCTTAATTTTACAAATATCAAGTTTTTTCTTAACCTATACATATAATAAAACTGTAACGGATCCATTTCTGTACATGAAATATTTTTTAAAACATTTTGATATTGGTGTAGATAGTAATCGCTATATCAAATACAAAACACCTATTTTACGAATTTTTTGTGTCTGTGTTCACATCATGTAGAAACTACTGCACACATCACATCATGTAGAAACTTTGCACAAAATTTTGTAAGGAGGTCCCTTAGAACCTTGATTCCACTATAGAATATATTTTTTTCATAAAAATAAGATATTTTGTATAGAAAAAAGAGATACAAGTGTAAGAGCACCCAATTTTACAGGTATAATCGTACTAAAACTGTTGTCTGCACATTCTATTTTTGTAAATGGAAATTTTTTTTATATAAAAACACATCTTTCTAAACTTGAGTTTAAAGAAAATTGCAAATTAAATACAAAAGTTTTCAAATTGAATTAAGAGCTAGTCGTTTTGTTTTTTATTGTTATTTTTAAGGGTTAATTTATCGCCTAAAATGCTACTGCAAAATTTTTATTAAAATTTTATGTAATAATTCCAAAAAAACTAACTATCGACAGCGACTACGACTATTCTCGAATGTCGTTTTCGACAACCGTAATAAGGTCAATTATCTTGTTTTTTGGGTCTCTGTATATCCATTTATTTATCACATAATTAACTGTTGTTTCACAAGAGTATTTTTTTCTGAATCCAGACTGATATTTTGAAAATAAGTTATTTACTTCCATATAGTTTTCCAACTGTTCTTTTGCAATTTTTTTGCAAGTTTTTAAAGTGTTTATTGGGCGGAATTCATCACATCTGTTTGTTTTAGCTACTTTTTCTACCGGAGTTACCGTTGAATATTTCCAAAAACCCCATTTTCGAGGGATTTATTAATAACATTAAGCATATTTTTGCCGATAATGTTCCAGTTATCTAAAATTATCTTAATTGAGACTTTGTTGAAATTTGATTTAACTTTTAGGTTTTACATAGGTTTTTTAGTTCTGTAAAAGATATTGCACGGAATTTAAATCTAGAGTTTATCACATGTATTTTGTTCGTATATTGCACGTTTTCTATTGTATCTCTTATTAATTTTATACTATTTACGAAGTAATTATTAAATTGGGTAGCTATTTCATAGTCATCTTTACACTCTATATTATTAAATATCACAGTTTTTATTACAGTCTCGTTTTTTTGAAGTACTAAGTCTTTAATCTCCTTCCACATTTCTTTTTGGTCTTTGGCATTATTTATTTTATTATTCACATATTTGTTTTTTTCAATTTCAATTTTGTTTTTATATAAATTTCTTATTGCTTTATATTCTTTCCACGCATTATCTATCTGTATTATCTGCTTTTGCAATTTGGTATTTAAGAATTTTTTCTTCCTTGAGTGTTTTTAATTCTTCGTTGAACCATTTTTTGGTATCGTTTCTTGTATTAACAATTTTTTTGCTTGTAAATTTTTTAACCGTATTTTCCAGACATGTATCAATTATATTAACGCAGTCATTTAAATTATCACTTTCGCTACATTTTAGAATTACACTGAGTTCTCTATTAAAAAGGTCTTTATTATATTTAGATATTTCTATTACTTTACTATTTATTTGGTTTTGTTCTTGGTTTATATATTTGATTTTTGTATCTATAGCTTCATGATCTGATATTTTATTTGCACTGTTGTTTCTCGTTGAAATATTACCATTATTTGTTATTACGTAGTCTATTAACCATTAAATAATGTCAGTTTCATCAAATATTCAACATCTTTCCCACCCAATGTTCAATTTTTGAGCAGCCTTAGTCTTTGTGTACGTTTCTTTATCTACTATTATTTTCACATTATAGATTGTTCTATTATATTTTCTATATTCAAACGATTTCATTATTTTCATTTCATGTTCCTGCAATTGTTGATTTTGTCTCTTAATTTTCTCTATGAAATCTTTTTCAGTGTATTTAAATGACATATGTCTTATTATTATTGACATATCATTTTCATTTGGCGCTTTTATTTCATATGCATCACTCATTTTATTTTCAATAGCATTTTTAATTTTTTCTCTTTCTTCATTATTTTCACTTTGTATCACAATTGTTCCATTTGTTCTGTTTTCAATGTTTCTTATATTCAGGTTAACTGGATCCACCTTATTGTTTAAGTCCTCTTTTGTTTTTACAATTTTTTGGTTTTTTTTTTAGGTTTTATTATTAATGGTACTTCTTTTTTCAAATCTGGCAATACGGTATTTTTTTACTGTATCAGCAAATGAGAGTCTGTTTTGTTTTTCACCTGTTTCTTTTATTACTTTTTTAATTTCATTACACATCTTTACATTGTTTTCTTCAATTTTGTTATAAATGTCTTTATTATTGTTTTCAAAATCGTTTACGACGCCGCAAAGGTTTTTAATTTGATTTACATTTTTTTTTCACATATTTTGTGTGCATTATCTATTTTTCTTAATCTTTCTTCGTATCTTTTTTCAATTGCCTCTAATAATTGTTTGATTTCATTTTCATTTTGTTTAATGACACTTCAAATTCGGTTTTATATTCAGCTAAGTTTACTTTGTTTTTGTTGACACCATCTTGAATTTCCTTTAAAGCATAATCTACATTGTGAACATATTGGACACAATCATCACACATAAATCTCAGAAATGCATTTACTTCCAATATCGTTGATGAGTATTGATCTAAGCCTGAACATTTATCACCACAATGATACACTTTGCCACATATTCCAGCACATGCTATGTCTGTTTCGCCACGGATTGATCTCCTGCATTTATGGCATTCAGCCATTTGTGTAAATAATTGATGTTTTTTTTATTATTTGTTTTTTTTTTTTGTTTTTTCCCGTGATATTTGGTTTATCTATAGGTATATATAGTCTTTTTTATATTTTTTAACCAATAAATATTTTATTTTTCACAAATTTACAGAGCTAGTTGTAGTTTCCGTTTTTTTTATTATAGAAAGGTACCTGTATGATAATTTTGCTTTTGCTATGTTTGAAAACAAACATATAATGGTTTTAAATTATCGTTTTAATTTAAATTATCAGGTATGTTCTGACACTCGCATGTTTTTGTAATCGCATGTGGTTTCAATTCAAAAACGCCAACTTTTGTTTTACATGTTCTGAAACTCACGCGTTTTGCTTGCGATTTGCTCTTTTTCAAAATTATGTTCGAAAAGAAAAACATATGATTTTCGGTGCAAAACATAAATAAACAAAAGAAAATTACAACAAAATGCCTCCAGCTTTAAAAAAAGAACAAATTAAAAAACGGACGCTTAAAGATTGTGACAATTCAATGCATACTTCAATCCAATGTACATATATTAAATAATTTAAAAAAATAACGTAAGCCAAGAAATATTTTGGCGACAAATGTATTTTCTATTATTGATATTGCATTTAGCATCTTTGATTACTTACGTTGTAAGTAATCAGTACTAAAAAGTATTTTTAACTATTTTGTTATTTATAACATGCGCGTTCAAAACTCATATCGCCCAAAAAGTAATTTAAATAATTTTTTTTAAGCTCCCTTAAGCTGCCCATACACAACATTTTTTTTACATCTGACATGTCAAATTTCCCACTGTTAAACACATATGTACATGTCGTGTAGGGCTGTTGAAACATTTTTCTGCAAAATACATGTGAATTTTGATCTGACAAACCATCTGACATCAGCTGCTTTTCTAATTATAAAAAGTATTGCCAAAAACCTATGCCGTATGAAACCAATCAACGGCGGTTGACCATTGGCGGTAGCATTAGCCGGCTGATGGTATTATGAAATTTCTTTTAACTATTTGATAACACTTATGTAAATTCTGTATCATTATTCAATGTTAACTAATCTCGTTCATATTTAGAGTAAAAATAAAATAATTAAAATTGACAAGTCTTCAGTAATTCCGTAACGCACGCAAAAGTATTTGAAAACGACTACAAGCCATTTTGAAACCGAACGGCTTGGATATCTGTACAGTGAAAAAAGCGAATTTGATCAGCTGTTTTAAACAATAATTTTGTCAGATGTAATTATTCATGTACGTTTGTGACCAAATATTAAAAGTCTTCTGTAAAATAGCAATTTTGACACACATGCAGAATTACATATGACTCACACAGTTAAATAGTCAGACGTAAAAAACATCTCGTGTATGGGCAGCTTTAGCATTTGAATCGCTCATTTGATAAGCACCGAATACTTTATAAAAATTGAAAAAAATAACCAAATATTTTATTTGATTACTGACTATACGTTCAACCGCACTAATACTAGTATATTTTCGAACATCAATTAAAACTACTGTTTCTATGAAATCGCCAGTACTTAAGAAACCAATCAAAACAAGTAATTGATAGAACAAATAACATATTTTAAATTAATGATCTTCGACTTTAATTGTGTAAAAATTTAAATAATTTTTGCTAAAAATAAAAAGCTTATTTTAGGTAAAATTCATAACTTCACTTCAGTATGTGCTTGCTATTTGAAATCGCTAAATTTCTTACGATTGCGAACTACAGAACACCTTTCATGCGATTTGAACTCGCATCGCCAGTTTTAAGCGATTTACGATTGTCAGAACATGGCTGTATGTTAATTTTTACGTTTTAATGTATGTATATATGTTCAGTTTAAAAGTTCCGAATGTTAACATCAAAAATTAAAAAAGTAACCAAGTACTTTATTTTAAAATTAACACACTACCATTACATCAAATTTATCAGCTGTTTGTATAAATCGCTAATTCAAAAGTAATCAACTGAGACAGAAAGTTGAAAAACTCTAAGGAAATTTTTAAATTGCAAATTTTTTGTTAAAATCGTTAAAAAACCTATCAGTTTTCATTCAAGTAAAAAGAAAACACCGCCCAAGTGTGAATAAAAATATAGTTCTAGCTTAAACTATCCAGTCTTAAGTTTAAACTAGTTTTGAGGTGAATAATATTTGTTAGATAAAGCTAGTGCTTTTTGTTGCCTAGTTCAAACTAGTTTATCCAGTATTTGCTGAAAATATGTGTGAATAAGCATGTTATTGAGGTGCTGGAAATGCATTTATTAGTCAAAAAGTGCATTGTTGTTTGTTATACCCTTCACCGCAGGTGGAAAAAGGGCATTTCTAAGTTTGTCATTCCGTCTGTAATTTCTACAATATCCATTTCTGACCCCATAAAGTGTATACATTCCGAGTTCATATGCATAGCGAATTCGGAACAAATCTATTGTGGGCATATTGTACATACAAACGTTGGAGGCCCGTAAATCGGAAACTAAGGGTCAGCCCCAAATTTGTCAATTAACATTTTTTGCTTAAAATTAAATTTTGCACCTCGTAGATAACTTTTTTTTAATTTTAAAGCTGCGTCCGTAAACTAGATTTAAGCCGCTAATTCTATTGAGCAATGTCCGTCTGTCCGTCCGTGTTAGTGTTGAAGCCAAGGCACTAGATGAGATAAGAAAATTTAAATACGAAAATCGATTATAGTTTCGAACATTTTGCTATTGGAAATTAGCATAATCCATGTCTTGAGACAGCGGAAAAAACACCAGGCCTTATTTGCCATATTATTTGAAAAAATCTAGTTAAGTGAAGTAATTCCAATCCAAAAATATATGGGGCGATAGAGAATTAAAAAAAAAAGAAAAACACATTACGTAAAGAAATTGGCGCTCGCCCATATTTTTCGAGTTAAATATAATTTTATGCTTTTGGAGCATATCAAAAATATTTCCATTATTCTTTTCACCCATCGTAATAATAAATAATGAAAACAAACTTATGTAATAAATACTTTATGTATATAATAAATAATAAAACAAACTTATAGTGTTACCAAAAAGTTTTACTACAAGTTTTGCTTAGAATTTATAAGCAAAAAAGTTTTTTTTTTGAAATAGAGGCAACACTCAACTGTTTTTATTTTCCAGTACAAGCTATCTCGTTTCAGTACTAGCTACCTAGTAGTAGCAAAGATTTATTCACACTTTTTGTAGTTTATACTTTTCTGCCTTGATAGTAGTGGAAAGTTTAAGCTAGTACTAGTACTAGGTACTATGTAGTATAAACTTCCTTTTTACTCACTCTATCCATTGGCCCATATTCATAGTTATAGACTAAAGTCGACTCTTGTTAAAGTATACTCTAAAATAAAAGGATCTTACTATCTTTTTTGCTTTCATAGGCAAGAATAAAGTATACTTTACGTTTAGCCGACCTCCACTGGGTGTCAATTAATTTGATAAATGTTTTCATACAATTTCTAAACAAACATTAGAAAAAAGTAACCTTGTTTTTATTTTGTTCACTTTGGTATAAAAATCAGATTAGAGTATTGTGTTCTTAAACCAAATAAAATAATTATGGAAAAATGAGTTAAAAACATCTTAGGTAGTTATAAATTTAGAGTTGACCTAAACGCCAAAAGTATATTTTTAAGCTGTTTATGAATAAGTTAGAGTCGACTCTAAAGTAAAACCGACTTAGTTCCCTTAAAGTATACTTTATTTTAACTATGAATATGAGCCATTTAATTTATTTTGTGTATTATTTAAAATTTTCTTCAGTGCAGTTTTTATAAAATAAACCGGATCGCATTGGTATACAGTAGCGGTTTGAAAGCGCTAAATTTCTACCGTTTTCATTTCGTTTGTCAGAACATCGATTTGAAAACGCCAGTTTTAAGCGATATGCGTATTCCAGAAAATGGTCGATAGTGTTTAGCTAGGTTAGGTTAGGTTGCACAGGCTGTCGGCGTAATCAGACCGACTCACTTGGGTCCTAAAGGTCCCGTTGTGTCACCTGGAATAGGATATGCAGGGATCAGATTCAGGTCTCTACGGTACCATCAAAGATCCATATCCAAACCACCCCGAGGCCCGGATAAACAAGTTTATCCTAGCAACATCGCAGACAGATAAGTCTGCAACACCATAAGTCTGGGACTGCCGAAAATGGCCGCTCTATTCCCAGAAAGAGCTGGACAATAGCAGAGCAGATGCTCCACCGTTTCCTCCTCCTCATCTTGACAACTCCGACAGTAGTCATGATGCGGATGATTCAGTCTCCTAGCATGAGTACCAATGACACAGTGCCCCATCAGCACAGCCACCAGTGTACCCAGCTGCCCTCGAGGAAACCTCAGTAGATTTGCGTATCTCCCACTATCATATTGAGACCACAATGTCCTCGAGACTGTTCAGGTGACCACTCCAGACCATCTAGACTGCGCTGCCGTAAAGAGTTCCTGCTGAAATAAAGTTTAACAGGGACTCCCACCAGTGGATCTATCTCCCAACCGAGTTCCAAATCGGGCAAGTTTGTCCGCGACTATGTTTCCGGGTATGCCTAAGTGAGCCGGCACCCAAAATAGTTCCAGGTTGGAATGTCTCGCGATCTCGTCAAGAGATGTCCGGCAGTGCAGCATTGAAAAAGGGCCTTCGACGGAGTAGTGCGCATTGCACCGGTGACCATCAAGGCCGAGGTGCGCAGTATCCTGTTCAGTATACTGCAATTTGCCAGTTTGCCCAGTGCGGGCCACCATACGAGAACCCTGTACATTAGTTTCACATTGTTGAAGACCCCTTCTACATCTAGAAAGGCAACCAATGCATATTCCTTATGCTCTAGGGATTTTTCTATAAACCCCACAAACGTGTGTAGTGCCGTCTCAACAGATCTGCCCTTGACATACACATGTTGAGAGGCGGAGAGTCGGTCCGGATTAATCGTCCTCCTCAGGTGGAGGTCAATTATCCGTTCAAAGTTTTCAAGAGGAAGAAGGATAGACTTATAGGTCTAAAGTCCTTCTGTTCAGTGTGCGCAGTTTTCCCTCCCTTGGGATGAAGACCACAGAGCAAAAAGTCCACGCTTCCGGGATATACGACTATGCAATGCATGCTGTGTATATCCGAATTATCCATGGTATAACAATATCCGCATTATGCTGCAGATCAGCCGGTATAATGCCATCAGGACCCGGTGATTTAAACGGGTCAAAACTACCCAGAGCCCACATAAGTCCTTCCCTATTTATAGGGAAGGGAACTGATACACGGCAGTCAAGTGTGGCGGAGTCTTCTCCTCTAAAAGGAGCACAGATCGGAAAATGAGTTTTAATGAGAAACTCTAGGGTCTCCTGTGCACTCAAGGTATAATTGCCACATGGTTTCTTGATGAAACTAGGGACAATGGGCGTTGCCGATAGAATTGTACGAAGTCTGCTCGTCTCGGAAGAACCCTCCGCTCCACTGCAGAAGGATCTCCAAGACCTTTGCTTCGCATTTCTTACCATGTTTTTAAATCTTTTCACTGAGGACTTGTACGCTGACCAGTTTCCTGATCTCTTAGCCTCATTAAAAAGCCTACGGGAAGCTTTACGTGCCTCCGCAATATCCGAGCTACACCAGGGTGGTTTGCTCTTACCTCGGCAGATATTCATTCTGCAAGATTCCGAAGTCGCGTGTTCAAACGCATTGGTCAATGCATTCACCGCAATTCCAATGTCCCTCCGATTTTCTATTCTTGGTGGACTCGACAGAAAACCAGAAAGGAGAGACCGTTGTCGCTCCCAGTCTGTTTTCCTTCTGTTCCGTCGGGGGATGACCCCATGTACCCTAATTACCACATCGAATTCAATATACCTATGATCAGAGAACGAGCAGTCACTAAGCAGTCACACGTCAAGAACCTCGCTTCTATTTACTACAACAAAAGTGGGTTCTGACCCAACGTTCACAACGTCTAAATTGTTACAAAGAAAAAATCAAAAAGAGACTCACCCCTTGTATTTGAATCCGAGCTACCCCACACGACATGGTGCTCATTGGCGTCCGCTCCAATAATAAACGGCAGGTTCCGTGTGGCTGCCATCCTAATAACTCTGTGAAACATTGGTAGTGGTGATTAGCAATCATGCGCCAAGTAGCAGGAGAATTATAACTGTGACCTTGTTTGTTGCCCAGGCAGCTGCTACCGTATCTTCATCACTGTAATCAGAGAGAATGAAGATATTTAAATTGCTTTTAGCCACTATGCATGATCTGATCTTACCTGGACCATTCATATATAGCACCTTGAACCTCTAACACCAAGCCCACAAACCTTGCCTTGATGAAGCCATGGTTCTTGGGCTAATACAAGCTCTTCCCCTCTCTCTGATGTAGTGCAGCGGAAGCTGCTTTAGAGTGGTGTAGATTTACCTGAGTTATCTTCACCATCCCTGTTGCGGATATGGTTGTGACGTTGGCGTCACCTTGGTCCGAGTCCAAGAGGGCGTCCTCGTCAACTGCTTCGTCCATTCTCTCTAAGAATTCATCCACAAACTCAAAGTTTGATAGGGTGCTTTCCTCAGAGATTAGACTAGCAGTCTCCTCATTTGCCACATCTTCCGGAATAGGTTCATCAACCTCCGTAGTCAGGTTACCCTTCTAGTCGTTCGAAACCGTAATAGATCCTACCTGGTCTCTCTCGAAGTGGCGCCAGTGATTTCTGACTCAGCAGGACAATGATCCGTCTAGATGCGCCTTTAGGCTCGGAAACCTTTGCTACTTTCCAGTCACTGGTAGGTAGTTCGGGATATCCTCCCCGAATGAGCTCTATTGCTTCCTTTGGTTCAGCAGGTTCGTCTGGTATACGTGCCGCAGCTCTAGGCCTGCGGGGTATCTCTTCGAGAGGTGCCACGTCAAGCTTAGCTTCTTCCCATAGGTCTTCAAAAAGAGCGACAACTTGCTTTAATAGTATAGCCAAAAGCTCGTTTGACACGTCTACGAAACCAAACCTGCGTCGTCACATTGAGGGAAGAGACCTGGATTATCTTTGATGACGTTCCAGAATAGTCCCATCAATTTCTTGCGCACCATCTCCCAGTTAGCATGGGAGATGGAGCTATCCGCGTCATTCCTGTTGATGACGGCACGTACTAGGTTGCCCTTTGTAACCACACTAAAGCTCCTGTTCATCGATTAATACTTTGGACGCTTTGTAGCGGGCTGCTGACTCTGCGCTCGAGCCTCCTCCTTAGATCTTTGCCGTTTAGGCACATCCGTAGATGTAGAAGGCGGCTTTTCCAGGCCAGCTAGATAAAATCTTGCCCATATCAATGAAGTATATTCCTCCTTCGTGAAGGACTCAGCTGGCTTTTTTGCCCAACTTGTCAACACATTTCTCGGCAGCATGCCATTTCAAAAATGCCCTTCTGGCAAGTGTGGCGTGTCGTGGGGTTATTGTTTTGCCTTTTACGGCTGGAAGCACAGCTTAAGAACCCGAAATCTTGTTCGCAGTTCCGCTGCTTACAGCCGGCACTGGGTTAGCTGTAGAACCTTGCTGTGTTCGTACAGCACCCGAAGCAGGTATTTTTGCCTTAACTGCGCGGACCTTGGCTGTTTTGGAAGTGTTTAAAGTGAAATCCCGAGGCGCTTCTCTGCCTTTTTGCGCACTATTACGTGCAATTGATTCGCATTTAAATGACCCTGCTTTCCCAGAGTCTCCTCCTGCATTTCTGGTGACACCAGTAACTTGCAGATTAGTCAGGCCTGGCGTTCCAACATGACTAGCCTGGATCTTAGTAACAATCGATTCACCGCGGCCTGAAATCGCCACCGCGGGAATAGGGTCTCCGAAGATTTAATAATCCGGATAGTTGAGGCATTTATGTTTTTTCTTCATTGTAGGTGGGTGTGGGTTTGCATTTTATACATACTGCCATGTAGTTATAATTGCTGCCTAGTGTGGCATGGGTGTCCCTACCAGCACGGCCTACACAGATCATTGCACTTAAGCTTTTGCATCACGTCAAGATGACTGCCCGTCGCAGAGGTTTAGGTAATTTTGTCCATTTAAATTGTATTATGTAGGTAGATTGCCTGATATCTGTCATGTTTAGTGAGGTAAATAGTTTAATATTTCCTTCGTTTATTATTGGATAGCTGTAACAATCGGTTGGTGTTTTTGTTTTTGTAAGAGTGTTTTAATAATTTGAATGGTGTAAAATTGTGTCGGTGGATGTGTTTACCTGTCTCCGTTAAAAATACGTGTTTTGTAGATTTCCATGTTTTCAAGAATGTGTAGATATGTGTCGAATTGTGATCATTGAAATCACTAGCAACAATTTTTTCACTGTTCGAAAAATTTTCTAGGATCCTCGATATTGAATCGGAAAGGGCATCAAAGCTGGATACAGATTTATCCCTTCCCGCGTTTGGGCTTCTGTATAAAACTACAAAATGTAAATAGTGTGACCAGACTAAGAATTTAACCCAAAGACAGTTAAATTCAGGATCAATCATGCCTAATGGTTGCTGGCACTGATACACAACTTCATTGCAAATATACAACGCAAGAGCCCGATGTAAAATATAAAATTGCAAAGGCTGGTGTACGTAAATCTTGTCACTTCAACTATAAGGGAGGCTATTCCACATCTCACGCCCAATAATAAAATAGTTTTTATAGAATATTGTGACATATTTTATATATCGCATATATTATTTTATAATTTCAGATGTTATTTAGTTTATAGTGTAGTTTAAGTTATTCGTTTAAAGTATATCAAATTTAAAAAAAAATATTGTTTTCCTTTTATCCTTTTTTTTATTGCTAATGTAAACAAATGTGATAATTGAAAAAATTACTATATTTATCATATCTGTAATGTAATTAAGTGCAAATTAGGATTATAATGCGTAATGCGTTAAAAAATATGTTATAAGCAATGTAGTGTGAGAGGCATATATTTCTATATATATAAACGGCTGCACTTATTTTAATGAAATTATATACATATATATATATATATATATATATATATATATATATATATATATATATATATATATATATATATATATATATATATATATATGTATATATTTATGCACCAACAAAAAAACAAACTTACAAAGAGATTTATAATATACTTATAGTAATATTTTCGAATTCATTACAATTATCATTTATTTGTTGTTATTATAATATAAGAACTGTTATTTTGAACTATAAAAGAAAACTTTTTCGAAACCGATAATAGAAATTGTTGTACATATGATAAATGTTTTTACTATCGCTAACATATGAATTTCATTAAATCGAGAATAGCACTGTTAGATATAATTTGTTATTAATTTTCGCAGAATTTTAAATAAAATTAAGTAGTTAAATTAACAATATTTCTTTAATTCTACGGGTCATTATTAAATTGTACGTACCTTTAGTTATTCCAAGAAATTTTATTGCATTATAATAAAGTTAATAGAATTTTACAAAATTTCGTCAAATCTACGATACCTTTTTCTCTTCTTGCTTTCACGAATTGATAACACTTTTTTAATAGTTTAATAAACAAATTTTAGTAAAATAAACGATACCGTATTCAAGTTAACTTCCTTTAATGATGTCAATTTAACATTATTTAGTGTAGTTTTAATTAGGATGCATTTTTACTATTTTACCACTGTTTTAATTAAAAATGTGTTGATATAATAAAATTTAGGTGTTAAATTAAATAATTTTATTCAAGTTAATGGATTATATTTTAATAAATTTTTTACAAAAATCAATTATTATATTAAAAAAAAAATTGTGTATATTAATAAAGTTTTTATGTATTTGAATAAATACATAAAAAATTTGTTGTTTTAACGATATTTTTCGTTGAGGGCTAACTAAATTTTTTCGTTAATATTACCTACAACTCTTGGTTCAGTGTGCGTAATGCGCAATCTTGTTTTCTTGATTCATGAAATATTATCGTATTGTTGGCTCTGAACTTAAGCTAATTGAAAATTGTTTATCAAACAGAAAAAAAATATGTTAAAGTTTTAGAAGAGAAAAGTTCAGTTGCATTCATAAATTTTGGAATTCCTCAGGGAAGGACCTCTTCTTTTTTTGTATCTTAACGATATTAATCACATTGGCCTTTTTGGTAAAATAATCATATTTGCTAACGATGTTTCTATTTTTTATCCATATAAATATAATTTAGTAACTAAATTTTAATTTAGTAAGAAAAATTCGGTTCTAAAAACGCGAATGGAAATAGATTCTTCATTATTGTTTAAATTTGCGAGACGAAATCGGCTTGTGCTGAAAGCGGGAAGATAATAAGTGTGGAACTAGAAAAAAAAATATTCAAGTACGAGGGCTGCTATATATATTTCTGGCCTGGCAACACTGAGTGCTGCCAAGTGCAATCTGACATTTCCATTGGAAAGTTTGTCATTTTTATGCATAATCGTACTCAAAACGTTTTGACGTACGACCATTATTTGTTGTTTTGTTTGTTTGTTGTTTACAGTGACTTAAAAAAATTAATATAGAAAAAATGGAGAATTAACTCGTGAACATTTTCGTGCCATCATTTTTCACAACTTTCGACGTGGATTATCACGACAAGAGTGCATTGATGAACTTAAATCTTTGTATGGCGATGAAGCACCATCCTATAGCACTGTGAAAAATTGGTATAATGAATTTAATTGTGGCCGAAGTTCGCTCAAAGACGAATTCCGTGAAGGTCGTCTAAAAACGGCTGTTGTGCCAGAGAACATTGATGCCGTGCGTGAACTCATAATGCAAGATCGACATGCGATATACCGAGAGATAGAGAAATCCTTGAACATTTCTTCCACCAGCATACATTCGATACTGCATGAACACCTGGCCGTAAAAAAAGTTTGTTCTCGTTGGATCCCGCTCAATTTGAAAGTCGCTCAAAAAAAGGCTCGTGTCGATTGGTGCAAAGAAATGTTGCAAAAATACGATTGCGGTGCTTCAAAAGACGTTTATAAGATCGAATCATGCATCTATGCGTATGAGCCCGAAACGAAACAACAATCGACTGTGTGGGTCTTCAAAGACGAGCAAAATCCAACGAAAGTTGTTTGTGGAAGAAGCACTTCGAAGCAAATGGTCGCCTGTTTCTTCGGCAAAACTGGTCATGTGGCGACTGTTCCGCTTGAGCAACGTAGGACGGTCACTTCTGAGTGGTACACTACAATTTGTTTGCCTGAAGCCATCGGAGAAATTAAAAAAACCAACAAAAAGGGGAATCATTTTTCACCATGACAATGCGAGTTCTCACACATCGGCTCAAACCAGAGCGTTTTTGACCGGCCAAAACGTCGAATTAATGGGTCATCCGCCGTACAGCCCTGACTTGGCACCTAATGACTTTTTCTTGTTTCCGCACATCAAGAAAAAAATGCGTGGTCAACGATTTTCGTCGCCAGAAGAAGCTGTTGAAGTGTTCTAAAACCATGTTTTAGAGGTGTCTCAATCGGAGTGGAAAAAGTGCTTCGACAACTGGTTTGAGCGCATGCAAAAGTGTATAAATCATGCTGGAGAATACTTTGAAAAACAATAAAACCATTTTTGATTATAAATATTCGCATTTTCACTATTAGGCCAGAAATATATAGAGCAGCCCTCGTATTATGTTGAAAAGTAGTCCCTCATGGGATGCTCATATGGAATATTTTAAGACTAAAGTGACTTCAGCCTCTGGAATATTGTTCAAGCTAAAGAACAAATTAAACACGAAAACAAAGATGTTAATTTATCAATCAATTAATCATAGCCGCCTAGATATCTTGCAATAATTAATGCATATAAAAACAATGAATTAAAATCATTACAATGCGTCCCGAATAAGGCTCTTAAACGTGTATTTAACTTAAATCTTAGACACAATATTGTATCTCTTTTTAAAGATTATTGTAAAACTATTTTACCAATACATGGTTAAGCGAAAAACAGATTTTATATTATGTGCTTAAATCTATTAATAATATTGGACATCGATCTGTAAAACTTATCATTAATCCGAGCCGATTTAACAGAAGAAATGCAGGTAATCTCAGAACAATGCAGGCTGTGCGAACTCATTTGTGTTCACTTAAATAACTTTTAAACTTGTAAACGTTTCGATGGCCATTTCGCTAACGCTTACTTAGCTTCTCACCCTCAATAATCAATATCGGTGATTTAAATAATTAATCGGGATAGTAGAAAATAGCATAAAAAAAGATTTGTTTGAAAAATGATTAATATAAGAAATGTTATATTAAATTGATTACATTTTATAGTAAGTAATTTTTGAATATGGTAAATTTAAAAATTGCTATCAATTGAAAAGCTTATCTTTATTTAGTATTTACTTTTTAATAAATATATTATTTTTGTTTTAATATTTTTAGCTTCCAAACAAATAAAATTCAGATCTGCCGAAAAAACAGTAAAAAGATCTAGCTTTGTTAAAAAATCCGCTCTTCTAACATCAGGAAAAAATTTCAAATTCAATTTTGCCGCTTCCAAACCAAAAGACAGTCAATCAATGAAACGAGCCAATGGAACAACTGAGAATTTAAATAGTACCCAGAATTTACAATTATCCCTTGATAGCAGGTTTAAATTTAATTTTGCAGTACATGATGAAAATAATGAAATTAACCTCAAAAAACTATCGATAAAATAAAAAGACAAAACTGATTATTATAAAGTATATACTATTTACTAGCTCAACCTGGTGTGCCTAGCTACCTCTTTAATTATAGAATGAAATAAAAAGTGTTTGTGTGTGTATGTAGCTTGAAAAATTATTTTATTATAAATTTACTCCTGTAAAGCTCTAGGATATACAATATTTTTGGTTTGTGCATGTGGAGCATAAACAAGCAAATCATTGGGTTTTCCAATACGGGAGCATGCAGCGTAAAGCTGTCCGAGAGAGAAACATGGGCTTAACAAATTTAAGCTACAAACTTGTAGGGATTGACCTTGAGATTTATTAATGGTTATTGCAAACGCCAACCGAACAGCAAACCGCAATATTTTAAAAGCAAGTGCAAAATCTGTAGGTATCATAGGATTGCGCGGCAACAGCACATTTGTTCCAAGCTAAATGTGTGTCCAAAAGAAGTTTTCGGGGATCTTCCTCCCAACAAGTTTCGAGACGCAGGTTCTTTCATTTTTATGGTAATTAAAAAATGTTAAACACTTAGAATTCAAGTAATTAAATACACATACGAGTATTTAGGTTCAGTGGCAATAAAACCACAATTAGAGAGGTAGCAAACCTTTTTAGCATGTCATTTTCGAATGTACACAGAACCTTTAACAATGTTTTAAGTTTTATAACAAACGAAGTAGCGCCGGATTTTATTAGTTTTCCTAAAACAAACGCAGAAAAAGAAGCCATTACAAATGAATTTAAACAGGTATGTTGCATTCTTAAATAATAACATCTTAGGATGATGGGAGTTACATTACCACCAGGACACCAAAACATAAGGTACGTTCAACTTACTGCAACAGGCATGATGGAGTCTCAATAATACTCCAAGGTATTTGCGACGCAAAATTGAGGTTTTTGGATGTTTTTACTGGAATACCCTCCTTTATCGGAAAAGATCTACCTAATATATGTTCTAGCAAATACTATTTTTTAGGTGACGCAGCATACCCTTTAAGGGAATACTTGCTAACACCATATAGAGATTATGGAAATTTAAGTACGTCAGGAAAAAATTTCAACATACATTTTTACCAAGATCGTGTTAAAATAGAAAATTCATTTTGTTTATTAAAAAGTCGCTTTCGGCAATTAATGCGCTTAGATTTTCATAATGTCGAAACAATAGCAAAGTTCATTATTGCGTGTTGCGCTCTTCAAAACATTGGTATCGATAGAAATGAAATATGTCCAGATGAAATATCTAACACAGAGCAAGATAATGACAATGTTATTGAAAGCGATAGAAGAGACAACCTATTGACTCAACTGGGCCGGATAAAAAGGGATGAAATATCTTTTATGAAAATTTATCATAATGTAATTTATATTAATTTAAATAAATAGAAAAAATTTTGTATAAAAAACAAAACAAAAGGCTTTTATTTTATTGTAAAAAGTTTAGTTAGCGAAGAGAAAAACAAATTGAGAAAAAAATGAGTTAAAATTAATTCATTAACAACTCTTTAACACAACATAAAAATTTTATAATTCTGTACATATGTAAATTAGCGATGTGTATACAAGTATAAAGGTACAAGATAGATTAAAGGTACTATATAAAAAGGAACAAATTAATCAGACACAAAAATCAGTAATCTTTAAAGGCCTTATTCGTAATCAATTTTTATTTTTATAATAGTTTTATATAACAAAATTACTATACAAAATTGGTTTTATAAATCTGTAAAAAATTTAAAAATTGATTATCTATTATAATTATTTATCTTCTAAAAGTTTTTTTAGTAAGTCCATTTTTTCTTTGTGGCGTTTTTGTCGACCTTTTTCCTTCTTTTCCGCAATTTCTAATAATGTTTCCTGAACACTTTTAGCCTTTATTTTATTAATTTTCGTATTATCAGTTTTTTCGACTTTAATATATTTGCAACTGCTCATCTGTATTTCTGGCTCAATAGAGTCGTCAATTAAACAAATTTTATTTAGCTCCTCCTCATAACTAACATTAATTCTTTTTGAGCCAGATGCTCTGTTCTCAACGGCAAATTTTTTCCTCCTTAGTACAGTTTTGTACGTTTCCTCGCACTGCTTAGGAGTTTTTTCATCAAACTCTGTGGCAATTTCGGCCCACATATCCCTTTTGGTTCTGAATTTTTTCAGTGGTCCTATTTCAGGCAAATATTCTGCATACAAATCGAGGAGTTTTTTGGTTTCACCATCAGACCAAACTAGAATATATTGTAGGTATGTAAATATATGTACGTACGTATAAATATTCACTTTCTTACCCTGAATTTTTCTCTAAGCAATAGGAGATTCACCGATTTGTTCGCCTTTATCACTTTTTTCATTCATTACGTTTTGTTATAATTTTTTCTTTTTTAAACAATTGTTGACAACAGCTGATTTCTATTATTGAAAATCAGTGTTGTTAACGCTTATTGGTAAACACGCGCAATTGAATATTGAAAGTCGCTTCAAAAGTAATAAATATCGCTTTGTAAAACAAACTTTCCATTTAATATTAGCACGCTAAATATACATTAGTGCTAAGTGTAAAACCAAAAAATTATTTTGTTCCATTCTAATAGAACAAAATGTATCACTTTTCAAGGGTATGTGTAACATTATAATACTGTTACACATTTATAAGGCATAATTTCTTTTTTTAGATAAGAAAACACCATAAGTTTGTCATTCCGTGTGTAGTTTTTATAATATCCATTTCCGAGTAACGGGCCTTGAAATTTTAATTTTTTTTTTAATATCAATATGAATATCATTTTAAAGGTTTTGTAGAGATCTTTAAGGAAATACTAAAATTTTTTAAACGTGCTTAACCCATTAAGAGTCGATGTCATATTTATGTAAAATTTTATATATGCAGTACCACAATTTTTTATTTATTTAAGTATTGGTTACCCCAATATTTGCTTTATTGATTAGAGTTACTTGACTAAAGTACATTTACATAGAGAGTATATACGATTTGGCATAGCCGAATATAGCACTATTACTTGTTATTAATAATACGGGTTACTTTTAACGTCTAGTGTACCACATGCACTAGATCTTTGTATTATTTATAACAAGTGTAAGTAAATACACAATATCAATTAATTTGATCATTATTTAGTAAACACAAGAACAGAAAAAATTACAGTTCTAAAATTGATTTCCTAATAAAAACTATGGTTACGCAAGATGCATATGTGTATGTTTATTTAGTTTGAAGATTCTGCCGAGCGTAAAGGGCCATCGGAAGCGAAAAATCCAAATTAACAACTCTAGTTTTCTAACAACATGTTGACTTAATGTAAACTACAACAAGAACTACACATATAAAGAGTATCATAATTACGTTTAAAGATACGTTTTCAGAAGCAGCCTGGAAATAAAGTTTTTTTTAATTATTATGTTTAGTTCTTAGCGATCGACATCCTTCTATAGCTGTTCTATGTACATGGAGTTTTATTTATTTAGTTAAACGTAAGCTTCGATAAAAAAAAAACTTGTTTTATAATAGTGGAAGTATAATATTGGTAATGATTTTATAATATAAAAATAAAAGAATAAAAAACAAGATTTACACTATGCAATTTTTTGAGACATTTTTTTCTCAATTTTCTATTTAAGTTACAGCGTTATATAAAAGTAAACATTAGCAACAGTATGATCCCCTCAAAACTAAAGCAATATCAAATTGCTTACTCCTGCTTCACAAAGAAACAAAAATTTTATGCTAGTTTCATAGTGTAAATGCCGTATAAATATAACTATGTGACGACCAAAAGTCGCTGAACTTGTTTTTGGGCACACCTAATAAAATTAATGGTTTTTCATTCCTCAACAAATGCCTTTGTTGTTGTGTTTTTTTACATAATAATGTCCAATTGTTTATATGAAGTATTTTTTTTTGTATGCTGGTTAAGCCACACGGAGAGAATTGCCTAAATCATACTCTTTAATTTTTTTTATAATATTCAGAGTACTCATTTTGTTGTTTGCTCTTTATACTGTAAATAAAGAATATTTATTTGTGTTCTTGTTTTTGTAATAATTAAGTAAGATAAATTCTGTTGTTATGTAAGAATTACATATGCATTCGCTTGCTTCACGTTTGAGTGGATCACACTTCGTGTCATTATACACTCAAGAGTGGAACATCAGATGTCATAAGATAGTATTTTCTCAGCCTCGCGAGAGACAGAGTAATTGAATGTTTTATGCGTGTGCGAAAATTAGTCTGTTGTAACTTAAGTAGAGGGTAAGTTGATTTTAGGCAGTCAGTCAGTTGGCGGCTATAGAGCTGAACAGATCGTGCGTGTGCCATCGAATACTAAGACCCGATCAGTGGAGAAGAGATCTGTTATCGAAGTTGCCACTCCAATAAAAGATCAATTCCTCCTCATAGTTTTCAGCCAAGAAATCTTAGACGACTACTGTTTTTTTTAAGAATTAATTTCATGGACAAATCGGTCAGGAATCGCTAAAATTGGGCCGCCTGGACGTAGATTGTGCGTATGCTGTCAAGGTTCTCGCTGCCCAGTGGAATAGATTAATCATTGTTGGGTAGTGCGTATGCCACCGCAAGGGTAGATCGCTTACTGCCCGATTCTCCAATTAAAAAATTGACTCACGTGTGGCTGGGCTAACTAATATTTTTCTTTGTAATCTAATTTAGTTTTCGAGCTATTTTATTTAAATATTTAACAAGTTAAATTTAAGTAAAAGAAATAAAAAAACAAAATAATAAAATAAATTTTTTAAAATCTAACAAAACAAAGGTGCTTGTGTTAATTGGTTTTTTTATGTACGACATTGGACATCCGCTGACCTACACCGGCTAGAGCGAAAACGTGTCGTTAGAACTACAAGTATTATCTTTAAGACAGTATAAAATTGGTAAGGCAAATATTATTAAGAATAAAACTGTAAAATTAGCTTTTTGAAAAGTATTGCGTTGCTAGTGTCCCTAATAATAGGTGGGATAGTGTTCCACAGACGTATGGTAGGTACAAAGAATTGCCAGTTCGATATAAATGTCTGATATTTTATGGGTATTATTGTTTTGTTTCTAAAGGATCGGCTGACGCTGAGACATGAGTAAAGGCGTTCTGGTTGGCGTGTAGTAGGATTCTTATGCAATAATAAAACAGTTATCAAATTGAACACCAAATATTTTACTGGAGTAGCATCCAATGTGCTGATGTTTCCCATACGATTTAAATGCAAAGTCATACTTTGTTATACGAGGGCTGCTATATATATTTCTGGCCTGGCAACACTGAGTGCTGCCAAGTGCAATCTGACATTTCCATTGGAAAGTTTGTCATATTTAAGCATAATCGTACTCAAAACGTTTTGACGTACGACCATTATTTGTGTTGTTAACAATGACTTGAAAAAATTAATATAGAAAAAAATGGAATTAACTCGTGAACATTTTCGTGCCATCATTTTTCACAACTTTCAACGTGGATTATCACGACAAGAGTGCATTGATGAACTTAAATCTTTGTATGGCGATGAAGCACCATCCTATAGCACTGTGAAAATTGGTATAATGAATTTAATCGTGGCCGAAGCTCGCTCAAAGACGAATTCCGTGAAGGTCGTCCAAAAACGGCTGTTGTGCCAGAGAACATTGACGCCGTGCGTGAACTCATAATGCAAGATCGACATGCGACATACCGAGAGATAGAGACATCCTTGGACATTTCTTCCACCAGCATACATTCGATACCGCATGAACACCTGGACGTAAAAAAAGGTTTGTTCTCGTTGGATACCGCACAATTTAAAAGTCGCTCAAAAAAAGGCTCGTGTTGATTGGTGCAAAGAAATGTTGCAAAAATGCGATTGCGGTGCTTCAAAAGAAGTTTATAAGATCGTCACAGGTGACGAATCATGGATCTATGCGTATGAGCCCGAAACGAAACAATAATCGACCGTGTGGGTCTTCAAAGACGAGCAAAATCCAACGAAAGTTGTTCGTGGAAGAAGCACTTCGAAGCAAATGGTCGCCTGTTTCTTCGGCAAAACTGGTCATGTGGCGACTGTTCCGCTTGAGCAACGTAGGACGCTAACTTCTGAGTGGTACACTACAATTTGTTTGCCTGAAGTCATCGGAGAAATTCGAAAAACCAACAAGAGAAGACGAAACATTGTTAACCTTGACAATGCGAGCTCTCACACATCGGCTCAAACCAGAGCGTTTTTGACCGGCCAAAACGTCGAATTAATGGGTCATCCGCCGTACAGCCCTAACTTGGCACCTAATGACTTCTTGTTTCCGCACATCAAGAAAAAAATGCGTGGTCAACGATTTTCGTCGCCAGAAGAAGCTGTTGAAGTGTTCAAAAACCATGTTTTAGAGGTGTCTCAATCGGAGTAGAAAAAGTGCTTCGACAACTGGTTTGAGCGCATGCAAAAGTGTATAAATCATGCTGGAGAATACTTTGAAAAACAATAAAACCATTTTTGATTATAAATATTCGAATTTGACTATTAGGCCAGAAATATATAGAGCAGCCCTCGTATTGTTAAATGTTGTATTAAGCTTTGCAAGGTTTTTGCTTTTTTTTCACAACTTTAATTTGTTCGTTCAATGTAGACTTTTAGTTCATCATAAATACATAAATATATTTTGATTTCACTGGATTCAAGATAAGGCCGTTTACCTTAGCCCATTTCGTGATTCGTTCTTTGTTAGCCTTGTCTACATACAGGCATGTCACACATTTAACTAATTCGAAAGGTGAATAGCCCGTATCTATATGTGGTGCCGTATTGTAGGCAAAAGTGAAATATAGAATCCATTTATCCCATTCATAATCATTTTCAGTTGTTAACAAGAACTTATTAAGAACCCTATGGTTTCTTTCTATTGAACCTAATGTTTCATGATGGTATGGCGTTAAAAATATTTGCTTGATTTGTAATAATGTTTTTCACAAGTTCATTTGTAAATTCTGTACCTCTGTCGGATTTAAGTACTTTAAATTGACCATATTTGAAAATAAACTGTTCAACCAATAGTTTTGCTGTTACAAGTTCATCTTTTGTGGTTAGTTGCCCTAATAAAGCAATTTACATACAAGTCTTGCTTAATAATAACATGTATGCAAGTGTTGTGTATAAGTTGTAAAAATGAAGCACATTTCAAAAATTTCCATTGAGGAAAAAATGTATGCAAATTCGCTTTTGGCTTTTCTTTTACGTATATATGTGTACAGGAATATTTAATAGAATTTTCAAATACTCGCCGTACAAAAAAAAAGTAGACATGATTTTTTTAGTACACTTCCACTAAGAAAAAATATGATGGTAATAAGGACAATAAGTCTAATTTTAATTCATTTTTTACCATAAAATAATTGGTGCTGAGTTAAAATTGTAATATTTGTTCTTTAAAAATGCGAAAAGCGGTAATAATCTCCAAATAGTAAATTTTAACATTTCTTTTGCATCATATTAAAAGGGTTTCTGTTTTTTCTGTTGTGGTAGGCAAATATGTGGAAATGCCTAAATATTTTTAAGCCTATGTTTTATTTATATATATATATTATCTACAAAAGTTCAAAAAATATTTATTTTATTTTCAGAAATCAAACTTTTATCATAAAAATATTTTGAGCGGAAATTTTAAAAGTGAAAGTTAGCATCACTGAAAACATCTGTTGTCATATAGTTTTATATTTCATAATAGAGCGTGCTCTAAATTAAAAACTAACACATGTTATACAACATCGGAAAATAACATACATATATTATATTTCATGAGGTATACACGGTGTGTATTGGTTTACATATGGAAAATCTGACATTCCATATGACTTGTACACGCCATCTTAACACGGCATTAGTATTCAGGGATCTTATTGATTGGGTAACATCATTTTGTATATAGATGATATCACTATCGCGACAAGTAGTATTAACGAGCATTTAGAGGTGTTAAGGTCTGTTTTATTTTTGTTTAAGCGATATGGGTTGAGTTTGAATATGGGCAAGTGCAAGTTTGGCTCGATCGATTACGTAGGGTTTTGTGTGAATCAGATGGGCATCCCACCTAATGGGGACCATATAACAATACGTAATTATCCAGTTCTCTTGAACGCTAGGGACGTTCAGAGGTGCTTGGGGCTGTTCTACTTTCGGCGATTTGTGCCGAATTTCTCACGCATCGCTAGACCCCTTATTGATTCACCAAGAAGACAACGGCGCTCGCAGGAATATAATTCAGAATATTTCAATAGACATCATTCTGCACCCAAGAAATTTGAGGTGGGCGAGATGGTAGTAGTGGAGACTGTTGACACCACAGTGGGGTCTAATAAGAAACTCATCGAAAAATATAGGGGTCCGTGTATCATTCAGCGGTATGTTGGGAACGATCGATACGAAGTCAGTGATGTGGAAAATTTTCAGGTGACGCAGATGTCATATCGAGGTATCATTGATTCCACACGAATGAAAAGGTGGAGGAAACCTGAAACAGATATTGAAATTCCACCATTAGACGCAAAAAGCGGCACAAAGCCTAGTTTTAGTTATGATAAAACTAATGAAAAATGTAACGATCATGAATATTGTAATGACAAGGCATGGTTATTCGATAAGGAAGTGGCGTGAGGGAGGTGTAAGTGGACAATCGAGGTCGATTGCTAGGTCAGGTCGGCCGAGACTGTAACGATTTTGAATGTAGCAACTCGTCGCCAGATAATAGTACTGAATAATACAACTGATTGAAATGGAGATAGTCAACTACGTACAATTAAATAAATCATAGCGTTAAAAAATATATCTCCGTTTTGATATAATGACATTTTTTCGTATTCCTAATATTTCGATTATGAATGGCAACCGAACTTCAGTTGCGTTGCCTACTGGCAAAAAAAAATTCATATTATGGATGGGAACTTTTTCAGTTGCCAAGAAGTTATCTAAATCGTTATTTTGACAGATCGGCAACTAAAAATTAATATAAACAAGGATACGATGCAATAAATAGCAAATTGGTAGAAAGTCAGTTTTAAAAAACAAAAAAGAGTTAAAATATAAAATAAATACAAATAATAAACAGAAATAAGTGAAATAATTAGCTTTCAAAGTGGTAAAAAGTAAAATAAAGATCAAACAAGGAAAAATACTTTAAATTTTTTAAATGCTATGCTCCGTAGACTTATTATTCGAAGACAAAGAGAAGTAGTGAACATGGCATCAATTATGCGGCGCTTGAGGGACAACGCGAATCATCTTGAGTTCTGTGAGAATATGTTTATATACATAAGTGCATTTAAAATAACTTTCAATAACATTTGCGCTGCTTTAAGATTTTTTGCGGAAGGCAGCTTTCCAAAATCACACGGCAATGATTTTAATATAGTTAAGGAACAATCAGTCAATCAAGTTCAATATGTTAGTCAACAATCCGGATTCAGAGCCAAACATTCTTGTGAAACTACACTGAATATGGTTACAGCAGACTGGAAAGATTTTATGGCAGACAGCAAGTAGTGGTAGCAGTTTTCTTATACTTGAAACGAGCATTTGAAACTGTGGATAGGCATATATTGTTAATGAAACTCAATGGAACAGGCGTTCAACGACAAGCGTTGAAGTGGTTTCAGAACTATTTATCAGAAAGAAAACAAAGAACGGTGATTGGAAACACAGTCTCATCTAACCGGGCAGTAAAAATCGGAAAATCACAGGGATCAGTTCTTGTACCATTGCTTTTTTAACCGACTTCAAAATAATTCTTGCGAAAAAAAACCGACTTCAAAACAGATTTCATCTGTCTGCCTATAACAGCTCAGGTGTATGGCCACATAAATTAGTTTAAATTAACTATTGGGACACACTTATATCTCTAAACTTTATACTTCTTCAACTCTTCAATAGTTTGGCAATATACATCAAATTGCAGCAACTATAGGGTCACTCTTTAGTTTCCAAATTCAAATTATATACTTGATGTTTTAGTAGATTTAGCAATCTGGTTCTGTGTAAATTTCAACCGTCTGACTGTAACGGTTCAACAGTTTGCCCATATACACCAGATTATATCAACTATATAATTTTTAATATAACATTTTTATACTTCTTACTATACCAAATAAATAAACAAAATTTTAGGAACACCCTTTAATTTCTAAATTCAAATTATAAGCTTCTTGTTGTAGCGGACTTAGCCCTTTTAAATTTTAGCTGTCTGTCTAAAACGGTTCAAAAGTCCGACTACATACACCGTATTGTATCAACTATTGGGACAACCGTTTATTTCCAAATCCAAATTTTATACTTATTGTTATAGAGCAGTTAGTAATACAGCTTTTTTGTACATTTCAATCGTCTGTCTACAACTGTTTAAAAGTATGGCCATATACCAAATTAAATGAACATTGGTGCACCCTTTAACTTACAATTTTAAATATTATCAGCTGTTACTATAACAGCCATAGCAATCGACATTGCGTCAAATTTACAAGCGTTTGTATATAACGGTTCAAAAGATAGGCCTATATAAGTAAATCTACAGTAATTATGAGACACCCTTTATTTTCTAAATTCAAATTATAAACTCGTTGATATAGCGGACTTAGAAATACAGGTCCCTTTTAAGTTTCAGCGTTCTGTCTGTAACGGTTCAAAAGTACGGCCACACACTTGAAATAACATCAACTATTGGAACACCCTTTAACTTCCAAATCCATATTTTGTACTTGTTGTTATAGCGGACGTAGCAATACAGGTTCGTTATAAATTCCAAGCGTCTGTCTGTATCTGTTAAAAAGTATGGCATTATACATCAAATTAAATGAACTATTGGCGCACCCTTTAATTTATAATTTGTAATATTAAGGCCCCTTTCAGATTAGGCAAGTTTACTTGCGCAAGTATAATTTTCACTTTTGTTTATTTTCTCTTGAACTTGCTTTAATGTTCACATTCGGCAACTTTGTTGAGCAAGTTTAATTTCCTGTGCTCGAATTTTCTTAATTTGTTGACGTTTTTGTAAACCATAAATTTCTTTCCGTTTTGGAATGTAGCTTAACAACACGCCGAAGAAGAAATAAAAGACAATGTATAAACCTAATAAATAATTCAAGACAAGAATGACAGCAGAAGCAAAATTGCCAAGTACAAGCAAGTCGGTACTCAAATCTCGGCAAGTCTTTCCATCTATCTTTCTGCCTTTCCTCTATCATAAGCAGCACACAATTATTTAAAATATCTGTTTCATAAACAGATATATTCAAATACTCATGGTACAACAGATACTTGAGAGTAAAAAACTGATAACTCTCTCACTCTATGCAAAACCATAAACAACTGTATGTGATTATATCTATAGTGTGAGTACGCACAAGCGAAAGCATACAATACCAACTACACTCATGCGTTCTTCTTTCTCTGATGTAACTGTTATGTATATGATATATCTGTTTTTGCCGTACTGTTGGATATACCAGTGCATGTCTTTAATTTATATCTAGGTCTTGGAGACCGTAATAAATAAATAAAATACAGAAATGGCGCAACCTAAGTTACCCGCAGTTTTAAAAGAGGTTGTTCTCTTAATAGAAAAAAATGTGTCAAGAATGGATCTCAGCAAAAAGACCGAAAAAAATTAAATTAAAAACTATTTTTATTCAAAAACGAAGTAGCTATAGATGAGACTCATGTGCACATCATGGGCTCGAAAGAAGACATTCGTCATACTTTAGTTTTACACTGGTAAGTTATCATGCTAAGTTCATAAATAATTGTTCCTTTTGTAAACGATAGCATTTCTATAGGTGTGTGATTATAAAATGCGAATAAGGTATGTTGACGGTAGGCACCCTGGTTCCACTCATAATGCTTTCATATGGAGCAACAGTCCGTTGAAGCAAGCACTTGCCGCAGATTTCAGGCAAAACACATAGCTGCTAGGTTGTATTATACTTGAAATTTTAAGATCGTTAACACGTATTTAATTATTTAGGTGATGCCGGATTTTCTTTGGAATATACTGTGAGCGTCAAAATAAAGTGTACACAAACATTTTCCTTAAATTAGTTTTTATTTCAGTCTTTAAAAATACTATTTTATTTAACATTTAATGTTTTTTTAATTGTTATGCAGTTCTCTACTTAAACTTAAAAAAACAACAAAAAAAATTTACAACAACAAAAGTTATAAAACAAAAACAAAATCTATTCCATATTTTACGCGTCAAAATAAAGTGTACATCTTATTTTGTAGCATTTTAGCGAAGTAGAACCGCATAAAATACCGTTATGTTTTGTTGTTTATTTACTTAATTGCACTCTTTTAAATCACTATTAATGTTTTATAGTAGACAGACGCAATTTTCGGGCTATAACTTCTTTGCAGAAAGAAATTTGTTATGGGTAGACAAACGTCCACAGATGTCAGGGAACTTGTGATAAAACTTTGAAAAGACGGTAAAACTTTTCGTGAAATCGGGTCTATTATAAACAGAAGCCATAATACAGCAAAGAAAATAATCGTACTCAAAACGTTTTGACGTACGACCATTATTTGTGTTGTTAACAGTGACTTGAAAAAATTAATATAGAAAAAAATGGAATTAACTCGTGAACATTTTCGTGCCATCATTTTTCACAACTTTCAACGTGGATTATCACGACAAGAGTGCATTGATGAACTTAAATCTTTGTATGGCGATAAAGCACCATCCTATAGCACTGTGAAAATTGGTAGAATGAATTTAATCGTGGCCGAAGCTCGTGAATTCCGTGAAGGTCGTCCAAAAACGGCTGTTGTGCCAGAGAACATTGATGCCGTGCGTGAACTCATAATGCAAGATCGACATGCGACATACCGAGAGATAGAGACATCCTTGGACATTTCTTCCACCAGCATACATTCGATACCGCATGAACACCTGGACGTAAAAAAGGTTTATTCTCGTTGGATACCGCACAATTTGAAAGTCGCTCAAAAAAAGGATCGTGTTGATTGGTGCAAAGAAATGTTGCAAAAATACGATTGCGGTGCTTCAAAAGAAGTTTATAAGATCGTCACAGGTGACGAATCATGGATCTATGCGTATGAGCCCGAAACGAAACAATAATCGACCGTGTGGGTCTTCAAAGACGAGCAAAATCCAACGAAAGTTGTTCGTGGAAGAAGCACTTCGAAGCAAATGGTCGCCTGTTTCTTCGGCAAAACTGGTCATGTGGCGACTGTTCCGCTTGAGCAACGTAGGACGCTAACTTCTGAGTGGTACACTACAATTTGTTTGCCTGAAGTCATCGGAGAAATTCGAAAAACCAACAAGAGAAGACGAAACATTGTTAACCTTGACAATGCGAGCTCTCACACATCGGCTCAAACCAGAGCGTTTTTGACCGGCCAAAACGTCGAATTAATGGGTCATCCGCCGTACAGCCCTAACTTGGCACCTAATGACTTCTTGTTTCCGCACATCAAGAAAAAAATGCGTGGTCAACGATTTTCGTCGCCAGAAGAAGTTGTTGAAGTGTTCAAAAACCATGTTTTAGAGGTGTCTCAATCGGAGTAGAAAAAGTGCTTCGACAACTGGTTTGAGCGCATGCAAAAGTGTATAAATCATGCTGGAGAATACTTTGAAAAACAATTAAACCATTTTTGATTATAAATATTCGAATTTCACTATTAGGCCAGAAATATATAGAGCAGCCCTCGTATTGTTAAATGTTGTATTAAGCTTAGCAAGGTTTTTGCTTTTTTTTCACAACTTTAATTTGTTCGTTCAATGTAGACATTTAGTTCATCATAAATACATAAATATATTTTGATTTCACTGGATTCAAGATAAGGCCGTTTACCTTAGCCCATTTCGTGATTCGTTCTTTGTTAGCCTTGTCTACATACAGGCATGTCACACATTTAACTAATTCGAAAGGTGAGTAGCCCGTATCTATATGTGGTGCCGTATTGTAGGCAAAAGTGAAATATAGAATCCATTTATCCCATTCATAATCATTTTCAGTTGTTAACAAGAACTTATTAAGAACCCTATGGTTTCTTTCTATTGAACCTAATGTTTCATGATGGTATGGCGTTAAAAATATTTGCTTGATTTGTAATAATGTTTTTCACAAGTTCATTTGTAAATTCTGTACCTCTGTCGGATTTAAGTACTTTAAATTGACCATATTTGAAAATAAACTGTTCAACCAATAGTTTTGCTGTTACAAGTTCATCTTTTGTGGTTAGTTGCCCTAATAAAGAAATTTACATACAAGTCTTGCTTAATAATAACATGTATGCAAGTGTTGTGTATAAGTTGTAAAAATGAAGCACATTTCAAAAATTTCCATTGAAGAAAAAATGTATGCAAATTCGCTTTTGGCTTTTCTTTTACGTATATATGTGTACAGGAATATTTAATAGAATTTTCAAATACTCGCCGTACAAAAAAAAAGTAGACATGATTTTTTTAGTACACTTCCACTAAGAAAAAATATGATGGTAATAAGGACAATAAGTCTAATTTTAATTCATTTTTTACCATAAAATAATTGGTGCTGAGTTAAAATTGTAATATTTGTTCTTTAAAAATGCAAAAAGCGGTAATAATCTCCAAATAGTAAATTTTAACATTTCTTTTGTATCATATTAAAAGGGTTTCTGTTTTTTCTGTTGTGGTAGGCAAATATGTGGAAATGCCTAAATATTTTTTAGCCTATGAAATCAAACTTTTATCATAAAAATATTTTGAGCGGAAATTTTAAAAGTGAAAGTTAGCATCACTGAAAACATCTGTTGTCATATAGTTTTATATTTCATAATAGAGCGTGCTCTAAATTAAAAACTAACACATGTTATACAACATCGGAAAATAACATACATATATAATATTTCATGAGGTATACACGGTGTGTATTGGTTTACATATGGAAAATCTGACATTCCATATGACTTGTACACGCCGTCTTAACACGGCATTAGTATTCAGGGATCTTATTGATTGGGTAACATCATTTTGTATATAGATGATATCACTATCGCGACAAGTAGTATTAACGAGCATTTAGAGGTGTTACGGTCTGTTTTATTTTTGTTTAAGCGATATGGGTTGAGTTTGAATATGGGCAAGTGCAAGTTTGGCTCGATCGATTACGTAGGGTTTTGTGTGAATCAGATGGGCATCCCACCTAATGGGGACCATATAACAATACGTAATTATCCAGTTCTCTTGAACGCTAGGGACGTTCAGAGGTGCTTGGGGCTGTTCTACTTTCGGTGATTTGTGCCGAATTTCTCAGGCATCGCTAGACCCCTTATTGATTCACCAAGAAGACAACGGCGCTCGCAGGAATATAATTCAGAATATTTCAATAGACATCATTTTGCACCCAAGAAATTTGACTTGGGCGAGATGGTAGTAGTGAAGACTGTTGACACCACAGTGGGGTCTAATAAGAAACTCATCGAAAAATATAGGGGTCCGTGTATCATTCAGCGGTATGTTGGGAACGATCGATACGAAGTCAGTGATGTGGAAAATTTTCAGGTGACGCAGATGTCATATCGAGGTATCATTGATTCCACACGAATGAAAAGGTGGAGGGAACCTGAAACAGATATTGAAATTCCACCATTAGACGCAAAAAGCGGCACAAAGCCTAGTTTTAGTTATGATAAAACTAATGAAAAATGTAACGATCATGAATATTATAATGACAAGGCATGGTTATTCGATGAGGAAGTGGCGTGAGGGAGGTGTAAGTGGACAATCGAGGTCGATTGCTAGGTCAGGTCGGCCGAGACTGTAACGATTTTGAATGTAGCAACTCGTCGCCAGATAATAGTACTGAATAATACAACTGATTGAAATGGAGATAGTCAACTACGTACAATTAAATAAATCATAGCGTTAAAAAATATATCTCCGTTTTGATATAATGACATTTTTTCGTATTCCTAATATTTCGATTATGAATGGCAACCGAACTTCAGTTGCGTTGCCTACTGGCAAAAAAAAATTCATATTATGGATGGAAACTTTTTTCAGTTGCCAAGAAGTTATCTAAATCGTTATTTTGACAGATCGGCAACTAAAAATTAATATAAACAGGGATACGATGCAATAAATAGCAAATTGGTAGAAAGTCAGTTTTTAAATACAAAAAAGAGTTAAAATATAAAATAAATACAAATAATAAACAGAAATAAGTGAAATAATTAGCTTTCAAAGTGGTAAAAAGTAAAATAAAGATCAAACAAGGAAAAATACTTTAAATTTTTTAAATGCTATGCTCCGTAGACTTATTATTCGAAGACAAAGAGAAGTAGTGAACATGGCATCAATTATGCGGCGCTTGAGGGACAACGCGAATCATCTTGAGTTCTGTGAGAATATGTTTATATACATAAAGGCATTTAAAATAACTTTCAATAACATTTGCGCTGCTTTAAGATTTTTTGCGGAAGGCAGCTTTCCAAAATCACGCGGCAGTGATTTTAATATAGTTAAGGAACAATCAGTCAATCAAGTTCAATATAGTTAGTCAACAATCCGGATTCAGAGCCAAACATTCTTGTGAAACTACACTGAATATGGTTACAGCAGACTGGAAAGATCTTATGGCAGACAACAAGTAGTGGTAGCAGTTTTCTTATACTTGAAACGAGCATTTGAAACTGTGGATAGGCATATATTGTTAATGAAACTCAATGGAACAGGCGTTCAACGACAAGCGTTGAAGTGGTTTCAGAACTATTTATCAGAAAGAAAACAAAGTCACCGTTCTTTGGAAACACAGTCTCATCTAACCGGGCAGTAAAAATCGGAAAATCACAGGGATCAGTTCTTGTACCATTGCTTTTTTTAACCGACTTCAAAATAATTCTTGCGAAAAAAACCGACTTCAAAACAGATTTCATCTGTCTGCCTATAACAGCTCAGGTGTATGGCCACATAAATTAGGTTACATTAACTATTGGGACACACTTATATCTCTAAACTTTATACTTCTTCAACTCTTCAATAGTTTCGCAATATACATCAAATTGCAGCAACTATAGGGTCAGTCTTTAGTTTCCAAATTTAAATTATATACTTGATGTTTTAGTAGATTTTGCAATCTGGTTCTGTGTAAATTTCAACTATATAATTTTTAATATAACATTTTTATACTTCTTACTATACCAAATAAATAAACAAAATTTTAGGAACACCCTTTAATTTCTAAATTCAAATTATAAGCTTCTTGTTGTAACGGACTTAGCCCTTTTAAATTTTAGCTGTCTGTCTAAAACGGTTCAAAAGTCCGACTACATACATCGTATTGTATCAACTATTGGGACAACCGTTTATTTCCAAATCCAAATTTTATACTTATTGTTATAGAGCAGTTAGTAATACAGCTTTTTTGTACATTTTAATCGTCTGTCTACAACTGTTTAAAAGTATGGCCATATACCAAATTAAATGAACATTGGTGCACCCTTTAACTTACAATTTTAAATATTATCAGCTGTTACTATAACAGCCATAGCAATCGACATTGCGTCAAATTTACAAGCGTTTGTATATAACGGTGAAAAGATAGGCCTATATAAGTAAATCTACAGTAGTTATGAGACACCCTTTAATTTCTAAATTCAAATTATAAACTCGTTGATATAGCGGACTTAGAAATACAGGTCCCTTTTAAGTTTCAGCGTTCTGTCTGTAACTGTTCAAAAGTACGGCCACACACTTGAAATAACATCAACTATTGGAACACCCTTTAACTTCCAAATCCATATTTTGTACTTGTTGTTATAGCGGACGTAGCAATACAGGTTCGTTATAAATTCCAAGCGTCTGTCTGTATCTGTTAAAAAGTATGGCATTATACATCAAATTAAATGAACTATTGGCGCACCCTTTAATTTATAATTTGTAATATTAAGGCCCCTTTCAGATTAGGCAAGTTTACTTGCGCAAGTATAATTTTCACAGACAGCAGAAGCAAAATTGCCAAGTACAAGCAAGTCGGTACTCAAATCTCGGCAAGTCTTTCCATCTATCTTTCTGCCTTTCCTCTATCATAAGCAGCACACAATTATTTAAAATATCTGTTTTATAAACAGATATATTCAAATACTCATGGTACAACAGATACTTGAGAGTAAAAAACTGATAACTCTCTCACTCTATGCAAAACCATAAACAACTGTATGTGTTTATATCCATAGTGTGAGTACGCACAAGCGAAAGCATACAATACCAACTACACTCATGCGTTCTTCTTTCTCTGATGTAACTGATATGTATATGATATATGTGTTTTTGCCGTACTGTTGGATATACCAGTGCATGTCTTTAATTTATATCTAGGTCTTGGAGACCGTAATAAATAAATAAAATACAGAAATGGCGCAACCTAAGTTACCCGCAGTTTTAAAAGAGGTTGTTCTCTTAATAGAAAAAAATGTGTCAAGAATGGATCTCAGCAAAAAGACCGAAAAAAATTAAATTAAAAACTATTTTTATTCAAAAACGAAGTAGCTATAGATGAGACTCATGTGCACATCATGGGCTCGAAAGAAGACATTCGTCATACTTTAGTTTTACACTGGTAAGTTATCATGCTAAGTTCATAAATAATTGTTCCTTTTGTAAACGATAGCATTTCTATAGGTGTGTGATTATAAAATGCGAATAAGGTATGTTGACGGTAGGCACCCTGGTTCCACTCATAATGCTTTCATATGGAGCAACAGTCCTTTGAAGCAAGCACTTGCCGCAGATTTCAGGCAAAACACATAGCTGCTAGGTTGTATTATACTTGAAATTTTAAGATCGTTAACACGTATTTAATTATTTAGGTGATGCCGGATTTTCTTTGGAATATACTGTGAGCGTCAAAATAAAGTGTACACAAACATTTTCCTTAAATTAGTTTTTATTTCAGTCTTTAAAAATACTATTTTATTTAACATTTAATGTTTTTTTAATTGTTATGCAGTTCTCTACTTAAACTTAAAAAAACAACAAAAAAAATTTACAACAACAAAAGTTATAAAACAAAAACAAAATCTATTCCATATTTTACGCGTCAAAATAAAGTGTACATCTTATTTTGTAGCATTTTAGCGAAGTAGAACCGCATCAAATACCGTTATGTTTTGTTGTTAATTTACTTAATTGCACTCTTTTAAATCACTATTAATGTTTTATAGTAGACAGACGCAATTTTCGGGCTATAACTTCTTTGCAGAAAGAAATTTGTTATGGGTAGACAAACGTCCACAGATGTCAGGGAACTTGTGATAAAACTTTGAAAAGACGGTAAAACTTTTCGTGAAATCGGGTCTATTATAAACAGAAGCCATAATACAGCAAAGAAGATAGTTGATAAGCTCGAATAATTCGGCAAAGTAGAAAATCGTCCAGGTGCAGGCCGACCAAAAGCTTTAAGTGAGTCTGAAATAAGGTCTATTTTGCGCGATGTGAAGAAGAATCCATTTAAATGTGCTGTTAAAATATCGGAGGAAGTTTCAGCAACAAAAAATTGCAACGTAAGCCCCAACACAGTACGAAGAGCTCTACACGCAAATGGTCTACATGGTCGGTTGCCGCGAAAAAAGCCACTCATATCGTTAGTAGATCAGAAAAAATATATTGAGTATGCAAAAAAGTACGAAACTAAAGATGGTTCTTTCTGCAATAACTTTTTATTTAGCGATGAGAGTAAATTTGAGATATTTGGCCAGAAAAAAACTGTAAAAGTATGGAGTACAAAAAATACAGAGTATGCTGAAGAAAATCTAATATCTACGGTTAAGCATAGTGGAGGTTCGGTGATGGTGTGGGGATGCATTGCGCCAAGTGGAGTGAAAAGCTTGGTTTTTATTGAAGATACGGAAGATAAAACGGACTACTTAAACATTTTGAAAAACAATTTGCCATGTAGTGTGGAGAAATTGGGCTTAAAGCGACCTTGGATCTTTCAACAAGACAATGATCCCGAACATACGGCAAAGATAGTAAAATAATGGCTCCTTTATCATACTCCTAAAACATTAGATCATCCTCCCCAATCACCGGACCTTAACCCTATTGAGCATTTGGGGGAGCATATTGACCGGCAAATACGAAAGAGGACAATTACTTACAAGGATACGCTTAAATCCCTTATAATGGAGGAGTGGCAGAAAATTTCATCTGACATAACCAAAGAACTAGTTGAATCGATGCCCCGAAGACTAAGTGCCGTTATTAAAGCTAAAGGAAAAGTAACCAAATACTAAATCATACTAATTTTTATAATGAATTATAAGTGTACACTTTATTTTGAGGCGTAAAATAGGGAATAGATTTTGTTTTTGTTTTATAACTTTTGTTGTTGTAAATTTTTGTTGTTGTTTTTTTAAGTTTATGCAGAGAACTGAATGACATTTTAAAAAAACATAAAATGTTAAATAAAATAGTATTTTTAAAGACTGAAATAAAAACTAATCTAAAGAAAATGTTTGTATACACTTTATTTTGACGCTCACAGTATCTTTTGATACTGTGCTGAACCGCAATCGCCGGAAGGAAAATATAATACCATCCACTCCAAAGCTCGAAATATTATTGAGCGAACAAACGAGCGTCCTCACGTCCGTACTTAGATGCCTTTCTGCCGAATGCGGCCGTTACTGCAAGCCTGAAAAAGCTACATCTATTATAAATGCTTGTTGCGCTTTGTATAACATTGAAAAAAATTATAAAGCTGATTGGGAATAAGACCCAAAAGTACTACAGGAATCTGTGGTCGTTAGCTCAAACGAAATTGTGGATAATATTTTGGCAACTGAAATAAGAAATAGGATAATGTAATGTTTAAATGAATAAGCTTTTGTTGGGTTTTTTAAATAATATTATTTTCGTTTTTTATGCTAAACAGTTCTTTTTAATATTGGTATTGTTGACAAACGCTTTGGATGCAAAAACATTATCAAGCCTGGTTTTAGATAGTACTACCTTTAACATGGTTTTCTCAACTTCTTTTGGTTACTCACAACAAGAAGAAGAACCTGCATCAACTGACTGACACACTAGTAGCTAACTTGATCTTTTTGCGGCATGAGTTCGTCGGGCTTGGGCGGGTGTTCGGTGTAGTCAGTTATGTTACGTACAGATTAATATGTACCAGTGTATCAAGCCAAAAAATAGAAAAAAGTTGGGGTCACACAAATTGACGAACTCCTTATAAATAAACTAGAGCTGGAGTTTAGATGACACGACTCCATGGGCTGTCCTGTATGAGCGGTGTGCTCTGACAATATAAATTTTAACGCGGTGCACATTTATCCAGGGCTGATCTAAAAATAGCACTACTTTTGGGGGCTCTACCTTTGTGCGTGTCTGATACTGCTTCCTAAACTAACGGCTCATTGGATTTATTTCTATTTTTTATATTGTATTTAGTATTCCTCTTATTTTTTTCTTGTTTTTTAAACTATTTTAAGTATAAATTAATATACATAATAATACTGTTTAAATTTCAATCCCGGGAGATTAAGTTAATCTTTGCACCGGATAAAGTTTCATTTGACCACATGTACTAAATAGACCCCTGTACAAATGCATTTACTATTAAAAAGTACATATGAGTTGCAAAAAATGAACACTTGCTTGAGCTTATTTTTAAAACGATGAACATGTTTTTGAGAACATCAAACTCATTGAGTAACTATTGCTTGTACTCGACTGGGAGTGTGTTAGATGAGTAAATGTTCTTTTTTTTTATTGCAATATGTTTTCTGCGAACATGTCGAGTATCATGCGATAGTCAAACTTCACTTGGTACTCGCAGTACTAGGTGAAGTTTTGCAAATATGTTAATTAAATTCATTTGTTTGAAATCTTTCTCTTTTGATCTGCCAAACTACCAAAAAGAAAATGGAAATAAATGAGGTAAGTTAATAATTTAGTTTATTTAGATATTCTCTAATTATTTATAACTATGTTAAAATTACTACTTATTTAATTAAATAAAAAATAATATAATATTGATACGTATTTATTTTATATATATATATATATATATAATGTGCCCAGTGGGCCACTTTTGGTAAGCAGAACTGGCGCTGTGGGATGAACCAAACGTAATGTTACGGTGCCCAAATTTATATATATTTTATATATATATATATATATATATATATATATATATATATATATAAATACGATTTATAGAAACAGAAAACAGTAACATAGCTTAAAATAAATGAATATAAAGCAAATTTATTATTTCGTTTTTTATTTAATAAAAATAAGAAGTACTCAAATTTCGAAAAATTCTTTTTTTCCTCATGCTATTCTCCCGATTTATTATTTAAATCACCGATATTGATTATTGAGGGTCAAAGCACGTCTCGATGGCCATTTCGTTATCACTTACTTAATTCGTCAGGAGACTTTTGACAAATATTTTAAATAAACTAAAGACTTTTGTCCAAACAATAAAGCAAAGACAAAAATCAAAGTTTAAGCAAAAACAACAATAACCAATTGTAATTCTACTTTTCTTTCTCTGCTGTATAAGGCAGAGTTTTTTTCTGCTCTTTTATACAGTTGAAAGAGGATGAAAAATAAAATATCACAAAACACTACGATAATTTATTTTATGCACAGGCACTTTGCAAATATTAAATATTTTAAACAACGGGATTTTTTTATAAATAATTATATTAATTAAATCTCAAATTTCGAAAAATTCTTTTTTTCTCATGCTATTCTCCCGATTTATTATTTAAATCACCGATATTGATTATTGAGGGTCAAAGAAGTAGTTTTAATAAAGCTATATACATACATATATTATTATATATATGTATATATATACAGTATTGTTAGAAATTTTTTCCCACTAAGTAATAACAGACTCATCTTTTCTTTAAATAAATTTATAGAAAAAAAATTTTTTATTTATTACTACACAATGTGTGTATAACCTAAAAATAACAATAAAAACTAAATTCCATTTATTTGGAAGTTATAATAAAATAAAAACAAAATTAACTTAAAAATTTGCTGTTCAAAACCTAAGCAACTTTTAATATTTGGTATGATATCCTTTGCTTCTTACGACCTCTGAGCATCTTTTGGGCATATATGCAATAAGATTTGATAAAATAGATGTTGGTATAGCTTCCCATTCCGAATTTAGACAGTTCATCAACTCCTGTTTATTTTTAAAGCGTCGAGTTCCAACTCTCCGTTTTAAAATTTCAAAGAGGTTCTCTATGGGATTCAAGTCTGGCGAGTGAGGTGGCCAATCCAAAACTTGAACCCCATTAGCTGATAACCAATCCTTGACTAACTTCGATGAGTGTTTTGGGGCATTGTCATGTTGTAACACCCATCAAAGTGGCATTTCCTACTCAGCATAGTTAAGCATGTGAGTTGCTAAAATGTCTCTGTAGACAAAACGGTCCATTTTTGTTTGAATTTCTACAAAGGGACCAACACCACTGGCCGAAAAACAAGTCCGAACCATCACAGTTCCTCCCCCATGCTTTACTGTGACTTTTGAGTACCGAAGATGTAGCCGCTTACCTTTTGGTCTTCTCACGTGGCAAACTCCATCTGAATTTAGTAAGTTAAATTTAGATTCATCAGTAAACAAAACAGTTCTTCATTTGGATATAGTCCAATCCATATGTGCTCTAGCAAAATCCAACCTAAAACAACCAAAAAGCTGAGAAAATCAGAGACTACGTGGCAATCAATCAAACAAACATCTTTTTTAAATGCTTCTTAGTCAGCGTAGGCTTCTTAGATAACATGTAGCTCCTTAAGTTTTGTTCCAATAAACGTTTTCTTACTGTGGAATACTTTCGACGAAATAAATGGATTTTTTTAATTAGACGCAAAGTTTTCTGGTTTGTTAGCTCAGAAGTTTTTCGAGGTCGCCCACCGCTATTGGCTTCCTCTACTTTCCCTGTAGCTTCATACTCTTTTATAAATCGGGAAACTATTGATTTATTAATATTTAATTGGTTTGCTATAGCAATTTGGGATTAACCGTTATTAAAAAGTTCAATAATCTTTAGCTTAAAAGCTGATCCATAACGTGTTCGCGTCATGGTTGCACTTCTTAAGAATTGATACTACTTAAATGCATTAAATCAACTAAAATTATTTTTTTCAATAGCAATCATGACGAGACTAAAATTTTTGTTGTTGTTTTAGCTAATATTTCGCAACAAATGCAACAATGTAAAAGTTGCTTAGGTTTCGAACAGCGAATTTTTAAGTTAATTTTGTTTTTGTTTTATAATTTCTTCCAAAGACATAAAATGTATTTGTTTTTGTTATTATTAGAATTAGACTATCAGTCTTATTCACATAAATTTCTTATTGTAAGCTTAATGTATACTTTAGTTATTAAACACTTTTTATTAAACAATTTTTATTCACAAACGTTTAATAACGCAATAATAACTATTAAACGATTTTAGTAGTATTGTAGTTTTATGTTGGCAACATCATGTCATATTATATGTAAATTTACGTTTAGTGATGCATACAACAATGAACCAAATACCTGAATAATGTTTTTATAATTAAAAAAGAATAATTAAATCAGCAATAATATTATTTTTCATAACTTAAATTATCATTATTTTATTATTATTTATTGTTTTATATCAGAAAAAATTTTAAAGTAATAAAAAAATGGTGTTTAACCTTTTTTTATAAAATGATTCACTGAACGAGTACAAAAAACTATCCAAATACCGAGCTTGGCATTACTGTTTGTACATCACTATATTATTTTGTTTATTTATGATACAAATTTGTGAATTTTTTATTTATTATTTTTATTTTCAAATCAATAAAATACAATTGTTTAATTATAAAAAAACAATTAATTAAATTATGATATTTTCTCTATTCTAAACACATTTTCCACAAATATTAATAGTTAATTTGGTATTTATTACCTGGAAACGTATCGTTTTCTTTAATTGCAGAACAGATAAAGTGATAACTAAATTTTTTGCATTTGAAAAACCATGTAAGTCCATCTAATAAACTACGAAAACGCTGCTTCAAAACCCCAAAATTATTTGGGCGTTATTGTGTTTGATTTCATTTGCATTTTATGTTCTTAAATGGTGTAAATAAATACATATATGTAGTTGTAATTAATTTTTAAGTATGTTTTAAACACCTATTGTAGAAATTAAATTTATTATATTCGTTATATTTTTTTATTAATAGTTTTTCACACTTTTACAGTAAAAATTTTTACGGGAAAAATGCTTTTTAAAACTTATTAAAGGTTTAAAGAAGGGTAACTGCTGCATTAAATATTTGAAATTTATTAATGATTAATAACAGCGTAATAGTGCTATTAAGCGTTTGTGAATACTAATTTAGCAATTTTTTCTTACTAACCTCTTATTAAGCAGTTTAAAATTTTTGCGAATAAGACTGTATATGTATAATAATAAATAAAAGGGAAATTTTTCATTAATCTATTTAAAGAGAACATATACGAGCATGAGTATTTACTGGGGAAAAGTTGCTTAGGTTTCGAACAGTACTGTATATTTTCATGATTTGTATTTCTTATTCTTCTATGTAAACGACAAAAACATTAAAATACTTTTTTAAGCTTCACTATAAAGAATCAAAAAATACTTGCAGTACCATATGAAGTGAACACAGTTTTTAAGCTACTTCATTTTTTGTTGCTTGCAATTTTATATGCTAATTTTTTTCGGAATATCTTAACTTCGTCTTATTGCATATTGGTTCTTGCCGAACAAACAATCACTTCTCTTCACTGCTTGTGCTCTCACTGAATGAACAAATATAAACTATGTTTGGGAGCGAGTTTCACATATGCACAAAAAAGCTACTAGTTGCAGATAACTAGTACTAAATATATATCGGTAAGCATATGATTATGACATTTTTAATTGGCTATTATAAGATGAACAAATTCGGCAAAAATTTTAATTACAATGTACGTTCGTATAAAAAACGTCTTTACTTTTTCTCAATTTTACTTGTAGTTTTTGGTAAGTAAAATTTGTTAATTATTTTAAGCAAGTAAAGATTTGACAATCCCGATAGTAAACTATGACAGGGTAAATCATTTATAATGCGGTAAGTAAGAGGAAAATTTTATTGATAAGTATGGACGAAAAAATTTAAATGGGTAAGTTAATAAGCGGCTTAATGATAAACTTTGAAACTCTTTAACCCCTTGTAGTTTTAATTGTTTAAATAAATTGTAAAGTTTGAAATGATTACTTATTTATAAATTATGTGCCTGAAAAAATTATTTAAAAAAAATTCATATCAACAAAATAGATAATTTTATTTATTAGTATTTAATACAGTGTAAAATGATAATACACTAATAATCATTAAGTGTGTGATATTTTTCGAAGCACTCAGGAACATGTAATGCAACAACACATTGCTTGCACTCCCATGTTGTTTCACTGCTTTTATTATGTTTTCATAATAAAAGCATTCTCTTGTTGGATGTTTTTTTCGTTGTTGGAGTAATGTGCTGTGGAAAATGTGCCCATTGCTTAGCTTGGAGTCTAAGAGGTGTATCGCCTTGTGATTATCTTCCACGTATTTTATAGTTTGGCATGGTAATCGTCAAGGTTTTTAGCAGTCTTTCTGCGATATCCAGGTGAAAGTCTACAAAATGCATCTTTGTTTTAGTAGTGGCTCACAGCTTGCAATATATGACATACGAATTGAAAAGTGCAAAATCCATCATATAAAAAAACATTTTTTATAGCCTTTCATAAATTTTTTCATAATAGGAAAACATGCTATAACTTGGCCTTGCCGATCTACACCTCCCATTCCATCATTATATTCTATGACACAGGATGGTTTTATAATTTTATGAACAACGTTTTTTCTTATCCCATCTCAATTTTTCAGTATCAATCATTTCCGAATTTTTATGCTTCGTAGAGAGCAAGTAAACGTCCTTCTTAACTTTCCATTTAAGAGCTAAGAACCCACTTGTAGTGTAGCATAATATGATTTAATTCTTTTAAACCACACCAACATTAAAGATTTAATTATTTTAAAGGCATTCTTTAAATAGCCAAACGAGTGTCATGTGTCACTTAAAAACTAATCAACAAAGGCAGGCAAACACATGTGAATTGTTTTAAAATACTGCCGCCTTTACACCTCTTGAAGTGACTATCATTTTATTGCAATGTGTGTGTGTGGCACACTTAAAGACCAACATACGAAGTAAAATTATTTACATTAAATTAGACATACATATTAGGTTACACCAAAACACCAGTCGCTGTGGGAAACAATAAATAATTTTAATTCCTAAAACATTCCCACACATTCCCTAAACATTCCCACAGTGATAATGAAAAAACAAGTGAAATTAAAATCTAGGATCTTCTCATAAGTAGTATATAAGCTGAATTAATTTTAAAAACAAGTCAATCTTAATTATAAAGCAAACCTGAAAGCAACTATTGCTAACTTGCTGTAAAATAAAGATTCACATGAAAACCAAAAATTTATTTAAACATTCTTTTATTTTATTTGGTTTTAGTAGATTGGGTAGCAACCTCTCCTCACAAAGTAAATTTATATTTATACCAGCAGTACTAGTGATAGTTTCAGAAAGTAGAAGTAAGTTTACTCGAGTAGCACTCGCGATTGCTTTACAAAGTAAATAAGTTTACACGAGTCAGACTCGTGATTGTTTCACAACCATAATATAGGCAATTAAAAATTAAAAAATTTTTTTTTATTATATTTTCACCCTGGTTTTACCGATCAATCCTGTTTATCTTTTCACAGCTTTTTTTACTTTATTTATTAAATATCATTTATTAAAAAACATTATAAACGCACTTCTCTTTAACATGCAAAATTTCAAAACTTACCATGCTTTTGTACTCCGTCCAGATTATGCACTTCTGCTCCCTTTCTTAGCTCAACCGGAAAATAACATTTTTAATTCTAATCTGTCACGTAACATTATGATGCATCTGTGCAGAAGCACATTGCTGCATTCATATGTAAGGGATTAAATGCGATGCAACCTTGCTGGTAAATGTTAGTTAGTTAGGAGTGGCAGCCTCTTGCGACGAAGCTCACTTGAGCACAATCGCATGGCCCGTTGTGATACCACAAGGAAGGCGGCGCGACTCCCCTTACCCAGCCGAGAACCATGAGGATTCACGGATGAACTTCGATATGTCCTATATATGCTATAGAGTGAGATGATAGCTGCGTAAGAGTTCCAAAGAAAGGAAAGCCCAGAATTTTTAGTCTTCTTCGAGGCAGGGATGGCCAGTGGCACAGGAGGTGCAGTACGGTCTCTTCCTCATCCTCCGAGCTACAACTGCGACAGAAATCATTAAAGGGCAGACCAAGTCTTTCAGCATGCCTGCCGATTAGACAGTGTCCTGTAAGTACCGAGACCGTGATTCTTATGGATTTTCTGTCCAGTCTGAGCAGCTGCCTGGTCCGCTTGAGGTCCAGTGTAGTCCACAGTTGTCTGGAGACACAACAGGAACTTTCATCTACTCATAATTTGCGAGCCAAATTGAGGTAGTTGTTCTTTATGGCCATTTTCACCGTTGCCAGAGGAATTCCAATGTCTGGAAGCGAGGAGACGTTAGGAAGCAATGTGCCCCGTTTAGCAAGATCATCGGCCTCACAGTTACCCTGGATATCCCTGTGACCAGGGACCCAAAACAGGTCAATCTGTGATCGCTCCGATAGAGTGTTCAGTAATAAGCGACAACTCAGGACTAGCTTAGATGTACTGTATGCACCAGCAGGCGCCCTGATTGCCGCCTGACTGTCCGAAAATATCCGAATGGCAAGGCCAGAAAGATCATCCCTAAGCGCTATTTCGGATGTTTTCAAAATGGCCATTACCTCATCTTGAAAGACACTGCAGTAGTCAGGAAGTCTAAGGGAGAGTCTTAGTCCGAGGCTATTGGAGAAGATTCCGCAACCGACTCTGTCGTCCAGCTTCGAGCCATCGGTGTAGATGTCAACAGTACCACCCACAACCACTTCGTTACGGACCCATATCTCCCTACTCGGAATATGGATCTGAAACCCGTGGTCCAGAGCGGGAGTAGAAGAGGTATAGTCCACCATTGATGGCAGTGGCACATCCCGATCGATAATCTTAGAGTGCCCTATATCCAGTGTGAGAGGGCATTAAGTCTGGCTGCACAGCATTTAGCCTGTTGCAATACCAGAAGTTTGGTGGGTAACCAGTGGAGAAGAGCATACAGAGCCTTTGTCGAAGTAGTTTGGAGAGTCCCAGTTGACCGTTTTCTCGAGAGCGGGCCTTCAAAAAACAGCACCATAGAGAATATTTGACTATATAACTGCCTTATAGAGCCAGGAGATGATCCGAGGCTGAAGGCCCCATCTTGGTCTTAGAGCTCTCTGGCAGAAATAGAGCGCACAGGTCGTCTTCCGAGCTCTTTCGGTAATGTTTGCCTTCCATTAAAGTTTGGGGTCAAGTATCACCCCAAGGTATTTCACACTTTTACTTACACTGAGCACAATGCCGTTTAGCCTAGGTGCAGTAAAAATCGGGATCTTGTATCTCCGTGTGAAGAGCATAACCTCCGTTTTGCCGGGGTTAACATCGAGATCAAAATCGCAGCACCATTGAGACAGAACATTGAGCGAAAATTTAACCCGTTCTGTGAGTGTTGTCAGGTATTTTCCAGAGACTGCGATAGCAATGTCATTAGCATAAGCGATCACCCTATTACCCGTTTGGCCCAGTCGCCATAGCAGCGCGTTGACTGCCAGATTCCAGACGAGAGGAGACAATACGCCACCTTGTGGAGTGCCTCTTTTCACTGCCCTTTCAATGTGATCATTTCCCAAAGTGGACGTAATGATACGTGTCTTCAGTAGTTGCGCAATGTATCCCACCAGATTTGCATCAAGATCGAGATCCAAGAGGGCCTTTATAACGGCATTAGGGCAGACGTTATTGAAAGTTATTGAATCACTGCAAGCGTAAATTCCTTATTTGAAAGGGACTTTTCAACATCGGATATTAACACGTGCAGCGTTGTTTCCACAGATGCCCCTTTCGTGTAGGCGTGCATGTTGCAAGTCCGCTGGAATGATATTGTCAATTCCAGGAGACGTAAAGGCATCAAACGACATGATATCCCACTCTATGTGAGCATTGGTCACCCGGAAAGTGGGTGGACAAACCGACGCGGAATTCACAGCCCCCATCGCTTCGTCAATCCCTTCACTACCAGGGAAGTGAGTATCGAGCAGCGTCTCCAAAGTATCAATTACAGAGTCCGTCCATTGACCGTCCAGCTTCTGATTCTGCTAAGAATCCTGCGTATCCTGCTGGTTTTCCACGAGGCTCTTTTGGATCTTCGTATGGCATACTTAAACTCCCTTTGTTTATCCTAATAGGGCAGCCAGTTTCCACCGTTTTTGGCCCTATTAAAGAGTCTTCTACATTCCCTACGTAACTCTGCAATCTCCGTATTCCACCAAGGGGATTGCGGTTTACCCCTTGGCTTCGGTAGATTGCAGGCCGCTTTCGCTGCAGAGCATATCTGCAAGGTCAAGAATTCAACCGTCCGATCAATATCGCAGTGTCAATTAATCTCGAAGGGAGCAGGTCTTAGGCCAAGCTCTAAAATGGACCGAAATTTATTCCAGTCCGTTTGTTTCCTATTTATGTAGGAGTGGGACACTCCGGAACCTACTGATTCCAGATATAAGTTATAAGATAAATACCTATGGTCAGAAAAGGAGCACTCTTTGGAGACACTCCAATTACTGAAAATATCAGACCAGCCACCACCTGTCAGGTAAGATCGAGGCTCGCTTCCCCTATTGACAATACTTAAGCCATAAGATAGTATAAAATCAAAAAAAGACTCACCCTGTTCATTGAAATCCGTGCTGCCCCACATATGGTGATAAGCGTTAGCATCGGCTCCAATGATGAACGGCATTTGACGGTCGTTAGCCTCTGTAACCAGAAGCATTAGCAGGTCATGTGGTGGTGAATCTCCATGATCATGGGCCATATAACTGGAGACCACCCACTGCTATGGCAGCGCTGTCTCTGTCAATGAATCTGCGAAGAAAGAAAGCGTTAATATTATACTTAACCATAATGCAGGCCCTGGGCTTACCTTGACCTGTGACGTAGACAGTTTTGTAGCCGTCCATAGATAGTCCAGAAACCCGATCATTGATAACCCATGGTTCCTGGACCAGAACAATATCCTTTCTGTGACAGGCGGAGGAGTAGGGCCACAGAAGCAGCGATGGAATGATGAAGGTAAATTCGCACAACCCTCATCATCATAAATTTTGGCCGTAAGGGTAGCCAAATAACAGGAGTGATTCCTCGCTTTCTACCAAATATTCGGATCCGAGCTTCATTTGCCGGAAAAAGTCACCGGAAAACTCGGATGAAAAGATGATACTTCTTGTGTCATCCGACGTATCTGAACCACACATGGAGGCCGGAGCCGTTTGTATAGGTTCAGTTTTTCCTGCGGCAACCTCTGGTATCAGAGGTTCCATGGGAGGTTTAGAATTTTCCCCTGTATTGTCACCCTTATAGATCCTGAGAGAGATCGAGTCGAACCGTAGTTGATCTCCCCCTTACAGGCGTTGAGTGGGGCTCGTCGTTTATGACCATGATATCGTCGCGGAAGTGGCCCTTTGGCTCGCTTACTTTAGCGACCTTCCAGTTGGCCGTAGGCAGCACTTTGTTGCTGACTTAAATCAGCTCCAGAATTTCATCCGGAGTGGAGGGATCTGCCGGGATTCGGGAGAAGGATCTTGGACGGTTCGGAATCTGATCTTTGGATACAACTGAGAGTTTAGCAGCCGACCACATTTCATCTAGGCTGTCAATTGCCGGCTTGTACAGGTCCGCTGAGCGTTGATCAGCACAAGCTATCAATTTAATATGCCCCAGCACGCATCACGGCATGAGGGGGAGGGGCCAGGATTGGCTGAAATTATGTCCTTATAGACACTGCGAAGAGCCGCTTGGACTAACCTCCAGTTATCTGGAGATATAGTCTCGTCACTTTTACCAGTACCTGTTATAGCCAAAACGAGGCTATCCCTAACTATCTCGCTAAGGGGACGTGAGGACATCGGTTTCGACGCTGAAGTCTTTGGCCGTTTAGGCAACTGAGGGACTGTCGTGGCGGCTTTCTCAGCCGACCTTTGTCGTAACTGAGATGCCAAGTTAGGTGGAAGGCGAGACTCCAAGTTCTGTTTGGCCCATTTAAGGGACTAGTCCCTTTCAAACAAAGTGTTCGGATCATGCACACCGAGCTTTTGCAGGATCCGATACGCAGATCTTCTGGTCCTATACTAACGCGTCGACGCGTTGATGTGTGCACGAGAAGAGGAGGACGTGCTAGGGCCCAGACTACCAGCTGTTTGGGCTGGCTTAACCGATGCCCTCACAGTAGTAGTTGGACCAATATGCAGGGAAACCCCTAATTCACTCTGTTTTGTAGCAGGGGTGATTGAGGTGCGCGAAGAGGGCATTACGCAACCTTTGGAGATTGCGGTGCGGAGTCGCTGCACCCAGCTGTGGTCTGGAGGTAGAGGTCTCAGACGAAGGTTGTTTCTGGATAGCCGGCTTTTGCCGTTTCAATACAGTCAGCTCCCTTTTAGGGTTGGCCTTTGTGGTCTTTTTTGTGTAATTGGTTATGTCCATGTGAAATGGTTCTCCACTCATAGCCGCTATCTCCATCCGTATGTGTAGTCAACTCAAAGGCCCCATGGTTATCTATGCAAGCAGGGAGGCCATGCGAGGGTTGGCACCAGCCTTTATGGGGACAGGTGCTCAGAGCCAGACCGTTGCTAATTGGGAGCAATCTCAACCAAGCCTACACCACCAACTTAACGGTGACGGGTATCGAACGTACTATGAGGCATGCCAGGGTTTTAACGGGACGGAGATAGTTATGACCTTAAACTGGAGCCGTTCCCACAAGATTTCATCCCGGTGCTACTAGGTCCAGAAGCCATAACCACCAGCCCAAGTCAAACAAAAACGTGCCGAATAAATCGGAAAGAAAGGTTCTTGGACAGAAAAAGGTCGTGCCAGGGGAGGGGGGGGGGGGGGGTGTAGATCATTTAGCGTTACCTAGGATGCACTGCGTGGAAGCGATCTATGTTACATCCCTACTGGTAAATGCTCGATAACATACTTGATATCGGCGGGAAGAAAACAAACTTTTTGGCAATCTTTTTTAATGTTTTGGCACACTTTTTTCAGAGTTGCATTAAAGGTAGTAAAAAATGTGAAAAAAAATATTGAATCCAAAAGCATAATACCTGCAGAGTCTAATTTTGCAACTGTCACTTAATTCAGTTCTCAGTTAAAAGTGCTACATAGAGAAGACTTATCCTTTCAGTAAAAAAGTTTCTACTTGTAATATCCAAACTATTGAGTGTGCCACATAATGACTTATACAGATCAGTAGAGGATAAAAATTTAGTTCATTGTTGGTATTGGAGGTTTTCTTAAATACTTTAATTCAAAAGATATTCCTTACAAACTTTTGCAAATGAAAAAAAAGATAAAAGTTGTTTACTTTAAAAACATAAACTATTAGGTTTGCCACATAGCGACCGACACTAGCCAATAGAGGACAAAAATAAAATTCAGAAATGGCATTTGGCATTTTCTGAAATACTTGAATTCAGAAATTATTATCTAAAAAACTTTGGCAAATCAAAATATTTTCAAAATTAAGGCAAGCAGTTTTTTACATATAAAACCTAAATTATTCGGTGTGCCACATACCGACCTATACTAATGGATAGAGGAGAAAAATACAATTCAGAAATGATATTTGGAATTTTTTGAAATACTTGAATTCAGAAGATATTACCTAACAAACTTTGACAAATAGAAACAAGTTAAGATATAAAGATATTTACTTATAAAACCTAAACTATGAGGTGTGCCACATAGCAACCTATACTAATCAGTAGAGGACAAAAATACAATTCATATTGGGTATTGGACATTTTCTGAAATACTTTAATTTACAAAATATTGTTAAATAACTTGAATTAATTAAGAAAACATATATTTTGGTAATAAGGAACGATGTCGGTAATACTGTTCATATTATTAATTATAAATAAGAAAAGTGTGGCAACATTATATGGTAAACTGTGTAAAAGTGTGAAGCAAAGCAGATGTCAAGATGGCGCATTTTTTTTGGCTGGTGGAAAACACTGTTTGTGGAAATTTGACACAAGTGAACAAAAATTGGTAAGTTTTCGCTGAAAATAAATGTGCATTAAAAAATATAAATTAAAAACATTTGCTTTTTTTTACAGGAACTTATCTCCCTTTATATTTTGTATGCTTGCAAGAAACTTTGCAAATTCGTAAGTGTTGGCAAAAAAAAAAAACAAAGGTACTTGCATTTTCATGAACAGTTTGTTTACCTACAGGGATTTTCCAACATTTGTTTGTGTTTATGAAAATTGAGAAAACTGGATCCAAATTGCTAAGTGCTGTCTAAAAATAAAATCTGTATCAGTTTTTATTAATACAGTTTGTTTTTTCTTTTCCAGTCACTTACCTACATCTAGAAATTATTAGTTTGGGTGGTGGAAAATGGCAGAACTGGACTCAGAATGTTGTTTTGCTGAAAAGAAAGTGAATTAGATTTTTATTCATACAATGTGCTTTTAACATGAACTTGCCTACAATTCAAAACGGTTTGTTTGGCTGATGGATAATTAACAGAACAGTGAGCAAACTTACTTACCAGTTTCTGCTGGAAATAAAATTAAAATGTGCATGATTTTTCACTTAGTGGCACTTACATACAGAAGGAAATGATGCATTTGTTTGATCTGGTTAATTTGCAGAAATACACAAAAACTGGTAAGTATCATCTAAAAATAAAATGTGTGTTACTATGTGTTAACTTACAGGCGCTTACATATAAAACAAAAGCCCTTTTCAGCGCTCTGAAACACTTTAAAAAAGAGATAAATTAAATCTTAAAAAATCCATTTGAAGGATTAAAAAAGAAAAACAAAGTAAACTTTCAAAAGCTACAAAATAACCTAAAAAAGGAGATAAAATATAAATGTTTAATAAATGTTCTCACACACATTTTAAGGTCCAGCTTGTTTGTGGTGTCATCGATTTACATAGTTTTATGAGGCATTTGGAAAATTAGCAGTGTTGAACCCAGAAATGTAAGTAATAACTTAAAATATAAATTAGTTTCTTACTAATGGTTTTTTTATTATTCAGCTACCTAACCTTATTAGATAACAACTTAAACTGAAGCAAAGTATTTAGTGTGCTCTCTAATTTTTCATTAAATTCATTTCATTTTTACTTCAAATGAATTGCAATACATTTCCAATTTATTTGAATTGACTTTGAATTAATTCAAATGAGTTAGAAAAATGGATTGCAATTTTTTTCAATTCATTTGAATGGATTTTTAATTAATAAAAATGAAATTAAAATTAGAGTTTTTAGTAACTTTGAATTTAAACATATAATTACTGTTTTTATTCTATTACATATTTTAGTCATCAAAGTTCAATATGTTATGTAATAAGTTAGGAAGCTCCTTTAGCTTAAATATATGCATGTAAGTAGCATCAAAGGAAAGCGTATGACATCAAGATTAATAATATTGAATGTTGCTTTTCTTTTTATATTTGTGCCTCTACAACTAAGTCATTTCTGATCCGATTTTGAAAATTTTTGGTATTATGATAGATTATGTTTACAGATTGGTCCCGTTTTAAAAACAACTCATAATTTAAAAAATTAAAGGGTGTCCCTATACAACATACATATTTTTTACGTGTATTATGAATTGTAAAGGGCACTTCTGCAAAATTTAAAATGACTACATAATACTATAGCTCCCAAAAACAAAAAATTATACAAAAATAAATTTAAAATTAAAGGATGCCCCCATAATTGATGTAAATTTACTTATATTGGCCTATCTTTTGAACCGCTGTAGACAAACGCTTGCAAATTGGACAGAATGTCGGTTATAGTAACAAGTATAAATATTAAGAATTATAAATTAAAGGGTGCGCCAATAGTTCATTTAATTTGGTGTTTATTGCCAAACTTTTTAACAGTTATAGACAGACGCTTGAAATTTACAACGAATCTGTATTGCTAAGTCCGCTATAACAACAACTATAAAATTTGGATTTGGAAGTTAAAGGGTGTTCCAATAGTTAATGCAATTTTGTGTATGTGACCAAACTTTCGAGCCGTTATAGACAGAGCGCTAAAAACTAAAAGGGACCTGCATTGATAAATCCGCTATATCAACGAGTTTATAATTTAATTTTAGAAATTAAAGGGTGTCCCATAATTGATGAAGATTAACTTATATGAGCCTATCTTTTGAACCGTTATAGAAAAACGCTTGCAAATTGGACTGAATGTCGATTACTATGGCCGTTATAGTAACAAGTATAAATATTAGGATTATAAATTAAAGGGTGCACCAATAGTTCATTTAATTTGATGTATATGGCCATACTTTTGAACAGTTTTAGACAGACGCTTGAAATTTATAACGAACCTGTATTGCTAAGTCCGCTATAATAACAAGTATAAAATATGGTTTTGGAAGTTAAAGGGTATTCCAATAGTTAATGTAATTTTGTGTATGTGACCAAACTTTCGAACCGTTATAGACAGAACGCTGAAACCTAAAAGGGACCTGAATTGCTAAATCCGATATATCAATGAGTTTTTAATTTGAATTTTTAAATTAAAGGGTGTCCCATAATTACTGTAGATTTACTTATATAGGCCTATCTTTTAAACCGTTATAGCCAAACGCTTGTAAATTTGACGCAATGTCGATTGCTATGGCCGTTATAGTAACAGCTGATAATATTTAAAATTATAAATTAAAGGGTGCACCAATAGTTCATTTAATTTGATGTATATTGCCATACTTTTTAACAGTTATAGACAGACGCTTGGAATTAACAACGAACCTGTATTATTAACTTCTTTATAACAAGTATAAAATTTGGATTTGGAAATAAACGGGTGTCCCAATAGCTGATATAATATGGTGAATGTGGCCGGACTTTTGGACCATTATAGAAAAGCAGCTGAAATTTACAAGGGACATGTTTTGCTAAGTCCTATATAATAAGAAGCTTATAATTTGAATTTAGAAATGTTCCCAAAATTAATGCAATTTGTTTTATATGGCCGTATTTTTTGAACAATTGTATACAAACCACTTTCATTTAAGACAGAATGTCCACTTTTTTATTTGGTATAATAAAAAGTATATATATGTTATATTATAAATTAAATAGCTGATATAATCTGATGTAAATTCGCAAACTGTTGAAACGTTACATACAGATGGTTGAAATTTAAATAAATTGATAACTTACGTTGATGGCGTTGAGGCACATTCAACACAATTCCTTAATATAAAATTATTTCATATATTGTAATATGCCTTTTTTAATTTACTTTATTCGTGCTTGATTCCTGCAGATATAAATATTTCATGATATTCTCATGAAATATTTATTATTTTAAACTAAACTAAAAAATGAAATGTATTATTGCGGGGAAAGCATATCAATATGGCCATTTCACTACTGCTCAAATAGCTCACCAGTGGATTTTACCCAAATTTTGTATAGAAAACTAGAAAGTCTTATATCAAAAGCCAAATTGATTAAATGAGAACTCCATTGAATCAATAAGATAAAAGACGACAACAACTCAAAAATGTTTTATACAAAAACACAGCAAACATTCAGTAACTATTTTTTAAAAAAAATCTTTTTTTTGTGCTATTTTCCCGATTTATTATTTAAATCACCGATATTGATTATTGAGAGTCAAAGCACGTCTCGATGGCCATTTCGTTATCGCTTACTTAACTCTTCAGGAAACTTCTGACAAATATTTTAAATAAACTAAATAATTTTGTCCAAACAATAAAGCAAAGACAAAAATCAAATCGGGATCGTTCAAATATAATATATAATTTTGTGCGTTCTACATCATCGACTTTTATTTCCTTGAACATATGTAACCATATCTCAAATCCTTAAGTGAACTTATATTATCTTTGCGATCACTCCTTATAAAATCTCCGGGTCTCAAAGACTTTTTGCTTTAAAAAAATATGTTTTTGCAAGAAAACGCTAAATTCAACGGGAGCATTGCTAATATGATCTCCGCTAGGATCTACTAAAATTCCCATTATATTTTTCCACATACGGAGAAATGGGCAATATTTGTTGACAATAAAGTTACATATATCTTCGTTTTTATATTTATTATCATCGCCTTTAATGGAACCATTTTTATATTGTTGCTTATTTCATCATATATATTAAAAAAAATTTTTTTGAATGGACTTCGGGAAGCAATAGACGCTAAGTTGCTTATATCATCATCAACAATATTTATGTTTTCTAACTCCATGTCGTAATAGGGCAATATAGTTTATCTTAAAATGTTGAGGCTTTCTCTAAATATTTAATTTTGTTTGGAAAAGAGGAGTACAATAAATAAGTGTTTGAACCAAAATCTGCAATCTTCTGACGTTTTAACCCTCTAGTGCGCAAGAAAACCAAATTAAGTAAAATACTACTTAAACGAAAGGAAATGGTTTAAAAGCAAACTTTTGTTCTAGCAGTTTGTATAATTTTCATTTATAAGGGCGCAGGAGGCGAAAAATCCTTTGATGCAAATTTGCATCATTGTGCATTTAGCGCAAAGTACTTACCATTAAAAAACAATACACACTATAACATTGTAATAAAAAAAGAGTGTAACTTATTTAAAAATCAAAACTGTTTATAAACTTGTTGAACTTAATAAATTTTAAGGTCAGAAAAACACACTGTTTCCTCTACGCACAACAAACGAATGAGCAGGCACTTCAAAATTGCACAATAATTCAATGCTGCTATAACGGTACTTCAAAAGCAGAGAAAACGACGTCTATTAAATGGACACAACATATAACGAACATTTACATAAAACTGTTTTTAAATTTTGAAGCTACAGAGAGATATTCGGTATGATTCAAATTTGCATCACGGCGCACTAGAGGGTTAAGGTCAAAAGCCATGGTTAAAACATGTTTAATGAAATGGCGAAGAAAATTATTTTTACCAATTTTATTGTTTAAGTCTTTGCACATAATATGTGTTGGAGCGTGGAGTTTTTAGGCCAATAAAGGTTTTCTCCATACAAATGGTTTTTTTACAATGTTTACTTTTTTTCCATACTTATTTAATAATTATGAATTTACTTACTTAATGAATTTCTTAACTATAAAAAACTTTATTAATTTACAAATGAAACTTTATTATTATTATTTTGATTTAAGTTAACAAATGAATTTAAAATGCATGGTAACCCCTTCTTTGTCGAAAATTAGAATGTAAAATATAACTGTTGTGCTGAAAAGAAAAGAATTATAATTAAACAAGAATCAAGAATAAATAGTTACAGTTGTTGAATAGATACTTACCGAAAAAGACGTGTTTTAATTTCGTGGTAATCAAAGCTTTTATCAAGTTTATAATTTAATTAAATTTTTACTATTTTACTTTAAAAACTATTAAGGGGAAACATTTTGGCGCCCGAGCAGGGACTTAATTTAAAAGCTTTTGTTAAAACTTTTTTATAAATATCTTAAAAAAAAATATTTAAGTATTATAATTAAATATCTCGTGTTTGTGATAAATTCAATAACTTGCAATCAAGCTGTAAATAGTTGTGCGCGATTAATTCATTTACGTTAAAAGTGTAAAATAGAAAACCACCCCTATTAACTACATACATACATACCTGGGGATATCGTTGCTGCTCCATGACTCGTCGTTGTCGTTGCCGCATTTGCCGTCCTAACCATACACAGGAGAGTAATAGTGATTCTGGTCTTTCAGAAACACAGGTAATTAGCGTAAAAAATATAGTGTTTTATTTCTTATAATCTGTAAATTATTCAGATTAAAAATTCTATAAGATAATTAGAATTTTAGAAATTACCGCTCAGTGTGCGAGATAGACACATAATATTGTTTACGCTTTATTTTTGATTATATCTATTTATTATATGTGGACAAATCGCTTTTTTGTGAAACAAAGTTCTCGAGTGTTGAATATATAAGCAAAATAAACACACATATCCACATATAACAAGTTTAATAATAGTTAAATCGAAAAGTTGTACATTATTCAAGCATAACTAAATAATTTATTCACCCACCACCATATTTTTAATAAAGCGAATAATTTTTAAATTATTATTAATTATTAACATTCTTGGTTGGCTTGTTGATTTGTCACTATTTATTACACCAACAACAATTATTATAGATCACTGTTAACGTTGTCTTGTTTCAATTCCGTTCATTTCGTGGTGCCGGTACTATAAACAATTTATTGACAATTTCGGGTTGCCAAATTATAAGTCATAGTTAGTCGTTTTATCGACTAAAGTGAGAACGAGATTTATAATCATTGAACAAGAGGCGACAAGTTGATATATAAGCTTAGTATTTTAATTTTTTTTTAATATTTGGTGTGTGGAAAATAGTTCAAACAGTTCTGCTGGAAATATGTTATTTTGATTTGAAGGCGCGCATTAGAATAAATTTGTTAGCGGGAGTTACAACCAAAATCCAACAACTATTGTTTTGTTGTGTGGTCTTTAGACTCGCTTTACGTCAAGTTCTGTCTGCGTTTTGAGTGTTTTCAAGGTTAGGGCACGATTTTTTAGGGTTCTTGTAACATTCTAACATGCCTGGAGGAAAGAGGCAGCAGGCTACTTCTGAATCAGAGGATTTTGATAGACTGTTACAGAAAAAAGCCAAAATGGTGGAAAATATTAAAAGGATAAAAAGATCCATTATCGAAAAGACAATTTCGTTCAATCCCTTTGAGATCGACTGTAGGATGGACATCTTAAAAGATTACATTGCTCAAGCAATGGAACTGCAGTCGGAAGTAGATGTTTTACATCCTACAAGCGACGACCGTTCCGAGCTTGAAGATTTATGCGTGACCACGAAGTCTCTATTACTGAGTCTTCAGGCCAAGAATGGAGGAATGAATGTGCAGGAAACTACGTTCATGCAATCGCATCATTCTAGGCTTCCTAATATGAAGCTCCCAAAATTCAGCGGAGAATACTCCGATTATAAAAACTTTATGAGCCTCTTTGAAAATTTGGTCCACAACGATCCGTTGTTGACAGACATCGAGAAATTCAATCACTTGATATCCTGTTTGACCAATGAAGCTTTAGGTACGGTCAAAGCCTTTCAAGTTACTGAAGAGAACTATCCCAAGGCATTAGCGAGCTTAAAGACTGTTTAATTTTCTTGAAAACAATTTCAAAGTTGTTCGATCTTCCCGATATAAGTAAACCTTCAGCTCCAGCCTTGAGAAGCTTAATCGACACAGTTTCCGCCATTTGTGATTCATTGTTGTCCATTGGTGATGATAAGAAGATTTCAAATGCGATTTTAATTCACTTAGTTATGTCAAAAGTTGATTCAGTCACAAAATCCAAGTGGGAAGAACAGCTTGATTTTGAAAAGCTCCCGCTGTGGTCTGACTGCGAGGTTATGTTGAATAAGAGATATCAACATATGTCTGCTGATGAATCTTCGGATTCAAAGCACAAAAGTTTCAAGAATAGAAACGACTTTGTGCCTAAGAAAAACTCAAAGGCTTCACTAACAGTAACAAAATCGAAACAATCCGCTGAAAAATGCTTATTTTGTAAATCTGGCAACCACAATATTTACAATTGCTCTTCGTTTGCTACATTACCAGTTCTTCAGAGATTTGAATTCGTGAAAGCTGCGCCTGCATGTATAAATTGCTTAAGGAAAGGTCATACTGTAGCGAGGTGTAATACTCCAAAATGCAAAGTTTGTGGTATAGCACATAGCAAGCTTTTACATCGCTATGGCTCTGAGAATCAAAATTCTAACAATGCTCAAAATTTTTCTTTAAATTATTCCTCCGAGCAGCCATCGACTTCTCGGGCTTCTACAAATCTCTCACATTCAGATGGGAACGTAATTCTAGCCACAGCTGTGGTAAAAGTAAGATGTAGTTGCGGAGATTACATTTTGGCAAGGGCATTATTAGCTTCCGGTTCTCAAACTAATTTCATCACCGAGGAACTGGCCCAACGATTAAGAATAAAGCGAGAAGGAGGCGGATTGAATTTAATAGGTATAGGTGAAACTAATTCTGTTGCTAGATCAAACGTAGAAGTCTCCGTAATGTCAAGGGTTAATTCTACCCAATTTTCTTCAAAGTTTTGGGTACTAAGTTCAATCACGAACTTCCAACCTGACCACAGGATCAGTACTGTTAACTGGAATATTCCAGGAAATATTAAACTAGCAGATCCTGACTTCTGTAAGCCGCAAAAAGTTGATCTATTGATAGGTGGTGAAATATTCTTCGAACTTTTATGTGTTGGACAAATTAAGGCTAGTCCAAGCCTTCCTGTTTTTCAAAAAACATCTCTTGGCTGGATTGTTTCTGGAAAGTACAATCAGTCAAAGGGTTCCAACTTAGGCGTATGCCATGTAAGCAACATTATGGAAACCGAGGAAGCTATCGATTCGATTGTTAGGAGATTCTGGGAACTCGAAAAAGTTACTCAGGAGTCCGAACATATGTATACTGAGGAACAGCAGAAGTGCGAAGAAAAATTTAAAGAATCTATATGACGTTTGCCGTTAGGACGTTTTGAAGTCTCACTTCCTTTCAAATCGGATCCTCATGTGTTAGGCTCATCATTCGATACCGCCAAACGGCGATTTCTTGCACTTGAACGCAAACTTTCAGCCGACAAAATCATGAGAGAAATGTATCACGATTTCATGAAAGAGTATGCTGACTTAGGTCACATGTCTATTGCGTCTACTCATGTACCAAGCTTTCCTCACTATTTCATTCCGCACCAATGCGTTCTGAGACCTCAGAGTACAACTACTAAGCTTCGAGTTGTATTCGACGCTTCGAGTCGGACATCTTCACGAGTTTCGCTAAACGAGTTATTGATGGTTGGCCCCACTGTGCAGAAGGAACTATATGAAACTCTTATCCGTTTTCGTTTTCACAAATTCGTAATCACAGCTGATATTGGGAAGATGTATCGTCAGGTTTCGGTAGCCGATAGTGACAGGAATTTCCAAATGGTTGTATGGAGGCAAGGGCCCTCCGATCCGCTGCAAATCTTCCGTCTAAATACTGTAACGTATGGTACATCCTCCGCTTCATTTTTAGCAATTCGATGTCTCATGCATCTCAGCGATTTGTATAGGGAAACCTTCCTAATCGGGGCGGAGGTCATTCGGAGGGATTTTTATGTCGACGATTTGTTAACTGGTGCCGATAGTTTGGCTGAGCTTCTAACTATTCGAGATCAAGCTACTCAAATTTTGAGCTCAGCTGGATTTAATTTAACAAAATGGTTTTCAAATCACCCAGACCTTAACTTTTTTAATAACGTAGAAAAACTATTACATACTGATTCCGATTCAGCTAAGGCTTTAGGTATACATTGGAATCCGAAGAGCAATTCATTTACGTTTCACTTGAATGATAATTTTGAACATTTAAAGGCAACTAAAAGAAACATTTTGTCGGTTTCTTCCAAGTTGTTTGATCCTCTCGGACTTGTATGCCCAATAATAACGAAATCTAAGATATTACTTCAAGAACTTTGGATTCAAAAACTCGATTGGGATGAAACCATACCCATGCGACTAAATACTGCATGGGAAGGTTTTAGAGATAACTTATCAAAAATTAGTGCTATAAATATCCCAAGATTCGTCCACACTGCGCCATTGGCAAAAATCGAAATCCATGGATTCGCTGATGCTTCAATTAGGGCTTATGGGTGCTGTCTATACATCAGAAGTTGTTGCACAAATGGGGTCTTCTGTAATTTGTTGACGGCTAAGTCAAAGGTCGCTCCGCTTAAAACGAAATCTCTTCCGAGACTGGAGTTGTGTGCTGCACACTTACTAGCCAAATTATGGAATCGCGTTGAAAGAATTGTTAGCTTCAAATTCGAGAGTGTAGCTTTCTGGACAGATTCGGAGATCACTTTACACTGGTTAAAAACTCATCCATCCAGTCTAGCAACATTTGTTTCAAACAGAGTTGCTTAGGTACAGGAATGGTCGGACCGTGTCTCATGGCGACACGTGCCTACGGGACAGAATCCAGCCAACATTGTATCTAGAGGATGTGATGCAGAAAGTCTTGAGAATTCGATTTGGCTAAATGGCCCTTCATTCCTTTTAGAAGAGAAATCGAGGTGGCCTAACAATAAACACTTTGAGTTGACAGAGGATCAAATATCTCTTGAAAAGAGAAGGACTAACGTTCTCATAGCAGTAGAGAATTCTCTAAATTTGGGAAACGTTTTTTTAAAATTGGTTGAAGATCATTCTTCATATAAGAAAATCATAAGAATCCTATGCCATATGCTAAGGTTCATTGATTCTTGCATAAAATTAGAAATTTGCAGATCGAAAAATCCTACAGCTAAGGAAATAAGTTGGGCCTTCTATAGACTTGTAGAAGTCGTCCAGAAAGAGTTTTTTTCTGATGAGCTTACTAAGCTACAAAAATCTCAGGTATTGCCACCGAATATTCAAAGACTCACACCGTTTCCAAATAAGTTTTCAGAAAATCGGCGGTACTTTTCATTAATAAGGGTAGGTGGGAGGTTGCTTAACGCTTCTTTACCGTATAACATGAAGTTCCCACTCCTATTACCAAGAAAAAATCCATTCGTAACGCGATATTTACGTAACTTGTACCTCGATAATTGCCATGCTGGACCGAAGGCGTTGATAGCTCTATCGAGAGAAAATATTTGGCTTGTTAATGCCAAGGAAGAATGCAGTAGGATAGTGCGTAATTGTGTTCACTGTTATCGCTATAAACCAAAGCTTATGACTCAAATAATGGAGAACTTGCCTGTCGATAGGGTTAGAGCTTTGAGGCCATTTTTGATAGTTGGCGTAGATTTCTGTGGTCCCGTAAACGTATCGTTACGCATACGCGGTAAACCACCTATAAAGATGTATATAGTGGTTTATGTTTGTTTCACATCAAAGGCTGTCCACTTGGAATTAGTATCTGATCTATCTTCTGATGCATTTATTCTTTCTTTTAAAAGGTTCACTGCCAGGAGAGGTCTTCCCCGCAAGGTATACTGCGACAACGCAACCAACTTCGTGGGAGCCAGCCGGACACTCAAGGAGCTAATCGGGGCATTCGAGAAGAGTCGGGAAGACGTAGTGTCATACGCAGCGTCATGCAAGGTAGGCTTCATCTTCATACCTCCTCACTTCGGAGGGCTGTGGGAGGCGGCCGTCAAGCAGGCGAAACACCTACTTTTGCGAGCCGTGGGCAATGCACTGCTCACGCAGGAAGAAATGATGACAATGCTAGTGGAAGTACAGGCGGTGCTGAACAGCAGACCAATAGCACCGCTCTCACAAGACCCGAACGACGGGGATGCATTAACGCCGGCGCATCTTCTAATCGGCGAGGGTCTACGTTCGCTGCCGCCAGAATCCGTCGGAGACGTCAACGACAACAAGCTGAGGTGGTTGAAGCGATGGCGGATGCTTTGCGCTCTCAAGCAGCGGTTCTGGCGAGCCTGGTCCAAAGACTACGTTCTGGGTTTACAGGACAAAGGCAAGTGGCTCAAAGAGGAGCCCAATCTTCAAATAGGCCAAGTAGTGGTGGTCCACGAGGACAATCTCCCGCCCCAACAGTGGTTGACCAGGAAAGTCGTCCACGTAACAGAAGGCCCAGACGGCAAGGTCAGAGTGGCGGAGGTAAAACCGAGAAACGGCGTCTTTAAGCACCCTATTACGAAACTAGCTCCACTACCAATTGTTTGAAGACTGACGGTTCTTCAATGGGGCCGGAATGTTGGAGCGTGGAGTTTTTAGGCCAATAAAGTTTTTCTCCATACAAATGGTTTTTTTACAATATTTACTTTTTTTTCCATACTTATTTAATAATTATGAATTTACTTAACTATATAAAACTTTATTAATTTACAAATGAAACTTTATTATTATTATTTTGATTTAAGTTAACAAATGAATTTAAAATGCATGGTAACCCCTTCTTTGTCGAAAATTAGAATGTAAAATATAACTGTTGTGCTGAAAAGAAAAGAATTATAATTAAACAAGAATCATGAATAAATAGTTACAGTTGTTGAATAGATACTTACCGAAAAAGACGTGTTTTAATTTCGTGGTAATCAAAGCTTTTAAATCTGCCCACCATTTTACTTTTTATCAAGTTTATAATTTAATTAAATTTGTACTATTTATCTTAAAAACTATTAAGGGAAAACAATATGAATGTAGTGGGCTTTGCACCATTGAACAATTACGTTTGGAAACTGGGTGTAGACCCAGTGCCAATCATTGATGACTACAGTCGATATTGCCATATTCATTTTATAAAGAACAAATCTGAAGTTGCAAGAAAATTAACGACTTTGAAAGAAGCAAAAAATACTCAGGTCAGATCGAGGCAAAGAGTACGTAAACAAAGACATAGGAACCTATTTGGAGCATGAAGGTATTCAGATGAAATATACGGCTGAATATAGTCCGGAACAGAAGGGCGTGGCCAAAAGAAAAAATCGTTCACTAATCGAAATGGTTAAGTGTATGCTCGCGGAATCTAAATTGCCAAAAGACATTTGGGGCGAAGCTGTCTGTAGCGCAAATTATCTTCAGAACCGAATTGTAACTAGAACTATAGATGTCACATCATATGAAAAAATTATTGCTAAAATTCCCAGTTTAAAACATTTGCGTATATTTGGTGAAGCAGGTTTCATCCAAATCCCTAAAACAAAACGTTAAAAAATGGGCAAAAAGTCTACTAAGGTAATATTTGTTAGTTAAAACCAAAACTCCAATGCATACGGTATGCATTGAAGTTTTGCTTGACAAAGATTATAAGATCTAATTATCGAAAGATGTTAAATTTAAAAATTAATGGCGTTAAGGAAAGCGAAAACTCTACAGAATTGGAATTTCAAAGTTTTACACATGCGGAAAAGTGATATATCAGCGCCTGTGTCGATAAGGAATGTTAAAATTCTATTTTTGTATTTTGCGATTAAACAATTTGTTCTGTTGACAAATACTTTATATACTCATAATTCTGACTATCCAGAATACTTCTGTTTTCCAGGCCTGCTTCGTTTCCCGAACTCTGTATAGTATGTACATACATATCTATTGTTGCTTCTGTTTTTGTAAACGTGGTTATTGTCAAAGTTTCTTCTTTGATTGTTATTGTGAGGACGTCGGCATACATTACAATAAATTTTCTTTCTACAAAGATTTTAGAAATTTAAATAAATGAACTAAAGCCAAAATAATTTTATTTCGTTTATTATATTTACAGCTCAAACCCTAATTTAATAAAAATTAATTTATAAACACGCACGGCACAGCGTACATTCACGCTTAACTCATAACAATCAATATGATACTGAAACAGCATCTATAATGTGAGAAAACAAGTAAGAATGACTAAAAAACAAAATTTGCATTCGTGTCAAATCGATGATCGGAACAAAATCAAAAACAAATGTATAAAACGAAATACAGAGAGAACAGTGAAGAAATAATACTTTGGTTTGTTTGTAAATTTCATCTAACCAAATTAATATTGATATGTATACTACTCGTATTCTTATTTACAAAGTTAGTTGTTTAAACAGATGAGCGGTCTAGAAAGTGCAGCATTACATTTTGCTAGCGTCTAATTTTTCTTGTTTTCTTTGTAAAACATCCGCAGAGATTTGTAAAATAAATTTTATTTCTAAAAAGTTTTTTAGAAATTAAAATAAATAAACTAAAGCCAAAATAATTTCAATTCACATATTAAAAAAAAAGATATAATCAATTTATATCAACATATAAAAGAACACATTCGTTTAAAATTTAAGAGAAAGACAAATGGAAGAATATAATCTTACATTTAATCCCGAATGGTTCATAAACTGGACGACTGTATTTTTTCCAAATGATTGTAATTGGCTACTTTCTCTCTAGGACCAAAGTTCGCTTTACACATGTAAAAACAATCTGAGGAAGAAATTAATATTAAGTATCTATGACGATACGAAGAAATTTCTTAAGCAATATAAGGACGAAATTGTTATAACAAAATCGGATAATGCAAACAAAACTGTGGTTATATAGAAAAAAGATTATGAAAGTGAAATGAACAAATTATTGGACGATAAAAATACGTATAAAAATCTTCGAACTGACCCAACTTTGAAACTTCAAAGAACAAATAATAGAATTATAACGGATTTATACAAAGATGGATATATTAATAAATATAAAAAAACAAGATTAACATCAGATTCTGCAACTGCGCCTAGATTATACGGTTTCATCATCGGTTGGTGTACCTTGTTATCATTTATCTAAAGAACATTGTGGCAGAAGAATATAACATAAAAAATGCAGTAAGGCTAAAAAGAAAAATGGAAAGAGTATCTTTGAACGAAGACGATATATTAATTTCTCTTGACGTGGTATCGTTATTCACAAACATTACTTAGCAATAAATACCAAAGCATACCAAAATACCAAAGACAAGATTCCTTGAACTGTTAAAATTTTGCCTTAATCAAAATAATTATTTTATTTATGCCAATGGGCAATCCTTTATCACCAACCATAGCGGAATTTGTTTTAGATACTCTTTTAGACCAAAGTATAAAAGATCTAAAGGATGCTAACGTTCATGTAAAACTGATAACAAAATATGTTGACGATTTATTTGCTATTATTAAACAAAAGGACCAAGATATTATATTGAAAACGTTTAACAGCTACCACACTAAACTAAAAATTTACAATAGAAAAGGGTATCAGAGATCAATTACATACCTTGACATGATAATTTACAGAGAAAAAAATAAATTAATAACAGATTGGCATACGAAATCTATTGCTTCTGGACGTTTAATAAATTTTAATTCAACAATGACGATGATATATAAGATAAATACGGCAATCAATTAAAATAATAGAATCATAAAACTTAGCAATGATAAATTCAAATCAAAAAACTTAACTATATTAAAAGAAATTCTTAAGAAAAATAATTTTCCGCAAAACATTATAAACAAATTAATAAATAAAGTAACACAACATATAGAACCACAGGAAAACATAAAAGAGAAAACATCTGGTAACACGCAATATTACGGAATACCATTTATGCCAAGGCTGACAGAAAACAACAAAGTTAAAGAACTAGTAAAAGAGGAGAACATAACAATTGCACATAAACCAAATAAAACAATGCATAGTTTATTTACTCAGGGAAAACTAAAACTGATAAAAGAGAACAAAGTAATGTTGTTTATGAAATTAAATATGATGGTACTGATAACGAAGAGTGCGGTAAAGTATACATTGGTACAACTAAGAGAAATTTAGGTATAAGAATTGACGAGCACAAGGCAGACATAAAAAAGGAAAACAATCAACCACACTAGCACAACATTGTGTTGATACTGGACATAAGCCCATGAATCAAGAAAACAAGATTGCGCATTGCGCAGGTCCGTTAGTTTGTTGTCTCTTTTGTGTGACGTAGAAATAGACTATTTGTATGGAAAGTGTAACAAAACTAAAGTAAGAGAGCCAAAAAACTCTTATTTTTTTACAACAAACACACGTAATAATTCTATTGTGACGTAGATGCGCAGTAGAAATATTTTTTGAACGGCTGAATGCGCAATCTTGTTTTCTTGATTCATGACATAAGCCTGATTTTGATAAAGTAAGAGTTTAAGATAAAGAGTTGAAAATAAACAAGAGATATACGCTTGAGAGTTTAAGAATACAACAGATATCGGAAAATGCAATAAATACCAAAGACGATAAGGACAACACCAATGCAAGTTACAATATAGTTTTAGTATAATAGACGATATTGTGATTTTTTTTTTGTAAACAAAAATTGCCTGTGATATAAATTATTCCATAGTTTATATTATTCAATTTATTAAGTTTGTGTTTTGTTTCTTGTCCACTAAACACTAAATTAATTTTAAATAACAAAAAGATTATATGTAAGTTAAATTGTGTTTCACACCTTATATTGTCACTTTTTCCAAATTATGTTTGTAAAACTAAAAATTTTTTTAATTTTTACTTTTATATGTATGTGGTTGCCAGATTTTTAATAAATTATCCCTGAGGATGTTGGAAAATACCAACGAAACGTCGGATCAATATGAAATAAATAAACTTTTATTTACTTGAAAGGAAGGAAATAAGTGACCTTGAAAGCCCAAGTATAATTTATATACAATAAATTATAAAAAAATTTTAGTAGTATACATAAAAGGGTCGAAAAATTAATAAAACAACAAGAACAATAATTAAATTATTTTTTTAATTTTTAACGGAAAATTTACATTTTAATGCCTTCGTTCAATTGGCATGGTTTTATAAACAGTTATTAATAAAACATAGAAAAGTATAAATACTTTAAATAAATTCTTAAATTATAAATATTAAAGTAAAAAAGTAGCATTGTATTTAAGCTTAGTTATATCATATGCAGCACAAGGCACAAACTTCAATTAGTGCTCGCCACACATCCTTTTTTGGCACTTTGAACAAACAGTTTTTTAATAAAATTAACGCAGTTTAGAAGCTTTTGGCCAGCTCGAAGCACATTGTGAAAATAAATTATATACAGTAGCTCCAAGCGAAACTCGTACACTTTAGACTAATTTTTAAACTATCTTATAACATTAAGTAAGAAGCTCTTAACAAATAAAACTGTATTTATTTTATTAGTTAATTTTATAACAAATTTAACAAAACAGAAAAACTTTAAATTATTATTCAATAAAGATTTTTTTTTTAATAAAAACATAAAATAATAGTAATTTCTGTGACAAAGCTAAACTCGTACAACACACTTCAATCAAATATTATTTTGTTGGTTTTAAATATTATTATTTGGTGTGCATGCCTTTATTTTTTATCACCATTTTTAATTTATTTGGCATACTGCGCACAAAGTTTTCGCAAAAACTTGGTTCAATTTTGCCCTTTTCGTCCTGAAGAGCTCTTTTCAAGCCATCTTTAGAACTTATTGTATGACTACGAATTTTACGATCGAGATAGCTCCACAAATTTTAGACTGGGTTTATGTCTGGACTCTGGGCTAGTGTATCCATAACATGTGGACAATTACAAAGTAGCCATTATCGCACATTGTAAGCCTTATGCTTAGGGTCGTTGTCTTGGTAAAAATAAAAGTTTTCAGCAAGACAAAGTTTCTGCTTACAAACTGGCAAACTTTCTTTTTAAATGTTCAGATACATATGCTGATCCATGGTACCATCGATAAAGTGTAAAACACCGGGCCCAGATGCAGAAAATAATCCCCAAACCATTACTGACCCACCACCGTGCTTACCTGTTGGTTTCATGTTTTTGGCAAGCAACTCCTCATTGGATTTTCTCAATACATAAGGTCTTCCATCTGAACCAAACAAGTTGAATTTACTTTCATCTGTGAATAATACGTGCTTCCAAAATGAAAAATCCTTTGTTTCATGTTCCTTGGCGAATCGTAACCTTCTCTTTGATTTCTCTTATTAATCAGAGGTTTAACTCTTGTCCTTCTACTATTGAAATTAGCCCTTTTTAATATGTTTCTTATGGTCTGTGGGCAACATTTTTTTCCTAAGTCTTTCTTAACAACTTCTACGAGTTTCGGAGCACTTAAAAATGGATTCTTTTTTATTTGACGTAAAATATATTGCTAGTCCCCAGCAGAGAAAATTTTGTTATTTGAACTTTTCTTCTTGTTCGCAATCCTCTCTTCCATTTTATACCTTTCTATAATATATTGCACTGTTGATAGGCTTCTATCAACTATCTCAGATATTTATCGCAGCGATTTATTATTATTATGATGTTGAATTATTAATTTTCTTACTTTGACAGAAGTTTGTCCTCTCTGTTTGCCCATTTTGTTCTCTTTTGTAACTCTTTCAAACACAAACTCAAATAAATGACAATAAAAGAGGTAATAATGGGAAAAGTTCTTAATTTTTTTAATTATTTTTACGAAATATCCCGAAGTTAGATGCAAATTAAAAGAATGTTGCCAAATTAAATAAGACTGTACGAGTTTGGCTTTGGCGTCGAAAGTTGGCACTTTTTAAAATATTTATCTGTATTTTAATAAATAAATTTATATTCAAAATTTCGTTTCTGATATTTAATTAAGTACATAGTTTTGTACTAAAATAAAGTAAAATTATTTTATTATCCTATTTAGTTTTAGACATATAACATAAAAAAATTTGTTTTCATAGGTGTACGAGTTTCGCTTGGAGCTACTGTATGAATTAATAAATGGTTTATTTAAAATTCCAAAAAATTTGTTTTTCTTGAACAGCTCATAACACTGTACATCTGATCAAATGTATGCCTTATCGCAAATCTCAAGAGAATAAATTCTAGGGAATAGTTTTGTTATTTCCATGAACAACAAATTGGCATAAAATAAACGTCTGTCGATATTCGAACACTCTATTGTGAATTAATATAATTTTATTTTTTGCCCGTATTTTTCTGATTTTTTTTAATAAATTATTATTTTTTGCAAAATGAATAGTATTTCGATGAGATACAAGTTGTTAGAAGGAAAAAAATTATTTAAAAAAGTTAAGAGAAGAAATTTAAGAGATGCGTCAAATCCATTGTATTTATTAGAAGCAAAACAGGAAAAATTGGTGGCATTATGTACATATGTATATAAATAAATTCTTTGCAGGTTCCAACAACATTATAGAGTAAGCAAAGTAGCTGTTAAATATCTTATAGATAATTGGTACGGAACTGCTTACCTGATAGAAAGTCCTCTGCGTTTTTTTGCAGAAGAAAGCTTTTAAAAAGTGTTGGGCGATAAGTGGACGTTGGTGCAGCGCAATCTACTTTTTTTCGTGAGTTGTTAGCAAAAATTTTAACGATTTTTGAAAACAAACTTTGTCCGAGGTGGATTTGTTGGCCAAATATAGAAGAACAAAATGTTATTGCCAGGGAATTTTCGGAAAAATATCGCTTCTCAGACATTAAAATAAAATCAAACAATTAACAACTATTTTAAAAAATAACAGGAAAACTGCTTACATTATGTTTCTTTTTTATTCCCAAGCAAAATGTTTTTGAAAAAATTCACATAACTTTTGGAAAAAAAACCCCTGGGAATAAAAATCGGCCATACCATAATTCACGATTGCAACTTTGGGGACAAGGGAAATATTTCGTGGGAAAAAATATTAACGATAGGGGTGAATTGTTTTATTAATTTTGGTGTAGAAAAGCTTATTCCTCTTAATATTTTTATAAGCTTCTTCACATGATTGTAGAATTATATTTTTTAATATTCACCCATATTCTGTTTGGCGACGTTAACACAAAAGGACGTCGTTTTTCTTCGTTCGTTGTCAATATTGTCATTAATAGATGACTGTCGCCATATGTTTGGTATTTTCTAAGAACGATTGATGTTGCCGTTTAGTTTGTCGTCGCCATTTTTGATGTTGAGTTGTGTTGCGTGCAAAAAAAATTTTAAAAACATGAAAAAGTATACATCAATATTTAAAATAACACAATAAGAAATATACAAAATAACAAAAAATAAATGGAAAAAACTTAAAATACCAACTTCTGCCAATTTGAAAAATTAGTGGAAGAGTTAGAAACAATCCATCCCAATGAAAGAAAGGCAGGATTTTGTCGGATATGTATTATAAAAACATCACTTATTATTTTTATCCGTTTAATTTTAGTATTATTAATAATAATAGCAATAAAAATTGGAAGTTTTAATAATACAAAGCTATTTATCAGGCAGACAAAATCCTACCTTTAACTAACGGCAAATTGTAATAGTGGCCCTTAGACTATTTATTTTAATTGTATGTAATAGTTTTGCTTATTTTATTGCTTATAGGTATTTTATTTTTTTTTACAAAATTTGAATTTTCCACAACAGTTACTTAACACAATAGAAAACAAATTGAATCAACGGACTCAAATATTAGATATGTGTGTTTTATTTTACTTATATTATGGATAAACAGTCAACATCGTCGTTAGACTGTTAGGGAATATCAAATTAATACTGATGTTGTGTTAAATTGGTGTTATCTCAACGTATTCTTCGTTTAACTACAAATGTCTAACAGATGGTTAAACAAGAGTAATGGTTAAATAAAAAATCAAGTTTCATACTTATCAAATTAAACAAGAGGGAGTGTATGGAGTTACTTAAAAACTTCACCCTTCAACCAGGAGTACTAAACAACAAATATACGAAGTAAAATAACAGGAGAACCACTTCCAATGTTTTTTATTGATCCTTAAAAAACAAAAATATATATATCATGAAAACGCTAAGTAACGCAATTGTAAACATAGTTCTACCAAACAAGGTGTTTCACTATACACATGTAAGTATGCAACATACAAAAATTAATATTTATCTGTTTATTAAAAGTTTACATTTTTTTTTAAAATTTTAGGAGTTTAAGATGAATAAAAATAAGAAAGTGTTTAAAGAAAACGGGTGTGTTTTGCTGAGCTTCGCAGTTTATGTTAATTTATTTAAATAATCACAGTCGTAATACTTAAAAAAATTAAATTTACAAGTGTCAAACAATAATAAAAAAAACCCTAACATTTTAAAAGAAAACAGAATAAAACATATGTAAAATAAACATAAATAATATTTTTTCTTCTCAACATCTAAGTTAGCCCACAAACAAATAAACTAAACTAAAGTGTAGGGTAATAAACACACACGACAAACAAATTAAAAATCTATAATCGGAGACTATAAGAGAATCAACAAAAATTCTTCTACAATAAGCATTTTATTAACTTTTAATCAAGTGTAACAACAAACAAAATTTAAACACAATCATAAACCGAAACAACGAAACAAGAAAATAAATAAAAGCAAACACAAGAAAACAATAAGAAAAAATGTCAACACGTAGAATTAAGAGAATTGTAAGTGATAAGAAAACAGCTGATGAAGCTAAGCTTAGCTCATTTGATAATACTCCTGCAGTAGCTGAACTTATTTTTTCGAATCCAAATGACTCTTGTTGACGCAGTCGTTTATGGAATTGGCTTGATGCCAAATTTACTAAACAGGATGAGTATATAAAAGAGCAAACTGAAATGATAAAAAGTATGATTGCGAAAGAATATGACATATAAATAAAAACCCTGTTTTTCAAATTATGTTAAGAATGCAATACACCAAAGGGATTTAGTATATGGCAGATGGAAGCGATATAAAACTACCGAACTTAAAATTCAATATTCCATTGCCAGGAAAAATGTTAATAATTTCAACGTGCTTATCAATAAGATCTAACGCAGTGGGAAGTGATAATTTACACCCAAAATTTATAAAACTACTATTACCCCTGATTTTTCCGTATGTTACTCATTTGTTTATTACCATCATAATGTCAAGTGTGTTCCCGTTAAACTGAAAACATGCAAAAATTTTACCACTACGTAAGTCGAATGGGGAATATAGACCTATAGCCATCTTGTGTTTTCTTTCGAAAGTTTTGGAAAAACTCCTTTATAAACAAATGATTGCATATATCATTCTTACAATTTGCTTTCCAGTATGCAATCTGGTTTTAGTCAAAATCATAGCTGCGTTACGGCTCTTGTGGAAGTTAGTGAGAATATACGGCAAGGATTAGAAAATGGTGACATTAATTTTTTAGTGCTTTTAGACCATTCGATACGGTGGATGATAATATACTGGTTGGAAAACTGAAACACTTTTTTAGATTCACGAACACATCAACTAGACTTATATCATCGTATCTTTTAAGCAGAACACAATCGGCATTTTTTAACTATGCATGGTCCGATAGAGTATCCATTATTAGGAGAGTGCCTCAAGGCTCTATTTTAGGTCCTCTTTTATTTTCATTGTATGCAAATGATTTGCCAAAACTACTTACTAACTGTAAAATTCATTTATACGCAGATGACGTGCAACTCATATTAAGTAGCCCAGTTCAGAATATTGCTTCAGGCATCTCAGATCTGAATAATGACTTAAACAGAATCTACACTTGGGCTAGTGCAAACGGTCTTTGTTTGAATCCGAGGAAATCTAAATGTCTAGTTATATATTGTTTAATAATATCATAAGATATGTGTATGGAATGAGATTTGTTCATGTCTCCTCTGTTTCTAATATTCTGTACGGAGTCTCATTTAATAATCTATTAAAAATTCGCACTTATACTTTTTTGCATAAAATAATATATAGTCAAACACCCAGATATATATTTGAACAAATGCGTTTTTCTTAATCGAGTCGAAACCGAAATATTATAATACCTCGGCATCGATGCCTAATGTCTGAATGGCAGTTCTATGTGCATGCCGCACGTCTTTGGAACAATCTTCCACCAATTCAACAAAAAAAAATTTTGTTTAATTTTTGTAAATAATCTTAACAAAAAATTATTATTTTCCTGCTGTTTCATTTTTTTATTTTATTTTTTTTTTTTGATAATATTGTATACTTACACATGTATTAAGTTTATGATGTTAATTCAAATATTGTTACGTAATGCGTTCCTGTACTATAAATATAAGACTTGGTCTTGTTGTGCAGGAAATATAATTAATTGAATAAATAAATAAATAAATCAATAAAAGGATGTCCACCTGGAGATAAGCTCTACATCTTCCCAAGGGATTCTAAAAGGTAAGTAAATCTTTTCATATTGTTCGCTCTGATACACGTGTATGTGTGTTGGAATCAAATAAGATTCCATAGGATGGTGATTATGATTATCAATGTCTGTTCGTTAGTTTAAAACATGTGTTTGGATTTAACCCCTTTTGTTAATTATTCAACATTGCGTGTTTGTCTGTCTGTTTATTTTGTCTCACTTGAACGCTGAATTTTCAAAATGTCCTTTTTTTTCTAGACGTGCACAGTGGCTGGAGCTTTTAGGTGGTACTTCGTCGGCTAAACGAATTTATGCGTGGCGCTGAAATTTTTCTTCTAATAATCTGTATAATAATAAAAGTAACCGCTATTCTTAACCATATAATGAAGGCAACAAAATAAATTCAGATGTTAGTAGTTCCTTTACAGAGAATTTGACTCCTCCAAGTGTTAACTAATTAATATGTTTTTAATAGGTATTGCCATCGAACCGGTCTTCATCGAATTATGATGAATTAGTTAAAATAAAACCATTTTTGTGTTGCGAGAGTTTGAAACACGAGGATATATTAAATATATAATTAGGATATATTTTACTATTTGATTCTTTAATGCTAAGCTAAAAGAACCGATTTTAGAATAAAGTATATTTGCGCTACTAATAAATAAAGCCATTTTGTAATTAATCACCCTGTTTATATTTAATTCTTCTCTCTAAGCTCATAAACAATATTTCATTAAATTTTTCTACGTGTTTCGTGCCTCTTCTACGTTGAAAAAAATAAGAATTTTCTTAGCAATTGATCAATATCGGCAAATTAAAACATTCTGTATATAATTTGTTACATCATTGTATGGTTATGTTGTTAATATTGCTGATTATTACATTCATATGTTTTTATTATTATTGAGTTATGTTTTTTACTAATTTGAAATATTAAAGTAAAAAAGTAGCATTGTATTTAAGCTTAGTTATATCATATGCAGGACAAGGCACAAACTTCAATTAGTGCTCCCCACACATCCTTTTTTGGCACTTTGAACAAACAGTTTTTTAATAAAATTAACGCAGTTTAGAGGCTTTTGGCCAGCTCGAAGTAAAGACGTGCACTAGTATATCCAACAGTATGGCAAAAACAGATATATCATATACATAACAAGTAAAACTGATACAAAAGAACGAATGAGTGTAGTTGATATTGTATGCTTTCGTTTGTGCGTACTCACACTATGGATATAAACACATACAGTTGTTTATGGTATTGCATAGAGTAAGCAAATTACCAGTTTTTTACTCTCAAATATCTGTTGTACCATGAGTATTTGGATATATCTGTTTCAAACTTGTGTGCTGCTTATGATAGAGGCGAGAACTAGCAAGCAGTATTTTAACTTCGTAGTAATAACGCGAATTGTAATTATTATTGTTTAGCTTTAGTAATTAGTTTATATGATTTTAAATGTAGAATAAGTAATATTTATAATATTAATGATAATTTTATTTTAAAAGAAAACAAATGGAAATTAATAAATTATTGTCTAGTTGCGCCTTAAGTTATAAGGATAGAATTAATTCAATTAAGAAATTTTATTGTATGTTTATTTAAAAATATTAATTCCTCTTTGATAAAAACTAGTAAATAGTTAAAATTAATATATAAAAAAAGGTTTATTACATACATCTGTACAAACATATGTACATAAAAATAGAAGTTCCGAAAAATTTCAATAAAAAAAATTAGGGAAAACATTTACATTTCTAGAATACACCCAGTAATAATATTGTCCCTTTTATATATGTACATATTTAATAACGTAATTTTTATTTTCTATACACTTAGAAGGATATTATAGTTATATTATTTGTGCATTAAAAATTTCTAACATTTACTAAAAAAACCTCTTTTCTGCATTAAAGAAAAGTCCTACAGCTTAAATAAATAGAGAGTAAAAATTATTCGAAATTAAAAAATTATTGAAAAGTTTTAAAGAAAAAAAAATAAAAGAGTAAAATGGACAAGCTCGTTTTAACTGCTCACTAAGGTATAGTCAGCTTAACAACGGTAAATATAAAATATAACAGTATAGTATATCTCTTACTAGTGTGCGTAGTGGCTGTTAACCACTAATTAGAATGTATAATGAATTGATTGGAAAATAAATTGTTAAAAAATGCTAGTTTCTTACTATAAATGGGAGCAAATTATTAGATGGACTAACTCGTTGACAATTTCATAAATGCTTATGACGTTGTTAATATTTTCACTATTTTCACTAGCGGTAATTTTATGAAAAATTTTGATCGATATTTAATTACATGGCTTTAAAACATACGTTGTACTACACTAAGTAAACGCCATAAAGCATATTAAAACAATATTTTAAAGTGGCATTTTTATCACAAAATTCTGGTGAAATATGTACGTTTTAACATTAGGCACTATAAGAATATATTTAGTTTTCGAGTAAGTAAAACGATTTGCTAGTTTTCGTCAAGTTTTATTCCTATCTCGTTTAAATTTAATAAGTTATTAAAATTTTCGAATGCATATCCATCAACGAAAGGGTTAAGGTTTATTTTTTATGCATAGATCTTTTTAAGGTTTTGCTATTACAATTTTATTTTTCATAAAAACAATTCCAGTTTTAAATCCATTTCATTACCATTATTAAAACAATTATAATTAAAATAAAATTATTAGCATGATATCGTAGTTATTTTTTTCCTATTTTATTATTTCAACTAATGCCAATGCAATTTTAATGGTAATAAAAATTTATTTTTATTTTTGCTAAAAATGTTTAAATATTCATACTTCATTTTAAAATTTTAAAAATTATTTGGATTCAAAAGGTATTTTAAAGCCAACTTAATATAAAAATATTTTTTAATTGATTTTAAATTATCAGGCTTTTCGCCTCTCTAAATATAGAAACATGCATACATATATTTATTTAGTTATTGTATCCTTAGAACTGTTTTAATTGTTGGTAAAAGTTGTTAAAAAACATAATAGTAATTTTAATATAATTATACGCATTAGATTCATAAATTTTTGTTAAAGATTGTTGCGGCTAATGTTTATATGTTTTCTGTTGGTCTGTTAAATAATGTATTAATACGTTCAGAAATTAGTTTTGTTTTTTTTTACACTCACTGTACACTACGAATCTTTTTTTTCTGTAATAGTCGATTGTATGTTTTTTTATGTTTTCCACCAACCAATTTGGTCTTATATGTTAATTTTACCAGTGTTTTTTTATGATTCTGTTTGTTTATTTTTTTTTTATGGCATTCTATGTTTTATACACATTTATTTTGGTCCCGTTTCTTATGGTGTGTTTGCCTGTTTTAATTTTTGTATTCTGCATTCATTGTAAATGGCACGTCTTTCCAAAATTATACAAGTTTTTTTTTTCTGAAAATAGAGTATGGTAAAAGTTACATGATTTTTAAAATAGATAAGGGATAATATTTCATACTTACCATGTTTCTTTTGTTTTAATAATGCCGCTGTCAGTTTTGTTTTCTTCTTGTCGTAGGTGTGTGTATGTGTTTGTTTTTGTTATGACACTCATGATACAGTTGCCAGAACTGTATAGTATATTTTATGGTAAGAATAAGGTAATGCCATAACGTAACAAAAACAAGGTTGTATATTTCATTCATTACGCTATAGAACGCCGCGAGAAAAATTATGCCGTTTAAAAATTTAAAAATATTTTTATGAATGGCAAAATTACCTTGCTGTTAATATGAAATCCTGGTGCAAGGAAAAGCTTTGAAGGCTAAAGGTAGCTTGGGTAGGAGTATTGCGGAGGTTTGAAGGGCAGGCAAGATGAAAAAATAGTAAAGTAAAATAATAAATAAGCAAAACATCAATAGAAAATATTTACCAAAACTTAAAAATGAAGGCAGAGGTTTCTAGAAACAAAAACTGGCAAAAAGAAAGAAAAGATGGACGACTGGGCGGGAAGAGATTTGTGGAAAATTTGGAAAATTTTTCGAAATTGAGAGAAGTTTGAATTCCAATTGGAATTTTAGTTTTGTTGTCGGGCTATATAAAAAGGCAAACTCTCAGACCTGATTCAAAAGTAGAAAGGTTGCATCAACTAAAGGGCCGGAGGAAAGTAAAGTGTGAAAAGAAATTTTTATTATAAATTAAAAAAAAAAAAAAGTTAAATTAAAATAGTTAAAAATTGGTGGCAGCAGGCAGAATCTGTGATTTTTTTTTTTTTGGAAATTGTGCTAACTGAAAGTTTGTTTCTATAAAGGGAAACAAAACAAATAAGTAATTTGAAAAGGAAGAAAACGTAAGAAAAAGTTTTTTTTTAATCTTGTGTGATATGTATAGAAAAATTGTGTTTTTTGCTTATAGCTGGCTAAAGATCAGAAAGTGTAGTGACGTTTTTGTGAATTCTGAAGTTATAAGAGCAAAGAATGGTCTCATCAAATTGTGGGAGTACTAATTAATATGCTTGTCCAGATCGGGGCTGCTAACGTTCTACACTGTTCTAGCCAGGTAACCGTTTTCTATATTAAACTATATTATATCTATTTTATAATTGATGCATATATGTGCCCATCGCCTATACAAAACGAAACGTAAGAAAAGAAAGTAATTGGCGAAAATTCCAGAAAAAAATTAATAAATCAAAACAATATTTAGGTATTTAAAAAAAGTATTAAAAAAAAAAACTAGTGAAATTAAGTAAAAAAAAAAAAAAAAAAAAACATATATATATATATATATATATAAAGTAAAGTTTATTATAAATAATAAGGTATAAAAATAATGGAAATAGAAAAAAAAAGAATTTAAGTAAAATTAGCATACATTAAGTTATTGTGATTTTTATTTGTGATTGTATTTTTTTTTTGTAAAAAGCGCCTAAAAGCAGTTGATTTATATAGTTTTTTTATACATTTTAACTTTTCCCTACAGACCGGTAGAGGGTAGCAAGTAATATATGTAAAAATATCCCGGAACTTAAAGAAAATAGGGAAATTAGTTTTGTTAATTTGTTTTATTTATTTAGTAAGTTCAGGATCCATGTATAGTTTTTTTTTGTAAAAGGTTTGAGAAAACAGCCAGCTAGCCTTAGGGAGCTCCTTCAGGTTGGGGATGAGTTTTGTTTAAATATAAAGAGAAGTAGTTTACCGGGATACTGAAAAAAAAAAAATAATAAGGCAAATTAATATAGTGATTAAAGAGTTTTTTTTTGTGCGCTAAAAAGAAAACAAGAGTAAAATAAATTGTGGTATTACTATATTTAAAAATTATATTGAGTCTAGAATTGTATATAAAAAAAAAAAACATTTTTTTTGTTCCCTTCAGTTTGTATTTAAGTAATTTGTTGTTTTATTATATTTTTGCTAGAGTTAAGTTTTATTTTTAAATAAAAAAATATGTTTGTAATAGATTGAATTCGAAATTAATAACGTTTATGGCCTAATTAATTAAAGGAAATGGCATGAAGGTAAAGTAAAGGAAAAAGGAGTCAGAGAGGATATGGGATCACAAAAAAAAGGATAATATGTAAGTGGAGTTTGTTTTTGTGACACGGTTGGGAGGGCGTTTGAGGCATGACATCTGCCCAAAAAAATGTGTATTTTGTGCTGACGTGTGTGTGCTATTTTTTTTTGTTTTGAGTAATTAATATGAGTTTTTTTTGTTGTTGAGTTTTTTTTTATGTGCGTCGTACCCAGTGAGAAGGGTTGGGACCCGCTGGGATATGTTAACCGTCAGGAAAGCTAGTCGGAAACCTCACTGGTCACTACGTCCGTAACAAGATTTCAGTTTTGTATATTCAAGTTCAATAAAACACAATAAAACAATTAAAGATATTGATCATGTTTAGAAACAATAATTTTATTTTTTAATTTTAATAAACCAATGCATATGTACGTATGAATGGATATTAATTCGCAGCACACAATAAGTACTTATGGTACAACCATCAATATCTGTTTCTACCCGTTTGTGCAAAACATAGGAGAACAGATATGTTACTCTCATTCTCTCTTTACTCATTCCATCCAAAGAGAAAAAGTAACAATATCAACTTATATCAGAAACACAAATGTACTTATCTATACGCACTCATAAGAGTAGGCACACAAAAACTGATATAAACAGATATATCTGTGCACGTCTTTAGCTCGAAGCACATTGTGAGAATAAATTATATATGAATTAATAAATGGTTTATTTAAAATTCCAAAAAATTTGTTTTTCTTGAACAGCTCATAACACTGCACATCTGATCACATGTATGCCTTATCGCAAATCTCAAGGGAATAAATTCTAGGGAATAGTTTTGTTATTTCCATGAACAACAAATTGGCATAAAATAAACGTCTGTTGATATTCGAACACTCTATTGTGAATTGATATAATTTTATTTTTTGCCCGTATTTTTCTGATTTTTTTTAATAAATTATTATTTTTTGCAAAATGAATAGTATTTCGATGAGATACAAGTTGTTAGAAGGAAAAAAATTATTTAAAAAAGTTAAGAGAAGAAATTTAAGAGATGCGTCAAATCCATTGTATTTATCAGAAGCAAAACAGGAAAAATTGGTGGCATTATGTACATATGTATATAAATAAATTCTTTGCAGGTTCCAACAACATTACTGCCATCCCTAAATTAGCGCGTAAGACGCAAAGCAATGTAATTCATAGCTTTTGCGCTAGAATGTCATCCCTAAATAACAGCGTCAACTTTGTGTCTTTAACAGTAATGTTAACTAATTTTATTTTATAAAACCCGCTGTATAAAAATAAAAACAGAGATAAAACCGCTAGATTGCTTTAAAAATAACTAAATTGTCACTACTTTTCAGCCATAACAAAACAAAACAAAGCAACGAGCAGCCAACTTCACTTCCTAACGCACTGTCAAAATTGGATTTTCCAATTGCTAAGCGTTGACGCCGTGCTATTTAGGGATGCTTCATACATTTTGTATGAACATGAGAAATTTTGACAGTTATCTTGCGCTTTACGCGCTAATTTAGGGATGGCAGTTATAGAGTAAGCAAAGTAGCTGTTAAATATCTTATAGATAATTGGTACGGAACTGCTTACCTGATAGAAAGTCGTCTGCGTTTTTTTGCAGAAGAAAGCTTTTAAAAAGTGTTGGGCGATAAGTGAGTTGTTAGCAAATAACAGGAAAACTGCTTACATTATGTTTCTTTTTTATTCCCAAGCAAAATGTTTTTGAAAAAATTCACATAACTTTTGGGAAAAAAAACCCTGGGAATAAAAATCGGCCATACCATAATTCACGATTGCAACTTTGGGGACAAGGGAAATATTTCGTGGGAAAAAATATTAACGATAGGGGTGAATTGTTTTATTAATTTTGGTGTAGAAAAGCTTATTCCTCTTAATATTTTTATAAGCTTCTTCACATGATTGTAGAATTATATTTTTTAATATTCACCCATATTCTGTTTGGCGACGTCAACACAAAACGACGTCGTTTTTCTTCGTTTGTTGTCAATATTGTCATTAATAGATGACTGTCGCCATATGTTTGGTATTTTCTAAGAACGATTGATGTTGCCGTTTAGTTTGTCGTCGCCATTTTTGATGTTGAGTTGTGTTGCGTGCAAAAAAAATTTTAAAAACACGAAAAAGTATACATCAATATTTAAAATAACACAATAAGAAATATACAAAATAACAAAAAATAAATGGAAAAAACTTAAAATACCAACTTCTGCCAATTTGAAAAATTAGTGGAAGAGTTAGAAACAATCCATCCCAATGAAAGAAAGGCAGTTAGTAAAGGCAGGATTTTGTCGGATATGTATTATAAAAACATCACTTATTATTTTTTATCCGTTTAATTTTAGTATTATTAATAATAATAGCAATAAAAATTGGAAGTTTTAATAATACAAAGCTATTTATCAGGCAGACAAAATCCTACCTTTAACTAACGGCAAATTGTAATAGTGGCCCTTAGACTATTTATTTTAATTGTTTGTAATAGTTTTACTAATTTTATTGCTTATAGGTATTTTATTTTTTTACAAAATTTGAATTTTCCACAATAGAAAACAAATTGAATCAACTGACTCAAATATTAGATATGTGTGTTTTATTTTACTTATATTATGGATAAACAGTCAACATCGTCATTAGACTGTTAGGGAATATCAAATTAATACTGATGTTGTGTTAAATTGGTGTTATCTCAACGTATTCTTCGTTTAACTACAAATGTCTAACAGATGGTTAAACAAGAGTAATGGTAAAATAAAAAATCAAGTTTCATACTTATCAAATTAAACAAGAGGGAGTGTATGGAGTTACTTAAAAACTTCACCCTTCAACCAGGAGTACTAAACAACAAATATACGAAGTAAGATAACAGGAGAACCACTTCCAATGTTTTTTATTGATCCTTAAAAAACAAAAATATATATATCATGAAAACGCTAAGTAACGCAATTGTAAACATAGTTCTACCAAACAAGGTGTTTCACTATACACATGTAAGTATGCAACATACAAAAATTAATATTTATCTGTTTATTAAAAGTTTACATTTTTTTAAAAATTTTAGGAGTTTAAGATGAATAAAAATAAGAAAGTGTTTAAAGAAAACGGGTGTGTTTTGCTGAGCTTCGCAGTTAATGTTAATTTATTTAAATAATCACAGTCGTAATACTTAAAAAAATTAAATTTACAAGTGTCAAACAATAATAAAAAAAAACCCTAACATTTTAAAAGAAAACAGAATAAAACATATGTAAAATAAACATAAATAATATTTTTTCTTCTCAACATCTAAGTTAGCCCACAAACAAATAAACTAAACTAAAGTGTAGGGTAATAAACACACACGACAAACAAATTAAAAATCTATAATCGGAGACTATAAGAGAATCAACAAAAATTCTTCTACAATAAGCATTTTATTAACTTTTAATCAAGTGTAACAACAAACAAAATTTAAACACAACGAAACAACGAAACAAGAAAATAAATAAAAGCAAACACAAGAAAACAATAAGAAAAAATGTCAACACGTAGAATTAAGAGAATTGTAAGTGATAAGAAAACAGCTGATGAAGCTAAGCTTAGCTCATTTGATAATACTCCTGCAGTAGCTGAACTTATTTTTTCGAATCCAAATGACTCTTGTTGACGCAGTCGTTTATGGAATTGGCTTGATTCCAAATTTACTAAACAGGATGAGTATATAAAAGAGCAAACTGAAATGATAAAAAGTATGATTGCGGAAGCCAAGAGATGTTTAATAACTGAAATTGAGCAAAAATTTAAAGATTTGAAAGATGAAATAATTAACGATGTGAAAAGAGCAGTAAATGAATTAAATGATAAAATAATTAAACTTGAGATGGCTAACACGGAAATTGATAAACTAAATTTTGATGTTGAAAGTTTAAAACTAAAATGTCTTAGACAAGAAAATCCATGGTGGCAGCGGATGTACGTATTACGGGTATACCTTCGCATAATAATGAAAATTTTAATGAAATTTTTGAAAATATATGTAATACCTTAAAAGTTACTTTGCCTTCATTGAAGTCAATTTTTCCAAAAAAAAACTATAAAAACCAACGCAATGTAGATGATCCACCAATTGTTATTAAATTCAATACGCCATATGAAAAAAACTTATTTCTAAGAAGCGTCGCAGCACATCGTCGCAAATTAAAATCGCCGTTAAGATTATCTAACGCTGGTTTTCAAAATGACACTCCTTTTACATTAACGAAAGTCTTACACCACACAATTCTGGCATTTTTAAAACAGCACTTAGGCTAAAAAAGGATTTGCTTTTGAAGTTGTGTTCATACTACGGGGTACTGTTTATGTTAACCAGAAAGAAAACGATGAACCAATTAATATTATCTTGCCGGACCAACTGAAGCAGTTTCTTCGCTTTGCTGAATAGATTGTATTGTGTTTTGAATGCATTAAATTTCTGTATGTTTGTCTTTTTATTTTTTACTCTTTTACTTGTTTTGTTATTTTATAATTGTATGACTAATATTTAATCTAATTTTAGTTTTTAATGTTGCTTCTTTAAAATTTGTTAATGTTAACTATTTTTTTTATTTTCTAAACGTAATCTTTTATTTAGACGTCCTTTATGAAAATTTTGTCTCAATTAGCATTGCACATTTTTATTTACGTTTTTTGACTTCTAACGATGACGACCATAGAAGATCCAAGGACTTGACAATGAATATGATCAGGATATTAGGTAAGCATAAAAAAGGTTTTAAATTCGCACACATAAATGCTCAAAGTTTAAATAATAAAATAGATAGATGAATTTAAATTAATCTTTGATAATTCCGTTGCCGATGTTGTTTGTGTTTCGTAAACATGGCTAGCAACTTCAACCCCCGATAATTTTATATGTCTTTATGGATACAAAGTTTATAGATCTGATAGAGGAAGCCATGGTAGGGGTGTTGCCATATCTGTGAAAAACAGTATTTCTTGTAAAATTTGCTGCAAGTCATCGCTTGTAAATAATTAAATTGGACAAGCGGTTGAGTTTATATTTATTTAAGTTTCATTATTTGGCAATAAGTTGTTGGTCGGTTGTATTTATAGACCAAATAAGAGAGTACCTTTAACCGCCTTGTATTCTACACTTGAAAATTTTGTCTCAGAGTATGATGATATAGTAATTTCTGGTGATTTTAATTCAAACCTGCTTATGGAAGTGACTCTTCCTGCTAATATGTTATCATTTGGTCTTATTCCAGTAAACACACTAAATCCAACTCACCACACATCTACAATAAGCACACTAATTGATCTTTTCTTTGTGTCTAATACTGAGAATGTACTTTTGTATGATCAGATATCTGCTCCATGTTTTTCAAAACATGACCTGATTTTTCTAACCTATAACTTTCAAGTACAACAAAATAAACAGAGTTTCAGTTATCGCGATTTTAAACACCTGGATTTTAATTTTTTATGTGAATTTTCATCACACATTCGCTGGAGTGATATATGTTTCATGTCTTCTGTTGATGCGCAATCATCATTTTTGGAGCACAAAATACAATATCTTTTTGATTTCACTGTTTCACTAAACCGAAAGAATATGACATATAAATAAAAACCCTGTTTTTCAAATTATGTTAAGAATGCAATACACCAAAGGGATTTAGTATATGGCAGATGGAAGCGATATAAAACTACCGAACTTAAAATTCAATATTCCATTGCCAGGAAAAATGTTAATAATTTCAACGTGCTTATCAATAAGATCTAACGCAGTGGGTATGTTACTCATTTGTTTATTACCATCATAATGTCAAGTGTGTTCCCGTTAAACTGGAAACATGCAAAAATTTTACCACTACGTAAGTCGAATGGGGAATATAGACCTATAGCCATCTTGTGTTTTCTTTCGAAAGTTTTGGAAAAACTCCTTTATAAACAAATGATTGCTTATATCACTTCTTACAATTTGCTTTCCAGTATGCAATCTGGTTTTAGTCAAAATCATAGCTGCGTTACGGCTCTTGTGGAAGTTAGTGAGAATATACGGCAAGGATTAGAAAATGGTGCCATTAATTTTTTAGTGCTTTTAGACCATTCGATACGGTGGATCATAATATACTGGTTGGAAAACTGAAACACTTTTTTAGATTCACGAACACATCAACTAGACTTATATCATCGTATCTTTTAAACAGAACACAATCGGCATTTTTTAACTATGCATGGTCCGATAGAGTATCCATTATTAGGAGAGTGCCTCAAGGCTCTATTTTAGGTCCTCTTTTATTTTCATTGTATGCAAATGATTTGCCAAAACTACTTACTAAATGTAAAATTCATTTATACGCAGATGACGTGCAACTCATATTAAGTAGCCCAGTTCAGAATATTGCTTCAGGCATCTCAGATCTGAATAATGACTTAAACAGAATCTACACTTGGGCTAGTGCAAACGGTCTTTGTTTGAATCCGAGGAAATCTAAATGTCTAGTTATATATTGTTTAATAATATCATAAGATATGTGTATGGAATGAGGAGATTTGTTCATGTCTCCTCTGTTTCTAATATTCTGTACGGAGTCTCATTTGATAATCTATTAAAAATTCGCACTTATACTTTTTTGCATAAAATAATATATAGTCAAACACCCAGATATATATTTGAATAATCGAGTCGAAACCGAAATATTATAATACCTCGGCATCGATTCCTAATGTCTGAATGGCAGTTCCATGTGCATGCCGCACGTCTTTGGAACAATCTTCCACCAATTCAACAAAAAAAAAATTTATTTAATTTTTGTAAATAATCTTAACAAAAAATTATTATTTTCCTGCTGTTTCATTTTTTTTATTTTATTATTATTATTTTTTTTTTTTTGATAATATTGTATACTTACATATGTATTAAGTTTATGATGTTAATTCAAATATTGTTACGTAATGCGTTCCTGTACTATAAATATAAGACTTGGTCTTGTTGTGCAGGAAATATAATTAATTGAATAAATAAATAAATAAATCAATAAAAGGATGTCCACCTGGAGATAAGCTCTACATCTTCCCAAGGGATTCTAAAAGGTAAGTAAATCTTTTCATATTGTTCGCTCTGATACACGTGTGTGTGTGTTGGAATCAAATAAGATTCCATAGCATGGTGATTATGATTATCAATGTCTGTTCGTTAGTTTAAAACATGTGTTTGGATTTAACCCCTTTTGTTAATTATTCAACATTGCGTGTTTGTCTGTCTGTTTATTTTGTCTCACTTGAACGCTGAATTTTCAAAATGTCCTTTTTTTTCTAGACGTGCACAGTGGCTGGAGCTTTTAAGTGGTACTTCGTCGGCTAAACGAATTTATGCGTGGCGCTGAAATTTTCCTTCTAATAATCTGTATAATAATACAAGTAACCGCTATTCTTAACCATATAATGAAGGTAACAAAATAAATTCAGATGTTAGTAGTTCCTTTACAGAGAATTTGACTCCTCCAAGTGTTAACTAATTAATATGTATTTAATAGGTATTGCCATCGAACCGGTCTTAATCGAATTATTTTTGATGAATTAGTTAAAATAAAACCATTTTTGTGTTGCGAGAGTTCGAAACACGAGGATATATTAAATATATAATTAGGATATATTTTACTATTTGATTCTTTAATGCTAAGCTAAAAGAACCGATTTTAGAATAAAGTATCTTTGCGCTACTAATAAATAAAGCCATTTTGTAATTAATCTCCCTGTTTATATTTAATTCTTCTCTCTAAGCTCATAAACAATATTTCATTCAATTTTTCTACGTGTTTCGTGCCTCTTCTACGTTGAAAAAAAAAAAAATTTTCTTAGCAATTGATCAATATCGGCAAATTAAAACATTCTGTATATAATTTGTTACATCATTGTATGGTTATGTTGTTAATATTATTGATTATTACATTCATATGTTTTTATTATTATTGAGTTATGTTTTTTTACTAATTTGAATTTTAATTTTTAAAATAATTTTTATTTTGTAACATAGCTTTTTATTATTTTCTGTTGCATTTTTGTTTTTATTGTATCATTTGAAATAATTGAATTTTTTTGAATTATTGTATCGAAATAATATTATGTTTTTAATAATCTTTTGTTATTACTGCTTTCATCCATTTTTTATAATTATTGATTTATTTTCAGTTTCATTATTATTTGGTCGAAGATGTGATCATAAATTTTTGGTTCTCAGGATTATAAATCGTGAAAGAATATATTAAATATTAAACACGATAATCCAGGGGTAAGTATAGCGAACATAAAAGCTTCTCCTTGCCCAAGACCATCATGCGTGGTGAAAAGCCACGAGGTGGTACTGTAACTAACAAACAGAACATCATGGATCTAGACCAGATAAGGTCGAAAAAAAATCCTGCCAACACTAAGTAGACACAAGCATTGTGAAATTTAAGTATTTATTATATTAATATTGTAAAAAAATACACATGTAAATTGTAATAAAAATTAAAAAAACACAAATATTGTTTAATTTTAGTCTTTATTAAATGTTATTATTTATTATATTATTATATAAAATCATATACTAAACTGAATTTCATTATAAGTGCGGTTGAATGCAGACGTATTTCTCGCAAATTTACTTGTAATATATAAAAAAAAAAAACGAAAACAACAAAGACTATACCAAATATACAAATTTAAAACAAAAATTCAAAGAATTTATAAAAACAATAAAAAAATCTTGCGGTACTGCTGAACTGCTTTCAATATGACAAACTTAAGTGAAGAAAGTGATAATGTAGAAAATGAGACCATCCCAATGCTGCATGCACAAAAACCGTTGAAACACCTCCAAAATTTGTAAATTGTTTACAAAACCAACCCGACAATTATAAAGGGTGCTCAGTTTACCAAAAAATGATTCATCAAAATAGAAACGTCTGCAGACATCAATCCGAATATCGAAATTTTCAATGACTTTCCGACATGTTGCTGGTGTTATTTCACGAATTGCAACTTGAATGTTGTTCTTTAGATCATTAATTGTTTGTGGCTTGTTAGCATACTCTCGACTTTTCAAAAAACCCCAAAAAAAATCTAATGGTGTTAGATCACATGACCTTGGAGGCCAATTGAAATCTGCATTTCGTGAAATTACACGTTGAGGAAATTTTGATCGCAAAAGCGTAATGTTTTCTCGAGTTGTGTCACATGTAGCACCGTCTTGCTGGAAATAGACGTCAGACACATCAATATGATTCAACTGTGTCCATAAAAAGTCTCTCAACATTGATTGGTATCGCTTAGCATTCACAGTAACAGCATTTCCAGCATCATCTTCGAAGAAAAATGGCCCAATGATTCCATTTGCCCAAAATGCACACCAAACAGTAACTTTTTGTGGGTGTAGAGATTTTTCATGAATAACGCGAGGATTTTCATCACCCCAGATACGACAATTTTGCTTATTGACGAATCCATCCATTCTGAAATGAGCTTCGTCACTAAACCAAATTTTGCTTTGGGTATTTTTCAAAGAAGGCCCATTTTCATAATAACTTTGAATGATGTAAACGTGTTGTTGCAATGTGTTCCTGTCCATGGATAAAACTGTACTACCTTATAATAAAACAAAATGTCTTATGTCATTTGAAAAGATCTCATGTGTAAAAATTATATAGTGCTGACATCTAGGCGTCACATTTGGATGATCCTTTACAAGAAATAAGAACACTAACTACGGTGGCGTTACGGTTGCGCAAACAGTAATAGGAAACACAGCCAGTCCTGAAATGAGATTAATGGAAAGGTTAGAACGCATGATGGATTGAATGTCGGATATGATGACAACAATAATGGAAAAACTATGCAAGTAAACTTAAGAATATCAACATGGAATGCAAATGGTGCTTCCAATCATACCAGAGATATAGAAGTATTTCTTAAAAAAAATATCAAGATATTTTACTAATATCTGAGATGCATTTCACATCGAAAACATATTTTACATAAGAGGCTACGACTTATTACTAGCAAATCATACAGATGGCAAAGCTCACTCTGGTTCAGCTGTACTATCAAAACAAATCTAAAATATGAATCTTAACAGCTTATTATTAAGCCCTCAATTCAAGCCTGTGGCGTCAAAAGTATGTATGATAACGTTGAAATTCCTATTTATGCCATATATTACCCCCCTGGACATAGTTTATCTCTTCAGTACTACGAAATTTTCTTTCAAAACCTCGGCTCTAGATTTCAATGCACAACATCCTTTGTGGGGTTCTAAACTTTCCAATCCAAAAGGGAAGGAACTTTATAAATGTGTATTAAAATACTTTATAAATGTGTAGTAAAACTTTGTCCACAGAAAGGCCCACATATTGGCCATCAGATCTAAACAAGATCCCCGATTTATTAGATTTCTTCGTTTACTCCGATATCTCCAGCAATTTACTGGATATAATTGACTCTGATGACCTCGATTTGGATCATACACCTGTAATTCGATGTTTCAGTACAATGTCTCCGACGGTTTCAAAAAATATCAAAATAATTTCATCCAAAACTGATGTTTATCTTTCCCAGGACTGTATGGATATAAGTCTATATCTAAAACATCTATTAAATCTGCCAAAGAAATGGATGCAGTCGTAGAAATGTTTACTAATTTAATATAATATGCTGCTGAAATATCTACTCCACATACTCAACCAAAAACGGTAAAACAGTCTTTTTATCTACTGAAATAAAGAAGCTCTTAAGAGAAAGAAGAAGGTTACAGAGAATATGGCAGCTAAGCAGAATAGCAATAGATAAAACGAATTTTAATCGAGCTTCGAATAATCCTAAAAGCCATATGGCAGAAGTTAAAAACGATCAATTAGCAAATTTTTTAAGAAACTTAGATACATCGAAAGATTCTGATTATAGTTTATGGCTAGCTTTTTAAAACATCCAATTAAAAGAAATATATCGGTCGTCACTCAAGATGACATATGGTTCAGAAATAGCAAAAGTAAGGCAGATGCATTTTCCGAACATTAAAAACATACTTTTAAACCTTTCCAAATTTCTTATACAGGTGATGAATGTAAAATTCTAAATGCTTTAGAATCTCCATACCAAATGGGTCTGCCAATTAAGTTTTTTCGCCACTGGAAATGATTCAGAGACCCAATAAACCAGAAAATCGCGTTACATCTTATAGACCCATAAGTCTACTTTTAACTATTTCGCAGATATTTGAGAAACTTTTTGCTTCTAGATTAGAGCGAATTTTAGAAAAACAAAAAATTATACCTGATCACCAATTTGGCTTTCGTGAAAAACATGGCACTCCAGAGCAATGTCACAGGATAATTAACGTAATATCGGACCCATTGGAAAGAAAAATGTTCTGTTCAGCGGTATTCCTAGATATTAAGCAATTATTTGATACCTGCACCATTTTATTCTGTACTAAAACCCTATTTACAGTATCGAAAATTTTTTGTAAAGGTTGATGATGAAAAGTCTAGTATATATGAAATATACTCTGGAGTACCACGACATGCCCATAACAGACAATGTTACACTAGCTACGTGCGAGTACGCTGATGATACTGCTATAATGCAACGATTGTTCTCCAAAGAGAACTAAATGATTTACAGTGTTGCCAAAACGGTGGTTTTCCCGCTAGAACAGGTGGTTATATGTTATCAAAAGCGGGAAGTTAGAAAAAACCCGCTAAGTGGTTTTTTCGGCTGGGAAAAGTTTTAATTGACGGATTTTTATCGTTTTTTTATGCCACAATAAGTTTTGTTTGTTACGAAGTAAGCTCAACTGTGCATTTCTAAACTTTTATATAAATAAATAGATTATCCGTTTCTACCTTGTTTTTTAAAACTCTTAAAACAATTAATCTAAAGGTAAATAACGAAATACATTTTAATTGAGCCATTAAAAACTTTTTTAACTAATGGAAACTGTCATTTCAAAGATGTGATGGTGAAAAAAAACTACTTTTCCAACCAAACGAAAGCTAGAGTTGATGCGCTTGAAACCAGTTGCTATCTACACATGTATGCGCTGCCTTAAGGCCGGGGCACATAGAATCCGTCATACGTTGAACTTTGACATATTCGCCTGAAGTCAAAGTAACGACGGATGAGGTTGGCACAATGAGTACTTTGCCGACGGATTTTAAATCAGCTGTTAATCTTTTCGTTAGTGTTGGCAGGGAAAGGCAGGAAAAAAGATGAATTTCTTCAATAAAAGTTACATTTTGAAATTTTCCTTTAAAAAAATAGTAATTTAATGAAATATGTGTAAATTAAGGCGAATTAAATATGAGCTGGCCGCACGGCTACAAAAACGAAAACCCAATGTAATTTTGTTATTGCGCAGACCATGTTGATGTCAAAAGTAGCTGGCTGAACAGAAGGAAGCCGAATTTAATTTATCCTTTTATCATCAATTGATACTTTATATAAAGTTGTACCAGTTGTTTTCTTTCTCCTGCATATGCAGCAATATTTCAGTTTATATTTCACTTTTGGTTTTGAAATTTAGTTTTATAAAATTTTTAAAATTATTTGAAAATTTTTAAATTCTAAAAACGTCGAACAAAAACAAAAATTACTTTGGCTATTAAGACCACCTCTAAATTAATGCGCCTTGGTATAAAATATAGTAAAAAGTTTTAAGGCTGGTTCACCCACAAAAATTTTGTTCCGAAACATTTTTTTTTTTATATGTAGTTTGACGTTTTATTTTTTGAGAGAGAGAGAGAAAAAGAGTAAACTCACTTCGGAACAATTTCAGCTTGAATTGGTTTAATTTTAATTTTTGTTCCGAAACAATGAAACTGTGCTGCCAACTACTTTTTTTTCAAAGAATATTTAACTGAGCTGCCACTTCATTAATTAATGTAATAAAAATCTTTCAAGCAAAAAAATATATTTTACATACTTTTTCGTTCTTTTTTTGCATTGATACTCAATAATTATTTTTAAAATTTGTTTTGTTCTTAAGATTACCTGCCTTAATTTGCCTGGTATATTTATAATAAAACACAAAATAAAAGAAAATAAGTTTAAAAATTTGTGTCATGGATCTCAACGAATGAATCCTTGCCTTGAAGCTTATTTCAGAAATGAAAAAGCCGGGTAGAGAATGCTTGTATGACTTTTTACCTCAATTTTTTTAACCTCATTTTTTGATTTAATTATGAAAGTTTTTTTAATTTAGAATTTATTTATTCAGTGATTTTAATTTTCTGTCACAGTGCTGCCTGCTTGTAAAGTAACACATCTCGTTTACACATAAAATTTCATACCGATGCTACTCATGAGAATTTAAATTAGGACCCAATACTAATACTTCGGTAGTGAAAAGTGCATGTTCTCACCGTTTAATAATATTATTTAAAGTACATTTTTCTTTAAAAGATTGAGCTTCCATGAAATTTACTACACTAAGTATGTTAAAAATGCCGTTATTAAAAATAAATTTGAGACTTATTTTCTTAAAATTTCAACACAAAATTACTGACAATTTTTCTATAATATAATCCGGCACTTCCTGAAGGAATCTAAAGGGCAATTTTTTTCTAAATCGAGATATTGCTATGATTGTCAAATCTTTCAAGCAAGTTTGAACAGAACGCACGAAATGCAGCTCATATTATTTCCAAGTTGGGAAAAATTGTGGTTTCTAAACTTGAAACAGGAAACATTTCGTGATTTCTCACTAACAGAAGAGAGTTAAACTTAAGCAATGTTATTTTTTGTTTATTTCAAACTAATTTTTTATATGGGATTTTGATTGCATTTGCAGGTAACCTTTGTAATTAAAACCGAATTGAAATGTTAAGAAAGGTAGATATGTTAAGTGGGATTTTTACATCAAATAATGAAACAAGTAATCTTTCAGTGATATTACTTTATTTCGTGTTTGTATCAAAAGTTAGAAAAATTTTACTTAATATAACAAAATGTTACAATAACTAAATAAATAAATTTTCAAAAGTTACAAGAATGTTAAAATTGTAACCAAATGGCAATACTGCGTTTAATGTATGTGCAAAAAAAAAAAATATGTGCAAAGAGAGAGTAAAGAGCACAGCAAGACAACAAAGAAGAAGCAATTGATAGCTGTCAAAGTATTCAATATACGTGAAAAGTTAAAAGTTACTCAACTTTCATACTTTGGGTTGACGGAGACGTACTGATTGTGACAACACTAATAAGAAAACATGTATTTTAACTGAGTTGTCAGTTGAATAAGTTAAAGTTTAACGTATGACGGATTCTATGTGCCCCGGCCTTTATTTTTAAATATAAAAGACGTATTAGCAAATAACTTCTACGTTATTTGGACTACTGGAATTTAAAAAATTTTGGACACAGGCTTTATCTTGTAGAGTTGGCAGATCAGCTAATAAAGGAGCATTTTATGTGAAGGAAAGTATTTCCACTATCAGTAAGGAATCTTGTTAAAAATATTGAAGAACAAATTGATCGCACAGGTGCCTCGCAATATTCTATAAAAAAATAGTACAAATTCACCATTATCCAGTTATTTGAACAAAAGCGGTCTTGCACACAAATTTTTAAGTAAATATACATTAGTATTAAAAATACAATTATTGGGTTCCTTTGGCATAACAAATACTTCTCTGATTACAAGGTTTCGAATACATTTGTAAACTTAATTGGTACTAATATTTATTCCAGTTCTCAAAACGAAACTAATATGTAGAGATAATTAAAATCTTAACTAGAGATGGACAATATATATATATATATATATATATATATATATATATATATATATATATATATATATATATATATATATATATAATAGTTAGAAGAAAGTTGAGAAAACTCTGTACAAGTAAAAGCCAGGATAATAAAACAATAAACAAAAGTATTATAATAAAATAAACTAAAAGTTTTACAAAAAAGACGGAACAATTTTGGCAAATTTGCAAAGAATTCGAAAAAAGGTGCTCACAATCGATGACAAAGCTCTTGCAAATGCTAACAAAATGCTTTAAGCATCGAACACTGCTTTTTTTACTGTTTTAGATTTTAATTTTTATGGTTGTTTGTTATTATTGTCAGTTCGCCTTTACTTTGCTTTTTTTCAAAAATGCGTTTATTCCTTTTTTTTATTTGGAATAGTAATGTTGTAAATTTTTATTTTCCTCTATTGTTGCTAGTTTCTGCCGGAAATTTATTGAACAGACCTAATTTTTACATTAGAAATTTGTGCTTGTAAATTTGGAAGAATGAAGAGAAGTTCGGCTTTAAAAGAAAGTTTGCTTGTTTTTATTTGAAATATGAAACTCTTTCAGTCAGTACGATCAAGTTTTGACTGCACGCTAGCTTTGAATCTCCATTAAATTTTAAAAATTGTAATTTTAATTAAATTTAAAAATATTTTATGTTTCATTTTTATGGCATTTAGTTTTGTCATTGTATAAAATTTTCTCTCACTGAACACACTTCATAAGGGTTATATGAGGAAACTTACTTAAGTACTAATTGATAAATTTGTTAATTAATTTCTTATATGGTAAATTAAATTCAATTAGGGCCTTAATTGCGTAAATTCCTTTATTGCGCAATTAAAACGTATGTCTGAACAGGGTTGCCAGGTGGGTAAGTATTTACATAAATTATTTACAATTATTATTTTTACATTATAGAAATATATATTTTACGCAATGGTAACTTGCAAAGCAGGTGTGTGTATGGTTGTGTATTGTGTTTGATTATTTCTTTCTTTTTTTTTTGTTTTGTTATAAAGATGTTTTGTAGAAACTTCTAGCTTTGAAAACAAACACAATAGGCCATTTCGCTTCACTTTCTTGGCCTCAATTATTTTTACATTTTTTTATGATTTTAATAAAGCATCTTTGTATCAATATTCTCATAAATATTCTCATAAATTTTCAATATTACAAAAAAAGAAAAATAATTCAAATTATTTAAATTTCAAGCATTATTATACAAACATAGAAAAAACAATACATACACATAAAATTAATAAATTTAAATGTTACAATCATTGATATTTAATAGAAAATTTTACAGAACACATAAATTTGCTCTTAATATAAATAGAATTATTGCAATCCCTAAACTCTACATGTAAAAGTCGGATGGTCTAAATGCTTGAGAAAGCAAGAGCTTTTCAAGTTCAACCCCCAAACTACAAGCAAGAAATTTGACTAAATTTCTCTTAGATTTTTAAACAAAACTCTTACTCAGTTAAATTTAAATACACAGATTGTAAAAGCTCTATTGTCATACAGAAGGAAAAGAAACACAAATATTAACAACTCTTTAAAGTTTTTTTAAATTTAAAAAACAAAGAGTACATTAATAGGTTTAGACAAGATAAGTTATCTTATTATCTTGTGCAGTAACCCATTAAATGAATAAAAATAAACACTTTAATTGCACTCAAATAAAACAAATCCCTTATTGATTCAAATAAATTAAATTATTGACAATAAAAGAAAAAAACATTTAGATAAATTAACAGAAAAACCAATAATAAAAAAATAAAACTAAAGAATCAAAGTTTATTTCAAATTTATTGTAAAAAGATAATTTTGATCTCGCGTGGAACGCGTTGAAACGCGTGTCCTCGTAGACAATCAAATCAAAATTTTATTTAATATACAGCCGGCAAAACGTGAGGACAGCGAATCAATACGAAGGATACAATCATCTGTTAATGATTGTCTAGCAGCTCTAAATACACTTGGTATTAAAGTAGTAAGTTGGGACCCCATTCTGATCTGTTTAATTTCAACCAAATTACCAGAAGTTACCCTTTCCCTTTGGGAACAATCCCTTACATCACCCCGTTAACTTCCAAAGTGGACTCAAATTTCACATTTTCTCGTCGAAAGATTGCTTCACTCTCTCAAACATTTCTAAATCAAATATACGATCATATATTTCCCAAGAGAATTTAATCTCACATTCTTGCAAGCTGTGCACGAAAATTTTTGTCTACGAATGTGGCTCAAATTCCGTTTGTTTTCTGTACAACAGAGAGTCGATTTCGTGTTTAAAAACAAATTTTGTAATAACTGCCTAGCTCAATCTCCCCTCAAGGCTAACTGTAAAAGCAAACATACTAGTCTCTTTTGCAAGAAATCACATTACCCTCTTCTACATATAAAACAAAACGTAGAAAAAATGCCACATAAAGATGCTTCAAACGTTTATACTCACTGCCCTCAAAAGCCCTCTTTCAAAAATGTTCAAACCACTCAATATGAAAATAATGGGGAACTTCCCCATACATCACGGCAGCGACGAAAATATTTTGTTGCAAACTGCACTCACTCAAATAGAGCACGGATGCGAGCTGTTTACGGTTAGAATATTGATTGACCCTGGTTTTCAACGAACATTTTTATCCAAAAAAGTGCGGAATCGCGTCAAATTGCCATTTAAAAGATCTCAAGATCAATAAGTGGCATTGGTGGTCAAAAGCAAACAGCCAGCAAATAATGCAAACTCATTTTGTACGCGAGGAGGTACGATCTTAGGGTTCCGATTAGGGCCATAGTATTGCCAAAGTCGCAAGGTAACTCCCCAATTGTACCTTTTAGATCCCGATTTCCTCAAAGCTTTTCGAATTAGATCTGGCGGACCCCCATTTAATAAGTCGTCTCAAATAAATATAGTTCTGGGCAATGCCTACGATCAACTTCTTAACATTGAGGGCATAAAGAAGAACATATGTTGTCAAGCTTCGGCCTATAACACCATCTTCGGATGCGTCCTTAGCGGTCCAATTAAAGCTCAACACATTCAAACATTCACAACCTCAGTTGAAAGATCCGAAACTTCCGAACTCATTAACATGTTAAAAACATTTTGGGAACAGGAAGAAATTTCCTTAGCGCGTCCAAAATCATCAGAAGATGACTTCTGTGAAAACTTTTATACGCAGACAACTACTCGTTGTGAAAATGGACGATACATGGTAAGATTACCATTTAAGAAGCAATATCCTTAAAAGGTGTTCCTTGGCATATTCAGGCTTATTGCGCTCGCTCAATATTCAAATATGGAAAAAAATCTGCCTAAAAACTGCAGTTCCAATATAGACAGGTACTGAATGAAAATTTAGCTCTAGGACACATGGAAAAAACCAACTCAAACGAGATTATATCAAAAGGTAAATACAACTCTTTCTATTTACCACATCACGCAGTTATTCACCCAGACCATAAAACAACAAAACTGCGTCGTTTTCATTTCATCAAGAATAACTAAATCACAGTTTTCTCTAAATGACGTTTTACATACTGGTCCCAATCTTCCAAATGATTTTATTACGATAATTTTAAATTAGAGAAATTAAAAATACGTATTTAGTGGGGACGTACAGAAAATGTATCGCCAAATCGTTGTTCATCCAGACGATAGACCAGTTCAAAGTATTTTGTTTCAAACCGAACTCAATGGATCTATTGAGGACTACCAGTTGAAAACTGTTACGTTTGGAGTGAACTGCGCCCCTTATCTCGCAATTCGCACTCTGCTGCAACTTGCAACTGATTCAGAATATAAATTTCCCAAGGCAGCATCTGTTTTGCGCTCTGAAACTTACGTAGATAATATTCTCTCCGGAGGAGATTCCATAAAGGAGGCTCTTTCGAGTCAGAGTCAGCTTATCAGAACCCTCAAATCTGTTGGATTCCCTCTCAAGAAAATTACAGCAAATGATCCCCGACTACTCGCTGGCTTACCCAAAGAAGATCTCTATGGTTTAGATTTTCTTCGATTTTACGAAGATAGTGCAGTGAGTGAAATGCACTCACTGATGCATTTACCTATACCTTTCCACATATAGATCGGTCGATAAAAATTACAAAGCGCCAAATTCTCTCTGCAGTAGCAAATCTCTTTGATCCTGCTGAATGGCTAACACCTATAGTCATTAAAGCGAAAATTCTTATGCAACAGCTTTGGTTGGAAGGTTTGAAATGGGACGAAGATATTTTGAAAGAATCTCTTCAAAAATGGAACAATCTCGTTGACGAACTATCTCTACTTGAAAGAATTTCTGTACTCCATTGGCTGCAATGCTTTTCTAATGGCTTTTTTCAAATCCATGACTATTGCGATGCTTCAAAGGCCGCTTTTTTCGCCACTGTATATATTCGTTGTCAAACCGAAACTCATAACACATTTTCCAACCTATTACTGGCGAAAAGTAAGGTAGCCCCTATTCAGACTGTGTTCTTGCCACGTCTGGAACTATGTGGAGCGGTTTTGTTAGCAAAACTTGTCAAAAAGGTAACTTCATCTCTGAACCTCATTCCTACTGAAATACATTTATGGACAGACTCCTCTATAGTGCTAGGTTGGCTCTCGAAACCACTTTCATCGCGGGAAACCTATGTTACAAACCGGATTGCTCAAATCCACATACTGGTGCCAAGTGCAACATGGCGACATGTCCCAACACATGAAAACTCAGCAGATATGGGAACTCGAGGTTGCAAACCTCAAGATCTAGTAAATAATACCCTCTGGTAGCACAGGGCATCATGGTTAAGCAAACAATCATTCGAGTGGCCCATGAGAAATCCACTAAAAATCGATGAAAAATCTAGAAAGAAGTTTATGCTTTACACTCAAACGTTGAAGAAGATGTTCTCAACAGATTTTCATCATATAGTAAAGCTTTACGGGTTTTAACTTACGCTGCATTACCTCCTGCCCATTTTCTACATATATATATATGTGTATATATATATATATATATATATATATATATATATATATATATATATATATGTATATATATATTAACTTTATTTTATGAATGCGGCAGTTAGTATTAAAAAACAATATTAAAATATAAATTATATTAATATTTTGCGGTTTCTAGCGTTTTTAAAAGTAATATCTAGCCGGAATTGGTTCAATAGTTTTGTCAATACTGATGATATACAACAATGGTTTGGCAAATGGAAAATTGAAACAAACACAGAGAAATCAAATCATATCACGTTTACTTTGCGAAAAGAAGATTGTCCACCTTTGTATCTGAATGGCTTTCAAATACCAAAAACAAGTTGTGTAAAATATTTAGGGATGTATCTTGACAAACACCTCACATGGAAATTTTATATAAAGGCCAAGAAAGATCAACTTAATATCAAAACGAAAAAAAAAATGTGAATAATTTTGGCAAATATTGCAATAGATGTTTGGGATGGTCACTTCATGCTTTCTTCATAACTATAAGTACTCGTCAAGGTGATTATAATTATGTGTGGCAAGCGAACCATAAAATAAATAAAGAGATTAGTAAGGGTATTGTTAAGATTTAGAAATTGAATGCTCACTTTTCCTTATATCGGTTTCTGCAATCAACAAACCTCGTTGAATTCCTTTTTTTTTTCTAAGTTTATTTACATATATAAAATTATTTCTCCACTGGATTTAGTATATGTACGTAGGGTAAGTATCAGATAATTAGCTTAAGTAATGAATAATTTAGGGTAAGTATTATAACTTAGTATTGTAACTTAGGGTTAGTGTTTTATCATCTTTTTCAGGTTAAATTTCTTCCAATTAATTAAGTGTTATTTTTATTTTTGGCACTCTCATTTTATTTTAATATAAAAGTTGCCATTAAATTAGATTATACGTGCATAATTTCTTGTTTCGTGTTCTTAAATCGTTTGTTGTTTTACATTTATGTCCAAATACTTTGTACATTGCGCCGTCCTTGCCTTTAGGCTACCGATGATTGGTCATCACTGGTGCTAAAAACTTGTGCCAATGACTTAATCGCCTCCACTATGTTTTTGCTATCTGGTTTTGCTGTCAATATTTGCGGTTTTGCTTGTTGCTTTTGGCGTTTTGCTTGTTGGTCTTGCTGCTTATTACTTATGTGGCGTGCTTTCATGGTTTTGGATTTGGTTTTTCTTAACTCGTTAGGATGTTGCGAATTTATGTACAGCAGGGTGAGATTGTATTGGTTGCATTTCCTACAGGTATCCTCAGAGGCGCAAGCTCGCAAATCTTGGCTCCTTGCTAAGTAGTTGGTACAGTTGTCTTAGACTACTTCTGACCTCTTCTCCGTTGACATTTTTAAGAACTTGTTGCAAAACCGTCGCGCATGGAACCTTTTGCACAACACACATATATACACGTCGCGGTTACGTCTCTTCTGGCGATTATGATGACTGCTGCTACTACTAACAGCAAGACGTTAGTTTTCCAATCTGCGGTTGACCCTTAAAAAAATAATGAATTCAAAATTAACGCTTAAAAGGAAGCGTGATTACGATTTAGTTCTAGAGGTATAAAAGTGATTATTAAGGAGATTATGAAATGAGTTATGTATTTTTATGAAATTTTTGTATTACAAAAATAGCTGAAAATATATATAGAAGGTTTAATTTATGTTGTTTCAAAACTTCATCTTTTAAAATGGGAGGTAGCACAACTTAACTATTGGTCGAGTTATGACCCCGGATGCTATTCGTACTTCAGCAGTACGCACATTCTCGTCTGAGCCAGGATATGTTTTTCTACCCTTCCTAAACGCCATTCGCATGAAGGCTGTAAGTCGTCCATTACAACCACGAGGTCGCCTACCTGAATGTTTGGACCAGAGTTCCTTCATTTGTACCGCTGGTGCAGAGATCTGCGATAGTCCCTTTTCCATCGTAAAGAAAATTGATGATGTAGTACTTTTACCTTTTCCCATCTATTTATTAGGCACATATTCTGGTAGTTTTGCTCTGGATAATCCATTAGGGGAGCTTTCTTAGAAAATGGGCAGGAGGTAATGCAGCGTAAGTTAAAACCCGTAAAGCTTTACTATATGATGAAAATCTGTTGAGAACATCTTCTTCAACGTTTGAGTGTAAAGCATAAACTTCTTTCTAGATTTTTCATCGATTTTTAGTGGATTTCTCATGGGCCACTCGAATGATTGTTTGCTTAACCATGATGCCCTATGCTACCAGAGGGTATTATTTACTAGATCTGGAGGTTTGCAACCTCGAGTTCCCATATCTGCTGAGTTTTCATGTGTTGGGACAAGTCGCCATGTTGCACTTGGCACCAGTATGTGGATTTGAGCAATCCGGTTTGTAACATAGGTTTCCCGCGATGAAAGTGGTTTCGAGAGCCAACCTAGCACTATAGAGGAGTCTGTCCATAAATGTATTTCAGTAGGAATGAGGTTCAGAGATGAAGTTACCTTTTTAACAAGTTTTGCTAACAAAACCGCTCCACATAGTTCCAGACGTGGCAAGAACACAGTCTGAATAGGGGCTACCTTACTTTTCACCAGTAATAAGTTGGAAAATGTGTTATGAGTTTCGGTTTGACAACGAATATATACAGTGGCGAAAAAAGCGGCCTTTGAAGCATCGCAATAGTCATGGATTTGAAAAAAGCCATTAGAAAAGCATTGCAGCCAACGGGGTACAGAAATTCTTTCAAGTAGAAATAGTTCGTCAACGAGATTGTTCCATTTTTGAAAAGATTCTTTCAAAATATCTTCGTCCCATTTCAAACATTCCAACCAAAGCTGTTGCATAAGAATTTTCGCTTTAATGACTATAGGTGTTAGCCATTCAGCAGGATCAAAGAGATTTGCTACTGCAGAGAGAATTTGGCGCTTTGTAATTTTTATGGACCGATCTATATGTGGAAAGGTATAGGTAAATGCATCAGTGAGTGCATTTCACTTTAAACCTAGAGTTTTTGCTGCACTATCTTCGTAAAATCGAAGAAAATCTAAACCATAGAGATCTTCTTTGGGTAAGCCAGCGAGTAATCGGGGATCATTTGCTGTAATTTTCTTGAGAGGGAATCCAACAGATTTGAGGGTTCTGATAAGCTGACTCTGACTCGAAAGAGCCTCCTTTATGGAATCTCTTCCGGAGAGAATATTATCTACGTAAGTTTCAGAGCGCAAAACAGATGCTGCCTTGGGAAATTTATATTCTGAATCAGTTGCAAGTTGCAGCAGAGTGCGAATTGCGAGATAAGGGGCGCAGTTCACTCCAAACGTAACAGTTTTCAACTGGTAGTCCTCAATAGATCCATTGAGTTCGGTTTGAAACAAAATACTTTGAAGTGGTTAATCGTCTGGATGAACAACGATTTGGCGATACATTTTCTGTACGTCCCCGCTAAATACGTATTTTTAATTTCTCCAATTTAAAATTATCGTAATAAAATCATTTGGAAGATTGGGACCAGTATGTAAAACGTCATTTAGAGAAAACTGTGATTTAGTTATTCTTGATGAAATGAAAACGACGCAGTTTTGTTGTTTTATGGTCTGGGTGAATAACTGCGTGATGTGGTAAATAGAAAGAGTTGTATTTACCTTTTGATATAATCTCGTTTAAGTTGGTTTTTTCCATGTGTCCTAGAGCTAAATTTTCATTCAGTACCTGTCTATATTGGAACTGCAGTTTTTAGGCAGATTTTTTTTCCATATTTGAATATTGAGCGAGCGCAATAAACCTGAATGTGCCAAGGAACACCTTTTAAGGATATTGCTTCTTAAATGGTAATCTTACCATGTATCGTCCATTTTCACAACGAGTAGTTGTCTGCGTATAAAAGTTTTCACAGAAGTCATCTTCTGATGATTTTGGACGCGCTAAGGAAATTTCTTCCTGTTCCCAAAAGGTTTTTAACATGTTAATGAGTTCGGAAGTTTCGAATCTTTCAACTGAGGTTGTGAATGTTTGAATGTGTTGAGCTTTAATTGGACCGCTAAGGACGCATCCGAAAATGGTGTTATAGGCCGAAGCTTGACAACATATGTTCTTCTTTATGCCCTCAATGTTAAGAAGTTGAGCGTAGGCATTGCCCAGAACTATATTTATTTGAGACGACTTATTAAATGGGGGTCCGCCAGATCTAATTCGAAAAGTTTTGAGGAAATCGGGATCTAAAAGGTACAATTGGGGAGTTGCCTTGCGACTTTGGCAATACTATGGCCCTAATCGGAACCCTAAGATCGTACCTCCTCGCGTACAAAATGAGTTTGCATTCTTTGCTGGCTGTTTGCTTTTGACCACCAATGCCACTTATTGATCTTGAGATCTTTTAAATGGCAATTTGACGCGATTCCGCACTTTTTTGGATAAAAATATTCGTTGAAAACCAGGGTCAATCAATATTCTAACCGTAAACAGCTCGCCTCCGTGCTCTATTTGAGTGAGTGCAGTTTGCAACAAAATATTTTCGTCGCTGCCGTGATGTATGCGGAAGTTCCCCATTATTTTCATATTGAGTGGTTTGAACATTTTTGAAAGAGGGCTTTTGAGGGCAGTGAGTATAAACGTTTGAAGCATCTTTATGTGGCATTTTTTCTACGTTTTGTTTTATATGTAGAAGAGGGTGATGTGATTTCTTGCAAAAGAGACTAGTATGTTTGCTTTTACAGTTAGCCTTGAGGTGAGATTGAGCTAGGCAGTTATTACAAAATTTGTTTTTAAACACGAAATCGACTCTCTGTTGTACAGAAAACAAACGGAATTTGAGCCACATTCGTAGACAAAAATTTTCGTGCACAGCTTGCAAGAATGTGAGATTAAATTCTCTTGGGAAATATATGATCGTATATTTGATTTAGAAATGTTTGAGAGAGTGAAGCAATCTTTCGACGAGAAAATGTGAAATTTGAGTCCACTTTGGAAGTTAACGGGGTGATGTAAGGGATTGTTCCCAAAGGGAAAGGGTAACTTCTGGTAATTTGGTTGAAATTAAACAGATCAGAATGGGGTCCCAACTTACTACTTTAATACCAAGTGTATTTAGAGCTGCTAGACAATCAATCATGTCCTCACGTTTTGCCGGCTGTATATTGAATAAAATTTTGATTTGATTGTCTACGAGGACACGTTTATTGGGTTTTCAACGCGTTCCACGCGAGATCAAAATTATCTTTTTACAATAAATTTGAAGTAAAGTTTGATTCTTTAGTTTTAATTTTTTATTATTGGTTTTTCTGTTAATTTATCTAAATGTTTTTTTTCTTTTATTGTCAATAATTTAATTTATTTGAATCAATAAGGGATTTGTTTTATTTGAGTGCAATTAAAGTATTTATTTTTATTCATTTAATGGGTTACTGCACAAGATAATAAGATAACTTATCTTGTCTAAACCTATTAATGTACTCTTTGTTTTTTAAATTTAAAAAAACTTTAAAGAGTTGTTAATATTTGTGTTTCTTTTCCTTCTGTATGACAATAGAGTTTTTACAATTTGTGTATTTAAATTTAACTGAGTAAGAGTTTTCTTTGAAAATCTAAGAGAAATTTAGTCAAATTTCTTGCTTGTAGTTTGGGGGTTTAACTTGAAAAGCTCTTGCTTTCTCAAGCATTTAGACCATCCGACTTTTACATGCAGAGTTTAGGGATTGCAATAATTCTATTTATATTAATAGCAAATTTATGTGTTCTGTAAAATTTTCTATTAAATATCAATGATTGTAAAATTTAAATTTATTAATTTTATGTGTATGTATTGTTTTTTCTATGTTTGTATAATAATGCTTGAAATTTAAATAATTTGAATTATTTTTCTTTTTTTGTAATATTGAAAATTTATGAGAATATTTATGAGAATATTGATACAAAGATGCTTTATTAAAATCATAAAAAAATGTAAAAATAATTAAGGCCAAGAAAGTAAAACGAAATGGCCTATTGTGTTTGTTTTCAAAGCTAGAAGTTTCTACAAAACATCTTTATAACAAAACAAAAAAAAAAGAAAGAAATAATCAAACACAATACACAACCATACACACACCTGCTTTGCAAGTTAGCATTGCGTAAAATATATATTTCTATAATGTAAAAATAATAATTGTAAATAATTGATGTAAATACTTAGCCACCTGGCAACCCTGTTCAGACATGCGTTTTAATTGCGCAATAAAGGAATTTACGCAATTAAGGCCCTAATTGAATTTAATTTACCATATAAGAAATTAATTAACAAATTTATCAATTAGTACTTAATTAAGTTTCCTCATATAACCCTTATGAAGTGTGTTCAGTGAGAGAAAATTTTATACAATGACAAAATTAAATGCCATAAAAATGAAACATAAAATATTTTCAAATTTAATTAAAATTACAATTTTTTAAAATTTAATGGAGATCCAAAGCTAGCGTGCAGTCAAAACTTGATCGTACTGACTGAAAGAGTTTCATATTTCAAATAAAAACAAGCAAACTTTCTTTTAAAGCCGAACTTCTCTTCATTCTTCCAAATTTACAAGCATAAATTTCTAATGTAAAAATTAGGTCTGTTCAATAAATTTCCGGCAGAAACTACCAACAATAGAGTAAAATAAAAATTTACAACATTACTATTCCAAATAAAAAAAGGAATAAACGCATTTTTGAAAAAAAAGCGAAGTAAAGGTGAACTGACAATAATAACAAACAACCATAAAAATTAAAATCTAAAACAGTAAAAAAAGCAGTGTTCGATGCTTAAAGCATTTTGTTAGCATTTGCAAGAGCTTTGTCATCGATTGTGAGCACCTTATTTCGAATTCTTTGCAAATTTGGCAAAATTGTTCCGTCTTTTTTGTAAAACTTTTAGTTTATTTTATTATAATACTTTTGTTTATTGTTTTATTATCCTGGCTTTTACTTGTACAGAGTTTTCTCAGCTTTCTTCTAACTATTATACAAACGATAGCTTCAAATCAAAATATTTTGTATTTAAAACCGAAAAGTTTAATTGTTATGTATATTTTCTGCTATGTGGTTGTAAAAAATTTAGCTGTAGATATTCGGTTTTGAAATCGCCATACAAATTATGGCATAAAAGCCACACCATTTTAGTCTAGCAACGATGTGATGTAAATATTTTCGTAGAAAGTGCTAATAAACACAGTCAGTTCAAAGTATTTAATATTTATTAACTTATTTTACATCAACAACATTCACATCTTATACTCTTTCGCTGCTTCTTTTGAGGTACTGAAGTAAACACTTTCCAATAACAATTAGTAACAACGTCTTGTTATTGAACAGAACTATATTCTACTGTCAAATTTTAATTAAGTAAATTAAATTGGATATGTGTGAACACCAAAACTAATTACTCAATTTAAATTTTAATTGTCTAAATTAAAACGTATGTCTGAACAGGGTATAAGTCACATTTTGACGATGAACACGGTTGTTTGATTAAAAAACCTTATGTTTGGTTGAAAACACTAGAAACTCTGTAATAGTTTAATAAACATCATATAATTGCATAAAACTATTCAGCGTATCTTAATTGGAGCCCAACGTACATATAACTCTAAAGACACTATATTTGTGTTAATTAAAAAATAATTATAAAAAATATTAGTATTAAACCACGTGGAAAATTTTTTGCATAATGCATTAATAATAATGTGAAGTCAAAAGTTTTATATAAAGATAGACATGTATTCATAAAAATATTGATCAAACTAATTAAATTTTGAGAGAGAAGTTGCATATCATTGAAATCTTTGCACAAAGGAATTTATAATGCACTATAACATGTGCTAGTATGATTGATTAATTTTTTTTTTTTTTCAAAGAACAAGTTATATTCTTGCTTACAAAAATTTAATAATTTAAAAATTTTTACATTTAAAACTTATTACTGGGAGACATCTCTGTTTATCATCGTATTCAGTTTTTTTTCAAAAAACATGAACATGTTCAAAAAACATGAACATGTTCAAAAAAGTAACATTTGCTGTTGAAAATAAGAGATAAGTAGAATTCTATCAAAAAAAAACTGCAGAAAAAAACTACTAAAAATAAATTTCTTAAAATCCAAAACACTAAGCATATGAACATTAAAATAGAATAACAGAATAAAAAAGTATTTAATCCACACAAATCTGTTAATTTTTTTATACAAATTAAAAAAAGGGATAATCACATCAAAATGGCGATAAACTGAAAAGACGATCAACTGATGATGCAAACATGAATATTCTCTTAACGCTTTTGACAAAGAGCGCCGAGCAGACCTGAAACGGGATCAACATTATATTATATTATCTTTTCTTAGTATTATCATTTATTCTCTTTTTAAATTCTTTGTAATTCTTTCTATATTATTATTATTATTCATTGCTTTATAACAAGAAAAAATTTTTTAAATAATTATAAAATATTTGATGCAAGGGTATAACGGGCAGTTTCCCAACAAATTTAGAAGAATACCAAAGTTGTCAAGGCGGTCATCCGCAGGACAAACTGCAAAATAGAAGTTATGTGACGAATAACTGGCAGCAACATGGAATGGATAGTACACGCATAACACCAGCAAGGAATTCAGATAAGCGAATGTTTCATGATAGCTATTTTTCGTAAAGCAACTAAATATTAAGATTAAAATTTTATTTGGCTCTATTTTATTTAAATTTTAATATGTTAATTAAAAATCATATAATCATGTGAACTTAACGTGCGCTACAAAATGTAAGATTTTCGTTTTATTCGAAGTTAATGAGAATTAGACATTAAAATTTAATTTGCAAGCGAAGTGTTTTGTTGTTAACAACGGAATTCCTTGTTACAAAAGGCAGCTTTATACATCACCAACCAAAAAATGAAGATCATAAAGAACCTAATAATTGCCAAGTTAAAAAAATTTATTGCAAATGTTATAAAAATTGTACCTCCATTATAGTAGTAATGCTCCACGCTTGTGTTCTACAATGGGAACCATTTTCATTTATTAACCGCACCAAACTGTAGGCCTCATGTAGCCAAATGAGGGTATTCATCCATGGACTTTACCAGTTTGTCGAATTGTGCAATCGTTGTCAGCTTTATGCTGGAAAATACGTACAGTTATTTTTTAAAATAAATATTTTTATAATGCAATATACAAAAATATTAAAATATTTACCTTTTTGTTGTTTTGTTTCAAAATGAATATTAATAAAAGAACCACGAAAAGCTTTTTTTAATCGTCTAATTTTGACACCAAATATATTAATAAACGTGATACATAAACCAGAAAAATCGTCAATTGTTACGTTTTTTCGTTTCGAATTTGACATTCGCTTTTTAAAAACCCAAAAATGAAAAACGTTAAGGCTTTTGCGCGTTTTAATGTTATATTGTGTTCTATAAACAGGCTGTAAATCTCTTCCACAGTTTAGTGGAGGCTCAAGTGAGTATCCAGCTTGGAGGGAAGCTGCAGATTTTCCTATGAACTATTACTTAAGGGGTTCCGAAACATATTATGTTGCACTGGGAATTTTAAGAAACAAAATAATTGGTGAGGCAAATTCAACCTTGAGCGCATTTAATACCATATTTAATTTCGAAGCCATCATCTTACGTTTAGATCAGTGATACTTAGATAAAAGACCACTTTACTTACTGGAAAATGAATTAAGTATTTTAGGACAAGGACAGCTATCTATCACTGAATATTACGACAAGGTGAAAAGACAATTAACACTGATTACTAACAAGATTTTAATGACTAATTCAGGTAGAGATGATTTCTATTTAAATGATCGAGCGCGTTCGAACGCTTTGCGAGTTTTTATATCAGGCCTTCGTAAACCATTATGTGACATTTGCTTTTTCGCAAACCCACCAGATTTCCCAGTGCTTTGGCAACAGCACAAGAATTAGAACCTAATCAAGAAAGATACAAATTTGCTAATGCACAATTGTGTAGTTTAAACAATATTCCACGTCATACGATAGGCCAGAATTATCCAAATTTTGAGCAAAATCTACAACATGATACACCAGTCCCAATTGAAATTGATAGAGAAACTTCATATTTTCGAAAACCGAATCCATTTTCAAATAGAGTAGACATCAAACAGCAGAAATTCTGTCCTGATTTCAGTAAGCAGAAACGCATTGTTCAGGTAGACCGACCAAAAAGGCAACATTTTAGCCATAAATCGGGCCAATCTCCTGCTCAGAAATTGCAGAGAGTTAATTACGTTGAAAACTATCAATGTAACGAGAGCATTCATGAAAGTGAAGATTTCTCTACTATCGAAACTAAGAATGATGTGGTTGATAATTTGAATTTTTTAGCGTAAAATCGCTCTTGCCATATATTGTGAAAAAATAAATTAATGGCCATGAGCTAAATATTTTGGTCGATACAGGAACATCTAAGAATTAGATTCAAAATTTCAATTTCTTAAAAGGAGTTAAATCGGTACAATCTCCATTTCGTATAAAATCCCTAAATGGATTTGCATTTATTAGACAGAAATGTGAAATTAGAGAAACAGAAAGTCTTCTCAAAGGCGGTATTATACGGAAATCTTCTTCTCCATATAATTCGCCAATTCATGTTGTCAGTAAAAAGGAATTTGATTGTAACGGTAGGCAAAACTTACGAATGGTAATTCACTTTCGTAAAATCAATGATTTTACAATTCCAGATCGGTATCCAATGCCCGAAATTACCGTAATTTTATCCAATTTAGGAAAATCACACTATTTTAAAACGCTCGATTTAAAATCAGGATTCCACCAGATCATATTAGCTGAAAAAGATAGGCACAAAACAGCTTTTAGTGTAAATAATGGAAAAAACGAATTCTGCCGTCTACGTTTGGTCTTAAAAATGGACCTAGTATATTTCAACAATTCATTGATGACATCCTCCGAGACGAAATAGGCAAAATTTGCTTTGTTTACATGGATGATGTAATTATATATTCGGGTGCTACCGAAGGTTTTTTAAAAATTATGCAGATATAGTTAAACCACTTACTGCGTACCTTGGGGGGACAATGGCAATATCGGTTCAAGAGCATCAAAAAAAGTTAAAATACAATTGTCTAAGGAAGCAATTGATTCATTCGAAAAAGTCAAACGCATATTAGCTTCAGAGGATGTGCTTCTTCAACATCCAGACTTCGACTAGCCCTTTGAACTAACGAGTGATGCTAGTTCTAACGCAATTGGAGCCGTACTTTCGCAAAGTGGCAAGCCAATTACAATGATATCGCGCACGCTTTCTTCTGCGGAACAAACTTATACCACAAATGAGCGCGAACTGCTTTCAATCGTATGGTCGTTGCAAAAATTGAGGCATTACTTGTATGGCGTGAAAAATATTCATATATTTACTGACCATCAGCCACTCACTTTTGCTACTTCAGATAAAAATCCAAACCCGAAAATTAAAAGATGGCAGGCGTTTATAGCCGATTATTCCCCAATTTTTTTATAAGCCTGGAAGGGAAAATGTTGTAGCTGAAGCATTGTCTCGGCAGTACATGAATAATTTTACTCACACTGATTCTGGAATAGCATAGCGAAATATCGTTTTCAAAAACCATAAAATCGGTAAAAGCTTCTGTGAATCAGTTTTTAAATCAACTGCTTATTTCTAAAGGTGTTGTTAACACTAAATCTACAAAAATGTTGTTTCAGAAGTTTAAGGTATACACAATTCAGTTTAGTGATATTCAGAATCTTATACTAAGTCTGCAAACTTGCGTAAGTCCTCAAGTTGTCAACGGCATATACTGTGAAATACTCCATATAGACATATTTTCAACGAGAAATGCTCATTTTCTCACTTGCTTGGACAAATTTTCTAAGTTTGCTGTACCTATTTCAATTAGTTCCAGGGCAATAATCGACGTTAAGACTGCGCTCTTGCAAATTTTAAACAGCGTTAAGAACACGAGACTTTTGGTATCTGACAACGAGAAATCTTTTCAATCAAATACAATTAGAAATTTGCTTAGAGATGTTTATGGGATAGAGCAATTTTTTGTGGCTCCACTACATAGTGGAAGTAATGGCCAAGTGGAAAGGTTTCACTCGACCTTACTTGAAATCCCAAGGTGTGTGAGAGCACAATGCAATATTAATGAAATTTCTGATTAAATACTAATAGCTACTTATAAATATAATAGAACCATCCACTCTGTTACTAAGACAAAACCAAAAGATATTCATCAACACTTTGAAACAGAAGAACTAGAAAACATTCGTAAGAAAATTATAGCCGCACAATCAAAAATCGAGACAGAATCAGAAATCGCAAAGCGATGTTTCTGTGAAGGAGATGTGGTATTTGTTCGCAGAAATAAAAGGTTGGGTGACAAATTTGATAAGGTTTATTTGGAAAAGATTGTACAGAAAGATTTAGGAACGCAAGTTTTAATAGATTGTAGAAGAGTGCATAAAAATAATATAAGGTGATCTGTAACATGAGAAGTCTTAAACATTTTTATTATATTTATTCCAATGTTTAACTTCACAAACATTAGAATCAAGTTAAAATTATTTTAAAAGAATTTTTCATTATTTTGATTTATTTTAGTTTACTTTAAACTTAATATATATTTTTTTTTCTTGTATTTTTTTTAATCAATGGAAGTATTGTTAAGATTAAATTTTCAAATAATATTGAAAACTCATATTGAAATAATTATTATCATAACGGGACGTTAAGATCTTAAGAAGGGGGAAAGTTACCATTGCGTAAAATGTATATTTCTATAATATAAAAATAATAATTGGAAATAATTGATGTAAATACTTATCCACCTGGAAACCTTAAAAAGTTAATATAAGAAGGCATAAAAAGATAATTGTTATAAGAGAGTAAGTCACATTTTGACGATGAACACGGTTGTTTGATTAAAAAACCTTATGTTTGGTTAAAAACACTCGAAACTCTGTAATAGTTTAATAAACATCATATAATTGTATAAAACTATTTAGCGTATCTTAATTTGATTAAAAATAAATAAAAATTTACAACATGTGTTTTAAAATAATAATTGAAGGTTCTAGAAGTAAATAACAGTGCTCACATAATGTGGCTGGGATAAAATTGGCAACGCAGCATTTTCTACTACGCAGCAAATGGAGGTAGAAATTCTCGAATATTCAAGAACGCCTAAAAATAAGGTATATAAAAGCAACGCCAATACGTGCTGATTAATTCTGATTGTGGTACGTTAAGATCTTGTGGTACCACAAGTTAAGTTGCCAGCGTGTATTATTAATCGCGAATAGTTAAACCGTCAAATAATTGATTAAATAAAGTGTAATTTAATTAAAATTCTAAAAGTTGTGTGTGTAATTATTTTGCAAATAAAGAACTCATAAGTTAAACGTTTTTAATTTAAATAAACATAACTGGTGTCGGAAGTGGGATTGCAAACTAATAAATAAATAGTTAAAATGAAATTCGAAGAGCTAAAAATGGAGCTGATTTAGTTATATCTACCGACAGCAGGCAATACACCGGAATTGCAAAAACGGTTAATAGATGAATTTAAGCAGCGTGGTATCGATATTGGGACTTTCGAATTTGGAGAAAAATACGAAAAGGAAATATTGAAATATGTATCCCAGCAACAAACAGCGTTATAGACTTAAAATCAATATTTGCCGCTGTAATGAAGAAAATAGAAGAAACCATCCAGAACCAGATGAAGAAAATAGAAGAAACCAACCAGAACCAGATGAAGAAAACAACCAGAAGCAGGAAAACCAAAACCAGAAGCTTCAAGAAAGCTTTAAAGTAATGCAGGAAAGCTCTAGCGTCAACGGGGAAAGGCTTTTAGCGAAGGTAAATGAGAAATTTGAAGAAATATCAGAAGTCTTCGACAAACGAGTGAACATCGTAGAAAAGAGGGTCAGCGAGTTTGATGAAAAATTTTGCTGCCCAAAGAGAGAAGTAGACAAAGAATTACATGAATTAAAAGTGCAGATTGGCGATCTACAAATTAGAGAGGGACCGGTGAGAGTTATCTCTGAGCACGCCAGCGAGATTAACACCCCGAGCTTTGACGGCAGCACATCTATTAAGATTTTTAAGTTCCATTTTAAACCAGTGGCCAGCAAAAATAGATGGGACAACGAAGAACAAGCTAAAGAGTTAATTCTGGCGTTAAAGGGAGCAGCAGCATAGATACTCGAAAGCTTACCAGCCAGTTGCAGAAATAATTATGTGGACATAATGGTAGCCTTACAACGCATATGCGGTTGTGAGCACAAAAGAGAACTCTACAGAATGGGGTTATGAGGCAGGGTGCAGAAAGCAGATGCGACGCTGCAGCTGATTAACCCAGGCGAACATCATCCGTTTCTGGATCAGTTTAAGATTGAAGCATTTGTGAATGGCATACGGGATCCAGATGTTAGATATGCGGTTTGTGCTATGCAAAAATCATCCTTCTAAGTAATTTCATAACATATTTATACCAAAAAAAATTATATGTACACATTAATATTGTAAAAAAATACATTTGTAAATTGCAATCAAAATTAAAAAAAAGAACAAATATTGTAAAATTTTAGTCTTTGTTAAATATTCTTATTATTATTAATTACTATATTATTATATAAAATCACCTGTATTTCACAGCCACTCGAGTATTTAATGGCGGAGTGAGGTAATATGCGTATCATAGAAAAGGTAATTTTGATAACTATTTAACTAAAAAGATAAAAATGAAAAAAAAATCAGTTAACTTTTCTTTTCTTATTAATTAAGCACTAGGTCAGTTTTATAAATAATAAAAATTTTTATTTATATTTTCAATATTTCGCCACACCTTTGGGTGGCATCATCAGGAAAGAGGAAACAAAAAATTAGATTTTCTTTTTTTTTTTAAATAACAAAATTAAAATCAATTTGATTTTAATTTTGCCACACCTTTGGGTGGCATCATCAGGAAACAGGAAACAAAAAATTAGATTTTCTTTTTTTTTAAATAACAAAATTAAAATCAAATTGATGATGCCACCCAAAGGTGTGGCGAAATATTGAAAATATAAATAAAAAATTTTATTATTTATAAAACTGACCTAGTGCTTAATAAATTAGAAAAGAAAAACTATTTAAAAAGGTCAAAAAAACATTTATATATCAGTTAACAACTATAAAAAGCTTTTTTTAGACAAACATAACTTCATCAAATAAATTAAGTTTAGCGGCAATACTATACGAAAAAAGTAAAAGTAGAATAACAAACACTGGCTTCGATTACTAAAGATTTCCTGCATAGCCGGCCTTCGGCCGGACGCTAGAACTTTTTTCTCTGTGGTATGACCAACACCGATTTTCCTTACTAAAGATTTCCTGCGTAGCCGGCCTTAGGTCGGGCTCAATTATTTTCAGACAGACAAACACATAAGGTTGAATAATTAACAAAAGGGATTAAAACCGAACACATATTTTAAACTAACGAACAGACAGACATTGGTGATCATAATCACCATCCCATGGAATCTTATTTGATTTCAACACACACACGCGCGTTTCAGAGCGAACATTATGAAGATATTTTCTTACCTTTTAGAATCCCTTAGGAAGATATGGAGCTTCTTCCTGGTGGACATCCTTTTATGCATCTTATACTCCTAATATTAAAAAAAATTGTGAACTTTTAATAAAAAGAAAAATTTTAAGTTTTGTATGTTGCATACTTACATGTTGTTTGCCAATTTAATGTAGTTTTCTAAACAATTAACAAAAATTGAATTAGAAATACACTCAAATATCCATATTAAAGTGTACTTACCTTAAATATAATTGGATTTTGCTATAAATAAGAACATATACTCGTAAATATCACTTTTTTAATTTTATGAATTTTCATAAAACCTACCCTTATTTTTGCCTATAATAAAACATTTAATTTTTTCTTGCGGCAGTAACACAAATCAAAACAAAATTGAAGTCGATAGGATGTCAAGAAAGAGATTTATAGAAAAAACGAGACGACTATAGTCTCGTGACACCTCTGTATACTCAGTGCTAAAAGCCAGCATACCAGCACAAACTAAAATCTGGCCACAAAATAAAATGGGAAACAATGTAATTGTTTTATTCCATTTTATGTTTATATCAAAACATCAACAATACATATACACATTACAATCCAGATGCAATGTCATCCTTCGTTGCCATTAAACTTACCAGCTTTTCGTACTGCTCAGGTGTTGTGTTTTTTAACCTGCAATAAATTAAATAAAACTTTATATTTGTTCGAAATATTGAACAATATAAATGTATTTTAATAAAACAAAACAGAGTTTTATTTGAATAAATGTACTGACCTAGAGCCCCAAAAAGACTAATGGCGTTTTCTTTTCTGGCAGGAATGTCTCATTAATTTTGCACTTTAAACATTTTTATGTTCTTTTGAAAAATAAATGCAACAGTGAAAATGCGTATTAATTTCTTTTCTAAATATGTTGCACGAAAGATGTGTAAAATATGTTACATATTTTACCCGTGATACTTTTAAAGGGTGAGTATGCTACACTCTTTTTACCAGCTGTTTTGTTTGTAAAAAGAAGAAGACTAATCTTTCAAATTTGCCTATTTATTGTATACATATTTGTAAAAAAAAAGTAATTTTAATATAAAAATGGAAAAGAATATAATGCTCCAGTATTTATTAGAGTCTTCTTCTTTATCTGACGATGACGAAATGAATAGTATCCTTTTGCAAAGAAATCATTTACCGCGTGTAAAAGATTTTATTGCAAATGTTATTGATAAATATTCTGATAGCGAAGTAAGTAAAATTTTTAAGAAGGTCTAATATCTCAAATAGAATATGCTTTCATTTCTTTTCAGTTTAAAAATAACTTGCGACTTAGTCGTAGCAGCGCTTCTTACCTTATGGAAAGATACTCTTTGTCTATTTTACCAAGAACATACCAAGGAGGAAGAAAGCAATCTACAATAGAAGCCCAAATTCTTTAATTTTTGTGGTAGTTTTCTTGATTCCTACTAAATGTACATGTTATTAACAAATTTTATTTCTAGGTTTAGCGGCAATAAAACTACGTTTCGAGAAGTTGCGAATTTGTTTGACATGTCCCTGTCAAATCTTCCTGCATCCTTTAAAAAAGTTTTGACATTTATATTGGATAAAGTTGCCCCAGAAGTTTATAAATTTCCAGAGACAGTCGATGAAAATGCTAAAGAATTTTAAAAGGTTATATGTAATAAAAACAATATATGAAAATTATTCAAACATTGTTGTTTTTTAGATTTCAGGTTTTCCAAATGTTTTGGGTTGTTTGGATGGAAGTTATATACAGTTAGGAGCAAAAATGTAACATCAGTTATTATGTTCTGAAATAAAGCTTAATAGTTTCAAAATAAGAAGACACACAACTAAATTATCTTAACTTATTTTATTTATTAAACTTTCTGCAAAATATAACACAAACATAATTTTTTATATTACAAATTTGTAAAACAAAATGCGTATGTAACCAGATTTAGTCAAAAGTTACACTTTTGCACCCAGCAATATTTGTATGGTAATTAAAGCGCGACGTTTGAGTTTTAAATATTTTGTCCACAAACCTTTTGCTTTTTCAAGCTCTTTTAGTCGATTGGGCATACTATTGCAAAAATTTGCCACCATCTCGTTTGGAATAGACTCCCAACAGTCTTTCACACGGCTCCATAACTCGTTAACACCATTTGAAGGTTCCGGATACTTGGCTAACTTTGTTTTGATGTAACTCCAAAAGTTTTCAATCGGATTCATATCCGGTGACTGCGGGGGCCATTTTAAAACAGAAAATGATTGACTTTGTAGCCAAGTTTTTACTATTTTAGCCGTGTGCTTTGGGTCGTTATCTTGCTGAAACACAACGTTTTTAGGAAAAAGACCCGTTTTTTCAATAGCAGCTGGTAAATTATTTTGCAAAATTGAAAGATATTGTTCCTTTTTCATAATACCATCAATTTTAACAAAGGACCCACTCCATTTTTCCTGATACAACCCCAAACCATTATTGAACCACCACCGTGTTTCATTGTTTGTCGGACCTGATTTGAGGTTATGGTGTTTGGCTCCTTAGTCCAGTACCACGAGCGCCCATCTGACTCAAAACGCTTAATTTTCGTTTCATCAGACCAAATCACCTGAAAAATAAAAAAAAAAATAAAAAAAAATTTAAAAAGTAATTTGCAGTACCTGACTCCAGTCGCCTTCTGTCCAATTTTTATACGAATTTACAAATTCCTTCCGGCAAAGAATGTTTTTTTTTTGTTAGAAATGGTTTTTTCTTTTTTTCAGCGGCCTTAAGACCCAATCTTTTTAAACACCGTTGAGCTGTCCAGCGACTTGCACCAATTTGAAGAGTTTTTAGTGCTTCAGCTGGGGTGACAGGATTTTCGCATGTTACCAATTTTGCGAGGTGTCGACCAGTGCGATCATCTATTTTTCTTGGCCGTCCAATACGCGGAGATTGAGTACATATTCCATACTATTCTTTAATTCTTTGCACGGTCATATGACTTATTTTATACTTTTTTGCAATTTGTCTTACCGATTCATTTTTTTGCAATAAATTAATAATTTCATTGATTTTATATGGCTCCATTTTAAAAACACGTGTGAGATAATTGAAAAATTTATAAATAACGGTAGATTACAGAATAATTCGGATATTGCATTTGTTTGAATTATTAAATGCATTCAAATTTAACAGGGTGCAAAAGTGTAACATTTTCTGATATTTGTTATGGTACCCCTACTGTTCATCCTTGCCATACTAGAATATTGCATGTAAGTATTAATTTTTTTGGACAAACCGATATGTAATAATAATCGAAAAAACTTTTGGTATTTGCTTCCTCATAGGAAATACTAAGCATTGTTTCCGAACGCCGGCTATCATGTTACATTTTTGCTCCTAACTGTATCTGTTAGAACACCAAAACATAAAATACGTTCTACTTATGTTAATAGACATGACAAAGTGTCTATAACTTTACAAGGCATCTGCGATTCAAAGCTGCGATTTCTTGACGCTTTCACCGGTGTTCCAAGTAAAGTACATGACTCAAGAATACTGAAGCTCTCTTTTATTGGAAAAGAATTACCATATTTGTGTTCGCCAAACTACCATGTACTAGCAGATTCAGCGTACCCGTTAAGAGAATATCTTTTGACCCCTTTTCCCGATTACGGAAATTTGTCGGAAGCCGAAAAAAACTATAATTTAAAATTTTGTCGTACACGTGTAAAAATAGAGAACGCGTTTGGTGCCCTTAAAGGACGTTTTCGCCAGCTTACACGACTTGATTCTAACAATGTTGAACTGATGGCGAAATTTGTTATTGCAACGTGCGTTCTTCATAACATTTGTACTGAGAAGAATGATGTTTTTCAGGAAGAATTATATGACAACGGGTTCAACTATACTGCTGAGACTGTCAACGATGTTCAACAAGACAATACCTTAACATACTTAGGACAAATAAAAAGAAACGAAATAAAAACACTTTTATGGAAGTAAGATAAAAAATGTTTTATTATTTCACTAAGCTTTTAGCTATTAAAAATTATTATATCTAGTAAGGAACTTTTCAAGGTAAAAAGTAATTTCATTAAGAGGTACAAATTAATTTCATTAAAAAGTAACCTAATTTTTATTTAGCAATAGTTTTAACAATTCCATTTTTTCTTTAGGGCGTCTTTCTCTTGCTTCCTCTTTCTTCTCTGCAATATCCATTAAAGTTTCCTGAACAGTTTTACTTCTTACCTTTAGCTTTTCTGTTTTAAATTTTTCGCCCTTTTCAACTTTTATACATTTCGAACTACTTATTTGTATTTCGGGTTCGACCAAATCATCTATCAAGCTTATTTTATTCAGCTCCTCTTCAAAATCCACCCTCATTCTTTTTGAACCAGAAGCTTTGTTGTTGTGTACTGCTAATTTTTTTCTTCTCATAACCGTTTTATATCTTTCTTCACACTGCTTTGCAGTTTTCTCTGGAACTTCGCTTGCAATTGTTGCCCACATGTCTTCTTTTGTTCTAAATTTTTTTAAAGGTCCAACATCTGGCATGTATTTGCTATACAAGTTGTAACGACACTTTGCTGCTATTGCCGGGATAGACTCAGCAGCGTCTAGGGCCGGTACATATTTAAAAGAAAACACAATGTCAAATTAGCATATAAGGTTTTATTTATAATTTCTTAATCCCGACTTTGCAGAATGTCCCAATCTTTCCGACGGGCTACCCACCGTTCTGATAGAAGTAGCACTTCTGTCAGTATAATGGCTATCTCGTCCTCCGATATGCGCGTTGGTACCACAATATAGTCTTTCGGGCGATACCTCTGGAATGGTAGCTTGTTTTACAGGGAATTAATAATTCCTCCACAAAACCAGCCAGATTCTGTGCCCACGCTGAGCGTCGTTAGCACGGTCAGTTTACGTTAGGTCCCACTCAAATGATGGCTCTATAGGGAATTATTAACTCCACCACAAATACCAGCCAGATGTTAGGCCTACACCTGTAGAAGTAGTACTTCTGTTGGTGTCGTATCACCCGTACTAGTTATTTTAGTAACTACCAAAAGGCACTTTATCAACTAACTCTGTCTACACAAAAGTTCGCGCTTTTATACCTACAAGCAAGTATACACATTTGCACCTACACATGCAAAGCACTATGCCTGTCAACAACATATGAGAGGCTGTGCTCATTAACAATGCATTCTGCAGCGTTGATATTAAAAAAATAAAGTCCATTCTGCCGTTAAGTTTAAATATATAAACATGACTTACAAAATAAAATATAATTAAAAAAAAAAATATATATCTTCATTAAAAAAAATTATAACAAAATCCAAATAAACAAAATTCAAAATACTTAAAGAAAAAAATGTAATATAACAAAAAAAACTCAGGTGTTGTTCAAAACAAGCGTAGCGACTTTGAGCGTTACACTACCCCCGTTCGACACACGGAAACTTCGCTGGGTGATTAGGGTTGGAGCCACAGTACGTGTGCCAGACCGCTGCGGGCAATCCTCTCTCGGTAGTTTTGACCTTGAATGGTTTTCAGGAACCCGACTTGCTGGCGGTTGCCTTTTTTTGTAAGAGCTACTTTAATATGTTGCTGAAGCTCGGGAGGTAGCTGCCAACATCCAATTTCCTGAGACTTTGCTGAAATTGGCGGAGTCCTTGAGGTCTGGGAGGTAACGAGACTTCGAGGACTCGATACTTCTGACTCGGTGACACTTCAGGAGATAGGCGTGAGCATTTGGCTAGAAGAGCGAATTGTGATTGAGAGCGCACTAGGTGGCGACGGAATTGACATCGTGGTGGAAGAGGCAGATGATGATTCCGATGAGGAGTCTGACAGCGTTGTTTGCGACAGTAACACCGTCTCTTGAACTGGTATTGGACAACTGGATAAACCACTTGGAAACTCGTCAATGTTTCCTCTTTTGGAAATATCGCTACTGGGTGACCGCAGACTAACAAGCGGTGACCGGGTCTTTATAGGGCTGAATTGTGTCCACCATTCCCTCCCAGGAGTCCTGGGAACACCTGCGTAAGTGCCGCAGCTGGATGAGCTCATAGCTGGCGAATTAATATTAATGCTACGGGGAAAAGTTTCCACCGGAGTTCGTGACCCATCACCCTCAGGATTGGCTGATGAACCCAACTCTGGGGTATGGTGTTGTACTGGGATTAGTAGCTTAACGACCATAGCTCGTTCATAACACTGCAGACCCCATTGCCGATGTTGTCTATCTTTGAATTCGATTGAAGCGTACCCTCTTCTCCGCGGCGGTGTCGGCGGCCGGTAACTTTCACCCTCCCAATCCAAAGATGGTGGTGAACGAGGTGGTAATGGCGACGGAGGGGTGGCGGTGCGGACAGCAATCATGCGGTCCCATGCTCCGAAAAATGTTCGTTTCGCTTCTTCGGCTATCGGGTCGTTTCCAATTTCGGGTTTTTCTAACAAGCACTGTAGTCCATCCGCTAGACCGTACTGGAAAAATCTTGGCGGACTAAGCCAAACATCGTCTTCGCTTACTTTTCCCGGCGGCGAGTACGGGGTATGACAAGCATTCATCTCTTCCCTTTGCTCTGTGTATTGTTGGTCCATGTAATCGTACATAGAAAATCTTGGAGGTGTAGGACAATCATCTGGGTCTTCCACTACTATCACCGGTGTTGAAGAATTTTGTACGGAGATGTCATCTGCGAGTTGGTTATCCGCAATTTCCGGTGGGGCCGGCCAGTCGTCATCTTCTACCTCTGGTGATTCCTCTGGAAAACTTCATCATCAACCACAATTGGAGGTGCCGACGTGCGATAACTTGCATTACTACTTTGGGCCTGGTAAATATATTCGGGGAAAACAGGTACCCCTCTACCGGGTGTGACTTCCAGGGGTGTACTATTGTTGGTTCGCATCCCATTTCGTCCTGCTAACTTTTGTGCGCTGGAATCACTAGCGCGAGACCGACTAGCACGTGACCGGCGGCTGCGTTGACCTCGGTGAGGGGTTCGTCCTGCCGGCATTTGGAATTTTGACCCTGGTGCTACATTTAATCCAAGTTTGACAGTAGCAGCTGGGCCTCTACTCCCTTTACTGGTGCTCGGGATATCATCAAGAAAAATCGTTTTCCTAATCTTTGCTGAAGAATATGGAGAGTGATGCATATTCTTCATAAAGTTGTTGCGGGTGCGATTGAACTTATTGAGGTTTGAGCTCATTTTTAATCCTCTATAGTACCCTCGCTTACGTTGAAATTTCTACAAAAGAAGAAGTTGAAATCAGGTTATTGAATTTTAACTGTGGTATGGTTTAAGATCACTAAGGTGGGCTATTCGTTCGTCTCTACTCCGTTCTTCTTGAAGTTTAACAATGACAGGAGACACAAATCCCTTAATGACAAATGGTCCCCCGTATTTAGGTGCTAATTTTGCCGCAAAATTATCACTAGCTCTGGACAGTGGATGCTGCATTACTAACACTTTACTACCAATTTGTGGCGCCCACTGGCTGCGTAAAAGGTTGTAATGACGTTGCTGATTTTGCGAGGCTTTTACCAAATTCCTTTTGACCAGGTGGAACACTTCCTTAAGTTCACGCTCTCGTTCGTCTGGAACCATCTTCCGCGCTCCAGTTCCTACAGTTACCTCGACGTAAAGAGCCTTCGGGAGGCGTGGTTCCCGACCCTGGGTAAGATATGCCGGGGTATATCCTGTGGATTCGGAAACGCTAGTGTTAATTGCCAACATTATTTCCGGAATGGAGTGGTCCCAAGTATTGTGATGTTGACACGAGAATTGAGCTATGACTGTTTTAATAGTTCGATTGGCTCGTTCTGTAGGATTTTCCTGCGGAGTATAAGGAGCGGTGAACTGCTGACGAACCCCAATATCTTCCAGGTACTTCTTAAAAACTCTGGAGGTAAATAGGACGCCATTATCGGTAATGATTACTTTCGGTACTCCATATTGAGCTATGATTCGTTCCCGGAAGGCTTTCAGGAGCCCTTCGGCTGTAGCCTTTCGCAGTGGCACAAGTTCAAACCATTTGGAAAATTTATCAAAAAAAAACTAATAACATCGTTTTTTCATACTTGGTTCTAGGCAGACGTCCTATGAAATCCGCACATAACGTAGCCCAAGGTTCCTCAGGTATACGGGTCAGCATATGTCCGGCTGGCAGTTGGTGAGTGGTTTTTTATGCTTGATACGACTCACACTTACGTACGTATTTGCTGACGTCCCTGGCCATTCCTGGCCAGAAATAACGGCTAGCAATTTTATTCAATGTTTTGCGAATGCCTAGGTGTCCTCCCGTACAACTATCGTGGTTCTCCTTCAAAACTTGCTTTCTCAATGCGGTACCAACACATTACTTCCAGGGCGTACAATCCTCCTCATAGGTATCTCGCATAGAACGTTTGGACAGTTGATTATTTTCGATGATAAAATCTGGAAATTTTTCCGGACACTATTGGACCTCACGCATGCACCGAGTTATCCACGGGCAAGGATCTTCGCCTGAAACTTGCAGAAAATTGATGGTTTCAGTGGGTTGGCGAGATAGAGCGTCGGCTACCACATTCTCTTTTCTCCGACGGTATTGAATAGAAAACTGGTATAGTTGTAACTCGAGGGCCCATCTAGCCAATCTACCGGTCGGATTGTTAATTGTATTTAACCATTTCAAGGCCAGATGATACGTGACGACGATAAAATTATAGCCTTCCAGGTATTGCCTCATCTTCCTTATTCCCCAAACAATTGCAAGACATTCCTTCTCAGTAGCCGAGAAGTTCTTCTCGGCGCCATGAAGGTGTCGGCTGGCATATGCTATCACGCGTTCGCCCTCATCGAGAGTCTGCGTCAACACGGCGCCTAACCCCTGCTCGCTTGCATCGGTTTAAAGTACGAAAGTCTTGGAAAAGCCTGGGCATGCCAGGATAGGTGCCTTGTTTAATTTCTCTTTCAGCCGAACGAATGCATCTTGTTGGTCTTCACCCACTTCCAGTGTTTTTCCTTTTTAAGCAACTGCGTTAATGGTTTAGACAATGTGGCAAAGTTGGGCACAAAGCGTCGATACCACGATGTGATTCCTAGAAAACGGCGCATCTCCTTCACATTGGTTGGAGGATCCAGGTCAGTAATAGCAGCCATTTTATCCGGATCAGTTTTTACTCCATCATTTGTAATAACATGGCCTAAATATTTAGTTTCTGCTCTAAAAAAATCACACTTTTCTGAATTAATTTTGAGGTTGGCGGCCCGTAACCTCCGAGAGACCTCCTTTAAGTTAGCCTTATGTTCTTCGAAAGTTGACCCTACCACAATAATATCATCAAGATACGTAAAAGCATAAGGTTCCATTTCAGGCCCAATCACGCTATCAAGGGCCCGCTGGAAAGTCGCAGGTGCCGAGTGTAACCCAAAAGGCATCACGCGCCATTGATATAACCCACGGCCGGTTACAGCAAATGCGGTATACTTTTTACTTTCTTCTTCCAGTGGAATCTGCCAGTACCCATCTTTTAAATCAAGACTACTTATAAATTTTGCGTTCCGAAGTCTATCTAGTATGGCGTCGATTCTGGGTAGAGGGTAAGCATCTGGTACGGATCGGGCATTTAATTGACGAAAATCCGTACAGGTGCGCCATATACCATTCTTTTTTTTACCAACGTAATTGGAAAACTGTATGGACTACAGGAAGGTTCAATACAACCAAGAGCTATTAACTTATTTACCTCAGCGTCAATGATGGCTTGCATAACCGGATTACGCTGCGTATATATGATTTTAATTGGCTGATCATCCTTCATGATAATTCTGTGTTTAGCGATGTTGGACAACCCCTTTATTTCGTGGAATTTGGGTAGCTCCTCTCTGAGGAGAATGAAACCTCTCTTTGCTAACTGTTCGGCTCTACTTGATTTGGTCTAGTTTTATCTTCCTGTGTCAGGCTTAGCGGTTCATTACTAATACTGCTTACCTTGACTGGTTTTTCCCGGCCCTTGACTAGGCTATCCTCTGGCTCATATGTGGTCTTCAATCCTGCACAACTAAAAGTAGCGTTACATAGTTGTAGGAAGTCTAACCCGAGGATAAGATTCTCCGTAGCTTCCTTCATGACAAGAAAATGGCAACATACTGTAATTTGTCCGAGCGTAATATTTAGCGAAATTGTTTCCATTATTTCCTTGCGAGACCTATCCGCTAGAAACACTTCAATTTTTACAGGGTTACAGGTTGGTTTATTGGTCAGTTACTCAATTTGTGATGGGGAAATAAAACTTCTAGTAGCTCCAGTGTCGATAATAGGGGTAACAAGTTGGTTTTGCACTAGGATAATTGCCTTGATTTTTTCTTCTTCCCATATCAGTCTGGTGTTGTTTGTAATAGGTTTCCTTTTGGACTGGTGGACTTTAGTAAAGTTCCCTGTAGATGGTTTACCATCTACAGGAATGCTTTCCAGATCATCAGCTAACTGGATAAGCTCTTGTAAATCTCCAAAATCTTTTCGGCGTATATACCACTGGTAGACAGGATGGGCGTTGCGGAATATCCTATCCAGTTTCTGTTTTTCAGTTAATTCGGTATGCCTCATTAGGTCCTGTAAGAACAACACAAAATCCTTAAATGGTTCACGTGGGCGCTGGGCTCGTTTCCGAATTTCATCCTCCAGCTTTTCAAAGTAATGGGTGGGTAGAAAGAATTTGTAGAAATCAGTTTTAAAATCCTCCCATCGCTTCCAGTGGCGTTTATTATTGCGAAACCAGATCAGTGCTTTTTCCCGTAGGACTTCTGGCATGACTACTGGTAGGTGGTTTAAGTCCACCCGGTAAATAACCGCTAGCTCTTCTGCTCGCTCAATAAATTCCATCGGATCTTTTCCCCCGGTATACTTTAGACCCCATTTCCATACAGATTCGATGACCATAACTCTGTCATTGCCGATGCACTGCCCCGGTACCTCGGTAGCAAGTTCGGTCGACGCTGTGCTGGCCTATGGCATTTCTTGCTTGTGACGAGTTTGGGAAATTTTTAGATTTGGGCTCATGCTTTGGTAAGACGTTAATTTATTTATGTTCTCTTTGACGGAGACCCTGGTGCGATCTTGAAACCTTCAGGAGGTACATCGATCCGCACGGCGGGACAGCCAGAAGCAGAGGTAGACGTGGAATCATGTTTGGCCTGTATCTCAAGTAGGTCGCGTTTACGGCTTTCTGGATGTTCTGAAATCAGAAATTTAGCTTACCGTTTTCGTAGATCTTCTACGTTGCCGGTGAAGTCCTGCTCAAACTGGGTAAGATATTTCACTAACTCGTCCTTCTTCAAGGCGTAGGCCCACGATGTCTTTAACATAATGATTATTGAGGCTCTTACTACTGATATCCGCCACAAATGTAATTTTCAATACATCTATGTTTTATATATGGTTTTTTTTATAATATTTATTAAATTATCTCCTTCCTTCTAACACTTATGTCCCTGCTCGGGCGCCAGTGTAACGACACTTTGCTGCTATTGCCGGGATAGACTCAGCAGCGTCCAGGGTCGGTACATATATAAAAGAAAACACAATGTCAAAATAGCATATAAGGTTTTATTTATAATTTCCTAATCCTGACTTTGCAGAATGTCCCAATCTTTCCGACGGGCTACCCACCGTTCTGATAGAAGTGGCACTTCTGTCAGTACATTGGCTATCTCGTCCTCCGATTTGCGCGTTGGTACCACAATGTAGCCTTTCGGGCGATACCTCTGGAATGGTAGCTGGTTTTACAGGGAATTAGTAATTCCTCCACAAAACCAGCCAGATTCTGTGCCCACGCTGAGCGTCGTTAGCACGGTCGGTTTACGTTAGGTCCCACTCAAATGATGGCTCTATAGTTAATTATTAACTCCTCCACAAATACCAGCCAGATGTTAGGCCCACACCTGTAGAAGTAGTACTTCTGTTGGTGTCGTATCACCCGTACTAGTTATTTTAGTAACTACCAAAAGGCACTTTATTTTTGGGGAATTAGTAATTCCTTACCAAATTTCAACTTACCTTCTGGTCAGCCACCAAACAACTAACTCTGTCTACACAAAAGTTCGCGCTTTTATACCTACAAGCAAGTACACACGTTTGCACCTACACATGCAAAGCACTATGCCTGTCAACAACATAAGGAGGCTGGGTTCATAAACAATGCATTCTACAGCGTTGATATTAAAAAAATGAAGTTCATTCTGCCGTTAAGTTTAAATATATAAACATGACTTACAAAATAAAATATGATTAAAAAAAATATATATCTTCATTAAAAAAATTATAACAAAATCCAAATAAACAAAATTCAAAATATTTAAAGAAAAAAAATGTAATATAACAAAAAAAACTCAGGTGGTGTTCAAAACAAGCGTAGCGACTTTGAGCGTTACAAAGTCTAGCAATTTTCTTGTATCACCATCAGCCCATACTATGAAAAGAATACGTATATACATAAATATATATTATCTTCTATATCAAAATGTTTAATAGCATTTACTTACTTTGAATTGTTTTAAATGACGTTGGAGAATCAAAATTTAAAATTTCTGCATCCATTTCTACTTATTATTAAAAAATAATATATTTTTCGGCAAACTTAAAAGTTTTGGTTGTTGCTTGCACCAACACAGCTGACTGTTTATTATTAATGAGAAACAGTGATGCTAACACATGTTATTAAACATATAAAATTATGCAAAACAGCCTTAAAAATAGCTCAATTTTTAAAAAATGTATTCAAAATATTTAAACGCTATATAAACATTAGTGTTTAACATTTTTCATGGTTTTTAGTTGTTCTATTGTGAACATTTAAAATGTAACGCTTTATTAGTGTATGGGCAATCATTAAAAAGTGTTACAGAAAAATATGTTGGTATTTTTATTCAGAAAAGAAAACGCCATAAGTGAACAAAAATAAAACTTTAAAGTTACAAAAAAAAAATTAAATTAATTTAAAAATAAGTTTATAGCATTTTATACTCACATTTTTTAAATTATACACTTTTTTTAACTACAAAACAAAAATCGAAAAAATTTCCGCTAGTAAATAAACAACTTGAAAAAACGTAGCTACGATCGTAAAGCAGAATACATACAATCGAAAAACAAATCGAAATAATACGGGGAACGTAACACAGAATACCAAAGTTGCCAAGCTGAGTAATTTTCGATTCGAACCGAAACGCAAAATACGGGCGATTATATAAAAATTTATTTTCTTTGAAAATATTTGCTGGGTTACCTTGGCTCGGTTTATTTATTTAGATTTACTGCCAATTTCACTAAATGCGAACGAATGCTTCTTTCGTATACTTGTATTGAAAACATAAACAAAATATTTAAGCTTGTTTTTGTTTTGAATATAACTATGCGAAAGAAATGTTTGTTCGCATTTAGAGAAACCAGCAGTTAATGTTTTTATGTAATAACTCTTGTAGTGGATCATTAATAGTCTTGAAATTTATTTGTGCTTGTTTTATTCTTGTAGTTTCATGTATGGATGTTATTTAGTAAATTAAGTATAGTATGTTTCTCTTTTGCTTGGTTTTTCTTCGTTTGTTTTTTATGTTGTCTATACAGATAATAAAGTTTAAACTATTGTAATTATATTTGTCTTTATATTCATATGTATGTAATATTAGTATCTATCCAAAGCAGTGAAGGGAAATGATATTTTCATTTCGGTATCAAAAAAATTTTTCTGAGAGTGCTTTTTTTAGCCTCAAGAGTAACAAATCCCTATTTTTTTAAGTTTTATTAAACAGCAAAGAAATCTTAATGAAAAAGAGTTAACAAAAACCATAAATCAATATATTAAAATTCCATTTTGCCTATAAACAAAAAAGATTTTAAATTTACTTTGAACTTTTTAAGATACATCACTTTAAACTGATATAGCCCCTAGATAGAAAGCGCCAATAGAATGGATTTGGGCTTATTTCAAAACTAATTTTCTCTTACATTTTGAGACCATTTCTAAAAAAACTTCCTTCATCACATTAAAGTCCAAGTCATTGTCCTTCAAATAAGCCAAAACCTATACCAAATGAAAATAACATTTCCCATCACTGAAATGCAGTACCAAATTTTATTATTTTTAATTATCTGTCACCCTAATATTTGCTTTTATGATTGGAGTTACTTTACTAAACTAGATGGTGAAGGGTATATAAGATTTGGCATAGCCGAATATAGCACTCCTACTTGTTTGTATTAAGATGTACAATTCTATCAAAAGAACCCCAAAAAACATAACAGCTGGGGCCAAATCGTCGCATTCGTGATCGAGAGAGGTTTCGTATCGAGTAATATTTCGTGACGTATCGAATAACCGGATTGCGGCATTCGATAGCGTTTGAATCGAGTTGCCATTTTCGTAAACTATAAGTAATAAAGGGGAAATGCGAAAACAGATTAATTTAAGAAAATCAATGGTTTTAAAATATAGACGTATCACGGAGAGTATCAAATGTTACAGAGGAGTAACACGGTATTTTTTCAAATCAAATAGTATCAAAAAAGTACGATCGTAACAACTTTTCCATCACTGATCCAAAGCCTGTGTTTCGAAGAAATAACCTGCAAATAAATAAAAAAAAAGGAATTAAGGAAAAATAAGAAGCTGATTGTTACTTAAATGTGTTTGTATGAAGATTTCTTGTCAATTGTTTACGTTTGTGTGTTACCGTGCAGTCACACGGTCAAGTTTTTGTTCAATTTTCTTTCAAGAAATTTACACATACTGCTTGTCAAAATTCATAAAAATTTAAAGCTGTGACGTAGGCTGCACGGAATTTCAATGCAAGTTTTTAAGCAAGATGTTGTAAAGAAAACAAAAAAAATTTATTTGAAGAAAAAAAATTTCAATCAGCTGTTTTCTTGAATGAAATTTGAAAGACTCAATTGAACGAAAATTTGAAAGCAAATTCTCAGCAAGTTTTTAAAGTGAGAGTGTATTAGTAAAAAAATGAGAGAAATTTTAAAAATTGAATGAAAACTTGATCGTCTAACACCCTGGTTAGTTTATGTCGTACTGTTTTGTTTAGTCCAAAAAAAAAAACCAAACGGCAAAACAAAAATTAGGGCAAATAAAAAAGTTTAAATAATAAATAAAAAAAGTATAATATATATAATAAGATATATGTATATAATCAGTAGATTTATACGTAGATGTTTTATTAGTGAAAGTGTTATGATCCCCAACAATATTCAACCTTATCTCGAATCTGAAGGGAATACATACTCTATTGATGTACTTTTATTTTTTACGCGTATTTTTCTGATTTTTTTAATAAATTTTATTTTCGTGCAAAATGAATAGTATTTCGACGGAATAAAAGTTGTTGGAAAAAAAAATAAAAAATATTTGAAAAAGTTAAGAGAAGAATTTGAGAGATGCGTCAAATCCATTGGAATTATTAGAAGCATTAAGAGAAAACAGGAAGAATTGTTGGAATTATGCACATATGTATATGAATAAATTCTTTGCAGGTTCCAACTACATTATATAGTAAGCAAAGTAGCTTTTAAATATCTTTTATAAATTTGTTACACAATTGCTTACCTGATAGAAAGACGTCAGCGAATCCGTCGGTAGTAAAGCTTGGAGCACGTCTGCGCTTTTTTGCAGAAGAAAGCTATTAAGCGGTAAGTGGACGTTGGTGTAGCGCAATCTACTTTTTTCGTGAGTTGTTGGCAAATATTTTAACGATTTTTGAAAACAAACTTTGTCCGAGGTGGATTTGTTAGCCAAATATAGAAGAACAAAATGCTATTGTTAGGAGTTTTTTTTAATATCGCTTCTCAGACATTAAAATAAAATCAAACAATTAACAACTTTTTTGAAAAATAACAAGAAAACTGCTTACATTGTGTTTCTTTTTTTATTCCCAAGCAAAATGTTTGTGAAAAAATTCACATAATTTTTAAGAAAAACCCGCGGGAATAAAAATCGGCGATACCATATTTTTTCGAACATGCGACTTTTTTTACCTGGAAATAATTCACGATTGCAACTTTAGGGAGAAGGAAAATATTTCGTGAGAAAAAACATTCACGATAAGAGTGCTATGCTTGGTTTATTTGTTTAAGGATTTATATTGCCTTGTTCGTTACACGATCAAAAAAGGTAAACCATTTTGTTTGGTTTTGGTTTATAAGACAAAAGTGTTAAGTAATTATCGTAGCAAAAGATGGTCGTACCGCACTTACGACCTTTCATTTGTTTTAGCTCACTTGTCATAGTCAAATTGTATTTTGCAAGAGATATCGACATGAACCAGTTGTCCATAGGAACATTTTGGTAAGAGCCAGGTACACTTTTAGTAAGGTCTTTCACGTGAAACTCGCAAGGGGTATATCGGCGTGTTTGAATTTTTGCCCAAATATGGAATTGCATCAACCATGTGTTTGGTTTCACTATTACACAGCATTACCATTTTAATGCCATATTTGATTGGATGTGTGCAAATAAATAAAAAAGAGTATCCAATTTTTTTCACAGCAACAATTTAAGTGTAAAATAAAGTTACTTGTTGCATATTTTTATTGCTTCTCGTTAAACAATGAACAATATTTTGTAGGCATAACTATCACAATTTATTTAAATTTAAAAACACCTGGGGCCTATTTCATCAAGCTACAAGTTCACAATTACAAGTGTTTTTGCCTGTAGAATTGTAAACTTGTGAATAATTGTGTTTCATCAAAATACAATTACAAATTTGTAGCTACAAGTGAATTTTACAAGTTACAAGTCTACAAGTCATACTTCTACAAGTGGTTTTGTTTCACTAAACTAAATTTGTAATTGTAAAATTGTAGAAAAAAAGGTAAGAGTCGACGAAGACCCTCAGAAAAAATTTTACAAGTTACAAGTGAGTGATTTAATTTGATTTTTAACTATTTTTTATTAAAAAATAGGTTATCTAAACACAAAATCAAACAATTTTAAAGTAATTAACATTAATTCATTTAGTTTGCTTATTGTTAATTATTAATAGAAATAGAAATTATGGATAAGTGGCAACACCACTGATCATATGTTATAAAGAAATAAACACACGTGCAAGTGCAACATATAATATATAAAATTGTTCTTAGTTTTTTAGTGCAAAATGAATCTTTTATACGCTTCTAGTGATGAAAGCGATACTGTTTTTCAAGTGAATATTTTCATTCTGCAGCTTCAAATTTTCAATTTGTAAATCTATCTTTTCATCGTTTTTATTTTTTTGCTTTTATTTAGGACTTCTTTGTGGATCTTTTCTATACATCGTTCAAAATAAAAAAAAAAAAATAGAAAAAATTTTAAATATTATTCGATGGTGCTCACTTCTTTTTCGGTAGAACTCAGGCATCAACACTGGCTCCTCCTCGTTCTTTGTTGGAGTCCTTCTATGTCTGGCAGCAACGAGACAGTGTCATTGCAGGCCTCTAAAGTGTTTTTCACTAAATCCTGCAATAACACCTGCTCACCTTTGGGCTCCTCTGGTCGGATGCCATCACAGGACCAGGGTGTCCAACTCCGTGAGCTTTGCGGCACTTCCGCCAGCAGCCCCCGTTTTTCTGGAGTTGTCTCTCTTAGCCCTTTTGATGTTTGCCAAAAAAACATCGCGCACGTATTTGGCGTCTTTTGCACTTGGTATCAGTCCAAGTGCAAGACACCTCATGCGCACGTTCTCCCACTCTTGCATTTTTTCTCTTTAGTAAGATTATCGCTAAACTTACCAAAAAGAACGTCTTTGGCAGATAAAATTTCACACACCACACAAATTTTATTTTGCTGAATCGCCATTGCAAAACAAAAAGTAAATTAAAAACAAACTATATGTTTTGATTGATTAGTGGTGTGCTAACAATTAAAACAAATTATCGATATACCGTTACAGTACATTAGAGTACCCATAATTGCGAAAGTATTTAAAATAACGATATTTTAGCATTTTGAGTAATAACAAATAAGAATTGTAAAATCAATATCACAATATACACAAAGACTTGTAATTGTAAGAATTGTAGTTTACAAGTCCAAAAAAGTACAAGTGTTGTGAAAATTTTGATGAAACACAATTCTTCAGCACTTGTAAGAATGAGAATTGTAATTGTAACTTGTAAACTTGTAGAATTGTAGATTAGTGAAATGGGCCCCTGTTATAAAAGTAGGCATGTAGTTTTAAAACTTTGTTATACTGAATAAAATATAACTGCAGGTATATATTCCGGTTTTTTTTTGCTCAAATTAGGTTGTTTAAACACCTTCTTTTAATTTTTGGGTATAAATTATACCGCAATTGTATAATGCAGCCAGTTAAGTTTTTACTTTCTTACCCTAGTGATCAGTTACATAACTTAAATTGGCTATTGTGGAAAAACTATATGATTTACCAGGATACCACGCAATGGATGTTCATAGCAAAATTCACTTCGTTTTCCTAACAATTAAAAAAATGGCTTGCCTCACACCGTACGAAAATAAGCATTTATAAAAAGCAACTGTCTAAATGTTACAAAAAAAAAAAGAGAAAACATTGAAAAACCGCATACATCCTCTGACAGCAAAAGAGGAAGACCTGCAAAAACTATAAGCGAGTGTTCTGAGTACACAAGGAAACGTAAAGTTGAAAATATCACAAAAGATATATCTAAATCGCATCTTTCAGAAGGTCTAAAGTTTGTAAAAGATAAATCAAGGTCCAACATTACAAAAGCTGTGATGCGTGCAAGACCAGTTCGACTGCAGAGAATCAAAGGGAGTATACCTACTCCACCAAATGCTTTACCCACAAAGCATAATATGGATGAAGGCTTAGTAGTTTTTATGGAATTGGGATTGTCAAAGAAAAAATATTCGATTTTACAAAGCTCTTTAAACATCCATAATGTGAATATTCTTCCTGGATACAAAAAGGTTACATCTGGGAAAAAGAAGCAGTGTCAGCTAATATAAAATTTAGTGAAGTATAGGTAGAGGTAAAGCTGCAATACTTAATAGATCATATAGACAAACGCCTTATTCAAAGTTTGACCGAAGAGGAAGCAGTATCACTTTCAGATAGTCTTACATTGATAAATAAGTGGGGATGTGATGGATCATCCGGTCAAAGTGCTTACAAACAAACAATGTTGACAAATGGCATAACTATTACAATTACTATTACAGATACAAATTTGCTTATGGCTTCATTAGTTCCCTTACGACTGAGTCCGCTGAGCATAAAAAACCCCGCCTATCACCAGTTCATTTTTACCGTCCGATATTTTTTTAATATGCAAAAAATCTTCAGAAATAATCAAATTTATAGTGAACGAAATAAAAAAGCAAAATTCTGTTTGAAAGTGGATGTTTTGATATAAACGCAAAAGAAAAACTATCTGCTCGAAAAAAGTTATACAAAACGAATTTCTTAAGAAGCTGAAAGTAGACTGCCCAAGGCAGGGGTATCGAAGTACTAGAGATATCCAGAGCATTTTTTGAAAATGATGCGATAACAGCCCGAATTGCTAGGATCGTCAATAATATTATAAAAAGGTTGGCAGTTATCCTAAATGTTATAAACTCTACAGAAATGGTAAATGGCCCAAAGTTTAAAGATTATGCATCAAAAACTTCAAACTTTTAGCTTAAATGTACGATGAGAAGAAACTTACTCCTACGGTACATAAGATTTTACTCATGGTACTAGTTTAATTGAATATCAATGTCGGTTACCGGTTGCAGAGTTGTCAGAAGAAGGAATGCTGTTTCAGCCTGTTTCAGTCTGCGCCGAAGCAGGTTACCATCATTTAAGGCAAAAGCAAAAAATGTATATGAAAAAAAGTAAATAAAAAATATTAATTAATACATTGGCAATACAACGACTTAACACAACATTTATTTTCACGAAACACAACAAAAGTTAAACGAAAAAACCGGAACGTGTTACATGAACGCTAATTATTACGTATTCGTTCATATGCCATCCGGTTTCGTTTCGCTCTTGCCGTGTTCTACAAACAAAGTCACAGGGTTAAACTAGTTACTTAATATAAATTTACTTAGATTTAAATATTAAATGTATATAAAAATCTGTATTTAAATATAAAAAAAAACATCTTAACATTTAATTGGAAAAATTGTCCTATTTTAACCGCAATTTTTGGAGCACCCTGTACCTCTAGCAATATTTTGTAGGCATTATTTTGAAGCCTAAAGTGTCTTCTGTCAATATCTTTTTAAATCTTTAAAATATCTTAATTATTTCAAAAGTTATGATTTTTGCAACGAAAAATGTCAAAAGCACCACTGTGCGTCAGTTGTTAAAATAAATGGTTTTTCAAAATCTGGATATTGCAATACTGGTGGGTTCTCTAATTTGAATTTTAATTCTTCAAAAGCATGTTGGAAGGAAGGAACACCTTATTAATTTTGTTGATGTCTTTAATACTGCGTTCAAATTCTTGGCAATGTCTGCAAAGTTTGGTATGAATTTAGTAGTTGCAGAATGAAACGAATCGTCTTACTTAGTCCGCGTTATTCGGTATTGAATAATTTGTTATAACATCGCCTTTGGATGGGTCTGTTTTCACACCGTTTTTTGTTATTAAATGTCCTAAGTAAACTACTTCTGGTCTTAAAAAACAACATTTCCTTGGATTCAGTTTTAGATTGTATTTATATATATTTAGATTGTAGTGTGTTATTAAACTACAGCCATATACAATTAGTATGTCATCTATGTAAAGATATGCTTTGGATTCTAATCCGGAGAGTGCTGTTGTAAGCATTCTTTGAAAACTATTTGAAGAAATTTTTAGTCCAAATGAAAGTCTTTTAAATTGAAGATGACCTTGTAGTGTAGAAAAAACAGCTAGTGGTCTGGATTCTTTATTTAATTCAATCTGGTGAAAGGAACTGGTCATATCGAGAGTAGAAAACCCTTTTGCTGTACTGAATTTGTCTAAAATATCTTTTAATATAGTTAAAAGAAATTTTTCATTAACAATTTTATCATTATGCAAGCCATGTACGTTGCGACCTGTTGTACAACTTGAGAAGGTTGTACAACAGATTGCAATGTTTTTGGTGTAGTTGTATGAAATTGAGTGTTGGTTGTACGAAAGATCAAAAAGATTTTATTTTTTGCCAAGTTGTACAACTCGGTCGCAACATTAGTGGAAAAGAAGCACAACATTATTCCATTTTACTTTTCATTTTCGTAGTGGCAACATTTACATTCAAAGAAAATTAATATATAAATAAAGGAGGATTTATATAAAATGCGTGCCTCAATTGTGAAAATGCAGAAATGAATATTATAAAAATAAAAACATTCGCAATAAGAGTTACAATAAATTATTAAGTGAATACAAAAAAGTTAAGGATGATTGTGCAATCTTTTGGTTCACTTTCTTTTAAGGTTTTCATAAGTTTGTTGTTAGAAAATTTTTTGCTTTCTATTGACCACTGCTTTGACCACCATCGCTTCTTTTCTAACTTTTGTTTGCATTCTTTTTCATCTTGGTCAAACACTTCATCGATTACAACATACGCAACATTGTCGGAAAAGATTATACTGTAATGACTTCTAAGTATATAAAATGATGTTGTGCTGCGTGATTGTACGTAAGTTGTATAATTTGTAGGCAAAACATCCAACTTGATTACTAGCAAAGTTGTACAACAGGTCACAACATGTATGGCTTACATTAAGCTTTCTTAAATCTACAACAAGTCTCCATTTCTTTTTGTCTTCTATATTTCTTTGGTACCAAAAGCATTAAGCATACTGAGGTGAAACACTTAGCACATAAAAAATAATATAAACAGAGGGCAAATCACCACATTCGATATCGAGTGCACATTCGTGTCGAGAAATATTTCGATGGCTGTAATTTTTTGGATCATAGTATTCGATCGTAATTTTTTCTATTTACTACTATTTTTTACATTGCTGAAAACATATGACAGTAAGAAAAACAAACAAAAACATATGACAGTAAGTGAAAAGAGTGTAACAGTGCAAAAAAATAAACAAACAAGACTCATTTAAATGGACCCAAATCGGAGGACGAGGCTAAAATAGCAGTCATCAGGAGAAATATTCGTGAAGTTGAGTAAGTTGATTGTGGCTTTTGAAGTGAATAATATAAACTAAATGATTCAACATCTATAGATTTAAATGACGTTTTCGGCTGTCGAAAGCTGCTTTTAAGTATGTGCTTTCAGAAATAAATATATCTGGCCATATGTCGATAAGTGTACCACCCATTTTGCAGCTTGATGCTAAACTGACTTTTTTAGTTACTTCTATTTGTTTTGTATCGTGGCAAAATGTTAGAGTTTATTTGTTTTCGATAGTAGATTACCAATCGAGTGCAACTACGAGAAAGTGTGTTTCGATAACGACTGCCGCAATCCACGTTAACAATATTTCGATCACAAAGTACTAGTTATCGAATGCGGTGATTTGCCCCAAGGTTTCCTGCAGCTTCTTAAGAAAGAGACAAGTATAGTGCTATTTTATTATGGACAAAGGATCATAAGCAAAACAAAAACTAGATATTTAACAAGAAAACATGAAGCACAAAAAGTTTTTGCCACAGAAAAAGTAATATTTATTTGTGAAAATAAAAATAAAATATTAAATTGTTAAAAAATGTGATATGCTGTGGTTTTACGAGTACAAGGTAATTCCAGCATATAGAAGCGATAAGTCTTTAAATCTGCAGTGTTTTTGAACGCAGAAATTGTGATCTGTAGCAGAAAAGCAGTATCATTGTTTGTGTGTTAACACAATCATTAAAAAATTGGAAAAAACATGAATTGATTTTGGATAACATTTGTAGAAAGATTTTGAGCTTGTACGTTGTTTCGCATTTGGCAGTAGTAGACAAATTTATACCATTATTAATGGTCGTTTTACAAACGGCCGATTGCACTTTTGCCTGTATAACAACAAACGATTTGTATATCGTTTCCACAACACCACGGAACAAAAACGTTAATATAGCGCTGGTGCTTGTGTTTTTACATAAGATTGCTCAAGTGTTTATAGAGTATTTTAAGGAGTTGGAGGAAAGGACAATACTTTAAAATTTTGTCATCATATACGAACTTCTTGATAAGCTCTCAGATTTTAGTTAGCATCAGACAATAGATTCGAACAGATTCGTTTGTAAAGATTTGAAAACCCAGTCACATGCTGTTATTGAAAGCATTCAGACGTGTTATTAAATCAGCTGTTTATTTTTTCTTAAAAACCTTCAATTAAATTAAATATTTCTTTGTGAATTAATTAATAATACCTTCAAAACGTAAAAAATATTGGGGTAATAATCCTCGATTTAAAATACAGAGATCTGTTAGTAGCAATCGGTTTCAGATGCTCTCTGATCTAGGAGACGATGATGGTTCGAGCGTTGAAAGTGAAGTCGCCCACGAGGTTGTTAAAATTCCACCAATAGTTGTTGACAATTGTTATAAATTTACTGAAGTTATAAATCTTATTGGTATAATATGTAAATATAAAAGAATTGCCATCGGAACTAAATACTGAACTCGAAAGCTGAGTATGAAATTTTTCACTCATCCTATAAAAGACAATAAAAGCTTAAAGCTTATGCTGTTCGGTTTACCACAAGTTAGCTTAGAAATCTTGAAAAGTGAATTTAAAGATGCATTCAACATAGAATTGGTCAACGTAAAAGAAATAACAACAACGCGCCTAAACCCTGACGATGCATTATATACCATGGAGTTTAACCGAAGTCAGATAAGAAAGCGGGAGGTTATTAAGATTAAATATGTTTACGGTATTGTAGTACACTGGAGAACGTAGGTCAAGAGGTCCTACTTAATGCTCTAAATGTGCTATGTATGGCCATGGATCTTAAAACTGTTTTAGAGCCGAAGCCTGTATAGGATGTGGTAGAGCCGATAATTACTCAAACTGCCAACTTAATAAAACAACAGAAGATGGTCCTGTTATATACAAATGTTTCAATTGCATTAAAAAGAAATTAAAAAATGTTAATCACCGTGCTGACGATCCTCACTGTCCTTCAAGAAAGGAATATTTACAGCTCCGACAAAGAACTACTAATAGCAGTCGACTAGTAAGACAAGTACATCATGACGACATTGTTTCTATTTCATCAGAAGATATGCGGGATGAGGCAAGGGGTTACGAGATGCCATATTCTTCTCAAAAAGTATCAAAGTATCAAGTATCAAAATAATGTTTCTTATGCCTCAGTAGCTGCTTCAAAACAAAGAACTCAACAAGACGATAATTTGTCAAATGAACAAATTTTAGATATTTATTTTAAATTCTTAGACGCACTAGAAAAATGCAAAACCAAGTATGATATAAAGAGAGTGCTTGGAAATATGCTTAGTTATGTTATATAAAAAGTCAATATGGAGCCTAAATGTTATGCATTGGAATGCCCAGAGCATAACGACTCCAGCCTCGATAATAGAACTTGAACTTGTGTTACATCAAAAACAAATAGACATGGTTTGCATAAATGCAAAAATTCCTCAAAGCTTATCACAATTTCAAATTAAGAAACTTTAAAGTCTATAGAGAAGACCGTACTACACATGGTAGAGGGGTTTTGATTGCAATCAAAAACTCCATTTCCCATGAACGCATTTCAAAATATCCAACAGCAAAAGTCAAAAATGTTCTATAACAGTTACAATAAATAATAGAAGATTTACTTCTGTTTATTGTCCAAATTTACAAATGATTTTATTACTGATATAAACATGTTTACCACAGCTACAACTGATTATTTCATATTCGGAGATTTAAATGCTCACCATACAAACTGGAACTGTTTTAAAAATAGCACGGCAGGCAATAAACTTTTTAATCATCGAATGACCTCTCGTTACTATATATATTCTCCAAATTTATTCACTCGTTTCGGTCAGTCGTCAAGGCCGACACGTCCATCTGTTGTTGATCTTCTTCTCACCAAATCCAACTTAGATTTTTCACAACTGGAAACACATCCAGAAATTCTAAATTCAGATCATATACCAATGACTTGCACAATATTTGGTTCTTTAACAAAAAACTCCATTAAAATTCCACTTTATTATAAAGCTAATTGGAAAGAAATAGGAAAATGGATAGAAAATAACTTCTAAGGCACTGAATTATCGAACTCAAATGTGGAAGAAACTCTTTAAAAAATTATTTACCTGGTACAAGAAGCATCTAAAGAAATTCCACTTGGTAATTCACAAGTCTGGCATAGAAAACTTTCCAGTCAAACTATATTTTTAATTTCGCAAAGAAATAAATTTAAGCGAAAATTTCAACGTTGTAATAATTACTCAGAGAGAAACTAATAAATTTGAACATAAACAATGACAGAAATAACAGCTGGTATCAATATATACAAAAGCTGCCAACAGGTAATAAAAAGTTTTGGATGTTGACGAAAGCAATAAAAAAGCGTTTGTAGTTTAACAATAGATGGCGTTGTAAAGCATAGAAATAAAGAAAAAGCTCAAATAATTTCGGAAGTTTTCAAAAATTGTCACAGAACAACATGCAATATGACTTCCCCAGTAGATAATATTGTAAAAAAAAACACATAGACTGGTTAAATGCTCAAAGTATCACAGATGACATGTAGGAAGACTTGACGTCAGTGGAAGAAGTAAAATTCTTCATAGATACACTGAAAAACTCAAAAGCAGCTGGATTGGATGGAATAAAGCCCATTGTGTTGAAAAATATGACAAATACTTTTTACACACCAATTACTCAAATTTTCAACTGGTGTTTGACAAAAGGTTATTTCCCAAAAATTTTTAAAACAGCCAGAGTAGTACCAATTTTAAAACACGGAAAAAATGCAAAATCACCTAAAAGTTATCGTCCAATAAACATGCTGAATTGCTTAGATAAAGTCTTCGTAAAAATCGTGTTACAAAGAATAAATGAATACACCGAAATTAATACTATAATTCAAGAAGAGCAATTTAGTTTTCGAAAAGAACATTCAACTGTGCACCAAGTAAAGAGAATTGTACACTTTATCTCAAATAACAAAGGTAACCGAAAAAGTACTAGGCCCCGCGCCTTCCTGATCATCGGACGAACGTGGTCCCCTGGCTGAGTTTTGGGATGGTCTAGGTCCTCTACTCTTAGGGCGGGTAGACGCATTAGGTCCCCTTTGACAGCGCTTTGTCTTTTTATTCCCTTTAGATTTTCGACTCGGTTTATGCAATGCATATCACCGCAGCGCTTGCATTTGCCCGTACTTTCACAAGTACGCCAGGTATGATCGTGGCTTAAGCAACTTGCACAATATTTGTAAATGGATACCAGTTGCATTCTTTCTTAGACATCCACCTGCAAGAACTGCTCACAAAAACGCAAAGGATGATCCTTTAAACAAACTCGACAGACCATTTTGTTTGTTGAACGACGCTCTTCCGCATATTTTTTTCCGAAACCATGATACTATAAAGAAAAAATAAAATAACTAAATCTAATAAGTTGGAAGTACTACTTACTTCACAACTGGTCTAGTGATTACGCCTCGCCCTGTTTTCAATTCCACAACTATGACGTGACCGTCTTTACCTAGATGAACCCTTACAACTCGACCCATGCGCCATTCGTTTGTTGGTGGGTTGTCCTCACGAATAACCACAAGATCTTCAACTTCTAAGTATTTCTGCACAAACTTCCATTTATAACGTTTCTGGAGGTCTTTTAAATAATTATCTTTCCACCTAGAACATAAGCGTTGATTTAACGCTTTTACTCACTGCCACCGATTAGTAATGGACAACGGGGCTTCTAAAATTTCTGCTTCCGGTGGATCTACAAGTGGGCCGCCAATAAGAAAGTGGTCAAGCGTTAAAATATCTAAACAATCAATATTTTCTGTCAAAGGATACAAAGGTCTAGAATTTGAACACGATTCGAATGTATACTTCAAGTTACCAGCAATTCGTCTAAAATGGTACTTGAAGCTCTTTACGCCTGCTTCCCACAGACCTACCCTATGAGGTGCACTTGCCGGGTTAAAATGCCAGTCAAGGCCTTGGGGTCCATACTTTGCATTAATTATCGAACCTGTTGAACGAAGAAAACCTCGATATTCTTCCCTAAAAACCTTTGAGGCACCTACAAAATTTGTGCCATTATCCGAATACATATCTTTCGGATATCCTCTTCTAGCAACAATCGTTCAAAGAAAGCTGCTATGTTTAGGCTGCTAACCGCCTCTAGATGAATGGCCTTTGTGGCAAAACACACAAACAGACAAACATAACCCTTGGTAATCAAACAAGCTCGACCGGTATAATTTCGGATATCAAAGGGACCAGTAAAATCCACCCCAGTAGTGGTAAAGGGACGAGAAATAATTGTCCTTGAAGTGGGAAGGGCTGCCATAATCTGATTTTGTGTCGCTTTTTTCTGTATTGTACAAATTTTACAGCGACCTATAACAGTCTTGATCAGATTTTTGGTATGTGGGATAAACTCAGTTCGTAGGGCTCTTAACATCAGCTAATTTCCACCATGCAAAGTAATTCTGTGGATAAAATTTACAAATAATACAGCAAACTGACAACAAGAGTGTAACACAATAGGAAATTTTTCACCATATGTTAGATTTGGAGCATTTGCCAAGCGTCCTCCAACACGAATAATCCCTTTGTCATCAAGAAAGGAATTTAAATTCAAAAGTTTCCTCTCTAAAATTGGTTGATCATTTGATTACTTATACGAGTAATATTCAGTAGGAAAGAAAGCCTTTTGCGAGACGATAATTTACTTTTCTTTAACTGACTGAATCTCAGCTGGAGTGATTTCGGGAGGCGGAAAACTTTGTCCTTGTTGTAAAATCAGTTTCCAACCACTCACCTTTAAAGGCATTATACGCAATGCTCTAGAATACGAAGAAAACCGTCCTAACAAATCACAAAATGACTTAAAATATACAACAAATACTTTGTGTCTGCGCTCCTCTTCTCGTGTACCAAATTCCCTAACAGAAGCTGCATCCTAACGGTCAGAAGAAGAACAAAGCCAGGAAGGGCCATGCCACCAAAGGTGATTTTCCACTAAATATTGCGGCCGAACTCCTCGACTAAGCAAATCAGCCGGGTTATCCTCTGAGCAAACGTGCCTCCAGACGGTATTGTCGGTTTTCTCTACAATTTCGGAGACTCTATTCGCCACAAAAGTGGTCAAAGTATTAGATGGTTTTTGGAGCCACGCTAGAACGATCATAGAATCACTCCATGTATATACCTTTGTTCTCGTCAAATTTAAAATCTTGTCAAATTTAAAATCTTTTCCGACCCGGTCGATCAGACCTGCTAAAAGATATGCCCCACAAAGTTCTAAACGAGGCAAAGAAATAGTTTTAAGCGGAGCTACTCTAGACTTTACTAATAGTAAATGTGATTGGACTGCGCCATTTTCATCTAAAATACGCACATAAATGCAGGCGCCATATGCCTTTTCTGAGGCATCACAAAACCCGTAAATTTCCAAATTGCGAGTCGGTGTAAAACCAATCCATCGACAAATCGTTATTTTATCGATACCACTGTAGTCATTGATAAATTGTTTCCATTTTTGTTTATTATTTTCCGACAAAACTTCATCAGTTTTCTCACTCCATATTTCTTGCATTAACATTTTTGCTAAAATTACAATAGGCCCTAACCAACCAGCGAGGTCGAATAATTTCTAGTTTGGTAAAATTTTCTTTAAACGAATAGGTAAAGTGGAGAAAAAAAATCAGTCGGCTTTAGCATTCCACCTTATACCCAATCTCTTTGTGGTGCTCTCCCCATCAATTTCTAAAAAGTTTTCCTTTAAAAGAAGCTGAGCTGAAAGACCTCGCAAAATTCTTTCATCGTTGGAGGTCCATTTCCTCATCAAAAATCCAGCCGATGACAAAGATAATAATAGCTGATCCCGAGCTTCAATCGTCAATGATAAATTATGAGCGCCCGCCAGAGCATCATCAACGTACATCATTCGGCGTAAAATTTTTGAAGCAATTGGCCATTGCCCTTCAACGTCGTCAGCCAATTGATGCAAAGTACTTATTGCTAAATATGGAGCGCAATTTACTCAAAAAGTAACTGTTCTTAACTCGTAACTTTTTAAATCATCACTCGGGTTTTCGCGAAAAACAATTCGCTGAAGCTTACTGCCTTTTGAGTGCACAAGAATTTTCTCGGTACATTTTCTCAAGATCTCCGTTGAACACGTAAAGATAAAAGCGCCATCTAATGATCAACAACATTAAATCGTTTTGAACAGTCGGCCCGGTGAAGAAAATATCATTAAGACTCAAACCTGACGACGAACGACTGGAGGCATTAAAAACCACTCGAACTTTTGTAGAAGAACTTTCAGGTTTAAATACTGCGTGATGTGGCATATAGAAAGATTCCGAAAGCTCTGAACTATCATGTACCTGAACCATATGACCTAAAACTTTATACTCCGAAAGTACCTCATCATACGTCTTTTTAAGCACTGGGTTTTTCAATAGAGAAACTCATTCCTTAAACGAGAAAAGCCTAAACCGTTATCAACTTCATATTGGGGCTTAAAAGGTAGAGAGACGGTAAATCGTCCATCACCCTTTCGTGGTATTTTTATACAGTTCTTCACAGTATTCGTCTTCGGGTGTAAACACAATAGCCCTTGGTGGTTCCTCTAATGCCCAAAATTTTTCCAATTGTCCATCAAGGCCAATTTCTGTGTAGAATGAAACACACGTTGTAAATGTCACCGGTCTTAAGTCAGTAAGAGATCCCGTCAAAATTCAGCCAAAAATAGTTTCTTGTGCCATCAAGTTCCATAAAATATTCCGCCTGACCCCATCCCTCATGATCTTAGAATAAATGTCAGCGCCAATCAGAAGATCAATTTGACCGCTCCTTGAAAAATTAGGGTCAGCTAAACTCAACCCCGATAACGAGGTGGACTGGGACATATCAACTGACTCTGTGGGCAGATTTCCCGTTAATTTAGGCAGAACCAAACTTTCTACTTTGATGCGTAGTTGGCTATCCAATGGAGAGCTCATTTCAAACGAGCAAAGTTTCTGAACTGAGCCCGCCAGTGCGTCATTTAAACCAGAAACCTGAGTTCTAATTCTTCTTACGGGTAAATTAAGTTTCCGTTGCAACCGTTCAGAAATAAAAGTTGCCTGTGATCAAGACTCAATGAGAGCCTGTTCGTAAAACACATCACCACGACACACTATATTGACCTCAGCAGTTCCCAAAAGAATTTGCCGCGAGGTAGTTGCGAAGCAGTTTTGAACTGTCGAACTCTGAGCGGCGGCTTGGCTCGTACTTGGTCTAACAGATTGGCCATCTTTCTCTGGCTCTCTATGCAATAGTGAATGGTGCTTCAATTTGCACACAGAACAACTAACAGTACTTTGGCATACACTCAGCTTATCACCCTCACTAAGACAGTTTATGCACAAACTGTGTCTTTTGACTACTAAAAATCTTTCACCCGGACTCATTACCAAAAATTTGGGACAAGTTCTCAATAGGTGATCCTTCGAACAACTAGGGCATGTTCTTTTTACTACATTTGCCTGATATGTTCTAACTTTTTTATTAGAAAAATAACCTTTTCTCTTCTGCAGACGATTATCGCTTCGATGAGAAGAATTATTTGTCGAAGAAACATTTCTACTAGTACTAGATTTTACACTTAATTCGGTTAAACTCTCTCTAATACCCGACATAGTCTCTAGAAATTGAAATCGAGAAGTCAAAAAATTATTCATATCTTCCCATTTCGGTATTTCAGTCTTATTATGAATGGACTGCTCCCACAACGATAAAGTAAAATCAGGTAATTTCATAGAACAGAGAAAAATAAAAATCGAATCCCAATTCGTGATATCAAATTCATGCAAACGAAGCGCTGAAATGCAATTGTTGATATCTCTTTGTAAACGCTTGATATCGGCAGCTAACTCCGATTTGACTTCAATTAAATTGAACAAAATTTTTAATTGAATATTGACCAAAATCCTCTTATTCTCATTCCTACCTTTCAAATTCTTCCAGGCAGTTTCAAAACCCTCGTTAGTAACGGGAGATTTTTTGACGATGTCTAAAGCCTCATCTCGAGTGTTCTGCCTAAGATAAAATAGTTTTTCAACTGCAGTCAGTGAGGTACCGTTAATGTATACTGCCGCAAATATATCTCTAAAAGCTGGCCATGACTGATAGTCACCATAAAAAGGTTCAGTGGTGCAAGGCGGCAGGCTAATGTGATGACCTTCAATAATTGCACCCTCATTCGACTTAGCTACACAATGAGTAGAAAAAAGTGCCAGAGGAGTTGGTCCACTAATAAACGACTGGGATAGTTCACCCATTAGCGCAGCACAGGTAATGTATGCCAATTTGCATTCCTTAAAAAGAATCTTAGCTGCTTCAAAATCTTCCTCGGTGTCAGAATTACCGCATGCAGTGGCAAAAGTTTACTTTTTTACATAAGGTCTTGAACTCTTCCTTCTCAAGTTAAATTGCAAAAGCTGTTTGATTCGCCCTATGACTTTCATTAAAGTCATTTTCGAATTCAAGGAGCATTCCTGCAAATTTCTCGAATGTCTGTAAATTGGCCGATTTTACCATGTTTTCATCAAACGCGACAACAAAATGATCAAGCAACCAAAACAAAAAATAATATAATATAAATTGCCTCGTAATATATTAATTTTTCTACAAACAGAAATTCTATCGCGAAACGAGAATTCAAAATTTTCTACATAAATTAATCAAAGGGTTATAAGAACAAAAAGCAAAGCAACTTTATCAAAATAAAAGTTCACCTTTTCGTTTATTAAAGCGAAATATTTCTCGAATGTCTGTAAATATCTAAAAAAAAAAAACTTTTGTTAAAGTTAAATTTTGGCTCTTATCGTTCACTATCGATCACCTTTTAATTGCAATAAATTCTCTAAGGTCACACTTCTTATCCACTGAATTATATTATATAATAAATTTGTTTTTTATTAATACAATTAATACAGGGCATTTGCGCAGTATAATCCACTGTATAATGTACACAAATCTTACTATATACCTTTTTGTAAATTCTTCCGATATATTCGCTTAATACAAAACATAAATTAATGAAAATCTTCAAAATCAAGAATGTGGAGCACCGTAATGTGTTCATAAATCAACAAATTCACATGAACCAAATCTTAAAGAAAATTGCACAATTACAGCCAAATATGTTTAATAAATATACAAATTAAATTTACCCATCAAATAATTAATCATCCATTAAAAAAAGCTCACTATTTCCTGATGATCACGCGAGTTAGCGGCGCTCATGCAAAAACATATTAATAAACATATACATGTTATTTCCCTAATATTCTTTTAAGACAACAAGTAAATTTCCACAGATGATAAGAGGGTAATTACTAACTAGACATATCATAAACAACAATTTATGTAAACACACTTAAACAACCCTAACTAAACATGTAAAATAATCTAAACTACTGAACAAAGGAATAAGATAAAAAGGGTCAAACAAATATCATAAATATACAAATATTGTAAAGATCATAAAATATCATAAATATGCAAATATTGAAAAGATCATAAAATATCATAAATATACAAATATTGTAAAGTTCATAAAATATCATAAATATACAAATATTGTAAAGATCATAAAATATCATAAATATACACATATTGTAAAGATCATAAAATATCATAAATATACAAATATTGTAAAGGTCATAAAATATCTTAAACATATGTACAAAACATGTGCTTTATATCTTTGTTCCAAAATATATATTAAGACAAAGGAAATATTATTTGTAACAAATTAATATTTAAAAAGAAAGGAAATTCACTATTTTTCAGAGATGAACAACTCTAATTTCTGTTATTTAAAAAGACTTAAAAGATACCACATCCTAGAATTACCGTAGATATCGAGTATTAGTATATAAAAGTGTTCGGATACGTTATGTTGTTAATTGTTGTTGTGATTGTTTATTTAAATTTAACTATAATGTAATATAATATTTGTGTAACTTATGGTTTTATTTTAAAGAATTCCACTATCCATGTTAATTAAATATTTTATTAAATTTGCTTATTGTCTTATATTAAGGTATATTGCATTTAATAAAAATATGTAAAAAAAAATTGCTTGATTGAAATGGAATAACAATTTGTAATTTCTACAATATCCATTTCCGACCCCATTGTTGTTTTGTTTATTTACTCAGTGTTCCGCGATTAGATTAGATTACTATGTGATGATGTATATTTAATTAATGCCCTATTCTAACAAATTGTTCTTCTTATATACTATTTGGTTAAGTGTTTTTCCAAATAGCACTTAACCTCTCATTTCTATACTTAACCTTATTTATCCATATCTTAACTTTAGTAAAATACCAGGCAATCCTCAATTTTGAGTAACTTCGGGATTAAGTGGAAATATTAAATTCTTATTAGTTTTATTTCCACAAATTTACTTAAATAGAACAAATATTTTGTGTGCAATGGGAAAATGCTGATCGTTACATTATTTTAAAAACCACTTGGCTGTTAGTTTATTCAACTATATGTGGGCAGTGTAACATGAGCTTATTGTTTGAATGCTAGTGTGTCGGCAATTTAGACTGTTTATTAACATACTTATGTGATAGTTACATTGACCGATCAGTCACACTACTTCTCCGAGTTTCATAAGAATGTTCATATAACGGTAGTTTTATGTACATTCTTTTACATAAAGTGAAAAAATAACATAGAAATATAAAATAACACTTTTTTGTTGCATAAAGTTTTTCTACTATTGTTTACTAACTTAGGTGCGCTTAAATTTACATAAGTAGTCGATAGTTTGTATCTATAGGGGTGTAACTTAACTAATTTTTGTGTTATTTGTGGAGAATATATGTTCCAAATTTTTCGTTTAAATGTGTCGTACTTTGTGGAAAAGGCATACTTGGACTACTTAGGGTTTCCGTTGCCGTTAAACGCTAAACCTTGGATACCAAGTTTGGTATGTAAAACATGTGTTGAATCTTTGCGACTGTGGGCAACCAAAAAAGACCGACTCTTAAGTATTATAATATAATAGAATAAAACATATAAATTGCTCTAAGGGGACATATCCAAACTTAAAATCTGATTTAAGAATAGTCTTGTGTATTAGTGACACATCCATACCAGAGCACAAACGATGACCGAAAACGATGACAGTGGTAGCGACAGTGATTTTGATTGCTACGGTAGTCCGTGACCACAAAGATGATCTAAATGAATGGATCAGGGACCTTGGCTTTCTAAGCCTGCATCAGAAATTTTAGCTCCCCTATTGGAAGAAAGAAATTTGTTGACCAGGGGAACGAAGATATCGTACTACCGTAATAAAGAAAAGGTTTTACTTCCTTTCTTTACTTAAAAAGATAATTTTGTATTTTGTACTAATATTCCGGGCCTAATTAATGCAATGGGATTTAAAGAGTATCATCCAAATCAGTGTCGATTATTCATTGATTCATCAAAACTAATTTTGCAATGTGTACTTTTACATAAAAGTAAAATTGCTCATTCTACAAAGGTTAAAAAAGAATATCCTACAATATCTATTAAGTTTAAAATTGTTATTAAAAAAGCAATTTTAATTTAAATTGTTTAATAAAGATTACGTTTGCATTGAATTAAATACATGCTTATTATTGTTAAGAACATACGTTTATATAAATTTATTCTGTTTGACCTAATTTTAATGCATTATATTTATTTTAAATTTGTTTAATTGCTTATTGCACATTTCCTGCATTTAATTTTGTACTAGTTTTGTTAATCGCATACACAGCATTTCAAGTTCATTAACCATTGCTAAATTGGTTTACTTATTTTGTTTTTAAGTTCTTTTACACTATTTATAAATTATTTGTGTTAAGTTTAGCAATTTATCTATTTGTTATTTTCAGAAGCTAAGCATTTTATTATTATTTAATTGTATATAAAAGAACGTGAAAATAAATGAATCACTCTGGTTTTTTTTAGTAATAAAAAAATTGTGTTTTACTATCTGACGGCTTTCTTCAAGTTACAATTGCTTGTAAGAAATTTAATTGCGACAATTTTCCGATTGTGCCTATGAGAACAAACACAGTGTTAAATGCTTGAACACTAACAGTTCAACTTCATGCATACAGCTCACAATGGCACCCATGCAGGATCTTGCGGCACAACAGGAAATAAGGGCTAATAATATTGAAAAAAAATTATTTTAATTATTAAAAAATTGACTGAAGAATTGAAGAATTTTATCACAGCAAACTGAATTAACTCTTGTCTATATGGCAAACATTTAAAAAGACAGAGAATAAAATTCAAGATTCAACTTTATCAGAAGAGGATCCGTATATTTTAAAGGATTTATACAAATCAACTGGTCCAAAATACAGTTCTACAACTGAATGCATTGAGTCAGAAATAAAGAAACTGACGCCTTTAAAAAATAAACCCAGTACCAACCATAAGAGAGAAAATATCAAAAGACTTTTCATCGTTCTAGTATGGCGCAGGAGAGGAATCAATTCAAGATAACTGCTCGTACGACAGCAATTACTCTTTTGCCACATGGTTTGGATTCAATAGACGCTGATCAGCCAAAACAGTTTTATCAACTCAAATTAGACACTGTAAACAATTTATGGACTCAAGTTCAAGATTTATATGACAACATGTGGCAACAGACTGGAGATCCATCAAAGTTGGGATTACATCAAAGTAACTACGATGACCTGGAAGACTTGGTCCAACATCATCTAGTTAAACTTGCAGTTTTAACAGACAAATGCAACGTGGGTGCAACTCTTGCGTCACAACTGGGAAGTGACACGACAATCCACAGTTCACTGCCCCCTCCAAAGGTAAGGATTCCTCAATTTAATTGTGACTATTTAAAGTGGCCTCAGTTTTATGAACTTATGGAAATGGTAGACAAACAGTCTCTCCGAATGTTCAAAAAATGTGGTATCTAAAAACCAATTTATCGGGGTAGGCTGGCAAACTTCTAAGGCACCTTACTTTAACGGAAGAAAATTACAAAACAGCATGGACCCTTCTTTAGGAGCGGTACAACAATAAGCGGGTAGCCACGCTAGTAGAAAGGGTCCTAAATCAACCGAAGGGAACATTATCTACTGCATCAATTAAGGCTCTTCATGATACAACAAAAGAATGCATGTTAGTACTTAACAACTTGAATATCGACACATCTGCTTGGGGTGCCTTACTAATTCAAATAATGGTGAAAAAATTAGATCACACTCTGTACATTCGCTTTACGCAATCCTTATCAAACCGAAAAAGGAATCCACTATTAGAGAATTATTTTCATTTTTGGAGATGCAATTTGAATCAATGGAGTCGATTGGTAAAATATTAATTACACATCAAGCAAGATTGTTTTCACTATAGCTTCAGTTGAGAATAACAGCAATTGCAAACTATGCAAAAATGATAAACACCGCATTTATCATTGCAAGCAATGACAGAAACTGAAAGCCTCAAATGAGTACAACAACAGAAACTATGTGTGAGCTGTTTTAAGTGTGATCATTTAGCCAAGACTTGTATTTATGGCAACTGTAAAAAATGTAATAACAAGCATAATACGTTACTACATTACCAAAAAGTCACATCAATAGCATCAAAGCAAACGCCAACCCCAAACCACGATTTTACACCAGCTAATACAATCGCCGTTTCCCCCGCATCAGCAGAAGACAAGAAAAACGTAATTTTAGCCACAGTAAGGGTAAGGGTTATTATCAAGGCGTAACATGGCATGTCAAAACAATTTAGGGCTATACTAGATTCAGGGTCACAAATGAATATAGTGGCTGAAAGGCTCGTAAGAAAGTTATCGCTTAAAATAACAGAGACCGCTTTGTCCATTGATGGAATTAGAAGAGTTCAAAAAAAGGCATACAACCCGGTACAATAAAGCTTTCCAATTATCATCCTATATATCAAAATATTTCGTTGGGCTGGATTGTAGGCGGCTTACTTAAACAACCGACAATTGTCTTCCCATCTGTAACTTTAACAAGTGTAGTTTTTGACAGTGAAGCTTCATTAGACCAAGCAATCTAACAATATTGGAAACTCGATGAGGAAGAGTCAAATTAGAAAATAATCTCTGAAGCAGAAAACAGAAATGGACCCAAATTGTCAACCTTCCGTTTAGCGAAAATCCAACAGCATTGGGGCATTCTTATCAAATGGCATACAATAGATTCATAAATCTAGAGAAACGGCTAAAGAAAAATACAAATATTAGCTATCTTTTCGTTATTTAAACGAAATATTTCTCGAATGTCTGTAACAGAGATCGGTTTCGGTTGCGTAATTTTCGAGTCTACTTAAACAAGCACTTAGTTTTTTATGAGTCGAATCGTTTTTGTTCAAAAGCAAAAAACACTTGTTGAATAAACCGTTCGTTTAAAACATTCATTTTATGTACTCGCCATTTTGTGCGAACATGAATGTTCTGATAGTGTTGTTTAAGGTTTGAATCTATTTTTGCATCAAAGCCAACTTGTTGTTAGCGAAACAAGTGTTTTATTCAGTTGTAAATTAATTTCCTACTCGATGTTTCCTTCTCTTGTTGTTATTACGTTTTTTTTTTTTACATTTTTAAATTCTTTTTCAATAAATTTTTTTTTTTTTTTTTTTTATTTATAAAATTTGTAATAACAGAAGCCTTCATATGGCCGAAAATATTACAGAGGGATTAAGGTTTAAGTGCGTATTATAACGGTAACTTAATACATAATAATATATAATATCAAAAAAGAAAATAATTCAAGAAAAGTATATAAAAAAGAAAAAGAAAAGAAAAAAAAATATATATATACATATATATGTCGTGTGCGGCGACAATTTTCAACAAAATAAATTATATTAGAAGAATTTAATTAATTTAAAATAGAAGAGAGTACCGAACGCGCGAAGGTCAGAGCAAATAATGTATGCTTGTACACATAAAGCATGCAGAGGCCATCTATTGGTTCAGATGTTCGTTCAAGTGTTTCTTGTAAACCATTGCTGAAGCACCAAAAGATCTTAATCTATTTGGCAGGCCATTCCAAATGCGGGCTGTTTTTACCAAAAACGATTTCTCAAAAAATGAGTTGTTAATTCTGGGAATGAATACTTGGGTATTTCTTGAAGAGTTGATAAAGTTTATACGGCTGTGCAAAAAATATGGGTTGGAGCTTTTCACAATTCTGTAGAATCGTGTAAGCAATTTCACACGGTAGACAATCATTGAAACATGTTCGCTTCTCCTAAGCTGATATACAAACCGCGTTATTTTGTTAAAAAGGAGCTGAATTCTACATATATTACCAGAATTTGTGCATGAATAAACTTCAATACAATATAAAATTTGCGAAATTAGCATTGCATGGGCTACCCTATATCTTACATGGAATGGCATATATACGTTAAGACAGTATAATTGGCGGAGAGTAAAATTTACTTTAGAGCAAATATAATTTATGTGATTATAGTAATTTAATTTATTGTCTAAGATCACACCCAATATCTTCATACTATCGACATAACCTATATCGGTGCCACATACTAGTACTTTTATTATTTCCGTAGAAGATGGGCCAAACCTCATTACTGCGGTCTTTGAAGCATTAATTAAAAAATTATGTGACCTCATCCAAACTTCAACATCTCTCAATTTATTATTAATATCATTCTGCAAATCTTTCAGTAAGTTAGATTGCGAAAATAAGAGTTGTATATCATCGGCAAACGCATATGTCACACATGAAAGTGAATCAGTAACACTAAATAGGCTATTAAGGTACATTACAAATAGTAGGGGCACAAGAACCGATCCTTGAGCTACGAGTTTCAGATTCGATTCCACAAAATGAAACGAATTGATGACGATTGCTTAAATATGAAAACAAGAGCTTACATGCCGTTCGAGAGAATCTAAATTCATGGTGTAGCTTCTTTACAAGATTATTATGATCTACCCGGTCAAAAGCCTTTGAAAGGTCAAGGGAAACTAATATGCAGGTTTTATTGTCATTCACTTTATCCCTAATTGACTCAGTGATACCTAAAAGAGCCAAAGAGGTGCTGGAGTTAGCTCGAAAACCAGTTTGTTTTTCATTGAGTAAATGATGCCTTGAGATGTAGCTAATTATTTGGGACATCATTATATGCTCACACACTTTCGATAGAACCGGTAAAATACTTATGGGTCTAAGGTTGCTCATGTTGTAAGAGTTACCCTTTTTAGGAATGGGAATAACTTTAGCACATTTCCATTTGTTAGGGAAAGTTGATGTTGTTAGGATACAGTTAAAAAGATGCAAAAAACAGTCAGACAGCATAGGAAAGATGAGTTTTAAAAAACGTAAAGGTATTCCATCAACTCCACTTGCATTTGATTTAATTTTACCAAATGCTCTTTCTAGATCATCTAGCTCAATGCAGGAGAAGAAAAACGTTTCATGTAAATTTTCAAACTCATGTAGATCAGAAAAGTTTATGTTAATTGCACTGTAATTTTCATGGCCAATAAAGTATTCATTTATCTGGTTGACATCAACTTCATCCACAGAAATATTTGGGTTTCTTGATAGTGAATCTCTTAAGTGAGCCCACATTTGTTTTGTGTTCGAAGCGCAAAAAACTTTATGGTAGTGACTTTTCTTAGCCTTACGAATGGCATGTTTAGCTTTATTACGATATTTACAGTAAACACTTCAGTTATAAGCAGATCTATCATACATATACGCTCTATAGGCAATACTTCTTAAGGACTTGGCATAAATTACTTGTCTAGAGTTGCACCATTTAATAGGTTTACATTTAATTTTAAATTTATTAGTTGGAACAAGGGAATACAATCTCGTTATTAGCGAGTCTAGTGAGTAAAGCTGGTCATTGATATCATTTAAGCCACTAAAAGAAGAAAAATCATGTTCGGCGATACAAGAATTTAAAACATCCATGTTAATTAAGGAATAATCTTTATATTCAACGTACTCGTCGGAAGTTTCTAAATAAGGGAAGTTATTACATTTAAACGTGGAAAATATTATCGAGTGATGCGAAAGAAACGGGCATTGAGCTTGTCCAATTTTTCGTAAAAATGATGAGTCACTTACCAGGAAGTAATCTAAAAGCAAAGTGGAGTCACTCACAAATCGGACCCAAGTTTCTGTTAGGTAAAACCATAACAGTGAGTCGATAATTGAAGCCGCAACAACATATATACTTTTACAAAGAAAAAATTTAACAAAAATATGCACATATTATATAAATTATAAATATATTTTAATCCTGCCAAAAAAATAAAAATACTAAAATAAAATATATGCGCAGAAATGGATTTAAAAAATTTGTAAAACAGTTTGGCAATTATTAAAGTTAATCAATATAATAAGAGCATTAAAATAAAATAATATATTTATATTATACATATACACATATATATACATACATACACATACATATATACATACATATATATATATACATAAATACATATATATATACACATACATACATATACTCATATACATATATACATATACATATATACATATATACACACACATGTGCCAAGGCAAATCGATTGAAAGCGAATTCATTCAAAGATCGATATATTTTGGTTATTATTCTGTTTTGGAAAAGTTTGCTTAACTTAATAATTTAAAAGTAGAAATTTTATACATAAATTTATATAAACATATATACATACATACATTAATTAAGGTAAGAACTATTGATTTTGATATTTTTCTATAAATTGGAAATAGTTGTATTTAACATCCAAACCATCACAAGTGGTAATCTCAACTTGGGGGAGGTCAACATCTCGAAGTTTATACTTAGTAATCTGTTTGCTCTTTTTCAACTTGCGGCTTAGATATGAGAGCTTGCTGGCCATTGGCGTTTAATGATCATTTAAAAATACTCTGACCTGAAGCTCACCGCCAATAAGATCATTAAGTTTTAATGCACGGGTTTTATGGTATTTTTGCATAATTCTGTCTTTTATAGGAACTGAGTTGAATTTGACTAAAACTTCCTTATGTTTATTTATGTACAAACACTGGTTTTTATCCTTATCAGTAATGGGTATACCATAAATTTCACCAATTTTCAAAATAACAACTTCAAGATTAGGCAAAGCATCAGGTAGACCCGTCACGATGACATCAGGGCGGTTAAGACGCTTCAATAAGGAATTTTGTGACTTTTCCAGCTTAGCTAATTTACTAGCATTGTTTTTATCAGCTTGTTTAACGAGGTCATAACAGTGTTTTACCTCTGAATCAATTTCTTTGATTTCAGTCTGGAGTTCTTGTTTAATTTTAAGCACTATAGAATTAGCCTTAGCCTCAAAATCTTGTAGAGCCTTTTCGATTTGCTCTTGGGTAAACTGCCGGTGGGCATCCAGTTTGTCATCGATATTCTTGTTTATTTCCTGAATACCATTTTGGAGCTGAAGTGCTAAGGAATCAGAGCTATTTTTAGGCGGCATGTTAAAACTGGCTCTATATGCCCTCTTCAGTACAGAAAACAATGCAATAAGACACTTCAATGTGGCACGTGGATATTAAAAAGTTGACAAATGTTTATTGTTACTTTGGTATGTATGTAGATAATATGAATCTTTAATAATTTCGCATTGAATTACTGAGAAAAATTATATTCTTGCTTATATATTCACAATTTTATTTTAATAAATTTAATTTTCCGCAGAGCGAATTTATTTTACACAGTCATGATAGAGTTACCGTATTTTCGTTTTTGTGCTTAATATCCAAACGTTTATTGAATACACGTAGAACTTGTTCTTTTTTTGTATCTTTCCATTCTTTTTCCATTTTTATATTAATTTTTGTAAATATTTTTTAATTAAGATTTTGTTATGTCCTTTTTATTGTTTTATAAATAATTTTTTCATGAAAATGTTACTTTTTTTAGTTATTATATAATTACATAAATAATTTTTTTTTATAAAATAAAGTCTGAAAATTAAAAAAAAACAAATTATATACTTTGCATTTCATTATTTATATTTGGAGCAAAAATTTATTTGCATCGTACATGTGTAAATATGATATTAACAAACTTCTTGTTAACGAGACTTTTTTGTTTCAATACAAAACTGTTCGAGTCTAATGTTGAAAATGATTAACACTTGTTGTCGCATTTTGTGTTTGCGTATAAAAAGCAACAAGTATTAAATTGATGTAATACTTGTTCTAATTGTTCTTAAAATTCTACTACTGGGAACAAGACGGCTCGATCATACAAGTTGCAGGTCTCTGGTCTGTAAATATCTAAAAAAAAACTTTTATTAAAGTTAACTTTTGGCTCTTATCGTTCACTATCGATCACCTTTTAATTGCAATAAATTCTCTTAGGTCACACTTCTTATCCACTGAATTATATTATATAATAAATTTGTTTATTATTAATACAATTAATACAGGGCATTTGCGCGGTATAATCCACTGTATAATGTACACAAATCTTACTATGTACCTTTTTGTAAATTCTTCCGATATACTCGCTTAATACAAAACATAAATTAATGAAAATCTTCAACGATAACCATAAAAAGCAAATTTTATTATTATAAAAATGCAAAATCAAGAATGTGGACCACCCTAATGTGTTCATATATCAACAAATTCACATGAACCAAACCTTAAAGAAAATTGCACAATTACAGCTAAATATGTTTAATAACTATATATATTAAATTTACCCATCAAATAATTAATCATCCATTAAAGTAAAGCTCACTATTTCCCGATGATCACGCGCAAATACCTTCGAAGGTGTCTCTAACGTTTTCTTTTTGTCTTCTGTGACGGTTTGGATTTGCTGACAAAATTATCCCCAATAATTCCGTCGCTCCACACGTAAATTCCAAAACGAGTTTTTTCAAATCCAACCCACCAGGTATAAACTCCACCAATTATAAAATTATTTACTTTTGTCTAATAATGAAACTGTAGTAAAAAAAACACATACACAAATGCCAAATAAAAACAAACATATGCCAAAATGGCATATGAAAATACTCTAGCGGTAGAATTGAGAAGAGTTGTTATATAAAGAACAGGGTTGTATTAATATTCTGGTTTGGAGCTTAACTAAAATTATATTTTGTAGATAATGCAGTTTATAATACTTGTGTGCACTTCAGTATTTTTGAAACTGTATTAATAAAACATAATTTTATCAAACTGTACAAATGGCGTAATTTGCACTGTAAATCCAAAAAGTTTTTTTCTAGTAAATCTTGTATTTTAGTAACAAAATCTTACAAGAAAAAATTTATGTAAAAAAAAATAATGTCACCTTAGTTTTTGGTGTTCAGTTAAATTTTTAGGGTTCCACAAACAAACCAATTCCTATATCCGGCTCGATATTGGACCAATAAGGACCACACAAAAATTACTCGAATTAGTCACAGAGCACCAACCAGGATGGTAAAAAAAAAAAAAGAAAAGACCGCACAAAGTAGGATTTTGTATTAAAAAAAAGAGCTAAGTCACAAATAAACTTGCCTTTGAATTTGTTTATTGAACAAAATTTAAATTATAAAATTAAAGCAAACGATATGATACAAAGTCCGTCTATTAAGCGCGAAAAAATTTCTTACAATGGCTACTATATCAAATATGCAAAAAAATTAGTACAAGAATAATAATTAAAAACTAGACGATGATTGATTACAGCGCCCCTTAGATGTCGGTTCAGATGTTACCAAAATTTGGCATCACAATCAAGTATTGGTCACGAATGGAAATTCACTATTGTTCAGAGATGAACAACTCTAATTTCCGTTATTGAAAAATACTTAAGAGATACCACATCCTAGACTTACTGTAGATATCGAGTATTAGTATATAAGTGTTCGGATACGTTATGTTGTTAATTGTTGTTGTGATTGTTTATTTAAATTTAACTATAATGTAATATAATATTTGTGTAACTTATGGTTTTATTTTAAAGAATTCCACTATCCATGTTAATTAAATATTATATTAAATTTGCTTATTGTCTTATATTAAGATATATTGCATTCAATAAAAATATGTAAAAAAAATTGTTTGATGTTATTCCGTTTGTAATTTCTACAATATCCATTTCCGACCCCATAAAGTATACATTTATGTATATTCTGAGTTCTTATGCTGTAGTAAATATCATGGAAACAAATGTATTGTTTTGTTTATTTACTCAGTGTTCCCTGATTAGATTAGATAAGATTACTATGCGATGATGTATATTTAATTAATGTCCTATTCTAACAAATTGTTCTTCTTATATACTATTTGGCTAAGTGTTTTTCCAAATAGCACTTAACCTCTTATTTCTATACTTAACCTTATTTATCCATATCTTAACTTTAGTAAAATACCAGGCAATCCTGAATTTTGAGTAACTTCAGGATTAAGTGGAAATATTAAATTCTTATTATTTTTATTTCCACAAATTTAATTAAATAGAACAAATATTTTGTGTGCAATGGGAAAATGCTGATCGTTGCATTATTTTGCAGACCACTTGGCTGTTAGTTTATTCAACTATATGTGGGCAGTGTAACATGAGCTTATTGTTTGAATGCTAGTGTGTCGGCAATTTAGACTGTTTATTACAGTACTTATGTGATAGGTACATTGACCGATCAGTCACACTACATCTCCGAGTTTCATAAGAATGTTCATATAACGGTAGTTTTATGGACATTTTTTTACAAAAAGTGAAAAAATAACATAGAAATATAAAATAACACTTTTTTGTTGCATAAACTTTTTCTACTATTGTTTACTAACTTAGGTGCGCTGATTTCAAATCTGCCCTCAGCAGTTCTAGTTAGTGAGATACAGGTACCGTCTTAAATTTACATAAGTAGTCGATAGTTTGTATCTATAGCGGTGTAACTTAACTAGTTTTTGTGTTATTTGTGAAGAATATATGTTCAAAATTTTTCGTTTAAATGTGTCGTACTTTGTGAAAAAGGCATACTTAGACTATTTAGAGTTTCCGTTGCCGTTAAACGCTAAACCTTGGATACCAAGTTTGGTATGTAAAACAAGTGTTGAATCTTTGCGACTGTGGGCAACCAAAAAAGACCGACTCTAAAGTATTATAATATAATAGAATTAAACATATAAATTGCTCTAAGGGGACATATCCAAACTTAAAATCTGATTTAAGATTAGTCTTGTGTATTAGTGACACATCCATACCAGAGCACAAACGATGACCGAAAACGATGACAGTGGTAGCGACAGTGATTTTGATTGCTACGGTAGGTAAAGATGATCTAAATGAATGGATCAGGGACCTTGGCTTTCTAAGCCTGCATCAGAAATTTTAGCTCCCCTATTGGAAGAAAGAAATTTGTTGACCAGGGGAACGAAGATATCGTACTACCGTAATAAAGAAAAGGTTTTACTTCCTTTCTTTACTTAAAAAGATAATTTTGTATTTTGTACTAATATTCCGGGCCTAATTGATGCAATGGGATTTAAAGAGTATCATCCAAATCAGTGTCGATTATTCATTGATTCATCAAAACTAATTTTGCAATGTGTACTTTTACATAATAGTAAAATTGCTCATTCTACAAAGGTTAAAAAAGAATATCCTACAATATCTATTAAGTTTAAAATTGTTATTAAAAAAGCAATTTTAATTTAAATTGTTTAATAAAGATTACGTTTGCATTGAATTAAATACATGCTTATTATTGTTAAGAACATACGTTTATATAAATTTATTCTGTTTGACCTAATTTTAATGCATTATATTTATTTTCAATTTTGTTTAATTGCTTATTGCACATTTCCTGTATTTAATTTTGTACTAGTTTTGTTAATCGCATACACAGCATTTCAAGTTCATTAACCATTGCTAAATTGGTTTACTTATTTTGTTCTTAAGTTCATTTACACTATTTATAAATTAGGTCATTATTTTTGTTAAGTTTAGCAATTCATTATTTGTGTTAAGTTTAGCAATTTATCTATTTGTTATTTTCAGAAGCTAAGCATTTTATTATTAATTAATTGTATATAAAAGAACGTGAAAATAAATTTGAATCAGTTGTTTTTTTTTTAGTAATAAAAAAAATTGTGTTTTACTATCTGACGGCTTTCTTTAAGTTACAAGTGCTGGTAAGAAATTTAATTGCGATTTAGTGCCAGTTCAAATTTATGTGTTTGAATTGACCACCAGCAAATCTATCATCTATCAACGAATATTTGCTGACCCCAGTTTTTTTTTTTTTTTTTTTTTTTTTTTTTAGATATTCTAAGCTATGCCTTATCAGTGGTAAGGGACTTTTAATAGCCATAACAAAATTCCAGGCATCAGGACACCTTGAAGTTATTCAGTGCCTATGAGAACAAACACAGTGAAGAATTTTATCACAGCAAACTGAATTAACTCTTGTCTATATGGCAAACATTTAAAAAGGCAGAGAATAAAGTTCAAGATTCAACTTTATCAGAAGAGGATCCTTATAATTATGTTTTTGTTTTTATGACCAATGTTTAATTTTAATTCTTATTATTTTGAGATTTTTTCTAATCTCTTTGGGCTATTTTGGTCAGTTATCTGTTTCCAAATATCAATAAAAATCAAAACATTTTATTGTATTTTTTCCAACGTTTCGTTTGTTTTTTTCAAACTTCATCAGGGGATCTTTATTTAAAAATGTTTACTTTATTAATATTACATAAAAAAATTATTTTTATATTAAATCACTATCCTAATTTTGAAAATGTTTCAGTAATAAACACAGAAAATAATTATAAACGACGGTATATGTTAGAAATGTTACATATAATTAATACACCAATAGCACACAGAATTAATTTTAAGGCAGACACAGATAATGTAGCTCAAATTTACAGACACTTGATAAATAAGAAATAATATTGTACTTTATTTTTTGTTACAAAAATTTTTTATATGACAAAATAATTTTATGTTTTTTGTTTTATGTTAAATTGAAAAAAATTTTTATAACTTTTTTGTTGTTGCTTTTTTGTGTTCAAATAAATATTTCTTTGTCCTGATGATGCTACACAAGGGAGTAGCGAAATATTGAGAAAATAAAAATAAAAATTAAAAGACCTTGTGCTTAAATAATAAATTAAAAACTAAATAATTAAAAAGGTCAAATAAAAACTATATTAATATATTAAATTATTAAATATTAAAAAACTGGACTTTCACAACACCGAAAATTTATTAATAAATAAATAAAATAATTAAAAAATTTTATACAACACAAACACAGAATTTATTGTCAGTCTTACAGCTAATATCACAGAACTTCAACATCCTTATATTTTAAAGGATTTATACAAATCAACTGGTCCAAAATACAGTTCTACAATTGAATACATTGAGACAGAAATAAAGAAACTGACGCCTTTAAAAAATAAAGCCAGTACCAACCATAAGAGAGAAAATATCAAAAGACTTTTCATTGTTCTAATATGGCGCAGGAGAGGAATCAATTCAAGATAACTGCTCGTACGATAGCAATTACTCTTTTGCCACATGGTTTGGATTCAATAGACGCTGATCAGCCAAAACAGTTTTATCAACTCAAATTAGACACTGTAAAAAATTTATGGACTCAAGTTCAAGATTTATATGACAACATGTGGCAACAGACTGGAGATCCATCAAAGTTGGGATTACATCAAAGTAACTACGATGACCTGGAAGACTTGTTCAACATCATCTAGTTAAACTTGCAGTTTTAACATACAAATGCAATGAGGGTGCGTTACAAGAATAAGCGGATAGCCACGCTAGTAGAAAGGATCCTAAATCAACCGAAGGGAACATTATCAACTTTACTGCTTTATTACTGCTGCAATAGCAACGACGGACACCGATTTCATATATAGAATTCAACACAAAAATTCGTTTAGAAGATTGCAAAGAATTTTGGCATATGCGCTCAGATTCACAAGGAACGTACGAATGTCAAATACACATCGACCAAAAAATAAATTATCTATTCCTAAGGAGCTAGACGACTTCCTTCTTTTAATTGTTCATGTCATACAAGCTTCAGATTTTGCAGCCGAAATAAAACAATTGAAATATGACAGATAAGCAACCATAGCTATGTTCGCGTAGGAGGAAGATTGGAAAATTTCAATCTACAAGCAGGCGCAAAACACCCAATGATATTACGATACAACGATCCCCTGGTAAAATTGTTATTTACAATGACTCATGAAGAGTGCAAACACTGTGGACCTCAAGCACTTCTTAGGACAATAAGACAAAAGTTTTGGCGAATAAAAGGAAAGATAACAGCACGATCAATTATCAACAAATGAATAGGGTCACTAGAGCTCGACCGCAACTATACCAACAGATAATGGGCAATCTAGCAAAACAAAGAGTAGTTTCTGCTCGACCTGCAGGCAAATGGCACCAAATCATTAAAACAGATTTGTAAAAAAAAATGGAGTCAAATAGTTCTTGCATGAACATAATTGAACACTTACAACACATTAAAACCGACTTCAGTCTTGATTACAGATTGCTATACAAATCCCGACAGAAAAGAGGTGCTATTGATTTTATCGGAAATATTGCATGTTCACTGTTTGGTGAACTTGATTCACAGTGTGCAGAGAAAATGTCATCAACCATTACTCAATTACAAGAAGATGGTTCACTTATACTTTAACTTAAAAAGGATCAGACTTCAGTTATAAACTCAACAATGAACATCGTTGAACAAGGTATAACCACAGCAAAATTCAAGTTTGATAGTCTTCAGTAACTAGTAAAGGATGAAGAATTACGCAATGAAGAATAGTACCATTTTTAAAGTAACATGTACACATTTGCAATATATGCACTTGTTTTATAAAAATCTCCCTTCATGCCTCACTGTAAGCTTTTGGTTTGTTTGTCTCTATGCGTAATTTTGCATGTACGATTCTGTTTTGTCGCATTCTTGCTTGCGCTTTATTCTGTTACTTAGCGTAAATCATGATTCTTCATTCCCAATTAAAACTTATTATTGTTACTAAGTTTGATTTATCAATAACATTTTTACTTTGCTAAGCAACAAATGTCTTTCTGCAATCCTAGTTCTTAAATTTACTGTTTTGTTAACATGTTACATTTACCATATTCTCTTTTAAAAAATATATAAGGCATGTAATCAGAAAAAACAGAGGCAATCAAAGTTAAAACGCTTAAGTAAATCCGTCGATTAAGTGATTGTGAAATATTTCAAAATTTTAAAAGGACATTATTATCCTTACTTTTCAATAATTAAAATAAACCTTTAAATGAATATTTTTTATAATAAAATTTATTTATAAAAACTTAAAATTGTTTTCTTGTTTTATTTACAATAATCATAAGTGAAAACAAAACTGACGCAATCAGTAGGATACCCAGTTATCCTTTAATTTTTTTGTGACATCCTTAAACATTATTTGAGTGAAAATTATATTTCTACATTAAAATATTTAAAATAAGAAACATAAAACAATCTAAAAGGATAACAAACAAATATAAGTGAAAATTATATTTTTATGTTAAAATCCTTAGATAACATTTTAAAATCCTAGAAATGATTTAGTCATAATAAAAAGGATAATAAATATATATGAAATACATTACATTATTACAAACTTTTGGTGTTAATTTAAAATCTTTAAAATATATTAAATCGAATATTAATATACCAAGAAAAAATTTCCAGCACCTCTTACATTTCAAAAAGATTAAAAGTAAAAGAAGTTTTATGAAATATAAAAAAAGTATAATAAAAAAATATTTTGACCTCTTTGTCTTAATGGAAGAGCAAAAATAAGAACTAAATGAAAAAATGTGAAATTTTCTGTGACATCCTTTAACATTATTTAAGTGAAACTTATATTTCTATATAAGTAAAAACATTAAACAATCAAAAAGGATAATAAACAAATATAAGTGAAAATTATTTTTCTATGTTAAAAAACTTGGATAACATTTTAAAATCCTAGAAATGATGTAATCACAATAAAAAGGATAATAAATATGTAAAATATATTTCATTGTTACAAACTTTTGGTGTTAATTGAAAATCTTTAAAATATATTAAATCAAATAATAATGTACCAAGAATAAATATCCAGGACCTCTTACATTTCTTAAAAATTAAAAATAAGATAATTGTTATGAAATATAAAAAAGTATAATTTTTTTACATAAAAATTATTCAAAAGCATAAAGTCTATATATGATAAAATAAAAATAAACATACAGAAATAATAAAAATTAACAGTTTTCATTAAGAATTAAATGAAGGTGAATACTATAGAGAATCGCTAATTTTAGCTCTAAATGTGCAAAACCAATCTTTTCATAAAAAGGAGCAAATTCAAGGCGAATACAAAGCCAGATAAGGAAAAGGGCGATTAAGGACATCGTTGGAGAACAAGCGGAACATGAGCTAAGAAGAAATAATATCAGGAGTATATAAGTATTTAATGAATACATTTATTCTGTAAAGTATTTACTATTCATACATTATTATTTTATTTGAAAAAAATTGTATTTAAGGGAAAGTTTTTTCACTTGGTAACATACTACATAAATATATACATTTATATAAACATTGTGTAAGAGACTTGAGCGCCTTTCTGAAATAAATTTTTTTGAACTATATATCTCCTTACAAGAATATTTCTTATAAATACACAGATATAAATATTTTTTTTCTCAACATGGATCAAGAAGAAGAGCAGTTTTACGATTAACTTTGATCTACTGTTTTTAGGACAAATACAGTAGACTTTTATAATGAAATTAAAGATAGGCTTCGCAGTCTAAATAACAAAACAGTCTCTAATTTGGGGATAAATTTGAATAGCGAACAAATCGCAAAAAACAATATGAGAACTGCTCTAAATATGTTTAAGGAAAAAATCCCAGAGCCATTAAAGACTATATTAGCATGCAGAGATCCAGGAGCTGTTGAAGAGGCCATGAATATTATTTCTTCATCAGGGTATGCCAATAATGTGAGTCGTAAGAAAAATAAAAATAGAGATCAATTTTATATAGGAAACGGGAAAAATCGCTATCAACGTTTTGATGCAAGCAAAAGCCAAAACCAGAATAGTGGTCGATTAGACAATAAAAATTATCCTTACGGTCATAACGGTAACTATGGAAACCAACAAAAAAATAGGAACTTCAATTATGGCAATATCCAGAATAGCTCAAATTATAATGGCAACAGTAGTCAGAATTACAGAAATAATTCTGGGAGACCTATTCAGTTTCATAATTCTTCTTCCAGACAACAGGCTCCAGAACCGATGGATATTAATATGGTTAGCCATTAAGACACTTTAGCTCACTTACCACAATATACTCCTTGTACAAACTTATCGAATTCTTTTAATAAAAATCATTATTGCTATAAGCTGCCGACTTTAGAAGTAGGAAATTGTAACCAAGTCCCTAATACTGCTGCTTCTACCCTTTCAATGCCTCAAAATATGGTAATTTCTGAAAATGTTAAAAAAACAAGCCACCCACATAGTGCAAGTCAAAATCCTGTAACAGAAAGTTATCATTTTCTAGCCTCTCTAAAGAGCTACCCTGTATAATACTTAAAAAAAGCTTAAATTTATAGTGGACACTGGAGCGACTCATTCGATTGTAAATCCCGGTTTATGTGACCCGAAATGGAAAGCAAGTTCAAGGGCCATGACTTTGAAGACGCTAAAAAATGAAATACTTACGGATACTGTATATAAAATACCAATGTTCGCAGAGTTAGTAGACGCTAATACCATGACGTCTTTAATATAGTGTAGATTTCACGATGATTACGACGGAAATAGGAAACGATATTTTACGAACTTACAATGCAATTATAGATTACGATAAGAACCAATTACGATTAAATAATAGAACTGTACCTCTTTTTTCCCCAAAATTTCAAGAAGTGAACTTTGTAACTCAAGTTGAATAAGGATTAATACATATCGCCGAACATCGAAACAATAATGGTGAAGTAATTATAAAGGAAGGAATCAACCCAATTAATTTAATAAAGGAAGGAGTTTATAATGCTCAGGATTTTAAAGTTGAATCCAGAATGCTTGCTGTATGTCCGAACTTAATTATCTTGCAGAATACAGCTCGTGGCCAATTACCTGCGAGAACTATCATTTAGTCAATGGTTATTTACTGAAGGATAACAGTCAAAAGATTTCTTTATTTAGTAGAATTAATACAGATCATTTAAAGTTAGAAGAGAAACATAATCTAAAAAATATTTTAAGTAAGTACAGTAAATTATTTTATGAGACCAATTCCAATCTTACATTTACGAATGCTATAAAAAACCAAATTATTACTAAAGGTGAATTACCAGTATTCTCGAAAATTTATAGGTATCCTTATGTACATAAGGATGAGGTAAAGCGACAGATTTAAGAAATGCTGGAATCTGGAATAATTAGGTCTTCCAAATCTCCATATTCTGCTCCTATATGGATTGTGCCAAAAAAAGATGACGTCAGTGGCATACAGTGGTTAGTTATAGATAACACGAAGCTTAAAGAAAACACTATAGAAGATCGTTTTCCTATTCCTAATTTAGAGGAAATACTAGAAAAACTTAGGAGATGTATGTATTTTATCACCTTGGATCTGGCTAAAGGATTTCATCAAGTGGAAATTGATGAAAGAGATGTTCATAAAACCGCATTCTCAGTTGAAGAAGGACATTATGAATTTTTCAGAATGCCCACCGGTCTCAAAAGTGCACCAGCCACATTTCAAAGGCTTATGAATAACATTCTAGGTGATCTAGTTAATAAGATTTGCTTAGTCTACCTGGATGATATAATTATCTACTCCACATCTCTTCAGGAGCGCGTTAACGCACTACGGCAAGTTTTTCATAGGCTTGAGGAAGAAAATTTAAAAGTTCAGATAGATAAGTGCGAATTTTTCAAGAGAGAGACGGAATTCCTGGGTCATGTTGTAACACAAGATGGTGAAAAACCGAACTCTAAAAACGTTCAATGCGCAGTTAATTATCCTATTCCAAATACACACAGTTTTTAGGAATCAGCGGATATTACGGTAAATTTATAAAAGATTATGCTAAAATAGCAAGGCCTATGACAAAATATTTAAAAAGGGATGTTAAAGTTAATGTAAATGATCCAGAATATATAAAAAGCTTTAAAGCATTGAAAAATCTTTTAGTTAATAGCCCGATATTGGTACATCCCGATTTTAGTAAGAAGTTTGTTGTTAACACAGAGGAAAGCAATTTTGCACTGGGTTCTGTTTTATCGCAAGACGACCACCTCGTTTGTTATGCTAGCAGAACGCCAAATCAACACAAAATTAATTATAGTACGGTTGAAAAGGAATTACTTGCAGTAGTTTGGGCCGTTTCGTACTTTTGGCCATATCTATTTGGTAGAAAATTTGTCATCAAAACAGATCATCAACCATTGCAATGGCTTGTATCGATTAAGGAGCCGAATTCAAAGTTAATTAGATGGTGACTGAAGCTGGAATGTTACGGATTGAAATTTTTCTTTCTCTATATTGTATTCAGTGGGTGTTGCTTTCCCACTTTCCAGCAATGCAAACACATTTGCAAATTTTACATTATATTTATTTTGACGATAAATATTTACCATTTTTCCAATTCTTTGGTGTGGCAACGCTTTTCCCCAAATCAAATTCGATAGTACGACACTGGTTAAAGGAATTTTTACAAATTCCTTTTCTTATCGCGCTTCTTCTTATACAGAAAAAGTGGCGTGATATATTATCCCGTTACGTAATTGACCAATGACATTACGACACTTGGTAATAAGTTTTTTTTTTCTACTTACATATGTCTGTTGATCATAAGAAGATTACAGAAATTTTTTAAAAAAGTAGTAAGTCGATATTGGTTGCTTGAAGTTGACGGTTGTTAAAACAAAAAAAAAAAAACTCTAGATTTTTTTATTTGAGTGTGGGTGCATAAAAAAACCCAAAATTAGTGTTTTATACATGTGACATTATTTTATTTAAAAAGGAAAGAAAAGGGAAAAGAAATCCTAAAATTATTAATAAAATAAATTCTTTTACTGCGGTGCTTAAATAAAAACGTTTAAAAAAAGAAAAAAAAAACATTTAGAAATATGATTTTAAAAAAAATCAGTAAATGAACATAATGAAACATGAATTCTTTTACTAATAACAGACTTCCCTAAAAGAACAAAAGAAAAAAAGAAATCATGTCTAAATAAATTGTAGTGTGATTAACACCGAGAAAAAAGAAAAAATTCTTTTACTAGTGTTAACACTTAAAATTAAATTCAAGTTTTATCGATTAAAATTGTGATAAATTAAAAAAAAAACAATTAAGAAAGCTTTAGACTTTAATGTGGAAAAAATCATTAAAATCATAACTAGTGTTAACAGCAAGACTTCTAATAAAAGCACAAGTAATGTTTCGTGAAATCTTAATAAAATAACATATTATTTTTAGAGATATTGAAAAACAATTAATATGATTAAACCTTTTGTGTGTCACATTGTGCAATTATGAAAACGTCTTTCCGATTCACATGTGAAATAAGTATATAATTGTGCTTTTTATATGAACAAAAATAGCCATAATTAACAACAATCATTATTTTGTCAACCATTAAATAAATAAGCTTTAAAACAATTTGCAAATAAGATGTTTAAAACCAAAAGCAACTGCAGCTGTATTCCATCTACAACAGTTTGTCAATGTTACAAAACTAATAATTGATATGCAACAAACAGAAAAAATAAAAGAAAAATTTATTAAGAGTTAAACATAAAGGAAAACAACAACAATATATATATCAAGCAACAACTTTGGCATCAGTCAGTCAGCAACTCTAGCAAACATTAGCAACATGCAGCAGCTCCAGCCAACTTTAACATCAGTCAACAGCTCCAACAACAACGTAGATCAGCATTGCAGTGGGTAGCAGAAGTATGTATACGTTAAAATTTTAAGAGAAAAATTTCTGTAAATATATTATATATTATTATATTATTATATTATACTTATTATTATTATATTATACTTATTACCATATATATATATATATATATATACATATAGCACTAAATAAAACTACCTACCTTATTTTAACCTGAGCATAGATTAAATAGTTAAGAATAATATTTAAGTATATAATTCCTTGCAATTAAAACTAGTTATGAAATGGTTTTTTTTGAGAAGTTAAATAAAATGAATTGAAGTAAATATGGAACGCTAAACGTTTTTATTTGAGAGGAGTGTTGGCTTGAAAAGGGTATGAATAAGGGGAACTGATCACTAAACAAAGGGGCAGTTAAACTACGAGCATCCATGCTGCCAAAGGCGTCGGTGGGAAAACGTGCTCGCATGTCGTTACAGCTAGGCATGCAGATAATCCGTTGTAATGTGGTAATGGTAGGGCAAGTAAAAGGAAAGGTAATTTATAGTTTTGACTGAACTCCTGGTTTTATTCGGCATGGAGGGTTCAGGATATATGTTAATACGTCAAGGATACGAGTCAAGCAACTTACCAACCTGATCGAGCTAGTCGGGAACTTTATCTACACCATGCCAAACTTGATTTTGTGATTCCTTTTAATATACCAGCTTATAACAATATAAATAGTATGGCGTATAACATATATGGCGCCCAACGGAATTGTCACTTAAGAGTGACTTTTACTTTTGAATACTCATTGAATGTTTCCTTAAGAAACATTAACACCCGTTTATAGATATGTTAATTTCTCTAGAACTTGATAACCTTGCTTGCCCATTACAACAGTATTATCTTTAAATTTCTTCCACCAGTTATTACGACTTTGACATAAGTCTTGAGAATTGGATCTCTAATCGTAATGACTAAATGGAAGGAATACATATATGTATTTTTTTTTTGTAACATCTTTGAAATGTTCTGATGATCTTGGGGAATTTGTAAGTCCAATTTGATAACAACGAGTCTGTCAAATACCGCCGCTACAACTAACCAATTTCATCAGGGCACGTCATCGTCATAATCGTTTCGCATAAGTCCTTGTTAATCTAGTATTAGCTAGTAAACAAGTAGCAATGTGTGTTGGTTTGACCTCAGTCACAGCGCAATGTATAAATATTGCCAAATAAAATAGATTATATTTGGAAAAAAAGAAGACAGACAGACATTTGCATTTTTACAATTCTGTCATGTATTTGGGTGATCATTTCTCTACGTTTATCTTTGATAGCCGACATACCTCTGATATTAAATTATTATTATATCTCAAAAAAAAAAAGTTTTTCGACTTGTTTTAATTGAAGACATATTTTTTTTTATAAATTTACTTAACGCATTTATCAGTATTAGAATCGGATCCTTTTCTTTTTTAATGTACATGTGCACAGACACGTAAGTGCACGCATGTTTAAAATATTTTATTTTTGGCGAGCTTCTTCCAAAAAGCAATAGTCGCAACATTAAATAGTGAAACAAACGCTATTTTTCCGCCTGTTTAGAGGGCATTATGCACAAAAACACCCGAGCTAATTCAAGTACGACACGTAATGCAAATCCAATAGTATCAACACCACGAGGCAAGGCCAAAAGAACTTTAGTCACTAACGTCCCAATATCATCCGTGACCACTAGAAGGGGCAAAATTACTCATACAGTGGCAAAACGATCACTTAGCGCTGTTAGCCTAACAAATAGCCATTCAAGTACAAGCTTTAGAGCCTTGAGATGATCCTCAGACACGCGATCACTCGACTCGTACGTAACAGAAGGGAATAATCCAAATTGTGGGATTTTAGGCGAATCTCTTCCACATTTAACAGTAGAAACCTTAGGTGACTTGATAGAAGATAGGGGGTCGGACAGTAGCAAACGGAAGTTAGACAAAACTTTAGAAATGGCAACAGGGCGAAATAATGATGGACAAGACCAATCTCTTAACGTTGACTTAGCAACATATTTTCAAGAAGCGTTGAGAACAACACAGGAAGAATTCAGAAGGGAATTAACAGCGCTCAGGCAATCCATTAACCAACCTCGCAATGGCGGAGCAACTCCTACTTTTAATAACAATGTTTCTAATTTGTCCACGAATGCTTCTTCCCCATCATTCATAATAAAAATAAAAGACTGGAAAGTCACTTACAATGATGAGAGCAGCGTCAACGATTTTATATTCAAGGTAGACACGCTTACAGAGCGATCTCAGTGCCCATTAGATTATCTCATGGCAAACTTTCATATTTTCCTCACAAATAAAGCGGAAACATGGTACTGGACATACATTAAGCAAAATCCTAACGTGACCTATGCCCAACTTAAAGGAGCTTTAATTAAAGAATTCGGTACACTCGAAACCGACCACGAAATCTTATTAAAAATTTTCACACGTAGGCAACTGCCTAAAGAAAGCTATGACGACTTCCACTCATCAATCGTTCAATTAAATCTAAAACCCAGAAGTCCAATGGCAGATATGTCATTAATAGAAGTAATTAAAAGAAATGTAAGCCCCGAGTTGAAGGTAATGCTTTTTATTTCCGATCCCAGAGATTTAAGCGAACTACGGTTATTGGGTAGGAAAGCTGAAAAATGCCTCAACGAAAATAAGACTTCTACTAACATCATTGGCCGACCAAGACATGTAAACGAAATTTCAGCCGAGGTAGTCACCGTGTTGGATGAGGGTGAACCTGATCCTCAACTACAGGCTCTAGTAACAACTAAACCTTACGTTAAAGGAGACTACTCAAAAGTCAAGTGCTGGAATTGCTTAAAAATGGGACATAGTTATATTTACTGCCCGGAAGAAACACGTTATATTTTCTGTTACAAACGTGGCCAGAGAGGTGTAACTAAACCAAAATGCACTGGACCACATTCGGAAAACAGAAGACGGAGCGAGTGGGTGACCGGGGATGCTCGTTCTCCGAAATAAATCCCGAGTTTTTTGCAACCGATGAGCGTAATCCTCCACAGGAAGAGCTACCTCATTTTGAAGCTAAATTAGATCAAACGTTACAAAGAGACCCTGACGTATCGACATCACTTCACCCTGATAGATAAAACCTTTCCCTACACAAACGAAGACAACTTCATTTCTTCCAACGAACAAAAATTGTTGAACATAAACCATCTCAACGAATCCTGAAATGTAGATCACGATATAAAGCGCGAAAGGGATTTCGAAGAACAATTGAATCAACTTGGTTATCAAACGCTGACGATGGCAGACCGTTCGCAAAAATTAAGATTTGTGGTATAGAATTGTCTTTTCTTTTAGACTCTGGGGCAAATGTTTCAGTTTTGGGAAAGAATAGTTTAGACTTTCTAAATAAAAATAATATTCAGATGAGAAAATTCCGCTCAAACATTAAGACTGCAAATGGATCCAACAATGAAATCTTAGGTTACTGTTCACTTCCGGTGACATTCAGAGGATTAACAAAGCCTATTTCCTTCTATATAGCACCGTCGTTATCACAAGAAGGTTATTTGGGTGTGGACTTTTGGAGGACGTTTTCCCTCGCCCCACAAGTAATACCAGAGATTTCATGTATGCAAATTAATAACAAACCAGAGTTATTATTTCATGACCTTAGTCCAGAACAGAGATATAGACTAGATGAAACTATTTCGAACTTCCCATCGTATGAAAAACTAGGACTCGGCTGCACCAATCTTACTGAACATAATATTGATACGGGTGATTCCACTCCGGTAAAATCAAAACACTATCCCCTATCCCCTCTTAGGCAAGAGGAAGTATACAAGGAAATCGACAGGTTACTTTCGCTAGGAGTCATAGAAGAATCCAACTCTCCCTGGTGTAGTCCTATAGTTCTGTGCGCAAACCTGGAAAAATAAGACTCTGTCTTGATTGTAGAAAATTAAACTCGTTAACAAAAAAAGATTCTTACCCTCTGCCCCATATAAATGGTTTGCTTAGCCGACTAAAAGATACATACTACATAAGCGGAATCGATCTTAAGGACGCATTCTTCCAAATTAAACTATCGGCCGCATCAAAAGAAAAAACTGCTTTTGCAGTCCCCGGAAGGCCTCTATACCAGTACAGAGTTATGCCTTTTGGAGTTTGCAACGGTCCTCAAACGATGAGCCGCTTGATGGACAAAGTAATACCTTCCAAGCTTAGGGATAACGTATTTGTCTATCTAGACGACCTCCTAGTTTGCAGCGAAAATTTCGATAACCATATCAAACTACTGGCAGAAGTTGCTCAATGTTTAAGATCCGCTGGTCTTACCATAAACGTAGGCAAAACTAAATTTTGCCAACGCCAAATAAAATACCTTGGCTTAGTGATAGGTGGTGGCACCTTAAAAGTCGATCCGGAAAAAGTTAAGGCAATCGCCGAATTTCCTTTACCTAAAACACCGCGGCAGGACAGACGTTTCATTGGCATGTCCAATTGGTATCGTGCCTTTATAAACAACTTTTCCAAACTGGCTGGTCCTCTCACTGATTGTTTGCGTAAAACAAACAAGCCTTTTCGTCTCACCCCGGAGGCAATCTCTTCCTTCAATGAACTAAAATCCGCTCTTTCAAACGCGCCGGTCCTGGCCCAGCCAGATTTTACAAAAGAATTTGTCATACAATGTGATGCGTCACGCATAGGCGTAGGCGGAGTTCTGTATCAACTCGATGACGATGGTAGAGAGCGCCCAATTGCGTTTGTATCCCAGAAGTTGAACAGAGCGCAACGTAATTATACAGTAACGGAATTGGAATGCCTCGCAGCCGTAATTTGTGTAAAGCGTTTTAGACAGTATATTGAAGGACTTCCTTTTAAAGTTGTGACGGACAACTCTAGCCTTCGGTGGCTTATGAGCCAAAAGGATCTACATGGCAGACTGGCTAGGTGGAGCTTGAAGCTTCAAAACTTCGATTTTGCCATGGAACACAGAAAGGGTTCCTTAAACGTAGTGCCAGAGACGCTTTCTAGATTTGATGTGGACGAGCTGGAAGCTAATTGTGAGCCACCCGAAATTGATTTAACCTCCGACGAATTCCATAGCGCAGACTATAATAGCCTAAAACAAAACATTCGCAAAAATGGCGAGGCCTTGCCAGACTTACGTCTTTCTGAAGATTTTATATACAAGCGCGTAAAATTTCGAAACGCTGGCGAAGAGGAAGATAGTCTTTGGAGGTTGTGGATCCCAAAAAACTTAATCCAAAACACTATTAAGTCCACCCATAAGGAAGGTTGCCATGGAGGCTTTGCTAAAACACTTTTCCGAATTAGGCAAAAATACTTTTGGCCAAGGATGGCACAAGATGTAAAATTATTTATTTCTACCTGCGACGAGTGTAAAGTTATAAAACCAGTCAACAAAATATTACGCCCAGCAATGGGGAGCCAACTTGTAACGCTTCGTCCGTTCCAAAGGCTATATTGCGACTTTTTAGGACCATACCCGTGTACTTAGTTGAAAAATTACCAGTTATTGATTGTGGTAGATCACCTGACAAAATTCATATTTCTGAAAGCTTTGAAATCAGCAACATCAATTAATGTAATCGATTTTCTTCAAAACGAAATCTTTTGCACTTACGGGGTTCCCCAATATGTCCACAGCGATAACGCAAAACAATTCACCTCTAAAGAAATTGAGGAATTTTTCTCTGCATATGGCATTATCCATATCACAACAGGGTTCTATTCGCCACAGGCAAACAACTCAGAAAGGGCAAATAGGGAAATTATCTCTAAAATTCGATATTACCTCAAAAATGACCCGGACCACACAAAGTGGGACAAAAGCTTAACAAAAATTTCACAGATTTTGCGTAGTGACTTTCACTCAGCAATACAGTGCTCCCCGTACTATGCCGCTTTTGGACAAAACATGGTATCACACGGTTCTGCGTATGCCATTTTGGATAAATTGAACATGTTGACAGATGACACAGTAGTAAAACGTACCGATCGTCTGCAAAGTATTCGTGACAAAATAAGCAGGAACATCTCTATTGCTCACACAAAAGCTGCAAAAATTTATAACACAAGATCCAAACTTGTAGACTTTAAGGAAGGTCAAGAAGTTTTTAGAAGGAATCACTCCCAAAGCGACTTCAAAAAGGGAATTAACGCAAAATTTTTGCCCAAATTTATCAAGTGTATAATTCGAAAGAAAGTTGGTAATTCTCTCTATGAAATTGAAGACCTCCAAGGTAAATACGTGGGCAAATACCACGCTTCTGATATTCGTCCTTAGGCGTTACTTGTTTTAGATGTTACCCGGCTTCGTGGGTCGTGCCACACTAGAAACCAAAAAAAAAAAAAAAAAATTTTCCCACACTTTCATTCATTTCTTTTATTCCTTTATGCGATCCAGTTGAAATTCTTACATTGTTCTAGATTTCCATATAGTAAAAACAAAACAACAAGAACCCCAATCCTCCCTGTTCGTTCCTCAATCCTGAAATCTTCGATACGAAGCAGGTTTGTTACGGATTGAAATTTTTCTTTCTCTATATTGTATTCAGTGGGTGTTGCTTTCCCACTTTCCAGCAATGCAAACACATTTGCAAATTTTACATTATATTTATTTTGACGATAAATATTTACTATTTTTCCAATTCTTTGGTGTGGCAACGCTTTTCCCCAAATCAAATTCGATAGTACGACACTGGTTAAAGGAATTTTTACAAATTCCTTTTGTTATCGCGCTTCTTCTTATACAGAAAAAGTGGCGTGATATATTATCCCGTTACGTAATTGACCAATGACATTACGACACTTGGTAATAAGTTTTTGTTCTACTTATATATGTCTGTTGATCATTGGTTGCTTGAAGTTGACGGTTGTTAAAACAAAAAAAAAAAAAAACTCTAGATTTTTTTGTTTGAGTGTGGGTGCATAAAAAAACCCAAAATTAGTGTTTTATACATGTGACATTATTTTATTTAAAAAGGAAAGAAAAGGGAAAAGAAATCCTAAAATTATTAATAAAATAAATTCTTTTACTGCGGTGCTTAAATAAAAACGTTTAAAAAAAGAAAAAAATACATTTAGAAATATGATTTTAAAAAAAATCAGTAAATGAACATAATGAAACATGAATTCTTTTACTAATAACAGACTTCCCTAAAAGAACAAAAGAAAAAAAGAAATCATGTCTAAATAAATTGTAGTGTGATTAACACCGAGAAAAAATTCTTTTACTAGTGTTTACTCTTTACTAAGAGGGGATACTCTTGCCTAAGAGGGGATAGGGGATAGTGTTTTGATTTTACCGGGGTGGAACCACCCGTATCAATATTATGTTCGGTAAGATTGGTGCAGCCGAGTCCTAGTTTTTCATACGATGGGAAGTTCGAAATAGTTTCATCTAGTCTATATCTCTGTTCTGGACTAAGGTCATGAAATAATAACTCTGGTTTGTTATTAATTTGCATACATGAAATCTCTGGTATTACTTGTGGGGCGAGGGAAAACGTCCTCCAAAAGTCCACACCCAAATAACCTTCTTGTGATAACGACGGTGCTATATAGAAGGAAATAGGCTTTGTTAATCCTCTGAATGTCACCGGAAGTGAACAGTAACCTAAGATTTCATTGTTGGATCCATTTGCAGTCTTAATGTTTGAGCGGAATTTTCTCATCTGAATATTATTTTTATTTAGAAAGTCTAAACTATTCTTTCCCAAAACTGAAACATTTGCGCCAGAGTCTAAAAGAAAAGACAATTCTATACCACAAATCTTAATTTTTGCGAACGGTCTGCCATCGTCAGCGTTTGATAACCAAGTGGATTCAATTGTTCTTCGAAATCCCTTTCGCGCTTTATATCGTGATCTACATTTCAGGATTCGTTGAGATGGTTTATGTTCAACAATTTTTCTTCGTTGGAAGAAATGAAGTTGTCTTCGTTTGTGTAGGGAAAGGTTTTGTCTATCAGGGTGAGGTGATGTCGATACGTCAGGGTCTCTTTGTAACGTTTGATCTAATTTAGCTTCAAAATGAGGTAGCTCTTCCTGTAGAGGATTACGCTCATCGGTTGCAAAAAACTGGGGATTTATTTCGGAGAACGAGCATCCCCGGTCACCCACTGGCTCCGTCTTCTGTTTTCCGAATGTGGTCCAGTGCATTTTGGTGTAGTTACACCTCTCTGGCCACGTTTGTAACAGAAAATATAACGTGTTTCTTCCGGGCAGTAAATATAACTATGTCCCATTTTTAAGCAATTCCAGCACTTGACTTTTGAGTAGTCTCCTTTAACGTAAGGTTTAGTTGTTACTAGAGCCTCTAGTTGAGGATCAGGTTCACCCTCATCCAACACGGTGACTACCTCGGCTGAAATTTCGTTTACATGTCTTGGTCGGCCAATGATGTTAGTAGAAGTCTTATTTTCGTTGAGGCATTTTTCAGCTTTCCTACCCAATAACCGTAGTTCGCTTAAATCTCTGGGATCGGAAATAAAAAGCATTACCTTCAACTCGGGGCTTACATTTCTTTTAATTACTTCTATTAATGACATATCTGCCATTGGACTTCTGGGTTTTAGATTTAATTGAACGATTGATGAGTGGAAGTCGTCATAGCTTTCTTTAGGCAGTTGCCTACGTGTGAAAATTTTTAATAAGATTTCGTGGTCGGTTTCGAGTGTACCGAATTCTTTAATTAAAGCTCCTTTAAGTTGGGCATAGGTCACGTTAGGATTTTGCTTAATGTATGTCCAGTACCATGTTTCCGCTTTATTTGTGAGGAAAATATGAAAGTTTGCCATGAGATAATCTAATGGGCACTGAGATCGCTCTGTAAGCGTGTCTACCTTGAATATAAAATCGTTGACGCTGCTCTCACCATTGTAAGTGACTTTCCAGTCTTTTATTTTTATTATGAATGATGGGGAAGAAGCATTCGTGGACAAATTAGAAACATTGTTATTAAAAGTAGGAGTTGCTCCGCCATTGCGAGGTTGGTTAATGGATTGCCTGAACGCTGTTAATTCCCTTCTGAATTCTTCCTGTGTTGTTCTCAACGCTTCTTGAAAATATGTTGCTAAGTCAACGTTAAGAGATTGGTCTTGTCCATCATTATTTCGCCCTGTTGCCATTTCTAAAGTTTTGTCTAACTTCCGTTTGCTACTGTCCGACCCCCTATCTTCTATCAAGTCACCTAAGGTTTCTACTGTTAAATGTGGAAGAGATTCGTCTAAAATCCCACAATTTGGATTATTCCCTTCTGTTACGTACGAGTCGAGTGATCGCGTGTCTGAGGATCATCTCAAAGCTCTAAAGCTTGTACTTGAATGGCTATTTGTTAGGCTAACAGCGCTAAGTGATCGTTTTGTCACTGTATGAGTAATTTTGCCCCTTCTAGTGGTCACGGATGATATTGGGACGTTAGTGACTAAAGTTCTTTTGGCCCTGCCTCGTGGTGTTGATACTATTGGATTTGCATTACGTGTCGTACTTGAATTAGCTCGGGTGTTTTTGTGCATAATGCCCTATAAACAGGCGGAAAAATAGCGTTTGTTTCACTATTTAATGTTGCGACTATTGCTTTTTGGAAGAAGCTCGCCAAAAATAAAATATTTTAAACATGCGTGCACTTACGTGTCTGTGCACATGTACATTAAAAAAGAAAAGGAAAAAGATTCTGATCCGATTCTAATACTGATAAATGCGTTAAGTAAATTTATAAAAAAAAAAATATGTCTTCAATTAAAACAAGTCGAAAAACTTTTTTTTTTGAGATATAATAATAATTTAATATCAGAGGTATGTCGGCTATCAAAGATAAACGTAGAGAAATGATCACCCAAATACATGACAGAATTGTAAAAATGCAAATGTCTGTCTGTCTTCCTATTTTCCAAATATAATCTATTTTATTTGGCAATATTTATACATTGCGCTGTGACTGAGGTCAAACCAACACACATTGCTACTTGTTTACTAGCTAATACTAGATTAACAAGGACTTATGCGAAACGATTATGACGATGACGTGCCCTGATGAAATTGGTTAGTTGTAGCGGCGGTATTTGACAGACTCGTTGTTATCAAATTGGACTTACAAATTCCCCAAGATCATCAGAACATTTCAAAGATGTTACAAAAAAAAAATACATATATGTATTCCTTCCATTTAGTCATTACGATTAGAGATCCAATTCTCAAGACTTATGTCAAAGTCGTAATAACTGGTGGAAGAAATTTAAAGATAATACTGTTGTAATGGGCAAGCAAGGTTATCAAGTTCTAGAGAAATTAACATATCTATAAACGGGTGTTAATGAGTATTCAAAAGTATAAGTCACTCTTAAGTGACAATTCCGTTGGGCGCCATATATGTTATACGCCATACTATTTATATTGTTATAAGCTGGTATATTAAAAGGAATCACAAAATCAAGTTTGGCATGGTGTAGATAAAGTTCCCGACTAGCTCGATCAGGTTGGTAAGTTGCTTGACCCGTATCCTTGACGTATTAACATATATCCTGAACCCTCCATGCCGAATAAAACCAGGAGTTCAGACAAAACTATAAATTACCTTTCCTTTTACTTGCCCTACCATTACCACATTACAACGGATTACCTGCATGCCTAGCTGTAACGACATGCGAGCACGTTTTCCCACCGACGCCTTTGGCAGCATGGATGCTCGTAGTTTAACTGCCCCTTTGTTTAGTGATCAGTTCCCCTTATTCATACCCTTTTCAAGCCAACACTCCTCTCAAATAAAAACGTTTAGCGTTCCATATTTACTTCAATTCATTTTATTTAACTTCTCAAAAAAAACCATTTCATAACAAGGTTTAATTGCAAGGAATTATATACTTAAATATTATTCTTAACTATTTAATCTATGCTCAGGTTAAAATAAGGTAGGTAGTTTTATTTAGTGCTATATGTATTATATATATATATATATATATATATATATATATATATATATATGGTAATAAGTATAATATAATAATAATAAGTATAATATAATAATATATAATATATTTACAGAAATTTTTCTCTTAAAATTTTAACGTATACATACTTCTGCTACCCACTGCAATGCTGATCTACGTTGTTGTTGAAGCTGTTGACTGATGTTAAAGTTGGCTGGAGCTGCTGCATGTTGCTAATGTTTGCTAGAGTTGCTGACTGACTGATGCCAAAGTTGTTGTTTGATATATATATTGTTGTTGTTTTCCTTTATGTTTAACTTTTAATAAATTTTTCTTTTATTTTTTCTTTTTGTTGCATATCAATTATTAGTTTTGTAACATTGACAAACTGTTGTAGATGGAATACAGCTGCAGTTGCTTTTGGTTTTAAACATCTTATTTGCAAATTGTTTTAAAGCTTATTTATTTAATGGTTGACAAAATAATGATTGTTGTTAATTATGGCTATTTTTGTTCATATAAAAAGCACAATTATATACTTATTTCACATGTGAATCGGAAAGACGTTTTCATAATTGCACAATGTGACACACAAAAGGTTTAATCATATTAATTGTTTTTCAATATCTCTAAAAATAATATGATATTTTATTAAGATTTCACGAAACATTACTTGTGCTTTTATTAGAAGTCTTGCTGTTAACACTAGTTATGATTTTAATGATTTTTTCCACATTAAAGTCTAAAGCTTTCTTAATTGTTTTTTTTTTTTAATTTATCACAATTTTAATCGATAAAACTTGAATTTAATTTTAAGTGTTAACACTAGTAAAAGAATTTTTTCTTTTTTCTCGGTGTTAATCACACTACAATTTATTTAGACATGATTTCTTTTTTTCTTTTGTTCTTTTAGGGAAGTCTGTTATTAGTAAAAGAATTCATGTTTCATTATGTTCATTTACTGATTTTTTTTAAAATCATATTTCTAAATGTATTTTTTTCTTTTTTTAAACGTTTTTATTTAAGCACCGCAGTAAAAGAATTTATTTTATTAATAATTTTAGGATTTCTTTTCCCTTTTCTTTCCTTTTTAAATAAAATAATGTCACATGTATAAAACACTAATTTTGGGTTTTTTTATGCACCCACACTCAAACAAAAAAATCTAGAGTTTTTTTTTTTTTTTTTGTTTTAACAACCGTCAACTTCAAGCAACCAATGATCAACAGACATATATAAGTAGAACAAAAACTTATTACCAAGTGTCGTAATGTCATTGGTCAATTACGTAACGGGATAATATATCACGCCACTTTTTCTGTATAAGAAGAAGCGCGATAACAAAAGGAATTTGTAAAAATTCCTTTAACCAGTGTCGTACTATCGAATTTGATTTGGGGAAAAGCGTTGCCACACCAAAGAATTGGAAAAATGGTAAATATTTATCGTCAAAATAAATATAATGTAAAATTTGCAAATGTGTTTGCATTGTTGGAAAGTGGGAAAGCAACACCCACTGAATACAATATAGAGAAAGAAAAATTTCAATCCGTAACAGGAAGAATTCGATTACGAGATTGTGTATAAACGAGGAGTAAAAAATGGAAATGCAGATGCCCTGTGTCGCGTAGGACCTGAGCTAAATTTTATTAGACAACCACCTACAAATACAATAGTAACAAGTACCGCTCCAATGAATTCGTAAAAATACCAATTTATTATCGAAACGTCGACTAATAATTCATTAAGAGTAGAAAGTAAGCTAGTTTTTAACAACACTAGAAAAATAATATCAGCAAGTAGTTTCAATAAGAGTGTTATGTTAACTATATTGAGAAGCCATATCTATGCTACTAGAATTAATGCTATCTATATCCATGATATTTCCTTGTATGAAATTTTAAAGGAAAGTTTTGTAAGGTAGGTTTCTGCAAACCCTCACGTTAAAATTGTAATATGCGGCAATTTGCTTGAAGATGTCGTGGACGAGAATGATCTTTATGATCAGCAAGTAGTTTCAATAAGAGTGTTATGTTAACTATATTGAGAAGCCATATCTATGCTACTAGAATTAATGCTATCTATATCCATGATATTTCCTTGTATGAAATTTTAAAGGAAAGTTTTGTAAGGTAGGTTTCTGCAAACCCTCACGTTAAAATTGTAATATGCGGCAATTTGCTTGAAGATGTCGTGGACGAGAATGATCTTTATGAGCGTATTAAAGTAGAACATTATAGAAATAACCATCGGAGTATTAATGAGAACTTTCAACATTAAGCAAAATATAAAATAACTGAAACACCTGATAGACCCCAACAAATAGTTCATGTAGATGTTTTTTACAGTTTACAGAAAACATTATTTTTAACTATTATCGGTAAGTTTTCTTGATTCGCCCAGCCAATAAGAATTCAGAACAGATCCTGGGCAGAAATCAAAAAAAGCCATCAAACAATATCTCAGCATTGTGGGTAACATCGAGAAGATAGTAGCAGACAATGAGTTGGGTTTTAAAGCACAGCCATTGCTCGAGTTTCTAAGGAAAGGAATATGAAATTCATTTAAGTTCCAACAATAATCATACGTCAAACGCGAAAGTGGAGCGGCTCCATAACACCATGAACGAACATATTCGCTTATTACGACATGACCCCAGTAGGGAGACCGAGACTGTAGAGAAAAAAATTTATAAAGTTATCATGTTCTTCAACAATGCGGTCCATTCGACCATAGGATGTTAGCCTAATGACTTTGTAAATAATGTAATAAGGGAAGAAGGTTATCCAAAGATAAAAGACAGAGTTGCGAAATCTAAGGAGGCCTCTTTATTAAAATTAAATAGGATTCGAGAGAATTGTGAAATCCAAAGTGAAGAAAGTTATTTTAAAAGTGATAGAGGCGGGAAAACCATACGAGATTTCGAAAGATTTATGTTGATCAGTTGGATAGTGACCATGTTGTAACCCTAATTGGCCACAAGTATTACAAATCACATATTAAAAGAAAAAGAAAAATCTAATGAAAATGAATATTATATGCAGTTTTTATTGCTGTTTTCAGATTTTGCGGAGTTAAAAAACATAAATGTATTAAAAAAAATCACTTCATTTATTCATTATTTTTTACTTTGCAAATATACCTTATTAAAATTAAATTAATGAAACTAAAAATTTTAATCAATAAAATGAAAAAATTTAATAATCTTGTTGTGAAATGCACAACATGTATAATGCACTATTAAAACATTACTTTTTTATAAATAAATACATTTATAATTAATTTTACAATTAAATAATTTAAAAGAAATACGAGAATTTTAAATAGGGAAAGTAACAACGATACGCTATTTTAAATGAAATATAAAATCAGAAAAAAAAGAGTAGTTATAGAAAACCAATATATACTATAATATGTATTGAAAAAATAAGCTTTATTTTGTACATAAATAATTATTTTTAATTTATGAATGTTTACAATTACGTATGTAAATATATTAATATATTTCGCATTCACTTAAAATTTCCTCGGAGAGTCAATCAAAGGATGGGGGAGTTACATGTATGTACATATTTGTGCTAGATTCTAAATATGGAAAGCCTAACACAATATACTTGTTTTATAGAAATTCCTCTTCATGCCTCACTGTAAGCTTTTGGTTTTTTTGTTTTTTAATATATTTACAAAAACATGGTCAAACATGCACAATCTTTTCTCTATGCGTAATTCTGCATGTACGATCTTGTTTTGTCGCATTCTTGCTTGCGCTTTATTCTGTTACTAAGCGTAAATCATGATTCTTCATTCAGAATTAAAACTTATTATTGTTACTAAGTTAGATTTGTCAATTGCATTTTTACTTTACGTACGCACGATTCGAACATAAGATAAAAGCCCATTGAGGCTGCCACAAAACTAAGTCATATCGTGATTTCGGCCGAAATCAACTTGAAAACACGTAATTTCGCTTACATTTACTATTGCCCAAATCAACTCATTTTACTTAATTTCAACGAAATTAACTTGAAATGACGATAGACTATGCTGTTTTTGTGTAAACTACTACCTTATGTGCAACCATGAGCATATTTACAATACACATACATAGGTACATACATTGATATTTACAAACATATAAGTATGTACTGTGACGGTGGAAGTCACGAAGCTCGTTTCCACGTACACATTTCGGTGGAAGAGTATTGTACCCTATTATACGTATTATCTCTAGTATATTAGAACCTAAATCCTTATTATTTTATTTTTATCATTGAATTAGTTTATTTTTATCACTGAATTCTGTATTCCCTGATTGTTATAAGTTTTCTTAATTTTATAAGTTTTGAAAATGCGTTTGTTTTCCTACGACGATCAAAAACAAGTATTTCTGTTTTATTGTTTTTATAACACAAACAGGCTTTCTGTTTGCTTAGTTTGATATTTACAACAACACCCACGACAACAACCAAGCAAGCGTTGGTTGATGGCCAACCATTTAGCCTACGTAGTGTAATAAAATGTGTTTTTAGAATTACAAGCAAACACTACCACAATCACAGCCTGCCTGTATGTGAGGCCAGCCGACGAGCGAGCAATTTGCCTGTATCGAGACAGTTGATTGCCGGCTGGCCTTTAGGTAAGACTGGTAGTTTAATAGTGGATACACGCTAGACTGTTGATCCTACACAGGCAGTAGAAGGAAGTGGTAGTGACTGCTTACGTTCATTACCAAATCCTCCGAGAGTGATCATTTGTCCGTAGTTAGTCGACTGTCATATTGGGGTTTACATCGGTTGCGGTGTACGCGCCTGTGTATTTCCCAAGCGGTACGAGTAGTGGTTCACACGCTCATATCCGCTAACCGACAACGGCTGCCGACGGTAAGTGACGCTCACACGCTTGAGCCTAGGTCACTAGCAATTAATTAAGTAATAGTTCTGTTATAACGTGAAGTAGAATAAAAAAACACGCTATCGTATTGAAAAGAATACCGTGTTTTACTCACAACGACGACGACCCCGGACGCCGCTGAGTTCTGCCCCAGCAACCAGCGGAAACGTGTCGTCACATTGACGCCCGAGCAGGGACAAATCTAATTTGTCCACCGACGAAGACAGCACGTCACACTCGTGACTGCGACGAAACAAGCAGAGAGAAGCCGGCCTACCAGCAACCATCCGCGCAGCAGCAAACCGGACTGCCCTATAGTCAGCTGTCGCACCGAAGACAGCACGTCATACCCGTGACTGCGACGAAGCCAGCAGCGAGAAGTCTGCCCACCAGCAATCATCCCCACAGCGGCAAACCGGACTGCCCAATAGTCAGCTGCCGCACCGAAGACAGCGCGCTACCGGCCAACAGCAACCGCGGGCCGTCAAGATGCTCAGAACCACCTGGGTGTACTCATTAAAGAAGGAAGAGCTCGTTACTTACCTTGCCGCTTTCGAACAAACTAAGAGCGCCACCGTCGACGAGTTACGAAAGAGGTTCGCCAAGTTCATCACGGCAGATCATCCAGAGGCACAACAGCAGCGACTTTTAGAACTGCAAGCCGACCATGAAAAGCTGTTCACCACTGGCGCGGCCTATGATCACCTACAGCTGCCACCGCCAACTATGACGGGCGACGCAGCCTCACCAAAGAAAATTGAAGGTTCGCTGCCACACAAAACTGCCGCCGGCACAGAGCGTCCGCCGCACGACGTCCGTATGCACCACCTGGATACCATCCGGGATTGGGGCCTTAAATACGCTGGCGGCAAGGACCCCCTTGATTTCCTCGAGAGACTAGAGGAACTGGCTGTACTGTACGACGTAGACTTGAGGGAAGTGCTACGCGGAATGCCGGAGTTATTGCGCGCCAAGGCTCTGTATTGGTACCGCAATAACGCCCGATCATGGAGCCAGTGGTCAGACGAGGTCCGCAAACGAGTGCAGCGACCGCGGAAACCTTTCCGGGATTACGTGTTGGCAATCCAAGGCTTAATGAGACATACCGATATGAGCCCCGCACAGAAATTAGAGCGGATTTTTCGAAACGCCCATCCCGACTATCAATGGTACATTCGGCGGCGTGATTTTTCAACCCTCGACGACCTCGTGCAGTTAGCAATGGAGCTCGAATGCATCCCCCACACTAGCTATCCCACGCACACAACACGTGGCGAACATTACCGGACAATAAGGGACGGTACTCACAGTGGGGAAAGGCAGCAGTCAGGAGGCAAGGACAGTGAGGTAAATCCTACCAGCCTCTCATGGGGCGATGATAAACTTCAGGCAAAATCGCCCACAGAAGACACTCCGATCACCGCGATCATCGAATCCAGGGCAGAGGAGCATTGCCCCTGGATGAAGAAAATGAATTAAGAAGTACACGACCATCCCGATAGAGTTGCCGATTACACCGTAATTAATCAGCAACTATACACCCATACCACCAAGGGGACTGGCAATAAAGATGATACGCCACGGAAACTGTGTGTGGCCACTCCGTTGAGAGTCCAGGTGATCCAGGAAAACCATGACCAGGCGGCCGGCGGTCACCTCGGCGTACTCAAGACTATTAAGCAGATCGCTCAGCGGTATTACTGGCCCGGCATGGCACGGGACATAAGCCGGTACGTACGACGGTGTGAGGCCTGTCAGAAGTATAGAATCGACCAGCAAGCTCCCGCCGGTATGATGCTGACTCGCCAAGCGGACGAACCATAGTCCGTAGTCTGTGCCGATTTCATGGGTCCATTACCACGAACCAAGCACGGCAATACGATGTTAGTGCTGTTCGATAGCTTCTCGAGATGGTGTGAACTCGTGCCGTTACGAAACGCCACTGCCGAAGGCGCCGTAAAAGCATTGCGCGAGCGGATCATTGCACGTTATGGAGTCCCGAAGATGGTCCTCACAGACAACGGTGCTCAGTTCACAGGCCACATTTTTTGTCGATACCTTAGGGAAATGGGAATTAAACAACAATTCACCGCACCCTATACCCCCCAGGAAAACCCAGTGGAAAGAGCCAACCGAACTATCAAGACAATGCTAGCTCAGTTGGCCCGGCAACGCAATACATGGGACGAAATGTTACCGGAAATAATGCTGGCTATCAATACTGCCACATCCGAGTCCACGGGCTACACCCCCGCTTTTCTTACCCAGGGTAGAGAGCCACGCTTGCCCAGCACGCTTTACGATAAAGCAACCATCAGTACTGGAGCACGCCAGTTAAGCCCAAAAGACAGAGCTGGGGAATTGTCGGACGCCGACCATGGCGGCCCAACATAGGTGATCAAGTTCTGGTCCGCGCTCATCCGTTATCGCGGGCCATCGACAGTTTTGCGGCCAAGCTAGCTCCAAAATACCTGGGCCCCTACGTTGTAAAGAACTTTATATGCCCCGTTACTGTGGAAATTAGTAGTTGTAGTAATAGCGACGTGCGACGAGCGCACCTTAGTGAATTGAAACCTGTTTGTTGTTAAAAAGATTTAGTGGTAGGCAATTCAAACGGCGCCGTGTTGCAATCCCATATACCATAACCCCATATTGGCTTTATAACACCAGCGATGTGTTATAGTCCCATATGGGTTTATTTCCTTCAAATAAGTGCGATAGTACCATATTAAAAATTTAAAATTTATGCTATAACCCCATATTGGCTTTATTGCACTTTTTTCTGTGCGATAACCTCATAATTAAAAAATTTTGTATCACATGCATTATCTTATGAATTATGTTCCATATTCATTTGTTAGGAATAATAATATGTTTTGTACATAACTGTACATAAACAACAAAAACTATTTAAAACAAAATATTGTTCCTTTTACAAAATAAACCTATTGTGAATTTCTTTTTATGGAATAAATATATTATAAATTGAACTTGTTGTTATGAACGTCCTGTTGTGCTCTTCTAACTCTAATGTAATATATTATCAAATTGTTTATCAAATTTACAGTTACATTTGTATATATGTACACTCATCTATTTCTTATTAGTTTATATCAGCATGCAGTGTTTTATCGCATTTTGCAATCAATTAGTTCAGTGTCCAACGTGTGCTAGAAGTGTTTAAAAGAAACTAATATTAATAGATGAATAACATTAGAAATGGAAGAAGAAATATTTGAATTTAAATTTATCCCTGGATTTCGGACAAACAGTAATTTATTATATATAGAAGCACAAGAACAAATTTTTGCATTTAAATATAAAAAAATGAATACAGCATATTATTACTGCTACAATAAAAATTGTAACGTTGGAGTCGCGATTGATTTTAACAGCACAATGTATTGCCGTCGATGTGGTAAAAATAAAGTGCATAATCATGGATCTCAAATCGAAATAATTAAAAAATTGAAAATTATGAATTCAGTGAAATGTGAAGTTCGTAAAGCTCCACTAAAAAGATCAAACGTTCGTGAGATTTTTGACGAGCAATGCAAAAAATTCAAAGACGCGGCTCATACCATTAATTACGGAAATATGCGTAGGCAATTGTTCAAAATAAGACAAGATAAGATGCCGAAAAATCCAAATGATGTAGTTGATATTATTGACATCTTTAAAAACGAAGAAATTTTGAAAGAATTTGGTATGTCGAGGTATGAGAAAGACAAATCGTTTTATTTGGATTCTGTGATAACAAATGACTTCTCATATACCTTATTCGTATCACCGACAATATCAAAAAGTATACAATCACTGAGCTCATCTGAGCCACGAAATTATATAATGGATGCAACCTTCAACGTTCTACCAAGATCGAAAACTCTTAAGCAATTATTGATAATTCATTTCATTCACGCAGATCATGTAAGTACTAGATATACGTATTTATATGTACTTTGTTAAAAATAATTTCATTTATTCTTCTTTTCAGGTGTTTCCATTTATTTATGCGTTGATGTCTAATAAAACAGAAGAAGCGTATTTACATATGTTTCAATATATAAAATCTAATGTCTTTGATTTGCGACCAACAACCATTATAACCGATTATGAAAATGCATTACGTAATGCTAATAAAATAATATATCCTACGGTGAAAATGGTTGGTTGTTGGTTCCATTACACCAATGCATTACGGAGAAAGGCATCAAAAATAACTGGCTTTATACAGCATCTAAATCGTTATAAAAACGCTAAAAACTTTTTTAATAAGTTTTTATACCTTCCATTGTTAAAGGCAAGTGATATAGAAGCAGCATACCAATGCAAATAAGTGAGATAATACCATATTTAAAATTTAAAATTTGTGCTATAACCCCATATTGGCTTTATTGCATTTTATTTTGTGCGATAACCCCAAACCCAAATTATGGGTTTATAGCATAGGAAAAAGTGCTATAAAGCCAATATGGGGTTACGGTATATGGGATTGCAACACGGCGCCAATTCAAACACATAAATTTGAACTGGCACTAAATCGCAATCAAATTCCTTACAAGCACTTGCAACTTGAAGGAAGCCGTCAGGTAATAAAACACAATTGTTTTGATTACTAAAAAACGACTGAATCATATTTATTTTTTACGTTCTTTTATATACAATTAATTAATAATAAAATGCTTAGCTTATGAATAATAACAAATGGATAAATTGCTAAACTTAACACAAAAAATGACCTAATTTATAAATAGTGTAAATGAACTTAAAAACAAAATAAGTAAACAAATTTAAATGGTTAATGAACTTAAAATGCTGTGTATGCGATTAACAAAAACAAAATATTAAAGGAATTGTGCAATAAGCAATTAAACAAAAAATTAAACTAAATATTGTATAAGCAATTGGTTAATGCACTAGAATTAGGTCAAGCAGAATAAATGTATATAAATGTATTTAAATATATTAATGTATGTTCTTAACATTCTCCGCCGCGTTGAACGCCGTTCAAATTATGAACTTAGTGCACCTAGCGTGGATTGATCGACTGGTTTCAGGGTTCTACCACAGCTGGTGTTGATGACTGTGACCTCATAGCTGGCTTGGCTGTGAACTGAGATGTTTTATTGAATTTTGAACGGATCTTCCAACTCAGCAGGCAAAGTAATATATTGATGCAACAAATAAGCGAGGTGTAGCTGACAGCGTGATGATGTTTACTTTTAGCGTTGATGAGTTGTGGTAAATGTTCTAGAGTTGACTCATTTAATTGTTTTTATAGATTTTTCAGCTCCTCTAAGTGGACCTTATATTGAGTCCCTTTAGTGTTAACAAAAATCCTTTCTATTTCCTGCGGTCGACTTATTGATTCGATATGTTTTAGTCTTACATAGGAGGTATGTATACTATTTGATGCTTCAAAATGCCCTTGTATTGATACAAAATTGTTTTTCATTACACAATTGGAACCAATTTCCATTATTCCTGCATTTCTAATTGTGATGAGCGTGGGTTTCATGTCACATACCACTGACGCTTCAATGTCGGTTGTAGTAGCAAAGATCCACTTATTTTGATGATTCAATTGATTCCAAACTGTTGTTCCTGGGATTCTTTGGAAATTGCAATTGGTTGTTGATTGATTATTGAAGATATCGATCTCACAGGGATTGGCATTGGCATTTCTTCTGAGTTTTGACTGCTGATGTTTACAAATATATTCGTCATCCTTGGCTTTGATGCAATTTGCTATGTCCTCTGAATTCAGAAGCATATATTCCTCTCTATGTACATCTGTTGCTAGGTACGATGTGTCTGGTTTGATGGCGATTATAGTATTATTTTTTATTGTTGGAACTGGTACTATTTTGAACAGCTCAAAGAACTGTTGATTAACTAGAGGTATCTTAACTTCGAAAATAACTTCATATTTTGTTACAGCTCCCATGACCTTCATAAGCTTATATAGTTTAATTAAGTTATCACCTACTGTTGGAAGAGTATGTGACGCTGGGAGATTAGCCTTGATGACAGTAATCTCCTCCTTTAGTTGATTAGGAGACAATAAAACAGGGCTTATTTTTCCATTATGAGTATCAGTAAGTACATTAATGATTTCGGCCTCTGTTCTCTGTAGACTTATTGCTGTTAATGCCAAGTGAGTTGACAGAAGTCCAACAAGTTGCGAGTTGCTTAGTTGGGAAGATTCCTTAGCTACTTCATTTTTGTTTTGCTCAACCATTTCTAAGATCTCATTTATTTTATTCTGAGTATTAACTTCATCCTGTTTAATGACGTTGATGGTTGAATCAATTATTGATGTTTGATTTTTTAAAAGACTAGTTATGTGGCCGTGTTCGATTTTGGCCTTGTGAATAGTCCTTGACATTTCTTCTGCGTAGTCTGCATCAAGAACACCAAAAAGTGAACGGGCAATAGTGCCAACTATGTTAAATGGAGATCTTTTAAAACGTCTGTTCGAAAATAATTCTTCTTCTTGGAGTAATTCATTTTTGATTTGCTTCATGTTGTTCACCAAGATATTGCACATCGAGTGTTGTTGCATTACAGAGCACAGTTGCTGTAAAGTTTGCAAACCTGATGACAAGGATTTTATTTCTGAATAAAATGGCGTTAAATCGTAATACACTAACATTTTCCATTCCGCCGTATTCAGTTTCAACTTTCCTACTCCTTCGAAATACAACCCTGGGTCATTCTGAAATGGTGTAACTATCAAGTTATTGCACAGCACCATAGGCATTAGGAATAGTGATAATAATGCAGTTAGTATTATCGGGTTATTTGAAGCCTTGAATCTTTTTGTTGGGATGGTATCCTTATCGTCTTTCCTGGGCAAAGATCGTCCTAGTGTTGGTTTTATTTCTGTTGGGACTTCTTTTTCATTTTCTGGAAATAGTGGAGCCAGCCTGTGAATGGGTCGCTTTAATACCCCTGTTGATATTTTTACTTCAGCCACTCTTACAGCACCGTCATCACCAGTGAACACATTTAAAATTCTTCCTAGAGGCCATTTCATCGGAGGAAGGTTATCTTCTTTGATGATAACCATATCTCCCGTTTTGAGATTGCTGATCTTTTGCTTCCATTTGTGACGTTGTTGGAGTTCATGTAAATATTCTGCTGACCACCTTTTCCAGAATTGGTGTTTTATGTGTGATATTAACTTCCAGTGTGATATGCTGGACGTCTTAAGAGTATTAGCTCTGCTGTCTACTTGCGATGTTACTGCTTCACCGATAAGAAAATGACCCGGTGTTAATGCTTCAAGACTGTTTGGATCGTTTGATAGTGGAGTGAGAGGGCGAGAATTCAAAATTGCTTCGATTTCGATGATAATTGTTTCTAATTCTTCATGGGTTAGTGCTTCAGTTGATACACTGCGTACCAGGAGATGTTTTGCGGACTTCACTGCAGCTTCCCATAGGCCTCCAAAATGTGGTGCTCTCGGTGGGATAAAGTGAAATTGTATGCCCTTTGAGTTGGAAGCTGAAATGATTACTTCCTGTGCCTTGTCTGAATATATGTTTTTAGATAATTCTGCCAAACTATTTTTTGCTCCGACAAAATTTGTAGCATTATCACAATAAATATTTTGACAGTGACCACGACGAGCAATAAATCGTTTAAGAGCCCCAATGAACGATTCAGTTGATAAGTCAGACACAAGCTCCAAGTGGACTGCCTTTGTTGCAAAACAGCAGAACACAGCTATGTAAGCTTTGGTTGGTCTTTTACCCCTGACTTTATAGTGTACCCAAAATGGGACACAATAGTATACACCAGAGTTTATAAATGGTCTAGCAGGAACTACTCTTTGTTTTGGTAGATTACCCATTACCTGTTGGTATAATTGCGGTCGCGCTCTAGTGCACTTTATGCATTTTTGAATAATTGATCGTGATGTTATCTTTCCTTTTATTGGCCAAAACCTTTGTCTTATTGTACTTAGAAGTGCTTGAGTTCCACAGTGCTTGTACTCTTCATGCGTCATTGTAAATAATAATTTTACCAAGGGATCGTTATATGGTAATATTATTGGGTGCTTTGCGTCTGGTTGTAGATTGGACTGTTTCAATCTTCCTTTTCCTCATATAAAAATGGTGATAAACTGCTGATAGAGCTATGGTTGCTTATTTGTTTGTCGCCTTTCAATTGTTTCTTTTCGACTGCAAACTCTGAAGCTTGTATGGCTTGAATAATTAAAAGAATGGAGTCGTCTAGCTCCTTAGGAATAGGTGATATATTTTTTGGTCGCTACGTATTTGACATTCGTAAGTTTCTTGTGAATCTGCGCACATATGCCAAAATCCTTTGCAATCTTCTAAACGAATTTTTGTGTTGAATTCTATATATGAAATCGATGTCCGTCGTTACTATAGCTGCAGTAACTAACTTTTTTAATTCCATGTTGTTTGGAATAAATGTTGAGGAGATACTTCCGCCCGCCACAGCTCTTCTTTTCCATGAAGAAATACTGGCCCGTGAAACCATAATCCACATTTAGACAGATCTGATGGTTGAAGACCTCGGGATAGAATGTCGGCAGGACTATCTTTCGATTGTACATGTCTCCATTGTTCTGGCAATGTCAATGTTTGAACACTTGATACCCTATTAGCGACGAATGTTTTATATAAAGACGATTGTGATTTTACCCAGGAAAGCACTATTTCGGAATCGGTCCATAGGAACATAGTCCGATCTTGAAACTTTAAGTCGATTCTTACCCTGTTAGCAAGTTGAGCTGCTACTACTGCGCCACACAGCTCTAGCCGAGGTAGCATTTGTTGTTTCAAAGAAGCCACTCTTGATTTCGCACAAAGCAATCGCACAGCTACTCTTCCATCCTTTGTAACAGAACGAATATACACAGCCGCGCCAAAGGCTTTTTCCGATGCATCTGTGAACACATGTAATTGTGTTTCTATTGGAATCTCGTCATAAAATATATGTCGACATATTTTGAAATTGTTGAGACTTTCCAAATCACTTCGAAATGTATTCCAAGTAGCACAGAGCTTCTGCGGTAATGGTTCATCCCAATCTAGTGTAAGTTGCCACAATTGTTGAATAAATATCTTTGCTTTCACCACAATAGGAGCAAGGAGACCAAGGGGATCGAATAGTTTTGCGAGCTCGGAAGTAACTGTGCGTTTCAATATTACTTGAAGACGGTTAGTTTTTACCTTAATGCAAAGTTGACTTCTCGATCACTATGTGGTATATCATTCAGTAATCTAGAAGTATTTGAACACCATTTCCTTAGATTTAATCCGTGTTTTTTCAAAATAGCTATTAGTTCCCTTTGAGTTTCAAACGCTGTACTTAAGCTATCAGCACCACCGAGACCGTCATCCATATAGAAATTTTATTTTAGCATTTGAGATCCAAGTGGATAGCGAGCCATGTTTTCTTCTGCAATTCTCTGTAAACATTTTGTAGCCAAATAAGCAGCTGCTCGTGTGCCGTATGTTACTGTATTAAGCCTATAATAATTAATTGGTAATGAAGGATTCTCTCTCCATATGATCAACTGGTATTGATGGTTGTCTGGACTGATTAATATCTGTCTGTACATTTTTTCGATGTCTGTTGTAAAGACAAATTTAGGCATTCGAAACCGTAGTAAAATAGAAAACAGATCACTTTGGATAGTTGGCCCAGTGTACATTAATTCATTTAGAGAATAGCCTGTTGACGTTTTTGCAGAAGCATCGAAAACTACTCTGAGTTTTGTTGTTGTGCTGTCAGGTTTTAGAACACAATGATGTGGAATAAAGTATTTTGGATTTGATATGTTATCCAAGTTGACCTTTTCCATGTGTCCTAAATTTTCATATTCCCTCATGAATTGAATGTACTGACCTTGCATATTTGTATTTTTCTGTAGCCGTTGCTCTAGACTAATGAATCCATTATATGCCATTTGATGAGAATGCCCCAATGCTGCTGGATTTTCGCTGAACGGAAGGTTGACAATAAAACGACCACTTAAGTCCATCTGAACGTGCTGATTGAAGTGAGATTCACACAGATTTTCTGCTGGAGACATTATTTACTCATTTGACTCTACCTCATCGAGTTTCCGTAGTTGTTCGATTGCTTCTTCTAATGAGGTTTCAGCGTCAAAAACCGCACATGTTAACGTTGTAGATGGGAAATCAATTGTGGGTTGTTTGAGTAAGCCGCCTACAATCCAGCCAAGCGAAGTATTTTGAAGTATAGGATGGTCATTCGAAATCTTTATGGTACCAGGTTGTATTAGACTAAAATAAAACTCCGCACCGAGAAGAATATCAATTTTTCCTTGTGTATTAAAATTGGGATCTGCCAAATGAATGTCCTGTGGAATTTTCCAATTAGAAACATCCAAATTATGATTTGGCTGTGCTGGTATAATTGTTGGTAACACAAAGGCTTCCAAGTTAGTTGAAAATTCATGATTACGAGACATCATTTTCATATTTATGCGGTGATATGCCTTTTTTTGAATTCTTCCAACTCCGTCAATGGACAAAATGGTCCCTGTTTTAAGCGATAACTTTTTTACGAGCCTTTCAGTCACTATATTCACTTGTGAACCTGAATCCAATACAGCCCTAAATTCTTCTGAAATTCCATTTGCCGCCTTGATAATAACCCTTGCTGTGGCTAAAATTAAATTTTTCTTGTCTTCTGTCGATGCTGAGGAGACTGCGGCTGCATTGGCTGGTGTAAAATCGTTCTTTGTGGGTGGCGTTTGCTTTGAGGCTATTGATGAGACTTGAATTTTTTTTGATAAATGTAGTAACGTTGTAACGACACGTTTCCGCTGGTTGCTGGGGCAGAACTCAGCGGCGTCCAGGGTCGTCGTCGTCGTGAGTAAAACACGGTATTCTTTTAAATACAATAGCGTGTTTTTTTATTTTACTACACGTTTTAACAAAACTACTACTTAATCAATTGCAAGTGACCTAGGCTCAAGCGTGTGGGCGTCACTTACCGTCGGCAGCCGTTGTCGGTTAGCGGATACGAGCGTGTGAACCACTACTCGTACCACTTGGGCAATACATAGGCGCGTGACCGCAACCGATGTAAACCCCACTATGACAGTCGACTAACTACGACAAGTGATCACTCTCGGAGGAGTTGGTACTGAGCGCAAGCAGTCACTACCACTTCCTTTTTACTGCCTGTGTAGGATCAACAGTCTAGCGTGTATCCACTACTAAACTCCCTGTCTTACCTAAAGGCCAGCCGGCAATCAACTGTCTCGATACAGGCAAATTGCTCGCCTTTTATACCCGTCGGCTGGCCACACATACAGGCAGGCTGTGATTGTGGTAGTGTCTGCTTGTAATTCTAAAAATACATTTGTTTACACTACGTAAGCTAAATGGTTGACCATCAACCAACGCATGCTTGGTTGTTGTCGTGGGTGTTGTTGTAAAAATAAAAACAAACAATAAAGCAGCTATACTTGCTTTTGATCGTCACAACAACAACCCAGCATGAGTAGATCGTTGTTTAACAAAGAAAGGAATGCTTTTTGCTTATAAAATTAAAATAAGAACTTAACAATCAAATAATACAGAATTCTTTTTATAAGATCTTAAAGCTAATACTTAGGCTAGAGTAAACTATTTTACGATGTGTAGGTAGAAACGACCATCGGGACTTCCACCGTCACAACGTGTTGTGCTTGTTATTACATTTTTTAAAGTTGCCATAAGTACAAGTCTTGGCTAAATGATCAGACTTAAAACAGTTCACACATAGTTTTTGTTGTTGTACCCATTTGAGTCTTTCAGTTTCTGTCATTGCCATGAATTGTTTGCAATGATAAATGCGGTGCTTACCATTATTGCATAGTTTGCAATTACTGTTATTCTCCATTGAAGCTATAGAGGAAACAACCTTGCTGGAACCTTGATGGGTAATTAATGTTTTACCAATCGACTCCATTGATTCAAATTGCATCTCCAAAACTGAAAATAATTCTCTAAAAGTGGGCACCTCCTTCGGTTTCGATAAGGATTGTATAAACCGAATGTAAAGAGTGTGATCTAACTTTTTCATCATTATTTGAATTAGTAAGGCATCCCAAGCGGATGTGTCGATATCCAAGTTATTAAGTGCTAACATGCATTCTTTTGTTGTATCATGAAGAGTCTTGATTGATGCAGTAGATAATGTTCCCTTTGGTTGACTCAGGATCCTTTCTACTAGAGTGGCTACAAGAATCCGTTTATTGTTGTAACGCTCCTGAAGAAGGGTCCATGCCGTTTTGTAATTTTCTTCTGTTAGAGTTAGGTGGCTTATAAGTTTGCCAGCCTTCCCCGATAAATTGGTTTTGAGATACCACATTTTTTGGACATTCGGGAGAGACTGCTTGTCTACCATTTCTAAGAAAAGTTCATAGAACTGACGCCACTTCAAACAGTCGCCATTAAATTGAGGAATCGTTACCTTTGGAAGGGGCAGTGAACTGTGTACTGTCATGTCACTTCCCAGACGTGGCGCAAGAGTTGCACCCTCATTGCATTTGTCTATTAATACTGCAAGTTTAACTAGATAATGTTGAACCAAGTCTTCCAGGGCATCGTATTTATCTTGATGTAGTCCCAACTTTGATAGATCTCCAGTCCTTTGCCACATGTGGTCATATAAATCTTGAACTTGAGTCCATAAATTTTTCATAGTGTCTGAGTTGATAAAACTGTTTTGGCTGATCCGCGTCTATGGAGTCTAAGCCATGTAGCAGACGAGTAAGTGCTGTCATACGAGCAGTTATCCTTCTAGCTAGTCCATGAATTGATTCCTCTTCTGCGTCATACTGTTTAGATGAAAAGTCTTCTGATATCTTCTCTCTTATGGTTGGTACTGGCTTGTTGTTTAAAGGCGTCAGTTTCTTTATTTCTGACTCAATGTATTCAATTATAGAGCTGTATTTTGCACCAGTTGATTTGTATAAATCCCTTACAATATAAGGATCCTCTTCTGACAAAGTTGAATCGCTACGAATTCTATTCTCTGTTTTCTCAAATGACTGCCATACGGAAATGAGTTCATTCCGTTTACTTTGATAAAATTCTTCAGTTCTTCTGTCGAGTGGAGCTTTTTTAATAATTGAAATGATTTTTTCAATATTACCAGCCCTTATTTCCTGTTGTGCCACAAGATCCTGAATGGTTGCCATTGTGAGCTGATTGCGTTGTGTTGAGTTTGTTTTTGTGTTGTCCGCTTGTAGTTACTCCTTTTGATTTGTCAAGACCTGCACTACTCGTGAGGGTTTTTCAAAATAGGAGTTGAACTTGCTGTTGCCGGAACTGATAGTATTCAAGCAGTTAGAACTGTGTTTGTCTTCATACACACAACCGGTAAATGCTGTTAACGTCTTGGTTGCGTGTTGAAAACTTGATAACTTCAAGGTGTCCTGATGCCTTGTATTATGCCTCTAAAATCTGAAGGATGTGTGTTTTTTGTTTGTTATGGCTATCAAAGTCCCTTACCACTGATGTGGGGAAACATAGAATATCTAACCAAAACCTGGGGTCACCAAAATGTTTGTTGTTAAAAAGATTTAGTGGTAGGCAATTCAAACACATAAATTTGAACTGGCACTAAATCGCAATCAAATTCCTTACAAGCACTTGTAACTTGAAGGAAGCCGTCAGGTAATAAAACACAATTGTTTTGATTACTAAAAAACGACTGAATCATATTTATTTTTTACGTTCTTTTATATACAATTAATTAATAATAAAATGCTTAGCTTATGAATAATAACAAATGGATAAATTGCTAAACTTAACACAAAAAATGACCTAATTTATAAATAGTGTAAATGAACTTAAAAACAAACTAAGTAAACAAATTTAAATGGTTAATGAACTTAAAATGCTGTGTATGCGATTAACAAAAACAAAATATTAAAGGAGTTGTGCAATAAGCAATTAAACAAAAAATTAAACTAAATATTGTGTAAGCAATTGGTTAATGCACTAGAATTAGGTCAAGCAGAATAAATGTATATAAATGTATTTAAATATATTAATGTATGTTCTTAACAAAACCTTCACATTCACCGACTACTGACCCCGCGTCTTCTTCTCTCTGCAGATCTACGCATAAAAGAAATAGAAGAAGAACTAAGAATAAAATGCAGCCGCTTCAAAGAAAGCGACCCTCTCCACCTACCAACTCGGCCGAAGCCAAGAGGTTTCAAGAAACCTGACAGAGGTTCCGACATAAATTGGAGGCGGAATCAGCAAAAGGTCGCCAATCATGTTTTTAAATAAAAACGATGTACCGAGTCGAAGCCAACAACGAACCACAACAACCCGGCCGAGGTACCAACCCCGCCCGCAGAAAACATCATTTCCGTCAGCTTCATCATCAGACTCATCATCTCAATCGTCAGCATCAGCATCATCGTTAGCACCGACAGCTGTCTCATGGCAAATACCAACAACAGTCACGTCGATAACGACACCCTTACGCATCACCACAAGCCTGGCCATTGCAACACCCGCCTCAGCACCTCCGGTCAACGTTTTCCTACCGCAACCCGCCGTGAATAGGATAACCCCCCAGACGGCAGTTCTCACATCATCCCCGAGCACCAAGCCCCACAGATATTGCAAGAGGCAATAGCTGCCAGAAAGGCAAAGAGCATTCTCCGGGCACGTTTCTGCATCCTGGCTGGGAAACAACGCTACCGGGTCACCTGGTCAAAAACCACGCCAACGGTTATCAGCTTGTTGCCGCCTACCACAGAACCCGGGGAGAGGAAAGGATAGTGTGACGGTGGAAGTCACGAAGCTCGTTTCCACGTACACATTTCGGTGGAAGAGTATTGTACCCTATTATACGTATTATCATTGAATTAGTTTATTTTTATCATTGAATTCTGTATTCCCTGATTGTTATAAGTTTTCTTAATTTTATAAGTATTCAAAATGCGTTTGTTTTCCTACGTTAAACAAACGGTCTACCTATGCTGTGTTGTTGTCGTGACGATCAAAAACAAGTATTTCTGTTTTATTGTTTTTATAACACAAACAGGCTTTATGTTTGCTTAGTTTGATATTTACAACAACACCCACGACAACAGCGAAGCAAGCGTTGGTTGATGGCCAACCATTTAGCCTACGTAGTGTAATAAAATGTATTTTTAGAATTACAAGCAAACACTACCACAATCACAGCCGACGGGTACAAAAAGCGAGCAATTTGCCTGTATCGAGACAGTTGATTGCCGGCTGGCCTTTAGGTAAGACCGGTAGTTTAGTAGTGGATACATGCTAGACTGTTGATCCTACACAGGCAGTAGAAGGAAGTGGTAGTGACTGCTTACGTTCATTACCAAATCCTCCGAGAGTGATTATTTGTCCGTAGTTAGTCGACTGTCATATTGGGGTTTACATCGGTTGCGGTGCACGCGCCTGTGTATTTCCCAAGCGGTACGAGTAGTGGTTCACACGCTCATATCCGCTAACCGACAACGGCTGCCGACAGTAAGTGACGCTCATACGCTTGAGCCTAGGTCACTAGCAATTAATTAAGTAATAGTTCTGTTATAACGTGAAGTAGAATAAAAAAACACGCTATCGTATTGAAAAGAATACCGTGTTTTACTCACAACGACGACGACCCTGGACACCGCTGAGTTCTGCCCCAGCAGCCAGCGGAAACGTGTCGTTACAGTACAATAACATACTGGTGGATTATAAAAATTACAGACATATTTATTGAATTTTAGGCGCTGCAGTATTAATTTATTTTTTGTTATTTTATTTTTCATAACTTTTTATTTGGTTAATAATAAGTTTTTTTCTATGTTTTAAAAAAATTTTTATGCAAAAGAATAAAATAATATTAATAAAAACAAAATAACTCAATTGCCAAATAGCCCAATATAAACTCTTTAGATTTCGTTCGTAATTTCAACTTGAAATTACTTAATTTCGTGACAGCCTGAACAAGCTAAAAGTAAACTTGTAATTCTGCATTCCCAGTTGTAATATTTTTTGACATGTTGCTAGGCAACAAATGTCTTTCTGCAATCCCAGTTCTTAAATTTACTTTTTTGTTAACATGTTACATTTTACCATATTCTCTTTTAAAAAATATATAAGGCATGTAATCAGAAAAAACAGAGGAAATCAAAGTTAAAACGCTTCAGTGAATCCGTCGTTGTGAAATATTTCAAAATTTAAAAAGATCATTATTATCCTTACTTTTCAATAATTAAAATAAACCTTTAAATGAATATTTTTCATAATTAGTAAAATTAAATTTATAAATAAAAACTTAAAATTGTTTTCTTGATTTAAAATAATCATAAGTGAAAACAAAACTTTTAGACTCACTAATCTGTTTAACATGGGCTTAATTTATGTAATTTAATTCCTATCCCTAGCGCAGTAAACAACACATACTCACGATAGAAACTTGCAGTCCTGTACTAGTTATAGACTCACAACGAAGACAATATTTTCTGGTATCATCCGATCAAATTAAATCTTGCAACATCATTAGGAAGGATATATTCATATGTTATAATATACAACTGGAATACAACTTCGGAGCAGAAAAGGGTTTATGTGAAGTAAACTTATTTAACAATCTTACTACTCCAAATTGCAACCTAAAAATGTTGTCGGTAAATATAACGTGCTCACCATTAAAGGTGGTATTAGACGGGATGTATTTTACATTTGTGCTGTCACTTTTTTATCCATATGTAACTCCGAATGTATGTCAATATTTTCATTTTACATACGATTCATAATTTTTGCTATCACACCTGCCTATGTTTTTCCATATGACATAACCAATAAATGTAAACAACAGCTGACTTTTCAATGTGTATAAATTGCTAATAATATAAAGCTGCTGAAATTTTAAAGTTATTAAAAGTAAAATGGATTTAACAACCACTAATCAAATAATTATAGTGTCCAGCATTATTGCAATGATATCTGCAATAAAAATAAAAAAAGAAACAAAAAAATACAAAGGGATTCTGGACTAGGATTCGCATTAATGGCTATTGACGAACTACGTTTGGAAGACCCAAAAGCGTTCAAAAATTTTGCGAGAATGTCCTTTACGTCCTTCTCCGAGTTGTTGGAAAAAGTGTCTCCCTTAATCTCTAAGCAAAACACTGTAATGCGTGAGGCTATTTCTAGTACTGCAAGGTAAATCTGTGTATAAGTAATTATAGACTTTACGAATCATATTTAATAAATGTTTTTATTTAGATTAATTTTGACCATAAGGTTTTCAGCAACTGGAGAAAAATACACACAATTAGCGTATGGATTTCGTATTTCGAAATCAGCTATTTCCATAATTATACCGGAAACGATTGAATTTAAAACTATTACTCACAAGTAAATTACAATTTCCTTTTCTTATCTTTCAAAATCATTAAAGAAATTCAACTCCTTGAACCAGTACGCAGTTGGGATATAAATATCATCTGCACTTGCTCCACTTTTTATATCCTTAGTTCTAGAAAGCTCCCGGGTAAACTGTCCACGTAAATACTGCATTTTATTCTGTATAAAATAATTTCAAAATAAGAAAATGAATGAATGATTAAATGTACAAATACCTTTTTATTGTTTGGTCCAATTGATTCATTAAAAATCTTCAGCTTTTCTGCAATCGCATTGAATGCAGCATACCTGGAATGCTTTGTGTGGTAAAATTTATCTTTGGGATTGTAGAGACATTCATAAGTTTGCCACAACGCAATCATTTCAAGTATTGCTTCTTTTGGCCAATCTAACTGAATAAATATAATAAACATTAATAAGTTTACTAAAAATCGAAATATATGTACTTACTTTTTCATTTTCTTTACTCATTTTTTTATTATTTTAATTTTTAATTTTTGTTTAACGATTTTATTTAACCACAAAACAGCTGTTTTGTTTATGTTTGGCATACGAAAATAGAGCACGAGTTAATTTCCAATTATAGGAAATGAGTAAAAAAAATATATTTTCTTTTTTCTGCACCAAAAAATGTGCGTTTCTTTATTAAATATGTTCTTAAGACTATCTATCCTATTTTTCTTAGCATCTATTTATATTAATAATTATGTTTAATATTTCTTTGTCCTAACTCAAAATATGTTTTTCTTTGTTTAGGTTACTAGTACCTTTTTTATCAGTAAAACATGTTTTGAGTTATTTGTATTAAGTTAGAAAAGAAGGAAGTTAGGAAGAAGGAAGGTGTTTCTTATCGTTATAATAGTTGTATTTATGATGTTTGTCTTATCTCTAGCTTAGAATAGTTATATTTGAGTTTATGGATTTATCATCTTTTATTACTATCTTAGTTATTTGAATTTATGGATTTGTTATTACTATCTTAAAATAAGAGATGTTAACTCTCCTCCTTCTTAAAAAAAACGTCCTCGTTTTAAACTGTATATTGTCTCTGTCGGAGCTTGAGAAGTTCTATTTCATATAATTCGTCGATTTTTTTCCTTTGTGTTTCTATTTTCTTTATCCTGTAGCATTCGCAGAATTTAATCATACCATAAGTTAGTAATGCTAATGTACATAGTCCCAATACAAAATAAAATGTGTATTTGACTGGATGTTCTTCGATGGGTATCAGGAAGGTTGATATTTCTTGGATATTGTTAAATTTGTAATTACGATTAGATTCTAAGATGCGCATTATTTGTAATTGTCGTCGTGTAGGTTATGTATGGCACCTTTGAGTGATTGTTGGTGGTTGTAGTATTGTTTTCCATCTAGATTTGTTTGTTGTTTTACGTTATTCCAGGTGTGTTCGTAATCTGTAATGATGTTTCCACTTTCGAGTACTTGTAGCGGTGCGTTATTTTCATGTATTACTTCCCATTTGGCTGGACTGTTTTCTAATACATTAATAGTACAGTTGTCTTAATTTTGCATATAAAGTTTCCTAGATAATTTTTACATTTTTCGATACTTGTAAATTTATTATTGCATTTTGCTATTCTAGAGTCTAGTAATAGTTTTCCGTGCTTAAATGCTAGTGGATACAAATTAAATAGCTTACATTTCGTTTTTAATAATGGGTATTTATAGGTGTTTACAATTGTGTGATGAAAATAAAAAACATTAATATCGGCATATTCTAATATATTTATTATAGGTAGATCTAACGCTTCATTAGACACTATTTGTTGAATATCTTTTAAATTTAAAGTTCCCGAATAAAAGTTTCCGTCTTTTGCGAAATTAATCATTGTAGCGATAGAATGTAGTTCGTTGTATACTTCGGTAAGTATTAAATGTTCTGAAATAGATTCGGGGCTAATTCTTTGTAATATTTTTTCAAATTCAGAGATTATTTTCTTTTGTTTATTATTATTTTCTATTAGCATATTCAATCCTGTCTTGATTCCGATTAGGTCATCGTGGTCAGGTGTTCCTGTTATAAGTTTGAGGGCTGATCCTAGAAAATTAAATTAGTTGTGACTTCAGATTTTCTATTTTAGTTATCAGCAAATATTCTGCAGAGTTTTGTTCCAATTATATGCAAATCGTACTAAATTTTCGTAGGGTGTCAAGATTCTAGAAAGGTTTGTCATATGGTATAAGAACGCTGTGTCCTGAAAAACGTATACAGGGTCAGTCTCTATCATTATATATTTTTTGTCTTTTAAGTCTAGTGTTGTAAAGACTTTTGCTTTTCCTAAATTTTGAATAGTCATTGCTACATCTGGGATAGGGTACCTGTCGGTTATAGTGTCAGCATTAAGCTTTTAAAAATCTATTACTATACGTTTTTTTGGTTTCCCGTCCTCATCTGTGCCTTTTTTCGCAACGGTCCATACTGGAGAGTTGTATGGGCTTTTGCTAGGTTGTATTATTTGGTTGTCTAATAATGTTTGAATTTCTTTATTTATAAATTCATTGTCTGCTATTGGATACGGGTACTATTTCACCCAAATAGGATCTTCTGATTTTGTCCTAATTGTAGCTTGTACAGTGGTTGTAAAGGGCAGAATTTCGTTGGTTTCGTCATTTATTCTCATTATATTTTCAATTTTATTTTTATATTTGTCAATTTTGACTGTGTAATTCACTTTTTGTTCGCTAATTTCTTCTTTTCTTTTAAATTTATACGTGATTTTATACTCAAATAAGTTAATTTCAGCTTTTATGGCTCTGAGACCATGTTCCCCGAGAAGCATATCAAACTCTTCTAAGGATTCAGTTTCGAAAAATACTAAATTGTGGCCTAATAGTGTAATAATTTTTTTTTTTGCTTTCGTTAAAGAGTATCCGTGAAGCGATTTTACCTTAACTGGTTTTATTGGAATAGATTTTCCTATGTTGCACTTAGAACTAATATAATTGTTTGTCGCACCTGTGTCGATTAATATATTAATGGATTTACCTGTTGTTTGGCAGTGCCTCTGTAGACATGGCAATCCGTTTATTCGCCTAAAAAAGCGCTGCCGGTTTCGTAAGTATCTTCGGTGTGTGGTACAAGTGATTGTATATCTTCATCTCTCGTCTGGTTTACTCGTTGAACTTTATTCGGATTATAATTTTTTGATGAAGGCATTCTATCCCTTTTTGTTGGTTGTTGCTCCCTTCTGAGTGGGTTGTATTGCTGCTGTGGAGAATATTGTGTTGAACGTCTAAATTGTTGCGAACTATCCACTTCCATGGGTTCCTGCCGTGGTTGATGATTAAATTGAGCTTGCACATTGGGATTGTACCTCCTTCTATCTTCGTATCGTTGTGGTCCGAAGTTTGGTTTTTGGTTGTATAATTGTGTTGTAGCCAGTGTGTCGAACTGCATATTTGCGTTGTCATGGTATATGGTGCTTGCGTTTGCAAATGCAGTTTCTAGGTCCTTTGGATGATGAATGTACGGACTGCTTCCTGATTTGCATATTCCGCCATGGATGTAGATCCCTTATCACCTGACATCTCTATTTTCGAAAGTGCGAGGTTCAGTGCTTTGCTGATTTTGCTGTGGAATTCTGAGAGTGTTTGTCTTCCCTGTTTATGTTTCTTCATTTCCTCGAGAAGTACGTATAATGGTCGTTGATCTGCGTAAGTGTAGTCAAGCCTGTTAATTATAGAATAAAAGTTCATCTTGGTGTTGTGGTTGATGAGGATGTCTGCTGCTTCTCCAACAATTTTTGAATGCAGTATCGTGAATGCTGTGTAGTAATTTGGGTGGTTGAAAAATTGTTTGATATTTTCCATGAATGTCCATGCCCTTTTCCGCCAGGATCTATATTGGTTTTTATCCCCACTGAAGCACGGTATAGCTTCGAATGTTTTTAAATTTATCTGAGTTGCATCCTTTATATTTGGTGTGAAGTCACTATGTTGTTCCTCCGTAGTGATTGTATGGGGAGATCGTTCCGCCTCCAGTGTATTTACCTTCAATTGAGTATTCTGTAGAGTTTGTGTGAGTACCTCTATTTGTGCTCGTAAAGCTGCGATATCTTGATTCATTGTGTCGTTGTCTTTTCCTATAGATCGTAGGGAATTGAATATTTTTTGACGTTTCTGACGTTGGTCCAGCGTGGTAATTTCTCACTTTTTCAGAGATTGGTTTGCTTTTCTTCCAAGCCGTGGAATTTTTATTTAAATATCTTGAATGTCAAGAATATTTGGCTGTGGTCAAGAGTTTAGACCGGCTTGAGCCCCCAGTTAATTTACAATTATAGGAAATGAGTAAAAAAAATATATTTTCTTTTTTCTGCACCAAAAAATGTGCGTTTCTTTATTAAATATATTCTTAAGACTATCTATCCTATTTTTCTTAGCATCTATTTATATTAATAATTATGTTTAATGTTTCTTTGTCCTAACTCAAAATATGTTTTTCTTTGTTTAGGTTACTAGTACCTTTTTTATCAGTAAAACATGTTTTGAGTTATTTGTATTAAGTTAGAAAAGAAAGAATGTGTTTCTTATCGTTACAATAGTTGTATTTATGATGTTTGTCTTATCTCTAGCTTAGAATAGTTATATTTGAGTTTATGGATTTATCATCTTTTATTACTATCTTAGTTATATTTGAATTTATGGATTTGTTATTACTATCTTAAAATAAGAGATGTTAACTCACGCTCTAATCGAAAAAATTACATATGTATTTCCACATGTATTTTACATATGCAATGTTTCATATGTATCAGACGAAATGTACAACTTTTACAGATGAAAAATAATACCACCTTAAATCATAACCAATGGATATATTCATTATCAACAAGTACACAAGCAACAGCAGTTTGTGGAAAGGAAATTACAACTTTACATTTAGTAGGCTCTGGAACTATCGTTCGATAGTTGGATAGTTCCAATGCCGGGGAGAATGTTAAGTTTAAATTGTTATTAAAAAAGTTATTTTAAGTGTTTAATTAAGATTACGTTTGCATTGAATTAAATACATGCTTATTATTGTTAAGAACATACATTAATACATTTATATAAATTTATTTTAATGCGTTATATTTATTTATTTAAAATATATATTATAAAGTTAATTTATAAAATACAAAAAAAGGCGAGGGTAGCTAGACCATAAGCGCTCGTAAAAGTCAAAAAAGAAAAAATTAAATTAATTAAATATTTTACAAAAATTAAACAAATCTTCTATAATAATAAGATAAAAAATTATGAATTTAGTATCAAATGTCTCGAATATTGTGCTTTAGTAAACACTGCCATACTTTAAACAAATTCGCCTCTATAGAGCAACCAATGATATTCTCCAGGGGTTCATCTCGCTTAGATAGGGGACATTCTGTAAGAATGTGTTGAACGTTTAAGTGAATATTGCAGTTAGAACAAATAGGAGGATCTGATCTGTCATAATAATGTTTAGAGATAAAGAGAGGTTTCCCAACTCTGATGCGAACCATGATAATGCGTTGGCTTCTTGTAAAATTTGTGTTATATTTAGGTCTACGTTGTATTGGTTGTAGCTGTTATTGCAAAAATCGAAAAGAATTTAATATGGCTCTAGGAAAACATGGTGTTTCAGTGATATTCGCCATGTCTAATGCGTTTCTTGCATTTTTATCCGCAAGTTCGTTTTCCGGTATTCCAATGTAGGAAGGAATCCAAAGGAGTAGGATTTCATGACTCAGCCTGGTTGGAAAGATTATATCATCATAGGAACCGTTGTAGTTTATCAAAAGGGCTCTTGCTGCACTTAGACTTGAAGAAGATCGTAACAAAGCAGGTGAATTAAGATGTTTCCAAAAAGTTTCATGCAATCCCTCCGAAGATACTGCGATTGATCTCGAAGTCAATGAAACGGAACTATTTTCATGTAACAAGTAAAAATCTGGAACATATGCTTCATTTCTTAAGAGCTTTATGGGAGTCGACCTTAATAGACCTGAAGCTGCCCTATAGCAGTTGTTAATAGAAGTGTTAATTTTTCTAACATTGTTTTTTGACGTCCATCCGTAGACCGTAATACAATGTAACAGAATACCTGTAGTTAAGGAACGACAAATATTTAGAGCTGTTTCAATATGTGGTCCTTTCTTTTTAGAGCAGATAAGCTTTAATAAATTATTTATTCTGCTTAATTTAGTATTCAGAAATTGTATATGCGAGTTCCAAAGAAGATTTTTAGAAAACAAGACTCCAAAAATTCTCATTTCGTGCTTAATAGGGATATTAACGTTTCTAACACAAACAGTATTGCAGTTGCAATCCTTTCTTTTGCATACATGAAGAAGTTCAGTTTTATTAGCCGGAATAGCGCACCCCTTTTCATTGCCCATTCATTCATTTTCGAATCCAAGTAGTTTAAATGAATTTCTGCTTCACATCCAGATGCAACAGCAAAATTATTATCAGCATATATCCCCACGTAATCAATACCAGGAAGGTTTTTTATGGCATTAGCTAATGAATTAGCGTAAATTGTATACAAAACCACTGACAAGGGAGAACCCTATGGGACTCCATTGTCAAGAGGATAGTGTAATGGAAAATGACTATCATCTTTGACTTTTATTTTGTGATACTCAAGAATGGCTTAGAAGCCTTAGAACTTGTTTCGGAACGCCCTATTCGTTGAGTTCAATAATAATATAAGTAGATACCACTCGATCAAAGGCTTTTTCCAAATCCTCTGAGAGAACAATGCTGTGTTTACGCCTTTTAAGATTAGATCGCAAAGACTCTTCCAAATGATGACATATGGTATAAACTCCATGTTTCGGGATAAAAGCGTGTTGTATATCAGATATTTTTTGTCGGGGATATTTCCAAAACCGTTTAGCTAATATTTTTTCAAAAATTTTGGAGGGCGTTGGTAGAAGAGAAACCGGGCGGTAGCTGCTTATATGGTTGGGACTCGTATCAGGTTTTGGAATAGGAGACAAGATTGCAATTTTCCATTCATGAGGAAATGTCCCATTAGATAAAATATTGTTGTATGACCCGCATAGAAGGTTATTAAACCTTTATAGGGTCTTCGGGTCAAATTTGACCCATTTTGAAAGAAAATGTTAGTTTTTTCCGTGAGTAGGGGGGTTTAGATTTTAGATATTTTATGAATTTTATTTAATTTTAAATGTTAATAACTATTTTTGGTTTTTATAAGAAAATAATGTCCCAAAAAAAATTTATGCATTTTTTAGCACTTAAGATCTCCGGGTCGAATTTGACCCGGAACAAAATCGTTAAGTTTTTTTACGCACAGTTTTGTTAAAATAATTTATTTGTCAAAAGAAATGGCAAATGTCTTTTACTGCAGAATTAAAAGTCAATATATCTGTCTCCTTTCCTCTTTCCATTCTTGCTAAACATTACTGGTATGAAAAATGGAAACGGATTGAAGTTGACGACACCGAAATGTTCGCCTTTATGTGTACACTTTTGTTAGCTGGAGTGTATAGATCAAATAATGAAAGTAGGGAAACTTTATGGAACTCTGAGAATGGAAGACCGATTTTTAGAGCAATTATGCCATTGAAAATATTCAAAAGACTTTCTACACTAATAAGATTTGACAATAAGAATACTCGCAGTGAACGTCGAATTGTAGATAAGCTTGCACCGATACGTGAGTTATGGAATATGTGGGTTGAGATATTGCCCAAACTTTACAATCCATCTCAAGATGTAACATAAGATGAGCTTTTAGTCGCATTCAGAGGAAGGTGTCCATTCCGGCAGTATATACCGTCAAAACCAGCTAAGTATGGTATTAAATTTTGGATACTCTGCGATTCGAGAACCAGTTACGCCGTACACAGGCAAAGAATTTGGAGATATGCCCGAAAGAAATCAAGGTATGCGGGTAGTGCTGGATTTGACAGTTGGCCTAAAAGGTCATAATGTGACGGCAGACAACTTTTTTGTTTCTTACCAGTTGGGACCAAACTTGCTAGAAAAACAAATAACTATAGTTGGAACAATACATAAAAACGAGACTGAATTGCCACCTGAGCTCTGGTCAACTAAAGAAAGACTGATTTTCATCATTTTTTTGCTTTACCAAGGAAACTTCTCTCGTTTAATATATTCCAAAGCAAAATAAGTCTGTGAATCTTCTTAGCACTTTGCAACATAGTCCAAAAAAAGCAATCGTGAGGACAAAAAACCGAAAATGATACTAGACTATAATAAATGTAAAGGAGGAGTTGATCCTTTGGATAAAGTAGTTTTATGATACACTTGCAAAAGCAAAACCAATAGATGGCCTCATGTTGTATTTAGCAACATTTTAAATATATCAGCTTATAATGCTTTTATACTATTTACATCGGCTAACAATGGTTAGAAAGAAAACTGTTTGTCCAAACGTCCTAAATTTTTTGGAATATTTAGCCAAATGCACAGTCAAAAGAGGTCGTTGTCAACTATGTCTCAAAACGGACGTTATGTCTGTTGCACTTGTAAAAAGTTTGTATTCAAGCAGCACTCTAACACAATAATTTTATGTAACTAATGTGAAAAAAATAATCAGATTTGTATAATAAGAAATCTTTATAATTGTAGACATTTCTTTAATACTTTAATTTTTTTCTTGATTTAAAACAAAACGTTTAACTTTAATATTCTAAACAAAGCTAAAAATAAAGTACGAACTTTAAAAACAAATTTAATTAAAGAAAATAAGTTTTTTCATATCGAATTTTCTAAATGGGTCAAATTTGACCTAAAGAACGTTAACATCTATGTTAAAATGTATTTTCTTTGAAATTATTTCAAAATCAAAGGCATCGTTTGAACTAACAGAGCTCCAAAACTGTCCAAAACAATCAGATATTACTTGAGGATGGGAAAAAATATTATCATTTAGACAAATAGAAGGAAAATGGTCTATTCTTTTGAATCTCAAATTTTTAGCTTTATTTCATAAAAATCGTACATCCATTTGTGGGTTAAGAGAACCAAGGAACCGATTCCAAGATTCACGTTTAGCTATCCTACATTCCCTTTTAACTTTTGAGCAGAATCTCCTTTATTCCACACAGTTTAACTGAGTACGATGGCGTTTAAATGTTTTCCATGCTTGATTTCTTATTTTAATCAAACTTCCGATATAAGAATTAAACCAACTAGGATTGTAACTGTTCACTGGTTCGCGAGAAAGAGGGATTGTTTCATTTGCCGCTCTTCTTAAAATACGCTTAATTTGAGCTGCTTCCTTATTGATATTATTAGATTCAGTAAACTCGTTGCAAACTAAATTAGTTCTCTTTTTAAAAAGAGACCAATTAGCTATGTCAACACGGAAACGCGGTAAAAATTTCTTTGTAACCGTCATAATATTATTAGTGATAACAATTGGAAAGTGGTCTCCGACTTCGGGTAACGAACAACAAGTCCATGATAGTTCTGAAGCAATATCTACACTAGCCATGGAGACATCAACAAACGTCAGGGTGTGCCTCGTTTTGAGCAATGTAGGGGACCCGTCATTTAAAATAACTAAACCATTGTCATCAGCGAATCTTTTCCAAATGATTCCACTAGGAGAATTTGATGTGTAATCCCACAGGGTATTTTGTGCATTAAGATCGCCTAACAGAATGTAATGTACATTATCTGGAATAGGTATACAATCAAGTGTTGAATTTTTAAGATTTAACTTAAAATCTTCAGTGACGCTTTGAATAACAACTGTATGGAAAAGAAGGTCACTAGAAGGTGTTAAGTGTTGACTGACATTGATCTCATTTTTTATAAAAAGGGCTACTCCGGATTTTGCATTAGAATAGTTATGGTTATGATGAAAAGTTTGATATCCTGATAGATGTAAGAGATGACGATTTTTATCGATTATATGTGTTTCTTGCAATGCGATTATATTTGGCCTATGCTTGGCGACTAAAAGTTCAGGAGCGTATTTATGACAGATAAATCCTTGAATATTCCACTGGAGAACACTAAAATCAAAACTCATACTAAAATTTAATAAGTTATTTTCTCTTTTTGGATGAGGTAGGTTTTGTTTTTTTGTAGGTTTCGGGAGTAATTATAACATGTAACTCAGGATATTTGTTGTACAGCTGTGTGCAAGGTGTTAACTCATTGTTAGAAGTGTTCGCAACAGGTCTGTTAGGGGTATTAAATCCTAAACCATCGCGTATATCCATTATCATATCTTCTTCGCTTACATTTTCATCTGATGGTAAAATTTTGGGCTGGTTGTCATCATTGACAAAAGAGAATTGTAATTCCGACGTTTCTTTTATTGAAATATGAGATGTGGTATTAATACATGTCTGAAAAATGTTTGTAGTTTTATTTGTTTTATCATGTTCAGATTCTGTTGATTGTAAGTTGTGGCTGTTGGATATCAATACGTTATCAGATGTTTTTGTAGTTGTATCATTTTTAGATAAAGGGCTATCAAATGTAGTAATAGAGGGATTAAATGTTGTTGTTGTTGGAAGCGACTTGAGATGGTGATTTGTTTAAAGAAGATGAATTTTGAAAAGTTTTATTTGTGGAAATTGATGTCGGACTTCAAGTGTTATCTGTAGAAGATATGTTTTTTAAAATCTTTGAATATGTCAGGTTGTTACAATTTTTTCCCCAAATGAATGTTTTAAGATGAATGAATGGTTAAAGATTTTCCAGGCTTCCCGAGCTGTACATTTTTTTTTAAATACGAACAAAATTAACGGATTTGTGTTTCCAGTAACTTGGACAAAGAGGATCATTTGAGGAATGTAATTCTGTTAAGCAATTAACGCAATATTTTCTCGAGCAAGTGTCATGTGGTGTTGGAAAAGCACATTCCTTACATATTTCGATTGATTTTTTGTGTGACCAAGTTTCTGGCAAATTATACACTTCATTGGATTAGGTATAAATTCGCTAACTGTTACTATTTCCCGTCCTAGCTTCAATTTTTCTGCAAGGTGAATAAGTTCAAAGGTAATTATGGCCGCACCTGTTGATGTTAACTTGTCGCCCTCTTTTTTCATTATTTTTCGCACATCTACAACGTTTTGATCTTTGAGGGAATCAAGTATTTCTTCTTGAGGAATTTCAATTAGTCTTCTCCAAAAAATTCTTCCCTGAATTGTGCTTAACGTTTTATGTAAGGTTATGTTGACGGGAATGCAGTCTATGAATTTTGCTTTGTGGAATTTTTCTGCTGTTTTGCTATTAGCCACTTTAATAAGGAGGTCTCCACTTCTCATTTCATTAACTTTAATTCGATCTTTTGATATGAAATTAAGACCACGTTCCACTTGAAACACATTGTATGATGATAAAGGATGGGGTTCTACATTGTTATCCTGCGATACAGATGAAGCAACTAAGTACAGAGGAAAATTTTGGTCATTCACTGGTTTTCTGGTAGTGACGGAAAATCATCTTGACGAGGTCGTTTGTTTTTTATAACTTTGGTTTGATGGTAGGAGAATCCAATTCGCGAAAGTGATTATAGTTTTGGGATAAACCCCGTTCATTTTAATGGAATAAACTTATCCAAAAAGTATGTATTTAATCAAACCAAAAAAAAAAAAACTGTAAAAACCGTTAATGCAAAAAGAAATATCAAAAAGCAAAATAGAACAAAAAAACACGCGCGAATCAAAAACCAAGCACACAAGCGTCACGAGAAAAAAGATGTTTACTCGGCAAATGCCTGCATTATATTTATTTTCATTTTTGGTTAATTGCTTATTGCACATTTCCTGTGTTTAATTTTTTACTGGTTTTTTTAATCGCATTCACAGCATTACAAGTTCATTAACCATTGGTAAGTTGGTTTACTTATTTTGTTCTTAAGTTCATTTACACTATTAATAAATTAGGTCGTTATTTATGTTAAGTTTAGCAGTTCATTATTTGTGTTAAGTTTAGCAATTTATCCATTTGTTATTTTCATAAGCAAAGCATTTTATTGTTAATTAATTGTAAATAACAAAAAGACGTAAAAATAATTCTTGCGAAAAAACCGACTTCAAAACAGATTTCATCTGTCTGCCTATAACAGTTCAGGTGTACGGCCACATAAATTAGATTACATGAACTATTGGGACACCGTTATCTCCAAACTTTGTACTAGTTCAACTGTTCAATAGTTTGGCAATATACATCAAGTAACAGCAACTATAGGGTCACCCTTTTATTTCCAAATTCAACTTATATACTTGCTGTTATAGTAGATTTAGCAATCGGGTTCTGTGTATTCTGTGTATTTCAACCCTCTGTCTTTAACGGTTCAACAGTTTGCCCATATACTTGTACATCAGATTATATAACCTATTTAATTTATAATTAAACATTTTTATACTTCTTGTTATACCAAATTAAGTAGTGGATATTCTGTCTAAAATTAAGGTGTTTGTATACAACGGTTCAAAAAATACGCCCATATAGAACAAATTACATTAATTTTGGGAACGCCCTTTTATTTCTAAATTCAAATTATATGCTTCTTGTTATAGCAGACTAAGCAAAACATGTCCCTTGTAAATTTCAGCTGTCTGTCAAAAGTCCGGCCACATACCCCATATTATATCAACTATTGGGACACCCGCTTATTTCCAAATCCAAATTTTATACTTGTTGTTATAGAGGAGTTAGTAATACAGGTTCGTTGTAAATTTCAAGCGTCTGTCTACAACTGTTCAAAAGTATGGCCATACACATCAAATTTAATGAATATTGGCGCACCCTTTAACTTATAATTTGCAATATTAATACTTGTTACTATAACGGCCTAAGCAATCGACATTCTGTCCAATTTGCAAGCGTTTGTCTATAACGGTTCAAAAGATAGGCCCATATAAGTAAATTTACATCAATTATGGGGGCACCCTTTAATTTCGAAATTCAAATTATAAACTCGTTGACATAGCGGACTTAGAAATACAGGTCCCTTTTCAGCGTTCTATCTATAACGGTTCAAAAGTACGGCCACACACTTGAAAGTACATCTACTATTGGAACACCCTATAACTTCTAAATCCATATTTTATACTTCTTGTTATAGCGGACTTAGCAATACAGATTCGTTGTAAATTTAAAGTGTCAGTATACAACTGTTAAAAAGTATGCCAATATGCATCAAATTTAATGAACTATTGGCGCATCCTTTAATTTATAATTTGTAATATAAATACTTGTTACTATAAATGCCATAGCAATTAATATTCCGTAAAATTTTCAAGCGTTTGTCTTTATCGGTTCAAAAGATAGGCCCATATAAGTAAATTTATATCAATTATGGGGGCACCCTTTAAGTGCCCTTTACAATTCATAATATACTTAAAAAATATGTATGTTGTATGGGGTCACCCTTTCATTTTTAAGATTATGAACTGTTTTTAAAACGGGACCAATCTCTAAGCATATTACCAAAAATTTTCAAAATCGGATCAGAAATGACTGAATTGTATAACCTCCTCCTTTTTTTGAAGTCGGTTAATAAATATGAATCAGTCGTTTTTTTAGTAATAAAAAAGAATTGAATTTTATTATCTGATGGCTTTCTTTAAGTTACAAGTGCTTGTAAGAAATTTGATTGCGATTAAGTGCCAGTTCAAATTTATGTGTTTGAATTGACCACCAGTTGGACAGAGACTGAATTATATTGCCTCCTTTGCATATAAACTGGGATTGATAAAACAGTTCGTAAAAGCTCTTAACAAAGATGACGAATGTTTTAAATACATTCTAAAAGTGTGTCCAAAATTGAGTAGTAAGAAAATTAAAGGTGGTATTTTCGATGGCCCACAAATCAGGAACTTGATAGATGATATAATTTTCATCAACCATTAAGAATTTGTTTGGGTAGTGGGGAATTTTTCGGGCAATAGGAAAAACAAAAAAAAAAAAAAGAAATTTTATTTAGGATAAATATATTTAACAAATTTTTTAAACTTAAGCTATGTGCATTTTCAATAAAAAATCCTGTCACTTCATAACTCCAAAACTAGAGCTGCTACATGAAAACAGCATATATTTTTGAAATCAGCATAGAAAAACTATTCAGATTTATGTAAAAAATCTCATGCAACAAACAAGCTGTTTTCCCGTGTAATCATTTTTTATGTAATTAATTTCTAAAACTGTTCTTATATTAGTAGTATTAATTTTTCTTAAACTATCGCGATAGTTTTCTTACTCGCAATATTGTTTATTGTTTCTGTGATATATCTTAAGTCTATTTTTATGAATAATTTTTTCTTTATTGGGTTTCTTATCAACTATGATTACATTATTTCTTAAATTTATTTAATTAAAATGTTGTTATACTTTTCGGTATTAACCGTCGTCACTGGCTGTGTATTTTGGATTTTCGGCGAGCTCTTTCGATGTGATAACATCATTTTCAAGCCACGTATTTTTTAAAACTGAAGAGATAGTGTTAAGAATAGATAGTGTTAAGAATAAAAGGTGGTGGGTTTAGGTAATTTTTGTCCGTTTAAATGGTATTATGCAGGTAGATTGCCTGATATCTGTCCTGTTTATTGGGGTAAATAGTTTAATATTTGGGTCTTTAATTATTGGATAGGTAAGTGTGACCATCTGTAGGTGTTTTTCGGTTGTAAGAGTGTTTTAGTAATTTTAGTGGTGTAAAAATCGTGTCAGAGGTTTTGTTTACCTGTTCGTTAATAATGTCACCGTTAAATGTTCCTGTTTTGTAAATTTCCATGTTTTCAAGAATATCTAGTCTTCGTCCTTTTTTACTTGGGTGTAATACTGTCATACATTTATCTATTTCTCTTGGTTCGTGTCCATGTGTGTTAAGGTGTATTGCGAAGTTGGAGTCTTCCCTTTTCCTTCTGTAAAGCTTGTTTTTAATGTTCGTCCAGTTTGTCCGATGTATATATGGTTGCAGGTGCAAGTAAGTCTGTATACTCCGCTGGTGCTAAATTTATCGGTTATTTCTGTTGATGTCTTGAGATTGTTGCGTAGAGTGTTGGTCGTTTTTAGTGTTGTGTGTAAACCTTCCTTCCGGCAAAGATTAGTTAATCTATATATTTCTGGTCCTGTGTAAGTAAAGATGTGTCGTCGTGTTGTATCGTTTGTGTCCTTGTCTTCTTTCTTCTTGTTTTTGTTGTTGTATTGTCTGAGTAGTTTGTCGATGGTTGTGTGGTTGTAACCGTTATTTTTAGCTACAGTGTAAATTGTATCGAGTTCTTTGTATTTATCTGGAGCGAGTGGGACTATTTTAAGTCTGTGAATCATGTGTCTAAATGCTGCGAGTTTATGTTGAGTAGGATGGTTTGAGGAGCTGTGGATAGTTGTGTCTGTCATGGTTGGTTTTCTATAAATGTCAAAGTTTAAGGCATCAATTCCTCGTGTTATTGATATGTCAAGATAATGTAGAGTTCTGTTTTGCTCTTTTTCCATTGTTTATGTGATTTTGTTATGTATTATGTTTAAGTCTGTAAGAATTTGTTCGGCGTTGTCTCTTTCTAGGATGCATATTATGTCGTCTACGTATCTGTAGTAATGGGTTATTTTATGTTTTTCCATCAGTTTTTTGATGTGTAGTTGTTCTAAATGTTGCATGAAAATCTCTGTGAATATTGCGGATTTTGGGTTTCCCATGCCGAGTACATCGGGTAGTTTATAGAAGTTATTATTGAATCTCAAGTAGTTTTGTTTTAATATCGTCTTTGCAATTTCCATTATTTCGTTGATATATTGATTGTCGTATAAGCTGGAAAGTGTGTTACGTACGATAGTCAAAGTTTCGTGTGTGGGTATTGATGTATATAGATCCTTTATGTCAAAGGAAACGAGTCTCGTATTATCAGTGATTTTGATATCCTTAATTTTGTTTATGAGGTCTTGTGTATTTCGTATCATGTATATGTTCTGCAAATTTATTTTCTCTTTTAAGAAAGTGGTGAGGTGTTTGGCCAAGTTATATGCTGGCGCAGGTTTGTAATTTACTACAGGTCTGATTGGAATATTTTCTTTATGAATTTTGGATTGTGCTCTGAGTGTAGGGGGTCCTGGGTTCATGTTCATGTATATGTATAACTTTCCGTCAGTAAACGTTTTGCAGCGTTTTAATAGGTTTCGTATTTCCCTTTGGAATGAATCGGTTGGGTCATTCTTGAATTTTGTGCATTTTGCTTGTTTTATGAATTGTTGTGTTTTCTCTATATAGTCTTTCTTGTGCATTATTACAGTTGTGTTCCCTTTGTCTGCTTTAGTAAGTAATAGATTATTATTCCGAAGTTTTGCCTTTATCTGTCTAATAGTTTTTTGTTCGTCAGGATTAGTTTTAGATGCAGTGTGTTCTTTTATTGTTTTTTCAAGTACATCGGCTATCTTGTGTCTCATGTGTTCTTGTCGGTCAGTTGGTAAGTGTGTAATAGTAGCTTCGGCGTCTACGATTTGGGTTTCAATTGTTTTTTCTATTTTGTCAAAAGGTAGATTATGTTTTAGTCCCTTCTCAATTAGTTTTGTTTCATTGTCGCTGAATTCTATGTTTGTCAGGTTTTTCACCCGTGGGTAAAATTCTGAGTTTGTACGTTTTTCAGTCTCTTTTGTGAGTTTTGTAAATTTTCTTTCCATACGCTTGTATTTGTCAGTCATCTGATTTTGTATCCTCTCATGTAAGTTGTGTAAAAATGTGGGAAATAAATAGTAAAGATTATGTCTTGTTAACAAGTCTGCTACTTTTAAGTGAAGATGATAAGTTTCCCTATTTAGTTTGTCTTTTTTAATGTAAAGTGAGCGTATCTCAGTCTTTATCCATGTCAGTTGGGCTACACGCTTTGCGCGTTGGGAAGCGTACGTTTGGTTCGTAATGTTAATAGTTATGTAACGTGGAGTAATGTTGTTTTTAAGACATTGTTTGTTGAATCGTATGTTTGCTATTGTCTTGTGTAGTTGTAGTGTCTTGTTAGTGAGTCTAGTTAATAGTACCTTAGCTTGACTAGCTGTATCCGGTATTAAATTAATTGGGTTGGTTCCGCCAGTATATATTAAAATGTTGTTATTACCGAAAAGTATAACAACATTTTAATATATACTGGCGGAATCAACCCAATTATTTCATTAATTTTAAATGGTCCGTTATATTGAGTTTCCAATTTATGACTAGTAGAACCAAATCTCCTAATTTAAAATTATAAATTTATTTCTGCCATAATGTTGTTTTTGTTGTATTTAATTTTCACCTAATAATATTCGAGCTCTTTTAAATGCTAATTCTAATCTAAATTTTGGCTCTTTGGCATAGTTATCTACATTGTACAATCGACTTATACTCTCTACCTCATTGAATTGTTGAAACATATCGGGTAGGTTAGGTTGTACAGGCCGTCGGCGCAAAAGAAAGACCGACTCACTTGGGTCCCAAAGGTCTCATTGTGTTGCCTGGAAACAGGATGTGCAGGGATCAGATTGAGGTCCCTACGGCACCATCAAAAGATCCACATCCAAACCACCCCGAAGACCGGATAAACAAGTTTATCCTAGAAACATCGCAGACGGATAAGTCTGCAAGACCACGCAGTCTCGGACTGCCAAAAAAAAGCCGCTCTATTCCCAGAAAGAGCCGGGCAGTGGCAGAGCAGATGCTCCACCGTTTCCTCCTCCTCCTCATCTTGACAACTTCTACAGTAGTCATGATGAGGAAGATTCAGTCTCCTAGCGTGGGCACCAATGACGCAGTGCCCTGTCAGCACGGCCACCAGTGTGCCCAGCTGCCCCCGAGAAAACCTCAGTAGATTTGCGGATCTCCCACTATCGCACTAAGGCCACAGTGTCCTCGAGTCCCTGCAGGTAACCTCCTCAGACCACCTAGACTGTGCAGCTCTGAAGAGTTCCTGCCGTAATATAGCTTTACAGCAGCTTAAAGGGACCCCCACCAGTGGATCTATTTCTCGGTCTTCCAACCGGGCTCCAAGTCTGGCGAGTTCGTCTGCGACCATATTTCCGGGTACGCTCGAGTGTCTCGAATGTCTCGCCATCTCGTTGAGAGATATCCGACATTCACGAACCATTCTGGATGTCGTATAGACACCTGATAGGGAGTTAATCGCGGCCTTGCTGTCAGTACAAATCCGGATATCCTCTCCGTATATCCTGTGGTACCTCATCCAGCAAGCCGCCCTTCTAATGGCTGAGATCTTAGCCTGTACCGCGCTACATTGATCGTTAAGCCTGAACTTCATCCTGATCCTAAATCTAGGGATAAAGACGTCCCCCCCCCCGACCCCTGTGTCCGATTTTGACCCGTCAGTATAGACATCAAGCACATCTCCACGAGGCATACTCGACGTGCCTGACGTTGATGCCACGAAATCAATGTCAGACATGGGGGTGGGAGTGCAGTAATCGATGCTGTCAGGAATAACCGAGGAATGGTCCAAGATGGCCGCATGTCAAAAGTCCCCTGACCTCCACGCCACTGCTGCATCCAGTCTGACCGCCGAGTTCATGGCCAGTTGTTTGGCTATGAGATCAACCGGCAGCCAGTGCAGCATTGTAAAAAGGGCCCTCGACGGGGTGGTGCGTATTGCACCAGTGACCATCAAGGCCGAGGTGCGCAGTACGCTGTTCAATATAGTGCAGTTAGCCAGTTTGCCCAATGCGGGCCACCATACAAGCGCCCCATACATTAGTATAGGTTTTATCACCGTGTCAAAGAGCCAGTACGACGTCCTCGGGTTAATACCCCAGTGTTTGCCTATGGCCCTCCTACACACATGCAAAGCCACTGAGGCTCTGTCCGCCCTAAAACGGATATTTGGGGTCCACGACAGTTTGGAGTCCAGGATGATACCTAGATACTTCGCTCTGTCAGACAACCCAAGCTCCACTCCATTAAGAAGTGGTAGCGGAAAGGCCGGAATCTTGTTTCTTCTCGTGAAGAGCACAAGCTCCGTTTTCCGAGCGTTCGCGCTAAGCCCACTCTCAGTACACCACCTACTGACGCAGCCTAGCGCCGTTTGTAGACGTTGCGATAGCGTGTCGAGATATTTTCCCGACACTGCAACCGCAACGTCATCCGCATATGCCACAGTCCTAAACCCCTTGCAGTCCATTTCTGTCAGTAATGCGTTCATGGCGAGGTTCCAGAAAAGGGGAGATAATACCCCCCCTTGTGGTGTGCCTCACTTAGCTACCCTGTGTATGGTAGCTAGCCCCATGCTGGAAGTAATGACCCTATTATTCAATAGATTCCATACAAAGCCTATAATCGACCGACTTACGTTCAGTCCCTCCAGGGCCACCGTGATGGCCTCTGGTTTCACATTGTTGAATGCCCCTTCTATATCTAGAAAGGCAACCAATGTATATTCCTTATGCTCTAGGGATTTCTCTATGCATCCCACAAGCGTGTGTAGTGCCGTCTCAACAGATCTGCCCCTGACATATGCGTGTTGAGAGGCGGAGAGTCGGTCCGTATTAATCGTCCTTCTCAAGTGAAGGTGAATTATCCGTTGCAGAGTTTTCAAAAGGAAGGAGGATAGACTTATAGGTCTAAAGTCCTTCGGTTCAGTATGCGAAGTCTTCCCTCCCTTGGGAATGAAGACAACAGAGCAAAAAGTCCACGGTTCAGGGATATACGACCATGTAATACATGCTGTGGATATCGGAATTAACCATGGTATAACAATATCCGCATTATGCTGCAAATCAGCCGGTATAATGCCGTCAGGACCCGCTGATTTAAACGGGTCAAAACTACCCAAAGCCCACATAAGTCCCTCCCTATTTATAGGGAAGGGAACTGATGCCCGGCAGTCAAGAGAGGCTGAGTCTTCTCCCCTAAAAGGAGCACAGCCGCGAAAGTGAGTCTCCATGAGAACCTCAAGGGTCTCTTGTGCACTCAGGGTCCAATTGCCACATGGTTTCTTAATGAAACTAGGGACAATGGGCATTGCCGATAGAATCTTCCGAAGTCTGCTCGTGTCGGAGGAACCCTCCACTCCACTGCAGAAGGATCTCCAAGACCTTTGCTTCGCGTTTCTTACCATATTCTTGAACCTATTCACTGAGGACTTATAAGCAGACCAGTTTCCTGATCTCTTAGCCTCATTGAAGAGCCCACGGGAGGCTTTTCGTGCCTCTACAATATCCGAGTTCCACTAGGGTTGTTTGCTCTTACCACGGCAGATATTTAATCTGCAAGATTCCGAAGTCGCGCGCTCAAACGCATTGGTTAATGCATTCACCGCGGTTTCAATGTCCCGCCGATTTTCTATTCTCGGTGGGCTCGAAAGAAAATCAGAAAGGATGGAACGTTGACGCTCCCAGTCCGTTTTCCTTCTGTTCCGTCGGGGAATAACCCCATATACCCGAATTACCACATCGAATTCAATATACCAATGATCAGAGAACGAGTAGTCACCAGAGACCCTCCATGCCCTAATCAAATCTGAATGCTTAGTACTAACTAGCGTAACGTCAAGAACATCCCTTCTATTCACTACAACAAAAGTGGGCTCTGACCCAACGCTTACAACTTCTAAATTATTACAAAGAATGAAATCAAAAAGACACTCACCCCTTGCATTGGAATCCGAGCTACCCCGCACGACATGGTGTGCATTGGCATCTGCCCCGACAATAACCGGCAGGTTCCGTGTGGCTGCATCTTAACCACTTTGCGAGCATTGGCGGTGGTGCTTCGCATTCGTGCGCCATATAGCTGGAGACTACTATAACTGTTCCGCCATTTGTCTCCCAGGCAGCTGCTACCGTATCTTCATCACTGTAATCAGAGAGAATGAAGATATTCAAATTGCTCTTAGCCACTATGCATGATCTGATCTTACCTGAACCATTCATGCCTCTAACATGAAGCCTCTAACACCAAGCACGCAAACCTTGCCCCGATGGAGCCATGGTTCTTGGGCTAATACGACCTCCTCCCCTCTCTCTGAGATGCGGAGAAGTAGTGCAGCGGAAGCTGCTTTAGAGTGGTGTAGATTTACCTGAGTTATCTTCACCATCCCTGTTGCGGATATGGTTGTGACGTTGGCGTCGTCTTGGTCCGAGTTCAAGAGGGCGTCCTCGGCAACTGCCTCGTCCATTCCCTCAAAGAATTCACCCGCAAACTCAGAGTTTGATAGGGTGCCTTCCTCAGAGATCAGACTGGCAGTCTCCTCATTTACCACATTTTTCGGTGTAGGCTCATCACCCTCCGGGGTCAGGTTACCCCTGTCGACGCCTCGATAGACACGAAGAAGGATCGTTTCGAAACCGTAATAGATCCTTCCTCGTCTCTCCCGAAGCGGCGCCAGCGATTCGTGACTCAGCAGGACAACAATCCGTCTGGATGCACCTTCAGGTTCAGAAACCTTTGCTACCTTCCAGTCACTGGTTGGTAGTTTATTATTTCCTCCCCGAATGAGCTCCATTATATCCTTAGGTTCAGCAGGTTCGTCCGGTATACGTGCCGTGGCTCTAGGCCTGCGGGGTATCTCTTCAAGAGGTACCACGTCAAGCTTCGCTCCTTCCCATAGGCCTTCCAAAAGAGCGACGGCCTGCTTTAACATCATAGCCGAACGCTCGTTTGAACATGCCATGAGTTTGACACGTCCACGAAACCAACCTGCATCGTCACATTGAGGAAAGGGTCCTGGGTTGTCTTTGATGACCCTCCAGAACACTTCCATCAACTTCTTGCGGACCACCTCCCAGTTAGCGTGGGAGATGGAACTATCTGCGTCATTTCTCTCAATGACGGCGCGTACCAGGTTGCCCTTTGCAACCTCGCTAAAGCTCCTGTCCATTGATCTATGCTTTGGACGCTTTGTAGCGGGCTGCTGACTCTGCGCTTGAGCCTCCTCCTCAGATCTTTGCCGTTTAGGCACATCCATAGATGTAGAAGGGGGCTTTTGCAGGCCAGCCAGATAAAATCTCGCCCATTTCAGCGAGGTAGATTCCTCCTTTGTAAGGGACTCAGATGGCTTTTTGCCCAACTGATCCACACATTTCTCGGCAGCACGCCGTTTTAAAAAGGCCCTTCTGGCAGGTGGGGCGTGCCGTGGGGGAGTTGTTTTGCCTTTTGCGGCTGGAGGCACAGCTTGGGAATCCGAAATCTTGTTCGCAGTTACCTTATTGGCGGGGGGAGGTGAGACATTGGAACCCGAAATCTGGTTTGCAGTTCTACTGCTCACAACCGGCACTGGGTTAGCTGTGGAACCTTGCTGTGTTCCTACAGCACCCGCAGCAGGGATTTTAGCCTTGGCGGCACGGACCTTGGCTGCTTTGGAAGTGCTTGGAGTGAAATCCAGAGGCACTTCGCTGCCTTTTTGTGCACCATTTTGTGCAGTCTGTACGCATTTGGATGACCCTGGTTTCCCAGAGTCTCCTCCTGCATTTGCGGTGACACCAGTAGTTTGCAGACCAGTCAGACCTGGCGTTACAACCTGACTAGCCTGGATCTCAGTAGCATTCGATTCACCACGGCCTGAAATCGCCACCGCGGGAATAGCGTCTCCGGAAATTATTAAGCCCCCGACCGGATACTTGGGGCATTTGCTTTTATTTTTCATTTCATGGGGTGGGGTGTTGTTGCATTTTATACATACTGCCATGTATTTTAAGACGATGCCTAGTATGGACTAGGCAGACCACTAAGCCGCACCAATATGGTGAACAGACGCTCGTGGATTTCTGGCAGTGGACCGTGGATTTAGCTGACCCAGAGAAACGGACGTACCCTGACAGAATGCCCAGTCTCATTGAAAGGGGAAACATTCGGTACAGGGTAGCTAAAAGCCGCCCCATTGGGGAAACAGACGCTATCGGGCACTGAGTGGGGGGGGGCAGTTCTTAGTTTCGTACTCACCATGAGCCCCTCTGGCATGGGTATCCCTACTAGCACGGCCTACACGGATCACTGCACTTAAGCCTCTGCATCACGTCAAGATGACTGCCCATCGCAGAGGAACATATCGGGTAGTTTTGCATAAACTAATTCATAAGGACAGTAATTGTGTATTGTCGATGGTGTTTTATTAAAACAATATGGAAAATACTTAAGGCAGTAATCCCAGTCGGTTTGCCTACAGATATGTAAGACCGTATATATTCGTTCTGTGACTTCTTTCTATAGTACCTAAGGTTTGGTGATGATGTGCTGTTGAGATTAATTTTTCGATTTTAAGCAGATTACATACATAGTTACATAAATATAGCATTTTTTTATTCAGTACCCATGTCCGAGATGAACGTCTTCATTTTATCATAGGTAAGAATGAAATTTTTAAATAGTGCCATAGCAATTATTTTAGCGATTTTGTCTTGTATAGGTATAGCTACTAGATATTTTGTTATATCGCATGTTATTGTAATAGCGTGCTCGTTTCCATGGATTGAACGTGGAAGTGGTCCTATTCTATCTACAATCACTGTATCAATTGCTTGTACAGGACGTAAGAATCATTGGAACCTTAACTTGTTTGGTAGTTTTAGATGTTTGACATTCTTGACATGATTTTCCATATTTTGTTATGTCTATTGACATATTTTTCCGAAAGTAATACCTCTTTATCTTTTCTATTGTTATGTACACTTCACAATGTCCTCCTTCTATGGGATCATCGTGATATTTCCGCATAATATCTAGAATTGTCTGGGCATTCTTATTATTTATTTGGACCACCTCATTTAATAGCGCTATTTTTAATTTATTTAACATTAGGTGGTGCCACTTGTAATTTCTCAATTTTCATTAAACCGGCCACTTTTTCTAGCCTAAGGTAAAATTGTACTTAGTCAAATTTTCCATTGTAAATATATCACTGATGCTTATATCTGTGATCTTAATAGTTACGTATATATTGGGCTTTTTATGATTATCATTAATATTATTCTGCGGTTTATTGGAGGTATTTTGTGTGATCCTTAAAATTGAAAATTGAATCAAGACGCATTCTTGTTAGTTTGGAACTTGGGTTTTCCATTTAATACAATTATGACAGTGGTCTATGGTCTGTACGGACAGTGAAATGTTTGCCATAGATGTTTGGTCTGAAATAAGTGATAGCCCAGTTTATAGCAGTAAGCTCTTGTTCAATAGTTGACTTATTGCTTTTGCCTTGAGTGAATGTTTTTGAGCGTAAGCAATTGGTAAATGTCTGCTGCTCCACAAGCATGTTTGCTTGCGTCCGTTGTTAAACAAAATTCTTTTGTAAAGTTTGGATATTGTAGCAGTGTTGGACACATTAATGCCTTTTTAAGAAATTTAAATGCATATTCGTACACTTTAGTCCAGTTGAATGATGTACCTTTCTTTGATAGTTTTGTTAAATGTCTGGAATATTCCGAGAAGTTTTTAATGAATCTTCGATAGTAATTGAAGAAAGCTACAAATCTTTTTGCGCTTTGGTGTTGGATAGTTTTCGATTATCGAATATTTACTATCGTCTGGAAGAATTCCCTTGTCAGAGCATTTGTGCCCAAGGTAAGTTACTTCTTTCCTGAAAAATGAAAATATTTTGCTGTGTATAATTTGAGATTACAAAGACATCCAGTAAAAGAAGTGAGGAAAAAGATGTAGTTAAAACACAATATCTATATGAACGAAGTGATGCCAATTCGGGTGAAAAACCTATGAATTTTACATTGGCATGTCATTGAAGGCATGTTGTTCGTTTTTAAAAAAATTGTACTACTCTTAAATAGGTTTCTAAGTTCTAAAAAGTTTCTGTGATGAGAATTCAGTTTTAAGTAATTAAATTCCGTTACATTATATGTAGTTTTTAGAATATCTATTTTTTTGCTAACGATTTTTGATTCGAGTTCTTATCATACGTTCTATCTAACAAATAAATTAAATTTGTACCATTAAGAACAAAATACAAAAAGTAAGGGGCTATAATTAAATCAAATTTCTTTAGAAAATGTGCATTCGTATGAAAAATTTGCATTCCTTTGATAAGCACGCTATAAGATTAAATTGTTTTTAAAATAAATCGGTATTGTAAAACAGTAACGAAATAGTATATTAAGAAGCTTGCGGTAGACAAGCTGTTTGTTATGACTACCATTAAAATTGTATTATGGTCTACCAAAACTTTTGGACATACTCTCACAAAGGCCTTATTTTAATCCGCGACTTCCTACGATAGTTCTTATAGAACTCTAAATAAAATTTTAAAACAAAACAAGTCCTAAAATTCGTCCTTTAATTCGCTTATAGATTTAAAAGTGAACTTTTTTATGTTCTTCGGTTTTTTGCCTTTAAAAAAAAATTTGATTGTTATGCTTTTTTCACTCGAAACGTCTAGCACCAAAGTATTTTGACATTTGATTTCTTAAATATCAATGGTTAAAACAAAAGCAAAAAACAAATTTACAAGACTAAATACAGAGAGAACAGTGAAGAAAACTTTGGTTTGTGTGCAAACTTCGTCTAACCAAATTAATATTGATATGAATACTACTCGTATTCTTATTTTTAAAGTAGTTGGTTAAATAGATGATGTTTACAGTGTACAACCTAAGGGACATATATGCGAAGAATGCCGATGCAGGACGCAGCGGTATAGACAGTGCAGCATTACATTCTGCTGGCGTCTAATTTTGCTGGTTTTTTTGGAAAACGTCCGCCTGCATTTGTAAAATAATTTTTTTTCTAAAAAAAAGATTTTAGAAATTAATATAAATGAACTTAAGCCAAAATCACTTTCGATTCATTAATAATAACAATGTTTTGTCACTTTAAAGCGAGAACGCCAACTTATGTTGAACTTTTGTTAATTTTGTTTTGCAATGAAAGATATGAAATTAAGTTTTATTTAAAATTCTTGTAGTCATGCAAGGAAAAATGTAAATCTAAGAAGTAGTTCAATATGTTATTTGAAAAAATATTATAAAAATAACTTACAAAATCTAGAAAAGGTGTATTAGCTTTTTTGGATGTGAATAAGATGCCGTTCGCTAAGAGAGACATACATTATTTTTTACTGGATATCAGTTAAATTGGAAGGCATGTGCTTCTCTGAACATCCCAGGACCACTTAATCATCCATGTACAGGAATGCTTGGTCTGGTTTAAGACCGCTGCATGCAAGAGTCATCATTCTTTGAAAGAAAAGGTGCTATTTTTAGACCGTAAGGGGGTCTCAAAATTTATAGGATCCATTGCTTGTTGAAAAGCGCGTTTAGTCTCTTGACATTAAGTCTAAACATGAAAAATATTTACTTCTATCTAATTGATCAAGAATATCATCTATCCGTGATAACGGGAATTTATCAGCTATCAGTTTTTTGTTTATTTGTCTATTACTAGCCTTGATCTTTTTTATTCAGAGCCCGGAATGGATCTCTTTGGAATTAGTAAAATCGGACTATTTTATTCGTACTGTGACTGTTTAAATGTTTTATCATTTTTAAGTCTGTCAATTTCTTCTTTTTGTGTATGCGGAATATGATAATTTTTAATGTAAGTAGGTTGCACATATTTTACCCGTAACTTTTGTTCATAAAAATTGTTAGTTGTAACTGTTTCTGTTTCTAGACCAAAGATATCACTATATTTCGAGCGAAAGTAAGATAACGTTTCCTTAAATTGATGCGGAAAATTTTTCTTTAGAATATTAGGACTTCTATTTTTCTATTTTTATTTTTGTTTCTTTGATTTTTATTTTCATACTCAGTGATGCTAGTGAATGCTCTTGATTTAGTATTAGAAGTTCGCTTTCTGGAGAAAATAATTTAATTTGGCGTATAACTTGTGATCTAGCTATTAGTATTATTTCATTGCATGTATTTGTAATCAGAATTTCTATTGGTTTTGGAATGTTGAAAGGGCGTATGATTGCAATTCTTATCATACCGATGACTCCGTCACAAGATATCGGAAAGTTATTTCGCACTACTTATAAATTGCGCGGTAAAAATCGTGAAAAAACTTTCCTTGGCCTATTCGGCTTAGTATTGTGGTCTTATTATTGTTAAAATATCACTAGCCGTAACATAATTTGTTTTTGTAATGAAATGTCTGCTACTGTGTCTATTAGAAAAGTTGAAGAAACATAAGTTATTATATTTATTCATTTCGCGGAAATTTTTGTAACTTCCACGGTAACTATTAAAGTTTTGCATTTGCTTGTAACATAGTACGCTATTTTGTTGTTCTCTTATTTCTGTACAACTATTCGCAAATTTCGCAACAGCTTCAGTTTTTAGAAAGCGCCTTTACTACGACTTGCGTGGAATATTTCATTCATTTATTCATTATTTTTGCTGATAGATCGTCTACTGATTATCCTTTGACACTAATATTAAGTTTTGTTATAATTTCTGCTATTGTTTTTTCGTCCCCAAATTAAATTTCATGCAGTGCCCTTTAGTTTAGTTTTAATAAGGGTTATGGCTATTAGCTCATCAGAGTCTCTTATAGATTCTAATAATTAGAGCGAGTCTATAAAAAATTGGAGATTTCCATGCATTGTTGTAAATATTTGTTTGGAGTTAGCACTTATGACGTGCACTAGTTTATCCAACAATATGACAAAAACAGATATATCATATACATATCAGTTACAACAGATAGAAAAGAGCGCATGAGTGTAGTTGATATTGTATGCTTCTGCTTGTGCGTACTCACACTATGGATATAAACAAATACAGTTGTTTATGGTTTTGCATAGAGTGAGAAAATTATCAGTTTTTTACTCTCAAATATCTGTTGTACCATGAGTATTTGGATATATCTGTTTATGAAACAGATAATTTAGATAATTGTGTGTTGCTTATGATAGAGGCGAGAACTAATAAGCAGTATTTTAACTTCGTAGTAATAACCCGAATTGTAATTATTCTTGCTTAGCTTTAGTAATTAGTTTATATAATTTTAAAGGTAGAATTAGCAATATTTATAATATTAATGATAATTTTATTTTATAAAAACATATGAAAAATTAATTAGTTGTTGTCTAGTCGCGCGTTGAGTTATGAGGATAGAAATAATTCAAATAAGAAATTTTATTATATGTTTATTTAAATAAATTAATTCATTTTTGATAAAGACTAGTAAATAGTTAAAATTAATATATAAAAAAGGTTTATTACATACATCTGTACATGCATATGTACATAAAAATAGAAGTTCCGAAAAAAATTAGGGAAAACATTTACACTTCTAGAAATACACTCAGCAATAATATTGTCCCTTTTATATACATACTTATGTATGTTAAATATGTACATATTAAATAACGCAATTTTTATTTTCTATGCACTTAGAAGGATATTGTCGTTATGTTATTTGTGCATTCAAAATTTCTAAAATTTCTAACATGTACTAAAAAAAACCTCTTTTCTGCATTAAAAAATAGTCCTACAGCTTAAATAAATAGAGAGTAAAATTTATTCGAAATTAAAAAATTATTAAAAAGTTTTATAGAAAAAAATAAAAAAGTAAAATGGACTGGCTCGTTGTAATTGCTTACTAAAGGATAGTCTGCTTAACTACTGGAAATATAAATTATAACAGTATGGTATATCTCTTAGTATTGTGCGTAAACAATTCTCTGTCAAACACTGATTAGAATATTTAATGAATTGATTGAAAAATAAATCTTTAAAAAATGCAAATTTCTTACTATAAATCAGAACAATTAATTAGATGAACTAACTCGTTGACACTTTCATAAATGCTAATGATTTTCTTAGCATTGTCACTATTTTCACTAGCGGTAATTTTATGAAAAAGTTTGATCGATAATTAGTTCAATGGCTTTAAAGCAACGCTGCTCAAATAAACGTCAGTGTCAACAAACGTCAAATTAAAAATATATAAATTGTTTTTTTTTTTTTTAATTTATTATCCAAGCACAAGGTCTTTTAATTTTTATTTTTTCAATATTTCGCTACTCCCTTGTGTAGCATCATCAGGAAAAACAAATATTTATTTAGGAGTAGCGAAATATTGAAAAAATAAAAATTAAAAGACCTTGTGCTTGGATAATAAATTAAAAAACTAATAATTAAAATATGTATTAAATAATATTAGTTCGGAATGTAATACTACGAAATCAAGTGCAATTCCTCCAATTATCCAATTAGCGACTGCTTTAAAATTTCTTGGTCGAGGTGGCTACCAACACTAAATTAGTCAAGATCATTTTCAGCCAGCTATGTCGCGATGTTTGGCGGAAGTGTGTATAGCAATTGAAAAGGTTCTATGTCCTAAGCATATTTAATTTGAAATGTACGAAGACATTGGTCCCTTAATATTTAGTTCTTCAGTTAACGTTTGCCACAAAGTACTTACCGACTGACGTGCATTTGGAGTTTTCAAATGGCCTCTTGCCGCGGTTTGGTGGTCTTTTTGTTTGCTTTGCTTTGATGAATAAATAAATTAAATATTATATTTTACTTACATGTTTATACTTTGCGAATGCTATTTTGTTGTCGAATAACTTTTGCAATTTGACATGTGTTTGACATTTGCTTTCGCAATGTAGAATACCAACTTGCCACATTTTCGCATTTGAAATGCGATTAAAAAAGAATTTTGTGATTATCGCAATACAGAATTGCAATTGTTCGCATTTGTGTATTTTCGCATCGCATTGATTTTCGTATCGCAATTCAGAATAAGCCTCCTGGTGAAATGTGTACGTTTTAACATACTAAAAGAATAAACTTTGGTTTTCGAGTAAATAATAAGATTTGCTAGCTGAGGTTTGAGTTAAATTTAGATATCAGACATCAAGTTTTATTCCTATCTCATTTAAATTAAATAAATTATTAAAATTTTAGAATGTATATCCATCAACGAAAGGGTCAAGGTTAATTTTTTATGCATAGTTCTTTTAAAGGTTTGCTATTATAGTTTTATTTTTCATAAAAACAATTATTTTTTCCAGTTTCCATTCCATTACCATTATTAGAACAATTATAATTAAAATAAAATTGTTTGCATGATATCGCTGTTATTTTTTTTTTTGGCAACTAATGCCAATAAAATTTGAATGGTAATGAAAAATTTATTTTTATTTTTGCTAAAAATATTTAAATATTCATTCTTTATTTTTAAATTGAATTTGTATTATTTTCGGCCATATTTATTAAAAACAATTTGGATTCAAAAGGTATTTTAAAACAAAGTTAACATAAAAATATTTTTTAAATAATTTTAAATTATCAGGCTTTTCGTCTCACTATATATAGAAACATGCATACAAATATTTACTAGATATTGTATCTGTTAAGAATCTTCGTCTTAGGCTTTCTTCCAAGCAATTGTTGCTCAAAGAAATGGGAAGATTACTTAAATGTTTTGAAACTAATGATTTTCTTACAGGCACATAAACCTGAAGAATTTTGATTTTTGTGTATGACCTCTCAAGCACTTGAACCTGGAGGTATATTTATTTCGTTGGCGCAACAACAGCACTTGAACCGTGTTGCTTGCTCTTAATTAAAAAAGACCGTTTTTCAGTTTTAAAATAAGAGTTATTTTATTATTGTTGTTATTTTTGGCCACCAAATTTCTATTTATGTATAATCTTATATTTTAAGAGTTATTTTATTTTGAATATAATTAAATTGCATATTTCTTGCAGCAACAACACAAATATCAAACATAAACAAATTTGCAATAATAAAAAATATATTAATATAGGGCAAGTGTGTCATATAAAATTACAATTGCAGGAAATAATATAGTAAAAATAAATTGTAATAAAAAATGTATGAATTTAGGACAAGTGTGCAATATTAAATTACAATTGTAGGAAGTAATAAGCTAAAATAAATTGCAATTAAAGTGTATTAATTTAGGCCAAGTGCGCTAGATTATTGAACTTAAATAATTTAATAAATAATAAAAAATGTATTAATTTAGGCTGAAGTTTATTGAACTTAATTTAATAATAATAATTTAATAAATAATACTCATGCATTAACATCCTCCCCCCGTTGAGTACAGCTCAAAATATTTCTTGCTGTAGGGCTATTGTTGAAGGTTGTGTTGGTTGTTATATGTGAACAGTGATTCGCTGAGACACATTTCGATTTTCCTTACTTCTTGCTGTAATTGATGAGGAGTCAAGAGTAGTGGGCTAATTAGACCATGGTGAGTGTTTGTTAAAATACCAAGAATTAATAATTGTGTCTCTTGAAGCTTGGCTGCTTTAATTGTTAGTTGTATGCACAACGACAGAGAAATACGGTAAATCTTTTCTTTCTGCCGTTCGTCGTTTACCATATTGCGTACTTGTACAATTTGGAAATTAATTTGATCGAATTTTTTTCTTTATTGATTCTTGATCTAATCTCATTATGTTTATTGTAGCGTCAATGATTGAGGTTTGATTTTTTAAGAGGACGAGATGTTCTTCGTTTTCCTTAACTTGAGAAATTGTACCAGCCATATCTTTGGCGCATTCGGAGTCCAATACACCTAAAAGTGAGTGGGCGATATTTCCAACTAGATCTATTGCTGCTCTCTTTTTAATTCGCCCAGACAACAGAGTGCTGTCTAATTTTAATTCAGCTTCTGTGTGTTCAAAATGCTTGACCAGCCAAAAAATTGCATCTTCAGTCCAAAATACTATGTCTCCCGATTTAATGTTATCCTGTTGTTTGTTCCATTTGTGTGTGTGTTGGAGTTCTGATAGATACTCTTGAACCGTGTTGCTTGCTCTTAATTAAAAAATACCGTTTTTTCAGTTTTAAAATAAGAGTTATTTTAATTTAACTTTAAATTTATCGTGCTATTTTCCCGGTATTGATTATTGAAGGTGAAAGCACGTCTCGATTTAAGAGTTATTTTATTTTGAATTTTCTTAGACTTACTAGTTTTATCAAAGAAATATAATTAAATTGCATATTTCTTGCAGCAACAAAACAAATATCAAACAATAAATTTAATAAATAATGCTCGTGCAATAACAGTATCCTTAGAACTGTTGTAATTGCTGGTAAAAGTTATTAAAAAACATAATAGTATTTTTTATACAATTATACGCATTAGATTCATAATTTGTTGTTAAAAATTTCAATTTTGTATATTAAACTTTAATAAAATATAATAAAACAATTAAAAATATTGATCATATTTAGAAACAATCAGGTATGTGATGAAAAACGATCATTTTGAAAAAGCAAATCAATTCTGAAAACGATATACTTAGATGTGATGAATTTTGAATGGTTTTATTTTCCAATTTTTGTTTCAATCCATTTTTTTTTCAAAAATGCTACAACAATACCTAAGAAATACAACTCTGCATTTGTTTACGATAAAATGAAAAAGGTATAAAAATTTACATTTTATAACTATTCTTATTAAAAGTGTTTAAAATAAAAACAATAAATAAATGGCGTTTGTTGTAGCAGCAGCTTTAGTTATAATGTATGAAACACGCAGAATCGAAAACATACGAAGAAAACAACTGCGGGATAAGGCGAACCCTTTGGATCTTCCTGAAGATATGTAAGTAAAGTTTTTGTTATTTTTTGTTATATATATTACATATTTTCTTATACTATTTTTATACAGATTTATTCAATGCTACCGTTTAAATAAAGAATTCTTTATAATGATTTTGAATTTAATTGGGCAGAACTATGTGAAGACATCAATACCAGTTGCACTACAATTGGCGGCTGTTTTAAGATTTTTTGCAGAAGGCTCCTTCCAGAGATCTGTTGGAAATGATGCGCATATTTCAATGCATCGAACAACAGTTTCAAAACTACTGACAACGCTCCTACCTTGTTTAGAAAGAAAACTGTGTAAAAAACTGATTAAAATAAAATCAACAGATGAAGATTTGGAAACATCAAAAAAGTTTTTTATGAAAAGCATGGTATACATATTCCAATTAAAAGACCAACCAATGAGGAATACCTTTACTTTCATAGAAAGGGCTATTACAGCATTATTACCATGATTGTAAGTATTTGTTTTTATTAAGTGTATACCATTTCGATTATGATTTTTATATTTAGATATGTGATTATAAACAAATATTAGGAGTGTTGATGCCACAAGGCCTGGATCAAGCCACGATTCATTTATATGGAATATGAGCAAGGCTTGAAACTATTTTGAATCCAGATATGAAAATGGCGAAATTGGATCGTAGTTATTAGCTGATTCTGGAAATGCCCTCGAAGCATTTGTAATGACGCCTTACAGGTCTCTAAATACAATTAACCAGCAAATTTTTAATAGAAAACAAGCCTCAGCAAGAAATGTTGTGGAAAGGACCATTGCAATATTAAAGAGTACGTTTAGATGCTTGTGTCGCACTCTTTGGTATTCACCATTAAAGGTTGTTCAAATTATTAATATTTGTTGTGCCTTACATAACCTGTGTATCTTCCTAAATCTTGAAAATGTTGCTGAAATTGTACAAGAACTAGATAATGATTACACCGCAGCACATGAGGAAAATAATGAACAGGGCTATAAAGCTATTCAAGGAAATATGGTTGTAGTAAGAAATAATACTGCAAACAGTTTATCTTTATAATAAAAATAAAAAACAAAATTTTAAAAACAAAACAATTCGCTTTTATTAATGGTATAATAGTAACAAAAAATTAATTCATTTATAGTAACCAGTGCTGCCACAACCAAAAAATTTTTACAACCAAAATTTGCTTTAAAAGTTACCAAATGAGAAAAAAAATAACCAAATTTCAATATGTAGTATTTTTATTAAATAACATTTAAAATGGATACATTATTAGAATGTAACTTATTTGATTTAAATTCAGTTAATAATAATAATAACAAAAATAAAATTCTTTTACCTACATATGTATGTATGTAATAAGTAACGATTGTACACGTATGTTTAAAAAAAATTAAAGTTTGTTTAAAACAAAGTAAACAAAACTTTGTTAAAACTTACTTATTAAAAGTTCATTGCATTTTGAAGTGAAATTTTACATTTATCAAAATTTAAAGCTGTTGACAGTGTTGTAAAAGAAAAGTATTATAAGCAAGTGAGTAGCAATAAAGGCGAATTCATAACAGGTGGCTGCACTAGGGATTTTAGTCACAGCTGTTTTATTTTCAGTTGTCTTGGTAGCAATTCGAAAAATTGAAGAATATAAAAGCTTAAAAAGTATAACATAAAAAATATGTACATGTGTATTATTATTTTGGATAAAAAATAACCAAAATGAGAAAAATATTCACATCTCCACTTTAAAGAAAAAAATAACCACTTTTGGTTAGAAATAACCAAAAACGGCAGCCCTGATAGTAACGTAAAAAGGTAAAATAAAATAAATCTACAATTTTATATTTGTATAACCAGTTTTAAAACGTGTCTTTTAATTGGTCTAGTTCTAATTGCTTTTGTCTAATTTCAACTTCTAATTTTTTTAGTTTGTTTTTCTCTATTGCTGCGTTTTCCGTTTGTATGTGGTGACGCTTAAACTCCGTGATGAGGTTCGTGGACAAACTTTCTACGGATTTATAGACACTTCTTACGTTGCTTTCTATTAATTTTACATTATAATTTGTTTTCTCTAAAATTTCGGATATCTTTTTTAGTGATTCGGAGAATTCTTCCCCTCTCTACGTATCATTTTTAATGTTCTGCTTCAATTGGTCTTTTATGTTATCTGACGTATTTTGAAACTTCGGTTTATACCTTTTAGACGTACCAGGATTTCCATCTATACCTTCGGATTCTTCTCTGCTTCTTTTTACGGCCCACCACCTGTTGCCACAACTCCTTTCTTGTTTATTGAAATTTTCTATTTTACAGCTGCTTTCCAACATGAACATATCGTCAATGCATTAAACTTAGTTTATTTATACATACATATTTATAAAAAAATATATATTTTAAGTTACCTTTTTCCATCCAGTTAAATCATGTATTGGAGGACCTAAACTAATCAGTTCCTTAACTAAATCTTTCCACAAATTCTCCATATTTATTTTATCACTTCGTGTGAATCCCCTGGCCAAATCCAAATGACTTTGCATGAATTCTATTAGTGCGTCTTCTTGCTTTGAGTTTTTTTTGCATTCCTCTTAAATACGTTCAAAAATGTATAATTTATTAAATGTTTTTAACACTGCATCGTCTCCTTCGTTCCAGATATAAGCAAAAAAAAAAAAACAATTACTTATATTTTATCAGTTTGAAAAAAACGGACTATTGCCACAATCTCTATTTAAAAACAATTTCAAACTGATTTTATTGTTTTTCATCACATATCAAAACTGTTGCTTTTTACTTGAAAAAAAATTGAATTTGAAATCAATACGACAAAACGATGTTGCCAAATGCATGACACCTTTTATCGTTTTCAAATCGTTTTAGTGTCTTCATTAACCGACTTCAAAAAAAGAAGGAGGTTATACAATTCGGCTGAATGTTGGTTTTTTTGTTTCTATATTTGTGCCCGCAGAACTCAGTCATTTCTAATCCGATTTTGAAAATTTTTGGTAATATGATAGATTATACTTACAGATTGGTCCCGTTTTAAAAACAGCTCATAATCTTAAAAATTAAAGGGTGTCCCCATACAACATACACATTTTTTACGTGTATTATAAACTCTAAAGGGCGATTCTGTAAAATATAAAATTACTGCGTATTACTACAGCTCTCAAAAACAAAAAATTATTCAAAAATAAATCCAAAAATTAAAGGGTGCACCCATAATTGATGTAAATTTACTTATATGGGCTTCTCTTTTGAACAGTTATAGACAAACGCTTGCAAATTGGACAGAATGTCGATTGCTATGAACATTATAGTAACAAGTATAATATTACAAATTATAAATTAAAGGGTGTGCCAGTAGTTCATTAAATTGGATGTATATGGCCATACTTTTGAACAGTTGTAGATAGACGCTTGAAATTTACAACCGAACCTGTATAGCTAAGTCAGCTATAACAACAATTTTAAAATTTGGATTTGGAAGTTAAAGAGTGGTCCAATAGTTAATGTAATTTTGTGTTGTGATCAAACTTTCGAACCGTTATAGACAGAACGCTAAACTTAAAAGAAATCTGTATTGCTAAAACCGCCATATCAACGAGTTTATAATTTAAATTTAGAAATTAAGGGGTGTCCCATAATTGATGCAGATTTACATATATGAGCCTATCTCATGAACTGTTATAAATAAACGCTTGTAAATCTAACGCAATGTCGATTGCTATGAACATTATAGTAACAAGTATAATATTACAAATTATAAAATAAAGGGTGCGCCAGTAGTTCATTAAATTGTATGTATAAGGCCATACTTTTGAACAGTTGTAGATAGACGCTTGAAATTAACAACCGAACCTGTATAGCTAAGTTCGCTATAACGACAAGTATAAAATTAGGATTTGGAAGTTAAAGGGTGCTCCAATAGTTAATGTAATTTTGTGTATGTGACCAAACTTTCGAACCGTTATAGACAGAATGCTGAAACTTAAAAGACACCTGTATTCCTAAATCCGCTAATCGACGAGTTTATAATTTGAATTTAGAAATTAAAGGGTATCACATAATTGATGATGTTATGTTATAGATAAACGCTTGGAAATTTGACGCAATGTCGATTGCTATCGCCGTTATAGTAACAAGTATGATATTACAAATTATAAGTTAAAGGGTGCGCCATTAGTTCATTAAATTGGATGTATATGGCCATACTTTTGAACAGTTGTATATAGACGCTTGAAATTTACAACCGAACCTTTATAGCTAAGTCCGCTATAACAACAAGTATAAAATTTGGATTTGGAAGTTAAAGGGCGGTCCAATAGTTAATGTAATTTTTTGTATGTGATCAAACTTTCGAACCGTTATAGACAGAACGCTAAATTTGAAATAGAATTTGGAAATTAAAGGGTGTCCCATAAATGATGAAGATTTACTTATATAAACCTATCTCTTGAACTGTTATAGATACACGCTTGTAAATTTGACGCAATGTCGATTGCTATGGCCGTTATTGTGACAAGTATAATATTACAAATTATAAATTAAAGGGTGCGCCAGTAGTTCATTAAATTTGATGTATATGGCCATACTTTTGAACAGTTGTAGATAGATGCTTGAAATTTACAACCGAACCTGTATAGCTAAGTCCGCTATAACAACAAGTATAAAATTTGGATTTGGAAGTTAACGGGTGCTCTAGTAGTTAATGTAATTTTGTGTATGTGACCAAACTTTCGAACCATTATAGACAGAACGCTGAAACTTAACACAGACCTGTATTGCTAAATTCGCTTTATCAACGAGTTTATAATTTGAATTTAGAAATAAAAGGGTGTCCTATAATTGATGAAGATTTACTTATATGAGCCTATCTCTTGAACTGTTATAGATAAACGCTTGTAAATTTGACGCAATGTCGATTGCTATGGCCGTTATAGTAACAGCTGATAATATTTAAAATTATAAATTAAAGGGTGCACCAATAGTTAGTTTAATTTTGTATATAGCAATACTTTTGAACAGTTGTAGACTGACGATTGAAATTTACAAAGAACCTGTATTACTAACTCCTCTATAACAACAAGTATAAAATTTGGATTTGGAAATAAACGGGTGTCCCAATAGTTGATACAATATGGTGTATGTGGCCGGACTTTTGAACCGTTATAGGCAGACAGCTGAAATTTACAATGGACATGTTTTTCTAAGTCCGCTATAACAAGAATTTAGAAAGTAAAGGGTGTTCCCAAAATTAATGTAATTTGTTCTATATGGCCGTATTTTTTGAACCGTTGTATACAAGCGCCTTAATTTTGGACAGAATGTCCACTACTTTATTTGGTATAATAAGTATAAAAATGTTATATTATAAATTAAATAGTTGATATAATCTGATGTATATGGGCAAACATTTCAACCGTTACAGACAGACAGTAAAATTTACACAGAAATTGATTGCTAAATCTACTACAACAGCAAGTATATAATTTGAATTTGGAAATTAAAGAGTGACCCTATAGTTACTGCAATTTGACGTATATTGCCAAACTAGTGAACAGTTGAAAAAGTATAAAGTTTGGAGACATAAGTGTGTCCGAATAGTTAATGTAACCTAATTTATCTGGCCATACACTTGAGCTGTTATAGGCATACATATGAAATCTGTTTTGAAGTCGGTTGTTTTTCGCAAGAATTATTATTTTTGTAATTTTAATAAACCAATGCATATGTACGTATGAATGAATATTGATTCGCAGCATACAATAAGTACTTATGGTACAACCATCAATATCTGTTTATATCAGTTTGTGCGAAACATAGGAGAACAGATATGTTACTCTCATTCTCTGTCGCATCAGCGTGACCATATTAGCACTTTCGGTGCTAGATTTAGCACTTCTATTGTTAATTTAGCAGCAAAATTACCGATTTAGCACTTTTTTAGCACTTATAATTCTTCATTTAGCATTTTCTAGCACTTTTACGAGTAATTAATATTATTTACATAACGTTCCAAAGTATAATTAATGCACTTTTCTGCAAAATTCCACTTTTTGCGTGTAACAATTGCAATAATAGCAACGTAAACCTGGAGGCTTATTCTGAATTGCGATGCGAAAGTCAATGCGATGCGAAAATACATAAATGCGAACAATTGCTATTCTGTATTGCGATATTCGCAAAGTTCTATTCTAATCGCATTTCAAATGCGAAAAGGTGGTAAATCGGTATTCTAAATTGCGAAAACATATGTCAAATTCGCAAAATTTATTCGACAACAAAGTAGCATTCGCAAAGTGCAAACATGTAAGTAAAAAACAATATTTTATTTATGTATTCATCATATATTCATTATTTAATTCAGGGAAGTAAGCAATAAGACCAACAAACCGCGTCAACTTTAAATAAAAATAGAATTTATGAATAAGCACAGCCATTTGGCAAGAGGCCATTTAAAAACACCAAATGCACGTTAGTCTGCAAATACTTTGTGGCAAACGTTAACTGAAGAACTAAATATTAATGGACCACCATTAGAGAAGTTCAAAAATATTTGACTTAAATTTTAATAGGTTTGGACCTATTAAATAAATTTTAGATACAATTTTCACAGCGAAGCACAAACAATTTGTTTATTTTTAATTTGACGTTTGTTGATACTGATGTTTATTTGAGCAGCGTTGCCAACGATTTGAAATAAATTGCGAATGCAGTTGCGAAAGTCTAACAGAATACCAATTTTCTTTCGCATCGCATTTCATTTGCGCATCGCAATTCAGAATAAGCCCCCTGGCAACATAGTGCTTTTTTGTTACAAATGAAGTTTGCTACGCAAACATACATCCACGAAAACAAATTTGACATTAACTAAATATTTATCCGCAAATCGGTAAAATAAATCAGAATTCAGTAAAATAGAGTGAAAATATTAAAAACGTTTGTGTAAGTTCTCGAAAAAATATATACAAGAAAAATTTTCAATCTTACAAATGGAAAGGTGAATGAAAAAAGCCGAAATAATAATGTTATGCTTCCATTAAAATTAGTTAGAGCTTTTGACACCAGATGGTTGTCTATTGAACCAGCAGTAAAAAGAATAGAAAATCAATGGCTAGAGCTAAAAACTCATTTTGATATTGCAGCGATTATAGAATCATGACATCAAGCAAAAATTTTGAAAATTTTATATAGTTATAAAAAATTTTGTTATATCTAAAATTTTTAAAACCTATATTGTCAGATGTACAGAAAATTAATTAAACGTTTGAGAGCAACGATGCTGACCCTACTTTATTGCTCTTGGAATTACATAATGTTTTAAAAGATCTCTGTTACCAAATTGTTTTTAAAGGAGACCATTATGATCATGCTCAGAAGATTTATTTATACCAATACCGTATTTTAATAATAATTTTAAAAATTCCTTAAATCTAAGAAAGAAATTATAAATCCTAAAATGGAGAAAGAAATACGAATTGTATGAATGGACAAACCAAAATTCTGCAATAGAATTTTGGACGAACGTATTCGAATACAAAAACGCATTGAATGAAAACTCTATTTTTGAGTTAGCATCATTCGTAATGAAGTTCTTGGTTTTGCCGTTTAGCAATACAGAAGTTGAACGGGGTTTTAGCGAAATGAATTCCATAAAAACAAAAATGAGAAATAGAATGAATTTAGAAACTGTAAATTCCCTTCTTAATAAAAGATGCGGCTTAAAAAGGCTAAACTTATGTTGTCACAGTTTTAAAATTATGAGTGATCTCATCAAAAAATGTAATAAAAACATATATAATAATGACAATTTATATAACAATGCTGAATCTGATGAATACTCATTTGATGATGTATTTAATAAAGGGCTGCACAAGCATAAGAAAAATGTCTTTTAAGCAATCAGGTAAATTTCAAGTAGTGTGTGTATAGAACACTCTCATTTTCAAACACATACTTCCAAACACAAATGTTTTGCTTTGCCACCAAAATAGAGATTAAAGAACAAATTGTTTTAGAACAACATTGAAGTAAAACATAACAGAACTAGAACAAAAATGAAATAGAATATCAAAACTGAAGTAGAACATTCAAAACATGCTTGAGGTTTTTGATAGCAGAATTAGGCTAAAGAGAAACTACAATCATTTTCGTTTTTCTCAATATGAGGTGTCGTCAACTTTAAGATTTGAAAACGCATAAAAATGGAGAAAAAAAACATTATATCTGTTTTATTTAAAATGTTAATTGAATTACTTTATCAAAAAAAAATTAATATTTTTATATTAAAAATATAATAGTAAAATTAATTGTCTTTTACATTTCGGGGTTTTCAGAAAAACGAATAGTAATAAAACTTAACAAAAATAAAAAAATTGCCTGTATTCGATAGTACTAAATAATATATTTTTTTATAAGTTCTATGCAAAAAATGTTAAAAGGGTTCAGCAATTGATAGTAAGGAATTAAAATTAATAACACGTGATTCAGTATCTATCCTTTTATAAAAATATTTTTTACAAATGAATTTTTTATCTGAAGTTTCATATTTTCATATTAAAAATATAACAATAAAACAGCCTGTAATAAAAAAAACATATTTGTTTGTTTGCATATCATTTCTTTATATAAAAGCACTTTTCTTTTCTTTCAACAGCACTTTTAACAACACTGCTTTATTTTTGTGAGCATTTTTGTATATGTTCTAGTGCACTCGATGTTTCTACTATGATTTACCGTTTTTTTACTTCATTTTCGCCTTTTGTTTTGATGTTCTACTCTGTTTTAAAACACAAGCACTAACAAAGCTGTAAAGAGAAACTTTTCGAATGGTGCTTGTTTTGTTTTAGTGAGAGCCATGTTTTGTTATGCTTGTTTTGATATTTATATTTACACTGAAATTCTGTGTTTGGAAGTAGTTTACACTAGAACATAGAACTTTCAAAACATTTTGTGCAGCTCTTTAGTATTTAATATTTAATAAATGTATTTATGCATTTAAGAATTTGAAGTTATTTTTTTAAATTATTTTTTTAACAATGCACAAAGTACATAACAAGAAAAATTTGAAACAGATATAAGCACCTGAAAATGTTACAATTGTCAAAACTTACTATATGTATAAAATTTATTGTAAAGTACAAGGCCAAATATTTATGTACATATGTATGTATATGTGATATTTAATTTTAAGACTGAATTATTATTTTTGTTGTGTTTTAAAGACTTTTTATGTTTAATTAATGATTAATTGTTTTAAGAAATGTTTTATTTAATGGAAATTAATAATTCTAATGCAACATAAGCATAAATGATAAAACTATGAACTCTCCAAGAAAATATATGCTTAAAACTTAGACATTTAAATTATGGCACTATGTTTTAGCACTTTAACATTTTTTAGCACTTTTTTGGTGTCAATTTAGCTCCAAACATTTTTTTAATCTGGTCACACTGATTCGCATCCATCCAATAAGAAATAGTAACAATATCAACTTATATCAGAAACACAAAAGTACTCATATATACGCACTCATAAGAGTAGACACACAAAAACTGATATAAACTGATATATCTGTGCACCAGAGAACTGCACGAGTACACCGCAACTCATGAGTACACCGCATACTTACTCTATACATACTCTATACTTTTCATACTCGAGTATTATAAACACCGCAATAAAAAGTTGCGGTGTTTATTTTACCCATTCTTGTAAAAACGAGTATTAAAAATATCGCAATCAGAATTATAAGTATTTTTTATACTCGTACGCCAGAATTTTTTAATTCTCTTTATTTGTAAGCAACGTTGCCACATTTTTACCCTATTAAAGTTTTTTACTGCCGTTTTACGAAATACTGCATTGTATGCAGATCTATTTATAAACAATAAAAAAAAAAACAAAATTTTATCAAATATATTGCTTAAACATTCTAAGCACATATTAAATTAATAAAATGCAATAAAAACCGCTGAAAGGCACAGCTTTTGTACACTATTTAAAGCAGGTATACTTATTTTATTGCTGCTTTTTATGTACTAACATTTTCAGTTAATACGCCTTGTTGTCATAAACGTGCTACTAACGTTATTTAGGAAAACAAAATGATAAAATAAATCCGTGAATAAAAGGAAAATTACTTAATTTTTTTAGTTTTAACAAAACTGTATATAAGCAGATGTTATATTGCATTGACTGAATGTCATTAGACCTCATAAATAATAATAAATAAAATAAAGGTTTTAGTTTACATATTTTATTTTGTTAAATATAATTATTGCTTTTATACATATTTACTAATTTTAAAAATCTATTTGCTTACGAATAGAATTTTTTAATTTCTCTCTTGCGTGACTTAAAAAAAACCCTAACAAAAACGTAATATAATAAACAATGAACTATTCTTGAGTTATTAGTAAACTTTTGTTGTGTTTTTAATAAATGAAAATATGGCGAATTTTACGGGTTCTATTAAATTAATTTTCTGTTATATATTTAATAAACTTTCAAAATTTCAAAGAAGTATGTATGTTAGCTAATTTAGACATTGGCGACTTTTGATATTGTATTTGATTTAATAATTCTGATCTGATAACTCTGTTTTCCTCTCACTACACACGTTAAAATCTCTCTCTTGGTGTTTGTTGTGAGTATGAGTACGAATAAAGTAAAGCCAGCATCGCAAACATTTTACTTGAGTATGGTAGACACCTATACTCAAATGGAATGGGTATAGTAAATACTCGCACTTAAGAAATGCGGTGGCGATCACACCGCAACCGCATTTAAGATGAGTATACTTAGAGTATTAAAAACAGACACTCTTGCAGTTCTCTGCTGTGCACGTCTTTAGTTAGCACTAGTGCAGGAAATTAATTCGTGCAATGAGCTTAGTAAACTTAATTAATTTCCCTATCTACTTTCCATTTTGACCTACTTGTCTCTAATTTCCAAGAAAAATGCGTCTGCTGCTACTTTGTGTGCCGATATTAATCTGTTATAATTTACATTTAGTATAACCTTTATTTCTTCAAGACTGTTCAAAAGAATCTCTATGTATTTGTTTAATGTTTTTTCTTTGGTTGGTCTACTTTTATTTAAACTTTTTTACGATTTACCAAAATCTTCACTAGTATTCCTTATTTTCTGAAAAATTTTTTGCCATTCCATTGGTTTTTTGTTTTGTATTATTCTTTAGAATTTGTCCAGATCGTTTGCTCTATTCAAATATATTTTTTTGATCTACTATGTATTGCGTGAATTCTCAAAGTAAAGTTGAGGCCCAATAACATAGTTATTATAATTAACAAATTTTAATAATTAGTGAATTTATTTTTCCTGTACTACCTCCACCTCATTGACCACATCGGGTGTTCTATTTTTCATTTTTCAAACTTCTATTAATTTTGTAAACTATTTCTTCTTCTATTCTTGGTTTTTCTATTACGTCGGTTCCCGTAGGTGTTTCTTTAATATCAATTAACTTTTAAAGATCTGCTAACATTTCATTTGTTTCTAATGAAGATTCGTTTAAATTCTTTAAAATTTATTGCATTTTTGCTTTGACCATTCTAAGATATATCTAACATACATATATATAAACATACATATATGTATAACTTAAATATTCTTAAATTAATTTAACAAGAAAATTTATTATTTTAATCTTTTTTAACCGACTTAAAAAAATTCTTGCGAAAAAAAAACCGACTTCAAAACAGATTTCATATGTATGCACAGATTTCATATGTTACATTAACTATTCGGACACTCTTATATCTCCAACCTTTATACTTTTTCAACTGTTCACTAGTTTGGCAATATACATCAAATTGCAGCAACTATAGTATAAAATTTGGATTTAGAAATAAACGGGTATCCCAATAGTTGATATAATATGGTGTATGTGGCCGGACTTTTGAACCATTATAGACAGACAGCTGAAATTTACAAGGGACATGTTTGGTAAGTCCGCTATGACAAGAAGCTTATAATTTGAATTTAATAAGTAAAGGCTGTTTCCAAAATTAATGTAATTTTTTCTATATGGCCGTATTTTTTGAACCCTTGTATACAAACACCTTAATTTTAAGGAGAATATCCACTACTTTATTTGGTATAAAAAGAAGTATAAAAATGTTATATTATAAATTAAATAGTTGATATAATCGGATGTATATGGGCAAACTGTTGAACCGTTACAGCAAGTATATAATATTTTAATTTGGATTTTAAAGAGTGACCCTATAGTTGCTGCAATTTGATGTATATTTCCAAACTATTGAACAGTTGAAAAAGTATAAGGCTTGGATATATAAGTATGTCCCAAAGTTATTGTAACCTAATTTATGTGGCCATACACTTGAGCTGTTGTAGGCAGACAGATGAAATCTGTTTTGAAGTCGGTTTTTTTTCGCAAGAATTATTTATATTAATTTACTTTAATCGAGCGTGATTTCTTCAAATATAAATATTTCATGTTATTCTCAGGAAATATTTATTATTTAAAAATACAAACATGGAAACAAATGTATTGTTTTGTTTACTTACTTAGTTCTTCGCGATTAGTGCTTCTAAGTGATGTTTATTTATTAAGTTAACATTTTAATTAATATTTTTATTAAGAAATGTGTGATATTTTTCTATCAATGGCTAAAATGTTTGTTACTTTTGTTTAGTTTCGCGAAACAACAACAAAATAATATAACAGCTCAAGTGTATGGCCACATAAATTAGGTTACATTAATTATTGGGACACACTTATATCTCCAAACTTAATACTTTTTCAACTTTGCAATATTTTGGCAATATACACCAGATTGCAGCAACTATAGGGTCATGGCTAATTTCCAAATTCAAATTATATACTTGCTGTGCTGTCTGTCTATAACGGTTCAAAAGTCCGGGCACATACACCTTATTATATCAACTATTGGGACACCCGTTTATTTCCAGATCCAAATTTTATAATTGTTGTTATAGAGGAGGTAGTAATACAGTTTCTTTTTAAGTTTCAATCGTCTGTCTACAACTATTTAAAAGTATGGCCATATACCAAATTAAGTGAACTATTGGTGTACCCTTTAATTTAAAATTTTAAATATTATCAACGTTTACTATAACGGCCATAGCAATCGACATTGCATCAAATTTACAAGCGTTTATCTGTAATGGTTCAAAAGATAGGTCTACATAAGTAAATCTACAGTAATTATGGGACACTCTTTAATTTCTAAATTCAAGTTATAAACTCGTTGATATAGCGGACTTACAAATACAGGTCCATTTTAAGTTTCAGCGTTCTGTCTATAACGATTCAAAAGTACGGCCACACACTTGAAATTACATAAATTATTGGAACACCCTTTAACTTCCAAATCCATATTTTATACTTATTGTTATAATGAACTTACCAATACAGGTTTGTAGTAAATTACAACCGTCTGTCTATACATCAAATTAAATGAACTATTAATATTTGTTACTATAACGGCCATATCAATCGACATTATGTCCAATTTGCACGCGTTTGTCTATAACGGTTCAAAAGAAAGGCCTATATAAGTTAATCTACTGTCATTATGGGACACCCTTTAATTTCTCAATTCAAATTATAAACTCGCTAATATCGTGGACTTAGAAATACAGTTCCCTTTTAAGTTTCAGCGATCTGTCTATAACAGTTCAAAAGTACGGCCACACACTTGAAATTACATTAACTATTGGAACACCCTTTAACTTCAAAATCCATATTTTATACTTTTTGTTGTAGCGAACTTACCAATACAGGTTCATTGTAAATTCCAAGTGTCTGTCTATAACTGTGAAAAAGTATGGCAATATACATCAAATTAAATAAACTATTGGCGCACCCTTTAATTTATAAATCTTAATATTAATACTTGTTACTAATAACGGCTATAGCAATCGACATTCTGTCCAATTTGCAAGCGTTTGTCTATAACGGTTCAAAAGATAGGCCCATATAAGTAAATTTATATCAAGTATGGGGGCACCCTTTAATTTTTAGATTTTTTTTGTATCATTTTTTGTTTTTGAAAGCTATAGTAATACGCAGTCATTTTAAATTTTACAGAAGTGCTCTTTACAGTTCATAATACACTTTAAAAATATGTATAATGTATGGGGACACCCTTTAATTTTTAAGATTATGAACTGTTTTTAAAATGGAAATAATCTGTAAGCATAATCTATCATACTACCACAAATTTTCAAAATCGGATCAGAAATGACTGAGTTCTGGAGGCACAAATATAAAAAAGGAACATTCAGCCGAATAATATAACCTCCTTTTTTTTAAGTCGGTTAAAGGACAACCATATGGTAAAACTGTATTATTTAAATGGACTTTAAATGCGCAAGATTGGTCATTTAAGTTGCATTTAAGTGTGCATTGAAAAACTGAATTTTGTACTTAAATAGAACTCAAATATAAATGACATTTAAATACAAGTCAAAAACTGACCCTTACGCTAACAAATTGTTCTTCATATATGCTATTTAGTTGAGTTTTTTAACATCTTTCCTCTTAACCTAATTTATCCATATCTTAACTTTAGTAAAATACCAGGCAATCATGAATTTTGAGTATTATACAGAATTTAGGGTTAAGTGGAAATATTAAGTTGTTGCTATTTTTATTTTTACTTAAATATTTTGTGTGCAATGGGAAAATGCTGATCGTTTCATTATTTTGCGGACCACTTAGCTGTTAGTTTATTTAACTGCATGTGGGCAGTGTAACATGAGCTTATTGTTGTGAATGCAAGTGTGTCGGCAATTTAGAATGTTTATTAGAGTACTACAATGCATAGCGATGTCGAATGAGCGATGTCCATCTGTCCATACGTGTTCGGGTTGGCATCATCTTTTCAAAGGTAATCGATGAGCTAGAGAAAATTTAAGTACGCCAATTGGTCAGACATAGTTTCGAAAATTTTCCTATTGAAATCTTCAAGAGGAAGAGAAAGTAATAAAAAGTAGAAGCACTTATTAGAAGAACACAATAAACCAACAGATTTTTTCGTTTTAATGAAAACAATGTATAAAGTGTATACCAGTGGATAGGTAATTACCTCTACTCTTCGTCTATGCACAATTTTTTGCAGTAGTTTTTCAAATAAAATTATGTATAAAAAGCTGTAAAAAATACCGTTATAAACCAAAAAAAGATCAAAAGCGAAATTTTGTGATTAAAATTTTACCTTATATATCTCCAAACATAGAAGAGATATTAAATCAGGTTTTCATCCCATTAAAGACCAATATGTACGTAACTAAAATCAAAGACCAATATGTACGTAACTAAAATCAATTAAAATTTTGGTAAACAATAAATTTAAACATTATTTTTTGTGTAAATAAAAATGTATCTTCCTAAAAATTTTAATTTTTTTCTTTAATCGCTTCCCCAGATACCATTTACGCGCAGGATGTCTATAAAATTTTCCCAATTACTGAAAGCCAATCGTTCTACAATAGTTGGTTATAAAAATAATGAAAATCAGCGTGCAATTTTTTTAGTGTCCAACATTTAGATTTTTGAATTGTCCTCATTTAAACAATGCTGACTGTATGGTGCTCCACAAAAATTCAATAAAATGACATCAGGTTTACCCAAGGCTTTGTATTAAATAAAAAGGCAAAATTTTACAATTTAACTAAAAAACGTTAAAAATCTACATAAAAAACGGAAAGTACTTTTTGACCAAGATTTCACATTTTTTAAACTTTTTATGAAATTTCAAATTAAAAAAATTATTAGCACTAATTATTGAACTCAAAGAAAAAATTTTTTACAAGTTATTCTATAAGAATACAATTTTTTTCTTATATATAGTTTTATAGTTTTTTTTATATAGTTTTTAAAATAATTTTACCTCGTATTTAAAAAAAAACTACAGGTGAAAACTAAAAAATGAAAAGGTACAAATTTTGTATTTGAAATTTAAAAGTCGAATTCCTCTAACAGTATTAAAGATGCCATACTAATTCCAAGCACGGGGTTTCGTTCTATATCTATGTATGTAGATTACTAAAAATAACAATTTTTGAAATCAGTTCACTCAAATTCGTGGTTACCTACTTTGACACCCTGCGGCATCACCCTGTATTGAAACGGGGTGTATCGAAATGCAATACGCGTAAAGCTTATGACCTACTCTGTAAATCGCAGTTTGTTTTATGTAAATCGGGTAAATAGTTTAGAAATTCCAGACTTTTATTTTTTTGTATTTCACGCACACTTGGGATGTTTTCATTACCATTTGAAATTTCATTAGCATTGTTTAAAATAATGACAATGAAAAAAAATTTACTACCATTTAATGCTAATGATTTTTTTTTTAATTATAATTGTTTTTAATAATGGTAATGAAATTTGAATGAAATCGTTTCATTACTCGTAATAATTACAATTGAATCAAAAATAATTGTTTCTATGAAACAGAAATTTTTGATCGTAAAAACTTAAAAAACTATGCAAGGCAGATTAATATACTAGGTAGTGGCAGTAGATCAGTTGAATTTCTTGTTTACGTTTTCAGATCTCAAATTTCGTTTACACTTATTATTTTTTTTTCCTACAAAAATTTTTTTCTTATAGAAGTGTTGTGGAAATAGATTTAAAATTTTCATAAAACAAAAAAGTTTTACACTCCTTTTGAAACTGGATTTTGTTTAAAATTTGTAGGCCTCGCCTCATGATTTTTTTTTTTTTGCTAATTTTATATGTAAAAACCAAAAATGTGCATAAGCACATATTCTTAGCTGTTTGTATTTTTCAGTTTAGTACAAAATGTGTTTATACACATTTTTGTTTTTTACATATAAAATAAGCAAAAAAAATAACGAGGAGTCGAGGCTTAGGAAGCTCCTTAACTTAAATATATGCTCGATATACATGTAAGAAGCATTAAAGGAAAGCTTATGACATCTAGATTAATAATATTGTAATTATTTTTTTCGCGCTACATTTTTTAAAACTGAAAAAATTCATTATAAGGTGGTTCTTTGAGAAATTAAATATCATAACTCATTGGGCTATTCCTACAAAATTTTGAAGTGATATTGCTAAAAGAGTTTTTAATAAAATAGTGAAATAAAATTTAAATTTTTTGTTTTAACATATAAATTCCCGGAACGGGGAAAAATGTCCCAAAAAATTGCCGTTTTGTACAAAAGGAGCCTTAATTAATCACGGGGCTGTCAAATCCTTTTTGGAGTATGTAGCAAAAATTTGGGGACTTAACGGTTACCTTTTTTTAATCGGTGCTTTGCACTCCGTGGAACTATACAACAATTTTAAAATTTTGTTCCAAAATTGGCAGTGTTGAAAAGGGCTGGAGAGGCAAACGTTATAATTGTTGACCTAATTTTGTTTTTAACCGCATTTGCTATAGTTTGTCTTAAACTGGTTTAAACAAATTTGCTAGTACTGAAGTAAGTTTTAATTACATGGGGAAAATCCTTAAAAAAGCGATATTTTTACATTTTCTCAATTCAGAGGTTTGTAACTTTTTAAAGAAAAGTGCTATTAGAACAAAACTTTTAACTTGTTTATTTAAAATTTTATTAAGAATACAGCAAATGTCTTAAAGTAATAATTAACAAGCGTACTAAGTTAAAAATACTAAGTTCAGGTTTGACAAAATTAATAAAACAAAAAAACTTTTTAAGCCAATTTTCTTCCTACACATTTAAGCATATTTTTATAGATATTTTCAAGGTATGATTTAATTTAAAAAATTTTAACATTAGAGCTGAAAATAAACTTTTTATGACATTTTCAAAAAATTATATGTCCGAGGTACAAAATTTAGGGCCCTACCCAGAAGCCCCCCTTCATCCTAAGGGTCTGACCGTCCGTAGATTTAATGAGGAACACCTCTGCCCTGCCTCTGTAAAATTTCGTTGAGATATATTGAGTGGTTCATAAGATACCGAATTTTGTAAAAAAAAAATCGTTTTCAAACCACTGTGCGTCAGTTGATTATATATTTTATAAAAACAAAATTCGTATTGTTTGCTTAATGAGCCTTGAAACTATGCATAAAATAAATAAATCTTAGCACTCTTGTACATAGAAATGTATTTGAAAATTTTAAAAATTTATCATTTTTAAATGAGCTAGGTGTAAAACTTCATGTCTGAGATCTGCAGTGACCTAAAACCACAACTAGCAGCTTTTATAATTTACATGAAAACAAAAATAGGTTCCAATAGTGTCTCAATCTTCCTGAGGAAGTTAAAACATAATTATTTCACCAAATTTTTCTGATCTAAATGCAATTTTATAATATTGCTTTAAGATGTATATTTATGGCCAGTTTTTGACTTCATATTTAAATACCCATTTAGTTAATTTGCATTTAAATTTAAGTAGTATTTAAATACAGTTTCAGTTTTTCAGTCATTTATGATCGTTCTTATTTAACTATAATAAAAATATGGCAGCATTACGAAATATCAACATAAATCTCCATTGTTTATGAAAAACAGCTGCTAACAAACACAATGCAAATTTTGTGAAAAATATTTTAAATATATTAAAAAATGTCAGGGATACTCATGTATTCACCACCTAAACTTATGCGCTGTTTCTATATTACAGGCGATCAACTCGTCTGAAAAATTTATATTGATATAACTCAAAAAACTGAGTGCTTTTCATATAAATTTTTCAGACGAGTTTTTCGCCTGTAATACAGAAACAGCACATTATTTTGTTTATTAATTTAACTTTTTAATTATTTTTTTATTATAAAATGTGCGCAAAACATAAAATATTGTTCTATCAATGGCTAAAATGTTTGTTTACTTTTGTTCAGTTTTGCGAAACAACAACAAAAAATGCCATAACTATATGGTAAAACTCTATTATTTAAATGGACTTTAAATGAGCATTAAAGTTTCATTTAATGTGCTGTTTCTGTATTACAGGCGATCAATTCGTCTGAAAAATTTGTATGAAAAGCACTCAGTTTTTTGAGTTATTTCCATATAAATTTTCTAGACGTGTTGATCGCCTGTAATATGGAAACAGCACATAAGTGTGCATGGAAAAACCGAATTTTGTACTTAAATAGAACTTAAATATAAATGACATTTAAATACGAAGTCAAAAACTGGCCCTTAGTGTACAAAGACAACGAACATCTTGATTAATGATAATGATTTTAAACAATTTAATTATTAGTCAATGGTAATGACTTTATTTTTTAACTAATTATCAATGAAACCTTTTCATTAAGAAGCATTGGTAAAAATAATGATAGTGCTAAAAAATAATTAGCATTATATATCATTCAATGCAAACGAAATCGTCAATTAATTAGTCATCTAAGTAATTACTCCCATGTATGATTTCACGCGACTGTGTGTCGGCAATATAAAAAGCTGCCTCTTGATTTCTGCGAATATTTATATCGAAGGTATATAACGGATACAGTGTGGGACAAAGAACAGACCCTATTGGTAAATCTGCTGGTATTCGCCGTTCATTAGAATATTTCCTATCAACACAGACAACAAATGATCGATTATTTAAAAAGTTTTTTACTATTTTTTGTAAATAAAAAGAAAAATTGAAACTATTAAGTTTTATACAACAAACCATTATGCCAGATAGAATCAAATGCGTTTTCAATATCAAGGAAAATAACTTCAGTAATTCTGTGCTGAATTTAATTATTTTCAATAAATTTAATTAGAGTCTTCAATTGATGAATGGTAGAGTGTTGTTTAAGTTTGAAAAATCTACTATTCTTTAATGAATGACTTTTTCGAAAACTTTGTCTAATAGGCTTAGAATACTAATTGGTCTGTAACTGGTTGGAATTTTAAGATCTTTTTAAGTTTTGTGTACTAGAAAAAGAAACTTTGGGTGAAATACCCAGTGCTTATAGAAAGTCGGACAAAATTTTTCACACATGCACCAAATTTATACTTAGGGCCAGTTTTTGACTTCGTATTTAAATGACATTTATATTTTAATTTTATTTAAGTACTAAATTCAGTTTTTCAATGAACACTTAAATGAAACTTAAGTGAACAATCTTGCGCATTTAAATTTAATTTTACCATATGGTTATGGCATTTTTGTTGTTGTTTCGCAAAACTAAGGAAAAGTGAGCATAATCTATCGTATTACTACAAATTTTCAAAATCGGTTCAGAAATGACTGAGTTCTGGAAGCACAAATATAAAAAAGACAACATTCAGCCGGATTGTAAAACCTCCTTCTTTTTTTGAAGTCGGTTAAAAAATGTTGGTACTGCATGTATATAATTTTACATAAAAATGACATTGGCTCTAAATGGGTTAAGCTTTTTTATTTTTTTATTTTAGTATATAGTGACGTATTTACTTACATACTATTCTTACTTAAATACTATTTTTACATACATATTAAACTAACATACATATTATACTTACATTCTTTAAACTCATGAATCAAGAAAACAAGATTGCGCATTGCGCAGGTCCGTTAGTTTGTTGTCTCTTTGTGTGACGTAGAAATAGACTATTTATATCGAAAGTGTAACAGAATTAAAGTAAGAGAGCCAAAAATCTCTTATATTTTTACAACAAACACACGTTATAAGTCTATTGTGACGTAGATGCGCAGTAGAAATATTTTTTGAACGGCTGAATGCGCAATCTTGTTTTCTTGATTCATGCTTTAAACTAATATATATATATTGTTATATATATTGTTAACATAGATTATAGAAGAGAGAAATAAGAGAGTTAAATACAAGATTAGAAATAAGATAAATTAAGAGTAAATTTTAGATAAATAAGTTTAGCATAATTAGGTTAAGTGTGATCAAAATGAAATAAAGAAAGTCTCTTTTGTTACAGACACTAAAGAAAGTGGTTGTTACTTAAGAACCTTACTGGCGACGAGGAAAAAAAAATAAATAATAATATAATAGGGAAAAAATAAGTAAAAATAAAATTTTAAAAATTAAGTGTTTCTTGAATAAAATAAAAAAAAGGAAAAAAAAACTACAAAAAGTGTATAAATAAAGAAAATTTGTGAAGTGATTTTTATATTTCGGAAAGGGTTACTATGACCTCTAGTAAGGCTATATACATATATAAAATTATAAAGACAAACACAAAACCGGGAACAACTCCAAGGTGATCTTGACCTCTGCCAATGTCATTGTGCGAATTTAAACTCTAAGTTAAAGCAAGACGAAGGTCAACAACATAGAAGAGAATTTATTTTAGTGCAAATAAAACAAAAACAACAATAACTCCGAAGTGATTTTGACCTCTGGCAATGTGAAGCTAAATTTCAAAATTTTTATGAAGCATGACGTATAACAACAACATATAAAGGAGTAATTAATTGTACAATTATAACAACAACCTACAAATATTTTTTATAATATATTTTAATTATCTACATTTTTCTTTTATAGTTAGTTTAATTTTTTTTATAGTTCATTAATTTGTATATACTTTTTTCACTATGGAGGCATTAGCAATAAGTAGATTTAACCTAATTTTAACTTGTATAAAAAACATTGAGAGCTTTGATGGTAGTGATCCTAATCAATTACCAGATTTTATAGATCAGGTAGAAAATATTCTTCCATCTATTTCGGAATTTGATAACAGTAATAGGAATATAATTTTTGGTTACATAAAAAACAAATGTGTTGGCAAAACTAGAGAAGCGATTCATAGACACCCTAATGTAACAACATGGGCTAAAGGACATATTAACAAAAAATTTTGGTGAAAAATGCAGCAGTAATGAGCTTATGAATGATTTAAAGACATGCAGGTTGCAGGAAACAGTAGAAAACTATTACTTTCGAATAAATAAACTAGCAAATAAAATCCATAATAGAAATTTGACCCATGGAGATAATAATTAGACAACCGAGGAAGTAAACAGAATATCACTTAAGACTTTTAGAGATAACTTACCAGAACCAACTCGTACCATGATATTTACTAGGGATCCTAAATGCTTAGAAGATGCTTTTAAAATAATATTGGAAGCGAGACACAAACATTATACTCATTATGGACCGGAAAAAAGAGAGTATTTGAATACTAACATGAGAAGAAACTTTAGCAATAACTACAACAATCCCACTAACTCTGTTGAGGAAAAACCTTCATGTTCCAATAGTAGTAGTAACAATAGCAACTTGAAACCCCAACAACATTCACATTATCCAAATTTTCAACAACATTTCAACTCAAATTTTAATAAATCAAGTCATAATATAGGCGACTCAAATCAAACAAGAAGAACAAACTACTCAGGGAACACAAATAGAAGTACAAATTTTAGCCGTGGTAAAAATTCTTACCAGCCCAATCAAACAGCTTATAGAAATCAGAACTCTCAAAATATTGATCATGGTAACCAACATCAGGAGCCAATGGAAATAGGAAACTCCAACGTAAATTTTCCCAGTGCAGACAATCAAAATTACCTTATATTGTAATAGACAACCCTAAAAGAAAGTTAAAATTTATAATTGATACTGGGGCTGAATTTAGTATAATCAACCCTAATATTTGTCAACCCAAATGAAAACGTAAAGTAAACGTAGTGGCAAAAGCTTTAAATACAAGGATATCAATTACAGATCTTTGCAAATTTCCAATATTTAAAGAATTTAATTTAGAAAATTATTATTGTGAATTCTTAGAATATCAGTTCCACGAAAACTTTGATGGACTTATTGGAAATAACATCTTAAGAGACTTAAGCTGCGTTATCGATTTGCACAATAGACAACTAATCACTTGTAAAGCTGTTATGACCATATTTCTATCGAAAGAAGAAGAAAATTACAACGAACTATCCTATAAGGAAGGTTATTTCTTTAATAATAATATTGAAAGATGTAATATTTTATCAAACATTTGCACAAATCACCTGGAAGAATATGAAAAAGTGAAATTAATGAAAATTTTAAGGAAACATAAACACGTATTTTATGATAAAAATGATAATATATCTTTTACTAATTAGATAAAACACAGAATTGTGACAAGGCACGATATGCCAATATATTCAAAATTATACAGATACCCTGAAATACATAAATCAGAAGTTAATAGCCAGATTGAAGACATGTTAAAACAAAATATAATTAGGCATTCAAACAGTCCGTACAATAGTCCGATATGGATTGTACCAAAAAAACTTGATGCGTCCAATAAACAAAATTAGCGCATAGTGATTGATTACAGAAAATTAAATGATGTTACCGTTGAAGATAGATTTCCTATGCCAAACATTGATGACATATTCGATAAGCTGGGCAAATGCCAATATTTTTCCACCCTTGACTTGGCAAAAGGATTCTATCAAATTGAAAACAGCTTTTTCGACAGCCACAGGACATTATGAGTTTCTACGTATGCCTTTTGGTCTTCGGAATGCACCGGCTACATTTCAACGATTGATTAACAACGTATTGAAGGAATACATTAGTTCAATCTGTTTAGTCTATTTAGACGACGTCTAATTTTTTCTTCTAGTATAGATGAACATTTAGAAGCGATCGAGAAAGTACTGAAACGTTTAGAGCAGGCCAATCTCAAACTTCAAATCGACATATGTACGTTCCTTGCAAAGGAAACTAAATTTTTGGACCACGTTGTCACCCCTGAGGGCATCAAACCCAACCCTGAGAAACTTAAGGCTATTGACAAAATAGCTCTACCTAAAACACAAAAGCAGATAAAATCATTTCTGGGTATAACTGGCTATTACAGGCGCTTTATTAAAGATTATTCGAAAATATCTTATCACCTTATTAAATACCTAAAACAAGGAGCAAAGATTGACATTGAAGATAAAAATTATAAGGCTGCGAGCAATTTTGCGTTAGGTGCAGCACTCATGCAGGGAAATAAAGCTGTTTCGTTTGCCAGCCGTAGACTAAATGGACATGAGAAAAACTACAGTACAATAGAAAACGAATTATTAGCTATTGTTTGGGCGACGAAGTACTTCCGTCCATATCTTTTTGGCCGCAAATTTGTTATTAGAACAGATCATCGACCTTTAGTATGGCTTAGTAACATAAAGGAACCGAATGCTAAATTATATAAAAGGAAAAGAAAATGTAATTGCTGACGGCCTAAGTAGGTTATGCTATGAAGCATCAAGTAACGAAATAGATATGAATCTACACGAATTGTTTGATGAAGATGCCAATACAGTGCATAGCGCAGAAAGCGATGCTACTGATTACATAAAAATAACAGAACAGCCTATTAATATTTTTAAGAACCCAGTATTTATCCAAACTTCGAATACTAGTTCTACTAAAACGAAAATAATGTTTAAAAATAAAATTCGACACATCCTAAAGGTAACGAACAATAATAGTCTTCTGGATTTTATGAGATATAAATTACCTTCAAAAGGCCTCGTTGTAGTATACTGCCCAGACATTAAATATTTTGCTAGAAATAAGAATCTCAAAATATTAAAGGCAAACTTGTTTATAGCAGATATAATCGATAGAGAAGAGCTCCTACAGTTAATAGAAAACACGCACATTAAAAATAATCACAGAGGAATAAAAGAAGTTTACGAAGAATTAAGAAAGAGTTATTTTTACCCAAAACTACAGAAAGAAATTCAAAAATACATCAACAGTTGCAAAATATGTAAACTTGCTAAATATGATAGGTCTCCAATTAAGCACTGTTTAAACGTTACCCCTACCCCAGAGAAGCAGAATGATATAGTCCACTTGGACATTTGATATCCGCAGCGTGGGACAATGTATTTGACTGGTATAGACAAGCTGACAAAATACGCAACTGACTTTCACTTAGACGACAGAACTTGGATCTCAATACTCAAGGCATTGAAGCAAAGAATACAGTACTTGGGCAGGCCAAATCTGCTTATATTTGACAATGAATTGGACACTGCTGTAATTAGAGAGTTCTTAAAGCAACAACAGATAAATTATCACACTACTACACCGTATTTAAAAACTGGTAACGCTGATGTAGAGAGGCTGCATGGTACACTTCACTAAGCATACAGAGGTGAAACCCTTGGCATATGAAAGTAATATAATCAGGTTTTCTGCAGGTTCTCAAGAAAGAGACAAATATAGTGCTATATTGTTATGAACAAGGCATAATAAACAAAACAAAAATTAGATATTTTACAAGAAAACATACAGCACAAAAAGTTTTTGCCACAAAAAAAATAAATATTGTTTATTCGCGTAAATAAAGAAATCATTTACGAAGCATTTTTAATTTGTAAAAAATGTGATATGTTGTGGTCTTACAAGATAAAAGAAGTGAAAAAGTCTTTAAATCTTCAGTGTTTTTTAATGCAGAAATTGTGATCTGTGGCAGAAATGCAGTGTCATTTTTTGTATACGTGTTAAAAATAAAAACTATAACTTTTTCGTCAAATGATTAATATAAATATAACTTGATCAAATAAAAACATATAAATATCATTTTTTTTTTATTTTATAAATTTTCATAAAACCCACCCTTATTTTTGCCTATAATAAAACATTTAATTTTTTCTTGTGCCAGAAACACAAATCAAAACAAAATTGAAGTCGATAGGATGTCAAGAAAGAGATGCATAGAAAAAACAAGACGAGTATAGTCTCGTGACACCTCTGTATACTCGGTGGTACACTTAATGAACATATTCGTTTATTTAATGCTGACGCGAATAATAAAGGTGACATTCATGAAAATGTATTTAAGGCTATAGTATCATATAATGATACAATTCACACAACTACTAATAATCGTCCGATTGATTTTTTTAATAATATGATTCCAAGGGAGGAAATGTCCAAACTTTCCCGAAAAACACACGAGAAAAAAATTGAACGAATAAATATGTTGAATCAAAGGGCCAATAGGGTTGAAACGAAAAAATTTTCCAACAACACTGTAAATAATAATAGAGTAAGTAAGTCAAAACCAAAGTATAAGAAAATTGCAAATTATAGCCAGACTGGAAATTACTTAGTATCTAATGATAATAAATTTAGAAAAATATATAAATCACAGATTAGAAGAAAAACATAATTTAAGAAAATATGCACATATATATTAAAAAAAATCATTTGTATTCTGAATCAGCAGAGACTGCTTATTCAAGCGGTGGAGAAGTGACGTATTTATTTACATACTATTCTTACTTAAATACTATTTTTACATACATATTAAACTAACATACATATTATACTTACATTCTTTAAACTAATATATATATATATATATATATATATATATATATATATATATATATATATATATATATATATATATATAAACTAATATATATATATATATATATATATATATATATATATATATATATATATATATATATATATATATATATTGTTATATATATTGTTAACATAGATTATAGAAGAGAGAAATAAGAGAGTTAAATACAAGATTAGAAATAAGATAAATTAAGAGTTTTAGGTAAATAAGTTTAGCATAATTAGGTTAAGTGTGATCAAAATGAAATAAAGAAAGTCTCTTTTGTTACATACACTAAAGAAAGTGGTTGTTACTTAAGAACATTACTATATCCTTAAAGATCACTTCAAAAGCTTTAAATGAACCCATATTGATATTTTAAAAAATTGTAAAATTTCAGAGCCCCGTTCTCGGACAATATGGGCGAGCGCCAATTTTTTTACTTATTGTGTTTTACTTATTTTTGTTCTCTATCGCCCCATATATTTATTTTTTTGATTGGAGTTGTCCTATTGTTTCAATGACATATAAAAATTAGAGGTAGGCGTAGTGCTTTGCCTGCTGCCTCGAAGGACATGGACCGATCATGCTGCTTTCCAATAGCACCTCTTTCGACTCTATATCTGATCGATTGTGAAATCAAGTTTGCCTCAACACTAACACGTACGGACAGATGGACATCGCTCAATCGACTGCGCTATGCATAAGAGGTCAGAATATATATACTTTAAGGGGTCGAAAATGGATATTGTAAAAATTACACACGGAACTTGGATATACCCACTTTTCCACATAAGAAAGTTAAGAAAAAAAAAAAAATAGTCAGCTGCCGCAACAATGCCACCTCATAAAATTAATTCGCCTTGGAACAAAGCAATCAAGGCGCATTGAACAGGTGAATGCATTAGGCCAGGAGGTCAACATATATTTGCTGTTTTCCTTTGCGAGTTGTCAAAATTGTTGCTCTTTTTCTTACTGTATGTGTACATTGTGTATTGTGTGTGCATGTGTATTGTATGTATGTGTACAATCAATTTTTCACAAATTCATACATACATATTGCCAGACGTTTTTGACAGCCCAACAAAAACAAAATACACGTAAAAGCTAATGCAGTCACCTGTATCAACATGCCTTGAAAGCAATCAAGGCAGATTAATATACTAGGTAGTGGCAGTAGATCAGTTGACTTTTTTGCTTACGTTTTCAGATGTCAAATTTTGTTTACACGTACATTTTACTCCTACAAAAATTTTTTTCTCACAGCGGTGTTGTGGAATTATATTTAAAATTTTTATAAAACAAAAAATTTCACATATTATTTGAAACTGGATTTTATTTAAAAATTGGAGGCCTCGTCTCCTCATTATTTTATTTGCTCATTTTATATGTAAAAACCAAGAAGTTTGGTACAAAATTTGTTTGTATATATTTTTGGTTTTTACATATAAAAAAATAAGCTTACATAATCACAAGGAGGCGAGGTTTAGAAAGCTCCTCTAGCTTAAATATATGATCGATATACATGTAAGTAGCATCAAAGAAGAGATTACGACATCTAGATTTATAATATTGTAATTATTTTTTTCGCGCTACATTTTCAAAAACTGAAAACATCATGTTAAGGTGGTTTTTTGAGAAATTAAATATCATACGCATCAGGCTTTTCCTACAAAATTTTGAAGATATATAGCTAAAAGAGTTTTTAATCAAATGGTGAAATAAAATTTAAATTATTCACGGAGCTTTCAAATCCTTTTTAGAGTATGTAGCCAAAATTTGGAGACTTACCGTTTACCTATTTCAAATCGGTGCTGTTATAATTGTTGACCTAATTTTGCTTTAACTCGCATTCGCTTAGCTTTTCTTTAAAATGGTTTAAACAAATTTGCTAGTATTGAAGTACATTTTAACTACATAAGCAAAAAAAAAGAATACCACGTTTATGCGAAAAATCCTTAAAAAAAGATATTTTTTACATTTTCTTTATTCGGAGGCTTGTAACTTTTTAACGAAAAGCGCTATCAGAACACAACTTTAACAAAACAAAAAGTGTAAGCCAATTTTCTCCCTGCACATTTGAGCATATTTTTATATATGTTTTCAGGATCTGATTAAATTTAAAAAGCCTTACACTTGAGTTAAAAATTAACTTTTTATGACATTTTCAAAAAATTATATGTCCAAGGTACCTAAATTTTGGGACCTACCCAGAAGACCTCCTTCACCCTAGGAGCCTGACCGTCAGTAGGTTTACTGAGAAACACCTCTGCCCTGCATCTGTAAAATTTCGTTTAGATATATTCAATGGTTCATAAGATACCGAATTTTGTAAAAAAAAAAATCGTTTTCAAACCACTGTGCGTCAGTTGATTTGACATCTGAAAATATATTTTACAAAAACAAAATACACGTTTTAAAAAATTCTTTTTTTCATGCTATTCTCCCGGTTTATTATTTAAATCACCGATATTGATTATTGAGGGTCAAAGCACGTCTCGATGGCCATTTCGTTATCGCTTACTTAACTCTTCAGGAAACTTCTGACAAATATTTTAAATAAACTAAAGATTTTTGTCCAAACAATAAAGCAAAGACAAAAATCAAAGTTTAAGCAAAAGCAACAATAACCAATTGTAATTATATTTTTCTTTCTCTGCTGTATAAGGCAGAGTTTTTTTCTGCTCTTTTATACAGTTGAAAGAGGATGAAAAATAAAATATCACAAAACACTACGATAATTTATTTTATGCAGAGGCACTTTGCAAATATTAAACATTTTGAACAACGGGATTTTTTAAATAATTATATTAATTAATTTTTAAATTTTAAAAAATTCTTTTTTTCATGCTATTTTCAAAGTGCCTCTGCATAAAATAAAAATGCACTTTGCAAATAGCATAAAAAAAGAATTTTTTAAAATTTAAAAATTAATTAATATAATTTTTAAATTTTAAAAAATTCTTTTTTTCATGCTATTTGCAAAGTGCATTTTTATTTTATGCAGAGGCACTTTGAAAATAGCATGAAAAAAAGAATTTTTTAAAATTTAAAAATTAATTAATATAATTATTTAAAAAATCCCGTTGTTTAAAATGTTTAATATTTGCAAAGTGCCTCTGCATAAAATAAATTATCGTAGTGTTTTGTGATATTTTATTTTTCATCCTCTTTCAACTGTATAAAAGAGCAGAAAAAAACTCTGCCTTATACAGCAGAGAAAGAAAAATATAATTACAATTGGTTATTGTTGCTTTTGCTTAAACTTTGATTTTTGTCTTTGCTTTATTGTTTGGACAAAAATCTTTAGTTTATTTAAAATATTTGTCAGAAGTTTCCTGAAGAGTTAAGTAAGCGATAACGAAATGGCCATCGAGACGTGCTTTGACCCTCAATAATCAATATCGGTGATTTAAATAATAAACCGGGAGAATAGCATGAAAAAAAGAATTTTTTAAAACGTGTATTTTGTTTTTGTAAAATATATTTTCAGATGTCAAATCAACTGACGCACAGTGGTTTGAAAACGATTTTTTTTTTTACAAAATTCGGTATCTTATGAACCATTGAATATATCTAAACGAAATTTTACAGATGCAGGGCAGAGGTGTTTCTCAGTAAACCTACTGACGGTCAGGCTCCTAGGGTGAAGGAGGTCTTCTGGGTAGGTCCCAAAATTTAGGTACCTTGGACATATAATTTTTTGAAAATGTCATAAAAAGTTAATTTTTAACTCAAGTGTAAGGCTTTTTAAATTTAATCAGATCCTGAAAACATATATAAAAATATGCTCAAATGTGCAGGGAGAAAATTGGCTTACACTTTTTGTTTTGTTAAAGTTGTGTTCTGATAGCGCTTTTCGTTAAAAAGTTACAAGCCTCCGAATAAAGAAAATGTAAAAAATATCTTTTTTTAAGGATTTTTCGCATAAACGTGGTATTCTTTTTTTTTGCTTATGTAGTTAAAATGTACTTCAATACTAGCAAATTTGTTTAAACCATTTTAAAGAAAAGCTAAGCGAATGCGAGTTAAAGCAAAATTAGGTCAACAATTATAACAGCACCGATTTGAAATAGGTAAACGGTAAGTCTCCAAATTTTGGCTACATACTCTAAAAAGGATTTGAAAGCTCCGTGAATAATTTAAATTTTATTTCACCATTTGATTAAAAACTCTTTTAGCTATATATCTTCAAAATTTTGTAGGAAAAGCCTGATGCGTATGATATTTAATTTCTCAAAAAACCACCTTAACATGATGTTTTCAGTTTTTGAAAATGTAGCGCGAAAAAAATAATTACAATATTATAAATCTAGATGTCGTAATCTCTTCTTTGATGCTACTTACATGAATATCGATCATATATTTAAGCTAGAGGAGCTTTCTAAACCTCGCCTCCTTGTGATTATGTAAGCTTATTTTTTTATATGTAAAAACCAAAAATATATACAAACAAATTTTGTACCAAACTTCTTGGTTTTTACATATAAAATGAGCAAATAAAATAATGAGGAGACGAGGCCTCCAATTTTTAAATAAAATCCAGTTTCAAATAATATGTGAAATTTTTTGTTTTATAAAAATTTTAAATATAATTCCACAACACCGCTGTGAGAAAAAAATTTTTGTAGGAGTAAAATGTACGTGTAAACAAAATTTGACATCTGAAAACGTAAGCAAAAAAGTCAACTGATCTACTGCCACTACCTAGTATATTAATCTGCCTTGATTGCTTTCAAGGCATGTTGATACAGGTGACTGCATTAGCTTTTACGTGTATTTTGTTTTTGTTGGGCTGTCAAAAACGTCTGGCAATATGTATGTATGAATTTGTGAAAAATTGATTGTACACATACATACAATACACATGCACACACAATACACAATGTACACATACAGTAAGAAAAAGAGCAACAATTTTGACAACTCGCAAAGGAAAACAGCAAATATATGTTGACCTCCTGGCCTAATGCATTCACCTGTTCAATGCGCCTTGATTGCTTTGTTCCAAGGCGAATTAATTTTATGAGGTGGCATTGTTGCGGCAGCTGACTATTTTTTTTTTTTCTTAACTTTCTTATGTGGAAAAGTGGGTATATCCAAGTTCCGTGTGTAATTTTTACAATATCCATTTTCGACCCCTTAAAGTATATATATTCTGACCTCTTATGCATAGCGCAGTCGATTGAGCGATGTCCATCTGTCCGTACGTGTTAGTGTTGAGGCAAACTTGATTTCACAATCGATCAGATATAGAGTCGAAAGAGGTGCTATTGGAAAGCAGCATGATCGGTCCATGTCCTTCGAGGCAGCAGGCAAAGCACTACGCCTACCTCTAATTTTTATATGTCATTGAAACAATAGGGCAACTCCAATCAAAAAAATAAATATATGGGGCGATAGAGAACAAAAATAAGTAAAACACAATAAGTAAAAAAATTGGCGCTCGCCCATATTGTCCGAGAACGGGGCTCTGCAATTTTACAATTTTTTAAAATGTCAATATGGGTTCATTTAAAGCTTTTGAAGTGATCTTTAAGGATATAGTAATGTTCTTAAGTAACAACCACTTTCTTTAGTGTATGTAACAAAAGAGACTTTCTTTATTTCATTTTGATCACACTTAACCTAATTATGCTAAACTTATTTATCTAAAACTCTTAATTTATCTTATTTCTAATCTTGTATTTAACTCTCTTATTTCTCTCTTCTATAATCTATGTTAACAATATATATAACAATATATATATATATATTTATATTAGTTTAAAGAATGTAAGTATAATATGTATGTTAGTTTAATATGTATGTAAAAATAGTATTTAAGTAAGAATAGTATGTAAATAAATACGTCACTCCTCCACCGCTTGAATAAGCAGTCTCTGCTGATTCAGAATACAAATGATTTTTTTTAATATATATGTGCATATTTTCTTAAATTATGTTTTTCTTCTAATCTGTGATTTATATATTTTTCTAAATTTATTATCATTAGATACTAAGTAATTTCCAGTCTGGCTATAATTTGCAATTTTCTTATACTTTGGTTTTGACTTACTTACTCTATTATTATTTACAGTGTTGTTGGAAAATTTTTTCGTTTCAACCCTATTGGCCCTTTGATTCAACATATTTATTCGTTCAATTTTTTCTCGTGTGTTTTTCGGGAAAGTTTGGACATTTCCTCCCTTGGAATCATATTATTAAAAAAATCAATCGGACGATTATTAGTAGTTGTGTGAATTGTATCATTATATGATACTATAGCCTTAAATACATTTTCATGAATGTCACCTTTATTATTCGCGTCAGCATTAAATAAACGAATATGTTCATTAAGTGTACCACCGAGTATACAGAGGTGTCACGAGACTATACTCGTCTTGTTTTTTCTATGCATCTCTTTCTTGACATCCTATCGACTTCAATTTTGTTTTGATTTGTGTTTCTGGCACAAGAAAAAATTAAATGTTTTATTATAGGCAAAAATAAGGGTGGGTTTTATGAAAATTTATAAAATAAAAAAAAAAAATTGATATTTATATGTTTTTATTTGATCAAGTTATATTTATATTAATCATTTGACGAAAAAGTTATAGTTTTTATTTTTAACACGTATACAAAAAATGACACTGCATTTCTGCCACAGATCACAATTTCTGCATTAAAAAACACTGAAGATTTAAAGACTTTTTCACTTCTTTTATCTTGTAAGACCACAACATATCACATTTTTTACAAATTAAAAATGCTTCGTAAATGATTTCTTTATTTACGCGAATAAACAATATTTATTTTTTTTGTGGCAAAAACTTTTTGTGCTGTATGTTTTCTTGTAAAATATCTAATTTTTGTTTTGTTTATTATGCCTTGTTCATAACAATATAGCACTATATTTGTCTCTTTCTTGAGAACCTGCAGAAAACCTGATTATATTATTTTCATATGCCAAGGGTTTCACCTCTGTATGCTTAGTGAAGTGTACCATGCAGCCTCTCTACATCAGCGTTACCAGTTTTTAAATACGGTGTAGTAGTGTGATAATTTATCTGTTGTTGCTTTAAGAACTCTCTAATTACAGCAGTGTCCAATTCATTGTCAAATATAAGCAGATTTGGCCTGCCCAAGTACTGTATCCTTTGCTTCAATGCCTTGAGTATTGAGATCCAAGTTCTGTCGTCTAAGTGAAAGTCAGTTGCGTATTTTGTCAGCTTGTCTATACCAGTCAAATACATTGTCCCACGCTGCGGATATCAAATGTCCAAGTGGACTATATCATTCTGCTTCTCTGGGGTAGGGGTAACGTTTAAACAGTGCTTAATTGGAGACCTATCATATTTAGCAAGTTTACATATTTTGCAACTGTTGATGTATTTTTGAATTTCTTTCTGTAGTTTTGGGTAAAAATAACTCTTTCTTAATTCTTCGTAAACTTCTTTTATTCCTCTGTGATTATTTTTAATGTGCGTGTTTTCTATTAACTGTAGGAGCTCTTCTCTATCGATTATATCTGCTATAAACAAGTTTGCCTTTAATATTTTGAGATTCTTATTTCTAGCAAAATATTTAATGTCTGGGCAGTATACTACAACGAGGCCTTTTGAAGGTAATTTATATCTCATAAAATCCAGAAGACTATTATTGTTCGTTACCTTTAGGATGTGTCGAATTTTATTTTTAAACATTATTTTCGTTTTAGTAGAACTAGTATTCGAAGTTTGGATAAATACTTGGTTCTTAAAAATATTAATAGGCTGTTCTGTTATTTTTATGTAATCAGTAGCATCGCTTTCTGCGCTATGCACTGTATTGGCATCTTCATCAAACAATTCGTGTAGATTCATATCTATTTCGTTACTTGATGCTTCATAGCATAACCTACTTAGGCCGTCAGCAATTACATTTTCTTTTCCTTTTATATAATTTAGCATTCGGTTCCTTTATGTTACTAAGCCATACTAAAGGTCGATGATCTGTTCTAATAACAAATTTGCGGCCAAAAAGATATGGACGGAAGTACTTCGTCGCCCAAACAATAGCTAATAATTCGTTTTCTATTGTACTGTAGTTTTTCTCATGTCCATTTAGTGTACGGCTGGCAAACGAAACAGCTTTATTTCCCTGCATGAGTGCTGCACCTAACGCAAAATTGCTCGCAGCCTTATAATTTTTATCTTCAATGTCAATCTTTGCTCCTTGTTTTAGGTATTTAATAAGGTGATAAGATATTTTCGAATAATCTTTAATAAAGCGCCTGTAATAGCCAGTTATACCCAGAAATGATTTTATCTGCTTTTGTGTTTTAGGTAGAGCTATTTTGTCAATAGCCTTAAGTTTCTCAGGGTTGGGTTTGATGCCCTCAGGGGTGACAACGTGGTCCAAAAATTTAGTTTCCTTTGCAAGGAACGTACATATGTCGATTTGAAGTTTGAGATTGGCCTGCTCTAAACGTTTCAGTACTTTCTCGATCGCTTCTAAATGTTCATCTATACTAGAAGAAAAAATTAGACGCACAGAGGCACTTTGCAAATATTAAACATTTTAAACAACGGGATTTTTTAAATAATTATATTAATTAATTTTTAAATTTTAAAAAATTCTTTTTTTCATGCTATTTTCAAAGTGCCTCTGCATAAAATAAAAATGCACTTTGCAAATAGCATGAAAAAAAGAATTTTTTAAAATTTAAAAATTAATTAATATAATTATTTAAAAAATCCCGTTGTTTAAAATGTTTAATATTTGCAAAGTGCCTCTGCATAAAATAAATTATCGTAGTGTTTTGTGATATTTTATTTTTCATCCTCTTTCAACTGTATAAAAGAGCAGAAAAAAACTCTGCCTTATACAGCAGAGAAAGAAAAATATAATTACAATTGGTTATTGTTGTTTTTGCTTAAACTTTGATTTTTGTCTTTGCTTTATTGTTTGGACAAAAATCTTTAGTTTATTTAAAATATTTGTCAGAAGTTTCCTGAAGAGTTAAGTAAGCGATAACGAAATGGCCATCGAGACGTGCTTTGACCCTCAATAATCAATATCGGTGATTTAAATAATAAACCGGGAGAATAGCATGAAAAAAAGAATTTTTTAAAATTTAAAAATTAATTAATATAATTATTTAAAAAATCCCGTTGTTTAAAATGTTTAAAATACACGTTGTTTACTTATTGTTGTAGTTGTTTTAGAACTGCTATTACCTGGAAAATTAATGTGCCTTGAAAGTAGGGTTGCCAGACGGGCCTGATTGTCAAGTTTTTTAATGCGCGTCAAGTGTCAAGTGAAAAAGTGATTTGTCAATGTTTTTTGTAAGTTAACTTTTTTTTCTCAAATTTATTCTAGCTACATATGTAATAATACTTAAAAAAGTAAGTTTATATTTCTAAAAAACACATCGATAGAGCATATTTTTACTATCTATATTTCTTAAGATAGTACCTATAATTTTTTTAAATAACGCCTAAGTTTTCTCTAAAATATATAACGACTGAATTTTTATTCTTATATTGTTTTTTGTTTCTTTCACATTGTTTCTGTTATTTTTACTTTTAACGATATTTTTGTTTTTATTCTAATAATTTTTATGAAAAAAATAATAAAAAAAATTAAATAAAAACCAATAGTATGAGTGTTTTTATTTGTCAATTTTTTTTTTTCAAAATCAAGTTTTTTTTTGGGCAATTGGATCTGGCAAGCCTACTTGAAAGCAATGATACGTCAATTTTTTTTTATATCATGAAAAATCGCTAGAAGTGTTGATAATTTGAAACTGTTTTTGTACAATTGCCGTCACTGTTTGCAATTCCATTTATCAAATTGACGGGACGGTATAGTATAACATAGATAATAAGATTGACTAAAATGTAAATTTTAATGGAATTTTAAGTCGAAAACAACGTATAGCTACTAAACTCAAGTGAATTTACTAACTCTTGCCTAATACGTTAAAATTTTTCTTTAAGTCGTTGCGGTATTAAACGGGACAAAATCACATTCCGTTGTTGCTGTCGGATCCAAGGAAAATATAATTTATGCAAAGTGAGTGTTGGACAGTTAACTGGAAAAAGAACAATATATGTTTTGAATGCACTTGTAAAAACAGCCACATTTTCTTATTAATGTACATTTTTTCTAAGCATTGGTACGGTTATAGAGAGAAATTACAATTTTTTAAGATGAATTTGAAAGATATAAAAACTTTAGTCGTTAACTCTCTGCTGCCGTCATTTTATCACAAACATGAAAATAGTTTTTCGGTTCTTTAACAGTCTCCCCTGCTGCATATGTATAAAAATCAAATGTGTATATGATTCTGTTTTAGGTTGTTTTATTGTGTACTTAGCAATGTATGTAAACGTAATTAATTCGAATTGACAGTATTTAATGTTCAACGCAAATAAACGCGAATAAAAGGAAAAAATACAAAAAACAAAAAAAAAAATCGAATACAAATTTGACAGGTAACACTTTCAAGAACATATGTATGTAAATAAATTTCTTATAATATAATGAATAACGAAGACACATTTTTGCTCACATTTTGAGGTGTGAATTAGTACAACAACATATACATAAGTATGTATATTTGTTTTAAAATTTATTACTTAAGAAGAAGCATAATACTAAAAAAATTATCATATAAAATCAACTTAATATATTTTCATATTCTCTTATTTCTTAAATCCTGAAAATTTGTTGCTGGTATTGCATCCCATTGACATCTTATAATTTCTTTGTGGGTACGTGCGTATATCCATTATCTCGTTCACTGACGTTTTTCCAAAGGTCGTCCAGCACAAAACAAAAGAAGAATATCAAGCAAAACAACAACGAGGTAGAACTGCTCATACCAGATACAAGAAGAAATAACGAATAACGAAAAAACACCATATATATATATATATATATATACATATATATATGTACTCCATATATATCTACATATAGTTCTTTCAAAAATTCATCAATTATTTCTTAAAAATTATATAAAAAGTAATCCCATTTGGTCTGACAAGAAAACGCATTGTAATACAAGACAAACAAAAGCAAGAACACCATTGAGTGTGAGAAGCCAAAAATGGAAATTGAGCCAGATCAATCGATGGAAGCAATGGATATACAAGAAATCGATTCGTTACCTAGTGCTGATTTACAACAGCAACAGCATATTAACAAACTACACTTGCCTCCCACAGCGGACGGCCAACAATTGCCAAATGAAAATGGAAATGTACCACCACAGCAGCTTCTGGCCGATTCTGGTTTAGCCTATACAAATGAACAAGAAATGACAGCTCTCGACGACGGTCCAAAAGAGGACGAATTTCGTTCGGAAGCTACATTCTCGTATACGGTCGAAAATATTCGCAATCTTAAGACGCAACAACTTTCGCCGCCTGTTTATGTACGCATGTTGCCCTGGAAAATTATGGTTATACCAAATGAACGAGCTGTAGGTTTCTTTCTTCAGTGCAACGGTGAAAATGATTCACCATCTTGGTCTTGTAACGCTATTGCCGATCTAAGGCTCAAAAGTCATAAGCCTGGCGCAAAGCCGTTTTCACGCATGCGTATTAAACATCTTTTCTATGCAAAGGAAAACGATTACGGTTACTCGAATTTTATCACTTGGCCGGAACTTCTAGATTCTGAGCATTGTTATATCCACAATGATGCTATTACTTTAGAAGTTTTTGTTCATGCTGATGCTCCTCATGGTGTATTGTGGGATTCGAAGAAACATACTGGTTATGTGGGCCTTAAAAATCAAGGAGCCACATGCTACATGAATTCCCTCCTACAGACTCTGTATTTTACTAATCAACTGCGTAGAGCTGTTTATAAAATACCCACTGAAGCGGATGATAGCACTAAATCTGTAGGCCTTTCACTGCAGCGCGTCTTCCACGAGTTACAGTTTAGTGACAAACCAGTCGGCACTAAAAAGCTCACAAAATCTTTTGGCTGGGAAACTCTCGATTCATTTATGCAGCACGATGTTCAAGAATTTTTGCGTGTTTTACTCGATAAACTGGAATCAAAAATGAAGGGTACAAATTTAGAAGGTACCATTCCCGGTTTGTTTGAAGGCAAAATGTCTTCGTACATTAAGTGCAAAAACGTCGACTATAATAGTACTCGATACGAGACATTTTATGATATTCAGTTGAATATTAAGGATAAAAAGGATATTTATGAATCATTTCTAGATTATATAACACCAGAAACATTGGAGGGCGATAACAAATACGATGCCGGCGTTCATGGCCTGCAGGTAAGTTACCGTTTTTGTTAATATAACGCTTATTTGAATTGTATTTGTGTAGCTAAGATTTTTAGGAAAATATTATTTGTAAGTAGAAAAGGCGTCTATGTTTTTGCAAAGTACGTGCGAAATGTGAAAATGAAATGTATGTTGGTTGCTTCAGCGTTGTTTAGTACACACTTATCTCCATTTGCAACTCAGTGAGTTCGTAATCCATAAAAGATGTTTGTCTTTGACATGACATTAACTTTTCAAACCCTTTATAATTAAAATAATTTTAATTTTAATAATCACGCAAATCTGCGATTAAAAAATTGTCTAAAATATAATCTGCGATTTTTTGGTGTTTTTAGCTCTGCTTATGGAAAAAAAGAAAAATTCCATCACATAAGGTTAGACTGCAAATTAGATACGGTTTTAACTTTTATGCAATCTTTCTTGGTTAACAGATATGATTATATATATATATATATATATATATATATATATATATATATATATATATATATATATATATATATATATATATATATGTATGTATATCTTGTTACTTTACCCGCTAATTTAGGGATGGCAGTAAGAACGATCGATGTTGCCGTTTAGTTTGCCTTCGCCATTTTTGATGTTGACTTGTGTTGAGTGCAAAGGAAAATTTAAAAACATGAAGAAGTATACAGCAATATTTAAAATTACAAATATACAAAATAACAAAAAAGAAATAGAAAAAACTAAAATTACCAACTTCAGCCAATTTGAAAAATTAGTAAAAGACTTAGAAAGAATCCATCCCAATGAAACAAAGGCTGTTAGTTAGTTAAAGGCAGGATTTTGTAGGACCGATAAATGGATTTGCATTGTAAAAACTTCACTTATTGTTTTTTTATACATTAAATATTAATGTGTGTGAAGATAAATACATATTTAAGTAGTGGAAACAAAAACCACTTTTTTAACATTGCCGTTTTTACAGTTAACAGTGTACTGTTAGCCACTTAACAGTCGTTCCGTTTTTGGGTTCCTTTCTTTTGAAGGATAATTTAAGTAGAAAAACACAAGCCCTTATAAATATAATTTATGAAAATGTTGCTTCAACTGATATATTATGAAACTATAATAGTTTGGTATCAGAAAAATGTTTAGGAAAGCATTAAATTGGGTTATAATAAAACACTAATTTTTCATAAGATAAATGACCATTTTGGTCAAATATGGAATATCACACACACATACTACACCCTATACACATTGGACTTATAGTGCCTTATTATAGACCCTTCAGACTACCATGTGTATAGGGTGTAGTATGTGTGCTATTCCATATTTGACCAAAATGGTCATTTATCTTCTCAAGAAATTTCGCTGGAAAAGCATTTTTTTTAAAACTTAATTTTCTCAAATCCCAAAATTATTTCAGATATTAGACTTATAGTGCCTTATTATGGACCCTTCAGACTACCATGTGTATAGGGTGTAGTATGTGTGATATTCCATATTTAACCAAAATGGTCATTTATCTTCTCAAGAAATTTCGCTGAAAAAGCATTTTTTTATTTATTTTTATTTATTTATTTATTTAACCAATTATTCGAGCCCTTAAGGGCCATATATGAATAATGTAGCTCAGAAAATTAAAAGAATAAAATTAGATATGTACATTAGTATTCAATTAACATTTGAGATAACATTTTATATGTAATTAAAAAGTAATGTATATGTGTGTAACAATTTTGGAATTAAATAAAGTAATTGTATGTATGTAAATATATACATATAAGATAACATTTTAGTTGATTATTTATCTATTTAATTTCCGTTCTTTTCCACTTTAATAATTTTCAAATAGATCAATTATTTTTGTTTTAAAAGTTGCCTTTGATAAATGAAATCTTTTTAAATTTAATGGCAAAGCATTCCATAGTCTACAAGCCCTCACCCAAAAGGACCTCTCCATCGTTGAGTTGCTTATTCTAGGAAAAATTAGGTTTGGATTCGTAGTTGATCGGGAGAAGTGAAACAAATTTGATAAGTTTATAGGAGATTGTGTTGAAATGACCTGTTGCAAAGTAAGCAGGACCTCTAGATTTAAAAAATGGAGGAATGAGCAATTTAAGAACATTTTAACGTGACGAGATACGTGCATATTTATGTTAAGATTGAAAATGAATCTGACAATACGGTTAACAACTAGATTCACCCGCTTGATATTCTTTGCTGTAGTACCACTGTAAACAACCATACAGTAGCGAATATGAGGCATGAGGAGGGCATGTGCAAGCAAATGTTTGATATTTCTTGGTAAATAACAGCTGGAACTATATAGGGTTTTTAGAAGGAAATTTATTCTGGAGCTAATTTTTATAATATGTTTCTCAAAAAGCAGGTTTTTGTCAACTATAACACCAAAGCAGTTAAGCGAGTCAACAAACGGTATGTGTACGCCTCCTAGTGTAATAGTGAAACCTCCATCCAAATAATTCCCTGGCTTAAATATAATCGGCTTAGATTTACTAGGATTAAAAAGCAGTTTATTTTGTGTAGCCCACTCACAAGCTAATTGTAACGTATGATTAATAGTTGCTACATGAGCATCCAGAAATTGGTATTCACTAGAAAACAATAAATTTGTGTCATCTGCGAATTGAAAACATTTACAGAAAGGTGAGCCAACCATTTTCTCGAAATCATTGACATATATTAAAAATAGTAATGGACCCAAAATCGTTCCCTGTGGTACCCCGCTAACACAGTTTAAGGTTGTTGAACTAACTATATTATTCCCAACAAATTGTTTCCGTCCACTTATGTATGAATACAATAACTTACACGCAAAGTAAGAGAAGTTAAATTCATTCGCTAGCTTATCAATTAAAATGCAATAGTTCACCGTGTCGAAAGCTTTACTTAGGTCTAATGATACCATGGTGGAGATTTTACCAATATTTATGTTCTGTCGAATCTCATCAGTTAGACTCAGTAGTAGAGAAGACGTACCTCTACCATTTCTAAATCCGAAATGAGAATTACTCAACAGATTTTTCGAGTTAATGTATTCTAACATTGATTTTTCATTATAAGTTCCAGGGTCTTAGATAAACTACATTGTATGCTTATAGGTCGATAATTGTGTATATCAAAGTTTTTATCTTTCTTTGGTATAGGTATAACTCTAGAAGTCTTCCATTGTAACGGATAGTGTGACGTTAAAATGATAGTGTTAAAAATGTGGAGAAGATAGTTTTCAATATGAGGAACAATCAATTTTATAAATTTATGGGGCAATTGATCGGAACCTAAAGCGTTGGATTTAATAGAGTTAATAGCACAACATAGCTCATCCTTCTCAATTTTCCTAAAACCAAACCCTGATTTCGAAATTCTGTTAAAGTTTTATAAGAATTATCGGATTTATTTTGAGATGTTACAAAGAAATTGTTAAACGCATCCGGATCATGATGATCAAATTGAGCGGAACTAGTAACCTGCTTATTGCTGATAGTTTTCCATATATCCTTGTAAGGGCAGTTTTGAAACCTTTTTTCCCAATATTGGACCTTTAGTTTTCTCAATAAGCTTTTAACTTTATTTCTATATTTACAATAGGTCACCCAATTTAATTGACAGTTATTCTCTTTGTATGCTTTTTGATTTTTGCAGAAGTTTACATGGTTTTTATGTGTAATTATGCGTTTAACGGGCACTTCATCGTGAATAGAGTATAGTAATTGATATAGCAATTTCAATTGTTCGTCAACTACATTCGTATTAAAAACTTCAAGCCAGTAAGTGGAAGAAAAAGTTTCATCTGCCATATGCCAGTTAATGTTGCTGTAATCCTTATATTCTGTTATAACTTCAGAATCTTCAGGTGGAATATCGAAGCAAATAAATATGCACGAATGACGTGATAAAGATGGAATCAAGAATTGACCCGAACATTTAACCAAATTATTATCGCTAACTAAAGAGAAGTCAATTAAAGAAGTGCAGTTGTGTTGTATGTCATAGTGCGTGGGCACGCAATTGTGTACATAATAAAGATTGTTCATATTGCATAAGTCTCTAATAAGTTCAGCTTTAGACTCGTTATAAAGATTGTTGTTGAAATCACCTAAAATGACTATATTTTCATAACGACATCATAAATACCCCAAGATTTGTTCTAAAACTTGTACGTTTCCATGTGGTGCATACACTACCCCAACTAGCGTTACAGAATTACGACATTTTACCTCAATAAATAGGCATTCTACACTGGATGGGTCAGAGTTTTTCAATATAACCTTAAATAATACACCATCGTGAACGAAGAGTGCAACGCCGCCGCCCCTCATACCATTACGATCATTCCTTATAATAATATAATTCTGCATTCTCAATGAATTGTCAGAAATGTATGGTTTTAGCCAAGTCTCTGAAACAGCAAAAATGTCAGTTAAAGAATCTTCAACAATCAATTTAAACTCATCAAATTTGGAGCTATTCAACCTTGGGTTTATGCTCTGTAAGTTAATGTGCGCTACTTTCAAACAACTTTTAAACTTTAAGAAATTTTTTCTCAAAAGACTATTATCATTTACAATCGGACCTAAATTATTTAAGGAAGATATATTATCAATCATGTTTTATTAAGGGAAAAATAAAATTAGGAAAATGGAAAAAAATTATAATTGAAGAATGTGAAAAAAAAGTATGTATGTACTTAAAGCTTTACTTATGATTATGATATTGTTTATATATATATTTTTTTTTAATGTATTATGTTTAACTTGGCTAAGTAATTCAAAAATAAGCCAATAAATAAGAAAATGCATTGCTATTAAAAAAAAAAGTGTAATAAATGCATACGAATTTAAGAGATCAATACATTGTACACAATTTAGTTCAAAGATATATGTTATACGAATACGGAATACATAAATTTGCAGGTACTTAACATGTTAATAGTTTTCTGCATTATTTCGAGACGCATTCATATCCCGGTTTACATCTATTATGTTTCTCAGACTTGAGGAGTTATGTAGGTTGAAGAAAGTGCAAAAGTCTTCAATATTAAAAAATTTGTTGGTATTATCAATAAGAGTAACATTGACTTTTGATTCAGCAGAATTTACCAGTCTAAACTTTGAGATTTTATTTTCTTTTTTTAATTTACGACATAAGAAAAGCAGCCGGTTTGCAGTTGGTGATAGATGATCATTTAGGAAAATACGTTTGTTTATGTCAGTATCGATTATCGAAGAAAGACATAAATTTTTGGATTTGAAATAATTGCTCATAGCAAGATCACGCTTCTGTGTATTATTTAACTTTACAATAACACTGTTTCCATGATTAACAAAGTAGAAGCTATTTATGTCAGAGGGAAGCAAATTTATTTGAAGATTCTCAAAAATTTTAATGATGATTTCATTGATGTTTTTCTGGTATATTGGTAAACCATTTATCACAATGTCGAGACGATTTAAACGTTTAAAAAGTGCTTCATTTTGAGCTTCAAGTTGGCTGATTTTTCTAGAAGTGACTTCATCAATGATCTTCACCAATTCGATACCGTTTTGTACATCGCTTTTGAGCTTAGCAAAATTGGAATTTAACTCTTCTTTTACTTCCATACGAATAACATCAAATTTAGTTTGAACATCAGCGAGGCCATTTTTAAGTTCTTGACGCAAGGAAAAATTTTCAGAGTCTTTAGCTAAAACTTTGCAGGAGTCACATACGAAATTAAGCAATCCTTTAGCTTTAGATAATGCGGTCAAAAGCTCATTGCTGATGCCAATACAATTTGTATGGAACCATTTACAACATATAAGACAGGACACACTACCTTGACTCTTAGTGATGTTTTTATTGCAGGATTAAAGTGAACAAACCGTGTTATCTGAGTTAGGCATTATGATGAATTCCAGAAGAAAATAATTAAACGATAGCAGTAGCAAAAACATATGAAGGTGCTTAACTTTGTTGAATTTGAGGTTATATTGCAATGGTTATCACGTTGTTGATGTTATTTTATTATTTTATTAGTTATTTAATGGAATTTGTAACATTTGACTTTTAATTTTATTAACAACAATTTAAATTTGTTTTTACCAATGTTTTATGTCGTGTTTTGACTATTTTTGATATTTACTTTAACCAAGCGCGAAAATTATTATCTTTTCATTATAGAGTTGCCAGAGTTTTAAAACTTAATTTTCTCAAATCCCAAAATTATTTCAGATATTGGACTTATAGTGCCTTATTATGGACCCTTCAGACTACCATGTGTATAGGGTGTAGTATGTGTGCTATTCCATATTTGACCAAAATGGTCATTTATCTTCTCAAGAAATTTCGATGAAAAAGCATTTTTTTAAAACTTAATTTTCTCAAATCCCAAAATTATTTCAGATATTAGACTTATAGTGCCTTATTATGGACCCTTCAGACTACCATGTGTATAGGGTGCAGTATGTGTGCTATTCCATATTTGACCAAAATGGTCATTTATCTTCTCAAGAAATTTCGCTGAAAAAGCATTTTTTTAAAACTTAATTTTCTCAAATCCCAAAATTATTTCAGATATTAGACTTATAGTGCCTTATATGGACCCTTCAGACTACCATGTGTATAGGGTGTAGTATGTGTGCTATTCCATATTTGACCAAAATGGTCATTTATCTTCTCAAGAAATTTCGCTGAAAAAGCATTTTTTTAAAACTTAATTTTCTCAAAACCCAAAATTATTTCAGATATTGGACTAATAGTGCCTTATTATGGACCCTTCAGACTACCATGTGTATAGGGTGTAGTATGTGTGCTATTCCATATTTGACCAAAATGGTCATTTATCTTCTCAAGAAATTTCGCTGAAAAAGCATTTTTTTAAAACTTAATTTTCTCAAAACCCAAAATTATTTCAGATATTGGACTAATAGTGCCTTATTATGGACCCTTCAGACTACCATGTGTATAGGGTGTAGTATGTGTGCTATTCCATATTTGACCAAAATGGTCATTTATCTTCTCAAGAAATTTCGCTGAAAAAGCATTTTTTTAAAACTTAATTTTCTCAAATCCCAAAATTATTTCAGATATTGGACTTATAGTGCCTTATTATGGACCCTTCAGACTACCATGTGTATAGGGTGTAGTATGTGTGTTATTCCATATTTGACCAAAATGGTCATTTATCTTCTCAAGAAATTTCGCTGAAAATGCATTTTTTAAAACTTAATTTTCTCAAATCCCAAAATTATTTCAGATATTGGACTTATAGTGCCTTATTATGGACCCTTCAGACTACCATGTGTATAGGGTGTAGTATGTGTGCTATTCCATATGTTGAGTTCAAAGTTTTATTCAGACTAAAATAAAATAAGTTACAATATGAAATCTTATACATACAAGAAGTAAAGGATAAAAGAAAACAAAGAATAAAGAATGACAAACTAAAATAATGCGAAACATATGCAGAGTTGTAACATAGGGAAATATTCCAACACCCTTCCTTAAATCTGCATATCTTTCGATTTCCAAACTTCAAAAATTTACATTAAAATAATATTTTACTTCAAACCTAAAAATTCTACAAATTTTTTATGCTTTTGCTTAGATAAGTTCTTTGTAAGAATATCGGCAGGCATGCTGTCGGTTGAAATGTAGCGGATCTCGATATCATTGGCTCGAACAACCTCCCTCACGTGTTGAAATTTTACATCTATGTGCTTACTCCTTCCATGTAGTACCGGATTCTTTGCCAAATGCTGTGCTCCGATATTATCGCCATAAATTACCATTGGCTTCTCATTTGGGTAACAATTTATCTCGTTCAGTAATCGCTTTAGATAAACAGCTTCTTTAGCAGCCGTTGACAACGCTACAAACTCAGCTTCTGTACTGCTGAGTGCAATATTTGATTGCTTTTTGCACTCCCAGCTAAATACGCAACCAGCCAAGAAAAATGAATAACCTGTATAGGATTTTCTAACGTGCGCACAGCTTGCCCAATCTGCATCAACAAACCCTTCCGGAAGCTTACCAGTTTTTATGTACTGTAACTTCAAGTCTTTTGTTGTAGACAAATAACGCAGCAAGTGCTTAATTGCTTTTTGATGCTCAACATGTGGGTCTTGATTTTTTTGAGCAAGTTTGCATACGGAATGTAAAATATCTGGTCTAGTACTTATAGCCAAATACATCAGCATTCCAATAATTGACTGATATTCATTCACATTTACACGTTTACATTTCTCATTTCTACACGCAATTTGAAATCCTGGGTCAAGCGGAGTATATGCTGGTCTACAAGATTCCATACGGCATTCTCTTAGAAGATTTTTTATATACTGACTATGCCCCACACTTATTTTGCCAATATCGCCATCGCGCTCGATTTCTAAGCCAAGAAAATGCTTCACTCTACCGTTATCAACCAGCTTAAATTTTTTTGCAATAGCCTCTTTTATATAATTCAAATCATTTAAATCCGAGCAGGAAATCAATATGTCATCAACATATACAGCAACCAAAACAAACTTATTGTCTTTTTTCATACTATATAAGCAGGGCTCGCTAGAGCAAGGTTTAAGATAAATTTTTCTAAGAGCTTTATCTAAGGTGACATTCCATGCTCGACCCGATTGTTTTAAACCATAAATGGCTTTCTTCAAGCGCAAAACTTGGCCTAAATTGTCTTCATTGAATCCCTTAGGTAATTGCATAAACACTTCTTCCGTTAACTCGCTGTTTAAATATGCTGTTGATATATCAACGTGATGCATATGAAGTTGTTTTTCTGCCGCTAAGGCAAGCATCATTCGAATTGTGGAATATCTCACGACTGGTGAAAAAGTCTCAGTATAGTTAATACCATACTTCTGGCTACATCCCTTTGCAACTAGGCGGGCTTTAAATTTTGTGACTTCACCACGTTCATTTCCCTTTACGTTGTACACCCATTTGCATCCTATTGCTTTTTTACCAGCAGGTAGGTCAACCAATGACCATGTGTTATTTTCTTTTAATGAGGCACATACTTTTTGCATTGAGTCTTTCCATTTTTCCGAATTTTCACCATTTATAGCTTCCTCATATGTTTGTGGTATGGAGATTTCACTTACTTCACCAGCAAAATTAATTCTGTTATACACTTTTCTAGGGCGGCCAATCTCACCATTACGAATCAATCTTGGCCTCCCACGTCCTCTTATTTCACCTTGTGTCAACGTTGGCTGCTGACATTCCGAATCACTACTGCTCTCAAAACCATTAAATCCGATTTCTGAGCTGGACTCGTACTCCTCATCTGTTAATGACTCTTTTGATGTTTCGTCATTGTTGCTTGGTGTTGTATTGTCATTAGAGAGATCGACTTCAAACGTATCTATTCCAGTTGTCTCTGTTAATTCAGGGTTTATTTATTTATTTATTGAAAAGTATTTTATAAATGAATTTACAAAATACACTTTTAAATGGTGTGGGCTACTTGGCCATTACACCATATATGATTAGTTTATATTTCTTCTAACAGATTAGCAGATCTTTAAATATTTTTAAGTTTATTTACACAGTTTTTGTTATTGCAGTTGAGTGTCTCTTCAAGGGTCTCATTTGTAGCGCTTCTGGGGCAAACTTTTAAGATGTGTTCAATAGTAAGTATCTCTGAGCAATCTATACATTCTCTGGGCGCCGTTCCATCAAAATAGTGGTGTGTGCTAAACTTTGTTGTACCTACTCTTGTTCTGGCGACTGTAATACAGTCCTCTCTGGAAAGGTGTTTGTTGTAGGGAGGTCGTGATGTACGGGGATTATGAACCTTCAAGAAACTAGTCGAGGTACTCCATAAATCTTCCTGTTGCTTTAGTTGCAGGTCTTTGTGGACATTATTTAAAATTTGTATTAGTGGTGGAATTTCTGTTATTAGTGGATAGTTTATAGCGTCTTTGGCAGCTGCGTCGGCGGATTCATTACCCTCAATTCCTACGTGCCCTGGTATCCAAAGGATGATAACTTCATTTAACAGAGTAGATTTTCCAAGAACATATCTTCTGTTTTCTCCCTGCATCTTTAGCGATTTGACAGCGCTAAGGCTGTCTGTGCATATCAGACTTTTTCCTCCTTTTTTTGAGGCATATGATACGGCGTATCTTATGGCTGTTAACTCAGCTGAAAAAATCCCTGCTTGGTTGGGAAGAATGGATTGTTTGATTAAATCAAAGTTATTGTTTTTTTGCTCCACCACAGCATATGACGTATTTCCATTTGAAAAGGAACCATCAGTAAAAATTATGGTACTTGGATTATGTTTGTTTCTCTCTTCAAGGTAAAGTTGCTGAAATACACGTGGGTCAATTCTGTTCTTATTGATAATATTAAGAGATGTGATGATGTTGAGTTTTATGTGCGGTTCGTAGTTCCTGGTTGTAATGCTCGACCTAGAAGGAAGTGGTAATCCAGATCTCTTAGCGTAACCTATAATGTTTGCAAGACCACAAGGGTAGCCGGGTAATTCGTCCTGGTTTAAAAGCTCCCACAATTGATTGTGTAGACCGTGGTTGTAATTGATTAATCCTTTTGATAGTAACTTTATAGACTGTTTTTTTAAAACTCTGTCAATGTCATTTATTTTTGCCTCTATTCTCAAGGCATCATTAGGAGTAGCTTGTAGAATACCCGTTGCAGTGCGGAAACATCTATTTATAGCAGCGTTAATTTTGTTAATATTGGTTTTTGTTGTCCATCCATATATAGTTATGCAGTGTTGAATAGTTCCCTCCGTTAGGGCGCGACAAATTGAAATTGCAGTTTCCATGTGTGGACCTTTGCGTTTGGTGCAGATAATTTTTAGAAGGTTATTTATCCTCTTTAATTTGTCAATAACAGTTTGAATATGTTTGTTCCAGAGAGAATTCTTTGAGAAAATTAAACCCAAAATTCTCATTTCAGTCTTTAATGGGATGTACTGGTCCCTAATTTTTATAGGCGAGAGATTACACTTGTATTTTTTACAAATATGTATGGCTTCACATTTATTTATGGGTATTTTCGCTCCTGTTTTCTTGATCCATTCTTTTATAATTGAATCCCACTCATTTAATGCCGTGGAAAGTTCTTCATGTGTGCCAGAGGCTATAGCAAAGATGTTGTCTGCGTAAATAGATATATGGTCAATTCCATTGTAATGCATAGAGTTGTCGAATAGGGAGTTTACATATGCAGGATAAAGAACTACAGACAATGGAGAACCCTGTGGGACTCCATTATCCATGTTAAAAGGCTCAGAGCAAAAACCGTCAACTCTTACAAGAATTTTCCGATATGATAGGAAAGATTCGAAGAGCTTCAATAAATTTTTTGGTAGGCCCCATTTATGCATTTCTTGTATCACTACAAAGTTTACAACTTTGTCGAAGGCTTTTTCAAGATCTTCAGACAAAATGACAGAGTGCTTATTTCGTCTTATATTTTCTTTAATTTGGCTCTCGACTTGGTGGCATAAAGTATGAACTCCCCTATGTGGTAGGTATGCATGTTGCTCGTTTGCAATTTTGGATTTGCAGTGCTCCCAAATCCTTTGCGAAATAATTTTGTCTAACACTTTTGAGATAGCAGATAGCAGTGAAACCGGTCTATAACCCTCCATACTATTCGGATTTTTGCCAGGTTTTGAAATTGGGCACAAAATAGCTTGCTTCCACGCTTGAGGATATATTCCTTTGAGAATGATGTTAGTGTACAGTTTGCATAGCCTATGTTTATATACTATTGAAGAGTTATTTATCATTGTGTAAGTAATTTTGTCTCCACCAGGTGTTGTTCCTTTACATTTTTTTAGCGCGCTCTGAAGGTCTCTTATGGATACTGCATTACTTAAACTATAAATTACGTTAGGGTTATTTCCTAGGGTTTCAATACAAAGTTGGCTTTTTTCTTGAATTATATCAGGATCAAATGAGCTGTTGGAACTGGTTTCACTCCAAGTCCTTGCAAATGCTTCACTAATTTGTTGGGGATGAGATAAAATTTGGTCTCCGAAATAAAGTGAGGGGAAATTGTCTGCTTTAGGTGAAGTTATCTTTCTCACTTTGTCCCATAATGTTCTGCAGTCAGTAAAAGGATTTATGGAGTTTAGAAAATTCTCCCATGATTTGCGCTTTGCTTCTTTACACGTTTTTCGAACCAGTGCACAGTTCTTCCTGTAACTTATGGCATTAGTTAGAGTTTTCTTCCTTCTAAAGAGTTTCCAAGCGGTGTTTTTTTCTTTAATAAGTTTAGCGATGTCACTGTTAAACCATATTGGGTTGTTTTTATTTTCCTTAAATTCTTTGGATGACGGCATTGTTCTATTTGCCGCAATTCTTAATATTTTTCCGAGCGTGGCAGCCTCCTTGTTGATGTTTTGCGAATTTTGTACCGTTTGACATAGCTCTTCTGTGTTATGGGAGAAGGAGACAAAATCTGCAAGTTTAGTGTTAAATTTGCTAATATGTTTTTTACTATAAATTAAATTGCTCTAATTCTGCATAAAAATCGGGAAATGATCACTACTATTGTGATGGGCACAATGCCAACTTAAGGATAGGGCTAAATTTTTTGTTGCCATCGACACATCTATTGCCGTGAGGGTCTGTTTTGTACTAAGTAAAGTAGGAGATCCATCGTTCAAAAATGTTAGCTTTCTTTCATTTGCAAAAAATTCCCACAGGTTTCCCATTGGTGACGTATATTGGGAACCCCATATTGTGTTTTGAGTGTTAAGATCGCCACATATTAAGTGATGGCCAGAATTGAATTGTGGAATGGAATTTATAAGTTCTTGATTCAACGAAATACTTGTTTCTTTGTATATGTTTGTAATATGTAATTTTTCGATTCCTCTAATTGTTAGAGTTTGATGTATAAGTTCTCCTATTGATGTTGTGGATTCTGAGACGTTAAGGGAATTTTTTATGAGTATCGCTATACCCGATTTGCAATATGAATATTGCTTATTGTGGTGAAATATTTTATAATTTGGTATATGTAAAAGATGTTTGTTTTTTTCTATTATATGAGTTTCTTGAAGAATGATAATATTAGGTTTGTGTTTATGTATAAGTAGCTCTAAAACAAATTTGTTATTGAGAAATCCCTGAATGTTCCACTGTATGATTGATAAATCTATTCCTATATTCATAAACAAAATGTAGATTTTTATTTGTCTACATTTTGCGAGTTGGCTTTATGGTTATTCAGTTACTGTTTGATGTCATAATAAATTGCTTTGGAGTATGGTGTTAAATTAGTCCCTGGAGATTCTAAGTCTAGAACTTGTTGCGTTTTATTTGGTGTAGATAAATTTTCTTCTATTTCGTTGCATGTTTCCATTGATAAAGTATGATTTGTATTTTTAGTTGAATGTTGTTTGTTTTTTATAGGTGTTGTTGGTAGGTTTGGTTTTGTTGATTCGAATGTGTTTGTAGTGTTACAATTATTTATTTCGTTGTGAGTTTTTTGTTGTTCTTGAGTTTGTTGACTTGAAGTATAGTTGTTGTTTTGATTAACGGTTTTGATTTCTTTTGATTGTTGTGTTCCATTTACAGTTGTCACATTATTATTTGTATTTTTGATGATATTTGCAAATGATGGTTTAATATTTTTTTAAATTATTTGGTGTGTTTTCCAGGCTTCCCTAATTGTACATCTTTCGTCTATCTTGATCTTTAAAACTGCCTTGTGCTTCAAAAATGAAGGACATGTTGATTCATATGAAGAATGTTTTTCGACATTACAATTGACACAAAACTTTTTATTACATAACTCATGTGGTATAGTATCCCCGCATTCTTTGCATAGTTCAGGGTTACGACAACGATTTTTTGTACGGCCCAACTTTTGAAAGTTCTGGCATCTCATAGGGTTGGGGATATATTCATTAATTTTGATTCTTTCCCATTCCTAGCTTTAGGTACTCTGGGCGTCTTATCAAGTCAAATGTTACAATTGCTGCTCCTGTGGGTGTGAGCTTATTGTCTTCTTTTTTTAATATTTTTCTTATTTCAACTACTTTTTGTTCCTTTAGGCCGTCTAGCAATTCATCTTCCGAAAGCGATATAATTTTCTTTGAAAAGACTTTACCTTGTATGTAATTAAGAGCTTTATGGTAAGTAATGGAAACAGGTATTGTGTCGATATAGTTGGCTTTTCTAAATTTTTCGGCAGCTTTAAGATTGTTAGCCTTTAAAAGGAGGTCACCTGATCTTAATTATACTACATCAGTATATTCTTTGGAGATAAAGTTTAATCCCTTTTCTATTTGGAAGACATTGTATGCTGAAATAGGTTTAGCTGTAAGTTCTTTATTTGTGTTTGTTGTTATTACTAGGTATCCTGGGATATGATCATCACTTTGCCTTAGTTCGGGAAGGGGTATGAATTCATCGTCTCGAAAACGTTTGTTTTTGTTGTATAGTTCTTCATTAGACCCTAGTTCCCTGGACCTGTTATGGTTCAGGGGTTTAGAACCGTTCATTATCGGTCGTTTCACCCTTGATTGAATATAAAATTAACACTTCACTAATAAAGTATATATATATTTCCAAGTTAAGATGTAGAAAGAATAAAATTATTCTGTTGTTATAGAAGAACAACGAAAGTAAAGCTGAAAGAACCGTTATACTAGATACGTATATATAGGAGTAAACACAACTTCACACGGCGATTGCCTAAGCAAGACTGAATTCAGGGATTATGATTTTGGGAAAATGTTCTAAAAACTTCACATCACGTTTTTCAACAATACATTTTTTGTCGGCATCATACAAGCGATACGCTTTTGCGGTTGAAGAATATCCTACGAATATAAATTCTCTTCCCTTAGCAGCAAACTTTCGTGAATGTGTTTTGTCCAGCCCAATCGCAGGGCAAACAAAAATACGTAAATGGCTGACATTTGGTTTTTTATGGTACCAACATTCAAATGGTGTTTTGTTCTTTAAAACTGCTGTTATTGAACGATTTCTAATATATACCGCAGTATTCACGGCTTCCGCCCAGAACGACTCACTGATGCCAGAGTGAACTATCATACTACGTGCCATCTCAACTATAGTTCTATTTGCCCGTTCTGCGATTCCATTTTGCTGAGGGGTGTGAGGAACAGTTAATTGCCTTTGGATACCGTTTTATTCTAAAAACTTGTTAAATTGATTATTTATGTATTCACGACCATTGTCGCTTCTTATGGCTTTTATCTTCCTATCGTGTTGATTTTCAACCAGCTTCTTAAAAATCTTAAATTTTTCAAAAGCCTCACTTTTATTTTTTAGAAAATATACAAAAATGTATCTTTAATGATCGTCAATAAAAGTACGAAGATAACGAGCACCTCCAACTGATGTTACATTTATTGGACCACATACATCAGTGTGAACTAAATCAAGTAAGTTGTGTGCTCGGTTTTGGTCAGTTTTTGGAAACGGCTGAGAACTTATCTTCGATTTTATACATGTTGGACAAATAATACTATCTGGAATGCGTTGCACCTTTATGCCATTTACTGCTTTCTTGCTTACTAACTCCTTCAGAGAACTAACATTTAGATGTCCGAAACGATAGTGCCAAGCCATGGCCTCGGTATTCTGCAAACAAAAATTCCTATCAAAATTCTCAGCAAATACAAATAAATTGCCTTGTTTTTTAGCTGTTAAAACTATTTTGCCGCTTTTTTCCTTTACTTCATCGATATTACCTCTAAATTGCAAAATCAAACCATTTTCAGTAGCTTTTCCAACTGATATAAAATTTCCAATTATACCCGGTGTTGAAATGCTAACCCTGGTTTACATATCAAAGCAACACTTCCAAATGAACATTTTTTTACACATACATATATAATAATTTTTTTCAATTATGACGACTTCACTTGCCTTTTGAATTTCAAATAATAAAGACTTTAATTTTTATAACTGAAATAAAAATATAATTTATTTCCAATAGGTTATGGGCCCAGGCACCCAAAGAAAGCAAAGAAAAAAAAAATAATAATTAAATAGAAAATCTATATATTATTTTTTTTGAAACATTGAAATGAGTGGACAATTTTTTAATATTGAGAAATTGGATGAGTCCAATTACGACTCCTGGAATATTCAACTGAAAAGTGTTTTGGTGCATCAGGAGTTATGGTCGCTGATTTCAAATGGAGTGAAGCCCGAGGAGGCAAATGCACTTGCAGCATGGACGGCTAAAGACGAAAAGGCGATGGCCACAATAATATTAAGTCTGACGCCAATGCAAGTTGCACATGTTAGAAATTGTACTACAGCCAAGGACGCCTGGAATACACTTCGTGAAATACATCGTCCTAAAGGACCTGTTCGTAAGGTTTCACTGTTTAAACACATTTTGAACATGCGTATGATAGACGGTGAGTGTATGCAGCGCTATATTTGTAATTTTGCATCTGTTGTTGAAAAGTTAGCAGAAACAGGAGTTGCTCTTCAGGAGGAATTATTCGTGATCATGCTTTTGGCCAGTTTACCTAGGACATATGAGCCACTTGTTGTAGCTCTTGAATCACGGGATGAACTACCCTCTCTTTCAACGTTAAAGGTAAAATTAATAGAGGAAGGCGAACGAAAAAAGGCAAACAAAGAGGAAGAGGGTACAGTTCAGGCATTTATGGCTCGTGAATTTAACAACGCAAAAAACACAGAATATAACAACAAGAATAAAGAACATATTAACAAGAAACACAACTTAAAAAATATACGATGCTTTAACTGCAAAAGAAAGGGCCATTATGCTGCAAACTGTAAAGACCTACGAAAAGAAAATGAGCAAAGGGGACAACAACGTGACAAAAGCAACAATGAGAAGAAAAATTCGTTATTTTCTGCAGCAAGCAACAGCGTTTTAAATGCAAATGTATGGTGTATTGACAGTGGTGCTTCTTCGCATCTTTGCTGCAACCGCAATATGTTTGAAGAGTTCAAACAATATAGTGAGAAGATCATACTTGCGGGTGATAATTGCTTGATGAGTGAAGGTATCGGTACAGTGCGTTTGACGATAAATGAGAATATTATTACATTGGTAGATGTTTTATTCGTGCCTGGTTTACAATGCAATTTTATTTCGGTTTCTAAGGCTGTTAATTATGGAAATTCAGTGGAATTTAATAAAACCTCGGCAAAGGTGAAGAATACGCACGGAGAAGTCATCATACGTGCAAAAAAGGTACGTGATCTATTTTGGTTTGAAATAGACAATAACAATTTATTTTATGTGAGGAAATCACCTGACGAGGCAATGAAATGGCATTGCCGGTATGGTCATCTCAATTTTGGCAGCTTGAAGGAGTTACTTGATAAAAAATTGGTGCGTGGGCTAAATCTCTCTGTTCCGGCAGACATTCAATGTACTATTTGCATAAAATGCAAATGCACACAAAGGCATTTTACTAATTCTGAAAGTCGTGCTGATGATATTTTGGAAATTATTCATACGGATGTATGTGGCCCAATGAATAAGGTGTCGCTGGGAGGGGCCAAATATTTGCTCACATTTATTGACGACAAATCTCGTTATGTTTTTGTATATTTTTTGAAAACTAAGGATGAAGTTTTTGACAAGTTTCGTAAATTCCATATAATGATCGAGAGACAAACTGGCAAGAAAATAAAGAATATTAGAAGCGACAATGGAACCGAATTTGTTAATAATACTTTTGATGAATATTTGAAAGAAAATGGAATTTTGCACCAGTTAACAGTACCGTATACTCCGCAGCAAAATGGTGTAGCCGAGAGGTTTAACCGCACGTTGATAGAAATGGCACATTGTTTGTTGGTCGCAGAAAATCTTGGTGAACACTTATGGGCTGAAGCGGTTAATACTGCAGCCTACTTGCGCAATAGAGCTCCTACACGTGCTTTAAACAGTGATACACCTTATAATATTTTTTATAATCGTTTACCATATGTTGGTCATCTAAGAGTTTTTGGCTCTAAGGCAATTGCACTGAATAAACGTCGTAAAGGAAAATTTGAAGCGAAGGGTAAAGAGTACATCATGGTAGGTTATAGTGAGTCATCGAAGGCCTATAGATTATATGATTCACAAACACAACAACTTATCGTTAGTCGGGACGTGTATTTTGTCGAGCCCAATGAGAAAAACATTAATGAGATAAACATCCCCATATTAAAAGCGTTACCCGGAGTAGAATGTGCACAAGTAGCGACAACATGTGATGGTCAGTTAACTGAATCTAATGAAGATGGCAGCGAAAGTGATTTCGAAGGTTTTGAGTCAGCAGAAGGAAGCCCACAAGAGCAAAAGGTTGTAAAAGGTCCAGGTAGGCCTAGAAAACAGTTTAATATTTTAGGCCTTATGGGGGCAGACCAAAGTTTAGAAATTCCAAAAACAGTGTCAGAGGCCATGAACAGTAAACATAGGCAAGAATGGTGGAAGGCAATGCAGTCTGAATATGAGGCATTATTAAAGAACAACACATGGACACTGTCTGAACTTCCCGTAGATCAAAAGCCAGTTTCAAACAAATGGGTATTCGCAGTTAAAAGAAATGAAAAAGGTGAAATTGAACGTTTTAAGGCCAGACTTGTGGCAAAAGGTTGCTCACAGAAATATGGTGTTAATTATACGGAAACTTTTTCGCCAGTAGTGCGTTATGAAACCATCAGAATAATTTTCGCCATATCAGCCGAATATGAATTGTATCTCCATCAAATGGATGTTTCGTCAGCTTATTTGAACAGCGAAATTGAAGATAATATTTACATGACTCAACCTGAAAAATTTGAAGACAAAAATAATCCACATATGGTCCTAAAATTGAATAAAGCACTTTATGGTCTGAAGCAGTCAGGACGTCAATGGAATTTGAAACTGGACAGCATTTTAAAGAAGATTGGATTTCGACCCTGTGAAAGCGAGCCATGTGTATATATAAGACACACTGATGATTCAATTAATATTATAGCCGTCTACGTAGATGATTTGCTCTTAGCCTCTTCGAAAAAGGAAGAGTTGTTGGAAATCAAACGATTGATTGCTAAAGAGGTAAAAGTGGTAGACAAGGGTCCAGTAAAATATTTTTTAAGACTAGAGGTGAATCGCGACGGCGAAAAGGGAAGCTTATCTATTAGTCAAAAATTACAAATAGGAAGGTTATTAAAGGAACACAACATGGTGGAATGTAGACCTATGGCAACACCTTTAGATCCAAAATATCAAACTAGATGTGATAATGAGAACTGCGAAAGAGTAGATCAGACCCGGTATCAGTCATTGATAGGTTCCTTAATGGATATAGCCCTAAACACTAGGCCCGACATATTGCATTCAGTATGCAAACTTTCACAAAGGAATACTGACGCACATAGAGAACACTTGGCAGCTGCAAAAAGAATACTGAGGTACTTATCTTCAACACAGAATAAACAACTTGTATATAGAAGAACTGGAAAGCCAATTGAATGCTACGCTGATGCTGACTGGGGAGGTGATAGCTCTAATCGGAAATCATATACTGGATACGCTTTTTTGTTCGCGGGAGCAGTTTTTTCATATGAATCTAAGAAACAATCAACAGTGGCCCTTAGCAGCACAGAGGCTGAATATATGTCACTTTCTTCTGCATCTAAGGAAGCTGTTTTTTTGAAAAAATTAATTAATGAAATGAATATTCAGTGTCCGAAGTCAATTGTCATCAAAGCTGACAACAAAAGTGCCATAAGCTTAGTCAGAAACCCCGTTTTTCATCAAAGAAGCAAGCACATCGATATAAAGTACCATTATGTAAGAGAGGTTTTTCAAAATGGCTTTATAGAACCCAAGTATTGTTGCAGTAATGAAAATATAGCAGACATTTTTACCAAAAATTTGCCGAAGCCTAGTCACGAAAAATTTGTCAGAAAACTAGGATTAGTTTAAGATTTTTTTTTATTATTGTTTTTCTTTTATTAAATGATTTGGAAATGTTGATTGAGGAGGGGTGTTGAAATGCTAACCCTGGTTTACATATCAAAGCAACACTTCCAAATGAACATTTTTTTACACATACATATATAATAATTTTTTTCAATTATGACGACTTCACTTGCCTTTTGAATTTCAAATAATAAAGACTTTAATTTTTATAACTGAAATAAAAATATAATTTATTTCCAATACCCGGTACACACAAGGTATCACGTAAAATTACCTTACCGCTTTCAGTCTTAATAACCACATCCGCTTTACCTCCAGCGTATATATAATTGTCACAGACCAACATAATTTTCTCTCTAATATTCTGGAATGTGAAAAACATTTCACGTTCGCTACACATATGCGCAGTAGCGCCGCTGTCAATACACCAATTATTTTTATTAAAAGCCTTTTCATTAAACGCTGCAAGCAAACCAAGCGCACGATGTTTTTCTTCTTTTTTCACGACTTCTTTGACTTTGCACTCCTTTGCAAAATGCCCACGCTTATGACATTTGTAACACTTGAACTTCCGACCATTGTCCACACCACCAACGCCGTTTTCTTTTTCATTTCGTCCCCGTATGTTTGCACGTGCTGAAAAAACTTGCTGTACCGCAGGTCCCACGTCATTACTTATTTCATTCTGTATCCGACGATCTCCTTCTTCCACCAACTTAACTTTAAGGACATCGAGGGTTGGTAAATCGTCTCTCGTTTCCATGGCTATCACAAGTTTTCAAAATCTATTGGTAAGCTTGACAGTAAAATTATTACTATCAACTCTTCTCCCAAGGCAATTCCAACCTCACTTAATTTTTCAGTGATCTCGGTAAATTTGTTAAGATATTCGGTCATATTACAGCCATCGGTCATGCGAAGATTTAAAAGCTTTTTGTAAAGACTCACTTTACGTAGAGGACCGCTGGGTTTATAAACGTCGCCAAGTTTTTTCCATGCTTCGTGAGCTGTCGTGCAATTTTTTATGTAGTTCAGCTGAGACGGTTTAACGGATAAAATTAGAGTAGCAAGTGCCTTTTCATTTTGTTGCTCCCATTTTAGAGCTTCTTCAACCGCTGCTGGTTTATGTGTACTGCCATTGACCACGCTCCATAAATCCGAATGCACTAACACGCATCGAATCTGAACGCACCAGGTATCATAGTTATTACAATCCAATTTTTCTATTTGGTATAAAGAATTCATCATTTTCACTAACTATTTAAAATCTGCCTGGGCCCATAACCTGTTGATTTCAAAGTTTTATTCAGACTAAAATAAAATACGTTACAATATGAAATCTTATACATACAAGAAGTAAAGGATAAAAGAAAACAAAGAATAAAGAATGACAAACTAAAATAATGCGAAACATATGCAGAGTTGTAACATAGGGAAATATTCCAACACCATATTTGACCAAAATGGTCATTTATCTTCTCAAGAAATTTCGCTGAAAATGCATTTTTTAAAACTTAATTTTCTCAAATCCCAAAATTATTTCAGATATTGGACTTATAGTGCCTTATTATGGACCCTTCAGACTTCCATGTGTATAGGGTGTAGTATGTGTGCTATTCGATATTTGACCAAAATGGTCATTTACCTTCTCAAGAAATTTCGCTGAAAATTCATTTTTTTAAAACTTAATTTTCTCAAATCCCAAAATTATTTTAGATATTAGACTAATAGTGCCTTATTATGGACCCTTCAGACTACCATGTGTATAGGGTGTAGTATGTGTGCTATTTCATATTTGACCAAAATGGTCATTTATCTTCTCAAGAAATTTCGCTGAAAATGCATTTTTTTAAAAAATTAATTTTCTCAAATCCCAAAATTATTTCAGATATTGGACTTATAGTGCCTTATTATGTACCCTTCAGACTACCATGTGTATAGGGTGTAGTATGTGTGCTATTCCATATTTGACCAAAATGGTAATTTATCTTCTCAAGAAATTTCGCTGAAAAAGCATTTTTTTAAAACTTAATTTTCTCAAATCCCAAAATTATTTCAGATATTAGACTTATAGTGCCTTATTATGGACCCTTCAGACTACCATGTGTATAGGGTGTAGTATGTGTGCTATTCCATATTTGACCAAAATGGTCATTTATCTTCTCAAGAAATTTCGTTGAAAAAACATTTTTTTAAAACTTAATTTTCTCAAATCCCAAAATTATTTCAGATATTGGACTTATAGTGCCTTATTATGGACCCTTCAGACTACCATGTGTATAGGGTGTAGTATGTGTGCTATTCCATATTTGACCAAAATGGTCATTTATCTTCTCAAGAAATTTCGCTGAAAAAGCATTTTTTTAAAACTTAATTTTCTCAAATCCCAAAATTATTTTAGATATTGGACTTATAGTGCCTTATTATGGACCCTTCAGAATACCATGTGTTTAGGGTGTAGTATGTGTGCTATTCCATGTTTGACCAAAATGGTCATTTATCTTCTCAAGAAATTTCGCTGAAAATGCATTTTTTTAAAACTTAATTTTCTCAAATCCCAAAATTATTTCAGATATTAGACTTATAGTGCCTTATATGGACCCTTCAGACTACCATGTGTATAGGGTGTAGTATGTGTGCTATTCCATATTTGACCAAAATGGTCATTTATCTTCTCAAGAAATTTCGCTGAAAAAGCATTTTTTTAAAACTTAATTTTCTCAAAACCCAAAATTATTTCAGATATTGGACTAATAGTGCCTTATTATGGACCCTTCAGACTACCATGTGTATAGGGTGTAGTATGTGTGCTATTCCATATTTGACCAAAATGGTCATTTATCTTCTCAAGAAATTTCGCTGAAAAAGCATTTTTTAAAACTTAATTTTCTCAAATCCCAAAATTATTTTAGATATTAGACTAATAGTGCCTTATTATGGACCCTTCAGACTACCATGTGTATAGGGTGTAGTATGTGTGCTATTTCATATTTGACCAAAATGGTCATTTATCTTCTCAAGAAATTTCGCTGAAAATGCATTTTTTTAAAAAATTAATTTTCTCAAATCCCAAAATTATTTCAGATATTGGACTTATAGTGCCTTATTATGTACCCTTCAGACTACCATGTGTATAGGGTGTAGTATGTGTGCTATTCCATATTTGACCAAAATGGTAATTTATCTTCTCAAGAAATTTCGCTGAAAAAGCATTTTTTTAAAACTTAATTTTCTCAAATCCCAAAATTATTTCAGATATTAGACTTATAGTGCCTTATTATGGACCCTTCAGACTACCATGTGTATAGGGTGTAGTATGTGTGCTATTCCATATTTGACCAAAATGGTCATTTATCTTCTCAAGAAATTTCGTTGAAAAAGCATTTTTTTAAAACTTAATTTTCTCAAATCCCAAAATTATTTCAGATATTGGACTTATAGTGCCTTATTATGGACCCTTCAGACTACCATGTGTATAGGGTGTAGTATGTGTGCTATTCCATATTTGACCAAAATGGTCATTTATCTTCTCAAGAAATTTCGCTGAAAAAGCATTTTTTTAAAACTTAATTTTCTCAAATCCCAAAATTATATCAGATATTGGACTAATAGTGCCTTATTATGGACCCTTCAGACTACAATGTGTATAGGGTGTAGTATGTGTGCTATTCCATATTTGACCAAAATGGTCATTTATCTCCTTAAGAAATTTCGCTGAAAAAGCATTTTTTAAAACTTAATTTTCTCAAATCCCAAAATTACTTCAGATATTGGACTTATAGTGTCTTATTATGGACCCTTCAGACTACCATGTGTATAGGGTGTAGTATGTGTGCTATTCCATATTTGACCAAAATGGTCATTTATCTTCTCAAGAAATTTCGCTGAAAAAGCATTTTTTTAAAACTTTATTTTCTCAAATCCCAAAATTATTTCAGATATTGGACTAATAGTGCCTTATTATGGACCCTTCAGACTACCATGTGTATAGGGTGTAGTATGTGTGCTATTCCATATTTGACCAAAATGGTCATTTATCTTCTCAAGAAATTTCGCTGAAAATGCATTTTTTTAAAACTTAATTTTCTCAAATCCCAAAATTATTTCAGATATTGGACTTATAGTGCCTTATTATGGACCCTTCAGACTACCATGTGTATAGGGTGTAGTATGTGTGCTATTCCATATTTGACCAAAATGGTCATTTATCTTCTAAAGAAATTTTGCTGAAAATGCATTTTTTTAAAACTTAATTTTCTCAAATCCCAAAATTATTTCAGATATTGGACTTATAGTGCCTTATAATGGACCCTTCAGACTACCATGTGTAAAGGGTGTAGTATGTGTGCTATTCCATATTTGACCAAAATGGTCATTTATCTTCTCAAGAAATTTCGTTGAAAAAGCATTTTTTTAAAACTTAATTTTCTCAAATCCCAAAATTATTTCAGATATTGGACTTATAGTGCCTTATTATGGACCCTTCAGACTACCATGTGTATAGGGTGTAGTATGTGTGCTATTCCATATTTGACCAAAATGGTCATTTATCTTCTCAAGAAATTTCGCTGAAAAAGCATTTTTTTAAAACTTAATTTTCTCAAATCCCAAAATTATTTCAGATATTGGACTAATAGTGCCTTATTATGGACCCTTCAGACTACAATGTGTATAGGGTGTAGTATGTGTGCTATTCCATATTTGACCAAAATGGTCATTTATCTCCTTAAGAAATTTCGCTGAAAAAGCATTTTTTAAAACTTAATTTTCTCAAATCCCAAAATTACTTCAGATATTGGACTTATAGTGCCTTATTATGGACCCTTCAGACTACCATGTGTATAGGGTGTAGTATGTGTGCTATTCCATATTTGACCAAAATGGTCATTTATCTTCTCAAGAAATTTCGCTGAAAAAGCATTTTTTTAAAACTTAATTTTCTCAAATCCCAAAATTATTTCAGATATTGGACTAATAGTGCCTTATTATGGACCCTTCAGACTACCATGTGTATAGGGTGTAGTATGTGTGCTATTCCATATTTGACCAAAATGGTCATTTATCTTCTAAAGAAATTTCGCTGAAAATGCATTTTTTTAAAACTTAATTTTCTCAAATCCCAAAATTATTTCAGATATTGGACTTATAGTGCCTTATTATGGACCCTTCAGACTACCATGTGTATAGGGTGTAGTATGTGTGCTATTCCATATTTGACCAAAATGGTCATTTATCTTCTAAAGAAATTTTGCTGAAAATGCATTTTTTTAAAACTTAATTTTCTCAAATCCCAAAATTATTTCAGATATTGGACTTATAGTGCCTTATTATGGACCCTTCAGACTACCATGTGTATAGGGTGTAGTATGTGTGCTATTCCATATTTGACCAAAATTGTCATTTATCTTCTCAAGAAATTTCGCTGAAAATGCATTTTTTTAAAACTTAATTTTCTCAAATCCCAAAATTATTTCAGATATTGGACTAATAGTGCCTTATAATGGACCCTTCAGACTACCATGTGTAAAGGGTGTAGTATGTGTGCTATTCCATATTTGACCAAAATGGTCATTTATCTTCTCAAGAAATTTCGCTGAAAAAGCATTTTTTTAAAACTTAATTTTCTCAAATCCCAAAATTATTTTAGATATTGGACTTATCGTGCCTTATTATGGACCCTTCAGAATACCATGTGTTTAGGGTGTAGTATGTGTGCTGTTCCATGTTTGACCAAAATGGTCATTTATCTTCTCAAGAAATTTCGCTGAAAATGCATTTTTTTAAAACTTAATTTTCTCAAATCCCAAAATTATTTAAGATATTGGACTTATAGTGCCTTATTATGGACCCTTCAGACTACCATGTGTATAGGGTGTAGTATGTGTGCTATTCCATATTTGACCAAAATGGTCATTTATCTCCTCAAGAAATTTCGCTGAAAAAGCATTTTTTAAAACTTAATTTTCTCAAATCCCAAAATTACTTCAGATATTGGACTTATAGTGCCTTATTATGGACCCTTCAGACTACCATGTGTATAGGGTGTAGTATGTGTGCTATTCCATATTTGACCAAAATGGTCATTTATCTTCTCAAGAAATTTCGCTGAAAAAGCATTTTTTTAAAACTTTATTTTCTCAAATCCCTAAATTATTTCAGATATTGGACTAATAGTGCCTTATTATGGACCCTTCAGACTACCATGTGTATAGGGTGTAGTATGTGTGCTATTCCATATTTGACCAAAATGGTCATTTATCTTCTCAAGAAATTTTGCCGAAAATGCATTTTTTTAAAACCTAATTTTCTCAAATCCCAAAATTACTTCAGATATTAGACTAATAGTGCCGTATTATGGACCCTTCAGACTACCATGTGTATAGGGTGTAGTATGTGTGCTATTCCATATTTGACCAAAATGGTCATTTATCTTCTAAAGAAATTTCGCTGAAAATGCATTTTTTTAAAACTTAATTTTCTCAAATCCCAAAATTATTTCAGATATTGGACTTATAGTGCCTTATTATGGACCCTTCAGACTACCATGTGTATAGGGTGTAGTATGTGTGCTATTCCATATTTGACCAAAATGGTCATTTATCTTCTAAAGAAATTTCGCTGAAAATGCATTTTTTTAAAACTTAATTTTCTCAAATCCCAAAATTATTTCAGATATTGGACTAATAGTGCCTTATTATGGACCCTTCAGACTACCATGTGTATAGGGTGTAGTATGTGTGCTATTCCATATTTGACCAAAATTGTCATTTATCTTCTCAAGAAATTTCGCTGAAAATGCATTTTTTTAAAACTTAATTTTCTCAAATCCCAAAATTTTTTCAGATATTGGACTAATAGTGCCTTATAATGGACCCTTCAGACTACCATGTGTATAGGGTGTAGTATGTGTGCTATTCCACGTTTGACCAAAATGGTCATTTATCTTCTCAAGAAATTTCGCTGAAAAAGCATTTTTTTAAAACTTAATTTTCTCAAATCCCAAAATTATTTCAGATATTGGACTTATAGTGCCTTATTATGGACCCTTCAGACTACCATGTGTAAAGGGTGTAGTATGTGTGCTATTCCATATTTGACCAAAATGGTCATTTATCTTCTCAAGAAATTTCGCTGAAAAAGCATTTTTTTAAAACTTAATTTTCTCAAATCCCAAAATTATTTTAGATATTGGACTTATAGTGCCTTATTATGGACCCTTCAGAATACCATGTGTTTAGGGTGTAGTATGTGTGCTATTCCATGTTTGACCAAAATGGTCATTTATCTTCTCAAGAAATTTCGCTGAAAATGCATTTTTTTAAAACTTAATTTTCTCAAATCCCTAAATTATTTAAGATATTGGACTTATAGTGCCTTATTATGGACCCTTCAGACTACCATGTGTATAGGGTGTAGTATGTGTGCTATTCCATGTTTGACCAAAATGGTCATTTATCTTCTCAAGAAATTTTGCTGAAAATGCATTTTTTTAAAACTTAATTTTTGTTGTGATAAATCTTTTTGATCCCAGGAATTAAAATTAGCACACAGTTACACAAACTAAAATATGACCTTTATTCCTCTGTGGTTAAATTACAAGTGAAGTTTTAAGAGAAAAAATGAAAAAAACTTATAAAGAAAAAAATGCATTTGTGTGTAAAGTTTGACAGTGTTGTATTGGAAGTAAAAGAGTTACCATTTCAACACTCCTCAATAAACACCTTCAAACGTCATTAAAAACTCTGTTCTCATAATAGCCCAAGCATAGATGCAAATTTTTCATGGTTTGCTTTAGGCAAGTTTTTCGTAAAGATGTCAGCTAAATTCTCGGAGCTGCAGCAGTACTTTAACTCAATATCTCCTTTTCGGAACACATCTCTAATAAAGTGAAATTTAATATCAATATGTTTACTCCTTTGATGATAAACTGGATTCTTAACCAGATTTATAGCACTGATGTTGTCGCAATTAATAACAATTGCTTTTGGACAATCAATATTCATTTCACACAATAACTTCTTCAGAAATGTTGCCTCCTTTGAAGCAGACGAGACAGACATATACTCTGCCTCGGTACTGCTAAGAGCAACGGTTGGTTGTTTCTTGGATTCATAAGAAAAAACTGCCCCTGCCATCAAAAAAGCATATCCTGTGTAGGATTTTCGGTCTGTGGTGTCACCGCCCCAGTCAGCGTCGGTATAACATTCAATTTGCCTTCCAGTCCGTTGATATACCAGTTGTTTATCTTGTGTTGCAGATAAGTACCTTAATGTCCTTTTAGCAGCTGTCATGTGTTCTGCATGTGGATCTTTGTTTCTTTGAGACAATTTACTTATAGAATGTAATATATCGGGTCTCGTGTTGATAGCTATATACATGAGTGAACCAATTAATGATTGGTATTGAGTTTGATCAACCTTTTGGCAGTTCGCATTGTCGCATTTTACTTGGTGTCGTGGATCTAGAGGTGTTGCTATTGGTCTGCAAGTTGTCATATAATGCTCTTTTAGTAAGCGTTTAATTTGTGATTTTTGGCTAATTGATATTTTTCCTCTATCACCAACTCGATCCACTTCAAGGCTTAAAAAATATTTTACTGGACCTTTGTCCACCACCTTAACTTCTGCGGCAATTGAATTTTTAATTTTTTTCAACTCCTCTATTTGCGAACAGGCAATAAACAAGTCGTCTACATAGACTGCAATTATATTTATTGATTCTCCATTTCGTTTAATATAAACGCACGGTTCACTGTCACATGATCGGAAACCAATTCCTTTCAATATTTGATCTAATTTAAGATTCCATTGGCGTCCCGATTGTTTTAACCCGTAAATCGCTTTTTTCAATTTTAGAACCTTATTTGGATGTTCTGTATTAACAAATTTCTGAGGTTGAGTCATGTAGATATCATAATCTAACTCGCTGTTTAAATAAGCACTTGAGACGTCCATTTGGTGGAGGAGTAATTCTTGTTCAGCAGCAATAGCAAAAATCATTCTAATTGTTTCGTAACGTACCACAGGCGAGAAGGTCTCTGTGTAATTTAAACCATACTTCTGCGAGCAGCCTTTCGCAACAAGTCTAGCCTTAAAGCGCTCCACTTCACCTTTTTCATTTTTCTTTAAAGCGAAGACCCACTTATTTGAAACAGCCTTTTGACCCAGAGGAAGTTCTGTCAATTGCCAAGTTTCATTTTTAATTAAAGCATCGTATTCAGTCTGCATTGCCTTCCACCATTCATGGCCATAATCACAATTTAAGGCCTCCTCAACTGTATCAGGAACCTTTAGCTTATCTTCTGAATACATAAGGCTCAGGACGTTGTACTCCTTTCTAGGTCTACCTGGACCACCTAATCGAACAATACGTGGTCTACCTGGACCCCTGGCACCCTTCTCCGTTTCCACATGGTCTTCCTCATCGGATTCAAACCCCTTAAAATCACTTTCGTTGTCCGACTTTATCGACTCGGCAACACCAGCACTACTTGTTGTTTCTGGTAGTAATGGGAAAATCATCTCAGCAACCTGCTTTTCAACTGGCTCAACAAAATAAACGTCACGGCTTACAATTAACTTTTGGGTTTCCTTGTCATATAATCGGTAAGCTTTTGAAGTATCAGAGTAGCCTACCATGGTGTACTCCTTTCCCTTAGATTTAAATTTACTTTTTTGACGCTTGTCTAAAACAATACCAAAAGTCCTCAAATGACCCACATAAGGTTTAATACCATGAAACATTTCGTAGGGTGTAGCACCTTCTAGTGCTCTGGTTGGCGCTCTATTCCGCAAGTAAGCTGCGGTGTTAACGGCCTCAGCCCACAAGTGCTCGCCGAGGTTTGATGCAACTAACATACATCTTGCCATTTCGATCAGGGTGCGGTTAAATCTTTCCGCAGCACCATTTTGTTGCGGCATATACGGCACAGTTAACTGACGTAGTATACCTCTAGATCTGAGGTAGTTATTGAAAGCATTGTTCAAAAATTCGGTTCCGTTGTCACTTCGAATACATTTTATTTTCTTTCCGGTTTGCCGTTCAATCATCGTGTGGTATTCACAAAATTTTGTGAACACCTCATCTTTACTCTTTAAAAAGTAAACATAGACATAACGTGTCTTGTCGTCAATAAAAGTTAGAAAATACTTGGCCCCACCAATTGAAGGCTTATTCATTGGGCCACAAACGTCAGTGTGAATAATCTGCAAAATTTCATTAGCACGAGACTCTGAGGTACTGAATGGCTTTTGTGTACATTTGCTTTTCATGCAAACCGTGCATTGTATATCTGCTGGAATTGATACATTTATACCACGCGCCAACTGTTTGCTAACTAGTTCTCTCAAACTACTAAAATTGAGATGGCCATATCGAGAATGCCATTTCATGGCCTCGTCCGTTGATTTCCTCGTAAAGAACAATTTTTTATTATTTGCTTCAAATAAATACAAATCACGTACCTTATTTGCACGTAGAAGGACTCCTCCGTGCATATCCTTAATTTCCACGACGTTTTTTCCAAACACAACATAGTTACCATAATCAACAGCTTTCGAAACAGATATAAAGTTGCATTGTAATCCCGGTACAAACAAGACGTTTACCAACGTAACATTATTATTATTAACTATTATACGAACTGTTCCTATGCCCTCAGCTCTCATACAATTATCGCCAGCGAGCATGATCGTCTCAAAATGTTGTTTAAACTCATCAAACAAATCTCGATTGCAGCACAAGTGCGACGACGCCCCGCTATCAATACACCATGTATTTTCGTTTAAATCACTGTTGCTGACCGCTGAAAATAATGAATTTTTCTTGTTGTTGTTGCTATTATTTTTCTGTTCTTCTTGTTCATGCTCTTTCTTTCTCTCTCTACAACTAGCAGCATAGTGGCCTTTCTGTTTACAGTTATAACATCGTAAGTTTTTTATGTTGTATTTTCTTTTTGCGTTGTTTGCATCTTTGTTCTGGTAGTTTCTGTTTTTTATGTTGTTGTAGTCGCGTGCCATAAATGCCTGAACTGTACTTTCGTCAGTATTGTTGGCTTTTTTTCTCTCACCTTCTTCTATTAACTTTAACCTTAATGTTGAAAGAGTGGGAAGATCATCTCTGGACTCCAGGGCAACGACAAGTGGTTCGTATGATTTTGGAAGACTGGCAAGGAGCATTATAACAAACAATTCCTCCTGAAGAGCAACTCCCGTCTCTGCCAGCTTCTCAACAATTGACGAAAAATTGCATACGTAACGCTGCATACACTCGCCATCCGCCATACGCATGTTCAATAATTGCTTAAACAGCGTGACCTTACGGACTGGACCCCTTGGGCGATGAATCTCACGGAGAGTATTCCAGGCATCTTTGGATGTGACACAATTTCTCACATGTCCAATCTGCATTGGCGTTAAACTTAAAATAATTGTTGCCATAGCCTTTTCGTCTTTTGCCTGCCATAGGGAAAGTGCAGCTTCAGCTTCTGGTTTCGTACCATCCGACACCAACGACCATAGCTCCTGGTGCACCAATATACTTTTTACTTGTATATTCCATGAGTCGTAGTTAGACTCATCCAATTTTTCAATGTTAAACATTGAGCCACTCATTATGTTTATTTTATTATATTACTTCTTCTTTATCTTAATTTATTTCCTTAAACCTGGGCCCATAACCTGTTGTGATAAATCTTTTTGATCCCAGGAATTAAAATTAGCACACAGTTACACAAACTAAAATATGACCTTTATTCCTCTGTGGTTAAATTACAAGTGAAGTTTTAAGAGAAAAAATGAAAAAAACTTATAAAGAAAAAAATGCATTTGTGTGTAAAGTTTGACAGTGTTGTATTGGAAGTAAAAGAGTTACCATTTCAACAATTTTCTCAAATCCCAAAATTATTTCAGATATTGGACTAATAGTGCCTTATTATGCACCCTTCAGACTACCATGTGTATAGGGTGTAGTATGTGTGCTATTCCATATTTGACCAAAATGGTCATTTATCTCCTCAAGAAATTTCGCTAAAAAAGCATTTTTTAAAACTTAATTTTCTCAAATCCCAAAATTATTTCAGATATTGAACTAATAGTGCCTTATTATGGACCCTTCAGACTACCATGCGTATAGGGTGTAGTATGTGTGCTATTCCATATTTGACCAAAATGGTCATTTATCTTAAGAAATTTCGCTGAAAATGCATTTTTTTAAAACTTAATTTTCTCAAATCCTAAAATTATTTCAGATATTGGACTAATAGTGCCTTATTATGGACCCTTCAGACTACCATGTGTATAGGGTGTAGCATGTGTGCTATTCCATATTTGACCAAAATTGTCATTTATCTCCTCAAGAAATTTCGCTGAAAAAGCATTTTTTAAAACTTAATTTTCTCAAATCTCAAAATTTTTTTAGATATTGGACTAAAAGTGTCTTGTTATGGACCCTTCAGACTACCATGTGTATAGGGTGTAGTATGTGTGTGTGATATTCCATATTTGACCAAAATGGTCATTTATCTTATGAAAAATGAGTGTTTTATTATAACCCTATTTAATGCTTTCCTAAACATTTTTCTAATACCAAACTATTATAGTTTCATAATATATCAGTTGAAGCAACATTTTCATAAATTATATTTATAAGGGCTTGTGTTTTTCTACTTAAATTATCCTTCAAAAGAAAGGAACCCAAAAACAGAACGACTGTTAAGTGGCTAACAGTACTCTGTTAACTGTAAAAACGGCAATGTTAAAAAAAATTGTTTTTTTCTCCACTACTTAAATACGTATTTATCTTCACACACATTAAATATTATTATTAATAACAATTGCAATAAATGTTGGAAGTTTTGATAATGCAAAGCTGTTTTTTTATTGTTTATATTTTATTATTTTTACAGAATTTAAATTTTCCATAACATTTAACACAATAGAAAACAAATTGAATCAACTGACTGAAATATTAGATATGTGTGTTTAATTTTACTTATATTATCGATAAACAGTCAACATCGTCATTAGACTTAGGGAATAATAAATTAATATTATCGTTTAACCACAAATGCCTAACAGATGGTTAAATAAGAATAATGGCCAGATAAAAAATCAAGTTTATACTTATCAAATTAAACAAGAGGGAGCGTATAGAGTTGTTTAAAAAATTCACCCTTCAACCAGAAGTAATAAACAACAAATATACGAAGTAAAATAACAGGAAAACTTCTTCCAATGTTTTTTATTGATCCTTAAAAAACAAAAATATCTCTCAGAAGAACAAGTTAATGAATACTAAGGAGTGTTTAAAACAGTCTGTTATGATCTTTTTCGTAACTTGCTGATCAACCCGAATAAATATTGTAGTATTTATAAATCGATTTTATGACATGGTTGCTCGAAATAAGAAAAAGAATTACTTTGTCAAAGCACTTCAAGCTTTTCTTATAAAAGTATGCACTAAGCTCTTCCTTAGTATTATCTTCCTAAATATATTTTCTAAAGAATTTTCAATTCAGGTTTTTGAAAAGACAGAAGTCTGATGTTTACCTACCTTGATGTTTACCTACCTATTGTAAGTCGCCGTTCTGCTGTTTTTAGATTTTCATACATATGTTAAGTGTAGTTATGCCGAACCCTGATTGAACGACCCTGTTTTGTTTGACGTTTCAGCTTTGTATCATCACTTTTCATATTCAACGTATTTTTGCTGTCAACGACAGTTTTTGTTTTGAAAGCGTCCTGACGACAATCTTTTTCTGGAAATTACCATGTACTTTTTCTGTATTTTGCTTTAACTTTAAAATAAAACTTTATCTTCTTAATCAATTGTCTTAACGTGTTGAATTTAATAAATCCACAATAGGTGGGTAGAAGACCACTGCAGACATGCGTTCGGTGTCGTTGCAATTTCGTCCATCTCAAACATCTTCACTTATGAAAACATTTGTATCGCCTAACGGTTCACCATCACGTAATGAACATGTTCATGTTTCAGATGGAAACGCGGCACCCGTTCCTTCGCAACACGATTTGTACCGTGGCAGCCGTATGGTCACAGCCGTAAATTTTCATAATACGTATAAAAATGTTTCATCCGGAAACTTCGTGCCCGTTACAACAGATTTTAATCCGTTTGTTGGCAGCCGTACAGCCACATTAGCCAATAATTATCTTACAACAACGCCACAGAAATTGTTGCAGCCGCCATCGGAAAATGTTCCAGTTACCATCAATCAAAACCAATCACTTGTATGTATGCCGTATACAGTGCCTTTGAATTTCGACCGACAATTTGACGTCACCACCTCGGGTAGTGTGGTACATAGTAAGTCAAAATCAACGCCGACAATTGAAAGACCAATCAATACTGCCACCGCGAAGAAAGAAAACGATAACACTAACAAGAAGGGTGCCGTAAAATATCCGGAACCACAGAAAAAGGAGCGATGCGAAAATTGTCAACGCACAACACACCGTACGGTCGATTGTAATCTAAATAAGAGTGGCAATCAGAAGAAAATGAGCAACGTAAACAAGATTAGTTACAACATGAGTAAAGCAACCGACCTTACGAATGCTTTTATTGATTCTGGAAGCACTAAAAAATTTAGTAGGAAAATCGTTTGCTGCTAAAGTTGGTGAAAATGAAACGTGCATGGTTGGTTTAATTGTATTTGCTGGTGGGAAATTTGTATGCACAAATAAAATTAGTGTGTCGATGGGAATCGACGGTAACATTTTCGACACCGACATGTAAGTAGTTGATGATGGTTTCATTGCTGAAGATATTCTCATTGGCCGTGACGTATTGTGCGTAAAGGAAATCGTACGATAATTGAAGGTGATGAATGCTGGATTCAGGATTTAAACGTAGTACATTCAGATGAAATTATAACGCTATCTGAGAACGATAAACTCCAAGCCATTTTGAAAGTTCATCAGGCAAATTTTGCAGAACTTGGTATATACAATCTGGTTCAATGAAAATACAGTTAAACACCGATGTGCCCGTATGCTGCCGACCATATCGTATTGCTTTTGCCAAACGCCCAATTGTAAATGGTATCGTCAATGAATTGCTGGCAAATAACATAATTCGCCTTGAAAATCGTTTATGCGTGGATTATAGGCAATTGAATCGATTCACAGTAAAGACAACATAGCCGATGCCAATCATTGACAAACAGTTGGCACAGCTCGCTGGTAATTGTTACTTTACAGCGCTTGATGTGTGTATGGGATATCATCAGATAGAAATTGATGAAAATTCAAAGAATTATACCGCTTTTGTTACATTTGAGGGACACTATGAACATAGTCGTATGCCTTTCGGTCTAGGTAATGCCACCGATGTTTTCCATTCGGTGATGAAGAATGGGTCGTGGTGAAGTCCTAACTTACCTCGATGACGTTATAATACCGAGCAGCTGCAAGATAAAAATTTGAATCATATTATTAATGCAGTCTGGTTTCGTTAAAGGAAAAATCTGTATTACGGCTCTAACGGACGTGATAGAAAATATCAGAGCCAACATTGACAAGAATATGGTCTCGTTCCTTGTACTACTTGATCTTTGATTCGGTTGACCACAATAACATGATCAAGAAGCTTGAGAAATATTTTTATTTTTCGCAATCAGCTTGTTAGCTCATACGATCTTATCTGACGGGCCGGTCTCAGGTTGTTTGTCTCAAAGACGACATTTCAGATGCAGTTAACTTAAGCAGAGGAGTACCACAGGGATCTGGCTAATTCCTCAAAAAACTTGGGCGTTATATTTAACAACAAGCTAACGTGGTCTAATCATATAGCATATCTTGTAAGCAGAGTATATGGTATGTTACGAAACCTATGGGCAGACAAGTATTCGAAACCTTTCAGTATACGTATGCTGCTTGCTAAAACATACATCATACCAGTCCTTCTCTACGGCTGTGACAGCTCTGACTTCCGCAAGCTCAATGTTGCATATAACAGTATCGCAAGATATATTTACAATCGAGGACGCCGTGAATCAATATCTAGTTTTTCGTACCAAATTTATAAGATGAATTTTGGAAATCTTCTTCAGTTTAGATGCTTGATACTAATGCACAAAATAATTAATAATGAAAAACCAGACTATCTTTTTGACAAAATAAATCTTTCCAGATCTGCAAGAGGAAAGAAACTAAATCAACAAAAGCACAGAACTACATTATCGCAAAGACAATTCTTCATATATTGCATTAGTCTTTGGAATTTTCTTCCTAATCATATTCAAATTATAAGCAACGCAAATAAGTTTAAAGTTAAGTTATTGAAACACTTTAGTTAGATATTTTCTAGTATTATATTGTTATCTATCCTTTTTATGTATTTCTTTATTACTTTTTTAAATTGTTTAATTAATTATGTTTTAATTGTTATTTAATATTGTTTATGCTTTTGCTCTATGTTTACTTTCTCTCACTAGCACTGTAACTTATAAGATATTTTATCTTGTTGTGCTAGCCTAATAATAATAAATAAATAAATAAATAATGTTATCAACGGCATTGAAAAATCTGATCGGTTTACACAAATAAGATCCGAATTTAGTTTACAGAATAACCGTCTGTATAGAAGAACCGATGAAGGACTTAAGTTCGTTATTCCAAGCTCAATAAGATGGAGAATCGCTCAATAAGATGAAACGAATTAAGCAGACATTTTGGTTCAATAGTATGCGTAAATACGCGAAAGAATATCTTGCGGCTTGTACCGAATGGTGCTATAATAAAGTCAAGGGAGGTAAGCATGAAGGAGTTCTTCATTATGGTGGCTTGGGGCCCCTCTTGTTCCGCCAAATACATATCGACCATTTGGGTCCATTTGTACGTAGTAAAAGAGGAAACACACACATTCTTAAAATATCCGATGCGTTCAAGAACTATATAATCGTTAAAGCTGTGAAAAATACGAAAACCGCACCGGTTCTACATGTTCTGAACGAGCTAACAGGTTACTTCGGACTGCCAAAACGAATCATTTCTAAACGTGGAACTGCCTTCACCTCAAAATTGTTTGAGGAGTATTGTGATCGTAATAATATACAACACATAAAGAACGCCGTAAGGACTCCGAGAGCTAACGGTCAAGTGGAGCAGGCTAATCAGAACATTTTGTACTATCTTCGAACTACAACTGATGAACCGAAAGATTGGGACCTTCACTTGCACGAGCTACAGCCCAAAAGAACGCAACTCAAAAATTTTGTTTGAATGAATTAATTTTCGATTGCAAGCCGATCGATTTGGTGCAGAATCGTATTCTTACCGCCATTCAAGATGATTTAGCAACAGACGATAATGTTCCAATTACCGACAAACGAAAATTAGCCGTATTACATATAGAAAAGGACCGTGAAAAGTGGAAAAAGCGTTTCGATGGTAGACACGGCGCTTCTACCGCTTATAAGGAAAATGATTAAATCGTATTGGAAAATAAACCACTGGAGCCAAAGTACAAAGGTCCATATGTCATCACACGAGTGCTCGACAATGACCGATATCTGGTAAAAGACGTTCCGGGAATGAAAGTTGCTTCTCGTAAATGCTGTTCCTTCTACAGTTCAGACTAGATGAAGAGATGGTGTGAAAGTTCTCCGGAACTTGACAGCCGCGATGGTGATGAAGCCAAGGAAGACTTCGGATCAGGATTGGCCGAACTGTCGGGTGTAGTTTTGCCGAACACTGATCCAAAGACTTTTCATATTCAACGTATTTTTGCTCTCAACGACAGTTTTTGTTTTACAAGCGTCCTGACAACAATCTTTTTCTGGAAATTACCATGGACTTTTTCTGTATTTTGTTTTAACTTAAAAACTTTAAAATAAAACTTTATCTTTTTAATTAATTTTCTCAACGTGTTGAATTTAATAAATCCACAATCGGTGGTTAAATTATCGACAGATAATATTAAATTCAGGTGACACATAGCTTTGTCTTTTTTAATAGTGTTTCTACAAATATATGACTTACTTTACTTAACTTACTTTACTTACTTAAAAGTCTCATGCCTTGTTAGAATCATTAAGTTGACAATCTAGTTGGGAAGTACTTCTGCCAAAAATGCTTAATTCCACACTCGATTACCTTTTCAAAAATTTTTTGCTGGGTACATACATATTAAAAACATAAAAAGAAAAACAATTCAAAGTAGTATATTTAAAAATAAACAAACATAACACAAAATAATTCATAATATTATTATTATTTATTAGATTAATAACTAAATTAAAAAAATCTAATATTAAGGAAAAGGAGCAGTAGCAACAAGGCTATCAGCTCTGGGTGGAAATCAGTATGTAGTATGTACATTTCATTGTCATAAATTTAGCATAACTAAATCAATATAAAAAATTATCTTAAATTAAATTAAAATTCTAGTTTTATTAATAAAGTCAGAAATTTGTTCAATGTTATCCTTGGTGGGAAATTCCAATTGGATTTGGGTTGGTAGATTCAAAAATGGAGCATCTCAGTGGTTAGTAATTAGGACAGTCAAATAAAATGTGAGCATCTGTGATGATACCACAATTAGTGCATGACGAGGGTGGTTCATTTCGAAAGATGTATTTATGTGTGGTAAATGTGTGCCCAAGACGTAGTCGAAAGAAAATTCTAATCTGTTGCTTACTAATGTTAGTGGGATAACAAGGTGCCACAAGATTTTAATTGAGCTACTTGTAGTGAGGATGGTAGTATCCAAACCACGAGTTATGTTGAATTTGGCGCAAGTGCTTTTTAATATAATTTTTAACATCAGTTTTTGCTGGTCTGCTTTCCATGATTATAGGTGCTAGGACATTACCTTTTATTTTGCTATGTCCTGGAACCCCAAAAATCCGTTCACAATACTCCACGAAATGCATAGATACTTGATCTTATTGCACGGTGATATAAACCCTTGATTACTTTTATTTAAATTATAAACGTTTTATTTATGAGTTCTTTATTTGCAAAATAATTACACACGCAACTTTTAGAGTTTTAATTAAACTACACTTTATTTAATCAATTATTTGACGATTTAACTATTCGCGATTAATAATACACGCTGGCAACTTTACTTGTTGTACCACAAGATCTTAACTAGATGACGCTCATAATCAGAATGAATCAGCACGTATTGGCGTTGCTTTTATATACCTTTTATATACCTTTTTTTAGGCGTTCTTGGTTATTCGAGAATTTTTACCTCCAGCTGTTGCGTAGAAAAAAATGCTGCGTTGCCATTTTTATCTCAGACACATTATGTGAGCATTGTTATTTACTTCTACTACCTTCAATTATTCACCCTTATTCTGTTTGGCAACATCAACACAAAATAACGTCGTTTTTCTTCGTTTGTTGTAAATCGGTATTCCCGTTGTCAATATTGTCATTAATCGATGATTGTCGCCATATGTTTGGTATTTTCTAAGAACAATTGATGTTGATGTTGCCGTTAGTTTGACGTCGCCATTTTTGATGTTGAGTTGTGTTGTGTGCAAAGGAAAAATTAAAAAAACATGAAAAAGTATACAGCAATGTGAAAATAACAAAGTAAGAAATATAAAACATAACAAAAAAGAAATGGAAAAACTAAAATTACCAACTTCTGCCAATTTGAAAATTTGGTGGAAGAGTTAGAAAAAATCCATCCCAATGAAAAAAGGCAGTTAGTAAAGGCAGGATTTTGTCGGACAGATAAGTGAATTTGCATTATAAAAACTTCACTTATTATTTTTTAAATATTTTATTTATTATTATTAATAAGAATATCAATAAAAATTGGAAGTTTTAATATTACAAAGCTATTTGTCAGGCAGACAAAATCCTACCTTTAACTAACGACAAGTTAGATCTGTCTGCGTACACATATTTTGCATAATTTTCTGCAAAATGTTGCAAAATCTTGCAAAATGTTGTCTGCGTACTCCAAATTTGTTTCAGCGAGAGAGCCAAAAAGAGAATTTTTTGACAGTTGGCAGTTAAAGAACTTGCAAAATGTTACTGGAGAAATTTCTTCTTGCAAGATTTTGCAACTAGTTTGAACAGCTGTTTTTATTTACTTTTTGAATGAAATAATTTTTGTGAAAAAAATAAAAATTGAAATTTAACAATGGCATAGGTAAGTAGTTAGAAGTGTGTTGATTTTTAATGTTTATAATAAATTATAATAAACAAAACAATTTTAAGTATACTACAAAATAGATGCATAGGCAATGATATATTTTCCAGTCCAAAGCCTTTTCTTATGAAGCCAAAAGAAAGAAGTTGTGTAAAGCTGTATGTGGAAGAAATAGTGCCCAATTACTGCAAAGAGGAATTTCGAAGACATTTCCGAAAATCGAGGTTCCTGTTTAAAATCCTATGCCATCGGTTTTCAATTTAATTTTGCTTAAATCTTTTGCTTTGTTATTTCAATTGTTTACACACCGATCAGCTGTTTTCTTGCAGGATTTTACTGGATGCTGTCTGCGTACTTTTTGATATATTTTCAGCCGACAGAGTAAAATTGGTCTTACTCTCCCAAAAAAATTTACTGAGTATTAGCTACTGGAAAAGTACCCAGACAGGCCTGTTGTAGTAATGGCCCTTTGACTATTAGTTTTAATTGTTTGTGTTAAATTATCCAATGAAAACGCTTTGTTCTAAACTTAAAAGGTCTTTATTCTTCAAAAGCTCAAATGGGAATGAAATGTACAAAGTAAAATGATTCGCAGGTTTGTTTAAAAAAAGGAGTAGAAACATTCACGTTAATATGGTTGCCATTCAACTTCAACACGCCCCCATAACGTGGATGTATCCTTACAATGTATTCTAAGATATGTTCATTAAATTAACGCATCTGTTATGCTTTATTTTTGATAAATTTTTGGTCAGAACGTCTGCTACCATAAGATCTGTTGGGCAATACTGCATCGTAATTTCTTTTGCTCTCACAACCTCTCTGATATGGTGATACTTTATATCGATGTGTTTGCTTCTTCTATGGAATACTGGGTTAGTGGCAAGTTTTTGACCGCCCTGATTGTCAATATGTAACACGATTGGTTCACCTTTGGAATAACCTAATTCCATTAACAGCTTTCTCAGATAGACTGCTTCTTTTGCCGCCTCAGATGCGGCCATATATTCAGCTTCGGTGCTGCTAAGGGCTATAGACTTTTGTTTTTTGGATTCCCAGGAAACCAAACAATTGCGCACAAAAAATGAAAAACCAGTATATGATTTCCTATCCGTAGCGTCGCCACCGCAGTCAGCATCAACATAACCAAAAACTGATGATTTCTCGGCCAAAGTGTAACTCATTTTATAGTCCCAGATAGATATCTTATTACATGTTTTGCTGCCTGAAAATGCTCATGATGGGGTTCAGAATTTCGCTGAGCCAATTTGGAAACCGAATGCAAGATATCCGGTCGAGTTGTGATAGCCAAATACATTAATGTGCCAATCAAAGACTGGTATAATTGCTTATCCACCTTCTTACAATTATTTGTACATTGTGGCTGATAACCCGCATCAAGTGGCACCGAAACCGGCTTGCAACTTTGCATGTTAAATTTCTTCAAAATGTCCTTAATATATTGCGTTTGTCCGAACTTTATCTCACCTGTTTCGCCAGATCTATCAATTTCAATACCTAGAAAGTGATGCAATGCTCCTTTATCGGACACGTCAAATTCTCCACATATTTGTTTTTTTAATATTTAAGACGGTTTCTGCACTTCTGCATCCAATGATCAGGTGGTCTACATAGACTGCAATTAACATTATTTTTATACAGACAAGGATCGGCTTCAGTTGGTTGGAATCCAAAACTCTGCAAGACAGTGTCCAATTTGGAATTCCATTCTTTTCCGGACTGCTTCAACCCATAGATAGCCTTGTTGAGTCGTAAAACAGCCCTGCGGCTGTCGTAAATAAATTTCATCATGCAGCTCACTATTGAGGTATACCGAGCTCATATCAATTTGATGCAATACCATTTTCCATTCAACCGCTAAAGCTAAAAGAGTTCTTATTGCAGAGTAACGTACTACGAGGGAAAATGTTTCTAAATAATCAATTCCGTAACGTTGGCTGCATCCCTTTGCCACCAGCCTAGATTTGTGTCGTTCAACATTACCTTGTTTATCCCTTTTAAGAGCAAAAACCCACTTACTAGCAATCGCCTTATGACCGCTAGGTAAATCTGTCAGCATCCATGTTTTATTTAATTCAAGAGAAGAAATCTCCATTCTCATTGCCTTCAACCATGCTTCTTTTTCTTTACTCGAAAGAGCCTCTTCAACTGTTTGTGGTATCTTAATTTCACACATATTATTTAATTCATTTACCTGCTTCCGTGGTCTACCAGGTTTACCACTTCTTAAAATCTTAGGCCTGCCTCTACCTACTACACATTTTTCTTCAAAACCTTCGAAATCTTCCTGCGAGTCAACGGAGCTATTGTTCTCTGCTGTGTCATATTCTTCTTCTTTAGTTTCTACACGATTGCTTACATTTTTATTCTGTAGTTCATTTTCACTTGTAACACCGTTGTCACCTTGTGTGTTCTCTATATTTAACATTAAATAATCTTCTGGCTTACATACCTTTTGTTGTTGATCAACATCATTGCTGCTGTTGTTGTTGTCACCACCACAAATTGTCTCATCAAACAAAACGTCTCTGTGTTCTGTTATTCGTTGTGTTTTCCTGTCAAACAACCTATATGCTTTTGCCACTCTTGAGTATCCGACCATTAAAAATTCTTCACCTTTTGGCTCAAACTTTGACACTTTTGTTTTGTTCAATGCAACCGCAAACGAGCCGAACGTACGTAAATGTTTGATTACAGGTTGCCTGCCATGCCATACCTCAAATGGTGATTTGCCATGTGTTATGCTAGTTGGACATCTATTTCGAACATATGCGGCGGTATTTACAGCCTCAGCCCATAGATTTTGTTGCATGCCTGAATGAAATAGCATGGATCGACTCATCTCGATCAGTGTTCTGTTACAGCGCTCGGCCACACCATTCTGTTGAGGTGTATACGGCACTGTAAGCTGACGATGTATACCCTGTTGCTGTAAAAATCGGTCAAACTCTTTGTTGACATACTCTCTGCCATTGTCGGTGCGCAGTGCCACTATCCTGTAACCCGTTTCGTTTTAACCTGTGCCTTAAATTGCTTAAATTTCTCGAGAACTTTTGTTCTTATAAAATACACAAAGATTTTTCGCGACTTGTCGTCTATAAAGGTTACAAAGTACTTTGCGCCACCTACTGATTCGGTTTTAAATGGTCCACACACGTCCGAATGAACAAGCTCTAATAAGTTTGATGATTTATGGTCACTTTTTGAAGGAAATGGCAGGACATGTATTTTACACACCATACATGTTTTACACGAAGTTTTATTAGCGCTTATTCCATTTATAATTCCGGCCTTACAGAGTTCGCCTAAGCTTTTGTAATTTAAATGACCCAACCTGTTGTGCCAAAGAATGTTCGAGTCATACATAGCGAATGCTGTAGTTGCTTTGTTATGCACAGCAAAAAGGTTGTCGCTTCTTTCAGCACGAAATACAACCATACCATTTGATCTCCTTACTGTCGCCATCTTGGCTTCGAACTTTACTGTAAAACCTCTGTCTACAATTTTAGTCACAGAAATAAAATTGCTCTGCAACTCAGGAGAGTACAGCACATTTTTTAATTTAATATTTGTGTTGTTATATCTAAAGCATACGTCACCTTTACCATTTGCAGTTATAAATTTGTTGCCAGCCAATGCTATTTGCTCGTTGTGTTCTTCAAATCGGACAAACATGTTTTTGTTGTTGCACATATGCGCTGTAGCGCCGCTGTCGACATACCACACACTTTTATTTGCTTTCGGCTCTGCTACAGCTAACATTGACAGAACTTGTTCTTTTTGTCGCAATGAATCGCCATATGTCCCGGTAAATTACAGTTAAAACATTTACCGTTGAAATATTTTTTGCTGCATGGTTTTTTCTGTTTTTGTGTACGAGCATTAAATGCGTGTTGGGTATGTGAGTCATCATCGTTCTTCTCTTTGCGTCGCTCTGCCTCTTCTAAAAGCTTTTGCTTCAAAAAACTTAATTTTGGGAGACTATCGCGCGTTTCCATCGCAATTATAAAGTTTTCAAAATCTGTATGTAAACTGCCCAACAAGATAATGCTCAAAAGTTCCTCCTGGATTTCTATTCCTGCTTCGGCTAGTTTTTCTGCTATTGCAGTAAATGTCCTAAGGTGAAGTAATACACTGGCACTTTCTTTCATTTCGAGACTAATAAGGCGTTTGTACAGCGAAACTTTTTGAATGGGACCCTTGGGCTGGTATGTAGTTTCCAATTCCTGCCACGCTTCGAGGGATGTTTTAGCATTTTTAATGTATCCCAACTGAGTTGGCTTCACGGCCAAAATTATTGATGCTAGTGCTTTTTCATCCTCAGTTTCCCATTTTCTTACCTCTTGATCATTTTCTGCCGATTCCCTTATAAATTTGCCGGATACCACGTGCCACAAGCCTCCATGTATCAGTACGCTTTTCATTTGCACCGACCAGCTCTCATAGTTGGACTCATCCAACTTCTCAATTTGAAAAATATTATTCATTGCAATAATTCCACGCTCCAAACAAACCTTTAAATCAAACAAAATAATGGTTACGGCTACTGGGCCCATAACCTGTTAAATTATCCAATGAAAACGCTTTGTTCTAAACTTAAAAGGTCTTTATTCTTCAAAAGCTCAAATGGGAATGAAATGTACAAAGTAAAATGATTAGCATGGTTTGTTTAAAAAAAGGAGTAGAAACATTCACGTTAATATGGTTGCCATTCAACTTCAACAGTTTGTAATGGTTTTGCTTATTTTATTGTTTAAAGGTATTTAATTTTTTTTTTTACAAAATTTAAATTTTCCACAACACTTAACACAATAGAAAACAAATTGAATCAACTGACTCAAATATTAGATATGTGTGTTTTATTTTTTTATATTATCGGTAAATAGTCAACGTCGTCATTAGTTTGTTAGGGAATACCAAATTAGTATTGATTTTGTGTTAAGTTGATGTTGTCTCAAAATTGACGACGATGTTGACAACGCCAAACAGAATTAGGGTGATTATTTCAAAATACATGTTGTGCGTCCCGAAAAGGCTCAACATTACCTCTGCCATATTTGGCCAGCCGCTCCAGGTGAACCACTTTCATTTTAGACCTCGGATTATGATATCTCTGTATCCGGTAAACCACAACATTCAATTTCTTGATCACCTTGTACCATTTGTCCTTCAGTAAATCCCTCCGTGTTTGCTGCTCGATCATATATGGCTTTCGTCTTATCGCTGGTCGTTTTAATGCGGTTACGACAAACTCATGAAGCTCATGCAGGTCTTCTTCTGCATGGAGAATGTTTCCATTGTTTTCGTGCGCTTGTCCAGGTTTAACACCAAATTCTAAATCTGCTAGCAGTTTTAGTTCTGTCCCAAACAAGATTTTTGCTGGACTACGTGAGGTTGAATCGTGTATAGCTGACCGGTACCCCAGTAGAAATTTGGGTATATGCTCATCCCAATCCTTTTGGTGTGTACTGACCACTTTCCTGAGATATTCCTCCAGGGTACGATTGAATCTTTCCACCATGCCACCAGACTGTGGATGTAGCGGTGTCGTTCTCGTCTTTTTGATGCCATAAACGTCGCACATCTCTTTGAATATAGCCGATTCAAAATTTCGTCCCTCGTCTGAATGTATTCAATAGCTATCCGCTCGAAGGGTGCACCTGCGTTGTATTGTTGAAGTTTGCCACGACTTTTTCTTACAGGAACCTTGGCCGTAATGCACTGTTCGCAATTAGCTATCCAATCGGCTACGTATTGTTGGCAGCCCACCCAGTAAAATCTCTGCTTTATCTTTTCCAGAGTTTTTGTTATACCCATATGGCTGCCGCTGGGACCGTTATGGAACTGCTTAAGTATCTCATTCCTTTTGGAAGTTAGCACGACAATTAAGTCCGTTGTAGTTTTTCCATTTTCTGCATTAAAGCGGCCAATATTGAATTTAACCCTTTGCACTCGAAGCTTTTTTTCACTCATAATACCAGCAACTCGAATCAATTTTAAAAGAAAAAACCATATTCACATATAAGTAAATGATATGCGCATAAAAAGAAGTCATAGTTGTATTTTAAATCTTTTTTAATTAATTATAGATACAAATGTTATAATATATTTAATGATTAAATTTTACATTTTGTAATGCTCCAAGGTGTGATACCTTTCGTTTTTGTCCTTATGTTATGAACTGAAAATTATTTGCATTGTCTCCATAGCGGAGCCCTCGAGTTTGAAGATATATTTTAAATGGCTCCGCTCCGGAGCCCTCGAGTGCAAAGGTTTAAGTCTATAACGTTGTTTGTTGCTGGGGTACATACTTCAATCTCTTCCTTTTCCTCCTTTTCACCAAATTCGTATGTCCGAATATCGATACCACGCTGCTTAACCCTTTCGGGACTACTGGGATAATACGTCCCAGCAATTTTCAAACTGTCTTTTTTCTTTATTTTCACCGCAATCGCCAGGGAGGTAGAACTCCCAAACGTCCAAAAACGGATAGCATCAGTATTAGAGACCACTTGCCAGTAGAGCAAGAGAAGCGTTATCGCTGTGTCCGCTGTTCTTCACTTGGCATAGAAAAGCGAACAAAGATGATATGCTCAGGTTGTAACAACGCCTTATGTTACAAGTGTTTTGGGCCATTCCACAAATAAATACCTAATTGCATTCTTAAAATGTTAAAAATAAATGTAAACTTTTATCTAAATCTAATAATATTTATATTTTAGTTATCCTTTTAATTTCGAATCGCTCTTCGAGAACACTGATTGGGATTTTATGCCCCATGAAAATACTTGTTGGGATTATATGTCCCAGGATAAAAGGACGAATTTAAAATTTTTAAGTATGGAGAACATAATACTTTTATCATACCTTTTAGAATATGAAAAAAATTTTACCATACATAATTTGGTTTGCAAAATAAAACTCCGTCCCGAAAGGGTTAAATTCATCAATTAACCGCTTTTGCAATTCCGCTTTAATGCCTGCTGTCGGCAGATTTAACTTACTCAGCTCTATTTTTAGCTGCTCAACTTATAGCTCGTCAAATTTCATTGTAATTATTTATTTATTATTTTGCAATTCCACTTTTGACACCAGTTGTTACGTTTATTTAAATTATAAACGTTTTATTTATGAGTTCTTTATTTGCAAAATAATTACACACACAACTTTTAGAGTTTTAATTAATTTACACTTTTAATCAATTATTTGACGATTTAACTATTCGCGATTAATAATACACGCTGGCAACTTGTACCACAAAATCTTAACTAGATGAGGCGCACAATCAGAATGAATCAGCACGTATTGGCGTTGCTTTTATATACCCTATTTTTATATGTTCTTGAATATTCGAGAATTTCTACCTCCATCTGTTGCGTATTAGAAAATGCTGCGTTGCCATTTTTATCTCAGACACATTATGTGAGCATTGAATTATGTTAACTCTTTGTGTTAGAGATTTTTTTAATGCTAAGTAGTGTTCTTTCCATGAATAAGTTTTGGTAAAAATAATTCCTAAAATCTTTAACTGGCCTACGTTACTTATGGTAGCATTGCTTATGTTTAAGTTGTAGCAGTGATAATCACACAACTTTTTCTTACATATATGTAAGTTCTTTGTTTTATCAGTGGAAATTTTCGCACCAGCAGTTTATTTCACTTAATGCGCCTTGCCATAGGTTATTGGCTTCTATGTTACAATTCCTTTTACAAAGAATGTAGAGATCATCAGCATAAATACAATAATCTAAGAACTTGAATTTGTTGATTATGTTGTGTATTTCATTGAAAGCAATTGAGAAAAGTATAACGGACAGTGGTGAACCTTGTGGTATACCATTGTGTAAAGTATATATAGATGAGCATACACCATTGACTCTAACACGAAATTTGTTTTAGATAAGTTAAATATTTTGGGTCCTACTTTCCATTTGTTAAGTGTATCTAGAATTACATGTGCACCGATTTTGTCAAAGGCATTTTCAAAGAAAAGAAAGATAGAATCGATACATGATTTCGAGATGAGAGAGATTTAGAAATGTAAAAGTCAATATGTAAAATAGCGTCTGTGCAACCTCTTTCGGCTTTGAATGCTACCTGATTGCGAGAAGTGAGACGGTTCTTTTCCGTAAACCAATATAAGCGGGTTGAAATAATTTTTTCAAGAAGTTTTCCGATGCATGGTAACAATGAATTTGGACGATATTTATTTAGTGAGCTTCTATTGTTGTTTTTTGTTATTTTTTGTTATTTGTATAACGAGTGCAGACGGTCGGGATTGTCCTGGTATTGAAAATATTATTAACAAGTTTTAGTAGACGTTGTTTGCATTTTGTAACACACTCGGTCAAAACCAGGATTGGAACCCTTTACTTTGGATGCGCAACAGTCAAGTTCTGTAAGTGTGATATCTTTCTCTATGTAAATGGCATTTGTGTTAACCCTTGAAACGGAATATATGTTTTGGGATGTGTTTTTTATGTGTATGAAAAGTTGTGAAAAGTTATGGTCGATAGAATATTCAGACCATTTATCAACGAAAGCTTTTCCTATTAACCTCTTAAGACCTGAACCTGAACCGATTGAGTAAAAGGTTTTTCAACTGTTTTTTTTTATCTTATGGGGTGTAAATAAAATATTTGTTTTTATTATTTTTTTATTTAAAGTTGCAGAAAGAGGAGGTGCACATATGTGTACTTCAGGTTTAAATGATTACTTAGTGAGTAAAAGTAGACTTAATGCTGTGGTAGTGCTCAAAGCAGTTATTTTTCAAAATACATAAATCGACATTGCATTTTATATATATAGTAATACAGCGTGAAGAGCAAGTTAGGTAGTGACATTTTGACGCAGTCTTGCTCTTTGCAAAGTGCGGTAGATGACCAACATTGTCAAGCCTTATTTCTGAATGTGGGTGCGGCACAACCGCCTCGTCTTTGAGGAAGGTTAGATTAGACAATCTTGTCTTTAATCTATGACGTGTACATTACCCAGCAATTTACAGCAACTAGGTCCAAGAAATGGCAGAAAGCTCTCACGGGCCATTTTTTCGTCCGCATTGAACTTCGATAGTAAGCTGTCAATCTATCGCATAAATCTATGCCACCCATGCAGGAGATATAAGTATTTACAGCAGCTGGGTTTGATTGAATTTAGCTCCTGCTTTTGTGCCAAGTATATGTTACGTTGTTCCGCCACTAATTTCCAAAAGTCTACCCCCAAATATTCCAAAAAAAGTAAGGGATGTTTATATCAGAGCTACCCTCGCAAATTAGGATATCATCCTTTAAATCTGGTCCAGATTTAGCCATTTCTTTTGTCCTCAAAAAACGCGGTGTGAACTTTTAACTTCATCTTAAGCATCTTCCCAAATTTTGCAAATCTTCTTCATCTCTTCTTCAGATGACTGATGCGCTCGGATGACTTCTGGAGGCAAGTACTTATCAGCCTCCGGGAGACGATAACGATTTTTTAATCCGGAGGTACACATATGTGTACCAAGAAAAGAAAGTGGTATCTCATTGTGAAAAACAACTAAAAATAAAAAACTTACCTTATTTCACGTTAACTCAACAAGTTCACTATAAAAAACTGCAAAAAGTACTAACCTAACTGAAGAAATAAATTTTTATAATTTTTTTTTACAATTTTGCCAAGGCCTACTAGAAATTTTTTAAAACTGTTAAATTTAAATGCAAAAAAATTGCCTACAACTTCTAGGCAGAACCAGCTACTGACCTTTTTTGTAAGCCCAGCAGCTTAAAGTTAGTAAAAAAAACTGTTGCTAGAGATCACACGATCCCGCTGGTGTTTAAAACTTGTCATAAGTTAAGGTACACACATGTGTACCTACGGTCTGAAGAGGTTAAAGAGGGTTCTGTGATGATTTTATTACAGTTTTCTATAGCTACTAACCTTCTATTGTTTGCATTATTAGAAAGACGATTTATTTTGTTCCAAATGGCACTAATTTATGAATTTTTATTAATGTTGCTAGTAAATTTTTCGAAACTAATTTTCTTCTGAATTTTTATTTTACTTCGAAAACTGAGTTTTCCCTTTTATATTTTATCAGGTTTTCAGTTGTGCGAGATTTTTTGAACATTTTCCACACCTTTATTTTGTTACTTCGTAAGAAAGCCAGTTGTTTATTCCACCAAGGTACGTTTCTGTTTGTTTTTAAAGATGACTGAGGATTTAAAATATTAGCTGCTGTTTTTATAGCTTTTGTTATCAGAGAAGCTTCCTGTGTTAATGTGTATACAGTAGTTCGTTATCAACCGAAGCTGTCAATTGTGGCCAATCAGCATAGTGTCAACTGTAAAATAAGCAATAGGCAACAATTGGGGAAAAACCCAAAATAATTAATCGTTTATGTGCTGTGGTAAAAAGTAACACGCGTCTTTGATGATCTGCAAAATTGAATCTATTTTTCTTTTATATACTACATTACAAAACAACTAAAATAAAATAATTTGTTCATAAAATAACTTATGACGAGTTTATTTACAAACGGAAAATAAATTGTGTGACAATTTTTCAGAAGTGGGATTGCGATCTACTCCTTCAGTGAAGAACGTGTTTTATGATGGAAAATTTTCGCGACTTAACCGTAAAAGACTTACAACGTAAATGTAAAGACGCCGGTTTATCTTGTTCCGGAAAAAAGATTCAATTAATCGAACGTCTCGAAGAAAAAAACAGATGACCTAGCATAAGCGAACGAATTGCTCAGTTGGAAAAGACAATTGCAGATTTGCGTGGGCAATCTACTCATTTCCAAATATCGAATCTTTCGTCTACGACACAAACGTTTGAGTCTCCTATTAGTTCGCCAGTGCGCGCGTTATCCGATAGTGTGCCATCTGGTAATGCACCACCCGTAGCATCTGTACCTTTTGCTGGCAGCCGTACACCCGCCACATCGTTTACAGCCGTTCATTTGCAACATCCCGAAACGGTGCAGCCATCCCTATCACAACAGGTATCAACACCTAGTTATATCTATCAGCAACCGGTCGTAATTCAGCCGACAACTATGTTCAACAAACAGCCCCGTGCTATGCTACAAATACAAATCCGCAGATATTATCTGACCATGTATTACACCAATGTATATCGTCACAATCCCCGGCAACGCAGCAGCCCCATACATCATTATCACCACCTGTTCAACAAAACGTTTTCCCATCGAATCCCTACGGAGACATAAGGGAAATGATAACAATACTTCCCGTATTTAATCCGTCGTCTGATGAATCCCTTAATTCATCTCAATTTATCAAACGTGTGGAAATTCTTAAAACTGCTTATAACTGGGACGACCAGTCTTTAATTTTTGCCATACAACAAAGAATGAATGGACCAGCAAAATACTGGGTTGATTCTCTACAAATTGTTTTCCGATCATGGCAACAGTTCGTCGTAAAATTTCTACAGGATTTTCCCCACATCGACAACGCCGCTGATATTCATAGAAAAATGTCTCAAATGAAGCGCCTAGCAAGCGAAACACCACAAGAATACTACTTTAAAATGTTCGCTTTAGGTAGTAAAGGTAACATACCAGAAGGTGCTATAGCTAGGCATATCGTTAATGGCATTAACGATAATGATTTAAAACGGAAAATCTCAAACGACTATTTGAGTTGCCATCAATTATATCGCGACATAAACATTTATTGCAATTACAACGATATTCCCACAGCAGTTACAATTAATAAACAAAAATCAACGTCAAACGGACAATATTCGAGCAAAACTGAAGTCTCAAGGAAAATAGACAGTAGTACAACAGCAAGTAAGATAAAATGTTTTAATTGTTTTAAATACGGGCATTATTCAATAAAATGTCCCGAGCCGCAGAGAAAAGAACGTTGTTCCAAATGTCAACGCACTACACATCGTACAGCTGATTGTAACGTTAGTAAAGATATCTCACGAAAACAGACACCAAACATGAACAAAATAAACAACAACACTCCAGAGTCCGGCGGTGATCTTGTTAAAAACGTTAAAGCTAACGGTTTTGAAACTGCCGCTTGTATTGATTCTGGTAGTATACGTAGCCTTATTAGAAAATCATTTGCAGCAACTATTGGCAAAGGTATTGATTGTTTTTTTATTTTAAAAGGATTCGCCGGTGGTCAATATAAGAGTAAAAAAAATCAACGTTTCCCTAGAAGTTGATGAATATACTTTTGAAACCGAAATGTTTATTGTGGAAGATGATCTTATTACCGAAAATATTCTTATGGGTCGCGATGTTATTTGTCGTGAAGGTAAACGAACGATCATTGAGGGCAACGAATGTTGGGTTCAAGATGTAAATATAATACGTTCGGGAGATAATTTGACTATAAATGATAACAATGAATTACAAAAAGTACTCGAAAGTCACCGCACCAGCTTTGCCGAAAATATCTCAGACTTGGGTAAATGCAATTTGATCAAAATGGAGATCCAGCTAACCAACGATAAGCCTATTTCTGTAAAACCGTATGGTATTGCCTTCGCCAAACGGCCTATCATCGCAGGTATCATCAACGATCTACTTGATAGTAATATAATCCGACAGTCAAATTCACCGTACGCATCTGGGATTGTGCTAGTTGAAAAACGAAATCGGGAACATCGACTTTGTGTAGACTACCGGCAATTAAACCGCATTACTAGGAAGATACCCTTTCCGATGCCAATAATGGAGGAGCAGTTTGCTCAACTCGCTGGCAATAATTATTTTAGTACCTTGGACCTACGTATGGGTTATCACCAGATCGAGATAGACGAACATTCAAGAAAATATACCGCCTTTATAACCCCCGAGGGTCACTATGAATTTAATAGGATGCCTTTTGGGCTCGTTAATGCTTCTGCTGTTTTTCAGGCAGTGATGAACCAAGTTGCAAAGCGTATGGGCCCTGGCGAGGTACTCATTTATCTTGATGATGTAATCATTCCGAGCAAAACAATAGAAGAGGGTCTCGATCGACTGGACCGATTTCTGCACGTGTTAGAGCAAGCTGGCCTCACTCTACGTATGGACAAATGTAATTTCCTCGCCGAAGAAATTGTATATCTCGGTCACAAAATCAGCAAGAATAGTATCAGCCCTGGCGACCACAAGGTAAGCGCTATTAAAAATTTTACAACCCCAACCAACGTCACAGAGGTTCGCAGATTTTTAGGACTTACGGGGTTTTTCAGAAAATTTGTTGAGAATTATTCTGTTATCTCACGACCTTTAACTGCCCTGCTCAGAAAAACGGAAGAGCTAAAATTCCAATGGGGTGCGGCACAACAGGAATCGTTTGAAAAACTCATCAACATACTCTGTAATGAGCCCGTCTTAGCGATTTATGACCTTAATGCAAACCATGAAGTGCACACCGATGCCAGTAGTGCTGGACTTGCAGGCGTACTGCTACAGTCCGTTGATGGCGATAGATGGCACCCTGTTTTTTATTATAGTCGCCATTGTACAGAAACAGAAAGCAGATACCACAGCTATGAACTGGAGGTGCTAGCAGTGGTGGAAACACCGTGTTTTAACCGACTGTACTGCTATAGCAGGGGCAAGGGCCGAAAAGGGGCTCATACCGAAAATAGCGCGTTGGATCATGAACATTTTAGAGTACGATTGTGAGTTCGTCCATCGGGCAGGCTCCCGTATGGCTCATGTAGATGCTCTCAGCCGGTCTCCCGATCAGCCACCAAAAGAACCAGAGCCGGCTGGATTCCTAATGAGTATTAAAATCAACAGCAGCGATTGGTTACTGACTATGCAACTCCAGGACAGCAAATTACATACGATTCTAGAAGTTTTAAATGGCTCATCGCGTTCTGACCAACAAAAACAGATAAAATCTGATTATGTATTACAAAATCACCGTCTTTATAGAAAAACGGAGGCCGGACCAAAATTTGTAGCTCCTAGTTCTTCTCGATGGCGAATTGCCAAACTATGCCACGATGACAACGGCCATTTTGGACTTGAGAGGGCTTTGGAGAGAGTGAAGGAAACCTTCTGGTTTAATCGAGTGCGAAAATACGTTCGTAAATACATTGCCGCATGCCCAGAATGCTGTTACAACAAGACTCGAGGTGGGAAACCTGAAGGAGCCCTCCATTACAGTGCGCTAGACCCATTTCCATTTCGTCAGATCCACATCGACCACTTAGGTCCCTTCATACGTAGCAAAAGGGGTAACACTCATGTACTGGCTATATCAGACGGATTCACGAAGTTTATTGTCGTGAAGGCTGTAAGAAATACGAAAACAGCACCGGTGTTGAAAGTGTTGAATGAACTCACCAGTTATTTTGGGTTGCCAAAAAGCATTATATCCGACCGCGGAACTGCATTCACCGCAAAACTATTTGAAGATTATTGCGCGTACAATAACATTAAACACATTAAAACTGCCGTAAGAACTCCGAGAGCAAATGGGCAAGTGGAGCGGGCAAACCAAGTAGTACTAAATTACTTGCGAACAACCACGGAAGAACAAAAAGATTGGGATTTACATCTAAATAAATTACAATGGTCGGTTAATTCCCAAAAAAAAATAGGACGACCGGTTTCAGCCCGAATGAGCTCATCTTTAACTTCAAACCAATCGATTTAGTACAAAACAGAATCCTCGCCGCTGTTCAAGATGATCTCCTGGCCAACAAGGATACTCTAGGTGACAAGAAACATACGCAAGCTGTCTTAAATATAGAATTAGAACGAGAGAAGTGGAAAAGGCGTTTTGATGGTAAACATGGCCAGCCCACCGTATACAAGGAGAATGACCTAGTCGTGCTGGAGAATGAACCGCCGTCAACTGGACATTCCCGAAAACTTGAGCCTAAATATCGTAGCCCCTATATAATTTCCCGTGTTCTGGGTAACGACCGTTATCTCGTGGAGGACATCCCGGGTATGAAAGTTACTTCTCGAAAATTCGGTTCAGTGTACAGTTCCGACAAGATAAAGCGTTGGTGTGATGGCTCTCCCGAATTAGGACAGGATGAGGAAGCCGAGGACGGCTTGAGTACAGGAGTGGCCGAACTGTCAACTGTAAAATAAGCAATAGGCAACACCGAAATAAATGCAACTCTGATGTAGAGTTTTTTTTATGAAATTGGGGAAAAACCCAAAATAATTAATCGTTTATTTGCTGTGGTAAAAAGTAACACGCGTCTTTGATGATCTGCAAAATTGAATCTATTTTTCTTTTATATACTACAATACATTACAAAACAACTAAAATAAAATAATTTGTTCATAATATAACTTATGACGAGTTTATTTACAAACGGAAAATAAATTGTGTGACAATAGTCAAATAAAAACTTTCGAACAAATTTTGGTCCATTAGATTTAGTTAGCGTTATATCAATCACAATTGGAAAGTGATCACTGCTAAACATTTCATCCAAGATGTCCCACGTTATTTTATTAAGTAATGAAGATGAACATAAGAAGAGTTAAAGTCGCATGTGTTGAAAAATGGCAGGACGGCCGCCATTTAATGTAAATAAATCCGATACTAGTATCGCAGCTTCTAATGTTTGCCCTCTGTGGTTTGTAGAAGACGATCCCCAGGAAGCATTCAAGAATTAAAGTCACCGACAATTAGTTTAGGTATATTTACAAAGTCAAAAATGTTTGATAGGTCCTGTACGGAAAAAGTTTGAGTAGGTGGAATATATAAGGATAGGATGGCAAATTTAAAGCAAAATTGTATTTCTATAATAATTGTTTGTAGAGTCGAGTTAATTTGAATATGTTTTTGAGGGATGCTATTTTTTATCAACACACCTATGCCTTGTTTAGAAGTTGTGTTGCATTGGGAATTGTAAAAGTAATCTATACCCTTTAGGGGGTATAGGTATGAAATTGTGTTTACAGTGGGTTTCTTGTATTGATATTAAATCGTAATTGTGCTCTTTTATTAAAAGTTGAAGCGCGTTGAAATTGATGATGAAACCATTAATATTCCATTGCAATATTTTAAAGCCAATTATTTTCAATATTTTCATAACAAGTTGTAAAGTAAAATTTACAACCGATAGAAAGGAGCACGGTCCCATATTTGGTATATTTTTAGCTGTCTGAGTAGGTGTCCATTACGGACTTAGGTACGTAGTATTCGTTTTTAGAGATTAAATTCTGGGTCAAAAGACCAAGAGGGGAGTTTGAGTTGTTCTATTCTGAACTGTTTTCATATACGTTGGTATGTGTGTGAAGATAAATACGTCAAGTTAAATACGTTTTTTAAAAAATGTAGCATGCGATAATTTTTTTCTCCCATACATACAGTACAATTTGTATAGTAAATTCCGGGCTTTTTTAATGAATACGATTACAGCTACAAAACCCTACGATCTCGGAGAATGAAACCTATTGGGAAATCAAGGGCACATATAGAGCTATTAATCTGTAAACACAGTTTATTCAAATTGAATTTGAGAAATTATTTATAAGACGCGGAAAATTGACTTAGTGCAATTTTCTCATATACGATGAGTTCTGTTAGGGATTTTGTCAATGTGGCCAAACCCTTCGATCTCGCGGATTTACACCTATTGGGAAATCAAGAGCACATATAGAGCTACTAATCTGTAAACACAGTTTATTCAAATTGAATTTGAGAAATTTTTTATAAGACGAGGAAAATTGACTTAGTGCAATTTTCTCATATACGATGAGTTCTGTGAGGGATTTTGTCATTGTGGCCAAACCCTTCGATCTCGCGGAATTACACCTATTGGGAAATCAAGAGCACATATAGAGCTATTAATCTGTAAACACAGTTTAGTCAAATTGAATTTGAGAAATTTTTTATAAGATGCGGAAAATTGACTTAGTGCAATTTTCTCATATACGATGAGTTCTGTGAGGGATTTTGTCAATGTGGCCACACCCTTCGATCTCGCGGAATTACACCTATTGGGAAATCAAGAGCACATATAGAGCTATTAACCTGTAAACACAGCTTATTCAAATTGAATTTGAGAAATTTTTTATAAGACGCGGAAAATTGACTTAGTGCAATTTTCTCATATACGATGAGTTCTGTGAGGGAATTTGTCATTGTGGCCAAACCCTTTGATCTCGCGGAATTACACCTATTGGGAAATCAAGAGCACATATAGAGCTATTAATCTGTAAACACAGTTTAGTCAAATTGAATTTGAGAAATTTTTTATAAGACGCGGAAAATTGACTTAGTGCAATTTTCTCATATACGATGAGTTCTGTGAGGGATTTTGTCAATGTGGCCAAACCCTTCGATCTCGCGGAATTACACCTATTGGGAAATCAAGAGCACACATAGAGCTATTAATCTGTAAACACAGTTTAGTCAAATTGAATTTGAGAAATTTTTTATAAGACGCGGAAAATTGACTTAGTGCAATTTTCTCATATTAGATGAGTTCTGTGAGGGATTTTGTCAATGTGGCCACACCCTTCGATCTCGCGGAATTACACCTATTGGGAAATCAAGAGCACATATAGAGCTATTAATCTGTAAACACAGTTTAGTCAAATTGAATTTGAGAAATTTTTTATAAGACGCGGAAAATTGACTTAGTTCAATTTTCTCATATACGATGAGTTCTGTGAGGGATTTTGTCATTGTGTCCAAACCCTTCGATCTCGCGGAATTACACCTATTGGGAAATCAAGGGCACATATAAAGATATTAAACTGTAAACACAGTTTATTCAAATTGAATTTGAGAAATATTTTATAAGATGCGGAAAATTGACTTAGTTCAATTTTCTCATATACGATGAAATCTGTGAGGGATTTTGTCAATGTGGCCAAACCCTTCGATCTCGCGGAATTGCACCTATTGGGAAATCAAGAGCACATATAGAGCTATTAACCTGTAAACACAGTTTAGTCAAATTGAATTTGAGAAATTTTTTATAAGACGCGGAAAATTGACTTAGTGCAATTTCCTCATATACGATGAGTTCTGTGAGGGATTTTGTCAGTGTGGCCAAACCCTTCGATCTCGCGGAATTACACCTATTGGGAAATCAAGAGCACATATAGAGCTATTAACCTGTAAACACAGCTTATTCAAATTGAATTTGAGAAATTTTTTATAAGACGCGGAAAATTGACTTAGTGCAATTTTCTCTCTATATGTGCTCTTGATTTCCCAATAGGTGTAATTCCGCGAGATCGAAGGGTATGGCCACATTGACAAAATCCGTCACAGAACTCATCGTATATGAGAAAATTTCACTAAGTCAATTTTCCGCGTCTTATAAAAAATTTCTCAAATTCAATTTGACTAAACTGTGTTTACAGGTTAATAGCTCTATATGTGCTCTTGATTTCCCAATAGGTGCAATTCCGCGAGATCGAAGGGTTTGGCCACATTGACAAAATCCCTCACAGAACTCATCGTATATGAGAAAATTGAACTAAGTCAATTTTCCGCGTCTTATAAAAAATTTCTCAAATTCAATTTGAATAAACTGTGTTTACAGTTTAATATCTTTATATGTGCCCTTGATTTCCCAATAGGTGTAATTCCGCGAGATCGAAGGGTTTGGACACAATGACAAAATCCCTCACAGAACTCATCGTATATGAGAAAATTGAACTAAGTCAATTTTCCGCGTCTTATAAAAAATTTCTCAAATTCAATTTGAATAAACTGTGTTTACAGTTTAATATCTTTATATGTGCCCTTGATTTCCCAATAGGTGTAATTCCGCGAGATCGAAGGGTTTGGCCACAATGACAAAATCCCTCACAGAACTCATCGTATATGAGAAAATTGCACTAAGTCAATTTTCCGTGTCTTATAAAAAATTTCTCAAATTCAATTTGTATAAACTGTGTTTACAGGTTAATAGCTCTATATGTGCTCTTGATTTCCCAATAGGTGTAATTCCGCGAGATCGAAGGGTTTGGCCACATTGACAAAATCCCTCACAGAACTCATCGTATATGAGAAAATTGCACTAAGTCAGTTTTCCGCGTCTTATAAAAAATTTCTCAAATTCAATTTGACTAAACTGTGTTTACAGGTTAATAGCTCTATATGTGCTCTTGATTTCCCAATAGGTGTAAATCCGCGAGATCGAAAGGTTTGGCCAAATTGACAAAATCCCTAACAGAACTCATCGTATATGAGAAAATTGCACTAAGTCAATTTTCCGCGTCTTATAAAAAATTTCTCAAATTTATTTATTTATTTATTTGTATTGTTCCACACACAAGACTGTAGGTCTTATTTTGCAGAGTAGAAATAATTATATAAACTGATAAAAACATATAAAATTTGACGTTAAAAAAAAATTACAAAAATAATAACTTATAATTAAATATAATAATATTATAATGTGTGTATAAAAAACAATAAAAATTAGACCATAAAAGTGTTTTAATAAACTATTTCAGTAAGAATTCTAACATTAATCAACGACATATGTATATAAACGAAGCATATGTATGTATTAAAATAAACATAAATATGTGCACATACATGTAAACACATACTTTTATACATACATATGTACGTACAGAAAACTAAAACAAGTAAAAAAAAAAAAGAGTTGTAAAACATGTAAAAATTATTTCTATTATTACTATTATAAAAACTAAGTAATTATTCTGGAAACAGCTTCATTAGATTCACCTTAAATTGTCGCGCGTTACTTAAGATTTGGGAGCTATAAGGAATCGAATTCCAGAGATTTACCGCGAAAACAAAAAAATGCCATTGTGAAATCAGAGTTTTATATGACAGAGTTCTAATTCTTTTGCCTCTGCAATTGTGTGCAAACGAGAGTCTATTGTATAGGTATTCTGGCTGCTGGGAATAAATAATTCTGTGCAAAAACATTAAAATTCTTAGGTTAATCAGGTTTTCAAAACTGACACCGAACAACAATGGGGAAAAACCTGACACTCTAGAGCGTCTTTTTAGACCATAAACATAACGGATGATACTATTAAATGTGACGTTTAATTTCCTTTTACTAGCAGCGTCGCATCTAGCGAAAAGCTCACAACCGTACAATAAAATGGGGACTAAGTATGTTTTGGCAAGGAGAACTCTAATTTTCAAAGGAGTGCAGTATTGAGTTGGCCAAATAGATCTTAACATACCGAATGTGCGACCGCAAGCATAGTTAACGTGATCGGACCAAGAAAGAGTACTATTGAAAATGATTCCAAGATTTTTAGCCGATTTTACTATTTCAATAGCTTGATTATTAATAGAAATATTCGGTGTGACATTAATTTGCGATGATCTCTTTTGAACAACAATACATTTTGATTTTTTCGGGTTAATTTCTAATCCATTTGCATTTGCCCAATTATTGATGTGAACCAGTTGTTTATTTAAAGAGTTAATACAGTTATTAATCGTCTTTTCGCAACAACTTGTGTAGATTTGCACATCATCCGCATACATTCTAATCTGGCACTCATTAAGGATATTAGGGAGGTCATTGGAATACATACAAAAGAGTAGAGGGCCAACTATTGAGCCCTGCGGAACCCCTCTCGTCACGGGAAGTACTTTTGACTTTCTGGTTTGAGTTTCAACAAACTGGTGTCTTTTGCAAAGATACGTTGACAATAATTGTACAGCCGTCGATGAAAAGTTAAAGAACTTGCTTAACTTATAACAAATGATTTTATGGTCAACAGTATCAAAGGCCTTGGAATGGTCTAATAGAACTAGAAAGGCAATTTTACCCTTATCAACTTGCTTTCGTATTTCCTCGGAAATATCTGCCAGTGCTGTTATACAACTATGTCCCTTTCTAAATCCAGATTGCCTGTTGGTGAGCAGTTTATTAGTGTCAAGAAAAAGAGCAATTTGGTTGTGCATAATTCTTTCAAATGCTTTAGATAAGAACAGAAGTATGGCAATAGGTCTGTAGTCGACGCTTGATTTCGGAATAGGTACAATTTTAGCAGTTTTCCATTTTGAAGGAAATTGACATCTGAAGAGTATATTATTAAAAATAACAGTTATTAAAGGAAGTAGCTGTGGCCAAAGAATTTTTAAAAACTTCGGGTTTATTCCATCCGCTCCTACTGCATTGGATTTGATGGATAATAAACTTTCCAAAACGTCAAATTGGTCCACAGGTACAAAAGAAAACATAGAGAAATTTCGCTGTTAGGAGTATTGTTGTAATATCTCAGTTTGGCTTCTACCATAGGAATATTTAAGAACTTTTCATTTATAATATCTGCATCAATTATGCCGGGTTCTTGGGTAATAGTTTTACCGATACCAATGTCACGAATTGTTTGCCATGTCTTTTTGGTGTTAAAAACAGAAGAGAACCTTTCAGCAAAATATGCAGATTTAGCTTTCTTAATTAGTTTGTTGACTTTTCTTTTAGCAGTTACATAATCTTCACGTAGTTCGTTGGTTTTAAATCTTTTCCATCTACCGTATACAAAATTTCTTTGATTTATTGATTCTCTAATTTCACTTGAAAACCAAGGTTTAAGCCTATTTGTGATAGTCCTTGTTTTAAGAGGTACTGTTAAATCAAATAGATAGTTAAGATTATTTTCGAGAAATGTGATTTGTTCATCAACAGAGTCTAAATTATGTAACGTGCTCCATTCGATTTTGAAGAATTCCTGTTCAAGAAGCCTATAATTCAAATTTTTAAAATCACGAACGGTAAACGTTTGAATAGGTGTTACTAAATGAAAATTATAGGTCAGAAAGATTAAATCATGCTTGGAAAAACATGGCGCAGAGAGCTGATCATAAAGTAAGATATTAATTGCACTAGCTACTAGGAATAAATATAAAAGTGTGTTATTTGTTTTAGTGAAATGGGTAGGATGTGTGGTGTTTGATAACATTAAACCTAGCGCAGAAAATTCGTCCAAAAGACTGCAATCTTCAAGGAGGTTAGAATTAAAATCACCGGCTATTATCACATCATCATACATTACAGTTAGTATTTCTAACGTTTTCAAAAGGTGTCTAACATTAATGTTTCTGTTTGGTCTGTAAACACTTCCTACTAGCAATTTACTTCCTTCGTTATTTACTTCAATTAATAAGTATTCAACAAGGTTAGGGAGATTAGCATCATCAAAATTCTCAAAACCGCGCAAGTCCTTAGAGATGCATTTGATATTAAAATTGATACCCTTTTTTATATATATATGGCAACGCCACCATAACCACCCTCTCTGTCTACTCTCCGTAGATGGCATCCATTTAATGTGACAGATAAATCTGTAACACTAGAATCAAACTAGGTCTCAGACACACAAATAAAGTCAACAGAAGAGTTTTCAAACATAAATCTGAATTCATCAATTTTTCTTTTTAGGCTTTGAGCATTAATATGACAAATTTTGATACCATTTTTTTGTTTAGCGAGAATTTTGATCATATTCGCTGTGTTATCTCTGGAAAATGTTCTATAGTTATTGCACATTGGTAAAGTGGTAACTGTTTGAAAGAGTTACGCGCGAGATGAAGTTAAATGTGAATCTGTAGCTGTCTAAAAACAAAGTCTTTGAAAAAATATTTGAAAAATATATAATAAATGAGGTAAATAAAATATAAACTGATAAAAAAATTAAAAAATAATTAAACATAAAATAATAAATAATTGAAGTAATTGACGAGTTTATGACGAAAATTGTGATAAAATAAAGCCGTGCAGAACTAATTTGGAGAATTGTTGGCAAGGTCATCAGAAGAAGCCAATAGTTCCGGATCCCGAAATAAGCAATTAAGATCATTTATGTTGTCAATAAGTATAATACTGCTATTTGCAGTTTTTTTGATGTAGATTAGGCCACGCAAACTAAAGGCACTGTGCAAACGATTTTGCTTTTTGAGTTTAATTGCAGCACGAAGAATGTTGAAATTTGTAGCTGTTAAGTTTTCATTTACATAAAATTTATTATCTGAAGAATCTCCTATGTGTCTTAGGCAAAAGTTAAAGCCTTTATATAATTTGCGATAGTTAGAAAATGATTTAAGAAAAAAATTCTTATCGTGCGGCGGTTGTAACTTAACGATTATAACCGAATCTTTTGAGATATTTTTCTTTTTGTTGTTTATATTCTGCAATCGGTATATGGTTTTAATGGCAGGTGTAGAACTGTTAATCGTTTCGCAGATTTTTTCAAATATTAAATATAAGTCTTCATTTGATTTATATGGGATTTCATTTAAACGTAGTTCACATGCAATACTCTTGTTCTCCTGTTGTTTAAATTTAATATTAAGGGAAAACTAATTTCATCCTGCATATTTTTTAATGTGTGTGAAGATAAATACGTCAAGTTAAATACGTTTTTTAAAAAATGTAGCATGCGATAATTTTTTTCTCCCATACATACAGTACAATTTGTATAGTAAATTTCGGACTTTTTTAACGAATACGATTACAGCTACAAAACCCTACGATCTCGGAGAATGAAACCTATTGGGGAAATCAAGGGCACATATAGAGCTATTAATCTGTAAACACAGTTTATTCAAATTGAATTTGAGAAATTTTTTATAAGACGCGGAAAATTGACTTAGTGCAATTTTCTCATATACGATGAGTTCTGTGAGGGAATTTGTCATTGTGGCCAAACCCTTCGATCTCGCGGATTTACACCTATTGGGAAATCAAGAGCACATATAGGGCTATTAAACTGTAAACACAGTTTATTCAAATTGAATTTGAGAAATTTTTTATAAGACGCGGAAAATTGACTTAGTGCAATTTTCTAATATACGATGAGTTCTGTGAGGGATTTTGTCAATGTGGCCAAACCCTTCGATCTCGCGGAATTACACCTATTGGGAAATTAAGAGCATATATAGAGCTATTAATCTGTAAACACAGTATAGTCAAATTGAATTTGAGAAATTTTTTATAAGACGCGGAAAATTGACTTAGTGCAATTTTCTCATATACGATGAGTTCTGTGAGGGAATTTGTCAGTATGGCCAAACCCTTCGATCTCGCGGAATTACACCTATTGGGAAATCAAGAACACATATAGAGCTATTTATCTGTAAACACAGTTTATTCAAATTGAATTTGAGAAATTTTTTATAAGACGCGGAAAATTGACTTAGTGCAATTTTCTCATATACGATGAGTTCTGTGAGGGATTTTGTCAGTATGGCCAAACCCTTCGATCTCGCGGAATTACACCTATTGGGAAATCAAGAACACATATAGAGCTATTAATCTGTAAACACAGTTTATTCAAATTGAATTTGAGAAATTTTTTATAAGACGCGGAAAATTGACTTAGTGCAATTTTCTTATATACGATGAGTTCTGTGAGGGATTTTCTCAATGTGGCCAAACCCTTCGATCTCGCGGAATTACACCTATTGGGAAATTAAGAGCATATATAGAGCTATTAATCTGTAAACACAGTATAGTCAAATTGAATTTGAGAAATTTTTTATAAGACGCGGAAAATTGACTTAGTGCAATTTTCTAATATACGATGAGTTCTGTGAGGGATTTTGTCAATGTGGCCAAACCCTTCGATCTCGCGGATTTACACCTATTGGGAAATCAAGAGCACATATAGGGCTATTAAACTGTAAACACAGTTTAGCCAAATTGAATTTGAGAAATTTTTTATAAGACGCGGAAATTTGACTTAGTGCAATTTTCTCATATACGATGAGTTCTGTGAGGGATTTTGTCAGTATGGCCAAACCCTTCGATCTCGCGGAATTACACCTATTGGGAAATCAAGAGCACATATAGAGCTATTAATCTGTAAACACAGTTTAGTCAAATTGAATTTGAGAAATTTTTTATAAGACGCGGAAAATTGACTTAGTGCAATTTTCTAATATACGATGAGTTCTGTGAGGGATTTTGTCAATGTGGCCAAACCCTTCGATCTCGCGGAATTACACCTATTGGGAAATTAAGAGCATATATAGAGCTATTAATCTGTAAACACAGTATAGTCAAATTGAATTTGAGAAATTTTTTATAAGACGCGGAAAATTGACTTAGTGCAATTTTCTAATATACGATGAGTTCTGTGAGGGATTTTGTCAATGTGGCCAAACCCTTTGATCTCGCGGAATTACACCTATTGGGAAATTAAGAGCATATATAGAGCTATTAATCTGTAAACACAGTTTATTCAAATTGAATTTGAGAAATTTTTTATAAGACGCGGAAAATTGACTTAGTGCAATTTTCTCATATACGATGAGTTCTGTGAGAAAATTGCACTAAGTCAATTTTCCGCGTCTTATAAAAAATTTCTCAAATTCAATTTGGCTAAACTGTGTTTACATATTAATAGCTCTATATGTGCTCTTGATTTCCCAATAGGTGTAATTCCGCGAGATCGAAGGGTTTGGCCACATTGACAAAATCCCTCACAGAACTCATCGTATATGAGAAAATTGCACTAAGTCAATTTTCCGCGTCTTATAAAAAATTTCTCAAATTCAATTTGAATAAACTGTGTTTACAGTTTAATAGCCCTATATGTGCTCTTGATTTCGCAATAGGTGTAAATCCGCGAGATCGAAGGGTTTGGCCAGATTGACAAAATCCCTCACAGAACTCATCGTATATTAGAAAATTGCACTAAGTCAATTTTCCGCGTCTTATAAAAAATTTCTCAAATTCAATTTGAATAAACTGTGTTTACAGTTTAATAGCCCTATATGTGCTCTTGATTTCCCAATAGGTGTAAATCCGCGAGATCGAAGGGTTTGGCAACATTGACAAAATCCCTCACAGAACTCATCGTATATTAGAAAATTGCACTAAGTCAATTTTCCGCGTCTTATAAAAAATTTCTCAAATTCAATTTGACTAAACTGTGTTTACAGATTAATAGCTCTATATGTGCTCTTGATTTCCCAATAGGTGTAATTCCGCGAGATCGAAGGGTTTGGCCACAATGACAAATTCCCTCACAGAACTCATCGTATATGAGAAAATTGCACTAAGTAAATTTCCGCGTCTTATAAAAAATTTCTCAAATTCAATTTGACTAAACTGTGCTTACAGATTAATAGCTCTATATGTGCTCTTGATTTCCCAATAGGTGTAATTCCGCGAGATCGAAGGGTTTGGCCACATTGACAAAATACCTCACAGAACTCATCGTATATGAGAAAATTGCACTAAGTCAATTTTCCGCGTCTTATAAAAAATTTTTCAAATTCAATTTGAATAAACTGTGTTCACAGATTAATAGCTCTATATGTGCTCTTGATTTCCCAATAGGTGTAATTCCGCGAGATCGAAGGGTTTGGCCACATTGACAAAATCCCTCACAGAACTCATCGTATATGAGAAAATTGCACTAAGTCAAATTTCCGCGTCTTATAAAAAATTTCTCAAATTCAATTTGAATAAACTGTGCTTACAGTTTAATATCATTATATGTGCTCTTGATTTCCCAATAGGTGTAATTCCGCGAGATCGAAGGGTTTGGCCACATTGACAAAATCCCTCACAGAACTCATCGTATGAGAAAATTGCACTAAGTCAAATTTCCGCGTCTTATAAAAAATTTCTCAAATTCAATTTGGCTAAACTGTGTTTACATATTAATAGCTCTATATGTGCTCTTGATTTCCCAATAGGTGTAATTCCGCGAGATCGAAGGGTTTGGCCACATTGACCAAATCCCTCACAGAACTCATCGTATATAAGAAAATTGCACTAAGTCAATTTTCCGCGTCTTATAAAAAATTTCTCAAATTCAATTTGAATAAACTGTGTTTACAGATTAATAGCTCTATATGTGCTCTTGATTTCCCAATAGGTGTAATTCCGCGAGATCGAAGGGTTTGGCCACATTGACAAAATCCCTCACAGAACTAATCGTATATGAGAAAATTGCACTAAGTCAATTTTCCGCGTCTTATAAAAAATTTCTCAAATTCAATTTGAATAAACTGTGTTTACAGATTAATAGCTCTATATGTGTTCTTGATTTCCCAATAGGTGTAGTTCCGCGAGATCGAAGGGTTTGGCCATACTGACAAAATCCCTCACAGAACTCATCGTATATGAGAAAATTGCACTAAGTCAAATTTCCGCGTCTTATAAAAAATTTCTCAAATTCAATTTGGCTAAACTGTGTTTACATATTAATAGCTCTATATGTGCTCTTGATTTCCCAATAGGTGTAATTCCGCGAGATCGAAGGGTTTGGCCACATTGACAAAATCCCTCACAGAACTCATCGTATATGAGAAAATTGCACTAAGTCAATTTTCCGCGTCTTATAAAAAATTTCTCAAATTCAATTTGAATAAACTGTGTTTACAGATTAATAGCTCTATATGTGCTCTTGATTTCCCAATAGGTGTAATTCCGCGAGATCGAAGGGTTTGGCCACATTGACAAAATCCCTCACAGAACTAATCGTATATGAGAAAATTGCACTAAGTCAATTTTCCGCGTCTTATAAAAAATTTCTCAAATTCAATTTGAATAAACTGTGTTTACAGATTAATAGCTCTATATGTGCTCTTGATTTCCCAATAGGTGTAATACCGCGAGATCGAAGGGTTTGGCCACATTGACAAAATCCCTCACAGAACTCATCGTATATGAGAAAATTGCACTAAGTCAAATTTCCGCGTCTTATAAAAAATTTCTCAAATTCAATTTGAATAAACTGTGTTTACAGTTTAATATCATTATATGTGCTCTTGATTTCCCAATAGGTGTAATTCCGCGAGATCGAAGGGTTTGGCCACATTGACAAAATCCCTCACAGAACTCATCGTATATGAGAAAATTGCACTAAGTCAATTTTCCGCGTCTTATAAAAAATTTCTCAAATTCAATTTGAATAAACTGTGTTTACAGTTTAATAGCTTTATATGTGCCCTTGATTTCCCAATAGGTTTGATTCTCCGAGATCGTAGGGTTTTGTTGCTGTAATCGTATTCGTTAAAAAAGTCCGGAATTTACTATACAAATTGTACTGTATGTATGGGAGAAAAAAAACATCGCATGATATATTTTTAAAAAAACGTATTTAACTTGACGTATTTATCTTCACACACATTATTTTTTATGGAATCAGTAACAGCTTCTAAATGTTGAACTCTATCAGTAACATCTTTTAACTCTTGTTTGATTGAGCTAATATTTTTATCGAACACATTTAAGAGTTCAGCCTTGTATTCGTTGAATTTTTTGTCTATTATTTGCTCTAACTCTCTTACGAGTTTATCGAAACTTTTTTCCATTATGTTTATGGTTTTGAATGGGGAGTCTATATTTAAAAACCGCGGATTGTTGTTTAAATTACCAACATGTGCTTTTTGTAAGCCTTCTTTCGACCGTGTTTGTACATGTGGTATTGTTGTTGTGGCTTTAGGGTTGTTATAGTCTGAAACGTATCTTTCATCCTGAGATGAAAAGTCGTCTTGTGCTGTAAATATTTCCTGCATAAAGCTGGTGTCTTGAGTGATATTGACTTTATTTGTTTTAATTTTGTTTTTGATTTGGCGTTTACTCCTTCTTACAGAAGAATTTTTAACAGTATTAGAGTTAGGCATAAATGAAAAAAAAAGCAGTTCAAATTTTATTTTATTACTTCTATTTGTCAGCGTTATAGAGAAACAGCAGTACACTTGTTATTTTTAATAATATATTTAAAATTAACGTTCAATTTGTCAGAAATTATATCAATGACTTTTAAACTGTTATTCAACAAGCATGTGGCATCACTACTAAACCAGTATTAGTGTGAAAAGAGCAGCTGGTTTTTGTTTATAATTGTATTTAAGTATTTCTCACTTGTTCAATTTATTAATGTGCATTTGTCTTCTTTTAGTATTTTTAAGAACTATTGTTTGAGTGTTTTTATTTACAAATTTCGGAGTCACAAAACAAAAAGAATGAAGTATTTAATTTATCATTTCTACCACAAAGCAAATAAGCAATCAAAAAAACTTCACTTGCAAAGCACGGCGCACGGCTCTGGCCAAAGATTAATCGGCACAGGTAAAGTATTTAAAGGCCAGTTATAGCAATAAAATGTATTAACTTATAGAGCAGACACGCACAACGTCTTGAGCTTGGAAATTACTTTGTTGTATTCTCAATTTGACTAAACTGTGTTTACAGGTTAATAGCTCTATATGTGCTCTTGATTTCCCAATAGGTGTAAATCCGCGAGATCGAAGGGTTTGGCCACATTGACAAAATCCCTAACAGAACTCATCGTATATGAGAAAATTGCACTAAGTCAATTTTCCGCGTCTTATAAAAAATTTCTCAAATTCAATTTGAATAAACTGTGTTTACAGATTAATATGTGCCCTTGATATCCCAATAGGTTTCATTCTCCGAGATCGTAGGGTTTTGTAGCTGTAATCGTATTCGTTAAAAAAGTCCGGAATTTACTATACAAATTGTACTGTATGTATGGGAGAAAAAAATTATCGCATGCTACATTTTTTAAAAAACGTATTTAACTTGACGTATTTATCTTCACACACATTACGTTGGTTGGATTTATTTCTATATTATCTTTGATTTTTTTAGATTTTTGTTTTTATTTTTGTGTATTGGTTTTTCTAATGGTTAATGGTTTTAGGTTTCAATTCTTGTTGGTGAGGTGCGTTGTTTTCTGATGAATTGTTTTCTGTTGTATTATTATATAATTATGATGACCAAAATGGTGTGTCAATTTCATTTTCGCTTGATAAGGAGCTAAGAGACGAATCTCGATGTGTTGATTTCTTATTGTACTTGTTATGGTTGGGTGATTGTTTATATTGCTGATTTTTTGAGTCTTCAGTCATGTTATTTGCTATTTAAGAGTATGTATCATTACCTTTTTGTTGATGTACGGTTAAGATGTTTACTTAAATATACGTTTGGCAGCGCCATAGGAGCACTTGTTTATAGTTTTAATTTTAATTATCTCTTTTTGTTGAAGGTATCTGGGTCAATTTCCATCTGATGCTGGGTGTTTCTCATTACAGTTGGCACACTGACTTCTTGAACAATCAATCGGCGAACGAGGAAGACGGTCGCAAAACACAATACTGGATTCTTACAATTATTTTTTGTGTGACCAAGAAGTTGTCATTTTTGGCATCTCATAGGATTTGGGAAGTACATTTTTACTCTTTCTTTGTACCACGCTACGTCAATAACCTTGGACAGGTTATAAAGGTAAAATGTTACAACCATGAAACCAGAGTATTCGGCTTTTGTGTTTTTGTTGTTGCCTTCACTGTTACTTTTTTCATTTTTTTTTTTGCGTTGACTTGTTTATTAACGGTATACTTATAAACAGAGACTACTCCCTGGGTATGAAGTTCTATAACAATTTCTTCTTTTGCAACATCGACAAGGCAAGGAGCATATTAACGCCTTATATGTAATTAAGGGTTTCGTGTAGTTTGACTGAGATTGGGAAAATATTTAAAAGTGTCTTAGCTTTCAGAAACTTAATTGACTGATGAAATCTATGATTTTATTTATTTTTTCATTTATTTAAAAATCGAGCCTAAAGAGGCCATATACGATTAATAGTAAAAAATCAATTCAAGATAAGGTAATATACATATATGTAAATAGTAGTACTCAATAAAAGTACTGTCTATTAATTAGTGATACATCAAGTAACTTAATAAATTAAGTAATATACAAAATTAAAAGTAAGGTGGAGATCGTAGATAATAAATGGACTTATTTTTCGTAATTGATTCTTTTCTGATGATATTATCAAATACTTGGGATCATTTAATACATTTGTTTTCGGTTGCGGAAGAATAGGAAAGTTTTCTTTAAATGGTTGATTATTAAAGTCGCCCAATAAGGCACACCTATTGGGATTTTTATCCGATGGCCTAGGGGCCATGTTAACTTTACACTTTCTAACTGTTAATATATGTATGATTTTTTTTTTTTTTTTTTTGTACACCAAAAATTAAATTGAAAGATGCGAAAATGAAGAGCAAATCAAATTAAAAAAATGCTATGATCTGTTGTGTACGTTTAATAAAACAAGCGCTGTTAAGTAAAAAGTCCAAACGCAACGAGTAAAAGTCGATGACTGTAATTCATAATAGTATTGTAAAAATTAATTAAAAAAGTACGGAAATTATAATATTTACATCAGTTGTTCTCTAAGTCAAAATTTTTTTAATTTTAATTTTTAAATTTTGCATCTCGTTGTTTCCAATTGATTTTTCTTTAAAAATTATACTTTCTCCTTTTCTAGGTCAAACAAACGTTCCTCCCGTGGGGTTTTTCCATTTCCATTTTTAAAAATGTAATCTTTTTTTTTAATATGTACATGCGCTCCATTGTATCACTGCTCCGTTTTAACTTTTTATTGGCCGTTGAGATATTTATTTTGTCTAATTCTGTTAATATGTTTTTTTCTGGTTTTCATCACAGTTTTTTTTTAAGTTGTAACGAATTTTTTTATATTAAATTTGATTGTCTACTTGCTTTTTTAATAATGTCTGATTATTGGATAAACTACTACAGGTATGTCGATGTGTAGTATATGGTCTATTTAAGTTTTCTTCACTATTGTTTACTTCTAAGTTATTGCAAGGTATTGTAATTTCTTCAGTTGCGTCATTAATTCTAATAATTGTAGTAGGAATATTTATTTGTGCTCCATATCTATACGTACTACTCATTCCTTTAATATATTCATTAATTATAAGCAGTTCTTTAACTTTTTGCTCCAGTGGTGAAAGGGAACAGCAATTACTTGGTCCACCTCCAGTTCCTGAAATACTATTTTTCTTGCTGCGAGACTTTACCTTTATGTGTTGCTTATAATCCGCCCATACCTTGGAATGCATGTGTAAAAATTTTATATTTTAAGTTAAACTATTCATATTTACATATGTATGTAACATTTAGGTGTACTTTTGCCAAATCTGCATGCAATGTCATTAATTTCATCATTATTTCATATTTCCCTGGCCATGTATATTCACTCTTTTTAGACGTTTCCGTTTTGATAATTTTAAAATTAAAGCATTGAACTTTTTTGATATTAAATTTGATTGTCTACTTGCTTTTTTAATAATGTCTGATTATTGGATAAACTACCACGGGTATATCGATGTGAAGTATATGGTCTATTTAAGTGTGTCTCACTATTGTTTACTTTTAAGTTATTGCAAGGTACTGCAATTTCTTCAGTTTAATAATAGTTGTAATAGGAATATTTATTTGTGCTCCATATCTATACGTACTACCTACCTACCTACTACCTTTAATATATTCATTAATTACAAGCAGTTCTTTAACTTTTTGCTCCAGTGGTGAAAGGGAACAGCAATTACTTGGTCCACTTCCAGTTCCTGAAATACTATTTTTCTTGCTGCGAGACTTTACCTTTATGTGTTGCTTATAATCTGCCAACACCTTGGAATGCATGTGTAAAAAGGTTATATTTTAAGTTAAACTATTCATATTTACATATGTATGTAACATTTAGGTGTCTTTTTGCCAAATCTACAGGCAATGTCATTAATTTCACCATTATTTCATATTCCCCTGGCATACGAGGCCTCTTTTTAGACCTTTCCCTTTTAATAATTTAAAATCAAAGCATTCAATAAACCTTTTTATTAATTAAATATTAATTTTTTTTGTATGTAAAAAAATAACTATAAAATTTCTGCAATCAAAATGGCATTCGAAAAATCTATATACGTTTAGGGCAGTTCTCATGGTCACAGAAGTCTTACGACATGTCAAATTTTAATGCAGAATTGTACCAGTAGGATCGTCTAAACAAAATACGTAATGAATCTGCACAAACTAAAAACAAATACGGATGAAAATTTGACAGTCGTATGGCTCTCTTTGTTTTTCAAAAGACAATTACGAATCATTAGATTAAGGATGCATTTTTCTGCAAACCGCTATTTTAGATTTGGTGTGTTTTTCCCATACCAGTTGTGTAAACGTAAAAATAATCTGTCGTAAGATTTTTGCTCTATGTTTATTAGCACACAGAAAATGATATGATGTATTTCCTAATTTTTTGTTATATATTACAAAATATGAATTATATTATGCAAAGTATAAATTTATGTTTTTACTCTTTCTTTAAGTAGTTATGTATAAGAATATATTGTCTACTTAAGCGAATGTTTTAACTATGGGTATGTTCTTAAATGCATCACTGCACTGCATATGATGCGCAGTACGTTCGTAAATGCAAAAAGTGGCAGCACTCCAAATGTCGTCGGTTCGTAAATGCATCACTGAAGTATATTATGCGCAAATAAAAGCAAAAAACTAATCATAAAAATGGCTGATGCAATGAACGTCTTTTTCTGTTTAATAAATTTTATAGAATTAAATTAAGTTTTTTATTCTTTAATCTTCTTTTTTCTAGTATGTTACACAAATTTTTATCATTTTTATATCATCTAGTTGACAAATCGAGTTTATTATCAATTTTTCTATTTTCACAGTATATCTTCGTTCGTTAATGCAAACACTAAAATGAGCAAAACAAAGCATACGCAACAGCTGATTAGCAGTTGCAGTGCAGAATAATCATATTATGCAGAGCACTGATGCATTTACGAACAGGCCCTATGTTTTAATTATTTTGTAAGAGGCTATTAAAAGAGTAAAAAAATTCGTCGATTTTCTTTTGGATTGTCTTTAAAATTTAAAATATATTGAAGTATTTCTCAGAAGCAATAATAAGTATAGTAGTGTGTGTCAGTATAAACAACACGTAGTTTCTTGTTCACTAAAATAAAAAATACTAAAAACAACTGTTTTATGATATCTATTAAAACCAATCATGTTAAATGTGTACAGATGTCCCATACGACAATTGAAATTTATATAAGTATTTCAACCAGCAAGTACTAGAAGTAAATTTTTAACTAAATGTTCTCCACACAAAAACGAATTTTAGTTTTATATATGTACATCTTAATACATTCATTTGAAATTTTACAATTATTCTTCCTATAAAGTACACAATTGTAGATGACAATTGTTTTAAGTAATTATTGAAAAGTATGTAAAAAGTGTTGAAATTTTTCTATATACAAAACTAAAATGCGCTGACAACTGTTAAAGTACAATTATACCGGTAAAATTGGGTGAGTTTACATTTGTTTTTCTATTTTTCTACGAAACAAAAATCCATGCTTGAACCAAGATTCTAAAGGATCTCCTCGCAAAATTTTACTCAAATGTATCCAGCAGCACTTACGTGAGGCAGATAAGAATTCAATTAATAGGTGTTTTGTATTCCAAATCAATTATTATCTTCACCAGCAACAATATTTTCCTTAAATATTTCAGGTACTGAAATTATCCTCTTACAGTTTTATTATAGATTTACACTTAAATCTTTTAATAAATAATTTTTATTTAAAATTTTTATTGATGTTTTCTTTTTTCATAATAAGAGATTTTAAGCACTTATTATTTTACATGTCTTATAGTACTGACATCACTTAACTGTTTACTGTCGCCAACAAAAATAGAAATTAGTTTAATTCGACTGCAGCGGCAAATTCAGCCCAGACAACAACCTGCCGCCTTGTTGCCTTGCTGTCTACAAAGTAATCATTCTCATGTAAACAGATGCATTCTAATTTTGACATTTTGCAGTCGGTAGCTGCTGTCTCGAATGTGTGTACAGCATAATTTCTATAAAGTCTCTTATTATGAAAAAAGAAAATAACAATAAAAATTTAAAATAAAAATTATTTATTTAAAGATTTAAGTGTACATTTTTAATAAATCTTCAACAGGGTTATTTCTGTACACAAAATATTTTAAGAAAATATTGTTATTGGTGAAGAAAGTAATTGATTTGGAATACAAAATACCTATTTGTGAAAATTTTGTCTGTCTGATCTGAAGAGATCCTTTAGACCCTTAGTTCAAATATATTATTTTTTTTATAGAAAAATAGAGATACAAATGTAAAATCATTAAATTTTAGCGGTATATTTGTACTTAAACAATTGTTAGAAAATTTTATTTTTGTAGATAGAAAATTTACATACTTTGCAATAAATATTTAAAACATACTTTTCCAAATAAATTTAAAAAAAATTAGAAATGCCACAGCGACGAAGTGGTGGGCACTGCTATCATTTTATAAAAATCATTTCTTTGAATTAAAAATACTACAATTTCCATGGCGAAAGTATACGAAGAATAATTGTAAAAATTTCAAAGAAATGTATTAAGGTGTATATAAAACTACAATTCCTTTTTGTGTTAACAACGTGTAGTTAAAAATGTATTATATATATATACATATATGGTGTAAAAAAAGTATAGTAATTCATAAAATTCGTACGGCTGGGCCGATTTCTGTAAATTTTTTGTCAATTGTTCGTATTTTCGAGGGGAAGGTCTTTACGGAAGAAAATTTTGGAAAATCCCTCCGGAGAAGTCGGAAAATTGGAAAAATTGATTTTTTTGTACGTAATTTTGTGTAAAATTATTCCTTAATGGCTTTCCAAATGGAAAAATAGAAATTTTAGCAGAAATAATAAATGAGAAAAATCGAAAATTGATTTTTTGTATAAAATTTTATTTATCGGGCCTCTTTTTTTATCACAATATTTGATGATAATTGATAATTGTGTTGTATTATTACTCTAAAGTTTGTCTGAAGGCTTAAAATTGGGGCGAGGCAAAGTTCGCCGGGTCCGCTAGTTTATATTATTAATTAATCTAGAAAAATGCAATAAAAACTTTAAACATTTTTAAAACAAAAATTTCTAGATCAGTGGTTTGCATTTAGAATTAAAATAAATTCAGACTCTCTCGAAAGTTTTTTCAATTACTTATACCATTTCTTATTATTAGTTTTTAAGTTAACCGATTTTACTATGTACTTGTATATTTTTTTACTTAAAATTTGTAGTCCTTATTTTTATTATGAAACCACATTTGTGCGATGCATATTTTATGTGGAAATAATTTTCAGTCGTCTTTTAAACTTCCTACGCGTTTATCGTATGTTTTCAGTTTGCATATTTCAATCTAATAGGTTTACTATTTTTTGACATATCCTAGTTATATAATAATAATAATTAATTGAAGTATGGCATGTAAAAAACGTGTGTTAAGTGTAGAATAGAGATCAAAGAATATACTGAAGATTATATACAATGCGATAAATGCAAAAAAAGTTACCATACACTATGTACAGGTTTAAACAGGCGACAGTTTAAGCATTCATTAAACAATGAGAGTGAAGAGTATGTGTGTATTGATTGTAACGAAAGTATTGGAACAGTAAAAACAGAATTAAATGAAATAAAAAAACAACTTTATGACAATAATAATAAACTGGATCAGCTGCAAGAGTCGTTGATGTTTATGTCAAAACAATTTGAATAAATTATACAGGGTGTAGCATAAAATAAAAAGAAAATTTTTCAAATTCAATTTAAATAAACTGTGTTTACAGATTAATAGCTCTATATGTGCTCTTGATTTCCCAACAGGTGTAATTCCGCGAGATCGAAGGGTTTGGCTACATTGACAAAATCCCTCACAGAACTCATCGTATATGAGAAAATTGCACTAAGACAATTTTCCGCGTCTTTATATGTGCCCTTGATTTCCCAATAGGTGTAATTCCGCGAGATCGAAGGGTTTCGCCACATTGACAAAATCCCTCACAGAACTCATGGTATATGATAAAATTGCACTAAGTCAATTTTCCGCGTCTTATAAAAAATTTCTCAAATTCAATTTGAATAAACTGTGTTAACAGATTGATAGCTCTATATGTGCTCTTGATTTCCCAATAGGTGTAATTCCGCGAGATCGTAGGGTTTTGTAGCTGTAATCGTGTTCGTTAAAAAAGTCCGGAATTTACTATACAAATTGTACTGTATGTATGGGAGAAAAAAATTATCGCATGCTACATTTTTTTAAAAACGTATTTAACTTGACATATTTATCTTAACACACATTAAATCTTTTACTTTTAAATTTAATGGAAAATTACAATTTTTCTAATATTGAATCTTTTCATAATTTGTTAAATATAATAAAATATTTAATGTTTAATATTGTTTTTGTAAATATAAGTATTTCTTTAATTGGAAATAAATTGACTCCATGGATTAACAAAAATCTGCAGTCCCTTATAATAAATAAAAATAAACTTCTTAGATTAAGAAGACGACAAGTAAGTAAGGAGTTAGATTGCAGGTTGAAGAGGATAAGCAATGTGATTAGCAAAGCTTGTAAAAAATCAATGAACGATTTTTATCATAATAATCTGGAAAAAGTTCAGTATGAACCAAAAAAGTGTGCAAAATTCTTAAATGAAAATCTGGGTAGAAAAACAAAAAGCGGAATAAAAATAAGAAATAACGGAGTAGGAGTAGAAAATAATCGTGAGAAATGCAATTTATTTAATCAATATTTTCTGACTGTTCCGAAAACATTAAAAGAGCGGATCGAATGTTTACCAGATGATTCTGTTAACGCTCTCAGAACGCTCAATTATTGTCGAACTACATTCAATTTTACGCAAACCACTGATTTGGAGGTTGAACAAATTATCTCCGCGCTAGATTTAGCAAAAAGTACTAGATGTGATAATATATCTCCAAGAATGTATTATAACTTTTGTAAACGTAATGGAAACGCAGAGGGAAAATAGTAAGTAAGTAAGTAGTATAACCTTAAAGATTAACAACATGTTGTTTGTTTTTCTTTTTGGGTTTTGCAGTGATGTATTTGGTATCAATTACAGAATTTGCATTGCAATTTACTGCAAGGTTACCATAATTCTCCCACGCTTAAAGGAAGCTTCAGACATCGAAAACATAATCTTCCAAGTAAGCTGGACGACGGCGAAGTCTAGCAATTCTTCTTTCAGTTTGTGGCTCTGCTGGGCGATTTCAAACGGATGAATTATCGATGACTGGACTTTTAGTTTGAGCGTTGGTGGGAAACTGCACGAGATCTTGAAGATTTGGTTGAAGAGTGATGAGCTCAGAAGTTTGTGGTGTTGGTTCAAGAACTATGGGCTCAGGATTTTGTAGTATTGGTTAGTCAAAGTATCTTCTTCAGGTTGCTGTATCATTGTTGATAGAAGTTGATTGATATGACGCTTAAGAACATACCCTTCGTCAAATTTTATTAGGTAATGGAGATGACCCAATTTTTTATGATTGTGGAGCGAAAGGCGTTATGTCAATTTCAGCCCACTTGGATTTAGCATCCATAACTACTAAATAGTAATAACTTTGAAAAATACCTGCATAATCGATATGTTTCCTTTGCCAATTATGTTCTGGTTCATCCCAGGAAGGTAATCTTGCTTTTGGTGGACTAGAGTTAACCGAACCACAAGATGAAGATTGCTTAATGAAGTACTCGATTTCCTTGTCGATACATGTCCAATAGACATAGCGGCGAGCAAGCTGAGTTTGGTGAAGTTCAGCTAAAACTGCAGGATGTAAACTTGGTGGTATTACTACTCGTTGTCCTCTAAAAAGTATACCATTATTGATCGTAAGCATCGAATCTTCTACTCGATTGTGTTGGAGACTATGTAGTAGTCATGACAATTGTGCGTCTTTTGACGTTTCTTCTTGAAGAGTTGTGAAATATATTTTTAATGTTGAAATTAGCGGAATCTGTCAAATTTGGTGCTTGTATTGAAGCTCGCGATAAACAGTCGGCATTCACATTCTCAACACCCTTTTTGTAAATAACTTTATAATCGAATCCCGATAAGAAAGCTGCGTATCTCTGTAAACGTGAACAAGTTATTCGTGGCAACTTCTCTTTTTGATGAAAAATTCGAACAAGAGGTTGATTATCTGTCACGAGCGTAAAATGTTGACCAAACAAGTATTGATAAAAATGGTCTACTGAAAAAACGATAGCTAATGCCTCACGGGTATAATTCTTCTCAGCATCTATGAGCGATCTTGAGGCGAAAGAAATTGGACGTTCTTGTCCGTCTACAACATGCGACAACACGCCGGAAACGCCAGTTGGACTTGCGTCACAAGCTTGTTGCAATGGGAACTTGGGATCATAAGGCACAAGAACGCGATCACTAACAATCTCTTTTTTAATAGTTTTAAAAGCATTTTCTCATTGCATATTCCAATAGAATTGTGCATTTTTCTTCGTGAGGTTACGTAAAGGTGTAGATATTGTTGAGCAATTTGGGATAAATCTCGAATAGTAGGTAATCATCCCTAAAAAACGTCTCATATCGTCAACCGATTTTGGACTGGGAAGATCTGTTATAGCTGCAGTCTTACTTTTCGATTTTAAAATTTCATTGTATTTGATAGTGTGTCCCAAAAACTCGATTTTTTCTTAAAAAAAACTAAATTTTTTTTTATTTAAATGTAGATCATAAATTTGCAATTTTTTTTAAACATTTTACTAAGTTGTCTGTACGTTCTGATTTTGTTTCACCATGAACGACTATATCATCAAAATATGCTTCAGTCTTGGGGACATATTGTAAAATTTAATTTAGAATTCTATTGAATTCAGAAGGAGCTGTTTTGATGCCAAACGAAAGCCTATTTACTTTGTATGTTACCCGGTAAGTTGCAATCGTTTGTATCCTACTTGACTCTTCATCCACTGGGATGTGTAGATAATGTACAGATCAAGTTTGCAAAAATATCTCGAATTCCGCAAGCTAATGAAAATTTTATTTTGATTTTTAATTTTCACCCTGACCAGGATTCGAACCATCGATTTTACAAATTAATGAAATTTTCGGCTTTTGGTTCTTTTTAATTAATTTTCTAAACATTTTTAGAAAGAAAAATTATTTACAAATGTATGCGGACGTTTTTCCAAAGAAAACAAGAAAAATTAGACGCTAGCAGAATGAAATGCAGCATTTTCTGGACCGCCACATCCTTCATCAGCATTCTTTGCATCGATCTAATGCTGCATTTCATTCTGCTAGCGTCTAATTTTTCTTGTTTTCTTTGGAAAAACGTCCGCATACATTTGTAAATAATTTTTTTTGTAAATAATTTGTCTTTCTAAAAATGTTTAGAAAATTAATTAAAAAGAACCAAAAGCCGAAAATTTCATTAATTTGTAAAATCGATGGTTCGAATCCTGGTCAGGGTGAAAATTAAAAATTAAAACAAACGCTAGGCACCGCGTATTTACATTCATACTTAACTCATAAAAGTCAATATGATACTGAAACAGTGTCTATAATGCTGTGAGCAAACAAGTATGAATAATTAAAAATAAAGAAGTTGCATTTGTGACTATCAAATTGCTAGTACAAAAAAGCAACAACAAATGTACAAGACGAGTTACAAAGAGAATGACAAAGAAAAAGCTTTAAGTTGTGTGTGAACTTCGTCTCACCAAATTAACATTAAGATTAGTTGGTTAAATAGATGATGTTTACGATGTACATAACATAAGGTAGATAGATCCAAAGAATGCTGATGAAGGATGTGGCGGTCCAGAAAATGCTGCATTTCATTCTGCTAGCGTCTAATTTTTCTTGTTTTCTTTGGAAAAACGTCCGCATACATTTGTAAATAATTTTTCTTTCTAAAAATGTTTAGAAAATTAATTAAAAAGAACCAAAAGCCGAAAATTTCATTAATTTGTAAAATCGATGGTTCGAATCCTGGTCAGGGTGAAAATTAAAAATTAAAACAAACGCTAGGCACCGCGTATTTACATTCATACTTAACTCATAAAGTCAATATGATACTGAAACAGTGTCTATAATGTTGTGAGCAAACAAGTATGAATAATTAAAAATAAATAAGTTGCATTTGTGACTATCAAATTGCTAGTACAAAAAAAGCAACAACAAATGTACAAGACGAGTTACAAAGAGAATGACAAAGAAAAAGCTTTAAGTTGTGTGTGAACTTCGTCTCACCAAATTAACATTAAGATTAGTTGGTTAAATAGATGATGTTTACGATGTACATAACATAAGGTAGATAGATGCAAAGAATGCTGATGAAGGATGTGGCGGTCCAGAAAATGCTGCATTTCATTCTACTAGCGTCTAATTTTTCTTGTTTTCTTTGGAAAAACGTCCGCATACATTTGTAAATAATTTTTCTTTCTAAAAATGTTTAGGAAATTAATTAAAAAGAACCAAAAGCCGAAAATTTCATTAATTATTTTGAATTTTCCGTATTGGGCCATGGGCATCTATAAGGCGATCGTTCACACTTACCTAATAATCAACGCACAAGCGCACGCCTTTTGGTATGACAACCAAGTGGGAACCCTAATCACTGGTTTCGGTTCTGGAAATTATTCCAGTTTTTTCTAGCTGGTCTAGTTCTTGATTTACTTTTTCGATCAGAGCATATAGTATTTCAAGTTGTTTATTAAAAATGGGTTTAACGTTGTTACGTAATTTAAGAGACACTGTGTACGATTTGACACAAATAATTTTTGATTAGAAAATGTCTTTAAATTTTTCAAAAATCGATATAAATGAATCCGTGCCACTTACTTTATTAACCATGTTGATTCCGTCTAAAATTAATTTTGACTTTTAATTTCCGACACCAATCACGACCTATTATAGCTGTAAAATCCTCAGGTACAATGTAAATTTCTTTAGTTATTGATAACCCATTATGTTGTATTTGAGCCTGAACTTTACCATCAACTGTAAGCGGATCGAATGTGTATGACTTAAAAGTCATTGAGGTTGAAAGAAAAAGAGCTTTTAGGTTGAGTTTAGAATACTGGTTCCTGGGCAAAAATGTAAATTTCGAACCCCTATCAACTTCAAATTTAATAGGTTTGCCTTCAATGTTTATGGTTGTAAAAATTTTGTCTGACTCTTTTGAAGTATTCTGATGGACATCAATAACGTTTAAAATTCCATAGTGATGAGTTTCCTCAATTTTATTAGTAGATTCTTGGTTTGAGCTACCTTTCTTCAAACGTGCTTTAATACAAACCTTGACCACATGTCCACTTTTACCACATTCAGAGCATTTGAGGTTATGTCTACTACTAAGACAATCCTTAGCGTAATGGTTGTTTTTACCGCATCTTAGACAAAGACCATCAAGCCCCAACGATTTGAAATCGACATTGAATTTTTCTTTTTTTTTGATTTGTTATTTGACTAACGGTTGTGTTGACATTTTTTTGATTTCTGCTGACATCGGCTGATTTGATTTTTGAGCAAGTTGCTTTGAGTCATGTTTTGCTGCTTCTAGTGCGAGAGCCTTCGTTACAATTTCAGAAAATCTACACAGTTTGTTTTGTAAAAGCTGCTCACGTATCGCATTATCTTTAATACCTCTGTAAATTGCGCCCGAAGAAAAATATCTGCCACAGATTTCTTACATTCACAGTAAAATTCACAGTCACAATATCCTCCCTCAGTTTTGCTACGTATTCTGCAATAATTTTCAAATCTTAATTTGTAATTCCGGAACGATTCCTTTATGGTGTCAAGAACCTCAAAGTTTGGATCTTTCACTGCTGCCACTTGTTGAAGCGTTGTTGGACATTGATTCCAGAATTTTCTGTTGAACTTCCATGAAGGCTTTAAATTGAGCGGTATCCATATTGATGTTTAATCTTTTACCAAGTCGTCGCCAATTTATTATAACTTTTGTAAACGTAATGGAAACGCACGCGTATTTAATCCAATATGAGTAGTATAACCTTAAAGATTAACAACGTGATTTTTGTTTTTCTTTTTGGGTTTTGCAGTGATGTTAAAATAGAGATAACTTATAATCTAGGTATTTGGTATTAATTACAGCATTTCCATTGCAATTTGTTGCTGTGGTGGATGTGGTAAATAATATTTGTGGATGGTGGCTGTAATGGTGTAGGCGGAATTTTTTATGATTTATCAAAAGCTTTCGACTTAGCTGATCATAAAATTTTAATTCAGAAATTGGCATACTATGGTATTGATTTGACTGTTTTAAGTTTACTAACTAACTACTTAATAAACCGTAAGCAATATGTTACAATGGGAGATTGTGACAATAGAATAGGTAAAAGGAAGGAAGCTCAAGGAAACGTTTTAGGCCCATTATTATTTACCATATATCTAAATGACATTCATAATTTTCAATTATCTGGCAAACTGTATATGTATGCAGATGATATATGTCTCTTTTATCCTTATAAGTATGAACCGGGTTTAAAGGCATACATGGAAAGAGATGCAGCTTTAATTTGAGAATTCATATGGCTAAATAAACTTGTATTGAATCCTGAAAAGACAAAGTTGCTAAGATTTCGTCCTTATTTAACAGATAATAGACGTTTTAGTATTTTTGTTGATGGAATGGAAATTCTTGAGAGCGATTTAGTAAAATATCTTGGTATCTATCTTCAGAACAAACTTACATGGAATTTACACATTCAGAACCTTAAAAGTAAAATTGTATCTACTTTAGGACTGCTTTGCAAATTTAGAAATAAGTTTAGAAAGCAAACAAAACTTCTATTATATCAATCTTTGATACACAGTCACCTGAACTACTTGCCAATTGTATATGCTAGTAAGAAAAACAATACATTGAAATCGTTACAAACAACGCAAAACAGGTCTATAAAGGCTGTTTTTAATTTGCCAATTACGTATCCAACAATTTCGCTATTTAAAGAAACTATTCTATTCTGCCTATTTACGGACTGCACAAATTATAACTACTTCTTTATGTTTTTAAATCAACCCATAATATTGGTTACCACACAATTTCATTTCTAAGAAATAATACGAATCTTATGACAACTAGATGTAGGCTGGAAGTTACTAAACAACGTATTGAATATATGGGTAGTTTGAAATTTAATAATCTCCCACAAAATATAAAGAATATTGATAGAATATCAACTTTTAAAGTAAGAATAAAAGAATATTCACTTAATAACTTAGAAACACTTCTCATATAATTTATAAGAAAGACTAAATTGAAATATGAAATTTTCATTTAATTCAATAATAGAATCTGTAACAGAGAGTGTGGGAGTATTTACTATACCCATTCCATTTGAGTGTTGATGAGTTTAAAGGCTGGTTCACCCACAAGTTTCTGAAACATTTTTGGTTCGCAAAAAATTTTTTTTATATGTAGTTTGACGTTTCTCTCAGAGAGCGAGAGAAATTATTTTGTGCAAACGACTCTCAGTGTGAATTAAATTAATTGTAAATTTGGTCCTAACCATTTTAGAAAAGGTTGCCACACCATGTGAAATTTGTACAAGAGACATGCCATATTGTTTGGAATTTGTATTACAAATTCAGTATGGTAAACTAACAAATGTAAACAAAAAGCAAAAAAGAAAATAACATATAAAGAAAAAGAAGTATTGGTGGCAAAAATAAAAATCTTGGCCGCTCAAAAAATTTTATATATTTGACTCTCGAGAAAATAACAATTTTTTTTTTTTTTTTTGCAAAATAACATATTAATAAGTAAATAACATATTAATATGAGGAGTATTAACTCGAAATCTTTTTGTTTGTCACCCAGGGATTTATATTTTATATTGAATATTCTGTTACGTTATACGTTATGTTATAAATATTAATTTTGTTTATTTCTTTTTTTTTTTGACACAAATATAATTAGTTTTCTTAAATTTATGCACATATGTATTTACTTCATTTTTAATTATATATGGAATCAAGTTTCTGAAATGGGTGAACCATGGTGTAGATAACTCTCAGTAAACAATAAATTTCTCCGAACCAAAAATCTTTCAGAAACTTGTGGGTGAACCAGCCTTAAGTCTCTAGCATACTCACTCTCTAAACACATTCGCCACAGCAAGATACACGAACACACGACAGCAAATGACGCTAGCAACATTTGTCGCCTTGTACGCAGCTACATTATTATTTTGAAGGCAGCAGCTACATAATAAAAATACAAATTAACTGTATTTCAGTGATGTTATTTAAGCGATTTTTAAAGAAGCAGCTCCGATTTATAATTAAAAAAATGTTTTAACTATTTTGTAAGAGGCTATTTAAAGAGTAGAATAATTCGTTTGGATTGTCTTTAAGATTGAAAATATATAGAAGTATTTCTCAGAAGCAATAATAAGTACAGTAGTGTGTATCACGTAGTTTCTTGTCCACTAAAATAAAAAACACTAAAAACAACAGTTTTTGACATGTATTAAAACCAATCGTGTTATGTATTTACAGATATCCCATACGACAATTGAAATTAATATAAGTACTTCAACCAGCAAGTACTAAGAACCGAAGTAAATTTTTAACTAAATGTTGTCCACACAAAAAAAGAATTTTAGTTTTATGTACATCTTAATACATTCTCAGAATTTTTTTACAATTATTCTTCGTACACTTTCGCCATGACAATTGTAGTATTTTTAATTCGTTGGTGTACCATTTCTAGTTTTAAAATTTTTCTATATACAAAACTAAAATGTGCTGACAACTGTTTAAGTACAATTATACCGGTAAAATTGGGTGATTTTACATTGGTTTATCTATTTTTCTACGAAAAAAAATCCGTGTTTGAACCAAGGTTCTAAAGGATCTCCTCACAAAATTTTACTTAAATCTATCCAGCAGAACTTACGTGAGACAGATAAGAATTCAATAAAGAGGTATTTTGTATTCCAAATCAATTATTGTCTTCACCAGCAACACTATTTTCCTTAAATATTTCATGTACTGAAACTATCCTGTTACAGTTTTATTATAGATTTACACTTAAATCTTTAAATAAATAATTTTTATTTTATATTTTTATTGTTCCTTTCGTTTTTCATAAGAAGAGATTTTAAGCACTTATTATTTTACATGTCTTATAGTACTGACATCACTAAACTGTTTATTGTCGCCAATAAAAATAGAAATTAGTTTAATTTGACTGCAGAGGCGAATTCAGCCCAGACAACAACCTGCAGCCTTGTTGCCTTGCTGTCATCAAATTAATCATTCTCATATAAACACATGCATTCTAATTCTGACATTTTGCAGTAAACACATTCGCCACATCAAGATACACGAACACACGACAGCAAATGACGCTGACAACATTTGTCGGCTTGTACGCAGCTACATTATTATTTTGAAGGCAGCAGCTACATAATAATTTTACGAATTAACTGTATTTCAGTGATGTTATTTAAGCGATTATTAAAGAAGCAGCTCCGATTTATAATTAAAAAAATGTTTTAACTACCTTGTAAGAGGCTATTTAAAGAATAGAATAATTCGTTTGGATTGTCTTTAAGATTGAAAATATATAGAAGTATTTCGCAGAAGCAATAATAAGTACAGTAGTGTGTGTCACGTACTTTCTTGTCCACTATAATAAATAAAAAACCAAAAACAACAGTTTTTGATATCTATTAAAACCAATCGTGTTATGTATTTACAGATATCCCATACGACAATTGAAATTAATATGAGTAGTTCAACCAGCAAGTACTAAGAACAGAAGTAAATTTTTAACTAAATGTTGTCCACACAAAAAAGGAATTTTATTTTTATGTACATCTTAATACATTCATTTCAGACATTTTTACAGTTATTCTTCGTACACTTTCGCCATGACAATTGTAGTATTTTTAATTCGTCGGTGTGGCATTTCTAGTTTTATCTTTTTTCAAATTCAAATTTCGAAAAATATCTTTTAAGCAATTATTGAAAAAGTGTTAAAAATTTTCTATATACAAAACTAAAATCTGCTGACAACTGTTTAAGTACAATTATACCGGTAAAATTGGGTGATTTTACATTGGTTTCTCTATTTTTTTACGAAAAAAAATCCGTGTTTTAACCAAGGTTCTAAAGGATCTCCTCACAAAATTTTACTAAAATCTATCCAGCAGCACTTACGTGAGACAGATAAGAATTCAATGAATAGGTATTTTGTATTCCAAATAAATTATTGTCTTCACCAGCAACACTGTTTTCCTTAAATATTTCTTGTACTGAAATTATCCTGTTACAGTTTTATTGTAGATTTACGCTTAAATCTTTAAATAAATAATATTTATTTTATATTTTTACTGTTCTCTTGGTTTTTCCTAATAAGAGATTTTAAACACTTATTATTTTACATGTCTTATAGTACTGACATTACTAAACTGTTTATTGTCGCCAATAAAAATAGAAATTAGTTTATTTAATGTTTGTTCTCTATAGTTTCTTATAGTTAGGCTTTCAAGGTCAAGCTTAAATAAAAGTAGTATAAAAACAACTGTGATCTGCAAAGCTGTTACTGTGATATATTATTTTAAGTTTATTTTACATTCTTTTTTATTAATTTAAGTTTTGTGTAGTATTGTCCAATTTTTACAAAACAAAACTGTGATAAAAATAATGTTAATTTGACGAGAAAAGAATATATATTTAATAAAAAAAAATTTCCCTGATGATGTTGGAAAAAACCGCCAACGAAACGTCGGAAAATAGTTTTTTAAATAAATAGTCTTTTTATTAAGGCTTGACCTTGAAAGCCTAACTATAGGAAACTATAGAGAACAAACATTAAATAAATCAACAAAAGGTCGATAAAGAATTAAAATCGTAGAAATTAGTTTAATTTGACTTCAGTGGCGAATTCAGCCCAGACAACAACCTGCCGCCTTGTTTCCTTGCTGTCAATAAATTAATCATTCTCATATAAACACATGCATTCTAATTCTGACATTTTGCAGTCGGTAGCTGCTGTCTCGAATGTGTTCAGAGCATCAAGTAAAATGTTTGCGATGCTGGCTTTACTTTATTCGTACTCATACTCACAGCAAACACCAAGAGAGAGATTTTAACGTGTGTAGTGAGAGAAAAACAGAGTTATCAGATCAGAATTATTAAATCAAACACAATATCCAAAGTCGCCAATGTCTAAATTAGCTAACATACATACTTCTTTGAAATTATGAAAGTTTATTTAACAAACAGAAAATAAATTAAATAGAACCCGTAAAATTCGCCATATTTTCATTTATTAAAAACACAACAAAAGTTTACTAATAACTCAAGAATAGTTCATTGTTTATTATATTACGTTTTTGTTAGGGTTTTTTTTAAGTCACACAGGATAGAAATTTAAAAATTCTATTCTTTAAGCAAATAGATTTTTAAAATTAACAAATAGGTATAAAAGCAATAATTATACTTAACAAAATAAAATATGTAAACTAAAAACTTTATTGCAATTTATTATTTATGAGGTCTAATGAAATTCAGTCACTGCAATATTACACCTGCGTATATACAGTTTTGTTTAAAACTAAAAAAAATTAGGTAATTTTTCTTTTATTCACGGATTCGAATAAATTTATTTTATTTTTTATCATTTTGTTTTCCTAAATACCGCTAGTAGCACGTTTATGACAACAAGGCGCATAAACTGAAAATATTTTTTCATAAAAAAACAGCAACAAAATAAGTATACCTGCTTTAAATAGTGTACAAAAGCCGTGCCTTTAAGCGGTTTTTATTGCATTTTATTCATTAAATATGTGTTGTATATCATACGTATGAAACGGTTGTTGCCTGTTTTTCTGCTTATAATGTTTAAGCAATAGATTTGATCAAATTTTGTTTTTTTTTATTGTTTATAAATAGATCTGCATACAATGCAGAATTTTATAAAACGGCAGTAAAAAACTTTAATAGGGTAAAAATGTGGCAACGCTGCTTACAAATAAAGAGAATTAAAAAATTCTCGCGTACGAGTATAAAAAATACTTAAAATTCTGATTGCGATATTTTTGAGACTCGTTTTTAGGCTCTTTGTTTTAAATATACCCACAACAAAAAACACTTACAAGAATGGGTAAAATAAACACCGCAACTTTTTATTGCGGTGTTTAAAATACTCGAGTATGAAAAATATAGAGTAAGTCTGCGGTGTACTCATGGTTGCGGTGTACTCGTGCAGTTCTCTGATCTGTATTTAAGGCTGGTTCACCCAAAAGTTTCTGAAACATTTTTGGTTCGGAGAAGTTTATTGTTTACTGAGAGTTTTCTACACCATGGTTCACCGATTTCAGAAACTTGGTTCGTAAAAACAGTGCTGCCATATATAATTGAAAATGACGTAAATACATACCAGCATAAATTTAAGAAAACTAATTATATTTGTGTCAATATAAAGAAATAAAAAAAATTTATATTTATAACATAACGTATAACGTAACAGAATATTCAATGTAAAATATAAATCCCTGGGTGACAAACAAAAAGATTTCGAGTTAATACTCCTCATATTAATATGTTATTTACTTATTAATATGTTATTTTGCAAAAAAAAATTTATTTTCTCGAAAGCCAAATATATAAAATTTTTTTACCGGCCAAGTTTTTTTTTTTTTGCCGCCAATACTTCTTTTTCTTTATATGTTTTTTTATTTTTTGCTTTTTGTTTACATTTTTTAGTTTACCATACTGAATTTTTAATACAAATTCCAAACAATATGGCATGTCTCAAATTTCACATGGTGTGGCAACCTTTTGTAAAATGGTTCGGACCAAATTTAAAATTAATTTAATTCACACAGAGTCGTTCGCACAAAATAATTTCTCTCGCTGTCTGAGAGAAACGTCAAACTACATATAAAAAAAATTTTGTGCGAACCAAAAATGTTTCAGAAACTTGTGGGTGAACCAGCCTTAAAGACTTTCATAATTAAATCAAAAAATGAGGTAAAAAAAATTGAGGTAAAAAGTCATACAAGCATTCTCTACCCGGCTTATTCATTTCTGAAATAAGCTTCAAGGCAAGGGATTCATTCGTTGAGATCCATGACACAATTTTTTAAACTTATTTTCTTTTATTTTGTGTTTTATTATAAATATACCAGGGAAATTAAGGCAGGTAATCTTAAGAACAAAACAAATTTTAAAAATAATTATTGAATATCAATGCAAACAAAGAACGAAAGAGTATGTAAAATATATTTTTTTGCTTGAAAGATTTTTATCACATTAACCAGTTAAATTTTCTTTGAAAATATAAAATAGTTGGCAGCACAGTTTCATTGTTTCGGAACAAAAATTAAAATTAAACCAATTGAGGCTTTTCACACACGACTAATTTTTAATCCGCACAACTTTTGTTCTTTCGTATTTACACTAGACTAATTATGCTGGCATAAAATTGTGCACGTATACACAGCTTTGTGTGTGTTAGTATATTCTTTGTTTATTTCACGTTTGCCTTTCGTTCGTTAAACACATGCATAAATTGCGGAACATACTTGGATAAAATAAGTTATGATGAATTGGTAATTAATTTTAGGAGGAATTTCTTAACTTATGCCACATTTTCACAAGATTTCAATTAATATTTTATTCATATTTGACAAAAAGTTCGTTTTCAAAGTTTTTCCCTGTAAAATACATATAAAAATCAACTCAATTAACTTTAAACTTAAGTGCTGTTTCTGTATTACAGGCGATTAACTCGTCTGAAAAAATTATATGAAAAGCACTCAGTTTTTTTTATTTCCATATAAATTTTTCAGACGAGTTAATCGCCTGTAATATAGAAACAGCACATTAACTTCCCTTGATAAAATATAAGAAAATTGAATTCAATCATAACAAATCTCAATCATGTACATAATTAACATCATTTTCTTCATATTCATCTTTACTCGTCGATGGACAACTAAATACTAAAAATCGCTCTGCAAAAAAAAACGCAGAACCTGTGTTTTCATAAGTGTGTATGTGTTAGTTTTGTTCTGCTTGTGCGGGGTTGAAGCTGGTTGAAAAATTGTGCCAGCCAAAAACCACTCTCCTCACCGAAAATGCCTACAAACTGCGATCTTATGCCAGAACAATTATTCCAATGTGAAAAGGCTCATTCAAGCTGAAATTGTTCCGAAGTGAGTTTATTTTTTTTCTCTCTCTCTCTCAAAAAATAAAACGTCAAACTACATATAAAAAAAAATGTTTCGGAACAAAATTTTTTTCATCTTTTTTACTTTTTTGTTTTTCTCCCTTTTGTTAATAATGGATGCAATATATTTAATCATTTAATGATGTTTTGTTTTTGTTGTATTTTGTTTTATACACTTTTGTAAACTTTAAGTTTTATTTAATTGTATAAAATTAAAAACGTTAATGTTAATACCTTTTCGGCTTGCCTCAATAATGTCCAAGAGACGCTGGTGTAATTGGTTATTTATTATAATAACTGAATTTTTACTAAATAAATAAAAATAAAAAAATGAATAAATACCCTTTAACATTTGCTTCTTTACACCTCTGCCAAAAAAAGTCTAATTTGTTTAACTATCTTTTTCCACAGGAAGCAAACAAGGGTGTTCATTTCACTTCATTCCCGCCAGTTTTACATTTGCATTTAATGCGATTCCAGTATGATCCGGTAACTGATAGCTCGATTAAATATAACGATCGCTTTCAATTCTATGAACAAATTAATTTAGATCGTTTCTTAGAAAAAGAAGGCGATACTAAAGCTGAATATATTTTACATGCGGTTTTAGTTCATTCAGGCGATAATCACGGTGGTCACTATGTTGTGTTTATCAATCCAAAATGTGATGGCAAATGGTATAAGTTTGATGATGACGTTGTGTGCAGTTGTAGAAAAAATGAAGCAATCGAAATGAATTATGGAGGGATGGACGAGGAAGTATCTTTCCATGCCAAGTGCAGCAATGCTTATATGTTGGTGTATATACGTAAGTCGGAAATTGAACGGGTTCTAAGTGATATACCCGAGCAAGAAATACCCAGTGAACTAGTCGAACGCTTAGAGTTAGAAAAAAGAATTGAAATGGCAAGGCGTAAAGAACGAAGTGAGGCTAATTTGTACGTTTCGATTCATGTCATATTAGAGGAATATTTTGAGGCCCAGCAAAAGCGACGTCTTTTTGACTTAGACAAAATACACCAACGACTTTTCAAAATGAAACAGACACAGACCATTGAGGAAATGATGGATCAGTTTGTTAAATCATTTTGTGTACCTAAAGAGCGCATGCGAGTTTGGATGATGTATGCCACACAAACTCAAAAATTTTTATATTTTGATTTTCAGCGTGAGAGTGGTCGCTCGATTGAACAAATAGCTAGCTCACAGAAGCCCTGGGTTATATTCTTGGAATTAGCGCCACCAGATAAACCAAGTCTTGCGCTATCGACATTTGATCCCAAAAAGGAAGTTTTAATATTTTTCAAGTATTACGATGCTCGCAATAAGCGTCTTAATTATATAGGATGTTCTCAGCAGCCTTTAGGCAGGAGTCTCATTGAGTTAGTTCCCGATGTTAATATGCACTTGGGCTTTGATAGCGAAACCGAACTAACTGTATTCGATGAGTGTAACGATCAAAAGATCACGAATTTGAATGAGTCGTTAGAAACTATTTTATGCTTGCATCCAGACAATGCTGATCGCGGAAGTCTACAGGGTTATATATTAATTTTTGAAAAAGAACACAATGATCCGAAACTAGAACTACCGACTGTCATTGATTACTTTAACGATTTGGTTTATAGGGTAGAAATTACTTTCTGTGACAAAAGTAATCCCAATGAGCCTGAAATTGTCCTAGAACTTTCAAACCGTTATACGTACGATCAAATGGCACAAGCAGTGGCAGAGCGTTTAAACACAGATCCGAATAAATTGCAGTTTTTTACTTGTACTGGTAGCTACAAAGATCAGCCAGGCACTGCGATTCAATACAATCAAAAAGTAAGTTTTAATAAACCTTCTCTTAATATAATAAATTTCAATCTTTTATACTTTTAGGGTAGTCTTAAAGATCTGTTAGCGTCCACAAAGCAAAGCAACAACAAAAAGCTTTTTTATCAAAGACTATCGCTTAGCATCCATGAGCTTGACAATAAAAAACAATTTAAATGCATTTGGGTTTCAAATGACCTTAAAGAAGAAAAAGAATTGGTATTGTATCCTAATAAAAACGATACAGTTAAGGGTTTGTTGGATGAAGCAAGCAAAAAGATACAATTCTCGGAGAACAGTTCAAAAAAATTGCGGCTTTTAAAAGTTAACAATCACAAAATTGTAACGATATTTAAAGAGGATATACCACTTGAATCTCTTCAAAAGACCACTGAACCTATTACACCTCAAAGTACTCAAAAAACGTTCCGTATTGAAGAAGTGCCTCTTGAAGACTTACAGCTGGCCGAAAATGAAATGCTTATACCGGTCGCTCACTATAGTAAGGAAATATTTAGTGTTTTCGGTGTGCCATTTCTAATTAAGGCACGGCAAGGTGAACCCTACGGAGCTCTTAAACAACGTATACAGAAGCGCCTGAATGTGCCAGACAAGGAATGGGAGAATTATAAATTTGCTGTTATCGGTGGCAATACACCGGATTTCAATGACAACACACCGGTCGATCTTAATGTTTATCGTTCCTGGAATGGTAATGCGCCCTTCTTTGGGCTTGATCACATCAATAAATCACGCAAACGAACATCATTAAATTTCTCCGAAAAAGCCATTAAAATTTATAATTAATTATTTACTCAAAACCACGAAAACCAATCCGACAAAATTTCTAAGATTCAATTTTAAAACAACCAAGAGAAGAACCATGGACACAAAAAAATACAAAAAAATATTAAAGAGAAAGCTAATGTTGCAACACAAAGTGTAAACAACTTAACATCATATGAGCCTAGATGTAACAGTAAGGCCGCCATTACCTTTAAGGGACATTATGAGAAAATAAATATTAAAAAATATGATTGCTTACAAAATATAAAATAAGCAAACCCTGTTTCATGAGAATGAAGTATAATACATCATTTAAATTTTAATAACTAAGTACTATTATCCTACAGTTGATGAAAAAGAAAAAAACAGAAAAAACAACAATTTATTATACATGTTGATTTTTTAGGTGTACTTCATATTATGTTCACACAGCAAATACATTGGATTCAACCATACAACTTTAGTTTAAGACAAATTTCTTGTAACCGCTATCATCCTTTTACCATCATCCAAAATTATTATACTTTATCCTAAATACACATACTCATACTTACAAAAAAGAGGAAGAAACCTATTTATCACAAATTCCAATCACGTAAGAACTGGAAAAAGTTTAAAACAACTAACAGTATCATCTCTAGCAAACAAAAACAAAATTATAAACATTCAGTAAAAAATAGAAACTAGCGTTTGTTATTTATGTTTATTATTAAAAAAAATTACAAAAAATATATTATAAATATAAAAATGCAAAAAACTAAAATTAAACTGTCAATGTTGTAAAGATATGCTTTTCCAGAAAAAGAGAAAATGAGATAACAAAATTTAACCTATTTATTAATATATATAAAAAATCAAATACGAATTTTTTATTGTAAAGCAGGTCAAAAAAAATTCCGATATTGAAATATTTGATTAAATATATGCAGTACCAAATTTTTTTATTTAAGTCTCGGTCACCCCAATATTTGCTTTTTTTTATTGGAGTTACTTCACTAAACTAGATTTACATAGATGGTGAAGGGTGTATAGGATTTGGCATAGCCGAATATAGCGCTCTTACTTGTTTTTGTTGTTACCGTGTAACAACTCCCAAATGGAATAACTCCCAAAGAAATAAATCCCAAAAAATATTAAATAACTTGCAAATAAAAAAAAAACGAAATAACTCCCAACGCCAAAATGAAATAAGACCCAAAAACTTTATCGTTAAATCAAAATAAAAATATGAAAAAAAAACGAAGTAACTCTCGAATGGAATAAGTCCCTACAAAAATGAAATAACGCCCAATACAAATTATATTAGCACCCGGGCGCTGTTTTAACCTCTATTGTATAACATTTACCTCCCGATAAAGAGGTCCTTAACTTTAATATAATACCATATATCATAGATATATGACCAAAAGCCGGCTATACAGACTATATTTTGTTAATGAAGCCGCTGTTCCATATACTATAGAGAGTTCATTGAGCCATCCCGGCCTGTGTAGATGACCTTCGGCCGGATGGAAGTGTTTAACCTCCAGTATAACAAACCCCGGCTCCGCTCACCAAAAGTTTTCTGCATTGCCGGCCTTCAGCCGGGCGAATGGATTTTATTCTCTATTTTATAACAAACACCGGCTTCGCTGATTAAAAGTTTTCTCTATAGCTAGAATAATGGAATAAGTCCTAACGAAATAGCTTCCATTAGGTGACTCCTAATAATCGCTCTTTAATTAATTAAAATTAAATAACTTCTATACCATTCCTGAAGGTTGGAAGAGGAAAATATATGTTAGCGGAGCCGATGTTCGAAATACCATAGAGGAGAAAATCTTTCAACCCGGCCGAAGACCGGCTACACAGAAAAAGTTTGTAAGCGAAACCGATGCTCAATATTCCTTGGCGGATAAATAAAAAAAGAAAAAATAAAACAACTCTAAAAAATTCGAAGATTATATTGAATTAAATAACTTTCAAATGAAATAACTCCCAATAAAAATGAAGTAACTCCCAACAGAATCCAGTTAGGAGTTATTATGAAATGAAATTATGAAATAACCTCCTCACAACGAAATAACTTCCAATTTGTATAGGATTTTAGATTTTTTTTTGTTCGGAGTTGTTTTTTTTTTTTTTTTGTAGAGTTATTTCGATTAGAAGTTATTTCACGGTACCATTTTGTTTACTTTTCCTGCAATTTATTCAATAGTTTTGTGGTTTTAATAATTATTTATGACAAATGCCTTTCTCCAATTGTAGTTTGATCCTTTTGTACCATTTTTAAGAAAATAAAATTTTAAACAATATGAAATATTATAAAACACTGATTTAATTAAAGCCGGAAAAGTGATTGCATATGCCAAGGATAACGGTATTTTAAATAATTCTTGCGAAAAAACCGACTTCAAAACAGATTTCATCTGTCTGCCTATAACAGTTCAAGAGCATGGCCACATAAATTAGATTTATACTAGTTCAACTGTTCAATAGTTTGGCAACATACATTCAAGTTATATACTAGCTGTTGTAGTAGATTTAGCAATCAGGTTCTGTGTAAATTTCAATCGTCTGTCTACAACTGTTTAGAAGTATGGCCATATACCAAATTAAATGAACTATTGGTGCACCCTTTAATATATAATTTTAAATTTTATCAGCTGTTACTGTAACGGCAATAGCAATCCACATTGAGTCAAATTTACAAGCGTTTGTCTATTACGGATCAAAAGATAGGCCTATATAAGTAAATCTACAGTAATTATGGGACACCCTTTAATTTCTAAATTTAAATTATATACTCGATATAGCGGACTTAGAAATACAGGAACACCCTTTAACTTCGAAATCCACATTTTATACTTATTATAACGGTCTTATCAATACAGGTTCGGTGTAAATTTCAAGCGTCTGCCTATAACTGTTAAAAAGTATGGCATTATACATCAAATTAAATGAACTATTGGCGCACCCTTTAATTTATAATTCTTAATATTAATACTCAAAATTTATAAAATTTATTATTTTCAAGAAATCCACAAACAACATCAATATCTATATACTGGAAAAATTTCAACGCATTCCGATAACTCTTTCATCCCTTAACATTTGAGACCATTTTGATGATTATTTAGTGAGTCAATTTCATGTTGTTCACAATGCACAATGGGGCCAGTGAATGACATGAGTTGATTCAATTTTACTGCCTACTCCTATTTTTATTGCTTTTGTTTCGTTTTTAATCATTAACAGTAGCAATTGCATTGCTTGTAGAGATTGCTTTTGTAAATACATTGTTTATTACTTAATCTTATTTTGATACCGTTAGCAATAACAACATACAAAACACTCCTTTGTATACAAGATACTCAAATGATTCATTAAAGCTCAACTAAATGTTTCAAAATAAAAATTACGGCATTCGATCGAAATTTACATTTAAATTCTTCTTTCTTTACTTTTGAAGTGTAGCTGATATTTTGTAAACCTTTTTTGGTTACAAATTAATAATATTTATTACGTTTTAGTACCAATAAACAAAAAACAAGAAGAATACTTCTAAGTAGTATATTTTATTAAAAATGTACGAGAAACTGCATTATTTTTCATTGCAGTCGTGTTATTGTTTTTCTTTTGTTCGTAATTGGTTAATTCACATTTAAACAGTAAAATACTCAAACATACGTACTGCTTGTATGATTAGTTGGAGTGTTTAGAGTTTGCAATCAACTACAAGCATTTTGTAGCAAAAGACATGCTAAATTGAATCATGCTTTAACAATATTCATTTAGTTGGTGCATATTGCTAGCTCAATATTCATTTTTTAAAAGTCAAAAAATTGCCATTTGAGTGCGATTCATGTCATTCTCTGAATGGGGCAGATTCAAAATATTTTAGAAATAACTCAGTCATTTGTGAACGGCTAGGCCGAACCAAAATTTGAACTTAAGTTTTATGGCTGGGTGCCATCGACTTCCCAGGAATGGCGCTATGTGTTCTCAAAGTTTGCTACTCCGTAACTGCAAATTTTTCCTATGCTTGGCATATATTCAATTTTTGTCTTGAGTTTTAAAAATTATAAATGGTCTTAAAGGCCTAGTAATAGCTACAAAATGGAGTATTAATCTGCTTGTTTATGTTTTAAAATGAACTTGATAATTTTAAAATTATTGGGTACAATTTTTAGTAATTTTTTTTACTTTTTGTCGTAGTTAGCGAGCAAAATTTTGGAAAAAATTTGGAGATTGTATTTCTTCTGACTAGGGATGAAACGATACGAGTAAATAAAAGTACATATTCGATACTTTCCTCTCGATACCAAGTACTTTTAGCATCGATACTTTGCCACCGAGTACCAAGCAGGTATCGGTAAAAGTACTCGTATCGGTCAAAAATACTCGTTTCATATTGACTTGAAGTTTATGTTGAACGTGACGCCATTACAGTCTTTATGAAATGTGCGTAATTTAGTTATCTATGGTAATGCGGTTAAAAATTAACAGGCCAGAACATGTATAGACTTTTTGGTACTTTGTTATCTAAATATTGAGTGTAACTTGTGTTTTATGAGTGCCAAAAGGGTCTTTAAAAAACGTCTTCAACTGTAGAAATATTTAATTTGAGATACGTACAGAGTTACGACATTATAAAATTGAAAATAGACATGTTTTCTGGAAGTCGATCAAGCATTTATATTAACAACTTTTTTAAATATAGAAAACAAGTTTCTTGTAAAAATAACGTATCAGTTATATTATTTATTTTTGTATTTATTATATAAATATGTATATTATATTAATATAAAATAAATTGGACGTTGATTTTTTATGTTTGGAGTGTCACATTTCCTGCAACGACAGCAATTAATAAATTCGCTACTGCCACCACCTGGTACATGATTTCGCCATGGTCTACGCATTTTTTTGCCTTGTACCAAGTTTGCCTCGGCCTTTGCCTCACAAAAAAAAAATAAATATGTCAATCGATCAGATATAGTGTCGAAGGAGGTGCTATTGGAAATCAGCATGATCGGTTAATGTCCTTCAAAACAGCAGGAGGCTTATTCTGAATTGCGATGCGAAAGTCAATGCGATGCGAAAATACATAAATGCGAACAATTGCTATTCTGTATTGCAATATTCGCAAAGTTCTATTTTAATCGCATTTCAAATGCGAAAAGGTGGTAAATCGGTATTCTAAATTGCGAAAACATATGTCAAATTCGCAAAATTTATTCGACAACAAAGTAGCATTCGCGAAGTACAAACATGTAAGTAAAAAACAATATTTTATTTATGTATTCATCATATATTTATTATTTAATTCAGGGAAGTAAACAATAAGACCAACAAACCGCGTCAACTTTAAATAAAAATAGAATTTATGAATAAGCACAGCCATTTGGCAAGAGGCCATTTAAAAACACCAAATGCACGTTAGTCTGCAAATACTTTGTGGCAATCGTTAACTGAAGAACTAAATATTAATGTGTTGCGGGCGAGGCAAATTCAATTGCAGGCAGTCGGCCGGAAAAAATTTTTTCGTGGCGGACCCCAATGGCAACACTTTCGGGAAGAGGCGGAATATAAAGCATGCCTCAAATCCCTCATAATAAATTCATATAATTGTAAGGGAGGGGCGTTTGTGAATGTGGAGGCACTTACTCCTGCCCATGTCCCAGTGCTTTTCTAAAATATATCGTATTTTGTCTTGGTTAGAATACTTTTTGTGTTTAATGGGTGGTTGTTTTTTATTGTTTGGTAGCTGAAAGAAGAACAAAGATATATATTAATATTGAATGAAAAAGGCTGAAAAGAAACGATACATATTTACCCATAAGTATCACTCACTCGATTTTATTAAAATTTCTGAAAAAGTAAGGAAAATATGTTAATATAAAAATTTATAAATGATACTTACATGTGCTCTGTTCAGCTGTCAGTCTAATATGAAATACATGTATAGAAGTAATCACAGATGTGTAGGTATGCTTGTGTTTTTTAGTACTTAAATAATAAAAGTGTAGCCAATGCAAATATTCACAGTGTTGTATTTTTCATTCAAGAATTGGTTTTTGAATATTTGGAAAAAAAAATGTAAATAGTTATTACTGGGCGGGAAAATGTATTTTATAACTAGTGACGATTTTTCGTAAATAAACTTTAGCGGGAAAATTGAATATTATGTATTTTCTTTTACCGCGAAAGAATATGTAAAAGTATATAGCCCAACAAGAGTATTTAAAGTGCGGGATTATAGGAAAATAGACAGATACAGCCAGAAAGTTAACAAGTGTAGTGGAGTTTTATTTGAGAAAAAGTTCAACTAAATAAGTTCAGATTGAAAGTTTTTTTTAAGTGTTTGTGTTAAATTGAAAAAAAAAAAACGTAAGTTTATTTAATAATAAAAGAACTCCATATAGTTTTGTAAAAATAAAACTAAATTAGAAAAAGTTTAGGCATATTTTAAAATATATTTTTTATTGTGTTGTGTTTTTAACAGCAGGCTATTCAACATATATGTATAGGGAACTGGAGATCGTTGTTGAAGTACACCCCAGGAATAGCCAGGTAATAAATTCTTTGTTAAATTTTTGAAAAGAACAAGACACACAAAAGTTGCCGGTCAAGTTACTCGATTTTTCTTAAATCTGTGGCAAAAGCTAAATCAATTTCCAAAATTTGGAATCCACGAATTATTGATAAAAAAAAGAAGAAAAGAAAGCAGAAGTTAAAAATATTTAGTAAAATAGTGAAAATTTATAATATTCAAGTATTGATGTAGTGTTTAAGAAAAAAACTAAAAAGAAAAAAAAATTATTATTATTTTTAAGTGTATATTAGAAGGGAGTGTAAATCTGTAGACGTTAAATTTGTGTGTAGTTTTGTGTTTTTTTTGTATTAAAAATTATTAGTGTTAAGAAAATTTTATATTTATTTGTAATAAAATCGTGTTGAAGTCAGAGTGAAAGATAAGTGATATCTGTTTTTTTTAGTGCTCAAATTTGGCGCGTAGTGTAGTGAGTATAGCGTCTGTATAGTTCAGGCACAAGCGTATGTCCTTAGGGAGCTCCTTCAGGGGATAGAAAAAAGTAAATATTCGCTCGTCCGGTATTAAGGATATTGTATTTTTGAGTTCTAAAAAGGATATAAAACAAATAAGTAATAACGCTCAGTAAATTGAACGAGATATAAATATAAAACCATAGTTCCAAAAAAAAGGCCATTAAAAAAAAAAAGAGAAAACAGTTGTTTAATTTGTGTTCATATTTTAATTTTTATTTTTGTAAATTTTCTTGTTATAAGTGTAAATATATATTAGTGTTTTATTTCTGTAGTATTTTGAATTATAAGATTTATTGTATAAATAAAATATGTTATCTAGTTAAGATTTAATCGGAAATAATGGCTTAAATTAATCAAGTTTTGGTAATGATAGATTGGTAAGTGGAAGAGTACGGTCGAGTGGAATTTGGGTCGTAATTTTTAAATTGTATGAACTCTTATTACGATAAGGATGGGAGGGTAAGCGAGAGACCAACATCTGTCTCTAGATTCGTGTGTAGTGTGTTGTGATTTCAAGTTCAGTTTTTTTTTTGTTACCTTTTTTTTTGTGTCGCCGTCGCGACCCTGACGAGAGGGTTGGAACCTCCTGAGTTAAATGCCAGCTAGTCGGAAACCTCGTCAGGTGTATCACCGTCGACCGTAACATAAATGGCGCCCAACCAAATGCTACGACTTAGGATATAATCAAAATATATTTGGAGAAGGTATCCTAAGCCGTTTGAAAGAGACATGTAGAAATATCTAGACATGTAACAATAGTCCAATAGTTTTCTAAAATAGCCCAGAAAATTATTTGTCTATTTTGAGCAGTTTCGTAACCTCTGTAATTGGAAAGAGTTAGCAGAGTAGTATGAAAATTTTAGCTTGAGAAAGAAAAATAATTTAATAAATGATTTTAAATGGAAGTGGCCGGCTATAACTTAACAGTAACTTGTACTGTTTTTAAATTGTATAGTGGTTGTTTCTAAGTTTTTAGTAAATGTTAAATAAAGTGTTTTGTTTAATAGTCCTTTGTGAATGTGGCAATGTAACATATCCTCTTGTGACAGTAATCATAAGGAACGTTGTATGTAATGTTAGCTGCCATATGTTGTAAACTCATTTGTCTTGTGAAATTTTGATCAAATGATGTACAACTAACCACAGGGCTGAACAAAAATTTGATTTCATGCTACCCGTCGAATCAAAAACAAATATCGAAACCGCTGCGACCTCCATGTCCGTCTATCATTACCGAACTAAGAATAAATATAAAGAAAGTTCAAATACTTAAAATAAAAACATTTTTTGATTAAGTCTACTTGATATCAATAATCATATACATTTAATTTAAAGTAGTATTCGAAATTGTAGAATTGTTTATCTATTTAGTAGTAGTTTAGTTTAATAAAATATTGTTATTCATAATTGTATTTTTATTATTTCTAATAATTAACATATTAATATATTTAAGTATACAATATAATAATATTTTGTTTTTAAATTTATAATTTAAATTTTTTTTTTGTAGCACTTTTGTATTTTATGTAACTTTTATTTATATATTTAAGTATACAATAGAATATTACACTTTTTGGTTTCAATAATTTAATTGTTCAGTAGTAGTTGTTAGTCTAATAATCTTTATATTTCAGTTAAACGTATTAATATATCTTAGTTTTTATTTTAACTTGTAGTCTTAAAATCTCACAATAATTTTTAACTTTGATTTCCTTTTATCGCATTTGTAATTTTTGGTGGTCAACAAGTTTTTGAGTCTTGAAAACAGACAAAAATAGTCCCTATAAATTCTCTTTACGAGAATATGAATGTTGAAACCCGATCTAGAAAAAGAGTTAGGCAAATTGATTTAAATCGATCTGTTCCTCACGTTTTACCCAAAGTCAGAAGAACCGATTTTAGAAATAGAAAAATGTCAAATCCAACCGAACAAAATCGTAGTCAATTTATTGATTTGTCTCACACAATAACATCACGCAATCAGGCCCTTAATATGGACGCTAGTGGCTCGGGAATTACTAATAGTGCAGTCCCTGAGGAGGAAATTACTCCTGAGGTAAGAGAACTAGTCACTGACGAAGTCACCATGGTACAAAAATCATTGGAAAATAAAGTTAAAGAGATGGTACAGGTAGAAATGTCAGATGTCAGAAAGACTATTGCGGAATTGACCAAATGTGTAGCTAATTTGGCAAAAGTCACGACACAGAATCAGAATGCTATAGTCACCAATCAGCAGTACACAAATGCAACAAACAGTGATGCATCTCAGTTAGGTGGAAGGCTCAATGTAAGATTAGGTTCGAACCATACATCTGAAGACTCTATTACAATAAACAACAGAAATATGTCTTTACCCCTCCAAAACGTTAATATCCCAGTAAATAGTCTGCAGAATTTAGATTTTGCGAAAATAAGAGTGGATAAGTTAGGTGTAGTGTTTGATGGTAACCCTGCGCACATTAGCATTGATGATTTTATTTTCCGTCTAGAACACCTACAATCGCATTATCAAATACCTTGGGCAGAAGTTCTTAGGGATTTTCACCTGCTTGTATCTGGTTCAGCCAGAGAGTGGTACTGGCTGTATGTTAAAACCCACGGAATAGTGGACTGGCCAGGATTAAGGCACGCCCTATTAGCACAGTACCAAATAACTCGCTCAAATTTTGAAATTATGAGAGATTTGGTGGAACGGAAGCAACAAATTGGTGAAACTGTTGACAGTTATTTTCACGCGATGGGACAAATAAGAGCTAAATTAATACAGCCCATACCTGAATTTGACCTAATAAAAATAATCAAAAGAAATATTAAGGAGAGTATCGGAAGAATTGTATACCCCATAGCTGTTTCTTCAGTTGAACAACTTAGAGTGGAGTGCAACGAGGCCGAGCGAAATTTTCCCCGGAAAGAAACCCGACCTATGCAACCTACTTTGCGGCCCACAAAATATGTGAATGAAGTTTTCTGCGACAATGATGAGGATTTAGAATGTGCTGGATCAATGGATGGCTATGAAGATTTGGCAGCGTTAAACGTAAAGCAACTGCCACGAAAACAACCAATTGTATGTTGGAATTGTAAACAGCAGGGTCATGTGTTTATGGAGTGCACGTCATTAGAAAGGTCACTGTTTTGCTACAAGTGTGGACGGCCAAATGTCATTACACCTAGATGTCCTAATTGCCAATCGGGAAACCAATCCCGGAGCTTGGGAGTAAATGGGGACCCACGCATATCCGGAATTCAATCCCCAAAGAAAAATTAAACAAATCCGAATCGATCGAGTTAAATTTGCCGGAAAATTTTGCACTAAAAAGGCATTATTTGTCCAGGGATATTAGGCAGCAAAATTATAATAGGGTAAGAGCTAGAAAATTTAGTGAAAAAAGGCAGAAAAGTATTTCTAATAGAATTCTTAAAGTCCGAAAAAAATTTGCAGAACGTAGAAAATTAAAAAAATTAATGGTGGAATCTGTCAGTAGAGCAAATGAAGATGGAGGAGATAAAAGAATTTTTGCAGATGTGTTAATAGAGGGAAAAGCAGTCAAAGGATTGTTAGACACAGGAGCCTCTATAAGTATTTTGGGAAAAGGGTGTAGAGAATTAGTGCAGGAGCTAGATCTTAGTATTCAAACCATATTGACCAATGTGAAAACAGCCAGTGGTCAATATCTTAGAGTACTAGGCAAAGTAAATTTATCCGTAAGGTACAAAGATCAAGAACACAAAATGCTTTTGTATCTTTGTCCCGATTTGGAACAAGATCTTTACCTAGGAATAGATTTCTGGAAATTATTTAAGTTAGCCCCGGATATTATAAGCATAGATGAATTAGATTTACAAAAGATAAAAGAAGAATTTAAAACAGAAGTAAATGAATATAAATTAAGACCCCATGAGTTAGATAATGAACAGAAAAAAATATTAGCTGAGATAATAAAAGAGTTTGATTCTTTTGAGGAAAAAGGTCTGGAAATGACTTCTTTAGAAAAACATACAATCCCAAAAACATCCATCCCTAAATTAGCGCGTAAAGCGCAAGATAACTGTCAAAATTTCTCATGTACATACAAAATGTATGAAGCATCCCTAAATAGCACAGCGTCAACGCTTAGCAATTGGAAAATCCAATTTTGACATTGCGTTAGAAAGTGAAGTTGGTTGCTTGTTGGTTTGTTTTGTTTTGTTATGGTTGAAAAGTAATGACAATTCAGTTATTTTTAAGGCAATCTAGCGGTTTTATCTCTTTTTTATTTTTATACAGCGGGTTTTATAAAATAAAATGAGTTAACATTACTGTTAAAGACTCAAAGTTGACGCTGTTATTTAGGGATGACATTCCAGCGCAAAAGCTATGAATTACATTGCTTTGCGTCTTACGCGCTAATTTAGGGATGGCAGTAAGAATGTTAGAGAAGTGAGAAGCTTTCTAGGCACAGCGGGCTGGTATAGGCGCTTTATAAAAGATTTTGCAACTATCTCATCGCCGTTAACCGATACATTAAAAAAATCGGAGAAATTTATAATGACGCCTGCTGCTATAGAGGCCTTCGAAAAGCTCAAGAAAGCCTTGACATCTGCTCCTGTGCTACGCCATGCCGACTTTTCCAAGAGATTTTACATACAGTGTGATGCATCAGATTTTGGAATTGGTGCCGTATTGTATCAGCTGAATGGTAAAAATGAAGAGCATCCGATTGCGTTCTATTCCCAAAAACTCAACTCATGTCAAAAAAATTATACCGTCACTGAGAAAGAATGCTTGGCGGCAGTGATGGCGGTTCAAAGATTTAGGCCCTACGTAGAAATGATGCCCTTTACCATCATAACTGACCACGCCAGTCTTAAGTGGCTGATGACCCTTAAAGATTTAAGTGGCAGACTTGCCAGGTGGTCACTAAAACTGCAAGCGTTTGATTTTGAAATAGAACATCGCAAGGGTTCTGAAAATGTAGTGGCTCATATGCTTTCACGTGTACCACAGCATCAACATATCAGCGCGATTGAAAGAGAGGATTTATTGGAGTTTGAAACTACTGAGTTTGAATCCGAGGAATATTTAGATCTGATTAAACAAATTCAAAATAACATCGATAAGTTACCGGATATCAAAGTAGAAGATGGAAAAATTTTTAAGCGAACAAGTTGTGAACACAATTTACAGAATCAGTTTCAATGGAAATATTAAGGAGAGTATCGGAAGAATTGTATACCCCATAGCTGTTTCTTCAGTTGAACAACTTAGAGTGGAGTGCAACGAGGCCGAGCGAAATTTTCCCCGGAAAGAAACCCGACCTATGCAACCTACTTTGCGGCCCACAAAATATGTGAATGAAGTTTTCTGCGACAATGATGAGGATTTAGAATGTGCTGGATCAATGGATGGCTATGAAGATTTGGCAGCGTTAAACGTAAAGCAACTGCCACGAAAACAACCAATTGTATGTTGGAATTGTAAACAGCAGGGTCATGTGTTTATGGAGTGCACGTCATTAGAAAGGTCACTGTTTTGCTACAAGTGTGGACGGCCAAATGTCATTACACCTAGATGTCCTAATTGCCAATCGGGAAACCAATCCCGGAGCTTGGGAGTAAATGGGGACCCACGCATATCCGGAATTCAATCCCCAAAGAAAAATTAAACAAATCCGAATCGATCGAGTTAAATTTGCCGGAAAATTTTGCACTAAAAAGGCATTATTTGTCCAGGGATATTAGGCAGCAAAATTATAATAGGGTAAGAGCTAGAAAATTTAGTGAAAAAAGGCAGAAAAGTATTTCTAATAGAATTCTTAAAGTCCGAAAAAAATTTGCAGAACGTAGAAAATTAAAAAAATTAATGGTGGAATCTGTCAGTAGAGCAAATGAAGATGGAGGAGATAAAAGAATTTTTGCAGATGTGTTAATAGAGGGAAAAGCAGTCAAAGGATTGTTAGACACAGGAGCCTCTATAAGTATTTTGGGAAAAGGGTGTAGAGAATTAGTGCAGGAGCTAGATCTTAGTATTCAAACCATATTGACCAATGTGAAAACAGCCAGTGGTCAATATCTTAGAGTACTAGGCAAAGTAAATTTATCCGTAAGGTACAAAGATCAAGAACACAAAATGCTTTTGTATCTTTGTCCCGATTTGGAACAAGATCTTTACCTAGGAATAGATTTCTGGAAATTATTTAAGTTAGCCCCGGATATTATAAGCATAGATGAATTAGATTTACAAAAGATAAAAGAAGAATTTAAAACAGAAGTAAATGAATATAAATTAAGACCCCATGAGTTAGATAATGAACAGAAAAAAATATTAGCTGAGATAATAAAAGAGTTTGATTCTTTTGAGGAAAAAGGTCTGGAAATGACTTCTTTAGAAAAACATACAATCCCAAAAACATCCATCCCTAAATTAGCGCGTAAAGCGCAAGATAACTGTCAAAATTTCTCATGTACATACAAAATGTATGAAGCATCCCTAAATAGCACAGCGTCAACGCTTAGCAATTGGAAAATCCAATTTTGACATTGCGTTAGAAAGTGAAGTTGGTTGCTTGTTGGTTTGTTTTGTTTTGTTATGGTTGAAAAGTAATGACAATTCAGTTATTTTTAAGGCAATCTAGCGGTTTTATCTCTTTTTTATTTTTATACAGCGGGTTTTATAAAATAAAATGAGTTAACATTACTGTTAAAGACTCAAAGTTGACGCTGTTATTTAGGGATGACATTCCAGCGCAAAAGCTATGAATTACATTGCTTTGCGTCTTACGCGCTAATTTAGGGATGGCAGTAAGAATGTTAGAGAAGTGAGAAGCTTTCTAGGCACAGCGGGCTGGTATAGGCGCTTTATAAAAGATTTTGCAACTATCTCATCGCCGTTAACCGATACATTAAAAAAATCGGAGAAATTTATAATGACGCCTGCTGCTATAGAGGCCTTCGAAAAGCTCAAGAAAGCCTTGACATCTGCTCCTGTGCTACGCCATGCCGACTTTTCCAAGAGATTTTACATACAGTGTGATGCATCAGATTTTGGAATTGGTGCCGTATTGTATCAGCTGAATGGTAAAAATGAAGAGCATCCGATTGCGTTCTATTCCCAAAAACTCAACTCATGTCAAAAAAATTATACCGTCACTGAGAAAGAATGCTTGGCGGCAGTGATGGCGGTTCAAAGATTTAGGCCCTACGTAGAAATGATGCCCTTTACCATCATAACTGACCACGCCAGTCTTAAGTGGCTGATGACCCTTAAAGATTTAAGTGGCAGACTTGCCAGGTGGTCACTAAAACTGCAAGCGTTTGATTTTGAAATAGAACATCGCAAGGGTTCTGAAAATGTAGTGGCTCATATGCTTTCACGTGTACCACAGCATCAACATATCAGCGCGATTGAAAGAGAGGATTTATTGGAGTTTGAAACTACTGAGTTTGAATCCGAGGAATATTTAGATCTGATTAAACAAATTCAAAATAACATCGATAAGTTACCGGATATCAAAGTAGAAGATGGAAAAATTTTTAAGCGAACAAGTTGTGAACACAATTTACAGAATCAGTTTCAATGGAAGTTGTGGGTACCACATAATCTTACTCACGAATTAATAGAAAAAGCCCATACGACAAAAACTTCTGCTCACGGTGGAACAACAAAAACCATAGAAAGACTGAAGAGGTTCTTTTATTGGCCCAAAATGGTAGTACAAATTAAAGAATTTGTGAAAAATTGTCAGGTCTGTAAAGAAACGAAGCCAGCGAATAGAAACTTAATGCCGGAAATAGGTCAAGAAGTGAGTACTGAAAGACCCTTTCAAAAGTTATATATTGACTTTCTGGGGAAATACCCCAGATCTAAAAGTGGCAACAGTTATATATTCGTAGTAATGGATCATTTCACGAAGTTCACGTTTTTAAAGGCCATGAAAGAAGCTACCACTTCAAATGTGATTAAGTTTTTAACACAAGAAATATTTTATAAATTCGGCGTACCAGAAGTTATTCACAGCGACAATGGCTCTCAATTTGTTTCCAAAAGTTTTCAGGAATTATTAGAAACTTTCGGCATAAAGCATATGAAAACTGCCGTTTACTCCCCGCAATCTAATGCCTCAGAAAGGGTAAACCAGTCTGTATTAGCGGCGATTAGGGCGTACTTAAATGAGGATCATAGAGACTGGGATCTCTATTTGTCAGAAATCGAATGTGCCCTTAGGACTTCGATTCATTCGGCCACCGGTTTTACACCCTTTTTTGCACTTTTTGGGTTTCACATGTTTACAAATGGGGCGGATTACAGGCTTGCTCGAAAACTCATGTCTCTTACGGATCATGACATCACAAATGTAAATTCTCATGAAAAGCTTGAACTAGTTAGAGAGACAATAAAAAAAAATATGCATGAGGCCTACGAAAAGAGTGCTGCTAGATACAACAAAAGAGCTCGAAATATTAAATTTACACCGGGTCAGGAAGTTTTTCGAAGAAACACCGTCCTAAGTGATTTTAAAAAGAATATTAATGCCAAGTTTTGCCGAAAATTCTTAAAATGTAGGATAGTGAAACCAGTAGGGAACAATATGTATGAAGTAGAAGATTTACAAGGGAGGCCAATAGGTATTTTTCACATGAAAGACATTAAAGCCTAAATATAACGAAGAACTTTGAATCTGAGATGAAATCAATACAAAGTGCAATATTAGGATAAGTTTTAATTATTTATACAAATTATACAAATTTTATGTCTGTTATGTCCTAATATCTCACCTAGTACCTGATTTTTTTTAGATTTAAAAAGTTCTGTGATGAAACGAAACCTATGTGCAATATTAGGATAAGTGAATTAGTTTTAGGAATATGTTTTCATGTTTCGTAAATACTTTCATTAGTCCTAATATACCATTGTTTGTTTTGTCTAAATGTTAGTGTTAGGCCAATGCATTAATTTATTTACCTATGTGATTTTTTTTTTTTTATTGCATATATGAGCTAGTATAGTCAATCCAAGAACTTTGTGGTCGGCCCTCGGGACTTACTACCTTGTAAATATAAGTTGATAATTAATTGCCTACAAAAGAAAAAAAAACATTCACAAAGTAAAAGTTATTATATTAATTTACATATTAACACTTCCCGTCACTAAATTGTCATATATGTATGTATATACTCCAGCTGTAGTGTTAGTTAGATGAAATAGCTTTGCCCGGCTAGTTCAATTAATCAGGGTGTGGGAGTTCCCCACGTTGGGCTTTGGTTAATAAAAAGCATCCCACCCGCACACCGTCCCCTCTGATTGCAACCATCGAGACCGGAGTTTTGTTGCGGGCGAGGCAAATTCAATTGCAGGCAGTCGGCCGGAAAAAATTTTTTCGTGGCGGACCCCTATGGCAACACTTTCGGGAAGAGGCAGAATATAAAGCATGCCTCAAATCCCTCATAATAAATTCATATAATTGTAAGGGAGGGGCGTTTGTGAATGTGGAGGCACTTACTCCTGCGCATGTCCCAGTGCTTTTCTAAAATATATCGTATTTTGTCTTGGTTAGAATACTTTTTGTGTTTAATGGGTGGTTGTTTTTTATTGTTTGGTAGCTGAAAGAAGAAAAAAGATATATATTAATATTGAATGAAGAAGGCTGAAAAGAAACGATACATATTTACCCATAAGTATCACTCACTCGATTTTATTAAAATTTCTGAAAAAATAAGGAAAATATGTTAATATAAAAATTTATAAATGATACTTACATGTGCTCTGTTCAGCTGTCAGTCTAATATGAAATACATGTATAGAAGTAATCACAGATGTGTAGGTATGCTTGTGTTTTTTAGTACTTAAATAATAAAAGTGTAGCCAATGCAAATATTCACAGTGTTGTATTTTTCATTCAAGAATTGGTTTTTGAATATTTGAAAATTAATTTGGAAAAAAAAATGTAAATAGTTATTACTGGGCGGGAACATGTATTTTATAACTAGTGACGATTTTTCGTAAATAAACTTTAGCGGGAAAATTGAATATTATGTATTTTCTTTTACCGCGAAAGAATATGTAAAAGTATATAGCCTGTTACGTGTCTCATTTATCCGCTGCAGCTTTTGGTTCCGGTTAGCTCATAGGCACTGTCAGGGCGGGTTCCAACCCTGAGCTACACGTTGCAATGAATTGGTTGTATGTGTATATTTAAATCTTCTACTATCTCGCGACAATTTTTTCCCAGTAGACATACCGAAGCACCAGAGTCTAAAAGACCTATAAACTTGCTTCCGTTAATTAATACTTCGGCATATGGCCTCGTATCTTTTCCTGAAAGACCGCGATATATTGCTTCGGCTATAACCCTTCGATGTCTTTTTCTAGCGATAAAGTCTTTTCTAAGTTTTAATATATACTCATGTTTTTTTGGGTTTGTTCTAAAAACTTTGATTATTGAGGGTCTGGTGTTATAATCTTGTTTTTTTATCGGCTTTTGTCCATATTTTTGCTTTGCTGGTAATTCCGTAGGACTTATGTTTTTATTGCTGTCATTTTCTTCAAAGATGCGTTTCTTAACTTTATTATAATTCCTTTCGCGTACATCAAAAGGTAACCTATGTCGAATCTGTGAAAACTCAGAGGGCTTATCAATTTTATTTAAAATTGGTTCGGGGAAACTTCGTTGGAACGTGGCTTCCCCATTACTTCCGCGCTCCTCTTGGAGTTTTCCAAGGCTTGAAGGCATTTTTGACAGTTTGGTGTAATTGTATTCGATTTTCCGCATTTGTAGCAGAAAAGAGACCTTTGTTGTGAAAGGCAGTCTCTAAATCCATGTCCTTTCTGTTGGCAATTCCAACATATTACTTCTTTGACAATGGCTGCGACTTCGCCTAACATTTGTTCCTCATCTGGTTCTTCACTTACTACTGCTTCACTCACATACTTTTGATTTCTTACAGGTTGCGGTAAAAACGTACGATTTTCTTTTTTTGAAAAAATCCTTTCAGCTTCCACGCATTCCATACGCAATTGCTCTACAGAATTCAGAGCCATTGGGTACACAATGCGCGCTACACTCTCCTTTAAATTCCGTTTTGCTATTTTTATCATTTCCTTCTCTGACACCGGTATTTCCAGTCTTGCCCTAAGCAGATTCAGACTATGAAAATAATCGTCTATCGTCTCTCCAGGCATCTGTTTCCTTTCAACCATTTCCTGCATTAATTCCCAATTTGAGCGGCAAGTCTTATATCTATTTAGCAAGGCGTTTTTTAGGGTGTTCCAGTCATTTATTACATTTGTTTGCAACAAAGCCCAATACCACTGCTGAACAGAACCTGATATCAGAAGATGAAAATCCCTTAAAATCTCATCCCAAGGTATACGGTATTGCTGTTGCATGTGTTCCAATCTAAATATGAACTCTTCAACCGAGAGTTGATCACGTCCACCATGGTTACCCTTAAACTCCAGGCCAAATTTATCTATTCTTATTTTCCATCCATCATAATGTGTGTTCAGAGTTGGTGACGGCAAGTTAAATCCTGAATTCTGTGGAAAACGGACATTTCTATTTGTTTCCAGTGATGGCAAAACATTCTCTGTTTTATTTGTCGCGGTGTTACCCCTTATAGCCAACAGACGAACTGCCTCGGACAATTGAGATATGCTGTCGTGAACCTTCATCATTTCCCTACTAACTTTATCACTCACCATGTCACTTATCGATTGCCCTTCACAGGCTTTTGTGGTATTTATTAAAAATGACTTGCTACCTAATGACAAATCTTCATGGCTCGAACTTTTATTACCGATCTTAACCTTAGGTATTGCACCTCGATTTACTGACGGAGCAATTATCGTCGCCGACCTATCGTCGAATTGAGGGGACCTGGTTGCCATTCTGTCTAAATTATTGTTTTTCAAATATTTTTCCTTCACCTGCGGTGAAGAACGATTTAAATCAAAATTCAAAATCCTATCCCTGTTTCTTTTTAATTTTTCAGTCCTTCTCAAATACTCCCTTTCGCTATCTTCTATTGATTCGGCCATAAAAATCAATTAGAAATATCTTCATTGATCCTCTTATAAAAAAAACGAATAAAAAAAATTTTTTTCTATATTAAAAACTAACTCCTACTAATTAAACTACTAACTATTACAAAAATTTAAAAAAAAAACACAAAATTCAACAAATCTCTAAAATCGTCTATAAAAAAAAAGTTTCCTAAAAAAAACTAATAACTAAAATACATATAAAGCTAACCGACAAACTATTAATATAAAAAGTAATTAATCACTACAACTGAATTTAGCGATTATTCGATATTTTAAGCTCCCTGGAAATCACTTAAAAAAATTATATATGCACAAAATTACACAACCAAAAAATTGTTGAAAAAAATTAATGATAATAATAGATAAACGAATAAATGAAGCAATTAAAGAATAATAATAATAATAACTAAAAATTTAATTTTATCTTTTTACTAGAAAAAAAAACAATATAGAGGTTTTGAGCCAGGTTGAAACACTATGAGGACAATATTAGGTGTGTGGTTTAAGATATTGCAGATGCTGTATTCCCTATTAAGGATTCTTTACAACAACAACAAAAAAAAATTAATGTTTCTCACAAAGCAAACACATAACAAAGGAAAAACAAAACTAAAGGTAAGAAAGTATTAAATGTCAGCTTTAACAAGAGTAATGAGTTATTTTGCACCACCTCTCTAATAGGAATCCCAGTTCAAGACGGTTGATACAAAAATCCATCCACTCTGGTCTGACACAAATCACCATACCCGGTATATACGGCACAACAGACTTCTAAATTAAAATTTAGAACGGCTGCCGCATAACAACGGTACTTATACAAGAGTTTGCTAGATCCATGATTTTAGAATACATCAGACCTCCTTTTAAAAGTCACAGGAGCGGCTATTCTAAGTCCACTTCACCAACAACCTCCAACAGAAAAAATTAAAATTAAAATCAAATGAACATAAACTACCCGCAATCTACCAAATGGTGAGTTTTCTTCCTCAATTAACCTCCACGCTATAGTCTAGATAGTCCTGTTTACATTATTCAAAACAAAGATCTGTATTCAGATAACAAAATGCACCGCAGTTCGCACAGTAATCCCTAAAACTAGTTATTACGGCCTATTTTTTTATTACATATAAGGTAACGAACTACTATGCTATATCACTATCCAAATCAAATCTCCATCGTCTTGTTATGTATACTTCGATGAAATGTATACATGCATAACTTAATTTTTGATTGGGCGCCATATTGTTACGTGTCTCAATTATCCGCTGCAGCTTTTGGTTCCGGTTAGCTCATAGGCACTGTCAGGGCGGGTTCCAACCCTGAGCTACACGTTGAGACAGCACAATAAAAAAAAATAATAATAAATTCACAACAGACAGAAAAAAGAACAACAAAAAAAAATACTATTTACTTTGCTTGAAACACCACGTTTATTTTACAGGAGAACTAGATCTTATTGTTCTCCTTTATACCCTCCCTACCTGGGACATTCTTTTTATACCAATAAAAAAAATCAATAATGTCCCCCAAAAACCACACATACACACTTACTTATACCATCCTCTCGTTCAACCTAGGCCCAAAACAAAAGACTTAGAACACAAACATTTCAATTGTTCACAAATAAAACTAAATTACATCTTTATTAGGATAAAAAAAAACTCTTAATTAAATTCTAATTAAACGTTTATATTAACTAACATAGTTTAGCTTTGAAATTCATTATTTCACTCATTTAAAAAAAAAACTTAACCTACCAATTTAAACAAACAAAACACAAAAACTTAATAGGTTTATTAACTACGGGTGCCTTAATACAAATCTACAAACTAAGTACTAACAAAACGATTTAATTTCTTTGTTACATAATATGTAACCTAATACGACACTATTTCTATCCTTATACTCACTTAAAATACCGAATATAGATTTTTGTATTTTTATTAACTAAAAAAAAAATATTCACTAATATTATCCTTCCTAAATGAGCTCGCTTAGGTGGGTCATTTTCTTTTTCTTCTATAAAAAATTTACGAGAAAAAACGAAATTGGTTTATTTCATCTATATTCCTGATTTTATGTTTTTTTAAGGACACAGAAATTTCACAAATTTAATAAAAAAAATTTATATTTAGGCACTAACAGAATTTTTCACTTCTAGTCATATCAATACTAATTACAAGAAAATTTACATATATATATCAAAAAAAAAATTTTTTAAACATACACTATATTAATCAATAAAATATTTTCGTTTTTTATTTTCAGCTAGCGCCACACACACACAAAAATTTTTTGGACGAAATAATCCCGAATTTGAAAAACCGATTCAACTTTGTTATGACAAATTAAAACCAAATAATGGCCGCCTTTTACTTTAGGCCGACACAGAGTTACCTGGTAAGTTTTTGCTATATATATATATATCCTTTTTTCTATTTTCCAGGTTCCACTCCGCATTTTTATACTAGAATTTTACCTACAAAATTTTCCATTTTTCAATACTACATTCCAGCTACAAAATAGAAATTCCCATTTGACATAGTATGCTCAGATATCTTGATGTATTATATTATTTTCCCCATTGTATAAAATAATATCATGTCAGAATCTAACACAGTAGGCATTTCCCATGACAAAGTTATCTGATGTTACGCCATTACTGAATAGTATATTGGAAATATATCTGTTTCTGAACACCTTCTAACAGAATAAGTGTTAACCATTCCCTTTGCATTACAAAAATTTATGGGGAAGAAGAAAACAATAATATAAAAGCATACATAATTTCTAAACAAATTTAAAAAAACTATGTGAAATAAAAATTTAAGACTAAAACTAAACCTATAAACTCTTAAATAACTAACATATGTAACTAAAATCTACAATAAGAAATAGCAGACAAGATAAGTATTGAATAACCGCGACCAATACAATCTACTAATTAAAATATGTCTTTTTCTCTTTCAGGTCAATAATTTGTAATTCGCCAAAATTACAGCATGCGCAACAAAACTCCGGGACAGCCAAGTGTACGCCAGTTGTACCGGTGTGCGGCATACTCCTGATGGTGTTAGATAACAACAAAAAACGAACGTGGGGAACTCCCACACCCTGTTCAGTCTCAAGCCGGGCTAAAACAAATTTAAGTTGATGGTAATGATGTGTTGTTCTACAATTGTGAGTTTTTTTTTTGTTAAGGTAAAAATTTATATAATGTTATATTAGCGACTTTTAATAAATTGTGATGTGATTAAGTTACACAGGACACATTCTATGAATTCTGCTGCTGATTTACATTTTAAGGTCTTTAGCATGAAATATCCCAATTGGTTTACCCTGTAATGACTCTAATTGGTACAAATTGTTGCCGACTGGTTTCAAAATTCTACATTTTATATACTTAGGGCAAAATTTGGAGTTAATATTTTTTTTAAATTCAGACAATACAAAATTCTTTCGGTATATTTCCTGTCCTGGATGATATTTAGTAAGTCGTGCCCTTTTATTATATCTGCTTGCACTTTTCTGATAAGCTTCGCTCAGATTATGTTTAATCTTTTCTCTTATTATTGCCAGCCGATCATTTTTCTCTAAATTAACTATATAAGGGTCGGATAAAGATTGTAGTTTCCTAGCCAATTTATAGTCTGATCCATTTGAAAAAATATTGTATCCAAAAAGTGCAAAGAAAGGTGTGACTCCAGTTGCTGCATGAATCGACGTACGAAGGGCGCACTCTATTTCGGGCAAATATAAGTCCCAATCTCTATGGTCATTTTCCATGTATGTACGAATGGCTGTAATGACAGATTGATTAACCCGTTCAGCGGCGTTGGACTGAGGTGAATAAAAAGCCGTTTTCATATGTGTTATTCTATATGTATTAATCATTTCATTAAATAAACTTGACGTAAATTGTTGACCATTGTCGCTGTGTAATACTTCAGGAACTCCAAATTTTTGGAACACTTCTTGAACCAAAAATTGTATTACATTTTTAGCTGTGGCCTCCCTCATAGCTTTTAAAAAGACAAACTTTGAAAAATGGTCAACCACTATAAATATATATGAATTACCATTTTTTGAACGGGGGTATTTACCTAAAAAATCTATATAAATTTTCTGAAAGGGCCTCTCAGTTTTAACCTCACATCCTATGTCTGGCATTGTAGGATGGTTGACTGGCTTACTCTCCTTACATTTTTGGCAATTATTTACATATTGCTGTACCTGTACGGCCATTCTGGGCCAGTAATACAACCTTTTTAACCGTTCTAGCGTTTTTCTTACTCCACCATGGGCATTTGTTACTGTATCATGAGCCTTTTCAATCAGTATATGTGTAATGTCTTGAGGAATCCATAATCTCCAAATTGATTCATCCAGATTCTCCAGGCGGTCGAATGTGACCTTTTTATAAATTTTTCCATTTTCTACACGCAGATCAGGTAGCATTTTTTTATTTTCTTCGATGTGGTTTATCAACTGCAAATACTCTTCAGATTCAAACGCATTTGTCTCGAAATCGAAAAATTCTTCAAAATTTACTTCACAAACTTCCACCGGCATCCGTGACAACATGTCCGCTACTACATTTTCTGATCCCTTGCGGTGTTCGATTGAAAAATCATACGCCTGGAGTTGTAGTGACCATCTTGCTAAACGTCCACTCAGATCTTTTAGGGACATTAACCATTTCAGGCTAGCGTGGTCGGTGATGACAGTAAATTTCATCATTTCCACATATGGACGAAAGCGTTTTATTGCTAAAACCGCTGCCAGACACTCTTTTTCTGTAACTGAGTAATTTCTTTGGCAGGCATTTAGCTTCTGCGAATAAAATGCTATTGGATTTTCTTCTCTCTGGCCATTTTTCTGAAAAAGTACTGCTCCTATCCCTGACTCTGATGCATCGCACTGAATAAAAAACTGTTTAGAAAAATCTGGGTGACGTAGTACCGGTGCCGTAGTTAGCGATGTTTTCAAGATCTCAAATGCTTCAATCGCCTGAGGGGTCAACGAAAATTTTTTTCCCTTTTTAAGCGTATCTGTTAGTGGTGCTGAAATGGTGGCAAAGTCCTTTATGAAGCGCCTGTACCATCCAGCAGTACCTAAAAAGCTCCTGACTTCCCTCGGTGATTTCGGCAAAGAAATTTTTTGTATGGCTTTCACCTTTTCAGGGTCTGTTCTAAGAATTCCGCCTCCTATTATAAAACCTAAATACTTAAGTTCTTTGAAACAAAACATTGATTTCTTGAGTCCTATGGTCAAATTTGCTGCAGTTAAACATTCAGCCACCTGCTCCAAAATCTTCAAATGTGTGGAGAATTCATCGGATATAATAAGTAAGTCATCAAGATACACGAAAACATTAGATTTTAACCTTGCAGGAATCACCTTGTCCATTAGACGGCATAAACGCTGAGCCGCGTTACATAGACCAAATGGCATCACACGGAATTGATATAGCGGCCGACCGGGCACTGTAAAGGCAGTGTAAGGTTTCGCCTCTTCCTCCAGTTCTATTTGCCAAAAGGCATACTTTAGGTCAACGCTGCTGATGTAGTGTGTTTGGTCTATACGATTCAATATACCGTCTATATTTTGCAAGGGATATGCATCTTTTACAGTGATTGCGTTTAGTTTTCGTGCATCAAGACAAAACCTATTCTTACCAGGTTTTCTGACGACTGTTGTCCTGTTTGACCATGGGCTGTTGCTTTCTTCGATTACATTTAATCTTAACATATTGTCCAGCTCCTCATAAACTATAGCTTGTACGGCTGGTGAAATTGGGAAGTGCTTATCTTTTACCGGATTCGTCCCTTCAATGAGTTTTATTGCATGCTTTTCTAGTTTCGTACTTCCTAAACCTTTTTCTTCGAAAACAGGAAATTTCTTAATAACAGCATCCAATTGTTTTTGTTGTTCAGAACTCAGTACATGCTTATTTATATTATTCTCGTCCTTCATTTTTTTTATAATTTCGGTATCGATTTCGGCTGTCGGCAGTAGCATAGGCGCTATTTCAAATGCTTGCCAAAAGTCAATACCTAAATATACTTGTTGTTCTAGTTCGGGGCACAAATAAAACATGATTTGATTTATTTTCCCATTATATCCAACGTGTAGCTCAGGGTTGGAACCCGCCCTGACAGTGCCTATGAGCTAACCGGAACCAAAAGCTGCAGCGGATAATTGAGACACGTAACAAGCCCAACAAGAGTATTTAAAGTGCGGGATTATAGGAAAATAGACAGATACAGTCAGAAAGTTAACAAGTGTAGTGGAGTTTTATTTGAGAAAAAGTTCAACTAAATAAGTTCAGATTGAAAGTTTTTTTTAAGTGTTTGTGTTAAATTGAAAAAAAAACGTAAGTTTATTTAATAATAAAAGAACTCCATATAGTTTTGTAAAAATAAAACTAAATTAGAAAAAGTTTAGGCATATTTTAAAATATATTTTTTATTGTGTTGTGTTTTTAACAGCAGGCTATTCAACATATATGTATAGGGAACTGGAGATCGTTGCTGAAGGTACACCCCAGGAATAGCCAGGTAATAAATTCTTTGTTAAATTTTTGAAAAGAACAAGACACACAAAAGTTGCCGGTCAAGTTACTCGATTTTTCTTAAATCTGTGGCAAAAGCTAAATCAATTTCCAAAATTTGGAATCCACGAATTATTGATAAAAAAAAGAAGAAAAGAAAGCAGAAGTTAAAAATATTTAGTAAAATAGTGAAAATTTATAATATTCAAGTATTGATGTAGTGTTTAAGAAAAAAACTAAAAAGAAAAAAAAATTATTATTATTTTTAAGTGTATATTAGAAGGGAGTGTAAATCTGTAGACGTTAAATTTGTGTGTAGTTTTGTGTTTTTTTTGTATTAAAAATTATTAGTGTTAAGAAAATTTTATATTTATTTGTAATAAAATCGTGTTGAAGTCAGAGTGAAAGATAAGTGATATCTGTTTTTTTTAGTGCTCAAATTTGGCGCGTAGTGTAGTGAGTATAGCGTCTGTATAGTTCAGGCACAAGCGTATGTCCTTAGGGAGCTCCTTCAGGGGATAGAAAAAAGTAAATATTCGCTCGTCCGGTATTAAGGATATTGTATTTTTGAGTTCTAAAAAGGATATAAAACAAATAAGTAATAACGCTCAGTAAATTGAACGAGATATAAATATAAAACCATAGTTCCAAAAAAAAGGCCATTAAAAAAAAAAAGAGAAAACAGTTGTTTAATTTGTGTTCATATTTTAATTTTTATTTTTGTAAATTTTCTTGTTATAAGTGTAAATATATATTAGTGTTTTATTTCTGTAGTATTTTGAATTATAAGATTTATTGTATAAATAAAATATGTTATCTAGTTAAGATTTAATCGGAAATAATGGCTTAAATTAATCAAGTTTTGGTAATGATAGATTGGTAAGTGGAAGAGTACGGTCGAGTGGAATTTGGGTCGTAATTTTCAAATTGTATGAACTCTTATTACGACAAGGATGGGAGGGTAAGCGAGAGACCAACATCTGTCTCTAGATTCGTGTGTAGTGTGTTGTGATTTCAAGTTCAGTTTTTTTTTTGTTACCTTTTTTTTGTGTTGCCGTCGCGACCCTGACGAAAGGGTTGGAACCTCCTGAGGTAAATGCCAGCTAGTCGGAAACCTCGTCAGGTGTATCACCGTCGACCGTAACATAAATGGCGCCCAACCAAATGCTACGACTTAGGATATAATCAAAATATATTTGGAGAAGGTATCCTAAGCCGTTTGAAAGAGACATGTAGAAATATCTAGACATGTAACAATAGTCCAATAGTTTTCTAAAATAGCCCAGAAAATTATTTGTCTATTTTGAGCAGTTTCGTAACCTCTGTAATTGGAAAGAGTTAGCAGAGTAGTATGAAAATTTTAGCTTGAGAAAGAAAAATAATTTAATAAATGATTTTAAATGGAAGTGGCCGGCTATAACTTAACAGTAACTTGTACTGTTTTTAAATTGTATAGTGGTTGTTTCTAAGTTTTCAGTAAATGTTAAATAAAGTGTTTTGTTTAATAGTCCTTTGTGAATGTGGCAATGCAACATATCCTCTTGTGACAGTAATCATAAGGAACGTTGTATGTAATGTTAGCTGCCATATGTTGTAAACTCATTTGTCTTGTGAAATTTTGATCAAATGATGTACAACTAACCACAGGGCTGAACAAAAAGTTTGCAAACAAAATTTGATTTCATGCTACCCGTCGAATCAAAAACAAATATCGAAACCGCTGCGACCTCCATGTCCGTCTATCATTACCGAACTAAGAATAAATATAAAGAAAGTTCAAATACTTAAAATAAAAACATTTTTTGATTAAGTCTACTTGATATCAATAATCATATACATTTAATTTAAAGTAGTATTCGAAATTGTAGAATTGTTTATCTATTTAGTAGTAGTTTAGTTTAATAAAATATTGTTATTCATAATTGTATTTTTATTATTTCTAATAATTAACATATTAATATATTTAAGTATACAATATAATAATATTTTGTTTTTAAATTTATAATTTAATTTTTTTTTTGTAGCACTTTTGTATTTTATGTAACTTTTATTTATATATTTAAGTATACAATAGAATATTACACTTTTTGGTTTCAATAATTTAATTGCTCAGTAGTAGTTGTTAGTCTAATAATCTTTATATTTCAGTTAAATGTATTAATATATTTTAGTTTTTATTTTAACTTGTAGTCTTAAAATCTCACAATAATTTTTAACTTTGATTTCCTTTTATCGCATTTGTAATTTTTGGTGGTCAACAAGTTTTTGAGTCTTGAAAACAGACAAAAATAGTCCCTATAAATTCTCTTTACGAGAAAATGAATGTTGAAACCCGATCTAGAAAAAGAGTTAGGCAAATTGATTTAAATCGATCTGTTCCTCACGTTTTACCCAAAGTCAGAAGAACCGATTTTAGAAATAGAAAAATGTCAAATCCAACCGAACAAAATCGTAGTCAATTTATTGATTTGTCTCACACAATAACGTCACGCAATCAGGCCCTTAATATGGACGCTAGTGGCTCGGGAATTACTAATAGTGCAGTCCCTGAGGAGGAAATTACTCCTGAGGTAAGAGAACTAGTCACTGACGAAGTCACCATGGTACAAAAATCATTGGAAAATAAAGTTAAAGAGATGGTACAGGTAGAAATGTCAGATGTCAGAAAGAGTATTGCGGAATTGACCAAATGTGTAGCTGATTTGGCAAAAGTCACGACACAAAATCAGAATGCTATAGTCACCAATCAGCAGTACACAAATGCAACAAACAGTGATGCATCTCAGTTAGGTGGAAGGCTCAATGTAAGATTAGGTTCGAACCATACATCTGAAGACTCTATTACAATAAACAACAGAAATATGTCTTTACCCCTCCAAAACGTTAATATCCCAGTAAATAGTCTGCAGAATTTAGATTTTGCGAAAATAAGAGTGGATAAGTTAGGTGTAGTGTTTGATGGTAACCCTGCGCACATTAGCATTGATCATTTTATTTTCCGTCTAGAACACCTACAATCGCATTATCAAATACCTTGGGCAGAAGTTCTTAGGGATTTTCACCTGCTTGTATCTGGTTCAGCCAGAGAGTGGTACTGGCTGTATGTTAAAACCCACGGAATAGTGGACTGGCCAGGATTAAGGCACGCCCTATTAGCACAGTACCAAATAACTCGCTCAAATTTTGAAATTATGAGAGATTTAGTGGAACGGAAGCAACAAATTGGTGAAACTGTTGACAGTTATTTTCACGCGATGGGACAAATAAGAGCTAAACAGCCCATACCTGAATTTGACCAAATAAAAATAATCAAAAGAAATATTAAGGAGAGTATCGGAAGAATTGTATACCCCATAGCTGTTTCTTCAGTTGAACAACTTAGAGTGGAGTGCAACGAGGCCGAGCGAAATTTTCCCCGGAAAGAAACCCGACCTATGCAACCTACTTTGCGGCCCACAAAATATGTGAATGAAGTTTTCTGCGACAATGATGAGGATTTAGAATGTGCTGGATCAATGGATGGCTATGAAGATTTGGCAGCGTTAAACGTAAAGCAACTGCCACGAAAACAACCAATTGTATGTTGGAATTGTAAACAGCAGGGTCATGTGTTTATGGAGTGCACGTCATTAGAAAGGTCACTGTTTTGCTACAAGTGTGGACGGCCAAATGTCATTACACCTAGATGTCCTAATTGCCAATCGGGAAACCAATCCCGGAGCTTGGGAGTAAATGGGGACCCACGCATATCCGGAATTCAATCCCCAAAGAAAAATTAAACAAATCCGAATCGATCGAGTTAAATTTGCCGGAAAATTTTGCACTAAAAAGGCATTATTTGTCCAGGGATATTAGGCAGCAAAATTATAATAGGGTAAGAGCTAGAAAATTTAGTGAAAAAAGGCAGAAAAGTATTTCTAATAGAATTCTTAAAGTCCGAAAAAAATTTGCAGAACGTAGAAAATTAAAAAAATTAATGGTGGAATCTGTTAGTAGAGCAAATGAAGATGGAGGAGATAAAAGAATTTTTGCAGATGTGTTAATAGAGGGAAAAGCAGTCAAAGGATTGTTAGACACAGGAGCCTCTATAAGTATTTTGGGAAAAGGGTGTAGAGAATTAGTGCAGGAGCTAGATCTTAGTATTCAAACCATATGGACCAATGTGAAAACAGCCAGTGGTCAATATCTTAGAGTACTAGGCAAAGTAAATTTATCCGTAAGGTACAAAGATCAAGAACACAAAATGCTTTTGTATCTTTGTCCCGATTTGGAACAAGATCTTTACCTAGGAATAGATTTCTGGAAATTATTTAAGTTAGCCCCGGATATTATAAGCATAGATGAATTAGATTTACAAAAGATAAAAGAAGAATTTAAAACAGAAGTAAATGAATATAAATTAAGACCCCATGAGTTAGATAATGAACAGAAAAAAATATTAGCTGAGATAATAAAAGAGTTTGATTCTTTTGAGGAAAAAGGTCTGGAAATGACTTCTTTAGAAAAACATACAATCCCAAAAACATCCATCCCTAAATTAGCATACATCCATCCCTAAATTAACATACAAAATGTATGAAGCATCCCTAAATAGCACAGCGTCAACGCTTAGCAATTGGAAAATCCAATTTTGACATTGCGTTAGAAAGTGAAGTTGGTTGCTTGTTGGTTTGTTTTGTTTTGTTATGGTTGAAAAGTAATGACAATTCAGTTATTTTTAAGGCAATCTAGCGGTTTTATCTCTTTTTTATTTTTATACAGCGGGTTTTATAAAATAAAATGAGTTAACATTACTGTTAAAGACTCAAAGTTGACGCTGTTATTTAGGGATGACATTCCAGCGCAAAAGCTATGAATTACATTGCTTTGCGTCTTACGCGCTAATTTAGGGATGGCAGTAAGAATGTTAGAGAAGTGAGAAGCTTTCTAGGCACAGCGGGCTGGTATAGGCGCTTTATAAAAGATTTTGCAACTATCTCATCGCCGTTAACCGATACATTAAAAAAATCGGAGAAATTTATAATGACGCCTGCTGCTATAGAGGCCTTCGAAAAGCTCAAGAAAGCCTTGACATCTGCTCCTGTGCTACGCCATGCCGACTTCTCCAAGAGATTTTACATACAGTGTGATGCATCAGATTTTGGAATTGGTGCCGTATTGTATCAGCTGAATGGTAAAAATGAAGAGCATCCGATTGCGTTCTATTCCCAAAAACTCAACTCATGTCAAAAAAATTATACCGTCACTGAGAAAGAATGCTTGGCGGCAGTGATGGCGGTTCATAGATTTAGGCCCTACGTAGAAATGATGCCCTTTACCATCATAACTGACCACGCCAGTCTTAAGTGGCTGATGACCCTTAAAGATTTAAGTGGCAGACTTGCCAGGTGGTCACTAAAACTGCAAGCGTTTGATTTTGAAATAGAACATCGCAAGGGTTCTGAAAATGTAGTGGCTCATATGCTTTCACGTGTACCACAGCATCAACATATCAGCGCGATTGAAAGAGAGGATTTATTGGAGTTTGAAACTACTGAGTTTGAATCCGAGGAATATTTAGATCTGATTAAACAAATTCAAAATAACATCGATAAGTTACCGGATATCAAAGTAGAAGATGGAAAAATTTTTAAGCGAACAAGTTGTGAACACAATTTACAGAATCAGTTTCAATGGAAGTTGTGGGTACCACATAATCTTACTCACGAATTAATAGAAAAAGCCCATACGACAAAAACTTCTGCTCACGGTGGAACAACAAAAACCATAGAAAGACTGAAGAGGTTCTTTTATTGGCCCAAAATGGTAGTACAAATTAAAGAATTTGTGAAAAATTGTCAGGTCTGTAAAGAAACGAAGCCAGCGAATAGAAACTTAATGCCGGAAATAGGTCAAGAAGTGAGTACTGAAAGACCCTTTCAAAAGTTATATATTGACTTTCTGGGGAAATACCCTAGATCTAAAAGTGGCAACAGTTATATATTCGTAGTAATGGATCTTTTCACGAAGTTCACGTTTTTAAAGGCCATGAAAGAAGCTACCACTTCAAATGTGATTAAGTTTTTAACACAAGAAATATTTTATAAATTCGGCGTACCAGAAGTTATTCACAGCGACAATGGCTCTCAATTTGTTTCCAAAAGTTTTCAGGAATTATTAGAAACTTTCGGCATAAAGCATATGAAAACTGCCGTTTACTCCCCGCAATCTAATGCCTCAGAAAGGGTAAACCAGTCTGTATTAGCGGCGATTAGGGCGTACTTAAATGAGGATCATAGAGACTGGGATCTCTATTTGTCAGAAATCGAATGTGCCCTTAGGACTTCGATTCATTCGGCCACCGGTTTTACACCCTTTTTTGCACTTTTTGGGTTTCACATGTTTACAAATGGGGCGGATTACAGGCTTGCTCGAAAACTCATGTCTCTTACGGATCATGAGATCACAAATGTAAATTCTCATGAAAAGCTTGAACTAGTTAGAGAGACAATAAAAAAAAATATGCATGAGGCCTACGAAAAGAGTGCTGCTAGATACAACAAAAGAGCTCGAAATATTAAATTTACACCGGGTCAGGAAGTTTTTCGAAGAAACACCGTCCTAAGTGATTTTAAAAAGAATATTAATGCCAAGTTTTGCCGAAAATTCTTAAAATGTAGGATAGTGAAACCAGTAGGGAACAATATGTATGAAGTAGAAGATTTACAAGGGAGGCCAATAGGTATTTTTCACATGAAAGACATTAAAGCCTAAATATGACGAAGAACTTTGAATCTGAGATGAAATCAATACAAAGTGGAATATTAGGATAAGTTTTAATTATTTATACAAATTATACAAATTTTATGTCTGTTATGTCCTAATATCTCACCTAGTACCTGATTTTTTTTAGATTTAAAAAGTTCTGTGATGAAACGAAACCTATGTGCTAAGTGAATTAGTTTTAGGAATATGTTTTCATGTTTCGTAAATACTTTCATTAGTCCTAATATACCATTGTTTGTTTTGTCTAAATGTTAGTGTTAGGCCAATGCATTAATTTATTTACCTATGTGATTTTTTTTTTTATTGCATATATGAGCTAGTATAGTCAATCCAAGAACTTTGTGGTCGGCCCTCGGGACTTGCTACCTTGTAAATATAAGTTGATAATTAATTGCCTACAAAAGAAAAAAAAAACATTCACAAAGTAAAAGTTATTATATTAATTTACATATTAACACTTCCCGTCACTAAATTGTCATATATGTATGTATATACTCCAGCTGTAGTGTTAGTTAGATGAAATAGCTTTGCCCGGCTAGTTCAATTAATCAGGGTGTGGGAGTTCCCCACGTTGGGCTTTGGTTAATAAAAAGCATCCCACCCGCACACCGTCCCCTCTGATTGCAACCATCGAGACCGGAGTTTTGTTGCGGGCGAGGCAAATTCAATTGCAGGCAGTCGGCCGGAAAAAATTTTTTCGTGGCGGACCCCTATGGCAACACTTTCGGGAAGAGGCGGAATATAAAGCATGCCTCAAATCCCTCATAATAAATTCATATAATTGTAAGGGAGGGGCGTTTGTGAATGTGGAGGCACTTACTCCTGCCCATGTCCCAGTGCTTTTCTAAAATATATCGTATTTTGTCTTGGTTAGAATACTTTTTGTGTTTAATGGGTGGTTGTTTTTTATTGTTTGGTAGCTGAAAGAAGAACAAAGATATATATTAATATTGAATGAAAAAGGCTGAAAAGAAACGATACATATTTACCCATAAGTATCACTCACTCGATTTTATTAAAATTTCTGAAAAAATAAGGAAAATATGTTAATATAAAAATTTATAAATGACACTTACATGTGCTCTGTTCAGCTGTCAGTCTAATATGAAATACAAGGCAGATTTATTTTACTAGGTAATATCGGCTCTACAACAAATACAACATTGACAAAAACAACATGCCTTTTTATTGTTGTTTTGTGGGTTGGAAACGTCAAAAACACAAAGAAAAATAAAAGATAATTGCTATCAATACACATGCTTGCTTTGTCTCGCAAACGCTTGTTGTTAGTGTTTTTTTGAAATTCGTAAACAAACAAAGGAAAATACAAAAACATTTGACATTTCCAACTACAAACCAGCTGGGCGGACGACACTACCTAGTCAAATAAATCTGCCTTGATGAAATACATGTATAGAAGTAATCACAGATGTGTAGGTATGCTTGTGTTTTTTAGTACTTAAATAAAAAAGTTTAGCCAATGCAAATATTCACAGTGTTGTATTTTCCATTCAAGAATTGGTTTTTGAATATTTGAAAATTAATTTGGAAAAAAAAATGTAAATAGTTATTACTAGGCGGGAAAATGTATTTTATAACTAGTGACGATTTTTCGTAAATAAACTTTAGCGGGAAAATTGAATGTTATGTATTTTCTTTTACCGCGAAAGAATATGTAAAAGTATATAGCCGAACAAGAGTATTTAAAGTGCGGGATTATAGGAAAATAGACAGATACAGTCAGAAAGTTAACAAGTGTAGTGGAGTTTTATTTGAGAAAAAGTTCAACTAAATAAGTTCAGATTGAAAGTTTTTTTTTAAGTGTTTGTGTTAAATTGAAAAAAAAACGTAAGTTTATTTAATAATAAAAGAACTCCATATAGTTTTGTAAAAATAAAACTAAATTAGAAAAAGTTTAGGCATATTTTAAAATATATTTTTTATTGTGTTGTGTTTTTAACAGCAGGCTATTCAACATATAGGTATAGGGAACTGGAGATCGTTGTTGAAGGTACACCCCAGGAATAGCCAGGTAATAAATTCTTTGTTAAATTTTTGAAAAGAACAAGACACACAAAAGTTGCCGGTCAAGTTACTCGATTTTTCTTAAATCTGTGGCAAAAGCTAAATCAATTTCCAAAATTTGGAATCCACGAATTATTGATAAAAAAAAAGAAGAAAAGAAAGCAGAAGTTAAAAATATTTAGTAAAATAGTGAAAATTTATAATATTCAAGTATTGATGTAGTGTTTAAGAAAAAAACTAAAAAGAAAAAAAAATTATTATTATTTTTAAGTGTATATTAGAAGGGAGTGTAAATCTGTAGACGTTAAATTTGTGTGTAGTTTTGTGTTTTTTTTGTATTAAAAATTATTAGTGTTAAGAAAATTTTATATTTATTTGTAATAAAATATATGCGCTAGGGTAATTGTACATATATATATATCTCGTCCAAAATCGTGTTGAAGTCAGAGTGAAAGATAAGTAATATCTGTTTTTTTAGTGCTCAAATTTGGCGCGTAGTGTAGTGAGTATAGCGTCTGTATAGTTCAGGCACAAGCGTATGTCCTTAGGGAGCTCCTTCAGGGGATAGAAAAAAGTAAATATTCGCTCGTCCGGTATTAAGGATATTGTATTTTTGAGTTCTAAAAAGGATATAAAACAAAGAAGTAGTAACGCTCAGTAAATTGAACAAGATATAAATATAAAACCATAGTTCCAAAAAAAAAGGCCATTAAAAAAAAAAAGAGAAAACAGTTGTTTAATTTGTGTTCATATTTTAATTTTTATTTTTGTAAATTTTCTTGTTATAAGTGTAAATATATATTAGTGTTTTATTTCTGTAGTATTTTGAATTATAAGATTTATTGTATAAATAAAATATGTTATCTAGTTAAGATTTAATCGGAAATAATGGCTTAAATTAATCAAGTTTTGGTAATGATAGATTGGTAAGTGGAAGAGTACGGTCGAGTGGAATTTGGGTCGTAATTTTTAAATTGTATGAACTCTTATTACGACAAGGGTGGGAGGGTAAGAGAGAGACCAACATCTGTCTCTAGATTCGTGTGTAGTGTGTTGTGATTTCAAGTTCAGTTTTTTTTTGTGTTGCCGTCGCGACCCTGACGAGAGGGTTGGAACCTCCTGAGGTAAATGCCAGCTAGTCGGAAACCTCGTCAGGTGTATCACCGTCGACCGTAACAAATTGACCACCTATTAGAGAAGTTCAAAAATATTTGATTTAATTTTTAATAGGTTTGGACCTATTAAATAAATTTTAGAAACAATTTTCACAGCGAAGCACAAAAATTTTATTTATTTTTAATTTGACGTTTGTTGATACTGATGTTTATTTGAGCAGCGTTGCCAACGATTTGAAATAAATTGCGAATACAATTGCGAAAGTCTAACAGAATACCAATTTTCTTTCGCATGGCATTTCATTTGCGCATCGCATTGATTTTCGCATCGCAATTCAGAATAAGCCCCCAGGTAAAACACCACGCCTGCCTCTAATTTTTTCATACCATTTGGAACAATAAAGTAACTCCAGCAAAAAAAAAAATTAATGTATGGGACGGTAGAGAATTAAAAAAGAAGAAAGAAACAGCAAGTAAAAAGATTGGCCCATATTTTCCGAGTTACGGAGCTCAAATTTTTTGAAATATAAAATTGGGTATTATTTTAAAGCTTTTGAAGTGAAATTCTTCACCCATTAAGAGCCGATGGCATTTTTAAGTAAAATCATAGATATGCAGTACTAATTTATATTTTTTAAATCTCTGTCACCTCAATATTTGCTTTTTTGATTGGAGTTACTTTACTAGATTTATGTAGATGGTGAAGGGTATATAAGCACTCTTACTTGTTTTTGATAAAAAATAATCAGGCATGTTCTGACACTCGCAACTTTTGTTTTACATGTTCTAAAAATCACGCGTTTTGCTTGCGATTTGCTCTTTTTCAAACTTATGTTCGAAAAGAAAAACATATGATTTTACGGTGCAAAACATAGACAGCCTGCTGCTGTCTTGCTTAGTTTCGTTTTTTAAAAAAACATGCAATTAAAAAAGAACGAATTAAAAAACGGACGCTTAGAGATTGTGACAATTCAATTGAGACTTCAATCCAATTTATATTTATTAATTTAAAAAAATAACGCAAGTCAAGAAATATTTTGGCGACAGATGGATTTTCTATTAGTGATATTGCATTTAGCATCTTTGATATAAAAGGTTACTTACGCTGTAAGTAATCAGTACTTAAAAACTATTTTTGTTTATTTTGTTAATTATAAAATACACGCTCGGATCTCATATCGCCCAAAAAGTATTTTAAATAAATTTTTAAGGTCCCTTAACAATTGAATCGCACATTTAATAAGCACCGAATATTTTATAAGAATTGAAAATTAAAATAACCAAATATTTTTTTGACTACCGACTATACGTTCAACCGCACTAAACTAGTATATTTTCGAACATAAATTAAAACAGCTGTTTCTATGAAATCGCTTGTACTCAATAAAACCACTAAGCATAATGAAACAACCAAAACAAACAATTGGGAGAACAAATAACATATTTTAAATTAATTGTTTGCGACTTAGATTGTCTAAAAATTAAAATAAATCTTGTTAAAAATAAAAGAGAACATTTTAATTTTCATTTGTGTATATATTTATTATTGTTTTAAAGTTTATTTTAAGCAAAATTCGTAACTTCACTTCAGTATGTGCTTGCGATTTGAAGTCGCCAAATGTCTTGCGATTGTGAACTACAGAACACCTTTCATGCGATTTCAACTAGCATCGCCAGTTTTAAGCAATTTGCGATTGTCAGAACATGCCTGAATAAAAATTTTAGAAAACTCTTCAGCACATAATAAACTTTCAGCTTTATAACCGATATGTATGTATGTTAACAATTTACTTAAAGTACAAAATATTAAGAAAGTCTATGGTTTTTATTTTTGAGTAACTTATATATTCTTTTTTAGAAAATTTTTATACAATTATAATATAACCACCAACGCGCAGCTTAGGACTGAGTAAAAATTATGCATCCTTCATTAAAATTTTGTTTTCATTTTAAAATAATTAATAGTGGTAATTCGTAGGAACACACCATAAAAATGCATAACACTATTCTTTCGTACGTATACATACACACATACATATGTATATACATACATACATAAATAGAAAATAATAAAAATAAATAAATATATATATATATATATATATATATATATATATATATATATATATATATATATATATATATATGTATATTTTACTTCAACCTTCATTTGAATGTTAGCTATATTTAAAAAAGCGATAAACAATCTTCTAAAATGGCCGAAACACTTTCCCGAACACATAAATCAAATAATTTATTTATCGAATTGATTTTCACATTATAATCTTGGTGTTAAAAAAAATATGTTTTGTACTACAGTAAAAGAGCCATGCGCCTTTTTGGCTCTTTTACGCATTGCGCGCAAAAAAGGAGCAGGAAGATAAACCTTCTTGAATGTACGTAGTTTTTTATATTGGAGAGGCATTTTTTTCTTCGAACTGTGTACAAACAAAAAAGTGTTGCAAATTCACCATTGCTTCAATGTTCTTCTTCCAACAGACTCAAAATACAACCACTTAAATTGAAAATCAAACAAAAAGTGCCATATAACAAAAAAAAGGGGGCAAAAAAGGGTAAAATATATCTAAAAGTGGCAGATTTACTCTTTTTAAAAAGGGGTACTAAAAGGGTCAAGCATTTGAAAAAATAGCAATTTGTTACTTTAGTACCAACAATGGGCACGATGCTTGAGACCTTTGCCTTAATTTTATAAAATAGTCGACCGATACGAGTAGGTATCGATACTTTTTGTTCGATATTGAGTACGTATCGATATTTTTCGATCGATACTGTATTGCGTAAAAATATCGATACCTTAGTGGTATCGTTCTATCCCTACTTCTGTCTGATTATGCGATTATGATTTTCAAGTTAAAGATTCCGAAGTTATCGCATTTTTGTGCGTTTTAGCCTAAAAAGGGCCGTCAACCTTTTTCTTTTTTTGATACAAACAAATTTTCTTAAGGATTATATAAAGTTTTTTTTAAGGTTAACTAAACATATGTGTGTACGTTTAAACCAAATTTCATATAAAACTGATCATTCTTGTAGAAAACGGAGGTCCCTCAATTTGACCTATTTTACATTGAAATTTTGGTTTTTGCCTTTTTTTCTAAAACCACAAAGCTGGTATCGGAAAAAGAAGACAGCTGTAAAAAAGCTTTATATACTCCGAATTGTTACTGGAATTATTTCCTAAGCCTTGGTCCAAATGTGGACGTTATAGCCAATTTTGGGATTATTGGTCTTTAATTTGGTAATTGTGGGAGTTCGTTATTAAAATGTTGGAGATTTTTTGCCATTTGATTTAGGCAGAGAAACTACATATGAATTTTACATGATTTGGTTAATTTATATTTAATATTTTTACTTTCTTTAAATTGGACCAATTTTAAAATAATACTTCGAAATTATAAACGAATTGAAATTATTTTGGCATTAGCTCATGTTTAATTTCTAAAAATCTTTTTAGAAAGAAAATTTATTTTACACATATATGCGGACGTTTTCCAAAGAAAACAAGAAAAATTAGACGCTGGGAGAATGTAATGTTGCACTTTCTGGACCGCTACGTCCTTCATCAGCATTCTTCGCATCTATCTACCTTAGTTGTGTAATTAAAAATATCATCTAACCAACTAACTTTGTAAAAAAGAATACGAGATATATTCATATTAATATTAGTTTGGTTAGACGAAATTTACACACAAACCAACGTATTTCTTCACTGTTCTCTTTGTATTTCGTCTTGTACATTTGTTTTTGCTTTTGTTCCAATCATCAATTGAACAAGAATGCAAATTTTGTTTTTAATCATTCTTACTTGTTTACTCACCACATAATAGATGCTGTCTTAGTATCATATTGATTGTTATGAGGTAAGCATGAATGCGCGCTGTGCCGTGCGTGCTTGTAATTTAATTTTTATTTAATGAATTTTTGAACTATGAATATTATAAATGAATTGAAATTATTTTGGCTTTAGTTCATTTTTAATTTCTGCATCTGATGAAGATACAGACAGTGAGTATTAACGAATTCTTAGTTGTACTAAGAATGCCATGAATAGGCTCTTAAAAGCTATTGTATTTCTTTGGGCTAGGCTAATATTCCATCACATCTCTACTTATTTATCAGCACTACATCGCAGCATCTTTAAGTAAAAAAAGAAGATAGTCCCATACAAGCTTTCGTTTCATCAACTGTTATTGGAGATGGAATAATCGCTTTCTTCCTTTCTTGAATAGACTTATTTGAAGAAGGTCTTTTCTCAAAGTTTGGTACTTATTTCAAATATCAGAGCTTATTCCTCCATAAAATTTGACCAAAAAATCGGATTAGGCATGCTATTAACAATTCGTTTTAACCGTTTTAGAGATGCGCTAGGAAGAATATTAGCGATGTTTACGGAATTATTGTAAAAACAGTATAATTTGAGGAAAGTAAAAATATTAAATACTAGCGGACCCGGCGAACTTCACCTCGCCCCAATTTTCACATTTGGTGTAAAAAATGACAGTGCGAAAATAACGCCTGTGAAATTGTGCACAGTCTAACTTCCAATTTACTCGATGCCTTCTCTAATAAGAATGTGAGTGATTTCTTACTCGCTCTTTTGGTTTGGTTTGTTTGGCTTTTTCTTACAAAACAAATGTAAGCCAATGTATAACGACATCAATCGGATGTTGGCATTAATCCCAATGAGTGGTATTATACTGGTTGTTTTGTAAGACGTTTCGTCACACTAAGAACTTTAAATTTTTTTCTTTTGGGAAGGCATTAAGAAATAATTGCAAACCAAATTTCATACAAAAAATAATTTTCGATTTTTCCAATTTTCCGCAATTTTCCATGATTTACACTAAGAACTTTCTATTTTCTGATTTGGAAAGCCATTAAGGAATAATTTCACGAAAAATTTCATACAAAAATTCGATTTTTCCAATTTTTAGACTTTTCCGGAGGGATTTTCCAAAGAAGAAGAAAAGACCTTCTCCTTGAAAATACGAAAAACACAAAAAATTTTACAGAAATCGGCCTAGCCGTTCTCATTTTATGAATTACTATACATTTTTTACACCATTCTTATATATACACAGCGGATCCGGCGAACTTCGCCTCGCTAAAATTTTAAGCTTTCAGACAAACTTTAGAGTACAATACAACACAATTCATTCGGAAAGCCAATTGAATTTCGTACAAACAATTAATCTTCGATTTTTTCAACTTTTCAGGATGGATTTTCCAAAATTTTCTTCGAAAATACAAACAACTGACAAAAAAATGTATAGAAATCGGTCCAGCCGTTCTCATTTTATGAATTACTACACATTTTTTACACCATTTTTATATATGTATATAGATATAGAGAAGATATAGATGCAATAAAATTTTTATAAAGTAAGCAAATCATTAAAAAAATCTGTGCACGTTGAGTTGGTCAGTCTAAATCAAATGGCAAAAAATCTCCAACAATAAAATGAAGAAAATCCCACAATTTCCATAATAAAGACCAGAAATCAAAAAATTTGAATTTTTTATTGTTTTGCCTATAAAGTTACTTTCAGCAACAATTCGGAGTATATTGCTTTTTTACAGCAGTCTTCTTTTTCCGATACCATCTTTGGGACTTTAGAACATATAGGCTTAACACAAACTTTCAAAGTAAAATAGGTCAATTTGGAGGACCTTCATTTTCTACAAGAGATTTTTTCCAAAATATTTTAAATTTTGCTCGCTAGCCACCAAAAAAAAAATAAAACAAATTCACTAAAAATTGTACCTAATATTTTGAAAAACAGGACCAGGGTATCGAAAAACCCAAATGTTAAATTTTACACCTCGATTATTTTAAACATAAACACGCAGGTTAAGGCACCATTTTGTAGGTATTGACTAGGCCTTTGAGACCATGTATAATTTTTAGAAAAAGTTTTAGACCACATAGCGTCATGACTGGGAAGTCGATGGTAGCCAGCTTTATGACTTAAGTTCAAATACTCATCTGCTACACTCACGTGCAATTTTGGTTCAATCGGCTTAGCCGTTTACAAATGGCTGAGTCATTTCCAAAATATTTTCATTCAGCACCACTGTTCAATGTTAACGTACATGACAAAAAGAAAGAGCAAAAAAGGGTTAACAACTAATTTGTAAGAATTCATACATATATAATAATTCATATAGAATATTTAAATAATATACAATTTTAATTTACAACAAAATACATTATGGTAAATTATTCATGCCGCCCCTCTAGTCCAAACTAATTTGCTGGATTGGTAGCACCTAAAACGACGGCCAGCTTCTGGATTCCCTCTGATAAGAGCCGTTGATTTCGATAATGTTGTTGGCGCTTCTTGATTGTTGTCGACGGTTGTTGGTACTATTACTGTTTCAGTTGCTGTGGAGGTTTTTATTGCTACCGCTGGTACGGTTGCTGTGGATGTTTCGGTTATCGTTCGAGTCAGTGACATTATGGTTGGTTTTCTCCGAGCTGCTAAGGAATCTGTGTTCACTCAGACGTTCCGGCGGGTTGGTCTTGCATGAAGCCGCAGAGTGGGGTGCAATAGGTTATGGTATAGCTTCTTGCAATACATACACACTGTAGCAACTGCCAACTAGGCTTGTACAGGCAAAACAATTTACACAATAATCTTACCTGCGAGCTAATTAATTTCGCTCGCTTGAACCTATTGTCAAGAACCTTTTACAGAATCTTAGCGAGTGGTAGCGAGGTACCGGTGGTACACTTGACATTTGTGGATGGCCGGGTAGGGAGGTAAGTTCATACGTCTGCTCTAAATAGAAAATTGATAAGTAACTGAGCACAAGAAGCATTGACATTACAAATGGCCTGATCCAAGGCAGATTTATTTTACTAGGTAGTAGCGACTATACAACAAATAAAACATTGCAAAAACATCATGGCTTTTTATTGTTGTTTTGTGCGTTGGAAATGTCAAAAGCATAAAGAGAAATAGAAGATAATTGCTCTAAATACAAATGCTTGCTTGCTCTAAATAATAGTGCTTGCTTTGTTTTGTAAATGCTTGTTGTTAATATTTTTTGAAATTCGTAAACAAACGAAGTAAAATAAAAACAACTTTTGACAGTTCCAACTACTAACCGGCTGGGCGGACGACACTTCCTAGTAAAATAAATCTGCCTTGGCCCGGTCGTTCGTTTTGGTCATGTATCAAAGTCTGATTCGTTCGTTTAAATTTACCGATTAAACGAATTTGAATAACAATTCTTGTTGTATGAGATTTTCTATTTGCCTACTCTTATTCCGACACGACAAAGCGAAATAACAGAGGAGTATGTTGCTACAAGGTGTCGTTAGGCCCCTTTCAGATTAGGCAAGTTTACTTGTGTTTGTGGGTCTGGGAGGAGAGGTCGGTTTGAAGGGAAAAGAATTGCCGAGATTTGAGCACAGACTTGGTTGTACTTGGCAAGTCTGTTTCAGCTGTCATTCTTGTCTTGGGATATTTATTTGTTTTTGACATTGTCTTTTATTTCTTCTTCGGTGTGTTGTCTAATTTTGTGCTAAGAAAATTTTATATTTGTTAATGAAACAAAACGCCAACAAATTAAGAAAATTCAAGCATAAGAAAATAAACTTGCTTAACCAAGCTGCTGAGTGTGAACACTAAACCAAGTTCAAAAGAAAATAAATGAAATTGAAAACTATTCTTGCGGAAGTAAACTTACTTAATATGAAAGGGGCCTTATAGTGTGTTATTTGCACAGTGTCGTCAGTAAAGTTTTCCTCGCTTAAACAGTCTGATACTGTAATTTATCAGCCCTAAGGTAACAAAAGAACGGATGTCATAAAAAAATCGTATGTTGAAATAAATTTAAGAGTTTTTCTTTATTTTCAACAGCTTTTAGCACCAGTCTGTCTATACGTTGAACTTTTCTAACGGAAGAAGGCAAGCTTGTATGTTGCTGCTGGCGGTGTAATGACCCAGGCTGTGAAGGATGTTTGGACTTTAAGTCCAATAATTACATTTTGGCCGATTTTCTCCGTCCTCTTTAAATTGCAACGAAATTTCGGTTCTATTTCTCTTTATTTAAAATAAATTTTCTATTAATTTAATTATTACAACTTTTCCATTAAAAAAGAAACACTGTATCAAAAAACTATTTTTTTAAATAAAAAGGAAATATGTACTTACATACGTATATATAATAAAGAGCTGCACAAAATGTTTTAAAAGTTCTATGTTCTAGTGCACACCACTTCTTAACACAGAATTTCAGTGTAAATGTAATTACCAAAACAAGCATAACAAAACATGGCTCTCACTAAAACAAAACAAGCACTATTCGGAAAATTTTTCTTTACAGCTTTGTTAGTGCTTGTGTTTTAAAACAGAGTAGAACACCAAAACAAAAGGCGACAATGAAGTAAAAAAAAAACGGTAAATCATAGTAGAAACCTCGAGTGCACCAGAACATATACAAAAAATGCTCATTAAAAGAAAGCAGTATTGTTAAATAATGCAATTAAAGACTGTTGAAAGAAAATTCTTTTGTATAAAGAAATGATATGCAAACATACAAATTTGTTTTATATTTTTAATATGAAACTTCTTATAAATAATAAATTTTTAAAAAAATTTTATAAAAGAATAAATACTGAACCACATGCTATTAATTTTAAATCCTTACTATCAATTGCTAAATCCTTTTCAAAACTTTCGTATATAACTTATGAAAAAAAAATATTATTTAGTATGACCGAATATAGGCAAATTTGTTTTTTTTTTTTTTTTTTTGTTTTGTTAAGTTTTATTCCTATTCATTTTTCTAAAAACAGACAATTCTACTATTATATTTTTAATATAAAAATATTATTGTTTTAAATATTTTAATTAACATTTTAAATAAAACAGAAATTATAATGTTTTTTTCTCCATTTTTGTGAGTTATCAAATTTGAAAGTTGACACTGTCGCAAGGAACACAACTGAGACGAACGACGAATTTTTGGTCGCAAATATTCGTCATCAAAAATAAAACACATTTGTGTATATGAAAATGCACACAATCAAGACGTAAGACGAAATTCGTCATACGCGGCGAACTATGCAATAGAATTATTACTATTTCTAACGCCGGCGAACGACGAACAAATCAGTATAAAGTGACCATGTTTGACTTTAGATTCGAAGTATTTTAATAAATACAGTTATTTTACTTAAAAATTTATGTATTTTTATTTTGCAGCATTTATAATAAGCTTACAGATTATAAGTTAAATATAAAAATAGTTTTTAGTTGTGTTTTTTCTAATGTTTAACAACAAATATAAATATTTCATGATATTCTCATGAAATATTTATTATATTAAACTAAACTACAAAATGAAATGTATTACTGCGGAGAAAGCATATCCATATGGCCATTTCACTACTGCTCAAATAGCTCATCAGTAGATATTACATTTCATTTTGTAGTTTAGTTTAAAATAATAAATATTTCATGAGAATATCATGAAATATTTATATTTGAAGGAATCAAGCACGAATAAAGTAAATTAATTAAACTTTAAAAGATTCCGAATAATAAATTTTTCATTTTGTTTAACTTTTTGAATATTATTTTTTTTGATGGTCACCTTAGCAGCTTACAAAAAGTAAACAACTTAAAAAATTATAACAGCTGTGTTTCGGTCGTTATTGTGTTTCATACGACGAATTTTTGACGACGTATTCGTTGTGTTGGACGAAATTCGTTGTTCGTCCCAGTTGTGTTCCTAGCTTGTAGCTAGGACTTTTTATTTTGATATTTTTCATATTAAAATAAAATGAAAATAATTCTAGTTTTTCTTTAGCAGAATTCTGCTATCACAAACAGAGAAACAAGCCGAGGCCTATTTATCGGCGGCGGCGGCGCGTACTATTTCGTTCGGCGGCGGCAGCGTTTGAAAAAGTCAATCGGCGCGCCGGCTGCTTGTATAAAGTTTTAATGTGCCAAATAAGCTTCTAAAACCAAAAAATATACATACTAATAAAGATTTTTATACCTAAAATTGAACAAAGTTATCGAAATCACAGTTTATATATTAAAAAAAAAAAATTCAAAGAAAAAGTTTAAATATTTAAACATTTACTTTAAAACTCATCTTATTGAGTTATACACAATTTTTTAACATTTCGTATTCTGCACAACTCATACGATATCAATATTTTATTTAATAACAACATTAAGGACCAGTTGTATTAAACTTGCTGTTGTTTAAGAGTAAAAATTTGTGTGCCCGATAAATAGCTTTGCATTATGTAAACTTCCATTCTTTAATTCTATTATTTTTTTTTTATTTTACATATTTATTTGCAATCTATCTTATGATAATAAGCAAATGAGTTAAATTTAAAGAAATAACATTCCTAATTGCTTTCAATAGAAAACAAAAAATTAATTTATATATGAAAATAATATTTACATATATAGAGCTAAATTAAATATTTAATATTTTAAACAATAATTTAGGAAATATATATTTACATAAACATAAATTTTTATTTCATTACCAAGAGTGTATACTTAAATGTAAGGGAGATCTAAGATATGATTTCGTTTTAGCCTTCTAACTTCATCAGTCTCATCTAAAAGTGAAATTGCTAATATGTTTACATGATTACTAAGCCTTTCTAAGTACTTAGAGCTAAATCTTCTAATTTCGGGAGCGTTTGTAATAGAACGCAAAGCTTTGGACTGAAATCTCTGTAGTATTTCTATGTTGGAATTACAAGCAGTGCCCCATAGTTCTATACCATAAGTCCATATAGGTTTTAAAATAGTTTTATACAGCAGGACCTTATTTTCCATAGATAGTTGGGATTTTCGTCCCAGAAGCCAATACATTTGTTTAAATTTGATGTCGAGTTGTTTTCTTTTTGCGCTAATATGTGCTTTCCATGTAGGCTTGCCAGATCCAATTTGCCAAAAAGCTTGACATTGCCCAAAAAAAAACTTGATTTTGAAAAAAAAACTTGACAAATAAAAACACTCTACTCTGGTTTTTATATAATTTTTTTATTATTTTTTTTATAAAAATTTTTAGAATAAAAACAAAAATATCATAAAAAGTAAAAATAACAGAAACAATGTAAAAGAAACAAAAAACAATATAAGAATTAAAATTCAGTCGTTATATATTTAAGAGAAAACTTAGCCGTTATTTAAAAAAAAAAATATAGGTACAATCTTGAGAAAAAAAATATATGTAGGTTCTATTTATTTTGCCACATATATTTCGTATTCTTAGATACAGAATTAGTTAATTCTCTACCATCGGATGTTGTTAAAAAATTTTGAAAGTTTTTGCAATGCTCATTAAAATTTATTCTTATTAATAGTTCGGCTCTTATTAGATCGAAGGACATTGTATTCCTATCTTTGGTATATAAAAAATATGTATCATATTAGTCCTTAGTTGTATTGATAGTAAAAATATGCTCTTTCGATGTGTTTTTTAGAAATATAAACTTACTTTATTACATATGTAGCTAGAATAAATTTGAGAAAAAAAAACTTACAAAAAACATTGACAAATCACTTTTTCACTTGACACTTGACGCGCATTAAAAAACTTGACTATCAGGCCAAATCAGGCCCGTCTGGCAACCCTATTTCCATGTAAGCCTTCTGTCTAAATGTAAACCAAGGTATTTGATAGTATTAACACTAGGAATTAAAGAGCCATTGAGAAACACAGCTGGGCAATTTTCTCTTCTTGTTGTAAAAGTGATGTGGCTTGACTTTTGGGTGTTAACAACAATGTTCCATTTTGTAAGCCAGTAATAAAGACTATTTAGCTGCAACTGTAAAGTTCTAGAAGCTTCTGAAGGGGTTTCACTACAACATAAGAATGCTGTATCATCGGCATATGTAGCGACTGTTACATCCTCTCCTGTCGGCATATCATTTGTGAATAAAGTATATAAAATTGGTCCAAGGACACTTCCTTGGGGGATTCCAGCTTCTATTTGACAGACATGAGAAAAATCTTTATTAACTTTGACGTAGAAACATCTGTTCTTCAAATAAGATAAAAAGAATAAATAGAATGGAGCAGGAAGCATATTTTTTAATTTGTATAATAACCCGTCATGCCATACTTTATCAAAAGCCTGTTGTATATCCAAGAACACAGAGGAACAAAATTTTTTATTTTCAAAGGAGTCAGTTATCACCTTAATAATTCGATGGCACGGTTCTGGTGTTCCATGTTGACTTCGAAAACCGAACTGATGATCAGGAATAATGTTGCATTTCTGAAGCAATGGATTTAAACGTTTAAGAAATAATTTTTCAAAAATTTTTGATAAAATGGGCAATAAGCTAATAGGTCTGTACGACGTCATTATATTTTCGGGCTTACTAGGTTTTAAAACCATTATAATTTCAGCACACTTCCATTGCGAAGGAAAGTGTTGCAGACGTAAAATGGAATTAAATATTAAAGTGAGGAATAAGATCCCCTTAAAGGGCAAAGACTTTATTGCAACCGAATCGATTTTGTCATATCCCGTAGATTTCTTGTTATTAAGGGCGCATATCTCCTTTTTTGTTTCATTAGGCGTAATATGCTTTATAGGCAACTCCATTTGACAAGCTATGTCTAGGAAATGTGCGACATCGTCTCCATAATTGCTCGTTTTTTGAGGATTAAAAATTGATTCCAAATGTTCAGCAAATGCATTAGATTTTTCTTTATCTGTTCTGATCCAAGCATCATTAGAATTTCTGATAGGAACATTCCTTTTTGCAGGTCGCCTTAAAAATTTCGTAGCATTGTACAGTTCATGATCTTTTTTTTTATTTTGAGGTTTTAATTTTCTTAGATATGAATTTATATTTTCATTTCTCTCTTTCGCCAATATCTCTGAGCATAATTTAGTTGCCAAATTCCAGTTAGCCTTATCCCTTGGGTTTCTGGTTCTATGCCACACTCTCCTTAGGCGTCTGGATTGTCTTATCATATCTCGAGCAGCAGCGGATGCATGTATTTATTATCATGATATAAAATATTTATTATTATTAATACTATTTAATATGGTGTTCATACATGCAGCAATTTTCAAATTATTACAATTAAGTCCATTATTGAGACTAAATTTTCATACAAAAATTACAATTTACTTATTGCCAATTAAGAGATAATTGTTTTAATAATGAGTAAAATTTATAATGCAACACTGTCAGAAGTGTGTTTAGTAAAAATAACAATACTAACTGAACATACTTTTACAACAACAGTACCAAGGCGAATAAATACAGGTGACTGCACGGCTACAACAATCCAACAACACAAAAAACAACAGGCAATTTGTTGCTACAAAATTTAGGTATGTTGTCAAAAAATATTGTTAAAAAAAACAAAGTAAAAAAATATATTTGATGAAAAAAAGTGGTTATAATCTTCAGAATAAGAAAATTATAAAAATTAAGTTACTTAAAAATGAAAATCCATGAAAAGTGTGACCAAAAATTCTATTGTACCACTAGTTTTCCCAAATCACATGCATTGTTCCATTCTTGCACCTTGACCATTTGAAGACTAACATAATCTTCCACAAAAAAAGCAAGAAATTAACTATAAATGTGTTAACAATAATTTTTACTATCTTTTTACGTATATTTTGATTATACACATCAGGAACTGCAAATGCGGTTCCATGTTGTGGTAAATTATTTTTGACAAATTTTTTTGACAACTGCAATGTATACAGCTGATGGGCTTTTTCGCCAGTGCGTTCACCTGTATTATTTCGCCATGAACAGTACTTATTGAATACACTTTGTTGAAATTTGACTAACAAACGTCAACAAAAATAAACAAACAAAAAAAAAATGGACAAACAAATTAAGGGTGGAAAACTTATTAAAATCAAATTTATTAGCAAATTATTTATTGTTAATAACTTTTTTATTCATCAACAGGCGTGAAATCAAAAAAAAAGAGGATTCTGTGAAATGACGTATGATCTTTCCTCTTATATTGAAAAAAACAAGAACTGCTGCTTCCTCCAACTCCAACAGGATTTCCAAATTTTATTCTTTTTTTTAAGATATTTAATTTGAAATATAAACTGGAAAGCACTACTTGAAAAATTTGTATTTTTCTATTGCAATAAAGAAACGCTTTTTTTAAAACAAAATTTTTTCCCATTTAGTATGATAAAAACCACAAACACAAAAAGTAAAAATTTAAACAATTTTTTTCAGTTGTCAATTGCTAATTGTCGTATCAATATTGAGTATGTATGATCACTAAAAATATATTGACAATTAACTGAATATTGTTTCAATTAAAAACGCATGTATGAACACCATATAATGGATAAAAATAAATTGAGTGAAGGTTTTATAATGTAAACCTATATATCGGTCCGAGAAAATCCTGCTTTCAAGCTATTATATCCGGCGGCTAATTTTGAGCCGGCTCAAGCTTTGAGTCGGCACAAATCGGCGGCGGCGTGAAAATTTGAATTTCCGACGCCTATTTTGAGCCGATCAGTTCTGTTCACTGATCACAAAGCATGTTTTGAATTTTCTATTTCAGTTTTGATATTCTATATAATTTTTGTTATAGTTCTGTTTTGTTACAATGTTGTTCTAAATCAATTTTGTTCTCTAATTCTCTATTTTGATGACAAAGCAAAACATTTGTGTTTTGAAGTATGTATGTGTTTGAAAATGAGAGTATTCTATACACACATCAATTGAAATTTGTTTGTTTGTTTATATATATATATATTCGGTTCATACCATGATATAAAAATAGAAGGTAGTTCCACTTCAAAAATTTGTGACGTTTGCGGGAATTATTTGAAATATATTTTTTGTAAACAACACAATTTGCGTTGCCACAGATATAAAAAAGAAAAAAAATATTTTGGAACTATTTAACAAAATATGTGTAATTAGTATAATAAATATAAAGAAAACTCAAATCTATTTATTATTTACACAGAAACAAATCCTCTGACTCTAAAAGACAGTTTATACAAATTTGCTTATTATCATATTTAGTTAAAAATACAATTGCAGAGTAAGATTTTTACCGAATTAAGCAATTTAATTAATAAAAGTTTTAAAGATTGATATTTATTTTCACGTAATTAATAATTAAATACACAGGCATGTCACAAATTCCGATCGGAATGGATTTAATTCAGTATTAACAATTCCGATCGATTTTGTTTTACCTTCTTCAGATTCCATTCGATTTTGATTAGCAATACGCGCACACTAAAGTAATCAACAAGACTAATCTTAATAAGGACACATTATAAAAGTAAATTTGAAATTCGCAAATAACAGAATTTCAAAGAAAGTAATGTCCACTTTGAAATTTAAAAGTGGTTTCACTTCGTTTTTCGTTTTCTATAGAACTAATTTGCGGAATTGAAATCACTTCCGATCGGAATTGAGTTCTGTGACATGTCTGACAAGTTCATAAGCAAACTGTGTTTCAGATCGTTTTATAATGATATCAATATTGTTTACATAAGTTTTTAAGTCCTTAGCATTAGCTAAGTACAAGTTTTTTTAAATTAATAAAAAACGACAACAGAATAAGTTTTATTATTATTAACAAGCAGTTTTTTATCTTTTTACACAATTTTAATTTTTATGTTCGAAAAGCGAATACAAAAAAATTGTCTTTCTAAAAGAAAAAAATATTTTTGTAATATTAGTATCTAACATTAAATGTTTGCATATAGGGACCAGTAAATTAAGAAAAGTTAAATATAGATATAAAGGCCACCCTCAGATAAAACGTTCACGTATATATAATTTTGATCGCTTTCCTCAAAGGTTTGAGAATCCAATTCTTTTACCGCATTTTTAAATAATATATCCCGAAAAGTTTTCAAGTCCATCCTATCCTATTTATTTAAAAGATTTATATGCTCGTTTTCTCCTTGTTCCTTTAGCTAGTGATAAAATGTAAATTTTGCCGAAAAACAAAATAAAGTAATGTATCTCCTTTTTTTTTTTTCACCAACCAGTATTTCGCTAATTATATTATATATTTCGAGGCTTAATGTTTCGTTTATATGTGAAAACTCGATTAGTTATCTTGAAAATCTATCACTTTTGTTTCATTACCTAATTAATTAAGACGTTACTTTGAAAAAAATATATTATTTTCATTTACAAATAAGACCAAAATCTGTACTTGTTTAAGCCAAAACTGAAATTAAAAATTTTATTCCATATTCTACCTTTTGTAGTCTGAAAAAACAGTTTTTTCAATAGTACATTTTTCTTGTCCAAAACAATGTCATTTTTCCCAAAATGCAACGACCACACTAAAGATGCATTTGGCAAATCAAATTGTTCGAAGTTTGAAAAATCTTACAGAATTCTTGCAGAAACGTCTTTTACTAATGCAGCCCGAAAAAAAGGCAACATTTTCGCTAAATTTTTATTTATTTTGTTTTATTTTTTTAATAAAATTTGTTTATGATTTTTATATTATGTATTTCTTTCTTTTAAAATTTCATATAAGTTAAAAAAAAAAAAAACAAACAGGTAACCGGGATCTTACAAATTTATATGGTATCACAAATTTTCATAATTCCCGCAAACGTCAGAACGTTAATATGGCGACGAAAAGAGAGAGTGGAACTACCTTCTATTTTTATATCATGGTTCATACAATACAACAAGAAATAAACTTATAGAATTTGCGTGATTGCTTATAAGAAATTTTTTTATGCTTGTGCAGCCCTTCAATTTATACATGGACAAAAAATAAAGTGAAATAATAAAGCATGACATAAAAACAAACACCTAAACCAAAGGGGAAACATACACCATATTATAATCTGTACACTATTCAACGAATGGAACCACTTAAGGGTGGTTTACATTATACTACAAGTAATACGACATGCCAAATTTTTTTGTAGAAGAGTACAAGTAATATCGTCATAACAAAATATGTAATGAAACTGTCTGACATTGAGTGAAAATACAGATGGAAATTTGGCTCTCTTTGTTATTTGAAATTTTTCAAAAACTATTCTACTTCATTAGATCAGGGTTGCATTTTCTTATTAATGCTAACTTTTTAAAGGTAAAACTCGTAAATAGCACAAAAGCTGCTAAATATAGTGATAAATAGACTTAGTTGTAGGGATAGAACGATACCACTAGGGTATCGATATTTTTACTCGATACCGTATCGATCGAAAAATATCGATACGTACTCAACATCGCACAAAAAGTATCGATACCTACTCGTATCGGTCGACTATTTCATAAAATTAAGGCAAAGAAAAATAGAAATACATATTGTTACTAAAGAACCAAATTGCTATTTTTCGAATGCCCCTTTTTAAAAATTGCTAAATCTTCTACTTTTGTACCAAGGCAGATTAATATACTAGGTAGGGGCAGTAGATCAGTTGACTTTCTTGTTTACGATTTCAGATGTCAAATTTGGTTTACACTTATTATTTTTTTCCTACAAAAATGTTTTTCTTACAGTGGTGTTGTGGAAATATATTTAAAATTTTCATATAATAAAAAAATTTCACATACTTTTTGAAACTGGATTTTACAAAATTTTAAAGTGATATAGCTAAAAGAATTTTTTATTAAATGGTGAAATAAAATTTAATTTTTTTGTTTTAACATATAAATTCCCGGAACGGGGAAAAATGTCCCAAAAAATTTTTTTTTTAAAAAGTGGCCTTAATTAATAACAGAGCTGTCAAATCCTTTTTGGAGTATGTAGCAAAAATTTGGGAACTTACCGTTTACCTTTTTTTAAATGGTGCTTTGCACTCCGAGGAATTTTGCAATAATTTAAAATTTTGGTTCCAAAATTGATAATGTTGGAAAGATGTGTAGGACCGTTATAATTGTTGACCTGATTTTGCTTTTTTCGCATTTGATATAGTTTGTCTTTAAAATGGTTTAAACAAATTTACTAGTACTGAAGTAAATTTAAATTACATAAGCAAAAAAAAATGTGTACCACCATTTTAGGAAAAATCCTTAAAAAACGATATTTTTAACATTTTCTTAATTCAGATGCTTGTAACATTTTACGAAAAGCACTATCAGATCAAAACTTTATACTTGTTTATTCTAAATTTTATGAAAATGTCTTGAAGTTATAATCGGATAAATATTAAGCTTACTAAGCCAAAAATATCAAGTTAAGGTGACCAAAATTAACAAACAAAAAAAAAAAAAAAATTGCAAGCAAATTTTCACCCTGCACATTTAAGCATATTTTTATAGATAATTTCAAGGTCCGATTATCTTAACATATGAGTTAAAAATATACTTTTATGACTTTAAAAAAATTATATGGCCGAGGTACCTAAATTTGGGCCCTATCTAGAAGCCTTAGGAGCCTCACCGTCCGTAGATTCTTTGAGAAATATCTCTGCCCTGCCTCTGTAAAATTTCGTTGAGATATATTGAGCGGATCATAAGATACCGAAATTTGTCAAAGAAAAAAATAGTTTTCAAACCACTGTGCGTCAGTTGATTTGACATCTGAAAATATATTTTACAAAAACAAACTACATGTAGTTTACTTACTGTTGTAGTTGTTTTAGAACTGCTATTACCTGTAAAATTAATGTGCCTTGTTTTTTACTTTACTCTTTTTTAACCCTTTTTTGTTATAAGGCACTTTTTGTTTAATTTTCAATTTAGATTGTTGTATTTTCAGTCTGTTGCAAGAAGAACATTGGAGCAATGGTTAATTTTGCAACACTTTTTTGTTTGTACACAGTTCTAAAAAAAAACTCCAAAAACTACGTATCATTCAAGAAGGTTTATTTACTATAAATAAAATTTATTTAAAATTATTATTGTTTATTCGTAAAACCATGAACAAATTCAAGATAAATTTTCAAAGTGCGTCTTTTTAGATCATATCGCACACGTAGTTCAAAAGTGACACAACTTAAAATTTTAAGAAATCAAAAAAAAAAAAACCTGTTTGTGAACTAAATAAAAATGGTTAAAAACTTTGGACTATTTAGTAGAAAATCCATACCGATTATGATATAAAAAAGTTCTTTTTATTTGTTTAATATATATATACTACATAATGAACAATTTAATAAAATTTTGAGTTCAGTCACTTTTGAACTATGATTGCGATATGTGTTTTGTTTCCTCCATCAAAAACATTTTATTAGAATTGTTTAAAAATTTTCTAAAAAAAGAATATATAAGTAAATAAACATAGACTTTCTTAATTTTTTTACTTTCAGGATATTGTTAACATACATACATATATATCTGTTATAAAGCTGAAAGTGCTGAACAGTTTTCTAAAATTCTTGTAATTGATATTAAAAGTAAAATATTAATATTTTATCAAAAACAAGTAAGAGTGCTATATCCCTTTACCATCTACATAAATCTAGTTTAGTGAAGTAACTCCAATCTAAAAAGCGAATATTGAGGTGAAAGAGATTTAAAAAAAAATTGGCACTGCATATCTATAATTTTACATAAAATGCCATCGGCTCTTAATGGATTAAGAATTTTAAAAACATTTTAATATATTCTTTAAAACTCTTCAAAAGCTTTAGAGGTAGGTGTGGTGTTTTTCCTACTGTCTCGAAGGACATGGACCGATCATGCCTCGGCACACTTGATATCGTACAAGGCAATAAATGGGACGTACCATGGTGAAATCATGTACAAGGTGATGGCAGTGGCGAATTTATACATTGCCGTCGTTGCAGGAATTGTTAAACTCCATACATAAAAAATCGGCGTAAAATTTATTTTAACTTTATCAGGCCTGTTCTGAAAACCACACGAAATTTTTACTTCAAATTTTTCAAAGCATTGTTTTTGTAAAACATAATTTTATAGCAAGAAAGCTTTGAAAAGTTTGAAGTGAAAATTTCGTGTGGAATTCAGAACATGCCTGTATATAGTAAATATAAAAATAATAAATAATTTTACAAGAAAGTTGTTTTCTATATTTAAAAAAAGTTGTTGATAGAAATGCTTGACGACTTGTCTATTTTCGAAGTTTATTGTCAATTTTCAATTTCATAATGCCGTAACTCTGTATCTTAAATTAAATATTTCTGCAGTTGAAGAAGTTTTTTAAAGATTTATGTGTTGTATAGGAATCACTCAAAAAATTGAGTGCTTTTCATACAAATTTTTTAGACGAGTCGCTCGCTTGTTATACAGAAACAACACATTAGAGACCCTCTTGACACTTATAAAACACAAGTTAGACTCACTCATAATATAGTGCCAAAAAGTCTGTACAAGTTCTGGCCTATTAATTTTTAACTGCACTACCACAGATAACTAATTTATGCATATTACATAAAGACTGTAATGGCGTCACGTTCAACATAAACTTTAAGTCAGTATGCAACGAGTATTAAGGCGAGTTCACCGGCAAAAATTTTGTTCCGAAACATTTTTTTTTTTATATGTAGTTTGACATTTTATTTTTTGAGAGAGAGAGAAACTACATATAAAAAAAAAAATGTTTCGGAACAAAATTTTTGCCGGTGAACTCGCCTTTATTGACCGATACGAGTACTTTTTTACCGTTACCTAATTAGTACTCGGTGGTAAACTAACGATGCTAAAAGTACTTGGTACCGAGAGTAAAGTATCGAGTATGTACTTTTATTTACTCGTATCCTTTCATCCCTACTAAGTTGGCATCACAAATATTTTTATAAACAATTACTGTTTTAACCACAGCTGTTTCAATTTTACTTCGTTTTATTCAACCAATGGTGTAAACACAGGAAAAAAATCATACGATTTTTAATCTCTATTTTTTCATACGGATAGATTTTCATTTTATTTTCTCTTAGATTTTAGGTACGTAAAGTCTTAAGGCTGGTTCACCGGCAAAAATTTTGTTCCGAAACATTTTTTTTATATGTAGTTTCTCTCTCTCTCTCAAAAAATAAAATGTCAAACTACATATAAAAAAAAATGTTTCGGAACAAAATTTTTGCCGGTGAACCAGCCTTAACCGTCTAAACTGGCCTTAAAGGACGGGGCACATAGAATCCGTCATGCGTTAAACTTTAACGTATTAAACTGAAAGTCAGTTAAAATACTTGGTTTCTTCATTTGGTCTTTATTTTGTAAATTATAGGATTTTCTTAATTTAATTTTTGGAGATTTTTGCCATTTGATTTAGGCTGACCAACTAAACGTGCGCAGAATTTTTTTTTATGATTTGCTTACTTTATATAAAAATTTTATTGCATATTTAATGTTTTAACTTTCCTCAAATTAGACTGTTTTTACAATAATTCCGTACACGTCGCTTATATTCTTTCTAGCGCATCTCTAAAACAGTTAAAACGAATTGCTATTAACATGCCTACTCTGAAATCTCGTTCAAATTTTATAGAGGAAGAAGCTCTGATGTTGGAAATAAGTACCAAACTTTAAGAAAAGCCTTACTTAAGAGAGGACATGCAATATTCCCATCTCCAAAAACATGAAACGAAAGCTTGTATGGGGCTATTTTTTTACTTAAAGATACTAGAAAAGGTTAAAAACTGCGATGTAGTGCTAATAAATAAGTGGAGATATGATGGAGAATATCAGTATTCTGAGTACAAACAAAAAATACAATAGATTTTAAGAGCCTATTCATGGCATTCTTAGTACAGCTAAGAATTCGTTCATACTCACTGTCTGCATCTTCATCAGATGCAGAAATTAAAAATGAACTAAAGCCAAAATAATTTTAATTCATTTATAATATTCATAGTTCAAAAATTCATTTAAATACAAGTACATACTTTATATATTCCTTAATTTGTTTCTATAAAAAAAAAAAAAGGTTGACGGCCCTTTTTAGGCTAAGACGCGATAACTTCGGAATCTTTAACTTGAAAATCATAATCGCATAATCAGTCAGAAGTAGGGATAGAACGATACCACTAAGGTATCGTTATTTTTACTCAATACAGTATCGATCGAAAAATATCAATACGTACTCAATATCGAACAAAAAGTATCGATACCTACTCGTATCGGTCGACTATTTCATAAAATTAAGGCAAAGAAAAATAAAAATATATATTCCTGGTCTCATGCAACGTGCCCATTGTTGCTACTAAAGTACCAAATTGATATTTTTTCAAATGCTTGACCCTTTTAGTACCCCTTTTTAAAAAGAGTAAATCTGCCACTTTTAGACATATTTTACCCTTTTTTGCCCCTTTTTTTGTTATATGGCATTTTTTGTTTGATTTTCAATTTAGGTGGTTGTATGTTGAGTCTGTTGGAAGAAGAACATTGAAGCAATGGTGAATTTGCAACACTTCTTTGTTTGTACACAGTTCGAAGAAAAAAATGCCTCCAATATAAAAAACTACGTACTCGTATCATTCAAGAAGGTTTATCTTCTATAAATCAGAGTAAGTGAATGCGCCGCGCAGAGCAGCTCTTTTGCGCAAAGAGTAGAGCCAACTTGTTATTGTGCATTGCTCTGCGCCAATATGTTTGCGACATGAAGAAGCCGCGCATTAAAAAGGCCTTGCGCTTGGCTCTTTTTTTGCTCTGCTCCTTTTTTGTGCGCATTGCGTAAAAGAGCCAAAAAGGCGCATGGCTCTTTTACTGTAGTACAAAACATATTTTTTTAACACCAAGATTATAATGTGAAAATCAATTCGATAAATGAATTATTTGATTTATGTGTTTGGGCCATTTTAGAAGATTGTTTATCGTTTTTTTACATATAGCTAACATTCGAATGAAGGTTGGAGAAAAATATACATACATATGTATATTTATTTTATTTTTTTATTGTCTATTTATGTATGTATATGCATATAGATATGTTTGTACGCATTCATAAATGTATGTATGTATATACATATGTATGTATATACATATGTATGTGTGTATGTATACGTACGAAAGAATAGTGTTATGTGTTTTTGTGTTGTGTGTTTCTACGAATTACCACTAATAATATTTCAAAATGAAAACAAAATTTTAATGAAGGATTTTTTTAAATGCATAATTTTTTACTCAGTCCTAAGCTGCGCGTTGGTGGTTTTATTAGAATTGTTTAAAAATTTTCTAAAAAAGAATATAAAGGTAACTCAAAAATAAAAACCATAGACTTTCTTAATATTTTGTACTTTAAGTAAATTGTTAACATACATACTGTTTTCCTAGAAATATTTCCTCGAAAATATTTGAAAATAAAAAAAGGGGATTACTTTTTTTTGAAATGGAGTTTTATTATTTAATTTTTTCTTATATTTTTGTTTGGGGGTTGTTTCTTTAAATTGTACGCTTCGGGTTTACAAAAGTAAGTGAGTATATATAAATAAAATACATAAAAATTATGCGCCAAAAACTTAACGACTACTGTGTAGAAGCGTCAGCTTAACAATAATGCAAGACGTTCACACTATGCGCGTAAACATCCCGCCTCCTTGCAATACTGCAACAAGGGTGGCTAAGGATAAAGCACGTTAATTTATCACCTGAAAACAGAGTAAAATAAAAAGCACAAGTTCTTCCATCAAAAATATATTCATTTGTTTTTTTTAATTCATGTTGAAATTAAAATATGATTGAGAAAAAAAACGTGCTATGGATAATATTATACGATACGTCCTGACATCACGTTAATAACTGGTTGGACCCAGAGTACTGCGGGTATTGTTGCTGTGGTAGTTGTTGGTACGGTTGTTGTTGGTGGTGGCAGCATTGACGTGCTGGTTGTCTGCTTACTTTGGCGGCACGTCTTTTACGCCTTCCCTTAGTCGCCTTACGGGTATCAGAGGTGCCGCTGGGATGCGTTGAGGTCCTGTCCTTTCAAGGGTTAGCTTGCCTTTTATGCCTGTGAAGGAGGGTATGGTGCTCCGCTTTGCACTCCAAACATCGCTCACGACTCGTACACTTGTCTTTCATGTGAGAGTGCGCGAGACAGTTAAAGCAGTAACGAAACTTCTTGACTGTTTCCCATCGCTCCCGCACAGGCATTTTGCGAAACTTCGGACATTTTCTCAACGCATGCTCACTCTTACAAATGCGGCAATCCCGTAGAATTTCCTCGCGTGGAGACTGTGGTTGGACCATCCACCGGCTTGCAGTGTACTTCAAGGCGACGTGATGCAGTTGACATTTTGCTAGAGTAAAAAGAGAGAGAAAGAATTAGCAGGTTTCAGAACTAGGCAAAAGAACGAGCTTCACAATAGGCCGAGTAAAAGTGCCGGAAGCTGTTCTCACGTCCGCAGTGCGGAATTTCGAATCATGCCCTATGTGTGTCTTCTCTATTCGAACTAGTCGCCACTCATTTGGAGGTAAATTGTCCTGTCGAATAACTACTCGTACTAAATCTCCTACTTTAAAGTGCCTTTGAGGAAATTTCCACTTTACCCTACGGTGTAGTTCTTTGAGATATTCCTCTTTCCACCTCTGTGCGAAATAGTGGTGCAGAACCTTGAGCTTTTGACATCTATTGGCTACACTCAATTTTAGATCGGAATGATCGGGTTCAGGGGGTGTTAGCAGCGGTGCTCCAATCAAAAAATTACCTTCAAAGAGCAATCTATCAGAAATTTTCCGTAAATGAGTCTTCACACTCTTTACGCCGGCTTCCCATAAGCCACCCATGTGAGGAGCTGCTGGGGTATAAAATGCCATTCAACGAGCTGAACACTATTTCGCACAAGAATTTTTCTTCTAAGATCAGATAAAACTGTTTCTGATCAACCTTTATTAAGATAGACGCTCCAACAAATGCAGTGCCGTTATCTGAGTATAAATGGGCAGGAAAGCCACGACGAGAGAAAAAACGGGCAAAAGCTGCAAGGAACGTTTCTGTCGACATATCACCTGTTGCTTCTAAATGAATAGCCTTTGTTGCAAAGCAAACAAAAACGAGAACATAACCTTTGGTAACTCGGCAACCGCGACCAATGTATGACTTTATGTCGAATGGGCCGGCAAATTCGAAGCCGGTGTGGGTAAATGGTCTAGAAAGAAATGAGCGTTCTGGGGGTAATGTAGCCATAATTTGTTGACCGGTCTTTTTCCTATAAATTGTACATACTTTACGATTATGTATTATTGTACGAAATAGATTTTTTAGCTTGGGGACCCAAAATTCACTTCGAACTATTCGAAGCAATAGAGAATGTCCGCCATGAACAGAGCATTTATGAACATGTTCATGAATAAACGAGTAAAACGGGCTGAATATGGTAAAATTCTAGGATACCGCTCATCATATGTCAGTCCGGCTGATCTAGCTAGTCTGCCATTGATTCTGACAAAGCCACTGGAGTCGATAAAGGGGTTTAACGTGAGTAGATTGCTCTTTGAAGAAATGGGTATGCCTCTAGACAGTTGATTATATTCAGGTATGCAATTCCGATGACATAATAGAATTAAGCGATCTCGAGTGAACCTAGTCTGCATTAAGCAGATTCTCATTGGGTAAATCTTTTAAGAGGCGTAAATGATTGGCCGTCCATTTCCGTAAAACAAAACCAGCCGAGCCAAAAACTTGGGTTAGCTCAAATCGTCCCTTAAGAGCGTCATCTAGCTCATAAGAGCCAGCTAGTACGTCATCAACATACATTTGGGTTTTCAAAAATTCAGATGCCGCAGGACTTCGGGTTTCACAATCATCTGCGAATTGTAAAAGAGTACGAATAGCTAAAAAACATAACGGAAGATCCGCCATTGCAAAATCAAAATGGTAAGATCTGCTTGTAAAACAGGTCCGTGGTATAATACATTATTGAGGCTCACACCGTTAGAAGACGGGTTTGAAGCATTAAATACCACACGGAGTTTGGTGGTTACACTGTCTTGTTTAAAAACAGCATGGTGGGGTAAATAATAATAGTTGGTCGCATCCTTATCTGGTGCCTGTACAGCTTTTATATGTCCCATCTCAAAGTATTCGCTAATCACCTTATCATATTGCGATTTTATTTAGGGGTCCTTTACAAGCCGGGTTTCGTTTCACATAAACTGAATTAAGGCGTTAGTTCTAGAATCTCCTAATGATAATTCGTTTGAAAACTCGCGACGAAACGGGAGCGATACTACAAAGCGACCATCGGGGTTTCTATATGTGGTATTACGGTAAAGTTTTTCACAATATTCTTCGTCATCGGAAATAGGGTACTTTGTGGAACTTCTTCAAGTTCCCAAAAACGAGCAAGTTGAGTATTTAACTCGGTATGGGTTTCCGATCTGAAAACTAACCAACCAAAAACGGTTCTTTGGGCGATCAGGTTGCCACTCGGATGTATTTTGACATCCGAGGTAAAAATGTTTGGATATACATTTCCTCCAAAAAGTATATCCATACGGGTACACATGACATTGGTCATTTTAATTTCGGGAAAACTTGACGTTACATATCAGTTATATTACACGAGGGCAACCGACCGGTGATTTTTTCAACAACATAAGCGCAAATCTTCAGCCTAAAACCACGATCGATCGGTGATCCAACTGTTAAAACACACATAGTTGATGTTTTACCAGCTAAGCAATCCATCATGCTAGTGGCATTTGTCGATGGCACAGAAAATGTTGGAATTGCAAGTTTTCTGTGTAACCTCCTTGAGAGAAATGTACCTTGCGAACCGGGGTTAACCAACGCTCTTGCTTGACATTTAATATCATTAATATGAATAATGCAAATAGTTGAGCCCAAAAGCACCGTTGAGCTAAGGCTTGATTTTAGATGTGCAGAGTAAGTTTGCAAATTATGCGTCGTTGAGGATGTTGAAGGGTTAAAATTAAGACGGGGTTGCAATTGGTTGCTAGCTGATTTCTGTGGGTTTGAGGATGAAGCAGCCACATCAGAAGCTAAAACGAGCTGGGGTGAATTATTAGAAGATTTATTTGACCTTAAGTCTCTGTGAAGCAAAGAGTGATGCTTCTCCTTACATAATGTGCAAACATGAATGCTCTTACATTGCCGAAATTCATAAGAGGTTGCCAGACAGTTTGAACAACATCTCAGTTTTTTCACGATCGACATTCTTTCTTCAACACTCTGACTTAGAAAACTCGGGCGAAGTCTCAGGGGGTGAGAGCCTTGGTAAAGAAAACAGCGACAAACTGTTGGGGTTTGTGCCAATTTTTGTCTCAAAACTTTTACTTTTCAAATAAACTTTTAAGAGTCAAATAAACAGCAAATAAACTTTTAAGAGTCAAATAAACAGCAAAAGAAAAACACTTTTAAAATTATATATAAAAATGAATATCACTTTGAAACAAAAGTAATAACAGAGTTAAAAAAATAAATGTACTTTTTAAATAAAGTATACTTTTTACTTTTTGGACCACACGCGATTTAAATAAATTAAGGGTGGGAATTAACACAAACAACAGCACAATTGTGTTTTGCCGACGGCAAATGAAAATAACCGCAGATGTTTGTTTTTGTGATTTTTTACATTTGTTGGTATTTTTTTAGCACAAATCACTCTTGTATATATTTTTTAAAACTTAATAAAAAGCACAAAACGTACCTTATTTCCACGGGTTTTGCAAATGAAAATGGCTGGATTGAGGAAAATCCACGGGGAATCTGAAAATAAAAATATTTTCTTGAAAATATTTCTAGATTCGGGGGTTTCTATCCGGTTCGAAAGGACCAAAAAATGTTTTCCTAGAAATATTTCCTCGAAAATATTTGAAAATAAAAAACGGGGATTAGTTTTTTTTTTTTGAAATGGGGGTTTATTATTTAATTTTTTCTTATATTTTTGTTTGGGGGTTTTTTCTTCAAATTGTACGCTTCGGGTTTACAAAAGTAAGTGAGTATATATAAATAAAATACATAACATACATACATATCGGTTACAAAGCTAAAAGTGTATTATGTGCTGAAGAGTTTTCTAAAATTTTTATAAGTGATATTAAAACTAAAATATTAATATTAATTATTTTAAGTTTACCTTTTTGGTTTACTTTATTTTGGGTTATATAGTTTTACCTATATTGGGCTTTTAAGGTCTTTGCTTATTATAAATGTAAATCAAAACTATAATTCCATTTTTTTATCCAACGTTTCGCTGGTATTTTCCAGCTTCCTCAGGGATAAGTTTTATTAGATCTGGCAACGATATATATAAACATAAACATAAACACAATAAGTACTTTAAAAAAAAAAGAAAAAAGAAAAAACAACAACATGATGACTTATTTTTACCAATCTGACTTACATAAAGTTTTTTGTCAATTCCGCACACTTATATTAAACAATATTAGTTTTACACACCACTACATTATACACAAATATTTTAACGAACGCAAAATTAACTTGAAAAAACATAACATAAACAATTAAGTAAAAACTAGTATCACAGTTGGAGCAGAAATTACTAAACTAAATTATTGCAATTAAATAATTAGCACTGATGTTGTCTTTGTCCTCTTTTCTGTTTATTGCATCTGTTGTCCTTTGTTGTATTCTCAAACTTTCCAGGGTATATCGTTTGTTCTCCCTCACTTCTTTGTCCAATATTTTAACATTAACAAGATCTGCATTATGCCCCAATATTTTATCAAGAACAAGTAAGAGTGCTTATATACCCTTCACCATCTACATAAATGTAGTAAAGTAACTCCAATAAAAAAGGCAATATTGAGGAGACAGAGATTTAAAAAATAAAAATTAGTACTGCATATCTATGATTTTACTTAAAAATGGCATCGGCTCTTAGTGGGTTAAAAATTTCACTTCAAAAACTTTAAAATAATACCCAATTCGATATTTCAAAAATTTGAGCTTCGTAACTCGGAAATATGGGCGAGCGCCAATTTTTTTACTTGCTGTTATTTTTTTTGCTTTTTTTTTAATTCTCTACCGTCCCATACATTAATTTGTTTAGTGGAGTTACTTTATTGTTCCAAATGATATAAAAAAATTAGAGGCAGGCGTGGTGTTTTACCTGCTGTCTCGAAGGACATCAACCGATCATGTTGATTTCCAATAGCACCTCTTTCGACACTATATCTGATCGATTGACATATTTATTTGTTTTTTGTGAGGCAAAGGCCGAGGCAAACTTGATACAAGGCAAAAAAATGCGTAGACCATGGCGAAATCATGTACCAGGTGGTGGCAGTAGCGAATTTATTAATTGCCATCGTTGCAGGAAATGTGACACTCCATACATAAAAAATCAACGTCAAATTTATTTTATATTAATATAAGATATTTATATAATAGATACAAAAATAAATAATATAACTGATACGTTATTTTTACAAGAAACTTGTTTTCTATAATTAAAAAAGTTGTTAATAGAAATGCTTGATCGATTTCCAGAAAACATGTCTATTTTCAATTTCATAATGCCGTAAGTCTGTACGTATCTCAAATTAAATATTTCTATAGTTGAAGACGTTTTTTAAAGATTTAAAGACCCTCTTGGCACTCATAAAGCACAAGTTAGACGCAATATTTAGTCCCAGTTTACATTAGACAATTTTTGTCGCTGCAATTTTTATCGCTTCTTCTTTAAAATCGCATTTGCGTTTATATTGTACGATTTTTGTCGCAGATATTTTTTATTGATGTATACATGTGTTTATAATTTTTGACATTTTCTTTTCAAGTATAATCCTACAGCAAAAAATAAATTTGCGCTCAAATTAAAATAGATTTTGTGTGGAAGTAAAAACTTGTTTAAAGAGTGATAAAGTATTGTTTTTTCAAAATGGATATGGATAAAAATCAATTAGTAGCTGAATTTATTGACTGTATTAGAGAAGCCACAGAATTGGATTCTGAGGATAGTGAAAGACAAGATATACTCATTGGTAAGTTAGACTTATGTTATAAGTTTTAAAATTATTAACTTGAGTTCTTTAGGTCTGACCGAATTATGTTTGAAAGCCACAAACCTTCCTACTAAAAGAAACAAAAGACATTGGGTAAAATCTTGGAGGAATGCTAGAAAAGAGCGTGGCTCATTTGTCTTTATTACAAAGGAGCTAGAGTTAAGTGACGAAGCTTCTTATAAAAATTATTTAAGAGTTTCAAAAGCTGAATTTAAATATTTGCTGAATTTAGTACAACAGGATGTACAACGTAAAAATACGATATTTAGAGAAGCAATTACAGCAGCAGAAAAGTTGGCATTGACGTTGCGTTTCCTTGCAACTGGTAATTTCATATAAATTTTTCTTAAAATTGCATGATTTATTTACTTTTTGCAGGCGAAACATTTCAAAGCCTTGATTACCAAAGCCGAGTTTCAAAGTGTACTATTTCTAGTGCAATTCCAGAAGTTTGCAAAATACTTTGGGAGAAATTGAGTGCATCACATTTAAAGGTAAAATATGCATATTTCTTTTGATAAGCTTTTAATAAAATGATTAAACTGTGGTTAAATTTTTTTCTACAGTTCCCCAACAAAGTAGCAGAATGGGAGACTATTGCAAAGGACTTTGCAGTAAAATGGCAATTTCCTAATTGCTTGGGTGCTTTAGATGGCAAGCACATAACCTTCCGACCACCACGTAAAGACGGGTCTTATTTTCACAACTACAAGGGAACAAATAGCATAATTTTAATGGCGCTTGTTGATGCCAATTGCCGATTTATTTATGTCAACATTGGTTGTAATGGGCGTTGCAATGACGCAGGTGTATTTTTGCAGAGCAAGCTGAGCAATATTTTACAAGAAGGGAAAGATATACCCCCTGATGCAATAGTTTGCAATGGTAGATGCCTTCCATACGTGGTGGTTGCAGATGATGCATTTCCTCTGCAAAACCACTTATTAAAACCGTATCCATTTCATACAAATTCCAACCAAAAGCAAATATTTAATAAACGCCTTGCTCGGGCTCGGCATGTTGTCGAACATTGTTTTGGCATTCTTTCTAACAGATTTCGTGTTTTTCTGTCACATATGAACCTTAAAGTGGAAACAGTGGAAATAATTACATTTGCTTGTTGTGCACTGCACAACTATTTGATCCAAACGGACGATACGTATGCAGTAAATACGTCGCAATGTATATCCAACGAAAACAACAATAATAATGACAACCCTTATAATCCTCGAAAGGGTCCGGCAGAAGTTATAAGGCAAGAATTTATGGGTTACTTCAACAATGAAGGCAAATTGGATTGGATGTAAAAGCAGTTTTAAGGCTAAGTTTTATATTTGTAAAATATAATATATTGAAAAATATAATATAAAAAATAACATTCGGAAAAAATATTTTTGCATTTTGTAAGCAAAAATTTTGAAAATTTCGTTTAAAACATTACAAATATGTATTTCTTAATATACATATTTTAAAGTTTGTTTGCTTTGTTTTTAAAATCGGTAAAAAATATATTTTTGTATTTTGTAAACCAAAAAGTTTTTCGTTTTTAATTTCTGATACCTGTTATAAATATACAAGTGAGCTATGAATATTGTTCCCATAGACTAAAACAAAAACGTATTTCAATTTCAGTTTTAATAAATTTATGTATATTAAAAATTAAAAAACAAACCCTTTTGTTTACAACTATAAAAATTTCATAAGTTAATTTAAAAAGAAAGTAAGTATAAAATGAAAATATATTAGATCGTTAAATAATATTACATACATACATATGTGAATTAAAAGTATTCGCAAAATTTGAGAATAATTTGTTTTTTAACAAATATCTAAATAACCAAAAAGTATATACAACAAAATAAAAAATATTACAATTCATTTGTATTACTTGGTGAAATTAATAAATTAGTTACTAATTCGTATTAGTATATTAGTTAAAGTTGTCATTATTAAATTCATTTTAAATGAAAAAATATTTAAATAGTTTGATTGATTAATAGAGTGATTGAGCTGGAAAATATAAATTGTATAGTTGTTAAAAAGAAAACACGTTTTGAAAGATATATTCATATATATACACCTTACAGTGAAGTCGTAAATGAAATCCTCTTCATTGAAAACACCATCCATTGAGAGCTCTAAAATATCCTTCGTAGATGAGGAAGAACAACTGCAACTCTTTTCTTTTTGCGCTGAGTTGCTTGTTAGCTTTCTTAATAAACATTGAACCTCCCAGGCAGCATCAGCTTGTTCATCTGGATGAATTTCATCCATTTGTGTGGCTACAAGCGATCCCAACCATCCGAATTTTTTCTCTTTTTTTTCTTTCAGTTAAATTGTTTTTAAAACTAATAAGGTCATTCCTCAATGAGTTTATATTTCCGGCACGCTAAAAATTTTATTTACTTGATTACTCAGAAGTTTAATAATATTTTTTTTTTTTTTTTAATATTTATTCGGCCTTTTTAGTTTATTATTATTGATTAAATTTTAACTTTAAATTAATTAAAGAATTGTTAGTAAAGGACAAAGTTATTATTCTAACCCGCAAAGCTCATTAGCTTGTCTGCAGGATAATAATATTTTGAAAATTTTACATTTATTGCTTGTTAATTAAATGTCTTTTAATCAATTTAATCATTTTAAATTTATTTTTTGTGTTAGTTATGCTAGTTGGTATTTTGTTGATAATTGTTGGCAAGGTTACAGCTAGCGTGCTCCTGCCATATTCATTTGTGAAGCGTTCTACTTTAAATCTTTTTTCTGCTTTTCTTCTTGTGTTTTGGGCGTGATCAATGGTTTTTAAAAATCTGTTGTCTCCATGAAATTCTTTTACTAGTGTTGTATGGTAGATGTTTTTTATGTTAAGAACTTGTAGCAAGGTTGTTGTATTCTGGTTTTGTTGATAGTGTCCGTCGATCTTGTGTTGATGTACTACTATATATCTGGAGTTCTGTTCTGCTAATGTTTGTTTCTGGGATGCCGCTATTGCTTGTGTTACCACAATCTGTGATGTTGTTGTTATTATTTACATTGTTACTTTCTGTTGAAGTACTACTACTTGATGCAAGGATATTAGTTGTGTTGGTTTGTATTATGTTGTTGTTGTGTGCGTTGTCGGTGTATGTGTAGGCGGTTGCATTTGTGTTGTTTATGTTCTTGTTATTGTGTTGCTTTTTCCACAGGATTTTTAGTAATTGGTTCTGATTTTTTTGTAAGGTACTGCTATATTTTGCGTTTCCCCAGGCAGTTATTCCATGCCGAAGGTATGTTTCAGCTAGGGCGAAGTATGCTTGACGCAATACTTTATAATTGCAACAGCTACTTAAGTGGTATAACATGAACGAAGCTTTTCTTAATTTTTTTGAGACGTTTTGAAGTTGAGGTTTCCATTTAAAGTTGTTGTCAATAATAACTCCAAGATATTTGTAGGTGTAGACTTCTTCTATTAACGTGTTGCAATGTTCATTTTGGTTGTTGTTGTTTGTTTTCTTGTGCAGGCATTCTTTTTCATGAAATCTTAGTTCAACTTGTGAGCTTTCAAGGTGGCGGGGTTTTATGTGCATTACTTTTGTTTTGTTTGCGTTGATGACAAGGCCGTTATCGTGGCACCATTTATTTGCTATATCCAATTTGCTTTGCATTTTTTCTGTTGCGTGTTTTATGTTTTTATCAGCTACAATTATGGCTGTATCATCTGCATAAGCAAAAGTTGAATTTTCTTCTAAGTGCCTTATCAAATCATTGGTGTATATTATATAAAGAATTGGCCCAAGTTTTGAACCCTGAGGTACTCCGTATTCACATGTTTCTGTTGTGCTAAGAGTATTGTTTATCTTAACATTATAGGATCGGGATTCTAAGTAGTTCTTAAACCATTGTAGGATTCTACCTCTTATTCCATTTCTTTCTAGAGTCTGTGGTATATTGCCGTGTGCCAAAGTGTCGAATGCCTAACTGAAGTCTAGGAACAAAACTAACACATGCATCTGTTTACTTAAACGGTCGTTAATGTGATTTGCGAAGTTTCCTAGTAGTTGGTTTATGTTTTTCCCTTTCTGGAACCCATATTGATTTTTACTAATTATTTTATATTTTTCTAAGAAATTTGTTATTCTGCGAACAACAATCTCCTCCAGAATTTTGTCTATTATTGATAAGATGGCAATTGGTCTGTAGTTGTTTACATCTGACATATTTCCGCTTTTGTATATTGGTCTTATCAGTGAAGTTTTGAGTGTTTGTGGGACTATCGATTGCTGCAAACTTGAATTTATTAGTTTGGTTATAGCTGGTGTTAATATGTGCGCATTTATTTTCAAATCACTTCCTCTAATTCCATCAGCTCCTGCACCTTTTTTTATATTAATTGATTTGAGAATGTTACATATTTCCTCCTCAGTTGTGTATTCCAAGTACATAGAGTTTGTTATTCTATTGAAAGAACTGTTTATTGTTTTTATGTTACAATTGTGTATTATGTTTTTAATGTTAGCACCAAAACTTGTAGCAAAGTTATTTACAATATTGTTTAAATTTGTATCTTTAAAGTTTTTCATGATTACACTGTCTATATTTAGAGATTTTCTTTTACCTATTATTTCGTTTATGATTTGCCATGTTGCACGTACGTCGTTTCTATTTTCAATAAATTTATTCTTGTAATAAGTATTTTTTTCGAAAATAATTTTTTTGTTTAAGAAATTTCTGAATTTTTTGTATTCTTGTTCACAGTTTTTATTATTGCTATTGTTTCGCCATTTTTTGAAAAGTTTATCCCTATGTGCACAATATTTAACAATTTCGTCATTAATCCATGGGTTTGTCGACCTTTTTCTGATTTTTGTTTGTTTTGTTGTTGCGTTTTGATAAATTCGGTTAAATGTTTCATGTATTTTGTTGTATAGGGTGTTTGTGTCTGTTGATTCTTTTACAATTGAATTCCAATCTGTTTTTTGTATTTGCTTATTTATCTTGTTGTTATTTAGACGTGGCCCCCAGCCAATGATGCTTTCCTCTTTCTGTTTGTTTGCTTTTTCATATGCAGAACAATAGAGCGCATAATGGTCTGATATTGTTCTTGTAATTATTGCAGAATGTGTTTGTGTTATTGGTTTATTTGGTCTTATAAATAAATGATCAATGCATGTGCTTGTGTTTCTTTTTACATCTTCTCGTGTGCTCTCATTTACTAAACATTTCAGTCAGCGTTGCCGCTTTGGTCCAATCGGACCAAACTTGGTAGTTTTTTGTTTTTAAAAAACAGTTTGGTAGTTTGGTTGGTTTGTTGAATTTTTTTTAATTTTTGGTAGGTTTTCCTCCTGTAGCAATTTTTTAGCATAGTAAATTTTTCATCTTAAAAATTCAGAACATAAAATAAAAAAATGTAACTTTTAATAAAATAAACAATAACTTTGATAGTGTTACCACTATTTTCAAAAACTGTTTTGGGTGTACTAAAAAACATCTCTGCTTTTATGCATAGAGATGATTAAAGCTATTACCATCTCTGGTTTAAGAAACGCGAACTATTTTATGAAATTGAAATTAACAATATTTTTAAGTGAAGGTTTTTTTTCAAGTGTATGTATTAAAAAATTAAGAGACAAAATGGAAAAGTAATTAAACTTTATTAATTCTAAATATATATCTATTAATTTCATAAATATTTACTAACATTGCATGTATTTTTTTCAGATTTTTATCAAAAACTCCAAAATTAAATCAAAATAATATAATTTCAGAAGACGACATTCCATCAACCAGGTAGAACCACTCTTAAAATTTTTGTTTTAAAACATTTTTAAATAATATAATACTTTTAGTGAACATTGTAAAGAAACAGTCAAAAGAAAATTTAGAACCGAATGGTTAAGCGAATTTGGTTGGCTCCAGGAAAGGGATGGGTGTTAATTCTGCATAGTATGCTCTAAAACTATTTTGAAACCAATGAATTATATGTGATATTTTTTGTATTTTAAATTCCTTTTGTTTTTTTTTTCTCTATATACATTTTGTATACACACACATACATCCGTTATTTTAAATGAAATATTGCTTTTATGTTGTTATTTTATGTATATTTTTATGTTTTTTATAAAAGCTGGAATTTTCTATTATATTACTATATAAGCCAAAATAAAAATTTTGATTTTATTGAAGAATTGCATTTTAAAATTTTTGGTAGGCTGTTAACGATTTTGGTAAGATTTTTGAAAATTATTGGTAGGGAGTAAATTTCTTGTGTGGCAACGCTGATTTCAGTCCATTGCTCGTCATCATATTTAGATATGTTGTTGTTGTGTAGTTTTCTCTTGATATATCGATATTTATATCTCCAACAATTATTAACTCTTGTTTTTTCTTTATTTTGTTAATTATATTCTCAAGCTCATTTATAAACAGTGGAATTTGGTCGTGTGGGGGTCGGTAGATAGTAAGTATAGATATTGCTCTGTTATTTATACCTATATCTAGCTGCATATTCTCTGAAGCATTGGTGTTATGTATTATGTTATTAAATTGCAAATTTTCTGCAATATACACTGCTATGCCACCACCCCTACTTTCTCTGTTTAGAAAAATTGAGTTAAAACCATTAATATTGTAAAAGCTATTCTCATTATCAGATATGTTTGTTTCGACTAGTATAATTATTTTAATTTTATTAATTATTTTATCTATTGTGTATCACGTTTAATAAACTACCTTGAATCTTTTCTTAGGCTGCTCTTCCAACTCTACTCCATCTGCTAAGTCAAATGAGATGCTGTTGTCTTCCACTAAATTAATTTGCTGAGACTTTTGAAGCTGTTTTGGTAAAAATAGTTATTTGTTCACTATCGTTATTGAATATTTAAACAGACATATATGTATACCTCTACGTTTTCCTGACCTGTTCTCATTATAGTGTGTGTTTTTAAAAATGAAAGCTGGTCAAAACACCATAGCTTGGGTACATGGATATCAGATCTACCAGCCCCACTTTTTTGTGAGAGACTGACCAAGCGCAATTCCTTCCCAAATTGTGTTCTAATGTTTCTCCATTTTTTTCTTTATCTCCTCCAAAGTAATTAAGCTGTTAGTTTTTTCATTTCTTCAAGAATCTCGTTCATGGCAAGCGCCTTTTTGGTCCTATCCAAATACTCTTTGGATTTAATATTATACAGGCAGGGATTTTCTTGAAATAAAATTATAAGCTTTTCTATATGTTCCCGCTTCTAATTTAATGCCATTATAAATTTTTGTATTTATAATATATATGTATGTTTATGTCACAATCACAAAAGAAAAATAACAAACACTATTTTTATTTTAAACTTTAGAAGTTTTCTTGTTTTTAATATTTAATTTTTTATTTATATTTTATGTTTCATTTGCCGCTTGAGCGCGAGTACATACGTATATGAAAACAAAACAAGTGTCAAAATATACCTGCAGCTAACTTCACATATAAAATTACGAATTGGAGAAAAACGAATTGCAAGAGTACACGCATATGTGTACCACTTTTAATTCCTCTCTCTCTTCTCGCCCACAAACTAAGAATTGCAGCGACAAAAATTGTCTAATGTAAACTGGGACTTCGTAACAAAGTACCAAGTACAAGTTCTGGCCTGTTAATTTTTAACCGGATTACCACAGATAACTAATTTATGCAAATTTCATAAAGACTGTAATGGCGTCACTTTTAACATAAACTTTAAGTCAATTTGAAACGAGTATTTTTGACCGATACGAGTACTTTTTCACAGATACCTACTTGGTACTCGGTGGCAAAGTATCGATGCTAAAAGTACTTGATATCGAGAGGAAAGTATCGAATATGTACTTTTATTTACTTGTATCGTTTCATCCCTAGTCAGAAAAAATACAATTTCCAAATTTTTTCCCAAATTTTTCTCGCTAACTACGACAAAAGGTAAAAAAAAATTACTAAAAATTGTACTCAATAATTTTAAAATGATCAAGTTCATTTTAAAACATAAACATGCAGATTAATACTCCATTTTGTAGCTATTACTAGGCCTTTAAGACCATTTATAATTTTTAAAACTCAGACAAAAATTTAATAAATGCCAAGCATAGGAAAAATTTGCAGTTACGGAGTAGCAAACTTTGAGAACACATACCGCCATCCCTGGGAAGTCGATGGCACCCAGCCTTAAAACTTAAGTTCAAATTTTGGTTCGCCTAGCCGTTCACAAATGGCTGAGTTATTTCTAAAATATTTTGAATCTGCCCCATTGTGCATTGTGAACAACATGAAATTGAAGATCTTATTGTTAACTAGCCTTCAAGGACAAGCAAAAAAAATATATTTTTAATACACTCAAGGGCTAAGCATCTTTTGCTTTTATTTATTTAGTACGAAAACTAATTGCGTTAGCTCTAATTATTTCTTTTTATTCTTCCTTATGCAAGACACATACCGCACTTGATCAACAAGAGGGTATTAAAACCAAATTTTTAAATTTTCACTAGAGGTGAAAAACTGTTTATGATTACATGTTAAGAGAATATGAAAATTATAATACATCATAGTAAGCAAATTCCATTAGAAAATATACATCGTTTTTCCTGGAAATCTGGCTAAGTCTTGAAAAAAAAATAATTTTTTGAGGTTATACCATTTTTTTTAAATTTGTCAGTCACAAATTAAACAAATTTTATCAACAAAACAGTGTTAACTTAAAATAAAACCAAATTTAAATAAAACAATTTGATTATTTTTATTTCGAAGAAGGCTCAATTCAAAATAATACCTTTTTTATGAAAATATACGTCGCATTTCGATGTTAACTTTGTTATTAACTTACTAAATAATCATGAAAGTGGTCTCAAATTTTAAGTGATGAAAGAGTTATCGGAATGCGTTGAAATTTTTCCAGTATATAGATATTGGTGTTGTTAGTGGATTTCTTGAAAATGTGAAATTTTATAAATTTTGAGTATTAATATTAAGTATTAAAAGTTAAAGGGTGCGCCAATAGTTCATTTAATTTGATATATATTGCCATACTTTTTAACAGTTATAGACAGACGCTTGAAATTTACAACGAACCTGTATCGGTAAGTCCGCTATAACAACAAGTATAAAATATCGATTTGGAAGTTAAAGGGTGTTCCAATATAATTACAAGTACATAATTTGGATTTGGAAATAAACGGGTGTCCCAATAGTTGTCATTTGAACCGTTATAGACAGACAGCTGATTTTCACAAGGGACATGTTTTGCTTAGTCTGCTATGACAAGAAGCTTATAATTTGAATTTAGAAATTAAAGGGTGTTCCCAAAATTAATGTAATTTGTTCTATATGGCCGTATTTTTTGAACCGTTGCATACAAACACCTTATTTTTAGACAAAATGTCCACTACTTAATTTGGTATAACAAGAAGTATAAAAATGTTATATTCGGCCTTATTACGGTTGTCGAAAACGACATTCGAGGATAGTCGTAGTCGCTGTCGATAGTTAGTTTTTTTGGTACTATGTAAAATTTTTGACAATAAAATATTTTGTAATAGACCAAAACATAAAATTTTAATAAAAAATTTTTGCAGTAGCATTTTAGGCGATAAATTAACACTTAAAAATAACAATAAAAACAAAACGACTAGCTCTTAATTCAATTTAAAAACTTTTATATTTCATTTGCAATTTTCCTTAACCCTATCGGGACGGAGTTTTATTTTGAAAACCAAATTATATATGGTGAAATTTTTTTCATATTCTAAAAGGTATGATAAAAGTATTATGTTCTCCATACTTAAAAATCTTAAATTTGTCCTTTTTTCCTGGCACATATAATCCCAACAAGTATTTTCATGGGATATAAAACCCCAATCAGTGTTCTCGAAGAGCGATTCGAAATTAAAAAGATAACTAAAATATAAATATTATTCGATTAAGATAAAAGTTTACATTTATTTTTAACATTTTAGGAATGCAATTAGGTATTTATTTGTGGAATGGCCCAAAACACCTGTAACATAAGGCGTTGTTACAACCTGGGCATATCATCTTTGTTTGCTTTTTTATGCCAAGTGAAGAACAGCGGACACAGCGACAACGCTTCTCTTGCTCTACTGGCAAGTGGTCTCCAATATTGAGGCTATCCGTTTTTGGACGTTTGGGAGTTCTTCCTCCCTGGCGATTGCATTGAAAATAAAGAAAAAAAGACAGTTTGAAAATTGCTGGGACGTATTATCCCAGTAGTCCCGAAAGGGTTAAATTCAAATTTAGAAAGATGTGTTTTTAAATAAAAAAATTTTCCACATACAAAAATAAAATGTGCAGACAACAGTACGATTATACAGGTAAATTTGGGTGCTCTTACACTTGTATCTTTTTTTTTCTATACAAAATATCTTATTTTTATGAAAAAAATGTATTCTATATTGGAATCAAGGTTCTAAGGGACCTCATTACAGCAGTTTTTACATGATGTGAACACAGACACAAAAAATTTGTAAAATTGAGAAAAAACTTAAAGTTAGTGTAGAATAAAACGTACTCTGCCTTTCAGTTCTTCTAAAAAATTTTTGTATTTCCTTAAAGACCTCTTTAAAAGCTTTTAAATGATACCCATATTGATATTTTCAAAATTTTAGAGTCCCGTAACTCAGAAAATATGGGCGAGCCCCAATTTTTTAATTGATGTTTTTTTTCTCATTTTTTAATTCGTTATCTCCTTATATATTTATTTTTTTGGTTGGAGTTACTTTATTATTCAAAATGACATCAAAAAAATTAGATGAAGGCGTGGTGTTTTGCCTGCTGCCTCGAAGGACATGGACTCATCATGCTGATTTCTAATATAGTAGCTCTTTTGACTCTATATCTGATCGATTGACATATTTATTTTTTTTTTGCAAAGTTGATTTCAACATCAACACGGACGGACATCGCTCAATTGACTTCGCTATGCATAAGAAGTCAGAATATATCTACTTTATGGGGTTCGTTTTAAAAATTTACGAAAAAAATTGTTTGTCGTGTACACCAATTTCAACGCCAATATTTGAACAAATTATCATTCGAATGCGACAAACGTAATACCGATTTTTGTAATAGATTTGTTTTTCGAGTAACATATTTAACGATAACGACGTGCGTAGTACCATTTTAAAAAAACGTAGGATTTTCGACACGAGAACGACAACCGTAATAAGGCTGATTATAAATTAAATAGTTGATATAATCTGATGTATGTATATGGGCAAACTGTTGAACCGTTAGACAGACGGTTGAAATTTACACACAACCTGATTGCTAAATCTACTACAACAGCAAGTATATAATTTGAAGGTATGTTGCCAAACTATTGAACAGTTGAACTAGTATAAATCTAATTTATGTGGCCATACACTTGAACTGTTATAGGCAGACAGATGAAATCTGTTTTGAAGTCGGTTTTTTTTCGCAAGAATTATTTAAAATACCGTTATGTTCGGCATATGCAATCACTTTTCCGGCTTTAATTAAATCAGTGTTTTATAATATTTCATATTGTTTAAAATTTTATTTTCTTAAAAATGGTACAAAAGGATCAAACTACAATTGGAGAAAGGCATTTGTCATAAATAATTATAAAAACCACAAAACTATTAAATAAATTGCAGGAAAAGTAAAAAAAATGGTACCGTGAAATAACTACTAAACGAAAAAAAAAATAACTCCGAACAAAAAAATCAAAAATCCTATTGTGATTGACGATCTTCTTCCGCTCAATGAATAGCGTTAAGGCCAAAATGAGAAAGTTTACACGGGTTCGAATCATAACGTACGAGTAGTAGATGTTTGTACGGAACAACTACTCGAACTATCACAGAATTATGTTACTTACCCTTTAATAATTGTTAACCCACTACGAACGACAATCCTTAAGTAAAACAGATCTTAGGGTTTATATTTCCAATTTCTTTTATAAGCTAATCAGGTATGTGATGAAAAAGATCGCTTTGAAAACGCAAATCAATTCTGAATACGATATAGATGTGGCGAATTTTGATTGGTTTTATTTTCCAATTTTTGTTTCAAAAATGCTACAACAATACCAAGAAATACAGCTCTGCATTTGTTTACGACAATTTGAAAAATACATAAGCATTTACATAAAATATAAAAGTTAAAATGGCGTTTGATGTAGTAGCAGCTTTATTTGGATCAAGAATTGAAAACGTCGCCTGTATAAATGCGCCTTGAAACACCGGTTTTGTTTACTAAATTTAACCGTTTAAGGAAAAACAAATTTTGTTAAAATATATAGTAAATATATCAGCAATGGCGTTTTTAGTGTCAGCATCGTTAATTTTACTAGGCGAGAAGCATATAAGTGAAAATTTTAGAAGAATTTGCCACACACGTGCGTACCCTCCTGATATTTTTCCTACAGCCTCCTCTAGTTTTGATATATATTTAGTTGTATGGACCACCACCTGTTGCAAGAGCTTTTTTTTTGGTAGAAATATTCTTGTTTATTGTTGCTTTCCAGGTAGTCTATACCTTAAAAAACTCCTATAAAATATATTCACATATTAAATAGAATAACTGTTTTTAAGTTGCACCTTTTCCTTCGTCCTGTCGTGAGTGTTTGTTTCCCTTAAAGCGGACTTTTTTTTAATTATTTAAATTCTTACAAATTAATTTTAATTACACTTTGATGTTTTTAACTGAAAATTAAAAAAAAAGAGAAAAACAGATGAATCCATGTTGTTTTGAAAGCAATTTCAAACTGCTATTATCGTTTTTCATTACATAGCAAAATGATAATTTTTTCTTTGAAACAAATTGGATATGACAAAACGATTCAAAACAAGTAAGAGTGCTATATTCGGCTATGCCGAATCTTATATACCCTTCACCGTTTATGTAAATCTAATTTATTAAAGTAACTCAAATCAAAAAAGCAAGTATTAAGTCTCCGCATTCAGTTCCGTTGCAATCGAAAATTGGTATTCTGAAGAAAAACGTAATCGAAAGAAAAAGAAGACAACAATGTTTACAAATTAATAGCAAAACTGTGGAATTTGGAAATGAAATAGCAAAATAAGCAAGTTTGTTAAAATTTTATAAACAAATGTCAAATTTAATACAAAAAGTTGTATGTACAGATAATTAAAAATAAAAAATTTATAAAGTTTAATAAAAAAATTGTTAAGAAATATATAAAAACAAAATAAAAATTTTTCCATCCACTGGCATTTTTTGTTGGAGGAGAAAGTGCATTGAGGATTCCTGCAACTTTCTCCCAGAAGGCTGCTACTTTTTCTTTGGCCGCTGGTGGTATCTACATGCGATATCCCTTAAATTTGCCAGTTTTTGATATTGCTCTAGTGTTGTAGTTTTTGACCTGTAATACATAAAAAACACATTAGATTCGGGTACAAAAATAAACAATTAAAAAAAAAATAAATTAATTAAATAAATTAATTAAAAATAATTTAATGCTTTTTTTAAATCATTTCTGAATATTTTATCTCATTTTCTACTTACATTTCTTAAATTTTTAGCTAAAAAACATAAATAAAGCAAGCTCTCCGTTAACAAAAAACAACTGAGAAAAAACATAGCTCCGATCGTAATGCAAAACACATACAATCGAAAGAAACTGAGCGGAATCGAAACTAGAATACCAAAGTTGCCAGACGGGGTGAATAAAAAAAATTTGCTACCGCATGTACATAATTTTACACAAAAATGACATCTGCACTTTATGGGCTAAGCATTAAGAAAAAAAATTGGTATTTGCTTAAAGATCTTTTCAAAAGGTTTAAAATGATACCCAAATTGATATTTTTAAAAATTTTGAAAATTTAAGAGCCCCATAACTCGGAAAATACGGGCGAGCGCCAAATATTTCACTGGAGGTTTTTTCTTATTTTTTTATTCTCTATCGCCCCATATGTGTATTTTTTGATTAGAGTTACTTTATTATTCAAAATAGTATGAAAAAATTAGAGGTAGGCGTGGTATTTTGCGAAGAACATGGACCGACCATCTGATTTACAATAACACCTCTTTCGACACTATATCTGATCGATTGTCATATTTAGAACTTTTTAATTGCCGTTAGTGTTGCCAGTAAAACTGGATAAAAAAACGGTAAAGAAAAGTTTATATGGAGCCCGAAGTGAGTACTAAACAAACAAAAAAACTAATATACACACACACAAACAAATAAATGTCCATTATCGTTAGCCTTTTTGCACTTCCAGTTGGCTGGTGTTATTGCCAACTACATTGCGCTCTCTCCTGAATTATTAACAATTCTTCCATGGCAACTTCTAATATTTTAGTTGCCCCAGACTTACCTCTGATTACTTCACCGCTTACCTGGCCATCACCAAACTTTAGCTCAAAGCATCCTTTAAATAAAAAGATTATTTAAGATTTATATTCTTTTCAAATTTCATTATAAATTTTATTACTACATTAATTGCACATGTAAAAAAAAATAATAAAATTTAAAAATAAATTTTAAAACAATATATGAATATTGTAAAAGGACTATTTACAAGTAGATAAACAAAAGGCAAAAATTCTATTCGGCTTTTTAAAAGAAAAAAAGGTATGTATTAAAAATATCCAAAATTAAATTTTGTGTTTTTTTTTTGTTATTGTCTTTATAACTTTAACTTATCATTTTCTTTTTTGTTAGGTAACAAATTCTTTCCCTTCCAACAGGCAACTTAGGCCTCTCAACAAATAAAAAAACAACGCAGACCTGCAGGCTTGAGCTTAACACTACGGTTTTACCCGACACCCTCGTATAAGAAACTCAAGGGAAAACTATCTGGAGGTAAGAAAATGTGTTTCTAATTTATTTCTTAAATAACAAAATTTCAGAAAATTACACACATACATCGACAGATGTCTTTGTGTATTTTAATCTACTTTTCCTTTCTTTTTTTGCCAACTAATTTTAATTTTGCATAGATTACAATACATACATATTACAAAAATGTTTTTTTTTCTGGTCTGTTTCCTCTTTCCTATTGTGATTCAACCTAACAACCCTTAGGACCCAAAGAGGAGCTGGATCTTCATGAGCGATGAAGGATGACAGAGTATGATGCTCCACGGATGAAAAGGTTATTCCTTCGCTGGGTTTGTGGCGATGATGTGGCCGGAGGTAACTTTGTAGAGAGTTTTAGGATTATTAATTCTTGATAATTAGTTTAACTTTTATATAGGTATGTGCTTAAAATTTTACAGCCCCTAAATGTAAAATGTGTAAAATTATTGGTAAAACATCAAGGCAGTTCAATAATTATATAATCTATATTAGTTTTGGCTTTAGTTCTCGATAAATATTCTTAAGCTTTCATTAAATTTAACATGTAATTTTTGGTTTTAAAATTTCACTTTTCTCATGTTAAAGCTTCGTTTGTTTTCTATATTTTTTCTTATTTTTAAATTTTTTATTGCCTTAGTAGACATAAAAGCACATTTTTTAGCTTTAAACGTATTATTTTTAAAACTTGCTCTTTCTATCAATCTTTTTTTTTAAATTATTAGTTTACAATGTAACTTTCTTATTGACTTTATTATGCTGCTTTGGTAACTTTTATAACACAAAAATAAAAAGTTGTTGATTAAATAAAAGCACTTAATTGTTCTTTATACGCAGTTTTTTTATTCTTATGGCCGCCAACACACCATTCCTTTTCAAGGTTTAATCTAGAATGATCGCAAAATCCTCCACCAAAACCCACTTATCTTCAAAACTTTTTAAAAAGATTTCCGCTATCTCCATCTTACCTATTTATATTCTTACATTACACAATTTCTCAATATTCCGAAAAAGTAATTCTAAGTTTTATTTATTTTGGTTTTGTTTCAAAAAACATCTGGTTGCTTCTTCTTCTAAAAAAAACATTAGGGCCGTCACGACATATCTTTTTTACCTCATCCTGCCTAACAGCTTTGCTTATACTACGGTCGACCGCGCCCCCCCCAGTTAGAGACGGGTCCCGCTTGCGGTTTTCCTGACACTTTGGACATTTTGGGGTGACCATTCCGTCCATGCCACATTTAAAACAAAAAAGTCTGCGTGTAGTTACTGGACAATCAAAAAAAACTATGGCCAACTACCTTGCAGTTCCAACAGGTATACTTAGCAGTAGTACGCATCCCATCAACCTCTAGCTCAGGTACTGGCTCTTCTCTTTCTTCATACTCAATCTCGTTCACACGATGAGAATAGTTCGGACGCTGGTACATTTGCCTTTGACCTGCTAACAGATTTTCGGCTCTTTTCACCTCTCTGCATAATTCAGTCAAGGTATTCAATTGAACGGAAAATGGCATTTGCGCTAATGACGGCTTTAAATTGTCCCGAATTATGTTTACTCAACGCCAACTTTATGATGGCGTTATAAAAGTCTTCAAATGCTTCCTGCGGTAGTTGACGCCTATTCAATATCTGCAATTGAATTTGGTATTAATTTTTAAATTGCTGGTATTGCGTCATTACAGCCGCCTCCAGCTCCTGCCACGAGCTAATACTTCCGATGTTTCCAATACCAGTCAAGAGCAGGTCCTTCCAGAAAATTGTGAAAACTTCGTAAAATGTCCATCTCAGAACGCTTATGGTCTTGCCCCAACTCATTTACACGGAAAATAAATTCCTGAGCGCTTAGAGTCTTGCTGGTGCCGACAAACTTAATACACCACTTATTCTGCTTAGAGACCCATACGTTTGGTTCGAGCCATGTGCTAAAGAACTTTGTGTAGGCATCTGCTGTGGTTGTAAAAACGACTGTTACACTTGTTGATGCTCATACAGTTTTTTTGTAAAGGCATTCATTCGCCTGAACAGGAATCATTAATTTTTTGTCGTCTATTATTTTTTTTCCTATATTTCAGTTTAAAAATAAATAAAAACACACAGCTTTTCAAACCAATGATGGCCACTTTGCAATTTTGTGTAAAAAGTACGTAAATATTTCAATCGTACTAAAAATTATATTTTATTGTAATAATGAAAAATATAACATTTGCATAAATTATGCTCAGCCTAACAATTACACAAAGCATTACATGTATAACGATATTTAATTTTGAAAAGAAAACTTCATAATTTATTTAAAATTATATTGTTTGTCATAAAATTTAACAACTTAAAAGTTTTAGTAAATAAGCAAAAATAAGTACTTGAAAAGGGATATTGTACTTCACTTTAATTTATGATAGTATTTACCATCACTGTCTACATCTGTCACGTAACCTTGTATTGAAATTCTATTTTCAACAAATTCTATTTTTCAAACGTTACGGCTAAGTGACACTTCAGTCGGCTAAGCATTTGCATAGCTTTTAGTGTATCAAAAATGATCAGCTGACACATCTACATTTACATTTCTACATTTACGATCGGCTAAATGTACCTTAAGACTTGTCGAGGAGAAGATGAAAAACTTTTTGGAAAATTTTTGTTTGTTTGGGGAAACTTTTTTCAGAGTTGCATGGGAAGTACTTTTTCCTATGCGTGTGAACATGTTGTTGTTTTTTTGTAGGTGTATTAGAGCCACGTGCATTACATAAAAGAAAATGTAAACAAACTAAGCCAAAAAATAGCATTTTTTAACTCGATCACAATTCGTAAATTTAATATTAATTTTAATACAAAAAAACAAAATTAAAAGCCTTCAGATGATAGAATCAGATTTTGCAACTGTCTTTTTTATTAATTAAGAATAAAGGTGCTGCACATCAAGCTATTTAGAGTAGTTACTCATTTATAACTCGAAAACTATTCCACGTGCACATATACCACTATATACGATCGATATAGGATTAAAATACGAATCGACCGTATTATATTTCGTTTCTTCAGTGACTGTACGGAAAAGGTTATTGAGCGGCAAACTTTTCAAAATTAAAAAAATCGCTGAAATTAATAAGTTTAGTTTTTTGCTTATATCTCGACAACTATTCCCCGTGTACATATACTGCTATATACGATCGAAAGAGGTTGTTTACTTTCGCCATTGTAAAAATAATTTTGCTGCACGTAAGATACTTTGTCCTTGATCGAGATAGTTATTGAGTTATAAAATTAAAAGCTGTACCACACAGCAAATTTTATCAATTGATATAGAACAAAAATACGATTCCATGTTGGTATAGATTATTTTCGAAAATACTTACGTTTAGAAGTCATAACTAGAAAAATTTGACGAATGGCTTAAAATTATACAAATAGTTTGTTAAATATTACAGCTGAGCTAATCGTGATATCATACACCGACTAGTACCAGTTAATAAAGGACAATAATACCTGTTAAGGACAGGCTCGTTTGCCTTCCTCCTTGGTACACCAAGACAATGTAACTTCGAAAATAGTGTGAACACAACGACTGACAATATGCAAGTGACAAACTTTATTAGGAATTCTTTGGTATTTAAATAAAATAATATTAACAAAAAAGTAAAAAAGAAAAATGCATTATAAACTAAATTAAAATAATAAACTTAATTGTAAACACGCCGAAGAACGTTCATAACTTTCTGTACTTAATTCTTTTCCCACCATTAGCCAAAAAGAAATATTGCATTTCATTAAATATTTTAAAATTATTTTCCCACTGTTAGGCTGTGTAGTACAGAGATTGTATTACATAACTGTCTGGCTAATAATTTAAATAGGCAAATTATTTTCCCACTATTAGTCAGTGTAGAGGTGATATTAAATTTCACAAATACCTGGTCACTTGAACAGATATGTGATTGTTTATTCTAGCCTTGAATTATGCTGACGCAGTAAATCTCACGCTTTGCTTGATAAATGTGGGAAATAACAAAAAAAAATGAAATTTAAGGTTTAATTCCATAAAGATTTGTTTTAATTTTGCTATGAAAATAAAAAAATCACAAAGAATTAACAATACCTCTAAAAGTTGGTATACATTTGGTTTCAATTCCGCTTATGGGCATACTTTATTTGGATTTTGTATGCGTTGTCCGTCCAATTATCATGCTACAAAGATAAAGACAGAGATACGCTCACTTTACATTAAAAAAGACAAACACACAAAACAGACTAAAAAACGTACAAACTCAGAATAAAAAAATAAAAGTAAAAAATATGTCCTTAAATGTGGCATCACTGTTTCTTATAAAAACAAGGTTTTAAAATCTGTAGTTGTTTTTGTTTTATTCTAAATGTAGTCTTTAAGAGCAGCTTCAAAAAGAGAGCAAGTTAACATTTGGTTTTTGCAGTGTGAAAAAGTGTAACTTTTAGTTAAATAAAATAAAAGAAAAAGCATTGGTGTTGAAAAAAATCAGAATGAATAACTAAGGTTTAGAAAAATTACAATGCGTTTTGCTTATTGTGGATTTGTTATATAATTAACTAAGGTTTAAAAAAATTACAATGCGTTTTGCTTATTGTGGATTTGTTATATAATTAATATTTTCGTAGTGTCATTGTTAATTCTAGTTAATTCATGTATATACATTTCAACTGGAGTTTTAGTTGAGTTCCCCCCTGAAATCTCCAACGAGGTTTATTTTTGTTTATTGTTTAATACTCCAAGAATAAAAAATTGGCAATATCAGCTGCTTTTTTTGCACGTTTTTTTATTATCTCCTACAGACCAAACCGACTTCTTTGTTTTTATGTCCAACTTTGATTTTTTTTTGTAGTATTTTGTCAATTTGTGTTCGTTCGTGCTACTCTGTTATTGCTATGCATGCAAAGAAATGTGTTGGTTTTTTCCACGGACTTTTAATTTAATTTTGCCTAATTTTTTCCTTGTTATTAATTGTTTTTCCAATAGACTCACGTTATACTTGCACAATTTCGCGCTCATATATTTTTGACATGATGGCAAAAATGCCATCGCATAAAAATAAGACTTCAAAATAGATATTCAGATTGGCTGGCCCAAATGGAGTCGATTTTATTAAACTCACAAATATCTAACTTGAATGAAGATCGGGGACGTCGTAGATTAAGTTTCGGGAGTGTTCAAGCAGGACAAAGCGACGACAAATAGCAGAAATAGCAGAAATCGATGTCTCTGCTGCTGATGATTTGCTATTTGCTAGCTTAAAAAATAAGTCATCACTTTTGCAAGCAAATGTTACTGAAGTTATATCGCTTATAACTGAAGTAGTGTTAAATTAATAAAACATACGAGCATAACTACCCGCTTGACTACTTGTAGGATACTGAATTTTATTCACAAAATTAATTTTAAGTACTAACATTGAAAACCTTAAACCTAACTAGAACTGATAAGCTACGATTATACACATGCACACATTAGCGACCAATAATTTATTACTCGTTAAGTGTTTTATGATCATGTTTAGGCACATGCGTATTTTAGTGATAAAAACAAAAGGTTTGAAAATAAAAAAAAACCATAAAGAATTAACATATTGCGACCCCAAGGGGATCGCCAACATAAATGCGACGTGCAAATGAATGATTCTCGGCGAGTAGAGCTTAAGTGGCCTAAGGTGTGGGTTGCAATTTTACAGCGACAGATTGAAGAACCTTTATAATATGTAGCTTGAATGTTCGGACATAGAAAGGTATCGTGCTCAAGTGTATTGCAGTCCAGGAGTTTAGTATTATCCATAGGGAAATATTTGTCCCGATGAGCGTAGAGACCCATCATTTTAGAAGTTGATATGGTAGCAACTAAAGAATTATTTATAAGTTGCAGAACCGGCGTAATATAAAATAAATCGTATTCATTCTGATGTGATAATGGGATGGTTAAGGTGCAGATAATGTGCTGGTTTGAAATTGCTGCGTGAGCTGTTACTATATCATACAAATGAATGATATCTGTGACTGGTAAAGTTAGATCAGCTGGAAGGTTGGCTTTTATATTATCAACTTTAGCACAAAATGGTTGTGGAATTAGTAGAATTGGGCTTATTCGACCATGATAAGTGTCAGCTACCAAATTGATCATGGAGCCATGCATTTTTTGCAAATTATCAGTAACAATAAGTAATTGGACGCTTAGAGAGAGGATGATCTGCGATCGATGATTATTGTCATTATTTGTCAAGTTCACGAGTTGGCTTATTTTGAAATTGATTTTTTCGAAGGTGGTTTGCGTACGGTTTTCAGATTGTTTCATAAGATTAAGAGTAGAATCTAGAAACGTAGTTCGATTCCGTAGAAGACTATGCAAGTAGTCTTCACTGGATTTCATATTATTAATAGTATTGGTCATTTCTTCTGCATATTTGGAATCAATGACTCCAAAAAAGGAATTCGCTACGTTTCCAACGATGTCTATTGCTCTTCGCTTTTTTCTTCTTGTGAGTTCTTCTAGACCAGACTCCATTTCGTTCTAGACATTTTGAAAATGAGTTAGTAGACCATCGCAATGATTATTGAAGGATGGGTTATTGCACGCCTTTTTCAAGGCAGATGTTCCCTTAATTAAAAGCTTCAATTCTTTATAGAAAGGTGCCAGTTCAAAATAAATAAGAAGTTTCCATTCTGCTATAATTGGTTTTACTTGACCAATATTTTCAAAATGTAAGCCAGGATTGCAAGTGATCTGCGTAAAAGCTACTTGTTGGCATACAACAAATGGAAAGAATAGTGCAAGAAGCATCAACAGACTTGTTGGTGATAACGCACAACGTTTTCGCGGTGATGCACCTTTATTTGCGGCGTTTGGAGAACTGCTTCTCTTTGGTATTGAGTCGTAATCCGTTACTTTGTTGTCTTCGGTCAGTATTGGTGGGGAAGAGGTGCCAGCAGGTGAATTGCTCGCTTAATGATACCGTTAGGTGTTTTGACATCTGCTGTTCTGACAACTCCGTCTGGACCGGGATGTATATCGATTATTTTTCCGAGACTCCATGTCATGACCGGTGAGTTTTCCTTTATTAAGACTATGGTTCCTAGTTGCAGATTTGGGTACTTAGTTTGCCATTTATTCCGTTGCTGGAGCTCGTTGAGATATTCCTGAGACCAGCGTCTCCAAAATTGATGTTTTATTTGCGATGCTAATTTCCATCGTTTTGCAAGTGCTTTTGAAGTCGATTGTGCAGTTGCGTCAACTTCCGCTGTAAGAGGTTCACCGATCAAGAAATAACCAGGCTTACGCCTCGTCATTTGGACTGCTCGACAATGGTGCAATTGGTCTTCAATCGAGAATTGCTTCGACTTCTATTATCACTGTTTCCATTTCTTCATAAGTCAGAGATGCATTTGCTATTTCCTTTACCAGTAACCGTTTGGCGTATTTGACTGCAGCTTCCCATAGTCCACAAAAATGCGGGGCTCGAGGCGGAATAAAGTGGAAACTGATGCTTTTACTGGCACACTCTCGTTGGATTTTGTCTTTAGCAGTAGTAGCGAATAACGCAGTTGACAACTCTGCTAGTTGATTCCGAGCTCCCACAAAATTGGTTGCGTTATCACAATAAAGATGCTGACAGTGACCTCTTCGACTAATAAATCTCTTAAGAGACCCAATTAAGGCATCGGTTGTAAGGTTCGTTACAAGTTCTAAATGAACTGCTTTGGTCGCAAAGCAACAGAAAACCGCAATGTACTCCTTTTAGGGTCGTTTTCCTCTAAATTTGCAATAAACCCATATCGGACCGCAGTAGTCAACACCTGAATTACTAAACGGGCGTGCTGGCGTTACTCTTTCTTCTGGTAAATTTCCCATGATATGCTGAAGAAGTTTTGGTTTCGATCTTGCACACTGGACACATTTATGAACAGTTTCTTGAGCCAGGTTTTTGCCTTTGATGGGCCAAAAACGTTGCCGTACGATAGCAAGGAGTGCGCTAGGACCGCAATATTTATTTTTCTAATGTATCGACTCAAATATCAGTCTGCTTATTGTATCATTATAGGGCAGTAGCATAGGATGTTTGGCATCAAAAGACAATGAGGATGCTTCTAATCGACCCCCCACCCTTACAAGATTATGTTCACCAAAAAATGGTGATAAGCTTTTAATTTGGCTCGATGCTTTAAGTTCTCTTTGTCGTTCTAGCTGCTGAATGTCTTCTCTGAATGTACACTGTTGGGTAATTCGAGCAATAATGACGAGGGCGTCGTGAAGTTCGAAAGGTGTAAGATTTCGCTGGGTTTGCCGTTCTGCCTTGATAGTTTTGGCACTTTTGATAAACCTGAGGATATATTCCATGATTTCTTGAAGCGTATTTAACGAATTTCTGTGGTTGAAGTTGTGCAGAAAGTTTTCATTATTGATGGCAACCAGTGAATTTAAGGGTTTTGTTTCTGTTCACTGATCGTCACATCAGAGCTTAAACAAAAGGAAGGAGGCCACTGTTTCTCGTCTCCATGGAGAAAGAATAGCCCATATATGCAGTTGGGTATATGCTGTAATTGATGTGGATCCAGGCCTCTAGACAGTATGTCTGCTGGGTTATTTTTAGAACTCACATGCCGCCATTGCTCGGGTACCGTGCTGTCTTGAATTGGAGCGAGTCGGTTTGAAAGGTTTCAAGTTCATTTAGATTACTACGAAAATTTCGCCAGCGTGAATCAAATTCTGACGGCACCGCCTCGTCCCACGAAAGATTCAAAGGCCATAATTCCTGGACAAACATTTTTGCTCTGACTGCTACTGGGGACAGTAGCTCGAGTGGGTCAAAAATGCGCGCTAAGTCCGACGTAACTGTTCTTTTAATCATCGCCTTGATTGGTTGTATGTTTGCCTTGATTTTAAGTAGGTCATCTTTCGGTAGCCACACTAGTCCTAACGTTTTTGTATAATCCGCTTCGTCTGTTGAGAAGTCAAGATTGACTTCTTGATCATCACTGGGGATATTTCGAAGCAGTTGGGTATGATTGGCGCACCATTATCTTAAATGGAATCCATTGTTAGCCATGGCATGTTGTAGTTGGCGTTGAGTTTCTAAGGTTTTGTTTAAACTATCGGCTCCACCTAATCCATCGACGACGTAATAATTCTGTTCGATAAACTTGGCGGCGAGCGAAAATTGGATTCTATTGTCATGGCTTATTTCCTTCAAGCACTTGATTGTCAGATATGGAGCTGGCCTAGTGCCATATGTGACTGTATTTAATTGAAAATAACTGATGGGTTCAGAAGTATTATTTCGTCACAGAATTATCTGGTACCGACGATCTTTGGGGTGGATCAATATTTGTCGGTACATTTTTTCTATGTCTGCAGTGAACACAAAACGCGGCAGCCGAAATCGTACAAGAATCGTAAACAGATCATTTTGTAGTGGTGGCCCGGTTTGCAAAATGTCATTTAATGATTTTCCTGACGCTGTTTTTGCAGAAGCATCGAAGGCCACCCTAAGCTTAGTAGTGCTGTTTTCAGGTCGTAAAACGCAATGATGAGGGATAAAGTATTTATGCCCCTTTACTTCGTCTATTTGGATTTTCGACATGTGCCCCATCGTTTCATACTCTGTCATAATTTGCACATATTGCTCCTTCAGTGAAGCGTCCTTTGACAATCGGGAGTGAATCGTAAGGTTGACTCGGTGATTGAAATTGAGGTAGCCCTTGCTGGAAGTTCTAGCCGTCTGACTAATCTCTCCGTAATGCGTTTGACTTGTGAACCCGAGTCGAGAATTGCCTTGCGTTCAGTTTCTACACCGTTCGCCTCGACCTTTACCAATGCTGTTCCTAGTAAATTATAGGGTCTTGTTTTTACGGAATTTACAGCCATGCTTTCAGCTTCTTCTTTTGGTGTATTGACTAGAGAAGCCGAATTTTCTATTGGGGGGTTATTAAATGTAACTAATTCTTTGGTTGACTCAGTTTCCTTTTTAGGCTTGCTACGTTTATTTGAAATTAAAATTACTTGTGGTGTTGGTTCCAAATGAACGAGGGTGTGATGCCTTTTTCCACATTTCTGGCAGCGGACTGAAGTGGTGCATTGTTTAGTTAAATGGTTACCATTCAAGCAGTTAACACATAATTTATGCTTCTGTACTAGGTTGAGTCTGTTTGTTGGGCTTAGTTGGATGAAATCCTTTCATCCATATAATATATAGGTTGCACCCTATGCATCGTCGGTTATCGTGTCGGGGATGCGCTGTAAGCGTGCATGTTTTGCTTGTAGGAACTGTTTTTTCTATGTATCCCAGTGTCTCAAGAGTGTGGAAATAATTCTCGAGGAAGTTAAGAAACTGGCTTATTGTTTGCACATCCTTTGGGTTAGAAATCTATTATTCGTATTGAGTATGCACGGTTTTGTCCGACTTTTTAACAAGTATATGAATTAAAAGAGGATCCCGCGACGAAATTTGGAGTCCCATATTGGAGAGGGCTGCCAAACATTCCTTCGTTGTATCGTGCAATCGCTTAATATCACCTAATGTAAATGCGCCAGATGGTTGGTCAAGTAGCCTTTGAACCTCTGTAGCCACCATTATTCTTTTGTTGATATATGGATCCTGCAGCAGTAGCCAAGCAGCTTCATAATTTTCTGCCGTAATAGCGAGATGATTGATCAAGTTTGCTCCTTCACCGATGACGTTGCTCTTTAGATACCACGTTTTATGAACGTCAGACATCTCTTGTTCATGAACAATCCTTTTAAAGAGGTCGGAGAATGATGACCACTTCATATAATCACCATCGAACTTGTTTATGGTGATAGTGGGTAATGGTAAAGTAGGTGTTCTAGCCATTGTTTCTCTGGTTGATTGAGGGTGTTGATTATTGGCTGTGGTGAGCTGGATGATTGCTGACTGGGAAGCTTGTTCAAGGTGAACATATTTGGCTGAATCATAACCATCGATGTTCGGGTCGGGATATTTATCCAACACCTCATTATTAAGCCTTTCTAGTTCCTGCCATAATTGGGTGATTGTGGCCCCTTTTACCTCATAATAAGAGCTATCTTGACCAGCTTGCACATTAAGGCCTTCTAACTGTCGACTTAAAGCTGACATTTTTCCGAGAGACCGACTAATTTAACCATCGTGACCACCTGCAGCACCAGATGTATTCGGTACACATGCTGCAACTACTTGCGGTTGATCCTTTTTCACAGTATTAGATTCTGCCCCTTGATTTTCAAGTTCATGTTCTATTATGTTTATGTTCTTAAGCACCAACGCCTGAATTCGAGTATATTAGTCGGATGTGAAGTACTCATCGAATGTATCTAGGTCCTTTAAGACGCGCAACTCATTATCTGCATTGTCGAACTCTGTCCATGCTGTTTTCAGACGGGACTTTCGCTCCTGATAATAGGTTTCTGTTTTCCGACTGGCTGAGTCCTTGGTGAAATTACGAACAACAATATATTCCCCAATTTCCTTCAGCTGGCGGAGAAGTTTTTCTGATCCCTTTTCCATGGTGGTTATGTTAACGCTTATGGGGTTTGATTTGGTGAAGATTTCAGGTTGTGTTCTAAATCCGGAGTCCTGTCACGGTCGCCAAAAATGTTAAGGTCAGGCTCGTTTGCCTATCCAGGTGGTACACCAGGATAATGTTGTTAAGCTGTATTGTTTTGTTGAATTGTCTAGGTGGTACACCAAGACAATGTAACTTCGAAAATAGTGTGAACACAACGACTGACAATATGCAAGTGACAAACTTTATTAGGAATTCTTTGGTATTTAAATAAAATAATATTAACAAAAAAGTAAAAAAGAAAAATGCATTATAAACTAAATTAAAATAATAAACCTAATTGTAAACACGCCGAAAAATGTTCATAACTTTCTGTACTTAATTATTTTTATTTCTGTACATTAAATATTTTAAAATTATTTTCCCACTGTTAGGCTGTGTAGTACAGAGATTGTATTACATAACTGTCTGGCTAATAATTTAAATAGGCAAATTATTTTCCCACTATTAGTCAGTGTAGAGGTGATATTAAATTTCACAAATACCTGGTCACTTCAACAGATATTCTAATGAAATATTTATTATTTAAAACTAAACTAAATGTATTACTGCGGGGAAAGCATATCCGTATGGCCATTTAACTACTGCTCAAATAGCTTATCAGTGGATTTTACCCAAATTTTGTATAGAAAAACAGAAAGTCTTATATCAAAAGCCAAATTGATTAAATGAGAGCTCCAGTGAATCAATAAGACAGAAGACAATAACAACTCAAAAATGTTCTATACAAAAACACAGCAAACATTTAGTAACTATTTTTATTTCACTTTTCTACATAAGGGATCCCATTGGGAACCATTCATATGTATTTGAGCAGGCATCTGCTGTGGTTGTAAAAACGACTGTGACACTTGTTGATGCTGATACAGTGCTAGCTGTTGACTTTGAGGCTCTTGTGTACCTGCAGTGAACAAATTTTGTTGTGATACGTTTGGTACTAAAGGGTCAAGCTGGATAACCTCTGGACACCGACATCAAAGGCGGAGGTTGACTAAAAACAAATGCTTGTGGATGATTGTAAGTCACTGTTGTGGTTACCGCTCGAGCTTGGCGCGAAAAGAAATTTGCTTGCTCTGCCTGTGGCAAAGTTTGCATGCCCACTTGAGAAGTCCGTAAATACGGCATACTTTTGTGCTCACCCTCTCTAGTTGCATTTATTGGTTGTGATGGATGAACTTCTGGGACTGAATACTGGTGAATATTGTGCTGAGAACATTGTGTACGACTTGTCACTTCACTCATTTTAAACTCTTGTAGCGCTTGTCTTACCCTTTCCATTTGCTTCATCACTTGGGTTTGGCATAAACCTATGGAGGCTTGAACAATTTCTTTTATTTGCTGGGAACTTATCATGTTTTGCACATTTACTTGCTGTTGCTCACTCTCACGCATCTCTCTGCGTATGCCTTGCGCAGTAAAACTGCTAAATTCCGGCGACACGACTGTGTGACTCGACTCATCCGGATCAAAAGACTAATTTAGCTGGTTGTCAGCTGTATCCACTGGTGCTGTCGCTGTAGTTGTAGTGGTCAAACCGGAGGTGACGATGTTGGTACTACTGGCGATACCACTGTCGATAGTGCTTCCTGTTGTGGCCATCGTACTACTATCAAGCTGAACTGTTAATTGCTTACTGCCCAGACGGGTCAAAACCATTCCACCAGGAATCGCTAAAATTGGATTTTAAAAATTAACTGTTAAACCGTCTCACCGTGCGGTATGCAAGAGTAAAAAAATAAATCAAAACCAAAAAATAAAAAATATAAAAACGTTGAAATAATCTTCGCCCTAAGACGAAATGAAAACAGGTGAACAAAAAAATAAGTCACCCCTTTTGCCTGTCAACTAATTGAATAATTTTATTACAGGTTTTTTGTGAAATAATCTTCGCCCTAAGACGAAATGAAAACAGGTGAACAAAAAAATAAGTCACCCCTTTTGCCTGTCAACTAATTGAATAATTTTATTACAGGTTTTTTGTGATGGAGTATAAGCGCTGATCGTAATCAGAGTAACTAGTGAAATTTCGTGCAAGCTAACGACGATAGTTTTATCGAGTTCATACATTTGTGTGATTATGAATCTGTGTGTGCTACTAACTAAAACTATGATTTGTCAACAAAAATGTTTCTTTGACTGCTGCTGGAATCACCTAATATTGTCTGGCGGTGTACTATTACTAACCAAACAACTGTTCGTTGACAACCTAAAAAAATGAAGTTTCTATACACAGTAGCTATTACAAGGCTCCCATACAAGGAGACCAAGTAAGACTCTAGATGTAAAAAAAACAAACTCTAAACTATCTAATTCTCTTACACTTCGCAATCCAACGCGTCCAGGTAAACAAAACTACCTATAGTACTTACTTCGGGCTCCACGTTGGGCGCAATTTTTGTAGTAGAACTTTTTTAATTGTCATTAGTGCTGCCAATAAAACTACAAGCACACAGCTGATGGTGGTAACCAAAAATTTAAATTGTGGCCAGATTGTCGGCGGGGCTTTGTCACTTTCAACTGTATGAAAGAGCCGAAAAAAGTCAGCCGTATACGGTGGAGAAAGAAAAATAGAATTACTGTTGGTTATAGTTGTTTTTGCTTAAAGTTTGATTTTTTTCTTTGCTTTATTGTTTGGACAAAAATTTGTAGTTTATTTAAAATGTTTGTCAGAAGTTTCCTGAAGAGTTAAGTAGGCGGTAACGAAATGGCCATCGAGACGTGCTTTGACCCTCAATAATCAATATCGGTGATTTAAATAATAATCCGGGTTAGTAGAAAACAACACGAAAAAAAGGTTTATTAATTTTCAATTTAAAAAAAATAAGTACTGCTTTTTATCAAATTTAAATTTTTTCACTTTGTAAAAAAACAGCAATAATTAGCTAACTTTGACAGCTCACTACGGGTGAAGTAAAAGAATTATATGGTTCAAATTTCAAATAGTGATGTAGAATTTTATCAAGTTTTATTCGATAGCAGTCATTATGACAAAAACTTAATTCTAAAATTTTAATTAAAAGCCAAGGTGCGCCGTTTTATGTGCTATCAGTTCAGCAAATTAGCTTGCACTAGAGGAGCGGCATGAATAAATGACTATAATGTATGTTCTTGGTTTTTTGAGTCTATGCACTTTCATAATTGTCGTGTCAATCTCCAGGAAAAGTTTTCTGGATTTTCGTTTCTTAAGCCACCGCACACTGACATTAATGTAGGAACACAACACAAGACGGTAACGATATTTTCATACAAATTTGACATAAGTTGTCGTTCAACGTTAATGCCGCTGAAATAAAATTTATTTTATTATCTTGTCGGTTTTCATTATTCTATCACATAAAGTCTCTTACTCTTCTAACAATATTGCCACATATTTCCAGATATTTTTGTATTTTGTAAGCATTTGATTCACGATAATAGCAAAGGCACATTATTTAAATAAAAATAGAACAAAATTTTAGTAATAAAACGTAAACGAAAAAAATAATTGAAAAGGTAAAAAATATGAAAATAAAATTGATTAAAAAAATAACTGAAAATTTTAAAAATATAAGCACATGTATCATCTTAAATCAGTCATCATTTATTCTTCGTCCTTTTCTCCAATCAGTATGAAGGTTTTGAAAAGGGCCATTGGATTTCTTGCCAGATTAACCAGTCAGACTCTAATGCCATGTACATTTTAAATGTACTTAATATTCTTTAAATTTCATCGATTTTTAAATGGAAATCATTTGATTCATTAAAAACAATCAACAAAACTAAAATGAAAATAAATATAATTAATGCTTTCAGAGAATCGTATAATAGCAAAGGCACATTCGCGATAATAGCAAAGGCACATTATTTAAATAAAAATAGAACAAAGTTTTAGGAATAAAACGTAAACGAAAAAAATAATTGAAAAGGTAAAAAATATGAAAATAAAATTGATTAAAAAAATAACTGAAAATTTAAAAAATATAAGCACATGTATCATCTTAAATCAGTCACCATTTATTCTTCGTCGTTTTCTCCAATCAGTATGAAGGTTTTGAAAAGGGCCATTGAATTTCTTGCCAGATTAACCAGTCAGACTCTAATGCCATGTACATTTTAAATGTACTTAATATTCTTTAAATTTCATCTATTTTTTAAATGGAAATCATTTGATTCATTAAAAACAATCAACAAAACTAAAATGAAAATAAATATAATTAATGCCGTCAAAGAATCGTCTTTGGTTTGTTTACTAACTCTCAGTAACGATAAATCGTTCCGTTACCGTCGTCTCTTGTGTTCTTACATTTACACGTGACATAACTATCGAAGTTAATCAGCGACCGGACCCAACCCTTATTAATAGTTTATTTTTAAGTCGTAAGCAAAAATAATAATATTTTTATATTTTATTGAACAGCCTGCCTTCAAAAAAATAAGGAGGTTATACAATTCGGTTGAATGACGCTTTTTTTTATTTGTGCCTCCAGAACTGTGTCATTTCTTATCCGATTTGGAAAATTTATAGTAATATGATAGATTATGCTTACAGATTGGTACCGTTTTAAAAGCAGCCGATAATCTTTAAAATTAAAGGGTGTCCCCGTACCACGTACATATTATTAACGTGTATTATGAATTGTAAAGAACACTTCTGTAAAATTTAAAATGACTGCGTATTACAAACAAAAACAAAAAATAATACAAAACTAAATCTAAAAATTAAAGGGTGCCCCCATAATTGATGTAAATTTACTTATATGGGCCTATCTTTTGAACCGTTATAGTCAAACCCTTGCAAACTGGACAGAATGTCAATTGCTATGGCCGTTGTAGTAAGGAGTATTAATATTGCAAATTAAAGGGTGTGCCAATAGTTCATTAAATTTGATGTATATGGCTATACTTTTGAGCAGTTGTATACTGACGCTTGAAATAAACAACGAATATGTATTTCTCAGTCCGCTTTAACAACAAGTATAAAATTTAGATTTGGAAGTTAAAGGGTGTTCCAATAGTTAATGTAAGTTTGTGTATGTGACCAAACTTTTGAACCATTATAGACAGAAAGCTGAAACTTAAAAGGGAAATGTATTTTTAAGTCCGCTTTATAAACGAGTTTATAATTTGAATTTAGAAATTAAAGGGTGTCCCATAATTACTCTAGATTTACTTATATAGGCCTATCTTTTGAAACGTTATAGACAAATGGTTGTAAATTTGACGCAATGTATATTGGTATATGGCCATACTTTTAAACAGTTGCAGACAGACGATTGAAATTTTCAAAGAATCTGTATTATTAACTCTCCATAACAACAAGTATAAAATTTGGATTTGGAAATAAACGGTTGTCCCAATAGTTGATATAATATGGTGTATGTGGCCGGACTTTAGAACCGTTATAGACAGACAGCTGAAATTTATAAGGCCATGTTTTGCTAAGTCCCCTATAACAAGAAGCTTAAAATTTGAATTTAGATATTAAAGGGTGTTTTAAAAATTAATGTAATTTGTTATATATGGCCGTATTTTTTGAACCGTTGTATACAAACATCTTAATTTTAGACATTTGGAATTTGGTATAAAAAGAAGTATAAAAATGTTATATTATAAATTAAATAGTTGATATAATCTGGTGTATATGGGCAAACAGTTGAACCGTTACAGACAGGCGGTTGAAATTTACACAGAACCTGATTGCTAACTCTACTACAACAGTAAGTATATAATTTGAAAATGGAAATTAAAGAGTGACCTTATATAGTCTGCAATTTGATGTATATTGCCAAACTATTGAACAGTTGAAAAAGTATAAAGTTTGGAGATATAAGTGTGTCCCAATAGTTAATGTAACCTAATTTATGTGGCCATACACTTGAGCTGTTTTAGGTAGACAGATGAAATCTGTTTTGAAGTCGGTTTTTTTCGCAAGAATTATATAAATTACAAATTCGAACTCGAACGAAAACTTAAAAGACAAAAATACAAAAGTGCAAATTTTGCACCATCAAATAATAAGAATTTCAATGTAGTTTAATGTAATTTACCTAGTACTTCTAATAATTTCTCAATACATATTGTTACGTTTATTTAAATTTATAAACGTTTTATTAATGAGTTCTTTATTTGCAAAATAATTAAACACACAACTTTTAGAGTTTTAATTAAATTACACTTTATTTAATCAATTATTTGACGATTTAACTATTCGCGATTAATAACACACGCTGGCAACTTTAATTGTTGTACCACAAGATCTTAACTAGATGATACTCACAATACGAATGAATCAACACGTATTGGCGTTGCTTTTATATACCCTATTTTTAGGCGTTCTTGAATGTTCGAGAATTTCTACCGCCATCTATTGCGTAGTTGAAAATGCTGCGTTGCCACTTTTATCTCAGACACATTAGTGAGCATTATTATTTACTTCTAGAACCTTCAATCATTATTTAAAAATACATGTTGTGTATTTTTATTTAGTTGTTATACAATGCAGGTGTGTGTATGTTTGTGTATTGTGTTTGTTTAGTATCGCTTTGTGTTAGTTGTTTTTGTTAAGCAATAAAGATGTTTTATAGAAACTTCTAGCTTTGAAAACTAACACAATAGGTCATTTCGTTTCACTTTCCATTATTTTAACATCTTTTTATGATTTTAATAAAGCATCTTTGTAACACTGCCGCCCACTTAAGCCTTTTCGTCCCGAATAGGCTCAACATTACCTCTGCCATATTTAGCCAACCGCTCCAGGTGAACCACCTTCATTTTGGACCTCGGATTATGATATCTCTGTATCCGGTAAACCACGTCATTCAGTTTCTTTATCACCTTGTACGGTCCCTCCCAGTGGGTTTGCAGTTTAGGGGATAATCCTTTCTTGCGTTGCGGGTTAAATAGTAGAACCATTTGTCCTTCAGCAAATCCCTCCGTGTTTGCTGCTCGATCATATCTGGCTTTCATCTTATCGCTGGTCATTTTAATGCGGTTACGTACAAACTCATGAAGCTCATGCAGTTCTTCTTGCGCCTGGAGAACGTTTCCATTGTCTTCGTGCACTTGTCCAGGCTTAGCACCAAATTCTAAATCTGCTGGCAGTTTTAGTTCTGTTCCAAACAAGATTTTTGCTGGACTACGTGAGGTTGAATCGTGTACAGCTGACCGGTACGCCAGTAGAAATTTGGGTATATGCTCATCCCAATCCTTTTGGTGTGAACTGACCACTTTTCTGAGATATTCTTCTAGGGTACGATTGAATCTTTCCACCATTCCATCAGACTGTGGATGCAGCGGTGTAATTCTCGTCTTTTTAATACCGTGAACGTCACACATCTCTTTGAATATAGCTGATTCAAAATTTCGTCCCTGGTCTGAATGTAGTTCTAGTGGAACACCGTATCGGCACACCCAATTATTCACAAGGGCGTCTACCACTGTTTTAGATTCTTGGTTTGGAATTTACTTCAGGCCATTTGCTAAAATAATCCATTACCACTAGTACATATCGGTTTCCAGCATCACTAACAGGGAATGGACCTGTGATATCAATAGCTATACGCTCAAAGGGTGCACCTGCGTTGTACTGTTGAAGTTTGCCACGATTTTTTCTTACAGGGCCCTTGGCCTTTATGCACTCTTCGCAATTAGCTGTCCAATCGGCTACGTACTGTTGGCAACCTACCCAGTAAAATCTGTGCTTTATCTTTTCCAAAATTTTTGGTAAACCCATATGACTAGCTGGGACCGTTATGGAACTGCTTTAGTATCTCATTCCTTTTGGAAGTTGGCACGACAATTAAGTCCGTCGTAGTTTTGAAATCTTTACTTTCCCAGGATCGATATAAGCAGCCATCTTCTACTTTCAGGCTATTCCACTGGGCCCAGTACGACTTGGCTAGTTGGCTCTCTGCCGATATTTCATTATGATTCGGTCTCCTGTTGTTTTGCTTAGCCAATATAATTTTTGCCAAAATTGGGTCGTCATTCTGGGCCTTCGACCAATCTTCCCTTGACTCAATTTGGGTAAGCCGCACATCAATGACGCACTCCTTTTTCTCTACTTTTGTGCAGTGCTTGCACTCTACATTGCATGGCCGTCTTGACAGGGCATCAGCATTATTATGTTTTCCACCTTTTCTATGCACAATACTAAAGTCATAGCTCTGCAAACGTTCAACCCAGCGTGCAAGCTGGCCCTCAGGATTCTTAAATTGCATCAGCCAACGTAATGCAGAATGGTCCGTCCTTAAGATGAAATGTTGACACTCCAGCACTGCTAAAAGCTCTCTTCGTGTAACGCAGTAATTTCTTTCAGGCTTAGAGAGTACCCTGCTGTAATAGCCAATCACCTTTTCTGTTCCATTAATTTCCTGAGAAAGTACTCCTCCTATTCCATAGCCACTTGCATCCGTGTCCAATATGAATTTTTGTCCAGCTATTGGATAGGCGAGAACTGGTGCCGTACACAAAAGTTTCTTGAGCTCCTGGAACGCTGTTTCCGCTGCTTCACTCCAGTGGTATGGTTGCGACTTCCTGGTCAACTCGTGCAAGCTAGCAGCCACTTGAGCAAAGCTTGGCACAAATCTTCTGTAGTATGTGCAAAGCCCCAGGAAACTACGCAGCTCATGAAGATTTTGTGGGCGAGGCCAGGTGTTCATCAAAAGTCTTCCCCATCACGATTATGTCATCCAGATACACTAAGCACGTCTTCCAATTGAGACCCTTAAGCACACGTTCCATTAAACGCTCAAAAGTAGCTGGAGCGTTGCAGAGCCCGAATGGCATCACCTTGAACTGCCATAAACCACCACTTGCGCTAAAGGCAGTTTTCTCCTTGTCTTTATCAGCTATCTCTACTTGCCAATAGCCGCTCTGCAAGTCCAAGGTAGAGAACCATTCCGTTCCAGCCAACGTGTCTAAGGTATCGTCAATTCTAGGCAACGGATAACTGTCTTTCTTGGTAACGTCATTGAGCTTCCTGTAGTCAACACAAAACCTGGTACTGCCGTCCTTCTTCTTTACTAAAACTATTGGTGAACTCCATGGACTCGAGGATGGCTCAATGACTCCGTTCCTTTCCACTTCGCTGACAAGTTCTTTGACCTCATTTCGTTTTGCTAGGGGAACACTTCTGGGTGCTTGTTTTATTGGCCTCGCTTCGCCAGTATTAATTTCATGTTTCACAACTGCAGGTCTACCTTGGCTTTTATTATTTAGGGCGAAGACGGAGGCATGTTTCCTCAGCAACTGCTTTGCTTTGTTTCTGTCAGGAGGTGTTAGTCCTGCCACCCATCTTTGCACCTGTTCTTCTAATGAATCTCTTTCTGTGGCTGTTATTTTAGGACATACTGTATTCGCCGCACAATTAATTATGGCTTCTGCTGGCTCACATCGACCCATCTCATAATTCCTGTTAATTGTTTTTTCGCTATTGGACAGATTTAGTACTCTCACAGGAACTCTGCCATTGTCGCAGATTTTCACGAGGGCTTTTGCTGTTATGATATCGTCTTTAAGTTCTTTTGGTTCCACTACCCAACCGGTTATCCTCACAATCTGTCTCCACACGTGCCCAAACTATAGTTTCCGCCTGAGGTGGTAATTTCTGACGTTCAACGGCAAATAGCTTCTCCACATTGCGCCAGATCATTATTTGCTCGCCCATATGCAGACTAATACCGTGGGCTATCATAAAGTCTGCACCAATGATTACTTCATCCACTATATCGGCAACAACAAATACATGGTCAGCGCTGATGTTTGCAATAGTCATTCTTACCCTGGCTCTTCCATAGACAGTGGCTAAGTCGCCAGTAGCAGTGCGCAGTCGTACATTATTTAATGGTTCCACTGCCCCTTTTACTAAATCGGGCCTTATAATTGACTGAGATGCTCCTGTGTCTATGGTGAGGACTTGCTTACTTCCGTTTATAAGACCGCAAATAGTTAGGTTGCTATTTTTCTGTTGTACAATGGAAATGGAGATTATGGGGCCATCGGTTGTGGGAGCCAGCACTTGCCCCTTAGTGCTGGCTCGATTTAGTTTAACGGTGACTCATGAGATTTGGTGTTGTTGGCCCGCTTGTTGTCCCTTGCTGGCGAAGCAGATATTGATCTTCTCTTTGCTGATCTACAGTTGCGCTGAAAATGGCCAGCCTTACCGCATTTAAAGCACTTAGCGCGAGAATTACTTTTTTCCTCCTCCATTATCTGTTTGACTAACTCCCTTATCTCGCTTCTACTGTCTGTGTTATGAGTTTCAGTATCGAGGCACCGCACCTTGTACATCTGTGGCTTCGAGATGACTTTTGCAGTCTCCTGGGCTAGCGCCTACGAGATAGTTTCTGCAAAGGATGACTTTTGCATAGCACAAACCGCATATTTAATATCTGGATCCCGTATGCCATTCACAAATGCTTCAATCTTAAACTGATCCAGAAACGGGTGATCTTCGCCTGGATAAGTCAGCTGCACCAAACGTTCAATTTCCATGGCGAAGTCCTGCAGCGTCTCATTTGCCTTCTGCACCCTGCCTCGTAACTCCATTCTGTAGAGTTCTCTTTTATGCTCGCCACCGTACTTACGTTTTAAGGCTACCATTATGTCCTCATAATTATCTCTGCAACCGGCAGGTAAGCTTTCGAGTATCTGTGCTGCTGCTCCCTTTCAGGCCAGAATTAGCTCAATAGCTTTTTCTTCATTGTTCCATCTATTTTTGCTGGCCACTGTTTCGAACTGGAACTTAAAAACATTAAAAGGTGCGCTGCTGTCAAAGCTCGGGGTGTTAATCTTGCTGCCATGCTCAGAGATAACTTTCACCGGTCCCTCTCGAATTTGAAGTTCGCCAATCTGCACTTTTAATTCATGTAATTCTTCATTCACTTCTCTCTTTAGGCCGCACAGCTTTTCATCAAACTCGCTGACCCTCTGTTCGACGATGTTCACTCGTTTGTCGAAGACTTCTGATATTTTTTCAAATTTCTCATTTACCTTCGCTAAAAGCCTTTCCCCGTTGACGCTAGAGCTTTCCTGCATTGCTTTAAAGCTTTCTTGAAGCTTCTGGTTTTGGTTTTCCGTCTTCTGGTTGTTTTCTTCTATTTTCTTCATCTGGTTCTGGTTGGTTTCTTCTATTTTCTTCATCTGATTCTGGTTGGTTTCTTCCATTTTCTTCATCTGATTCTGGTTGGTTTCTTCCATTTTCTTCATTATAGCGGCAAACATTGAATTTAAGTCTATAACGCTGCTTGTTGCTGGGGTACATACTTCAGTCTCTTCCTTTTCGTCTTTTTCTCCAAATTCGTATGTCCCAATATCGATACCACGCTGCTTAAATTCATCTATTATCCTTTTTTGTAGTTCCGCTTTATTGCCCGCTGTCGGCAGATCTAACTTACTCAGCTCCATTTTTAGCTGCTCAACTTTTAGCTCGTCAAATTTCATTGTAATTATTTATTTATTATTTTGCAATCCCACTTCTGACACCAGTTGTTACGTTTATTTAAATTTATAAACGTTTTATTAATGAGTTCTTTATTTGCAAAATAATTAAACACACAACTTTTAGAGTTTTAATTAAATTACACTTTATTTAATCAATTATTTGACGATTTAACTATTCGCGATTAATAACACACGCTGGCAACTTTAATTGTTGTACCACAAGATCTTAACTAGATGACGCTCACAATACGAGTGAATCAACACGTATTGGCGTTGCTTTTATATACCCTATTTTAAGGCGTTCTTGAATGTTCGGGAATTTCTACCGCCATCTATTGCGTAGTTGAAAATGCTGCGTTGCCACTTTTATCTCAGACACATTAGTGAGCATTATTATTTACTTCTAGAACCTTCAATCATTATTTAAAAATACATGTTGTGTATTTTTATTTAGTTGTTCTACAATGCAGGTGTGTGTATGTTTGTGTATTGTGTTTGTTTAGTATCGCTTTGTGTTAGTTGTTTTTGTTAAGCAATAAAGATGTTTTATAGAAACTTCTAGCTTTGAAAACTAACACAATAGGTCATTTCGTTTTACTTTCCATTATTTTAACATCTTTTTATGATTTTAATAAAGCATCTTTGTAACAATATTATCTTTATTCATAATATAATGGCATGACGGCAAACACAAAATATCAAAAAATTTTGAATTTCATCCAGCGCCGCTGACAAACACGAAATGATGATGGCACGACCTCAGGCCCTGTTCACAAGCAAAGTTCGATCTTCTAATAGCCGTTTAATGCAGCTCATATTAGTTCACAGTTGGAAAGACTTATTGCCAGAAACATTTTGCTGTCTATAAACATGAAGCAAGAAACATTTGTGATATCTCACAAATTGAACGGAGTAGCGACGTTTTTTTCCTTTTATTTATTTTAAAATAATTATTTTGATGTAACCTTTGTTACTAAAATCAAATTTATATGTTAAGAAAAATTGATATGTTAAACAGGATTAATTTTTGCGCGATGTTTATAATTTGATATAAAATAACAGAACTGAGATTGCGTTTATGTTTCACTGTTGGTTTCAGTATTTGTGTCAGAGCATAAAACCTGAATGTGAAACGTGTTGCAGAAACAAATTGGGTTGTTTGTATCCAGCTTAAAAATTAACAAAACACCGTCGTCGACGAATTTCGTCGTGCGTAACGAACTCCCCGATAGATATAATTCTATTTCTTACGCCGACGAACGACGAACAAACTATTACAGGGTTGTCGAACAAACAAGTACAGGGTTGTCGTTTCTCTGTAGGTTCTAAATATATTAGTAAATAAAATTATTTTTGCCTTAATTGTTGTTTATTTCCTAATATACATCATTAAGTTAAACATCCACAATTATTTTCCTTAAAATTGCCTTTTAATGGCTTTTTCTTTATGTTTAATTTGTTATATAACTAACTTGTTGTAAGACTAACAACTGTCATATGTAAAACAAAACAAATTTAAATATGGACAAAAGTGAACACGATGTTTATTTTAATAATTATCACAAAACTCAAAATTTTTTGTCTCATTTTTTTTAAATGTTTTTTTTTTTTGCCTTGGCAGCAAACAATTTTGTTGATCATAACAGCTGTAACTTTTCCGTTCTAATTGTGTGCCACACTGCGTATTTACGCAGCGAACTTCTACAGCAGAATTAGCCGACCGTTGAAATTGTAAATATAATGTAAATGTGCTTATAGAATGTGTAAAAACATGTCATGTGCTTTTGACATAAGCAATAATTTAAATAAAACTGTGTTGTTTTGTCTAATTTTTTTTTGTGTATGCTTTTAAATTATAATGGATACCGAAGATTTGTTTTTTAGTTTAAACTTCTTGCGTTTATGTCATTTTTTTTCTGGATTCTAATATCCTGGAGAATGTTTTTTTGTAAAGGCATTCATTCGCCTGAACAGGAATCATTAATTTTTTGTCGTCTATTATTTTTTTCCTATATTTCAGTTTAAAAATAAATAAAAACACACAGCTTTTCAAACCAATGATGGCCACTTTGCAATTTTGTGTAAAAAGTACGTAAATATTTCAATCGTACTAAAAATTATATTTTATTGTAATAATGAAAAATATAACATTTGCATAAATTATGCTCAGCCTAACAATTACACAAAGCATTTCATGTATAACGATATTTAATTTTGAAAAGAAAACTTCATAATTTATTTAAAATTATATTGTTTGTCATAAAATTTAACAACTTAAAAGTTTTAGTAAATAAGCAAAAATAAGTACTTGAAAAGGGATATTGTACTTCACTTTAATTTATGATAGTATTTACCATCACTGTCTACATCTGTCACGTAACCTTGTATTGAAATTCTATTTTCAACAAATTCTATTTTTCAAACGTTACGGCTAAGTGACACTTCAGTCGGCTAAGCATTTGCATAGCTTTTAGTGTATCAAAAATGATCAGCTGACACATCTACATTTACATTTCTACATTTACGATCGGCTGAATGTACCTTAAGACTTGTCGAGGAGAAGATGAAAAACTTTTTGGAAAATTTTTGTTTGTTTTGGGAAACTTTTTTCAGAGTTGCATGGGAAGTACTTTTTCCTATGCGTGTGAACATGTTGTTGTTTTTTTGTAGGTGTATTAGAGCCACGTGCATTATATAAAAGAAAATGTAAACAAACTAAGCCAAAAAATAGCATTTTTTAACTCGATCACAATTCGTAAATTTAATATTAATTTTAATACAAAAAAACAAAATTAAAAGCCTTCAGATGATAGAATCAGATTTTGCAACTGTCTTTTTTATTAATTAAGAATAAAGGTGCTGCACATCAAGCTATTTAGAGTAGTTACTCATTTATAACTCGAAAACTATTCCACGTGCACATATACCACTATATACGATCGATATAGGATTAAGAATCGACCGTATTATATTTCGTTTCTTCAGTGACTGTACGGAAAAGGTTATTGAGCGGCAAACTTTTCAAAATTAAAAAAATCGCTGAAATTAATAAGTTTAGTTTTTTGCTTATATCTCGACAACTATTCCCCGTGTACATATACTGCTATATACGATCGAAAGAGGTTGTTACTTTCGCCATTGTAAAAATAATTTTGCTGCACGTAAGATACTTTGTCCTTGATCGAGATAGTTATTGAGTTATAAAATTAAAAGCTGTACCACACAGCAAATTTTATCAATTGATATAGAACAAAAATAAGATTCCATGTTGGTATAGATTATTTTCGAAAATACTTACGTTTAGAAGTCATAACTAGAAAAATTTGACGAATGGCTTAAAATTATACAAATAGTTTGTTAAATATTACAGCTAAGCTAATCGTGATATCATACACCGACTAGTACTAGTTAATAAAGGACAATAATACCTGTTAAGGACAGGCTCGTTTGCCTTCCTCCTTCGTACACCAAGACAATGTAACTTCGAAAATAGTGTGAACACAACGACTGACAATATGCAAGTGACAAACTTTATTAGGAATTCTTTGGTATTTAAATAAAATAATATTAACAAAAAAGTAAAAAAGAAAAATGCATTATAAACTAAATTAAAATAATAAACTTAATTGTAAACACGCCGAAGAACGTTCATAACTTTCTGTACTTAATTCTTTTCACACCATTAGCCAAAAAGAAATATTGCATTTCATTAAATATTTTAAAATTATTTTCCCACTGTTAGGCTGTGTAGTACAGAGATTGTATTACATAACTGTCTGGCTAATAATTTAAATAGGCAAATTATTTTCCCACTATTAGTCAGTGTAGAGGTGATATTAAATTTCACAAATACCTGGTCACTTGAACAGATATGTGATTGTTTATTCTAGCCTTGAATTATGCTGACGCAGTAAATCTCACGCTTTGCTTGACAAATGTGGGAAATAACAAAAAAAAAATGAAATTTAAGGTTTAATTCCATAAAGATTTGTTTTAATTTTGCTATGAAAATAAAAAAATCACAAAGAATTAACAATACCTCTAAAAGTTGGTATACATTTGGTTTCAATTCCGCTTATGGGCATACTTTATTTGGATTTTGTATGCGTTGTCCGTCCAATTATCATGCTACAAAGATAAAGACTGAGATACGCTCACTTTACATTAAAAAATACAAACTTATAAGGAAACTTATCATATTCATTTAAAAGTAACAGACTTGTTAACAAGACATAAGCTTTACCATTTATTTCCCACATTTTTACACAACTTACATGAAAGGATACAAAATTAGATGACTGACAAGCGGATGGAAAGAAAATTTACAAAACACACAAAACAGACTAAAAAACGTACAAACTCAGAATAAAAAAATAAAAGTAAAAAATATGTCCTTAAATGTGGCATCACTGTTTCTTATAAAAACAAGGTTTTAAAATCTGTAGTTGTTTTTGTTTTATTCTAAATGTAGTCTTTAAGAGCAGCTTCAAAAAGAGAGCAAGTTAACATTTGGTTTTTGCAGTGTGAAAAAGTGTAACTTTTAGTTAAATAAAATAAAAGAAAAAGCATTGGTGTTGAAAAAAATCAGAATGAATAACTAAGGTTTAGAAAAATTACAATGCGTTTTGCTTATTGTGGATTTGTTATATAATTAACTAAGGTTTAAAAAAATTACAATGCGTTTTGCTTATTGTGGATTTGTTATATAATTAATATTTTCGTAGTGTCATTGTTAATTCTAGTTAATTCATGTATATACATTTCAACTGGAGTTTTAGTTGAGTTCCCCCCTGAAATCTCCAACGAGGTTTATTTTTGTTTATTGTTTAATACTCCAAGAATAAAAAATTGGCAATATCAGCTGCTTTTTTTGCACGTTTTTTTATTATCTCCTACAGACCAAACCGACTTCTTTGTTTTTATGTCCAACTTTGATTTTTTTTTGTAGTATTTTGTCAATTTGTGTTCGTTCGTGCTACTCTGTTATTGCTATGCATGCAAAGAAATGTGTTGGTTTTTTCCACGGACTTTTAATTTTATTTTTGCCTAATTTTTTCCTTGTTATTAATTGTTTTTCCAATAGACTCACGTTATACTTGCACAATTTCGCGCTCATATATTTTTGACATGATGGCAAAAATGCCATCGCATAAAAATAAGACTTCAAAATAGATATTCAGATTGGCTGGCCCAAATGGAGTCGATTTTATTAAACTCACAAATATCTAACTTGAATGAAGATCGCGGACGTCGTAGATTAAGTTTCGGAAGTGTTCAAGCAGGACAAAGCGACGACAAATAGCAGAAATAGCAGAAATCGATGTCTCTGCTGCTGATGATTTGCTATTTGCTAGCTTAAAAAATAAGTCATCACTTTTGCAAGCAAATGTTACTGAAGTTATATCGCTTATAACTGAAGTAGTGTTAAATTAATAAAACATACGAGCATAACTACCCGCTTGACTACTTGTAGGATACTGAATTTTATTCACAAAATTAATTTTAAGTACTAACATTGAAAACCTTAAACCTAACTAGAACTGATAAGCTACGATTATACACATGCACACATTAGCGACCAATAATTTATTACTCGTTAAGTGTTTTATGATCATGTTTAGGCACATGCGTATTTTAGTGATAAAAACAAAAGGTTTGAAAATAAAAAAAAACCATAAAGAATTAACATATTGCGACCCCAAGGGGATCGCCAACATAAATGCGACGTGCAAATGAATGATTCTCGGCGAGTAGAGCTTAAGTGGCCTAAGGTGTGGGTTGCAAGGAACTATTCCATGTAGACATCGGTGGCGGCTGTGGTGCTGTGGATAACCGGATGAGTTTTCTTTTTAGTATTTGTTTTACTATTAGGCTAATTATCAGTAGGACAATTAGAGCCAGGCCCACATAGCTGAATGAGATAATGATATCCCATTGCTTATATAGAATGGATGGAAAATTGATGTGATAGTTTTGTGGCCGTATGTGGTGATCCCCTCGTTTTTTGTTGTGCATCCTGCTGAGAGCGTAAGCACGATAGTTCCTTCCACTAGTTGAGAACTACTCTCTCCTTTACATACTGCGTTTAGTTTAAGTGGCTGTTGAGTTGCGAGCAGCCACTGGTTCTTTTTGTAAAGTTTGTACCATACAGTTTTGCTGCCGATTTACTTTATGTTGCAAGTTGAGTCAGATTCATTATTGAATAAATGAATTTTACAGCGACAGATTGAAGAACCTTTATAATATGTAGCTTGAATGTTCGGACATAGAAAGGTATCGTGCTCAAGTGTATTGCAGTCCAGGAGTTTAGTATTATCCATAGGGAAATATTTGTCCCGATGAGCGTAGAGACCCATCATTTTAGAAGTTGATATGGTAGCAACTAAAGAATTATTTATAAGTTGCAGAACCGGCGTAATATAAAATAAATCGTATTCATTCTGATGTGATAATGGGATGGTTAAGGTGCAGATAATGTGCTGGTTTGAAATTGCTGCGTGAGCTGTTACTATATCATACAAATGAATGATATCTGTGACTGGTAAAGTTAGATCAGCTGGAAGGTTGGCTTTTATATTATCAACTTTAGCACAAAATTGTTGTGGAATTAGTAGAATTGGGCTTATTCGACCATGATAAGTGTCAGCTACCAAATTGATCATGGAGCCATGCATTTTTTGCAAATTATCAGTAACAATAAGTAATTGGACGCTTAGAGAGAGGATGATCTGCGATCGATGATTATTGTCATTATTTGTCAAGTTCACGAGTTGGCTTATTTTGAAATTGATTTTTTCGAAGGTGGTTTGCGTACGGTTTTCAGATTGTTTCATAAGATTAAGAGTAGAATCTAGAAACGTAGTTCGATTCCGTAGAAGACTATGCAAGTAGTCTTCACTGGATTTCATATTATTAATAGTATTGGTCATTTCTTCTGCATATTTGGAATCAATGACTCCAAAAAAGGAATTCGCTACGTTTCCAACGATGTCTATTGCTCCTCGCTTTTTTCTTCTTGTGAGTTCTTCTAGACCAGACTCCATTTCGTTCTAGACATTTTGAAAATGAGTTAGTAGACCATCGCAATGATTATTGAAGGATGGGTTATTGCACGCCTTTTTCAAGGCAGATGTTCCCTTAATTAAAAGCTTCAATTCTTTATAGAAAGGTGCCAGTTCAAAATAAATAAGAAGTTTCCATTCTGCTATAATTGGTTTTACTTGACCAATATTTTCAAAATGTAAGCCAGGATTGCAAGTGATCTGCGTAAAAGCTACTTGTTGACATACAACAAATGGAAAGAATAGTGCAAGAAGCATCAACAGACTTGTTGGTGATAACGCACAACGTTTTCGCGGTGATGCACCTTTATTTGCGTCGTTTGGAGAACTGCTTCTCTTTGGTATTGAGTCGTAATCCGTTACTTTGTTGTCTTCGGTCAGTATTGGTGGGGAAGAGGTGCCAGCAGGTGAATTGCTCGCTTAGTGATACCGTTAGGTGTTTTGACATCTGCTGTTCTGACAACTCCGTCTGGACCGGGATGTATATCGATTATTTTTCCGAGACTCCATGTCATGACCGGTGAGTTTTCCTTTATTAAGACTATGGTTCCTAGTTGCAGATTTGGGTACTTAGTTTGCCATTTATTCCGTTGCTGAAGCTCGTTGAGATATTCCTGAGACCAGCGTCTCCAAAATTGATGTTTTATTTGCGATGCTAATTTCCATCGTTTGGCAAGTGCTTTTGAAGTCGATTGTGCAGTTGCGTCAACTTCCACTGTAAGAGGTTCACCGATCAAGAAATAACCAGGCTTACGCCTCGTCATTTGGACTGCTCGACAATGGTGCAATTGGTCTTGAATCGAGAATTGCATCGACTTCTATTATCACTGTTTCCATTTCTTCATAAGTCAGAGATGCATTTGCTATTTCCTTTACCAGTAACCGTTTGGCGTATTTGACTGCAGCTTCCCATAGTCCACAAAAATGCGGGGCTCGAGGCGGAATAAAGTGGAAACTGATGCTTTTACTGGCACACTCTCGTTGGATTTTGTCTTTAGCAGTAGTAGCGAATAACGCAGTTGACAACTCTGCTAGTTGATTCCGAGCTCCCACAAAATTGGTTGCGTTATCACAATAAAGATGCTGACAGTGACCTCTTCGACTAATAAATCTCTTAAGAGACCCAATTAAGGCATCGGTTGTAAGGTTCGTTACAAGTTCTAAATGAACTGCTTTGGTCGCAAAGCAACAGAAAACCGCAATGTACTCCTTTTAGGGTCGTTTTCCTCTAAATTTGCAATAAACCCATATCGGACCGCAGTAGTCAACACCTGAATTACTAAACGGTCGTGCTGGCGTTACTCTTTCTTCTGGTAAATTTCCCATGATATGCTGAAGAAGTTTTGGTTTCGATCTTGCACACTGGACACATTTATGAACAGTTTCTTGAGCCAGGTTTTTGCCTGTGATGGGCCAAAAACGTTGCCGTACGATAGCAAGGAGTGCGCTAGGACCGCAATATTTATTTTTCTTATGTATCGACTCAAATATCAGTCTGCTTATTGTATCATTATAGGGCAGTAGCATAGGATGTTTGGCATCAAAAGACAATGAGGATGCTTCTAATCGACCCCCCACCCTTACAAGATTATGTTCACCAAAAAATGGTGATAAGCTTTTAATTTGGCTCGATGCTTTAAGTTCTCTTTGTCGTTCTAGCTGCTGAATGTCTTCTCTGAATGTACACTGTTGGGTAATTCGAGCAATAATGACGAGGGAGTCGTGAAGTTCGAAAGGTGTAAGATTTCGCTGGGTTTGCCGTTCTGCCTTGATAGTTTTGGCACTTTTGATAAACCTGAGGATATATTCCATGATTTCTTGAAGCGTATTTAACGAATTTCTGTGGTTGAAGTTGTGCAGAAAGTTTTCATTATTGATGGCAACCAGGAGGCCACTGTTTCTCGTCTCCATGGAGAAAGAATAGCCCATATATCCAGTTGGGTGTATGCTGTAATTGATGTGGATCCAGGCCTCTAGACAGTATGTCTGCTGGGTTATTTTTAGAACTCACATGCCGCCATTGCTCGGGTACCATGCTGTCTTGAATTGGAGCGAGTCGGTTTGAAAGGTTTCAAGTTCATTTAGATTACTATGAAAATTTCGCCAGCGTGAATCAAATTCTGACGGCACCGCCTCGTCCCACGAAAGATTCAAAGGCCATAATTCCTGGACAAACATTTTTGCTCTGACTGCTACTGGGGACAGTAGCTCGAGTGGGTCAAAAATGCGCGCTAAGTCCGACGTAACTGTTCTTTTAATCATCGCCTTGATTGGTTGTATGTTTGCCTTGATTTTAAGTAGGTCATCTTTCGGTAGCCACACTAGTCCTAACGTTTTTGTATAATCCGCTTCGTCTGTTGAGAAGTCAAGATTGACTTCTTGATCATCACTGGGGATATTTCGAAGCAGTTGGGTATGATTGGCGCACCATTATCTTAAATGGAATCCATTGTTAGCCATGGCATGTTGTAGTTGGCGTTGAGTTTCTAAGGTTTTGTTTAAACTATCGGCTCCACCTAATCCATCGACGACGTAATAATTCTGTTCGATAAACTTGGCGGCGAGCGAAAATTGGATTCTATTGTCATGGCTTATTTCCTTCAAGCACTTGATTGTCAGATATGAAGCTGGCCTAGTGCCATATGTGACTGTATTTAATTGAAAATAACTGATGGGTTCAGAAGTATTATTTCGTCACAGAATTATCTGGTACCGACGATCTTTGGGGTGGATCAATATTTGTCGGTACATTTTTTCTATGTCTGCAGTGAACACAAAACGCGGCAGCCGAAATCGTACAAGAACCGTAAACAGATCATTTTGTAGTGGTGGCCCGGTTTGCAAAATGTCATTTAATGATTTTCCTGACGCTGTTTTTGCAGAAGCATCGAAGGCCACCCTAAGCTTATTAGTGCTGTTTTCAGGTCGTAAAACGCAATGATGAGGGATAAAGTATTTATGCCCCTTTACTTCGTCTATTTGGATTTTCGACGTGTGCCCCATCGTTTCATACTCTGTCATAATTTGCACATATTGCTCCTTCAGTGAAGCGTCCTTTGACAATCGGGAGTGAATCGTAAGGTTGACTGGGTGATTGAAATTGAGGTAGCCCTTGCTGGAAGTTCTAGCCGTCTGACTAATCTCTCCGTAATGCGGTTGACTTGTGAACCCGAGTCGAGAATTGCCTTGCGTTCAGTTTCTACACCGTTCGCCTCGACCTTTACCAATGCTGTTCCTAGTAAATTATAGGGTCTTGTTTTTACGGAATTTACAGCCATGCTTTCAGCTTCTTCTTTTGGTGTATTGACTAGAGAAGCCGAATTTTCTATTGGGGGGTTATTAAATGTAACTAATTCTTTGGTTGACTCAGTTTCCTTTTTAGGCTTGCTACGTTTATTTGAAATTAAAATTACTTGTGGTGTTGGTTCCAAATGAACGAGGGTGTGATGTCTTTTTCCACATTTCTAGCAGCGGACTGAAGTGGTGCATTGTTTAGTTAAATGGTTACCATTCAAGCAGTTAACACATAATATATGCTTCTGTACTAGGTTGAGTCTGTTTGATGGGCTTAGTTGGATGAAATCCTTTCATCCATATAATATATAGGTTGCACCCTATGCATCGTCGGTTATCGTGTCGGGGATGCGCTGTAAGCGTGCATGTTTTGCTTGTAGGAACTGTTTTTTCTATGTATCCCAGTGCCTCAAGAGTGTGGAAATAATTCTCGAGGAAGTTAAGAAACTGGCTTATTGTTTGCACATCCTTTGGGTTGGAAATCTATTATTCGTATTGAGTATGCACGGTTTTGTCCGACTTTTTAACAAGTATATGAATTAAAAGAGGATCCCGCGACGAAATTTGGAGTCCCATATTGGAGAGGGCTGCCAAACATTCCTTCGTTGTATCGTGCAATCGTTTAATATCACCTAATGTAAATGCGCCAGATGGTTGGTCAAGTAGCCTTTGAACCTCTGTAGCCACCATTATTCTTTTGTTGATATATGGATCCTGCAGCAGTAGCCAAGCAGCTTCATAATTTTCTGCCGTAATAGCGAGATGATTGATCAAGTTTGCTCCTTCACCGATGACGTTGCTCTTTAGATACCACGTTTTATGAACGTCAGACATCTCTTGTTCATGAACAATCCTTTTAAAGAGGTCGGAGAATGATGACCACTTCATATAATCACCATCGAACTTGTTTATGGTGATAGTGGGTAATGGTAAAGTAGGTGTTCTAGCCATTGTTTCTCTGGTTGATTGAGGGTGTTGATTATTGGCTGTGGTGAGCTGGATGATTGCTGACTGGGAAGCTTGTTCAAGGTGAACATATTTGGCTGAATCATAACCATCGATGTTCGGGTCGGGATATTTATCCAACACCTCATTATTAAGCCTTTCTAGTTCCTGCCATAATTGGGTGATTGTGGCCCCTTTTACCTCATAATAAGAGCTATCTTGACCAGCTTGCACATTAAGGCCTTCTAACTGTCGACTTAAAGCTGACATTTTTCCGAGAGACCGACTAATTTAACCATCGTGACCACCTGCAGCACCAGATGTATTCGGTACACATGCTGCAACTACTTGCGGTTGATCCTTTTTCACAGTATTAGATTCTGCCCCTTGATTTTCAAGTTCATGTTCTATTATGTTTATGTTCTTAAGCACCAACGCCTGAATTCGAGTATATTAGTCGGATGTGAAGTACTCATCGAATGTATCTAGGTCCTTTAAGACGCGCAACTCATTATCTGCATTGTCGAACTCTGTCCATGCTGTTTTCAGACGGGACTTTCGCTCCTGATAATAGGTTTCTGTTTTCCGACTGGCTGAGTCCTTGGTGAAATTACGAACAACAATATATTCCCCAGTTTCCTTCAGCTGGCGGAGAAGTTTTTCTGATCCCTTTTCCATGGTGGTTATGTTAACGCTTATGGGGTTTGATTTGGTGAAGATTTCAGGTTGTGTTCTAAATCCGGAGTCCTGTCACGGTCGCCAAAAATGTTAAGGTCAGGCTCGTTTGCCTATCCAGGTGGTACACCAGGATAATGTTGTTAAGCTGTATTGTTTTGTTGAATTGTCTAGGTGGTACACCAAGACAATGTAACTTCGAAAATAGTGTGAACACAACGACTGACAATATGCAAGTGACAAACTTTATTAGGAATTCTTTGGTATTTAAATAAAATAATATTAACAAAAAAGTAAAAAAGAAAAATGCATTATAAACTAAATTAAAATAATAAACCTAATTGTAAACACGCCGAAAAATGTTCATAACTTTCTGTACTTAATTATTTTTATTTCTGTACATTAAATATTTTAAAATTATTTTCCCACTGTTAGGCTGTGTAGTACAGAGATTGTATTACATAACTGTCTGGCTAATAATTTAAATAGGCAAATTATTTTCCCACTATTAGTCAGTGTAGAGGTGATATTAAATTTCACAAATACCTGGTCACTTCAACAGATATTCTAATGAAATATTTATTATTTAAAACTAAACTAAATGTATTACTGCGGGGAAAGCATATCCGTATGGCCATTTAACTACTGCTCAAATAGCTTATCAGTGGATTTTACCAAATTTTGTATAGAAAAACAGAAAGTCTTATATCAAAAGCCAAATTGATTAAATGAGAGCTCCAGTGAATCAATAAGACAGAAGACAATAACAACTCAAAAATGTTCTATACAAAAACACAGCAAACATTTAGTAACTATTTTTATTTCACTTTTCTACATAAGGGATCCCATTGGGAACCATTCATATGTATTTGAGCAGGCATCTGCTGTGGTTGTAAAAACGACTGTGACACTTGTTGATGCTGATACAGTGGCAGCTGTTGACTTTGAGGCTCTTGTGTACCTGCAGTGAACAAATTTTGTTGTGATACGTTTGGTACTAAAGGGTCAAGCTGGATAACCTCTGGACACCGACATCAAAGGCGGAGGTTGACTAAAAACAAATGCTTGTGGATGATTGTAAGTCACTGTTGTGGTTACCGCTCGAGCTTGGCGCGAAAAGAAATTTGCTTGCTCTGCCTGTGGCAAAGTTTGCATGCCCACTTGAGAAGTCCGTAAATACGGCATACTTTTGTGCTCACCCTCTCTAGTTGCATTTATTGGTTGTGATGGATGAACTTTTGGGACTGAATACTGGTGAATATTGTGCTGAGAACATTGTGTACGACTTGTCACTTCACTCATTTTAAACTCTTGTAGCGCTTGTCTTACCCTTTCCATTTGCTTCATCACTTGGGTTTGGCATAAACCTATGGAGGCTTGAACAATTTCTTTTATTTGCTGGGAACTTATCATGTTTTGCACATTTACTTGCTGTTGCTCACTCTCACGCATCTCTCTGCGTATGCCTTGCGCAGTAAAACTGCTAAATTCCGGCGACACGACTGTGTGACTCGACTCATCCGGATCAAAAGACTAATTTAGCTGGTTGTCAGCTGTATCCACTGGTGCTGTCGCTGTAGTTGTAGTGGTCAAACCGGAGGTGACGATGTTGGTACTACTGGCGATACCACTGTCGATAGTGCTTCCTGTTGTGGCCATGGTACTACTATCAAGCTGAACTGTTAATTGCTTACTGCCCAGACGGGTCAAAACCTTTCCACCAGGAATCGCTAAAATTGGATTTTAAAAATTAACTGTTAAACCGTCTCACCGTGCGGTATGCAAGAGTAAAAAAATAAATCAAAACCAAAAAATAAAAAATATAAAAACGTTGAAATAATCTTCGCCCTAAGACGAAATGAAAACAGGTGAACAAAAAAATAAGTCACCCCTTTTGCCTGTCAACTAATTGAATAATTTTATTACAGGTTTTTTGTGATGGAGTATAAGCGCTGATCGTAATCAGAGTAACTAGTGAAATTTCGTGCAAGCTAACGACGATAGTTTTATCGAGTTCATACATTTGTGTGATTATGAATCTGTGTGTGCTACTAACTAAAACTATGATTTGTCAACAAAAATGTTTCTTTGACTGCTGCTGGAATCACCTAATATTGTCTGGCGGTGTACTATTACTAACCAAACAACTGTTCGTTGACAACCTAAAAAAATGAAGTTTCTATACACAGTAGCTATTACAAGGCTCCCATACAAGGAGACCAAGTAAGACTCTAGATGTAAAAAAACAAACTCTAAACTATCTAATTCTCTTACACTTCGCAATCCAACGCGTCCAGGTAAACAAAACTACCTATAGTACTTACTTCGGGCTCCACGTTGGGCGCAATTTTTGTAGTAGAACTTTTTTAATTGTCATTAGTGCTGCCAATAAAACTACAAGCACACAGCTGATGGTGGTAACCAAAAATTTAAATTGTGGCCAGATTGTCGGCGGGGCTTTGTCACTTTCAACTGTATGAAAGAGCCGAAAAAAGTCAGCCGTATACGATGGGGAAAGAAAAATAAAATTACTGTTGGTTATAGTTGTTTTTGCTTAAAGTTTGATTTTTGTCTTTGCTTTATTGTTTGGACAAAAATTTGTAGTTTATTTAAAATGTTTGTCAGAAGTTTCCTGAAGAGTTAAGTAGGCGGTAACGAAATGGCCATCGAGACGTGCTTTGACCCTCAATAATCAATATCGGTGATTTAAATAATAATCCGGGTTAGTAGAAAACAACACGAAAAAAAGGTTTATTAATTTTCAATTTAAAAAAAATAAGTACTGCTTTTTATCAAATTTAAATTTTTTCACTTTGTAAAAAAACAGCAATAATTAGGTAACTTTGACAGCTCACTACGGGTGAAGTAAAAGAATTATATGGTTCAAATTTCATGATGTAGAATTTTATCAAGTTTTATTCGATAGCAGTCATTATGACAAAAACTTAATTCTAAAATTTTAATTAAAAGCCAAGGTGCGCCGTTTTATGTGCTATCAGTTCAGCAAATTAGTTTGCACTAGAGGGGCGGCATGAATAAATGACTATAATGTATGTTCTTGGTTTTTTGAGTCTATGCACTTTCATAATTGTCGTGTCAATCTTCAGGAAAAGTTTTCTGGATTTTCGTTTCTTAAGCCACCGCACACTGACATTAATGTAGGCACACAACACAAGACGGTAACGATATTTTCATACAAATTTGACATAAGTTGTCGTTCAACGTTAATGCCGCTGAAATAAAATTTATTTTATTATCTTGTCGGTTTTCATTATTCTATCACATAAAGTCTCTTACTCTTCTAACAATATTGCCACATATTTCCAGATATTTTTGTATTTTGTAAGCATTTGATTCACGATAATAGCAAAGGCACATTATTTAAATAAAAATAGAACAAAATTTTAGGAATAAAACGTAAACGAAAAAAATAATTGAAAAGGTAAAAAATATGAAAATAAAATTGATTAAAAAAATAACTGAAAATTTAAAAAATATAAGCACATGTATCATCTTAAATCAGTCATCATTTATTCTTCGTCCTTTTCTCCAATCAGTATGAAGGTTTTGGAAAGGGCCATTGAATTTCTTGCCAGATTAACCAGTCAGACTCTAATGCCATGTACATTTTAAATGTACTTAATATTCTTTAAATTTCATCGATTTTTTAAATGGAAATCATTTGATTCATTAAAAACAATCAACAAAACTAAAATGAAAATAAATATAATTAATGCTTTCAGAGAATCGTATAATAGCAAAGGCACATTCACGATAATAGCAAAGGCACATTATTTAAATAAAAATAGAACAAAATTTTAGGAATAAAACGTAAACGAAAAAAATAATTGAAAAGGTAAAAAATATGAAAATAAAATTGATTAAAAAAATAACTGAAAATTTAAAAAATATAAGCACAAGTATCATCTTAAATCAGTCACCATTTATTCTTCGTCCTTTTCTCCAATCAGTATGAAGGTTTTGGAAAGGGCCATTGAATTTCTTGCCAGATTAACCAGTCAGACTCTAATGCCATGTACATTTTAAATGTACTTAATATTCTTTAAATTTCATCGATTTTTTAAATGGAAATCATTTGATTCATTAAAAACAATCAACAAAACTAAAATGAAAATAAATATAATTAATGCTTTCAGAGAATCGTCTTTGTTTTGTTTGCTAACTCTTATAACGATAAATCGTTCCGTTACCGTCGTGTGTTGTGTTCCTACACTTACACGTCTCATAGCTATCGAAGTTAATCAACGACCGGACCCAATCCTAATCAAAGGTACATTTAACCCACCGTTGAAATCGTAAATTTAAGTAAATGTAGCTGTACAGTAAATGTAAATGTAGTTGCGCTTATAGAATGTGTAAAAACGTGTTATGTGTTTTTGACATAAGCAAGAAATAAAATAAAACTGTGTTGTGTATTATCGTATTTTGTATGTGCTTATAAATTAGATGGAGATTTGTTTAAACTTCTTGCGTTTATGTAAACTTTGATATTTTTTTGGATTCTTATATCCTAGAGAATGTTTATTGTAAAGGCATTCATTCGCCTGAACAAGAATAATTAATTTTTCGTCGTCCATAATTTTTTTATTTCTCTATATTTCAGTTTATAAATATATAAAACACACAGCTGTTCAAATCAATGATGGTCACTTTGCAATTTTGTGTAAAAAGTACGTAAATATTTCAATCGTACTTAAAACGATGTTGTATTGTAATAATGAAAAATATAACATTTGCATAAATTATACTCAGCCTAACAATTTTACAAAACATTTATGTATAACATATTTAATTTAGAAAAAAAACTACATAATTTATTAAAAATTATATTGTGTGTCATAAAATTTAACAACTTAAAAGTTTAAGTAAAAAAGAACAAATAAGTACTTGAAAAGGGGTATGTACTTCACTTCAATTTCTGATAGTGTTTACCATCACTGGGTACATCTGTCACGTAACCTTGTATTGAAATTAAGGCAGATTAATATACTAGGCAGTGGCAGTAGATCAGTTGACTTTCTTGTTTATGTTTTCAGATGTCAAATTTTGTTTACTTTTATTATATTTTTTCCTACAAAAGTTTTTTTTAAATGTTGTGTTGTGGAAATATATTTAAAATTTTCATAAAACAAAAAAGTTTTACAAACTTTTTAAAACTGGATTTTATTTAAAAATTGTAGGCCTCGCCTCCTCATGATTTTGTTTTCTCATTTTATATGTTAAAACCAAGAAGTTTGGTACAAAATGAGTTATAGAGTTAGGAAGCTCCTCTGGCTTACATATGTGTATGTAAGTAGCATCAAAGGAATTCGTATGACATCTTAATTAATGTTAAGGTGGTTTTTTTGAGAAATTAAATATCATAACGCATCGGGATATTCCTACAAAATTTGTAAATAATATAGATAAAAGACTTTTTAATCAAATGGTGAAATAAAATTAAAATTTTTTTGTTCTACATATAAATTTCTGAAAAGAGGAAAATGTCATTAAATGTTATTTTTTTATTTACAAAAGAGGCCTTAACTAATCACTAATCATGGAGTAAGTTGCCACAATTTGGAGACTTACCGTTAACCTTTTTTTAATCCGTGCTTTGCACCTCGAGGTATTTTACAATAATTTTAAATTTTGTGTCAAAACTGGCAATTTTCGAAAGGGCTGGAGGGGCTTAAGCCAAAAATACTAAGTTATGATTGGCCAAAATTAACAAAACAAAAAAAGGTAGATATTTTTAAGATCTGATTAAATTTAAAAAAAAAAATTAAAATTTTAGTTAAAATTTAACTTTTTATGACCTTTTTAAAAAAATTATATGTCCGAGGTACCTAAATTTGGGGCCCTAGCCAGAAGCCATCCTTCACCTAAAAGCCTGGCCTTTTGTAAATTCACTGAGAAATACCTCTGCCCTGCCTCTGTAAAATTTCCTTGAGAGGTTAAAAAATCGTTTTCAAACCACTGTGCGTCAGTTGATTTGATGTCTGAAAATATATTTTACAAAATACATGTTTTTTACTTATTGTTGTAGTTGTTTTAGAACTGCTATTACCTGTTAAATTAATGTGCTTTGATTGAAATTCTATTTTCAGCGTTGAAACGTTACGAATAAGTGACATTTCAGACGGCTAAGCATTTGCATAGCTTTTCGTATAACAAAAATGATCAGCTGACACATCTACATTTACGTAACTTAATAGTTTATTTTTAAGTCGCAAACAAAAATAATTGTATTTTTATATTTTATTGAACAGAATATGCCTGCCATTTTAACCGACTTCAAAAAAATAAGGAGGTTATACAATACGGCTGAATATCGCTTTTTTTATTTGTGCCTCCAGAACTCAGTCATTTCTGATCCGATTTTGAAAATTTTTGATAATATGATAGTTTATGCTTACAGATTGGTACCGTTTTAAAAGCAGCTCATAATCTTAAAAATTAAAGGGTGTCCCCGTACAACATATTAAAAATTATAAATTAAAGGGTGCGCCAATAGTTCATTAAATTTGATGTATATTGCCATACTTTTACGCAGCTATAGGCAGACGCTTGAAATTTACAACGAACCTATATTGGTAAGTCCGCTATAACAACAAGTATAGAATATGGATTTGGAAGTTAAAGGGTGTCCCAATAGTTTATGTAATTTCAAGTGTGTGTCCGTACTTTTGAACCGTTGTAGACAGAACGCTGAAACTTAAAAGGGACCTGTGTTTCTAAATGCGCTATACCAACGAGTTTATAATTTTAATTTAAAAATAAAGGGTGTCCCATAATTACTGTAGATTTACTTATATAGGCCTATCTTTTGAACCGTAATATACAAACGCTTGTAAATTTTACGCAATGTCGATTGCTATGGCCGTTATTGTAACAGCTGATAGTTCATTTAATTTGGTATATGGCCACACTTTGAAACAGTTGTAGACAGACGATTGAAATTTTCAAAGAACCTGTATTACTAACTCTTCTATAACAACTAGTATAAAATTTGGATTTGGAAATAAACGGGTGTCACAATAGTTGATATAATTCGGTTAGAAACCTCACCGAAAATTCTTTGTCTAGCGTCTTTGTACTCCTGTATACGAATATGCATCGGCTTTAATACCCTTACATTTGGCACACTATCTGCGCTTTTAGCACGACTACATTCATTTTGTAAATTTTCAATGTTAGGCCTTACCTCATCCTGCCTAACAGCTGGGCTTATACTACGGTCGACCGCGCCCCCCCCAGTTAGAGACGGGTCCCGCTTGCGGTTTTCCTGACACTTTGGACATTTTGGGGTGACCACTCCGTCCATGCCACATTTAAAACAAAAGAGTCTGCGTGTAGTTACTGGACAATCAAAAAAACTATGGCCAACTACCTTGCAGTTCCAACAGGTATACTTAGCAGTAGTACGCATCGCATCAACCTCTAGTTCAGGTGCTGGCTCTTCTCTTTCTTCATACTCAATCTCGTTCACACGATGAGAATAGTTCGGACGCTGGTACATTTGCCTTTGACCTGCTAACAGATTTTCGGCTCTTTTCACCTCTCTGCATAATTCAGTCAAGGTATTCAATTGAACGGAAAATGGCATTTGCGCTAATGACGGCTTTAAATTGTCCCGAATTATGTTAACTAACGACCTCTCATCATATGGAACTCGCTGCTGGTTTCTCAACTTTATGATGGCGTTATAAAAGTCTTCAAATGCTTCCTGCGGTAGTTGACGCCTATTCAATATCTGCAATTTAATTTGGTATTAATTTTTAAATTGCTGGTATTGCGTCATTACAGCCGCCTCCAGCTCCTGCCACGAGCTAATACGTGCTAACTTCCGATGTTTCCAATACCAGTCCAGAGCAGGTCCTTCCAGAAAATTGTGAAAACTTCGTAAAATGTCCATCTCAGAACGCTTGTTATCTTGCCCCAACTCATTTACACGGAAAATAAATTCCTGAGCGCTTAGAGTCTTGCTGGTGCCGTCAAACTTAATACACCACTTATTCTGCTTAGAGACCCATACGTTTGGTTCGAGCCATGTTCTAAAGAACTTTGTGTAGGCATCTGCTGTGGTTGTAAAAACGACTGTGACACTTGTTGATACTGATACAGTGGCAGCTGTTGACTTTGAGGCTCTTGTGTACCTGCAGTGAACAAATTTTGTTGTGATAAATTGCTGGTATTGCGTCATTACAGCCGCCTCCAGCTCCTGCCATGAGCTAATACAAATCTTTATGGAATTAAACCTTAAATTTAATTTTTTGTTATTTTCCACATTTTTCAAGCAAAGCGTGAGATTTACTGCGTCAGCATAATTCAAGGCTAACATAAATTTAATTTTTTGTTATTTCCCACATTTGTCAAGCAAAGCGTGAGATTTACTGCGTCAGCATAATTCAAGGCTAGAATAAAAATTCACAGACCTGTTCAAGTGACCAGGTATTTGTGAAACTTAATATCACCTCTACACTGACTAATAGTGGGAAAATAATTTGCCTATTTAAATTATTAGCCAGACAGTTATGTAATACAATCCTTGTACTACACTGCCTTACAGTGGGAAAATAATTTTAAAGTATTTAATGAAATACAATATTTCTTTTTGGCTAATGGTGGGAAAAGAATTAAGTACAGAAAGTTATGAACGTTTTTCGGCATGTTTACAATTAAGTTTATTATTTTAATTTAGTTTATAATGCATTTTTCTTTTTTACTTTTTTGTTAATATTATTTTATTTAAATACCAAAGAAATCCTAATAAATTTTGCCACTTGCATATTGTCAGTCGTTGTGTTCACACTATTTTCGAAGTAACATTGTCTTGGTGTACCACCTAGACAAATCAACAAAACTACACAGCTTAACAACATTATCCTGGTGTACCACCTGGATAATCAAAAGCAACAAATAACTTAGTGCACCACTAAGTTATCCTTAATCTAGTAGTTGAGGAAGGCAAACAAGCCTGCCCTTAACATTTTTGGCGACCGTGACAGGACTCCGGATTTAGAACACAACCTGAAAACTTCACCAAATCAAACACCATGAGCGTTAACATAACCACCATGGAAAAGGGATCAGAAAAACTTCTCCGCCAGCTGAAGGAAACTGGGGAATATATTGCCACCGTTGTTCGGAATTTCACCAAGGACTCAGCCAGTCGGAAAACAGCAACCTATTATCAGGAGCGACTGTCCCGTTTGAAAACAGCATGGACAGAGTTCGACAATGCAGATAATGAGTTGCGCGGCTTAAAGGACCTAGATACATCCGATGAGTACTTCACATCCGATTACTTTACTCGAATTCAGGCATTGGCGCTTAAGTACATAAACATAATGGAACATGAGCTTGAAAATCAAGGGGCAGAATCTAATACTGTGAAAAAGGATCAACCGCAAGTAGTTGTAGCATGTGTACCGAAAACATCTGGTGCTGCAGGTGGTCACGATGGCTTAATTAGTCGGTCTCTCGGAAAAATGGCAGCTCTAAGTCGACAGTTAGAAGGCCTTAATGTGCAAGCTGGTCAAGATAGCTCCTATTATGAGGTAAAAAGAGCCACAATAACCCAATTATGGCAGCAACTAGAAGGGCTTAATGATGAGGTATTGGATAAATATCCCGACCCAAACATCGCTGGTTATGATTCAGCCAAATATGTTCACCTCGAACAAGCTTCCCAGTCAGCAATCATCCAGCTCACCACAGCCAATAATCAACACCCTCAATCAACCAGAGAAACCATGACTAGACCACCTACTTTACCATTACCCACTATCACCATAACCAAGTTCGATGGTGATTATATGAAGTGGTCATCATTCTCTGACCTCTTTAAAAGGATTGTTCATGAACAACAGATGTCTGACGTTCATAAACTGTGGTATCTAAAGAGCAACGTCAACGGTGAAGCAGCAAACTTGATTAATCATCTCGCTATTACGGCAGAAAATTATGAAGCTGCTTGGCTACTGCTGCAGGATCGATATAACAACAAAAGAATAATGGTGGCCACAGCGGTTCAAAGGCTACTTGACCAACCATCTGGCGCATTTACATTAGGTGCTATTAAGCGATTGCACGATACAACGAAGGAATGTTTGGCAGCTCTCTCCAATATGGGACTCCAAATTTCGTCCTGGAATCCTTTTTTAATGCATATACTTATTAAAAAGGTGGACAAAACCGTGCATACTCAATACGAACAATCGATTTCCAACCCAAAGGATCTGCAAACAATAAGCCAGTTTCTTACCTTCCTCGAGAATTATTTTCACACTCTTGAGGCAATGGGATATAAAGAAAAAACAGTTCCTACAAGCAAAACATGCACGCTTACAGCACAACCCCGAAACGATAACCGACGATGCGTAGGGTGCAAGCAAGACACTCATCCATTATATCGATGCAAGGAGTTCATCCAACTAGGCCCGACAAACAGACTTAACCTAGTACAGAAGCATAAATTATGTGTTAACTGTTTTAATGGTAACCATTTAAATAAAGATGCACCACCGCGAAAACGTTGTGCGTTATCACCAACAAGCCTGTTGATGCTCCTAGCACTATTCTTTCCATTTGTTGTATGCCAACAAGTAGCTTTTACGCAGATCACTAGCAATCCTGGCTTACATTTTGAAAATATTGGTCAAGTTAAACCAATTATAGCAGAATGGAAACTTTTTATTTATTTTGAACTGGCACCTTTCTATAAAGAATTGAAGCTTTTAATTAAGGGAACATCTGCCTTGAAAAAGGCGTGCAATAACCCATCCTTCAATAATCATTGCGATGGTTTACTAACCCATTTCCAAAATGCCAAGAACGAAATGGAGTCTGATCTAGAAGGACTCACAAGAAGAAAAAAGCGAGGAGCAATAGACATCGTTGGGAACGTAGCGAAATCCTTGTTTGGAGTCCTTGATTCAAAATATGCAGAAGAAATGACCAATACTATTAATAATATAAAATCCAGTGAAGACTACTTGCATAGTCTTCTACGGAATCAAACGTCGTTTCTAGATTCTACTCTTAATCTTATGAAACAATCTGAAAACCGTACGCAAACCACCTTCGAAAAAATCAATTTCAAAATAAGCCAACTCGTGAACTTGACAAATAATGACAATAATCATCGATGGCAGATCATCCTCTCTCTAAGCGTCCAATTACTTATTGTTACTGATAATTTGCAAAAAATGCATGGCTCCATGATCAATTTGGTAGCTGACACTTATCATGGTCGAATAAGCCCAATTCTACTAACTCCACAACAATTTTCTGCTGAAGTTGATAATATAAAAGCCAACCTTCCAGCTGATCTAACTTTACCTGTCACAGATATCATTTATTTGTACGGTATAGTAACAGCTCACGCATCAATTTCAAACCAACACATTATCTGCACCTTAACCATCCCATTATCACATCAGAATGAATACGATTTATTTTATATTACGCCGGTCCCGCAACTTATAAATAATTCTTTAGTTGCTATCATACCAACTTCTAAAATGATGGCTCTCAACGCTCATCGGGACGAATATTTCCCTATGGATAATACTAAACTACTGGACTGCAACACACTTGAGCACGATACCTTTGTATGTCCAAACATTCAAGCTACATATTATAAAGGTTCTTCAATCTGTCGCTGTGAAATTCATTTATTCAATAATGAATCTGACTTAACTTGCAACATAGAGTTAATCGGCAGCAAAACTGTATGGTACAAACTTTACAAAAGGAACCAGTGGCTGCTCGCAACTCAACAGCCACTTAAACTAAGCACAGTATGTAAAGGAGAAAGTAGTTCCCAACTAGTGGAAGGAACTGGCGTGCTTATGCTCCCAGCAGGATGCACAACGAAAAACGAGGGAAAAACTATCACATCAATTTTCCATCCATCCTATACAAGCAATGGGATATCATTCTCCCATTTAGTGCAAAATGTGAAGAAGCTAACACAACCCCTGCCATATCTTTCAACTCTTGACAACATAACCCGCTTGCAGGAGGAAGTAAGGGCGCAAATACAAGAGTTACCAACGACAACAATACATCATAAGGTTCACAGTTTAACCATCAGCTATGTGGGCTTGGCTCTAATTGTCCTACTGATAATTAGCCTAATAGTAAAACAAATACTAAAAAGAAAACTCAACCCGTTATCCACAGCACCACAGCCGTCACCGAGGTCTACATGGAATATTTCCTTGGAACCCACACCTTAGGCCACTTAAGCTCGACTTGCCGAGAATCGTTCATTTGCACGTCCCATTTATGTTGCCGATCCCCTTGGGGTCGCAATATGTTAATTCTTTATGATTTTTTTTATTTTCACAGCAAAATAAAAACAAATCTTTATGGAATTAAACCTTAAATTTAATTTTTTGTTATTTTCCACATTTTTCAAGCAAAGCGTGAGATTTACTGCGTCAGCATAATTCAAGGCTAACATAAATTTAATTTTTTGTTATTTCCCACATTTGTCAAGCAAAGCGTGAGATTTACTGCGTCAGCATAATTCAAGGCTAGAATAAAAATTCACATACCTGTTCAAGTGACCAGGTATTTGTGAAACTTAATATCACCTCTACACTGACTTATAGTGGGAAAATAATTTGCTTATTTAAATTATTAGCCAGACAGTTATGTAATACAATCCTTGTACTACACTGCCTTACAGTGGGAAAATAATTTTAAAGTATTTAATGAAATACAATATTTCTTTTTGGCTAATGGTGGGAAAAGAATTAAGTACAGAAAGTTATGAACGTTTTTCGGCATGTTTACAATTAAGTTTATTATTTTAATTTAGTTTATAATGCATTTTTCTTTTTTACTTTTTTGTTAATATTATTTTATTTATATACCAAAGAAATCCTAATAAATTTTGTCACTTGCATATTGTCAGTCGTTGTGTTCACACTATTTTCGAAGTAACATTGTCTTGGTGTACCACCTAGACAAATCAACAAAACTACACAGCTTAACAACATTATCCTGGTGTACCACCTGGATAATCAAAAGCAACAAATAACTTAGTGCACCACTAAGTTATCCTTAATCTAGTAGTTGAGGAAGGCAAACGAGCCTGCCCTTAACAACGTGCTTCCGATGTTTCCAATACCAGTCCAGAGCAGGTCCTTCCAGAAAATTGTGAAAACTTCGTAAAATGTCCATCTCAGAACGCTTATGGTCTTGCCCCAACTCATTTACACGGAAAATAAATTTCTGAGCGCTTAGTGTCTTGCTGGTGCCGTCAAACTTAATACACCACTTATTCTGCTTAGAGACCCATACGTTTGGTTCGAGCCATGTGCTAAAGAACTTTGTGTAGGCATCTGCTGTGGTTGTAAAAACGACTGTTACACTTGTTGATGCTCATACAGTGGGAGCTGTTGACTTTGGGGCTCTTGTGTACCTGCAGTGAACAAAGTTTGTTGTGATACGTTTGGTACCAAAGGGTCAAGTTGGATAACCTCTGGACACCGACATCAAAGGCGGAGGTTGACTAAAAGCAAATGCTTGTGGATGATTGTAAGTCACTGTTGTGGTTACCGCTCGAGCTTGGCGCGAAAAGAAATTTTCTTGCTCTGCCTGTGGCAAAGTTTGCATGCCCACTTGAGAAGTCCGTAAATACGGCATACCTTTGTGCACACCCTCTCCAGTTGCATTTGTTGGTTGTGATGGATGAACTTCTGGGACTGAATACTGGTGAATATTGTGCTGAGAACCTTGTATACGACTTGTCACTTCACTCATTTTAAACTCTTGTAGCTCTTGTCTTACCCTTTCCATTTGCTTCATTACTTGGGTTTGGCATAAACCTATGGAGGCTTGAACAATTTCTTTTATTTGCTGGGTACTTATCATATTTTGCACATTTACTTGCTGTTGCTCACTCTCACGCATCTCTCTGCGTATACCTTGCGCAGTAAAACTGCTAAATTCCGGCGACACGACTGTGTGACTCGACTCATCCGGATCAAAAGACAAATTTAGCTGGTTGTCAGCTGTATCCACTGCTGCTGTCGCTGTAGTTATAGTGGTCAATCCTGAGGTGACGATGTTGGCACTACTGGCGATACCACTGCCGATAGTGCTTCCTGTTGTGGCCATGGTACTACTATCAAGCTGAACTGTTAATTGCTTACTGCCCAGACGGGTCAAAACCATTCCACCAGGAATCGCTAAAGTTGGATTTTAAAAATTAACTGTTAAACCGTCTCACCGTGCGGTATGCAAGAGTAAAAAAATAAATAAACCAAAAATAAAAAATATAAAAACGTTGAAATGATCTTCGCCCTAAGACGAAATGAAAACAGGTGAACAAAAAAATAAGTCACCCCTTTTGCCTGTCAACTAATTGAATAATTTTATTACAGGTTTTTTGTGATGGAGTATAAGCGCTGATCGTAATCAGAGTAACTAGTGAAATTTCGTGCAAGCTAACGACGATAGTTTTATCGAGTTCATACATTTGTGTGATTATGAATCTGTGTGTGCTACTAACTAAAACTATGATTTGCCAACAAAAATGTTTCTTTGACTGCTGCTGGAATCACCTAATATTGTCTGGCGGTGTACTATTACTAACCAAACAACTGTTCGTTGACAACCTAAAAAAATGAAGTTTCTATACACAGTAGCTATTACAAGGCTCCCATACAAGGAGACCAAGTAAGACTCTAGATGTAAAAAAACAAACTCTAAACTATCTAATTCTCTTACACTTCGCAATCCAACGCGTCCAGGTAAACAAAACTACCTATAGTACTTACTTCGGGCCCCACGTTGGGCGCAATTTTTGTAGTAGAACTTTTTTAATTGTCATTAGTGTTTCTAATAAAACTACAAGCACACAGCTGATGGTGGTAACCAAAAATTTAAATTGTGGCCAGATTGTCGGCAGGGCTTTCTCACTTTCAACTGTATGAAAGAGCAGAAAAAAGTCAGCCGTATACGGTGGAGAAAGAAAAATAGAATTACTGTTGGTTATAGTTGTTTTTGCTTAAAGTTTGATTTTTGTCTTTGCTTTATTGTTTGGACAAAAATTTGTAGTTTATTTAAAATGTTTGTCAGAAGTTTCCTGAAGAGTTAAGTAGGCGGTAACGAAATGGCCATCGAGACGTGCTTTAAACCTCAATAATCAATATCGGTGATTTAAATAATAATCCGGGTTAGTAGAAAACAACACGAAAAAAAGGTTTATTAATTTTCAATTTAAAAAAAATAAGTACTGCTTTTTATCAAATTTAAATTTTTTCACTTTGTAAAAAAACGGCAATAATTAGCTAACTTTGACAGCTCACTACGGGTGAAGTAAAAGAATTATATGGTTCAAATTTCAAATAGTGATGTAGAAATTTATCAAGTTTTATTCGATAGCAGTCATTATGACAAAAACTTAATTCTAAAATTTCAATTAAAAGCCAAGGCGCGCCGTTTTATGTGCTACCAGTTCAGCAAATTAGTTTGCACTAGAGGGCGGCATGAATAAATGCCTATAATGTATGTTCTTGGTTTTTTTGAGTCTATGCACTTTCATAATTGTCGTGTCAATCTCCAGGAAAAGTTTTCTGGATTTTCGTTACTTAAGCAACCGCACACTGACATTAATGTAGGAACACAACACAAGACGGTAACGACATTTTCATACAAATTTGACATAAGTTGTCGTTCAACGTTAATGCCGCTGAAATAAAATTTATTTTATTATCTTGTCGGTTTTCATTATTCTATCACATAAAGTCTCTTACTCTTCTAACAATATTGCCACATATTTCCAGATATTTTTGTATTTTGTAAGCATTTGATTCACGATAATAGCAAAGGCACATTATTTAAATAAAAATAGAACAAAATTTTAGGAATAAAACGTAAACGAAAAAAAATAATTGAAAAGGTAAAAAATATGAAAATAAAATTGATTAAAAAAATAACTGAAAATTTAAAAAATATAAGCACATGTATCATCTTAAATCAGTCATCATTTATTCTTCGTCCTTTTCTCCAATCAGTATGAAGGTTTTGAAAAGGGACATTGAATTTCTTGCCAGATTAACCAGTCAGACTCTAATGCCATGTACATTTTAAATGTACTTAATATTCTTTAAATTTCATCGTTTTTTTAAATGGAAATCATTTGATTCATTAAAAACAATCAACAAAACTAAAATGAAAATAAATATAATTAATGCTTTCAGAGAATCGTCTTTGTTTTGTTTACTAACTCTTATAACGATAAATCGTTCCGTTACCGTCGTCTGTTGTGTTCCTACACTTACACGTCTCATAACTATCGAAGTTAATCAACTACCGGACCCAATCCTAATCAAAGGTACATTTAACCGACCGTTGAAATCGTAAATTTAAGTAAATGTAGCTGTACAGTAAATGTAGTTGTGCTTATAGAATGTGTAAAAACGTGTTATGTGTTTTTGACATAAGCAAGAAATAAAATAAAACTGTGTTGTGTATTATCTTATTTTGTATGTGCTTATAAATTAGATGGAGATTTGTTTAAACTTCTTGCGTTTATGTAAACTTTGATATTTTTTTTGGATTCTTATATCCTAGAGAATGTTTATTGTAAAGGCATTCATTCGCCTGAACAAGAATAATTAATTTTTCGTCGTCCATAATTTTTTTATTTCTCTATATTTCAGTTTATAAATATATAAAACACACAGCTGTTCAAATCAATGATGGCCACTTTGCAATTTTGTGTAAAAAGTACGTAACTATTTCAATCGTACTTAAAATGATGTTGTATTGTAATAATGAAAAATTAAACATTTGCATAAATTATACTCAGCCTAACAATTTTACAAAACATTTATGTATAACATATTTAATTTAGAAAAATAACTACATAATTTATTAAAAATTATATTGTGTGTCATAAAATTTAACAACTTAAAAGTTTAAGTAAAAAAGAACAAATAAGTACTTGAAAAGGGGTATGTACTTCACTTCAATTTCTGATAGTGTTTACCATCACTGGGTACATCTGTCACGTAACCTTGTATTGAAATTAAGGCAGATTAATATACTAGGCAGTGGCAGTAGATCAGTTGACTTTCTTGTTTATGTTTTCAGATGTCAAATTTTGTTTACTTTTATTATATTTTTTCCTACAAAAGTTTTTTTTAAATGTTGTGTTGTGGAAATATATTTAAAATTTTCATAAAACAAAAAAGTTTTACAAACTTTTTAAAACTGGATTTTATTTAAAAATTGTAGGCCTCGCCTCCTCATGATTTTGTTTTCTCATTTTATATGTTAAAACCAAGAAGTTTGGTACAAAATGAGTTATAGACATTTCTAGTTTTTACATATAAAAAATAAGCTAACATAATAACGAGGATGCGAGGTTTAGGAAGCTCCTCTGGCTTACATATGTGTATGTAAGTAGCATCAAAGGAATTCGTATGACATCTTAATTAATGTTAAGGTGGTTTTTTTGAGAAATTAAATATCATAACGCATCGGGATATTCCTACAAAATTTGTAAATAATATAGATAAAAGACTTTTTAATCAAATGGTGAAATAAAATTAAAATTTTTTTGTTCTACATATAAATTTCTGAAAAGAGGAAAATGTCATTAAATGTTATTTTTTTATTTACAAAAGAGGCCTTAACTAATCACTAATCATGGAGTAAGTTGCCACAATTTGGAGACTTACCGTTAACCTTTTTTTAATCCGTGCTTTGCACCTCGAGGTATTTTACAATAATTTTAAATTTTGTGTCAAAACTGGCAATTTTCGAAAGGGCTGGAGGGGCTTAAGCCAAAAATAATAAGTTAAGATTGGCCAAAATTAACAAAACCAAAAAAGATAGATATTTTCAAGATCTGATTAAATTTAAAAAAAATTAAAATTTTAGTTAAAATTTAACTTTTTATGACCTTTTTAAAAAAATTATATGTCCGAGGTACCTAAATTTGGCGCCCTACCCAGAAGCCCTCCTTCACCTAAAAGCCTGGCCGTCTTTAAATTCACTGAGAAATACCTCTGCCCTGCCTCTGTAAAATTTCGTTGAGAGGTTAAAAAATCGTTTTCAAACCACTGTGCGTCAGTTGATTTGATGTCTGAAAATATATTTTACAAAAACAAAATACATGTTTTTTACATATTGTTGTAGTTGTTTTAGAACTGCTATTACCTATTAAATTAATGTGCTTTGATTGAAATTCTATTTTCAGCGTTGAAACGTTACGAATAAGTGACATTTCAGACGGCTAAGCATTTGCATAGCTTTTCGTATAACAAAAATGATCAGCTGACACATCTACATTTACGTAACTTAATAGTTTATTTTTAAGTCGCAAGCAAAAATAATTGTATTTTTATATTTTATTGAACAGAATATGCCTGCCATTTTAACCGACTTCAAAAAAATAAGGAGGTTATACAATACGGCTGAATATCGCTTTTTTTATTTGTGCCTCCAGAACTCAGTCATTTCTGATCCGATTTTGAAAATTTTTGATAATATGATAGTTTATGCTTACAGATTGGTACCGTTTTAAAAGCAGCTCATAATCTTAAAAATTAAAGGGTGTCCCCGTACTACATATTAAAAATTATAAATTAAAGGGTGCGCCAATAGTTCATTAAATTTGATGTATATTGCCATACTTTTACGCAGCTATAGGCAGACGCTTGAAATTTACAACGAACCTATATTGGTAAGTCCGCTATAACAACAAGTATAGAATATGGATTTGGAAGTTAAAGGGTGTCCCAATAGTTTATGTAATTTCAAGTGTGTGTCCGTACTTTTGAACCGTTGTAGACAGAACGCTGAAACTTAAAAGGGACCTGTGTTTCTAAATGCGCTATACCAACGAGTTTATAATTTTAATTTAAAAATAAAGGGTGTCCCATAATTACTGTAGATTTACTTATATAGGCCTATCTTTTGAACCGTAATATACAAACGCTTGTAAATTTTACGCAATGTCGATTGCTATGGCCGTTATTGTAACAGCTGATAGTTCATTTAATTTGGTATATGGCCACACTTTGAAACAGTTGTAGACAGACGATTGAAATTTTCAAAGAACCTGTATTACTAACTCTTCTATAACAACTAGTATAAAATTTGGATTTGGAAATAAACGGGTGTCACAATAGTTGATATAATTCGGTTAGAAACCTCACCGAAAATTCTTTGTCTAGCGTCTTTGTACTCCTGTATACGAATATGCATCGGCTTTAATACCCTTACATTTGGCACACTATCTGCGCTTTTAGCACGACTACATTCATTTTGTAAATTTTCAATGTTAGGCCTTACCTCATCCTGCCTAACAGCTGGGCTTATACTACGGTCGACCGCGCCCCCCCCCAGTTAGAGACGGGTCCCGCTTGCGGTTTTCCTGACACTTTGGACATTTTGGGGTGACCACTCCGTCCATGCCACATTTAAAACAAAAGAGTCTGCGTGTAGTTACTGGACAATCAAAAAAACTATGGCCAACTACCTTGCAGTTCCAACAGGTATACTTAGCAGTAGTACGCATCGCATCAACCTCTAGTTCAGGTGCTGGCTCTTCTCTTTCTTCATACTCAATCTCGTTCACACGATGAGAATAGTTCGGACGCTGGTACATTTGCCTTTGACCTGCTAACAGATTTTCGGCTCTTTTCACCTCTCTGCATAATTCAGTCAAGGTATTCAATTGAACGGAAAATGGCATTTGCGCTAATGACGGCTTTAAATTGTCCCGAATTATGTTAACTAACGACCTCTCATCATATGGAACTCGCTGCTGGTTTCTCAACTTTATGATGGCGTTATAAAAGTCTTCAAATGCTTCCTGCGGTAGTTGACGCCTATTCAATATCTGCAATTTAATTTGGTATTAATTTTTAAATTGCTGGTATTGCGTCATTACAGCCGCCTCCAGCTCCTGCCACGAGCTAATACGTGCTAACTTCCGATGTTTCCAATACCAGTCCAGAGCAGGTCCTTCCAGAAAATTGTGAAAACTTCGTAAAATGTCCATCTCAGAACGCTTGTTATCTTGCCCCAACTCATTTACACGGAAAATAAATTCCTGAGCGCTTAGAGTCTTGCTGGTGCCGTCAAACTTAATACACCACTTATTCTGCTTAGAGACCCATACGTTTGGTTCGAGCCATGTTCTAAAGAACTTTGTGTAGGCATCTGCTGTGGTTGTAAAAACGACTGTGACACTTGTTGATACTGATACAGTGGCAGCTGTTGACTTTGAGGCTCTTGTGTACCTGCAGTGAACAAATTTTGTTGTGATAAATTGCTGGTATTGCGTCATTACAGCCGCCTCCAGCTCCTGCCATGAGCTAATACGTGTGTTAATTCTTTATGATTTTTTTTATTTTCATAGCAAAATAAAAACAAATCTTTATGGAATTAAACCTTAAATTTAATTTTTTGTTATTTTCCACATTTTTCAAGCAAATCGTGAGATTTACTGCGTCAGCATAATTCAAGGCTAACATAAATTTAATTTTTTGTTATTTCCCACATTTGTCAAGCAAAGCGTGAGATTTACTGCGTCAGCATAATTCAAGGCTAGAATAAAAATTCACATACCTGTTCAAGTGACCAGGTATTTGTGAAACTTAATATCACCTCTACACTGACTAATAGTGGGAAAATAATTTGCCTATTTAAATTATTAGCCAGACAGTTATGTAATACAATCCTTGTACTACACTGCCTTACAGTGGGAAAATAATTTTAAAGTATTTAATGAAATACAATATTTCTTTTTGGCTAATGGTGGGAAAAGAATTAAGTACAGAAAGTTATAAACGTTTTTCGGCATGTTTACAATTAAGTTTATTATTTTAATTTAGTTTATAATGCATTTTTCTTTTTTACTTTTTTGTTAATATTATTTTATTTAAATACCAAAGAAATCCTAATAAGTTTTGTCACTTGCATATTGTCAGTCGTTGTGTTCACACTATTTTCGAAGTAAAATTGTCTTGGTGTACCACCTAGACAAATCAACAAAACTACACAGCTTAACAACATTATCCTGGTGTACCACCTGGATAATCAAAAGCAACAAATAACTTAGTGCACCACTAAGTTATCCTTAATCTAGTAGTTGAGGAAGGCAAACGAGCCTGCCCTTAACATTTTTGGCGACCGTGACAGGACTCCGGATTTAGAACACAACCTGAAAACTTCACCAAATCAAACACCATGAGCGTTAACATAACCACCATGGAAAAGGGATCAGAAAAACTTCTCCGCCAGCTGAAGGAAACTGGGGAATATATTGCCACCGTTGTTCGGAATTTCACCAAGGACTCAGCCAGTCGGAAAACAGCAACCTATTATCAGGAGCGACTGTCCCGTTTGAAAACAGCATGGACAGAGTTCGACAATGCAGATAATGAGTTGCGCGGCTTAAAGGACCTAGATACATCCGATGAGTACTTCACATCCGACTACTATACTCGAATTCAGGCATTGGCGCTTAAGTACATAAACATAATGGAACATGAGCTTGAAAATCAAGGGGCAGAATCTAATACTGTGAAAAAGGATCAACCGCAAGTAGTTGTAGCATGTGTACCGAAAACATCTGGTGCTGCAGGTGGTCACGATGGCTTAATTAGTCGGTCTCTCGGAAAAATGGCAGCTCTAAGTCGACAGTTAGAAGGCCTTAATGTGCAAGCTGGTCAAGATAGCTCCTATTATGAGGTAAAAAGAGCCACAATAACCCAATTATGGCAGCAACTAGAAGGGCTTAATGATGAGGTATTGGATAAATATCCCGACCCGAACATCGCTGGTTATGATTCAGCCAAATATGTTCACCTCGAACAAGCTTCCCAGTCAGCAATCATCCAGCTCACCACAGCCAATAATCAACACCCTCAATCAACCAGAGAAACCATGACTAGACCACCTACTTTACCATTACCCACTATCACCATAACCAAGTTCGATGGTGATTATATGAAGTGGTCATCATTCTCTGACCTCTTTAAAAGGATTGTTCATGAACAACAGATGTCTGACGTTCATAAACTGTGGTATCTAAAGAGCAACGTCAACGGTGAAGCAGCAAACTTGATTAATCATCTCGCTATTACGGCAGAAAATTATGAAGCTGCTTGGCTACTGCTGCAGGATCGATATAACAACAAAAGAATAATGGTGGCCACAGCGGTTCAAAGGCTACTTGACCAACCATCTGGCGCATTTACATTAGGTGCTATTAAGCGATTGCACGATACAACGAAGGAATGTTTGGCAGCTCTCTCCAATATGGGACTCCAAATTTCGTCCTGGAATCCTTTTTTAATGCATATACTTATTAAAAAGGTGGACAAAACCGTGCATACTCAATACGAACAATCGATTTCCAACCCAAAGGATCTGCAAACAATAAGCCAGTTTCTTACCTTCCTCGAGAATTATTTTCACACTCTTGAGGCAATGGGATATAAAGAAAAAACAGTTCCTACAAGCAAAACATGCACGCTTACAGCACAACCCCGAAACGATAACCGACGATGCGTAGGGTGCAAGCAAGACACTCATCCATTATATCGATGCAAGGAGTTCATCCAACTAGGCCCGACAAACAGACTTAACCTAGTACAGAAGCATAAATTATGTGTTAACTGTTTTAATGGTAACCATTTAAATAAAGATGCACCACCGCGAAAACGTTGTGCGTTATCACCAACAAGCCTGTTGATGCTCCTAGCACTATTCTTTCCATTTGTTGTATGCCAACAAGTAGCTTTTACGCAGATCACTAGCAATCCTGGCTTACATTTTGAAAATATTGGTCAAGTTAAACCAATTATAGCAGAATGGAAACTTTTTATTTATTTTGAACTGGCACCTTTCTATAAAGAATTGAAGCTTTTAATTAAGGGAACATCTGCCTTGAAAAAGGCGTGCAATAACCCATCCTTCAATAATCATTGCGATGGTTTACTAACCCATTTCCAAAATGCCAAGAACGAAATGGAGTCTGATCTAGAAGGACTCACAAGAAGAAAAAAGCGAGGAGCAATAGACATCGTTGGGAACGTAGCGAAATCCTTGTTTGGAGTCCTTGATTCAAAATATGCAGAAGAAATGACCAATACTATTAATAATATAAAATCCAGTGAAGACTACTTGCATAGTCTTCTACGGAATCAAACGTCGTTTCTAGATTCTACTCTTAATCTTATGAAACAATCTGAAAACCGTACGCAAACCACCTTCGAAAAAATCAATTTCAAAATAAGCCAACTCGTGAACTTGACAAATTATGACAATAATCATCGATCGCAGATCATCCTCTCTCTAAGCGTCCAATTACTTATTGTTACTGATAATTTGCAAAAAATGCATGGCTCCATGATCAATTTGGTAGCTGACACTTATCATGGTCGAATAAGCCCAATTCTACTAACTCCACAACAATTTTCTGCTGAAGTTGATAATATAAAAGCCAACCTTCCAGCTGATCTAACTTTACCTGTCACAGATATCATTCATTTGTACGGTATAGTAACAGCTCACGCATCAATTTCAAACCAACACATTATCTGCACCTTAACCATCCCATTATCACATCAGAATGAATACGATTTATTTTATATTACGCCGGTCCCGCAACTTATAAATAATTCTTTAGTTGCTATCATACCAACTTCTAAAATGATGGCTCTCAACGCTCATCGGGACGAATATTTCCCTATGGATAATACTAAACTACTGGACTGCAACACACTTGAGCACGATACCTTTGTATGTCCAAACATTCAAGCTACATATTATAAAGGTTCTTCAATCTGTCGCTGTGAAATTCATTTATTCAATAATGAATCTGACTTAACTTGCAACATAGAGTTAATCGGCAGCAAAACTGTATGGTACAAACTTTACAAAAGGAACCAGTGGCTGCTCGCAACTCAACAGCCACTTAAACTAAGCACAGTATGTAAAGGAGAAAGTAGTTCCCAACTAGTGGAAGGAACTGGCGTGCTTATGCTCCCAGCAGGATGCACAACGAAAAACGAGGGAAAAACTATCACATCAATTTTCCATCCATCCTATACAAGCAATGGGATATCATTCTCCCATTTAGTGCAAAATGTGAAGAAGCTAACACAACCCCTGCCATATCTTTCAACTCTTGACAACATAACCCGCTTGCAGGAGGAAGTAAGGGCGCAAATACAAGAGTTACCAACGACAACAATACATCATAAGGTTCACAGTTTAACCATCAGCTATGTGGGCTTGGCTCTAATTGTCCTACTGATAATTAGCCTAATAGTAAAACAAATACTAAAAAGAAAACTCAACCCGTTATCCACAGCACCACAGCCGTCACCGAGGTCTACATGGAATATTTCCTTGGAACCCACACCTTAGGCCACTTAAGCTCGACTTGCCGAGAATCGTTCATTTGCACGTCCCATTTATGTTGCCGATCCCCTTGGGGTCGCAATATGTTAATTCTTTATGATTTTTTTTATTTTCACAGCAAAATAAAAACAAATCTTTATGGAATTAAACCTTAAATTTAATTTTTTGTTATTTTCCACATTTTTCAAGCAAAGCGTGAGATTTACTGCGTCAGCATAATTCAAGGCTAACATAAATTTAATTTTTTGTTATTTCCCACATTTGTCAAGCAAAGCGTGAGATTTACTGCGTCAGCATAATTCAAGGCTAGAATAAAAATTCACATACCTGTTCAAGTGACCAGGTATTTGTGAAACTTAATATCACCTCTACACTGACTTATAGTGGGAAAATAATTTGCTTATTTAAATTATTAGCCAGACAGTTATGTAATACAATCCTTGTACTACACTGCCTTACAGTGGGAAAATAATTTTAAAGTATTTAATGAAATACAATATTTCTTTTTGGCTAATGGTGGGAAAAGAATTAAGTACAGAAAGTTATGAACGTTTTTCGGCATGTTTACAATTAAGTTTATTATTTTAATTTAGTTTATAATGCATTTTTCTTTTTTACTTTTTTGTTAATATTATTTTATTTATATACCAAAGAAATCCTAATAAATTTTGTCACTTGCATATTGTCAGTCGTTGTGTTCACACTATTTTCGAAGTAACATTGTCTTGGTGTACCACCTAGACAAATCAACAAAACTACACAGCTTAACAACATTATCCTGGTGTACCACCTGGATAATCAAAAGCAACAAATAACTTAGTGCACCACTAAGTTATCCTTAATCTAGTAGTTGAGGAAGGCAAACGAGCCTGCCCTTAACAACGTGCTTCCGATGTTTCCAATACCAGTCCAGAGCAGGTCCTTCCAGAAAATTGTGAAAACTTCGTAAAATGTCCATCTCAGAACGCTTATGGTCTTGCCCCAACTCATTTACACGGAAAATAAATTTCTGAGCGCTTAGTGTCTTACTGGTGCCGTCAAACTTAATACACCACTTATTCTGCTTAGAGACCCATACGTTTGGTTCGAGCCATGTGCTAAAGAACTTTGTGTAGGCATCTGCTGTGGTTGTAAAAACGACTGTTACACTTGTTGATGCTCATACAGTGGGAGCTGTTGACTTTGGGGCTCTTGTGTACCTGCAGTGAACAAAGTTTGTTGTGATACGTTTGGTACCAAAGGGTCAAGTTGGATAACCTCTGGACACCGACATCAAAGGCGGAGGTTGACTAAAAGCAAATGCTTGTGGATGATTGTAAGTCACTGTTGTGGTTACCGCTCGAGCTTGGCGCGAAAAGAAATTTTCTTGCTCTGCCTGTGGCAAAGTTTGCATGCCCACTTGAGAAGTCCGTAAATACGGCATACCTTTGTGCACACCCTCTCTAGTTGCATTTGTTGGTTGTGATGGATGAACTTCTGGGACTGAATACTGGTGAATATTGTGCTGAGAACCTTGTATACGACTTGTCACTTCACTCATTTTAAACTCTTGTAGCTCTTGTCTTACCCTTTCCATTTGCTTCATTACTTGGGTTTGGCATAAACCTATGGAGGCTTGAACAATTTCTTTTATTTGCTGGGTACTTATCATATTTTGCACATTTACTTGCTGTTGCTCACTCTCACGCATCTCTCTGCGTATACCTTGCGCAGTAAAACTGCTAAATTCCGGCGACACGACTGTGTGACTCGACTCATCCGGATCAAAAGACTAATTTAGCTGGTTGTCAGCTGTATCCACTGGTGCTGTCGCTGTAGTTGTAGTGGTCAAACCGGAGGTGACGATGTTGGTACTACTGGCGATACCACTGTCGATAGTGCTTCCTGTTGTGGCCATGGTACTACTATCAAGCTGAACTGTTAATTGCTTACTGCCCAGACGGGTCAAAACCATTCCACCAGGAATCGCTAAAATTGGATTTTAAAAATTAACTGGTAAACCGTCTCACCGTGCAGTATGCAAGAGTAAAAAAATTAATCAAAACCAAAAAATAAAAAATATAAAAACGTTGAAATAATCTTCGCCCTAAGACGAAATGAAAACAGGTGAACAAAAAAATAAGTCACCCCTTTTGCCTGTCAACTAATTGAATAATTTTATTACAGGTTTTTTGTGATGGAGTATAAGCGCTGATCGTAATTAGAGTAACTAGTGAAATTTCGTGCAAGCTAACGACGATAGTTTTATCGAGTTCATACATTTGTGTGATTATGAATCTGTGTGTGCTACTAACTAAAACTATGATTTGTCAGCAAAAATGTTTTTTTGACTGCTGCTGGAATCACCTAATATTGTCTGGCGGTGTACTAGGACTAACCAAACAACTGTTCGTTGACAACCTAAAAAAATGAAGTTTCTATACACAGTAGCTATTACAAGGCTCCCATACAAGGAGACCAAGTAAGACTCTAGATGTAAAAAAACAAACTCTAAACTATCTAATTCTCTTACACTTCGCAATCCAACGCGTCCAGGTAAACAAAACTACCTTTAGTACTTACTTCGGGCCCCACGTTGGGCGCAATTTTTGTAGTAGAACTTTTTTAATTGTCATTAGTGTTGCCAATAAAACTACAAGCACACAGCTGATGGTGGTAACCAAAAATTTAAATTGTGGCCAGATTGTCGGCGGGGCTTTCTCACTTTCAACTGTATGAAAGAGCCGAAAAAAGTCAGCCGTATACGGTGGAGAAAGAAAAATAGAATTACTGTTGGTTATAGTTGTTTTTGCTTAAAGTTTGATTTTTGTCTTTGCTTTATTGTTTGGACAAAAATTTGTAGTTTATTTAAAATGTTTGTCAGAAGTTTCCTGAAGAGTTAAGTAGGCGGTAACGAAATGGCCATCGAGACGTGCTTTGACACTCAATAATCAATATTGGTGATTTAAATAATAATCCGGGTTAGTAGAAAACAACACGATAAAAAGGTTTATTAATTTTAAATTTAAAAAAAATAAGTACTGCTTTTTATCAAATTTAAATTTTTTCACTTTGTAAAAAAACAGCAATAATTAGCTAACTTTGCCAGCTCACTACGGGTGAAGTAAAAGAATTATATGGTTCAAATTTCAAATAGTGATGTAGAATTTTATCAAGTTTTATTCGATAGCAGTCATTATGACAAAAACTTAATTCTAAAATTTCAATTAAAAGCCAAGGTGCGCCGTTTTATGTGCTACCAGTTCAGCAAATTAGTTTGCACTAGAGGGGCGGCATGAATAAATGACTATAATGTATGTTCTTGGTTTTTTGAGTCTATGCACTTTCATAATTGTCGTGTCAATCTCCAGGAAAAGTTTTCTGGATTTTCGTTACTTATGCAACCGCACACTGACATTAATGTAGGAACACAACACAAGACGGTAACGATATTTTCATACAAATTTGACATAAGTTGTCGTTCAACGTTAATGCCGCTGAAATAAAATTAATTTTATTAAGTTTTCAAGTTTTCATTATTCTATCACATAAAGTCTCTTACTCTTCTAACAATATTGCCGCATATTTCCAGATATTTTTGTATTTTGTAAGCATTTGATTCACGATAATAGCAAAGGCACATTATTTAAATAAAAATAGAACAAAATTTTAGGAATAAAACGTAAACGAAAAAAATAATTGAAAAGGTAAAAAATATGAAAACAAAATTGATTAAAAAAATAACTGAAAATCATCTTAAATCAGTCATCATTTATTCTTCGTCCTTTTCTCCAATCAGTATGAAGGTTTTGAAAAGGGCCATTGAATTTCTTGCCAGATTAACCAGTCAGACTCTAATGCCATGTACATTTTAAATGTACTTAATATTCTTTAAATTTCATCGATTTTTTAAATGGAAATCATTTGATTCATTAAAAGCAATCAACAAAACTAAAATGAAAATAAATATAATTAATGCCGTCAAAGAATCGTCTTTGGTTTGTTTACTAACTCTCAGTAACGATAAATCGTTCCGTTACCGTCGTCTCTTGTGTTCTTACATTTACACGTGACATAACTATCGAAGTTAATCAGCGACCGGACCCAACCCTTATTAATAGTTTATTTTTAAGTCGTAAGCAAAAATAATAATATTTTTATATTTTATTGAACAGCCTGCCTTCAAAAAAATAAGGAGGTTATACAATTCGGCTGAATGACGCTTTTTTTTATTTGTGCCTCCAGAACTGTGTCATTTCTTATCCGATTTGGAAAATTTTTAGTAATATGATAGATTATGCTTACAGATTGGTACCGTTTTAAAAGCAGCCGATAATCTTTCAAATTAAAGGGTGTCCCCGTACCACGTACATATTATTAACGTGTATTATGAATTGTAAAGAGCACTTCTGAAAAATTTAAAATGACTGCGTATTACAAACAAAAACAAAAAATAATACAAAACTAAATCTAAAAATTAAAGGGTGCCCCCATAATTGATGTAAATTTACTTATATGGGCCTATCTTTTGAACCGTTATAGTCAAACCCTTGCAAACTGGACAGAATGTCAATTGCTATGGCCGTTGTAGTAAGGAGTATTAATATTACAAATTAAAGGGTGTGCCAATAGTTCATTAAATTTGATGTATATGGCTATACTTTTGAGCAGTTGTAGACTGACGCTTGAAATAAACAACGAATATGTATTTCTCAGTCCGCTTTAACAACAAGTATAAAATTTAGATTTGGAAGTTAAAGGGTGTTCCAATAGTTAATGTAAGTTTGTGTATGTGACCAAACTTTTGAACCATTATAGACAGAACGCTGAAACTTAAAAGGGATATGTATTTTTAAGTCCGCTTTATAAACGAGTTTTTAATTTGAATTTAGAAATTAAAGGGTGTCCCATAATTACTCTAGATTTACTTATATAGGCCTATCTTTTGAACCGTTGTAGACAAATGCTTGTAAATTTGACGCAATGTATATTGGTATATGGCCATACTTTTAAACAGTTGCAGACAGACGATTAAAATTTTCAAAGAATCTGTATTATTAACTCTCCATAACAACAAGTATAAAATTTGGATTTGGAAATAAACGGTTGTCCCAATAGTTAATATAATATGGAGTATGTGGCTGGTCTTTAGAACCGCTATAGACAGACAGCTGAAATTTACAAGGCCATGTTTTGCTAAGTCCCCTATAACAAGAAGCTTAAAATTTGAATTTAGATATTAAAGGGTGTTTTAAAAATTAATGTAATTTGTTATATATGGCCGTATTTTTTAAACCGTTGTATACAAACATCTTAATTTTAGACATTTGGTATTTGGTATAAAAAGAAGTATAAAAATGTTATATTATAAATTAAATAGTTGATATAATCTGGTGTATATGGGCAAACAGTTGAACCGTTACAGACAGGCGCACAGTGGCGCCGTTTGAGTTTTTTCGTCGCAAAAATCATATCTTTTGAACCGAATAAGATAATTAAACAGTTTAAACATCATATGATAGATAACTGTTCAGCCTATGAAATGAGCGTTTGGAAAGGGGGCTACGCCTTGTAGGGGCCTACTTATGGGTTATCAAAGTTAAAAGTAGTAGAAAAATCAATTTTATGGTAACTAACAAAATTATTTTTACATTTTTAAATAGTTTTTATTTTTTTCTTTAGGGTTTTATGTTTTAAATTATTACCCAACAAATTAAAAAAAAAATAAATTTTTTTAAAATAAATTTTTTCAATTTTCTGTAAAATATTCATCACAAGTCGTAAGAGAAGGTATATCTAAAAGACATTCTAAACTATAATTATTTTCTAACTCTTTTCGTGACTTCACATGCCGCAGGGAAGAAATAAGTGGATCGGAAGATGCTGCCAACATGTTGAAGAGGTCCTCATTTTGCCTTACCCTTGATGTTTTGAGTGTGTTCTGTAATCTATATTTTTCATAAAATTTGTTAAGAGACTCCTGTGCTTCTTTAGAAAGCTCTCCAATTGACAAAGACTGGAACTCAATTATATCATTGCCATGCGCCAATATATTATGGACGGTCGGGGTCAACTTCTTCTGTGGATACATTTCTGCTAAAAGAGATGCAGTTTTCGACGCATATTCTCCATATTTTGTAGAATTGACATTTTCTTTGCAGTTTAAAACATCCAAGATCGTTCCCAATCTTTTCACGATTTGATTGTCAATTCCAGTGATTTTAGTTACTGCCTCATCATTTTCAAAAAATCTCCTAGCAGTGTTTCCATCGTTTGAGCTACCATATCCGTGCTTGGGACAGTCTACTTTTAGTCCAACTTGTTTAAAAAAAGCATCCTGTATTTTCTTCTTTCTGATCTTTTCCTTATCCTTTATTGATATATTTTCATCGAAGTTTTCCTCCTCTTGTGGTAAGGTATACGCCAGTTTTAGCAAGAACTCCATACACCTAATCCTTGCGTGCAATGGTGATATTCCATATTCGTAATTCTCTTCATTTGTAGAATCGTTTAAATTACCAAAGTTCTTCTGACTCTTTTTGCAAATCGGGCATGACATTGTTGATTTTGTTCCTGTCAGTTCGTTTACGACTTTTCCGTCAACCATGGTCAGGTGGAACTCGTAATTGCATTCAATATATTTTCCTTCACCAATTTGCAGCTTTGTAGGCTTAATCTTGCTTTTTTGTTCTTCAATCTCCTTCACCGTAGTCCTTATGAGTTCTGCCGATTCCCTTGCAAACTGAAACATTATTGGTCGGCAATAATGCACTGATGATGGACGTGGATTTCTCCAGTGTAGGGAAACATCAGATTTTAGCCGCAAAGGAACAACAGATGCCATAAACATATTTCCGTCCGATATTGTAGCGTCATCTGAAGATATCCTTTGCTTATAAACGCTTTGTCCGGATGATCCATCGCAGCCCCATTTGCTGATCAATGTCAACTTGTCAGGAAGAATTTTCACCTCATTTTCAGGAAGACTCTCCAACAACCGTTTTACTGTATGGCCCATGAGATTCTGCAGATTGGCTTTCGCAGAGACTTCCGTAAACTCCGTATGCAGTGGTCGAGAATTTATTTTGGCTTGCGTAATATGCTTGTATCCGGGTAAAACGTCAGCGCCGTGTCGCGTTAAGGATGCCCGTAATTTCTCATATTTCTCTTTGGAAAGTTCTAAGTCCATAAACAAGTTCAAGTTCTTCTAAAGCAGCTTCCGTGAAAAACTTTGGTGTGGTTGACTTTCTAAACAGTTCAAATAATTTTAAATTGTTCAACGCCATGTTTTCAGTACTCAAATTCTTTAATGTTTTCAGTAATTGTTGCGCCAACTTTCAGTCGTAGACTAATCCAGGCATTGTGCCTATTTTGCAATATATAGGCTTATGCTACCATGCCTAAAAATTTACTACTACAAAAAAAATTTTAACAAAAATTTACTACTAAAAAAAAAAATACTGTCAGTCAAAACATATACTGTGAGCGTCAAAATAAACTGTACACAAACATTTTTTTTAAATTAGTTTTTATTTCAGTCTTTAAAAATTCTATTTTATTTAACATTTTATGTTTTTTTAATTGTTATTCAGTTCTCTACTTGAACTTAAAAAAACAACAAAAAAATTTTACAACAACAAAAGTTATAAAACAAAAACAAAATCTATTCCATATTTTACGCGTCAAAATAAAGTGTACATCTTATTTTGTAGCATTTTAGCGAAGTAGAATCGCAAAAAATACCGTTACGTTTTGTTGTTTATTTACTTTCTTGCATTCTTTAAAATCACTACTACTGTTTTATAATAGACAGACGCAATTTTCGGACTATAACTTCTTTGCAGAAAGAAATTTATTATTTTATTAAAAATGGGTAGACAAACATCAACAGAAGTCATAGAACTTGTGATAAAACTTCGAAAAGACGGTTAAACTTTTCGTGAAATCGGGTCTTTTATAAACAGAAGCCATAATACAGCAAAGAGAATAGTTGATAAGCACGAAAAATTCGGCAAAGTAGAAAATCGTCCAGGTGCAGGCCGACCAATAGCTTGAAGTGAGTCTGAAATAAGGTCTATTTTGAGTGATGTGAAGAAAAATCCATTTAAAAGTGCTGTTAAAATATCGGAGGAAGTTTCAGCAACAAAAAATACCAACGTCAGCGCCAACACAACACGAAGAGCTCTACACGCAAATGGTCTACATGGTCGGTTGCCGCCAAAAAAGCCACTTATATCGTTAGTAGATCAGAAAAAAAGTATTGAGTATGCAAAAAGTACGAAACTAAAGATGGTTCTTTCTGGAATAACATTTTATTTAGCGATGAGAGTAAATTTGAGATATTTGGCCAGAAAAAACCTGTAAAAGTATGGCATACAAAAAATACAGAGTATGCTGAACAAACTCTAATATCTACGGTTAAGCATGGAAGGGTGCGGTGATGGTGTGGGGATGCATTGCGGAAAGTGTAGTGAAAAGCTTGGTTTTTATTTAAGATACCATGAATAAAACGGACTACTTAAACATTTTTAAAAACAATTTGTCATGTAGTGTGGATAAATTGGGCTTCAAGGGACCTTGGATCTTTTAACAAGACAATGATCCCGAACATACGGCAAAGATAGTAAAAGAATGGCTCCTTTATCATACTCCTAAGACATTAGATCATCCTCCCCAATCACCGGACCTTAACCCGATTGAGCATTTGTGGGAGCATCTTGACTGGCAAATACGAAAGAGGACAATTACTAACAAGGATACGCTTAAATCCCTTATAATGGAGAAGTGGCAGAAAATTTCATCTGACATAACCAAAAAACTAGTTGAATCGATGCCCCGAAGACTAAGTACCTTTATTAAAGCTAAAGGAAAAGCAAACAAATACTAAATCATACTAATTTTTATAATAAATTATATGTGTGCACTTTATTTTGACGCGTAAAATATGGAATAGATTTTGTTTTTGTTTTATAACTTTTGTAGTTGTAAATTTTTTTTGTTGTTTTTTTAAGTTTAAGTAGGGAACTAAGTAACAATTAAAAAAACATAAAATGTTAAATAAAATAGTATTTTTTAAGACAGAAATAAAAACTAATCTAAAGAAAATGTTTGTGTACACTTTATTTTGACGCTCACAGTAAGGGATGGACGCCATACAATTTCTGCAACCATGTCTTTTTAACCTTTTTTACCTCAAGAAGCCAAACGGGCACGTACGGGCAGATAAAACCTTTTGAATTAGGTAAAGAAATAATCAAAGAACAGGTTTTGCAAATATGGCAAATATAGAAAAATATAGATTTTTTTTATTTTCCGTCAAAGTTAAAAAATAGTGAAAAAAGGGATAGTTTTTCAATAGTGATTTACCAGGAGAAACACAAAGCAAACAGGTAATTTTTTTTTATCATTATACATTTAATAAATACATCAATCAATACAAACAAAAAATATGGCGATTCGTTACCTAAATTTCGTGATATTATACCTGAAATCGCAACAAATTGACTAAAAATTGTGTGTTTTTTTGAAAAACGAAAGTCGTTCACCTTTGAACGGTTATATCTTCTAAACTAAAAATGTGATATTATTAAGAGTGGCATATTTGAAATCGTTGAAAAGTTTTCTATAATATGGGTTTATTCAAAACTTCGTGGGCGCTCATAAAAATTTTGGTTTTTGCAACCTCGTTTGCTCTACGGGCGCAACTGTGAGGCGGTTGAAATTTACACAGAACCTGATTGCTAACTCTACTACAACAGTAAGTATATAATTTGAAAATGGAAATTAAAGAGTAACATTATATAGTCTGTAATTTGATGTATATTTCCAAACTACTGAACAGTTGAAAAAGTATAAAGTTTGGAGATATAAGTGTGTCCTAATAGTTAATGTAACCTTATTTATGTGGCCATACACGTGAGCTGTTTTAGTTAGACAGATGAAATCTGTTTTGAAGTCGGTTTTTTTCGCAAGAATTATATAAATTACAAATTCGAACTCGAACTTAAAAGACAAAAATACAAAAGTGCAAATTTTGCACCATCAAATAATAAGAATTTCAATGTAGTTCAATGTAATTTACCTAGTACTTCTAATAATTTCTTAATACATATTATCTTTATTCATTTTATATTTAACTCGTGCGCTCTAGCCAAACAGTCTTTACTGTCCGCTTACAAAATCACAAATGAAATTTACACTATGTTTGACACGCAATTAAACGAGTATAATGGCATGACGGCGAAGACAAAATATCAAAAAATTTTGAATTTCATCCAGCGGCGCTGACAAACACGAAATGATGATGGCACGTCCTTAGGCCCTGTTCACAAGCAAAGTTCCATCTTCTAATAGCCGCTTAATGCAGCTCATATTAGTTCACAGTTGGAAAGACTTACTGCCAGAAACATCTTGCTGTCTATAAACATGAAGCAAGAAACATTTGTTATATCTCACAAATTGAACGGAGTAGCGACGTTTTTTTGCTTTTATTTATTTTAAAATAATTTTTTTTATGTAACCTTTGTTACTAAAATCAAATTTATATGTTAAGAAAAATTGATATGTTAAAAAGATTCTTCCCTCAAATAACGAAACAATTACTTTTTCAGTAATATTTCTTTATATCGTGTCTGTACCAAAAGTTACAAAAATTTGGCCATATATAACAAAGTTATGCTGGGAACACAATTTGGACGAAGGAAGAATTTTTCGTTGCGAATATTCGCTGTCAAAAATAAAACACATTGGTGCATATAAAGCTAGCTACAGACAACGCAATGTGTTTCTGAAATCTGTTTCATTTCATTACATATTGCGTCGTCTGAATTCGTGTTTCAGGTTTCACTTCAGGTTGCAATCCAGGTTTCAGTAACATCAAAATGTTTTGATATTATCTGGTTGCATTGAAACAGATTGCATTGTTTGTATAGCTGTTTCATTATTTTATGTGTTTAGTAGATTGACAACAAGCAAGCTGTAAACATCTAAGTAATTAAGAAAGAGCAAAATGGGATGTGAAAAGTGATAAATATTAAAATAAAATTATAAAAGCAGCAGCATTTAAAAATTAGTAATTGAATATAAAAATATTGATATAAACGCAAGCATTGAAAAAGTTAAAAACAGGATTCATTTTTGCATCCTCTTTTCCGCGCGATGTTTATAATTTGATATAAAATAACAGAACTGAGATTGCGTTTATGTTTCACTGTTGGTTTCAGTCACCGAGTATACAGAGGCGACACGAGAATATAGTCATCTCGTTTTTTCTATGCATCTCTTTCTTGACATCCTATCGACTACTACAAAACAAAATTGAAGTCGATAGGATGTCAAGAAAGAGATTCATAGAAAAAAAGAGATGACTACATTCTCGTGTCGCCTCTGTATGCTTAGTGGTTTCAGTATTTGTGTCAAACCTGAAACCTGAATGTGAATGTGCGTTGTTTGTAGCCAGCTTAAAAATTAACACAACACCGCCGTCTACGAAATTCGTCGTGCGTGACGAACTCTCCGATAGATATAATTCTATTTCTTACGCCGACGAACGGCGAACAGACTATTACAGGGTTGTCGAACAAACTAGGTACAGGGTTGTTGTTTCTTTGTGGGTTCTAAATATATTGTTCCCAGCATTATACAAGTTTCGTGGAGCCTGTAAAAGTTACAACAAATTTAACGAGATGGCAACACTAGCGAGATGTATATGAAAGCTTGTTTGTTAGTGCCAATAAAGTGTTGTAAAGGCATAATTAGCCGACCGTTGAAATTGTAAATGTAACGTAAATGTAGCTGTACAGTAAATGTAAATGCAGTTGTGCTTATAGAATGTGTAAAAACGTGTCATGTGTTTTTGACATAAGCAAAAATTTAAATAAAAGTGTGTTGTTTTGTCTTATTTCTTATTTTGTGTATGCTTTTAAATTATAATGGGTACCGAAGATTTGATTATTAGTTTAAACTTCTTGAGTTTATGTCATTTTAGTTTAAAAATAAATAAAAACACACAGCTGTTCAAACCAATGATGGCCACTTTGCAATTTTGTGTAAAAAGTACGTAGATATTTCAATCGTACTAAAAATTATATTTTATTGTAATAATGAAAATTATAACATTTGCATAAATTATGCTCAGCCTAACAATTACACAAAACATTACATGTATAACGATATTTAATTTTGAAAAGAAAACTTCATAATTTATAATTATATTGTTTGTCAAAAAATTTAACAACTTATAAGTTTTAGTAAATAAGCAAAAATAAGTACTTGAAAAGGGTATTGTGCTTGACTTTAATTTATGATAGTATTTACCATCACTGTCTACATCTGTCACGTAACCTTGTATTGAAATTCTATTTTCAACAGGTTGAAACGTTACGGCTAAGTGACACTTCAGTCGGCTAAGCATTTGCATAGCTTTTAGTATATCAAAAATGATCAGCTGGCACATCTACATTTACATTTCTACATTTACGTTCGGCTAAATGTACCTTAAGACTTGTCGAGGAGAAGATGAAAAACTTTTTGGAAAAGTTTTGTTTGTTTTGGGAAACTTTTTTCAGAGTTGCATGGGAAGTTCTTTTTCCTATGCGTGTGAACATGTTGTTGTTTCTTTGTAGGTGTATTAGAGCCACGTGCTTTCAATGCGTACATAAAAGAAAATGTAAACAAACTAAGCCAAAAAATAGCATTTTTTAACTCTATCACAATTCGTAAATTTAATATTAATTTTAATACAAAAAAACAAAGTTAAAAGCCTTCAGATGATACAATCAGATTTTGCAACTGTCACTTTTATTAATTAAGAATAAAGGTGCTGCACATCAAGCTATTTAGAGTAGTTACTCATTTATAACTCGAAAACTATTCCACGTGCACATATACCACTATATACGATCGATAGAGGATTAAAACGAATCGACCGTGGTATATTTCGTTTCTTCAAAGACTGTACGGAAAAAGTTATTGAGCGGCACACTTTTCAAAATTAAAAAATCGTGTACATATACTGCTATATACGATCGGAAGAGGATAAAAATTCGAATCGATCGTGGTATAGTTTGTTTTCTGAAAGACTGTACGAAAAAAAAGCGGCAAACTTTTCAAATTTGAAATATTCCCTCAAAAATATAAGTTTAGTTTTTCGCCTATATCTTGAAAACCATTCCGCGTGCACATATATCGCTATATATGGTCGATAAGGAATTAAAGTACGAATCGATCTTGGTATAGATTGTTTTCTGAACGACTATACGAAAAAAGTTATAAAGCGGCAAACTTTTCAAATTTGAAAAAATCGCTCAAAAATATAAGTTAAGTTTTTCGCTTATATCTCGAAAACTATTCCGCGTGCTTATATACCGCTATATATGATTGAAAGAGGAAAAAATACGAATCGATCGTAGTATAGTTTGGTTTCTGAAAGACTGTACGAAAAAAGCTATTAAGCAGCAAACTTTCAAAAATCGAAAAAATCTAAAAAAATTGGTGAAAAGTTTACTTGTATTTGGTATTAAACAGTCGGTAATACTAATCTATAGAGATCGAAAATACTTTCCAGAATATGTGTGGACAAGATATACTGCAGCAAACTCTAGCTAATTAACAAAAAAAAAAAAAAAACACAAAGCATACAAAGGTAATAGTGGTAAAAGGTAAACAAACTTGAAAAAATATTGCGTTTTTAAATGTTACAAGAATTCATCAATTTGTCATTTAAAAACAAAAGAAGTTTTTCAGAACCTGCAAGGCTGTAGTATCAAATTTTCTGGTCGTCACTTTCGCCATTATAAAAATAAAGTTGCTGCACGTAAGATACTTTGTCCTTGATCGAGATAGTTATTGAGTTATAAAATCTTAATTAAAAGCTGTACCACACAGCAATTTGTATCAATTGATATAAAACAAAAATACGATTCCATATTGGTATAGATTATTTTCGGAAATACTTACTTTTAGAAGTCATAACTCGAAAAATTTGACGAATGGCTTAAAATTATACAAATAGTTTTTTAAATATTACAGCTAAGCTAATCGTGATATCATACACCGACTAGTACCAGTTAATAAAGGACAATAATACCTGTTAAGGACAGGCTCGTTTGCCTTCCTCCTTGGTACACCAAGACAATGTAACTTCGAAAATAGTGTGAACACAACGACTGACAATATGCAAGTGACAAACTTTATTAGGAATTCTTTGGTATTTAAATAAAATAATATTAACAAAAAAGTTAAAAAGAAAAATGCATTATAAACTAAGTTAAAATAATAAGCTTAATTGTAAACACGCTGAAAAACGTTCATAACTTTCTGTACTTAATTCTTTTCCCACCATTAGCCAAAAAGAAATATTGCATTTCATTAAATATTTTAAAATTATTTTCCCACTGTTAGGCTGTGTAGTACAGAGATTGTATTACATAACTGTCTGGCTAATAATTTAAATAGGCAAATTATTTTCCCACTATTAGTCAGTGTAGAGGTGATATTAAATTTCACAAATACCTGGTCACTTGAACAGATATGTGATTGTTTATTCTAGCCTTGAATTATGCTGACGCAGTAAATCTCACGATTTGCTTGACAAATGTGGGAAATAACAAAAAAAAAAATTAAATTTAAGGTTTAATTCCATAAAGATTTGTTTTTATTTTGCTATGAAAATAAAAAAATCACAAAGAATTAACAATACCTTTAAAAGTTGGTATACATTTGGTTTCAATTCCGCTTATGGGCATACTTTATTTGGATTTTGTATGCGTTGTCCGTCCAATTATCGTGCTACAAAGATAAAGACTGAGATACGCTCACTTTACATTAAAAAAGACAAACTTATAAGGAAACTTATCATATTCATTTAAAAGTAACAGACTTGTTAACAAGACATAAGCTTTACCATTTATTTCCCACATTTTACACAACTTACATGAAAGGATAAAAAATTAGATGACTGACAAGCGGATGGAAAGAAAATTTACAGACTAAAAAACGTACAAACTCAGAATTTTACCCACGGCACAGTGGTCGATCCCATTGACCAAAAATAAAAGTAAAAAATTTGTCCTTAAATGTGGCATCACTGTTTCTTAAAAACAAGGTTTAAAATCTGTAGTTGTTTGTTGTTTTATTCTAAATGTATTTAGTTTTTGCAGTGTGAAAATAAAAATAAAATAAATAAAATAAAAGAAAAAGCATTGGTGTTGAAAAAAATCAGAATAAATATTGAATATAAAGGTATTAACTAAGGTTTAAAAAAATTACAATGCGTTTTGCTTATTGTGGATTTGTTATATAATTAATATTTTTGTAGTGTCATTATTAATTCTAGTTAATTCATGTATATACATTTCAACTGGAGTTTTAGTTGAGTTCCCCCCTGAAATTTCCAACGAGGTTTATTTTTGTTTATGGTTTAATACTCCAAGAATAAAAAATTGGCAATATCAGCTGCTTTTTTTGCCCGTTTTTTTATTATCTCCTACAGACCAAACCGACTTCTTTGTTTTATGTCACACTTTGAATTTTTTTTGTAGTATTTTGTCAATTTGTGTTCGTTCGTGCTACTCTGTTATTGCTATGCATGCAAAGAAATGTGTTGGTTTTTTCCACGGACTTTTAATTTTATTTTTGCCTAATTTTTCCTTGTTATTAATTGTTTTTCCAATAGACTCACGTTATACTTGCACAATTTCGCGCTCATATATTTTTGACATGATGGCAAAAATGCCATCGCATAAAAATAAGACTTCAAAATAGATATTCAGATTGGCTGGCCCAAATGGAGTCGATTTTATTAAACTCACAAATATCTAACTTGAATGAAGATCGGGGACGTCGTAGATTAAGTTTCGGGAGTGTTCAAGCAGGACAAAGCGACGACAAATAGCAGAAATCGATGTCTCTGCTGCTGATGATTTGCGATTTGCTAGCTTAAAAAATAATTTTCACTTTTGCAAGCAAATGTTACTGAAGTTATATCGCTTATAACTGAAGCAGTGTTATATTAATAAAACATACGAGCATAACTACCCGCTTGAGTACTTGTAGTATACTGAATTTTATTTAGAAAATTATTCTTAATTACTAACATTGAAAACCTTAAACCTAACTAGAACTGATAAGCTACGATTATACACATGCACACATTAGCGACCATTAATTTATTACTCGTTAAGTGTTCTATGATCATGTTTATTCACATGCGTATTTTAGTGATAAAAACAAAAGGTTTCATTATCTGTGTTAGTGTTTGACAAAATAACCAATTACACGGAATTACATACATATGGAAACTAAATTATCTCTTACTCTAATGACCTTTTTTATCTTTTATTCTTAGAACTAATGAATATTATCCTTAATAATAAACATGTTCAATTCTGAACATTCTGCCGGGCCTCCAGAGGAGCTGGAGCCGTGAAATCTAATTTTAATACAGAATTATTACTGCGGCAACACTGATATTTAATATACATACAAAGCAATATTAGAATGTCTAATCTATGATTAGAATAACAATTATAATTAATATCAAAGATGCGTGTCCTGATACAGTATTGAGTTGAATTCTTTTTAATTCAACGTGGGATGTCTTAATTTTTTCGACTGCATTTTTTAAATAGTTCATCTCCTTTGTGTTGTTGATAATTGTCACGTCTAAAGGTTTCACCAGCCTTGCTTCTACTTGCGGAAATTCTAGACCCCATGACGATGTCTCGATAGGTGACTGCATACGTGATGTAAATCGTTGTGAGGCTGTTAATGTCACTCTTTCTTATGTTGCAATACATCCTGGTGATAACGTCAAAATTCCTTTAAAAGGTAAAGTCGTGCAGTTGCGCTTTCCCTGACCAAAATCCACTGTAATCATAAAGTTGCTAAACGCGGCGAATATCCAATGATTATCAGTGGAATGTTTGCCTCCAAAAGCTTGTAGTTGAAATTTCTTCGAATTCGCAATCAGCGTGCCTGGATTGTTTTAAGGCTGACACTTCACAAGAGCGTTCGGTTGCTGGCTTCCATGGCATATTACCAATACAATTAAACTGACCTTGTAAATTCTTCTCACATGCGTTCAATTGTACAAGTGACATCAAAAAGTACATGTTGGAAGCAAAGTTGTATGCAATCAATTCATTTCCAATTCTTGGCATCATCTTATGGTTCTTATTACCAACTGGCAGCTTTATTATTTCGTAAATTTCAAAACTGTGCTCATACAATAAAGGTATCTCCAACTGAATTACTAACTTTGACTCCATAATGATCCTTTTAGAAGTCATTGAATGGTAGACCTCTTTCAGCTCTGTTCCCGTAGCTTCTCCAGGAAGAATTATATACGACAATCAATATATCAACGAAATAATGGATATTGCAAAGACGATATTAAAACAAAACTACTTTAGATTCAACAATAACTTCTATAAACTACCTGATGGACTCGGCATGGGAAACCCAACATCCGCAATCTTCACAGAGATTTTCATGCAACACTTAGAACAACTACACATCAAAAAACTGATGGAAAAACATAAAATAACCCATTACTACAGATACGTAGATGACATTATATGCATCCTAGAAAGAGACAACGCCGAACAAATTCTTATAGACTTAAACATAATACACAATAAAATCACATACACAATGGAAAAAGAGCAAAACAGAACTTTACATTATCTTGACATATCAATAATACGAGGAATTGATACATTAAACTTTGACATTTATAGAAAACCAACCATGACAGACACAACTATCCACAGCTCCTCAAACCATCCAACTCAACATAAACTCGCAGCGTTTAGACACATGATTCACAGACTTAAAATAGTCCCACTCGCTCCAGATAAATACAACAAAGAACTCGATACAATTTACACTATAGCTAAAAATAACGGATACAACCACACAACCATCGACAAACTACTCAGACAATACAACAACAAAAACAAGAAGAAAGAAGACAAGGAAACTATCGACACAACACGACGACACATCTTTACTTACACAGGACCAGAAATATACAGATTAACCAACCTTTTCCGAAAAGAAGGTTTACACACAACATTAAAAACAAGCAACACTCTACGTAACAATCTTAAGACATCAATAGAAACAACGGATAAATTTAGCACCAGCGGAGTATACAGACTTACTTGTACTTGCAACCATACATACATCGGACAAACTGGACGAACATTAAAAACAAGGTTTACAGAACACATACGATCATACAAAAGGAAAAGGGAAGACTCCAATTTCGCAAAACACCTTAACACACATGGACACGAACCAAAGGAAATAGATGAATGTATGACAGTATTACACCCAAGTAAAAAAGGACGAAGACTAGACATTCTTGAAAACATGGAAATTTACAAAACACGAACGTTTAACAGAGACATTATTAACGAACAGGTAAACACAACCTCTGACACGATTTTTACACCACTAAAATTACTAAAACACTCTTACAAACGAAAAACACCCACAGACGGTCACACTTACCTATCCAATAATAAAAGACCCAAATATTAACTATTTACCCCAATAAACAAGACAGATATCAGGCAATCTACCTGCATAATACTATTTAAACGGACAAAAATTACCTAAACCCACCACCTTTTATTCTTTACACTATCTATTTTTTACACTATCTCTTCAGTTTAAACAAAAACGCGGCTTGAAAATGATGTTATCACATCGAAAGCGCTCGCCGAACATCCAAAGTACACAGCCAGTGACGACGGTTATTACCGAAAATTATAACAACAGTTTATTATATACTGGCGGAATCAACCCAATTAATTTAATACCGGATACAGCTAGTCAAGCTAAGGTACTATTAACTAGACTCACTAACAAGACACTACAACTACACAAGACAATAGCAAACATACGATTCAACAAACAATGTCTTAAAAACAATATCACTCCACGATACATAACTATTAACATTACAAACCAAACGTACGCTTCCCAACGCGCAAAGCGTGTAGCCCAACTGACATGGATAAAGACTGAAATACGCTCACTTTACATTAAAAAAGACAAACTCAATAAGGAAACTTATCATCTTCACTTAAAAGTAACAGACTTATTAACAAGACATAATCTTTACCATTTATTTCCCACATTTTTACACAACTTACATGAAAGGATACAAAATCAGATGACTGACAAATACAAGCGGATGGAAAGAAAATTTACAAAACTCACAAAACAGACTGAAAAACGTACAAACTCAGAATTTTACCCACGAGTGAAAAACCTGACAAACATAGAATTCAGCGACAATGAAACAAAACTAATAGAGAAGGGACTAAAACATAATCTACCTTTTGACAAAATAGAAAAAACAATTGAAACCCAAATCGTAGACGCCGAAGCTACTATTACACACTTACCAACTGACCGACAAGAACACATGAGACACAAGATAGCCGATGTACTTGAAAAAACAATAAGAGAACACACTTCATCTAAAACTAATCCTGACGAACAAAAAACTACTAGACAGATAAAAGCAAAACTTCGGAATAATAATCTATTACTTACTAAAGCAGACAAGGGGAACACAACTGTAATAATGCACAAGAAAGACTATATAGAGAAAACACAACAATTCATTCAGCAAGTAAAATGCACAAAATTCAAAAATGACCCAACCGATTCATTCCAAAAGGAAATACGAAGCCTACTAAAACGCTGCAAAACGTTCACTGACGGAAAGTTATACATATTCATGAACATGAACCCAGGACCCCCTACACTCAGAGCACAACCTAAAATCCATAAAGAAAATATTCCAATCAGACCTGTAGTAAATTACAAACCTGCGCCTACATATAACTTGGCCAAACACCTTGCCACATTCTTAAAAGAGAAAATAAATTTGCAGAACACATACATGTTACGAAATACACAAGACCTCATAAACAAAATTAAGGACATCAAAATCACTGATAATACGAGACTCGTTTCCTTCGACATAAAGGATCTATATACATCAATACCCACACACGAAACTTTGACTATCCTACGTAACATACTTTCCAACATATACGACAATCAATATATCAACGAAATAATGGATATTGCAAAGACGATATTAAAACAAAACTACTTTAGATTCAACAATAACTTCTATAAACTACCTGATGGACTCGGCATGGGAAACCCAACATCCGCAATCTTCACAGAGATTTTCATGCAACACTTAGAACAACTACACATCAAAAAACTGATGGAAAAACATAAAATAACCCATTACTACAGATACGTAGATGACATTATATGCATCCTAGAAAGAGACAACGCCGAACAAATTCTTATAGACTTAAACATAATACACAATAAAATCACATACACAATGGAAAAAGAGCAAAACAGAACTTTACATTATCTTGACATATCAATAATACGAGGAATTGATACATTAAACTTTGACATTTATAGAAAACCAACCATGACAGACACAACTATCCACAGCTCCTCAAACCATCCAACTCAACATAAACTCGCAGCGTTTAGACACATGATTCACAGACTTAAAATAGTCCCACTCGCTCCAGATAAATACAACAAAGAACTCGATACAATTTACACTATAGCTAAAAATAACGGATACAACCACACAACCATCGACAAACTACTCAGACAATACAACAACAAAAACAAGAAGAAAGAAGACAAGGAAACTATCGACACAACACGACGACACATCTTTACTTACACAGGACCAGAAATATACAGATTAACCAACCTTTTCCGAAAAGAAGGTTTACACACAACATTAAAAACAAGCAACACTCTACGTAACAATCTTAAGACATCAATAGAAACAACGGATAAATTTAGCACCAGCGGAGTATACAGACTTACTTGTACTTGCAACCATACATACATCGGACAAACTGGACGAACATTAAAAACAAGGTTTACAGAACACATACGATCATACAAAAGGAAAAGGGAAGACTCCAATTTCGCAAAACACCTTAACACACATGGACACGAACCAAAGGAAATAGATGAATGTATGACAGTATTACACCCAAGTAAAAAAGGACGAAGACTAGACATTCTTGAAAACATGGAAATTTACAAAACACGAACGTTTAACAGAGACATTATTAACGAACAGGTAAACACAACCTCTGACACGATTTTTACACCACTAAAATTACTAAAACACTCTTACAAACGAAAAACACCCACAGACGGTCACACTTACCTATCCAATAATAAAAGACCCAAATATTAACTATTTACCCCAATAAACAAGACAGATATCAGGCAATCTACCTGCATAATACTATTTAAACGGACAAAAATTACCTAAACCCACCACCTTTTATTCTTTACACTATCTATTTTTTACACTATCTCTTCAGTTTAAACAAAAACGCGGCTTGAAAATGATGTTATCACATCGAAAGCGCTCGCCGAACATCCAAAGTACACAGCCAGTGACGACGGTTATTACCGAAAATTATAACAACAGTTTATTATATACTGGCGGAATCAACCCAATTAATTTAATACCGGATACAGCTAGTCAAGCTAAGGTACTATTAACTAGACTCACTAACAAGACACTACAACTACACAAGACAATAGCAAACATACGATTCAACAAACAATGTCTTAAAAACAATATCACTCCACGATACATAACTATTAACATTACAAACCAAACGTACGCTTCCCAACGCGCAAAGCGTGTAGCCCAACTGACATGGATAAAGACTGAAATACGCTCACTTTACATTAAAAAAGACAAACTCAATAAGGAAACTTATCATCTTCACTTAAAAGTAACAGACTTATTAACAAGACATAATCTTTACCATTTATTTCCCACATTTTTACACAACTTACATGAAAGGATACAAAATCAGATGACTGACAAATACAAGCGGATGGAAAGAAAATTTACAAAACTCACAAAACAGACTGAAAAACGTACAAACTCAGAATTTTACCCACGAGTGAAAAACCTGACAAACATAGAATTCAGCGACAATGAAACAAAACTAATAGAGAAGGGACTAAAACATAATCTACCTTTTGACAAAATAGAAAAAACAATTGAAACCCAAATCGTAGACGCCGAAGCTACTATTACACACTTACCAACTGACCGACAAGAACACATGAGACACAAGATAGCCGATGTACTTGAAAAAACAATAAGAGAACACACTTCATCTAAAACTAATCCTGACGAACAAAAAACTACTAGACAGATAAAAGCAAAACTTCGGAATAATAATCTATTACTTACTAAAGCAGACAAGGGGAACACAACTGTAATAATGCACAAGAAAGACTATATAGAGAAAACACAACAATTCATTCAGCAAGTAAAATGCACAAAATTCAAAAATGACCCAACCGATTCATTCCAAAAGGAAATACGAAGCCTACTAAAACGCTGCAAAACGTTCACTGACGGAAAGTTATACATATTCATGAACATGAACCCAGGACCCCCTACACTCAGAGCACAACCTAAAATCCATAAAGAAAATATTCCAATCAGACCTGTAGTAAATTACAAACCTGCGCCTACATATAACTTGGCCAAACACCTTGCCACATTCTTAAAAGAGAAAATAAATTTGCAGAACACATACATGTTACGAAATACACAAGACCTCATAAACAAAATTAAGGACATCAAAATCACTGATAATACGAGACTCGTTTCCTTCGACATAAAGGATCTATATACATCAATACCCACACACGAAACTTTGACTATCCTACGTAACATACTTTCCAACATATACGACAATCAATATATCAACGAAATAATGGATATTGCAAAGACGATATTAAAACAAAACTACTTTAGATTCAACAATAACTTCTATAAACTACCTGATGGACTCGGCATGGGAAACCCAACATCCGCAATCTTCACAGAGATTTTCATGCAACACTTAGAACAACTACACATCAAAAAACTGATGGAAAAACATAAAATAACCCATTACTACAGATACGTAGATGACATTATATGCATCCTAGAAAGAGACAACGCCGAACAAATTCTTATAGACTTAAACATAATACACAATAAAATCACATACACAATGGAAAAAGAGCAAAACAGAACTTTACATTATCTTGACATATCAATAATACGAGGAATTGATACATTAAACTTTGACATTTATAGAAAACCAACCATGACAGACACAACTATCCACAGCTCCTCAAACCATCCAACTCAACATAAACTCGCAGCGTTTAGACACATGATTCACAGACTTAAAATAGTCCCACTCGCTCCAGATAAATACAACAAAGAACTCGATACAATTTACACTATAGCTAAAAATAACGGATACAACCACACAACCATCGACAAACTACTCAGACAATACAACAACAAAAACAAGAAGAAAGAAGACAAGGAAACTATCGACACAACACGACGACACATCTTTACTTACACAGGACCAGAAATATACAGATTAACCAACCTTTTCCGAAAAGAAGGTTTACACACAACATTAAAAACAAGCAACACTCTACGTAACAATCTTAAGACATCAATAGAAACAACGGATAAATTTAGCACCAGCGGAGTATACAGACTTACTTGTACTTGCAACCATACATACATCGGACAAACTGGACGAACATTAAAAACAAGGTTTACAGAACACATACGATCATACAAAAGGAAAAGGGAAGACTCCAATTTCGCAAAACACCTTAACACACATGGACACGAACCAAAGGAAATAGATGAATGTATGACAGTATTACACCCAAGTAAAAAAGGACGAAGACTAGACATTCTTGAAAACATGGAAATTTACAAAACACGAACGTTTAACAGAGACATTATTAACGAACAGGTAAACACAACCTCTGACACGATTTTTACACCACTAAAATTACTAAAACACTCTTACAAACGAAAAACACCCACAGACGGTCACACTTACCTATCCAATAATAAAAGACCCAAATATTAACTATTTACCCCAATAAACAAGACAGATATCAGGCAATCTACCTGCATAATACTATTTAAACGGACAAAAATTACCTAAACCCACCACCTTTTATTCTTTACACTATCTATTTTTTACACTATCTCTTCAGTTTAAACAAAAACGCGGCTTGAAAATGATGTTATCACATCGAAAGCGCTCGCCGAACATCCAAAGTACACAGCCAGTGACGACGGTTATTACCGAAAATTATAACAACAGTTTATTATATACTGGCGGAATCAACCCAATTAATTTAATACCGGATACAGCTAGTCAAGCTAAGGTACTATTAAATAGACTCACTAACAAGACACTACAACTACACAAGACAATAGCAAACATACGATTCAACAAACAATGTCTTAAAAACAATATCACTCCACGATACATAACTATTAACATTACAAACCAAACGTACGCTTCCCAACGCGCAAAGCGTGTAGCCCAACTGACATGGATAAAGACTGAAATACGCTCACTTTACATTAAAAAAGACAAACTCAATAAGGAAACTTATCATCTTCACTTAAAAGTAACAGACTTATTAACAAGACATAATCTTTACCATTTATTTCCCACATTTTTACACAACTTACATGAAAGGATACAAAATCAGATGACTGACAAATACAAGCGGATGGAAAGAAAATTTACAAAACTCACAAAACAGACTGAAAAACGTACAAACTCAGAATTTTACCCACGAGTGAAAAACCTGACAAACATAGAATTCAGCGACAATGAAACAAAACTAATAGAGAAGGGACTAAAACATAATCTACCTTTTGACAAAATAGAAAAAACAATTGAAACCCAAATCGTAGACGCCGAAGCTACTATTACACACTTACCAACTGACCGACAAGAACACATGAGACACAAGATAGCCGATGTACTTGAAAAAACAATAAGAGAACACACTTCATCTAAAACTAATCCTGACGAACAAAAAACTACTAGACAGATAAAAGCAAAACTTCGGAATAATAATCTATTACTTACTAAAGCAGACAAGGGGAACACAACTGTAATAATGCACAAGAAAGACTATATAGAGAAAACACAACAATTCATTCAGCAAGTAAAATGCACAAAATTCAAAAATGACCCAACCGATTCATTCCAAAAGGAAATACGAAGCCTACTAAAACGCTGCAAAACGTTCACTGACGGAAAGTTATACATATTCATGAACATGAACCCAGGACCCCCTACACTCAGAGCACAACCTAAAATCCATAAAGAAAATATTCCAATCAGACCTGTAGTAAATTACAAACCTGCGCCTACATATAACTTGGCCAAACACCTTGCCACATTCTTAAAAGAGAAAATAAATTTGCAGAACACATACATGTTACGAAATACACAAGACCTCATAAACAAAATTAAGGACATCAAAATCACTGATAATACGAGACTCGTTTCCTTCGACATAAAGGATCTATATACATCAATACCCACACACGAAACTTTGACTATCCTACGTAACATACTTTCCAACATATACGACAATCAATATATCAACGAAATAATGGATATTGCAAAGACGATATTAAAACAAAACTACTTTAGATTCAACAATAACTTCTATAAACTACCTGATGGACTCGGCATGGGAAACCCAACATCCGCAATCTTCACAGAGATTTTCATGCAACACTTAGAACAACTACACATCAAAAAACTGATGGAAAAACATAAAATAACCCATTACTACAGATACGTAGATGACATTATATGCATCCTAGAAAGAGACAACGCCGAACAAATTCTTATAGACTTAAACATAATACACAATAAAATCACATACACAATGGAAAAAGAGCAAAACAGAACTTTACATTATCTTGACATATCAATAATACGAGGAATTGATACATTAAACTTTGACATTTATAGAAAACCAACCATGACAGACACAACTATCCACAGCTCCTCAAACCATCCAACTCAACATAAACTCGCAGCGTTTAGACACATGATTCACAGACTTAAAATAGTCCCACTCGCTCCAGATAAATACAACAAAGAACTCGATACAATTTACACTATAGCTAAAAATAACGGATACAACCACACAACCATCGACAAACTACTCAGACAATACAACAACAAAAACAAGAAGAAAGAAGACAAGGAAACTATCGACACAACACGACGACACATCTTTACTTACACAGGACCAGAAATATACAGATTAACCAACCTTTTCCGAAAAGAAGGTTTACACACAACATTAAAAACAAGCAACACTCTACGTAACAATCTTAAGACATCAATAGAAACAACGGATAAATTTAGCACCAGCGGAGTATACAGACTTACTTGTACTTGCAACCATACATACATCGGACAAACTGGACGAACATTAAAAACAAGGTTTACAGAACACATACGATCATACAAAAGGAAAAGGGAAGACTCCAATTTCGCAAAACACCTTAACACACATGGACACGAACCAAAGGAAATAGATGAATGTATGACAGTATTACACCCAAGTAAAAAAGGACGAAGACTAGACATTCTTGAAAACATGGAAATTTACAAAACACGAACGTTTAACAGAGACATTATTAACGAACAGGTAAACACAACCTCTGACACGATTTTTACACCACTAAAATTACTAAAACACTCTTACAAACGAAAAACACCCACAGACGGTCACACTTACCTATCCAATAATAAAAGACCCAAATATTAACTATTTACCCCAATAAACAAGACAGATATCAGGCAATCTACCTGCATAATACTATTTAAACGGACAAAAATTACCTAAACCCACCACCTTTTATTCTTTACACTATCTATTTTTTACACTATCTCTTCAGTTTAAACAAAAACGCGGCTTGAAAATGATGTTATCACATCGAAAGCGCTCGCCGAACATCCAAAGTACACAGCCAGTGACGACGGTTATTACCGAAAATTATAACAACAGTTTATTATATACTGGCGGAATCAACCCAATTAATTTAATACCGGATACAGCTAGTCAAGCTAAGGTACTATTAACTAGACTCACTAACAAGACACTACAACTACACAAGACAATAGCAAACATACGATTCAACAAACAATGTCTTAAAAACAATATCACTCCACGATACATAACTATTAACATTACAAACCAAACGTACGCTTCCCAACGCGCAAAGCGTGTAGCCCAACTGACATGGATAAAGACTGAAATACGCTCACTTTACATTAAAAAAGACAAACTCAATAAGGAAACTTATCATCTTCACTTAAAAGTAACAGACTTATTAACAAGACATAATCTTTACCATTTATTTCCCACATTTTTACACAACTTACATGAAAGGATACAAAATCAGATGACTGACAAATACAAGCGGATGGAAAGAAAATTTACAAAACTCACAAAACAGACTGAAAAACGTACAAACTCAGAATTTTACCCACGAGTGAAAAACCTGACAAACATAGAATTCAGCGACAATGAAACAAAACTAATAGAGAAGGGACTAAAACATAATCTACCTTTTGACAAAATAGAAAAAACAATTGAAACCCAAATCGTAGACGCCGAAGCTACTATTACACACTTACCAACTGACCGACAAGAACACATGAGACACAAGATAGCCGATGTACTTGAAAAAACAATAAGAGAACACACTTCATCTAAAACTAATCCTGACGAACAAAAAACTACTAGACAGATAAAAGCAAAACTTCGGAATAATAATCTATTACTTACTAAAGCAGACAAGGGGAACACAACTGTAATAATGCACAAGAAAGACTATATAGAGAAAACACAACAATTCATTCAGCAAGTAAAATGCACAAAATTCAAAAATGACCCAACCGATTCATTCCAAAAGGAAATACGAAGCCTACTAAAACGCTGCAAAACGTTCACTGACGGAAAGTTATACATATTCATGAACATGAACCCAGGACCCCCTACACTCAGAGCACAACCTAAAATCCATAAAGAAAATATTCCAATCAGACCTGTAGTAAATTACAAACCTGCGCCTACATATAACTTGGCCAAACACCTTGCCACATTCTTAAAAGAGAAAATAAATTTGCAGAACACATACATGTTACGAAATACACAAGACCTCATAAACAAAATTAAGGACATCAAAATCACTGATAATACGAGACTCGTTTCCTTCGACATAAAGGATCTATATACATCAATACCCACACACGAAACTTTGACTATCCTACGTAACATACTTTCCAACATATACGACAATCAATATATCAACGAAATAATGGATATTGCAAAGACGATATTAAAACAAAACTACTTTAGATTCAACAATAACTTCTATAAACTACCTGATGGACTCGGCATGGGAAACCCAACATCCGCAATCTTCACAGAGATTTTCATGCAACACTTAGAACAACTACACATCAAAAAACTGATGGAAAAACATAAAATAACCCATTACTACAGATACGTAGATGACATTATATGCATCCTAGAAAGAGACAACGCCGAACAAATTCTTATAGACTTAAACATAATACACAATAAAATCACATACACAATGGAAAAAGAGCAAAACAGAACTTTACATTATCTTGACATATCAATAATACGAGGAATTGATACATTAAACTTTGACATTTATAGAAAACCAACCATGACAGACACAACTATCCACAGCTCCTCAAACCATCCAACTCAACATAAACTCGCAGCGTTTAGACACATGATTCACAGACTTAAAATAGTCCCACTCGCTCCAGATAAATACAACAAAGAACTCGATACAATTTACACTATAGCTAAAAATAACGGATACAACCACACAACCATCGACAAACTACTCAGACAATACAACAACAAAAACAAGAAGAAAGAAGACAAGGAAACTATCGACACAACACGACGACACATCTTTACTTACACAGGACCAGAAATATACAGATTAACCAACCTTTTCCGAAAAGAAGGTTTACACACAACATTAAAAACAAGCAACACTCTACGTAACAATCTTAAGACATCAATAGAAACAACGGATAAATTTAGCACCAGCGGAGTATACAGACTTACTTGTACTTGCAACCATACATACATCGGACAAACTGGACGAACATTAAAAACAAGGTTTACAGAACACATACGATCATACAAAAGGAAAAGGGAAGACTCCAATTTCGCAAAACACCTTAACACACATGGACACGAACCAAAGGAAATAGATGAATGTATGACAGTATTACACCCAAGTAAAAAAGGACGAAGACTAGACATTCTTGAAAACATGGAAATTTACAAAACACGAACGTTTAACAGAGACATTATTAACGAACAGGTAAACACAACCTCTGACACGATTTTTACACCACTAAAATTACTAAAACACTCTTACAAACGAAAAACACCCACAGACGGTCACACTTACCTATCCAATAATAAAAGACCCAAATATTAACTATTTACCCCAATAAACAAGACAGATATCAGGCAATCTACCTGCATAATACTATTTAAACGGACAAAAATTACCTAAACCCACCACCTTTTATTCTTTACACTATCTATTTTTTACACTATCTCTTCAGTTTAAACAAAAACGCGGCTTGAAAATGATGTTATCACATCGAAAGCGCTCGCCGAACATCCAAAGTACACAGCCAGTGACGACGGTTATTACCGAAAATTATAACAACAGAATTAAATTATTTGGCAACATCTTCTTGATTTCTGACAGTTGTTTATGGAGCTGTGATGGCTTCAATAAATCAAGATTCACATACCCGTGATTAATATCTATCAATAAGTTTATAATTGAGGATTGAATCCTGCTGCATTCATCAATCATTACGTTTAATTGTGTGGACCTAACTTGGATAATATAATCAAACGCTCGGTGTTTCTAGTACTTTGAACTTCTTCGTTAAACAACTTCAGCTGGTTATACATTTCATTGAAGTTCGCGTTAATATCGTCTGTAGTCCTTTTCAGTATATTTATATTTGAGTCTACAGTGGACGTTTGTTTTTGGATTAAGTTGTTCAATTCCTGTTGATTTTCAAACACATTTCATATTCTCCTCCATTTTATCTCGTTTATCAGCATCCATCATCCATTCATCAAAGTCTGTATACGTTCCATCTCTTTTTGATATGTTGAAAGATCGAAATATATTACTAAGCTCTATTTCGAATTGATCATATTTATTTGGCCTATGTTGTCTAGATAAAATGATGTATTTGTAGAAATCTCCTTGTTTGAAAATGGTTTATTGGCTTCTAACGGCGCAGTCTTTACTTGCTTCATTATCACAATCAGCAATAGCAGAAACCCTAACATTATTAACATCTTATTTTCTTTTGGTTGCTTTCTTGATGTACAAAAACTTGTAACTGAAGAACCATTTTCTTCACCGTCATGCTTATCTGACACCGGCAATGCGCATACTTTATGTATTGGACGCTTGAGTATGCAGTTTGGAAGTTTTAAAGTCACAACTCTTACCAGGCCATCTTTACCTTCATGAAAGTTGGTTCATCCTTTACCAGTGCCACTGAATCTTTCTTCAAGTTCTCCCTAGGCTGCCTCCACTTTGCTCTTTGTTGCAATGTCACCAGGTATTCCTCCTTCCACCGATTCCAAAAATCTTTTTTTAATTTTTGGATAAGCTTCTTTCTATTAAGTGAACTTATCTTAGACTCATCAATGTGCTCCGGACAGTCGATTAGAGGTCGACCAATGAGAAAATGACCTGGTGACAATGCATCTCTAATATCGCTGCTCTGACTACCACTTCTACCAGAGGTCTGGAATTCCGAACTGCTTCTATTTGCGACAGCAGCGTACACATTTCTTCAAAAGTCAGCTTTGTATCTTCAATTATTCTTTTTAGATGATATTTTGTAGATTTCACACCCGCTTCCCAAATCCCTCCAAAGTGAGGGGCTGCGGGGGGATGAAATGCCATTATATTTTTTGTGACGCAAAAATTGGTATAACGGATTTATTGCTTTTTATTGCATTTTTGAACTCTGCATCTAATTTTTTATTTGCGCCAACGAAATTAGTGTCATTTTCCGAATATATATGACTTCAAAGGCCTCTTCGTGCAAAAAATCTTTTCAGCGCTGCCAAAAATGCATTAGTTGTTAGATCGCTGACAGCTTCTAAATGAATTGAATTTAGTTACCATGCAGACAAACACTGCAATATATCCTTTAAATGATTTTAAACCTCTCCCTGTTGAACATTTCATCTGAATTGGCTCTGCATTATCTACACCTGTATGCATGAATGTTGAAGATGGCGTAACACGTACTTCGGGCAGTTTCCCCATGAGCTGTTTGGCTGAGTCTTGTCTATAGCGCACGCATATTGTACAATTTCTAATCTGTTTCTTCACAGCTGCTTTTGCCCCTACAATCCAATATTTTCTTTTTATATTTGCCTCTACTAGTCGATTGCCTCCATAAAGTGTTAAAGTATGTACAATATCTATTATCAACGATGCCAAATGTGAGTTTTGTAAAATTATTGCATGTTTTTGGTTGTAAGGCAGACTTGAATTATTCAACCTTCCGCCCACCCGAAGAATGTTGTCGCTGTATATAAATGGGTATAGACTTTGGATTTTACTAGTAGAGCTGACTATGCGGTCTTTCTTTAAACTTATAATTTCATTTTTAAATTCATATTGCTGATGGTGACAAATAATCAATTTTTCTGCCGCTTCTAATTCCGCAACGGTCAAGTATTCTTGATTACTACGTTTGCCTTTGATTATGTTCGTGAATCGCAAAACATAGCCCACAACCCTAGTTAGCTTATTTAACTTTGAGTACTTAGGCCATAAGTTCATTAAAAAAATTTAATTTTGTTGCATGAAACATGATATTATTGGCTGTTCTTCTTGATGTATTGGCCAATGTTCTGTTGGGTTCGACAGTCAATTGGGACCATTCCACCATAATAAATAGTCCTTGAATTTGTCGGCGTGTATTCCTCTAGACGCAATATCTGCTGGGTTATCTTTGCTGCTAACATGCTGCCATAATGCTATAGGCACTAGCGTGTTGATTTCGTTTACTCTGTTTCTTATGAATTTATCCTTATTTCTGTTGTTCTGAATCCAACTCAATGTAATCGTTGAATCACTCCAAGCGTATATGTTTTGTTGGCGTTTAAAGATGTCTGCTACTTTACGCAATAGCGTCGCTAAAAGATGTGCTGCACTAAGCTCCAGTTTTGAAAGAGTTTTTCTATTCTTAATCGGGTTAACCTTGCTTTTAGCTGTCAGTAATGTCATAAACAACTTGAACTTAATATATACTACTGCTGCATACGCCGTTTTAGAAGCATCGGCGAACCCGTGCATCTCTAATTCCATGTCGTTTTCCGATTTAATCCATCTTGGGATAATAATTTGTTGAAGACTCATTAAGTTTTTCGTCCCATTCTTCTTTAAGCTTACTAGACAACACTTCATCCCATGTTGATTGTTGTAACCACAATTTCTGTATAAAAAGCTTTGCTACCAATATAACTGCTGACAACCAGCCTAATGGATCAAAGATTTTGGCAACATCTGAAAGTGCTTGCCTTTTTGTTATTTTATCTTTTTGAATTAAATTAATATTAAACATAAATTCATCCTTTATCGTCCATGTAAAAGTCTTCTTCTTTTATTATGTTGTGAACATCCTTTTCCTTACAGCGATCAGCTATGTAGAACAGTGATCTTACAGCCAGAAATGGTGCAGACGCTGTGCCATACGTAACAGTATTTAATTTGTATTCCTTTATGGGATCATTTTTGTTTTCTCTCCACAACACATGTTGATAAGATTGATCTTTTTCTACAATTTTAGCTTGACGGTACATTTTTTCCACATCCGCTGTCACTACATATCTCCACAACCTCCATTTTATGATGATGTCAAAGATATCCTTTTGAAGTTTCGGGCCCGTAAACATTATATCGTTTAAGCTATTGCCGTTTGATGTTTTAGCGGACGCATCGAATACTACACATAATTTTGTTGTTAGACTGTTTTCTCGTATTACCGGTTGATGCGGTATACGCATTCTTGGAAGTCCTAATATTTGTACAGTTTCTTCCGAAAGCGCTGTAATTTGTGATCCCTGATCAATTAATGCTTTTGGCATAATTAATTCTCCACTTGCTGCACGAACTTTTACCTGTGAGGTAGCTAGCAGTGTTGTTGTAGTTGTGTTTGGTTTCTTTTATCATCATTGATTTTGATGTACTAGATTTTGTTTAAAGACACGGGAATATTTAATAATCCCGTGTCTTTAAATAAATAATTTGCAAAGTGCCTGTGCATATAAATAAATTATCGTAGTGTTTTTGATATTTTATTTTTCATCATCTTTCAACTGTATAAAAGAGCCGAAAAAAAGTCGACTGTATACCGTAGAGAAAGAAAAATAGAATTACAGTTGGTTATTTTTAACCAATTTAATCGGGATAATTAAATAAAAAATAGCACGAAGTTTTTGTGGAAGTACTAAATTTTGGTTCCTCGTTTTTTTCCTCATCTTTATGTAGCAGCCTATGGTGTCCTTTTCCGCAAGGAATTTAGTTTTATTAGAACATTTTCTATCGAATTTGTGGTTAATGCATGTAAAGCATAATTTATTTTTATAAGCGATTCTTCTGCGGTCAGCCATTGGTAATGTTAAAATACACCTATTATTAAAATGTTCCAACACACCTAATGTAGATTGAATTATTTAATTTGTCCAATCAAAGCATAATATTAAACGTATTAAATTACATTTATTACAATTTTGTTCTGATTGGTTAATTTCATATAAATTTTAAGTTTGTGTAGACATTAGCTCAGCCATTTTTCGTTATTAATTTAGTATAAATATCGTAAAAAATTAATATTTTTGTCAGTCACAAGATAATTTGAGTGTTTACTTTTCTGATTCATTGTCTTCAAGTAACAAGTGCTTGAAGATAAAATAAAAACAAACAATTAGTACGGTTCCAATTCAAGTGTTGATATTGATTAATACTAATAATTAAAATTTTTTGGTCACCCAACTTTAAGGATACATAAGTTATCCCCACCAGCGGCAAAGGACTTTTATATCCTTGAAAAATCAACACAGCCTTTTGAAATTCAGCATCCTGCTAAAAATTTGCTACAACGTTCAAGTCAAAGTTCACTCGGACATCCTCGAATTTCGTAGTTACGACGGCCGACAGCAACAAGTCTACATCGTCAACAATCCACCAAATAACATTTTGGTGATAACAGGCCTTATAATTTTTTTCATCCATTTTGATCCTCCAAGACCCTCTTCGTTTTCCACAACCGCAATCAAATCATGGCTTCTTTCAAGGAATTGGTCATCAACCAAAAACAAATTGGCAACAAAATTGAAGTCCTTATCCGAAATTTCAAAAGGATCCTGCATCAAGAAAGGATTCTATAGATTATTTTCAGGAAAGGTTGAGACGACTGGATGCGGAATGGTCAGAATTCGAGAACAACGACACCAAGATTCGTCCCATTGAAAACCTTCCAATGGAACATCAGTATTTCACTGAAGACTATTACAACGCAGTTATAAATATCGTAAACCAATGTAAGGCGATTTTTGAAAATTCAATAACAAAAATTACTGAAGCTACCGGCAAGCAACAAATTCAATCAGCCGGATCAGAGCCAACTACATTTACTACTGACAAATCAGTAAATCAACAAGAGCTAGTCATATTCATGCGGAGGCAAGCCGCCATGATGTCTTCTTTGGAGCGCCTTTTAGAAGATGGCTTCACAAGAGAAGACACAAATTTGTGGAAAAACATTGAAAGCTTGCACTATCAAATTGCAGAATTCTGTGCTATAATATGGATAGATTTATCCAGTTAGAAAAAAAGCTGCGAACGGCGAATGAAACCACTCGAAATAGTAATAGTGATCAAGCCCACTCAATGCCCCAAAATAATCAGCCAGATTCACGGACGCATCCTAAATTTGAAGGAAATTTTTCGTTTTTTTCCTCATCTTTATGTAGCAGCCTATGGTGTCCTTTTCCGCAAGGAATTTAGTTTTATTAGAACATTTTCTATCGAATTTGTGGTTAATGCATGTAAAGCATAATTTATTTTTATAAGCGATTCTTCTGCGGTCAGCCATTGGTAATGTTAAAATACACCTATTATTAAAATGTTCCAACACACCTAATGTAGATTGAATTATTTAATTTGTCCAATCAAAGCATAATATTAAACGTATTAAATTACATTTATTACAATTTTGTTCTGATTGGTTAATTTCATATAAATTTTAAGTTTGTGTAGACATTAGCTCAGCCATTTTTCGTTATTAATTTAGTATAAATATCGTAAAAAATTAATATTTTTGTCAGTCACAAGATAATTTGAGTGTTTACTTTTCTGATTCATTGTCTTCAAGTAACAAGTGCTTGAAGATAAAATAAAAACAAACAATTAGTACGGTTCCAATTCAAGTGTTGATATTGATTAATACTAATAATTAAAATTTTTTGGTCACCCAACTTTAAGGATACATAAGTTATCCCCACCAGCGGCAAAGGACTTTTATATCCTTGAAAAATCAACACAGCCTTTTGAAATTCAGCATCCTGCTAAAAATTTGCTACAACGTTCAAGTCAAAGTTCACTCGGACATCCTCGAATTTCGTAGTTACGACGGCCGACAGCAACAAGTCTACATCGTCAACAATCCACCAAATAACATTTTGGTGATAACAGGCCTTATAATTTTTTTCATCCATTTTGATCCTCCAAGACCCTCTTCGTTTTCCACAACCGCAATCAAATCATGGCTTCTTTCAAGGAATTGGTCATCAACCAAAAACAAATTGGCAACAAAATTGAAGTCCTTATCCGAAATTTCAAAAGGATCCTGCATCAAGAAAGGATTCTATAGATTATTTTCAGGAAAGGTTGAGACGACTGGATGCGGAATGGTCAGAATTCGAGAACAACGACACCAAGATTCGTCCCATTGAAAACCTTCCAATGGAACATCAGTATTTCACTGAAGACTATTACAACGCAGTTATAAATATCGTAAACCAATGTAAGGCGATTTTTGAAAATTCAATAACAAAAATTACTGAAGCTACCGGCAAGCAACAAATTCAATCAGCCGGATCAGAGCCAACTACATTTACTACTGACAAATCAGTAAATCAACAAGAGCTAGTCATATTCATGCGGAGGCAAGCCGCCATGATGTCTTCTTTGGAGCGCCTTTTAGAAGATGGCTTCACAAGAGAAGACACAAATTTGTGGAAAAACATTGAAAGCTTGCACTATCAAATTGCAGAATTCTGTGCTATAATATGGATAGATTTATCCAGTTAGAAAAAAAGCTGCGAACGGCGAATGAAACCACTCGAAATAGTAATAGTGATCAAGCCCACTCAATGCCCCAAAATAATCAGCCAGATTCACGGACGCATCCTAAATTTGAAGGAAATTATTTGAAGTGGAAGGAATTTCATAATTTGTTCTCTTCACTAATAATAGAACAACCAATACCAGACATTCAAAAAATGTGGTACCTCAAAACATATCTGGAAGGAGAAGCAGCAAATCTTATCAAGCACTTCGCTGCTACAGGAAATAATTTTCAGGCAGCATGGTCATTAGTAATAGAGCGCTCCAACAACAAACTGTTACAGGAGCTAATTGGTGTTCCAAACAGAAATTTAAGCGATAATTACAAGTCATTGCATGATAAAACACAAGATTATCTATAAGCATTACAGAATCTTAAAATAAACACAGATACTTGGGATCCGTTTCTACTACATTTGTTATTAAAAAGACTTGATCAACCCACCCGCCTTCGCTACGAGCAATCTCTTTCACATCCACGCGAAGTTCCAACAATCAAAGAATTTTTGGAATTCTTGAAGATAAACTTTCAGTCAATGGAGGCAGTTTCTCTGAAGGACAATTAACAACACAAGGTGGTACCAACAATTATAACAGCCAACGGAAGCAACAGTAATACATGCAGACTGTACAATAGTAGTGACCACAAACTATACCACTGCAGTAAATTCCTGCGACTATCAGAAGCAGATCGACTACAATGGGTACAACAAAAGAGGTTATGTGTAAATTGCTTCAAAAGTGACCATGCTTCAAAAAATTGTAATTTAGGTAGCTGCAAAAGGTGTGCGAAAAAACACAACACGTTGCTCCACTAAGAAAAAAGGGGCAATATCAAAACAACGAAAAGCTCATCACCTCCATCTTCAAATCCGAGTCTAGAAGTAAGGCCGCCTGCCCCACAAGTAGCAGCAGTTGCATCCGCAACAACAAATATCGGTTCGGGCCGCCAGGGTCATGTATTGCTAGCAACGGCAAGAGTTATCATTACGGCCTCAAACAGTGTATAAAATAAGTTTAGAGCAATATTAGACTCTAGCTCGCAAGTTAATATTGCATCCAAACGGCTTTGTCAAAAATTGTCCATTTCACCATTTGCGACCTCCCTCTGTATTGATGGAGTTGGCGAAATTCTAAGAAATTCAAAGTATCACAGAAATATCGGAATGATGTCTAGGAATTGCAATTTCTCGGTAAATGTTGAAGCGTATGTTCTACCCAGCATAATTCCCTCGCAACCCATTCAGCATGTTGATATTTCAACTTAGGGAATTCCCAACAATATTCACCTAGCAGATCCTCAGTTCTATCAGCAGGAAAAAAAATTTGCTGCTTGGAGCGGAATTTTTCTTCAAATTAACTAAAAATGGCACAACACACCTTGCTGACGAACTTCCAACACTTCAAAATACTCCCTAGGGTGGATTGTGGGTGGAGCAATCGGGAAGAATCCATCCCCGAGTCCCTTATGTGGTACAACATGTGCAGTATTTGAAGACTCCAATTCATTGGAAGAAGCCATAGAGCAATAGTGGAAATTGGATGATATCGAAAGCAGTGAAAAGGTTCTATCACTCTCTGAAAAACAATGTGAAGCACATTTTACGCAACATGTTCATACCAACGGAGAGGGTCGCTTCGTAGTAAGTCTTCCTTTTCGTGAAAACCCAACTGCGTTAGAAGAATCCCATGCATTGGCATACAATCGATTCATGAGTTTAGAGCGTCGAGTTCAAAAAGATGAAGGCATTCGGACCGAATACATAAAATTTATGCGAGACTACGAGCAATTGGGGCACATGCAGAAGGTAGATATCGACACCGTATTAAATCCTAAATACATTGTTCCTCATCACTGCGTCCTGAAGCCAGACAGCACCACAACAAAACTCAGGGTGGTGTTCGATGCATCAGTCAAAACCTCATCAGGCTACTCATTAAACGATCTAATGTATACAGGGCTATATGTTTAAAGTGAACTTTTCTTATTTTACTACGTTTTCGATTCTCAAGATTCGTGTTCACCACCGACATCGAGAAAATGTATAGACAAATTCTGATTCTCCAGGACAACCATCAGTACTAATTAATTATTTGGAGGGAAGACCCAGCACTTCGTATTAATTACTTCCAACTAAATACAGTTACATATGGGACACGATCAGCACCTTATCTAGCTACGAGATGCTCACAAAAAATTGCTGATGAAAGTTCGCTAGCCTACCCATATGGTTCACAAATGCTTAAAAACAATTTGTATATGGATGATGGCCTGGGGGGCTCTGATAGTCTTAATATCACACTTCAAATACAACAAGAACTCAGTAAAATCTTAAGAAGCCATGGTTTCAACTTAAAAAAGTGGTGTGCAAACCACCCGCAACTACTGAAAAATATTCCATTCGGTGATCAAGAGCTAAATTTGGATTTCAATAGTAATAACACTGATACTATAAAAACGTTAGGATTGTTATGGCTGCCTAATACTGACCATTTTTGCATCAAGGTAAAAATGAATCAGGTACAGAATATTACAAAACGTACAGCAACATCGGATATCGCAATATTATTCGATCCGCTTGGGCTACTTGCACCTGTTGTCATCAATGCAAAGATATTTATCCAACAGTTGTGGCAGTTAAGGTTAGATTGGGATGAGCCTTTGCATGAGGACCATCTTGTACCCTGGACCAATTTCAGAAAGGATTTAGATATTTTGAATAACTTCAAAATCCCTCGGCATATTTTTAAGGGTCAACTCCCAGCAGAGAGGGAACTGCATGTTTTCTCAGACGCTTCTGAAAGAGCTTTTGATGCAGTCGCATCAAGGAACTCTCAAGGATAAGAGAGTTATTGTGCAATTACTTTGTGCCAAGACAAGAGTTGCTCCATTAAAAAAGCAGACACTGCCTCGGTTGGAGTTATGCGCCGCGGTTATGGCTGCCCAGCTAATGCATAGAATCAAAATGGACCTTCAAACCAAAAATCAATGGATGTTCATCTGGATGGACTCCGAAATAGTACTTTCCTGGATAAACTCCCAATCTTCGTTGTACCATACATTTGTGGCAAACCGAGTCTCCAAAATTCAATCGCTGACACTGCCCAGTCAATGGCACCACATCAGATCAAAGGACAATCCCGCTGACATACTATCCAGAGGTCTTCCAGCACGTAAACTATCGGAATGTAATTAATGGCTATATGGGCCACTCTTTCGACACGGACAAGAAGACATGTGGCCACCCCAACTGTCAAGGGCACTTTCAATTTCCAGCGACCTCGAGAAGAAGAAAGCGACATTGCTAACGGCAGCAGTTACCGTTTCGAACAATGATCTCATATAAAAAATTCCACATAGAAATTCCTTCAAAACTTTGCAGAAAATACTAGGGTATGTTTTGAGATTTACAAGAAATTCACGTATGAAAAAACAACAGCATCCTGCCCACAAATCATTATCTCCAGCAGAATTAGACGATGCACTTTATACCATTATTAGAATCATTCAGATTTCTAAATTTTTATCAGAAATTAACCAGCTTCGAAAAAAGAAAGAAGTCGACAAAAACACTTCCATCACCAGTCTTGCTCCATTTCTAGATAGAACATAATACGACAACGATTTTGGCCAATAAAAGGCAAAATAACAGCGCGCTTAACTGTACAAAGGTGCGTCAGATGTGCCAGGGCACGACCTCAACTGTGCCAACAAATAGTGGGTAGTTTACCGCAGACTAGAGTGACTCCAGCCCGACCCTTTATTAACACGGGAGTTGACTATAGTGCCCAGTGTGGATCCATCATAAGGTCAGAGAAAAAAGACCGACAAAAGCATTTATAGCTGTATTCTGTTGTTTTGCCACCAAGGCGATTCATCTCGAGTTAGTAACCGATCTAACAACTGTGGCATTCATTGGGGCGGTAAAACGATTCATCAGCTGTCGAGGTCGTTGTCAGAACATATATTCAGACAACGCTACTAATTTTATTGGATTAAAGAAGCAATTGTCAGAACTGGCGGGAAGTATCTACAGGACAGGGACAGGAATCAATCATATCAACTGCCAGCTCAAAGGGAATAAATTTTCATTTTATCCCACCACGTGCGCCGCATTTTGGTGGACGATGGGAAGTGGCAGTAAAATCGGCAAAACATCTTTTACTGCAAAGTGTGGCAGCTGCATCATTGACCCAGGAAGAAATGGGGACTATCGTAGCAGAGATCGAGGCAATGCTCAACTCTCGCCCACTAACACCTTTGTCAAGTGATCCTGATAATCTTGAAGCACTGACTCCTGGCTATTTTCTGATTGGCGAAGAACTTGTATCGCAAGTAGATAGTGGCGCAACAACAGTAAATTCATCAAGGCTATCACACTGGAAGCTGGTATCCCATCTCAAACATGAGTTCTGGAAAAGATGGTCCACTGAATATTTGAATTAATTACAGCAGCGCCATAACGGGAATAAGCGGTTTGACAACCTCAAGATTGGTGATATGGTAATAATAAAAGAAGATAATTTACCAACCATGAAGTGGCCTTTGGAAAGAGTAGTCAAAACACATCCTGGCAGTGATAATATCATCAGAGTTGTGGAGGTTAAAACAGCTAATGGAATTTTTAAACGGCCAGTAAATCGAATTGCTCTCTTACCCTTCGAACCAGATTGCGAAACATCTGTCACCACTGAGGACAACAGTTAAACTAGCAACTACAGTACTTATGACTCAGTTCAGGAGCCTAGAAATAAAAGGAAAAGGGTTCTATCAACCCATCTGACTCTAGCCTATATTATAATACTTGTGCTGTTACCAATGTCAGTTGGAAATCCGGTAAAGAACCAAAAATTTGGAACGAAATTAGGCATTCATGTTGAAGAAATTGGCACAGCAACTATTTCTAGCAGTGAATGGAACATTCTTGTATACTATGATCTAGATGCATACTGGTCTGAAACATCAATTGTGATCAATAGCACAAAGTCCCTACTAAACCTTTGCAGAATGATAAAATTGAATGAATCATGCCTAAGTATCATAAGGGAATTTGAACACCTAGAAAATGATCTACAGCTAGAAAATCGCCTTCTACGAAGTAAAAGAGTTTTAAATATTGCTAAATCATTATTTGGCATATTGGACTCTGAATATGCTAACCAGATATCCAATACAATACAAAGGGTAAAGGAAAATGAGTCGCATTTATTAACTTTGCTTAAGAATCAAACCTTAATTGTCGACTCAACAGTTAACATCATAAGAAAAACACAGTTGGCAGCTAAGGCAAGATTTGAACAACTGGAGCAAAAAATCGAAGAATTATCGCAAGCAACTCAGCAAAACAATCATGTGTTGTTCCAGATAGAACACACCAAATTATTTAACAGTGGAGTTTTGGAACTGAACCTGGTTTCATATAATATACGAACCATGCAGTCCGCAATTTTTGATACTCTCATGAAAACTCATCAAGGAAAAATCAGTCCGTTACTACTGACTCCAGAACAATTGCAAGAGGAAATTAATTAGATTTAACTCCATATACCAACGTCAGTAACACTTCCTATTTCCGGAAAAGATACATTACTACAGCTATTCAAACTAATGATGGTTCAAGGTAGACTCACGCCCAAACATGCAGTATTCAAAATGATTCTAGCATTAGTGGAAGTTCAACAATTTAAGATGTTCCAGCTGATTCCCGTACCTAAAATGATGAATCACACCATGGTAGCGATTAAACCATGTGCTGATTTCATGGGCATAACAGTATCTAAAAGCCAGTATATTTTTCTTACGAAAGAAGATCTAAGAGCTTGTGATATAATAAAACAAGACCTATTTTTGTGTACCACCGTTCAGACTCGGTACAATTATGGCTCAGAAATTTGCAAGTGTGAAATCAATTTGTACAACAACAAAACGACACCAACTTGTACTCTAGAGAAGACTACAACTAAATTGATACCACTTAACAAGGGAAATCAGTAAATATATATGCCACGTCATCACCATCTCGGGCAACAGTCGTCTGCAACAGAGAAATTTCTAACCTTTCGTTAAAAGGATCCAGTCTACTTATCCGGAATGTATACTGAAGCTTGAATCTATCACTATGAACGGACGACAAACTATCTTGAGCACAATAAATTTATCATACACTAGCCTCGGCCCAATTTCCGATTTATCCTCGCAAAAACTTATTGCACCATCTATAAGCAATAACCAATCAACTTCAACAAACGTCGATACTTTATATGACAATAACATCAAGGAACTATTAACTTTACAAGAATCACTAAAGGAACAACACATACTGGACCTGCCCAATAAATTCAATTCCCATCAACAACATAACTATACGATTGGTTACCTTGCACTTTTTATAAGCTTATTATCATTGTCTTTTATTTTTCTTCGAAATAAAATGTGCAGAATCTGTCGAAAACTACACACAATAAGGCCTGTTGAAGGCACCAACGAAAATATCGAACTGCAATCGGTAGAACCACCGCTCAATGACTTGAAACCTATACCAAGACCCCGTCAGCAACCACTTAGTTTCGTCCTAGACGTTAAGGCTATATGGAAACTCCTAGTCGACTAACCTAAAAACAACACGATTTTGTTGAACATCTGTTCAACGCGGGGGAGAATGTTAAAACACACCTATTATTAAAATGTGTTGGAACACCCCTAATGTTGATTAAAATATTTAATTTGTCCAACCAAAGCAAAATATTAAACGTATTAAATTACATTAATTACAATTTTGTTCTGATTGGCTAATTTCACATAAATTTTAAGTTTCTGTAGACATTAGCTCAACAATTTTTTGTTATTAATTTAGTATAAATATCGTAATAAAATTAATATTTTTGTCAGTCACAAAATAATTCTTGAGTGCATGAAGATAAAATAAAAACAAACAATTAGTACGTTTCCAATTCAAGTGTTGGAATTGATTAATACTAATAATTAACAGGTAATGTTAGAAACTTTCTGCATACACTCGTTAAATGGCCATTCATGTTGCAGTAAAGGCACGCTTGTTGTGCCGTGTAAAGTGTGTTGGAAACTTTTGTATTGTCACCCACTTTTTTCTGGTACTTATATCCTTGGCGCTTCGTAACTGCTTCCAAGGCTTGAACTTGTTGCTCCATCCGTTATCTTCACATCCATTCCTTTAAGCGCATAAATGCAACTGTTTGTTGTATCCAATAGCTGCTTTATACTTGCGGATGACTCGCTGTTGACCATTGGTTGATCTAATAATTTGTCGACTTGATTGGTAAACAACAGCCTTCGATTCTCGTATCTTTGTTTGAGAATTTCAAAAGCCGCCACATAGTTTACATCCGTCACTTTCAGGTGTTGAACTAGTTTCTTAGCTTCACCTTTTAGTGCTGTCAACAATCGATACATTTTCTCCACAATAGAGAGATAATTGCAGTCATGCACAAGGCTCTTAAACATATCATGAAATGGAGCCCAATCATTTATGTCTCCATGAAACTCAGGCATTTCTATTTTACCTAAGTTTGAAATGCCACTGGCATCAATTCTTGGCTCATTGACCTGTTCCCTTGAAGGATTTTTTACGTTTTTTGCATGTAATGCAAGAGCCATGTAATACTCGTCTTCAATATTTTCCTTGAGGATACGCAATTCTTTAGTGCTACTAAACTCGCATAGTTTTCTATAAACTTCTTCCAATGCTAAAAATCGTTTTTTTATTTGCTGCGTCTTTATGTCCAGTAGCTCGTTGGATGCATCAGATACTATTGTATGTAGTTCTGATATCCTTTCGCGCACCCATTCTACCTTTTCAAAAAATTCTTCCAGCAGTTCTTCGGCTTTTCCTTGGACATTGATAATGTCCTTGTTTTCTTTTTTGCCGGCTATTGATTGCGTCCATTGGCTTTCTGATGATGACGTACTGGCTTTTATTAACTGCTTCTTTTGCTGGTGAACAATTTCCTGATGTTTATCTAGCTCTTCTTCATTCATTACTTGTTGAATTAATTCAATATTTTCTGCTATTAAATCCTCTATTGATTCAAAATACTTTTGTTCAAAGTAATCTTCAGACGTTCTTCCTGTTGTCAGAAGTGCTGTATTATTTACCTCAAACTCAGCTCGAATCTAGTCAATACGTTAAGATACCTAAGGAATTCTTGTAATGCGAATTGTTATCAAGCTTAGTTTTGTCCGAATTGTAACTAGCTCGTCGCCCAACTCTTTTTGGCGTTCAAATAATTTTGCTTTATTAGCCATAGCTAATACGCTTAGTATTATTAATGTTTATAGAAATAATATCTGTGTATTTAGATAATTATTCACAACAAATTCCCTGGTTTAGCCGGGATTGACGCTTTTTTTTTGAACTCACAATCCCTATTTAAGCCGAGATTGACACTCTATAACTTTTTTGTATACTATTTTATAAATTTTATTTGTTAAATTTATTATTCTTTAATTTTTATTTTCCACACTGGTATTTTTTTTCTCTCGAAGGACCAAATGCTAAATTAATAAAACACACGAGCATAACTAGCCGCTTGAGTACTTGTAGGATACTGAATTTTATTTACAAAATTATTCTTAAGTACTAACATTGAAAACCTTAAACCTAACTAGAACTGATAAGCTACGATTGTACACATGCACACATTAGCGACCATTTACGAGTATTTATTACTCGTTAAGTGTTTTATGATCATGTTTAGGCACATGCGTATTTTAGTGATAAAAACAAAAGGTTTCATTATCTGTGTTAGTGCTTGTCAAAATAACCAATTACACGGAATTACATACATATGGAAACTAAATTATCTCTTTTTCTAATGACCTTTTTATCTTTTATTTTTAGAACTAATGAATATTATCTTTTAATAATAAACATGTTCAATTCTGAAGAAGCAGATTTGACAAAACATCAATATTTGACAATAAGAAGCTTTATAAACAGTAAACTTAATAGTCATATTTTACCTTGCTACGATAACATTTTGAAAGAAAAAAGAAAAGTTACCCAAGCAAAACAACATTCAGCGAATCTCACGATGAAGGTGAACTTCAAAGTCTATTAGATCATACCGCTACTCGGATATTAGAACTACAGAGAGATGTTATTAAAGAAGTATTGGATGGCTCTGTAAACGGCCTTACATTAATAGGAAAAAGGGGGTTCGGGACACAGCGAGTATAAGCAGAAAGTTGAAAATAATAGTTTGGAACATAGCAACATATTTGTTATATCATATGTCCCGCTTCAAGTTGTAACAAAACCACATGACACTCAAATTACCAAAATAATTTGGAAAAATCCTCGCCGATCGTCCACCCGATTTTGCCGTCCTATCAGGTTCGAATTTAAAAAGGAGACAGTTCAATTGGCCATCGACGAAGAGACGTATTTCAAGAAGAAAATTGAACAGTTATCTCCCAAAAAATTCAAAATTGTTCAGAAGACGATATATATTGAACACATTCTGCAGCTAACAATGGTAGATGGTAAAGTATGTAATGCCTTAACTCAAACTTCATCTGTAAAATGCTACATATGTAATGCAAAAGCCACCGGCAAAATGCCTGCAAAAAGAAGTTAAAACAGATCACAATGAATTTGGACTGTCACCTTTACACGCATATATAAGATTTTTTGAGCATTTTCTTCATATATCGTATAGGATTTAACAAAAACAATGGCAAATTAGGTCCCTAGAAGGAAAAGCAGAATATCTCAAAAGAAAGAAGAATATTCAACTACAATTCCGAGACAAAATGGGACTTATAGTCGACAAGCCAAAAACTGGAGGGAGTGGATCTTCCAATGATGGAAATACAGCACGACATTTCTTTAACAATGCTGACTTGTCTGCAGAAATAGCAGCAGTGATAAAGAAGCAATTGAGAGATGTGCAAAATTATTGCAAGCTTTGTCTTCAGGGTATAATATTAATGTCGAAAAATTTAGGAAATATGCGCTGGACACTGCTAAGCAGCAAACAAATAAATATTCGTGGTACTATCTTCCCCCCAAAGTCCATAAAATTTTTATTCATTCTTCAGATGTTATTAAACATGCGCTGGTATCAATTGGGGAGCTCTCCGAAGAAGCTGCAGAATCCATAAACAAAGATATAAAGAAATTTGGACTTAAACACACGCGCAACAAATACCGCATTTCAACAAATACCGATTTGTTTAACCGTTTACTTTTAACTTCGGATCCTTTTATAATAGGTCAAAGAAAGTTACCTTGCAAGGAGAAATCAATTTTAATAAAATCAGTTTTTGAATTGCTAGAATAATTTTGAAGTGAATTTTCATTTACTAAAAAAGCAGTTTTTTAACTGCCATGGGTCCTAAACCATTCCAAATTTATCATTAACTAATTCTGACATATTTATAAAGCCGTATATGAAGTTTCACGATGATACCTATACTGGAAATATTTTTGGCCGCCGACTACATACAGCTCAGACCACTGTGGACCGGTGAAAAACCTGAAAACATAGAATTCAGCGACAATGAAACAAAACTAATGGAGAAGGGACTAAAATATAATCTACTTTTTGACAAAATACAAAAAACAATTGAAACCCAAATTGTAGACGGCGGAGCTACTTTTACACACATACCCACTGACCGGCAAGAGCACATGAGACACAAGATAGCTGATTTACTTGAAAAAACAATAAAAGAACACACTGCATCTAAAACTAATGTTGACGAACAAAAAACTACCAGACAGATAAAGGCAAAACTTCGAAATAATAATCTATTACTTACTAAAGCAGACAAAGGGAAGACAACTGTAATAATGCACAAGAAAGACTTTATAGAGAAAACACCACAATTCATACAGCAAACAAAATGCACAAAACCGATTCATTCCAAAGGGAATTGCGAAGCCTACTAATACGCTGCAAAACGGAAAGTCATACATATACATGAAAATGAACCCAGGACCCCCTTCACTCAAAGCACAACCCAAAATTCATAAAGTAAATATACCAATCAGACCTGTAGTAAATTACAAACCTGCGCTTGCATATAACTTAGCCAAACACCTCACCACATTCTTAAAAGAGAAAATAAATTTGGAGAACATATATATGTTACGAAATACACAAGACCTCATAAACAAAATTAAGGACATCAAAATCACTGATAATACGTGACTCGTTTCCTTCGGCATAAAGGATCTATATACATCAATACCCACGCACGAAACTTTGACTATCCTACGTAACATACTTTCTAACTTATACGACAGTCAATATATCACCGAAATAATGGATTTTGCAAAGACGATATTAAAACGAAACCACTTTAGATTCAATAATAACTTCTATAAGCTACCTGATGGACTCGGCGTGGCAAACCCAACATCCGCAATCTTCACAGAGATTTTCATGCAACATTTAGAACAACTACACATCAAAAAACTGATGGGAAACATAAAATAACCCATTACTACAGATACGTAGACGCATCCTAGAAAGAGACAACGCCGAACAAATTCTTATAGACTTAAACATAATACATAACAAAATTACATACACAATGGAAAAAGAGCAAAACACAACTTTACATTATCTTGACATATCAATAACACGACGAATTCAAACCTTAAACTTTGACATTTATAGAAAACCAACCATGACAGACACAACTATCCACAGGTCCTCGAACCATCCTACTCAACATAAACTCGCAGCATTTAGCCATATGATTCACAGACTTAAAATAGTCCCACTCGCTCCAGATAAATACAACAAAGAACTCGATACAATTTACACTATAGCTAAAAGTAATGGATACAACAACAACAACAAGAAAGAAGACAAGGAAACAATCGAGACAACACGACATCTTTACTTACACAGGACCAGAAATATATAGATTAACTAACCTTTTCCGGAAAGAAGGTTTAAACAAAACACTAAAAACGACCAACACTCTACGCAACAATCTCAAGACATCAATAGAAACAAGCGATAAATTTAGCACCAGCGGAGTATACAGACTTACTTGCACTTGCAACCATACATACATTGGACAAACTGGACGAACATTAAAAACAAGGTTTACAGAACACATAAGGAATACAAGGGAAAAGGGAAGACTCCAATTTCGCAATACACCTTAACAAACATGGACACGATCCAAGGGAAATAGATGAATGTATGACAGTATTACACTCCAGTAAAAAAGGACGAAGACTAGACATTTTTGAAAATATGGAAATTTACAAAACACGAACGTTTAACAGAGATATTATTAACGAACAGGTAAACACAACCTCTAACAGGATTTTTCACCACTGAAATTACTGGAACAGTCTTACAAACGAAAAACACCCACAGACGGTCAAACTTACCTATCCAATAATAAAAGACCCAAATATTAAACTATTTACCCCAATAAACAGAACAGAAATCAGGCAATATACCAGCATAATACCATTTAAACCCACCACTATCTATTTTTAACACTTTCTCTTCAGTATTAACAAACACGTGGTTTCAAATGATTTTATCACATCGAAAGTGCTCGCCAAACGACGGTTTTTACCGAAAATTATAAGAACATTTTGAATAACTTTAAAAAGTCTGCTTTAAGGGAAAACATAAAAACTCACGACAGGATGAAGGGCTAATTGATTTTATGCAAACTCATTGGGATATAGCCAAAGGAGTCGTAAGAGATGATAAGACTGATGTAGAAACTCAATGGAAGGATTTACATAGTTACTAAACTAAATAGCTTGGATCACTCAATACACGACATAAGTGGTTGGAAAAGGTGCAACTTAAAAATAATTATTCTATTTAATATGTGAATATATTTAAAGAAAGAGGTGCTATTACAAATCAGCACGATCTGTCCATGTTCTTCGAGGCAGCAAGCAAAACACCCGCCTACCTAAAATTTTTTATGTCATTTGGAACAATAAAGTAACTCCAATCAAAATAATAAATATATGAGGCAATAGAGAACTAAAAAATAAGAATTGGTGCACGCCCATATTTTCCGAGTTACAAGGCTCTGAATTTTTAAAATTTTTTAAAATATTAATATGGGTATCATTTTTAAGCTTTTGAAGGGATCTTTAATAAAATACTAAAGTTTTTTTAAAATGCTTAACCCATTTAGAGCCGATAGCATTTTTATGTCAAATTATATATATACGAGTATGCAGTATCTGTTAAAATGAGGTAGCCCGAAAATAAAAAAGATTTACTAATGGGTGTACAATGCAATTTTAAGAATAATTTTGAAGAAATTGGCGGTAATCTTTAGTTTCCCAGATTCAAACCTCCAAAGTGGAATAATATATCGACTATTTTATGTAATTGTAATTTCTATCAAACAAAACAAAAACAGACAAAATTTCAATCTTTTGGATGCCAATATGTGTTTTTAAGAAAATATTTAAATTAAATTGTGTTTTAGTCATCCATCTTCTACCGTATAATGTAGGAAACTTATAGACAATGCGTCCAGCTAATAAATACCACAAAGTTTTTGCTTAAAACTTCATTTTACAACTTACTTAAAAATACGGCCCTATTATAAACAAAAATTCCGTGCGAGTTTTCTCACTTTTCTCTAGAGCTGCAAAAGAATCGATAGTTTTTTCCGAGAGAGATAGTTGCCAGTAATAGCACTTAAAAATTTCAATAGCATCGCGTTGAAGGGCGGTTTACATTATACTACAAGTGATACAACATGTCCAATTTTTGTGTAGAAGAGTACAAGTAGTATCGTCAAAACATAATATATAATGAAAATGTCCGACATTGAGAGAAAATATGGATAGAAATTTGAAATTTTTCAAAAACTATTCTACATTAGATCAGGGTTGCATTTTCTTATTAATGCTAACTTTTTAAAGGTAAAACTCGTCGAAATAGCACAAAAACCGCTGAGTATAGTGCAGAATAGACTTAGTTGGCATTACAAATATTTTTGTAAATAATTATTGTTTTAACCACAGCTGTTTCAATTTAACTTCATTTTATTCAACACCAATGGTGTAAACATAAGAAAAAAATCATACGATTTTTAATCTCTATTTTTTCATACGGATAGATTTTCATTTTATTTTCTCTTAAGGCCTCATTAGTCTTTACTTTCTGTTTCTGTTCCGTGCCGTTCTGCTTTTTAAATTATTATGATTCTTTTTTCTGTAACAAAAAAAGAAAACACAATACACAACAAACAAACAAAAACTATAATTACAATAACAAAACTAGGTTTGTTTATATTTTGCACTCACACTACCAAACAACTTTCAGGTTACTTAACGTTGAATTCTATTTTCAAAGTATTAACAAACCACAAACACACATTTTCCATTTAACAGAAACTGATCAGCTGATTCGTCACGGAACGGAAAGTAAAGACTAATTCTGCCTTTAGATTTTACGTACGTAAAGTCTTACACGTAGGAGAAGATAACGAACTCTGAGAAACGGCAAACTTTTTTTTTACAGAGTTCCAAAAAAAGGGATATTATTGTTGTTCATAAAAAAAATGTAAACAAAATTTTACAAAACATAAGACCTTTTAGAAACGGTCACAATTCGTCAATTTTTAATAGATTTTAAAATAAAACTTAGAAATAAAAAGTTCTAAGCCTGCAGAATCGGATTTTCAGGTTGTCACTTTCGCCATTTTCAAAATGAAGGAGCTACACCTTAAACATGTAGTCATTAATTGTGATGGTTTTTTAGTTATAAAAACAAAACTAAAAACCAAGCTATGCCATAACGACTAACGCCAATCGATACAGGCTTAAAATCTGAATCGAACGCGGAATATCTCGTTTCTTGCAAGACTGTACGAAAAAAAGTTATAAGTCAGCACTCTTTCTAATTGTAAAAAAAAATCGCTCATAAATATAAGTTAAGTTTCTCGTTTATATCTCGAAATCTATTCCGCGGGCATATATACCGCTATATACGATCGAAAGACGATAAAAATACAAATCGATAGTGGTACAGTCTGAAAGACTGTACGAAGAAAGTTATAAGGCGGCAAACTTTTTAAATTTAAATAAATAGCTCAAAAATATAAGTTTAGTTTTTGGTTTATATCTCGAAAACTATTTCGCGAACGATCGAAAGAGGATAAAATACGAATCGATCGTAGTATAGTTTGGTTTCTGACAGACTATTACACAGTCGGTAATACTAATCAATAGAGATCGAAAATAACTTCCAGAATATGTGTGGAAAAGTGTCTAAAACACTTGAATTCAGGAGATATACCGCAGCGAACTCTAGCTAATTTAAGAAAAAAATACAAAGCTTTAAAATAACAGCGATGTCGGTTTATAGGTTTTATACAAACACACATGGTAAAACGTAAACAAACTTTAAAAAAAAATATTGCGTTTTTAAATGTTACAAGAATTCATCAATTTGTCATACATTTAAAAACAAAAGATGTTTTTTAGAAGCTGAAAGGCTGTAGTATCAGATTTTCCGATTGTCAATTTCGCCATTATAAAAATAAAGTTGCTGCACGTAAGATACTTTGTCCTTGATCGAGATAGTTATTGAGTTATAAAATCTTAATTAAAAGCTGTACCACACAGCAATTTGTATCAATTGATATAAAACAAAAATACGATTCCATATTGGTATAGATTATTTTCGGAAATACTTACGTTTAGAAGTCATAACTCGAAAAATTTAACGAATGGCTCAAAATTATACAAATAGTTTGTTAAATATTACAGCTAGCTATTTGTGATATCATACACCGACTATTACCAGTAAATAAAGGACAATATTACCTTTAAAAGTTGGTATACATTTGGTTTCAATTCCGCATATGGGCATACTTTATTTGGATTTTGTATGCGTTGTCCTTCCAATTATCATACTACAAAGATAAAGACTGAGATACGCCCACTTTACATTAAAAAAGACAAACTTAATAAGGAAACTTATCATATTCATTTAAAAGTAACCGACTTGTTAACAAGACATAAGCCTTACCATTTATTTCCCACAATTTTACACAACTTACATGAAAAGATACAAAATCAGATGACTGACAAATTCAAGCGGATGGAAAGAAAAGAATTTACAAAACAGACTGAAAAACGTACAAACTCAGAATTTTACCCACGGCACAGTGGTCGATCCCATTGCAATGTGAAAAAGTGGAAAAAAAGTGTAACTTTTAATTAAATAAAACAAAAGAAAAAGCATTGGTGTTAAAAATCAGAATGAATATTGAATATAAAGGTATTAACTAAGTTTTAAAATAATTACAATGCGTTTTGCTTATTGTGGATTTGTTATATAATTAATATTTTTGTAGTGTTATTGTTTATTCTAGTTAATTCATGTATATACATTTCAACTGGGGTTTTAGTTGAGTTCCCCCCTGAAATCTCTGTTTGGCCATATTTCTTAAAAAATTTAAATTCAACAGTATATAAATAATTTTAAATGAATTGTTAAAAATAAAAAATTTCATTAATTCAAACTTCCCTAATGTTTTAAAAATTTACGTAGGAAAGTTATAATTTTTACACCCTTGACCTCTTCTAGGCTTGGGAAATTATAAGAAATTCTCTTATATTGAATTTGTATATTCTTCATTTTTAAAAAATAAAGTTTACTGTTTTCTGTATCATCAAACTAACAAGAACCAATTTTATAATTTTTTTTGAAGCGGTATTTTAATCGATTTTTTATTTAATATCAGTTCTTTTTTAAATTGTGAAAATCCTCACGAAACATTTTGGCGCCCGAGCAGGGACTGAATAAATAAAAAATTAATCTCGCAAATTAAAATTGTACTGAATTTTGGTGTGAAAACATAAAAAATAAAATAGTGATTGTGTTAAATACATCCATAAAAACAAAAAACAAAGTTATTGTGTTGGATAAATTAATACAACAAAACATTGTTTAACAAAGCCGCGATCGTTAGTGAAACACTCGGTTTTAAAACAATAAAATTGTTAAACAATTAATAATAAGTGTAGATTTTTTTAAACAAACTATTGTTTATAAATAAACAAAATAAAAAATACAAAAACAATTAACTCAACAATTTGAAGTCATCAAATTTTCATCCCCCAAACTGCTATTAAGCTTGCTACAAATGCATTGCAACTGCTGCTTGTGTTTAAAAGAGAAGGGAAGTTCAAACCAACAACAAAACAACCAGGTATTCAAGACAAAATAATTTGGTGTGAGACTAGCGAATTATAAATACGTTTATACATAAACAAAATTATATTAAATAATTTTTAAAATTCACGCAAGTTTATTCCACACAACAATTATTTTCTCTTACAAATTACATTTTACTCTTGAGAAAGTGAAGCATAAAAACACAAAAAAAATTTTCTTCATTTCTTTATTCTGAAAATTTATTCCACAATTTATTTAAAAAACAAAACACAATCTCGGTTGATCACTTGCCACAATCTCGTTCTCACGATTCGGCTCTCCTCGCTTTAATTCCTTAAATTTGTCTATAAAAGAATAAATAAAATTATTTATAAATTAATAAATAATACTTACCATTTCTCACTTTTTCATTTACCAAACAACATACTACATTTTTCTTTCTATTAACATTCGTTTAATAGTTGTTGTTGTTCTTTCATTTAACCTGCTGTTATTTATTGTGATTGATTTCAAATTACATTAAATTTGGTATCACAGCCACATATGTTTGTGACGTCAGCAGAATAAAGAGTTGACAACCCAGCAAACATTTTTAAAAGTGATTGAAGTGAAGTAATTTTACACATTGAATAAAATAATATTTTACTAACGTACTGAAAAGTAATATAATTAATAGAATTATATTTTGTTGTACTGTAAATATTTACTAAAAGCTAGAGGATTGAGTACAAGCAAAATTTATTTTCATAATAAATTCATAAGAATTGTTGGCTATATTTAAAAAATAAACAACCTCGAAATATTTGTATAAGCCAGTTTTGCAGTATTTTAATTTTAAATTCCATTGTTTGTGTATAGATAATTGTATTCTTGCCTATATAACCCAGAAAACAATTTTGGTGAAATTCAAACAAATATAGTTTTGGTGTGAATAATTAAATTGATATAATAAAATATTTATTGGAAAATATTTTTATTCAAAATCGTTTGGAAGTCGCTTAATCCGGTAAGATCTCGAAAATTTCTTATTTCCAAGAAGCAAAATAATTTTCTTGAGATCCTTCCATATATTTTTGAAATTTATTTTACGTAAAGGCATATTAAGTACAATGCAGGCTAGTAAGAAAAATGTTAAGCCGTCTACAATGGAGGCTTTAGTACAACAGAAAAGTACCGTCTTAAATAATATTGAGCGTGTCCGGCGATCTTTAAGAGAGAAAACAATATCTTTTAATCCGATTGAATTGGAATGTCGCCTAGATATATTAAATTCATATATCGAACAGGCTATGGTATTCCAGTCGGAAATGGAGATATTGGACCCTAATAATGATGAAAGATCTGCTGTAGAAGATTTATGCGTGTCGACAAAATGTCTACTTTTAGCACATTTAGCTCCAGGTAGAAGACAAAGCTCACATGAAAATGTTTCTGGTATTGCACCTCATCATAGCAGCCTTCTGAAAATGAAATTACCGAAATTTAGCGGCAAGTACCCAGAGTACAAAAATTTTATAAGTTTGTTTGAGAGCCTTGTTGATCATGATATATCTCTTACAGAGATAGAAAAATTCAATCATTTAATTTCACGTTTATCTGTTGAAGCTCTGGGTACTGTGAAGGCTTTTCAAGTTACTGAACAAAACTATTCCAAAGCGTTGGCAAGTTTGAAGCGGGTTTATGATAACCCATGTCTTATATTTTCTGACAACATTAGACAATTATTTAATTTGCCAGAGATAACGAAACCCTCGTCGTCCGCTTTGAGGAGCATGATTGACACTGTTTCGGCTATATATGATTCACTTCTCTCTATTGGTGACGACAAGGCTATCACAAACGCGGTAATTATTCATTTAGTCATGATGAAAGTCGATTCAGCCACTCGATCAAAATGGGAAGAGCAACTCAATTATGATAAGTTGCCCCTTTGGAGTGACTGTGAAGAGGCTTTAAATAGAAGATATCAGCATATTTCAGCTGAGGAAGCCTCTAATTCAGTACAGAAGACTGATAGACCTACGCGTAGAAATAATGACAATAGCTCTGGAAAAAAGAATAAATCGTTTTCATGTCAAGTTAAAACACAGCAAGACAGCATTAAATGCATTTTTTGTAGATCGTTTGAGCATTACGTCTCTAACTGCCCATCCTTTTCAGCCATTCCGGTTCAACAGAGGTTTAATTTCATAAAGGGTGTACCTGCCTGTATAAATTGTCTGAGGAAAGGTCACACAGTAACTAAGTGCAAGGCATCGAAATGCCGAGTATGCAGTCGCACACATCACACACTTTTGCATCAGTATAGTACGACTAACGAGCAGAGTTTAGATGCGCCAGTTCTAGTTCAAGCCAGCATGCATCTGTAAATATTTCATCCTCTAGTAGAGATAACGTTATCTTGGCTACGGCTTTAGTAAAAATAAAAGATAAATCAGGACAATATGTATTTGCTAGGGCCTTATTGGACTCCGGTTCACAGATAAATTTTGTAACTGAGGAACTGTCGCAGAGATTAAAATTGGAAAAAGAAGAAAATAATCTCAGCCTTATTGGTGTAGGGAAAATTAATTCCGCAGATAAATTTAAGATTCAAGCCACTGTGAAGTCTCGAGTAAACTCTCAAGAATTTTCTTCAGATTTTTGGGTTCTTCTTTCTTTCTACGGCTAGCTGGAATATTCCTCATAATATTGAACTTGCTGATCCATACTTTTTCAAACCGAAGAAAATTGATATGTTGATCGGCGCTGAGATATTCTTCGAATTGTTATGTGTTGGCCAAATAAGAAGGAGTCCCGACATTCCAACAATTCAGAAAACGCTTCTGGGTTGGGTTGTTTCCGGTAAATATAAGCAATGTAAAACTCCTGGTAACGAATCGTGTCATATTAGTACATGTAGTAATGTCGAAACTGAAGAAACTCTTCATAAAACTGTTCAGAGATTTTGGGAACTGGAGGAGGTTCCTAAAGAAGTTAGTATTTTATCGCCAGAGCAACAATTATGCGAAGAGAATTTTATAAAAACTATTAAACAGTTGCCATCTGGCAGATTTCAAGTGTCGCTACCTTTCAAAGGTGACCCAAATAAATTGGGGCCCTCTTTTGACACAGCTAGGCGACGTTTTCTTTCGCTCGAACGAAGGCTTTCAAAAGACATGAAAATGAAAGAGATGTATAATAATTTTATGAAAGAGTACATTGAACTAGGACACATGACTATCACAGATGATAAAATTCCTAATTTTCCGCACTATTTCATACCACATCAGCGTGTACTACGACCACAAAGTACGTCAACAAAACTTCGAGTTGTATTCGATGCTTCGTGTCGAACAACAACACAACTCTCTCTAAACGATATTTTGATGATTGGGCCTACAGTGCAAGAAGAGTTATATTCCACACTTCTTCGGTTTCGATTGCATAAATATGCTGTCACTGCGGACATTGAAAAATGTACCGCCAAGTTTTGATTAATGAGTCTGATAGAAAATTCCAATTAATCCTTTGGCGTAAAAAACACTCAGATAATCTTGAAATTTATTCACTAAACACGGTAACCTATGGTACATCATCCGCACTGTTTTTAGCGATACGGTGTTTAATGCACTTGAGTGATCAATTTAAAAGTTCAGTATCAATTAGATCTAAAATTATCCGTAGAGACTTTTACGTCGATGATTTGCTAACTGGAGCAGATTCAATTGAGGAACTAAATGACATATGTAGAGATGTTACTAAAATATTGCAGTCAGCTGGGTTAAATTTAACAAAATGGGTTTCTAACTATGAATCGAACACTGGATCTACCGTAGTAACAAAGACTCTTCATGGTACGGAAGATTTTACGAAAGCGCTAGGCACATATTGGCTGCCAAAAAGAGACGTTTTTAAATATCAGTTCGATGATTCATTTCATACACTTAAGGCGACAAAGCGGAATAAATTATCTGTTTCCGCCAGATTGTTTGATCCTCTTGGGCTTTTGTGCCCACTTGTAGTTAAAGCAAAAGTTTTACTTCAGGAACTTTGGTTACAAAAATTGGACTGGGATGAATCGATTCCTATGAATCTTCATACGTCCTGGGACAATTTTAAGGGCAATTTGTCAAAAATTGATATTATTGAAGTTCCTCGGTATGTTTTGACTACTACAGGATCTTATCACCAAATTCATGGATTTTCAGACGCATCAATCAGAGCGAACGGCTGTTGTATTTATATTCGAAGTAGAGTGAATTAAGATATTTTTTGTCATTTGCTGACGGCAAAATCGAAAGTCGCTCCTTTACAAACTAAGTCGCTACCGCGGCTTGAGCTATGCGCAGCACATTTATTAGCCAAGTTATGGGCTAAAGTTAGGACTATGTTAACATGCAATGTTGAAAGGTTTACCTTTTGGACGGACTCAGAAATAACACTACACTGGATAAAGACTCATCCATCAACCCTTTCGACGTTCATAGCGATCGGGTAGCAGAAATTCAGGATTTGTCTGACCAAATTGCGTGGCGTCATGTACCATCAAGGAGCAATCCTGCGGACATCGTTTCAAGGGGTTGTAATGTTAATGAGCTCAATGACTCAATGTGGTTCACGGGCCCGGGGTTTTTGCTCAATGAGAGCAACGAGTGGCCAGTTAATAACCATTTTAAGTTAAATGATGAACAATTGTCATTGGAGAAGAAAAAAATAAACGTTTTTCCTGCTGTTGAAGAACTAAATTCTATTTTAGAATTAGTTAATAAACATTCATCCTATTTAAAGTTGATTAGAGTGTTTTCGTATATTTTAAGATTTGTCCATACATGTCGAAACAGAAAATTTAAAGTTACCAATGTTAACCCAACGGCAAAGGAAATGAATTTTTCATTTCTAAAAATAGTTGAAATTATTCAGTCGCAAGAATTTTCCAGTCAAATAGAAAGTTTACGAAAATCGCAGGCCCTGCAGCCGAACTTGGAAAAATTAAATCCGTTTATTCATGAATTTGAGGAAGAAAATAGAAAATGCTCACTTATCAGAGTAGGCGGGCGATTGCTAAATGCAGCAATTTCGTACGATGCGAAGTTTCCCTTATTAATGCCTAAAAAATGCCATTTTGTGGCCATTTACTTGCGGTATTTGCACTTTGAAAACTGCCATGCAGGATCAAAAGCATTAGTTGCTCTTGTTCGAGATAAAATTTGGCTTATAAATGCCAAAGAAGAATGCAGTAGAGTTGTACGCAAATGTATTCACTGTTTCATGTATAAACCGAAACTGATGAATCAAATAATGGGAAACTTGCCTGCAGACAGGGTGAGAGCTCTACGACCATTCAAAATATGTGCCGTAGATTTTTGCGGTCCGATTAATGCAACTTTAAAAATTCGCGGCCGTCCACCTGTCAAAATGTATATAGCTGTGTTTATATGCTTCACGTCAAAAGCTGTTCATTTAGAGCTGGTAACTGATCTATCTTCCGATTCTTTTCATTTATGTCTCAAAAGGTTCATCGCCAGGAGAGGGATGCCAACCAAAATTTATTGCGACAACGCCACCAACTTCGTCGGGGCCAGTCGGGAAATACGATAGGCGAGAGAGGGAATGTTGCAGCAGGCCGAATCGTTCACCGCCAACAGTGGGATGGAGTTCATCTTTATACCACCCAGGGCACCTCACTTCGGGCTGTGGGAGGCAGCGGTCAAGTCAGCCAAGAGCCTGATGTTGAGAACCATTGGCAGCGCGCTCTTGACAGCGGAAGAAATCGCAACGTTGCTGGCAGAAATCGAAGCTGTGCTGAACTCGCGCCCAATATGCTCCAACAGCAGCGATCCCAACGACAGAGAAGCCCTCACTCCAGCTCATCTATTAGTAGGAGAGAGCCTTCGAGCGCAGCCCAGCGATTTTCTGGTAGACGAGTCGGCCAAGATACCACACTCGAGGAGATGGCAGCGTATTTCCGCACTCAAGCAGACGTTCTGGAGATTTTGGGTGAAAGATTACGTCCTGAGTTTGCAGGAACGAACCAAGTGGTCCGACGTAATGCCCGACGTCGCCGTAGGCAAAATCGTCGTCGTACACGACGACAATCTTCTACCAATGCAGTGGCTGACGGGCCGAGTAGTAGCCGTTTTTCCAGGCCGAGACGGCAAGATTCGGGTAGCGGAAGTGAAGACGAGTAGCGGTGTTTTCAAGCGGCCAATTCATAAATTAGCGGTGCTTCCGATTGATTGAAGACGCAAGGTCCTTCAATGGGCCCGGCATGTTTGGCCATATTTCTTAAAAAATTTAAATTCAACAGTATATAAATAATTTTAAATGAATTGTTAAAAATAAAAAATTTCATTAATTCAAACTTCCCTAATATTTTAAAAATTTACGTAGGAAAGTAATAATTTTTACACTCTTGACCTCTTCTAGGCTTGGGAAATTATAAGAAATTCTCTTATATTGAATTTGTATATTCTTCATTTTTAAAAAATAAAGTTTACTGTTTTCTGTATCATCAAACTAACAAGAACCAATTTTATAATTTTTTTTGAAGCGGTATTTTAATCGATTTTTTATTTAATATCAGTTCTTTTTTAAATTGTGAAAATCCTCACGAAACAATCTCCAAAGAGGTTTTTTTTTTGTTTATTGTTTAATACTCCAAGAATAAAAAATTGGCAATATCAGCTGCTCCTTTTTGCCTGTTTTTTATTATCTTCTACAGACCAAACCGACTTCTTTGTTTTGTAGTGTATGCATATTGTAGAGTACAAATGCATACTCTGATTTAGTTCGAGTGCAAGCATACAATGTATTGGGTTGCACTAAATTTTTACAAAGTGTTACTTTGAACCAACCACCTATTTTTTTATATTTGTGTGTGTTGTTTATGGAGTAATACTTTCAGTTTGTATGTCACTATTATGAAGTAAGTCACTTTGGAAATCTGACCCAAGTAATGGGAATGCAGAACAAGCGCCAACTACAACACAGTTCATGCATTTTTAATACCGCAAAGTATGTTAAGTGTAATTTAATTCTAATTATTTAAATTGAGTTTGTTATTGAGTGAGTTTAGAAAGTCACTCATAGGTTTAGAAAAAGTAGTATATAAGAACAAAGATTTGTATGAATAAATTATCAATCTTATTTTTGATCATAAAACATAAAGAACGAGTTCTTCTTTCTTTACATGGCGATCCTGCCACTCTGAACATAAAGCGATAAAAGATTCTCTTAAATTAAAGCATACCCTGTTTGTTTAGAAAGGGCAAATTAATTGCTTAGTCCAGAGAAAAAGAAAAGGATAAAAACATACACAGCTTATGCTTATAGCGTTTTCTTTTCTGACATAAATGTTACATATTTTCTACCCTTTGCACTTTTTTGTGTTCTATTCTGAAAAAAAATTAATAGTTAAAAAAACGCAATGTTCTTTTCTAAAAATGTCGCATTACAAAGTGTAAAATGTGTAATGATTTTAACACTCTATTTGCTTTAAGGGTGAGTATACTACACTTTTTACCATATGATATTTTGTTTTATTTTTTTCTTGTGTTTTACAGAAAATTATTTAAATGGACACCAAAACTGAAATTCTTCTAACATACTTATTGGAATCATCCTCTTCCTCCGATGATGAAGAAATCTGTGAATTACTCTTACGACGAAATCATTTACCTCGAGTGAATAATTTTATTAAAAATGTAATTCATCAATATTCTGAAACCGATGTAAAAAAGAAATTTGCGTCTCAGCCGAAAAAGTGTCTCATATATTATAGAAAAGTACTCCGGATCAAACACGATGAGATCATATCAAGGAGGAAGACCACAATCCACTGCAGAATCACAAGTCCTTTCATTTTTATGGTAACCTAATAATAAATACTTTTGCAAATTGATATATCTAATAAAGTTTATTTTTTTAAGGTTTTCTGGGAATAAAACAACATTTCGAGAAGTAGCCAACCTTTTCAATGTGTCTTTATCAAATCTTCATAAATCCTTCAAGAAGGTTTTAGATTTTTTAGTAAATAAAATCGCCCCAGAAGTCATTAAATTTCCAAAATCTTATCCGCAAAAAGAATAAATTTCTAAGGAATTTGAAAAGGTATACATAAAAGCATTAATTAATTTGTAATTCAATTGTAAAAATAAATTTGTTGATAGATTTCACGTTTTCGAGACGTTATTGGATGTGTGGATGGAAGCTATATATCGGTTAGAAAGCCGAAACATAAAATACGTTCCACGTATTCTAATAGACATGATACTTTGTCTATAACTCTGCAGGGAATCTGTGATGCAAAGCTCCGATTTTTGGGATGTTTTTACTGGTGTTCCCAGTAAATGTCATGATTCCAGAATATGAAAACTATCATTTATCGGAAAAGATTTACCCAACTTGTGTTCTCCAAAGTATCACATACTGGGAGATTCTGCTTACCCATTAAGAGAATATCTTTTGACACCATACCGAGACTATGGGAACTTAAGTGAATCAGAAAAAAACTACAACAAAAAGCTTTTTCCCACCCGTGTAAAAATAGAAAAGGCCTTTGGTGTTCTTAAGGGTCGTTTTAGACAGCTACTTCGTCTTGATTTTAATGATGTTGTCACCATGTCACAGTTTGTTATTGCAGTCTGTGTTCTTCACAACATTTGTATTGACAATGAAGACGTTTTTGAGGAAGAATTGAACTGCGACGTCGAGCACATCACGTCATCCGGCAGTCTTGATGAAGACAGACGCGACCGCATATTAACCCAACTGGGACAGATAAAAAGAAATGAAATAAAAACACTTTTATTCAATTAAAAATCTCTTTAATTCATGTTTTTAATTATTGTAAGGTACAATGTAAGTAAATATTTCATAAAAAAGTTCAGGAACATATTCAATTAAAAGCTAAAAGTTAATTAAAAACAATAAAAAACGAATACATATATACATCTTGGCAGTCTTTGCGGAGATTCTTGATTAAATTTGAGAATTTCAATCAAATTCTTTCCTATTCACCTTTGGCTTCTAAAATTTTTTTCAGCATATCCATTTTTTCGCGGTGTTGTCTTTCTTTTGCTTCCTCTTTTTTCTCCAAAATTTCCACTAACTTTTCCTGTACTGATTTCATTTTCTTCTTCACCTTTTTCTATCTTTGCACTTTTTTCAACTTTAATACTCATATTGCTGCTCATTTGTACTTCGGGTTCAATGGAGTCATCCATTAAGCATATTTTTGTGAGTTCATCATCAAATTCTATATCCGTTCTCTTTGATCCCGAAGCTTTGTTGTTTTCTACAGCAATTTTTTTTCTTCTTAATATTGTTTTATACCTTTCTTCGCACTGCTTTGGAGTTTTATCTGCAAATTGACTTGCAATAAATGCCCACATGTTTTTTTTTTCATTTTGAACTTTTTCAGCGGTCCTATTTCATCCATGCAATTGGCATACAAATCCAGTAGCTGCCGGGTATCTCCATCAGACCAAACTTGAAATAAAATTGTTTTATTAATTTAAAAACATCTATCACAATAGTACTTAATAACACATTCTACTTACTCTGGATTCTTTTATGTGTTGTCGGAGACTCTTCCATTTTTTTATTTATTTAAATACAAATTGTTTTATTCTTTAAAACTTCTCAACAGCTTATCATTTGTTATTGCTAGAATAGAGTGTTGCTAAAACTCTTGCGCAAACAAATAAATGAGCGATTGAAATCGCTTGAATCGTATAAAAATCATTGAACATATAAAAACGCTAGATGTACAAGTGTACGGGTGATAAAAAGTTTGTTCTTTTCAAATGTTAAAAAATGGTACAATTTGTGAGTACATGGGTAACGTGTAAAAAGTGTTGCATAGAAATATGTAACATTTTTTTGCCAGAAAAGAAAACGCTATTAATGATTTTGGGTTGAAATTTTTCCTATCAAATTGAACCTTATATACAGAATTTTTTGCTGAACTGAACTTTGTGTTAACTTCTGTTATTGACAAAGATGTTAAATTGTAGCCTTAAATATCAATTTTGATATTATCACCACGATATTGCTCCACCTTGCATTCCAAATAAGTAACCGGTGGTGGACCGCCTGTCATCTAAATTACCTGCCCAGTCTGCGTCACAAAAACCAACTAGGTTGCTTGGCCCATGTTGATATGTAATACCTTGATTGATGGTCCCCTTTAGATATCTCATAGCTCTCTTCAATGCTGCCCAATGACTTTTACCAGAGTTACCACTAAAACGGCTTAAGGTATTAACTGCGTAACTTATGTCGGGACGGGTGATTTGAGATGCGTATAAAATACATCCCACTGCTTGCATGTACGGTATATTCTCCATCTCCTTTTTCTCGTCTTCGTTGGATGGACACATTTCGGATGACGATTTCTGACCAACGTCCATAGGAGTTGATACCGCCTTGCAATCACTCATTGAAAAACGCTTTAACACTTCTTCAATATATTTTGTTTGATCAATTCTTATTGTAATTTATTCAGTGTCTCGTTTTATTCTTACGCCCAAAACTGAAGATGCTTCGCCCAAGTCTTTCATCTTAAAGTTTGTTGATAAATCATATTTTAATCGCTTGATTAAATCAATATTGTTACAAAAGATCAACACATCGTCTACGTAAATAGCAACATAAAGGATAACTGAAGACTCTACACGGTAGTACACGCACTGGTCAACCTCACTACGTTGTAAACCAAACTTAAGTAGCACTGCATTAAGTTTCTTATTCCATACGCGACTAGACTGTTTTAAGCCATATAACGACTTTTTCAAGCAACAAACACGATCGCTGCCATCTTCGAAACCTTCAGGCTGCACCATAAAAATCTGCTCTTCGAGTTCGCCATTAAGAAATGCTGTTACTGCGTCCAGCTGATGAATCATAAGATTGTGTTTCGCTGCCAAGGCAAATAGAAAACGTAATGATGTATGACGCACAACGGGCGCAAAGGTCTCCTCGTAGTCGATACCTTTCTGCTGACTACACCCTTTTACTACCAATCTCGCCTTATGACAAATCACATCCCCATTTGCGTCAACCTTTGTTTTGAAAATCCACTTACACTTGATTGGCTTTTTTCCTTGAGGCAAATCGGTTAGAAACCACGTATTGTTTTCTGCTAAGCTTTCCATCTCTGAAATCATTGCAGCTTTCCATAGATCAGCATTTGGAGAAGTAATTGCTTCATCAAAAGTTTCGGGGTCACACTGGTTTTCACCATTTTCAGTTTGCGTAACACACAAATTATATCTACATCGAGGTCTGCTCGCAATACGTTCTGAACGACGAATGTTTGACTCGTCCACAAAATTGTTGTTGTTGTTATTATCATTACTGCTTCTACCATTGCTATTAATTCTCCACTTGAATTAAAAATTTTACAATTATCACCTTCAAAAATTATCTTGGCACCTTTTGAAGACATTTGCCTCACGGACAATAGATTTACTGACATCTTAGGAACATATTCAACATTTCTTAAAATTGCATTTGTTTCTTTGTAACCGGAATTTAAAACAATATTGACATCTCCCGCACATTTAACTTCCATTTTCTCATTATTCGCCACTACCACATGTTTATTTTCAACCTTCTTAGTGTTGCGCAAGATACTTTTTATATTTGTCATGTGGGAAGACGCCCCTGACTCAACAGTATTTTTGTTGTTTTGAGTCGTGAGAAAACAAGTTGAAAATAAGGAAGTTGATAAGGAACCTTTTTCTTCTCCACTTTTCTTTTTGGCCGCGTTTGGTTTTGTTTTCTGCAAACAATTTTTTGCTATATGCCCTTCTTTTTTGCATGCATAGCATTTAGGCTTACGGGTGTTTTGTTTCTTGTTAGAAACCAAGGCTGTTTCCTCCACCCTTACGCAATCAAATTTTGCATCCTGGAGCAACAAATTCTTGACCATGTCAACACTTAACTTGGATTTAGAATTCTCCACTGTCATCACAAAAGATGAAAACTCGTCAGGCAAACCAGCAGGCATTAGTGATGCAACAATTTCATCATCTATTTTCAAGCCACTTTGTTGAACTTTCAACGACATCATTATCATTTCACTTATATATTCCTGAACACTACCAAAGTCCGATAACTTCAACCTGACCAAACGTTTAAGAAGCTCAACCTTTCTGGTTAGACCAGTGTCTTCGAAAGCGTTTAAAAGAGCATCCCAGGCCTGTTTTGCAGTGTTCGCCGTTGCAATATAAGCAAAGTTTGATGGTTCAATCATTAATGTTATCTCAGCTAGAGCACGTTCGTTTTTCTCTACATCGTTGACCGTAGGAGATTCACCTATTCCTACATCCACCATTTGCCAACAGCCCTTCAATACCAAATATGACTGCATGACGCTTCCATACGTCGAAGTTTTCCCGGCCGCGTAACTTATCAAACGGGAACGACAAACTATTTGAAACCATTGTATCGCAATTATGAATTACCGTCAACTTAAAAAACGAATTTACGATTTGCTAAACTTTTTAATTTATTCTTTACGATTTTCGCGCTGCGTAGCAATGAGGCCCATAACCTATTGTATTTAGAATTAGAAAAGAACTAACTGTTTTATTCAAACTTCGGAAAAAACTATATTTCATATTGACATAAAGTTATAGACTACTTTGTATAAATAAATTATTCAAGTATTTACAACAAATACTTGGTAGAGATTTTTTCTCTAAATATAAATGCAATATAGATTATGATACGTATATTTTGTCATTTACTATCCATAATGAGACAGTAACACTGCCCATACATGATAACGTATTTTCTGTTAATCACACAAAGAAGTGAAATTATAATACCTTTTAAGATTAAATTAGATGAAAACAGTGTAGTAAAAAATAGAGAAATTACAAATGGTCCATATTTGGCAAATGCGATTGTGCCCAAAGAAGGAAATCAACATATTAAATTACTAAATGTTACAAATAAGGCTGTAACAGTGAGAAATTTGAAAATTGAAACTAATCCACTAGGTAAAAATGATGTATGTTCTATTAATGTAAATACTCATAAGAAGAAAAACGCAGGAGAACGATTTGATAGACTAATAGAGCGTTTAAAATTGGATGATTTGAAAGATACTAATAAACAAGAACTTTTGAACATATTGCATGAGTATGAATCGGTATTCCATATGGATGATGAACATTTAACTGCTAACAATTTTTATAAGCAAAAAATAAATCTTCGTGATAATAGTGTATACATAAAAAATTACCGTTTGCCGCAAGCCAGTACTAAGGAGATAAATGCACAAATTCAAAGATTGTTAGAAAGCAATATAATAGAACCATCTGTTAATCCATATAACGCACCTTTATTACTAGTTCCGAAAAAAGGTCAAACTGATTTAAAGAAGTGGAGATTGGTAGTTGACTTTAGGAAACTAAATGACAAGATAATAAACGATAAATTTCCATTAACTCGCATTGAAGATATCTTAGACAAATTGGGTAGAGCCAAATATTTTTCAACGTTGGGCATGACAAGTTCATTTCATCAGATTGAACTGGAAAGACAATCTCGATCATATACAGCTTTTTTAACACCAAATGGTCATTACCAATATACCAGATTACCGTTTGGATTAAAAATATCATCAAATAGTTTTCAACGTATGTTAACCATTGCTTTGTCTGGTTTGAATTCTGAAGCATTATTTACGTGGATGTAGTCTAAACCACCATAATTCAAATTTGGTAAAAGTACTTCATCGTTTGGGGAATGTACATCTATAAATGATATAAGACGCGCAACAAAATTAAGATTTATATTAGAAAAAAGGTTAACCAAGGAAATAGAAATTAAAGACAACAAAGGTCTGAATGAAATACAGGTGATAAGTAGCGATAATCCATATTATTTAGATAATATCTTGGAGAAACTTCTATCAAGCCTAGAGAAATTGAATTACAAGAGTTATGCACTCAAGAGAAGTGATAACATATTCAGTATTATAAGCCATAAAGGTATGAAAAATAAAGTTAATGAAAGCAAAACAAAAGACGTCAAAATTCTTCTATACAATGATCCTCAGAAAATATTAAATGATGAACAGAAGCAAGAATTGATAATGTTATATCACAATACACCATCCGGAGGAAATTTCGGTGTGCGTAAAACACTGTTACGATTAAAACAGATATACATATGGAAAAATATGTACTAAATGGTAAAGAAATATGTATCAACGTGTGATCTTTGTCAAAGGAACAAACAAATTAAACACACTAAAACCATTACAAGTTACAGATACACAAACACAGACTTTTATTCCATCGGGGAATTATCGATATATATTAACCATGCAATGTGAATTATCAAAATACATAATAGCTGCCCCAATGGAAACAAAAGAAGCCAAGTCAATAACAAAATGTATGACAGAGAATCTTATACTAAAGTATGGACCATTCAAGATTTTGAAAACTGATAGAGGTACGGAATTTATAAATGATATGATGAAAGAAATTAGTGAGCTATTAAGAATAGAACAAAAATTATCAACACCATATCATCATGAAACCTTAGGTACTGTTTTTTTTTTCTTTCGTGAATGACGATAACTGTAGTGAATGGATTCCTTATTATTCATTTGCATATAATATAACTCCACATATAGACACAAATTATTCACCATTTGAACTAATTTTTGGAAAATTACCAGTTCGATGCTTGATCTCGTAGAGTACGGTCGCCCCTTACTGAATAGCGGATAGTTGTTACAAACAAGCAAATCAACGTTTAAGAACTTTAAAAAATTCATTTATATTCATTTTTGTAATCTCGGTATTTGTTCATATTGAACCCTCGCGTGTGTCAGTTTACAAAACACTTGCAGGCATAGCAAAGTAGATATGGCCCCGGGGGCCAAATCTCATAATTTAGATTTGAAAAAATCAAATATGAAGAGACAAAAAAAGTCACTAAATCTTCCAATAGGTTTGTTACCTAACATAGCAACAACATCAAAAAGCCGATTTAGCGAACTAGCTAAACTTAATGATATGGAAACAGACCCTGTACCCAAACCGTAAAACCTCCACCATTGGTAGTCGATGCCAAAATTAATTCAAGTGATCTCCAAAAATTATTGGTTAAAGACGCAATTCACAAACGAACATCTATCGGAACTAAAGTTTTCCCTCAAGATACTGATTCTTACGAGAATTTACTGGACAAGGAAATAGAATTCCACACATTCAACTCGAAAGAGAATCGCCTTTATACAGTGTTCCTGTATGGACTTCCTAAAATAAATATTGATAATATCAAAATTGATATTTAAGGCTACAATTTAACATCTTTGTCAATAACAGAAGTTAACACAAAGTTCAGTTCAGCAAAAAATTCTGTATATAAGGTTCAATTTGATAGGAAAAATTTCAACCCAAAATCATTAATAGCGTTTTCTTTTCTGGCAAAAAAATGTTACATATTTCTATGCAACACTTTTTACACGTTACCCATGTACTCACAAATTGTACCATTTTTTAACATTTGAAAAGAACAAACTTTTTATCACCCGTACACTTGTACATCTAGCGTTTTTATATGTTCAATGATTTTTATACGATTCAAGCGATTTAAATCGCTCATTTATTTGTTTGCGCAAGAGTTTTAGCAACACTCTATTCTACCAATAACAAATGATCAGCTGTTGAGAAGTTTTAAAGAATAAAACAATTTGTATTTAAATAAATAAAAAAATGGAAGAGTCTCCCACAACACATAAAAGAATCCAGAGTAAGTAGAATGTGTTATTAAGTACTATTGTGATAGATGTTTTTAAATTAATAAAACAATTTTATTTCAAGTTTGGTCTGATGGAGATACCCGGCAGCTACTGGATTTGTATGCCAATTGCATGGATGAAATAGGACCGCTGAAAAAGTTCAAAATGAAAAAAAAAACATGTGGGCATTTATTGCAAGTCAATTTGCAGATAAAACTCCAAAGCAGTGCGAAGAAAGGTATAAAACAATATTAAGAAGAAAAAAAATTGCTGTAGAAAACAACAAAGCTTCGGGATCAAAGAGAACGGATATAGAATTTGATGATGAACTCACAAAAATATGCTTAATGGATGACTCCATTGAACCCGAAGTACAAATGAGCAGCAATATGAGTATTAAAGTTGAAAAAAGTGCAAAGATAGAAAAAGGTGAAGAAGAAAATGAAATCAGTACAGGAAAAGTTAGTGGAAATTTTGGAGAAAAAAGAGGAAGCAAAAGAAAGACAACACCGCGAAAAAATGGATATGCTGATAAAAATTTTAGAAGCCAAAGGTGAATAGGAAAGAATTTGATTGAAATTCTCAAATTTAATCAAGAATCTCCGCAAAGACTGCCAAGATGTATATATGTATTCGTTTTTTATTGTTTTTAATTAACTTTTAGCTTTTAATTGAATATGTTCCTGAACTTTTTTATGAAATATTTACTTACATTGTACCTTACAATAATTAAAAACATGAATTAAAGAGATTTTTAATTGAATAAAAGTGTTTTTATTTCATTTCTTTTTATCTGTCCCAGTTGGGTTAATATGCGGTCGCGTCTGTCTTCATCAAGACTGCCGGATGACGTGATGTGCTCGACGTCGCAGTTCAATTCTTCCTCAAAAACGTCTTCATTGTCAATACAAATGTTGTGAAGAACACAGACTGCAATAACAAACTGTGACATGGTGACAACATCATTAAAATCAAGACGAAGTAGCTGTCTAAAACGACCCTTAAGAACACCAAAGGCCTTTTCTATTTTTACACGGGTGGGAAAAAGCTTTTTGTTGTAGTTTTTTTCTGATTCACTTAAGTTCCCATAGTCTCGGTATGGTGTCAAAAGATATTCTCTTAATGGGTAAGCAGAATCTCCCAGTATGTGATACTTTGGAGAACACAAGTTGGGTAAATCTTTTCCGATAAATGATAGTTTTCATATTCTGGAATCATGACATTTACTGGGAACACCAGTAAAAACATCCCAAAAATCGGAGCTTTGCATCACAGATTCCCTGCAGAGTTATAGACAAAGTATCATGTCTATTAGAATACGTGGAACGTATTTTATGTTTCGGCTTTCTAACCGATATATAGCTTCCATCCACACATCCAATAACGTCTCGAAAACGTGAAATCTATCAACAAATTTATTTTTACAATTGAATTACAAATTAATTAATGCTTTTATGTATACCTTTTCAAATTCCTTAGAAATTTATTCTTTTTGCGGATAAGATTTTGGAAATTTAATGACTTCTGGGGCGATTTTATTTACTAAAAAATCTAAAACCTTCTTGAAGGATTTATGAAGATTTGATAAAGACACATTGAAAAGGTTGGCTACTTCTCGAAATGTTGTTTTATTCCCAGAAAACCTTAAAAAAATAAACTTTATTAGATATATCAATTTGCAAAAGTATTTATTATTAGGTTACCATAAAAATGAAAGGACTTGTGATTCTGCAGTGGATTGTGGTCTTCCTCCTTGATATGATCTCATCGTGTTTGATCCGGAGTACTTTTCTATAATATATGAGACACTTTTTCGGCTGAGACGCAAATTTTTTTTAAACTTGAAAAGATATAAAGATATAAAAGATGTACATAACTCTGTAAAAATTTATAAAATCAAATTTTCAATTTTTTTCTTACATCGGTTTCAGAATATTAATGAATTACATCTTTAATAAAATTATTCACTCGAGGTAAATGATTTCGTCGTAAGAGTAATTCACAGATTTCTTCATCATCGGAGGAAGAGGATGATTCCAATAAGTATTTTAGAAGAATTTCAGTTTTGGCGTCCATTTAAATAATTTTCTGTAAAACACAAGAAAAAAATAAAACAAAATATCATATGGTAAAAAGTGTAGTATATTCACCCTTAAAGCAAATAGAGTGTTAAAATCATTACACATTTTACACTTTGTAATGCGACATTTTTAGAAAAGAACAATGCGTTTTTTTAACTATTAATTTTTTTTCAGAATAGAACACAAAAAAGTGCAAAGGGTAGAAAATATGTAACATTTATGTCAGAAAAGAAAACGCTATAAGTAATGTCTCTTCAATATGTAATATAATAGTATCTTGGAAAAAATATAAACCAAGAAAAAACAACCCAACTCAATGTTGGAATTGCCTTATGTATGGACATGGTGGTGATCATTGTAATAGCCTCCCAGCATGTATGTTATGTGCCAACCAGCACCACACTAATGATTGCCCATTTCAGAACCAAAATAAAATACCTGCTGCATTTTCATGCTTTAATTGCAGAAAAAATGGTAAAGAGCGTACAGATCACTCTGCAAATGACATTAATTGCCCTTTTCGATCACTTTATTTAGAAACAAGAGCTAAAGCAACAAAGAAAAATACACGTAATTACAATAATAATAAACATAATTCACCACAGTTCATTAATAATGATCTCCCCATAAACAAACCCAACAACAACACGTATCGTAATACTTTCTCATACTCTGATTGTGTGAGAGGTAATAATGATCTCTTTAGTATAGATGAACTTTTTAATATTTTTACAACAGCATTAAGTGATCTCCAAAAATGCACAACTAAAATACAACAAATTTAAATTGTAATGTCAATGGTCAAATATGCATATGGTTTATAAAAGTTTTTTAATTTATCGTAACGATAGACAAGATTCAAGATGGGGGGAGTAGCACTAATTGTACGCAGATCGGTCCATCATAAAATGCTTCCGATTGTAAACACACTAGGAATAGAAAATCTAGCAATTAAAATAAAAATAAACAACAGAAATCTAATTATTTTTACTGCATATTCACCGTAATATAAAAATACCTTTGCAAGTGATATTCTAAAACTAACTTCATCTACGTATTGTTCCGTCTTGAACAGTCAAATAACTTTTTCATTAATTATCCCAACAGTCCAACTTTTTATCCCTCTCAAAGAAATAGAAATGCTTCAATTATAAATTTAGTAATAAGCAATATCTCATTAAATATAGATATAAATGTGCTCGAATACGAAATTCCATCAGATCACAGACCTATTGTTTGTTCAATTGCAAATTCAACGGTAAGTGAAATAGATGTGAGGCACTATAACTACAAACTTACAGACTGGGTTGCATTTAGAAATATAATTAATAATAGAGTTATCATTAATACACCCATCTATTATTCAAAAACTTCAATTGACGTTGAGATAAACAAATTTGTTAAAATTGATTTAGAAGCTCGTAATAACTGCACGCCACTATTGGCGCTTCATGGCAAGACAGTTTTGCCAGCATATATTGTAAATTTAATAACAACTAGAAAAACGTTTAAAAGAAGATGCCAAAGAGCAACGAACCCAGCGGATGTAAACTTCTACGAGCAATGTGTCAAACTGCTGACTAATATTATTAACAAAGACATAAATTCTCATCGTAACGAATAATGGAAAAACATGCTTTCAAAATTGAAACCTGGTGACAAATCGTTTTGGAGAATAAGCCGATCTTTAAGGGGTAAACAAGGAAGAAAATTCCACACCTTACAGAAGGAAATATGAAAATTAACACTGATGAAGAAAAGGCAGAATTATTATCAAACACATTTTCTGCATCTAACAACCTTACGGCCACTTATAAACATTCTTTTGATAAAACCGTAAACGCCAAGGTCAATAAATTCAAAGCAATAGACACATTTCTGAAAATTTAACACTGATATCGCTAAAGGAATTAAACTGTTTAATTTTTTCCCTCTAATCATCAAAATCTCCTGGACTTGATAAAGTCTCCAACATTTTAATTAAAAATCTACCTCCTAAGGGTGTGGAATTATTATTAATTATTTATAACAGCAGCTTAAAACTTAACTATTTTCAGAAACACTTTAAAAAAGCGAAAATCATTGCTATTTCTAAGCCAAATAAACCTAAGAGTAATGCACTTAGTTACCGTCCTATAAGCTTATTGAGTAACCTTAGAAAATTATATGAGAAAGTTATTTAAAATCGTATATGCAGTGTTATTGAAAACACATCCATAATAGCAAGTGAACAATTTGGGTTTAAAAAACAACATAGTGCAGTTCACCAAATAAATCGTATTACAAATATTATAAGGTCCAACAAAAAAATTAAACAATCTACAGGTTTAATAATTCTAGACATAGAAAAAGCATTCGACACCGTTTGGCACAACGGGCTTATCTGCAAATTGCTCCAAGCTAACTTACCAAAATACCTGTGCAGGCTTGTTGCTGGTTTTCTCACGGACATTTGTAGTTGCGATTAACGAAACGTTCTCGTCTCCAAAGCAAATTACTGCTGGTCTACCACAAGGTTCAATATTGTCACCATTATTATATTCAATTTACACATCGGATTTCTCTGCCCCCTCATACATTAAAGTCGATTACTACGCTGATGATACTGCTCTCATAACATCTAGTAAACTCACCAAAGCACTCATAAAGAAAATGAAAAAGGCATTTTCTGCCTGTACCAAATACTTTTATAAGTGGAAAATAAAAATAAATCCTACTAAAACGCAAGCTATTATATTCCCCTTTAATAAATCTCCGAAACGTTTACCAAATCGTCAATTAAAATTCCAAAATGAGAGCTTGACGATTAAATACGAAGTCAAATATCTTGGAGTTTGCCTTGATAAAAAAATAACTTTTGCTAAACATATAAACGTTGACCTATGCAAGTCCCATCTGGTATAATGCAGCAAAAACTCATTTGAAGAAATTTCAAATTATACAAAATAAATGTCTAAAGATCATAAACAACAAAAATTGGAGATATTCAACTGAACTTCTTCACAATGAAACTGGCTATGAGCGAATTATCGACTTCATAAAAAAAACTTACAATAAATACCATGAATCAATTCAAAATTCTTCATATCAACTGTTACGGGAATGCATGCAATCGGCATAATGGCAGCTCTAAAATAAAATTTATTAAATGGAAAATTATGTGTATACAGTTGTTATCCCTAGATAATTTTATTGTATACATGTATATTTTCTAACTATATTTAAATTTGTTTCTAACCAGATAAAGGTTTTTCCTATTTTCCTTTGCATAATGTTATAATTAAAAAATGAATAATCAAGATCTGTGATTATCAGTATAATTCTTTGGAATATCTAAAGATAAAATCTCGAAAATTGTAATTTTATATTAAACAATAAGATGTAAATAAAGATGTATTTATAAATGAAATTAAAAAAAATGAAAATTACCTAGTTTACCAGGTGAACAGATAATGAACAATGACACGGTTTATAATTATAAAAATTGCGCAAATGAAGTAAAAGTTAGACTGAAATATTCTTTAGAGAATGCCAGAAGATTATTTCGGAAAGTAAAAGAAAATAGAAGTTTAGGTTCCCTAGACAAAACAAATAGCATTGATATTAAAATAGGAGATTTAGTTCTACTGAAAGTTGGAAATAGAAAAAAGAATTAATCACCATACCAACGTTCATATAAAGTAATTTTCATTGATAATTTAAATGTAACTATTAAAATAAAAAACAAAGTTGTACACAAAAATTTATTAAAAAAATATAATGAAAAATAATTATAAACTATAGATTAAGCAATAATAAGATGTAAAATATGTAACAAGATATTTAAAAAAAAGCGAAGAAAAATGCCACACAAGAAAAGGAAAAAAAAATATATATATATATATACAGTGGTGGACATTAGGTTAGCACATTACCTATGTGCGCTTTTCTATACTAAAAGTTTTCTTATATATTTATTACTTTAATCATTCCTATGTCCTAATGTGTCACGTGCTGTCCAAAAAACAACTGACATTATTTTGCTTCAGTTTTATTAGTTGCAATAATTTTTATTGCTATTAAAATAGAAAAAATCTGAAAAAATAACGACAGTAATTTAGCACAAATCAAAAAAATTTATTTTCATCAAGAAAAAAAGAAAACTAAAAATTCATTTTACGCGAAACTTAATATTTAGTAGGAAAACCCTTACTTTTAATTACAGCTGCACATCTCCTGGACATACTGTTCACCAGGGCCATGCAACGTTCCTTTGGTGTTGCGTACCATGCCTTTTGGATTTCCATCCACAAATCTGTTAAATTTTTGGGTTTTACAGCACTAATGTGTTGCTCTACATCATTCCATAGGTTCTCTATAGGATTGAGATCCGGTGATTGAGCTGGCCAATTTAACACGTCGATATTATTTTCTTCCAAGCAACACTTCACTATGCGCGAAGTGTGTTTTGAGTCGTTGTCGTGCATAAAACGCCATCTAAGTGGCATATTTTCCTCTGCATATGGAATCATTGTGCTCACAAGTATATTTTTGTAAGTATACTGATCCATTCGCGTATCAATTTTATGTATGGGACCAACACCGTGCCCAGAAAATGCGGCCCAAACCATCACATTTCCGCCACCGTGCTTTACCGTCTCTGATGTGTACCGCGGGTTGTGCTGCGTGTTAGGAGGACGCCATACATAACATATTCCGTCTGATCCAAACCGGCAGAACTTTGATTCGTCACTCCAGAGGACATTTTTCCAAAAAATCATTGGCTTTTCTAAATGCTCACGGGCAAATGAAATTCGGGACTTTAAGTTCTTCTTTGATACGTGTGGCTTATGTTGTACAATACACCCACGCAAATTTTTCTCATTTAGTCTTCTTCTAATTGTTCGTGAGGAGATATCAATGCCAAATTTTGTTGAAAACTCTCTTTGAATTTCAGTTGAGGTTTTAAATGGGTCTGCAACTGAGGCTCTATAAATAAAGGAGTCCTCTTTACGAGTTGTTTTTCTAGGTCTATTACCCTGTGCAGCATTTTTGAACGTCCCATAGGTTTGAATATGACCTAGTGCGTTATACACCATCTTCCTGGAGCAGTTCAATATTGAAGCAATTTGACTGACGGTGCTTCCTCTCGAGCTCATTTGATGAATAACTTGAAGCTGCGCTTCTGTGCACCATTTACTTTTAGCCATATCTAATTATTGTTTTGTGTTTTTTATTTAAACATTTAAAATAAAGAGTTTATAAAACTTACCAATTTAAGATATTAAATACGAAATATTATGAAAAATAACAAAAAATTTTAAAATGTGCTAAATTAGCGTCCAGATCAATTTACTTATTACTTTCAATTAATCGAAATAAAAATTAAAACCACAAAATAGAAATGAAAAAAAATATATATATAGACAACACTTGTGGGTAAATACTTTACTTAAATTCAATAACTAGAAAAAAATATACGCTTTTAAATGCAACATATATGAAGTGTGCTAACCTAATGTCCACCACTGTATATACTAGATGAACCCGGTGTGCTTCGCTACCCCCCTCGTTATTAAATAAAATTAAAAGTATTTATATAAAAAATGCCCAAGATATGACGATATTAAATTTTGGGTTATATGGGCGAGGCCACGCCCCTTTGTCCACTCCCAACTTTATATAGTCAAGAATATCCTATTGCGAAAATTTAATGACGATTGGTCCAGTAGTTAAGACTATATTACGATTTTTAATTTTTCTAAAATGGGGCGGGGTCTCACCCACTTTTCTCCTGGTACGTATTTCTAATTATGCCAATACCATATGTACCAAATATCGTCGACGTAGGTCAAAAAATTGCCAAAATATGGCGATTTAAATTTATGGGTTATATGGGCGGTGCCACGCCCCGTTGTCCAATTAAAACTTCATATAGCCTATTATTCCTTCCAGAGTCACAGCAACATGCTGTGAAAATTTCAGGAAGATCGGTCCAAGGGTTTGGCCTCCTATAAAGCACAAACATACAGACAGACATTCATTTTTAAATATATAGATATGTATTTAGTCAAACTTCATCTGCAAAATGCTACATATGTAATGCAAAACCCACCGAAATGTACGATATTGCAAAATGCCCGCAAAAAGAAGTTAAAATGATCACTATGAATTTGGAGTGTCACCTTTACACGCATATATAAGATTTTTTGAGTATTTTCTTCATATATCGTATAGGCCTTAACAAAAACATGGCAAATTAGGTCCCTAGAAGGAAAAGCATAATATCTCAAAAGATAACAATTCCGAGAAAAAATGGGACTTATGAAAAATAAACATTCGTGGTACTATCTCCCCCCCACAGTCCATAAAATTTCAATTCATTCAGATGTTATTAAACATGCGCTGGTATCAATTGGAGAACTCTCCGAAAAAGCTGCAGAATCCAGAAACAAAGATATAAAGAATTTTCGACTTAAATTTCACACTTTTCAACAAATACCGATTTGTTTAACCGTTTACTTTTAACTTCGGGTCCTTTTATAACAGGTCAACGAAAGTTACCATGCAAGGAGAAATCAATTTTGATAAAATCAGTTTTTGAATTGTTAGAATAATTTTAAAGTCAATTTTCATTTAAGGGGGGTGTTACTAAAAAAGCAGTTTTTAAACTGCTATGGGTCCTAAACCATTCCCAATTTATCACTAAATAATTCTGACATATTTATAAAGCCGTGTATGAAGTTTCACGATGATACCTATACTGGAAATATTTTTGGCCGCCGACTCCATACAGCTCCGACCACTGTGCATGGGTGAAAAACATGAAAACATTGAATTCAGCGACAATGAAACAAAACTGATGGAGAAGGGACTATAATATATTAACTACCTTTTGACAAAAAACAATTGAAACCCAAATTATAGACGTCGCAGCTACTTTTTACACACTTACCAACTGACCGACAAGAACACATGAAACACAAGATAGCCGATGTACATGAAAAAACAATCAAAGAACACAGTGCATCTAAAACTAATGCTGACGAACAAAAACTACCAGACAGATAAAGGCAAAACTTCGAAATAATAATCTATTACTTACTAAAGCAGACAATGAGAACACAACTGTAATAATGCACAAGAAAGACTATATAGAGAAAACACAACAATTCATACAGCAAGCAAAATGCACAAAATTCAAGAATGACCCAACCGATTCATTTCAAAGGGAATTACAAAGCCTACTAAAACGCTGCAAAACGTTTACTGACGGAAAGTTATACATATTCATGAACATGAACCCAGGACCCCCTACACTCAGAGCACAACCCAAAATTCATAAAGAAAATATACCAATCAGACCTGTAGTAAATTACAAACCTGCGCCTGCATATAACTTGGCCAAACACCTCACCACATTCTCGCAGCATTTGGACATATGATTCACAGACTTAAAATAGTCCCACTCGCTCCAGATAAATACAACAAAGAACTCGACACAATTTACACTATAGCTAAAAGTAATGGATACAACCACACAACCATTGACAAACTACCCAGACAATACAACAACAACAAGAAAGAAGACAATCGAGACAAGACGACGGCACATCTTTACTTACACAGGACTAGAAATATATAGATTAACTAACCTTTTCCAGAAAGAAGGTTTACACAAAACACTAAAAACGAGCAACACACTACTCAACAATTTCAGGACATCGACAGAAACACCAATAAATTTAGCACCAGCGCAGTATACAGACTTACTGGCACCTGCAACTATACATACATCGGACAAACTGGACGAACATTAAAAAAAGGTTTATAGAACACATACGATCATACAAAAGGAAAAGGGAAGACTCCAATTTCGCAATACACCTTAACACACATGGACACGAACCAAGGAAAATAGATGAATGTATGACAGTATTACACCCAAGTAAAAAAGGACGAAGACTAGGCATTCTAGAAAATATGGAAATTTACAAAACACGAATGTTTAACATAGATATTATTAACGAACAGGTAAACACAACCTCTGCCACGATTTTTACACCACTGAAATTACTGGAACACTCTTGCAAACGAAAAACATCCACAGATCGTCACACCTATCCAATAATAAAAGACGCAAATATTAAACTATTTACCCCAATAAACAGGACAGATATCAGGGAATCTACCTGCATAATACCATTTAAACGAACAAAAATTACCCAAACCCACACCTTTTAGTCGTAACACCGTCTATTTTTAACACTATCTCTTCAGTATTAAGAGACAGACACGCCAGAGACGACGGTTTTTACCGAAAGTTATAACTACAGTTTAATATATACTGGCGGAACAAATTTAATATTTAGTGAATATTACTGGTTTAATACAAAGCTTTTCAATACATGTGTCTGGTAACTTCTCCATAACAATATCAGCCACAATTGAAGAGGCAGGAGATCCCATCGGAAATCCTTTCTGTTATTTATTAAACTTACTATTATATTGAAAATAACTATTATCTTCTATACAAAATTTTACAATACGGAGAAACAAACTCTTTTAGATATTAGTATGTCACTCTTTAGTATTCCATTTTTCTTCTATTGTTCTTATTGCTAAATCAACAGGTACGCTTGGAAAAAAACACTTCATCTAAGGAAATCAATTTTTCATAATCTTTTACTTTTTAGTTCCTAATTTTATTTTTAAATTCTACAGAATTTTTTATGTTATACTAAGAACGTTCAGTTATCTTTTTTAGAACATTAGTTATATATTTACATAGTTCATAAGATGGGGAATTTACACATGAGCAAATTGGTCTTAATGGAAAACTATCTTTGTAAATTTTGGGTAGAGCGTACAATCTAGCTGCATTAGAGACATTCGTTTTTAGGGTATTTTTTTCTAAAAAAGTTATAATCTTTAATCTAAAAAGTTCCTCAAGAAAATCATTATTAATTTTTTGTATTTTATTTGTAGGATCTTTATTCAGTAATTTACGCTATCTTCAACAATATGGTTAATACGTGCGTCATAATCCTGTCTAGTTATAGCTACAGTTGTGTTAATTTTATCTGCCTTTGTATGAGTATATCCTTATTTCCTTTTAAAAATTTTGTAGCTTCTTCTACTTTGTCCAATACAAATTTATCTCTATGTGTTAGCCTCATTTTATTCAAATAAATGATTATCAATTATTGTTGTTAGTTTTATTCTTGCTACTTCCTGTTCTTCTTTTCCTTGTAATGTCTGTATAAAATCTTCACCATCCGCTATTTTCTTTTTTTTAAACAGGAAACTCCTCTCTCCTTACCGGGAAAGAATCCATTCTACATCTTCCGAATTATCTATGTTAGTCCTATTAACAAATCATTTTTTGTTAAATTTAAAACCTAATTCTTTCTTCTGTATATTACTATTACTTTTAAAGAAGCTGACATTCTATCTTCATACCTTAAAAATTTATCCATTTCTGCTAGTGTTAATAATTCACTTAAATTTCTTTTTACTATTTCTATATCATTTTGAAATTGTTCCAGCAAATTGTGTTTATTTTTTAATGTTAATTTTAAAATTTTGTTGTGTATGTCTTGTATTTACTTAGAAATGCTAATTTTAACTGGCTGTGACTGCTTATCATCAAAAATTCTTGAAACATTCTTTGTTGAATTGCTGACAAATTTTCGTTCTACTCTAGTATTTCTGATTGTGCTACACAAAGGAGTAGCGAAATATTGAAAAAATAAAAAGACCTTGTGCTTGAAAAATAAATTAAAATATAATTAATTAAAAGGTCAAATAAAAAACTATATGAATATTTCAATTAAAAGCCAACGTGCTTCTTTTTATGTGCTACCAGCTCAGCGAATTAGTTTGCACTAGAGGGGCGGTATGAATAAATTACTATAATGTATGTTCTCTATTTTTTTGAGTCTATGCACTTTCAAAATTGTCGTGTCAATATCCAAAAAAAGGTTTCTGGAATTCGGTTACTTAAGCAACCGCACACTGACATTAATGTAGCAACACAACACAAGACGGTAACGATATCTTCATACAAATTTGACATAAGTTATCGTTCAACGACAATGCCGCTGAATAAATATATTTTCTTTTCAGATTTCATTATTTTCTTACATATAGTTAGTCTGATACTTCACTAACAATATTGCCACATATGTGCAAAGGCACATTATTTAAATAAAAAAAGAATAAAATTTCAGTAATAAAAATAACTAAAAATATGATATACATATGTACATACGTAAATACAAAAAAAAAAATAGTTGAAAAGGTAAAAAATATGAAATAAAAATTGATTAAAAAAATAACTGAAAAGGAAAAAAGCCCATGTATAATCTTAAATCAGTCATCATTTAATTTATGTCTTTTTCTTCAATCAGTATGAAGGTTTTGAAAAGGGCCACTGAATTCCTTCCCAGATTAATCAGTCCAAAAGACTCTATTTCCATGTACATTTTAAATGTAGTTAATATTCTTTACATTTCATCGTCTTTTTGAATGGAAATCATTTGATTGATTAAAAAACCAACAACAAAACTGAAATGAAAATAAATGTAATTAATACCGTCAGAGAATCGTCGTTGTTTTGCTTACTAACTCTCAGTAACGATAAATCGTTCCGTTACCGTCGTCTGTTGTGCTCCTTCACATGCCCGTCTCATAACTATCGAAGTTAATCAACGACTGGAAATTTTATTTTAGAAATTCATTTATAATACATATGGCTCTATGGCCAATATTAAAATATTACAATAAAAATATATATATATGCTACGAGGAAGCATTTATAAATATAATGATATACAATGCAGTTAAACTGTAATAAGACATTTACATTTTTAATATATGACAATTTGTATTGTAATGTGTACAAGTGTTGATGTTGATATAAACATAAAATGCAATAAAATAATTAAATTGATTCCCGTTGTGTTCCGTGGCCAGATTGTCGTTTGTGCTGGTATGCTGGCTTTTAGCGCGGCTAAGCTCTCCGGATGGGGAGGTTTTTTTCAACTCTCTGGCTCCTTTAAACATACAAAAAAATTTAATCATACCAGACTGTAAAATCCACTATTAAAAAAAAGGAGGTACTAACCAAACGTTTGCTACCTCGTCGAATTTAAACTGAAACTAACTTTTACGCTGAACCATTTGCTGAAGTTACCATTCTACATCTACACCTAATGTTGCCTGGTGTTATGCCAACTTGGACATCCCTCCCACTTGAAGTCACTACGGACTTCACCTTGACAGTCGCGTGTCAAATTATGCGAACTGTCCCTAAGTTTACCACCATCAACCACCAAACTTCGGTTACTTACCTACTCGTGTTTTTTTCTTAATGCTTCATTAAAGAGACTTCACAAATGGATTTTGCATTTAAATACTACAATAGTTATGTTTTATTAATATAAGGGGGAGAAGAGAAAAAATCTTTTATATTTCTTTACATGTATATTAAATCGCAAATTGTCTTATTCTAGAAGAGGAATCCATTAACTATCATACCTAAACATATCTAAAATTACTATACACTGTAATGTATTATTACTATACATCTATTATTCATCTATATTCATCTATATGTATGTATGTGTATACGAGGGCTGCTATTTCTATTTCTGGCCTGGCAACACTGAGTGCTGCCAAGTGCAATCTGAAATTTCCATTGGAAAGTTTGTCATTTTTAAGCATAATCGTACTCAAAACGTTTTGATGTACGACCATTATTTGTGTTGTTTACAGTGACTTGAAAAAATTAATATAAAAAAAAAAATGGAATTAACTCGTGAACATTTTCGTGCCATCATTTTTCACAACTTTCGACGTGGATTATCACGACAAGAGTGCACTGATGAACTTAAATCTTTATATGGCGATGTAGCACCATCCCATTGCACTGTGAAAAATTGGTATAATGAATTTAATCGTGGCCGAAGCTCGCTCAAAGACGAATTCCGTGAAGGTCGTCCAAAAACGGCTGTTGTGCCAGAGAATATTGATGCTGTGCATGAACTCATAATGCAAGATCGACATGCGACATACCGAGAGATAGAGACATCTTTGGACATTTCTTCCACCAGCATACATTCGATACTGCATGAACACCTGGCCGTAAAAAAGGTTTGTTCTCGTTGGATCCCGCACAATTTGAAAGTCGCTCAAAAAAAGGCTCGTGTCGATTGGTGCAAAGAAATGTTGCAAAAATACGATTGCGGTGCTTCAAAAGACGTTTATGATATCGTCACAGGTGACGAATCATGGATCTATGCGTATGAGCCTGAAACGAAACAACAATCGATCGTGTGGGTCTTCAAAGACGAGCAAAATCCAACGAAAGTTGTTCGTGGAAGAAGCACTTCGAAGCAAAAGGTCGCCTGTTTCTTCGGCAAAACTGGTCATGTGGCGGCTGTTCCGCTTGAGCAACGTAGGACGGTCACTTCTGAGTGGTACACTACAATTTGTTTGCCTGAAGTCATCGGAGAAATTCGAAAAACCAACAAGAGAAGACGAATCATTGTTCACCATGACAATGCGAGCTCTCACACATCGGCCTAAATCAGAGCGTTTTTGACCGGCCAAAACGTCGAATTAATAGGTCATCCGCCGTACAGCCCCGACTTGGCACCTAATGACTTCATCTTGTTTCCGCACATCAAGAAAAAAATGCGTGGTCAACGATTTTCGTCGCCAGAAGAAGCTGTTGAAGTGTTCAAAAACCATGTTTTAGAGGTGTCTCAATCGGAGTGGAAAAAGTGCTTCGACAACTGGTTTGAGCGCATGCAAAAGTGTATAAATTATGCTGGAGAATACTTTGAAAAACAATAAAATCATTTTTGATTATAAATATTCGCATTTTCACTATTAGGCAAGAAATATATAGAGCAGCCCTCGTATATGTATATATCAATCGAAATAGTTTTGTTTTTATTACTTATTGAAAATGTACTAAACCTGGGTATCTCATATGCGTCAACACCTGGGGTCGCCCGTAATTCTAACTATATTTAGGATTTGATTAGATAAAAAAGGTACCCTAAAATCTACTTGGCACTATGACACATATGGGGGTTTTTATTAATACAATTACAAAATGAGCAAATGAATAATATAATTAAAAAGGTAAATTAGATTATGTGTCTACTTCTACATTTAATTATCTACTGATCTTAATGCTGGGGTTAAAGAGCTTGCTGTTGGTGTTGCTGATTACCTTGGCGCTATTCGTGTGCGGTTATTGTTGCTGTAGTTGTTGTAGTCTTGTTGTTGTAACTATTGTTGTTGTAGTGCGCTGCTGGTACTGTTGTTGTTATTAACAATGGCGCTGTGTTGTTGTTGTTATTATTTAAAATAGCATGTCGCTTTATTGTTGTTGTAGTTGTTTGTAATTGCTAGGGTGGTTACTGTGATGGTAAATAGTGCTATTGGTGTTGCAGCGATTGTAATTGATTAGGGTTTGGGTTATCATGTATAATTCCTAAAAATGCAAAATACGGTGTTACTCCAATCGTGCTTTGTACGGACGATCTCAATGCGCACTCTGTTTCCGATAAATGTTGGTCCCAGTTGCTCTGGTCTTCTTCTAAATATGATCTAATTTCGCTTAGAACCGTCTGATTCACCCTTTCGGAGGCGTTTGCTTGTGGCGAGTGTGTAGCCGTTCTTTCATGCCTTATGCCGAAGACGTCGAGAGTGTCCGAAAATTCTTTGCTGCAGAACTGCTTTCCTTTATCCAAAACAAGTGTCTCCGGTGTACAGAATTTATGAAAAATTTTAAAAATTAAAATTTTTATAACGTTGCGGTGACTAGCTTTTGCCATGGGCTTTAGCAAAACAAATTTTGTCAAATGATCTAAAACAATAAATACATACGCATTACCCGATCCGGAACGAGGGTAAGGTCCTTAGAAGTCCACAAAAATCCGCTGAAACGGCCGTTCACTAATACTTTGGTTTCCCATCGGTGGTCTGTAAGTTGTGTTGGCCGGTTTTCTCTCCTTACATGTTTGGCAGTTTCATACGAACTACTTTAGTTGTGTTGTCTGATTTGGCCAGTAAAAATACTTCTTTACGAGTGCAAGGTTTTGTGAAATCTTTCGTGTGAGGCTTTTGGGGGGAATTTGCGATTTCTATATTATTTCCTGCGTCAGTACTGCTGGTATCCATAGCTTCCAGGAAAAATCTTCATTCAAGGGCAACCCATCGTACGGCACAATTCTCTTATATACGTATCCATCCACCACTTTCAAATCCGGCAACTGTTCGGCTTTTCCGTCATAACTCTGATGAGATCCAAGTAATCTTCTGACTTAAAATTGGAAGATTCGAGAAAATGACATTAGCTTGATGTACGGTCTGAACTTCTTAATTGCCATGACTACGGCCACACATTTGCGCTCGGCAACCAAACAATTTTTCTGCACTTCGAACAATAAGGAATTGGGTGTTCTCCTTCTGCATCGTCCTTTTGAAACAAAACGGCTCCTACTCCTACATTGGAAGCATCGCACTGTACAAAGAAAGGTTTACTAAAATCTGGATGTTCTAAAACAGAATTAGTAACAAGTGCTTCTTTCAGTAGATCAAACGCTGCTTCGGCTTTACGTAAAAATTTAAAGGGTTTTCCTTTTTTCTGGGTTACAAAAATCGGGACGCGATGGTAGCATAACCTTGTATAAAACGTCTATACCATCCGGCGGCTCCCATAAAACTTCGGACTTGTTTCGCTGATTTGGGATAAGAGAGACGTGTAATGGATTTTAGTTTTTCAGGATCTGGCCTAAGCCTACCTCCACCAACAATATAACCTAAATACTTTAATTCCTTGAAACAAAATCTAGACTTCTCAACGTTTATCGTCAATCCCGTCAACGGGACCGACTCTAAAAGTTACAAATGTGTATTCAAATCCTATGAGACAATCAGTAAATCGTCAAGATAGACGAAAACTCTATCAAATTCGACCTACTATTCTATGAGCGCTTCCATCGGCTGTTCTAATTAATGAGTAAATCCATGTATCGGAAGACCTGTGCTCTCTACGAGTTTCATACAACTCTTTCCTAAACAGGTAAATGTCGCTCCGCTATCTAATAATCCCTCAACCTCCTGTCAATTGATATTGATCTTGGCATAAAGATGGGAATCTTTTTTTCAAAAAGTTTGCTTCGGCAATGGCCTTCCTCGCTTCTTTTCTCTGACGATATCTCTCTCTTGTCTTTGCTATTCTCTTAGTCACACCTTCGAAAATTCTTAACTTCGCTTTCTGATACTCTTTTAAACGCATATGTAACGGCTTCGACATCCTTAGCTTTGGTTATGACGTTCGTACTTCCTTAACTCTGTCTGAGTTTTCCAAAATCGATATTATGGGGGTGTTTATGGCCTTATCGAAAGATCTAGAATCTTGATTTACGTCTGAGTGGCACGCGTCTCTCCAGATCAAGACGGGCCCCGCGTGGCAACTCCCTGGCACTTCGCACAGATGGGCGTCACTACTCCCTCTCTTCCACAACGGTAGCAAAAAATCTCACGCGTCGGTGAAGGACAATCCACGAAGCTATTACCCAATTGCTTACAGTTCTAGCAAACGTAATGGCTAGTTCGGCTTACCTCATTTACTTCTAAATTTTTTGCATCTAATTGATAACTGAGGTCCAGTTCGTGAACTCGTGCTGGTATATGCTGACTGAATTGGCCTGCTTGTCATTGACTGGCTAACATGTTCTCAGCTCTTTTGATGAAAATGACACAACTGTTGTTATAATTTTCGGTAATAACCGTCGTCACTGGCTGTGTACTTCGTACGTTCGGCGAGCGCTTTCGATGTGGTAACATCATTTTCAAGCCACGTATTTGTTAAAACTGAAGAGATAGTGCTAAAAACAGACAGTGTTACGACTAAAACATTGTTTGTTGTATCGTATGTTTGCTATTGTCTTGTGTAGTTGTAGTGTCTCGTTAGTAAATCTAGCTAATAGTACCTTAGCTTGACTAGCTGTATCCGGTATTAATTTAATTGGGTTAATTCCGCCAGTATATATCAAACTGTTGTTATAATTTTCGGTCGTCACTGACTGTGTACTTCGTACGTTCGGCGAGCGCTTTCGATGTGATAACATAATTTTCAAGCTACGTATTTGTTAAAACTGAAGAGATAGTGTTAAAAATAGATACTGTTAAGAATAAAAGGTGGTGGGTTTAGGTAATTTTTGTTCGTTTAAATAGTATTATGCAGGTAGATTACCTGATATCTGTCCTGTTTATTGAAGTAAATAGTTTAATATTTGCATCCTAGAAAGAGACAACGCCGAACAAATTCTTATAGACTTAAACATAATACACAACAAAATCACATACACAATGGAAAAAGAGAAAAACAGAACTTGACATTATCTTGACATATCAATAACACGAGGAATTGATACCTTAAACTTTAACATTTATAGAAAACCAACCATGACAGACACAACTATCCACAGCTCCTCGAACCATCCTACTCAACATAAACTCTCAGCATTTAGACATGTGATTCACAGACTTAAAATAGTCCCACTCGCTCCAGATAAATACAACAAAGAACTCGATACAATTTACACTATAGCTAAAAGTAATGGATACAACCACACAACCATCGACAAACTACTCAGGCAATACAACAACAAAAACATGAAGAAAGAAGACAAGGAAACAATCGACACAACACCACGACACATCTTTACTTACACAGGACCAGAAATATATAGATTAACTAACCTTTTCCGAAAAGAAGGTTTACACACAACATTAAAAACGGGCAACACTCTACGCAACAATCTCAAGACATCAATAGAAACAACCGATAATTTAGCACCAGCGGAGTATACAGACTTACTTGTACTTGTAACCATACATACATAGGACAAACTGGACGAACATTAAAAACAAGGTTTACAGAACACATACGATCATACAAAAGGAAACGGGAAGACTGCAATTTCGCAAAACACCTTAACATACATGGACACGAACCAAGGGAAATAGATGAATGTATGACAGTATTACACCCAAGTAAAAAAGGACGAAGACTAGACATTCTTGAAAACATGGAAATTTACAAAACACTAACGTTTAACAGAGACATTATAAACGAATAGGTAAACACAACCTCTGACACGATTTTTACACCACTAAAATTACTAAAACACTATTACAAACGAAAAACACCCACAGACAGTCACACTTACCTATCCAATAATAAAAGACCCAAATATTTAACTATTTACCCCAATAAACAGGACAGATATCAGGGAATCTACCTACATAATACTATTTAAACGGACAAAAAAAATTACCTTAACCCACCACCTTTTATTTTTAACACTATCTCTTCAGTTTTAACAAATACGTGGCTTGAAAAGTATGTTATCACATCGAAAGCGCTCGCCGAACGTACGAAGTACACAGCCAGTGACGACGGTTATTACCGAAAATTATAACAACAGTTTAATATATACTGGCGGAATTAATCCAATTAATTTAAAATGGCACAAACCTAAAATTTTTATCGGGAAAATAAGCTGTGCTAAGGATGGGTTCAGGTTACTCTTCATACGGTACGCGTTGTTAATTTCGTAATTTGATTATGGCGTTGTAGAATTCCTCAAACGATTCCTGTGGTAGTTGTTTTATATCCATTATTTTCTTCTGAATAACAAACTCGCTTTAAAAACGCCTGAAATGAATAAGTAAGGCTTTCCTTAGCTCTTTCCACGACTGTATTGCTGCTAATCTTCTATCATCCAGTACCATTCAAGTACATTGCCGCAAAGGTGGTGGTGAAAACTTTTAATGACGTCTGCCCGAGAGCAGTTGTAATCGTGACGGAGTACCTCTAAACGAAGGATAAAATCTTTAGCGTACATGCTTTTATCGGTTCCATCGAACTTAAGACCCCATTTCTCGACTTCGACCTTCCTTTGCGTTTCGTGCTTATTACTCATGCTTTGCATCTGCATGGCTGGACCGCGCTATTGTGAGTGACCGTTAAAATAACTTATATACAAGTTATTCATGCCCTGACTCGGAATGGACTGTGACGGGGGTGGTATTGCCTTTGGTTATTCGGAGAAGAAGGTAATCGCTGCGAAGCGTTCTGCCCGCCTTGGTGGCCTGGCGTCTGGTCTGCAAGAATGGGTGCATTTATTAAGAGTTGCAATGATGACGACGGGTTTGCTTGTGTATTATTACTTGCTGACCAAGTCTGTAACGTCTCTAACAGTAAACGTCGAATCAGTTCGTCCTCCATTCTCATTCTCTGCTGTTGCGCTGGCTACTTCTGCTCTGTTGGTTGTAGGACTAGGGTTAGAAGCTGAAATATTGTTGGTAAACCTATACTGCTATAGGGTGGTAAACTAATTGTACCTTCCGACCTTCCTGCTTCGCTTATAACTGAAATATCCTGCGCGCTTTCCATGAAACGTTGCACCGACGGAGCTATCGATGAGACTGGACCAGTCGAAACCGCTACTGTTGCCGGTCCTTGAATTCCTTGCATATGATTTTGGTATATTGTTTTACTTCCTTGACGAGTTAAAACTATTACCCTGAATAAGTAGCTATATCCCTGAATAAACGCGAAAGAGTTTTTGCGGTCCAAAAAAAAAAGTTATATATATATATATATATACATATATATATATATATATATATATATATATATATATATATAAAGAAATCAAGACCCAAAAATCTAAGCCTTTCGAGCTTAAGAATTAAAATTTACAAATATGACTGGAAAAAATTTAAGATTTATAAAAATTAAAATATAATAATAATATAATTGTAATGCTGAAATCGAATAATTTTTGTTTCAAATTGCCTTTCTACCCGAGTGGTAGTTAACTAGGCAATTGCAGGCAGATATATATCTTAAAATATCTATAGATATATATATATGTCTATTCTGATATATATATATATATATATATATATATATATATATATATATATATATATATATATATATATATATATATATATATTTGTGTATATACAGACTGAACAATCAATACAGTAGCGCAGGAAAACTAAAGAAAAAAATGTTTAGGATCACCTTATAAAGGTTTTATGAAAGTACTATGAATATATCCGGAATCCAACAGGGTTCAGATTGGCTCGCTCTTTTGCTTTTCTGCTCTTTGCGCACTCGCTTGTTGCGACCTTTCTCTTGGAGGAAGTGAAGTTATTTTTGTCTTTACTTGATTTTTTTTTTATGGCAAAACATCGCATTAGAATGTTTAAGGCTCAGTCCGAGATATTAACATCAGTGTGTCATCTATTGTAACGAGTTTTTTTTTACTTTTCTATAGTGAGTTTTCATTCCTTTTTATACATTTTCGGGTTAAACTAACAATTTGCTAGTCATTTACCATTCAAAACTTTTAACCACCCACCTAGGTTACTAAAGACCTATGTATATTCGTTTTTATTTAAATATTTCACTTAAAATATTAAATTCCTTTTTTTGCTATCAATGTATGTAGTTGGATTCCAGAGTAAGTAAATGCGTAGAGCAGAGCAGCTCTTTTCTCCTCTTTTGGTTCTTTTGCGCAAAGAGCAGAGCCAACTTGTTATTGCGCATTGCTCGGCGCAATAAAATAGCAGCGCATTAAAACGAGCAATGCGCTTGACTCTTTTTTGCGCTGCTCCTTTTTTGTGCGCAATGTGCAAATTTGCAACATTTCTTTGCACCAATCGACACGAGCCTTTTTTTGAGCGACTTTCAAATTGTGCGGGATCCAACGAGAACATACCTTTTTTACGGCCAGGTGTTCATGCAGTATCGAATGTATGCTGGTGGAAGAAATGTCCAAGGATGTCTCTATCACTCGGTATGTCGCATGTCGATCTTGCATTATGAGTTCACGCACGGCATCAATGTTCTCTGGCACAACAGCTGTTTTTGAACAACCCTCACGGAATTCGTCTTTGAGTGAGCTTCGGCCACGATTAAATTCATTATACCAATTTTTCACAGTGCTATAGGATGGTGCTTCATCGCCATACAAAGATTTAAGTTCATCAATGCACTCTTGTCGTGATAATCCACGTCGAAAGTTGTGAAAAATGATGGCACGAAAATGTTCACGAGTTAATTCCATTTTTTTCTATATTAACTTTTTCAAGTCACTGTAAACAACACAAATAATGGTCGTACGTCAAAACGTTTTGAGTACGATTATGCTTAAAAATTACAAACTTTCCAATGGAAATGTCAGATTGCACTTGGCAGCACTCAGTGTTGCCAGGCCAGAAATATATATAGCAGCCCTCGTATGATATGTTTGTACGCAAGCATAAATGTATGTATGTATATACATATATATGTGTGTATGAATACGTACGAAAGAATAGTGTTATGTATTTTTGTGGTCTACCATTGTAGTTTGGTTTTGAATATTGGTAGGTAGTGGCAGTTCTTGTAAATTCAAGGGAGGGTGATATGAATGGCTCATTAATAAAAATGTGCAATAAGTGGTGTTATAAAAAGTAAGAATTAAGGGTAATAATTTGCTTATCTTTAACATTATTGCAATTATACCCAGAGAAGGAATTTTTGATTTTTACTGGTATATCGTAAAGTAATTATTTTCATTTGGTTTTTTTGGTTAAACGGTAAATTTGTTATGCATATGTTTAAGGTAGGGGATGTTTACTGGTGCATTTGTTATTGTTTTATTACTCCTTAATTGATGGTAAAGCACGAAATTATTGGTACTAAATAAAGCAAATTTTCATTATCTATTAAATGCAAATGAAAACAATTGTTTTATTTAATATAAAAAATTCATTTATATTTATACGAGTACCTACAATAATTTATTTATTTTATATTGCGGTTCTGGTATATTAAACATTTGCATTGATTCTACATGTATGAGGAAAACGTAGAAACGACCGAATTTTTTTGCATTAATGTTAACAGGAAAATTTAATTTTACCCACAATACCACGAATTCTATAGTTTTGTTCCAATAATTTAGTGTTTTACCATCAACTCAATTAAAAGGTAATAACACAATAACAAATGCGCCAATAAAAATCCCCTACCTAAAACATAAGCAAAGTACAACTACCGTTTAACAACAAAAATAACAATAATGAAGATAACAATAAAAAATTCCCAAGTAAACATCCCATACCTAAAACATAAACAAAAGGAACAAATCTAGTTTATGGACGCAGCTTAAAAATTAAAAAAAAAAGTTGCCTACGGGGTGTAAAATTTAATTTTAAGCAAAAAATGTTAAGTGACAAATTTGGGGCTGACCCTTGGTTTCCGAGTTACGGGCCTCCAAAGTTTGTATGGATAATATAAGACAATATGGGTATCATTGGAAAGGTAATTTAAATATCTATTCAATTTAAAAGGAAAATAGTAAAAAAATAAAAAAAAATTTTTATATGAAAGTTTTTTGGGCAGATCTTAGTTTAAGCTTCGCTTACTAAAGATTTTCTGCGTAGCGACGCAAGGATTTTCTCCTCTATGGTATGACCAACACCGGCTTCGATTACTAAACATTTCCTGCTTAGCCGGCCTTCGGCCGGGCGCAAAGATTTTCTCCTCTATGGTATGACGAACACCGGCTTCGCTTACTAAAGATTTCCTGCATAGCCGGCCTTGGCCGGGCGCAAGGATTTTCTCCTCTATGGTATGACCAACAACGGCTTCGCTTACTAAAGATTTTTGCGTAGCCGGCTTCCGGCCGGGCTCAAGGATTTTCTCCTCCATGTTATCTTTTTTCGTATAGTATTGTCACTAAACTTTATTTAATATATGTAGGTACTCTATGTTTATATGAAAAAAGCTGTTTTTTGATCTTTACCTGTTTTTATTGTATTTTTTAATATTTTCCTTTTAAATTGAATAGATATTGAAATTACCTTTTCAATGATATCCATATTGCTATATTCCACCACAAAATACTCGATATATTCCATATTGTGCATAAAAACTTTGGAGGCCTATAACTCGGAAACCAAGCGTCAGCCCCAAATTTGTCACTTTACATTTTTTGCTTAAAATTAAATTTTACACCCCGTAGGCCACTTTTTTTTTAATTTTTAAGCTGCGTCCATAAACTAGATTTAAGCCACACATACTAATTTAAAGCAGAAAAACAGTTGGACAAAAAACCCAAATGAAAATAATTATTTTATGATACCAGTAAACATCAAAAATTCCTTCTCTAGGTATAATTGCAATAATGTTAAAGATAAGCAAATTATTACCCTTAATCCTTACTTTTTATAACACTAGTTATTGCACATTTTTATTAATGAGCCATTCATATGACCCTCCCTTGAATTTACAAGAAAAACAACTACCTACCAATATTCAAAACCAAACTACAATGGTAGATCACAAAAATACATAACACTATTCTTTCGTACGTATTCATACACACATACATATGTATATACATACATACATACATTCATTTATGTTTACGTACAAACATATCAATACGCATATAAATACATAAATAGACAATAATATAAATAAAATAAATATACATATGTTCCTCCAACCTTCATTTGAATATTAGCTATATTGAACAAACGATGACCAACCTTCTAAACTGTCCCAAATACTTTTCCAAATACATAAATCAAATAATTTATCTATTGAATTTATTTTTACATTATAATCTTGACGTTAAAAAAAATATGATTTGTACCACAGTAAAATAGCCATGCGCATTTTTGGCTCTTTTGCTCTGCTCTCTGAGCGGAGCGGAGGGTTTCCATATTTAGTGTCTAGCACAAATATGTACATGTAACTCCCCCATCGCTTGATTGACGCTCCGAGGAAATTTTAAGTGAATGCGAAATATATTAACCCTAGAATATCATACTTAGTCGAAATGACGACGCATGTTTTTGTTTTATGTTTTTTCTTCTGAAGGAGTGCTGTGAAACTTTTTTTTATGATTAAATTATATTTAAAAACAACATTTATTTGTTTTATTTCAATAAAATACATAAGAAACTATTGAAAAACTAAGCATTGGAAATTTTCTATATATAGATCATCCTTTGCATCCTTTTGAATACAGCGTAGTCGATTCGACGAAGTGTGATGTTTTCGACATAAAAATAAGTATTATATTCTAGGGTTAATATACATACATAATTGTAAACATTCATTATTAAAAAATAATTATTTATGTACAAAATAAAGCTTATTTTTTCAATACATATTATGTACATATTGGTTTTCTATAACTACTCTTTTTTCTGATTTTATATTTCATCTAAAATAGCGTATCGCTGCTACTTTCCCTAATAAAAATTCTCGTATTTCTTTTAAATTAGTAAATTGTCAATTTTCTAATAAATGTATTTATTTATAAAAAGTAATCTTTTACTATAATATAATAGTGTATCATTCATGTTATGCATTTTACAACAAGATTATTAAATTTTTTCATTTTATTGATTTAAATTTTTAGTTTCATTAATTTAATTTTAATAAGGTATATTTGCAAAGTAAAAAAAAAAAAAAAAGGAATAAATGATGATTTTTTTTAATACTTTTATGTTTTCTAACTTCGCAAAATCTAAAAACAGCAATAAAAACTGCATATAACATTCATTTTCATTAGATTTTCCTTTTTCTTTTAAATGTGATTTATAATACTTGTGGCCAGTTTGGGTTACAACATGGTCACTATCTAACTGATCAACATAAATCTTTCGAAATCTCGCATGGTTTTTCCCGCATCTATCACTTTTAAGATAAACTTCTCCACTTTGGATTTCACATTTCTCTCGATTCATATTTACTTTTAATATTGAAGCCTCCTTAGATTTCACTATTCCGTCTCTTATCTTTGGATAATCTTCTTCCCTTATTACACCATTTACAAAGTCATTAGGCTAACATCCTATGGTCGAATGGATCGTATTGTTGTAGAACATGATAACTTTATAAATTTTTTCCTCTACAGTATCGGTCTCCCTACTGGGGTCATGTCTTAATAAGCGAATATGTTCGTTCATGGTGTTGTGGAGCCGCTCCACGTCCGCGTTTGACGTATGATTGTTGTTGGAACTAAAATGAATTTCAATATTCCTTTCCCTTAGAAACTCGAGCAATGGTAATGCTTTAAAACCCAACTCATTGTCTGTTACTATCTTCTCGATGTTACCCACAATGCTGAGATATTGTGTGATAGCTTTTTTGAATTCCGCCCAGGATCTGTTCTGAATTCTTATTGCCTGGGCGAATTTAGAAAACTTATCGATAATAGTTAAAAATAATGTTTTCTGTAAACTGTAAAAAACATCTAAATGAACTATTTGTTGGGGTCTATCAGGTGTTTCAGTTATTTTAAACTTTTGCTTAAGGGGATTTCGATCGTACTTCTCTACGTTACAAATGTGGCAATTATTAATATAAGTATTGTTCGAGTCTTTGTTTCAATTTCGGATGATAAATGTTTGTTTTTAGTTGTTTAAAGTTCTCATTAATACCTCGATGGTTATTTCTATAATGTTCTACTTTAATACGCTCATAAAGATCATTCTCGTCCACGACATCTTCAAGCAAATTGCCGCATATTACTATTTTAACGTGAGGGCTTACAGAGACGTACCTTACAAAACTTTCCTTTAAAATCTCATACAAGGAAATACCATGGATATAAATAGCATTAATCCTAGTAGCATGGAAATGGTTTTTCATTATAGTTAACATAACACTTTCATTGAAACTACTTGCTGATATAATTTTTCTAGTGTTGTTAAAAATTAGCTTACTTTCTACTCTTAATGAATTATTAGTCGACTTTTCGATGATAAATTGGTATTTGTACGAATTCAGTGGAGCAGTACTTGTTACTATTGTATTTGTAGGTGGTTGTCTAATTAAATTAACCTCGGGTCCTACGCGAGACAAGGCATCTGCATTTCCATTTTTTATTCCTCGTTTATACACAATCTCGTAATCGAATTCTTCCAGCTTCAGTCTGCATCTAATTAACTTTGAATTCGGCTCCTTAATCGATACAAGCCATTGCAATGATTGATGATCTGTTTTGATGACAAATTTTCTACCAAATAGATATGGCCGAAAGTACGAAACGGCCCAAACTACTGCAAGTAATTCCTTTTCAACCGTACTATAATTGATTTCGTGTTGATTTAGGGTTCTACTAGCATAGCAAACGGGGTGATCGTCTTGCGATAAAACAGCACCTAGTGCAAAATTGCTTGCATCTGTGTTAACAACAAACTTCTTACTGAAATCGGGATATACCAATATCGGGCTATTGACTAAAAGATCTTTCAATGCTTTAAATCTTTTTTTATACTCTGGATCATTTGCATTAACTTTAGCATCCCTTTATAAATATTTTGTCATAGGCCTTGCTATTTTAGCATAATCTTTTACAAATTTACGGTAATATCCGCTGAGTCCTAAAAACTGTTTTATCTGTCTGTGTGTCTTTGGAAGAGGATAATTAACTACGCATTCAACCTTTCTAGGGTTTGGGTTTACACCATCTTGGGTTACAACATGACCCAGGAATTCCGTCTCTCTCTTAAAAAATTCGCACTTATCTATCTGAACCTTTAAATTTGCTTACTCAAGCCTTTAAAGTACATGCCCTAGTTAACGTGCTCCTGAAGAGATGTGGAATATATAATTATATCATCCAGGTAGACTAAACAAATCTTATTAACTAGATCACCTAGAATGTTATTCATGAGCCTTTGAAATGTGGCTGGTGTACTTTTGAGACCGAAAGGCATTCTGAGAAATTTATAATGTCCTCCTTCAACTGAGAATGCGGTTTTATGAACATCCCGTTCATCAATTTTCACTTGATGAAATCCTTTAGCCAGATCCAAGGTGGTAAAATACATACATCTCCCAAGTTTGTCTAGTATTTCCTCTATATTAGGAATAGGAAAACGATCTTCTATAGTGTTTTCATTAAGCTTCCTATAATCTATAACTAACCGCCATTTTTTTATGCCACTGGCGTCATCTTTTTTCGGCACAATCCATATATGAGCAGAATATGGAGATTTGGAAGGCCTAATTATTCCTCATCCTTATGTACATAAGGATACCTATAAGTTTTCGAGAACACTGGTATTTCATCTTTAGTAATAATTCGGTGTTTTATAGCATTCGTAAATGTTAGATTAGAATTGGTCTCATAAAATAATTTACTGTACTTGTATAAAATATTTTTTAGATTATGTTTCTCTTCGAAGTTTAAATGATCTGTATTAATTCTATTATATAAGGAAAGTAAATTATCATTGACTAAATGATAATTCTCGCAGGTAACTGGCGACGAACTTTTTTCTGTAAGATAAATTACGTTCGGACATACAGCAAGCGTTCTCTAATCAACTTTAAAATCCTGAGCATTATAAACTCCTTCATTTATAATTACTTCACCATTATTGTTTCGGTGTTCGGTGATATATATTAATCCACATTCAACTTGAGTTACAAATTTCACATCTTGAAATTTTGGAGAAAAAAAGAGGTACATTTCTATTATTTAATCATAATTGGTTCTTATCGTTATCTATAATTGCCTTGTAAGTTCTTAAAATATCGTTTCCTATTATTCCGTCGTAATCATCGTGAAATCTACACTCTATTAAAGACATCATAGTATTAGCGTCTCCTAACTCTGCGAACATTGGTATTTGATATATAGTGTCCGTAAGTATTTCATTTTGTAGCGTCTTCAAGGTCATGGTTCTTGAACTTACTTTCCATTTCGGGTCACATAAACCGGGATTTACAATCGAATGAGTCGCTCCAGTGTCCACTATAAATTTAAGCTTTTTTTAAGTATAATATAGGGTAGCTCTCCGGAGAGGCTAGAAAATGAAAATTTTCTGTTACAGGACTTTGGCTTGCACTATGTGGGTTGCTTGTATTTTTAACATTTTCAGAAATTACCATATTTTGAGGCATTGAAAGGGTAGAAGCAGCAGTATTAGGGACTTGATTACAATTTCCTACTTCTAAAGTCGGCAGCTTATAGCAATAATGATTTTTATTAAAAGAATTCGATAATTTTGTACAAGGAGTATATTGTGGTAAGTGAGCTAAAGTGTTTAAATGGCGAACCATATTAATATCCATCGGTTCTGGAGGCTGTTGTCTGGAAGAAGAATTATGAAACTGAATAGGTCTCCCAGAATTATTTCTGTAATTCTGACTACTGTTGCCATTATAATTTGAGCTATTCTGGATATTGCCATAATTGAAGTTCCTATTTCTTTGTTGGTTTCCATAGTTACCGTTATGACCGTAAGGATAATTTTTATTGTCTAATCGACCACCATTCTGGTTTTGGCTTTTGCTTGCATCAAAACGTTGATAGCGATTTTTCCCGTTTCCTATATAAAATTGATCTCTATTTTTATTTTCGTTATGACTCACATTATTGGCATACCCTGTCGAAAAAATAATATTCATGGCCTCTTCAAGAGTTCCTGGATCTCTGCATGCTAATATAGTCTTTAATGGCTCAGGGATTTTTTCTTTAAAAATATTTAGAGCAGTTCTCATATTGTTTTTGCGATTTGTTCGCTATTCAAATTTATCCCCAAATCAGGGCCTGTTTTGTTATTAAGACTCCGAAGCCTGTTTTTAATTTCATTATAAAAATCTACTGTATTTGTCCTAAAAACAGTAGATCGAAGTTTATCGTACAACTGCTCAACACTTTCATATTCTCCAAAATAATTTATTAAAACTGTCCGTATTTCAGACCAAGTCTGCGCTTGAAAATTAATTTCAACAGCCTCAATGAACACTAATTGGTAGTTTTCGTCGTACTGACCAAGAAGAGGGTTGATTCGTTCAACCTATGATATAAATGAATATATATCCCTTTTGTCACCCGAAAATTCCGAAAGCCTTTCAATAAATCTTAGTGGATCTAGAGTGATAGGGGTGAGAGAAACGCATTCTTGATCCATGTTGAAAAAAATATTTATTTTTGTGTATTTATAAGAAATATTCTTGTAAGGAAATATATAGTAAAAAAAATATTTCAGAAAAGCGTTCAAGACTGTTACGCAATGTTCATATAAATGTATATATTTATGTAGTAAGTTACCAAGTGCAAAAACTTCCTTTTAAATACATTTTTTTTTTTCAATAAAACAGTAATGTATGAATAAAATAAACACTTTTAAATACTTAACAGAACAAATATATTCATTAAATACTTATATATTTTATCAGGATTATTTCTTCTTAATCGCCCTTTTCCTTATCTGGCTTTGAATTCGCCTTGAATATTCTCCTTTTTATGAAAAAATAATGGTTTTGCACTTTTGGAGCTAAAATAAGCGATTCTCTTTAGTATTCACCTTCATTTAATTCTCTATGAAAACTGTTAATTTTTATTGTTTCTTTTTTATTTTATCATCTATAGACTTTATGCTTTTGAATAATTTTTATGTAAAAAAGAATTATAATAATATAATTATAATTAATTATTATAAAGAATTTTTATATTGCATAACAATTCATTTATTTTTAATTTTTTTAGAAATGTAAGAAGTCCTGGAGATTTATTCTTGGTACATTAATACTTGATTTAATATATTTTAAAGTTTTTTAAATTAACACCAAAAGTTTGTAATAATGAAATGCATTATATATATTTATTATCCTTTTTATTATGATTAAATCATCTTTAGGATTTTAAAATGTTATCCATGGATTTTAACATAGAAATATAATTTTCACTTATATTTGTTTATAATCATTTTTGATTGTTTAATGTTTTTTTATATAGAAGTGTAGAGAAAAGAATTCTAGTGGAACTTAGTTCAAACGTTCCGTCAGAACTAACACTATTTTTTTATTTCCTTTTTGTTCTTACAAGCACTTGAACCTGAATAACGCTAATCAATAAATTAAAACACCTTGTATGCTTTAAAATAATGATAATTAATTTCTTTATTTTTCATGCTTATATACTAAATTGTTTTACAATAAAATTGCTTAGTAACAGCCATACCTAAATAAAAACGGAAAGCGGAACGTTTTCTTCCGCATAGCTTTGACGCTGAAATGCCATACCTAAACAAAAGCGGCAACGGTTTGTCAAAATGATAAAAAACAGGGTTATTAAAAACATTAAGGCTTAAGTCTAGTTAACGGACGCACCTCAAAAATAATATAAAGCTGTCTACGGGGTGTAAATGAAAATCTAAGCAAAAAATTACCTTTCCTATGAATCCCATATTGTCCCATTCCTCCATTAAATACTCAATAAGTACTATATTATACATACAAACGTTGGAGGTCCGTAACTCCGAAGCTAAAAGTCGACTCCAAAATTTTCACTTAAAATTTTACACCCCGGACACAATTTTTTCATTTCTGCATTTCCCTAAATATTTTAAAAAGAATAATAATTCTGCTGTTTATGTTGTGTTTTCGTTTATTTTTAGTTTTTTTATTATTAAACGCCTTGTCAAAATCGGATTTTCCAATTGCAAAGCGTTGCCGCCGCGATATTTCGGTATGCTCCATACAAAATGTACTAGCATGAGAACTTTTGACAGCAAAAAAACGCTTTTCGCTCTTGTTTAGGTATGGCTGTAAGAAAAATACATTTTTTCAAAATTATTGAACCTATTTTTTTATTATTAAAATTAAAATATTAATTTCTGTTTTGTCAACAATAATGCTAAATGAAACTTAATACAAATATATAGGTAGTTGAACTTAAAAGAAAAAATGTTTAGTCAACAACAATGTTAATTGTCAACAACAATGGTTAATGAACTTAATATAAAAAATTGGATTATAAAATAAAGTGTTTAGTCAACAATAATAGTTATGGAATTTAAATACAGAAATTGTGCAATGTTTTTTAATAATGATAAAATAATAAAAAAAATTATGTTGATTAAGTATAAACAAGAAGTATATTTTCACTTAAATAATGTTAAAGGATGTCACCCAAAAAAAATTCACATTTGGTTCTTATATTTGTTCTTCCATTAAGACAATGAGGTCAAATACTCTTTTTTATATAATTTTTTTATATTTATTATTTTTTTTAACATATATAGGCTTTGTCCTTTTAAATGTTTTTTTATTATGCTTTTTATATTTAATAACAATTCTTTTACTTTTAATCTTTAAGGGCCAGTTTTTGACTTTATATTTAAATGTCATTTATATTTAAGTTCTATTTAAGTACAAAATTCAGTTTTTCAATGCACACTTAAATGAAACTTAAATGACCAATCTTGCGCATTTAAAGTCCATTTAAACAATACAATTTTACCATATGGTTATGGCATTTTTTGTTGTTGTTTCGCAAAACTAAACAAAAGTAAACAAACATTTTAGCCATTGATAGAACAATATTTTATGTTTTGCACATTTCTTAATGAAAATATTAATTAAAAAATAAAATAACTTTAGGTGATTAATACATGAGTATCGTTGACATTTTTTAATATATTTAAAATATTTTTCACAAAATTTGCAATTCATTGTGTTTGTTAGCAGCTGTTTTTCATAAACAACGCAGATTTATGTTGATATTTCGTAATGCTGCCATATTTTTGTGATATTTAAATGAGAACTTAAATTAGGACTGAAAAAATGAAACTGCATTTAAATACAACTTAAATTTAAATGAAAATTAACTAAGTGCGTATTTAAATGTGAAGTCAAAAACTGGCTATAAGAAATATAAGAGGTCCTGGAAATTTATTTTTGGTACATTAATATTCGATTTCATATATTTTAAAGATTTAAAATTAACACCAAAAGTTTGTAATAATGAAATGCATTATATATATTTATTATCCTTTTTATTATGACTACATCATCTTTAGGATTTTAAAATGTTATCCAAGGATTTTACCATAGAAATATAATTTTCACTTATATTTGGTTATTAACCTTTTTGATTGTTTTACGTTGTTTTTTTTTTAATATTTTAATATAGAAATATAAATTTCACTTAAATAATGTTTAAGGACGTCACGAAAAAAATTCACTTTTTTTTTTAAATTTAGTTCTTATTTTTGTTCAACCATAAAGACAAAAAGGTCAAATATCCTTTTTCTTTATAAATTTCTTTTATTCAGAATTAAAGGATAACTGGGTATCCTACCGACTGCACCAGTTTTGTTTTTACTTATGATTATTTTAAATAAAACAAGAAAACAATTTTAAGTTTTTATTAATAAGTTTAATTTTATTAATTATTAAAAATATTAATTTAAAGTTTTATTTTAATTATTGAACACTAAGGATAACAATGTCCTTTTTAAATTTTGAACTATTTCACAATCACTTAATCGACGGATTCACTTAAGCGTTTTAATTTTGATTGCCGCTGTTTTTCTGATTATATGCTTTATATATACTTTTAAAAGAGAATGTGGCAAAATCTAACATGTTAACAAAAAAGAAAAATTAAGCACTGGGATTGCAGAAAGAGATTTGTCGCCTAGCAACAAGTCAAAAAATATTACAACTGGGAATGCATAATTACAAGTTTACTTATCTTATGTGCGAATCGTGCGTACGTAAGAAAGTAAAAATGTAATTATTAAATCTAGCTTAGTAACAATAATAAGTTTTAATTGGGAATGAAGAATCATGATTTACCCTTAGTAACAGAATAAAGCGCAAGCAAGAATGCGACAAAACAAGATCGTACATGCAGAACAACGCATAGAGACAAGATTGTGCATGTTCGATTATGTTCTTGTAAATATATTAAAACACACAAAAAACCAAAAGCTTAGAGTGAGGCATGAAGGGGGATTTCTATAAAACAAGTATATTATGTTAGGGTTTCCATATTTAGTGTCTAGCCTAGATATGTACATTTAACCGAAAATGTATAAAAAGGAATAAAAACTCACTATAGAAAAGTAAAAAAAACTCGCTACGATAGATGACACACTGGTGTTAATATCTCGGACTGAGCCTTAAACATTCTAAAGTAATTTTTTGCCAAAAAAAAAAAAAAAAAAAAAAAAAAAAAAAGAAAACAAGTAAAGACAACAATAACTTCACTTCCTCCCAGAGAAAGGTCGCAACAAGCGATACCTATGCTGGAAGAATTCCCTTAGACATACCCATCCAGGAAAAGAAAACGAAATCATCGGTTGTATAACTAACCGGTAGCTTTATTTGGTAGCAAAAGTTGTGCAAGCAGAAATCCACTTTAAAGTGCTTACTTCTACGACTCCAACTTCGCGTCCCTTCTGAAACCACTGGTACACAAATTGTCATACTTCACTGTTTATCTGTAACGTCGCAACGCGATGAGGACTACTAAGCCTATTCAATCGGGACTTACATTACACATAAACCTTCATGTATAACAAAACTTATAAAAAAATGAAATCCTAAAATCGAAAAAAAGAAAATACCAAATAGAATTTAAGAAAAAAAAAAACTTTCCTCTGTTATCGGACGGTTAGTCGGGCCCCACGTTGTGCGCCATTTTTGTGTAATGTGTACATGTGTTGATGTTGATATAAACATAAAATGGAATAAAATAATTTAATTGTTTCCCGTTTTGTTCCATGGCCAGATTGTCGTTTGTGCTGGTATGCTGGCTTTTAGCGCGGCTAAGCTCGCCGGATGGGGAGGTTCTTTTCAACTCTCTGGCTCTTTTAACACATACAAAAAAATTTAATCATACCAGACTGTAAAATCCACTATTAAAAAAAGGAGGGACTAACCGAACGTTTACTGTCTTGTCGAATTTAAACTGAAACTAACTTTTACGCTGAGCCATTTGCTGACGTTACCATTCTACATCTACACCTAATGTTGGCTGGTGTTATGCCAACTTGGACATCCCTCCCACTTGAAGTCACTACGGATTTCACCTTGACAGTCGCGTCTCAAATTATGCGAACTGTCCCTAATTTTACCACCTACTCGTTTTTTTTTCTTAACGCTTCATTAAAGAGACTTCACAAATGGATTTTGCATTTAAATACTACAATAGTAATGTTTTATTAATATAAAGGGGAGAGGAGAATAAATCTTTCATATATGTATATCTTTACATGTGTATAAAATCACAAATTGTCTTATTCTAGAAGAGAAATCCATTAACTATGATACCTAAACATATCTTAAATTACTATACACTGTAACTTATTATTACTATACATCTATTATTCATATATATATATATATATATTGTTAATTATTTATGATTTTTTTTATTTTCATAGCAAAATAAAAACAAATCTTTATGGAATAAAACCTTAAATTTAATTTTTTGTTATTTTCCACATTTTTCAAGCAAAGCGTGAGATTTACTGCGTCAGCATAATTCAAGGCTAACATAAACTTAATTTTTTGTTATTTCCCACATTTGTCAAGCAAAGCGTGAGATTTACTGCGTCAGCATAATTCAAGGCTAGAATAAAAATTCACATACCTGTTCAAGTGACCAGGTATTTCTGAAACTTAATATCACCTCTACACTGTCTAATAGTGGGAAAATAATTTGCCTATTTAAATTATTAGCCAGACAGTTATGTAATACAATCCTTGTACTACACTGCCTTACAGTGGGAAAATAATTTTAAAGTATTTAATGAAATACAATATTTCTTTTTGGCTAATGGTGGGAAAAGAATTAAGTACAGAAAGTTATGAACGTTTTTCGGCATGTTTACAATTAAGTTTATTATTATAATTTAGTTTATAATGCATTTTTCTTTTTTACTTTTTTGTTAATATTATTTTATTTAAATACCAAAGAAATCCTAATAAATTTTGTCACTTGCATATTATCAGTCGTTGTGTTCACACTATTTTCGAAGTAACATTGTCTTGGTGTACCACCTAGACAAATCAACAAAACTACACAGCTTAACAACATTATCCTGGTGTACCACCTGGATAATCAAAAGCAACAAATAACTTAGTGCACCACTAAGTTATCCTTAATCTAGTAGTTGAGGAAGGCAAACGAGCCTGCCCTTAACATATATATATATATATATATATGTATATGTATATATATATCAAAAGAAATAGTTTTGTTTTTATTACTTACTTAAATAAACAATTTTATCGATAATGCATTGAAAATGTACTAAATCTGGGTATCTCATATGCCTATAGGCTGACATATGTCTATCTATACATATATATATATATATTCAACAAAATCTTGATCGCGGGTAAATAAACTTTTCTACAGGGATTTTATACTTGCGCACGGATTCTTGGACTCGCCTGTAGGCCTAACTGTATTTAGGATTTGAATAGATAAAAAAAGGTACACTAAAATCTACTTGGCACTATGGCACATATGGGGGAGGTTTTTATTAATACAATTACAGAATGAGCAAATGAATAAAATAATTAAATAGGTATATTAGATTATATGTTTACTTCTACATTTACTTAACTACTGATCTTGATGCTGGGGTTGAAGAGCTTGATTATTAGGCTGCTGGATAAAATGACCCCGCTGCTGTTGCTGATTACCTTGGCGCTATTCTTGTGCGGTTATTGTTGTTGTAGTTGTTGTAGCCGCTGTAGTTGTTGTAGCCGCTGTAGTTGTTGTAGCCACTGTAGCTATTTTAGTTGTTGCTTACCGTGGCTTTATTCTGGTTGTGATTATTGTAGTTGTTGCTTACCGTGGCTTACAATAGTGCTATCCTTGATGTTGTTTACATAATCTTTTACAAATAACAAAAAAAAAAACAAAATCTAATTTTTTGTTTCCTGTTTCCTGATGATGCCACCCAAAGGTGTGGCGAAATATTGAAAATATAAATAAACATTTTTATTATTTATAAAACTCACCTAGTGCTTAATAAATTAGAAAAGAAAAATGTTTAAATTTTAATAAAATTATGAATTATGATATTAAAAAAAATTAAAATGGCACTATTATTGTTGTTTTTATTTACCATAGCCCTCTTGTTGTTGTTGTTGGCTAAAATTGCGCTATTTTTTGTTGTAACTATTGTTGTTGTAGTGGGCTGCTGGTACTGTTGTTGTTATTAACAATGGAGCTGTGTTGTTGTTGTTAATTTTTAAAATAGCGTATGTTGTTGTAGTTGTTTAAAATTGGACTATTGGTTTTGTTGTAATTATTGTTGTCGTTATAAATCTATTTAACGGTGCTGAACTTTTTTGTTACCGGGATTAATGCAGTCGTTTTGTATGCGGTAGACATATAGTTGCTGTATAACTTGAGGCTTTTTTTGTTGTGGAGGTTGTTCAAGTGCTGCTGCTGTTGCTGGACTGAAGCCTTACTTACTACACGTGATGACACTATAGATGATGTATCCCTAATGATATTGTTGTAGTTGATTTGGCACCGGTGGTTATTGTTGGGGTTGTATGTATTGATGATATTGTTATCCCAATGATACTATTGTGAGTGCAGAAAGCAGGAAAACAGTTGGTCAAACCAAAAACACCAAATGAAAATAATTATTTTATGATATACCAGTAAACATCAAAAATTCGTTCTCTGGGTATAATTGCAATAATGTTAAAGATAAGCAAATTATTACCCTCAATCCTTACTTTTTATAACATCACTTATTGCACATTTTTATTAATGAGCCGTGCATATAACCCTCCCTTGAATTAACAAGAAAAGCCACTGTATTGTATCCCATCAGTCACTGGTGCATACACAATGTAGTGTGTCTCACTGGTTATTGACGCAAGTACAATGCATAAAACAAGCCAATAACAGGGTATTGGATAACCAACACTCATCGTCATATGCATTGTGCTGAGTTATCAGTAATTGAGTGACACACTTGTATTGAGTGCATTGCATTGTAGTTGCACTACGATTGGTTGGGATCAATTTGTAATTCAACTCCTTTGAATTTCCATGGTGCCGACAGAGACAAATGTAATATTGCAATAAGCTAGAATAAGTTAGAGAGACTAAGTTTTATTCTCATAAGTAGTATATAAGACCTTGTAAATTTAAATAAAGGGCGGAAAAACTGATTAAACAGAATTGGCATAACTGCCTTGTTTAAATTCGCATAACACTTCTGGCAGTTCCTTTGAACGCCTTGACATCAAGCTGATCCCCGTGCAGCTGTATAAAAACAAAACCGGGCTATAGGAAAAAGTTAAACAGTTTAAACCTTACAGTGCGATCCTGCCAAACACGGCAAAATAGGACCAAAACAAGGCAAATTATTTTACATTTTTGACCACATGGCCAACCCGGACCATTTCTGAGAAATCAACAATACATGTCCGCAGAAATAGACGAAATTGTATCCCGCTGGGAGAAATACCTGGAGCAATACCATCCAGAACAAGTTCCGGAGTCAACACCAGTATACGAGCCCACCCCATTAACAGCAGGCCCTAAAGCTAACAGTATAGAGGAATACAAAAGAAGGACGGTAAGAAAAAAATGTCCAGTACCAACAAATTATCACAAAAAAGAAGAAAAGCGCTGGGTAAAAGCAATACTATACTATAAGTTAACCATAGCAGATACGAGTACCACTGAAAAAAAAATAAACCTAAAAAGAAAAATAAAGAAAACTAAACTAACTTAATTTAAAAACAATAGACTGTATCTATAAAAATGACGTGGTGGAAAAACATTCTAAAAAACATCCCAGCGTTGTTTGCAGCATACGAAGTAGGCAAACACGGAAATGAACAAGACAAAAACAACAAAATTATAGAATACATGAAACCAGATATACAGTATTTAGAAAAAGAGGATGATATAGACACATTCGAAATCATCGTAATTGTTATGTTAATTCTAATGGTTATTGCCTATATTATAAAATCAATACTATCAAAATGGAATTAAATTGCAATATTTTATCATTAAATAAAATTATATATATATATATATATATAGATAAATTATGTAAACAAAATCAAACATAATACTATTCATAATCTTTTTCTAATTATTTAAAATCTTCAATTATTTGTATAATCTAAGAAACATTAACAAGAATAAAATACCACAAATGACAGAGATCTAAATGGAAGAAAAATTATTTGAACTTAAAGAAACACTAAAAAATTTAAAGAAAAGTCCAAAAAGAACATATTCATCTAAAACTATACAGATAAAACTAGAGCTAATACATAATATAAGAAAAGAATTGCTGATAGCAGAAATTGAGAAAGAAGATAAACAAGAAATAATAGCACTGAAAACAGAATTTAATAGCATTTTTAAAATTATTACTCAATACTGGTATCTAACACAGCCAGAAAATGAATTAATAACAGAAATGACAGCATTTAATTTAGACACAGTTTCCAAAGCTTTACCACTCTTCAGTGGCAATACGAAGAGCTAAAAAGTTTCATTATAACAGTGGAATTAATTGAGACGACTCTAGCAAACACAGCTAAACAGGATTTCTTGAAATATGTCTACCATGCAAAATTGACTTCAGGGGTAAGAACAGCGATAGGTTGTTATACGAAACCAGAAAACTTTAATACACTAGAAAATTTCCTTCAGAAAAGATACAAATCAACTTTGACAATATCAGAACTACAGACAAAATTAGCAAATATTCAAGGAAAACAATCTGTCAATATGTACAATGACAGAATAACGACAATAATAGATAACCTAAACAAACTAGAAATAGAAGCATCAATCAGCACATATAATGCTCCACTCCTTTTGGTATCAAAGAAAAATATAGAAGACAAAAGGAAATGAAGACCTGTTGAAGATTTTAGAAAGCTTAATGATAAAATTGTCAATGATAAATTTCCTCTGATTAGATTAGAAGACATTTTAGACAAATTAGGTAGAGCAAAATGGTTTTCCACGCTTGATATGACCAGTTCATTCCGCCAGATTGAATTAAATAAAAGATCCCGACCACTAACTGCTTTTTCTACACCACAAAGCCATTTTCAATTTAAAAGACTTCCATTCGGATTAAAAATTTCTTCAAATAGTTTTCAAAGAATGATTACAATAGCACTCTCCGGATTAGAATCCGAAGCATTTCCTTACGTAGATGACATAATTGTATATGGCTGTAGTTTAAACCACCATAATCAAAATTTAATAAAAGTATTAAACAGATTACAAAAATACAATCTGAAACTGAATCCAAAGAAATGTTGTTTTTTAAGACCAGAAGTAGTTTACTCAGGACATTTAATAACAAAAGACGGTGTGAAAACAGACCCATCCAAATACGATGTTATAAAAAACTAACCAATACTGAAGAACGCGGACGAAGTTAGACGATTCGTTGCATTCTGCAACTACTACAGAAAATTCATACCAAACTTTGCGGACATTGCCAAAAATTTGAACGCACTTTTAAAGAAATCTACAAAATTTATATGGACGGAACAATGCCAACATGCTTTTAAAGACAAATTAATCAACCCACCAGTATTGCAATATCCAGATTTTGAAAAACCATTTATTTTAACAACCGAGGCATCAAACTATGCGTTAGGAGCAGTCTTATCTCAAGGTGAAATAGGACAAGATTTACCAATTTCATACGCCAGTAAATCACTGCAAAAACATGATATTAACAAACCGGTAATTGAAAAAGAACTTGTAGCTATTCATTAGAGCGTAAATTTCTTTAAACCCTACTTATATGCCAGAAAATTCATTGTAGGTACAGAGCACAGACCATTAATTTCACTATTTTCACACAAAAATTTTCATCAAAAATGACACGAATAAGACTAGATTTAAGTGATTATGATTTCACAATTGTTTATAAAAAAGGAAAAATGAATACAAATGCTGATGCACTTTCTAGGATAAAACTAGACTCGGACATATTAAACCAAATGAAAAAAGTAGTAATCACGACAAGGGCTATGCAAAATAAATTAAAAATTACAAACGAGGCAAATAAAATAATAAATAATGAGAAAAATGATATCGAAAATAATACACGTGTAGAAGAGAACAATTCTCAGAAGTCTGTTCAGCTTCAAATATGGGAATGTATATCCATTAATGATATCAAATATATGAAGAAATTGCAATTTTATAAATTTGAAAATATAGAAGAAAAAGATGTAATTATTAAAGATAATATGGTGCACATTGGACATAATGATAATTCATCGAAACCAGTTTCGACCATGGACAAGTTATGTGCCAAAAATAAGATTAATAAGAATGATGTGAATAAAGTATGTAACGATAATTCTCCGAAACTAGATTCGATTATGAAGAAGTTACATATAGAAGATATGAATAATGATAATATGCATGCAAGATTCAGCGATAACTCAGAGAAACTAGATTCGATTCTGAGGAAACTGACATCTAAAATGACTAGAGAAAATATTAAAGAATTAGCGCTCTCAAATGAAGATAAAATATTTAAAATGTATACAAAAGAAGAATTTAAAGACGCATATGCAAAATTAAAAATAAATAACAAAAGTCCTCAACTTAAGATATTAATATACAATGCCCCGAAAAGAATAACAGATGACATTTTAAAATATAAACTAATTGACCAATTCCAACATACCACCCATGCAGGACACTTAGGAATACGAAAAACCGTCATTAAATTAAAACAGCGGTACATCTGGAAAAACATAAACAAAAAGGTAAAGACATTCATATCACATTGCGACAATTGTAATAAAAATAAACAAACTAAATACATAAAAGAACAACTTACGATTACAGACGCACCGAGCAACAGTTTTGAAATAATATCAATTGATACTGTAGGACCTCTTACAATTTCAAACGAATACCAATACATATTGACTATGCAATGTGAATTGACAAAAGTTGTCATTGCACACCCTATGCCAACAAAAGACGCACTTGTGACAGCAAAAACACTTGTAGAACAGCTAACAAACCTTAAATTGGAAACGCGATGGAAAATAGTTTCTCATCTCAAGCATGAATTTTGGAAGAGATGGTCGCGAGACTACCTAAATGAACAGCAATACCGACTCAAGTGGCGAGAACAATAAAAAAATATAAAACCAAAAAAATCGACATTATAAAAGAAGATAACGTTCCAGTTATGAAATGGCATTTGGGGCGCGTAGTAAAAACATATATAGGACACGACGAGGTTGTAAGAGTAGCAGATGTCCAGAGAGCTTCCGGCAATTCAATTTTTAGCTCCTTTTCCTAAGCTCAAGGACGAAACCGAAGCAGAAGAAAAACAACCATATCAACAAAACACAGAATTTGAAGACAATCGTGAACTGTTAACAGAAAAACAATCACCAAAACCGTCATGCAGTGGAAGGCCACTTACCACGAAATGGCGGACTGTGACAAACTCAATCTTGACTGCACTACTTACAGTCTTGTTATTACTAGCGCTCGTGACCACAAACAAAATTGAAATAACACAATTTCAACCCAATATCAGCTTATACTTTGAGGGTATTGGCAGCACACGAGTATCTCGGTCAGAATAGCTTCACGAAGGAAAAAACGGCATTGCAGCATGTATGCAACCTTCTTATTCAAAAGACGATTTGTTCGAGTTTTCTCCAGGCAGTTGACTTGGACCTCGCGGGTCTAAAGAATAAAAAGCTCTTGCTCAAGAGGAGAGTTAAACGAGGCGCTATTAACGTTGTTGGTAACATTGCTAATTCTCTGTTTCACATTCTAGATTCGAGTTACGCTGAACAAATGTCAAACACCATCAACGCAGTTAACGAAAATGAAAACCATCTTAAACAACTCCTCATGAATCAAACACCTCTAGAATTACCAGTCAGCAAGGATAACATTCTACAACTATACAAAATTATGAAAGGGAGGTGTAACAAAAGAACATGTCATCTTTTACATATCTATTCCATTATCTGATCCTGAAACATTTGAGCTCATGAAACCACACCCAATTCCAGTTTCAATTAATGGTACAATGTTTGCTATAAAACCATGCGGCGACTTCTTAGCCATAAATGCTTACAAATATCAGTATTTTATCTTAACAGAAAGGCAGTGGAGCACATGTGCAGTTATTAGAGAGGATGAATTTCTATGCCAACACATGCAATCAAAATTCAATTTAAACGCTGAAAAATGTTTATGCGAGCTTTCACTTTTTAACCATAACATTCAGAATGGTTGTAACATTGTTTCTCTTGCTGACAATACGTCGCTTACACAGTTGGAATGCAGCAATCAATGGCTAAACACTATGCAGCAACCTTCCCGAATAAGTGCCGTGTGTGGGCAGGAAAAATCACAGCTAACCTTAAAAAGATCTGGCCTCCTAAATATATCACCAGATTATACACTTAAGTTCAACTCAATCACTATTAAAGCTAAAATATAAAAGACATCATCTTTCCGAATGAAGTTAAAATTGAACGTATTCACAACAAGGTCTATGCTGACCAAATTAAAAACATCTCCGAAATACAGAGCAAATTACACCAGAAGGTATCTGCGGAATTTCCATCACAAATCAAATATATAAAATATCACCACGGGACCATTGCTTACGTTGCCCTCGTTCTCGCAATCATAATCAGCATGAGGATTGTCTGAAAAAGGCACGTGGTAACGGAATGAAACCAAATCAACAAACCCCACGTCCAGCACAACGTCTACACCCTTCAACTCCAGAATTCGAAGTATTAGAAATTTTGTTGAGCATGGCTCAACGGCGGGGTGTATGTTCAAACTCTCACAATGAATTTCTTTCATATGTACATAAATACGTTTATATAAATCTAGTAATAGATTTATACTAACGTATTTACATACATATGCCTGCATGAAATTATTATTTTAAATTACTGGTTTCTTGAATTTTATTCATTTATGCATTCCTTGCTATTTTTTAATTTTTTAATTAAAATTACTCTAATTTCTGTTATTTACCTTAATTTAACAACAACCTTGAAATTCTGTTTAAATTCATTATGATTTTTGCTTACATTGTTTTGCGTTATCTGGGGGATCATGTTTCCTCTGGGAACTTCCGCTGGCAGAAGTAAAATTATATTATAAAAACATTTATATGCATATATATTATTAATGAATAAAATAACAACCATTTCTTGAAAATCAGCAATTAATTAGTATTTAAGACATCAATTAAATTAAAATAAACGAGAATCAATTTAACTAACAAACAAAGCAGTTGTATTATTCCACCAAAATAACCAAGTTCAAGTGCATGCGTTATTTCTAACCTACACGATAACCAAGTTCAAGTGCTTGCGTTATCACGTATAATTGTCCCGGTGATTCCGCCCGGACAAAAACAATCATCGAACAGCAAACTAGCTAAGCCCATACATTCTAGTGACCCCGACGTGATCAACTCGAAGAAAACTTTGCTCCTGTTCCTAGGAAGAAAGAACTTAGTCAGCACGCGCTAGCAACATAATGGCTACTGGCGAAACCCCTATGTAACAACTAACAACTTCCCAGCGAGCAACAGGAGAAGTAATAGAATCTATCATTCGAAATTTTAAGAAGGATTTAGTATCCAGAAAGACCGTTCACTATTATAAAGAAAGGATTAAGAGGCTAGACACTGCTTGGGCTGAGTTTGAACTTAACGACAACAAAATAAGATGTCTTGAGAAGCCCCAGTTAGACCACAAATATTAAACCGAAAACTACTACCAAAAAATTGAGGAGCTCGTCACAAAATACAGAAATATATTTGAAACAGCAATAAATGAAACATCAAAACTACCATTGGATACTTTTCAATAAAACACCAATAAGGAGCCCGCTGCACCTACAAGAATATCAATAAATTCTACAATAAAAAGGCAAAATGTAATGAAGTCATCACTAAGGCGCCTTCTAGCTATGGACCCCACAGCAACAAATATGAAGCTGAAAGAAAAACTGTGGGGCGAAATCCAAGAGCTACATTTCACCATATGGGAATCCATCGACGATCCACTAAAGGAGGGATATGACATGGATTCCTACGAATATCTGGAGATACAAGTCATTGAGAACTTCAAGCTATCTTCTCATACCCCAGAACAAGGTTTTGAACCTATGCAAAACAACGTTCTTCCATTGCCAAAGATCACAATTCCAAAGTTTAATGGAGACTATTTAAAGTGGAGAGCTTTTCACGACTTGTTTAGACAACTAGTAGACAATCAGAATATTCCTGCGGCACAAAAGATGTGGTACCTGAAGTCAAACTTGGGGGGCGAAGCTGAAAAACGAATAAGTCATCTTTCAGCCACAGCTGAAAACTACGCCACAGCTTGGAGGCTGTTGCAAGGACGATACTACAATCAACGGGTTCTTGTAACAACGTTAATGCAACAGCTTTTAGACCAAACTTATGCTGGACCATCAGCTGCTGCTATCAAACAGTTGCATGATACAACAAAAGAATGTCTACATGCACTTAACAACATTGGGATTGATACAACTTCGTGGGATCCCATGCTGTTTCACATATTGGTTAAAAAACTGGATCAGGGCACTCTTATTCTATATGAGAGGACCATCAGCAATCCAAAGGAACCACAAAGTATTGAGGAACTCTTTAAATTTATAAAAAATCGCTTTCAATCCCTGGAAGCCATGAACCATAAAGAGAGGTTATCAAAGATTTACGTTTCTGCTACATCAGCTAAACACACAGAAATCATGTGCCTATTTTGCAAAACCGGCTCTAACCAATTGTATCGGTGTCAGAGTTTTCTACAACTATTGCCATCAAACCATCATCATCATGCATCATGACATGCAAGAAAAGGCACAATTCGCTACTTCATTTAGGAAGCAACAAACAGTCCTCAAAACAAGGATCAAGAAGTGGAAGGACATCCCAGATGGCGATATCAAATGCTTCTACTCCACCTAAAGTAATTGAAGCCAATGTGAATGAAGCGACTTCTACCTCTCCAAAGGCATCTTCAGTAGCAGCAGCAAATGTTCAGTTGTCCAGATCATACGTTCTCCTCAGCAAAGCTTTAGGTTGAATGCCGCGCCTTACTTGACTCTGGGTCAAAAGTCAACTTAGTTACCGAGCGTTTGGTAAACCGCCTCAACATTGCAAAACAGACGTCATCAGTGAACATCAATGGGATCGGGGACCAGCGTTCAATAGGCCTAAAAAAATTTATATATTGCTAGGTGCAGAGCACTATCGCCAACTGCTCGGAATTGGGCAAATTCATCAGGACACTTTAAATGATCTGATGTTCATAGGACCGACACTACAGCAGAGCTATTCTCCATACTCCTAAGGTTTCGTATGCCTAGGTTCGTTTTTACCACTGACGTAAAAGATGTATAGACAGGTATTAATAGCTCCAGAAGATCGTCAATTTCAGCTAATAATCTGGAGAAAGGATACCACTATGCCCATTGCATACTACCAACTCAACACAGTTACATATGGCACTAGAGCTGCTCCATACTTAGCAACCAAATGTCTGGAGCAATTGGCTAAAGAAAATGACTAACGTTACCCTCATGCCTCCCAATTTCTTAAAGAAAATTTCTACATGGATGACGGCTTGGGCGGCTCAAATAGCTTATTAACAGCAATACAATTACAAGAGCAACTTGTAGAGATCATGAAGCAAGGCCGATTTACGTTACGAAAATGGTGCGCAAATCAATCACAATTACTCCGCAATATTCCACAAGAGGACTTGGAGGTAAATTTAGATTTTGAGAGCATAGAAACTAACACCATCAAAACATTAGGACTTGTTTGGCTTCCGAAAGCCGACAAACTGGGTATTAAGGTCTATTCTCACAACGTTAAGAGGGTAACTAAGCGAACGGTAACCTCAGACCTGGCTAGATTATTCGACCCATTGGGGATTCTATCTCCGATTATAGTAACTGCGAAAATGTTTATTCAGGAATTGTGGGAGTTAAAGGTAGATTGGGATCAATCTTTGCCTGAATCACTGTATACTAAATGGATCACATTTCGCACAGATTTGAATGCATTAAAAACTCTTTAAATATCAAGACACATTTTCAAAGGAAAAGTTTCAGAATCCCAAAAACTACACATTTTTACAGACGCATCCGAAAAGGCTTATGGAGCTGCGGCCTATATTCCATCAGTCTTTAAAGATGGCACCATCATGGTTCACTTACTCTGTGCTAAGTCCCGCATAGCTCCACTTTAACGGCAAACAATACCACGGTTGGAACTATGTGCAGCTACACTTGGAGCCAAATGAGCCACAAAAATCAGGTCTGATCTTCGATTTACGAGCCCTGTGTAGTTTTTGACCGATTCAGAAATTGTACTCTCATGGATTAACTCATCATCAGCGTCATTCAACACGTTTGTAGCAAATCGAATTTCAAAAATCCAAGAAGAAACCTAGGCAGAACAGTGGCGTCGCGTAAGCCCCAAGTGCAATCCAGCAGATATATTGTCTCGTGGAATGTCTCCAACGGATGTTAAGCAATGCACCCTGTGGTTTTATGGTCCAACATTTCTCCATGGCGTAGAGAAGGTGTGGCCACCTAAGTTCAATCCAACAAATCTCGAAGTAAAGGCAAAGCTGCTTGAATCACGAGCAATGACCACAACTGACCTTGTAAACAAAGGCAGAACGTAAAAAACAGCGCATTGTTTTTTACGTTCTGCGTTTTATTACTCATACCAGATATCGAAAACAGATGCGACAATGTTTAAAAGCATTAACGACAACGGAACTCAACCGAGCATTGATTCCCATTATTTCACAAATGCAACTTTCAGAATTTAAGGAAGAATAACCCAACTGAGATAATATAAAAAATTACAAGGAGCAAGCATTATCCAAAATCTAATACCTTTTTTGGACGAAAACGGGCTAATTCGAGTAGGCGGTCGGCTGGACGCTTCTTCATTGTCGTACGACTCCAAACATCAACTTCTTATTCCATACAATGATCCAATTTCAAAATTGATATTCAGCATGGTTCATGAAGATTACAAAAACTGGTTCTCGCATACGTTGTTAGGAATTGTTCGACAACGGTTCTGGCCAGTTAAAGGAAAAATTATGGCAAGAGCGACAGTTCATCGATGCACGACATGTAGCAGAGCCAAGCCAGAGCTATTCCACCAAATAATGGGACACCTACCTTCAACACGTGTGACACCAGCCCGTGCGTTTATTAATACTAGAGTCGATTATTGTGGCCCTATTACAGTACATTATAAACTTCGGGGAAAACGACCGCACAAAGCCTACATTGCTGTATTTTGCTGCTTTGATACAAAATCAGTACATTAAGAACTGGTGAGCGAGCTCACAACTGACGCATTTATAGGTGTGCTCAAACGTTTTATATCACAGCGTGGACATTGCCAAAGCTTATATTGCGACAATGCAACAAACTTCGTTGGAGCAAAAAATGAATTGCCTGAACTTTCCACAATAATACATTCATCAGAAGCACAAGATGCCATAATGAATGTTTGCAGTAAAAGGGGTATGCAGTTTAATTTTATTCCACCAAGAGCGCCGCACTTTGGTGGCCTATGGGAGGCAGCTGTGAAGTCTGGAAAATATCTTTTGGTAAGGATATTGGGGAATGTATCTTTAACTTACGAAGAACTCGAAACCATAGTTGTTGAAATTGAAGCAATACTGAATTCCAGACCTATTTCACCTATGTCTAATGACGCAAACGACATTGGAGAGTTGACTCCAGGACATTTTTTGATAGGCGAGCCACGAACAGCCCAAATTGATGCTGAAGCGAAGCCAACAAACCTTAAATTGGAAACGCGGTGCAAATTAGTTTCTCATCTCAAGCATGAATTTTGGAAGAGATGGTCGCGAGACTACCTAAATGAACTGCAATACCGACACAAATGGCGAGAACAATCGAAAATCTAAAACCAGGGGAAATCGTCATTATAAAAGATGATAACGTTCCAGTCATGAAATATCAGAAGAAAAACAACCATGTCAACAAAACACAGAATTTGAAGACAATCGTGAACTGTTAACAGAAAAACAATCTCTAAAACCGTCATGCGATGGAAGGCCACTTACCAAGGAACGGCGAACTGTGACAAACTCAATCTTGACTGCACTACTTACAGTCTTGTTATTACTACCGCTCGTGACCACCAACAAAATATGAATAACAAAATTTGAACCCAATTTACTTTGAGGGTATTGCTAATACATGAATATCTCGGTCAGAATGGAACATAATTTCCTACTATAACTTAAACCCATATTGGCAAGAAATAGCTAGCTTCACGAAGAAAAAAACGGCATTGCAGCATGCATTCAACCCTCTTATTCAAAAAACGATTTGTTCGAGCGTTCTCCAGGCAGTTGACTTGGACCTAGCGGGTCTAAAGGATAAAAATCTCTTGCTCAATAGGAGAGTTAAACGAGGCGCTATTAACGTTGTTGGTAACATTGCTAATTCTCTGTTTTACATTCTAGATTCGAGTTACGCTGAACAAATGTCAAACACCATCAACGCAGTTAACGAAAATGAAAACCATCTTAAACAACTCCTCATGAATCAAACATCTCTAGAATTACCAGTCAGCAAGGATAACATTCTATTCAAAATTATGAAAGGGAGGTGTAACAAAAGAACATGTCATCTTTTATATATCTATTCCATTATCTGATCCTGAAACATTTGAGCTCATGAAACCACACCCAATTCCAGTTTCAATTAATAGTACAATGTTTGCTATAAAACCATGCGGCGACTTCTTAGCCATAAATGCTTACAAATATCAGTATTTTATCTTAACAGAAAGGCAGTGGAGAGAGGATGAATTTCTATGCCAACACATGCAATCAAAATTCAATTCAAACGCTGAAAAATGTTTATGCGAGCTTTCACTTCTTAACCATAACATTCAGAATGGTTGTAACATTGTTTCTCTTGCTGACAATACGTCGCTTACACAGTTGGAATGCAACAATCAATGGCTAAACACTATGCAGCAACCTTCTCGAATAAGTGCCGTGTGTGGGCAGGAAAAATCACAGCTAACCTTAAAAAGATCTGGCCTCCTTAATATATCACCAGATTGTACAATTAAGTTGAACTCAACCACTATTAAAGCTCATCAAACTGTCTCCACATCTCTTCAGACATCTTACACGGTAATGAGCAACATAAGTGACATCATCTTTCCGAATGAAGTCAAATTTGAACGTATTCACAACAAGGTCTATGCTGACCAAATTAAAAACATCTCTGAAATACAGAGCAAATTACACCAGAAGGTATCTGCGGAATTTCCATCACAAATCAAATATATAAAATATCACCACGGGACCATTGCTTACGTTGCCCTCGTTCTCGCAATCATAATTAGCATGAGGATTCTCTGGAAAAAGGCACGTGGTAACGGAATGAAACCAAATCAACAAACCCCACGTCCAGCACAACGTCTACACCCTTCAACTCCAGAATTTGAAGTATCAGTAGTTCAAATAGTAACAATGCAAATTGTCGCATTAGAAATTTTGTTGAGCATGGCTCAACGGCGGGGTGTATGTTCAAACTCTCACAATGAATTTCTTTCATATATACATAAATACGTTTATATAAATCTAGTAACGTATTTACTTACATATGCCTGCACGAATTATTATTTTAAATTACTGGTTTCATGAATTTTATTCATTTATGCATTCCTTGCTATTTTTTAATTTTTTTAATTAAAATTACTCTAATTTCTGTTATTTACCTTAATTTAACAACATCCTTGAAATTCTGTTTAAATTCATTATGATTTTTGCTTACATTGTTTTGCGTTGTCTGGGGGATCATGTTTCCTCTGGGAACTTCCGCTGGCAGAAGTAAAATTATATTATAAAAAACATTTATACGCATATATATTATTAATGAATAAAATAACAACCATTTATTTCAAATCAGCAATAAATTAGTATTTAAGACATCAATTAAATTAAAATAAACGAGAATCAATTTAACTAACAAACAAAGCAGTTGTATTATTCCACCAAAATAACCAAGTTCAAGTGCATGCGTTATTTCTAACCTACACGATAACCAAGTTCAAGTACTTGCGATATCACGTATAATTGTCCCGATGATTCCGCCCGGACAAAACAATCATCGACCAGCAAACTAGCTGAGTCCATCCTACACGATAACTAAGTTCAAGTGCTTGCGTTATCACGTATAATTGTCCCGGTGTTTCCGCCCGGACAAAAACAATCATCGACCAGCAAAATAGCTGAGTCCATACAATCACTACGGACTTCACATTGACAGTCGCGTGTCAAATTATGCGAATTGTCCCTAATTTTACCACCATCAACCACCAAACTTCGGTTACTTACCTTAAAGAGACTTCACAAATGGATTTTGGATTTAAATACTACAATAGTTATGTTTTGTTAATATAAAGGGGAGAGGAGAATAAATCTTTCATATAACTTTGCATGTGTATAAAATCGCAAATTGTCTTATTCTAGTAGAGGAATCCATTAACTATGATACCTAAACATATCTTAAATTACTATACACTGTAACTTATTATTACGATACATCTATTATTCATCTATATATATATACTATATATATATATAGTTTTGATGTTATTACTTATTTAAATAAACAATTTTATCAATAATGCATTGAAAATGTACTAAATCTGGGTATCTCATATGCCTATAGGCTGACATATGTCTATCTATACATATATATATTCAACAAAATCTGGATCGCGGGTAAATAAACCTTTCTACCGGGATTTTATACTTGTGCACAGATTCTTGGATCTCACTACCTACCGTTACATTGGCCAATCTAACAGTACGAAATGTGGACGAAATCTTCTAACGCACTTTTAATCATTAGACCGCGGTAAAGGCGACTTCTACCATAGATAAAAAAGGTACCCTAAAATCTACTTGGCACTATGGCACATATGGGGGAGGTTTTTATTAATACAATTACAGAATGAGCAAATGAATAAAATAATTAAAAAGGTCTAATATACCTTATATGTTATATGTTTACTTCTACATTTACTTAACTACTGATCTTGATGCTGGGGTTAAAGAGTTTGATTATTAGGCTGCTGGATAAGATGACCCCGCTGCTGTTGGTGTTGCTGATTACCTTGGCGCTATTCTTGTGCGGTTATTGTTGTTGTAGTTGCTGTAGCTGTTGTAGTTTCTGTAGCTGTTGTAGTTGTTGTAGCCGCTGTAGCTATTGTAGTTGTTGCTTACCGTGGCTTACAATAGTGCTATGCTTGATGTTGTTTACATAATCTTTTGAATACATATATATATATATATATATATATATATATATATATATATATCCTTTAATTAAACCTAATGAAATACCTTATAAATTAAAACGTTATTGAATATCTTATCAATTTCTAATGTAATTACATCCTGCAGATAAGCCTAAGGCTTCGCGGGATTAGATATAAGCAGAAATTGCAAAATGTTTAAATTTCAATAAAATTATAAATTATGAAATAAAAAAAAATTAAAATGGCACTATTTTTGTTGTTGTTATTTACCATAGCCCTCTTGTTGTTGTTGTTGGCTAAAATAGCGCTATTTTGTTCTTGTAACTATTGTTGTTGTAGTGGGCTGCTGGTACTGTTGTTGTTATTAACAATGGCGCTGTGTTGGTGTTGTTAATTTTTAAAATAGCGTATGGCTTTATTGCTGTTGTAGTTGTTAAAAATTGGACTATTGTTTTTGTTGTAATTATTGTTGTTATAAATGTATCTAACGGTGCTAAGCTTTTTTGTTACCGGGATTAATGCAGTCGTTTTGTATGTGGTAGAACTATAGTTGCTGTATAACTTGAGGCTTTTTTTGTAGTGGAGCTTGTTCAAGTGCTGTTGCTGTTGCTGGACTGAAGCCTTACTTACTACGCGTGCTGACACTATAGATGATGCATACCCTAATGATATTGTTGTAGTTGATTTGGCACCGGTCGTTATTGTTGTCCCAATGATACTATTGTGAGTGCAGTGGCCGCAATGGTGCTATCATTGCTGTGAAAGTTGCTATGGTGGTTGCTGTGATGGTAAGTAGTGCATTTGGTGTTGCAGTGATTGTAATTGGTGCTATGGTGGTTGCCGAATAGTAACGATCTCGCTGTTGATAGAAGATGTGGATTTGCAAAGGGTCTATTTGCAGACAAATGATGCCGGTGCTGATATTGCTGGGGGTTTTTTTTATCAGAAGGTCTGACTGTCTCTGCTATAAATACCAGAGTACTACACTGTGGTTCTGTCGAAAAGATTCCTATTTCAATAAAATTCTGCCCGATATCTTTTTTTTAGTTTCTGCATTTTAATTTCTTTATTTTTACACAACCTTTAGCCTTGGTTGAATATGTTTTATTATTGGAATAAAAACATGGGAATTTAAAAGAATTTTCTTCTTCGACTTTATAAAGTACACGCACAAGAATCACTCTCACTTAACACAACCGCACGCCTTTATATTACACTAGAATTAATCCCGTTTTTTCTTGTTCTTCCCTTTTATATGCACTTTGCAGTGACGCCACTTTTCATTTTCTGTTTCTTCTTTTTCTTTTCTGGAACATTCCGTTTAAATCCCATCATGTCAGCCGATTTTCGTGTTGCCAGATCCATATTAAATTTCAGTGTTGCATTTAATAGTAGCCCGTTATATACGGGCTAACATATGGCATATACACGTGGCAAACCCCACCATGGGGTGGAGCTTTCCAGCCGTGCACATGGGAGGGCAGTGTAGAATACTCTATAACGTTTCCTTCGTTTTCTACTTTACTTTGTGTCCTCCATAAGACCTATTGCTGTATACTGATCTAAAGAACTTTGTCCTCCTACCTCTACTGTTTCAAGTCTCTGGCGTGGAAAATGCCACAAGACTTGCCTTTCAGGTCTTCCACCTCGTATAGGCTGTTTCCGACTGGACTCACAATTCTGTAATTAAGAAATTTCTTCCCCAATTTGGCATTGTAGTTGTTCTTAAAGTCACTTTGTTGAAAATTTCGTCGAAACACTTCCTGCACCGTTATGCACTTCACCTTTCGGCTTCTTATATTATACGTCTTTTCGTTCTGTAGGTACGCCTTTCTTAAGTTTTTTTTTTTTATTTGCTGCCGCACTATGATCATCTTATCTGTCCTAGGTATCAGGTCGATTTCGGGATCGTCCAACAGTTTAAGTCTTCTCAATAGTTTGTAGATGCTGCCATGGGTTATCATGTTAACTCCTAACAATGCAAAATACGGTGTTACTCCAATCGAGCTATGTACGGACGATCTCAAGGCGCACTCTATCTCCCATAAATGCTTTTCCCAGTTGCTCTGGTGTTCTTTTAAATATGATCTAATTGCGCTCAGAATTGTTTGATTCACACTTTCGGATGCGTTTGCTTGTGGCGAGTGTGTAGCCGTTGTCATATACCGAAGACGTCGAGAGTGTCCGGAAATTCTTTGCTACAGAACTGCTTTCCGTTATCCAAAACAGGTGTCTCCGGTGTACTGAAATTATGAAAAACTTCAGGCTATTAGCTTTTGCCATGGGCTTTAGCAAAACAAATTTTGTCAAATGATCTAAAACAATAAATACATATGCAGGTAAGGGTAAGGTCCTAAAGAGTCCACAAAAATTCGTTGAAATGGCCGTTCACTAATACTCGGCCGGTTTACTCCCTTACATGTTTGGCAGTTTCCTACGGACTCCTTTACTTTTGTTGTCTGATTTGGCCAGTAAAAATACTCCTTTACGCGTTGCAAGGTTTTGTGAAACCTCGGGGTGAGGCTTGTGGGGGAATGTACGCTTTCTCTATTATTTCCTGCGTCATTACTGCTGGTATCCATAGCATCCAGGAATAATCTTCATTCATGAAGATTAGAGTTCTCTTATTTACAGATACGTAAATCCACCACTTTCGAATCCGGCAACTGTTCGGCCTTTTCCGTCATATCTCTGATGAGATCCAAGTAATCTTCTGACTTAAAATTGGGAGATTCGAGATCCACTAGAGCTCTTACTTCCGTTGAGATTTCGTCCAAATCATGTCATTTTCCACCGAGCTAATCTTCCGCTCAAGTCCCTGTTAGACATGAGCCACTTTAAGCTGCTGTGGTCCGTGATGACGGAAAGTGACATAAGCTCGATGTACGGTCTGAACTTCTTAATTGCCATGACTACGGCCTAATATTTGCGATCGGTAACCGAATAATTTTTCTGCGCTGCGGTTAGTTTATGCAAACAATAAGCAATGGAGTGTTCTCCTTCTGCATCGTCCTTTTGAAACAAAACGGCTCCTACCCCTACATCGGAAGCTTCGCACTGCACAAAGAAAGGTTTATTAAAATCTGGGTGTTCTAAAACAGGATTAGTAACAAGTGTTTCTTTCAGTAGGTCAAACGCTGCTTCGGCTTCACTTGAAAATTAAAAGGGTTTTCTTTTTTTTAATGTTTCAAGAATCAGGGACGCGATATAATCCGGTATATAACATCTACACCATCCGGCAGCTCCCATAAAACTTCGAACTTGCTTCGCTGATTTGGGATAAGAGGGACGTGTAATAGATTTGAGTTTTTCAGGATCTGGCCTAAGTCTATCTCCACCAACGATATAACCTAAATACTTTAATTCCTTCAAACAAAATCTAGACTTCTCAACGTTTATTGTCAATCCCGCTTTTGTCAAGTAACATGCGACCGACTCTAAAAGTTATAAATGTGTATCCAAATCCGATGAGACAAACAGTAATTCGTCCAAATAGACGAAAACTCTATCCCGCATTGCCTAGGGGATCACCTTATCCATTAAACGGCACAACCTTTGAGCTGCATTACACAACTCAAAGGGCATGACCGTAAAATGATAAAGCGGTCGTCCTGGAACCATAAATGCACTTTTCTCTCTACCGGACTCCTCCAACGGGATTTGCCAGAAGGCACCCTTCAAATCTACGCTCGAAATGAAATACGTATCTCCAAGTCTACTGAGCAGCCCCTCAATATGAGGTAGTGCGTACGCGTCTTTCAGCGTTAACGCGTTTAACTTAATTGCATCCAAACATAATCGACATTTCTCTCCTCGGTGGACTAGTGTTACTGGGTGAACCCATGTACTATTACTCTCTTCTATCACACCTAAAGTGATCATACGATCGAGCTCCGCGTACATTAGCTCTTGCACTGCCGGTGAAACTGGATAATGCCGGTCCATCACTGGAAGAGCGTCGCGAGTGTCAATTGAGTGTACTTCTAAATCTGTTCTCCCCAAGCCTTTATTCGTGTAACACGGAAACTTCTCTATCACTTCTTTCAACTGCTGTTTCTGTTTTTCGGTCAGCTCGTGCATATCAGCCTCCTCGATTTCTTCGACTTGTTCTCCTTTCTCTTCGCCGCTGCTTTGTAACTACATTGGCGAGAAGTTTAAAATCCTTCATGAAATCTACCCTTAGAAATAGCTCACGATTAAACGCTGGCACTAAAAAGAAAGTGACTGTTTTCGTCAGCCTATTAAAGTTTACTTCGGCGCAAATTCGACCTACTATTCTATGAGCGCTTCCATCGGCTGTTCTAATTAATGATTAAAATTCTTGTATCGGAAAACCTGTGCTCTCTACGACTTTCATACAACTGTAACTGTCGTTTCGCTGTCAAATAATCCCTCAACCTCCTGTCCATTGATACTGATCTTGGCATAAAGACGGGAATCTTTATTTTCACAAAGTTCTGCTTCGGCAATGGCCTTCCTCGCTTCCTTTCTCTGACGATATCTCTCTATTGTCTTTGCTATTCTCTTAGTCTAGCCTCCGAAAATTCTTATCTTCGCCTCCTGATACTCTTTTAAACGCATATGTAACGGCTTCGACACCCTTAGCTTTAATTCTGACTTTCGTACTTCCTTAGCTCTGTCTGAGTTTTCCAAAATCGATAGGGGTGTTTACGGCCTTATCGAAAGAAAGAATCTGGATTTACGTCTGAGTGGCAAGCGTGTCTCCATATCGAGACTGGCCCCACCTGGCGTTTCTCTTCTTCTTCGGCAACGGTAACAAAATATCCCACGCGTCGGTGAAGGACAATCCACGAAGCTGTGACCCAATTGCTTACAGTCCCAGCAAACGTAATGGCTAGTTCGGCTTACCTCATTTACTTCTAAAATTATTGCATCTAATTGAGGTCCAGTTCGTGAACTCGTGCTGGTACATGCTGACGGAATTGGCTTTCTTGTCGTTGACTGGGTAACATGTTCTCAGCTCTTTTGACTTCTTGACGAAAATGATACAAACGCAAAATTTTTATCGGAAAAATGAGCTGTGCTAAGGTAGGCTTCAGGTTACTCTTCATGATCACTAAATCCTGCTCTCCATACGGTACGCGCTGTTGATTTCGTAATTTGATTATGACGTCGTAGAATTCCTCAAACGATTCCTGTGGTAGTTGTCGTCTATCCATTATTTTCTTCTGAATAACAAACTCGCTTTAAAAACCCCTAAGTAAGGCTTCCCTCAGCTCTTCCCATGACTGTATTGGTGCTAATCTTCTATGCATCCAGTACCATACAAGTGCATTGCCGCAAAGGAGGTGGTGAAAACTTTTAATGACGTCTGCCCAAGAGCAGTTGTAATCGTGGCGGAGTACCTCTAAACAAAAGATAAATAGATGAATGTATGACAGTATTACACCCAAGTAAAAAAGGACGAAGACTAGACATTCTAGAAAATATGGAAATTTACAAAACACGAATGTTTAACATAGATATTATTAACGAACAGGTAAACACAACCTCTGGCACGATTTTTACACCACTGATATTACTGGAACACTCTTACAAACGAAAAACACCCACAGATCGTCACACTTACCTATCCAATAGTAAAAGACGCAAATATTAAACTATTTACCCCAGCAAACAGGGCAGATATCAGGTAATCTACCTGCAGAATACCATTTAAACGAACAAAAATTACCTAAACCCACACCTTTTAGTCGTAACACTGTCTATTTTTAGCACTATCTCTTCAGTATTAACAGACACGTGGCTTGAAAAAGATGTTATCACATCGAAAGCGCTCGACCAACGTACGAAGTACGCAGCCAGAGACGAAGGTTTTTTACCGAAAGTTATAACAACAGTTTAATATATACTGGCGGAACTAATTTAATATTTAGTGAATATTACTGGTTTAATACTAAGCTTTTAAATACATGTGTCTGGTAACTTCTCCATAACAATATCAGCCACAATTGAAGAGGCAGGACGTCCCATCGGAAATCCTTTCTGTTGTTTATAAAAATTACTATTTTATTGAAAATAACTATTATCTTCTATACAAAATTTTACAATACGGAGAAACAAACTCTTTTAGATATTAGTATGTCGCTCTTTAATATTCCTTTTTTCTTCTATTGTGCTTATTGCTAAATCAACAGGTACGTTTGGGAAAAAACACTTCATCTAAGGAAATCAATTTTTCTTCATCTTTTACTTTTTGGTTCCTAATTTTATTTTTAAATTCTACAGAATTTTTTATGTTATACTTAGAACGTTCAGTTATCTTTTTTAGAATATTAGTTATATATTTACATAGTTCATAAGATGGGGAATTTACACATGAACAAATTGGTCTTAATGGAAAACTATCTTTGTGGATTTTGGGTAGAGCGTACAATCTAGGTGGATTAGAGACATTCGTTTTTAGGGTATTTTTTTATAAAAAAGTTATAATCTTTGATCTAAAAAGTTTCTCAACAAAATCTTATTAATTTTTTGTAATTTATTTGTAGGATCTTTATTCAGTAATTTATAATTTACACTATCTTCAACATTATATTTAATACGTGCGTCATAATCCTGCCTAGTTATCTGCCTTTGTATGCGTATATCCTTATTTCCTTTTAAAAAATTTTTAGCTTCTTCTACTTTGTCCAATACAAATTTATCTCTATGTGTTAGCCTCATTTTATTCAAATGATTATCAATTATTGTTGTTAGTTTTATTCTTGCTACTTCCTGTTCTTCTTTTCCTTGTATTGTCTGTATAAAATCTTCACCATCCGCTATTTTTTTAAAACAGGAAACTGCTCTCTCCTTACCGGAAGTTCATGTTTTTCTCCTAGGGAAAGAATCCATTCTAGATCTTCCGAATTATATATGTTAGTCTTATTAACAAACCATTTTTTGTTAAATTTAAAACCTTATTCATTTTTCTGTATATTTCTAAGGCAATCAAACTTCTTCTTATGAATCGTATTTACCTTCACTTAAAGAAGCTGATATTCTATCTTCATACCTTAAAAATTTATCCATTTCTTTTAGTGTTAATAATTCACCTAAATTTCTTTTTACTATTTTTATCTCATTTTGAAATTGTTTTAGCAAATTGCGTTTTTAACCGACTCCAAAAAAAGAAGGAGGTTATACAATTCGGCTGAATGTTGCTTTTTTTATATTTGTGCCCCCAGAACTCAGTCAATTCTGATCCGATTTTGAAAATTTTAATATAATAGATTATGCCTACAGATTGCTTACAGGGTGTCCCCATACAACATACATACTATTTACGTCAGTGATGGGAAATGATATTTGCATTTCAGTATCAAAAAATTTTTAAGGGGACTTTTCTAACCTCAAGAGTACTTATTTGGTACTTTTTAAGGTATATCACTTTATACCGAAATATCCCCTAGATAAATAGCGCCAATTGAATGGATTTGGGCTTATTTCAAAAATAATTTTCTCTTACAAAAAAAAAAAAAACTTCCTCCATCACATTAAAGTCAAAATCATTGAGTATTGTCCTTCAAATAAGCCCAAATCTATACCAGTACCGTTGTTCGACTAGGATTTGTTTCAACTTAAAATTTTGTATCTTAAAAAATAACCAAAATAAAATTTTACATATTTAAAAATAATTAACAGAGATCATAAATATGTATGTATGTTTAAATTATTATAACTAAACAATGTATTTTAAATAATAGTATTAAAAAACAAGCATTTGCTGTTAAAAGGAACGAACATAAGTAAATAATTATAATACGAGATCAATAGTAATAAAGTTTATAGCAATTACAATTTGTTTGACATTATTTTATTAGATATGTCAAAGTTATAACAACATGATTCTTTAGATTTCAATAAATCCTTGGTCTGAATAAGACTTTATACGGTTTCAACATTAAGTCTATTTCTTTGTTTGGTTTTTATTATATTTTGACACGAAAAAGTCCTCTCTACATTTGCAGAGGAGTGAGGAAAGATAAAATTCCATTTGCAATTTTCGAAATATCGGAAAACATATACTCGCTCAAAGAGTTTTTAGTTTTAGCCATTTTAGACCAAAAACTACAAATATTTTCATTGACCATAGGCTTAACCCTTTCGGGACTACTGGGATAATACGTCCCAGCAATTTTCAAACTGTCTTTTTTCTTTATTTTCAACGCAATCGCCAGGGAGGTAGAACTCCCAAACGTCCAAAAGCGGATAGCATTAATATTGGAGACCACTTGCCAGTAGAGCAAGAGAAGCGTTGTCGCTGTGTCCGCTGTTCTTCACTTGGCATAGAAAAGCGAACAAAGATGATACGCTCAGGTTGTAACAACGCCTTATGTTACAAGTGTTGTGGGCCATTCCACAAATAAATACCTAATTGCATTCATAAAATGTTAAAAATAAATGTAAACTTTTATCTAAATCTAATAATATTTATATTTTAGTTATCTTTTTAATTTCGAATCGCTCTTCGAGAACACTGATTGTGATTTTATGCCCCATGAAAATACTTGTTGGGATTATATGTCCCAGGATAAAAGGACGAATTTAAAATTTTTAAGTATGGAGAACATAATACTTTTATCATACCTTTTAGAATATGAAAAAAATTTTACCATACATAATTTGGTTTGCAAAATAAAACTCCGTCCCGAAAGGGTTAAGCTCTTCAACATCCGCCAATGCCCTGTACTGAGAGTTTATATTTTCGAAATTTTGCCTTTAATTTGGAAAAATTTTTAACAGAAGTAGTATAATACTATTAGTTCTACCAGACAAAATATTTTCAGGGGAAAATTTACTAAACCAAATTAAAATTTCACTGTCAAAGTCAACTTTTTTTCTTAGAACTTCACAAAATTTAAGGTAAAATTGTGTACAATTTTTTTTAAAAGTATTTACCACACTTATTTCCACATCGTATGTATTTAAATAGAAATCAACTTAGACGTATCAGTCAGAGTATCAAATGTAACAGAGGAGTAACACAGTATTTTTTCAAATCAAATAGTATCAAAAAAAGTACGATCGTAACAACTTTTCCATCACTGATTTACGTGTATTATGAACTGTACAGGGCGATTCTGTAAAATTTAAAATGACTGCGTATTACTATGGCTCACAAAAACAAAAAATTATATAAAAATAAATCTAAAAATAATACAAAAATAAATCTAAAATTAAAGGGTGCCCTCATAATTGATGTAAATTTACTTATATGGGCCTATCTTTTGAACCATTATAGAAAAACGCTTGCAAATTGGACAGAATGTCAATTGCTATGGGCGTAATAGTAACAAGTATTAATATTATAAATTAAAAGGCGCGCCAATAGTTCATTTGATTTGCTGTATATGGCCATACTTTTGAACAGTTGTAGACAGAGGCTTGATATTTACAACGAATCTGTATTGCTAAGTCCGCTTTAACAAAAAGTATAAAAGTTGGATTTGGAAGTTAAAGGGTGTTCCAATAGTTAATGTAGTTTTTAGTATGTGACCAAACTTTTGAACCGTTATAGAAAGAACGCTGAAACTTAAAAGAGACCAGTATTGCTAAATCCACTATATCAACGAGTTTATAATTTGAATTTAGAAATTAAAGGTTGTCCCATAATTGATGAAGATTTACTTATATGAGCCTATCTTTTGATCCGTTTTAGACAAACACTTGCAAATTGGACAGAATGTCTACTGCTATGACCGTTCTAGTAACAAGTATTTATATTACAAATTATAAATTAAAGGGTGCACCAATAGTTCATTAAATTTGATGTGTATGGCCATACTTTTGAATAGTTGTAGAAAGACGCTTGAAATTTACAACGAATCTGTATTGCTAAGTCCGCTATAACAACAAGTATAAAATTTGGATTTGGAAGTTAAAGGTTGATCCAATAGTGAATGTAATTGTGTATATGTCACCAAACTTTTGAACCGTTATAGACATAACTCTGAAACTAAAAAGGGACCTGTATTCCTAAGTCCGCTATATTAACGAGTTTATAATTTGAATTTAGAAATTAAAGGGTGTCACATATTTGCTGTAGAATTACTAATATAATCGTATCTTTTGAAGCGTTATAGACAAGCGCTTGTAAATTTGACGCAATGTCGATTGTTATGGCCAACTGATAACATTATAAATTAAAGGGTACACCAATAGTTCATTTAATTGGTATATGGCCATACCTTTAAACAGTTGTAGACAGAAGATTGAAATTTACAAAGAACCTGTATTACTTACTTCTCTATAACAACAAGTATAAAATTTGGTTTTGTAAATAAACGGGTGTCCCAATAGGTGATATAATATGGTGTATGTAGCCGGACTTTTAAACCGTTATAGAAAGACAGCTGAAATTTTCAAAGGACATGTTTTGCTAAGTCCGCTATAACAAGAAGCTTATAATTTGAATTTAAAAAATAAAGGGTGTTCCCAAAATTAATGTAATTTGTTCCATATGGCCGTATTTCTTGAACCGTTGTATACAAATGCCTTAATTTTAGACAGAATGTCTACTACTTTATTTGGTATAATAAGAAGTATTAAAATGTTATTTTATAAATTAAATAGTTGATATAGTCTGATGTATATGGACAAACTGTTGAACCGTTACAGACAGACGCTTGAAATTTACACAGAACCTGATTGCTAAATCTACTGCAACAGCAAGTATATAATTTGAATTTGGAAATTAAAGAGCGACCCTATAGTTGCTGCAATTTGATGTATATTGCCAAACTATTGCACAGTTACAAAAGTATAAAGTTTAGAGATATAACTGTGTCTCAATAGTTAATGTAACCTAATTTATATGGCCATGCACTTGAGCTCTTATAGGCAGACAGTAAAATCTGTTTTGAAGTCGGTTTTTTTGCAAGAGTTACTTAATGTTAATTTTAAAATGTTGTTGTGTATGTCTTGTATATACTTAGAAATGCTAATTTTAACTGCCTGTGACTGCTTATCACCAAAAATTCTTGAAACATTCTTTGTTGGAATGCTGACAAAGGAATAGCGAAATATTTAAAAAAAATAGAAAAAAAAAAAGACCTTGTGCTTGAAAATAAATTAAAATATAATTAATTAAAAGGTCAAATAAAAAACTAGATTAATATTTCAATTAAAAGAGAACGTGCTCCTTTTTATGTGCTACCAGCTCAGCGAATCAGTTTGCACTAGAGGGGCGGTATGAATAAATTACTATAATGTACATATATTCTTGGTTTTTTGAGTCTATGCACTTTCAAAATTGTCGTGTCAATCTCCAAGAAAAGGTTTCTGGAATTTTGTTACTTAAGCAACCGCACACTGATATCAATGTAGGAACACAACACAAGACGGTAACGATATTTTCATACAAATTTGACATAAGTTATAGTTCAACGACAATGCCGCTGAGATAAAATTTATTTTATTTTCTTGTCAGTTTTCATTATTCTCTCACATATAGTCTCTTACTTCACAAACAATATTGCCACATATTTCCAGAAATATTTGTATTTTGTAAGCATTTGATTCACAATAATAGCAAAGGCAAAATAGAACAAAATTTCCGGAATAAAAATAACTAAAAAAAACTGGTAAGACTGATGTCAGAGTGCGCGTTATAAGCGAAACAATGCTACAAGCTATAATATTCATGCTATACTGATACTACAGGATGTCAGAGTGGATACTATATAAAACAAAGCGACTTGTTGTGTTTTTAAAATACTTTTGTTATTCCGTCAATCTTTTTTGTTAAAAATGGATTCAGATGAAGAATTTTTTATTTTAAATTATACATACATATAATTTGTTTTCTAGTAAAAAGAGAGGAATCCACGATATAAATAAAAGTCGCAAGGAAAAAGGCGAATTTCAATATTTGTACCAAGAAAGTGTGAACACTTCTGTTATAAATTTTTCAATATCAATATCCATTATTTTATTATTAAATAATTAAATAAAATAAACAAATGAAAAATGTTAAACTACAATGCAAACAAACAACAAAAAGAATAACGAAGCGATGCCACGCTATAAATCATTTCACAACCTGCTTTGTCGCGTTGGCTCTCTTGTAGCTTCGCTTTGACTCTGACATCTTTTGAGCATTGACGTAAGAAAACAAAAGTAGAGGTTTGTAGCGCATTTAAGTGCGATATTATAGCATCGCTTATAGCGCGCACTCAGACATCAGCCTAAATGAAGAAAACAATTGAAAAGGTAAGAAATATAAAAATAAAATTGATTAAAAAAATAACTAAAAAAGTAAAAAATATAAGCCCATGTATCATCTTAAATCAGTCATTATTTTTTTTATGTCCTTTTCTTCAATCAGTATAACGGTTTTAAAAAGTGCTACTGAATTCCTTGCCAGATTAACCAGTCTAATAGACTCTAATGGCATGTACATTTTAAATCTACTTAATATTGTTTACATTTTATCGACTTTTTGAATGGAAATCATTTGATTCATTAAAAAACAAACAACAAAACTGAAATTAAAATAAATATAATTAATGCCGTCAGAGAACGGTCGGTGTTTTGTTTATGTTATATTCTTTTAACTGTACAGAGGGGTATATATCTACTTTGAAAGAAAATTGAAACACGTGTTGTAATTTTTCATACGATTTATTTCATCGTAACTTACGAACTATATCAAAAAGGAATTTGACAAAATAATTAATAGCGTTGCCAGATTGTTATAATACACAATGGGACATAACAATCTCCCACGCTTAATTATTAATTCATGAAATGTAATTTATGAGTATATAATCAAAAATACATATTAAAAATGTTTAAAATCTAAATTTAATTGAGGAAGGGGTTTTGTAGGTTTGAATTTGATAGGTGGTTTCAGTGCATCTAGTTGGATTCGAATTCGGCTGTTGAAATACAATTCCGCTGGACTTTTCCCAGAGTTAAGGGGTGTTGCGCGGTATCTTTGCATTATTTCATTAACTTTTTTGTATAGAGGTCCTGGTTTCGATGCGATTGACTTCAGTTCACGTTTAAGCGTTTGTACGTAGCTTTCCGCTAACCCATTAGTACTAGGGTACCAGGTGCTATAAGTTTCTAAAAAATTCCGTTTCTGCTGCAATAGGTTTTAAATTGATCGCTAGTAAATATGGTCGCATTGTCGGATACCATAATTGACGGGAATCCATGTGTAGTAAAAATATCAGAAAGAAGATTTATTGAAGTTTGCGATGTAGGAGCATCTCGTATGATTCGAATCTACGCCCATTTGGATTTTGAATCCACGACAATTAAGAAAAAGCAGTCTTAAAACGGACCTGCGTAATCAATGTGTATACGTTCCCAGTTTTCAGCTGGTTCCTCCCATTGGTGAAGTGGGGCCTTTGCAGGTTTAGATTGGACTTGAACACATGATTCGCACGACCTTACCATCTTCTCTATATCACGATCTATTCCTTCCCAGTAGCAATATCTTCTGGCGAATTGCTTAATTCTTGTAATGCGGGGATGAGTATGATGAAGCTCTTGTAGAACTTGAGACTGAAGACTTTTTGGAACTAAAACTCGCTGACCTCTGAAGATTATGCCATTATTAAGAGTATAAATCTCTTCACCTTCACCAGAGTTCTGTAAATTTGACATAAGTTTTGAAAGATCTGGATCTTTGGCTGTTTCAGATGCTAGAATTTTAGCATTGACGTATTCATTTGAAATTTCGAAAACAGATACGGAGCATAACTCGTTTACTTCCTCATTTATTATTTTATCTGTAGATGGTTTTTCCAATATTTTTGTAGCTCGTGATAGGCAGTCAACGTTAATATGTTCCGATCCCTTTTATTATTTTATCTCGTAATCGATGCACGATAGGAATTCGGCATAGTGAAGCAACCTAGCTAATGTAATTGCTAGCATTTTATTATTCTGATGGAAAATAGGTGTTAATGGACGGTTATCAGTAATAACCTGAAATTTTCTGCCGTAGAGGTACATAAAAAAGTGATTTATTGTGAATATGATTGCTAACGCCTCCCGGTCCAATTGACTATAATTTCTTTCAGCAGATGTCAGTGATCTGGATACAAACGCGACGGGACGTTTTACTCCGTTCATCATGTGAGATAGCACTCCAGCAATCCCTGTGGGACTTGCATCACATGCTACCATTACCGGAAACTCGGGATTAAATGGCATTAAGACCTAGTCGCTGGCTATTATATTTTTAAGGTTTAAAAACGCTGCTTCACAATCAGAAGACCAATAAAATTTTACATTTTTCTGACATAGTTGTCGTAATGGAAAAGTAATGGTTGATAATTTTGGAATGAATCTGAAATAGTATGTCACCATCCCCAGGAATCTTCTAATATCGTCCACTGTATCTGAACGCGGAATGTTGACTATTGCCTGCATTTTGGCAGGTGATTTTGAAATTTTATTGAATTGAATCACGTGACCTAAATATTCAATCCGTGTTTGAAAAAATGAGCATTTACCTTTATTTAGATGTAAATTATTTTCTTCCAACCGCTGAAGGCATAAGATTAAGTTATTTCTGCATTCCTCTTCTGTTGCCCCATGTACGATGATATCGTCGAAATATGACATTGTGTTTTTCAAACCAGCTAAAATTTGTTCGATGATACGGTTGACCTCTGCAGGGGCCGTTTTTATTCCGAAAGAAAGTCGATTTACTCTGTACGTGCCTCTATGTGTTGAAATGGTTTGAATGTTACTGGATTCTTGACTCACCCGCAGATGCAAACACGCTTTATACAGGTCAAGGCGACAGAAAAACTTCGATCCCTTGAGGCTGTTTAAAATTTCTTCTATACGAGGTGTTGGGTAATTTGCTGATACCAGTTGTTGATTCACACCAACTTTGTAATCAACGCAGAGACGTACTCCACCGTCTGCCTTGGTAATGATTACAAGCGGAGATCCCCAGTCACTCCTTTCAACTTTTGAAATAATTCCAGCTGCTTCTAAATCGTTAAGCTCCTTTTCAACTCGATCATGTAGTGCGTACGCAACTTCACGTTCTTTGTAGAAAACAGGCTTAGCCCCTCTGCTAAGTTGAAGTGTAACCTCGAAGTTTGGTATACAACCCACGGCTTCCGTAAAAACTTTTTGAAAACGATTGATAATTTCTTCTGTTGTTAGCAAATGAGCCATTTTATTGACGTTTATTTGACTATTTAATTGTCTACTTGCTGGAGGTTGATGTTTAAATGTCGTATCCAACTTCGTCCCAAAAGGGCGTCATACTCATTAGGTACCACGTACATCTCTTCCTCTGAACTACGGTTGTTGTATTGAACGTCTACTTTTAATTTACCATCCGGAATTACGATATTTTTTGTGTACGATCTAAAAGCGATAGACGAGGGTTGAAGTTGGGTGTTGATTTTAAGCTTCTCAAATTGATTCCTTGGAATTAACGTAAAACCTATGTCAGAATCTGCTTCAGGTTTTTGAGAACGTTTATTTATTTGAACAGTTACGTAATATTTTGCCTCATCTTTTTGCTCAGTGTAATACTGACTGTTGTAAATATCGACAATCTGATTGATACCATACATTTGGTGTACTTCATCATCATAGTTATTGTTTCCGGCCGTTGGACTTTTGTTTGTTGAATTTATTAAAGTTTTTAGACATACCTGTTGAACATGGCCTGTTTTACCACACGATCTACATTTGAGGTTATGGCGGTTGGTGCGACATTCATTTTTCTTATGGTTATCTCTTCCGCATCTGATGCATACATTTTCAATACCTAGTTGGCAAAAATTTACCTTTGACTTTGGACGTGAACGTGGTCTTGACGAGGAACGCTGTCTAGAACGATTCCTACGGCGACTTGAGCCGACAGGCTTTGTGTGTAATTTGTTGACATCATTTATGTTGATTTGTTGCTTTGAATTTAGTTCACGGCTATCAATCTTGGATGCTTCCAGAGACAAGGCTTTTTCCACAATTGTTTCAAAATCAGATTCCTCAGATTAAAGAAGCTGTTCCCGCATAGTGATATCTTTGATTCCTCGAATAAATTGTGAGCGTAGAAATATGTTAGAAATATCGGCATGGCATGCACAAGGCGAAACAAAATTACAATCGTTGATGTCACGCTGGAGATGAGCCACATAACTAGCCAATGTTTGTTCTTCACTTTGATACGTTGATAGAAAATGATGCTGGATGACCAATATATTTATCTTAGGGCACAAGTGAGTTTCTAGCTTCTTTACCAAATCATCGTATGTAACATCTGTAATATTCTTAGGGGCACCAAAGATACCAATGAAATTTATGAGCATTTTCTGGCACAAGGTACTATTTGTCATTGCACCCTTCATTTTTAAATAATTTTCGAATCTTTGAGGATACAATCTAAAATTTTTTTTTTTTTTTTGTCAAAGTTCTCGAATGGCGGTAACTGCACCTGTAATGGCGTCTGCTGCTGTTGTTGCGCCTGTTGATTTGTAGAATTTTCTCTTACTTGTCGCAGCAATTCACGTTGAGAAGCAGTTAAAACTTTTAACAATTGTTTAAATTGTTCATTGTCCATGATGCTATATTTATTATTTTTATTTGAAATTTATTAATTTTACTTTCACTCGTCGCTACTTTGTTATATTCTTTTAACTGTACAGAGGGGTATATATCTACTTTGAAAGAAAATTGAAACACGTGTTGTAATTTTTCATACGATTTATTTCATGGTAATTTACAAACTATATCAAAAAGGAATTTGACAAAATAATTAATAGCGTAGCCAGATTGTTATAATACACAATGGGACATAACAGTTTACTATCTCTCAGTAACGATAAATCGTTCCGTTACCGTCGTCTGTTGTGTTCCTACACTTGCACGTCTCAGAACTATCGAAGTTAATCAACGACCGGACCTAATCCTAATTTATTTATTTTAGAAATTTATTTATAATACATATGGCTCCATGGCCAATATTAAAATGTTACAATAAAAAATATATATATGCTATAAGGAAGCATTTACGATATAACATTACAAATATAAGTATACAATGCAGTTAAACTGCAATAAGACATTTACATTTTTAATATTGTTACGTTTATTTAGATTATAAACGTTTTATTTATGAGTTCTATATTTGCAAAATAATTACACACACAACTTTTAGAGTTTTAATTAAATTACACTTTATATAATCAATTATTTGACGATTTAATTATTCGCGATTAATAATACACGCTGGCAACTTTACTTGTTATACCACAAGATCTTAACTAGATGACGCTCACAATACGAATGAATCAACGCATATTGGCGTTGGTCTTATATACCCCATTTTTAGGCGTTCTTGAATATTCGAGAATTTCTACCGCCATCTGCTGCATTGCCACTTTTTTCTCAGACACATTAGTGAGCATTGTTATTTACTTCTAGAACCTTCAATCATTATTTAAAAATACATGTTGTGAATCGTGTACAGCTGACCGATACGCCAGTAGAAATTTGGGTAGTTGCTCATCCCAATCTTCTTGGTGTGAACTGACCACTTTTCTGAGATATTCTTCTAGGGTACGATTGAATCTTTCCACCATACCATCAGACTGTGGATGCTGCGGTGTCGTTCTCGTCTTTTTGATACCATAAACGTCACACATCTCTTTGAATATAGCCGATTTAAAATTTCGTCCCTGTTCTGAATGTAGTTCTAGTGGAACACCGTATCGACATACCCAGTTGTTCACAAGGGCGTCTACTACTGTTTTGGATTCTTGGTTTGGAATGGCATAAACTTCGGGCCATTTACTAAAATAATCCATTACCACTAGTACATATCGGTTTCCAGCATCACTGACAGGGAATGGACCTGTGATATCAATAGCTATCCGCTCAAATGGTGCACTGCTTAAGTATCTCATTTCTTTTGGAAGTTGGCACTACAATTAAGTCCGTTGTAGTTTTGTCATCTGTACTTTCCCAAGATCGATATAAGCAGCCATCTTCTACCTTCAGGCTATTTCACTGAGCCCAGAACGGCTTGGCTAGTTGGCTCTCTGCCGATATTTCATTTTGATTCGGTCTCCTGTTGTTTTGCTTAGCCAATATAAGTTTTGCTAAAATTGGGTCGTCATTCTGGGCCTTCGCCCAATCTTCCCTTGACCCAATTTGGGTAAGCCGCACATCAATAACGCACTCCTTTTTCTCGACTTTTGTGCAGTGCTTGCACTCTACATTACATGGCAGTCTTGAAAGGGCATCAGCATTATTGTGCTTTCCGCCTTTTCTATTCACAATACTAAAGTCATAGCTGTGCAGACGTTCAACCCAGCGTGCAAGCTGCCCCTCAGGATTCTTAAATTGCATCATCCAACGTAATGCGGAGTGGTCCGTCCTTAAGATGAAATGTTGACCAGTCGTGTAACGCAGTAATTTCTTTCGGGCTTAGAGATCACCCTGCTGTAATATCCAATGAACTTTTCTGTTCCATTAATCTCCTGGGAAAGCACTCCTTCTATTCCATCCGTGTCTAATATGAATTTCTGCCCAGCTATTGGATAAGCGAGGACTGGTGCCGTACACAAAAGTTTCTTGAGCTGCTGAAAAGCTTATTCCGCTGCTTCACTCCAGTGGTATGGTTGCGACTTCCTCGTGCAAGCTAGCAGCTACTTGAACCATTTCGTTCCAGCCAACGTGACTAAGGTATCGTCAATTCTAGCCAACGGATAACTGTCTTTCTTGGTGACGTCATTGAGCTTCCTGTAGTCAACACAAAACCTGGTACTGCCGTCCTTCTTCTTAACTAAAACTATTGGTGAACTCCATGGACTCGAGGATGGCTCAATGACTCCGTTCCGTTCCATTTCGCTGACAAGTTCTTTGAGATCGTTGCGTTTCGCTAGGGGAACACTTCTGGGTGCTTGTTTTATAAGCCTCGCTTCGCCAGTATTTATTTCATATTTAACAACTGCCGTTCTACCTTGGCTTTTATTATTTAGGGCGAAGACGGAGGCATGTTTTCTCAGCAACTGCTTTGCTTTGTTTCTGTCAGGAGGTGTTAGCCCTGCCACCCTTTTTTGCACTTGTTCTGCTAATGAATATCTTTCTGGGGCTGTTATTTTAGGGCATACTGTATTCGCCGCACAATTAATTATGGCTTCTGCTGGCTCACATCGACCCATTTCAAAATTCTTGTTAATAGTTTTTTCGCTATTAGACAGATTAAGTACTCTAACAGGAACTCTGCCATCGTCGCAGATTTTCACGAGGGCTTTTGCTGTTATGATATCGTCTTTTAGTTCTTTTGGTTCGACCACCCACAACCGGTTATCTTCACAATCTCTCTCCACACGTGCCCATACAATAGTTTCCGCCTGAGGTGGTAATTTCTGACGTTCAACGGCAAATAGCTTATTTACTGTAGTTATGCTGTCATATCCAACATCCAGGGGTATCTCCACATTGTGCCAGATCATTATTTGCTCACCCATGTGCAGATTAATACCGTGGGCTATCATAAAGTCTGCACCAATGATAACTTCATCAACTATATCGGCAACAACAAATACATGGTCAGCGCTGATGTTTGCAATAGTCATTCTTACCCTGGCCCAGTAGCAGTGTGCAGTCGTACATTATTTAACGGTTCTACTGCCCCTTTTACTAGATCGGGCCTTATAATTGACTGAGATGCTCCTGTGTCTATGGTGAGAACTTGCTTACTTCCGTTTATAAGATCGCAAACAGTTAGGTTGCTATTTTTCCGTTGTACAATGGAAATGGAGATTGTGGGGCCATCGGTTGTGGGAGCCAGCACTTGCCCCTTAGTGCTAGCTCGATTTAGTTTAACGGTGAGTCATGCGATTTGGTGTTGTTGCCCCGCTTGTTCGCCCTTGCTGGCGAAGCAGATCTTGATCTTCTCTTTGCGAATCTACAGTTGCGCTGAAAATGGCCAGTCTTTCCGCATTTAAAGCATTTAGCGCGAGAATTACTTTTTTCCTCCTCCATTATCTGTTTGACTAACTCCTTTATCTCGCTTCTACTGTCTGTGTTATAAGTTTCAGTATCGAGACATCGCACCTTGTACACCTGTGGCTTCGAGATGACTTTTGCGGTCTCCTGGGCTAGCGCATACGAGATGGTTTCTGCAAAAGATGATTTTTGCATAGCACAAACAGGATATTTAATATCTGGATCCCCTATGCCATTCACAAATGCTTCAATCTTAAACTGATCCAGAAACGGGTGATCTTCGCCTGGATAAGTCAGCTGCACTAAACGTTCAATTTCTGCGGCGAAGTTAGAAGCGTCACATTTGCCTTCTGCACCCTGCTTCGTAACTCCATTCTGTAGAGTTCTCTTTTGTGCTCGCCACCGTACTTACGTTGTAACGCTACCATTATGTCCTCATAATTATTTCTGCAGCCAGCTGGTAAGCTTTCGAGTATCTGTGATGCTGCACCCTTTAAGGCCAGAATTAGCTCAATAGCTTTTTCTTCATTATTCCATATATTTTTGCTGGCCACTGTTTCGAACAGGAACTTAAAAACTTTAAAAGGTGCGCTGCCGTCAAAGCTCGGGGTGTTAATCTTGCTGGCATGCTCAGAGATAACTCTCACCGGTCCCTCTCGAATGTGAAGATCGCCCATTTGCACTTTTAATTCATGTAACTCTTCGCTTACTTTTCTTTTTATGCCGCACAATTTTTCATCAAACTCGCTGACCCTTTTTTCTACGATGTTTACTCGTTTGTCGAAGACTTCTGATATTTCTTCGAATTTCTCATTTACCTGGTTGGTTTCTTCCATTTTCATCATTATAGCGGCAAACATTGAATTTAAGTCTATAACGCTGTTTGTTGCTGGGGTACATACTTCAATCTTTTCCTTTTCGTCTTTTTCTCCAAATTCGTATGTCCCAATATCGATACCACGCTGCTTAAATTCATCTAATAACCGCTTTTGCAATTCTGCTTTATTGCCTGCTGTCGGTAGATTTAACTTACTCAGCTCCATTTTTAGCTGCTCAACTTTTAGCTCGTCAAATTTCATTGTAATTATTTATTTATTTTGCAATTTCACTTCTGGCACCAGTTGTTACGTTTATTTAGATTATAAACGTTTTATTTATGAGTTCTTTATTTGCAAAATAAATTCACCCACAACTTTTAGAGTTTTAATTAAATTACACTTTATTTAATCAATTATTTGATTTTACACGCTGGCAACTTTACTTGTTATACCACAAGATCTTAACTAGATGACGCTCACAATACGAATAAATCAACACGTATTGGCGTTGCTTTTATATACCCTATTTTTAGGCGTTCTTGAATATTCGAGAATTTCTACCGCATTGTTATTTACTTCTAGAACCTTCAATCATTATTTAAAAATACATGTTGTGTATTTTTATTTAGTTGTTATACAATGCAGGTGTGTGTATGTTTGTGTATTGTGTTTGTTTAGTCATCGCTTTGTGTTAGTTGTTTTTGTTTTGTAATAAAGATGTTTTATAGAAAGTTCTAGCTTTGAAAACAAACACAATAGGCTATTTCGTTTCACTTTCTTGGGCTAAATTATTTTAACATCTTTTTTTATGATACAAGTGATATCTAAAAGGTACGCAGGTTTGTGGGTAATGAATTCCAGATGCGTGCAGACCGAACAACAAATGAAAGTTCAAACGATGCGTTACGGATACGTGGAATAAATAAGTTGAGGATTTCTAGTGGAAGTAGTAAAAGAAAATAATTGAGCGATGTGCAACAGATTTGGGAATTTAATAATTCTAAAAAGATAAATAACCACCTAAATTTAAGAAAATTCTCAAATGAAAGATTCAAAAAGCTCTTAAAGTAGTTAGACACATGTGCTCTAAGTCTTAGCCCATAGAAAAATCTAACAATCCTGTTCATAATTAATCTGAACTTGTTTTTATTATTAGCATTGCAACATGAATAAACTTCAAAGCAATAATTAACTTGTGACATCAATAGCGCATGAGCACTGGTTTTGCAAACATGTAAGGGAAGAAAAAGATTTTAATGATATAAACGCCGCAGTACTATCACTAAGCATACAGAGGCGACACGAGAATATAGTCATCTCTTTTTTTCTATGCATCTCTTTCTTGACATCCTATCGACTTCAATTTTGTTTTGTAGTAGTCGATAGGATGTCAAGAAAGAGATGCATAGAAAAAAAGAGATGACTCTATTCTCGTGTCGCCTCTGTATACTCGGTGGTATTATACTAACTTTACAGCTGATACTGTCAATATATGAACCAACAGATAAATTCACGTCAAAAATCACGCCCAAGCATCTCATATTATTCACAATTGCTACGGTAGATTCACAAAATTTCAACTCTAAATTAATCATTCCTGCTGTATTAGGTTTGAAAATTAACCCCTTAGTCTTTTCCGGATTAACTTTAAGAAAGTTTACCATCATCCAACTATTAACCATAGAAAGATCATGATTGATTTTATGTTGTAAAGAATCTAAAAACTGAGTTTCACCGGACCAAAATAGTTGAATATCAACTGCTAAAGCAAATAATTTGCAAAAGCTTACCTTTTCAAAAAGGTCATTAAGAAATAAGTTGAAAAGAAAAGGTCGCAAAACAGATCCCTGGGTACCCCTGACCGAACATTTGACAAACCCGACGCAACTCCATTATTATATTGTTTGCGGTTATTTAAATATGACCAAAGCAACCGACAAGCTGACACTGAAAATCTGTAAATGGAATTAAGTTTGGTTATCAATAAAGAATGTTTAACTTGATCAAATGCCTTAGAAAGATCAATAGATGTTAAAATACGTAGTTTACCCTCGTTACTAATCCATGTAAGCACTTAGTCTTTTAAAACTTTTTCCATTACTTTGGATAATGCTGGTAATATACTGATAGGCCGTAAACTGCTCACAGAGCGTAAACGTTTATCTTTAGGTATTGGCGTAATACGTAAAGTTTTCCAATCAGAAGGAAATATAGAATAGGTAAAAACATTATTAAAGAAATATAAGAGATGAATACTAATGAAAAATTATTTTTAGATGCTTGATCAAAATACCATCAACACCAATTTAATTAGATTTTATTCTAGTAACTGCAATAAATAAATTAGACTCAGTTGTATTAGAAAAGAAAAATTGGCTAAAAGAATTCGAAAAAAGTGAGGTATTTGGTTTACTATTACACGTGTCTAATTAATTTCCCAGAAAGCCATTATTGATTTCATCTGCATTAAACTCCGCAAAACAAGCCGGGCCCACACTGACTCCAGCATTTCTAAGATTTTTTCAAATTTGTTTAGAACTACCTACGTTGTAATTGTTTAAATTTCATTATTTTGGATTAAGTTTTATTACGAAGCTGTTTATTAATTTACCAGTTGCAATCGCATCTGTTTTTATAAAAGTTATTCAAAACAATAGAAGTCAATGGTCGATAATAGGGAATCTTATACTTTTATTAGTTACATTGCGATCAATTTTTTTTAAAGGAATGTAACTCATTAGGTTATTGAAGAGCGTGTTTAAAAAAAGTAATTGTTGATCGATATTATTCTTATGATATAAGGATGTGAAGTCTGTTTCATGTAGATGATTTTCTATGGATTATAAATCAGCACGGTTGAAATTTCTTATGAAAAAGGCTTCCTTAGAATGCACGACCTTTATATGAAAAGAAGCACATATCAAGGAGTGATGTGACAAGAATGGAACCTGAAACTGACCAGAGTACGAGAATCCATGTGAGTGGGAATCGAATTATGTAAGCAAAGCAGGTCGTATCGATTACAGAGTGAATGTACCTCATAAGACTTAGATGCATTAAACAAATTAATATTAAAATCTCCTTCTATAATAATATCCTGGTAACGATCAAAGGTGTCACTATAAGCACTCTCGAACATAGCCAAATTACCCCTGGTAAGGTAAGTAACACCTACAACTAACGTATTAGTACCATTGAAAAATTCAACTGCTATGCTTTCACATGAAATGTAATCATCGCATTAAAATACGACGATCATTTTTACATATCAAGCAGCCAGGTATACTTAGAGCTTCATCAAAAATAATTGGATGAAACCACGTTTCATTAACCGCAATAACGTCTAACGTTCCATTGTTCACTATAGAAATAAGTTATCAAGTTTGTTGGAGCTTTCAGAAGGGCATAAACTCTGTTCGTTCACTTGTGCAACTTTAAAGCTATTTAAATCAGTACTAAACAAATTTTGAAGCGAAGTAACACCAATAATTGAACCAAGATTAATATTAGAAGCCATAGTACGTATGTATGTATTATATAAATAAACCAATAAGTTAATTAGCAAAAAAAAACCAAAAATGTTATTTCGTTCACGGGTAGTAACAAAAAATATCTTATTCATAAGGAACAATAATAAGGAAATCATTGAATAAATCAATAATGATAGTGTAGGATTTGATTATCCTATGGAGATGACATCAACACTCACTCACGTATTTTGCGTTTGTATCAAAATGAAATTCAAACGTTTCGGTTATAAAATATTCACTTTATTTAAACGTACATATATTATTAGTATCTATTATATAGGTACATAAATGTATAATAATATGGTGTGTTTTATATATGTATATACATGGATATCGTATAGTTAATTGGTTTGCACGAGCGCGAGTGTTCTTCACTGTTCTATGGTTAAACGTCAACTCTGCTCAAAAGTTTCAGTCGGTCATTTTGGTTGGGTCTCAATTCCGTTCCGTCCTTCTAATCGTCAATCCCTTTTGTCTCATTGACCGTCTTAACCCTTCTTCGGGCAACAGTCCTACATTCGGCCCTTCTGACCAAGCATTCGACCCGAATGCAGAACTCCACGGCTTCATATATTCGGCGACGGTGGTGCATCTCCGGGATCCTTCACATTCGCCGACTTTCTCCACCTCGTAACGTCCATGACCAAGTTTCTTAAGGACCTTGTAGGGACCGAGAAACTTGGGCTTTAACTTCAAGCCACTACCGAATTGGGTTCGCTTAATGGCTACCAACTCTTGGTCATATTCTCTTTCGGTCACTCTATTCCTGTCAAATGTTCGCTTGTTTTCCTGTTGGATCTTCAGGATATTTTTCTTCACCCTACCTCTGAGGGCATCTCGTTCATCATCCAACTCTTTTACGGCTTCTTCTTCTAAGAGACTACTAAAATCCTCGTTTTCTTTGATTCTCATCTTTAAACCGGTCAAGATTTCGAATGGAGAGCTACCCGTACTTCTAGGAGGGGTGTTGTTTATTATTCTTTGGACCTTGTCAACATGTCGATACCAATTCTGTGGCTTCTCTAACATAATTTTGTTAGCATGGGGACGACTATTCGGTGTATTCTCTCCACCTGGCCGTTTCCTCGTGGTACTCCCGTGGCGATAAGTAGATGTTGTATCCCCTCCTCCGTGCAATAATCCCTAAAATCAGAGGAGGTAAATGGGGTGCCTCTATCGGTTATTAACCTTATTGGGTTGCCAAATACAGAGGACTGTTTGCGTAGCCGATCAATTACTTCTGCCGTGCCTGTACTCTTTGTAGGATAGAGCCATACGAATTTCGAGAACGCGTCTACTACCACGAATATGTGATTATAAAGCTTGTGGGTGGGCTCCATAGGGCCTACGTGGTCCAAATGATAGGTCATTAATGGTTTATCTGCCTTGTCTATTGGATTGAGTAGTCCTTCCTTCTTTCCCGGTTTGGCGTCTGCCATCAAATACTGTACGCATCCCTTCACCACTCGATCAATTTTCGCAGCTAATTTAGGAATGAAAAATGATCTGTCGACTAAGTCCTGGGTCTTTTTTACAGCGAAATGTCCTTGACGGTGGGCCATCTCTATGATTTCCTGCTCCATACACGATGGTATGACAACAAGTTCTCTCGCAGGGTCTTTATGCACAATACCATACTTCGAATAATAGTCTTCATAGCCTTGAGTTTCCAAAATCTTACTTATTGCCCTGATCCAGTCGTCCTTCTGTTGTGCCTCTCTTACCCTATGACGTAATGAGTTCTCCAGCATTAAACAAGAGACTCTACTCAGAGCATCCACGTGACGCATTTTGGACCCGGATCGGTGTTCTATCACATACTCGAACTCCTGCAGAAATAGGGCCCATCTTGAAACTCGAAGTGGTATATCTTTTTTCTTCATAGTCATTGCGAATGCGTTGCAATCGGTAACTATCTTGAATTTTGATCCCATTGATCCACTTCTTGAGCGCCTCGATTATCGCCAGTACCTCGAGTTCATATGAATGATATTTCTCTTCTGCCGGAGTTGTCTTACGACTCATATATTGTACTGGGTGCAGTTGACCATCCTCAGAGTCCTTTTGAAGCAATACAGCACCGTATCCGTGCTTGCTCGCGTCGGTATGAATTTCCGTTTCCGCGGCCGGGTTGTATAGCCTCAATACATTCGCACCGATCAAAGCTGCTTTCAGCTGTTGAAAAGCTAAAATCTGTTCATCCTTCATCTCAAATTTAACATTCTTCTTGAGGAGATCCGTTAACGGTTGCGCCACTACTGCATATTTCGGTATAAATCGGCAGAAATAGGACGTGAGACCGAAAAATCGTTGTACAGCCCTTCTATCTTTTGGTATCGGAAACTTCTCTACGGCTGCTATCTTTTCCTTTGAAGGCAAAATGGTAGAATTCTCAATCACGTAGCCCAGGAAGTTTATCGTCTTTTGTAGAAACTGGCAATTATTCCACTTGATAGCAAGTCCGTTTTCTGCAGCCACTTTTAAAACCATTTGAGCTTGTTTATACCTTCATCATAATTTTTGGCTGGAATAACCATATCGTCCATATAAACTACAAGAGTACCATTCATTATCAATTCATGGAAGACAACTGATATATATCGACAGAATACAGCGGGCGAATTGGTTATGCCGAACGGGACGTATAAGAACTCATACTGTCCTCTAGGTGTGACAAAGTACGTGTATTTGCGGCTACTTTCCTTGACTGGCACATGAAAGAACCCGTTTTTCAAATCGAGTGTGGTGTAGACTTTGGCATCCTGTAACCGCTGCAAGACGTCGTCGATGATGGCCATTGGGAAATTGTCTCTAATTATTTTCTCATTTAAGCGACGATAGTCGCAGCACAATCTTTTGGAACCGTCTTTTTTGCTTACTAAAACGACAGGCGATGAATAGTCGGAGCAGCTATGTTTAACTATACCTTCCTTCAACCATTCTGCGACTTGTTGGTCAACAGCGTGCTGGTCTGTAGGTGATATTCTTCTTGGGTGATGGCGCACAGGTATTTCATCTTTAAGTAGGATCTTCATTTGGACCGGGTATGTCTTTGGCCTCTTCGGTGTATATTGCTGTACCATACTTACTATCTCTTGCTTCACATTACGGTCTAAATGAGGTCATGTGTATCTGTGGCTATACAAATTTCACTTAATTTTTTTAAAATTTCCTCAAAGTTATCTTCACGTGGTTTTGCCGCTTCATTCGTGCTCTTTTTCTCTGTAAATGTAGCACCTTCGGCTTCTATCACAACATTGACGTGATCCAAGATGTCGTTGCCCAATATGGCCGAATATAAAATGTTCCCCTCTCGCACTACATGAAATTTTACGGTCACGATTATACCATCCAAATCAATATCTGTCAGAAAACAGCCCATCGTCTCAATCTCCTTACGCCTATGCCTGTAATTTTCTTTGTTTCGGGATTTAATTCAACGTCCTTCATCATTAATAAATTATCGTATCTTACGCAGCTTATATCGCTTCCAGTATCCAACAGCGCTGATATTTCTAACCCCAAAACCTTGACATCTTTAAATATTCGATTCGATTCATGTGGCGCGAATTTTTCCTTGTTTGCTGATGATCGCGACGATGAAAGGGTTTGCATATTGAATTCCCCTTTTGCTCTATCCGGGTTTCCAAATTTCTCTTTTCTGCTGAAATCGTTTGATTTGTGACCGAATTCTTGACATTTGAAACATTTCGGGCGTTTTTGTTTACATTCGGATGATATATGGCCCCTTTCACCGCAGTTATAACACCGCATAACTTTGTTGCCCTCATCTTTTACTAAATTTCGAGTTTCATGTGTTCGATAAAATTTGGCGGGGTTGGGTGAGGTTACTGGCAATTTCATATACTCTTATCTTCATCTTAAGGTCTTCGACACCGGTAGCCTGGTAAAGTACTGTCTTATTTGCCTTACTGTCAGGTATACCTTCAATAAAATATTCGATAATACTGGCTTCATCCAATTTAATCGACGATCCAATTTATATTAGGCCATATAAGTACTCTTTAAAACTTTCACCCGGACGCTTCCTGCGTGATTTCAATATACGATGTACGTCTATAGCTGATAATTTTGTGGCGAATTCGCTCTCCAAACCCGCTTTCAATGATGACCAATCTCGGACGTGCGGTTGACTCCGGCAAAAGATTCTAGCTGCGCCCGTTAATAATTGCCTTGCGTAGATGTATTTTTGTAGATTGCTCCATCCTACGGTAATGGCACACTCCTCAAAATCCTTAAGCCATTCTTGCACCTCGGGCTGTCCTTCGCCAGAAAATTTTGACAAGGCATCTTGAATGTCCCTTAATGTGAACGTTGAAGGTCCGTGAAGTTCTGCATCCACCGGTCATCCAATAACAGAGGCCGGTTCGCCATACTCCGAAGAGCAACCTTCGGTCCGCAACGCGTATCCGAAATGTCTTTTAAATCGTTCCTGCAAAGTAGTCTTAGGTCCGTTCATGTCCAACCCTAATTCGCCACACTTGTCCCTGAGTTCGTCAACGTTCAATCCTAAAATCTCCAACAGTTCCATCTTGTCCACAGTTCACTAGTCAAATCAAATCAAAATTCAAATCAACCAAAAAAAAAATTATACCAAGTCAAATTCAGTCGTATGTGCTTATGAGAAAAAAAAATAATAATAACAATATTTCAATATGGACAATACAAACTGTAAATGGGGAATAATATAATTAAAACATAGGTAATGATATCGATATGTAAATTTAATTCGATGGGAATAAATCATAAAATTAAATATGTTATAATATTCAAATGGACTATGCCCTTAGCATATTTCATGTAAGATATTGCAGAATAATAAAGCAAAAGTAATATTAGAATTAAAATTACTAAAATGAAATTAATATGTGAAACAAGAATTCACCCTTTTAACTCTCTTCCACAATTAAACTTAACAGCAATGTGATGATACTATGCAAAGTTTAAATTTATGTTATTTTCCAAAACAACAAATGTCTCTCACATTAAATCAACTTAAAAAAACGTATACAATCTAAACTATGTCTGTGTGCATACATATATGCCAATACAAAATTTACATATGTACACGGTGTCTAAAAATGAAAATTTTCCGTCTCTCTGTTGGTTACTGCAGAAGGCAACCATAAATGATTTAACTACTACAACAGTATGATGACTATGTACAGAATCTGATATATTGCATTAAAATTATAATGTTCTCACAACAAAAGGGGAAAAATGATCAACACACAAAATAAAAATTCTTATACGACCTTACACAACTGCACTCTCATGTTCTATTTCAATTTGTTTTCTTCTCTCGTCTAGTAATGCTTTTATTTCTTTGGCTGCTGCTGCAGTTCCGCCTCTACGCCGCCGTCATATATCAATCTGCTCACGTCTATCTGCTACTGACATCAAGTTGTTTTTGCAGACTTCCTGCAGTTGCACTCGGCTTGGTGACAACTTTAAATAACTTCTTTTGGTTTGTTCTGCTGAATTATTTTTTTTTTTTTTGGTGTTGTCTGTTTTTTTCAGTTGTCTCTGTTCTTTTGCGTTGTGTTTTTTTTTTTGTTTCTTTTTATATATATTTTTTTTTATTTTCTGTCTCTCTCTCTCTCTCTCTCTCTAATTACTTGTTGAATTACAATGGTTCATATTTCACTACCACGTTGCTAAGTTCTTCGTTTCTCTCATATTCTTTTCAAGGTTATTTCTTCTTTTCCTTTTAACGGACAATAAATTGATGATGCAATTTTTATTTATGTAATGTTAACTTTTCCCGTTATAACTTTTAAATCTACTTTCACATCACATGATTGTTTTATTGTTTCATTGTTTTTTTTTTCAGCCATTTCCAAAACTAAATTTCCTGGCCACAACACTTGTCTACCGGCATCCCGGTTGAGCCCCCAATTGTAGGATTTGATTATCCTATGGAGATGACATCAACACTCACTCACGTATTTTGCGTTTTTATCAAAATGAAATTCAAACGTTTCGGTTATAAAATATTTACTTTATTTAAACGTACATATATTATTAGTATTTATTATATAGGTACATAAATGTATAATAATATGGTGTGTTTTATATATGTATATACATGAATATCGTATAGTTAATTGGTTTGCACGAGCGCGAGTGTTCTTCACTGTTCTGTGGTTAAACGTCAACTCTGCTCAAAAGTTTCAGTCGGTCATTTTGGTTGTGTCTCAATTCCGTTCCATCCTTCTAATCGTCAATCCCTTTTGTCTCATTGACCGTCTTAACCCTTCTTCGGGCACCAGTCCTACAATAGTATATAGTAATGAACAACTAGTTCCATTAAAGATTTTCATGCTGTCATCCGGCAGCTTAAGTTTAGCCAAAGGTGTGTCCCTATTTAAGATGCCTGAGCCATGTTATTTTATTGTTTTTACGTAGCGTATGGCAGAGATTTTTCAACTGTAAAGCAGCAGAATTTAAATTATCATTTAGAAAGACTCTTAAATTGACATCAGTTTTGATACCGTTATTAAGCTGGACTTTGAGGTTTTTAAAATACTTTTTCATTAAGTTATCTCGCAAACTAACATCATTAAATTTGACAATAACGGTTTTTCCATTTCTGATGTAAGAACAGTAGTTTATAACGCTAACCTCTACGCACACATCATAGAAAGAACACATAGCAAACCAGTGAGATCAGCTATACCCATCGGTAGAGCTGTGATGACAATGTCACCACGATTCATTCTTCGTTGTATTCTGTTTAGCTCCAATTCGAGTTGCGAAAATTTTGCAAGGAATTCTTCTCAACTTTTTTTACATAGCAATTGCAATTGGAATAAATCTAGTTTATGGGCACCGCCCCAAAATAAAAAAAGCTGCATACGATGTGCAAAATGCAATTTTAAGCAAAAAATGTAGTGAAAAAATTGGCGGCAACCCTTAGTTTCGGAGTTACAGACCTCCAAGTTATTGTATCTAATAAGGCATACATCGAGTATTCGATGGTAGAATGGGTGTCATTGGAAAGGGAATTTAAGAGCCTATTCAATTAAATAGGAAAAAAGTAAAAATAAAATAAAAAAAATCAGGTAAGGCTCCAACAAATCTATTTTTTCGATAAAAACATAACTTTACTCAAAAACCAAAGAATTTTCTCCTCTATGGTATCAGCAACATCGGCTTCGCTTTCAAAGGTTTCCTGCATAACACGCCTTCGGCCGGGCGAAAGGATTTTCTCCTCTATGGTATAACCAATAGCGGCTTCGCTTTCTAAAGGTTTAAGAATAACTTTATTTATTTTGTAAAAAAATGTTTTTCCTTACCAGATTTTTTATTTATTTCTTTTTTTAAATTTTTTCCTGCTTCAATAAATAGGCTCTTATATTCCCTTTCCAATGATACTCATATTGTCCCATTCCGCCATCAACTACTCGATATAGGCCATATTATATATAAAAACCTTGGAGGTAACTCCGAAACTAAGGGTTGCCGCCAAATTTTTCACTTTACATTTTTTGCTTGAAATTGCATTTTGCACCCTGAGGGCAACTTTTTTTATTTTGGAGCGGTGCCCGTAAACTATATTTAAGCCAAAGTGAAAATTTTGCACCAGCAAATAATGAGAATTTCGATGAAGTTCAATGTAATAGGTAAACTATTACTTCTAATAATTTCTCAATACATATTATCTTTATTCGCTTTATATTTAACTCGTGCGCTCTAGCCAAACAGTCTTCACTGTTCGCTTACAAAACTACAAATGAAATTTACACTATATCCCATTAGTTGGACATTACCTTTAAAAGTACTTGCCATATAATGACTTACTTGTGTGATTGCCACATTTTGTTACTCGCTTACAAAACACATTACATTACTTTTTAAAAAAGGAAGTAGTAATGGAACCAGTTCTTTATGTTAAAAGAGACTACGGTACCAATGGTACTCATTATTTCCTACAACAATTAATGTAATCGATTCTCAGTAATTGATTATAAAAGTTTCATGCCTTGTTAAAATCATTAAGTTGACAATCTAGTTGGAAAGTACTTCTGCCAAAAATGCTTAATTCCACACTCGATTACCTTTTCAAAAATTTTTTGCTGAGATTTGACACAAAACTCAACGAGTATAATGTCATGATGGCAAACAAAAAATATCAAAAAAAAATTTAATTTCATCCAGCGCCGCTGACAAACACGAAATTTACCCTATTACACGAGTTTGAAGGCACGTCCTCAGGTCGTGCTCACAAACAAAGCTTAATGCAGCCCATATTATTTCACAGTTGCCAGAAACATTTTGCTTTCTATAAACATAAGCAAGAAACATTTGTGATATCTCACAAATTAAACGGAGTAGCGACGTTTTTAACCGACTTAAAAAAAAGGAGGTTATATAATTCGGCTGAATGTTGCTTTTTTTATATTTTTGCCTCCAGAACTCAGTCATTTCTGTTCCGAACATTTTTGGTAATATGATAGACTATGGTCACAGATTGGCCTCGTTTTAAAAACAGTTCATAATCTTAAAAATTAAAGGGTGTCCCCATACAACATACATATTTTTACGTGTATTATAAATTGTAAAGGGCTATTCTGTAAAATTTAAAATGACTGCGTATTACTATGGCTCCCAAAAACAAAAAATTATACAAAAATAAATCTAAGAATTAAAGGGTGCCCCCATAATTGATGTAAATTTACTTATATGGGCTATCTTTTGAACCGTTATAGAGAAACGCTTGCAAATTGGACAGAATGTCGATTGCTATGGCCATTAAAGTAACAAGTATTAATATTACAAATTATAAATTAAAGGATGCGCCAATAGTACATTAAATTTGATGTATATGGCCATACTTTTGAACAGTTGTAGACAGACGCTTGAAATTTACAACGAACCTGTATTGCTAAGTCCGCTACAACAACAAGTATAGAATATGGATTTGGAAGTTAAGGGTGTTGCAATTGTTGATGTAATTTCAAGTGTGTGGCCGTACTTTTAAACCGTTATAGACAGAACGCTGAAACTTAAAAGAGACTGTTATGTACAAATATTATTAATTAATATTTTATGGTAACCCTGTTTAGCTTAAGTAGCCTATATACCATGATATAAAAATAGAAGGTAGTTCCACTTTCTCTTTTCGTCGCCATATTAACGTTCTGACGTTTGCGGGAATTATGAAAATTTGTGCTACCATATAAATTTGTAAGATCCCGGTTTTTTTCTGTTTTCCTCTTATATAAAATTTCAAAAGAAAAGAAATACATAATACAAAAATTACAAACAAATTTTATTAAATAAACAAAACAAAATATATGAAATTTAATGAACAAATTTAACAAAAAAAATATAAGTATTCCTGATTGCATCAATAAGAATTCTGTAAGATTTTTCAAGTTTCGAACAATTCGAGTTGCCAAATGCGAATTAAGTGTGATCGCTGTAGCTTGCAAAAGAAAAGAAAATACGATTGAAAAAGTCTTGAAAGTGCTTTTCCATACTAGGAAAGGTAAAATATAGAATAGAATTTTTAATTTCAGTTTTGGTTAAAACTAGCTTTCAGGAGGAAGAAAGAATTACAGGTTTCGGTCTTATTTGTTAGCTAAAATAATACCTTTTTTAAAGTAACGTATTAATTAGGTAATGAAACAAAAGTGATAGATTATCAAAATATCGAGTTTTAAAATAAAATACCGCTTGGTAGAGAAGAACAAATGGAGGTAAATTATTTATTTTGTTTTTTAGCTAAATCGACATTTTAGCTACATTGAGCAAATAAATCTTTTAACTAAAATAGAGTATGGTGGTCTTGAAAACAGGAATTTGGGTTTTAAACCTTTGAGGAAAGAGATCAAAATTACACATACGAGAACGCTTTATCTGAGGGTGGCCTTTATATGCCAAGCAAGAACTTTATAGAAGAAATAGAATAATTAAATTTAACTTTTCTCAAAATTAATGGCAGTTATTTAATTACTGGGACCTATATGCGACATTTCTTGTGCAATTAAAATTCAATATTAGATAGTAATATTAAAAGATTTTTTTTTTTTTGGGAAAAACATTTTCTAGCATTCGCTTTTTAAACAGAAAAATGTAAAATTGTGTTAACAGATGCAAAAAAAAACTGTTTGTTGATAAAACTTAGACCGTTTTAATTAATATACAAAACTTGTCCTTGGCATTGCTGAAATGCTAATGACCTTAAAAACCTACATAAACAATATGGATATCATTTTAAGACGCTTTAAAACACAGTTTGCTTAATGTACTTATAATTAATAATTAATAACGTGAAAATAAATATTAATCTTTGCTATTTTAATTAATTAAGGTGGTTAATTTGGTAAAATTCGTACTCTTTAATTGTATTTTTATTAAGTTATTATAACAAGCGAATTTTTATTAGTTGTCTTTAAGAGTCAAAGGATTTATTTCTGTGCAATTTTATATCTATAGTCAGTACATTTGAATTTCATTTATATTTATGTATATTTATTACAAAAATTACACATGTTTTGTTAAATAGTTCCAAAATATTTTTTTTCTTTTTTATACCTATGGCAACGCAAATTTTGTTGTTTACAAAAAATATATTTCAAATAATTCCCGCAAACGTCACAAATTTTTGAAGTGGAACTACCTTCTATTTTTATATCATGCTATATACTACCTGTTGTTAAAATAATACTCAGACATAGATACCGTATTTGTGACTGGAAATTGTCATTAAATATAGAGCATTTAAAAGTATAACATGGTGTCAGGTTTTATAAGAGAAAAAGTTTAAATAAAAATATATAATCATAAAAAGAAATTTAAGTGGATTTTAAAACATGTTGGTAAAAATGCAAGGAGATGCTTATGCAGTGGAACAAGAAAGTGCTAATTCTTTGGGATCTACAATGCCATCTTTTAATTTAAAAGCTTTTAATGTCGCTGAAGAATGGAGGAATTGGAGCAAACAATTTAAAATTTATTTATTAGCATCTAATCTTGATGCGCAGCCAAATGAAAGAAAAGTTGCCCTTTTGACCCACCACATGGGCCTCGCTTCCCTGCAAATCTTTAACTCTTTCAATGAAGACGTTGATACCGTAGAGTATGATACCTTTCTGAAGAAGTTTGAGTCTCATTTCATACCCAAAATAAATTTGTCTATACATGCTTTCCTTACTCGACACCAAAAAGCTGAGGAGGCAATTGTAGAATATGCCACTGCATTGGAAAATTTAAGCAATTCATACTATTTTAAAGCTTTAAGAAAAGGTTTACTTAAAGATATATTTACTTGTGGGTTGTCCGAAAATTACAAAAATGTTGAAGAGCGCTTGTTAAGTGAAGGTGACATAACCTGGAAAAAATCTTTGGAAATTGCTCAAAGCATGGAGATGGCAAGAGCAAATCTTGTGAGTATTGAAAATGGCGGCCAAAATGAATCGATAATAGCGGGCATAAAAAACTTCAACAAAAACGTTCAACAAAAACAACAACAACAATATGCAGTAACGGAATGCGGAAAATGTGGACAAAAGCATAAGAATAAATGTCCGGCAAATGGCGTAACCTGTAATTTATGTGGAAAAAAGAATCATTTTGCCAGAATGTGTTTCTCAAAGCGAAATGAGAAATACCAGAATAACAAGTGCGTAAGAAATATATGCGAAGAAGACAACTATGAGGACGAAACTCTGTTTGTGGGATGTCTAGGTGAAGTGAAACAGAATAAAGCAAATATTTGGAATATTGAGGTTGGTGTTAACGGGAAGATTATCACATGCCAGGTAGATACAGGAGCACAAACCAACTTGATGTCTTTCGAAACTTTGGAGCGTCTGGGACTAAATGTGGTAAAGAAAGTATTTAAAAATATAGTTACTTTTAGTGGGTAAAAACTTCCAGTTATTGGTAAAATTTTTATTAATTTTATTTAATTTTAACTAATTTTCATATAGTTGATATGGTTCGTAATAATGTTATCGGCTTAGAACTAGCTTTAAAAATGAATTTAATTAAATCGATTAACACAATAAATTGTGAATCCATTTTGGAAAAATACGCAGACATGTTTCATGGTTAAGGGCAATTAAAAGATAAATGTCATTTACAACTGAAAGAAGGTAGTGAGCCAGTAATAGATCCACCTCGTCGCGTGCCTTTTAGTTTGCACCAGGCTTTAAAGGCTGAACTCCAAAGGATGGTTAAATTAAATGTAATTACAGAAGTGAGAGAGCCGACTGACTGGGTTAGCTCTATTGTATTAGTAACAAAATCAAATGGAGGTGTAAGACTTTGCCTAGACCCACGCAATTTAAATGAAGCTATTAAAAGACCAAGGTTTGATTTCCCAACCATAGATGAATGCAAATCGCGAATGAGTGGCTCAAAAATATTCAGTTTGTTAGATGCAAACTCGGGGTTTCGGATGATTGAGCTAGACGATGAATCGTCGAAACTCTGTACTTTCAATACACCTTTTGGTAGATATAGATTTTTACGTTTGCCCTTTGGGATTAGTTCGGCACCCGAAATATTTCATGCTGAAATGGTAAGAATTTTTGGTGATATCCCTGGCCTAGTAATATATATGGACGATTTCTTTATTCATGCCCCGAATATTAATGAACACAATAAAATATTAATTCAAGTACTTGAAAGAGGGAAAACCGTTGGTCTAAAATTTAATCACTCAAAGTCTGTAATTTTAAAATCTGAAGTCAAGTTCATTGGACACATATTTAGTGAAAAAGGTGTGCAACCTGATGAAAAAAGAATTCAATCTATTTTAGCTATGCCAGTTCCAGGAAACGAGCAGGAACTGCAACGTTTTTTGGAATGATCAACTATTTAGGTTCATTCATTGGGAATTTGTCGAGTAAAGATAAACATTTAAGAGATCTTTTGAAAAAAGATTCAATTTGGGCATGGAATAGAGAACAACAAATTGAATTTGAGAATTTGAAAAAAGAAATAACAAAAGCACCCGTTTTAGCCTATTATGACACAAACAAACATATGACGTTATCTGTAGATGCGTCGAAATACGCTGTGGGTGCCGTGATAATGCACGGTGAAAACCCTGTCGCATATGCATCGGCATCGTTAACTAATTAGGTCTGTCTGCGTACACACATTTTGCATCATTTTCTGCAAAATGTTGCAAAATCTTGCAAAATGTTGTCTGCGTACTCCAAATTTGTTTCAGCGAGAGAGCCAAAAAGAGAATTTTTTGACAGTTGGCAGTTAGAGAACTTGCAAAATGTTACTGGAGAAATTTCTTCTTGCAAGATTTTGCAACTAGTTTGAACAGCTGTTTTTATTTACTTTTTGAATGAAATAATTTTTGTGAAAAAAATAAAAATTGAAATTTAACAATGGCATAGGTAAGTAGTTAGAATTGTGTTGATTTTTAATGCTTATAATAAATTATAATAAACAAAACAATTTTAAGTATACTACAAAATAGATGCATAGGCAATGATATATTTTCCAGTCTAAAGTCTTTTCTTATGAAGCCAAAAGAAAGAAGTTGTGTAAAGCTGTATGTGGAAGAAATAGTGCCCAATTACTGCAAAGAGGAATTTCGAAGACATTTCCGAAAATCGAGGTTCCTGTTTAAAATCCTATGCCATCGGTTTTCAATTCAATTTAGCGTAAATCTTTTGCTTTGTTATTTCAATTGTTTACACACCTATCAGCTGTTTTCTTGCAAGATTTTACTGGATGCTGTCTGCGTACTTTTTGATATATTTTCAGCCGACAGAGTAAAATTGGTCTTACTCTCCCAAAAAAATTTACTGAGTATTAGCTACTGGAAAAGTACCCAGACAGACCTATTGTCAGATAATTTACGCTCAAATTGAAAAAGAGCTTTTTGCAATTTTATTTGGTTGTATTAAATTTCATCAATAAATTTATGGCAGAAATATTGTTGTAGAAACAGACCATAAACCACTTGTCCCGTTATTCAAAAAACCATTATACGACTTCAAAGAATTATGCTTAGACTTTTATCATACAATCTAACTGTTGTGTACAAGCCAGGTAAAGATTTACTTATAGCCGATACTCTATCTAGAGCACCGATCAAGGAAGAAATTTGTTCAGATTTAGACAAAGATAGAGATATACAATGTAACGCTTTAATAAATAATATAGAAATACCATCAGTAGATATAGAAACAATTAAAATTGAAATACAAAACGATAAAATTTTGCAAAAAATATTCGGTTACATACAAAATGGTTTGCCTGAAAGCAAAAAACAAGTAGATATGAAAGTACAACAATATTATCCAATCAAAGATAATATAAGCCAAGTAAATGGAATACTGTTTAATGGTAAACGCATTATAGTTCCAAAATCTTTAAGATCTCAAATTTTGCGTAATATTCACGAAGGCCATATGGGTATTCAAAATTGTCAAAATTAAGCTAGATGTTCAATTTATTAGCCCAATATAAACAATGATATCTACAATATGGTGAATAAATGTGAAACATGTTTAAAATTCAGAAACTCCAATCCTAGAGAAAATCTTGAAAGATCTTAAACCAAAAATTAATAAATTAAAAGACATACAGGAAACTATGAAAAACAACAAGTTAAATTCACGTAAATACTATAACAAAAACACATTTGAATTAAAAGCAGTTGTTATAGGTAAAAAAGTAAGGTTTAAAAAGAGTCCAACATCCGTATGGTTTAAAGGTGAAATCGTAAAAAATGCAAGGAAGCTAGATCTTTTCTCGTTAAGGATGATAATGGAATAATATACAGAAGAAATAGACAGCATATTATGAAGTTATCATCTCCAAATTTGAATTTTATAGCTAATAATAAAAAACCTAATTTAAATATACATGAAAACGAACATATTTATTTTTCCAACTTGGATAGTAGTTATATAGATTCTGGTAATGATGAAAATGTTAATATGAACAGTAGCGATGAAAATGTTTAAGAAAATAATCATAACAATGAAAGTAGTAGAGCGAATCTTAGCAATGAAATAAGAACAAATACCCAAATTTATTCAAAATTTGGAAGAAAAATAATGCCGCCTAATAGGCTCAATTTGTAATATAAAATTGTTATGATTACATCTTAAAAAAAACATAATATTTTTTGTATTTGATTTAATTTATTACTTCTTTTCCAAATTAAAGAAAGGAAGATGTTATGTACAAATATTATTAATTAATGTTTTATGGTAACCCTGTTTAGCTTAAGTATCCGATATACTACCTGTTATTAAAATCACAGATTAATCTGTGATTAAAATAATACTCAGACATAGATACAGTATTTGTGACTGGCAATTGTCATTAAATATAGAGCATTTAAAAGTATAACAGAGACCTGTATTTCTAAATGCGCTATAACAAGAAGCTTATAATTTGAATTAAGATATTAAAGGGTGTTCCCAAAATTAATGTAATTTGTTCTATATGGCCGTATTTTTTGAACCGTTGTATACAAACATCTTAATTTTAGGCATTTGGTATAAAAAGAAGTATAAAAATGTTATATTTTAAATTAAATAGTTGATATAATCTGATGTATATGGGCAAACTGTTGAACCTGATTGCTAAATCTACTACAACAGCGAGTATATAATTTGAATTTGGAAATTGGCCTATAGTTGCTGCAATTTGATGTATATTGCTAAACTATTAAAAAGTTGAAAAAGTGTAAAGTTTAGAGACATAAGTGTCCCAATAGTTAATGTAACCTATTTTATGTGGCCATACACTTGAGCTGTTATAGGTAAACAGATGAAATCTGTTTTGAAATCGCTTTTTTTTTTTGCAAAAATTATATAAACAATTCGAACAAAAACTTTAAAGACAAAAATATAAAAGTGCAAATTTTGCACCAGCAAATTATAAGAATTTCAATGTAATTTACCTATTATTTCTAATGATTTCTCAATACATATCTTTATTCGTTTTATATTTAACTTGTGCGCTCTAGCCAAACAGTCTTCACTGTTCGCTTACAAAACCACAAATGAAATTAACACTATGTCTGACACGCAATTAAAAGAGTATAATGGCATTCTGGCAAACACAAAATATCATAAATTTTGAATTTCATCCAGCGCCGCTGACAAACACGAAATTTCACAAGCAGTCTGATCTTCTAATAGCCGCTTAATGTAGCTCATATTTGTTCACAGTTGGAAAGATTTATTGCCAGAAACATTTTGCTGTCTATAGCCTTTATTATTAAAATCAAATTTATATGTTAAGAAAAGTTGATATGTTAAAAGGATTTTTACCGCAAATAATGGTGATATTTCTTTATATCGTGTGTGAACCAAAAGTTACAAAAATTTGGCCTTTAAAAGTTACAAAAAATTTAACGAAACGGCAACACTGGCGAGATATGTATATATTTGTTACTGCCAATTAAGTGTGGTAGTTCTGCAGAGTTGCTATTTGTCCCTCGACACAATACAATTGACATTTTGTCGAGGAGAAGATAACAAACTTTTTGGCAAACTTTTTTCAGAGTTGCATGGAGTGTACTTTTTCCTATGCGTGTGAACATGTTGTTGTTTTTTTTGTAGGTGTATTAGTGCCACGTGCTTTCATGTTATACATAAAAGAAAATGTAAAAAAAACTAAGACAAAAATTGCATTTTCTAACTCGATCACAATTCGTTAATTTAATACTAATTTTAATACAAAAAACAAAATTAAAAGCCTACAGATGATAGAATCAGATTTTGCAACTGTCACTTTTGATAATTAAGAAATAAAGGTACTGCACATCAAGCCATTTAGAGTTTCATTCATAACTCGAAAACTATTCCGCGTGCACATATACCACTATATATGACCGATAGACGATTAAAATACGAATCGATCGTGGTATATTTCGTTGCTTGAAAGACTGTACGAAAAAAGTTATTGAGCGGCAAACTTTTTAAAATTAAAAAAAAATCACTGAATTTAATAAGTTTAGTTTTTTGCTTATATCTCGAAAACTATTCCGCGTGCACATATACCACTATATACGATCGATAGAGCATAATAGTACGAATCGACCGTGGTAAAGTCTGTTTTCGGAAAGACTGTACGAAAAAAGTTATTAAGCGGCAAACTTTTAAAATTTGAAAAAATCGCTCAAAAATATAAGTTTAGTTTTTCGATTATATCTTAAAAACTATTCCGCGTGCACATATACGACTATATACGATTGATAGAGGATAATAGTACGAATCGATCGTGGTATAGTTTGTTTTCTGAAAGACTGTACGAAAAAAGTTATAAAGCGGCAAACTTTTCAAATTTTAAAAAATCGCTCAAAAATATAAGTATAGTTTTTCGCTTATATCTTGAAAACTATTCCGCGTGCACATATACCGCTATATACGATCGATAGAGGATTAAAATACGAATCGATCGTGGTATAGCTTGTTTTCTGAAAGACTGTACGAAAAATTTATGAAGCGGCAAACTTTTCAAATTTGAAAAAATCACTGAATTTAATAAGTTTAGTTTTTTGCTTATATCTCGAAAACTATTCCGCGTGCACATATACCGCTACATACGATCGATAGAGGATTAAAATACGAATTATTCGTGGTACAGCTTGTTTTCTGAAAGACTGTACGAAAAAAGTTATTAAGCGGCAAACTTTTAAAATTCGAAAAAATCGCTGAAATTAATAAGTTTAGTTTTTTGCTTATATCTCGGAAACTATTCCGCGTGTACATATACCACTATATACGATCGATAGAGTATAATAGTACGAATCGACTGTGGTAAAGTTTGTTTTCGGAAAGACTGTACGAAAAAAGTTATTAAGCGACAAACTTTTAAAATTTGAAAAAATCGCTCAAAAATATAAGTTTAGTTTTTCGCTTATATCTTGAAAACTATTCCGCGTGCACATATACCACTATATACGATTGATAGAGGATAATAGTACGAATCGATCGTGGTATAGTTTGTTTTCTGAAAGACTGTAGGAAAAAAGTTATAAAGGTGCAAACTTTTCAAATTTGAAAAAATCGCTGAAATTAATAAGTTTAGAGTTTTGCTTACATCTCGGAAACAATTCCGCGTGCACACATACTGCTATATACGATTGAAAGAGGATAAAAATACTAATCGATCGTGGTATAGTTTGTTTTCTAAAAGACTGTACGAAAAAAGTTATTAAGCGGCAAACTTTTCAAAATTTAAAAAATCGCTTATATTAATAATTAATTAATTAATTTTTTTTATTTTTTTCATTGAAACTAATTTTAATAAATGTAATTTAAAATTCAAAGTCTAGATATAGATTAAAAATAAGATGAATAAAATAACTCAAATATTTATTTTTATGTATATAGTTTGGATTAACTTCTACGTAAGAGTTTACCATTTATTTCTGTTTTTTTAAAGTTAAACTATAAAATTAGGTCTGTATTCTTGTTTATATCAATTTCAGTTGTATTATTTTACTTTTACTTTGTGAGGAGGTTTGAGGTTTTTTATTTGTTATGTTTAATTTGTTTCTGTTTTATATAAATTGAGAATAATATTTCTACTGTTCAGTCATCGTCTGTAACTTGCTTCGAGTAGACGTTTCAAACATAATCACGCGTATCATTTTCTTAATAGTGTTGGTTTAAAACCCGTAACATTTGCATTTTTCTCTTTTTTACTTTTATTTATATTCGTTACTCATACTTTTATAAGTGCTCGTGTTTCAACACATCACCATGCCCGCTGGGCCCCCAATCTTGGGGACAATAGATTTGCTGCTCTAGCAAATTCTGTTAGTCCCAAACGAAAAAAATTTAAATCCAAAGACTCAATACCCTTTCCAGAATTGCCAAAATGCCAACCCCCCAACCCTAGGTATATTATCCTGGAAACAACAGATCCGACAAAACCTATTGCTAAATACTCGTGTTTCGCAGTATATGGTGCTGTTCAACTTATAACCAAAGACATTACATCTATTTCTGAATTACGTGATGGAAACTTACTGTTTCTTGTTAACAATAAGCAAACTGCAGATGAATTTTTATCAGCCAAAGATTTATTTGGACTTTGCACAATTAGTTGCAGGCTTCACGAAAATTTGAATTTTACTAAAGGAACAATCTTCGCTCCTTACCTTAATGATATCCCAGAAGACGAAATAATAAAGGAATTAGCCGATCAAGGTGTGGTAGCTGTACATAAATTTAAAAAGCAGGATGCCACAAAAACCGGTCTATTACTACTAACCTTTGATTTATACCATTTACCAGATAAAATTAAAATATCGTGGAACTCTGTCAATGTTCGGGAATATTATCCAAACCCGATGCGTTGCAAAAAATGCCAAAAACTTGGCCATACCACAAAACATTGTAAAAATCCAGAATCATGTGTAACATGTAATTTACCACCTCACATTGAAGAATGTACGCGCACCCAATGCGCTAATTGCCTCGATGATCATCCTTCAAAATCCAACAAATGTCCTCGTTTTATTCAACAAAAAGAACTTTTAAAAATTAAAATATAAAATAAATGTTCAATGAACGAAGCGAAACGTATTCAAAGAAACAGCATTCCTTTATTGCCTCTCAGCTCAACTTTTTCTTCCATTACATCAGCAAACACAACAAATAATAAAAAAAATCAACGTATCACATAAAAATGAACCAAAAGAAACAAACGAAAATAATTATATCAATCAAACCAACAAAACTCCTCTAACTTCTACTTCTCCCTCATTACCTTCTACTTCTCACACTAAAATCTCATCAATTAATAATTCAATCATATCTACAACACAACCAACTTATTCAACATTAAACAACAATATTTTAAACACAATTAATAGTATTAAAAACAAATCCAAAACAACAACAACTACATTATCAAATAAAACAAAAAATTATATGGATTACGAAGTAGTATCGAGCAGAGAACTGCACAAGTACACCGCAACCCATGAGTACACCGCATAGTTACTCTATACTTGCTCTATACTTTTCATACTCAAGTATTTAAAACACCGCAATAAAAAGTTGCGGTGTTTATTTTACCCATTTCTGTAAAAACGAGTATCAAAAATATCGCAATCAGAATTTTAAGTATTTTTTATACTCGTACGCGAGAATTTTTTAATTCTCTTTATTTGTAAGCAACGTTGCCACATTTTTACCCTATTAAAGTTTTTTACTGCCGTTTTGTGAAATACTGCATTGTATGCAGATCTATTTATAAACAATAAAAAAAACAAAATTTTATCAAATCTATTGCTTAAACATTATAAACAGAAAAACAGACAACAACCGTTTTCATAGCTATGAAATACAACACATATTTAATGAATAAAATGCAATAAAAACCGCTTAAAGACACAGCTTTTGTACACTATTTAAAGCAGATATACTTATTTTGTTGCTGTTTTTTATGAACAATTATTTTCAGTTTATGCGCCTCGTTGTCATAAACGTGCTACTAACGGTATTAAGGAAAACAAAATGATAAAATGAATCCGTGAATAAAAGGAAAATTACTTAATTTTTTTAGTTTTAACAAAACTGTATATACGCAGATGTAATATTGCATTGACTGAATAGACATAGACCTCATAAATAATAATAAATAAAATAAACTTTTTAGTTTACATATTTTATTTTGTTAAATATAATTTTTGCATTTATACCTATTTATTAATTTAAAAAAATGTATTTGCTTAAAGAATAGAATTTTTAAATTTCTATCCTGTGTGACTTAAAAAAAACCCTAACAAAAACGTAATTTAATATACAATGAACTATTCTTGAGTTATTAGTAAACTTTTTTTGTGTTTTTAATAAATGAAAATATGGCGAATTTTACGGGTTCTATTAAATTTATTTTCTGTTATATATTAAATAAACTTTCATAATTTCAAAGAAGTATGTATGATAGCTAATTTAGACATTGGCGACTTTTGATATTGTGTTTGATTTAATAATTCTGATCTGATAACTCTGTTTTCCTCTCACTACACACGTACGAAAAAAGTAAAGCCAGCATCGCAAGCATTTTACTTGAGTATGCTAGACACTTACACAAATGGAATGGGTATAGAAAATAGGGTGAGTTCCAAAACGTCAAAACACATTGCAGTGATGCGGTTTTGCTACTGTTTTGTTACACAGTAACCAACTATGTTGTTTACTTTGTAACAAATAACTTTGCAATTTTTTTATATTTAGAAACGCTTAATTGCAATCACTTGTTTTTCAAGATGGCGATGTCAACAATAAAAATTATAATCTTTGAAAACTTGATGGGATTTTTTGACGAAACACCTCAAAGCAATTATAAAATTGTACAAAAATACATAAAAAGTCCGAGTCAATGGTTTTAATTTCCCGGAGCACCTTTTCCCATTAAACAATTTTTTTTTCTTTTTCTTAGATGCAAAATCGCTTTCATTTTGCAAGTGTTAACAAATGCTGCTTCCACTCAAAAGTCCACTTTTTGTCCCTGAAGATATAAATAAATTCTGTTTATATAATAATTAAATTTAAAAGAAAATTTTTTTACATTTCTTCCGCCATGATTGATGTGCTTGTAATTTATTTTGCACTAAATATCAAGAAAGCAGTAACAAAATTAGTGATGCACAGTTTGCTTTTGTTTGCGTATCAATAACTTTTATTATACATTTAGGGATGCGTAACATTGTCAATGTCTAAATGGTTGCGTTTAGGAATGCATGACTTTGTTAAGTTGCATTGCAAATGACGTTTTGGAACTCACCCATACTCGCATAAAAGAAATGCGGTGGCGATCACACCGCAACCGCATTTAAGATGAGTATACTTAGAGTATTAAAAACAGACACTCTTGCAGTTCTCTGGTATCGAGTGGCGAAGAATAGTATAAAAGTTCTTTTCTCCTATTTCTTACTCTCTCTCATACACAATATGATCAAATTAATTCAATGGAACATGAATGGGTACAGTAACAATTTTAACGAACTCTCTCTACTTATTAACGACTACAAACCAGATGTAATAGCTTTACAAGAAACACATATACCTTACAAAAGCTCAAATATTATCACTCACAAGTCATACGAGCGTTCTTTTTATAACCTTCCACATAATTTGCACGCCAAACAAGGTATAGGATTTCTGGTAAAAAAACAAATTCCTCATAAAATAATAATTCAAAACAAAACAATATCTTCGCTTGAACTAATCATTAATCTCAATATTTTATTCTCAATTATAAACTGTTATATACCACCTAATCAAACATTTTCAATAAGAGACTTGGAGGACACTGCTTCTCCTAACAAACAACCATACATTTTACTTGGAGACTTTAATGCCTGGAGTACAATGTGGGGTTCTGTTAATTCTAATGCTCGAGGCATGATAATGGAAGATTTTATCTCCACTGAAAATCTTGTGGTTCTTAACGACGGTTCTTGTACCCATCTGTCTACTCATAACACATTTACAAATATTGACGTCTCACTATGCAGCCCTTCACTTGCGCCGACCAGTGGTCAATTTCGCAAGATAGCGGTCAAAACTCTATAACTTTTGACCGGATTGGTATTTTTTTACGCAATTTGTTTTGTTTAATAGAAGGAACTTTAAGCTTTAATTTGCGTGTTCAAACGTAAAAATCGACTGATAGGAACGTAAGTAATGTGGTGTTAAAAATGCATTTTAATTTTTTGTTGAGTTTCCATGTAAAAGTTGAATATTTTGACATTTTAAATAGGTACTTTTTTTATAATTTTCATTTTCTTCAATCGTATTTTACAACCAATACTTATTTATTATTCCTAAACTTAATTTTGGTCAGAAAATGCCAACATTTGGCCATTGACATTTATTTTGGTCTCAATATTCACAGGGGCCAAAGGTTGGTTTTTTTGGAAGAAAGCTATTCTTGTGAGGATTAAACTGAAAAATAACACTGAAATTCCCAACAATATCAATACCATTTGGATATATTATATATCTTTTTGCTACATGCTACAACTTCTAATATGATTTGGAATACTCCAGTTATAGAAGCTGCAGTTTCTGGATCGGAAAAAATCTCCTTGCTGTGTTTCCATCATTAGAATTTCCTTCTCCTTGCTTTGGCTGGTCAATTATAAGGCCTATCTCACGGTATTTTTCCAAATCGTATTCCAATTTAAGAATATCCTCCATAAAACGAATTCTAGCATGAAGAGGTGACATTCCAAATTCATATGCTTCATTAAAACTATCGTCTTGTGTTGGTGGTTGGCTCAATTGACTTGATGTTTTTTGGCTTGTGCAGCTTTTCCATCGATCATTGTAAGTGACATTTTAAAGTTAACTTCGATGCATTGGTCATTAAATTCAAATATCACTGGTTGAAGTTCTTTAATTTCATCTCTTATTTTGCCAACTTCTTCAGTTATAACATCTTTAGTTTCTTTTTTGTAAGCAAACTTTATTGGTCTGCAAAATTTTGTTGACGAGAGAATTTCATTCTTCCATACATCTATCTCTGCAGCTCTACTAATTGACGGCTCTGAACCAATATAAGTTTTTGTCAAACGTAATGGAACGAAAGAAATCATGAATAAATTGGCATCTGATGAATTTTCCGCATTACATTGTTTGTATTGTTTCTGGCCAGAGGACTCATCACATCCCCATTTAGAAATTAAATTCATGCTGCAATTTTTAAACTTCTTTTAATAGTCAGCATCAAATGTCTTTAATAATCGTTCTGCAGTGAGTTCAAGAAGATCCTGCAATTTTATTTCTGCTGAACTTGAAGTTACACTAATAGCAGTTGGTGAAGGTAAGCAATCTTTTTTTGGCAGAAGCTATATCTCGATATGATGGAAAAATTCCACAATTTTTTTCATTGGTTCACTTCCGCAATTCTGTATATTGGTTTTTAGTCATTTTCAAATCCAAAAATAGTGCAAATGCTTCTTCTGGAGTAAATTTATTTTCTTCAGTTGGTGTCGACATACTTTCTAAAATCCTTTATGTGCGTCTGGGGCTTGCTTCCACTATTCTTTTAATGATAGCAATTTTACTCTTTTTAGTTTTCGATGGTTGAATTTGATGCAGAAGTGAATCCTTTATAATGCTACAAGAAACTTCTTCATTGATATGTTTAAGCTTGCGTCTTCGTGATCTTTCACTACAATTATCAATTGGCTTTGCTGGTCGACCACCTTTTCCAGTTTCCGTGGTAGTTACTGATGGCTTTTAAAAATAAGTTTATTTCTTAGCCATTCTTGGTTGCGTGAGTAAAACAATTTCTTGTTTCTGGAACATTGATTGTACCATTTTCTTAAAGTATTTAAAAAGTTTTTTTATTTTTAAGTTATGAATTTTAATTTCTTGTTTGTCGCATATTTTGAAGAATGTATTATTCATTTTATGTATTACAATGCCGTTTCAAATATATATCAGATAGAACACTATAACTGAATTTAGCAATTGTTTAAACAATAATGAAGAAAAAATGAATACATGGATTAATATACTATTGCTCGAAGTTTCAACATGATCTTTTTTTCCTCTTTGAAACATAATATAACAGGTACTTGGTTTTACCAGTTATTTCCATTGGTTTTACATTTAATTGCAATTTTCAGGTATTTAAGTTATGAAATACTAGATGGCAATAAAATCATTTTTTACCTTTTCCAAATGAATTGCCAGATACCACATAATTTGAGAGTTCTATTGTAATTTTTGTCAAAATTTTGATACACCCTTCTATGTGGACTAGGTCCAAATATGGGCCAACTTCTCCTAATTTCAACAGAATTATTTTTTGGGCCAATAAGAACTCTTGTACAAAATTTCATCAAAATATATGCATAATAGCCACCTTCACATACAAATAACTTCTCAAAATATATGACATGCATTTGTATCGAATATCTTACCTTGGGTCAGAAAAATTGCTGTAGCTCAAAAAGTGCAGTCCCGATGCATGAACATGTGTATATAGGAATGTAGGGGAGAGTTAGGACTACAAAATAGTAAATTTGTGTTTTGACTCAACTTGACTCACAGGAGTTGTACTTTATGAAGTAGGAAATTTCCGAATAATTTGACCTTTTTTTAAAAAAATATTTAAATTGTTCTGAAAACACTAGAGCTTCAATTTTTTTACCAGTAATAGGAAATAAATTAAGTTATAACACAAAATTTACTTCGTCCAAAAATCTTGAAAAACAAAAAAGTTATGATCATTTAAACTTTAAAAATTAACTAAAAATATCATAAATTTACTAAATTCTGAAAAGCCCATTTTCGACCACCCTGTTCTCAGTGAAATAGTTGAAGTAGAGTTCTAAATTTTTGGCTCCCGAGGTTTACTACTGTCTACTTTCATGTGAGTCTAATAACTTTAAAATCGGAGAACAAAAACCAAAAGGAGTTTTGGCCGCTATCTCAAAATATTGACCACAGTGCGCCGTCTATCTCGTAGGGCACATTAAACTCATTATACGGTAGCGACCACCTTCCTATTCTCATTAGAATAGGACGCAAGTCTAATTCATCAATATGGAAACCTCATTCGAAATTTAAAGTCGAAAAAGCCGATTGGCTTCAATTTAAGCAACTATGCATTAGTCAAAATGCTATTATCAATAAATCAATTAATGTCAACTCGGAAGCAGCAAAAATACAAAAAATTATTCGTTTCGCAGCAAATACCGCAATCCCTCAAAGTCAAGCCTCTACTCTCAAACTATCAGTACCGTGGTGGAATCCTAACTTAAATAACTTGAGAAAAGACAAGCAATATAAATGGCATACATTTGTTCGGAGTAAAACTGATGTGAACCTTATAGCCTATAAAAAAGCAAATGCCATTTTCAAAAAAGCCGTAAAACTTGCCAAATCTGAATCCCTAACAAAGTTTACAACTGCGATAAACCCTTCTTCAAATACAAAAAAAAATTTGGAATGATATAAAGACACTCGTCGGAAATAGATCTTTCAACACTTTTCGATTCATTAAAAAAGATAATCAATTGCTTACATCATCTAGCGATATTGCCAGCAATTTTGGCACCTACTGGTCAGATCTCTCACAGGACACAAAATTTCACCCATCATTTTCAAGCAATAAATCAGAATTATTATCGGTTCCATACAACTATAACTCTCCATCAAACGATGCTAAAAAAATCGAAAATAACATTAATTTAATCGAATTTGAAAATGTTCTTTCCAACGTCAGAGGTAAAAGCCCAGGATATGATAAAATCTCATATCCAATGCTTATCAATTTACCACCCTGTTTAAAAGAAAGAATTTTATCCCTCTACAACAACATATTAAACTCTGGAACGTATCCCCAAAACTGGCGAAATGCTATAATTCTACCCATTCTGAAACCGAATAAGACTATTGAAACAATCAACAGCTACAGGCCTATTTCTTTACTACCTTGTGTTGGTAAAGTTTTCGAAAAAATAATAGCGGAAAGACTCATGTGGTTTGCTTCAAAAAATAATTTTATACATTATAATCAGGTTGCCTTTAAGAAAAAACAATCAACAACAGATGCCCTACTTCACATAAACCATTACATCTCCCAGGGTCTATCCCACAAAAATCATGTATCTATTCTATCCACGGACTTCGAAAGGGCATTCGATCGAATTGGCAGTCATATAGTACTTAAACAACTCAAAAACTGGAAAGTAGGGAACAAAATCTTTATGATTGTAAAAGCTTTTCTAGTTAACCGTAAATTTAGAGTTCGGATTAATGGGACTCTATCAGATCTGTTTCCACTATACAATGGTATTCCCCAGGGATCTCCACTTTCGGTTGTGCTATTTCTGATAGCCTTTAACGAAATAAGCATCATTGCTTCTAAATACGCCATAATTGAGCACTCATTATATGCAGATGACGCAATATTTTTTTCCAAAAACAACGACGCGGTGCGTGTAAATAAAGCATTCTCAGATCTGCTTGTCGATATTAATGAATGGTCGAAAACATCCGGTGCTATTCTTTCCCTTGATAAATGCAAAATTCTTCATATCTGCAACAAAAAGCTGTGCAACCCTCCGAGGCTTCTTTTCAATAACAACCTTATTGAACCGGTCACTGATTTAAAATTTTTGGGTATAATTTTTGACAAGAAATTTAACTTCAAAAATCACTGTAATAAACTCCGTAAAGATCTCCTGCTACGTTTAAACATTATTAAGTTTTTATCTTCAAAGAAATACTCCATTCATACGGATACTCTTTTAAAGGTAACTAAAGCTCTTCTTCTATCGAAAATTGATTACGGACTTCATATCTACGGTCATTGTCCAAAAAGTATTTTAAGAATCATATTCCTACCATATCATACAGCAGTAAGATGTGCATTAGGGGCTTTTCCTACAACGAATATAAAGAATATGCTTATCGAATCGGGCTTTCCATACATAATGGAGCGAAGGTACTCCAGTGATCTTAATCTTATCCCAAAACTTTTTATATCCAATAATAATAACCTCTTTAAACAAATAAAAATACCATCAAGCAGAAAAGAACTTGTAAAAAACAATCTTCTTTAAACAGGAGTGCGCAATATGTTAGCAGACTTATACCAAACCTTCGTCCATTATTACTTAAAACAAAGTCAGAACCCTGGTGGCTATTAAAACAATCATCATTTATCCTTGACCTCCTCAACTTTCCAAAAAAATCTTCTTCACTCGAAATATACCAACAACTATTCCAGTCTATAAAAAACTCTTCCTCTTTCAAAGATTGGAGGTTTATTTTTACAGACGGCTCAAAAACTGTCTTGTTTACCTCATTCGGAATTGTTGACCAAAACCTATCAGTTTTATATCACGGTTTTTTGGAACCTCACTGCAGCGTATTTACGGCCGAAGAGCTATCAATTAAGCTTGCAGCTGAACATTGCTCCAAGCAGAGAGGGCGTTTCATAATATGTACCGATAGCAAGTCAACTATATCTGCAGTACTTAACGTCAAAAATTCAGGACGTTTAGTCTCTGAAATACGTAATCTTTTAATTAAAAACCCAAACAAAATACGAATAATGTGGATTCCAGGCCATACAAACATATCAGGAAACGTAGCAGCGGATTTTAATGCTGGTAATGCAAAAAAATACCCTCTTCTGACATTTCATACACAGGAAAATATTGACCTCAAATATGTAATCAAGAACCACCTTAAGGATAATAAAGACAATGACTGGGCAGTTTATAACCATCATTACAAAATATTCAACCCACTTGGTACAAAATCCATATTCCCGTCAACTGCTTCTAGAAGACAAATGATAATATTCACCAGACTCAGACTTGGTCATACTCTCATCACTCACCAATACCTATTATCCAAAGACAATAAGCCAATATGTAACAGCTGTAATTTACCGCAGTCTGTGGAGCATATCCTAGACATATGTCCTAAATATTATCCCCAGAGATTATCAACGTTCGGAACATCTACACCTAGCTCCTTTCTCGCTGACCCATCTCATCAGAATATAACAACAATTTACAATTTTATTAATAAATGTAAATTATTAAATATGATTTAATTTAATCCATTACTTTTAAACAACGAAATCTATATTATATTTGAGCCGAAGGCCTTAGTTGCTCGTACTCTTCTTTTCATTTGTTATATAATACCATTTATTGTTTTATATAACTCTAATAAATAAATAAATAAATATTTCTACTGTTAAAAAGTTTAAAAATATTTTTCTTTATTTTCTTCAATTGTATTTTAAGTTTTAACAGTAGAGCAGCACTTCATGTGGTTAGTTTTTTGTATTTGTCGATATATTTTAGAATTACTGATAAAATTTTTTTTTATATACTTTATTTATTTATGTATGTGTGTGTATATAAATAGTATGCATTTTGTTTTCTTTATCCACATATTTCATAGTTGCTTTAGTTATTTTTTTTAATACTAATATTATACACTATTTTTATATATATATATATATATATACAGTGGCTCACAGCTTATTTTATGCACTGCATAATTTTATCTTTTAAGTCCTATAACAATAATACCAGTAGGAATTAAAAAAACAAATTGGTATTATTAAACAGAGAAAAGGGTCTAGTTTAACAAGAAAACTTTATTTATTTAGAAAATTAATATTAACATAATTAAAAAACAAGAAAAGTAAAATATACAGCTTTTTTCATCTCACAGCTTATTTTATGCATTTACTTCTTTTGGTAACGATACGTTCAGAATGCGTTGTCTAGCGGAAATTTATTTTTAATTTTACCCTATTGTACTTTACGATATGATTGGCACTTAATTTATGGTCTTACCTTGTCAATAATTTGGTTAATTTCGAGAAATTTAAAATAGGTCCAGCACAACGTTAGTACAGAAAGAATTGGTAGAAAATCATTTTAAAAACGGTCACTCGCAGCGGAAAATAGTTGAAATGATGAATAAAAAAACTTGGACGTCGCAACAAATTATCGAGTGCTTCGTTCATGAAAACCGTTTAATTAACAAATATAGATAAGCACCAAATAAAATTTTTAATTAACATGATGAGCGTAATATTGTGAAAATATTTAAAGCAAATACATGGCTCTCAGCTCCCAAACTGACTTTCGATATTCAATATGACCTGGGCAAACAGTGCTGCGTCAAAACTTTTCAGTGTGTTCTTCGTCACCATGATTTTAATGGTCAAGTTCCACGTAAGAAGCCTTTCATAAGCGCCAAAATCAAAATATGCAGTCTCAACTTCACTGTAGAACACGATTCCAAGGACGCATCGATTTGGAATGCAGTTATCTTAACCGATAAATCCAAATTTAATAAATTTCGCTCGGATGATAAGTCTTACGTATGGCAAAAACCTAACTTCGAGCTTAATAAAGAATATTTAAAGGCAATAGGTAAGCATGGTGGTGGAAGCGTCATGATTTGGGCCTGACAAAATAAGTATCTTCAAATTTTAAAGGACAATTTGTTGCAGAATGCAGAGAATCTGGGTATAAGATCAACCCTTCGATTTTATCAGTATAACGATCCGAAACATAAATCGGAAATTGTAAAGTTTTGGTCAATTTATAACTGCCCTCACTTGATGATTACGCCACCTCAGTCACCAAGCCTCAATGTCTTTAAAAATCTATGGTCCATTTTGGAAGAAACATAAGGCAACACGAGTTTTCAAGCAAAAATAGCCTAAAAAAATTGGAGTGGTAGAATATTTCGCCCATTTCAACGCGAAACCTTGTTGCATCTATACCAAACCGTCTCAAGTCTGTTATAGACAATAAAGTGTATCAGACAAAGTATTAAAAATATAAATTAGCAAACACAACTTAAAAGTTTTCAATACTTAAGGTTACCGCATAAAATAAGCTGTGAGATGAAAAAAGCTGTATTTTTTTTACTTTTAGGATATTTAATTCTTAATTTTTTAAAAATGGAAGTTTTCTTGTTAAATTAAGCTCTTTTATCTATTAATTGACACCAATTTGTTTTTTTAATTCCTACTGGTTTTATTGTTACAGGGCTTAAAAAATTAAAATATGCAGTGCATAAAATAAGCTGTGAGCCACTGTATATATTATTAGTTTTGTAGTTTCATTTATATAAATTTTATAATAAATGTTTCAAATTGTAGCAGCATAGTATTTTTTTTGTTTTTATTAATATTAAGAAATAATTATTGGTATGCAAATATCATTTTACGATTTACCTGCAGGTTCAATGAGGTGTCAATTTTATTTGATTTAAAAATTATATATAGTATATAATGTTGATTTTTGTAGCAAAAAGTTGAGTTGAAATTTTTTTGCAACAAAAAGAACAAGAAAAAAACGCAGTTAAATATAACTGGTATATAATGAAGAATAAACAGTTTTATAAACAGATTGACAAATGAACGTAGATTAAAACAATGGGCGATAAAGTGAAGACTGGAAAACTAAAACATCTTAGCGTCTACGTACTTATTGTATGCCTGAGGTTGGAATTACGATAGATCTAAAAAAGAAATATTAAATTAAAATATATTTTTGATTTATATATATATATATATATATATATATATATATATATATAAGGCTTACTATATATATATATATATATATATATATATATATATATATATATAGTAAGCCTTAAATTGTAATCTTATACTCTAAAAAAGGTAAGAAATGCAATCTGGTATCAAACTATTACATCCGATATCGATCGACATTTTTTTAAATAAAATTTGAGCAACTGCTTAACATCCGTCATTCTTCATTAAAAATTACCGATTTGCTTTCTTCTAGTTCCACCAGAGGCTGCTTTTATTTTTTAATCAGCTGACGATAGACAATAATGACTAAACCATTCCAATATTGATAATGGCTGTTGACTCTCCCGTTTTGCCATTGAAGAGTACATCACTGATAAGTTTTTCGGCTACGATACGTTGATGTGTATTCATGACCCGCAACTTGCTTGCCACATTAATGCCGATAGCATCGAATTCATCTTCCGCTCGTTGGCCGCTAGTTGTTGCAGCCGTAGTGTAGGCAGTAGCTGATCTCCCAAACAGTGGTTGAAGGTGTTCACGTGCAATTTGTATGGTGGGAACTTGCTGATGGATTTGTGTTTGTTGTGCAGTAGCAGCACAATTGGCCTGTTGTTGTTGCTGTTGCATTTGATGTTGCTGTTGTTCTAGCGAGTTGACGGGCTGTTGAAATTCACGTTGCGAATTTGAATCAAGTGCGATGATTTTTAACACCTTGACGGCTGTCGTATGTTGTGGTTGGGTTTAAGCGTGAATTTGTAGAGCAGCAGCATGATGATGTTGGTGATGCTGTTGTTGCTGCTGCTGATGATGGTGTAATGGCGGTGGCTCTCGATAGTGGTGCTGCTGATGGTGGACTTTAGGATCTTCACTTTTGACTATGGACACGGGTACAATGTTACCATTAGCTACATCTGCTATACCAGTTGTGATTCCGGTTTAATTTTGAAGATTTGTTTGTAAGCCGAATGTGCACTACTCGCCTTCATTTGATGTTAGTCTTTATATTCAATTGAATCGTCATGGTCGAATGCCAGAGTAAGTGAACGCTTTGTGGGCTTAACATCCGACCCACTCTTGCTGCCCCTATCGTGCGTTTGCCGTAATACCATAAGCGTGTCTCATAGTTCTGCTTGGTATGGGATTTTCGATATTCGCGTCGAACTGCAGAGCGCAATGAATTGATTTAATTTTACCATCATATTAAGGTCGGGGTTCAGTTCGACCTCTTTTACTTTTTCCACTAGCTTGTCATAGGCTGAAATCAGAAAATTATTAAAGAAAATTGAATTAAAAACACGAAATATTTTATCTTCATACTTACCTCACGCTTTCCTTTTTCTATTTTAAAACCACACTTTCTTTGTTTACAAAAATACCATTTAGTACAGTGTCGCCAACGAAATAAATTTCTAAATTTCAACTGACCGGCTCATTAATTACACATCTGAAGACTAACTTTTTTCCTACAGTCTTTCAGAAAACAAGCTATACCATGATCGATTCGTACTTTCATCCTCTATCGATCATATATAGCAGTATATGTGCACGCGGAATAGTTTTCGAGATACAAGCGAAAAACTAAACTTATATTTTTGAGCGATTATTTCTAATTTTAAAAGTTTTCCGCTTAATAACTTTTTTCGTACAGTCTTTCAGAAAACAAACTATACCACGATCGATTCGTATTTTTATCCTCTTTCGATCGTATATAGCAGTATGTGTGCACGCGGAATAATTTCCGAGATATAAACAAAAAAACGAAACTTATTAATTTAAGCGATTTTTTTAATTTTGAAAAGTTTGCCGCTTAATAACTTTTTTCGTACAGTCTTTCAGAAAACAAGCTATACCACGATCGATTTGCATTTTTTTCCTCTTTCGATCGTATATAGCAGTATATGTGCACGCGGAATAGTTTCCGAGATAGAAGCAAAAAACTAAACTTATTAATTTCAGCGAATTTTTTTAAATTTTAAAAGTTTGCCGATTAATAACTTTTTTCCTACAGTCTTTCAGGAAACAAGCTGCTATATACGATCGAAAGAGGAAAAAAATACAAATCGATCGTGGTATAGCTTGTTTTCTGAAAGACTGTACGAAAAAAGTTATTAAGCGGCAAACTTTTCAAAATTAAAAAAATCGCTTAAATTAATAAGTTTAGTTTTTTTGTTTATATCTCGGAAATTATTCCGCGTGCATACATACTGCTATATACGATCGAAAGAGGATAAAAATACGAATCGATCGTGGTATAGTTTGTTTTCTGAAAGACTGTACGAAAAAAGTTATTAAGCGGAAAACTTTTAAAATTAGAAATAATCGCTCAAAAATATAAGTTTAGTTTTTCGCTTGTATCTCGAAAACTATTCCGCGTGCACATATACTGCTATATATGATCGATAGAGGATGAAAGTACGAATCGATCATGGTATAGCTTGTTTTCTGAAAGACTGTGTTACGAATTATTTTTTTTCCTTTGCCTTCGTTTCCTATAGAACAAACATAATTCTACACAATAAACCAAGATTTAATCGCTATTTCACCCTGTATCAGTAAATATATTTTTTTTATGTACACGTACCCGTTAAAACTTCATACATTCATAAGCCATACATTTTGTTACACACATAGCTACTCATATTATATGCACTTGTTCTTCTTATTTATTTTTTGTTGTACACTCAGCGTAGTTGACAACAACCCCCCTCAAAATTTGCGATCGACAGTGACGGCACTGACAATTGGAATTTGCATTTTAGTTATTTCGTTTGTATTCTTCTGCATATGTACCATCACCTGACTTTACCGTTATTTAAACTGACCAATGATAAGACGACACATGCAATTGACAATGCTTAAAAAAAAGGAAGAAGAAGAAGAACACACAAGAATAAAGGCCCAACTATAATGTACATAAGCTAGCTTTAGCTTATGTCAAAAATTCAACGAAAAGCCTGTCAAATGCTTAGGTAACTTATCAAAGAAATTTATGTGGCTACAATGTACATATATAAATTTAGTAACTTATTTGCCACAGTTGCACGTTTATGTTTATTTCGTACTTATGCCAAAAATAATTTCTACATAAATCAACAAAATTTGAAAACTAAAAAGCTTTAAAGACAATATTTTATATATTTAATAACATTCACAAACACATTTACATAGTTTGGTTTATGTTCTAAGAAAATGTAAAAAAAAAATTATTACAAATTATTTTCTGTTTTGTGTTTGTGGCCAACCGTACTAAAAAATGCAACGATGTTAATCGTTTATATGGTATACATATGTGTGTATAAATACAAATTTAATTAAAAATATATTATAATTGTAAAAAATTAGCCATAAAGAAAAATGTTATTTTTTCTAACATTTTTTATTGAATTAAAAACTAAAAAAATTTAACAATTTAGGTCTAATGTATAAACCAAAGCACAATCAGCTGTTTCCGTACGGAAAGTGCGATCAGTTTCGTACCTTGCATAAAGAAATGAAATTTAACGAAACTTGACGAAAAGTTATCTTATTCACATTATAGTTTACCACATATAATTTAATGTATTTGCACAGTTGTATAAGTTGGCATAAGCTAGTATATGCACATTATAGTTGGGCCTTAAGTTAGTTGACAAAATAATAAAAAAGGAAAGATTTTAGTCAGTCTGTGTTGAGCCTTGGGATCGAAGTGTTGTGCCAAAAAGATAAAAAAAAGAAATACATTGAATTTGAGTTGGTAATTAAAACCTGTGAACAAATTATGGTGAAATTTAAAAAGCAAATAAATTAAAGAAAGAAAGTATTAGCAACAAGAAAGTGCAATTTACACACACATACACACTGAAAGAAACAAAATTTAAGTATTTTGTGCAAATAAAGTAAAATTGTAATTAAAACTGCTTACATATTATTATTAACATCTTCTAAGAAAAAAAGTATTAACGAAAATATTTAAAAACAAAAATACTCAAGTATTTCTGAAAAGGGAAAAAATTATGTGCCATAATTAAAAACTGAAATAATTATTAAATTATATTACAAATAAAATTTATACTTAAATAATTATAAATTCCTAATGAATATACAACTCGTTGGATTTGACATTTTTTCATTGTGATTTTTTCTTTGCTGTGTGTAAATTCATAAAATAAATTTGTAAACTTATTTAGTTAATCAAATATTTTTTACCTTAATATCAGTATGAAACTATTTTGTTATTAAAGAAAATCGGTAAAGTTGTGTAACTTTTTGTAACAGATTATGAATAGTTAAATATAAAAAAGTTGGTTTTGTGGCAGCATTCGGAAAAGTAGCCTCTACGCATATGTATGTCTATATGACATTACTGGAAAATAAATGTGCATAAAATTAAATTCACTGATTAGACTCAATAGAGTAAGCGCCCCAAAAAAATGAATTGTGTTTTAATGCTGCAAAATTAAATAGTGACTGTCTAATGTTAAAAACTAAAAGTGCTTGATATACATACATATTTTGTGGTTATGTCAATGTATTTTTATACAAATAGGTGAAAGACAAAGGCTTATGTTTTAAACAATAATAGTTACGATTATGAAAATCCATCTAAAAAGTTTTGAATGTCATTTTAAAAACAACAATAAACACGCAAGTGAAAAACACACAAATTTGACAAAGTGTAAACATTGTATTCCTAACAGTATTATTAGCACGTAACCTACGTCACATCATCATCGTCAACAACGACATACATACGCGCAACATATTTAAAACAGCAAAAAAAAAACGGCATCTTGAGTGAGAAAAAAAAATGAGAAAAGGTACAGTTGTGCGCAAAAATCTATTGTAAAATAATTAATAAAATCACTAAGAAGCTACACTTTTCTATAAAACAAAAATGAAAAATTTACAAAATGTTAATCAGTTGCAAAAATGATTTTAAAAAAAAAAAAAATTAAAGATAATTAAGCTATGTATTTGCAAGCATAGAAAAGAATTCGGGAATGTTAATTTTTTCCCAAATTGTCTAGCGGGGGCTAAACGGAATAGTTTTTTTTGCCTAAATTCCATAATATAAATAAACTAATTTATGTGAAAATTTATGTACTAAATAAATAAATCGAATTTATTAACGTAAAAACAAAACCAACCAACAAAAGACAAAATAAATCACAGTGCCCGGCAATGGGACCATCCGCAGGCCGCCGCTACTAGCTTTTCGACGGCGTCGACAACTATAACATCAGCAACGACAACTATAACACCAGCAACGACATCTTTAACACCAGCAACGACAACATCATCCTTAGTTAAGTAACTTTCTACATTTAAATATTATTATATTATATTATATTATATCATATTATATTATTTTGTAGTTTACGTTAGATTTCCTAATGTTACAGTAGCATTAAGAATTTTTTTTTCCACATATATATTGTACACTATATTAAAAAACTTATTAAACATTATTAATACACACCCAAATATGTACATATTTTTTACTGGAATGAATTAAATTGTATAAAATGAAACTATAAGCTGCTTTATTTTGAAGGATTGCTGGATGGAGGTGAGTTAGAGGGGGACACATGTATATTAGGGACAGGTTAAAATTTAGGGTACTCAGCCTGTAATGGCGCTTGACTTTGAGTCAATGGGAAAGAACAAAAAGGTACCCAGCCTGGCATAACAACTGGCCAAGGCAACATATCTACACACTAATGGTAGAATTTATATGGCATGTGTAGTGTATTTATTTGTTTACGCGCCACGTAACTTAAGGGTCAAGAACCAACCGTACCGTAACCGTAGCTAGTCGGGGAAAATCTATAAACATGCCGCTTGATCGTATTTTGCTTTGCCTCCGGTGATAATTCGTAACGGGTTTCAGTGTGTCGCAAATGCCGTGTAACAAATATGGCGCCCAACGAAAATGGCCGATGACATGGCCAATGTGCATGGCTATCCTTCAGTGGACAGTCACGCACCGAAAAATATTTTTAAATTTTTAATGTTTTTTTTTCATTTTATTTTACTGCTCGGACGGTTTCTTAGATTTTGGCATAAGTCATGGTTTCTAGGAGAATTCAATCCTAGTATCACTTGCGATGCAAAGCTGTGAACAGTATCTAGCAGTAGCATTGTTATGCAACGTCGTTCTTTAATTTTTTGCGTAAGTCATGATTTCTGGGGAATTTAAAACCTAGTGTTATTCGCGACGCGAGAATCAGGAATAGATTAGCATATGTTAGTTTGAACTCCGATAACAACATCAGGTATTGGCTTCTGGGAATTGCAACGTTATAAGTCCGAGCTGACGACAACTAGTCGCGCAGTGTTTCGTTGCGATAGCGTTTCGGTTCTTAGTAAGGCATTACCCAATTGAAGTGTTTCGTATAAGTCCTCACCCTATGATATTTTGGAGTGGAGTAGCGATGCGAACCATTTCGATTATAAAGCATTTTACATGCACTAGCAAAATATTTTTCGCAAATTTAAATTTTTTTCAATCAAACCTGCTTGAGACATCAATTTTCTTTGGGAAAGAAAGAAGGGAATTGATCTGCCAAGTAGATTGTGGTTTTATATGTCACTGAAAACAAATATTGTGTCTTCCTTCTAATATATACTCTATCCAGCATTCCTTCTCATAGCTATATAATATATATATCTTTTTATCCTCCATTTTTATTTTTACGAATATATAGGAAATATTACAGTTTTCTGTTGGTTTTGAAGAAAACTCTTAAAGTTAACATTTTTTTTTATTAAGTTGTTACGCTAAAACTAATATTGTGATTTTTTCGTTTCCGTGTTCTTTTTTTGTTTTTTTTTTTTGCTGAATAACCATATATATTTTTTTTCCTTGCGTGTTGATGTATTATGCACAAACCTAACACTAGACAAAGCTCAGCTAAGACTCCCGCGCGTCACTCGGTAATTAATCCTAACTTAGTTGACCTATCAGGTAGAGGGAGAGTTCAGGTATCAGCACGTGGTATATCGTCGTCAACAAGTAGAGGGAGAGGTCCAACTTCTATAGGTAGGAAAACCCCTGCTGTATCACTAGCTTCGGGTTCTAGCACAAGCCTTAGAGCTTTGAGGTCTTCGTCTGGTCCTCGCTCATTCTCGTCATTCGATACGGGTGAAGCCGAAGGTGGGGAAATCGATATTGGTCACAGATCTCTAACAGGGTCATATCCGAACATTGACACAAGGTCACTAGAAGACTTAATATCGATAAATACCGGAGATAATCAGGAAAGTTTGGAAAATCGGGTAGAAATGGCTACTCAAGATACTAGTCAAGAGGAAAACCAGCCGCCTCCAACTGTCACTACAGTCGAAAACCTAATGGCGTACGTTCAAGAAGCCATGAGGAATACTCAAGATGAATTTAGAAGAGAATTTAGCGCTCTTCGGGAGTCAGTAGGTTTGGCTCGCAATGATAGGGCTACTTCCGTGACACCTGGGATTAATGCCCAGGCAAGTTCTTCCCAGGCAAACTCTTTTTTGTACGCTTCGTCTGCCGTGCATTTTAAATTGAAAGACTGGAATATTTCATATAACGGTGAGGGCAGCGTTTCTGACTTCCTTTTCAAGATAGAAACTTTGACCGAACGTTCACAATGTCCCCATGATCACCTGATGTCAAATTTCCACCTATTTTTAACGGGTAAAGCTGAGACCTTTTACTGGGATTATATCAGGCAAAATCAGAGAGCGACCTACCCAATGCTGAGAAATGCCCTCTCAAGAGAATTTGGCACATTAGAGAGCGATCACGAAATTTTGTTGAAGATTTCAACACGGAAGCAGCTTCCAAAGGAAAGCTACGATGATTATCACTCCTTAATGGTTCGCTGGAACTTAAGATTGTCAAGCCCAATGTCTGATGCGTCTCTAATAGAAATCATAAAACGTAACGTTCACGCCGACCTCAAGGTCATGCTTTTTATTTCGGAACCCCGCGATCTGGGCAGACTCCGTGATTTAGCCAGAAAAGCCGAAAAGGTACTTTTCGAGAATAGGGGCAGCAGGTTTAGTAGCCAACAGCGTCAAGTGAATGAAGTATCAATGCAACCAACGCCTGAAAACTCTAACATCGAACCAGATCCCCAGATAGAGGCGCTCAAAATTAATAGGAACTGGACAACCAACGGCTATTCTAAGATCAAATGTTGGAATTGCCTCCAATTCGGCCATAGCTATATCTATTGCCCGGAGGAATCGCGGAATGTTTTCTGCTACAAATGCGGACAAAGAGGAGTAACTACTCCCAAATGCGTAGGTCCTCACGCGGAAAACAGACGTCGGAGCGAGTGGGTGATCGGGGATGCTCGTTCCTCAAAGCAAACCCCGAGTCCAGCTTCCACTTAGGTAATAGGTCTTCAGAGAAAAACTCTTCTCACAATTCGACAAACTCTATAATTGACTTACCAATTTTACCCTTGCCCGTTCAAAATATAAACTTACCTTTTGCAAAAAAATTAGGAATATCCAGGACATCCAAACGCATTGTGGAATGCAGGCGCAGATACTGGAAAAGGAAAAGGATCAGGAAAGTAATAGAAACGACATATTTGACAAACCATGAAGATGGTCGACCCTTTGCAAAAATTAAAATACTTGGGGAAAATTTTCTCTGTCTCTTAGACTCCGGTTAAGCAGAGGCATTATCCCCTCTCACCTCCGAGGCAAGAAGAAGTTTATAAGGAACTGGATAGGCTACTAGCTCTTGGCGTGATAGAGGAATCGAACTCCCCATGGTGCAGCCCCATCGTGTCTGTGCGCAAGGGCGACAAGGTTAGGCTTTGCCTCGACTGTAGGAAGATCAACGCGTTGACAAAGAAGGATTCGTATCCGCTACCCCATATAAACGGTTTGCTTAGTCGGCTGAAAGATACACACTACATCAGTGGTATCGATCTGAAGGACGCCTTTTTCCAAATAAGACTGACAGAAGCGTCCAAGGAAAAAACAGCTTTTGCTGTACCGGGGCGCTCCCTATACCAATATAAGGTGATGCCTTTCGAAGTATGTAACGGGCCTCAGACAATGAGCCGTCTAATGGACAAAGCAATCCTGATGAACCTGAGAGAGAACGTCTTCGTGTATTTAGACGACCTCCTTGTGTGCAGCCAAGACTTCGACACCCATCTAAAGTCACTTTCAGAGGTGGCTATGTATTTAAAAGCAGCCGGCCTGACGATTAACGTGAGTAAGAGCAAGTTCTGCCAACGCGAGATAAAATATTTGGGCTATCGCATTGGTGGCGGCAACTTGAAAGTTGATCCGGAAAAGGTTGAGGCCATTACTAGATTTCCAGCTCCCAAGACTCCTCGGCAAGTTAGGCGCTTTATAGGAATGGCGAACTGGTATCGCGCTTTCATAAGTAATTTCTCCAACCTTGCAGGTCCGCTCACTGATTGCTTACGCAAGTCAAATAAACCTTTTCGGTTATCCCCTCAGGCTATTAAGTCCTTTGAGGATTTGAAATCGGCCTTATCGGATGCACCTGTTCTTGCCCAACCAGATTTTAATAGGGAATTCGTGATACAATGCGATGCGTCACGAATTGGGGTAGGAGGAGTTTTATACCAGTTAGATGAGGAGGGCAGAGAACACCCAATCGCGTTTGCTTCGGAAAAGCTAAATAGGGCTCAGCGGAATTATACGGTCACGGAACTCGAGTGTTTGGCCGCCGTTATCTGCGTAAAGCGGTTTAGGCAGTACGTGGAGGGACTCCCATTTAAGATTGTGACGGATCACTCTAGCCTGACATGGCTAATGAGCCAGAAAGATTTAGACGGCAGATTGGCGCGATGGAGCCTAAAACTCCAACATTTCAATTTCACAATGGAACACCGGAAGGGATCCTTAAACATTGTCCCCGACACACTCTCCAGGTTTGACGTGGACGAGATAAATTTGAATTTTAATCCACCGGAGTTTAATATTCAGTCGCCCGAATTCGATGATCCTGAATATCAGGAACTGAAAATGAAGATAAAGGAAAATAATGCAGTACCCCCAGATTTGCGTCTATCTGACGGCTGCGTTCACAAAAGAGTGAAATTCCGGGATGGCGATGTGGCAGACGAGACCCTTTGGAAATTATGACTGCCAAAACCCTTGGCTAAAGAGGCAATAAAATCGGCCCACGAAATGGGTTGTCACGGTGGCCTCGGCAAAACTCTTTTTCGAATCAGACAGAAGTACTTCTGGCCACAAATGGCACGGGATGTTAGATCATATATCGACCAGTGTGATGTCTGCAAAACCATAAAACCAACGAATCAAATACTCCGTCCGCCTATGGGAAAACAGGTACAGACTGTGCGCCCTTTTCAAAGATTATATTGTGACTTCTTAGGTCCATACCCGAGCTCGAGTTTTAAAAATCGTCAGCTGCTGATCACAATAGACCATCTTACCAAATTCTTGTTTTTAAAGCCCATGAAAGTAGCGATCTCGACTAATGTAATAGAGTTTTTTAAAAATGAGGATTTTTGCACCTTCGGCGTGCCGCAATGTATACATAGCGACAACGCTAAGCAGTTCACGTCAAAAGAAATGGGAGAATTTCTCCATGCATATGGCATTACTCACGTGACTACAGGGTTATACTCACCGCAGGCAAATGCCTCTGAGAGGGCAAACAAAGAGGTTATTTCTAAAATTCGATACTTCCTCAAGGATCGCCCAGACCATATAACTTGGGACAGAGAAATACCGAAAGTTTTACAAATATTACGTAGCGATTTCCATTCTGCCATAAAGTGCTCACCCTACTTTGCAGTTTTTAGCCAAAACATGATTCTAAACGGATCAAGTTATTCCGTTTTAGACCAACTGGGTCTACTCTCTGATGAAACCGGAGTTGAACGTAACGACCGGCTACAGCTCATACGGGAGAAAATAGGTAGGAACCTTGATACCGCACACGAAAAAGCATGTAAGACGTATAATACGAGGTGTAAGCCCATCAGATTTGTTGAGGGTCAAGAGGTGTTTAGAAGAAACCACTCACAGAGCGACTTCAAAAGAGCAATTTGTGCCAAATTTAATCCTAAATTTCTTAAATGTAGAATCCGGAAAAAGCTCGGAAACGCCCTGTACGAATTGGAGGATCTCCAAGGTCACTACATCGGTAAATACCATGCCGCGGACATTCGCGCTTGACGTAACGGGAGAATTTCTTCATGTTGCCCGGCTAAGTGGGTCGAGCCACACGTTATGCACTTTCGTCACAGCCTCACAGTTCGAACTTTTGGCAGATAGAACCCTAAGAAAAAGAAAAATAATCCATTCCTGTTCGTTCAACGTATTAAAATCCTAAAACGAAGCAGGTTTGTTACGAATTATTTTTTTTCCTTTGCCTTCGTTTCCTATAAAACAAACATAATTCTACACAATAAACCAAGATTTAATCGCTATTTCACCCTGTATCAGTAAATATATTTTTTTTATGTACACGTACCCGTTAAAACTTCATACATTCATAAGCCATACATTTTGTTACACACATAGCTACGCATATTATATGCACTTGTTCTTCTTATTTATTTTTTGTTGTACACTCAGCGTAGTTGACAACAACCCCCCTCAAAATTTGCGATCGACAGTGACGGCACTGACAATTGGAATTTACATTTTAGTTATTTCGTTTGTATTCTTCTGCATATGTACCATCACCTGACTTTACCGCTATTTAAACTGACCAATGATAAGACGACACATGCAATTGACAATGCTTAAAAAAAAGGGAGAAGAAGAAGAACACACAAGAAAAAGTTAGTTGACAAAATAATAAAAAAGGAAAGATTTTAGTCAGTCTGTGTTGAGCCTTGGGATCGAAGTGTTGTGCCAAAAAGATAAAAAAAAAGAAATACATTGAATTTGAGTTGGTAATTAAAACCTGTGAACAAATTATGGTGAAATTTAAAAAGCAAATAAATTAAAGAAAGAAAGTATTAGCAACAAGAAAGTGCAATTTACACACACATACACACTGAAAGAAACAAAATTTAAGTATTTTGTGCAAATAAAGTAAAATTGTAATTAAAACTGCTTACATATTATTATTAACATCTTCAAGGAAAAAAAGTATTAACGAAAATATTTAAAAACAAAAATACTCAAGTATTTCTGAAAAGGGAAAAAATTATGTGCCATAATTAAAAACTGAAATAATTATTAAATTATATTACAAATAAAATTTATACTTAAATAATTATAAATTCCTAATGAATATACAACTCGTTGGATTTGACATTTTTTCATTGTGATTTTTTCTTTGCTGTGTGTAAATTCATAAAATAAATTTGTAAACTTATTTAGTTAATCAAATATTTTTTACCTTAATATCAGTATGAAACTATTTTGTTATTAAAGAAAATCGGTAAAGTTGTGTAACTTTTTGTAACAGATTATGAATAGTTAAATATAAAAAAGTTGGTTTTGTGGCAGCATTCGGAAAAGTAGCCTCTACGCATATGTATGTCTATATGACATTACTGGAAAATAAATGTGCATAAAATTAAATTCACTGATTAGACTCAATAGAGTAAGCGCCCCCAAAAAATGAATTGTGTTTTAATGCTGCAAAATTAAATAGTGACTGTCTAATGTTAAAAACTAAAAGTGCTTGATATACATACATATTTTGTGGTTATGTCAATGTATTTTTATACAAATAAGTGAAAGACAAAGGCTTATGTTTTAAACAATAATAGTTACGATTATGAAAATCCATCTAAAAAGTTTTGAATGTCATTTTAAAAACAACAATAAACACGCAAGTGAAAAACACACAAATTTGACAAAGTGTAAACATTGTATTCCTAACAGTATTATTAGCACGTAACCTACGTCACATCATCATCGTCAACAACGACATACATACGCGCAACATATTTAAAACAGCAAAAAAAACGGCATCTTGAGTGAGAAAAAAAAATGAGAAAAGGTACAGTTGTGCGCAAAAATCTATTGTAAAATAATTAATAAAATCACTAAGAAGCTACACTTTTCTATAAAACAAAAATGAAAAATTTACAAAATGTTAATCAGTTGCAAAAATGATTTTTTTAAAAAAAAAAATTAAAGATAATTAAGCTATGTATTTGCAAGCATAGAAAAGAATTCGGGAATGTTAATTTTTTCCCAAATTGTCTAGCGGGGGCTAAACGGAATAGTTTTTTTTTGCCTAAATTCCATAATATAAATAAACTAATTTATGTGAAAATTTATGTACTAAATAAATAAATCGAATTTATTAACGTAAAAACAAAACCAACCAACAAAAGACAAAATAAATCACAGTGCCCGGCAATGGGACCATCCGCAGGCCGCCGCTACTAGCTTTTCGACGGCGTCGACAACTATAACATCAGCAACGACAACTATAACACCAGCAACGACATCTTTAACACCAGCAACGACAACATCATCCTTAGTTAAGTAACTTTCTACATTTAAATATTATTATATTATATTATATCATATTATATTATTTTGTAGTTTACGTTAGATTTCCTAATGTTACAGTAGCATTAAGAATTTTTTTTTTCCACATATATATTGTACACTATATTAAAAAACTTATTAAACATTATTAATACACACCCAAATATGTACATATTTTTTACTGGAATGAATTAAATTGTATAAAATGAAACTATAAGCTGCTTTATTTTGAAGGATTGCTGGATGGAGGTGAGTTAGAGGGGGACACATGTATATTAGGGACAGGTTAAAATTTAGGGTACTCAGCCTGTAATGGCGCTTGACTTTGAGTCAATGGGAGGGAACAAAAAGGTACCCAGCCTGGCATAACAACTGGCCAAGGCAACATATCTACACACTAATGGTAGAATTTATATGGCATGTGTAGTGTATTTATTTGTTTACGCGCCACGTAACTTAAGGGTCAAGAACCAACCGTACCGTAACCGTAGCTAGTCGGGGAAAATCTATAAACATGCCGCTTGATCGTATTTTGCTTTGCTTCCGGTGATAATTCGTAACGGGTTTCAGTGTGTCGCAAATGGCGTGTAACAACTGTAGGAAAAAAGTTAGTCTTCAGATGTGTAATTAATGAGCCGGTCATTTGAAATTTAGAAATTTATTTCGTTGGCGACACTGTACTAAATGGTATTTTTGTAAACAAAGAAAGTATGGTTTTAAAATAGAAAAAGGAAAGCGTGAGGTAAGTATGAAGATAAAATATTTCGTGTTTTTAATTCAATTTTCTTTAATAATTTTCTGATTTCAGCCTATGACAAGCTAGTGGAAAAAGTAAAAGAGGTCGAACTGAACCCCGACCTTAATATGATGGTAAAATTAAATCAATTCATTGCGCTCTGCAGTTCGACGCGAATATCGAAAATCCCATACCAAGCAGAACTATGAGACACGCTTATGGTATTACGGCAAACGCACGATAGGGGCAGCAAGAGTGGGTCGGATGTTAAGCCCACAAAGCGTTCACTTACTCTGGCATTCGACCATGACGATTCAATTGAATATAAAGACGAACATCAAATGGAGGCGAGTAGTGCACATTCGGCTTACAAACAAATCTTCAAAATTAAACCGGAATCACAACTGGTATAGCAGATGTAGCTAATGGTAACATTGTACCCGTGTCCATAGTCAAAAGTGAAGATCCTAAAGTCCACCACCAGCAGCACCACTATCGAGAGCCACCGCCATTACACCATCATCAGCAGCAGCAACAACAGCATCACCAACATCATCATGCTGCTGCTCTACAAATTCACGCTTAAACCCAACCACAACATACGACAGCCGTCAAGGTGTTAAAAATCATCGCACTTGATTCAAATTCGCAAAGTGAATTTCAACAGCCCGTCAACTCGCTAGAACAACAGCAACATCAAATGCAACAGCAACAACAACAGGCTAATTGTGCTGCTACTGCACAACAAACACAAATCCATCAGCAAGTTCCCACCATACAAATTGCACGTGAACACCTTCAACCACTGTTTGGGAGATCAGCTACTGCCTACACTACGGCTGCAACAACTAGCGGCCAACGAGCGGAAGATGAATTCGATGCTATCGGCATTAATGTGGCAAGCAAGTTGCGGGTCATGAATACACATCAACGTATCGTAGCCGAAAAACTTATCAGTGATGTACTCTTCAATGGCAAAACGGGAGAGTCAACAGCCATTATCAATATTGGAATGGTTTAGTCATTATTGTCTATCGTCAGCTGATTAAAAAATAAAAGCAGCCTCTGGTGGAACTAGAAGAAAGCAAATCGGTAATTTTTAATGAAGAATGACGGATGTTAAGCAGTTGCTCAAATTTTATTTAAAAAAATGTCGATCGATATCGGATGTAATAGTTTGATACCAGATTGCATTTCTAACCTTTTTTAGAGTATAAGATTACAATTTAAGGCTTACTATATATATATATATATATATATATATATATATATATATATGTATATATATATATATATATATATATATAAATCAAAAATATATTTTAATTTAATATTTCTTTTTTAGATCTATCGTAATTCCAACCTCAGGCATACAATAAGTACGTAGACGCTAAGGATGTTTTAGTTTTCCAGTCTTCACTTTATCGCCCATTGTTTTAATTTACGTTCATTTGTCAATCTGTTTATAAAACTGTTTATTCTTCATTATATACCAGTTATATTTAACTGCGTTTTTTTCTTGTTCTTTTTGTTGCAAAAAAATTTCAACTCAACTTTTTGCTACAAAAATCAACATTATATACTATATATAATTTTTAAATCAAATAAAATTGACACCTCATTGAGCCTGCAGGTAAATCCTAAAATGATATTTGCATACCAATAATTATTTCTTAATATTAATAAAAACAAAAAAAAAAAAAAATACTATGCTGCTACAATTTGAAACATTTATTATAAAATTTATATAAATGAAACTACAAAACTAATAATATATATATATATATATATATATATATATATATATATATATATATATATATATATATATATAAAAATAGTGTATAATATTAGTATTAAAAAAAATAACTAAAGCAACTATGAAATATGTGGATAAAGAAAACAAAATGCATACTATTTATATACACACACATACATAAATAAATAAAGTATATAAAAAAAAATTTTATCAGTAATTCTAAAGTATATCGACAAATACAAAAAACTAACCACATGAAGTGCTGCTCTACTGTTAAAACTTAAAATACAATTGAAGAAAATAAAGAAAAATATTTTTAAACTTTTTAACAGTAGAAATATTTATTTATTTATTTATTAGAGTTATATAAAACAATAAATGGTATTATATAACAAATGAAAAGAAGAGTACGAGCAACTAAGGCCTTCGGCTCAAATATAATATAGATTTCGTTGTTTAAAAGTAATGGATTAAATTAAATCATATTTAATAATTTACATTTATTAATAAAATTGTAAATTGTGTCGTGTGCACCCTGTGCATATTTTTCATTATTTGAGGGTAAAGCAGTGCAGTCAGCTGTAAATGGAACAAAGATGGCCAGTGTAGACATTTATAAACAAAAACAAAGAGTTAGGGAAGCAAAGGCATAAATTGCTGACAAACGGCCCGGAAACCTTTTTTTTTGAAATGGAGATGATACCGAGGCTTGCTGCGAAGGCAAGTTCAAAATGTCGATCCTTTTTACTTTTGGATTTTGGATAGAACAAAGGTGTGACGAGTGGCTGCCAAATAATTAACATTAAAGTAAAGACTTATGTAACAAAAAAAAAATAAGTCTACGTAAACGTATGTTCCAAATAACAAGGAAAATATTTCTGTGCTTATGAAAAAGTTTTATTGAAATAAAATATAAAAAAAAAATGAATTTCAAAATTTTTATGTTAAAAACTAATAACTAAAAAAAAAAAAAAAAACGAAAAAATATATATATAAGTGTTAAGCAACGTACAATTAAACCCTAACAAAAATTTCCTTAACCTACAGAAACGTATATTCAGAACTAAAATAAAATAATTTTAAAAGGATCGCCACGCCACATTACGCCCGTCACATCCAACGAGGGATCATCTTCACCAGCAGTCTCGACACGCATTGCCACCCGGCAGTGCCAGGTATCTTGCCAAAGACCTTTGACAGACCCTACAGACGACCTGCGGACAAATCACTAACGTTAAATTATATATATATTAATCTTTGCCAATAAGGAAAGCATTGATTTACCTTTGCCTTTTAAGAAAAGTCATTCCTCTGGGTAATTAGGCTCAGAGTGCGCGGATTTAGGGTTGAGCTCAGGCCTAAGTATTGCGAAACCGCGGTGGGAATTAGTTGCCCTTACTTTTTCATGTCTTCCTTAACCTAGAAAACAAAAGAGAATTTAACAAAGTGAAATATATATAGATAAAACCAAAAATTGTTGTGTACTTACAATAACCAGTTGACCAATAACGACCCATAACGAACGGAATGGCATTCCTGTAGAGCCACTAATCCAGCCAAAATAGAATTCTAGGAACCAGAAAAGAACTGAGCGAAAATAAGCCGCCATCTTGTGAAATATTAGCAGTCTTGATTTGAAATACAATTGCTTTGTAATCGCCATTTCTAAGGAAAACGTTTTTTTTTCATTGCCTCTAATTTAAATGTTGCTTTATTTTCTTATTTTGCATTGAATTTTTTTGATTTTATAAAAGGAAATGTTTGCATTAAATTTTTTATTTTAATTTAAATTTTGCATTGAAATTTTTTGATTTTATAAAAAAATTTTTGCATCAAATTTTTTATTTTAATTTAAATTTTACATTTATTTTAATTTTGCATTGAATTTATCTTCTACTTTGTATTTATTTAAATTTCTTTAAAACTATTTCTACGCCTTTTTTCTTTTGAATAATGTGAATAATTTTTTTTATTCTAATAAATCCGCTTCTATGTACTCATTTTTGATATGAAAATGAGATCTTTTATTTAAGATGAAGTGCTAAAGGTGACTGTTAAGCGGTAAGTAGGGTAACAAAGTTGCAAGAGGGTTTTCTTAGGGACATCTAAAGCATTTTTTTTTTATGATGTCATGGTGAGGATTGATATCCTCAAGTGGGGAGGGATTTTACCTGGAAGAAACACCAGCCAGAAGGTGATACCGCGTGTGTGGAAGAGAAGATATTCAAACTTGCTTCGGGCTCCATATATATTTTTTTTATTAGTTTTGTGGAAGTCTGGCATGATTTTTTTTGTGTGGTAAACTAGGCCGAAACGTTGGCAAGAACCGACCCAACACGGCGAGCGACAGCCGGAGCACCTGCCCGCATGCCAGCACCGCCGACGATCTGGCCACTCTAGTCAGGTACTTATTTAATTTATACCTTTTTTATACCAAATACCATTACAAAAAATGGCGCCCAACGTGGGGCCCGAAGCAAGTCCTGAAAGACGGAAATATATTTGTTAATTTTCCTTTTTTATCATGAATTTTTTTAAGATCGTATGTCGGTTAGGTTATTTGAAGATTCCCTAACCATGCTACGTCTTACAAAACGAATTTACATTTGAAATTATTAGTTTCTGTTGTTTTTTTTTATCTTTTGGTGACTCTTTTAAAGCTTCATGGCGCATGTGCCGCACACATATGTAAGTCCCGATACTCAAGGCTTAATACTTTGATTCGCGTTGCGACATTGGGTGTGGGCCATATGGCCATGAGGATTTAAAGGTTCATGCAGTCTCGATCATTTTCATTCAACTTGAGACTTAAATAGTTAGACATTAGAGTACATGTCGAATTAGACTCTTAATTGCTCAGGTTGGAGGGAAATGGTAGAGATCCCAAAATATATTAGTACAGTGGACCGGGGGATAGTAGGGAATTACATACATTTGTTCTGGAATTTATCTCCAGGCTAGACCGAACGTCTCAAAAATGGGTGTTAGTCCGTAAAGTTATGAGTTAATATCTCAACTTTATCGCTGCAGCGTCCCTTTTATTTATGTGTTGATATTTACAAATCCCACTAGTCCATTCATTCCAACTTTCTTTCATGTAAATTCGTCTTTCGGAATCATCTCCTGAGAATAAATAAAATCAATTGATTAGAAAAAAAAAACTACACACACTTAGAGTATGTCACAGATAATACTTACCTTGCAACATTAGTTACCCGAAATACTGCTGCATTTGCATATACCTTTGTTTAGAAAATTTTTTTTTATATTTTATTGTCATTAAGAGAATTTGTCTTTTCTTTCTATTAGTGTTTTTCGTCTTCGAGGTAAGACAGTTTTAGGAAAATATATTGTAAAGCTTTTATTTTTAGTAACGTCTATTCAGTTTTCTTTTCGTAGAGAAAGCAGGCTAGCGTTTTTGGATTGTGTTTTTTTTCCTTCTGCAGAATTTTATTTGTTTTTTTTATTCTGAATGGTTTTGACTCGGCGCACAAGTCAGATGCTGTCCAACGCTGCCAATATGCCAACGACTCGTGCAAGTGTGACTTGTGGCACGGAAGCGCCTGCAACCGCCACTGCCTCGACCTTAGCAAATCCTTCGTGTAGTGTAATAACCGTAGCAACGTTCGCTACTAGCACCGACCCCATATTCTCAGTGTCGGCAGCCCACGATTCGTCTAGCAGCTCAGATCTTGCTGAGCAGACAGTTATATCGCCAACTTTTATGAGCACTACAGCCCAAAATATACGTCGGGAGGCGCGTGAAAGTGATGCCAACGTTTCTAACGCAGAGAGGCCCTTTGACGTAAACAATATTCAACAGTTCGTTGAGGCATCGATAGGCTTATGCCAGGCACGTTTAATGAGGGAGGTAAATGATAAGATTCAGCAAGCGCTGCTTGAGATAAAACAGCTTGTTACATCGCAAGCTGCCACTAATCAATGTTCGCCTACAAGGCCACAACAGGCACAATCATTTTTTCAACCATCTGTTAGCCGCCAGGGCGTAGCTTCGTCGCAGCCACATGCGTGCCTACTGCCAACACGGCCGAGTGGGTCTGCACCGCAGGTGTGTGCTCAATTGCCACCACTAGTTCCTGCCCCTCAGTACTTAGGTACAGCACCAAATTTGCAAACAGCACCCGTTACGCTCGCATCGTCGCCTTTTGAACAACAGCAGTATGTTTTACCACCGAACCGTGTGCCTGAAAGGCAACGGCCAGAACTTTTACCGGCATCGTACCAACAACAACCGCAGCAGACCGGTTTGCAACAGCAGCAGATTTTATTAGGTGATCAGCCGGCGCAGCAAATTCCGGCACCATATCAGCCGCAAGAAGATGGGTCGCAGCAGAATATGATTACGTATAATCGTCCACAACCACAAAGTCAGCAACAGCAAAGATTTTATATGTCTCAACAAAACTTGCCACAACAAAACATGCCGCCAGGCCACAATTATACTCAACTACCTAATTCGCAGCCAACCTATCCAACGGATGCTTGGTCTGCACCAGTTTTTCAGCCACAACAGCCCAGTTATCAATTAGCGATGTCAGCACCTAATCACTGTGAGCCTCTGGACAAGTTCAAACTCGCGAAATGGGGTGTTAAATTTGATGGCACCAGTAAAACCATGAATGTACAGGAATTCATTTTTCGAGTAGGCGCTCTGAGGAAAGATTATAATTGCTCTGATAATGAAATTTTGCGATCTTTTCATCTGTTACTAGACGGCCCAGCCTTGGATTGGTACTGGGATTACCGCAAAATAGTACACGTCAGCACCTGGGAGGAATTACAAAAGGCTCTCCTAGCCCAATGCCGTCGTTTTGCGAAAGAGTACGAGGTACAAATGCAGATCTTGAACCGCCGGCAGTTACCGCAAGAGCCTTTTGATGATTTTTATAGTTCAGTCATAAAACTGCGAAACCAGCAAGAAAACCCCTATGAAGAGGAGCAGTTGGTGGAAATCATGAGGGGAAACTTAAAGCCTTCACTGATACAAATGATGTTTTCGGCCAATATAAGGACAGTTTCAGAGTTTTGCCGTGAGGTCAGACGAGCGGAAAATTTGTTAGCCAGCCAACGACAGCAGTATCAGCAGCGGGCAAATTTCTCACATAGGGTGAATGAGCTTGCATATTTAGAAGAGGACGGGGATTTGGTTGAGCTAGAGGTAGACGCTATCCGGTCAACAAGCAATTACACTTGCTGGAATTGCAAAGTTGTTGGTCATAGTTTTGTTGACTGTCCTGAGCCGGTAACTCGTGTTTTTTGCTTTAGGTGTGGTAGGGATAATGTCGTGACCCCAAAATGCCCTAAGTGTCAGGGAAACCGGCCTCGAAACCCGTCTCGGACTGGGGAGGCGCGGTCAACAGAGGTTTAGACCCAGTCCCTAATCAACAAAATGAATCAAGAATAAATAGTTTTAGAATTTTGGAAAATAAGAATAGAAAAAAAAAAAAAAAAAAAAAAAGAATGGAAAATTGCAAAACAGAGACACGCTTAAGAGAAATTGAACCATTACACGTTAGAATTATTGAGCATAATGAAGCCAAACAGAGAATATTCGGTTCGGTATCGACCAAAATAAAGAAGGCGCGGGAACGCTACAAAGTACGAAAAAAATTAAGGCACGAGATTTCGGCGGCTTCCCTTTATGAGGGTAAAGACTCTCGTCTTTACACTCGTATAAATTTAGGTGGCCACGAAATTGAAGGCTTACTGGACAGCGGTGCCACAGTAACGTGCTTAGGCCGTAACTGTCTTGAGTTTGTAGAAAAAACGGGGCTTAAAATCCACGATTTTTCTACTGTCATCAAGACAGCGGACGGCACAGCGCACCACATTATCGGCCGCGTTCGAGCGAATGTTACGGTTGGCCAGACAACGCAGGGAATAACGTTTTATTTAGTGCCTACTTTGAGTCGTGAGTTGTTCTTGGGGATCGACTTTATGAAGGTCTTTAAAATGTTTGCCAACATAGATAGTATTGCGACTAATGATATCAGTCTTAGTGAAGATACTGAAAATAACCCAGAGGTAGTAACTCATAAGTTGACAGCTGATCAGCGACAGAAGTTAGATTCGGTCATATCGATGTTCCCCTGCTATAGTAAAAGAGGTCTAGGAAAAACACATTTAGAGACGCATTCCATCGATACCCGTGATGCAACTCCAGTGAAAGATCGACACTATCCTGTATCCCCGGCAGTTCAAAAACTAATGTTCGCAGAGCTCGATAGGATGCTTGACCTTGGTGTCATTGAGTCCAGCGAAAGCCCATGGAGCCATCCTGTTACTTTGGTCCGCAAGGGCGAAAAAAACAGGCTGTGCTTGGACGCGCGGAAGCTCAATGCACTGACGGTCAAGGATGCCTATCCGCTGCCGCACATTGAGGGTTTGCTTAGCCGCTTGGGAGACACGATTTTCATTTCTAGTGTCGATCTTAAAGACGCATTCTGGCAGATTCCACTAGATCAAGCTAGTAGAGAGAAAACTGCTTTTACGGTACCTGGGCGACCACTTTACCATTTTACAGTCATGCCTTTTGGGTTGTGTAACGCGGCCCAGAGGTTATGTCGTTTAATGGATAAAGTGATCCCCGCGGCGCTGCGTGATAGAGTTTTTGTCTACTTGGATGATCTTTTGATAGTATCTCCAGATTTTGCTACGCACTTAGAGTTGTTGGCACGGGTAGCTAAATAAGGCACCTGCCTTATTTAGTCTAAATAAGGCAGGTTTGACCATAAATGTGTCGAAATCTAAATTCTGCTTTAAGGAGTTACGATATCTAGGTTATATTGTAGGTGGCGGTAAACTAAGACCTGATCCGGCTAAGGTTGAAACGATTACTCGTTTTGCCTACCCTAAAACAGCTAAGCAGGTTAGGAGCTTCATGGGGGCAACAGGCTGGTATAGAAAATTTATACCAGACTATGCCACCATTGCAGCTCCAATCTTCGAAACGCTAAAGAAGGGGAAGCAATTCAAGTTTTCAGATAAGGCTAAGGCCGCATTTGATCGCCTCAAGGATGCTTTGATTTCGAGTCCGCTTCTTAATCATCCGGACTTCTCCAGACATTTCTATGTACAGTGTGATGCATCGGATGTAGGAGTTGGGGCAGTTCTTTTTCAGAAAGATGATTCTGAAGAAGAGCACCCAATCGCCTACTTCTCGCATAAGTTAACACCAGCACAGAAAAATTATTCGGTAACAGAACGGGAGTGTCTGGCAGTGGTTTTGGCGATTAAGAAGTTTAGGCCCTACATAGAACTTATGCCTTTTTCCGTGATAACCGATCACAGTAGCCTTAAGTGGCTTATGTCACATAAAGACCTTAGTGGGCGTTTGGCTCGGTGGAGCCTACATCTCCAATCATATGATTTCGAAATTGAGCATAGGCAGGGGAAACAAAATGTAGTACCCGATACCCTATCGCGTTACGAAATGGATGAAGTCTCGGCAGATGTAGAAGGGCTGGTTGATTTAACTTCAAATGCGTTTAAGTCCAGCGACTATTTGGAACTTGTTTCTACTATAGAGGCAAATTCTGAACAGTTGCCTGACTTAAAGGTAGTTGATGGTTTCGCGTATAAACGAGTACGACCCTATGATGGATTGGCCTTGAATGAGGACTTTTCATGGAAACTATGGGTTCCTCAGGAATTGACTAAGTCCATCATCGACAAGTCGCACAATTCACCGCAAGCTTCTCACGGAGGCGTTGGGAAGACTCTCCGCAGAGTTAGGGAATATTTCTACTGGCCAAACCAAAACACTCAGATTCGCGAATTCATCGCAAATTGTCAAATTTGCAAGGAGACAAAACCGGCAAATAAAACGCTACCTCCGCCGATGGGAGCGGAATCTATTAGTGAGCGTCCGTTTCAAAAAATTTTTATCGATTTTCTCGGCCCTTATCCTCGTTCAAAGAACGGTAACTCTTTTATTTTTATAGTTTTAGACCACTTAACAAAGTTTGTGCTACTTAAAGCGCTGCCAAAGGCTAATACCAAAAACGTAGTGAAATTTTTAATCGGTGAAGTCTTTCACAAGTTTGGTACCCCTGAAATAATTGTCTCGGATAACGGCAGACAGCTTATAAGCAAGGAATTTTCCGACTTAGTAGAAAATTTTGGAGTAAAGCATGTCCGTACGGCGATACATTCACCACAAGTGTTGCGGGTGGGTTGCAGTTTTAAGTAAAATCCAATTTTCTGCAAATGTTTGTTGGGTTTACTTGGCTCGGTTTATTTATTTAGATTTAATGTGTTTTATATAAATGGTTAATAAATTAGAAAAGAAAAACTATTTAATGTGTTTTGTGTATCAATATTATGTTTTATGTGTTAGACCATTATTTGTCTTGAAAATTATCTGTTTTATCCTTGTAGTTTCTTTAATGTTAATAAATTGAATTTTGTTCCTCTTTTGCTTGCTTTTTCTTCGTTTGTTCTTTCTGTTGTGATACATATGTACGTCTATAAAGATAATATAGTTTAATTATATTTATCCTTATATTCATATGTATGTATGTAATCTTAGTATCTGTCCAAAGCCTGCGTTCCGAAGAAATAACCTGTAAATAAACAAAACAAAGAATAGCAAAATAAAAATAATACTTGCATGTGTTTTCACAAAAAAATTCTGTCAAAAATAAACGTGTGTGTGGTAGTGTATATTGTTTATCTTAGTACAAAAAAAAAAAAAATTAAGTTAAATTTGGTAGCACAAGTATAGTAAAACGGTTACAGAGTTGTAGTTCATTCAAGAAATTAAAGAATTTAAATTAGAATATAATGTAATAAAATTTTTGAAATAAGGAATAAAAAAAAATATATAAGAAAAGATGGAGATTTTTATATAATCTTAAGAAGAAAGAAAAAAGATGGCTTTTGGCGGGAAAATGCAGATAAATATATACGTTACTCATGGAAATGTTATTGGAAACCGCTAAAAAATATATATTTGTGGAAGTTGTTATAACAGGCAGTAGATCGAAAGAGAAAAGTTAAAATCAGTTGTTAAAATAACATCGCCAGAAAAGGAACAAAAGGCATAAAATTGTGTAAAAAAGGGGTTGTTAAAAACAAATAAATAAAAATTTTGGTTAATTTTTTTTTTTTCAAATACAAAAAGAGAAAAAAACGTAAGCAATTATTAAAACATATTGTGAAAAAATCGTTTGTTTTAAATAATGTGTTATTTCAGCTGGCTATTTTCTAGGGAGTTAAACCCAAGGTGGTGTCCCAACAAGCCGGAGGAAAATAGGTAAGATATAAAAATTAATAATATGCATGATGAAGCCGATGGATAATGCCAAGATTAAAATTTAAAAGTAGGGGAGGAAAAAAATTTTTGCTTGTAAAAAAATTTATATAAACCTAAAAAAATGAAAATACAATAAAAAGGGAAGATTCTGATTGGTGTGTGTCCGGCAAGAAATTAAATCTTTCAAAACAAAGAATTTAGCTTAAATACCAAATAAAAATAAAAAAAATCTATACGGACAAAAATATGAATATGTATAAAAAAAAATTATTTTTTTTTTGTTGTTAAAAAAGTGGTTGTGATTTGTGTGAATATTTGTAAGAATTTCGTTAGTGTTTAGTTTGTGTATGTGTTAATCTTAATTTTTGACTATATCAAAAAGTTATTTTGCAGAGAAAAGAACTTAATAAAACCATATTTCTGATTTTTTGTATTGATAAGTAGAGCTTGAGTGATTTTTGTTATTGTTAGAAATCGTTTGTACAGTGGCAAACAATAGTATGACCTCAAGGAGCTCTTTTAGGCATAGAAAGTAATTTTAAAAGAATTTTAAGCAGAAATAAAATATTAACTTAAGCCCTAATTAGGAAGTTATAAGAAAAAGTCAGATATACAGGAAAAATCAAAAAAAGGAAAAACGTGTAATATTTTATAAAAAAACCCACTCTGTGAATAATTTTTTTTTAATAATTTTTTATTGTTATTCAATTGTAACAAAATCTCTTTATGTATGTATTAAATGCTTGTTATATATTAATTTATTTCTACATTTATATTAATTTCAATTATATATAAAATAAATTTTGAATGTAGATTGAAAGAGCAAATTGATGATTGGTTAAATTAAAGAAGGTGCAGGCAGTGATGGAGAGGTAAGCTAAGAAGTGATGAAATGCTATGTGGGCCGTAGAACAATATTTTTATGGAAGCATCTACGACATGGTTGGGAGGGCAAATGAGACGACCATCTGTCTCAAAATTCTTTGTGTGGTATACTGTGTGTGTAGTTTCGTTAGTTTTGTTTTGTTCTATTTTATGTGTTCGGATACGCGGCTGGTGAGAAGGGTTGGAACCGCCTGAGAAGAGAAACAACGAGCTAATCGGAAACCTCGCCAGTCCAACCGGTCCGTAACAATATGGCGCCCAATCAAATGTAGTAACTTAAGATAATTTTTAATTTGCTCAAAAGTTATCTTAAGTTACAGTAATTTTTGCATGTGAAAACATCAAAGCATGTGGCAATAGCCTACTAATTTTTTTTTATATAGCCCAATTACAGCCTGAAGTCCCATTGCAGAAGTTGATCCATGTAGCCGCTCCAGGACGAAATGGAGTGTTGTATGTGGATAGAATTTATGGATGTGATATATGGTGAAGTAATACCTACAGGAGTGAATCACAATAGCTTGCGAGTGACCCCAATGTGTCCCCAAATGTATTGTGTTCGTTTCCTTTTTGATATGATTGTGTTTTAGAGTTCAGTTTTTTAGTCATTGACAGTGTTGAATGTTATATAATGTCTGATAGCCTGTCGGATCATGTGTATCGCGAAGAGTGTAGTATCAGCGTTATACTTATATGTTCAGTCCTGAAAGTGATTATATTTAATTTTGTTGTAGTTTTGTCTATATGCCACACAAAGAATCATTAAAGTTCTGAAAGATCGCTTCACATCCGTCCGTCATTGCTTTAACCAAATATATCATTCAAAGTTTGTTTTATTTGCATGATGATTTTTGATTTAATTTTTGGTTGCATGACTTATTAGATTGTTTTTTATGTTATTATATTTATATTTTTTTCATTGTTTGGAAATTTCCGTAATTTGCTATATTTTGATAAGTTATCATTGTAGTTATATGACTTTTTTATTTATTAACATTGATGATTGTTTTTGGTTTTAATAGTTTATTTATTTATATTTTTATTTATTTATTTTATTTTGTGCATGATTGTTTTATTTCTCCACTATTTGTTTATTTATTTACTTATTTATCGCGATTACTTATTTTAATTATTTGTTTGTTGTGATTATTTATTTATTAACATACGTATATTAGTTATTTATTTATTTTAATTATTATGTATTTTTTTGTGCATGATTGTTTTATTACTCCACTATTTGTATATTTGTGTATGATTATTTATTTATTTGTTTTATTACTCCACTATTTGTATATTTATGTATGATTATTTATTGATTTGATTATTTACTTATTTAATTTGATTATTTATTTTAATTATTTGTTTGTTGTGATTATTTATTTACATATATTATTTATTTATTTTAATTATATGTTTGTTTTATTTTTATTTAATGTACGTTAATTTTTATTATTGTCTTTTTATTTTATTAAATTTATTTATATTTGTAAATATTAAGATTTTTATTTGTATGTTTGGTTTATTTCATATATTATTTTTTTTATACATTTATTTGCATGACTGCTTTGCTTTATTACTTCAATTTTTGTTTATTTATCTAGGTTATTTATTTCATTATTCGTTTATTTATATCTATTAATTAGTCTTTTATATTTATACCTGTGAATGTTTTTAATTATATTTATTTATTGTTATGTGGTTTATTACTTTTTTTAATTACACATCAGTCACAACTATTGATTTAGTTATTTATTGAATAATTTATCGATTACAATTTCAATCTGTAAATTAAAAATTTTTTTTACTGTTTCGAATTATCAGAATCTTGCCGTCTTCTGCACACACCATTTTAGTTTTTTGAAATTGGAAATTCAACGAGAATAAACTTTATTTGTTTGGTTTAAAAATATAAAAAAATACACAAGTTTGCTTATGGTTTCATCCTTCAGAAAGTAGACTTAAAACTTCGATCTTCTGCCTTATCTAATGCTTGCCAGGTTTATCAAAATTAGTTCTCAGAAAGTATGTAACCACAATAACCCATGAAATTTACATTTTTGCTGCCAATTTTTGTAATCTTTAGAATTTGCCGCATGAAAAGGTAATAATCTGTGATTTTAGAGTTAGTTTGACAATTTGCGTAGATTTAGTCGGTTAGTGCAATATTAGTAATAGGAAACCGCAATATTAGTAATAAGATAAAATGTGAAGTATGTCTGTGATGTATATAGTGAGGTTGTGATGTATGCAAGTTGTGTTTATAGTTTTACATATTCTGGTTAAGTGCAATATAGAGTTACGTCCCTGTTTTGTGCTTGTGCCATATACATATGTTTGTAGAACAAAAGACACCTGAAAAAAAATAAAAACAGAACACAAAGTAATAATTCATTTACAGACTATTTTACAAAATACTTCCCGTAAAAAAAATGCGCTGAGAGTTTTTGGATACAGCAATTTCTAAATCCTTTATATGAAAGTTTTTTAGAAACCCATAGTCAATACTGGTTGATAGGTATAAAAATAAATTTGAGGCGTGACCCAATTATAATTAAATTTAAAATGAATTATATGTACGTCGATGCAGATTAATTTTAATTTTTTTTGCCTCAATGTTGAGATGTTGCAGGCTTTCGATTTTAATATTATATAAACACACGATAGTGTCCTACCAATTGGCTGGTAACAAGAAATATTTTTTTTTTTGAATAAATTAGAATTTAAGAGTTGCCTCTACATTATTTTTTTACCAAAAAAATATTTGGCAGAGTGCTTTTATACCAGTATTGCTATGAGAACAAATCCGGTAACATCTCGCCTGTGGGAGTAGTCATGTACGCAGTTTCCTAGAAAAAGAAAAAAAAAACTTAAATACAGATTTTTTTTAAATATATACAAATTTTTAGTGCCCGGCTAACTCTTGGGTAAAAAAGTGAGACTCTTTCTCGGGTCATGGGAGTTCCCCACGTTGTGTTTCTAACAACAGTTAAACCCCGCACACCGTTCCCTCTGGTTCTTACCAGAGAAACCGGAGTTTTGTTGCGGGTGGGTTGCAGTTTTAAGTAAAATCCAATTTTCTGCAAATGTTTGTTGGGTTTACTTGGCTCGGTTTATTTATTTAGATTTAATGTGTTTTATATAAATGGTTAATAAATTAGAAAAGAAAAACTATTTAATGTGTTTTGTGTATCAATATTACAGTGGCTCAAACTAATAATGGGACACACACTTACGCGGACACTTCTTGTAATAATTTGGTTAATATAAAAATCCCAGGAAAAAAGTTTTTATGGAATTGAAAAGCATATATGGTGTTTTATTAAAAACAAACAAGAAATTCAATTAATGCCGGCAAAATAAAATAATAACAAAATAAACTTCATAACACGTTAATTAGAGCTCAAAGTAATAATGGGACAAAGTAAAAGAACAATTCATAAAGTATTGAATTTAATATTGTAGACTATGATTAATATTTTGTTGGGAGCCCTTTTTGTCGTATTACCCATTTCAATCGATTTGGCATCGATTCAACAAGTCTACGGCAGTACTCAGGTGATATCCTTCCCCATTCCTCCTTTAGAGCAACTATTAAGTCGTTTTTGGTATTTATTTGATGGACTTTTAATTTTTCCTCTAAATGGCTCCACACGTGCTCTATTGGATTAACATCCGGCGATTGTGGTGGGGTTTCAAGCATATGCGGGCAGTTATAGAGCAGCCAGCTTCTGACATTGTATGCCTTGTGCTTCGGGTCATTGTCTTGGTAGAAGTAATAGTCATCTTTAAGACCCAATTTGTTCGCTGATTCCGCAAGATTTTTACGTAGAATATCTAAATAGTATCTGTGATCCACAATTTCTTCTACAATATGGAGATTACCCGGTCCAGCTGCTGATATTGCACCACATACCATAACCGACCCCATACGATGTTTTACTGTTGGTCTCAAATTTTCCTTGGCGAGCTCTGTAAGCGGTTTTCTCCACACGTAAGAACGTCCATCCGAACGGAAAACATTAAATTTACTTTCGTCGGTAAAGATTACTTTACTCCAAAACGAAAAGTCCTTATTTTTATGTTCTTCAGCAAAACTTACACGTTTACGTCTGTTTACATCATTTACATAAGGCTTTTTTCTAGCTACGCGGCCATTATAACCATGTTTTCTCAAAATATTTCTTACAGTTTCAGGATTAGCTTTCTTTTTGAGATGTTTTTCTGCTTCAGCAGTTAATTTAGGGGCGCTTATGTAAGGTTTTTTCTTTACTTCTCTTATTAACCACCGTTCATCTGCATCGGAAAATATTTTTCTTTTGCTTGGCTTTGAAACATTCTCGAAATTTTCTGCACCGGAATAACGTTTTATAATATTAAACACTGTAGACTTAGGTTTATTGACTATTTCTGCAATATTTCGTACAGATTTTCCGGATTTTGAGTGTTCAATAATCAATTTTCTAATTTCAGGCGTTGTTTGGGAACCCCGATTCGCCATAGTCAGTAAAATATTTAAAGTTGTTAAAAAAGGCTTGTAAACAAACTCTTAAAACATTTAAATGAAAAATATTTGCAAATAGTTCCGTTATAAACCGCAATCAAATCGAAGTTGCCAGATGTCCCATTATTACTTTGTGATATAAATATGCGTTATTGTGAATTATCGCTTGTAACTTTTTCTCTTCAAAACAAACAGCGATAAAATTAAGTCCTAACAAAATCAAGAGTAAAAGCAACATGAGAACATAAAAAGCATAAAAATTAACGCAACTGTGAGAAAAAATATGTTAGATAAAAAAATACTTTGGTTGTGTCCCATTATTACTTTGAGACACTGTATGTTTTATGTGTTAGACCATTATTTGTCTTGAAAATTAACTGTTTTATCCTTGTAGTTTCTTTAATGTTAATAAATTGAATTTTGTTCCTCTTTTGCTTGCTTTTTCTTCGTTTGTTCTTTCTGTTGTGATACATATGTACGTCTATAAAGATGATATAGTTTAATTATATTTATCCTTATATTCATATGTATGTATGTAATCTTAGTATCTGTCCAAAGCCTGCGTTCCGAAGAAATAACCTGCAAATAAACAAAACAAAGAATTGTAGCAACATAAAAATAATACTTGCATATGTTTTCACAAAAAAATTCTGTCAAAAATAAACGTGTGTGTGGTAGTGTATATTGTTTATCTTAGTACAAAAAAAAAAAAAATTAACTTAAATTTGGTAGCACAAGTATAGTAAAACGGTTACAGAGTTGTAGTTCATTCAAGAAATTAAAGAATTTAAATTAGAATATAATGTAATAAAATTTTTGAAATAAGGAATAAAAAAAAATATATAAGAAAAGATGGAGATTTTTATATAATCTTAAGAAGAAAGAAAAAAGATGGCTTTTGGCGGGAAAATGCAGATAAATATATACGTTACTCATGGAAATGTTATTGGAAACCGCTAAAAAATATATATTTGTGGAAGTTGTTATAACAGGCAGTAGATCGAAAGAGAAAAGTTAAAATCAGTTGTTAAAATAACATCGCCAGAAAAGGAACAAAAGGCATAAAATTGTGTAAAAAAGGGGTTGTTAAAAACAAATAAATAAAAATTTTGGTTAATTTTTTTTTTTTCAAATACAAAAAGAGAAAAAAACGTAAGCAATTATTAAAACATATTGTGAAAAAATCGTTTGTTTTAAATAATGTGTTATTTCAGCTGGCTATTTTCTAGGGAGTTAAACCCAAGGTGGTGTCCCAACAAGACGGAGGAAAATAGGTAAGATATAAAAATTAATAATATGCATGATGAAGCCGATGGATAATGCCAAGATTAAAATTTAAAAGTAGGGGAGGAAAAAAATTTTTGCTTGTAAAAAAATTTATATAAACCTAAAAAACTGAAAATACAATAAAAAGGGAAGATTCTGATTGGTGTGTGTCCGGCAAGAAATTAAATCTTTCAAAACAAAGAATTTAGCTTAAATACCAAATAAAAATAAAAAAAATCTATACGGACAAAAATATGAATATGTATAAAAAAAAATTATTTTTTTTTTTGTTGTTAAAAAAGTGGTTGTGATTTGTGTGAATATTTGTAAGAATTTCGTTAGTGTTTAGTTTGTGTATGTGTTAATCTTAATTTTTGACTATATCTGTCACGTTTTAGTATCCAGCCTCAAAATTAATTGTAAGGAAAGAACATTCTCTTTTGGTTGCTTAAATTCAAGTGTGTCTTTCATTTCATTTATTTTTCTTATTCTTACAAAACTTCATTATTTTACATTTCATATGTTTATTAGGTGTTGCCATCGTAGTTATTATATGTTTACTTTTTTTAAGTAGAATATACTACAATACCCCCTACATAATTCGCATTCACCTTTTTGTTCTTATTTTCTAGGTCTTAGATTGTACCTACCCAGGTCTGTTGCAGATTCTTTGTTTCCAATTTCATTTCGCTGGGAGTTATCATTTTCCGTAGTAGTAGCTCTATTATCATCTACAACGTTATCATTTTCATGAGTAGTTGCAGTATTGTCATCTACAACGTTATAATTATTTAACAAATTCTCCGCCGCGTTCAATCTTTGCAAAGGGTCTGCTAACACACTTGGATTTACAAGGTTATTTGAATTCTTAAATCTTAAAATTATTTGATTGGCATGTCTTTTCCAGACAGCGCCACTAATAGTTTTTACAAAATACAATTGTTTCCCTATCTTTTTTAAAATTATTGCTTTAATCCATGATACTTTCCCTGGCTCAGAATAATCCTTTACCAGAACACTTTCATTCACATTAAAAATACTTTTTTTGGAACCTTTATAATTTCTTTTCTGATTTGCTTGTTGCTTTTGTAACTGATTCTTTATATCCATCTTACTCTTACTTTTAATTTTTCGTTTTTCATTTATCAAATCTAGTCTACATCTCAATTTTCGCCTGTTAAACATTATGTAGGCTGGCGAAACTCCTGTACTTCCATGAATTGTATTGCGGTAATCTAATAAAAATCTATTTAAAACATTGCTAAATTCTGATACTGGTGCATCACGTAAATTTCTTTTTAACGCCCCTTTAACTGTTTTTACTGCGTTTTCCGCTTGCCCATTAGTTGCAGGGTGGCCTACCGCAGAAGTTATGTGCTTAATGCAATTTAAATCTGTAAACAATTTAAATTCCTTCGATACAAACGCAGTACCATTATCGGATACAATAATTTTTGGTATACCATAACGGGCAAACATTTCCCTTAACACTGACACAACTGCTCGACTTGTTGTATTGGTGCCCATATCTATGCACTCTACCCACTTGCTTGTGCTATCTACAATAATTAAGCACCATCTCTTTAGAAAAGGACCAAAAAAATCTATATGTATGCGTGACCACACTTCGTCCTTCCACTTCCACGGAATAAGCTCCTGTTTTGGTGGGCTTGGACGAGTTAGCATGCACGAATCACATTTCTTTACGGCCTCTTCCAAATCTTTGCTTTGATTTGGCCACCAACAACATTCTCTGCTCATTGCCTTCATTTTCACTATGCCCATATGCGAAACATGCAAAAAATTTACTGTCGCTGCCTGCAGACTGTTTGGAATAATTATTCTGTATCCCCAGAATAAGCAACCGTCCTCTTCGAAAATTTCTAACCTTCTTCTAAAATAAGGCATCAGGCCTGCATCATCACATGTTTTCGGCCAACCATCAACTACAAATTTTTTTACTTTTTGCAACATGGCATCTTTTCTTGATTCAGCTTTAATAGCCTCAACGTTGAGAATTTTACATTTTTCGTTACACTTCTCTACATAGTTTAAATATATTTGAGAAGGAAATTCAGATTCTATTTGTTGTGTATTGATCTTGCTAGGATTTCTTGAAAAGAAATCCGCTACATTATCTTTTGATTTAACGCTTTCCACATCAAACTGATAACCCGTCAATGTTAACGCTATGCGTTGTACACGGCTCGATGTCATGGCCGGAATGCCTTTCTTAGGACCAAAAATATACTTTAATGGTTTATTGTCCGTCACTAAAATAAATTTTCGACCAAACAAATATTGGTGAAACTTAACCACACCAAATTGAATAGCAACTGCTTCACGATCAATTTGAGCATATTTACGCTCTGTTTCACTTAACGATCTTGAAGCGAATTCAATTGGTCTTTCAACGCCTTTGTCATCCACCTGGGATAACACTGCGCCGACACCTATGGGACTAGCATCCACCGTTAGCTTCGTTTTTAATTTTTGATTAAAATGTGTTAACCAAATTTTGGACGCTATTGTTTTCTTTAATTGCCTCCAAGCATTTGAGCAACTCTTAGACCAAATGAATTTTTCATTATTCTTTAATAATTTGTACAAAGGACCAAGCACTGTGGACATATCCGGCAAAAATTTCCTATAAAAATTAATCATACCTAGTAATGATTGCAGTTCCTTTACATTTGTGGGTTCCTTTAGATTAATTATTTCTTTTATTTTCTCGGGGTTCATATGTAATCCGTTTTCATCTATAACATGTCCCAAATATTTTATTTGCTTACGCAAAAATTCACATTTAAGTTTGGATAATTTAAAACCGGCATTTTGCAAAACTGAAAATACTTTTTCTAAAACTTCTATATGCGATTTTCTATCTGTTGCAGTGATTAAAATGTCATCAAGGAAAACGACTACTCCTTTAATTTTCATTAAAAGAGAATCCATAATCTTTTGAAACATAGCTGGCGCCGAAGCCAATCCGTAAATTAGACGAGTGTATTGAAATAAGCCTTTGGACGTTGAAATAGTAGTTAATTTACGTGAAGCCTCATCTAATTCGATCTGTTGGTAAGCTGTGCTTAAGTCCAACTTTGTGAATTCTTTACCTCCTTGAAGTTTTGAAAAAATTTCTTCAATTCGGGGTAAAGGGTATTTTTCAATCTGCAATTGTGGATTTAAGGTTACCTTGAAATCGCCGCAAATGCGGACACTGCCATCCTTTTTCATTATCGGCACAATCGGAGTACCCCAATCGCTGTAAGCTACTGGTTGTAAAACATTTAGCGAAATCAACTTTTCAATCTCTTTTTCTACTGTCTCTTTAATTGCAAACGGTAGTGGCCTAGGACGAAAAAACTTTGGACATGAATCCTCTTTTAAGCGCAACGTAGCTTTATAATTTTTAAACAAACCCAATGAACCATTGAAAAGATCTTTATATTTTTCTAAAATTGTATTAATATCTTTACAAGTCGAGTTTTGTGCAGTGTAGTTTAGGTTTGAAAATTGTATATCAAAAGACCTTAAAAAGTTCCTACCAAGCAGCGGTGGACCTCCCGATTTAATAACAACAAATGGCATAATTTTGCATTTATTTTTAAAACAAACATTTACATCACATGTACCGATGTGATGGATTGGTGCACCATTATAAGCCTTTAACAAGGTTTTTTCTTCTCGCAATTTATAATTAAGGAAAAAGTTTTCATAAGTATTTTTTGAAATGACATTATTTTCCGAGCCTGTATCTAATTCCATTAAAAAGGGTTTTTTATTTATGAAAACTTTAACTTTTATCGGTTCATCCTTATTGCTATTCATAGAAAATAAACTAACCTCACTATTGTTACAATAATTAATCAACTGAACATTACACATTTTTTTCAGATGACCACGCTGCTTACATTTATTGCATTTGTAATGCTTAAACTTACAGTTCCCTGCGGTGTGATTTGAATACCCACAAACCTTACATTGCTGCTGTTGCTGCTCTGCTTTGCCCTTCTGCTGCTTACGGTGACTGCTCTGTTTCTGTTCTGCAGCTTGTCCCCTATTTCCACTTTGTTTTTTATGTATGTAATTAAGAGGTTCGTCCTTAACCTCGATTTCGGCATGCTGTTGTTGAATGTATGCTGCTAAGTTTGCGATTTCTACTACACGTTGAAAAGCGACCGTACTTGGTTCTAAAAATATTTTATCGCGGCTTGGACCCTTTTCCAGCCCCATAACAAACTTATCAAGTATGGCGGTTTCCAGGTGTTGGCCAAATTCACAGTTTGTTGCCAGCGACCGAACGCGCACTGCCCAATTGTTTATCGATTCTGCTGGTGATTTTGTTGCATTATAAAATTTAAACCTTTCTGCAAATACCGATGATGGCGGCTTAAAATGAATTTTCATTGTTTCTATGCACGCTTCTAATGTTGTTGTTGTTGCCTCAATTTGGACTGGACTCAATAGATTTTCCAGTAATGTATAGGCATCTTGTGATAATGACGTCAGCATTATGGCTTTCTTTTTAATGCCCTCAGTTACGCCATTCGCTATGAAAAACTGATTCAATTGTTTTTCAAACACCTGCCATTGATTTTTTTCCGGATCAAAAAACGGTACGTTGATTTGAGCACTCCAACTCGGAGGCGCACTTACGTTTTGAGTTGATATCGACATTTTTTTCTTCAACTTTAATCACCAAAAATACAAGAATCTTTTTTTTTTTTAATCTTTTTCCTCGTCGCCAATTTTGTCACGTTTTAGTATCCAGCCTCAAAATTAATTGTAAGGAAAGAACATTCTCTTTTGGTTGCTTAAATTCAAGTGTGTCTTTCATTTCATTTATTTTTCTTATTCTTACAAAACTTCATTATTTTACATTTCATATGTTTATTAGGTGTTGCCATCGTAGTTATTATATGTTTACTTTTTTTAAGTAGAATATACTACAATATCAAAAAGTTATTTTCTGATTTTTTGTATTGATAAGTAGAGCTTGAGTGATTTTTGTTATTGTTAGAAATCGTTTGTACAGTGGCAAACAATAGTATGACCTCAAGGAGCTCTTTTAGGCATAGAAAGTAATTTTAAAAGAATTTTAAGCAGAAATAAAATATTAACTTAAGCCCTAATTAGGAAGTTATAAGAAAAAGTCAGATATACAGGAAAAATCAAAAAAAGGAAAAACGTGTAATATTTTATAAAAAAACCCACTCTGTGAATAATTTTTTTTTAATAATTTTTTATTGTTATTCAATTGTAACAAAATCTCTTTATGTATGTATTAAATGCTTGTTATATATTAATTTATTTCTACATTTATATTAATTTCAATTATATATAAAATAAATTTTGAATGTAGATTGAAAGAGCAAATTGATGATTGGTTAAATTAAAGAAGGTGCAGGCAGTGATGGAGAGGTAAGCTAAGAAGTGATAAAATGCTATGTGGGCCGTAGAACAATATTTTTATGGAAGCATCTACGACATGGTTGGGAGGGCAAATGAGACGACCATCTGTCTCAAAATTCTTTGTGTGGTATACTGTGTGTGTAGTTTCGTTAGTTTTGTTTTGTTCTATTTTATGTGTTCGGATACGCGGCTGGTGAGAAGGGTTGGAACCGCCTGAGAAGAGAAACAACGAGCTAATCGGAAACCTCGCCAGTCCAACCGGTCCGTAACACAAGCCAACGCGTCCGAGCGCGTAAATCAATCGATTTTAGCGGCTGTGCGCTCGTATCTACTGGAAGACCAGTCGGAATGGGACAAACATCTGTCCGAGATAGAATTTTCCTTTAGGTCTTCAGTGCAAACATCAATAGGGGTTACGCCATATTTTGCTTTGTTCGGTATGAACATGTTTAGTCATGGTAGCATTTACGGGTTAGCCAGAAAGCTAAAGAGTTTAGATGATCCGGAACTAAATATTTTCCCGAAGTCGGTGAAAATGTCTCTTATTAGGCAAAAAATCCGAGAGTCGTTACACAAGGCGTACCTTCGTAACAAAGAAACATACAACACCCGTTGCCGTATGATTAAATTTATACCGGGACAGGAAGTCTACCGTAGGAATTTCCAGCAAAGTGAATTTAGAAATAGTTTCAACGCTAAGCTCGCGCGCAAGTTTATAAAATGCCGAATTGTAAAGCCGGTAGGAAACTGTTTATACGAGGTCGAAGACTTGAAAGGAAAATCGTTAGGGATATTTCACGGAAAGGACCTTAAACAATAACTTCTAAAGGGACAGAAAAATCACAAGTTTACTCAAACCGAAACAAAGGAGCAATGCCAATAATGTAATAAGGTTAATACGCTAGTTTGGTCTTAACAAGATAGGTTTAATTTTCGTTAAACTTTAAAATTACTTAGCTGAGTTTTTATTATAATTCCAGAAACTGTATTGCTTTCTACGCTCACAACGACTTAAACTATTTGCCAGTAAAATAACTTGTGTTTTTGACAGACAATGCTTTCCTTTTATTATGCCAACTCAAGCAAGCGTACCTTATCGGATCGTTAAGACTCCAGAAGTGCAACCCCATGATTACTCTGGGGATCTGTGCCATTAAGAGCTAGGGGTTATTAGTCACCTAAAGCCATAACTTGTTTGAGCCCGGCTTACTGCGAGTCAAAGCAACAAAGGAATTATTTATTAAAAGAAATTGTACTGGCAATGGTTTCAGCGTTGTTTGTTTTTTTTTGCGTAAAATACCAAAGAATCTGGGAACGGACTCAGCTAAGCAATACTAAAACTACATTGCTTAATCCCTAACAAGCAGGGAAGAAAATAAAAGATTAAAACTCACCTTAGACTATTAACGGGTTGTTGATTCATTTTGTTAATTAGATGGCTGCCACGTCTGTGGAAGTAGCTAACGACCTTATATTGCGTCTGTAAGTAAGAAAAAATTTTAATACAAATAGATTACAGGATAAAATAAGATAAATAGTTTGTGGTCCACTTACTCAGCTGGATTCTTAGTAAGCGGTCCCCAGTAAATTTATTTCCTCTTAAGGCGAACTCAGAAATCCTTAACCTAGATTAAGAAAAGACAAAAAACTTTATTAG